>OX453254.1:6367123-9294820 GCA_949709985.1 Luffia ferchaultella
CAGCCATTTTAGCATGAAGAATAGCATGCTAAAATGGCTAAATGGACAGTCGGTCAGTCCCACCCACAAGTCGGTCCAATAACCAGTCGGCCGTTTTGAAGATTAACCGGAACAGATAGACAGACTAACAGACACTAAGATTTTCTAAATGTATATAAAAAAAATTGCTTTTCACTTCTGACAACGCCCTCTTTATGTTCGCAAAATTTCAGTAAAATCGGATCAGCCGTTTCGACGATTAGCCCTAACAAACAGACAAACACACGGACAAAAACCAAATTATGTCACTCCTGATAACCTCCTTTTTATGTCTGTAAAGATTCATAGAAATGTTTTCGTCGTTTTGGAGATTAACCGGAACAAAAAGACAAACACACAACCATGCGGACAAAAAGTTATCTATAAAACTCCTGACAACCTATTTTTAAAGTCAGCATAATTTTATTAAAATCTTTAAAAGTTTCGCTCGAACATACATATAGACAGACAGGCCGACAGACAAAAAGTAGCGTATGTCACTCCTCACACCCGCCTTTTCACGTCTGCAAAGCTTCATTAAAATTGGTTTAAATGTTTTAGAGTTTAGCTCGAACAGACAAAGAGACGGCCAGACAGATAAACAAAAAGTATTGTATGTCACTTCTGACAATCTTTTAATCACATCTTTGAAAGTTTCATTGAAATCGGTTCAGCCGTTTCGGAGATTAGCTCGAACAGACGGACTGACGGACAGACAGATCAAATATATTGAATGTCACTCCTGATAATCTTTTTATCATACGTGTGTAGTTTCATTGTAATAGGATTAGCCGTTTTGGAGATCAGCTCAAACAGACAGACAGACGGACAGACAGACAAAAAGTAGCGTATGTCACTTCCGATGATGCCCTCTGCACGTCTACCAAGTTTCATTGAAATCGGTTCAGCCGTTTCGGAGATCAGCTCGAAAAGACAGACAGACAAAAAGTAGCCTATGTCACCCCCGATAATGCCCTCTGCATGGCTGCAAAGTTTTATTGAAATCGGTTCAGCCGTTTCGGAGATTCGCCGGAACAGACAGACAGACAGACACTACAATTTTACTAATATAGATAACGAATGATAAAGTATTGATTAGAATTATATTTATTAGATACTAAAGTACAATCTTATCAATGCAGATCAGTTTTTAGTTAGAATTCTGCTTGTGTAGGCGTTAACTGTTATCGGAAATGTATTGATAAAGCTATGGGCAGTTGATATTATAGCGTCATTTGGTCATCAAAATTAATAACTTGTGATGCATTCATTGTCTAATTTAAGTTCGATTCTAACAATTCTTAATCTTCATAGAAATATACCATAAAATGAGACATCAGTACGTTCATTACGCTTATTCCATTTGATTGATTTGGATACGATTTTCACCACCGTTAAAACATTGCTGGAAAATTCGGGGAAGACCAAGAAAATTAAATACTGAACTTTTTTATTCATTGAGACAAAATAGTTTGCAGTCAGCGCAACACAGTTTGAAGTTTTTCGTCAGAATAGCGAAGCAATTTCTAGAAAAATCATTAAGTTAAGGACAGTTTTCTAGACTTTTCTGAAAGTTTCTCAGGTATTCTCATTTATGTCCAAACTCCGATAACAAACAATAAATATATCATATCAGTAAGCGTTGTCACAGGATTTACATTAAAATACCTGTACTACAAGCAACAGAAGCCGCAGGTAACAGCTAGTCTTGTAATAAATCGACCGGCTTGTACTTTAACTTCGAATAAGGTTTTGTAGGTACCTTACACAAGTAAAGCGTTTACGAGTATTTCACTGCCTTTTACGCTCTTTTTTACTTAACAGACGAATACAAATGCATTTGCATGTCAGTCTAAAACGTCCTAACCGACAAAATTTGCATATACACGAGAAAATAGTTGTATTTATTAAAACAGTTAATATTAGTTCGTTGGTATTTTATCGTTTGATAACAAAATATTCACTTTTTTACAATTTAAGTAAAAAAGGCTCGAATAAATAAAAAAATCTCTAAACTGGGCCATTTCGTCACTACATTCCCTTGCGAAGTAATTTTGAAACCAAAAATATAGTCTTTCGTATTTAATAAGTTTATAATATTAAAATATTAATACGACATTTCAATTTGTATAAAAATATAAGAAATTTCCAATTTATATATCTTCTAATTTAGTCTAAGCCTTGGATTGTAATTTTTTTACTCATTTGGTTTTTTAAAACACAAACTTATTCAATAATACAAGCAAAAGCAAAACACCATTTTTACTTTGACTTCTCTGCCGCGAGATGTCAGCGTGCAAAGTATTTCATAGAATTTTCTGTAAGATTCCTAATAATTTTATTAACATTACTATTTGTAATTAAGAAAATTTGACATTCTAATAAAATATTTATTTCTATCATATAATGTTAATCAACACCTGGGTGTAAAATATCTATGTACGTATATATTATACTAGCGACCGCCCGCAGCGTCGCTTGCGTAGACTACACATTCCTGTTTTAGGTAGTATTAACATTCGAAATGGTTTATACGTAGGTACTTTTTGCTGAACCTAATATTGGGTACACCCATTCAAACTTTCAATCTTCATTCTCCCCACTCCTTTAAGAAAACCGGTACTCCCATACTTTTCACCTCCCATTTCCCACCCTTAAAATGTGAATTTCTTAAAAAAATAATACTCACGCTATAAAATAAACCACTGTTCCAAATTTCAGTTTCCTAGACTTAGTAGTTTCGGCTTTATCTACGCTGATAGATCAGTGAGGATAAACGACAGATAGCCACAAAAAGTAACTGATGTCACTCTTGACAACCTTCTCTCACGTCTGCAAAGTTTCATTAAAATCTGTTCAGCCGTTTTGGAGATTAGCTCGAATAGACACATAGACGTACAGACAGACAGACGGACAAAAAGTAGTGTATGTCACTTTTGACCACCTCCTTTTCATACCCTTGAAATGTCATTAAAATCGGTTTAGCCGTTTTAGAGATTAGCTCAAATAGACAGATGGACGTACATACAGACATACAAAAAGTAGTGTATGTCATTTTTTGACCAATTACTTTCCACATCTATGAAATTTCCTCAAAATCAGTTCAGCGGTTTTGGAGATTTGCTCGAATAGACAGACAGACAGATAGTATTATTTTATACATATAGCCTATAGCCTTCCTCAATAAATAGACTATCCAACACAAAAAGAATTTTTCAATTCGAACCAGTAGTACCTGAGATTTGCGCGTTCAAACAAACAAACAAACAAACTCTTCAGCTTTTATAATATTAGTATAGATAAAATATTTAAGTATTTTATCAGTAGTTTAGTACCCATAATACAAGCTCTGCTTGGTTTAGGACTAGATGGCGCTATGTGAGATGTTCCAGGCATTATTATTATTATCCTGGATACTATCGCTGATAGATGGGACTCTCCTTTTATGGCCCATTGGGTACATCTCCATGTAAAATAAATAATGGATTGATTGTTTAGTTTTAACTAATAAATGTATTTATTTATTGTTATAATTTGTTAATATTTTATTATATTTTACTTTTTAATATGAAAATAACGTGTAAAAATGTAAAAATTACTATGGAGCTAGCACCCGATAGTAAATTATTATTATTATCTTTTCCTAAAATGCTTGACAGACATTGGCTTAAAACTTGAAGCTCAAACACCAAGTCCCACTTTCAGCTCACCAAAGAAACGAAGCAGTACGGCAACAAAAACTTTGGTCATTAATAGAACTGAAACCTGAAAGAAGGGGGAAAGTTTCGGATCGAAATCTCATGGTTGGTAATTATGAACTTTAAACAAGTCGACTACATTTGGGGATTATTATATATAGGAACTTCTAGGAATTACGTCATGTCCGATTGTGCGTATACCTGCATTAGCGTTGATGTTTATTATGTGCTAAATTCGGTGAATGTTATTGGAATAATAATAGGTGTTTAAATGAGGGTTTAGGCATGAAATTGCTGTTATTTCTGGCTGCCAATTTGAATGAAACAAAACGTGCACGGTAAAAGTTTATAATTTACAACCGAAAACTAATCTAAAAAACTGCTCTTAGGTGACGTCCATAGAATGAAAAAAAAAACTACACCACAATCGGCTCAGTCATTTTAGAGAAATATATACTGCAACTGTAAAATATAGCCTCAATTCCGGAATTATAATGGACATTGGAGAAAATCTCAATGAAACCCAATAAATTAGTTTATAAGTTTAAATCTTACAAGTGAGGCAACATTGAATAATGATGGTATTTTTTATTTATTTTTTTTTGTTAATTTATTCTTGAAAAAAATATAAAATTATATATGGTAGAAACACATTTTAAGATTTTAAATTTTAGGTGTGAAACCGTAAAAATAATATAATGGCTATTTCCTAGCTTAATAAATACAGGAAATTAGGTATACGTGTACAATATAATAAATTAGCAATACCTACTACATCCCTCAGAAAACCTAAGTTATAGTTTCATCGACAGTTAAACTTAGCCGTTACAAAAATGTAACCAAACAAAACACATATGTATTTCGAAAATATTCGACACGAGTTGCGTGTAAGTGAATAGGGATAAGCAAAAGCGTTACAATGAATTTCAAATGCTAATCTCGCTAGCGACGACGTAAAAGATTAGTATGAAGGAATGTAGTAGAACACAAAAGAACTATGAGTTATAGGTTTCGATACGTAATTAACGCATCGAAAAATATTCAATAGCTATGTTAACGTTATCTATATTAGTTTGTTAGTATGACTAGAAGAAATTATTCGGCTTGGTGTATGTTATATAAATACACCCGAGCAAAAGCACGAGTGCCATACGATAGTCGCAACTCAATAAAAATTTTTATGTCGGTAGTGATACTATTATATGATATTCGATTCCCGCCCGGGATAAATGTTTGTGCATCAACATGTCTATTTGCACCGTTTCTGGGTGTATATATTATACAATATAATATAGAGATATCTATATATGTATATATTATGTAAAAGGGTTATTTAAGTATGTATATCAGTTGCCTGATACCCATAATACAAGCTTTGCTTAGTTTGGGACCAGATGGCACTGTGTGGGATATCTCAGGTATTATTATAATTATACAAAATAACCTTTCCATAAACTCTACCAGCAACTGAAATTGAGTCGCAATTTTGAATACAGTTAAATAAATACCTATCGTAACTTTATAAAACACAAAGAACAAAATGGAAAGTTATACACAAGTTTAACTAGTTCTGTCACAACAATGGCATAAAGTCACAACAAACAAAACATATAACAATCCTATAATAAAACAACACCGTTATAACCGATATAAATAAAAAAATAACTTTTTCTGAGTGTATGCATGCTCATAGACAATCTTTCTATAACGTCAGAATATTCTATTAAAGGCATTGTTCAAAATTTGGTAACATGGTCCAAAAAAAATTGTATGAGAATAGGTGTATTTATTCAACAGAAAATATGAAATTTTTTAAGAGCAATAACAGATACATAAAAATAATTGTGTCTATAACTTTAGACTACATTCACCCGAGCATTAATAGCTTGAACGACTACACATTCGATCTTAGTCGCTCGCGCGTCATCCTTTCACTTTGACCCTAATTGAAACGTTTAATCTCCATGGAGGGTCATACTGCCGCTAAAGTAAGTAAAATGATCTATATCTCATGCGAACAGCTACCCTTGAAGAGATGCTCTGAGAAAAAAGCTCAGGTCAAAGCCATGTTTCCTAAAGTATTAACGATAAAATGTAAATTAAGTTTATTCCAAAGTGCAAGTCGGGCTCAGATGTACACTTTAAGTTTTTAACTAAGTTATAAGGTTACGTAGTTGTAATACGTAAACTATTATGACTCAAACTTTTTAACTTGGTTAAAACGTATGTTTAAAGCGTTGTGCCAGTCTTAAAAATATGTAAGCGGTGATAAAGAGCCGTTACTGAAACTCAAGTTAAGTCAAATACACTAGTCATCCATATTTTAGTAATCGTCGTGTATGAGGAGTGTATACTGGCAAATTTCAACCGATTGGCGCAAATAAATTATATAGAGCGTTTTCGTCAAAAGCTCCCAGTCGGTTTGAGTTCTTCCAACTATAATCGTCACATTTCAACACAAAACATTAATGAATTATACACATAAATCTTCCTCTTGTATCACTCCGTCCATCGGTGTCAAGCATATTATGAAAAACCGTTCGGTAGTTTTTGAGTTTATCGCTTTCATACAGACAGATAGACAGACTCGGCGGGGGACTTTATTTTATAATATGTAGTGATAGTCATTCAGATCAGCAAAAACTAGGTTCAACTGTTTTTTTTTAAACTAGCTTTCCGCCCGCGGCTTCGCCCACGTGAACTACACAGTTGTACCGGCGCAGCTACATGACGCGATGTTCCAGAATATTGTGGCACTTTCTAGAAAATTCTACACCTTAACTACCTAAGAAATCTCTATAGGTACCTAATTCCATCAAAATCAATTTAGTCATTTTAGCATGTAGAATAGCTATCCCACAAGTCGGTCCCAAAATCGGTCAGCCGTTTTAGAGTTAAACCGGAACAGACAGACAGACACTACAATTTTATTATTATGAATAAAAAAAAATTGCTTTTCATTTCTGTTCTGCCCTCTTTATGTTTGAGGAATTTCAGTAAAATCGGATCAGCCTTTTCGGCGATTAGCCCGAACAAACAGACAAACATACACACAGACAAAAACCAACTTATGTCACTCCTGATAACTTCATCTTTATGTGTGGGAAGATTCTTTGAAATGGTTTAGTCGTTTTGGAGATTAACCGGAACAAAAATACAGATAGACAACCACACAAGCAAAAAGTTTCCTATATCATCACTCCTGACAATCTATTTTTAATGTCTGTATGGTTTCATTAAAATCTTTAAAAGTTTAGCTCGAACATACAGATAGACAGACAGACAAACAAACCAAAAGTAGCCCATATCACTCCTCACACTCTTGTCTGCGAAGTTTCATTAAAATCGGTTTAGCTGTTTTAGATTTTAGCTCGAACAGACAGAGAGACGGACAGACAGACAAACGAAAAGTATTGAATGTCACTCCTGATAATTTTTAATCACATCTGTGAAATTTCATTGAAATCAGTCCATCCCTTTCAGAGATCAGTTCAAACAAACAGACGGACGGACAGACAGACAAAGAAAAAGTATTGTATGTCACCCCTGACAATTTTTAATCACATTTGTGAAGTTTCATTGAAATCGGTTCAGCTGTTTCGGAGATTAGCATGAACAGACAGACAGACAAAAAGTAACCTATAAGTTACACCTCCGATAATGCCCTCTGTACGTCTGCAAAGTTTCATTGAAATCGGTACAGCCATTTCGGAGATTGGCTTGAACAGACCGACGGACGGACAGACAGACAGATAAAAATTAGCTTATGTCACCTCTGATAATGCCCTCTGTGCGTCTGCAAAGTTTCACTGAAATTGGTGCGGCCATTTTGGAGATTAGCCGCAACAGACAGACAGACAGACACTTCAATTTCATTAATATAGAAGATTATTTATATTCACCATAAGAAATAAAAAAACTTAAATGAGCGGGTTTTTTTTCGAAATTGTTTCATTTTTAACAACATGTTCAACATGAAACTACATAATTGCATTTCCACAAGACGTGAAAATAAAATAAAAACAACCTTAAGCATTTAAGTTTTTTTCTTTCTATGTATCAAAATAATTAAAAAATAAAACGACCGAACATAGTTTTTGCTGATCCGAATATCATATAATTTATTTGCGCCAATCGGTTAAGGTTTAATGGGGTGCAATCGTTAATGCCGTTTGTATGGAAATTTGCCAGATACACTGCTCTTAATTACAGCTAGGTTATCGTAATGTTTTTTTTTTGTGAAACTAATTAAGATTAACCTTTATCTATTACTATGGTTTATTATACTTAAAATAAATATAGGTTTTCGTGTAGCCGTTGCCGCATGCTGTTATTATGTATGTATATAATTTAGGTATGCATCATACAGATCACTTAAGTTTACGACTATACAAAAAACATTATTTATTTTATTTACAAATTATATAATAGTAATAGGTAAAGATTAAACTGAAGATGTTTCACAAAGAATCGACTTCGAAGTCTTGTTTAAACTTTTATAGTGGACGTTTTTTGTTGTAAAGGAATTAGTTTTAATATTATTTTTATATAAATTATTTTGGAGTTTGGAATCGTTGGGCGTAGGATGTACATGCCTACTTAATTCTTTCTTAGAATAAATTTAAAAAATAAATTAAATTCAAAATTAACATTATTTATTTATTTGGTGTTTATAGTATACTAGCGACCGCCCGCAGCTTCGCTTGCGTAGACTACACATTCCTGTTTTAGGTAGTTTTAACATTCGAAATAGTTTATACGTACTTTTTGCTGAAACTAATATTGGGTGCACCCATTCAAACTTTCAATCTTCACTCTCCCCACTCCTTTAAGAAAACCGATACTCCCATACTTTTCACTTCCCGTTTCCCGCCCTTAAAATGTGGAAATCCAAAAACCCTGAAACACGTCATTATTTATTTATGTTAAAATTTTTATGTTTCTAACTTTAAAGAACAAAGACTCTCATACAAAGCCCCTCCATCCCTCCGTCCTTAAATTTGAAATTTCCAAATATTCCTTTCTTAAAAATTAATACTCACTTTATAAAATAAACCACTGTTTTAAATTTTGGCTTCCTAGACTTAGAAGTTTCTGCTTTACCTACGCCGATAGATCAGTGAGGACAAACGACATACAGCCACAAAAAGTAGCAGATGTCACTCCTGACAACCTTTTTTCACGTCTGCAAAGTTTCATTAAAATCTGTTCAGCCGTTTTGGAGATTAGTTCGAATAGACACAAAGACGTACAGACAGACAGACGAACAAAAAGTAGCGTATGTCACTTTTAAACACCTCCTTTTCATACCCGTGAAATTTCATCAAAATCGGTTAAGCCGTTTTGAAGATTAGCTCGAATAGACAGATGGACGTACATACAGACATACGAAAAGTAGTATATATCACTTTTGACCTTTTCCTTTCCATATCTGTGAAGTTTCATTAAAATCAGTTTAGCCGTTTTGGAGATTTGCTCAAATGAACAGACAGACAGATAGTATTATCTTATACATATAGCCTATAGCCTTCCTCAATAAATAAACTATCCAACACAAAAAAAAAATTTCAATTCGAAGCAGTAGTTCCTGAGATTTGCGCGTTCAAACAAACAAACAAACAAACAAACAAACAAACTCTTCAGCTTTATAATATTAGTATAGATGTATGCTTATAGGGAACCTATATGTTTTGGAATATAGACAATAAAACCTTTAATTGGATGCGAAACACAGCATGTTAATCATAATTTATTTTTTTATTAGAACTTTATATCCGTAATAAGCCGTCATGTGGATTTTATGTGACGTCATATAACATATAACCCGTGGAACAGCCATGGAACAGCATAATGCTGTCAATAACCGATGAACATACATACACATATAGCCTGCTAAAATCAAAACCCTCCGTATTTTGGTAAAAAGACACTTGAACTTGGGAATTATAAAAAATATATATTAAAAGTCGGTCATATTCTGCTCTACCTATTTTAAACAAAAAAACTTCGTTTGTCAAGAATGTGAAGGTTCCGGGGGCTAGTGTTTATTTACAGAATACTCCCATCATGTTAAAGTTGTTTATTTGTTTTTCACCGAACTTACTGACACAAAACTGGTAATTAGGAAGTTACGATAATCAATGTGGAGAATGTGCAAGTAACTATGGATTTTCCTATCCACGGCGGTATCACGTTTTTATATTCGTTTCATCATCACATGACCTGGACGGCATCGATAAATTATGTATAACTAGTCACCGCTCGCGACTTCAATCGCGTGGTTTTTATAATTTCGAAAATTTACGTAGGAACTTTAAGTGTTTATATAAAAAATTAATGAAATAAATTATTCAACCGTTTCTGGGATAAACCCCGAGAATCCCGACAAAGAAGAAGAAGAGAAGAACATGTTATGTCACTCTATGTCACAGCATATAATGCCTATGTCACTCCTGACAATCTTTTCTTATGTCTGTGAAATTTTATTAAAATCCGTTCAGCCGTTTTGGACATTAGCTCAAACAGACATATTTCATGTCTGCGAAGTTTCATTAAAGTCCGTTTAGCCGTTTTGGAAATTATCCGAACAGACAGAAACACACAACGATTTTACATATAAATTTTACCACCTAAAGAGTTAAGCTTCCATAAATCCTGAAACATGAATCCTTAATTTCTAACAAGTCTGTTTCTATCCATAAAATATTGTTACGTGTTAGGGTTCGAAGGATCTGGAGAGAAAGACCTGCTGATTCTTTTGAAGACTTTATTCACTAAAACTAGGTCCTACACAAAGCACTAGGTCCAAACACTAAGCACCCACGATGTCCTAGGTCGTAGCCAAGTCGTAGATTTCACTTGTATCACTCTTAATCACTAGTTTCGCTTCGAAGTCGCCTCGAAAGTAGCCCAAAAACTGAACTGGAACTCGCTCGCCTCCCTGCTGCTATTTATATGGGTCGTAAGTAGCCTCGAGATCATTCTAGAACTCACTCCACTCGCGCGAACGCGACCGACCGGGTTGGATGATTCTAGAAAGTCTCACGCAGGTACTGTTTTTCGAGACTATTTCTTTCGTCTATCGCCATCTAGTATTGAGTAGGGGTTTCGTGTTGTCTTTGTTCTACAAAGTGGTTTTACTGGTTGACGCTAGATGGCGGTCGTTACTTTGTGTGTTCGTAACAATGTGATAATTAATTTCATTGCTCAGAATTTAAAAATGTTGGAAGTTCCATATGAAGTTTAATTCCTTGTTGTACTCCCTTGGGTAAATTTTCAAAAGTCTTGAAACACTAAAACATTTCATTTTTAATTTCGAACCAAATGGTTACATTCCGATTTCTATTATTTTAAATATTTAGGGTACACTGGGTACGGTTGTGACGATTTTCATTTCATCGCCCATAATTTTGTTAGTAAGCCAGTGAGGTGGGAGAAAGCTGTTTTTATAGCAAAGTGTACATTTGTCTACGTATAAGTATCAAAATTTGTCTCTAAATACGAATGGTTAAATCAGAACAAATGAAAATAAAGGAAAAATGTCACAACCGACCACACCCCAGGGGCGTTTGTGACAGTGCTTGGGGTCGGTAGCGATAGATTCAAAAATACACCAAAGTGGTCTAATATCACTTAGATATATTGCAAGTAATATTTGACATGACATAACATAATCTTTTTCAACATAGCTTTAGATTGTAATTAGTAGTAAGCTCAAAATTTATTATGAGGCACATACCCCATGTACTGGCCTGTCTCATACGCCGAACGAGGCGGCGCCCTCAACGTACCGCCCGTCAAAGGCAGTCACACACGCAAGCATTCTCAATGCGTCCGGTCCGCGTTCATGTCAAACCCTATACGCTCTTCGGAGTATAGATGAAGGATGTCGTTTAGCTGGTCGAGCCGCACCTTCAGTGTTGTCGTAACCCGGCACTATCTGCGAGGTAAGTCGGGTGCGCAGGTGTCTGTTACAGATTCGGCCCTCAATTAAAAAGCCGGCTCCGTCGCGTTTACGAATGTGTTGCAACTTGGTTGTAACAGAGAGATGCGTAAAGATTCCTGCGATTCACTTCTAAACTTTATAAGCGTCTTCATATTCAGTCATGTCACACTGCCCTCTTTCGGTCTTCGTCATGCATTTTCTAGACATCTAAAAGCTTAAAAAGCAAATTTTACTTGTGTCACAACCATACCCAGAAAATATGTTACTACTATTATTTTCAAAAACAAATAACCGACGGAAATTATGTTTTTCAGAAATTCATTCTAAAACAACTAATTGAATTGAAATATTTTTATTTCAGACATAGTCCATACATTATACATTTACATTACATTTTATGACAATATTTGTTAGTAAGAGACTTAATAGGTATGTTAGTAGAATTTAAAATACTCATTGGATCTTACATGCATAGACATCCAAAGTGTTAGGATATGGCGGTCCACCCTATCTGCAACCACCCTCAGAAGAGTGTTGGCGCAGCTAACAAGATAGTATATATATATAAAAAAAAACACGGCCCTGTGACAGTATTTCTCCTACTACATACAACATATTTAGCTTCCGATCAACCAGTCCAAATACCAATTTTCATGCATTTAAACATCAATAATGACGGATTTTCATACAAACTTACCCCCTTCTCCTTTTTTAACCTCTTAGGGGCAAAATTTCGAAAAATCCTTTCTTAGTTGATGCTCACATCACAAAATAAACCTATTGTTTCGCTGTTTAGATTCAATGGTTTCGGCTCGGCGTTGATTATTATAATATAATAACATCTGGGACATCCCACACAGCGCCATCTAGCCCCAAAGTAATTATGCTTGTATTATGGGGTACTAGACAACTGATATACATACTTAATTTTTTTTATTAATATATACCTACATACTTATACACCCAGACCCGGAACAAGTAGACATATTCATACACACAAATATTTGTCCCAGGCGGGGATCGAAACCGCGACCTTCGGCTCCGCAGTTAGGATCTCTATAACCACTCGGCCAACCGGTCAGTAATTATGAGTGTGTGAATGGTATTTCGATTTTATATATAGAATCAATAACGTTAAAAACTATATGTAATGTCATTTATAGATTACAGTTGAAATCGTAGAGTCGATTTTCTTCGTGACCTTGGAATTCCTGTGAAAATTCGGGAAACTCAGTGCTTTTGGTTTTAAAGAACCGAATGTAAAAAACAAATGAAACGGACGTAGTTTTGTTTAGATATGTCAGTGTAATAAATATAATTAAGCTCCTATAACTCAAACAGCATTAAACTAAAGCGCTTTTGGTTCTAGAGAATAAATCCGGTAGGATTTAGATCATAGTTCGCCTTTTGTTGGGTATAGTAAAGCATCGCTTACGAGCATTATTTCATGCGGATGAAAGCCGATTCCACAATGTTTAACTTTAAGAACATCTCTCTGCCGCTGTTTGAACTAAGGTCAAAGTTTGGAACTTCGTGGAATTATAATCAGTATTGAAATATTTTAATAACAATGATTTCATATAATGTGTTAGCCCATCGTGTTAACTCATTATTGCATTTCTCACAGTTGTTGCTCCCGCGATAGCATAATAATAATAGATTGATGACCAAGGGAGTAAAGTATTTACTTAGTATGCTTACAATGCTAAAGAATGTCGTGATTGCCGCGTGGTAGCGAGTCTGTTTCTTGTGCAGAAGGCCGTGGTTTGAATCACAGGGCATGTACCAATGAGTTTTTTCTAACTTATGTACATAACTATCGCCGTCGCGTCGGTCTCGGTTGCCATCAATAAATGGCAGTTGTTAAAATCCACCAACCCGCACTGGAGCAGCGTGGTGGATTAAGTTCCAAGCCCCTTCATTCCGAGGGGAGGCCAAAAGCACCTGCAGTGGAGCATTAATGGGCTGATGGTATGGTATATACCAAAAATTTTAAGAAAAATTTCCAGCGAGGGTGAAATATTGATGCCAATGCGCAAAGAAAGATCCTCTAATAGAATCCAGAGCGTAGTTATGTGAGTGAATTAGCACCAAAGGCAAACACTCTGCTATTCACTACAAATGTCGGCCGAGTTTTAAAATAGTCAAGAAATTAATTATATTGTGCCCATTCGATTTTAAATTGATGACTTATTACCAAAAGGAAAGAAAAACATTTTAAAAAACACTTGTTTAAAACAGTTTTATAAAACGTAAATGAAAACGCTTTTTTTCCAACCCTATCTCCAAATCTGTAATTTCGCTCTGATTTCGATCGTTTCGAAGTATGACACGCTCCACATTTCGAAGATCGTTGGCTGAGCTTATAATAAAAAAATAATACCGTCTAGAGCTGTTTACAAACCATCAAACTTGAAGAACGTCTTAACATTTAATCTGAAGTAAACACGAAATAACAGTTTGTAGGTAGTTTGAATGTTAACCTTTGTAAGGGTTTATGTTTGGTTAATCTTGATATTTGTTGTATAATGGACCCAGATTAATATACAAAATAAGTACAGTAAGAATATGTACGAGCTACAAATTGTTATATGAAATAATCTATCAGTTTGACATATTATGTAATCACGTCATTAGATGCGATTAATTAATTTGTCCAAAGTGTCTCCCATAATTTTTTTGACGGTGGGTCAAACTAGAAACATATATGCATGCAATTTAAAGTGTCTATTAGGGGCCGTTCATTAATCACGTGATCTTTTTTTAAGCATTTTTTAACCCCCCCTACCCCTTGGTGATACAAGGTGAGGTTTAAGACTACCCCCCACCCAACATCACGTGTATTATTAGTATCTACAAAATTTCTAAAATTTTTTAGCATATTATCTTAAATACGGGTATAAAGTATAATCTTATTTTATTCTGAAATTAAGGACCAAGATAAAAATGTCTAAACAGAAAAGTTGCAGGTTGTTTTTGATTGGTATAAAAATAATAAACGAATGGTGTACAGTACACGCCGCTTTTCGATTTAAAAATAGCGCGTTTGAAAAAATAAATACACGTGATATCTTACTACACTCCCCTCCCCCCTTGTGACATTTCGTGATTTTTTCACCCCCCCTCCCCCTTTCAAGCCTCACGTGATTAATGGACGGCCCCTTATATACTCACGGCATCGGTATTACTATCATGCAATTTAAGTCCTTTGGGTTTTTAATTGGAATTTTTATCATGTTATACGACGACGACGACCGCTTGAATTAGTGGGTAGCGACCCTGCCTACGAAGCTGGAGGTCCCGGCTTCGAATCCCAGGCTTGGTTGTTATATGTATGTGGTGTCTTCAGTTGGTACCTACTCAAAACATAAGCCAATGCTTAGTTTGGGGCCTAGACGTTGTTTGTTGTATACGTATATCTTATTATTATTGTTTTTTCTTAGACTGTTATAACGTAGTGATTTTAAGGCCGACATAAACAAACCTGTCGGACGGCTCACGAAACAGATTGAGTGACGGCTGTATAAATCGTGTCCTTTGGCGACTCACGACTGACAGAAAGTGCGATTGAGATTGAAATGTTGGCTAGCATTCAAGACATGTCACAGAGTAAACAAATTGTCTGGGATTCTTGCGCCAAGCTTTGTTGCCGACCAGCAACAACTCATTCGGTCACTCGCGTATGCTCATCGCGACCGCGTGCCAAAAACGTGATTAAAGAACATTTAAAAAATGCCATCGTGGGTGTTAAAAACGTGTAACAATCAATCAACTGCGAGAAAAAAGATAGTGGCATAATTTATCGACGATAATTAAACGAAACTAAACTAAAACCATCCAAAACTATTTTCGTAGGAACGGACACCATTTCCTACTGTTGCCACCATACTTGTTTTAACTACCAGTAATGTCACGTATAATAATACCTAGTAAAGACTTGTATAATACTTGCGATTCTGTGTATTCTAGTGGAAACGAACCGAGCATAACATATACGAGCCATGTATAATACAGTGTATTATACTTGGTAGAAAAATGACAGTGGTAGAAACAAGGTGATAATGCCACGCGCACAGATTTTGTTCGTGCCGTCCGTTCTACTAGTTTATAGTTCAGTAGCGCCATCTAGAACATGTTTGTGGTACTTGTGCTGTTGCCAACGGATAATATCAATTGTTACCTCAAAATTTTGTGAAATGGGTCTTTTTCTTAAACTAATTGCACTCTTGATTATTTTTTTAAAATAACCAAGTCGTATGTAGGTAAGATCGAAAAATATTCATATTTAATCAGTATGTGAATCGTATTTATACACATTTTCCGATGAAACCCGATAGAACAAAAAATATATACAGGATGAGATTTTAGTCACCAGCCAAATTTTGTCTAGATGTTAGGTATCACCAATAGACCTCATAACGTTAATAAAAAATATAGGTCACATTTTATTGATAAATTATTTTATCTATAGTTTTATTTTAGAATGTTTGGTTGCTTTCTTAACGCTATAGTAAACGTACACGCTCGATACCTTGACCCGAAACGGGACGGCGCGCTGCCCCGGTGACTAGAGTTATTGGTTTTTTCGGGAAATGTTTCTGTAGTCTTATGTCAATATTTTTCTATTAAACGATACTAAAAGAAAACAAGAGGGCCATCGGTATTTTACCAAAGATCAATATATTAAAATTTGGCTGGTGACTAAAATCTCACCCTGTATAGACCGAAATTCTAATAAACTGTTTATAGTAATACCTATACAGAGCAAAGCACATTCGAACTAACTTTGCGACCATTTTGCGACCATGTTGCCGTTTTCATATCTGTATGTGCTAGTAATACAGACTCTATATTAAACTACATAATTTATACTACAATGACGAACTTGGGTACAAAATTGGATAGTTACACAATGTTGTTCTTGTTGCTCCTAGACAAATCGTTTGTCGAAACCCTTCTGGTATTATGTAAGCCGCTTGTATTGTACAAGCTACTGCGAGCACATCAGAAAGAATACAAAAATTTTAGTCAACCGAAGCATAATCTTAGCCAGTACAGTAAGAACATAAAAACGAGGTTAAGAAATATAAACTTCTTTGAGACGCAGTTAAAGCGAACGTCTATTGCACTTGTCGGGGCTCCGGGCGCATAAACTGTCCGGTCTATCTCACAACTGAGGATTCTACAAAACTGTTGTATCAGTATTAGAACCACTTCGGGAGATCAGGGAGTTCAAAACGTTCAAGTAATATAAGCGATATATATACTTTTTAATTATCTTATAATAATAATATCTGGAACATCCCACACAGCGCCATCTAGTCCTAAAGTAAGCAAGTATTATGCTTGTATTATGGGGTACTAGACAACTGATATACACATAAAAATAAACATATATACGGTCGAATTGAGTAACCTCCTTCTTTTTTGAAGTCGCTTAAAAAAAGGTATATTTAAAGTAACAAACTGTAATACGCTACATTACGGCACAATACGGACGGTTTTGTTTCGCCTTTACACAGGCGACTTCGCATCTTGTTAAAAATAGAAGATCATTGATATAATTTGATCAACCATCTTTGATAAAAGGAGGTATTTAATTGCATGCATGTACTTACATCAATTTATATGTAATATATGTAAAATACGGGTATAATAATAACAATAACATATAACAATAATAATAACATGTTTCGGAGTTTTTGGGCATAAATACTTAAAATTAAGTAATTGTTTTGCTTACATTCCAAATAGTACACAAGCTGTAGAAACAGTTAAAAGTTATGCAATAATTGAATAGCAGACTATATAAAACTTGTAGTCAAAATAACCCCAAGGGTCAGCTGTACACACAATCTTTACATCACACCATAGGTGTTCAGAAGAGTTCCCTACCATATATAGCTACTGTGCAGCTATTATGAACACTTTGTGTGTATAGGTAGCTGTTCTTTAGAGCTATTCTGCATTCACAAGGTTCATATAGTCTGACTAATTCATTGCACTGCTGCATAGTAGCTTAGTAGCAGTTCTTAATTGTTTTT
Organism: Luffia ferchaultella; assembly: GCA_949709985.1. Classification (NCBI taxonomy): domain Eukaryota; kingdom Metazoa; phylum Arthropoda; class Insecta; order Lepidoptera; family Psychidae; genus Luffia; species Luffia ferchaultella. The sequence goes on from OX453254.1 coordinate 6,384,829, forward strand.
CAGCTGTGTAGTGAAAAACAACACACATACAGATAAGAATGCATTTTGAACTATGGCTTCTTGAAGTAGACCGTAAACTCGCAAAAGAGAAAGAAATCTATATGCACCCACAACACGAATTTTGCAAACAGTCTCTGCCAAAGTGAACGACGGCGAGCTACGCGATCCGGAAAAGCGATGGGTAAGAGTGTATAATCATTTGCAAGGGCTCTCTGGCTGTGTTCAAAGAGAATACATCAAAAATAAAAATTTTATTTAAGTTTTGTAGGACATTTTATTGAGAAGACTTTAGTGATTTTTGTTTGATATATTTGATTAATCGTTTATTAATTTTTGAAAGCTATTAAAATATTTTTAATACATATAGATTAGTAACACTTCTTAGGGTTCCGTTCCTCAAAAGGAAAAAAAGAACCCTTACTTAGTTATCTGTCTCTCTGTATGTCCGTTTGTCTGTCGATCAAGACCTTTTTGCTAATAAATGCGAGGAGGTATCAAGTAGTAATTCCTAACTTAATCTACGGTCCCTTGGAGCTGTAAAAACCAAGCATCTAAGTCAACGTAATAAAAAAATAGAACCATATAAGCATACCACATATTTTTGCACTTGCAAGTAAATCAAAACCCGTACTTCCCGTTGACCCAGAATCATGAAATTCGGTAAAAAGTAACGTTTTGCAGCACAAGCACAGGAATAAATCCGAAAATAGTTAATTTGCAGTTATGTCACAGAATTTTATTTTCTTAAATATTTTCAGTAAAATATGCGTTTAGGTGGCAATCTGGGGGCGAGTAACGATAAGCAAGTGATTTACGTTTATAATGTTTTTATGTAATTGTAAGGAACCTTCAAAGCGCGAGTTCGAATCGCACTTGGCCCGCTTTTCCAGTAACGTGCGTTCTACCTTAAACTCTAAAATGTTAAAAAAAAATCGTATCTTTTCCTGTTTTTCAAACTTTGGCGAGGTTAACTCTATGCCAGCCATTTATGTCTATGATGCCAGCTAAATTAACCCTATGTAAAAGGTGAAGTTTTTTTTTAATTCAGAAAAAAATTCAAACCAATATTACACAACAATTTCCATTGTTCATTGAATACCATGTTAGTTAAGTACAATGAAACATATCCAGCACAAAGCGGCACTTTGTTGCTCTAGAGCGGAAAAAGTGTATGGAAATCCTTTACTGCACTGTTTTTTTTTTAAATTCGCGTATCGTATGAGGGTCATATGGTGTCTAACAGTTAAAAATACTGGCCATAAAGAAATTACCGTTTATTTTAAGAAGAAAAAAGTCGAGAACGTCAAAAGAGCTAATTTCCACTGAAAAATTTAAACGTGCTAACCTTGTAATTATATGTAACTGCAGCACAGTTGAAAGAAAAGCAGATTATGCACCTCGCATTAAGTAATTTATATTGCCCTCGTGCTTTTTTTAGAGCTCTCGGTGCAGTAATAAATTACTTTCTGCTCGGTGCAACAATCTAATATTATTTTAATATTAACATTTTTATGATGCCTTCTAATCGATTATTTGCTAAAAACTTGTAACTGCTATTTAAAGTTCCTAGAATTTAATAGACAACGGTACACAAATTCAATACGCAAGTCATGCCCTATCTATACATCGTATGAAGCAGAAATCGATTGAGCTTATCAATAACCCGCTAACATATGGAATTGAAAAACAGGCCAAGTGCGAATCGAATTCACACACGAAGAATCTCGTACCTCCGTACAATATAAAAAATCACGTTTCTCGTTTGGGGACCTCGTATTTTTCGTATTTTTTTTATTTATTCATATAGTGGCAACAATAATACACACTCTGTAAAAATGTGAAGGGAAAAAATTAAGACGGACGTATGGACGGCGTACCCTCATAAAGTCAACTATAAATAGAAGTTTACTGTGACAGTTATATTATTATAATATTATTCTATCATTGTAGACGTTCATTTCTACGACGATACGAGTAACAATTTACCTTCTAAATATTAAATTAAAGTTATATTTATGATGTCTCGAGGAGTAGCTATTTATTACAACGGAAGATGAAACAAATTTTAAGTCTTTGGTAATTAATAATTCGTTTGTCGAGAAATATGTATAAAATTTCATATTTAAAGAGATTAATTTCGTAATAAAATCAAACACGAAAACATTTTAAATTAAACATGAAGTGTAATTCAAAAATGAATACATTTTCCTGGTTTTATCCTCAAAACGAATCGGCATTGACAGTGTAATTAAAACAGCAATGGCTATTACAACAGTATAAGAGCTATGACATTAAAATAGGCTAATGACTTTAATATCACCTGTTGTGTTGTGTGTCATATTATCTTCAAAACGTTTTGTTGTGTGCATTTTAAATATAAACTTTAAATATTTCGGATTCCGCAGTCAAAAGCAAAAAACCCGTCCGTCGGTTTGTCCGTCCGGTCTAGGGTTACCGACTTTTAAAAAAAAAAACACAGTATAATAATATTAGAGACAAAAATAAAATAGTATTGAGAAGAAAAAAAAAAACAGTATTTATCTTTAAAGTTGTTTTAAATACATATTTATTTCGAATACTTAACGTAATTTATAAATTTAGTAAAATTTTTGAAAGCTACGTAAGCCTCGGCACATCGTAATCAAAACTAAAGTAACTGATAAACTCATTTTTAATTAAACTCTATTTCTATACGTATTATCCAGCCCCTTTGCATTCATCACGGAAAACACTTTTTCGTACGTTTAGAAATTCAACGACTGCAATGCATTGCAACACTTTGTCTGAGGTTTGGATGACTTTGGCTTGATTTTTGCTTTGGGCACTAATATTTTTGAGTGTCTTGTCAGAAACAGTATTTTTAATGAACAGTAAACAGTAGTAAAAGTGAAAAATAAGTATAATACTGTTTTTAACAGTATGGTTGGCAACCCTAGCTGGTCTATAGTAGTAATATATATAAATTTAGGTTGGGTAAATAGTATAGGTAGTTTATTCAATTAGCATCCAAAAAAATCTAGGTGGTAGGTATCGCCAATAGACTTTATTAAAGAAATAAAAAATAGAGGTTTTTCATAATAATAAATTATTTTATCTACAGTGTTATTTTAAAACGTTTGGTTGCTTTCTTTGTGACGACAGGTCCTAGACCTTGAGACCGACAAGGAACGGAGCGAGCGGCGGCTGCTAATGGTGACTAGAGTTATTGGTTTTTTCGGGAAAGGTTTGTTTAGTCATATCTTAATATTTTTCTATTGAACGATACTTTTTTACCAAAGATCATTACGTCAAAATTTGGATGGTTACAGTTTTGGATGGTAAAAGTTTTGATGGATACAGGTGAATAACATTTTACATATAGGTATATTGCACAACCAAACTTGACATTTTATTGTTTCGTCAATAAATTTACAAGTAATATATATTTATAATCGCCTTTCCTTTATACCTCACTCTATAAGGAAATGGCGTTGATATTTTTTTCTGCTTATTCTGTTGTGACAGGTATCATTAGAAAGCTCTTTTAAAATAAAATGAAGGTTGTATAGACCACTTTGCTTGACAGGTTGGCCGAGCGATTAGAGACCCTAACTGCGGAGCTGAGGGTCGCGGGTTCGATTCCCGCCCGGGACAAATATTTGTATGCATTAACATATGTCTACTTGTTCCGTGTCTGGGTGTAAAAGTATGTATATATTTATATCTATATTATAAAAAAAGAATATTTAAGTATGTATATCAGTTGTCTAGTACCCCATAACACGACCATAATACAAACAAAAAAAAAATCGTAACATGCGACTATACTTACATAATCATGGAACCCTTTACTGTGCGTGAACTTGACACACTTTAAAGAAACGTTTTGTAGAAAAAAAATATGAAAAGTATATGATAATAAAAAACCGGTTAAGTGCGTATCGGGTCACTAAAGAGGTAGGATTCCCTAACAATGGAAACAACAAAAAGTTATCAATACAAATTCATGAATTATAATTATGTGCATTAACTTAACTCTAGATATAGTTGTGATAATTTTGATAAAATTTCGTGTTGTGCTAGCATTATAGATCTCTTCAGATTTTTATAACAACAAAAGATAGAAGGGGGACATGCAACGCACACAGAAAGGCCACTTTAGAGCTCCATATTTCGTAAACGGATGAAATTAAAAAAAAAACAATTAAGGCGGCAATATACGTTAGGTTATGAATACATGTGTAGATTTACCTGTACAGTCGAACTGTTCACGCAAACATGAGCATTTACGTGAAATTATTTTACAGTTGCCTATAGTATTGACGACCCAAGAAATATAATAAAATTAGTATTTTCTCATGGTCAAACCGACCGTCCGCGTCGTCCGTAGTCGTGATAGCCGAGTAGTAGTGAGCCCGCTTCTTGTGTAGAAGGCCGTGGTTTGAATTTCAGGGCATGTACCAATGAGTTTTTTCTTACTTATATACATAACTGACTCTGGGCATCGGAGAGCACTTTGAGCCGTGGTCCCGGTTATATATATATGATAGACGGCAATCGTTAAAATTCACCAACTCGCACTGGAGCAGCGTGGTGGATTAAGCTGCAAGCCCCCTCATCCCGAGGGGAGGCCTAAGCACCTGCAGTGGAGCACTAATGGGCTGATGGTAGTGGGGGTATGCCGACTGAGCAGGTAAAACTGAACTCATTCGGCAGGCGTTGTGCACATTGTCTCAAATTGTGGTTGTTGCGAACAAGAAAGGTCATAAGTTGCAATCGACAGACTTGCATATACAGCAGAATGTAACTCTCTACTAGTATATGAAACTCGGTTAAGTCCGACGTACTGAGGGCCAAGAACGAGTTTTTTTACTATTAACTGTGTCGTATGCGTTTTCCGCAATTTGTATGGAAACTTATAGTTACCTAAAACGACCGCTAGATGTGCTGTACGAGTTTTCATACAAATTATAAAAAACGCAAACGACACAGTTAATAGTAAAAAACTCACACTTGGCCCTCTGGTTGTAACAAGGAAAAGCTATCGATTACTTCTATATTACTTCAGGATTACTTGTAATTCGCCAATATTATTTCCGATACGAGAGGAGGCTGTTAACACGCACACCGTAATATTGATAACGTTCTTAGATCGCGTTCTTACACTCGCTTAATGTGAGAGACGTGACTCGCGAACAAGAAGTGGCCGATGGGAAAAATTCCCGGCGGAAAAGTGGAAAACCTTATCGTCGGAATAATTATTCGGTACTACGAGGCTATTCGAATTATTATCTACTAAGGGTGGGTTAATAACTACTTAGCCTAACAATGAAATACCTATCTTATCGTTTTAAAACTATTTTTATTTTTCGACGTAGTCCTCGTTGAGCTGTATGCACTTAATCCCACGATCTTCTAAAATTTCAATACCTCTCCTAAAATGGCTTCCATCGAGTTCCAAAAAATAGTCGTCTACCGTCCCTAAACCTCTGCCCACTTAAATTTTTTTTAGGTATAGGTGCCAAATCAGGTGAATAAGGTGGGTGAGAAAGCAAATCATAACGCAGTTCGTTGATTTTCATCATGGCGACAGCACCTGTGTGTAGGCGTGCATATTGTCTTGATGAAAAAAAAAATTATTCAATCCCGGTCTTTTCAGACGAATGTAATCTTGTAATTTATCGAGTAGGTTAGTGTAATATGTACTGTTTATGGTTTGGCCTTTTGGAAGATAATCTATCAATAAAATTTCTTTCGCATCCCAAAACACTGAAGCCATAACATTGCCCGCAGATTTCGCCACCTTCGCTGTATTCGGGGCTAAAGTTTCTGGTTCTGTCCACTGCTTTTATTGTATTTTTGATTCCGGTGTATAGTAGTGAACCCATGTCTCATCTGTAGTCACAAATATTTGCATAAAATAACTTCTATTTTTCATAAAACGAGCCAAACTCTCTTGCGACATTTGCATTCGTAAACGTTTCTGGTCGATAGTGAGCAAACGCGGCACCCATTTCGCAGTTAATTTTTTTATACTCAATTCTACACTTAAAATGTAATATGCCAGTTCCTTAGAAATGCCTACTGCGTCAGCTATCTCTGATAATTTTAAACGTCGGTCTGCTAAAACCATGTCATGCACTTTAAATACTATTTCGCGAATTGTAGCACTTTTTGGACGCCCAGGTCGGTGTTCGTCTTGAACGCTTTTATGGCCTCATTTAAGTTCACCCACCCAGTTTTTTACTGTTGCATATGAAGGAGCAATTTGACCTAAAACATATTTCATTTCTTCGAAAATTGTACTGCTCTTTAATCCTTTAATATACAAAAATTGAATCACAGCATGCTCCTCGATTTTATTCATTGTAAAATAATTCGCGACAACGCTTTTCTAAATGACACTTTTAAAAAATACTAGCTTATCTGGCTTGTAATTTTATATGTGGCCAGAAGTGTTAGAAAACTATCCGTGAAGCTGAAAGGAGGTTAAATGGAGCCTTATAACGAGTCCATTCACAATATTTAAGAACCGTAGTAACGCTGTATAACATACCCCAAAAAAATTAAAAAATATTATTATTTTCACTGATGTGCAAACCCTTTTTCGTAAAATTAAAGAGTAAACTACGCAGAATGTACCTACATTTGTACCTAATTCGCGGAACGACAAAAATTTTAAAAGACCTAACCTAACGAAACAACCTCAACGAACACTTACTTTTTCATAATAAACGTCAAATTTACAGAAACGGCTCAAAGTGTGCTCCGCCTTGCTTAATACACAACCTCGCTCGTCGGGATATGGCTTGTGCAGCATTTCGCACCATCGTCGGTGTTATTGATGCGAAAACCGATCTAACACGCTGTTCCGTCTCGGCAACCGTTGGGCAATCGGAGAAATACGCTCTTTCCTTCACACAACCCCACAAAAAGGGTGTGAGGTCCGGAGAACGAGCAGGCCATAGCACCGTATCCATGCCGTATCGTAATATTCCGAGTCAGAAAGCATCGTTATTTTGTAAAAAATGTTGGAAAAAAAAACTCGAAACAGTTGTAGGATATCGATTAGAAGATTTGAAATTGACATCATTTTTTTTTCTACTTGACATTTTTTTAAACCAGTACTTAAGTATAATGACATCCTTGTATTGAAGTAGCAAACATTTATGAATGAAAAATAGAAAAACTATGAAAGTAGACAATTATTAGGTAAAATAGGTACGTAGGCCTTTCTGTTAAATAATCTGGTTCCCTGACATGACAGCTTACTAGGGTTGACAAAATTTTTGGCTTGGAAAATTAATTATATTTTTTACGGGGTATTTTGTAGCACGTCGTATAGGACAAAGAGTAATTAAGTATAAGGGCATTGACCGCTCATACTAAAGTCCAAATCAGTGACCCCAATGTCGCAACATTTTTTGATGATTTTTCACCGTCATTTATTTTTATTGAAAAACAATATTTCTGCTAGGTCAGTACACGTGACATCGCACGGCCCAAAGACTTTGGACTCTCGGATGACACCAAACGTTTTCTGTTTGGCCAAATACAAAATATAAAACATATAAAATACCTAGCAAGTCGTTGTCCAGACTTGTGTTCTATAATATTGTAAATAGTTTGTGAACAAAGTATATTAAATTCATTTTATTAGTAAAATCATTTTTATTTCACTGCAACATCTACTGGTCAACGAGGGGCGGCTGAGAACACGACAACCCTTCTTTATACAAGTATTAGAGTCAGACAGATATCAATTTTCATAAGAAGTACAACACCATTTCATTTCTTACCCCATATATAAGTATGTATATCAGTTATCATTTGTCTATTACAAGCATAATAATTGCTTACTTTGTGACTAGATGGCGTTGTGTGGGATTACTATAATATTCTTCAACCCGGCGAAATTGCGTAACGTTACTTCGATACTGTGAAGTGACATTTATGACTCTATTAAAACCAAACGCTGCTGTCAAATTAATTTATTCTATGCAGTAAAAAACTAAAAAACTCGGACTGAAACTCGCCATCTAACATGAGCTAGCTAGAGTATGAGTGGTTAGACGGTAAACGCAGAAGAGGGCTTCTTCTTCACTTCACTTCGTCAGCTCATTTTTACCCCACTGCAGGGGCTTAAGCCTCCCCCAGGGTGAGGAGGGGGCTTGGAGCTTAAATCCGCCATGCTGCTCCACTGCGGGTTGGGGATTGTAACGACCGCCACCTAACAGCGTCCGGGACCGACTGCTTAACGTGCTCTCCGAGGCACGGAGTCAGTGTTAGTTATGTATTTAAATCAGAAAAACTCATTGGTACACGTCCGGATTCGAACCATGGCCCTATGAGGTCTTATAAATTTGAGACAGGTTCGTTGCGCTTTGGGCTATCACGACACTAATATAAGAAGAGAAGAGGGCTAGACATTGACTAGAAAGTCAATGCCTATTTTTATGTTTTACTGCAAGAAAAGATTGATCACTTTCACTCGAAAAATTACCACTTTATTTACCACATGAATTAGGGTTTGTTGAGTTTTAGAAACAAATAAGTAATGGTATAAAAAGATAATTTCCATAGTTTACTGAAAATGTTATTAAAATTATACAACAATCAGTTAAAAATGTAATGAATAATATTTTTAACTACATTGCAATAACGACATATTCCATCGTATGTCGCAGGTGAAGCAAATAATTTTATTACAGCTCTAATGAAATAATTTATGATAGTGATTTATATAATCAAAATTACCATGTAGAATTTTTAAACTCATTGTTTAAAATTAGATGTCTAAAATCAAATTCGAACTAAAGTTTGCATTGTTCGTTTTATTGGAAATCCAAAACAGAAAGGCATGTCAAATGTTTACATAATAACACTCCTGAGAGAAAAGTTTTAACTGTTATCCCACGAAATAATCGAACTTTGATTGTGTACTTCAGTACAGACTTATTTCAATACTATTTTAGACCTTATACGCACTAGCGGTTTGCGGAGCGGTTGGCGAGGCGGATATCCGCAGGTGTTAATTATTTGTATGAAACCGCCCCGGTTCATTACGCATTACAACAACAATAGCGGAGCGGTTTCCGTAGCGGGCGAAGTGGAGCGGCGGCGGGTGGACGGCGGTGTCCGCCGCGAATCCCGCTGATCCGCCCGGCCTGTTCAATTTTGTACTTAGCGGCGGACGTATACGATCATTTGGAGTGCTATCTATGTATATGTAAATAATACATGCTACCTATATGGTGTCCATTTCAAAATGACAAAACTTCTGCTCAAACCGCGAGAAGACTAGCGGATGGCGGGACGGTTTTTGCCGCGGAAACTGCCCTGTCGCCCGCCGTCTCCAGCGGTTTGTGCTCCGCCACCCGTCCCGCTAGTGCGTAATACTTTACCACTTTAATACCATAAGGCCTTACTGCTCCAGTTTCAATGAAAACCACTTACTTTAAGCCATTCGTAATACTTTTCCCCTGTTTATAAAAAGTACGTAATAAATGAATAAATCACAGGGTCACGCATTTGAAAAGTTAGAATTTTATTAAGGCAACCAGTTTTTACACATGCTCAGGTGGTGATGACGAAAGAGTAATTACGAAAAGTAAAGTTGCATTTTTATTTAATTTATATTATTTGTAATTTGAATTAAATAAAAATTTTGAATCGATAAAAACACTTCATATCTACTAATTTTAAATTTATTTGTTATACAATAGTTGAATCACTTACTTTCAAGGAATTTTATATTTTCACAAAATTATACGACTCCTTCATTTTTTCTCTTTACTTTTACCGAACCGTAGCATGAAGTAAATAATAAAAAAATTGCATTCGATTAATTATATGTAAAACAAGATAATTTCGGTTACCGTACAGATATACTTATTCCACTAGTGAACCTCACGAGTGCCGGTGCGGCAGTGATGCCGACCCTTTTGGTCATCATGACCTCAGTTGCTTTTGAAGTGCCGGCCGCTTGTCGTATCATGCATGCGTTAATGACATCATCCGTCGGGCCCTTGCCTCCGTCAACGCGCAACGTACCGAAGAGTCTTCTAGAGCCGAACGGAATCGTACGTGACGGAGGCAAGGGCGCGACGGTATGACCATCGTTCTCTGGAAACAGGGGAGGCCGCTGGTTTGGGACGCCACTTGTGTTGATACGCTGGCGGTGTCCAATATCCGAGCCACCTCAGCAGTCACTGGCGCGGCCGCAACCGCTGCTGAGTATCTCAAACGGCGCAAATATGCTGTCTTAGGAAGTAGCTACATGTTTGTGTGGTTTAGGGTCGAGAGAATGGCGCCGTGGGGACCTGAGGCGCGTCGCTTTTTCCACGATTTATCGGTGCTCCTGATCGACGCCTCGGGTGACCGGAGGGCTAGCGCTTACCTCAGGCAACACATAAGTATAGCCATACAGCTAGGCAATGCTGTGAGCCTTTTGGGCACTTTGTCGCACGGCACTGATTTATATGATATTTATTTGTATAAGTAGTTTTAGTTTTAATTAGTTTTTAATTTAGTATAAGCTTTTATTTTTAATTAATTTAGGTTTATTTTTAGTTTGCATGTATTTAATTATAGCATACAATTGTTTACTTCCTTCTTCTCAAATGTTCCTAAAATAAACTACTCTCATTAATTTTATACCCAATAACTTTAAAAATTATTTTAATACGTAAATGAAAGTAATGTTAATTGTTTTCGGAATCGATAGGAAAAAAAACTATGCTGCATGAGAAAATCTGTGATATGAGTAAAACAAGTGTTGTATAAAAGTTGTAGTTGTAAATAACTAGGAATCGAACTCTCCCTGTCGAGTCAAAGATTCTACGCCACAGAGGTTGTCAGTAAGAGTAAACTAATTGCTTACATTTTTGCGACAGTAAAAAAATTTAAAAAAATGTATAAATGTATAAACGTAATACAATTATTGAAATATTATGGATTCGCTATCACTAAAGTTGCACAATGTTCCGCTTTCTGGACTTTTACGAAGTTCTAGTAGTCTCTTTCATAGTATTTCTAAATTATTCAACCGACGAAAATAAAAGGAGCAGGTTCTCAAGTAGATGCGTTTATACATATATTGTTTTTTTGAAGCCGTATATCTTTTTAGGGTTAATATATCAAAATTTGTTTTCACCTTCGAGGGTAGAAGATAAGGGGAATTTTACAGAGCAGACCGATTTAGATGATTTTTTTATTGGATACGGTATATACATACCTCGAAATAAATGAATAAAGAATTAAACCGAGGAAAAAATAAACTGAAAAACGAAACAAACATCAAAAAAGCATTTTTATGTACCAACTACTGGAAATATATGTGGGTAACCAAGTGTTATAAGACCTCTAGTAATTTTCGTACTCATACATCACGCGTTGAAGCTATCAGATTGTCGCGTTGTCATCGCACCGCAATAGAAAGCCTCCTGTCTAGAACAATAAATTGGGCCACGTATATAGAACTTCAGAATAAACCCTTTTTCTCGGTAATCCCTTTTCTAAGCTGAATAGCCGCCTCGCATATAAAGCTCTTATAAAGCTTTACGTTTCACGAAAGCTACACGTGTAACTTTATACGTCACTTCACATTGATTTGACGTTTACGAGCCCTTTAATGTCGAGTAAAATTTCACGGGATAGCTCTATGAAAAGGGATAGATTGTAGAACAAGAGGCCAGTACTCTCAATCCAAGTAATGTGGGGAATACGTCTCATTACATACGCGCTAACCACATCTGTCAGGCTTTTCATGCTTTCGTGATTTTCGCAGTGACGACCCTACTTTATTTTCTAGGTGATGCGAAAGTTCCCGATAGCGTCTCCACCACAGTCTCCATGCTATTAATTAGAACGTTACATATTTTACGTCTTTATAGGATTAGAGCTAGAAAGAATTACAGATAAATTAAGACCTTCGTTCGATAAGAGCGTTTATTTAAAACACGCTGTACGCCAGACACACTTTCAAAAAATTTGTGCTTCAGAGATTGTCGCTAATGTTGAGACGTATTGTATGTAGAAATGTATTTATTATATGTCTGGTCAATAGATAATCACCACTTTTTCGTTTTTTTAGTCCGAATACATCACATATTTATTAGTTGGCGTAGTACATAATTTTGTACGTATAAGAGTGTGTGGTGGGTCCCGCTTCATAAACACACATATACCTCATTTATGCGGGGTATCCATAGGTCATAAATCTCATTTACATAAATTCTTAGCGATTGAAGGATCTAGCAGGATTAAAAGGGAAGCACAACTACATGATTTTTAGCAGATCCACTTTTTTCCCAGTGCTCAACCCCTCAAAATTATTCCTCAAAGTCCAAAACAGCGGTTTATCTAAATGCGGTAAAGCAAGTGTACGATGCAATCATATTTTTTAATTATGTGAGTTGTCCCGGATCCAAGGAGATTTAGGTATGGAAGATGTCAAGGAAACAATTTTGCGGAAATTAATATTATTTTCAAATTAAAGTCAACCAGAGTGGGATTATAAACTGCCAATTGCTTACTTGAGGGGTCACTGCTGTTGAGTGATCCTATCTATGGTTTGTCATATATTTGTCAAATACCTAAGGATTTTATGAAGCAAGACCTTTTTAGGATTCCGTATAACAAAGATGACGACGGCTTAGCCTAGTGGGGAGCGACCCTGCCTGCGAAGCTGGAGGTCCCGGGTTCGAGTCCCAGGTCGGGTCAGCATTTATATGATGAATATCGATACTGGTACCGGGTCATGGTTGTTATATGTATGTGGTGTCTTCGCTTGGTACCCAAAACACAAGCTAATGCTTAGTTTGGGGCCTAGACGTTGTTGTCATGTATACGTTATTATTATTATTATAAAAAAGGAACCCTTTTAGGATCACTCCCATGACTCTCTGTCTATCTGTCACAGCCTGTTTTCTCCGAATCTGTGGACGAAAAAGTTAAAAATCGGTACATATAGAGAGTTTTGTGATCCAATCAAGGATGTCTAGCGTAAATAAACTAATTTTAATAATGAGGGTTTATTTAGGGAAGTAAATTAAAAACTTAAAAAAAATCAGGAGTGAATCGTGTTACATACCAAATAAAAGTGCTTAATGACGAATTTTTTTGTCATAATTACAATTTTTTTTTTCGTATTTTATGACACGGTTTATGGGATATTAAAGAAACCTTGACCTTTCCCCAATTATCGCCGAAACAGCCTAGCCTAAAATTTTGAAAATAAAAAAATTTAAAAAATAGGTTCTCACTTATATTGTACAAAAAAACCTAAGCGTTAAACAAATACCTAATAATTACCTAATAAGTACATCATGTGCCTTAACGAATAAAAGTGCTGGTTATGAGGAATGTAAACATTTTATTATATTTTTAAATTGCATAGTCTAATAGATATAAATGAAAATAAATGAAAAATGATAATTGTCTCACTTTTTATCTCCGAACCTACTGAACCTAAAATTTGTATTTGTATATTATGTGGTGATCTATGGTACGGAACACTTTCAACGCAAGTCCGACTCGCACTTGACCGATTTTTATCGATAGGTTTTAAAATTTTTGTCGTACAGCTGGTGGTAAAAAAATATAGGTACCCGCATTCCTATATATAGTCCCTGGTACCCACGTATTTCTGAAGAAACATTTACATAGAAAACTGCGAGAAAAAACTTTTCGAAGGAAAAAAAAAATCAGTCAAACATACGTGAAAGTTATATGGAAATAATTTTTGAAGCCTTCTAGTTCAGCGCTCTAGTTGGAAGTGGTGCACTAACTTGAGGTCTGAGAGCTGAAGCCTGGGGAGCCGGTGCGTGCCTATTCCTCGCCGGGTTGATACTGGCACTGGAAGATCTTCTATTAATGTGAATATATATTAGAAGATTCCAATGCCAGTATCAACCCGGCGTGGAATAGACACGCACCGGCTCCCCAGGCTTCAGCTCTCAGACCTCAAGTAAGAGCACCTGTTCCGATTGATGTGTTGGGCACTCTGGAAAACTACGTTTGGGGGTTTGTCCTGGACTCCCTGGTCCTGCACCACTCATATACCGAACCGGTTGATTATTATGAAACAAGCTCGAGCACTGGTGTTTTAGATCTTAAATTATTATATCTTTAGGAACTTATCACTTTATTAGACACTGACAAGTGATTGACAAATAAAATGGCAAAATTTAGGGCCGTAAAATAGCGACATTTGCTTCGAGCTATTAAGTTTAATCCCGTTTAGCGATGAAGCTTCGACATATAGCAGCTTAACAATTTCATATGAACTCATGATCCTGATTTACTTACACTTCGGTCGGAGGTTTACGATTTACTAGCGCCTCTCATTAATTTCTGTAACTCGAATAAACCTGCTTGGTTGTAACTTTAAATACAATTAAACGATCTTCGCGTAGATAGTGGAGGCTGGAGGGGTGTGTATACGTTAATTTCGGATGAAGCGTTAGAAAGTTTAATTGGTTCGAAGCTTCTAACTTGTCGTTTTAATGCGAATACTTGTGTATTGGTGTGTTTTGTCGCGATTAAGGGTGCGTACACGAAATTCATTTTCTGAGGTTCCGCAGACAAGGGATTTTTTACGGTTTTGTGGCTATTGTTCGCATGTACGAGTTACGTATGTATCCATTATGGCATAAGAGTAACTTATTTTAAATAGAGACAGCTCGTTTTAGCAAATGGACGAAAGGCCAACGAGTATTTACCTGGAGGACCGATCTTGCTTTCGACGCTGTTATAAACATGTTTGTCAGCAAATAAAGAAAAATGAAGTCAATGTATTTTAATGAAATTAAGTGATTTTCTGTACGTCTTAATTTCTCGGGAATACCTACCCAACTTTACGCGCTACAACATACATAAGGGAATTTCGACCTTATTGACATTCTGATAACAAATAAATACTTATTCTTAAATTATATTTTCTTTTCTATTATAATTTCTAAAATTACAGACGTTTCACAAAGGTATCCCAACTTGACACATCGAATGAACATTTGTAAATTACTTAAGTTTACAAAACATTAGACCCCTTTACATCAGCATGCGTTCGTGACCACGACTAAATATCCCGTTTAGTAATGGCTCGGCCAAACTTCTAGTTCGCTCTGAAGTTGACGGGGTGCGTTTTGCGCAGGTGCGGTCCGCTCTCGACTCTCTGATATCCATGTTTTCTACTGCGACGCTACTCGTTCTGACTTTAAAACGAACTAGAACGAACTACTACGAAGTTTGGCGCGAACTGTAGGAGAGGTGCTCTAGGTAAATAAAACATATAAAGCACTTACATGTCGTTACTATGCCTTAGCATTATTACTCATGGTTCCTTATAGTTAAAAAATACAAATAAAATAAAATTTTATAGTTAAAAAATACGCCCATATCTATACTAATATTATAAAGCTGAAGAGTTTGTTTGTTCGTTTGTTTGTTTGTTTGTTTGTTTGTTTGTTTGTTTGTTTGTTTGTTTGTTTGAACGCGCAAATCTCAGGAACTGCTCATTAAAATTGAAAAATTTAGTTGTGTTGGATAGTCCATTTATCGAGGAAGGCTATAGGCTATACTACATCACGCTACGACCAATAGGAGTGGAGCATCAATGAAAAATGTTGCAAAAACGGGAAAAATTATTCCTTTTGAGAGCTTCCGTCGCGCGCGCTGCGTAAACGGTTGATGTTAACCAAAAATCATGTATTACGGAGTTGTTCCCCTTTAAAACTTCTAATCAAAAGTCCGAGACAGCATATGTGTATCTTTTAAGGTTAACTTACTATAACCTTTTTTATGACAATCAAATTTGTTCTAACATTATGTACTATTTGCGAAGATGTTTTTTAAACGTAATATTAATCCTTATCAAATTAAATACGTTAGTTGTCTTAAGCATTTCATGCATATTATAATTGCCCTTTACACCACACAATTTAAATTAATATCTTAGCAGTTTATATCGAAATATGAACTATAGCGGGAGAAAATAAATTCGCTGTCTGCCTCTGTTCGTTAACTTTTTACTTCCAAACCACGCAATAGACTTTGATACGGTTTTCAGTATTATCTTATTTTCTTATTATCTTATAATCTATTAATCTATATAATAGAAATACTTATTATAAAGCTGAAGAGTTTGTTTGTTTGTTTGAATGCGCTAATCTCTAAAACTACCTGTCGGATTTGAAATTTTTTTTTTTTGCCTTTGATAGCCTGAATCTAGCGGAGGGTTATAGGCTATATATATGAAAACTGTCTGTCTATTCGAGCAAATAGGTTTCGGCCAAAACAGCTTAACCGATTTTGATGCAACTTTACACATATGGAAAAGATGTAGTCAAAAGTGACATACAGAACTTTTTGTATGTCTGTCTGTACGTCCATCTGTCTAAACCAATTTTAATGAAACATCACAAGTATGAAAAGAAGGTCGTCAAAACTAACAAATGTTACTTTTTGTCCGTCTGTCTGTCTGTACGTGTAAGGTCGTCAAAACTAACAAATGTTACTTTTTGTCCGTCTGTCTGTCTGTACGTGTATCTGTCTATTTGAGCTAATCTCCAAAACGGCTAAACAGATTTTAAGGAAACTTTGCAGACGGGAAAGAAGGTTGTCAAGAGATTTGACATTAGCTACTTTTTGTCCGTCTGTTTGTCTTTACGTCTATGTGTCTATTCAATTCAATTTTATCTATTCGAGCCAATTTCCAATACGGCTGAACATATTTTAATGAAACTTTTCAGACGTGAAAGAAAGTTGTCAAGAGAGTCATAAGCTACTTTTTGTGTTTGTCTGTCTATCTGTCTGTTGTTTGTCCACACTGATCTGTCAACGTACAGCCAAAACTACTAAGTCTAAGAAGCTTAAATTTGGAACATAGGTTTATTTTATAACGTGAGCATTAAGTTAAGAAAGGCTTTTTTAGAAATTTCAAACTTAAGGATGGGAATGGAGGGACTCAAATAATGACGTGTTTCAGGGTTTTCAGATTTCCACATTTTAAGGGTGGGAAACGGGAGATGAAAAATTGTATCGGTTTTTTTAAAGGGTGGGAGGGGAATGAAGATTGAAAGTTTGAATGGGTGTAACCAAAATTGGTTCCTGCAAAAAGTACGTATAAACCATCTCGAACGTTAATAGTACCTATAACAGGAATTCGTAGTCTACGCAAGCGAAGCTGCGGGCGGTCGCTAGTTCACTATAAATCAACAGATCACTGCGACATCGACATCGACAATTTATTTATTGTTTCTGTACACTTTACCTTTTATCTTCGTAATCAGTTGAAATTTAACATAGATCTGACACGTTGTCACATAATAGACATTGTCAAGTGTGTCGCTTTTTATATTCGCAGGTTCGGTCGTTCTAGCGCTTCTCAGAAAACTCATATGTTGCCAATTTGTCTACCAGCGAACTTTCTGGCATAAAATTACTGAAGCGAGACATGTTTATAATCTATGTCGAGAACGTGTATTTAAAAATGTTTATAATGACCTTTAAAACACGCCTTCAGCATTCGTGTGAGCAGAAGTATTGTTTGAGTTTTGATGAAATTCTCAAAATATCGAAAGAAAAAAAGGGATAGACTTTTCAAACATCTCTGCACGGACATCTACAGAGGGAATATCGTTGAATTGACAATTTTCATCATTGAATTTTTTATTCCAAATCATTCACAGACCGTTCCACTCTCATTTTCTATTTTAAGCTAAAATTTTAATATAGTTTTCTCGTATAGTTACTAAAATGATTTATTTTTATCAAATATTTACATATATTAAAGTTCAAATCAAAGTGCGTCTTTATAGCCCGAGCACACCGAACCTGTTCGAAGTTTAGAACGCCGTGGCGTGCGGCCGTGGTTCGAATCCGGGCGTGTACCAATGAATTTTTCTGACTTACATATGTTTCACTGTCTCCGTGCCTCGAAGAGCACGTTAAGCCGTCGGTCCCGGGTGCCATCAACAGATGGCAGTCGTTAAAATATACCATCCCGCATTGGAGCAGCGTGGTTTATTAAGCTCCAAGCCCCTTTACCCTGGGGGAGGTTTAAATCCCTGCACTGGGGCATAATGGGCTAATAGAAAGTTCAAATCGATCTGTTGGCTGTTTGTTGATTATGTGGATTATATGGAACTCTAATTTGCTACAACCTGACTCCCATTTGACGGATTTTTTCCCTTGATTTCGTATTCATAGCTTTAACGTAATAAGTAAAAACTGAAACTGTTGGACCCGATCGAGCGTTAAGCGCACTCGGCATTCGCCTACACGTTGCGTCGTTTGCAGAGCAATTTAGTGCGACCTTGTCCACTTGAGAGCTCTCTCTGATGATTTACAACCAAGGGCATATATTTTTAATTGCTGCCACACCCATCATATTTTACACACCTAGCACGAAAATAAGTGTAAGAGGTATGACAGATTCAAGAAAACATACTTTTTTAGTATTACGAATGTTTTTTTATGGTTGTACATAACAAAAAATATACTAACAGAAATAATAATGTGACCGCTTCGCCTAGTGGGTAGCGACCCCGCCGGAAGCTGGAGGTCACGGGTTCGAATCCTAGGTCGAGTCAGTATTTATATGATGAATATCGATACTGCTACCGGGTCTTGGTTATTATATGTAGGTACTAGCGACGCGTCCCGGCTTCGCATGGGTAGCAGAGCATAATAAGCCGTAATGTTTTTCTGTCGTAGTGTCATATCAGCTTGTTGCGTCGAACACGTGGATTGAATTTAATTACCTTTAAACGTGACGTAAGTTCATCCTACTTGGGGTATTTTTAAAGAATTTTATTTCCAATTCTATAAATACTTGAAAAAGTAAAGAATAAATGCACATAACCTAACCTAACTACGCGTGTCGCGTCGTCCCGGCTGGTCGCGCGATATTGATATTTCGCAATAGCTCCTAAGATATTAATTTAAATTGTATAGTGTAAAGGGCAAACATAATCTACACTAAATGCTGAATGTAAATAACGTATTTAATTTGATAAGGATTAATACTGTTTCCGTATAAAATGCTTTCCAATTACCTAATCATTTGACACCATTTTTTTTAAACATAAAAATAGTTATAGTAAGCTATCCATAAAAGATAGACTTATCCCATCGCGGGTTTTTCTTTAGTACTATATAAGATACACAATTCCTCCATACATTATTTTGTTATATCTTAAATGGATTAGGCAGCGTTTTCGATGAAAGCTGCCAACCAGCTTGATTTTTTTCCGACTTCTTGAATAATAATCGCCATATTTCAATTTTGCACAAAACATTAATAAATTATACACGTAAATCTTCCTGTCAAATCACTCTGTCCATTGGTGTCCACAATATGCCAACCCGTTCGGTAGTATTTGAGTTTATCGCGTTCAGACAGACAGACAGACAGACGCGGCGGGGGACTTTATTTTATAATATGTAGTGATGTGGT
Organism: Luffia ferchaultella; assembly: GCA_949709985.1. Taxonomy (NCBI): domain Eukaryota; kingdom Metazoa; phylum Arthropoda; class Insecta; order Lepidoptera; family Psychidae; genus Luffia; species Luffia ferchaultella. Next base: position 6,404,267 of record OX453254.1, read on the forward strand.
GTCTTCGCTTGGTACCCGAAACACAAGCTAATGCTTAGTTTGGGGCCTAGACGCTGTTGTCATGTGTACGTTATTGTTATTATTATATTATTAAAAAAAATGTTAAACGCCTAAACCTAAATACCTATACTTATCGTCTCCGTTCCGTCGTAGGCAAAAACTCTTTTTTTTGGATAACTACAGTGGTATAAAATTTTACTATTGAGTTTAAAATCGTGGTTTCTACCTCTAATAGAGTATTTTGCTTTGTTTAATAATAAAATATATAATTATATGGAATCAAACAAACATAATAAATATAGATAAATAGCACATGTAATATAAAATAATAAACGGAATGTAATATCAAAATAATTTCAATAATTTTTGTGACAATCATAGCAATTACGCGTTCTGTATAGAATTTGATCATATTATATGTTTCAGTTCAGTACAAATAAAATTATAAAATGAGTAAAAAATATTATTTTCAATACATTTGCTATTAATACGGTTTTTATGACATCGAAACTTGTACCGTAATTTTGTATTTTACAGTACTAGGCCTTTTTTACTTTACACCAATCACAAACGAGCATTCTGTTTGTAACGCATGCATAAATCGCGAAAAGTAACCCGCTCGCGTCGTTAGCTTCCGCCATTATTACATTTGAATTATCTACCTAATTTTAATCGCAAATGTATTGAAAAACGTCGTATGATGCTCGTACTCAGTAAGCTGGCTATTATAGTCGAGGTGTTTATAGGCACGAGGCAAATGATTAATTAATAAAAAGCATAACTATAATGCCAAGGTTCACTCAATGATAAATTTACTTCAGAGAGAGTATGTTTTACATAAAGTAAATTTGACAGTAGCGTTTAGTGTTGATAGAGTGAGAAATGTTACTTCACAATATCCAAACTGTCAAACGCAATTTCGCGGGGCTGAAGGCTGGCGCGCGGGGACCTCGCGGACTGAAACTCGCCATCTCGCCAAAAGGTTACACCAGCTATTTAGAGTATGTGTGGTTAAACGGTAAGCGCAGAAGTGGGCTTCTAGTCAATTCGTATTTTTGTAGTGTTTTAGGACTTATTTAATAATAAGGGTTTAAATATGAAATTCCCGTTTTAACCTACAGGCCGCTTTGAATTAAAATGAAATCTGCATGGAGTTAGATTTCAGAGTAAAAGTTTGTATACACAAATAGTACACGTACTTACTACACGAACAATCACCGCGTACAACATGATAAAATGAAAAACAATTTGACATTTCATTGCTCGACTTTCATTTGTTTTTACATTGAGCTTTTAAAATGAAGATGGATGCCATAAAAATAAGAGTAATTTTCGAATACGAGTCCCGACGTGTGACTAACGCTGCTCGTAATGTCGATGCCGTGTTTGGAGACGACACGGCGAACGAACGCGCCGTGGGTCTTTGGTTTAATCGCTTAGTGGAAACTTCGACTTGAAAAATGAACTACGTATACGAGGTAAATACCAATGAATTGGAAGTGATGATAAAAGCCTATCTGTATCAAACTACCAAGGAATTAGTGGCATGGTTCGACAATAACATACCCACGTTTTAACTCATTTGCAGCGAATCGGTAAAATTCAAAACTTGAAAAATTAGTGCCTCATTGACTTCATGATTGGACTGATCTGCAGAGAGCAGCGCGCGTTAACGCTTGCCTTTACTTGTTCAACCGGTACAAAATCAAAAAGATTTAGAACCAAATTTGTGACGTGACGTGATACAATATTTGACCCCAAATCAAACGCCAAAATAATAGCCTAAAGCGTGATGGTTACTGTTTGGTAGTTGGTACTTCATGGCATAACTCACTTCACAGCCCCGACTCGTTAATCGATTTTCACGATTACAGCTCCATGATAACGCAAGACCTCACACTCCTCGAGATACAGTTTTAACAGTACAAGACCTGCAGTTAGAAACCATCCATCATCCTATTTACTCGCCGGACGTCACCCCAACCGAGTAGCGTTTTTTCCACGATTTCAACAATTTTTGCTTGGAACAAAATATTATTCCCAGGAAGCAGTACAAAATGCATTCACACAGTTTGTGGAGTCAAGTCCACAGAATTCTATCGAAAGGGTTCAAATGATCTTCCAATAATATGGCAGAAATGTATAGACTATGAGGGTAAATACTTTGAAAAAAAATATTTTATAATACTATTACGGGCTACTAGTCCGGATATTAAGGATGCACTAAAAACAGATTTATACTTAACTTTATTTTATTAGAAAACGAAATCACAAACTAGCCTAAGAACAAATAATACCGAACACAAATTATACCGTTATCTCACTCCACACTTAGCAGTTAATCGCACTTGACTTATTCACAAAAAACTGTCCCGTTCGACGACTCATCATCGCTTTTATACCCTTACTCCCCTCCACCGATTCACACGTTACGAACATTCCACTTCTCGAATAGTTTTATTTAATAATTACATCGCTATTTTAACGTGAGAATTTTCCCACGCTTGTGCGTATGGCGCCGACGTCACCTGTGTCTGGCCCGAATATTCCGTCTCAAAAATGTTTTTATAAATTCGTGAAATTTATTTTTTTATCTGAATTTTCGATTTTATTTTTATTTATTATTTTTGATTTTATTATTTGAATGGCCGTGGGAACTTCTCGAGTAAGTTCGATGACATGTCGACGTACTATTATAGATAGACGTTACAATACGAAAGAAAATGTTTTCGTTTTTCAGTATGAATCGGCAATTTCATACTTTAACTCCATGTAATGAAAAGAAATGACTAATTATTTGACTATACGTTTTTTGCACTAATTTTTTAACACTATTTTACATAATTAAATCACATTTTGAGATTATAAATTGAAATATGGGTATATTTCCTCTCATTTATGGGTGAATAATCACAATTCAAAAAAATGTAAACCTGAAACGTATTTCCATTCAGTTGCGTCTGCGCGCCTCTAACGTTAGTATTTAGAAACGTACAAAAGATACGTGCGAAGCGCACGGTTGAAATCAGATATTTTCGTACAATTGTATGGGCCCTTAATTAATTGGTATATCAATGAGGGACTGCGTGGAATATTTGATTATTTGTGCTTATCACGTTTCACTAAACGTAAATACACGAGGCAGTTCTGGAAAACCCTTTCACGTATTTTTTATTTATTCCTTGTTTTTTTTTTGGAGAATTCACTCTTGCACGGAGAAATGTTGATTGCAGTCAAATTAGTTAGGATCGTCATAAACCAGGCCGCCCTGCTTCCATGATTAAAAATAAATAATCGCGTTAAACTTCCTTCCTTTTTTTTAGTCTTTATTATGTCATAATAAAAAAATTCAAATCACAAAGATAGTATATGTCTATCACGCGAAATCGCTGAATCCATTCAATAAATTCCGTCAAATCACATCTCTTTACATAATTCTCTGTGGTTACTATGCTCATTTCACACGAGTCTAGGCTTTCCGTGTTCACGAACTATAATACAAAAAAATTGAGAAAAATGGGGCACGACAATAATTAAAGAATGTTTTCATTTTGTTATTATACATACTTACCTACATCGAACGGACACAAACGATCACATTTAATAAAATTTCGTATAACAAAATACATAAAGAAGTGTATATATTATATTTAAATTGGATATAATATTCTTTCATTTGAACCTATTGGAATTATTTACGTTTTAATAATTCCGGAAGCCATTTAGCAGTCGATTATCCTAAATAAATAACCTTGTAAATGATATTTTAAATCAACTTTCATTAGATTATGCGGAAGCAAGGATTGAGCTTTTATTTTGACGCCGGTTATTTGAGAAGTTCTGTTAATATTTGAAATATTTACTCGCGGCTAATGTACCTAAGGTACCTAAGCGAGCTTTGAGCTTTCGGTACAAACGCGGGTTGGTTTGGTCGGCCTTGTCCTTTGGGCGGGTCCCCACGAGTTTGGTATTTCACATAAAATTCATGGAAATGCTCGGCTGCAGCGATAATATTTAGTCGTAGGTAGCTTTAATTACCTTTGTCGTCATTAGCAGTCATATTATTTGCGTTTTGATAGTTTTGTTATTGTTTTCATAAGTATACAAAAATTATTCTACGATTCGCCCTGTTGACTGTAAGTGATTCAGTTTGATTTTTTGTGCAGGTATATTTTGCTTCATATATACACATTTTACGCAAGTTCACGGAAACACCTGTCCGTTTCATTACAAGTATGAAAAAAGCAGAAGTCACAAAGTTTGGAAAACGCCAAACGCTGCTGTCTTTGACCTATGAAAAACGTCATATTTCAAGACAGCAATCGAAAAACTAAATCAAATCACATCAAAATATCTTTATTTCGTAGTTATGTAACATAATCTTGAAATACGTCATAAGAGTGAATTTTATTACTTTGTGGAAGAACGTGACCACAAAGGCGCATTCCAAAATGCTGGTTCCTCTCAGAAGAATGCGCAAGAAACTGAGGGACGCTCTTTTTAACAAAATTATTAAAAATAAATTTTTACAATAAGTGCTTAAAGAATAATATTATTGAAACAAACTGATAGGTGAGCGGCTTACACCCATGGATTTTTATCATCTAAGTAGTCTGATACTTTATAATAAGCTTTTGCATAAAGCTTTCGTTTTAGTGTAGTTTTAAACTTATTAAGGGGTAGATCTTGAATGTCAGCTAAGTTCTTATTGTAAAAGCGTATACATTGCCCTTTAAAAGATTTCGTGATTTTATTGAGGCGGCTGACATGATTAGCAAGTTTATCTTTGTTTCTTGTATTAACATTATGCCGATCACTATTTTTTTTAAATAATGTAATATTTTTTTTTACGTACATAATGTTTTCAAATATATATTGAGATGGCAATGTCATTATATTAATTTCCTTAAACTTTTCTCTAAGTGATACTTTAGGTCCCAGTTTATAAATTGCTCGAACAGCTCGCTTCTGCAACACGAAGATTGTATTAACATTAGCAGCGTGTCCCCACAGCAGAATGCCATAAGTCATTAAACTATGGAAACTACTGAAATACACCAACCTCGCGGTTTCTATGTCCGAAAGGAAACGAATTCTTTTTACAGCGTAAGCTGCAGAACCGAGCCTTCTCGCCAAGTTAGTGATATGCGGATCCCAATTCGTAACTAATTCGTAGAGGCCACGCCACCAAATAAGTCTGTGGTTGTTTGTGCTTAAGCGTAGCGTATCAGAATTCCGTCGAATGTAAATTTAATTGTCTATAAACGTTTAAAAAGTGGTTTAAACTCCTACAAACTCCTACAAAGTGCGACCAGAGAAATAATTCTCAAGGTGAAAGAGGTTATGCAATGCGCAGACAGCGCCGTGGCTATTCTAGCTATGACTTCTTTGGTGGCGCGGATTCTACTTAGTTAAGTTGATTGGCCGCTTTTTTGATCTTCGCTTGTACGAAGAATGAAGTACTTCATTATTTGACTAGGGATATTATGAAGTTCCACCTTTTCATGACATGCGTAGTCATATAGGTATAACAAACTCATAATTTGACGACTAAACAATAGGCAATTCTATCAAAAGGCACGCGCCGTTTCATTGAATGTCCAAGTACATGATGGGCCTGATTCTAAGATCGTGCGACATTATATACATCGATCAGCTTTCCGTCTGTGCCTTCGCCTTTTGGCTGTCTGCGACTTTTCATTTATTACGGGACGACTAAAGAAAGGCGACTTTTCGGATATCCTAGAAAATTCTGAAACTTATAAGATCACTTATTAAACATTTATTTTTATAACTGTTTTGTATTTACGATGTTTATTTACAACTTTTTAAAGATTAGTATTCCTATGTTCAACAGTACCTATAAACTGATGATGATGAAAAAGCACTTTTGGAGAAAAAACCTCCGTAGCGCCTTCTAGCGGCTTGTAACTGCTAATTAATCCAAGAATCTGCTCTCAGTTGATACCTATGTAATGCAAAAACATAAAAATTTACCCAGCCGAATTAAAAAAATGCTGCATGCACGCAGATTATAATTTTTGTTAATGTAGAAATAACACCAGTTTGTAGACCACGTGGGCGTAGCCGCATATAAAAAACTAAACAAGATATAAATTTGGAACAATTAAAAAAAGCATCATCATTAATTTAACACACCAACAGACATTTCTCTGGAGATTAAAGTATACGAGTTTGGGCCACTTATACAGGATGAGGTTTTTATGACCAGCCAAACTTCAATATGATGACCTTTGATAAAAATCCGTTGGCCGTCTTGTTCCCTTTTAGTATCGTTCAATGGGAAAATATTCAGTTAAGCCTACGTAAACCTTTCCCAAAACTACCAATATTACTAGTCATATCACGAGGACGCCAGTGCACGTGCACGCGCCCCGCCCACATTCCCCAAACTCCGCCCTTTCGCTTTGCACTCGCAGTATAGCACCATAGATTTTGAAAATTCATGATTATCGAATGATCTCATTTATGAAGGCCTACTCAGTCGTAAAAAACTCTCTTGAAAATTTTGGTTTGACAAGGCCTAGGGAACGATTCAAATTGATGACATCATCAATGAGTTTCAGAAATACGGCTCCTTAAGTTGCAAATTTTCCCTTCATCATACTAATCGGGCTTAGGATCGTCAAATTGCAAAAGGCTTGTTTTAGTTATTATCTGCGATTAAAATCGAATCGAAATAAATTAAATTGAAAAAATGAATAGGTACATACCTAATCTATTTTGATCAATGTACTCGTACATTCGATAATTGATTAACAATTGTCCTTTTTCCTTTCGCAATCAGGCGTATTTAAAAAATTGAATCAACTTATGTACAATCATTAAAAAATCGAGTTAAAATCCACTTACTATATAAAAAAATTTACCTACTTTAACAAATGGTGCACCATCGTGTTGAAAATAAAACTCGCGATGTGCTATTATTGCGAGCGCAACGTCGTCCATAAAATCAGATATCACTGTACGTAACATTTGAAGATACGTGATTCCGGTCAGTCTGCCCTCTATGAAATAGGGCCCTAATATTTTATCACCGATAACCCCGGCCCAAACATTTGCACTGAATCGCACTTCCAAATAGTTTGACAGTTCGGTACCGTGGCATTGTGTAAACCTTGATTGCGAAGCTGAGGCAGGCTTATTTCTTCATACAGTCTTTGGGCGCCGCGTAAAGTTTGTCCACTTAAAATGTAACATTTCATCATTTCATAATATTCGCGATTTGTATACATTATTGAAGCGCGGACGACTTGCGCCGTCCGATACAGAATCGCGTGGCTGACTGAGCTGAGGTCATTGAGTGCGGAATGGGGGCACGCTACGAAAAGGGTGGGAATCAGCTGGCGCGCGGCACGTGTGGGTAGAGTGTAAGCAGAAGGTAGCCAAATTTTATTAAAAAATATTTAGGATATTTTTATTGAATATAAATATTTGACCTATATTTTTAATTACGTAATGAGGTGTATTGGTAATACCTAACATCTAGGAACATTTTGGCTGATCACTAAAATCTCATCCTGTATAATGATCTCGGTTAGGAGGAACTCGAATTGATGACACCCACGCTTGACATTCTACGTAAGTCATCTCTGACCTGACCTTATATTTCTAATTTTGACCTTTCAGCCCATGTAAGAACCTAGTTCGTGTGATAAGCATCACAGGTAACTATTATAGTATATTGATTCAAGTTCCTTGTACAGAGGGGCTGAAGGAATGAAACTTTGCAGATATTATAATTTTCTGTAATTTATTGATTAATTTCTAACAGCTAGCATTGGCAAATTAAGGTTTTAGGATCATCGTTTTTTTGAAATATATAATGATTATACCTGGGACATCCCAACACAGCGTCATCTAGTCCAAAAGTAAGCAAGTATTATACTTGTATTACGGGTACTAGTCAATTGATATTCATACTTAAATATTCTTAATAATAGATACATATAATAGTTACTTCAAACCCAGACGTGGAGAAAATAAATATGTTCATGCACACAATATGTGTATTGGGCCGCAATCGAACCTGCGACCATTGGTTTTGCAGTTAGGGTTTCTAACCGCTCGGCCAATTGGAAATTGACATTACATTGGTTGTAAAGTTAGCAATTTTATCAGTTCTCGTGTGAATACCCGAAAATAATTATACAACGCCGAACTCTTGAGGAAGGTGTTAGTTATTTTTTCCTCTTGGAATTTTTTTTCAGATACTTTTTGAGTAAGTAAGTGAACATTAATCCTTTGCATTTTTTGAACTAGAAAATTTTCGTCTACATTGCAAGAAAGAAAAAAAATCTGAAAAATATTGCAATTTCTTACCTAATAATTTATTCATATATTTTGAAATGTATTGGTAATAAAGGATTCCAAAACCAATAATATTTGTAAGCGTCACTAAGCTATTGAAGTGGGAGAAACAAAGAACATAGTGGTGTTACCGGTGGTAGAAGCATCTACCGTTTGTCTTGCGCGCCAGTTTATTTTGTTTTAACTTGACAACAAAACAAATAAGCCATTGTAAAACCGAGGTTCGATCGACTAACTAAGATTAAAAAATTATGAATTTATGGGATGTGGCTATTGAAATAGCCGTGGCTGTATGTACATGATTTTATTGTATTATATAGAACTGTAATATTCAAAACCAAAAATGGTCACGAGTACATAAAACGAGATTTTTTGGCAGGTGTTAGTTTTTATAGAGGTCATTAATGTACTTGCAGCCAGCTAGCTGGACATAGGTGGGTTAAGGCGTAGCACATCATCATCATCATCATCAACCCATTTTTACCCCACTGCAGGGGCTTAGGCCTCCCCCAGAGTGTGAGGAGGGGGGCTTGGAGCTTAAGTCCACCACGCTGCTCCACTGCGGGTTGGGAACTGTAACGACCGCCATCTATTGACAGAAGGCGTAGCACTCTTTTTATTATCTAAACAGTTAAGAGAAAAAAGTAGTTTCCAAAACTAGAAATCTACATATTTAATACACTTTGTATCGTAGTTCAAAAAGCAATTTTTAAGTTTTTGACGTTTTAAGTTTTTGTCGTGATAGACCAGAGCGCAACGAACCTGTCTAAAATTTATAAGGCCCCATAGGGTCATGGTTCGAATCCGGGCGTGTACCAATGAGTTTTTCTGACTTAAGTACACAATATCACTGACACCGTGCTTCGGAGGGCACGTTAAGCAGTCGGTCCCGGACGCTGTCAATAGATGGCGGTCGTTACAGTTCCCAACCCGCAGTGGAGCAGCGTGGTGGACTTAAGCTCCAAGCCCCCCTTCTCACCCTGGGGGAGGCCTAAGCCCCTGCAGTGGGGTAAAAATGAGCTGATGATGAGGATGAAGTTTTTGACGTTATCTTTTGTTTTAGTGAAATTTTACTGTCCAATGAAAGAGGTTCCATTTCAACCTGAACATCCTTTTGACACCGTGAATTATGGCCACGAAAAGTTACCTATATGCTACAGCTAGATTTAGTCACGGTAAATAACCATTGTGCGTGTAGATTACATAAAAAGTAAAAATTACTTTTAAAAAATAACGGAAAAAACATGTCTTTAGGGCAAAGTCCATCTCTTAAAAAAACTTATTCTGTCAAGTAATATTTAAATGATAATAATGCATGCACATCAATGTATAAGCATATTACTTGAAAAAAATATTATAGCAAAGCCCGGGGGGTTTTTTTGTCGATTCTTCTCTTGTACTTAACGGATGTGGCGCGATAAATGCAACTTGATTTTCAGTAAGCGCGTGTAATAAATAACATTTTACATCGTTTGAATAATTTTACGATATAAAACTATTTTGTTTACAAAGAATCAATTTTATTTACAAAACAATACAAAAATACAGATGCTTTAAACTTAAAATTTGTCAGACCGTACGCAAATCGTTAATGAGGTTGCTCGGCAAAGGAGAGTTTTTGACATATTTTATATTCAAACAGGCATCAATGGATGAAAAACTGAAAAGCAATGTGTGCGTCAGAATGGCGGTACTCTTGTACCGTACAAAGCTAACGTTTAGGATTGTGATTGTGCTGTACATTTAGTACATAATTTGTACAATTTAGTACTTTTCATCAAAAAATTTGTACCTGCCTACTTTCAAAAATACTTGAGATTTAAAGTGTTAATTTAGAAAATGCATCCTGACGTCAGAATGGCGGCACACTTTAAATCTCAATTTTTTTTGGAAGTAAGCAGGTACAAATTTTTTGATGAAAGGTACTAAATAGTACAAATTAGGAACTCTACAGTCTAACTCAGTCAACTCTACAAAATCTACAGCATAATCACAACCCTAAACGGTTACTTTGTACGACCTTGTACCGCCATTCTGACGCACACAAAACAATTACAGCTAATATTTACAAACAAAATCGAGGCGGGGTCCCTTCCTGTAAGTTAGTTCACAAGCTAAAGAAGGTCACGCAGCAAAGGAAAGCGCTGAGTGTATAGTTATTATAATTATTATGTTCATTGTTACTTGGACTTTGTTGATTCCCTAGTAGGGCACCTAACACTCCGTTAGCTTCAGTAGACAGAGTACTGACGCCCTTCAGCATGACATTTGAAAATGTGACGATAGACCTCGCAGGGTGGCATATTAATTAGTAGTGGTCTATGTTCAGTAGTTGACAAATCCAGGCTAAAAAGACTTTATCACGAGCTTGTTTTCCGCGACTCAGTCTACGTACACATATATAGCGTCGATTTAACCTTTTTCCGCATTTGTACCATTTCTTCTGCACTTCTGATGCTCTTCAACTTGTATTTCTAAGCGGAGTTTAGCTCGCGTTCGCTCGTATAAGTTAGTTTGTTGATATTGATTAGTTTCGTATCTTACTGGAGCTTTCGACTAAAACTACCCGAGATACACCGCAGTCCATACACAAAGCTGAACATTTAAATTGGTCAGTAATAGTCCATCAAATTCCTTTGACAGGTTTTTCTAATATTATGCAAATAAAAGTGTGATAATAAAAAAACTGTACTAATAACCAATGAAACAGAATCAAGGCCCGCGTCTGTTCTTCGCTCAATCCCTTAACTGATTTCTACAGAAAAAATATATGTAATAAGAGAAACCCTGTTACAACGCGGTGTTTTTATTCTCAGATATCTCGTTTAGTTGTTTTATAATAAATTTTACAAAAACAAGATTTTCTTCGAATGTTTTTTCTAAAATAATGGTTCGCGAATTCTATATTAATACGATTTTCAAAAAAAGGAAAGCATACTGCCCTAGTGACAGCCTTTCTTCATAACGCTGCAAATTTTGGTTTTATAACATAGGTACTCATTTCAGGAGTGGAAAAGACACTGCCGCAAGCTTTTTCGACGAGCATTTTATAGGTATTTTTGGAAATTTGCTCATGTAATCGCTGTCACTCAGGAACAGCTCGGGGAAGAGGGATTGAAACGGAGACAGCGCTGCAAAATCGAAGCCGCGGAGAGAAATACTATCCCCTTTACTATAGAATCTAGATTCGTTACTGGCGTATAACGTAAAACAACTATATTAGATACAAATTCTAAGTTGCGTCCATTATTTGTTTGCATGAAACGACATCAAGTTTTCAAACTTTGAACTCAATAAAACTTTCAGTGAACCGTGTATACTTCTGGAATTGGACTGGATGATAGAGTATAATTACAAGTTTCCACAATATTTGCTAATGCACAATTGGTCTTTTTTTACATATTTTTCCGAGGGTAATCAATCATCAGTCCGCCAATGTCAAAAGGATGTAAAGACTTACTTAGCTCGAGGTATGATTCATTCTATGAATTTGTAGTTTAGCAAATAATAGAATTTGAACAAATAGAGGAATTAGAACAAGTACGGACATTGAGTAATTGCAGTAAACAGAAGAATTGAAGCAAATGAAGAAGTCGAAGAAAACGAAGGAATTGTATTTCATAAAGTAATTAAAGCAAATGGAAAAATTGGAGCATTAGAAGCTAATGGAGAAATTGGAGTTAATGAAGGAATTGGAGCAAAAGGAGAATGGGAGCAAATTGAGTAATTGAAGATTTCCTTATTTACAAACGGATTTTTCAAACTTGGCACAGATGTTCTCTTTGATCTCTAGTTTGGTAAGTACCATTTTAGAGCTGATTGGCAGTATTAGAAAATTCGGGCTTGAAGGTCATATGATAAGAAAACCAGCGGTTCTCGCCAAATTGTTTATGTTTGACTTGTTTATATTTTGTGATTGAAGTGTCAAAACAAGCTGTGACATAATACGAAATATATCGTAGATATAATTGAAAGTGTGCGTGGGACAAGTTTTTATCACTGACAGACACATTTTTCCTGTATAGGAAGATACCTCATAATATTTTTCTTTTCACTTTGTGAATAACCATTCATATGACAAATTTGTGTTACGCCTTAAACACCTGTTTAGTGACTGTACATAGATTTTGTTTATTAAGTTTCACAAGGCGTCAAATAATCGAATCTTATGAAGGCCGAATGTCGGCAATTTAAAAAAAAAAACAATTGAACAGTTCCTTGTTTCCTGTGAAAGTGAACTTATGAATCATTTCTACTGAATACTTTGCACAGCGTGTCACCCCTGTATATATCTTTCTCTTCAATCACGATGCTGGTTTCATGAAATTTAACTCTGAAAGTTGATAAAATTCAGTAGCTTGAACAGACCGACGCCCAAAATGAAATCATCTACTTGTCCCACGGATGTTCAATGTTCACAGAAATACCGCGTTGAGACAACAAAAATGTGACCAAAAAATATACACTAGGTGATGTTTTGAAATATTTGCTGTGAAGTACAATTTTGTGTGATCCACATATAAAATTCGCGCTGAAAAAAAAGTCTATGAAATTAAATTGCCCGTGAAATTTAACAAAGTGTTTATTAAAACAATCATACTGACATATGGTCTAATCACTGAGTCTCATATTTCGCTCATGTTTTTGATAGTTTTGAAGTATGAGACGCTCCATCTTGGTTATTATGTTATCTAAGACATTTACTTTACAAGTTTATAAAATCTTCTTCACTTAACTTCATCAGCCCATTTTTACCCCACTGCAGGGGCTTAGGCCTCCCCCAGGGCGAGGAGAGGGACTTGGAGCTTAAGTCCACCACGCTGCTCCACTGCGGGTTGGGGACTGTAACGACCGCCATCTTTTAAATCTATGAAATACATATGAAATAATCCTACTTAATTACAAAGTCTATAATTAGGGTAATAAAACATAATTTAACTTCATAATAATATCTACATTAAAACATGCTGTAACACAGAAAAAAAAGAATTCTATTTTCAAGAAAATATAGTTTTCAATATATATAAATACCTCATATTCTTGGACCAATACAATTTGCATTGATATAAGAATTATTTTTCCTGTGTACACATTAAAAAAAATTCTTATATGATTACAATTTCTGTACACATCAAAAAAAAAAACTATTCTTACATAAATGCAAAGTGCATTGGCCCAAGATTAAGAGGTATTTGTATATATTGAAAACTATATTTTCTTGATGACAGAATTTTTTTCTGTATGCTGGTGGCATTTCAATAAGTAAATAAATATATATAACAGTGAAAAAAAAGACATGAGATTTCAGTTAGGTATACACGTTCACAAATACCTAATATCCTTGAACCAATGCAATTTGTATTGATATAAGCATTATTTTTTCTATGTACACATTAAAAAAAACAATTCTTATATGAATACAATTTCTGTGTATACATTAAAAACAAAAACTAGTCTTATATGCAACTTGAATGGAAAGTGCATTGGTCCAAGAATATGAGATATTTGTATATATTGAAAACTATATTTTCTTGATAACAGAATTTTTTCTGTATGCTGTTGGCATTTCAATAAATAAATAAAAACATATAACAGTGAAAAAAATGACATGAGATTTCAGTTAGGTATACACGTTCACAAATACCTAATATTCTTGAACCAATGCAATTTGTATTGATATAAGCATTATTTTTTCTATATACACATTAAAAAAAACAATTCTTATATGAATACAATTTCTGTGTATACATTAAAAAAAAAACTAGTCTTATATGCAACTTGAATGGAAAGTGCATTGGTCCAAGAATATGAGATATTTGTATATATTGAAAACTATATTTTCTTGATAACAGAATTTTTTCTGTATGCTGTTGGCATTTCAATAAATAAATAAATACATATAACAGTGAAAAAAATGACATGAGATTTCAGTTAGGTATACACGTTCACAAATACCTAATATTCTTGAACCAATACAATTTGTATTGATATAAGCATTATTTTTTCTATATACACATTAAAAAAAACAATTCTTATATGAATACAATTTTTGTGTATACATTAAAAAAAAAAACTAGTCTTATATGCAACTTGAATGGAAAGTGCATTGGTCCAACAATATGAGATATTTGTATATATTGAAAACTATATTTTCTTGATAACAGAATTTTTTCTGTATCCTGTTGGCATTTCAATAAGTAAATAAATACATATAACAGTGAAAAAAATGACATGAGATTTCAGTTAGGTATACACGTTCATATATACACGCAGGCTTCGGATGTAATATTACATAGTTTTTGGACGGACGCCAGATTTCCGGTAGTTTGGCCACTTCTTGAAAACTTCGACGTACCCGTTTCGGTCTCATCCATAGACGCGTATTTATTATGACCTAGATCTTTGTGTATTCCGTGGGGTGATAATTCATTTGTATTAATAAAGTTTAGTGGCATCTTATACATGACGATTAAAATACGAATTGGTTTTGTGGAAGTTCGTTAGTCATAATCTAGTTTTATGCGTTCTATAGTTCCAATCAACCTCTATGGCGGATTTGAACATAGGCACAAGTCGCGTCGCAGTAATCAGTTTTAGGTGTAGCGGGACGCAGTGGAGCGAGGGGCATATGACTGAACCTGCGCAACCATGCGTAAAGCGTTGTATTCCGATCCGCCATAAAGTTTGATTGGAACTATACTTATCTTATGCCGCCTCTACACATAGGCCAGCGCATTCGCCAACGCGCTGGCGGTGCGCTTGCCAACGCGCTTGTGAGGAATCCACACATTGGAAGGTCATTCAGTATGGTTTGGTTCGGGCCAGCCAATGTGCGGACGGATTCAAAACGGATATTGAGTCGCTAACAGCTGCAGCCGTATATTTATTCACAGCTTATAATTACTTTGTAAATGTGTACAAGAAAAGGATGATAAAAATTTTGGGTTCCACAGGCAGTTTTCACTCTAATACAGCTCAATAAATTTAAATGTTTTCTCGTTATTCATGTTCGCTATTTCCTCAAGTTAGGTGTTAATTCGCCGCAAGAAGAAAACGTGCACTCTTGATCGCTGCTCCGGGCAAATGATCGCGCGGCCAATGTGTGGATGGTGTGCCAAGCTTGCGACAAGTGTCCTTTGATGTTTCCGACACCGCGCGGCAAGCTCGCAAGCGCGCCAGCCAACGTTCAAATACCTACCGCCAATGCGTCAACGCCTGTTCTATACATTGGGCCAGTGGCTTGGCCAGCGCACTTGCCAACGCGTTGGCCTATGTGTAGAGCCGCCATTTAAAAAATACTCAATTTTAAAGTAGATTTTCCAAAAAAAAGTATTATTACTCTAGAATTTTCACATTTCATAAAATTGAAACGTTAAATTTATAGAGTTAAACAGCCATTGAAAAGAAAAACCTTCTAATAAAAATAACAGCAACAAATAATTTTATCTGAACGTAATATTTCAAACATGTATCTACATCTTCGTGTATTTACAAAGCAAAGTATCGCAACAATCAGCACGAATTAGTAGCTACACACCGCGGACGTATCTGCTCACACATAAAACTGTAAGAGAGTGATGTTTGTACATGGAAGATTTTGTTAAGAAAATTATTGTAACCAAGTATATGACAAATTATTCTTGAACCCAATATTCAATTTTTTTTTGTCTATTTACACTTCGAGAACATTTACGTTAATTTACGAGTACCACCAGTTAGAGTATCTTTTTAGTATCACTGTGATATTTTTAGGATCGGAGCGGTCGGAGAAAAAGTAATTTTCTTTTGAATCACATCAAATTATGTGAAAACAATTTATCTTGAAGTTTCAAGGTCTCGCTAAAAACTATTTTTGATAAGTTTAAATTTTTTCTTTTTATTAGGGATATTATAATAATGAAACAATTTACACGATTTGCACTTTCAACGCTTACTCGAGAAACATTGGAAATGTACTTTATCTAAATTTTTATGATACACACATAATATATATGTACCTACAGTCTCTTTTGAAAGTTTCACCACGTTTCGTTCGACGTTCTCAATTAGCGTTTTATATTTACCGCACGTTTCAACTCGATGCAATTTGCATGACGTCATTACAGTTTTTTATCATCTCATTGGCGTTTCACATTTCATGTGATCCTCATCCGACGTCATTCGTAGGACTTTTGCTTGGCTAAACATTCACAATATCAAAATGTCGAGAAAATGGGATTTATTATAGTACATATTATTACATAGTCAGGACACATCTAGTGGTATCTACAATATACGTTTGATTGTCTAATTTAATTCTCTAGCCACCCCCCTGCCCTGGGGACTCCCGAACGTAGTAACACTGTGATCGCTGCACGCATCGCTTACACATCTACATTGGCTATTCTGCGGCTTAACGTAGCTTAGTTCAGTAACGCGTAATAAGTACAAGACTTTATGTGAAATTAATACGAATACGTACTTGTGTCTAGAGTTGTTCATCAATACAGTATGCGCGTGGAGAACGCTTACTTTCGTCTGTCGAGATGCTTGTTGGCTTAGAAATGTTAAGTTATATTTAGCCCTGAAACGGTTAGGATGTATAATAATAATAATACATGTGACATCCCATACAGCGCCATCTAGTCCCCGAGTATTATGCTTGTGTTATGGGTTACTAGACAACTGATATACATGCTTAAATGATATTTTTTTAACAATGTTAAATACATACAAATATTTTACACCCAGACCCGAAACGAAATAAATATGTTCGTGCACACAAATATTAGTAGCGGGCGGGAATCGAACCCACGACCCTTGGCTTTGCAGTTAAGTTCTTTAACCACTCGGCCAATCGGTGTATACGTAGTGATCATATCTATGGCTGGAAATGGTGCATAAAATTACACCACAATAAATTAACTTAATTGTTAACGCTGTGGGATTATAGTAACACGACATCACGATGGCATACATTATTATGGTGTAATTTTATGCACCCATTTTCAGTCGTAGATATGCATCACCACGTATAGATCGGTTGTCACCATAGCTAGGTACCTATACGCCAAACATATAGACAAAAACAAAGAAAGACAGTGGAGATATATATGAGTAAATCTATAGTGTAATGTGACGATTAGTTACAAACATTTGCGGACCCTATGCAACCATAGTGATGCTGTATTCATATAATGATATATCGATGTTTCCAGCTGATTAACCACTAGTATGTGTATGAGCTCTGTAAGTACTATCACCTGGCAAAAATAGATTTTAGAAACTCGTGAACATATTTGGTCATGCTATATACCATATATATGCCATATAAATATTGTATCGTCAACAGATAGGTCCCTACGAGGTCCATCAGACATCCAACATTTCTAGTTCTATTAGCTATAAACAAAATTCATTGTTTATTAGGTCAGCAAAGCACGTTAATAAATCGGATTTACTTTCCGAACTTGTTTTCTTCAATTCATCTCCAAATACTTATAACGTACTTACTAGGGGTACTATTTCGAAGAACTGGTTCGGTGCTATTCTCTTACTGCATTAGTTTCAAGACCCACAATTTATGTACTTTATTGAGTGATAAATGTATCTCTACTATTTTTCACTCCATGTTTAAGTAGAAGTTTGAGCAAACAAGTATTTCTAGTTTCGATATGTGAAAACATTTAAATAATGTTTAGATGTAATTATTTTCTATTATTTTTGTTATGTATAACTATATTATTTGCGAACGAAATAAAATATAACACAAATACAAAACAAATAGTAATAAATATATCCTGGGAATCGGATACACAAAAGACGAATTAAAAGGTACCATTCGATTTATCTTCAAAAAATCAATCTACAATAATTACTTAGGAATATAGAAAGAAAACCACTAAAAATCATTTGTTTGTTCACGTCAAACAAATAACAACGAATCGGCGGAAAAGCGTTGCGGACGATAT
The DNA here is from genome assembly GCA_949709985.1 of Luffia ferchaultella. Taxonomy (NCBI): domain Eukaryota; kingdom Metazoa; phylum Arthropoda; class Insecta; order Lepidoptera; family Psychidae; genus Luffia; species Luffia ferchaultella. The sequence goes on from OX453254.1 coordinate 6,422,548, forward strand.
TTAACAATCTAACGATTCTAAAAAGTGCAAACCCAATAGCGCGGTGTATCAGTGGGCTTACAGAGAACGTCGAAAATATCAAACGGCGGCGGCGCGGCGTAGCGTGTGACAACTGGATTTACCGTTACCTCTACAAAGTCCCAGGATACTACGACTAAAACCCTTGTCTTTGCGATCGAAGCTCCTTCAGCTTTTTTTTTTATCATTATTATATAGGGTGAAATTTTAACAAAATCTAGATGTTAGGTATCACCACAATAGACCTCATTCATTGGTTGCCATATTTTTGACGACGCGCTCGAGTCCTTGAGTCCGAAACTGACTACTGACTAGAGTTATTGGTTTTTTCGTGAAAGGTTTGTGTAGTCATATCTAAATATTTTTCTATTGAACGATACTATAAGGCAACAAGACGGCCATCGGTTGTCTACCAAAGATATTAAAATTTGGATGGTTGTTAAAATTTCACTTTGTATATTACGGAGAACCATTGACAGTCCGACCCGTCAGAGAGCACGGAATGTTCATAGTTCTCCGCCTATATAATATTAATAACACTCTCATTTTGTACGTGACACACATAAATTGACATAAATAGATGTACAGCGCGTCCGCCCAAATGGTCTGCAGTACACCCGCAGGGTATCTTGGAAACTATGTAGAAATAAATACATCATGTTAATCATTAAGCCCCAATTTTTTTTATATTTTTACATTGAGTACTTAAATGAAACAATGAAAAATCAAATTAATGAACAGATGTGAAAACAAGAAAAAAATTAAGTTCTAAATGATTAAAATGTGTATTTATTTTCACATAGTTTCCAAAATACTTTGCGGGTGTACCGTGTTTGTGACGATTTAACCTGAAAACTATCAGACGGATTTCAATAGTTTTTTAAAAAATATTTTTAGGTAAAATATTTAAAAGTTTAAATAGTTTTTTTTTCTTTAACTTATTGTGCAATGTTCAGCTAATGACCCAAGAACGACAATTGAAAACCATTAACCGTCATTAAGAATTCTAACAGCGTCTGGTCGTTCAAGCGCTGTAATCATATCTTTCACTCCAGTATCTAGTTAAGTTGTATGGATATTGATAATAATATAATATAAATATAATATGTTATAAAAATACTTTGTTATTCCATCCACATCTTTGTCATTGAAAGTATGCAAAGCTCGTGTTTGTTATCTAGAAAAAATGCGTACATAATTCTAAGGCGACTGTAATTTTTACATGCGATGTTCTAAAACCCATTGATATACGAACGACTTACACGAAATTATTTACATTGATTGATTGATTGATACAATATTGATTTTAGTGATGTAGTAAAATTGTAATCTTTATACTAAGCAACCATTGGTTCACAGATATTCCTAGAGTAAGTTAATTTATGAATCTAATAAGGCAAAAATAAAAAAAAAAAAAAGAATAAAATTGATCCAAGGAAATTATCAGTCACAATATCTGGGATTTCATGAAAGTAATTTTTTTTACTACTATTAATTAAAAAGGTTAAGCAACGTAAAAAACAAAGTAAACAACAAAATAAATCGTCCATTAAAAACATTAATTTAAACTAAGTCTCGCAACACTTTCGCATTAAAAAGTTTTTAGATCCCGAGAATAGCAAAGTTATCCATTTCACGAGTATACCCAATTTGATTTTATTTAAAACTCGTACTTTTGGGCTTGGCAACCACGTGGCATTTACTTGTATTTACTATGATGGGAAAATATATATTTATAAATTTTTAATATTTTATTTATATATCCACGGCTAACAAGTAATCGCACATACATATCTTCATACTGCGCGATTGCCAAGTCCAACGTACAGATTTTAAATAAAATCAAAACCGGTATATGGGTAACTTGGCTCTTATAAATAAATTTTAGGCATTAAATTTAATTAAATTTTATTATAATTAAACTTTTAGGGCAATATTTTTGATAAAGATTTTATTGCTATTTTTCTATTCTTGTTTTGTGAATATGCCATAAATATAACTGATTAGCGGGGAGCTCCCCAACTACTTTGTAAATATAAACAACATAATTAGTGACGGGCTCTTCGACTATATCTTGTAGTTATACGTTACACTTTCGCAATCAGAGTTTATAAAACTACATCAGGAAATGAACGTAGAACGAAAGAAGTTCCATTTCAAAAAGTTCATGATTTTAAACTTTTTTTTTTCTTTCTAAACACTGACTATATCCAAATTATAAATTGTAGATCTGTTAGAAGTACCTTAGAATTTTGATGATTGGTGAGTCAGTGTGTGATAAAATAACAAAACTTTGATGGCAGACATATTCTTATGGTAGATCAGGTACAATCACTACTGCCGTAATTTTCAGGCTTTACTTGTATTTCTAAGAGAGACATAGAAAGTATTCAACTGCCTCGAGTTGCTACTAAAAAAGGATTCCCGATAATGGTCTTATTTTCGACTTGGAAGGCTATTGTCGTGATATCTTATTCTTCATAGAAAAAACATCATCATCATCATCATCAGCCCGTGTCTCTCCACTGCAGGATATAGGCCTATCCCAAGGCTCGCCACCACACACGGTCCTCCGCCTTTCGCATCCAACTACCCCCGGTATGGTGCTTCAGGTCATCTGTCCACCTGGCCGGGGGGCGTTCAACGCTTCGCTTTCCGGTACGTGGCCTCCATTCGAGAACTCGTCTACCCCATCGGTTATCCGTTCTACGGCAAATATGACCGGCCCATTGCCACTTCAACTTGCTGATCGCTTCGGCTATGTCGATAACTTTAGTTCTTTGACGGATTTCAGTGTTTCTGATTTTATCCATCAAAGAAACACCGAGCATAGCCCGCTCCATAGCACGCTGAGCGACTTTGAATTTATGGATCAGTCCTGCCGTGAGAGTCCACGTTTCGGCACCGTACGTCATTGTAGGTAGGACGCATTGGTAATGTTGCTACAAATAAACGTTTATTTTGGCAGCCAAATCGTATCCAGGGATTCTTCGCACCCCCTGCCCTTCCGTTACCATGACCGCCGCCGTGGCCAGGAACAGAAGGGCCGCCGGAAACTAGGGGCCATTGCTGCATTGGGAGGGTTTGCCAATAATCACCACGCTTGGCAGGCGGGTTGGTGATCGCAGTAAATAGTTTCACAGAGAGATGCTGCTGCCCATCTTCTGCTAACCAGGGTTAGTCGCCTCTTACGACACGCTTCCCGGTGGCGGTGGGAAATTGTAGATATAATAGAAAAAACACGTTACAACAAATTAAAATTTAACGAAGCGACATCTGTTCGTAGTTGTTAAATATTCCCATTATGTTATTATGCATGAAACGACCGTATGTTGTTTGATAACTTCAAATAACAATATATGTAACCCTTACTAGAATGCAAACTAAGGAAGAAAAATGGTTTTACATAACAACAAATCATATAAAATATATTAAGGTGTGCCACACGAGTGCAGGGGCCGACTGGCTTAACATTAAAAACTTCTAGATATCGACGACTCGATTGTTGTTTGAAACACTTTTACGACAGTTTTCCCTGTTTAACTGCCTATTCTTGTTCATGGGTTTTTTTTGTTCAGGATCCAAAGTAAGATAATTTATACTCAATTTTAAGAACATTTTATACGATCCAATAGTGTATCTGGGAAAATAATAAAACAGTCCAATTCGTTAACTACGTAATATATTTACCTTTAAGAAGCGAATTTAAAATATTTATCTTCTTTGATTTGATTTATCTTCTTTAAGTGAGCGTTTTTATTGTAAAAATTAGGCGTTGTAAGGCAGTGCGTAGTCTCGTTGGCAAAACTATTTGAAATAAGAAACCAAGTGAACCAAGTGGTGTCGAAGTAACATGAAAAAGTAGTAAAGTATGTGTAAACGTGTTCAAAGTGTAAAAATAAAGTTCACTGTAAATAATAGTGCATTCCTTCCATTCGAAAATCCTATAATATCATAATAATAATTTATTTAGAATTGTAATATTAATTCCGTAAAATAACAAAACCATAATTCATTCTTGGAAGCCTTTTACGTCCGCGTGGTTTACATATTACAAATATTTGTAATAATAAAGTATATTAAGTGCTATATGATAAAAAAAAGATTTATTATATTTTACCCCTCTTGATAATTAATTATTTATTAAATATTTATCAAACGATTTAAGATATTTTTTTTTCGAATTTTCAAGCTCAAACAGTTCTTTTGACCAGAGATAGTTTAAGCCAGAAATTTCGCGTAGTAAGTACCTCTTTGATACATGTATCCCCACGTCTTTTACACATTTATTCAGGTTCGAAATTCAAATAATTTTTCTCCTCTGCGGCGAAGGAAAAAGTCCTAGCGCTATTATAGCACGGGTTATATTTAAAACTATGGTTCGGAAGAAAACTAATTTTCTTAACAATGAATAGTGTTTCTGAACATCTAAATGCAGTAACAGATATAACACTCACGTTCAGCGAAAAAATTACGTTATTAAATTCGAATTTAAGGAGTCTCAAAATAGATTTTTCATTAAGTGAATTATTTATCATCCGTTCGGAAACAGCCTGTGTGTTCGGGAGCTAAAACGAATTTTGCTTCGGCTCCGCTGGTCAACAGTATGAACAGTAAACTTCTCTGAGTACGTGGAGTGCATGAATGATTTTCTAAATACTACTATATTACATAATAAACATGCAACTAATAACAATCAGCTATTTCTTTTGGTATTCTCTATTGTAATGTGCTTAGTTCACAGAAATAACGATGCCTAATTTCCCAGAGGATAAGGCAGGTAGTTAATTCTTTCGCGAAGGTTTTAGCGAAGTCACTTACCTACTTACCTTGTTTTGTTTTACTGTAATCAGAAACAGAAATATCCATTTAGCATTCTCATTTATTTTTGAAAAGTTCATAGTAACTTACAGAGAATATTAAAAGATCCTTTTTAGTGGTACGATTTCAAGAATTTTATAATTGATTTGGATGCATTATATAATAGTGCGTTTCTTTTAATGGAACGGCATGGAGAAATTTCAAACCCCAACACAATTAGTTAGGAGTAATGCTGGCTGTTAGTTTGAGAACCAAAGTTTATCATATTTGAGCAATGATGGAATGAGAAATTGATTAAATATAGAAATAACCTTGTTCTAATGGTGGTGTTATCATCTACCAATGACATTTCTCTGACTTGAGTACATTTCTGTCATTGACTCCGTGCCTCGGACAGCATATTAAGCCGTCGGTTCCGGTTGAAATACACCAACCCGCCCTGGAGCAGAGCGGTGAATTAAGCTACAAGCACTCTCACCCAGAGGGGAGGCCTAAGCCTCTACAGTGGGGCATAAATGGGCTGATATGGTATGTAGTATTATTCTATGATTCATTTGTCATCAGTAGTTTAATGCTTTTGTTGTGATTCAAGTAACATACTCAGATATCCCGAAAGATACGTATATTCTTGTTTTAATTAAAACCAAAAAACAAATCGTTTCACAGAAAATAAATATTTAAACAATTAATATAAAAAGAAAAAATGGAAATATTATAATATACAAGGGACAGAGTTTTTGTAATATCATGCTCGAATATCTTCGTATTATAATTTATTTGCATGTACAGAATTTTAATCGAAAAAATGTGTTTCAACAGCAAAAGAGAAAAATATGCGATCGGTTACTTCAATATTTATCAAATCCAAGCTAAAGATGATAGACTATGAAATATTTCCCAACTGATTTTCTTTTACAAAGAAAATGATTCACCTCTGGTTTTTCCAAGAACCCGGAATAGATTGTATCGGTATTGTGCGACACTGAAAAATGAAACTTTCCTCAAAGTTCAAGATGGCTAAAAGACATGTCAGTGTTACCAAGGAATATACTATTTTATTATACAGAAAATGGAAGTTTGAAAATAAAGATTTCTGATAATATGTAGTTGGAATATAATTTATTTCTAAGACGTATTAATTTTCATTATTTTTATTACTATACGGTACATGTAACCTGTCGTAGTGTCGTGATAGCCCAGAGCGCAACGAACCTCTTTCAAATTTATAAGACCACATAGGGCCATGGTTCGAATCCGGGCGTGTACCAATGAGTTTTTCTGACTTATGTACACAACTATCACTGACTCCGTGCTTCGGAGGGCACGTTAAGGGTCCCGGACGCTGTCAATAGATGGCGGTCGTTACAGTTCCCAACCCGCAGTGGAGCAGCGTGGAGGACTTAAGCTCCAAGCCCTCCTCACCCTGGGGGAGGCCTAAGCCCTTGCAGTGGGGTAAGAATCGGCTGATGATGATGATGATGACATGTAACCTGCGACTTTGGCCGTGTGGAGTATGAAGTATCATATCCGTCATTTCAGTCGCAAGACGTTCACTATAATAGGAGAAAGGCCTCCCCTTAGAAATCCCAGGTTTTTGAACAAACTGTAATGGACTAGTTGACAATTTTGTTTAAAATTATTTTATATGAAAGAGTTTTTTAAATATATCATATCAGTGCAAGAATTAAAAAAATATCATATTAACGAAGTTATGAACGTTTAAAATGTCCTGTTAGACAGAGACGGTAATACCGCACAGCATGGCGTACCTATTTGTGACGTCAGGCCATTTAAAACAATGTTAAATATCGTTTTGCGGGAAAAAGACAGAGATAAAATTTTAATAGCTTATAATTTCCATATTCTTCAACCGAATATAATTTTGTTTATAAATTTTGTTATTGTGTAAAGTCTATTTTTATATTTTCATGATAAATATGATATATTGAATGACCGGTTGACCGAGTGGTTAGAGACCCTAACTGCGGAGTCAAGGGTCGGGGGTTCGATTCCCGCCCGGAATATAAATAATAAAATATTTGTGTGCATTAACATGTGTACTTGTTACGTGTCCCGGTGTAAAAATATATATAATATATGTATTATTAAAAAAAAAGAATATTTAAGTATTTATATCAGTTGTCTAGTACCCCATAATACAAGCATAATACTTGTTTCGTTTGGGACTAGATGACGCTGTGTGGGATGTCCCAGATATTATTATTATTATTCAATAGTAGTCAAGTACCGTATTCTACACTGCTACGGTCACTAAGCAGCACTTAGCCCAGTGCGGTGACTAACGTCGAAGCCTACCAATTACAAGTTCTTCTTACATATAAAATTGTACCTTTCATAACTTTGTATACTCTATCCATAGAGTTACGTACCATGCTATGTCATAAAATTTCTTCCTTCGCAGTGAATTATTTAATTCGTACAATTTTGTATGAAGAGTTTCAACATTTTGTGGAATCGTCTTATTATACAACGTGGTAAATGGTACGAATTTCTCTTATATCGTGATTGATTTACAAACATACTTTTTTGTTTATTCATATACTGATAAGTTTCTCATGCAGTGTCATCTAATTACTGTTATTATTACAAGTATTGAAAGGTATTAATTATTGCATATTACAGCCGATTCGGTTTTTGATAAAATTTCAGCAATCCCATGATTTGTTATAAACATCTTTATAGACCAAGTAGTTTAGTGAAAAAAATATGACTATTTTAATTTTAGGGGAAATTTTATGGAAAGTATTAAAAAGTATGATCCGCGCTCGACAAGCGTACTGTCGGTACGTGCAATTTAAAACTGAAAAACGAAATAAGCAAATTGTCATAGTGATGTGTAGATTTTATGGATGTAGAACTTAGTAGAATTATTTCGATGTTTTAGCGTAATAATAATGTTGACAACTTGCCGTGGGTTTCCGCATAAAACGCACAGAACCCGCGCCATAACAATATCTTAGCGAGGATTGCATTCTAGTTGGGAAAGTCCAATTATTCGCCTCTGCTACACTCAACAAACCACGTCGTGAACACAAACACATGTTGTATATGTGCAAATGTGGTATATGATTCCGGCTAAGTTACTGTACTCTACCCGTCGTGGAAGGTTATTGCCTGACAAGGATTCAATGTATGCCCAGAAAAATATGCAGAGTTTTCCCTTTTTCGGGTTTCCTTTTCCCGGCCGCTCTTCTAATATTACCGAACCCTTATAATGATGCTACTCATTTATAATGTTTTAGTTAAATTCGTTATACTTAAGTGCGGTAAAGTGGAACGATTTTATATAAAAAATATTTAATTAATTAATTGAGTATAATCGATTCAATAAACTATTCGTTTTAGGGTTCACCAGTCTAATGGCAAAAACGTAACCATTATGATTTTGTTATGTCCATCTGTCCGTTCCTCCGTTCCTATGTGTGGCTCATATCTGGCTTTTCCTTGATTCTGTTGAAATTTTAAATGAACCACCATACAATTCTGTAAAGAAATTTTGAAAACCATTATAAATAATTTTAATTAAAAAAAATCGTGATTTTTTTGTAGTTAATATTACAAAATTGTTATTGGGAACTAAAAATTGTGGATATCTCAAAAACTAGTAAACATATCTCGTTGAAAATTTTATTGAAAGTGATTATAAACTGCCTAGATACTTGATTATTTTTTTCAGGTTTTTGTTGTTGTTGAAAATTAGACGGAAGGAAACTTTATTAACGACTTTTTGAGTTCATATCTGGCGAAATATTAACGGAAATTTTAAAAATCGCTTAAGAAATGTTATAACATATAATACGTTTGGGATATCCCAAACGATGGATTGTGAGCATCGAACTTTGAATATAGCAGACTAGAAGGCGCACGTAAACATAGCAACACAAAGCCGATAAATTTTGTCCATTTTATTTACTTTAATATTTTTTTATCCGTATTTGCCTTTGTCTTTCATTTATCCATAGTACAAACTTTGCTTAGTTTCGAACTAGATGGCGCTTTGTGGGATGTCCGAGGTATTAATATTATTATGTAGTGATAGCCTAGAGCGCAACGAACCTGTCTCAAATGTATATATAGGGCCATGGTTCGAATCCGGGCGTGTACCAATGAGTTTTCCGACTTAAGTACATTAACTATGACTCCGTGCCTCGGAGAGCACGTTAAGCAGTCGGTCCCGGACGCTGTCAATAAATGGCGGTCGTTACAATCCCCAACCCGCAGTGGAGTAGCGTGGTGGATTTAAGCTTCAAACCCCCCTCAACCTGGGGGAGGCCTAAGCCCCTGCAGTGGAGTAAAATGGGCTGATGATGATGATTATTATTCAGTAGTAGATATGTAATTAATTGTGACGGGTAATACACAAAGACATGGTAGGTGAAGTTCATCTAGGTAACCAATCTCATGGGTTACACGCGTGTCCTGATCGTCTCCATTTCTTATTGTATGGCTCAACTGTGATAACTTTGTTTCTCGAACTAAACGTTAAACATCACTCCTCTATTGAACTACCAAGTTCTATGGTAGCGAGCCACCTTAAGCAACCTTTATATTATTAAATGTCAAAGATTCCTGTACAGAATTGTATGGTGGTTTAAATAAAGACTGCCTGAGAAATTACAGCAGGTTCGATGGAAAAATGGCGGAGATATAAGCTTTTTGCATATGAACGGACGGACATGTTTAAATTATAAGAGTTCCGTTTTTACCATTTGGCTACAGAACTTTATAAAGGACGCCATTTAAGCTATAAACAAAACAAAGCTTAAATATTATACACGTAAACACAGCACCCGAACTTGGACCTGAATAAAAGTTATCAGACTTGAAGTTAGTTCGAGGGTAAGCAACCGTAAACGAAACACTCCATGTTAAAAGGGTGTAAGTCACGATTTTAGCGAAATTGATTTATTGTGAATCTATTCAATAGGCAACTGACTACAATTTAAAATTGATTGTAGGTCAAAATATCGCTTGTACACTTATTTATCATTAATGAAATATGCTGAGTTGAGATATTCCTTGTAAAAAAAGGCCAATTCTCTTGAATAACCGCCCTTTTTACAAGCATATTTCAACATATTTCATTACTGATAAATCAGTGTACAAGCGACGTTTTCGTGTCAATCAATTTCTATTGTTTATTTAAATTTTGTCCTGAGGTTTCGTTATTCAGGTATTTGGTTTAGTCTACGCTGCGTAGTACCTATTGTTTAAAAACCAGATCGTTTTCTATGCTAAAAATTTAGAAGATATCTCCGAAACAGATTAATTTTATTACCTATTAGTTTTGACTCCTTGTTATTAGTCGTTGTGTATCGTTTAAAAAAATCGTATTGAATTTTTAAGGTTAAATTGTCTTGAATATGATCCGGATGAAAAGAAACTATTTTATGATACAATTTTGGAGTTCCGAATTCCCACAACTGATCGTTCATATGACAACATTTTTGATAGTACAGTCAATTTTTATTGGTGATTGTATATGTAACATTTTCATAAAGTTTAGTAATACTTTTTTCAGAATTACGTTTATTTTATGTTAGTAGTAAAAAGGGTCTAAGTCCAAGGTTTTAAAATTGTATTATTAAATATGTAATGCTCTAAATTATACGATTTACCAAAATAGCTATATAAAAGCTTGTTTTATTACAAAATACATTTCATTTGCAAAACACTTTCCTTGATTTTTTTATAGGAAACAGTTTTTTTTTTAATTTTCTCAGTGTTTACTTTTTTGGGCTTGCGCTCTTTTAAGAAGGAGCGATTTCTCTCGTGAGTTTACTAGACTTTTTCCACAAATAATAAAATCATGCGTACCTGTAATGGATTATTATGTTGCGGTATATAACAAATAGTTCGTGTCGTGATAGCCCAAAGCGCAACGAACCTGTCTCAAATTTATATGGCCCCACAGGGTCATGGTTCGAATCCGGGCGTGTACTAATGAGTTTTTCTGACTTAAGTACATAACTATCACTGACTCCGTGCTTCGGAGGGCACGTTAAGCAGTCGGTCCCGGACGCCGTCAATAGATGGCGGTCGTTGCAGTGCCCAACCCGCAGTGGAGCCGCGTGGTGGATTTAAGCTCCAAGCCCCTCTCCTCACCCTGGGGGAGGCCTAAGCCCCTGCAGTGGGGTAAAAATGGGCTGATGAAGTGAAGTGATATAACAATACTGTTGTGTGCGCGGTACAAGGTAATTTCCCGATGCCTCGAGCTCTCAAATATATTTCTGTCGGGCCTAAGCGAGGTCTTTTATATTTTCGGTAACGCCAATAGCAGCGCCTCACGAAGCCGTTTTCCGGGTTTTTCGCGTGTAATTTGTGACCCACATTTCTTTTGATTTGTAGATCGATTTTGTTCGTGTTTTGTCTGTTAGATCGTAATATTTTTTCTTCTATTATTAACATTTTGTATTGATTGATAACGCGTGCTTATGGCTTACATTTTATCGATTTCCAGATTCAGACTTTCAAAAACTAATAATTATTTCATGGGAAATTGTATCCGTTTTTATAATAAAATGCCAAAAGAAATGTTAAACTTGAATTCTAATCAATTTACAAAGCGAGTTAAAATCCAACGCACGAAGAAAGCTTTCTATTGTATTACCTAATATTTAAATGATACGTGCGCATGAAGTATTTTATCTGGCCCAGGATAAGCCCTTTCTTATTATCAAAGCCTTTATTTCTATTCAATATATGCCGGGGCATGACCGTAAAGATAACGTGCAGATCAACGATCCCCGAGCAAGCTTGACCAAGCTTCGTTGACGAGAGTAACAGCTCGTGTATTATAAATCTTTCTGTTATTGGCGTCACGACTAGTAGATCGGTCGCTATGTCCGTTTTTGCTAAAGTTGTTTAAATTGCATAGAATTAATTGTACATACTGAATCGTTATGGGAATGTTAGTTGCGATTATATTTTATACCCATTAATTTCGGTTAAATTACCCGTCAGCAAACAACTACGAGAATTAATAGGAAATCATATAAATTGTATGAATGTGTTTTGAAGAAAAGCAGGACTCCTCCAGCTCCAACAACTATATGTTTGGACATGTGCGGATTTGAATTATGTTCGTCTGGTAATAGTTTTGATTTTATTAATTTTTTGTGTCTATATGTACACATCTAAATTATCAATCGTTTGCCATGTAAGAAGGGTATGCATACAATAAAAACTCATGAAATGATATTTTATACGAATTTTCAAAGTTTGACCTCATTTAGCTTGTTCGAGCATCGATTACGAATAGTTATTCTTACACAAAGTTGACGTGTCGCACGCGACAAAATAACGTTAGGTACTAAAATATGCCGTTTACATGAAAAAGTTAAAAATACTTTTCATAACCTTGTTACACATGATTACCCCGCAATATAGTAATATTATTGATTCATGTTTGATTTTTCTAAATTATTTGTAAGTAAAGTTTGAACAGAACAATAGATATTTATTGTAAATTGTAAGCCTTAGATTAAAATACACAGCTAGCCATCTGTCGCAGGTATGTGTGGTGCATAGGCGTGGTGTCATTTCACATTTTAGTTAGAACGTGATCTGCTTGAGAATTGTTATCGATTAATCTGAAATTTATATCCGTATCTGGTACCTATAACTTTTTTATTTTTTGTCTATTGAAAATAATAGCCCCGAAAACTAGTACGTAATTTTAATATTGTAACAATTAACGCCTAACCTTTACATATGATTTTTTTAAAACTGGTTTTGCATTGAGGCATATACGTATACAGCTAATCTAGTGTTAATCCATGTAAAATTGTATATAATTAAAATGTTTGCTTATTGACAACTAATAAGTTTTTATTGTTTCAGTAAAAAAGGCGCGTTACGTTGGTATACAAGGTAAATTAATCATAATTTCTTTCTTAGAATAGTAAAAAAAAAGATGACATGAAGAAACATAACATAAAAAAAAAATTGCGCCGGCCTAGTTCGTAGTGCGTACCGTAGAACGCGTAGCGCGGGGTTTCGTAATTAGTACGGCTATAGCTACATGCACACAGTCGCAAACTAACGTTTGGAAAATACTGGAAAAGAATCGAAATTGAATTTCCTAATCAATACTGACCGAATGGCCGAGCGATTGGAGACCCTAACTACAGAGCCAAGGGTCGCGGGTTCGATTCCCGCCCGGGACAAATATTTGTGTGCATGAACACTTGTGTACAATGTGTATTTGTTTAGTGTCTGGGTGCGAAATATCTATATATGTATACATTATAAAGAATATTTAAGTATGTTTATCAGTTGTCCGGTACCTATAATACAAGCTTTGCTTAGTTTGGGACTAGATGGCGCTGTCTGGGATATCCCAGGTATTATTATTATTTAGTCTCACAATTGTGGTTTTAAATTTTAACCAGTTTTTAGAAAAACGCCCGGAAACACGCACGAAAAAAACTATTTTAGAGCCTTTGATTACCTACTTACATGTCAGTAATAGCCACGCGATGCAATGACAACAAACTTGAAGGCAAACTTTTATGTGCTTGTGTGTGTGATTAAATAGACTATACACTTCCGCCATGCCATACTAACCGTGTATTAGCGGTCTCTGTGTGCGTCAATCCATGCTTTTTGACGCCGAAACTCTAACGGGACACATGTGTACATACAATCAAAGTTTAGATCTGATTAAAAAAATTGTCAATGAACTTAGTTTAATTTCAAAAAGCTTTCTATATAAAAAAAAAAAACAAATCGTTCCTACTACATTATAGAGAGGTACAATATAATATTTTATATGCATAATTTAATTAACTTGCCTGTAAGGGTTTCGGTTTATGCTTAACGCAGAATTCTAAAAAACTGAAAGTTTTAACTAGTTCACATGCGATTTAAGGTTAAAAGATCCTTTAACTCAATATATTGAAGAGAACGCTAAAAATTAATTACTTTTATGCTAAAATAAAACTATCTGTTTCCAACAGGCACCCAGTTCAACACGTACGTCACATTAAAACTACAAAATGTCAAGTCCACTACGGTGACAGTGAAGGGCCCGACGCCATGCTGGGAACAAGATTTCCTTTTGTGAGTCTCTTTTGTAATTAGATTTTTAACTATGCCGGGTGAAATTTTAACAACCATCCAAAAAAAATCTAGATATTAGGTATCACCTAGACCGCATACATAAATAAAAAGTATAGGTTACATTTTCATAATAAATTATTTTATCTAGTGTTATTTTATATCGTTTGGTTGCCTTCTTTGTGATACGGCCCGAGACCTTGATACCAAGATGACGAAACTTGCAAAACTAAGAGCCACCGCACACTACTGTTAATTGGACGATGGTTTGATCGCTCAGGGAATCTATATGGAGCTATATAATATGGCAGTGCGCGCATTTGACGGAATTTGAGAATTTGGTACGGTTTTTACGGAAACATGTTTTTACGATCGATCTTTAAAGTTGGACAAAATTACACATATTTACAAAATTTCATCAAGATCGGTTTGGTCGTTTTGGAGGTTAGCTCGCACAAACAGACAGACGGACAACGCAGACAAACTATCCTATCTATTAAGTTGGACTAAATTATACATAGGCGGTTGCAAAATTTCATCAAGATCGGTTAAGTAGTATCCGAGTTTATCCCGGACATAATTCGTGAGACGAGATTTATTTATATATCAATAAAGGAAAGTAATGTAATGTATACTATCGAAGAAAAACAGGCGAAAAAGGTTCTATTGGCAATAGAAGTAGATTTAACGTGGGCGAACTGACGACTTGATTTATTTGGTAAGCCCTACAATGGAATGTCTCCGGGCAGTTTGTCTTCTGGCGTCTACAGATTTAAATCGAGCTACACAGTCAAATAATTAACTGGGCGAAGCTATAACTGAATTATTCGGAACGGATGAAATTCTATTAAGATTTATTCAATAGGTAACTCAATAGAACTATCCGTTTTCGCCCTCCCGAAAACGGTGGAACTGGTACTTCAGTACAAGTGACTTCAGGCTCGGGAAATTCGCCATTTCACAAAGAGACACGACATAATTTTAAATGTCAATTTTAATATTAATTTCAATGACAATATCTTATATCCTATAATTTACGTAACTGTGAGTTGATCTTGTAAATTAATAATTAAGTCTTGTTTGTTTTTACTTCGAAAACCCAAGTTTTCCTGATTTGCCGTAGATTAAACATTGACATATCAAAATGTCTAGAAAGGTAAAGTTTAAACTGACCGAATGGCCGACTGGTTAGAGACCCTAATTGTGGAACCGAAAGTCGCGGAATACTTTTTTCAACGTATCGGATAGTTTTTCTTTCCGTGTTTGTAAAAACTCATTAACAATATCGTATGGCATTTAATTATTTTTCCTGGTTTAAAGTTTAGCGCATCTTCAGTACATCAGAAGAGAAATTTTAAAAACAATGTTTAAAACCAAACTTAAAAAATTTGAATTTAAAAACGTACAAGCGTACGCACATGTAAGCTTTTAGACTACAAACTGAAAGTTATTGTAATGTATTCATGTTATATTTCATGGTGTGAAATGGTGCGAGAATTCTTCATTTTTCTTTAAATCAAGATATTCAGAAAACTTGATATAAAAAAATGCGATGTGCGTTCCTCACGTCTCGTCTTAAGTCTAGCGTCGCGTGTTGAATCGTAACAACTAAAAGACATAAGGAAATTCGGATTTTGTTCCTGAAAAAAAGTCGTAAAACTTCGGTAGTGAAATATAGTTCATGTGATATACAATTTCCACTCTCGATTTCATCTACTTGATGTAGATGGCAATAGCGTAGTGTTAATATATGACCAACCATTGGCCGAGGGTTTAGGGATCCTAACTGCAGAACCAAAGGTGGCGGGGTACGATTCTCGGCCGGGACAAATATTTATGTGTATTAACATGTCTATTTGTTTCGTGTCTGGGTGTAAAATATTTGTATTTGAATATATTGTAAAGAATATTTAAGTTTACATCCTTATTTACTGACTATAGCTTCCAACAGCGGATTCGCCCGCGCAGAAAGACGTTACGCCTTTGTAGTCGTTTTCCGTCTTTATCACTGTTCTCATTCCCTTTCACGCGGTAATTCTCATATAACTGCTTCTTTCGTCTCTGTTATAATTTGTATACTGATTCTTTCCCGCTAGTAGTGCCACTCGCATTACCATTTCACACATATATTCTAGCGCGTCCCGCCCTAGCTTTGCACGGGCCTTTTATCTCCCCCCTAACCTTCTCACCTCCCCCTTCACAACACCACCCTCCCCCTTCTACAGTAGGCCAAGTTGTTATGCCGGATGACCGTCTAAAAGATATATTCCATAGCATTTCGGTTTCCCACGGGCCTTTTCCCTCCCCCACCCTAACCTTCCCACCATCCCCGCCCCTTTTCATTCACTCCTCTCCCCCTACATCCATCAGTAAGCTAAATTGTTAGCCGGACGACGACTGTCTAAAAGTTATTGTTTTATCCCTCGGGATTAAAAATTTTTCTGGATGAAAGTTACTTAGGATCTTATGTTCTTTTCTGTATCCCTGACAACGTATACGCAAAATTTTAAGATGACCGGTTGAACAGTTAAGGCGTAAAAGCGTAACAAACAAACGAACTCACTTTCACATTTATAATATTACCTAGTTAGGATGCATTATATTTTTATCTTATAAACCTAAATTGACATTATTTTCTATTGAACCAAACGCGAGAGTTAACCTGTGAAACTACCAAAACTCAAAATTAGGCCATATTAAATGCACCATGATTTTCATAACCAAAAAGAGTCGCGTTTGACATTTGAAAGCTCTGCGTGGGACGCATAGCGAACTTTCTACACCTACGTAAAGATAAATCTACAGCGAATTAGCTGTAATGGTGCGATACTGAAAAAGGCCGTGTTGATAGTAGTCGTTATCTTATCTACTGTTTTACGAAGGTCCGACAGTTTTTGTGTGTGTGTTTTGAGTAGAGCATCAGTAAAACATACACTTTTACGAGTGGAAGTCTGTGAAACACTGTCTTCAATGTCGCAGCATCGATAAAAAACGTATCGCTAAGAAAATTTTCTCGGAAAAGTTTAAGGAGGTCGGACTATAATAGAAGATCGCACGGTAGATTATTTCTTAACTTGTATTGTCAAAGGTTATGAAGTTAATCCTCAGGCTTGAGTGTTTTGAGTACACTTATGTTTATATGCGTATAATACACGGGCACTCATTATAAGCTGTAATAGTTTGAAAAATATAGTTAAGTTGAATGCCATAAGTTGGCCTTGCTGATCACCGACTTTTATAGATTATTATTGCCGAAGAAAGTGTAGTGCAATACACTTCGTTATATCAACTAAAATAAGGAAACTTTTAAAACTCGCAATTTTACCATACCATACCATCAACCCATTAATGCCCCACTGCAGGGGCTTATGCTGCTTACTCTAAGCCCCCTCGGGATGAGAGGCTAAGAGCTTTATCCACCTCGCTGCTCCAATGCGGGTTGGTGGATTTTAACAGCTGCCATCTATTGATGGCAATCCGGACCGACCGTTTAACTTCTTCTCCGAGGCACAAACTCAGTGATAGTTATGTAGTATATAAGTTAGAAAAATTTTGGTATATGCCCTGGGATTTGAACCACTGCCTTCTAAACAAAAAGCGGGCTCGCTGCCACTGGGCTATCAAGACCAATTTTACTGATTAACAATTCATATCGAAATTGAATCTTAGTAAAAATATTATATTATTAAAATCCAGAAGTGAAATTGTGAAGTATCCGAACAATACATACTAATACAAATTTTAATTTTTCTAGTAAAATATATACATATACCAGCAGATGTGTAGATTGCGGCTTTTCACTTTATAATACTACCATGCACGAGGCAACTCCATTAATATTTTAACGACTCTGAAGCCGTTTTGTTTGAACGTGAATGACTGTAATTAGCGTACGGGCTCTATCGCCAAATCGAACCGAATTTCGACTTTTCGACTCGCCAACGCTCATAGGCTCTCTTTGTTTTGGCGGAAATACTTCGACGAATACGTTTACTAATAATATATTAAGTTTCCTTTACATAAGAGAGTAACGAATTCGATAGCAGCGAATGTAGAGTATGAGCATTATTATAGTTTAAACTACGAAATTGTAATAAACCAAAATGGCGTGCGAGAATTGGAGGATCCACGGACGGTCCTTGTTTTAGATTCGTTAGGTGTTTCGCCCATGCCCCGATATTATAATATGCCAAAAAACTAGAGTACAATTGGTTGGACGGAGCAACTGATTTCCCACTTCTGTCTGTGTCTTAGGCCAAAACTTTACAATATAACCTTTAACTTTACAATATAAATATATATTACAAAACATACAATAGTTCTCTGGACATACTTTGAACGATAACGAAGTAAGCCATTAACAATTTATTATATTTGTTTCGAAAAACATACAGCTCAATTTAGCATAATAAATAGAAAAGTAATGAGTTTGTTTTTATTTTCCCATACTAGATTTTATTATACAATTTACAAGAAAATATTTTACATATTCACAATATATACATAATACAGGATTTATTTCAGCACGACTGTTACCCTTCTCCGGTGTAACAAAATTTTATTGGCCAGTCTTAATGTTATAGGAAAAACGTTAGAATATAGATCTCAGACGAAGAACGAGTGAAATTTTTTACAGAAATGGTATAATAATATGTTCATTCGAATCCACATTAGTAATAAATCAGGAAATATAGGTAATAAAAGGCGTTTTATAAACCTATTTAGTTGCAAGCGAAGCCTATACTAAAAAATAATGTCAACAGTAGATATTTACGTAGGGATTATCAACTACTCTTTCTGTGTTAAGGTAAAAGCTTTCGTTCTTCAAAGCAATAACACGAAACCTTTTTATATATTCCGACTTTAAGTTGAATCGGCTCATAAACTGTTTGAAAGATTACATAAGACATTTATCTATTTCAAACGGGCCTTATTATTTATTCGTATGAAATTTAGTTTGCTGGTGAATTATTGTATTAAGAGACGTTATCAAAGCTGAACTAAAAAGAAGGCGTGTAATTCAGTCTGGAGAGAAAATGGAACTTGTCGACACGTATGGACTGTTGGATAGAAATTCACATTTTATTTAAATTTGTCTTCAACAGTCATCAAAGCTGAACTAAATGAAGGGATATAATTCAGTCTGGAGGGAAAGTGGATCTTGTTGACAGGTATGGACTATTGGAGACAAATTCACATGTTATTTAATTTGTCTTCAACAGTCGTCAAAGCTGAACTAAAACGAAGGGGTATAATTTAGTATGGAGGGAAAGTGGAACTTGTTCACATGTATGGACTGTTGGATAGAAATTCTCATGTTATTTAAATTTGTCTTCAACAGTCATCAAAGTTGAACTAAAAAAATAAGGGGTGTAATTCAGTCTGGAGGGAAAATGGAACTTGTCGACACGTATGGACTGTTGGATAGAAATTCACGTTATTTAAATTTGTCTTCAACAGTCATCAAAGTAGAACTAAAAAAATAAGGGGTGTAATTCAGTCTGGAGGGAAAGTGGAACTTGTCGACACGTATGGACTGTTGGATAGAAATTCACGTTATTTAAATTTGTCTTCAACAGTCATCAAAGTAGAACTAAAGAAATAAGGGGTGTAATTCAGTCTGGAGGGAAAGTGGAACTTGTCGACACGTATGGACTGTTGGATAGAAATTCACGTTATTTAAATTTGTCTTCAACAGTCATCAAAGCTGAACTAAATGAAGGGGTATAATTCAGTCTGGAGGGAAAGTGGATCTTGTTGACAGGTATGGACTATTGGAGACAAATTCACATGTTATTTAATTTGTCTTCAACAGTCGTCAAAGCTGAACTAAAACGAAGGGGTATAATTTAGTATGGAGGGAAAGTGGAACTTGTTCACATGTATGGACTGTTGGATAGAAATTCTCATGTTATTTAAATTTGTCTTCAACAGTCATCAAAGTTGAACTAAAAAAATAAGGGGTGTAATTCAGTCTGGAGGGAAAATGGAACTTGTCGACACGTATGGACTGTTGGATAGAAATTCACGTTATTTAAATTTGTCTTCAACAGTCATCAAAGTAGAACTAAAAAAATAAGGGGTGTAATTCAGTCTGGAGGGAAAGTGGAACTTGTCGACACGTATGGACTGTTGGATAGAAATTCACGTTATTTAAATTTGTCTTCAACAGTCATCAAAGTAGAACTAAAAAAATAAGGGGTGTAATTCAGTCTGGAGGGAAAGTGGAACTTGTCGACACGTATGGACTGTTGGATAGAAATTCACGTTATTTAAATTTGTCTTCAACAGTCATCAAAGCTGAACTAAATGAAGGGGTATAATTCAGTCTGGAGGGAAAGTGGATCTTGTTGACAGGTATGGACTATTGGAGACAAATTCACATGTTATTTAATTTGTCTTCAACAGTCGTCAAAGCTGAACTAAAACGAAGGGGTATAATTTAGTATGGAGGGAAAGTGGAACTTGTTGACATGTATGGACTGTTGGAAAGAAATTCACATGTTATTTAAATTTGTCTTCAACAGTCCATAGATGTCAACAAGATCCTCTTTCCTTCCAGACATAATTACACCCCTTCTGTTTAGTTCAGCTTTCAAACCTATAAATTCCATGTTGAAGATATTGTATAGTCCATGAATTAGCAGTATTTAACAGTGAGGACTACAAAAACATCAACAAAAAACACTAACGAAATTATAGGCAGTTAGTCGCTTGACAAGTCGACAGTTGGGTCGCCACTGGCGTCATACACAAAATTTATAAAAGATGCTTGTCAGAAATTGAACCACCATAATGCGTGGTATAGGGTTTGTACAGAGTATTGACCGTCGAATGTCTCACCAGGGTTTTATACACGTTATAAGATAAAAAAAAAGGAAAATTGTTCAACATAACCTGCCAGAGGCGTCGCAAGTGTGACATGATATATTTTGTCTATCGATTAACTGTGTCATGCAGTTTTGTATTCAATGGTGTGTATGTGCAAATCCCTAGACATCACAGCAAACGTGGGGAACACTTGAGACACACGTAAGATAACCTTCAATTGCGTATGACACCTTGACATCCTCACGAAGCTAAACTGGAACGATGATCCTGACACGAAGAATTTGTTGTAACCATACAAAAACGGTTTCGACGCCGGTACGAAGAACCGAAATATATTCTGTTTTCAAAATCATATGCATATTCTATTACTAGCGACCCGTCCCGGCTTCGCACGGGTAGCAGAGCATATAAACCGTAATGTTTTTTCTGCGTAGTGTCTTATCAGCTTGTTGCGTCAAACGTATGTATTGGATTTAATTAGATTCAAATGTAATGTAAATTAATTCTACTTGGAGTACTTTTAATGTGTTTTATTTTCAATTTTATAAATATTTGAAAAAGTAAAGAATTGAAAAGGAAAGGAAGAATAAAAACAAACTACAATAATTCTCTGTATACAACATTGATAACTTCATCCTAACCACGCCGGCTGGCACGCGGCGGCCGCGGCGGCGTCCAGTTTCTTATCGGGCAATATTTATATTTCGCGATAGCTCCTAAGATATTGATTTAAATTCTATAGTGTAAAGGGCAATCCTAATGTGCATGAAATGCTGAAGGTAAATAACGTATTTAATTTGATAAGGATTAAAACTGTATCCGTATAAATTGCTTTCCAATTACCTCATCATATGACACCATTGTTTATAACATAAAAATAGGTATAGTAAGCTATCCATAAACGATAAACATATGTCATCTCGGACTTTTCTTTAGTCCTATAAAAGAGACACAATTCCTACATACGTAATTTTATAATATCTCAAAAGCATTAGCCAGCGTTTTTGATGAAAGCTCCAAGCCGGCTAGATTTTTTTCCGACAACTTCAACAATAATAGCCATATTTTAACAAATTTCCACAAAATATTAATAAATTATACACGTAAACCTTCCTCTTGAATCACTCTATTCACAGGTGTCAATAATATATCACCCCGTTTGGTAGTTTTTGAGTTTATCGCGTTTAGACAGACAGATAGACGCGGCTGGGGACTTTATTTTATAATATGTAGTGATTTAGTCCACACCCTCTTGGGGTAAGGACGTTATAACCCAGATGGTAAGCAGAAATTAAAAAACCAGAGATTCCTAATATATATTATTCCTGTTTTAGGTAGTATTAACATTCGAAATGGTTTACTTTTTGCTGAAACTAATATTGGGTACACCCATTCAAACTTTCATTCTTCATTCTCCCCACTCCTTTAAGAAAACCGATACTCCCATACTGTTCACCTCCCGTTTCTTACCCTTAAAATGTGGAAATCCAAAAACCCTGAAACACGTCATTATTTATTTATGTTAAAATTTTTATGTTTCTAACTTTAAAGAACAAAGACTCTCATACAAAGCCCCTCCATCCCTCCCTCCTTAAATTTGAAATTTCCAAATATTCTTTCTTAAAAAGTTACTACTCACGTTATAAAATAAACCACTGTTCCAAATTTCGGCTTCCTAGACTTAGTAGTTTCGGCTTTATCTACGCTGATAGATCAGGGAGGACAAACGACACACAGCCACAAAAAGTAACTGATGTCACTCTTGACAACCTTCTTTCACGTCTGCAAAGTTTTATTAAAATCTGTTACGCCGTTTTGGAGATTAGCTCGAATAGACACATAGACATACAGACAGACAGATGGACAAAAAGTAGCGTACGTCATTTTTGACCACCTCCTTTTTATACCTGTGAAAGTTTATTAAATTCGATTTAGCCGTTTTAGAGACTAGCTGGAATAGACAAATGGACGTACACACAGACATACAAAAAGTAGTGTATGTCATTTTTGATCACTTCTTTTCCACATTTGTGAAGTTTCATCAAAATACGTGTAGCCATTTTGGAGATTTGCTCGGATAGACAGACAGACAGATAGTATTATTTTATACATATAGCCTATAGCCTTCCTCAATAAATAAGCTATCCAACACAAAAATAATTTTTCAATTCGAACTAGTAGTTCCTGAGATTTGCGCGTTCAAACAAACAAACAAACAAACAAACAAACTCTTCAGCTTTATAATATTAGTATAGATTATACAATATTCCCACATTGTTTCTTTTTTTTTATCTTACTGTAGGAAAAATGTTTGAGAAAAAAGTTCAATATACTTAGTGTAATGCTGGCTGCTGAGATTTACAGCCAAGTGCTACATTTAAAAATAATTAAAAAAAAAAAACCGACTTCAAAAACATAAACTAAAAAGTTAAAAATAAAATTTTCACTTTAAAGAAAGGAGTATTAACAGGCGGCATATAGTTAATGAAGTCGGTGCCTACTCACTCAGACACTTTAAATTGTGTTCTATTTTTGTTATAGTTATAAATATATCATTGTTGTAATTGTTATTACCTGGTAAATACCTATTTAAAGTGTCTGAGTTGGCACCGACTTCATTAACAATATGCCGCCTGTTAATGCTCCTTTCTTTAAAGTGAAAATTTTATTTTTAACTTTTTAGTTTATGTTTTTGAAGTTGGTTTTTATTTTTTTTTTTAATTATTTTATTTTTCAATTTTTAGTTGAACGCACCTGTAACTTATTTGTATTTAGTATAAATGGGGCTTCTAAACGCGCTACTCTAATGAGACAGAACCGTGATTACGCAAGGTAAATTCAGTGTCAAATTGACGCATCAGCATGCCTAGTAGGCAGTGGTATTCCTATGTAAAACTTCAATCTTAATTATTAATTTTGTGCGAACTAAACATTTTGGCATATTCAACCGTATGAAGGAAGCCCAACAAAAAGTAACTGCTGTAAATCGTTGAGGAATTCCCTCGACTGTGTATGGTCTCCATCATCAGACCTGTAATGGCACTTATAATCCATATGGGTGCAAAGATCTCATCAATAGAAATGAATCAAGTCCAAACACCAGGTAATTGCTATAAATTGTTAAGGAGTTCCTTCGACTGTGTATGGTCTCCATCATCGACCTGTAATGGTACTTACAACCCATATGGGTGCAAAGTTCTCATTAATAGAAATGAATTAAGTCCAAACACCAGGTAATTGCTGTAAATCGTTGAGGAGTTCCCTCGATTGTGTATGGTCTCCATCATCAGACCTGTAATGGCACTTATAATCCATATGGGTGCAAAGATCTCATCAATAGAAATGAATTAAGTCCAAACACCAGGTAATTGCTGTAAGTCGTTGAGGAGTTCCCTCGACTGTCTTTCAGCTCCATCATCAGATCGACTCCTGACCTTCATTAAATAGTACTAGTAGTAGTACTTTATCAAAATACTTAAAATACGATACTTTAGAATACGATTTTCGAAGGTTGCCCTCGATTTCTCTGGGATGCCATCATCAGATCCTGGTTTCCTTATCATGGTACCATTTCGGAGATATCTTCCTTGCACAAAAAAAAAATCATCCAATTCGGTTCATAAACAACGAAGTTATCCCCGAACACACATAAAAAAAAAAAAAAACATATATACGGTCGAATTGAGTAACCTCCTTCTTTTTTGAAGTCGCTTAAAAATACATAATTTGAATGTCATACAAAATTTAAATTGTGTATGTTTTTGACAAAACAAGCTTAGGTGCTCGTTATTGACGTAAATATTATAAAAGTTTGAAGGTGGCTCGTGTGAGCACAGCTAGAGGTGCTTTTTGAATGTATAAGAAGAATAATTAACAAAGTACATGAAAAGTCCATCGTCTTTCCTTTTCAGCTTATCCTCTGAGCAATAACATTATGATCCTACCCCAAGATGGTGAATAACAATATGAGTCTTTCCGCTCTTAGTTATCAAAGTCAGATAATCAAAAAATAACCTTTTACCATCAGGTTCGAGTTAATCCTTTTCGCAATGTTTTTCACATGACACGGGTTGTCAGACATAGTTGTTTCTGTATAGGTATTGATGGGTTAGTTATTTGTAGTTAATAAAAGTTTTCAGTGGTAGAAACGCAGCCACGATTAGGCAGGTACAGTAGGTACAGCACCTTCTAACCCGCGATGCTATATTCCTGTGTAGTTACCTGCTATAAGATAGGCACCTATAAATTAGAACAAGCTGAACTGTATTACACGAGTTGATTAGTAATCTGTGAAATTAACTTTTGTTACCAATATAAATCGCAATGGAATGAAATCACAAAAACAATCACACTTACACTTACCTACACGGTAGCTAACTGATCTATACTAAATGTTATATATAAAGCTGAAGAGTATGTTTGTTTGTTTGAACATTGAACGCGCTGATCTCTGGAACTATTAGTCGGGTTTGAAAAATTCTTTTTGTATTTATTAGCCCAAAACTTGTGAACACTTGCCCGTGCCCTGTAACGCAAAAGTCACAGGGTCACAGAATCCAGGCCCAGGCAACTTGTTCGCAGCGGTCATGGACATACCTACGGGGGCCAGGAGCAGTGATACCAGTTACTGTGTGCCAACTTTTCTTTTTTATTGTAGCAACATTATTTGCCAATGATACCAGAAACGCAATTATCCTATGTTTTCAAGATTTTTTTCCCATGATAATCGCAGCAGAATGTATGAATGACTGTAATAAAAGTGTTTTATTCGACTATGAACGATGTATATGGAACAATTCATAAACTATGTGCATGCAGTGAGCAAATTAATTAAGAATTAAACAAAATCATTGTGTGAAATATTTGTACGAACTCTTTAATTAAACTGTTGATTATTGTCCCGTCAATCAAATAAATTATCTATATTGTTATTAAAATTGCATATTCTTTAAAAAAAATGTATTGTAATTTATTTAAAATTTTTGGGAATGGTCGGATCGATAGGATCACTTTTTACAGTGTACCTTTTTTGTTTTATATCCAAAATATGGTTAAAACTTAAAAAAAAAAAACATAAATTAGTTCTTTTGATTTTTTAAAAAGGCGATTGACTGAACGAAACCTGACGACCAAATGACGACATATTAACAAGTCCATTGAGAGTATAGAGTTGAAATGGATTTCCAGTCACTGATTTACGACTGCTTGATTAAGATTTTTTTCGGAATGGCGCATGTGAAGTTTAGGTCATTTTGATAAAAACTTTGTATTAACTGTAAAGTTGCCTTCTTTTAATAAACCATTCAAAGCATAATGTACAGAAACATTAACATATTATACCAATATGTTTCTAATTGATCATAAAAACTGTACGTTAGAAAATATGGTCTTACCCTTACCCAGTCACTTTTATGAAACATGAATTAAAAAATTATAAGGATATGATAACGAAATTGAATTATACAAGTAATAAGACAGTTACCATAATACTTTGTTCTATCTAACGAACTCAAGTTGAATGGAAATTAATCTTAACAGCGCCATCTAGTCCCAAAGTAAGCAAGTTTTTGCTTGTATTATGGGCACTAGACAACTGATATACATGCTTAATATTCTTTGCAGTATATAAATACATAGATATTTTGCACTCAGGCACCAAACAGATAGACATGTTGATGCACGCAAATATTAGTCTCGGGCGGGAGTTGAATCTGTGACCTTTGGTTCTGCGATTGTCAATGTTTTTAATCGTCTAACAAAATGACTTATTTTTTTTCGTATGCTTATGGTGTATTCCACATTTCCTACCTCCAGAAATGAAAAACTCTCAACAGCGAATGTTATTTCGATTTGTGAACCGTTTTCATAAAATATTTATGGAAACACTTCGGCATTTCACGAAGAAACAAATTATCTTTTACGTTCCACCAGGACAATGCACAAGCACAACATTTTTCGAGATTACCTACTAAGTTAAACATAAATTCACGCAAGAACGGTGCGACTGCGAGTTACAGTGAGGGGTATCCCACAAATGGCCGCTGACCGCTACAATGTTATTGTTAGTCACTGGCGCGTCGCCACAGCGCTGTATCTCAATATTTTAGTCATAATATTAAAGTTTTACAGATGATGAATAAATCTAGTGTAAATATTTTACTCACATATACATAACATGTAGACAACTATACAAACAAATTTTTGTAAATAATAATTACCTACCTATATATATTTATTTGATTTTACATCACTGATGTTTGATTTCTGCATCCTTATCTTCAAATTGTATATTAGATTAGACCTTTGATTACGACTGTTAAATCACAAAAAGTTTTACCGAAATAGGTTCAGTAGTTTTTGTGTTTATTATGGTGTTTATACAAATACATAAAAAATTCCCAAAACGATTGTTTTAAGTATCGTCTACCCACACATAATAATAATAACGTCTACATCACAACAACGTCTTGGCCCCAAAGAGCGCTTTAGTAATCTAAGCATTAGCTTGTGTTTTAGGTACCAAACGAAGGCAACACATACATATATCAACCAAGACCAGGATTACCGGTACCAGTATCAATATTCACCAGATAAATACTCACCTGACCTGGGACCTCCAGCTTCGTAGGCAGGGTCGCTACCCACTAGGATAAGCTGTCGTCATAACCCATAACAATTATTGTTTTGGAAAAATATCTTATGTACAGGGTTGACCGTACGAATATGTTACAATTTTATTTATAAATTTTTCATTACATAACTATATAGTAAGATAATAATGATTTTTTATTAGTAAAATTTTAACAAAATATTTTATTCGGTGTTTTACATAACTAAAAATTCTCACAGTTATTCAGTAGGTACTGATATTATTATTCGTAATCATATAATCCATCTAAATAACATATAATATCAATTTGCGATCTGTATCTTTTAAACTAGGTAAGAACTGGTAAGAACTGTAACCATAGGAATTCTACCTCAAATACATGAAAATATTATTGCACATTACTACATGGTAACACTGCAAGTTTGACTGATTAATCAGATATATATGGGGGCCAGTGGGGG
The DNA here is from genome assembly GCA_949709985.1 of Luffia ferchaultella. NCBI lineage: Eukaryota > Metazoa > Arthropoda > Insecta > Lepidoptera > Psychidae > Luffia > Luffia ferchaultella. The sequence continues at coordinate 6,450,370 of OX453254.1, forward strand.
CTAATAATTTTACGTCAAAAATAAGTGTGTTTGTGTGTGTGTTTAGATATAGGAGTGTACGTGCATGAGGCATGAGGTTTGTGATTGCTGACAATTAAATGGTTCTAGGGGCAACCAGTAGTTGGCGCTATTCTTGTCGTTTTTTCCCCCTATAGAGTTACATTTCTTTTTCCCGTAGGGAAGTATATATTGTTCTGTGACAGAATCTGTGGGTCACAGAACTCACAGATTACGGATTAAGTTTATTCAGTATTCAAACATAAACCACAGAGGAATAAACCTTCTGTCAAAAAAAAGCGCCACGGCGTCAACAGGAACTATAAGTGTCCTGGCCGTTTTCCACCGTGTTCTGTGCTCAGGTTCTGTGCAGTGTAGACATGTGTAACTCAGCATAGTTTTGTGCGCCGGCGCAACTGCTCTAACTCAGACAAATGAGTTAGCGCACTGCGCTGGTGCGATTGCGCTAACTGGCGCAGTGAAGTGAAGCTCTGTTAAGGCTGTCAGCTCTGAGTGAAGAATATATTTTGAGTTTGACACTTGTCATATGGTTCTCATTTTTGTCTTTTGTTTTCTATTCCATTATGGTGTCTGAATATAATGGTTCTATTAGCAATATAAATAGTTTTATTATATTAAACTATAATTAGTTTATACTAAGAATCTTTTAGGTTTCAATAGGTTATGGGCCCAGATTGATTTGAACAAAATAATAATACATTTTTGAAGAAAATGGCAACGTCGAAAATGTCCGATGAAATTGCAAAATTGGAAGATAGACAAAATTTTGGAAATTGGAAATTCAGATTGGAACTTCTTTTAAAGGAAAAAGGGCTTCAAGATATATTGAACAACGTACAATTAATAGACGAAAAACAAAAGAAAACAGATGTAAAAGCCCGGTCATTAATAGTCCAGTGCATAGGAGATAAATTGTTAGATGTAGTTAAAAACAAAGGGACAGCTCATGAGATGATAGTGTCATTGGAAAACGTATCCAAACAAAAAGTGTCATGAATAAATACAATTTGAAAAAGAAGTTAATTTACCTCAAATAGGATGAAGATGACAGCTTACAAAAGTTTTTCTTTAAATCTGACAAACTGATCAACGATATTGACGTGATTTCTCCGACAAAAGTGGAAAAGGGAGACAAAGTAGTTCATTTGCTGTTGTGTATGCCAGTTAAGTATACAATAAGGTGTTATCCGCTATTGAAGCAATGAGTCCTGACAATATTACATTAGAGAAAATTAAAGCTACTCTGTTAGATGCAGAAATTAGGTTAACAGATAATAGTATGAGGAGTGAAGTGATAATGCATCCGATTAATAATAAAACAGCGTTTAATATACAATGTTAGAAGTGTCATCAACTAGGTCACAAAGCAATTTACTGTCGTAATTTGCCAGACCACAGATCTTCTACTTCACAAAATGTTTTTCGTGGTACCACAACAAGTAGACACCCTTTCAGTAATCACAGAAGACCACAGCGTCGCAGCGGAACAGCGTTAGTAACACCAAGCAGAGATCATGCTATCATTAGTCATGAAGAAGAAACCATTACTGATACTGCCGGATTAACTGTGACTGACTGTGGAGAGTATAATTTGACTTGTGAGTCATTTGATGATGAAATATTTTTTCAACCATACACGATCGAAATGCTTATACGCAACTGCGAGTAAATGCGTATGATCTATCTCGTTCACGCACGTCTCTTTCGCCTGGGTTTCGAATAGCGTCGCACGCGTGCTAGTTTAAACAGGATAAAGAGGAATAGAGCATCTGCATGGTTTATGGTATCTTTACGTTCCAATACATGCAGCATTCATAAATGAAGGGGTGAGTGGACAAAGGTGTTAACTAACAAAAAGTTCAAAATGATGCATGTTTGTCAGTTAATACCTTTGCTATAGGTCTTTATGTTTGACACGAATCGAAATTTGCGCAGTCTATTTATGATCATTTAAAATCTAATTCCATGCAAAAAATCGATTTATTTTGTTTTTTTTTCAGATAACACATTTGTCCACTCATTCCTTCAATTATCTTTTTTTTGGCGGTGGTTTATAAACTGTTACACATAATTTTGGATGAAAACAAAAGGTACATAAACTGGACCCCATTACGCATAACACATTGGAGGCTAAAAAGGTACGTCAAATGTGTAAAATGTATGCCAACGGCAACACTGGTCAGCGCAATTGCGCCACGCAGCACTGTGTTACACATGTCTAGTGAAGTCTAAGAGTGAAGTGCAGCAAAGTGCAGTAGTTGGTAGTAGACTTCAGTTGACTTGACAAAAGCGGATTTACGTGCGGGTACGCGCCGGTGCCCACGTTTACCCGCGACAAATCGAACAAGTCAGTTGATTTAACGGAATTTTCCTCCTTTATTTAGATTGACTTCTATGGACAGTATAGTCACAGTTTAGTTTATTTGTGTACATAACCCTTTGATTTTAACGTGAAAAGTGAGTAAATTGTGTCGTGCATTAAATTTTTTCTGTCTTCTGTAATTTGCATTACATTTCACAATATTTACAATAACCCAATGTTGTGAAAATAACCCCATGAAAGTAGCGCCAAGCGAAGTGGCCAGTAACTTATTCAACACATATCGTGCTCAAATTATAAGTAATCTTTAATCGTGCCTTATCAAGTGTGTATCACCTAAAAACATTGAACCTATAAAGCGTCAAACCTCACGAACGTTCCGCCATCGCCGTTGCCATGCCCAGAAATGCCGGCCGCGGACGATCGCCATGTCTTTGTGAGAGCGCCGCCACCGAGGGCTGAGCCACCGCCGGTGACATATCTGGAACCACCGATGGATGTGCTCTGCAACCGGATGACCGCCCCAAGATGATTTCATAACGCGATCTAGCCGCTATAATGAAAACGGTGCTGCAACAATACGGGTCTTCGCCTCAGATACCTATCCTTCGCGGAGGCGCTGCAACCCCCCAGCAGTCAGCACACTCGCCTTCACAATCGACGTGCCCGACGATATCGTCGTCAGTGAGCACACTGGCATACAAGCAAAATGTTCTGGCGCTTCCGTGGTTCGACGCAGCAGCCGGAAGCCGTGGAAGCCTTCATCGACGCCGTGGAATTATACCGTAAGTGCCTCAATGCATCTGACGATCACGTACTTCGTGGTTTACCGACGTTGCTTTCTGGAGAAGCCGCTGTAGTCTGGCAAGGAGTAAAGACGAGGATAAATATATTGACGATATCGGGTCACGGCTATGTGCAGTATGGATAGGCGTATTGACGCGCGCCCGCGCCGCGACAAATCGAACAAGTCAACTGTTTTATCGGATTTTTCCTGTGACTTTTCCCCCTTGTTTAGGCTGATTTCTTTGAACAGTATAGTTATGTAGGTACAGACGCCTGCTCTCATATCTGAACACCGTCAAAACCGGTCGACGGACGAACAGAGAAATGCATCACGAGTCTACCATTCTCGCCTTGCACCTGCACGTTACCTGCAGCAGATAGACAAGGGTCCCTCCACCTTACTGTAGGGGCCCGGTGCAGTTTATGTCTATCTTCACAATTTTAGCTGCTGTTTGAAAGTGTTCAAAATACAAAGTGTTCAGATTCGAGCGCAGGCGTCATTCATGTGGAAAGTGAGTAGGTAAATTTTGTCGTGCATGTAAAGTTTGTCCTTTTCTTTTTTAATTTCCATAACATTTCACAATAACAACATGCCATTTTTTATTTGAGTCAATAGTTGTGGAGAAATGCGCTCCTAAAGTCGTAAAAATTGTGGCCCTCCTTTAACTTTTCAACTAAAGGCCGACAATTTTGGAAAAAAAAATTAGTAGGTACATACAACTTAAAAAACAATTTCAAGAAAATTGGTTCGAATAATAATAATACAAGGGACTCCCCATACAGCGCCACCTAGTCTCAAAGTGAGCAAGTATTATGCTTGTGTTATGAGTTATTAGACAACTGATATACTTAAATATTCTTTATACTATATAGATATATAAATATTTTACACCCAGAAACGGAACGAAATAAACATGTTCACGCACACAAATATTTGTCTCGCGCGGGAATCGAACCCGCGGTCTTCGGCTCCGCAGTTAGGGTCTCTAACCACTCGGCCATTCGGCCAGTCAATAAGAAATAAGATATACTGAGTACATTAGTATTGCAGATATTTGTTTTTAAACTTATTATTTAAATTTAAACCATGAACGTTCATCTCGACTACGGAACCCTTCACTGTGCGTTATCTGATATGCGTTTTGCTGGTTTTCAAACATAAATTTATTTCTAAAGCGAAAGTCGTGAATTTACGGCACGGGCAAAAAACATACATCAACCGAGAGAAGCTGTCGTAGAACAAAAACTCACATTAATAGGGCGTCTTTTGTGGGGAAACGTTTATGCCCGTCCGGGCCGGGAATTCGTCGTTCGAAATTCAAGCTGTTCTAAGAGAAATAAGGTCATCTGTTGCTGCTGTTAATTAAACGTCTAATTCGTCTTGTTTTATTTTGAAATTTATTCTCTTATAAATAATAAAAAAAAAACCGAATTAAACGCGTATTCTGACATCAAAATAGGATTATGTAGTTAATTACGTATTCTGATAAAGAATTAAGTTGTTTAGCGTCGAAATTATTCCATATTAAGAATTATTCAAAAAAAGAATTAATCAAATTATATACATACTAGCGACCCGCCCCGCCCCGCCTTCGCACGGGTAGCAGAGCATATAGGCCGTAATGTTTTCTCTGTTGTAGGTAGTGTCATATCAACTTGTTGCGTCGAACATGTGGATTGGATTTAATTACCTTCAAATGTGACGTAAGTTCATCCTACTTGGGGTATTTTTAAAGTATTTCATTTCCAATTCTATAAATATTTGAAAAAGTAAAGAATAAATACATATAACGTAACCTAACTTAATATAAGTACGCGTGTCGCGTCGTCCCGTATGGCCGCCTGGCTGGGCAAACATTATGTGGATAAAATGCTGAAGGTAAATGACTTATTTAATTTGATATGGATTAATACTGTATCCGTATAAATTGCTTTCCAATTATCTCATTATATGACACCATCTTTTTAAACATAAATATAGGTATAGTAAGCTATACATAAAAGATAGACATATGCCATCACGGACTTTTCTTTAGTCCTATATAAGATAGACAATTCCTCTATACATTATTTAGTTATATCTCAAATAGATTAGGTAGCGTTTTCGATGAAAGATCTCAGCCGGCTTGATTTTTTTACGACTTATTTCAACAATAATCGTCATATTTCAACAAATTTGCACAAAATATTAAAAAATTATAACGTAAACCTTTCTGTTGAATCACTCTGTCCATTGGAGTCAACAATATGCCAATGCGTTCGGTAGTTTTTGAGTTTATCACGTTCAGACAGACAGACAGACAGACAGACAGACGCGGCGGGGGACTTTATTTTGTAATATGTAGTGATACTAGGTAATTGTTTTCTGACAATAAGCATGAAATTCATAATTTTTATCAAAAATTTGTCGTGTAGGTACCTATTGTTTTTTTTTTCAAATTCATCTGACGTTCAAATTGTCCCTGTGAATTGAAGTATTTATCACATTTTAGTCATCAGTCACTACATCGAATGTTTAATCTTCACGAATCGATCAAAATGTTATTACTTTACTTGGTCTTAGGTGATGTAAATAATAAACATAAGTTCAAATGACGTTACTGGAAAAATATGACTAAGAAAATTACCGATTTACAAATATTTTCTTTATTTCGAGCGAAAGTTATAGACTGGTTTATATATTTTCGGAAAAAAATATATGATTCTATGTCGAAAAATTTATGGTCAAAAATTTATGCCCGTGGTCCTAAGCCCACTGTTCAAAATAGTTTGAGTTGTAGCCATTCCAATACCCATAGTTGCCCGAATCTGCTTATATGTCACATGTCGGTCCTCCTGTATAATGTTCGAACAGCAGTGACATTTTCAAGCATTACCGCTGTTTCTGGTTGACCTGAAGAAGGTATGGTAATGAGAGAGGCGTATTGAGAGAGAGATGTATTGCCGTTTGAATAGGTGCTTCAACTTCTCAAATTGAAACAAGCTCATAAGACATAACCTTTGGTATAAGTTATGATTAATTTAAGGCACGGAAATGTTCATATGTGGACTTGTGTACTTATGGATTTGTGAACTTGTCAAGTTTATCACGAAAAACACGCGAAAAATGTTTTTTTTTTCGATATTTCATATTAAATTGTGTGCCTACTACGTAGTACTCTCATAATCATGATTCCAAACGGGCAGAATTCACATAACAAAAATGGTTTTTTTTCTAACTCAATCCGATGTAATCGGTTCCCGATCGTTTCTGTGTGCTCCTAAGTACTTACATACATAAAAAGAAACAATTTTGTAGATTAAGAGAATTGTGTAGTGACAAATTTCTATTCAAACGGCGTTAACGGTTGCACCCCATTAAACCTTAACCGATTAGCGCAAAAAAAATTATGGTATTCAGATCAGCAAAAACTAGGTTTATATACGTGTTTACCTTTTAAAATATTTTGATATATAAATCATAAGAAACTAATTGCATTTTCACAACATCTCATCAAAACTCATTATTTTTATTTTTCACATGTGAAAATGCAATTAGTTTCATGTTAAACATGTTGTGAAAAATGAAATAATTTCGAAAAAAAATTCCCGCGCAATTAAGTTTTTTTCTTATGATGTATCAAAATACCAAAATATAAAAAAAAATTAAAAACTTACAAATCTAGTTTTTGTTAATTCGAATACAATATTTTTCTAAACTAATCGGTTAAGATTTAACAGGGTCCAACCGTTAACGCATTTGTATAGAAATTCGCCACTACATGGCCACTTGCAAAAGAAAACACAATGAAAACGCTCAGAAAATAAAATAATTAACGATACACAAACTTTTTGTATATATATATATCCCTTAGATGGCATAATAATCAAGATGGAGCGTCTGATACTTCGAAACGACCAAAAACGTGAACAAAATGACGTATTCATAAATTAGACAGATCATAGGTACGTCATTATCTTTGTTTCAAACAAACATTTTCTTAAATTACACATGAAAAGTAATTTCAGATTCTTTATTTTCTTTTCCACTGCAAATTTTAGTTACACGTGGGTTTAGTTACACACAAAATTCTACTTCATAGCGAATATTTCCCAACATCAGCTTGTGTGTATTTGGTCAATGTGGTTACATTTCTTCGCTTACATTTTTGTGATCACAACGCGGTATCTCTATGAACATCCATGCTAAATCCAAAAGAAGCCCTCTTCTGCGTTTACCACTCATACTCTAGGTAGCTGGTGCAAGATGACAAGTTTTATTCCGAGTTTCAGTGCGCAAGGTCCCCGCGCGCCGGTCTGCAGCCCCGTGAAATCCCCGCGCGCCAGTTTTCAACCCCGTGAAATTGTGTAAAGTCAGTTCAATACTATAAATTGCCATTTATGACTTTATTAAAACCTCAGATTAAAACCATGTATGGATTAAAACCAAACGCTGATGTCAAATTAATTTACTCTATGATCAAAACATGGTTTCAAAATGAATATTTACGAACATAAATAGTGACACTCCCATAGTTTTGTTTATGGTAATGCAGTATGCAGTGAAAAAAAATTGCCGAAAATCAGATGTTAAATAGTTACCAAATTATCGATATATTAATTTTTTCGTTTTAGATATTTTAAAGAACACGGTCAAAGATAGTTTACCACGAAAGGTACTCTGTTTAGAACGGTTTAGGCATTGAAATGCATAGAACAAATTTGCGTTTTCGTTGTGTCATATTGTGACCATTTAATAAATACATTATTTTATTTTTTTAATTTCTTTAAAATTGATTTATTCTTAATAGTATCACAGCCATATATTTGGAATAGATGCCGACCTTAGATTACTACAGTTCTGTAATTAGTGTATGTGGGTATTTCTCTGAAATACGGATACTTAGCAATTTCGTAAAAACTTTCGATAACATGCTATTTGTATACATTATGGATAATAGATGTATATATTTTGCAAAACTATTAAGCCATGGTGCACTCATTATGTTCATGTATTCGAGAAATATTTAGAGCAACGATTAACTGGTAAAGACGCGTCAGCTAAAGACACGAATATACCTATAAAACATTCTTAAGTTAAATACTAGGTGGTAGAAAATCCCCAAGGCTATCAAATAAAACTTTTTTTATATGAACCTAAGGATTTGAAATAAATATAAAAGATTAAATAGTATAAATGGTAATAAAGACACATTAATACTGGTAAGGACAGGAAAAGGACAAAAAATCAAAGAGGACTACACTTTTTAACTAAGTTTGTATAACGCTTGCTGTGTCGATAAAACAATACGCCTCCATTGACGGGCATTACTCCGAGCACAATGAAAGACTTGTGCGTCTTTCGCGAGCGGGGGGACTTGTTATAGTGAATGAGACATCTATACATATACTCGTACTATTTTCTTTCAAAAGACGGTAAAGACAAGTTTCTGTCCTCAAACATGTACCTCCCTATAGTATAACGTGCGTTTATTTAAAATTTGTTTATTTGATCTTACTTAATTATTAGTACAGAGTATCAGGTACGAGAAATTATTAATTTGATATAGATTTTTATACGTGTTTTTATATTGTCTGACTTTCGAAATAAAATAACGTGGTCGCACGCACCGGATACCATGAAAACGTATGATTTAATGGTATATATAATTTATAAATTACGTATTTTAAAACAATTATCTTAGATTTAAAAAAAAAACACACTCACACATGTACAGATGTTATGTACACATCTTGTCATAAAGAAATAAAATTTCCAGTCCATATTTTTCAAATAAGATCAGTGCAACCCTGTTTTGTGTAGATCGTAGAAATACCCATGTTCACTAAAACGCACGGATATTTTTTATGGGTTTATAACTCACAATTATATCTAATAATAATCAATCTATGCTCACAATATAATTTAAAAAAACTGACCGATATGGAGGTCGAATTCGCATGTCACATTGACACTGAATGGTAACGTATTAATTCTTTTCCACACTTGACCTTCCTTGATATCACTGAAATGTCACTTCATATCTCATTGAGAACAACTACCTGGCACATTGTGAATGAAGTATGTCACATATTTTATTCAAAGAATAAACGAATGAAAAAAATCTTTATTATATGTACTTTTTTTCTTTTCTTACATTTTGTACCTCTTGAAGGTATGTATGTACCTATGAATGTTATGTCTTAGCAGAACTATTCATAAACTTAAGTCTCTGCGTCCTTTATTTTTCAGTCCGCTGATGTGTGATGAAGTGGTGATGAACTTAGGAATACTGCGCTGTCTTAAAAGCTAATTGCTATGTCTGTGTCGGTCATAGGAATATGCCTCTCGGAGGAAAAGATTTCTTATCGAATTGAGCGGTTTTTTTCTCTCAGGGCGTGGATCCGTAATACGAATTACGCACGTGCCACGGGTCCTCGTTGAGCATCTCTCTGACACCCTTGTTGTTGAGGTTGCTTAGGAAGTTGCCAGCGACTCTACGTTGTTCTCAGCACAGCTTCTAATCGATTAAGATTGGTTTTGCTCACCCTCGACAATAGTTCAATTATTCCGTAATCGAGGATGGGCATGAGACATGTTTTTATGACGAGTTCTATAATATCGACGCTGGCTTTGGAGCGCCAGCCTAGGGTTTAGGAGTCCTTTTTCTCTTTTTGCCTTTGCAATGACATATTTTACCTGCTCGTTGAGAGAGAGCCTCTTATCGAGTTGAACCCCGAGATATTTGACTGAGTTCTTATGTCGTGCGTTCCCTCCCCCTCCTTTTAGACAACAAAATTAAATTATTCGTCGTTAGTGTTTCACAGAACTTTCTGGCACAGAATCAATGATGATAAAAATATCAATAATCTATTTCGAATATGTGCACGTAACAATAACACTGATATACAAAGGTATCGAATTTAACTACAGACGGGTGTAAAAAAAATTTACTACAGATGGAGCATAATGCGTTGTTTGCCTTAAAAAAGGTTTCTTTATTTTGATAAAAGTCGCGGGCACGGAAGTTTGGAGTCTTTCAGGGATTATTTCACACAATCGTCAAAATCGGCCCACGCTTTCATTTCTAAAGCGCCACAAAGGAACGAACTTCTAAACATTTTTTTTTACTTTGACTGTACGGAACAAATCGATATGTTCATTCACACATATACTATATGTCCCAGGCGGGAATCGAATCCGCAAAATTTTATCTGCAGACGGCACCTCCGTCCACTCTACAAACCCAGTCAAATAAACAAGAAAAGATTTCGTTTTATCAAATACTACCGACCCGCCCCGGCTCCGCGCGGGTGGCGGAGCATATATGCCTCCATTTTTTTTTCTGTCGTAGGGCCGTATGAGCTTGTTGCGTTGAGCATGTACATTAGATTTCATTAGTTTTAAATGTCACATTATGTTCATCCTACTTGGAGTATTTTCAATGTATTTTATTTCTAATTCTGCTAATGTTTGAAAAAGTAAAGAATATATAGGTACATAAAAACAATCTTAAATATTTCATTGTCGCGTTTGAATTAATTTTGTCGCGTGATAGTTTTGAATTCGCGACAACTCCTATGATATTTACTTAAAATTTATGGTGTAATAGGCAATTATAATGTGCATAAAATTCTTGAGGTAACTATCGTATTAAATTTTAATTTTAATTTGATAAGGATTAATATCGTATCCGTGTAAATAGCTTTATAATTATCAAATTATAAACGACCACATTTTTTTAAACATTAAAATAGGTATACCTACCTAGTGAGATATACCATTCGCGGCCTTTTCTTTAGACCCATAAAAGATTAACAGTCCCTTCATAAATTGTTTTGTTATAATATCTCAAAAGGATTAGACAGCGTTTTCGACTTCGAAAGCTCCCAGTCGGCTTTACTTTTTGCGACTTCTTCAACAATAATCATCTTTTTTTAACTAATTTACCTACTCAAAACATTAATGAATTATAACATCTAAACCTTCCTCTTGAATCACACCGTGTCTTGGTGACAACCGTATCTAAATCAGTTCGGTAGTTTTTGAGTTTATCGTGTTCAGACAGAAAGACAGGCAAACACGGCGAGATGATTTTTTTTTGTAATATGTACTGAAATTGCCAACTTAATATCTTCTCCATTAAGTGACAATTATATAAAAGTATCGGTGGGCGCAGTTTTATATTATTATCACTTATCAGTGGAGGCAACCACCAAGACACTATGACTACAATTTAGTTTTTGTTGTTAATAGTAATAAGGCTGTAAACGCCACGTTCACTATTATTGATATCACTAAAACTAATTCGTCACTATTCGCTGCCACCGTAACAAAGGTAAAGAACTGGTGAGGCCAATGTGTAGTGTCCGGCCAAAGTACTTCGGCACACTTCGGCGGCGATCATGCTCGGCTCGTGTTCCGGACGGAACTCTCGAAGTGGTCGACATCGGGTTAATAGATGGTCGGGCAGAGAGTCGATCGTAATACACGTATGGTTGTTTTGAGCTAATTATTACTCACCCTCTTCTGTCCGTTGCCTTGTCAGCGTCGACAGATTTCCCATTTTCCAAAAAGATTAATGCTTAGTTTCTAATTAAAATGAGACCATGTCATTTTGAACGAAAGCCAAAGCAAGACACAACTTTGTCACATAACGTATTCAAGAAAAGTGGAGTGTTAGTAAAAAATGTTATGACTTTAGCCAATCATAATTAATTTATCATATACCTTTTCTATAGGTAACAACTACTTATAAGTATAATTTAGAAAATTATATTTACTTATTTTAATTTAAAATTATTTCGTTCCTACTCAGAAGATATTTGTTTGATTTTTTATGGATATGATATGATATAAAATATAGCTTTTTTGTAGCCATTATTGAGCATTCAAAGACTATACATACATTAATTCATTAGAATGGTCCGTGAATAAATTTTACATTGTAGGTACTATAAGACATCAATTTATTAATTACCGCTGGCTGGTACTTGAAAATTTAGGTATAGCAGTTCGTTTGTCCATTCTTCCCGATCTAACGTCGTTATTTTCTAAGAGAGTTTTTTTTGAAACTTAGCCTTTTAGTTCCTTTTGATATGACACAAAATAAATTTAGATACCTATTAAGAATTTAAAACAATTTGATGTAAGTATTTTTTAAATGAATTAATGCAATTGAGTACTTCCATCAGTCGGTCCTGAGCTTTGCTAAATTTGTAGATATTGTTACGGGCTATCGGTCCGGATATATGGCATGCACTAAACACTGATTTAACTGAACTTTATTTTATTATAAAACAAAATCACAAACTGGTTTAATAACAATTGACACACAACACAAATTTCACTGTTGTCGCACTTTATATTTCGCCGTTAGTTGCACTTGACTTATTAATAAACTGTCTTTCCCCTACCAATCAGGCATCCCGAATATTCCATCCTCGAATATTCTATATATAAATTATACGTTATTCTAGCGTGGGAATATTCTCGACGCCGGCGCTAGTAGTAGTATGGTAACCAAAATGCGCCTCAATTTTTCGATTAACCGAGCTCGCTATTTCATTAAAACCGCCTTCTAAATGATTTTATAAATTCGTGGAATTTATTTCTTATCTCGATGTTTCTGTATTTATGAATAGCTGTGTGAACTTTTCGAGTACATTTTATAGTATATCAACGTGCTTCTATAGATAGACGTTACAATATGTTCCAGTGAAAGTACTTAAAGATCTTAAGAAAGGTGGAACGCGCATACAGATCAATAGAAATGAAAACATTGTTCAAAGAAAGCTTAAACTTTATATAGGACTATATTATATACTAAGAAGAAGTCAACCATATTATGTAGGTCACCATAACATGACAAACTACACGATAAAAATCTGTGAAAAGGGTGAAAGAAAAATTAAAGGTAACTTATCTTTTTTTCTTTTTGACCTTACGTGAAAAATTCTAAAAACGAGGTTTATTTGGGCCAAGTAATGCTAGGTGATGGTCGAGTTATTCTTCGTTATTGGTATAAATTATTGTAAAAAAGACTAAACCAAAGTTAGCCGATCCGACACGCGCGTTGTTCGCGTGAAAAAAGTTCGTTTATCTTCAACCAGTCGGGAGCACGGATGTTCCGCCTCCTTTGGGGACAGAATAAATATCTCAAGTAAAGTGTGAATTGTTTTTTTATGCATTCGCAATTTTCAATTTTCTTCACAAGAGCTTTCACAAACGTACTACTTACGTCTCATTGTCGATGGCAATGTAAAAGTAAATACATATATTTTTTTATTGATTCGCTTGTTAAAATTACAATTATCTTATCGATTATTTAGCTGTTTCATTCTTAAACTACTAGAGGACACTAAAATTCTAGAGTTAACGAAAGCGCATTTGCTAAATATTCGATACCGCTTAAAGATGCACGGTTTTTTTTATCTTAGCCAACGCGAAAAGTTTCTTATAAAATGGAATTTAACTTCGGTATTTAATTTCCGTTGTGTCACATCAAATCGTTTGATTGTACGTCAATAAGTTTAATGATTCATGTCAGTCCATTGGCGATTGACCGATTGGTCGAGTGGTAAAAGGCCTTAACGGAGCCAAGGGTCGCGGGTTGGATTCCCGCCCGGGATAAACATTTCTACCTGAACATGTCTATATTTCGTGTCTGAGTGTAAAATATCTATATATGTATATATTATAAAGAATAAGTATGTATACTAGTTGTCTGGTGTCCATAATACAAGCTTTACTTAGTTTGGGATTAGGTGACGCTGTGTGGGATATCCCAAGTATTATTATATCTTATTATTGTTATTGGTTTGTTTAGATAACAATTATTGCATTCACAGCAAAGTACAAATAAATTAATAATAATAAGGTATACATCACAACAACGTCTAGGCCTCACCCAAACTAAGCATTAGCTTGTGTTTTGGGTACCAAGCGCAGACACTACATACATATAACAACCAAGATCCGGTACCAGTATCATACCATTTCATTAATTATTTTAATTAATAATTTATTTTTTATTTTTGCAAATAAAATTGATTCAGATGTACGATATTTTTTGAAATTTCTTTAGAATGCGGCAATTCCCGAAATACAAAATGGCAATATACAATTTACCTATGCCCTATATAATGAAAAGAACTTCTTCGAAGTACTTACTCGCAATTCTCACCGTTTTTCCGCAAATTCTTTATGCCAAACATTTTCTTAAGTTCTGATCTTTGAGATGAGGCAACGCTGCCTTTTGTTTTTTCGAGGATAACTTGTAAAAGTTTTAGTTGTCTCCAAATTATTCCTTCCGACCAACAAATCTGTAAAAAAGAATAAGTTTTGAAAGATTTTTTTCTTAATAACTGTATTTACCATACTATACCAAACCATCAGCCCATTAATGCACCACGGCAGGGGGTTAGGGCTCCCATCGGCGTGAGAGGGGCTTGGAGCTTAATCAACCAACACGCATTGGAGCAGCGTGGTGGATTAACTGTATTTACTGTGATATTAATATTATAATTTCATCATTACAATTCATAAAACTAGGAATTAAAAACACACAATCGGGAGATCAAAGAATGTCATGTTTAGTAGGGCATTAAAAGATATATTTATCGAAACGCGATGGAGTATGAAATGTTTTTAGTACAGTGAAAATTATCTAATATATATAATTCTTTTATAACTGTATTTTTAGGGTACTGGAACTAAAACCAAAAAGCGGAATCCATTTAGTTTACTCATGTCTGTCTGTCTGTCCGCCTGCCCTGGCTGTTACAACATCGTAAATTCCACGTTAATAGACATAAGTGAATAAAATTTTGTATGTATATATGTTATAGGCAATGTGTATAATGCAGGCATTCTATACAATGTCTAGGAAATGTATAGAATGCCGGGGTCGTTCAGGCAATGAATGAAATGATGTTCAATGTTTAAACTATTTTACACTTTACCTAGGAAATGTATAGAATACCTAGGTATTATATAGAATGCCGGTTGAAGCATAGGTAATGTATGTAATAGATTTTTCTTCTCTATGATTTAGTTAGATTGGTCTTTTGAGATCTGATGATGAAATGATGACTGAAAAGATCACTTTTGAGAGCTAATCCTAATTTCAACTTCCACCAGCAGACAGCGCTGATAAGACATGTGTTCTATTGGTTGGTATGTATAAGTACCTACGAGTTTTTGCGTCGAGAGCGTTTCTCACATAGCAGTTCCCTTGGGATAAACGTTTCCATTTACAACGTACCAAAAAATTGCTGCAGAAAGTCGCCCTGTTCATTTCTTACCATTTGATTAGGGAAATTTGATCATGATACGAAAAAGACCAACAGTTAATCTAACACAACGAACGAGTTGCAACTTGTTTACGGGGTAGTCCCGCACGCCGCACACGCGTCTCCTTCCCGTGGTCGTTCATTATACACATTGCCTGATGCGCTTCGGGCATTTTATACAATACCTAGGCAATGTATGAAATGAATTGTATTATATACATTGCCTGAACGTTTTAGGCAATGTACATAATGCCTAGGCGTTCTATACAATGCCGGATTATACACATTGCCTATAACATATATATTAAGCAGGGAGAGTTAACATTTTATTAGCCGTCAAAAAGTTTTTCAATCGTACCTATCCTTATGACTAATTTTTTTTTCTTCGTATCCCATTCTATAGAACATTTTTATTTTAGCCCCCCGTTTCCCCCGTTTTAAAAATGTTTTAAAAAATCGCGTAGATTCAGATCAAATAACTTCTATTCATCAATTTTGGATGTATCGAGAAAATAACGCTAAAACGGAAAAAATGCGTTGTGCGACTTTATCATAGAGTAAATTAATTTGACAGCAGCGTTCGCTTTAAATAGAGTCATAAATGTCAATTCACAGTATCGAAGTGATATTACGCAATTTAGCGGGGTTGAAGACTGGGGCGCGGTGATTTCACGGGGGTGCAGAGCGGTGCTCGGGGACTTTGCGCACTGAAACTCGGACTAAAACTTGTCATCTTGCACCAGCTAGCTAGAGTATGAGTGGTTAGACGGTAAACGCAAAATAGGGCTTCTAGTCAATTCGTGCTTTTATGGACTATAAGCGTACAGCTGTATCAACTGAGTACAGAACCCCCTATAACGCGTGATTCGAACGCACTAGGCCGTTTTTATTTTTATAACATCATTCTTTCTATTATGTGAGTTTATAAACACAAATTGTAAACAGAATAACTGATTAAGGTACGATAATGAAAATTACTTATGAATAGTTGATACGCTGGAAATCGGTACAAATAGGACGGTCATAATAAGTTATTGATGGGAAAAATGATTGATCGTTCCTACTGTATTTTCATACGAAAAAGCTCAACTGAAGCTATTTTGGGAAGTTGTAATTTGGACGGCTTTGGTTCGTTTACATAATATTTGTTAATGCAATATGAACGAATATAATGTTTATTAACTTAAGGTCATTTATACATACGAAATATATTTGACCAGACGTAATGAATTCAACGTTAAATAACAAAATATGGTTAATATATTAATTTTTTCACCTTAATAACTAAAACACACCGTAAAATTGTCTTTAATTATTATAAAAATATGTATTTTGTAATAGAAAATAGTTCTAATTTCGGTTGTTAAAGTTCATAATTTTCGATTCAGTTGCGTATATGCGATATTAAAAAATATTTGGTGTTGAAAACAACATATTTTATAAAAAAAGGACGCCCATTTCCCATGCAATCATAGGCTAGGAAAAAAAAATGGTTATTTTAAATTTTGCGAATGTGGTTTGATTCGCATGATTACATGAAGCGTTATGATATAGTCATTGGTTTATATTTCTTTAAAACTGGAAATTGACTGGCATCAAGCTATGAAAGGTTAAATAAATGCAACTCCTCTATTAAATGATAAAGAGATAATAACGAGTTAGAAGTTCGGTTTTATTCAAAATAAAACAAATAGAATGACTTGTGGCGTCATTTTAAAAATAAAAACTATAAATCGTACATACAACTTTTTGAATGCAAATAAGTAATATAATACAACATGACACTAGCAAAACTGTCTAAAACACAAGATATTGAAACAGTTTTAATACAGCTTAAAGTTTTAAATGTTTAAATTGAATTTCATAGTCAGACTGTAGATGTTTGGGAAGTTGAAATCGATCGCTATGACGATTTTGCAAGGTCACGAAATCTCGGATGCCCGCGTACCTATTTTATGTCTCAGGAGAGTAACATAAACTTCTGTAAATGTTGCCAACAATAACTGATACAGAACGTGACTCTCTGGTCCATGAAAAAAGTTGATAACTTAAATAATACACGAATCAGCGGCGAGTTTACGATTTCGAAATATAGTTTCGGCGTCATTTAAGTTTTTATTAACATTTGTAAAGTTTTCAAATATTCTTCATAATTTTATTCATGTAAATAGAATATCAGATTCGAAATAAATTTTTGTAGTAGATATTTCACCTATTGTAGGATACTCTTGGTCAAAATAAATTTTAAATAAATTTAGAATTTAATTTAATTTAAAAATACTTGTTCGTCGCTCTTGCGGTGGAAGATGCTGGCTGTTGGGGGAGTGAAGCCAAACGTTTCGTCGCGGGCATCGTCCGTCGTCTGAGAGAAAGGGGACTCGACCCCCGTTCCGATTCCTTCCTGGTGCAAAGAATTGCCATTGCAATTCAGCGCGGCGATGCGATGAGCGTTATGGGCACATTTGCGTCGGGGGCGACGAGGGGGTGGATTATTACATTAGTTTTATTTGATCACCATTCTTAAGAATTAGTTATAGTATTTTTTTTTTTAATTTTTAGTTTATGTTTTCATTTGAATTTTAGTTTTTTTTATAGTCAACTAGAGATACTGAATGAAAGTTTCATTTTATTACTTATTTCAGTTTTAAATTTGCAAGACAATTTAAACCAAATGTATTAAGTTTTATTTAATTGTAGAATAGATAAATAATTTTTCTAGTACTTTAATAAAACTTAAAGAAAATTCTTGATGAGCTTTTTAAACACCGATATAAAAAAAAGTATATTATTTAATTTTATATAAATTTTTTTTGGCACCTTTTTCCATTAAGCACGATATTATTATCGCATGTTATTATCAATTTTGAATTTAATTAAATAAAAATATTTACTAAATACATTAATAGATTTCGCTTGTAAGATTAATTACAGTTCAAACAACCACTCGATACCAAGATTCACTCCTCCAGACCTTCGGTGAAAGCCCTCCGTTGTAAATCGACCCAGCAAATATCATTTCCTGTAAAGGGAAAACCTTTTAGTAGATACAGAATCAATGACACGGACCGAAACCAAGAAATGAACTGAAATTTTGGCTTTAACCTTCTATAAATCGCCATTTCCCGTGTGTTGGATTACGTAATTGATTGTCGAGTCGATCGAGATGTTTGGGATTAGATTTCTGATGGCCCATGCTCATTCTTGGAAAAACTCAAAATCACTTGGCCGAAAATATTCTTAATTACTTCCAGAACCACCGGAGATAATATATTGATGACGCTATCGATGGATAACGCCCTTTAAACGAAAAAAAATTTTGCAGTCTTAACATGACATATCGTTTATGGTCAAAGAGAGATGTTTCTGAAAATTGTCTAGGAAATAGAAAAATTAGAAAATAGGGAGTATGAAAGTAGAAAAGTGTCTATTAGACGACCGCTTAGCCTAGTGGGTAGTGACCCTGCCTGCGAAGCTGGAGGTCCCGGGTTCGAATCCCAGGTCGAGTCAGTATTTGATGAATATTGATACTGCTACCGGGTCTTGGTTGTTATATGTATGTACGTGTTTTCGCTTGGTACCCAAAACACAAGCTAATGCTTAGTTTGGGGCCAAGACGTCGTTGTGAAGTATACCTTATTTAAATTTAAATTAAATTAATTAATTAATTCTTCATATCTAAATACTATATTATTACAATTGTTGTTTTTCGATGTGAAAATAAAATTAAAAGGGCAAGAGCCAGTTAAAGATTATACCATAATGGAACTTATTCATTTATACCTATTTATTATCGTAATTTGCATTTGATTGGATTGATTTCGGTTAGAATTCACGCAAACAAATAATGATTACTACGTGGTTAATATGAGGAACCGGAGTATGTGGTCTATTCGCGTGGTATATGTGGAACCCACAGAAGCATATAAAAGTGGTCGCCTTTTTTTGCGACCGCTTTTATAGATTATAGACACTTTTTTAGATCGCGTAGCGTATCTAGATATAGTATAAATAATCAAAGTGCAGAATGCCCGGCATGATTCTCACTTCCTTCATGACATAGTCGTCACGTAGCAATATCTCTTAATAAATCGGACGATAATCATACGCTGAGTAAAATCCATGTTCTTACTGTCATACGACATTTTTTCGTACGATGCTCGAAATAGCGTAAGGAATAAATATGAATCCGAACGTGTTAACATTCATAATATTTTCAGAATAATTTGTTCCGTTTTATAATTTACGTCTTTTGTTTTCGAACTGAAAACTTCTTTAGGCCGTTCAGTTTCGTTCGTTCAGTTTCGTTCTTTCGGAACAGTGAACGAAACTGAACCGCCATGCCTGAGCGTCATGCTATATCGGAATATACATATATGTTATACCAATATGTATAATATTTAGAAAATTATACTATGAAAGCGGGAATAATGTATTTTCGGATTGTCACATCCTTTATGTCCATCCATCCTGATATATATTATAAAATTATAAAATCATGTATGTTTTCACTTCACATGTGCGGATATAAGCACGCATTCTATTTTTTATTTAAATTTTTATTTGCAGTTTGAATAACATTTAATTAAATAATTAAATTTCATCTACACACGTGAACGCTCATAAAATTTAAAATTAGGAACTGCTGTTTCCCTCTAGAACCTGGTAGATGCTCAGAAACGTTATTGAGGAACAAAAATTCAAAATTCAAAAATATAAATGAATAAATGTACCAAACATCACAACAAGTGAATTATGACAAAGAAATTTCGCGTGAGCATTGTTCTTGGAACGGAATTTATCTGATATGGAAGTAAATTTTGTGGCATAGGTATAATACGAATGATCTTAACAATAAAGTTGGGTTTACGAGACGCCTGCAGCGGCCGACGTCTGATAGGGTTCTGACATTACCCTGAAATTGGATTTATTCACCCACAACCGATAAAAAATAAAAAATAATGGAAATATTAAAAAACCGGCCAAGTGCGAATCGAACTCGCACATGAAGTTTTCCGAACCGCTATATAATATAAAAAAATGAGCGCGACGTTAATCGAACTTAACCATTAATCGTTGTTATTATGTAATTTAAGAATTATTATATAAATATATTTCATTTTTATTTCGTTAGTTATTCAGAAGACGCTCGACCCTCTGGCTAATCCGAAAAGTAATAACATTAGTACCTTTGACTTTTAGTATCGGTTGTGAAAAGAATAAGCTCTGCAAAGGAAAGCGTAAATTTATAGTATCTAGTAATACAATGTAGTTTTCATCATAAAATGTTTTTTATTGTTAAAAATATCTTTTACCATAACATCACAAAGATAAAGTGCATCTAGTTTTCGTGCACCGACAAACAGACAGATAAAATATATCGAAAGTCACTCCTGATAATCTTTTTATCATATGTGTGTAGTTACATTGAAATCGGTTCAGCCATTTCGGAGATTAGCTCGAACATACAGACAGGCGCACAGAGACAAAAAGTAGCTTATGTCACCCCTTATAATGCCCTCTGCACGTCTGCACAATTTCGTTGAAATCGGTTCAGCCGTTTCTGACATACAGACAGTTCGAACATACAGACAGACAGACAAACGGATAGACAAAAAGTAACCTATGTCACCCGCGATAATGCCCACTGCATGTCTGCAAAGTTTCATTGAAATCGGTTCACCCGTTTCGGAAATCAGCTCAAAAATACAGACAGACGGACAGACAGACAGACAAAAAGTAGCCTATGTCACCCCCGATAATGCCTTCTGCACGTCTGCAAAGTTTTATTGAAATCGGTTAAGCGGTTTCGTAGATTAGCCGGAACAGACAGACAGACAGACGGACAGACACTACAATTTTATTAATATAGATATGGTTAATTGTTGTGTTGTGTGTGTGATCAATAATAGAAAAATGAAAAAATCATATTTTAACTATTCCGAGAATCAAAATAGGCAAGCACCTAAATATTTGATTATACCTTTTTCAAGAAGGTATACCTTTATTTTCTTGTAAGTTCCTTTTTTAATGGGAAGAGGGTACTGCACGGTGTTTTCCCCTTTTTATTATTATTACAAGCTTTTGTTTAACTTAACGTTCGTATGTGGGTGGGAGTGTTGCCAGATTTTTTTTCGTGCAAATCGGGATTAGCATATCAAAATAAAAAAAATGCGGGATTTCTTTGAAGAATTCGGGACAAAAAAGGAATAAAAAATTACGTACCATTTATTATTTGCTTGTTAGTTTTATAATCACTGTAAATTATAAATATGATAACATTCTTTGGTAATAACAAAACACAAACATACCTATCACACAAATTAATAAAAACATTAATAAACATAATATTTTTATGTTTGTTATTTTTCAGATGATATTAGGTATTTGTAATGTATCTTTCTTGTCTTTTAAAACATTTGCAAAAATCCATACATGACTCGAAATCAAAACTGAGTTTCGATTCAGTATACGTTGTGTTGAGTAAATAGGCCAATTGTAAACTACTAGATTTCTATTACGTTCCGATCGCACTTTCACGTATCGATTTACTTTCACGTAATAATCGTGACAACAGGCGTCCCGTACGGGACATTTAATCAGAACTCTAAAATCGGGTCGTCTGGGAACACTGGTGCGTGGGTACAAAATTTGAACCACCACGTCCGATTGAGCTGAAATTTGGTATACTTGCGTAACTTCGGTGACCATGCAAAAATATGATAGATATAACCTAACGCTGCCACCATGAGTGTCTCCTCACGAGGGAACTCTTCAACGGTTAGTAGCTTGGACACGAAACTTTGTAAGTTTAGTTTTGATAGCTAAACATGATTTTTACCATGAACTGCTGCTACAACCAGAATTGTATCCTCACAAAGGAACTCTTCAACGGTTAATAGCACGGACACGAAACTTTGTATGTAAGTTTAATTTAATTATGTAAATTAACTTTGTATGTAAATTTAGCTCTCCTGATCTTCACCATGAACAGGGTTCCGGTTGTCTCCTCACGAATCAATTCCTCAACTAGTAGCATGCCCATGAAACTTTGAATAGGTACTACGCACTTAAAAGCTTGTGTTTAAAAAGCATTTGTAGTTAAAACTTATTTTTAATACATCGTTTTTATTACTCGCTTTCTAGGCCGTTTGTATTTATTAAATAAGTATTTTAAAAATATTTTTGCGTTGTCTTTTGTATGAACGTGTTCGGTTTGCAATTAAATGTAGTCTTCCCGGTTAGCTATAGACTTGAAACTTAACCATAGCTTAGGGCTGGATGACACTGCAATGATACCCGCCTATTATTATTATAATATATATTAATATAGAAAATACTTAAACATATTCAAGATTGTAATATTTATATGCCACGTTAATGCTTCCTATTATATTACTTAAAGAACTTTCTGTTAAATTCAAAATTAACACACAATTAAAAGAATAAATTAATTTATTAATTTATTCTTTTAATTGTGTAATAATTGGTTTTAACCAAAAATTATAAAAAGATAATTGTTAGAGTGAGTATAATTTGTTAATAATTATTCTTTCATAGCTAATAATACAGCTAATAAACAAATGTGTTATTTCTATTGTGTTAACGTAGTGCATAACCAACTCATAATAACGTACTTCATTTTTACGGTGTGTTTGCGAATCTATAACAAATATCATTTTTTTCCAGTGAGGTGAACGACATCAACTTGGGCCTCCTGGTGGAGGTGTGGAATAAAGGTGTTATATGGGACCGAGCACTGGGCTATCATTACCTGCCACTCACGTCCGTCGCTTATAACGAGGTTAGTTTTATTGGCCTATTAAAGTAACCAAACCATTCAGAGGTCAGAGCGGATACAAGAGCGATAGGTAGGTAGGTATCACTAGTGAATTTATAATTTCAAGGGTTTTCGTCAATCGTCTCCATTTCTTAAAATATCACGCACTAGTATAAATAATATTATAATTTCATTACACAGATTCAATATTATAGCGCCGTTGATTGGCTGATTCTCTACCGCAGTCACGCTACGACCAGCTAAACGTACCGTTCGCCAATTGCAAACCAAATGTTGTAAACGTTGGAGTATACTCAAAAATGTTTGCGTTTATATGTAAATCGTTGAAATTCACAACAGTTATGTTGAATGCAGACCAACCAAAGATTGCTTCAGTATCTTACGGTGATGTGAATTCAGTTAATTTAGCAAAAATCTCTTATCTTGTTATATCACTGAAAATTACAAAAAAAAGTTAAGAATTTTATATCTCTATTCCTGATTCTGTTTCATTTATCCATGTGACTATTTCATAACATAACTAACTACTTCTAAGAAGGAACACTCTACATATATGACGATTTAAACCAAAATTTTTTGGAAGTATCTACAAATGGTTTTTAGTTATATGACCATCCACTGTATATACATAAGCGAATATGCACTGACGGACTGGCTAATTCATCAAAGCGATGCCTAAACCCTTGAAGCTGTTTATATGTTTGAATACTTGTCAGTTTTTTTGGTGATATAGGCACCCATTAAGAAATGATAGTATGAAATTGCTCTATGTGGTGAAATAAGAGATACAATTTTTTATGAAAATCCGTTATTTTTGTGGTTAAATCTACAATAAATGGCACTCAGCCTTTTTTCTTTTTCTCAGATTTTTGGATATGTGTCCCTTACAGGGGTAAAATATTGATGAAAGATTTTAAGGAAGTTCCTTTACTTTTAAGCTTAAATACATGAAAATTTGTATTTGGCCTTTAGGTTAGAATTAATATGACGTTTCAGTGTTTTTGTAAAATCTTTTCGCGAAAGTTTGATAAGTTTGAGAATGCATTTAGTTTATGAACTTACGATTATAATTTACTTGTCTAAAAATTTCTGACCAGTACGGAACATCGATTTTCAACCAAGATTGTTGGTGTTCTGTATCTAAGTAATTGGGTATAAATAAAACATAGAACAAAAAAGCGAGGAATACCCTTTTTTGTTTTGCGTAGTGAGGAAGAATAGTTTTAAGTATAGAATAAGAGATGGCGCATCGATATTTAACAACACGAAAACAACTTGTCAGATGGATATAATGGATCTGTAGACGGAAGTAGTTGTAACAAGACTTGGAGACTTCGGCCGGACAAGACAGGCTGACATGACATGACAGCGACGTCAGAATATGACCTATTAATGTCTGTAATAGATGAGTTACACATGTCTATATAGGTAGATAGGTAGTGGATCATCGTGATGCGCTGCCCTGCTCGCTTTGGCTGAGCATCAGTCCTGCGCTACGGGCCCCAGGTTTCTGATGATGATCAGATTTTCCATTCTACAAATGCCTTAGCATTGTTTCGAGATTTTTAAGTTCTTGTGTAAAGATGAACTTTTTTACAATAAAGCACGTAAATATTTTAATCAAGCATTTATGTTTCTTATCCGAAAGACGTAAAATTTCTTATAGGAAAACCATTTCTCCAATTAAATGTGAAACTTTGTGTGAATTGTTCACGTGTATTGGTCTTGAGACATAACTTTTCTCTCATGAAGAAATATCATTTTTCTTTATATCGAAAGAAGTACCTAATTATTTTTATCTGTATACATTGCGTTCAATTTCGTGTTAATTTACTAGCAAGGTACTTATTGCATTACATATATTTTTTTGGATCCTAATAGGAAAAGGCTGTGGTTTTGAAAGAAAATTCATAAATAAATACAAGTGTAATACGTACCTATGTTCATTTAATTGTATTATATTTGTGTTAGGTACTTGTCTGTCTTTTGTGTTTTCATGGGTAATCCGCTGAACCGATTATGATGAATAGCATATAACTAAATTAAATTCTGAGAAAGGATATAGGCTACTTTCTACCGCGGAAATGTCTGTATGTTTGTTTACAGCTAAATCGCAAAACCGATTTTGATGATATTCGATTTAGCGGTAGCTTGAACCATGACAAAGGAGATTAAGTTACGTTTCAGTGCGGAAAATGTGTCTGTGTATTCGTTATCCATTCAGGGCTAAGCGGTTGAACTGACATTGATGAACTTTGGCACGGAGAAAATTTAGAAATAATATAAACGTAGTCTACACGGGGTAAACTGAAAAGATAGAATGGAGAATTCTTAATAAATATGAAAAAAAATTAAAAGGAGTAAAATACGAATTAAAATTGAAGACATGAGTGGCCAAAGGTCATATCTGCAAAAAATCAAAAACCTGTTTTTTTTTGGTGTAACAAAGGATTTATGATACGCTTAATCTATTCCCAATGCTATAGGAGCAGTTTCTTTTATAATTTTTAATTAATTTAAAAGTACAAGTAGGAAATACACTACAAGGTTCATATTAAGAGAAACTTTAAACTTTGTTTTCTCAAAATGTCCATTTTGTGAGTTACGACCTTTGGCCACTCATGTATTCAATTGATAATGAAACTACAAGTTGTACAGATGTGGAATTTGATACAAAAATTACTTGACTTATGAATGCTTCCTCTGAATAGATTAAAAACAAAAATGCCTATTTGTTAGAATTGAATGAATCTTTGAGATTTCGAACAGTGATTTTATTGATTGTTAATTTAAAATAACTTAAATTTTACCCACTTAAATTATATATAAAAGTTAACCTTATGGGGTACAAAGTTAAATCAATATCTGAGAGTATTGTAAGCGGGTAAACAAGTAGCAGTAGTGTAGTAATATCGTACATAGATGAAGAATAAAACTGATGCGAATTGCGAAAAATTTTAGTAGGAAAATAAAAATTTCCTAAATTTATGTATTCTCACATAGTATTGTACTCAATTTTTTTTTGTAAATGTAACTAAGGTAATTTTAAATTTAAAAATACAATGTCTTAAATTGAATTGAAAAATACTTGAAAAGTTTTAATCAGAACACAAGCAATGAACGCTGGGATTTAAATTACTTTGAACGGTGGAAAATATGACAGTATAAAAATATAAAATTCCGGACGGTTATCTCAATATGTTGTTAATTTCGACGAGCGGCAGTGGGACAAAAGGTTTATTCGCTATTTACGAGCTCTCCAGAGCGGCCCGTCGCCCAACATTCTACCTGAATTTTATACGTTAATTTGTTGTATCTGCCTTTAGTAATATAAAATGTTACGATGCTGGATATGTGTTAGTCGGGCACGCTGCAGGTGGTACTAGTGCGAGCTATTCAGGTTGCCGTACG
Source organism: Luffia ferchaultella (assembly GCA_949709985.1). Classification (NCBI taxonomy): domain Eukaryota; kingdom Metazoa; phylum Arthropoda; class Insecta; order Lepidoptera; family Psychidae; genus Luffia; species Luffia ferchaultella. The sequence continues at coordinate 6,476,976 of OX453254.1, forward strand.
GGCTTTGTTGATAGAAGTATGACATAAGTGTGTATGGTATATTTGAAATTTAGTTTGATAATGTCATTTTTCTTGATTAAACAAATTAGGTAGTAAATAGAAACGCAATACCTTTATACCTATATATTTTTTCACATTTAGTAGTTATAATATTTCGATTTCAGATATTTTATATATATATATGCTAATCTATAATATTTAAAAAAGGAAAGATTTGATTTTTTGTGTATATTTCATTTTCAAACCAGCTTTCCGCCCACGGCTCCGCTCGTGTGGACCAAACAGTTGTACCGGGATCTTTTGTTGTACCGGGGACACAGGCTACTTTTTATCATGGTGAAAGAATTCTGCAAAAACTGTGTTGTCCACGCGAGCGGAGCCGTAGGCGGAAAGCTAGTCACTAATAAAACTCAGTTTTGAGGTATTGCATGAGCATTCATTATAAAATATTTAAAAAAGTTTGCTAACCGTTGCCTTGACGTATGTAAATATAATTAAATTGACTCTTCTCGATCCATATCTTTAACTGTAAAAATGAAAACTACGACATTAATCTCTCTCGATAGTGTTTTGTTCACTTTAACTTGATTTCGTAGTAGATAATGAACGTAATTAATTAAATGAAATGACAATTTAAATATGTGACTAAGATATCATCATCATCATCAGCCCATTTTTACCCCACTGCAGGGGCTTAGGCCTCCCCCAGGGTGAGGAGGGGGGCTTGGCGCTTAAGTCCACCACGCTGCTCCACTGCGGGTTGGGAACTGTAACGACCGCCATCTATTGACAGCGTCCGGGACCGACTGCTTGACGTGCCCTCTGAAGTACGGACTAAGATATATTCAGAATTATATCCAGAATTCACCACCCTATAAAAAGTTGACTCGAAAAAATAGCATTGAGGCTTTCCGGCTTTAAAACTTAGATATTTCCATCAAAAATATACTGATCCACTAAGGAACAAAACGATTTCAACCTTAATTTGTCCTCTGACATATACCTCTTCTAAAGGTTATGTCCGTTTGGAATAACGGATATCCGTTACGTAGCACTCGTGACAGTTAGTTACAGCAACATCCCAACCACTCGGTTACACTTACCAAAATAATACGAATTTTCATATGCGTCAGGTTGTTTGGGAACGTTAACTGTTCAGAGAAGGTTAACTGTAGTTTTCTATGTGCACGTTTTATGTATTCGCACTTCGCGTGAATCCATGTTCGCGTGTACAATTTTCACAGAATTTAGGGGATATTTTGCTAGAAACGTGTTTTTTCGGATTTTCGTTTTTTCTGTATTGCAAAGCAAAGCCGGTAGTACAAACAAAAGTTAAATTCGATGTGATTATATTGCAAACTCTGAGGTACAAATAAAATATGGAGCAGTGGTAACCTCTCAAACACTGCCATCTAGTTCCAAACTAGGGAGAGCTTGTATTATGGATACTAGATAACTCATATAAACACTTACTACTTAGATATTTTTTTTATAATACCTAAATATATTAATATTTGACATAGACACGGAAAAAACAGAAGGTAACAACAAATTCCCAATTGAATGAAGACACATAATTCTTTTGGTAAGTACATAATTATTACACACAAATATATAAAAAAAAATACACAAATATATAATCAAATATGTTGAATGTATATTTGTGTTATGCGAGTCTAACTCGCATTTATACATTTATATATACATAAATCTTAAATAATAAGGGAGTATGTATTTTTATGTGTCATAGCTATTTGTTCATATAAAGTAGGTTAGCACTTATTCAAAAATAAAATATTTACACAATGACAATGTAACGTAATAAGAGCATTATGAATTTGAAATTATGAATAAATTTATTCAACTACTTATTCGGACGGAAAATCAGATGGTTATTTGTGTGTTTAGATATGGTTACTAGATGGGAGTTATGTATGACTTTTATTATTAATGGTGATTTGAACCAGTGTAGGAATACATCTATTCGTTTATTTCACCTTCGTTGTTTAAAGAATGTCGATGAACCAAAAGATGTTTATGTAATATAAGGATCGTGTTAATTTTAGATCTGCCTACTCATCTGTCGAAAATTGAGTGACTTTAAATATGTAAAATATGTTCCAGGATTGTGCGGGTCGCTGGGTGGAACTTGAAGCGCAGCTAATAATGCGTGGCGGAGCGGTAGTGGGCACGACCGGGCCCACGGGCCACGCCCTCATGCTGGACTGCCGCTTCGAGCCACCGTTCGGTGAGATTTTTTCCTTTACCATTTCGTATTTAAAAATTGAAATGTCTTTATAGTATCACTCGCTCGTCTATTCGTGCTTGCACGTTGTCCTTCGTAGATAAACAATGAAAATGACGTACTGGGCGAGTTTTAAATTTCGCCTTTCTTTTCTACAAAGGCTACTAATAAATTAATTAGTTTTTTTCTTTACATTTTTAAATCAAATTTTAACTACACATATGCTGAAGGTGTGGTAAGCATGACTCGTAAATCCTACGTTTCTCCTCATCGATGATTTTTGTCGTTGGTTTCGAAGCGAATGGTGGTTTCTATGGTAAGAACGACATCTCGGGTACTATCAAGCACGATTATATGTCGACGCGTAGATTGCCTTTAAGAGACTGGCATGATACGTCTTCGTACACGACCAATTTCTTCAAACTATATAAAGCGACTGCTGTTCTCACGCGGTAATGGCGATTGTGGCGCAGATCTTCTATTCGTTGGCCGTATCCTAAGAACTTGAAGAAAGGTTTCAAGCTCAGCACATCCAAAATAGCGGTAGGATGGTCTGTGATCCTGTGATTCGCTGCTAGATAGTAATTTTTTTTTTGAATCGAAGCATATGTTTTCGTGCATGTAATAAACTCCTAGATAACGGAAAGAACAAGGTATCGCGTCGTAATTCATAGATTTTAGCTGAAAAAGTTTAACCATTAGGACCTTGAGTTATTAAATCTTTCTCAGATATTAGGTACGTTATGCCCGTCACGCCCTTAAACACTAGCTTTCACGAATTCTATTTAAGTAGATATTTAACTTTCCTGAAGAGAACCGTAAAGGCGAGCGACGCCTATCGCGGTACAGGAGACAAGTAACGGATGCGTTCGGGTCGAAAACCGTGTACACTCGCGCGTAAAATAAGTATTTTTACTGTCAAGGATCCGCTCTGAATTTAAACTACATAAATACATAAATAATACTGGAGTTTGAGACAATACATTTTTAGAAGTAACTGCCCAGCTAGCACATAAGGTTTAGAAACCCTGTACATCTGAAAGACTGTACTTAACCTGTATAAAGAACTAAGAGCCGTACAAAGACATTATCAATACAATAATAGCTATAGAGTAACTGTTGAAATGAGTTACTGTATAGTTATATACTATATATATATACTGTATAGTTAGTTACATGTATAGTAGTTGAAAAATAAATACAGCTCCTAACGTCAATTCTGTGTTTGGGGAAAACGTGACTAATTAACGCACCACGCGTTCTTGGTTCAATCGCTATCAGAGAAAATTTTGACTTGCGAAATAGACCAAGAAGTAAGCCAGTAACTAAAATGAAATATGAAGGATTCCAGACAGTGGTGGAAACTGATCCGTATCAACTTACTGCAGACTTAGTAGCATGAACTGAGAATAGCCTAGCTACAATATTGACTTTTTGCGCCAAATTTACAAAATTCTGATACCTGAAAAAAATACGTACCTACCAGTGCAGTGAATGAATTGAATGACATGTAAAACATAACTTACGTTGGTCGTAAGTGGAACACGTAATGCTTGAACCCAGGTAAAAGTCAGAACTATGCTCTAAAAATAAGCTTACATACAGAAAGGTACTTGTGACTGCTTGATGGTACAGTGGTGGTTGTTATTTACTATAGGTTCTTCAGATCTAGTGCATCAAGAACACTCGAAATCTACAGTCAAGAATTTCGTACAATGATGGCAAAACTAACCGTCAATAGCTCCGTATGCGCATAATCTGCCCATTTCATGACAGAAATAGGTAAAGAATAAGGGTAATTATTTTGGCTACTGGTCGCCCAGTGGTTGAAATTCGACCGTGATTCATTATTTTTTCAATTTTAAACGTTATTAAGGGTCTTTTGTAAAAGAGTATACTTTATAATCATTACAAATACCTATGTTTTTTTATGTAGTTTTTTGTTTCCAAAAGTTTTTATTGAAAACATTAAAGCTGGTCAATTACTACCAAAAAAAAAACAAAACGGTTCGGTTCAGATAAAATCGGTTGAAAAATAAAGAAAAAAAATGTACTGACTCTGTTTTGTTTTTACCTACTTATCGGGCCTATATCTGCTAAAGCATTTTTGGTATAATTGATCTAATTAACGAAATCCTGCTCCATGTCATTTTTCTTCTTACTGCAGCGTGATGATACTTATCCTGTACGGTGAACCAATTTTTTGAGTTACAAGGGGTACTAAATAAAATAAACATTTAGTTTTTCGTTCAAGGATGAGTTATTGGTTGGTTATAACAAAACGGACAATATCTTACATGTATATACATTACGCTATTACAGTTTTATGAAACTATATATATTATATTCTAATAGTTACACTCATTCTAAAAATAACATTTTTGTATCTAATAAGATAGAACAAAAAATTATATAATAAAAATTATGTTAATAATACCTGCGACATATATATAATTTAATAGTATATTATGATGCAAGTACGGTAAACTGCATATTATTGTCGAGGTGTTTATAGGCACGAGGCGAAGCCGAGTGCTTAAAATAAACCGATGACTACAATAGCCAGCTTACTGAGTACGAGTATCATATGACGCTTTCCAATACATTTGCGATTAAAATTAGGTAGATACTTCAAATGTAATAGTGGCGGGAGCTAAGGGCGGGAGCGAGCTGTTTTTAGCGGTTTACGCATGCGTTACAAACAGAATGCTCGTTTGTGATGAGTGTAAAGTAAAAAGGCCTACTATTGTAAAATGTTGTATGTACTGTATAGCCGTGAATAAATATTTCTTTCTTCTTTCTTTCTAAAATACAGCATTACAATTTAAGTTTCGATGTCATAAAGACCGTATTAATAGCAAATGTATTGAAAAAGATTCATTTTTAAGTTGAGTGTACTTGTCCGCCCGCCTACCTGTATGGGTATACGCTATGTTTGCAAATTACCAAAGTAGGTATCATTTCCGTTTGAAGACGACTATTCTGTTATCTTAAATGTACGTATGTTTACATCCCGTTGAACATATGTAATGATTCTTCCTATCTCATCAGACACGTACGACATTATTCCGTTGATATACCTTCACTTTCTTTCTGTTTTTGTTTCGCTTATCATATAACTAGCGACCGCCCGCAGCTTCGCTTGCGTAGACTACACATTCCTGTTTTACGTAGTATTAACTTTCGAAATGGTTTATTCATACTTTTTGCTAAAACTAATATTGGGTACACCCATTCAAACTTTCAATCTTCATTCTCCCCACTCCTTTAGGAAAACCGATACTCCCATACTTTTCACCTCCCGTTTCCCACCCTTAAAATGTGGAAATCCAAAAACCCTGAAAGACATCATTATTTATTTATGTCAAAATTTTCATGTTTCTTATTTTGAAGAACAAAGACTCATACAAAGCCCTTCCGTCCCTCTCTCCTTAAATTTGAAACTTCCAAATATTTCTTTTATAAAAAATTGATACGTTATCAAATAAACCACTGTTCCAAATTTCGGCTTCCTAGACTTAGTAGTTTCGGCTTTATCTACGTTGATAGATCAGTGAAGACAAACGACAGACAGACACAAAAAGTAGCTGATGTCGCTCTTGACAACCTTCTTTCACGTCTGCAAAGTTTCATTAAAATCAGTTGAGCCGTTTTGAAGATTAGCTTGAATAGACACATAGACGTACAGACAAACAGACAGACAAAAAGTAGCCTATGTCACTTTTGACCACCTCCTTTTCATATCCATGAAATTTCATTAAAGTCGGTTTAACCGTTTTGGAGCTTAGCTCGAATAGACAGATGGACTTACATACAGACATACAAAAAGTAGTGTATGTCACTTTTGACCACTTCCTTTCCATATCTGTGAAGTTTCATTAAAATCAGTTTAGCTGTTTTGGAGATTTGCTCAAATGGACAGACAGACAGATAGTATTATTTTATACATATAGCCTATAGCCTTCCTCAATAAATAGACTATCCAACACAAAAAGAATTTTTCAATTCGAACCAGTAGTTCCTGAGATTTGCGCGTTCAAACAAACAAACAAACTCTTCAGCTTTATAATATTAGTTTGGTACGGCACATTTGGTAAAACAAAAAAAAAACCAGAGTATTATATTAATATCGTTTTTATTAAAAATGTACATGTACTGCATGATTAGGCGTTTAAATTTACAACATCTCTTGGCATCAACTTTATAAAGCCATATTTAAGCTTCATTGAAAAAATTCGAAATTCAATAAATTGCATTTTATTTTAGATTTCGTGACAACGCAGTAATAGTTAAAAATGTAAGATTTGCTATATTTTGACATTAAATTAATTGCTTAAGTAATAAAAAAACCTTTTTAAATGAGTTCACAAAAAAATACAAGTTGTAATTACAAGTTATAAACAAGAAATAAAAACGAATGAAAAAGATGACTGTCGGCTAATATTCTAAGAGGATTTTGAAACAAAAGTAAAATAGCGGACTGAGAATTGAGTATTAGCAAAAATGAAACCCTTATATTTCGTCTTGTCCGTTTGTAGGTATATTTGTCCGTCTGTCACAATCAACATATGTACCGGTTCGTGGGGTATCCTGATGAATTACATCTATAATTTTATATGACATGCAACGGCAGCTAAGTTAACCTATTCTCCAATCATTAACTATATCTTGTCAGATTGAACATCACTAGCCATTCAATTGACAGAGGCAATTGATAGATAATGGTTGATGAAAAGTTAATGGGCTAATGTAAGCAAATGCCAAGTGGTAAACAACGAAAAAATTGTAAATAAAGACTAGAAATAAAAAAAAAATAATTGAAAATATTTAATTCAGTTCGATAAAAACTGTCCGTGTGCTGTCAATTTAACTTGCTGAATACGCAAACGAAAGGTCATTCACCTTTAGCATTTGTTTACTTACCCAAATTTATGTTTTCGATTTTCTTTATCTATGTTAGTCAAGATTCTAAATAACTCCAGTGTAATTTTTAAAGCATATGTAACGAAATACGTTCGAAGGTATATTATATTTTGAAGAAAACTACACGTCATTACACTTCAGCAGTCATTTGGCCCTTGAAGTCTTCTAGAGCCACTTCTTACAAATAACAAACTCAATTATCGTTAAAATTATAATTATGAAGTTTAATACATGACTGTCCTTGTTTTTCTGTGAGCACATGTTCAGTTTCGTGGCGTATAAGATCGTACCTAGAAATCGTGTTAGTTCAGATATACGGACGGGGAAAAAGTTTCTTCGCATTTCACATGAAAAGTCAAGAGATTTTTATTCAAAGTTTATTTACATTTCATTACATTTCATTACAATATATATGTACTATATTGTTAGATGATTGTCTGCCATTTTGTAGGTAGTGACATGATCCCGTTGTTGTAGAAATTTTGGGACTTCTGATCAAAAAAACGCGACAACTAGGTTTGGCAGTCTTCTTTTGATGTTAACCTGATAGTGTCTAAAACTTCTGAAGAAACCGAAACAGGTGGAAATATGAAGGTGCAAGGTCAGGGCTATATGGCGGATGCATTAACACCTCCCAGCCAAACTATCTTATTTTTTTCTGAGTGACTAAAGATGTGTGAGGTATAGTGTTATCGTGATGAAAGACCACACCCTTCCTATTGATTAATTCCGGCCGCTTTCTCTCAATTTCTTGCTTTAATCTCATCAGTTGTTCGCAGTAGAGATCTGAATCGATGGTTCTGCCCAGCGGTAAAAGCTCATAATGAACAATACCCTTCCAATCCCAACACACACACAGCATCACCTTATTGCAAGTTAGCCCGGGTTTTGCTATAGTCTGTGAATCCTGACCGACCTTTGACCACGACCTTTTTCGCACGTTTTTATCTTACTGATCCACTTTTAATCACAAATTATCAATCTCTTCAATAACAGTTCGGTGGCACCCAAATATCCAGCTTTTTTATATACCCAGCTTATTCCAAATGGGTCAAAACTGTTTTGTGTTCGATTCCCAGATCTTCTGCTATTTCGTAACTACTGATATGCCGATCTTGCCCCACTTTTTCAAAAATGGTGTCCATTTTAGCCGTGACAGGGCGGCCACAGTGAGGTGCATCTTTGACAAAATTCCCAGATTGAAAACGTTTAAATCAACTTGGTGCTACTCTTACTGACACATCATTAGGACTCTATACGTCAGAAAAACATTTCACAGTTGCGTTACATTTTTTCCTTTTTTATAATAAAATTTTAAAATGTATCGAATTTCTCATTAGATTCACTCATTTTGACAGAAAGAAAAACAAATGAAAACCGGCGGGAAACAATATTTTAATAAATTGTTTCTTTTTTTGAAATGTAACCTTTTTATTGGTATCAAAACCAGCCAGACACAAATAGTACAGCCAAAGAGATTTTGTTAAAAGTATATACAAACTATATGCGAAAAGACATTGTCCCCGACCTAATGTTATTGTTGGTTGCAATCTATATGTGGTAAGCTGTAGATGTGCCTAACGAACTGTCGCAGATTAACTATTTACAGTAATGAAAGTGTACAATCGTATTTACAATATATATTTATAACAAAATTAACAATATTGTAAACATTTATTCACGTGCAGGACCAAATGTAAAAGAAAAGTAAAAATTTGTCACATTGACCTTAACTACACTGAGGAAAATGCTATGGTGAAGTCAGATTTTATTATGATGGTTTCACTATCAGTAGAGCAATCGATGACCAAGTTTATTATAAATACGAAAAAACCGACTAAAAAAAAACTACGTGTCATCATAATTACATTCCAGGAACCATAATTTCCACTGACGCATATTTTTTTCCTCTTCATATTCCTCGTTTTTTATTATACGGGTCAGCCATTGCTCGACATTTTTCTTAGGGTACGATACCACAGTGGATATTTTCGCCATCTTAAACTAAAATGTATTTACAAATAAGGACTCAGGCTTTTTCTTTTCTGATCACACACTCGATTCAACATCACATACACATACGTATCCTCTAACACAGACTCTTCAACACCCAAACTCAAAAACAAGGGTTTGTAACGAGCTCAAATTCTATTCATAACCCTAGAAATAGTCGGACTTAGCATCGCGAATTAACTACCGATGCATTCCTAGTAAGTCAGTTTTCTATGTATGTCCTTACGCATCAACTTGAACACACTCATACCATAGTTATACTGCCGAACGACATGCTGCTTGTTCAGTGACAGAGAGTCTAGTCTATTTATTACATCTGTAATTCTATATATTTTAATTCAACTAACCGGTTCAGTTTATTGCTGTAGGTACCTATAAATCATGCTTTTAACATTTTAGACATTGCTCCAGCATTAATTTTAATAACTTTTCTTTGATCTCAAACGATAATAGACGACCGATTGGCCTAATGGTTAGAGACCCTAACTGCGGAGCAAACGGTCGCGGGTTCGATTCCCGCCCGGGACAAATATTTGTGTGCATGAACATGTTTACTTCGTTCCGAGTCTGGGTGTATAATATTCATATATTATATATAAAAAAAGATTAATTAAGTATGTCATAATAATGATAACGTATACATCACAACAACGTCTAGGCCCCAAACTAAACATTAGCTTGTGTTTTGGGTAGCAAGCGAAGACACCACATACATATAACAACTAAGACCCGGTACCAGTATCAATATTCATCATATAAATATTGACCCGACCTAGGATTCGAAAGACCTCTAGCTTTATAGGCAGGGTCGCTACACACTAGGCTAAGCGGTCGTCAAAGTAAGTATACTTACTTTGACGACCGCTTAGCCTTACTTATAAGTATGAAAATATATATATCAGTTGTCTAGTAACCCATAACACAAGCATAATACTTGCTTACTTTGGGGCTAGATGGCGCTGTGTGGGTTGTCCTATGTATTATTATTATTATAATGTAATCTATTACTGAGCGAGAAATAAATAGAATTAAATTCTGTATCCTGTTTCACATATTCGCACCTCCTTCGCCCCCGAAAATGACGAAGCTTTGTTTTTGTGTTAATAAAGTAAATATGCCTTAGTATTCTTTGAGTAAGGTGTTATCTACGTTATTGGTTATTCAGTATATAATAGTAGATTGTTCCACAAGGGGTGAAAGGGACCTAGTTAGGCATTTGAACTATTGGCGCCCTCGTTACGCTCGTGCGCCAAACCATCTCGTGCCTAAATAGGTCTTTCACCCGAGGTAAACACTCTGCTTTTCATTACGAATATGAGGAAAATAAAAAAAAAGCGTTAAATCAGTATCTGAGTCTGATGAACACATTTTATAGAACTATCTGTATACGTAACTAATCAGAACTTGACAAAACAACACTGACGATCGAATTGCCGCTTTCTCGCCTTTTTTATGTTTTTTTTTTCTGTGGCATTTACCAGCCCGTATTTTTTTTTTCATTGATGATGGTAAATATTTACATCAAATCTAATTATATATAAATTATATGTTAATTTAGTTAAAAGTAAATTATAAGTATAAAGTCATACTGCAAAATTGTTGATAATATTTTTGAATAACAATTTTACGCCGCCATTTTACTGAGTTGTTGCATATAAAGTGGGGACATGGCTTGCATACTTTTTTTATTTTTATTTTCTGACAGCAAGGAAAATCGGTTCCCAGGGACGAAAAGTACTACTTTCATCCCTCTGATTAGGTAACTTCATGCGTACTTTCCGAGTATGAGTAACGAATAAGGTTATTTTGAAAACGTATTTTATGTTCATTCGTATGCTCCGTGACGGTTGAATCGATTGGCTTATATTAATTGTGGCGGATGCCAGATGACACGATTTCCTTATGAAGGCGTAAATGTTTTTTATCTATGCCTGTGAATTCGTTCAATCTTAGTTGAATAGTTTTAAGTAGTCCTGCTTATTTAATTTTCAAACAGTTTGTTGTTCGTCAATGAACGTTTCTTGAAATTCGTCATGTTGTTATCAAGTGTAAACTGCCCTTGAAATTTGATACTAAACGGAAGCCTGTGTGAATAATCAGAAAAACAGATTCGATATTAATATTGTGCAATACTGGGCAATATTAGAAATACGATTTTGGGCTTCGTTTTGCAATTCGTTGGGTTAACGTTATCTATCGTCCTGTTAAGGTATTTAAATGTTAGCGTGTCGTATGCACTTGCAGGCATATATTATTTGAAATATGATTGCAAAACGAAGCCAAATAAAGTAAATAGTAATGGTCTCAAAGAAAGAAAGTAATGTTGTAGTTAACCACTATTGGTCGATTGGCCGAGTGGTTAGAGACCTTAACTGCAAAACCAAAGGTACGGATTCGATTCCTGTTTAGGACCAATATTTATGTTCATGAACATGTCTACATGTTTCGTGTCTAGGTGTAGAATATCTAATATAAAAAAATTAAGTTGGTATATCAGTTGTCTAGTACCCATAATACAAGCTTTCTTTAGTTTGGGACTAGAAGGCGCTGTGTGGGATATCCCTCGTATTATTATTATTCGGATACGCGCAAAACAAAGATTTTTTGCGTTCTCAATGTTTTTGCCTCTTCTAGAAAAAAGAAATGTTCTACCAAGAGAAAACAACAACAACAGAAGCTCCATGAAAAATCCCTATAATCATAAATATTAATTTCCCTTTTTATTTATTGCACTCACGAAAGCCTATTACGTAAAAAGATTGCATTCTTTGATTTTCTTTACTAAGGGTCGGACAATTTAATATCTGAACATGCACGTTCGTTTTGGTATGTGACACGAAATGTGATATATTTCATCTGTGCTATGGCATGTCTTTTATTTGTGTCTTTTATGTTCATGAACATGTATTTGTGTCTACAAAATAATAGTAGATTGTTACATAAGGGATGAAAGTACGCTCGTGCGCCAAACCATCTTGTGCCTAAATAGGCCTTTCACCCGAGGTAAACATTTTGCTTCCCATTACGATATATGAATCTGATGAACTCATTTTATATACATATCTGTATACGTATATAATTAGCACTTGATAAAACGACTGAAGATCGAATTGCCGCTTTCGCCTTTATTATGTTTCTTTTACTGTGGCATTCTACCAGCCAGTATTTTTTGTCATTAATTATAGTAAATAATTAGCTTCAATCTCCATTAATTAAATGATAATTTATTTAAAAGTAAATTATTACTATTAACTCATATTACTAAATTGTTAATAATGTTTTTTTATTACAATTTTACGCCGCGATTTAACAGAGTTGCTGACTTGCATATTGATAGAAAGTTGGGACATGGCTTGCATAGTTTTATTGTTTATTAGCGACCTGCCCCGGCTTCGCACGGGTTACAGTAGTGTTTTTTTCTGTCCTAGTGTCTTTTATTTCCAATTACATGAATATTTGAAAAAGTACAGAATAAATACATAAAAACAAACTACATTATTTCTATGTATACAACATTGATAACTTCTGCCTAATTTTACATCACGCGAGTCGCGTCGGTGTAGGGCTCCGACCGCAATAATTCGCGATAATTCTTAAGATATTAATTAAAAATGGTATACACGGCAATTATAATGTGCATAAAATTCTGAAGGTAAATAACGTATTTAATCTGAATAAGGATGAATACTGTATCCGTATAAATTGCTTTTCAATCACCTTATGATATGAGACCATTTTTTTTTACATAAAAATAGGTATAGTAAGCTATCCATAAAAGATAGACATATGCCATCATGGACTTTTTTGCAATCCTATAAAAAAAACCATTGTTTCATACATTATTTTGGTATATCTCAAAGGGATTGGGCAACGTTTTCGATGAAAGCTCCCAGTCGGCAAAATTTTTTCCGTCGTCTTCAACAATGATCGTCATAATATTTCAAGTAATTTGCACAAAACATTATTAAATTATACACATAAACCTTCCTCTTGAATCATTCCATCCATTGGCATCAACCATATATCAATCCGTTTAGTAGTTTTTTGAGTTTATCGCGTTCAGACAGACAGACGCGGCGGGGAACTTTATTTTATAATATGTAGTGATTTCTTTGACAGCAGGGAAAATCATTTTTTGGTGATATTGAGCTAATGCTTCAGCATCATTTGGAATTTGGAGCATGCTCAACTCCTCACCAACTTACAGCAGAGTTATCGTGTTTCGGTTATCGGGCTCATTGGAATGGTCTATGAGTATGAATTGGCCAAGTCGAACTCGCGCTTTGAGGGGTTCGGTTTCACTGTTTCTTTAAGTATTTTTTTATATTAATAAGTTTATAAAAATAATATCGATGGTGTAATTAAGTTCAAAAATTTTGAAATAAAAATTAAGTTACAAATTTCAAAAAAACCTCGACGCAAAGAAAAAACTAACATTTGAAAAGTCTAAAATAATACAGGTTTGTTAATTTTTAAAAATTTTCGATTCTTATAGGCGACGGGGACCGCTAAGTAAACTTAATATACATAATAATTAGCGGTCATTAAAAATCATTTAAAAGTAAACAAACTTATATTATTTCATACTTTTTAAATGTTAGTTTTTTTTTTATTTCATACGTACGTACATAAATCTAGAGTTGAGTAAATCACCGAGATATCTGTTTTTTTTTTGTGTCGGAAGGAATATCACAGACCCAATTAAGCGTGTCTCATTATTTGTTTACGTAAAATATCCGCACAGATATAAGCAAAGCCGTCTTAGCGTGTCTGCGTCGGAGCCACAGCGTCGGAGTTGAGCCGAGACACTACCAATCGTGACACTGAGCACTCGTTCATTACGTTTTATTCTAGTTTGAATGACGTTCAATTTTTATTTAATTTATTGTTTTATTACCAGCCTTCTCTACAGATTAAGACGAACTTAGATGAAAAACATTGAAAAAGACACTACGATTCTGTGCAATTGAAGTTTTTAGGAGTTTTAATATTTGGAATTAAATTAGATTGCATTCAAACCTCGTATTATTATTTTGGTTTGAAGTTTTTTCATTCATGTAATGAATGAATGTAGTTGGAAGTAGAAACTATTATTTTTAGTTACGGTTAGTTGTTTGCTAGCGATTTCGTAATTTCATACGTACTGTTCTAGTGAAAACACGTATCCTTTAATTGCTTCGGTGGTTATGTTTTGGAACAATTATGTGAAGTGTTCACTTAGTTCTTTCTAAGTTTTTCACTTTAGATTCCGTTCCAGATCGTTATTCGCTTTCCGATTGTATTTCCGTTTATTTTCCCGACACTTGTAAAGTTTCCTATTCTTGGTTTGACGCTTAATTTGAACACATTAAATTGTATGGTCCTGGTGTGTCATTTTTTTGCCGGTTTAAGTTACAACTTCTATGTCTGTTTTAAAATCTGCACAAGTAAATGTTAGGTATCCGCTTCGCCTTTAACGGGAACGTTTTGGTTATCGTTTAGATTCCCGTTTAATTTTCTTTTCAAAGTTTCGGTCACTGTTTTGATTGGACCAACCGTTTTATTTTCATCTAGGGTATTACGTTCTTATCTTTTTTTTCCTTTCTTTGTACGCCGCAGAGAGATAAGTGTAGGTGTAAAAAACATATATTATCGTATTTTTTATCTAGACGTCATATTTTGTATCCTTCAAAAACGATCAACTTCTTTTTTAGATATTGATTCTCGAATAAAGCTATCACTGCTTGTTTACATCAAAGTTTACCCATAAAACACGTTTCTTGGTCGATCGAGCATTTTATGTATCAACATTTTCGTCCATTTTGACTGTTATCTATTCTCTTTGGCACAGGATAGTATTATAAAATTATATAAATGGCCAGGCAAGAACACGGGGAGACAAAGACTATGCATGCTGTCATGTAATAATTTTTTTTTAATTATATATAGAAAATTTTATTAGAACGGTATCAGGCAGGAAATCGTAAAAGCCTAAAATGTTAATGACCAAAACCGGGGCAAAGTTCTACTTGTAAAAATATCATATCAAAATAAATTAAAATTTCGTTTTTTCTTTATTTATTTTTTAGGATACCTATAAAGTGTTTTTCCGAAGGCCTATTTCTAGTCTTTAAGGTTGTTTTGCGTGAGGTCTTGCCAAGGGATTCTGTGTCACCGATTGGCGCCGTCTAGCCGGGGATAGTACACTCGTAGGCGTATCTAGACAGATAAAGTCATGAATCAAATACATTTATGTAACACTGTATTTCAGGTTCTAGTGTATATAGAATCTGGATTATTTTAACATATCGAAACGAAAAATATGATATCTACAAGTAAAATATCATGATTGTTATTTAAAGAAGCGATGAATGCAGTTTATTGTAGTTGTATATATATTGTTTTAAATTAATTTGCAATTAAATATATTTTCAGTAATAATAAAATAAACATTTTCTGCTATAGGCACTCGCTCTGGCTACGCTTAAGTTCACGTACGTTACTTGCATCCTATTGTTACATAATCATTGGTTGTTAATAATATACCCAAACTAACAGGTTTCGGTGCCAAATTTGAAGATATTCCTAATATATAGGTAATCAAACAAAACAAGTGTTCTATATTGTACGAAAACGACCACCTATTTATTACAGAATCATAAAAGATGTTACTAGAATATTTACTTGTTTAAAATAAAATATGAATATAACAAAAATGGCGCCGTCTGGGCGGGTATCGTAGCGCTGAAGGAATTCTTGTAACTGCTACAGAGGCTGTGTTACGTTTAAATATTAGATTATGACATACCGTAACGTAAGTAATCACATTTCTTTTATTGTATCTCTTATCAAGGTCACGGTTCAATAGTGCGTGTTGTCATTTTTATCGTGTTCGTTCGTATACTTACACTGAGAAAAGTAATAACGAAGTCAGATTTTATTATTATGGTTTCACAATCAATAGAGCAATTGATTATCGAGATCATCATAAATACGAAGGAACCGAGTCAAAAAAAATTATACGTCATGATAATTACGTTGCAGGAACCATAATTTCCGCTGACGCATATTTTTCCCTCTTCATATTCCTCGTTTTCTTTATTATAATGGTCATCCATCGCTCGACTGATGATGAATACTTTTCTCGGGGTCAAAGCTGTACGAATAATTGAACGGACTACGCTCTTTACAATCGTTATAGTTCATAGCAGATCTGATAATTTTATACATACGACGACGGGCAATACTGCCTATATTTAATATTGATTCCGAGGATACGAGCTACTTTTTTTTAAATTTTTTTCAGACATCTCTAAAAAATTAAACTTAATCCATCCCCGAGGTGATGTTAGAAATGGGCCGTTACAAATGATGGTTTTCCATTGTAAAATGTATTGAATTTCTAATGAAGGTATATTTTTCTAAAACCAATGAAAGACCACTAATTCGAATATTCGTATCCTATTGACATAAAATTTGTCTAGATTTTTAAAGCATCTTTTTAGGGGCACTTTAACGCGGAACCCTTGGAACTTCTTCGTGTTCTTCCATCTGTCTGTCTGTTAATCCGTCTGTGTATTTAGAATAATTGGGTTATTTTAACTGTTACATGGGTGTGCAATAAAATACTGAAAAAAAATGTAAATGAAAAATAGATCATTTTTTTATGGTGTATATCATAAAAGTACGAATTGACTAAAAGTCCTCTTCTGCGTTTAGCGTCTAACCATTCATACTCTAGCTAGCTGGTGCAAGATGGCGTGTTTCAGAACGCGAGGTCCCCGCACGCCGGTCTTCATCTCCGCGAAATTGCGTTTGACATTTTAGATACTGTGAAGTAGTGACATTAATGACTCTATTAAAACCAAACGCTGCTGTTAAATTTATTTATTGTATGGTGTATATCATGTGTATATAGACATTGCCATTTAACCTATTAACTTGTCATCAATCATTATCAATAAATAGTCTCTTTCGATCAAATTGCTCGTGACCTTGGATCTAACCCAAATGGGTTAATGCGTAGTACCTGGGTTAAAGGGTTTGAATTTCACAAAATACCCATGTGCGGTAGAACGACTTCGGACTTCTATATCAGCGTATATTGAAATGTGTTGGACCGGTTCTTTGTTTCTAATTTTAGAAAAAAAAAAAACTATTCTAGTGTTGAACTTAAGTTCAAAGGCTGATCCAATGATTCCACTCCATTAAGCGTGATAGTGAGAACGAACTCGCTTCAAATGTGGTATGATAATCAATACTATCTCTGTTAAAAACTTGTCAGCTTGTCAATCAGATATTTTGGTTGGGTATTCAGGCTTAGATGGAGTCGACTAGTGTCTGCCGGTGTCAAGTTGTCGAAATGGAAACAAAACACCGTACAATTTGCGCTAATGATAAAGGAATGTATTTCCATATCAATTAAAGTACTAGCGTAATGCCGGCAGATAGTAAGAAGCACACTAACATAACAGCTAGGTCTGAATACGGTCCTAGTGGGTAATTAAGATCGTAACTTCGAAAATAGGTTTATTTGTATGTTAGTTCGTTTCATAGGGAAGTCAAGTCAAGCCATAAGAAAGCAACAAAACGACGACGAAATTTTGCGCACATATATAGCTGAAAATAGTAGTAACAAAGGAGTAACGCAGCACCGATGATAGAGAGTAACTTGGACTACTGTTTTTCTTTGTTGATAATTTATAATAATTGACATCACGCTTCGTTAAGGGGATTAAGAAAAATGTCAAACTATATTTTGCAAGAAAGAGACAGAATAGAATGAATGAAAGCTTGTAGAACTGGCCGATTGGCCGAGTGCTTAGAGACCCTAACTTGCAAAGCCAAAGGTCGCGGGATCGATTCCCGGCCGGGACAAATATTTGTGTGCATGAACTCTATCTGCTTTCGTCTATTTGTTTCCGTGTCAGGGTGTGAAATAGTACCCATAATACAAACACTGCTTAGTGTGGGATTGTGTGGCACTGTGTGGGATGTCCCAGGCATTATTATATTATTATAAAGCTTCGAGTTGTGAGATGGAATGCAGTAAAAGAACTCGGAGATTAAATAGAAGAAGTAGTAGGTTTTGGGAACGAAAACGGGAACCAAAACGGGAAAACATTCATTAGTGATAGATATGTTACGTAAATATGTTGACATAAGTGGAGCCGCGGTTGCTATATTTAACATATAAATGATTATGACATCGAATAGTTATCCAATATGTAAAATGTAGAAATGCCCATATACAGCTTCTAAAGATAGCTTTCAGTTCAAGGTAGTTACAAATAGAGGAGTATCGCAGCCAAAGTAAGCACCTACGGTATAACAAGAAGTAAGTAAAATAGTTTAAATTTGTTTAGTTTTTCCTAGTTTTTAAAATAATTGTTCTTAAACTTTATAATTGAACATAAATTTATTTATTTAAATATAGTAAAATATTAAAAATAGCGATTCCTGATATTAATATAATAATAGAATGGACACAATGCACTGACCTTGGAATTTACAATGTTATGAGTACCGGTGCAATGTCATTCACTATATAATATACTGCGCGACACCCTAATCCGGATATGTGTCAGAAAATATATTTCCAACATGTACCTATCTACCGACTCGGGAATTGAAATCGGAACGTTCCGCATTGCAGACAGCATATATTCCATATAAAACGAAACTATGCGATGGTTTGTCTCTTTTTTTGTGGTTCGTTTGTTATTCAATCATGTTTCACAGACTGGATGAATTCGATTGAAATTTCACTCACATATTCCTTATGTTCTGTAGTAATATATACGTTATTAGGATTAGTGAATTTCATATAGGTTTTTGTGAGCCCCGGGGTCATGCGAACACCCGGCGGGCCCCCTTCGGTAGTGGACTGTATGGATTGAAACAACTGGCTTCAGTATTTCACTGCACCGGCTTCACTTCACCACGCCGCGCCACTGTCTGCTCTTGATCTTGTTGCTGGTCCGCTGCTCTTCGACGACTAAATGCTACGGCGCCTTGTCACCGTATTTATGCTCTCGTCGGCACCGTAGCGCAGCGGACCGTATCGCGGCGTAAAATGTGCACTGTGTGAGGAGAGTGCCCATCTCTCCTCTCTTTCTTTGCAGACGCCAGTGGCGCGGGGGGAAATAAAAAACCGTTACAAAATCATTTATTTTCAAATCGTCATTATGTACAACATATCTCTTATATACAATAAAAACGAACAACTTATAAAACTTATATACACTCGTATAGTTAAAACTCGCACTTCACTGATTTTACAGTTCAATGTTCGGTCCGTCGTTGACAGTTTTAATTACAAAATTTTAAGTTCGTGGAATAACTAAAAAGAGTACAAGCTACAAAAGAATTGTATGTAAAAACCTTAGGAGCGTAAATGAATATAGAAACGATATTGCAATCAAAACAAAATGTAGAAAAAGAATTTAACCAAAATGCAACCCTCTTCAACAAAAGATCACCACAACGAGTACAATGTAAAATATAAAAATGATTACGATTGTAGGTGTCTGTTGTTTATATATCTAATATATCATATGTTTTTCTTGTATAAGCGGCCTGTAACTTATGAGCTCTTACTTATTATGGGGTAACTTACCTATTAGCCTAGGTACGGTACGGTATGGTAGCGTTAGGTAGGTAGAGTAAGTAGGTAGGTAGGCAGGTACCTATTAGCAATCATAATAATGATAATCGTTACAACTTTACAATCTTAACAACCATATCAAATTCGTTATTCCAAATATTGAACATAATATAAAGTGAAAGATTTAGCAGCGATTCTATAAACTTCAAGCCGCTTATACCTCCAAAAATAATGTAATATTCTAAGTAACAGAAAACTACGATATTTACTCATCATTTTGTAGGGGTGACATTCATTTTGGATTATGTGTCGATATTTAGTAAATCACGTGTGTAGATTTCTTAAAGTATTTTTTATAAAGTATATTTGTATCTATGTAAAGCATACATACATAGTAATAATCTTATAAACGTGTTTTGTTTCATTTTCTGAAAAAAAAAAAAAAAAACGGTTTTTGCGTTGTATAAAAATATATGGGATCACCTCGGAATATACCGAATGCTTTAGAATATAGACCTCCTTTTTTTTAAAGTCAGTCATAATAAAATGTATACGTTACGATGTTATGATACTGATGTTGAATAGAAAAATCATCAAAGGTAACTGAAGTTTGGGGTGTCATCTGTGACATAACAAATGTTACTTTCCAAACAAACAAATCTTCACCTGTTTATGCAATCGTAAGTACTGAGCCAGAGGCTAATATGGCGTCAGAATGACATAAAAACTACTGCAAGCGCTTTGTTGTGGTACGTTAACTGACCTTTGTTCAGCACGGCCTCCATGAGTTTTAATTGGTTTAACGTATCGACACCAGTGAATTTCCATAAAAATATTATTCGGCGGACACTTGGTTGTTAAAGGAACACTCTCCACGTGCGGGCTATCGCGGGTAGTGATGATTGTGGTGAAAACCAACAGTGGGTCTTGCCGGCGAGTCGGCGAACATTTCTTCAGTGAGTGCATGACCAGAGACGCCATGCGCAAATTGTATTAGCGGATAATCCAACGTGGTGGTCGTCAGACGATTCCAGGTCAGCACCACAATTTGGCACGTATTCCAAACACTAGGTAATATAACGCTCAGCGTTCTGAATATATAAAGCCACTTCAAATACTACTTTATTTTTTAAATAGTGATGATTCTTTTATATTACATAGGGTATTAAAGGATAGACAAATAGAAAAAAAAACAACGGAAAATGCGAGGTTAATACTGAAGATTTTGTACATTGTGTCATTCTGGTAGATAACAAAAAAGAAGTCGACCCTTACATGTACTTAGATATTATACCAGTATAATCTAACTTATATCGTTTCATATCGCACAGGGACTGCTCGACTTAAGTAAAGTTCATTTTCAGAACTTTTTCATGGAGCATCAGAATCTTAAAAGTTTTTAGGTGCTCTTAACAATTTGAAACGAATTCTTAATTTTACTCACATTTTTTATCACTAAAGAATGACGAGAATGGTGGGTAATTTTTCGATAATATATGTCTGTTATATGATTGAACTGGACTAATAATACGAAAGTATTTGTTTAATTTTAAACTTAGTTATTATTTTGATAGAGTACCTAACTTACAGCGTTAAAAGCGAAAAAAAATATGATAATTATTTCGGAAGCTCACATCAAAAATGAAATTAAGGGTGGGGCAAAACATCGCATAACCCATCGAACTATTTTGTAATGTACTATTATTTTACGACACACTTGTGCATTTTGAAGTTTATTCACGCCACCAAGCGCAGCCAGCAAGGTTTTGCTGTGGGTATATTTGCGCTAGCTCGTGTACGTACAAACAAATTAGCAAGGTTTTTGAGGCTTTATTATTGTGTTTGTAGCACCTTATCTTTCCTTTTTTATTCTGAGTTCGGAAATGTGTGAAAATCATACTTTATGCTAAATTACAACTTGATACAATTAACCGTTTGGAAATTAAACGTCGATTCTAGGCAGACCCATTCAGTGGCAGAAATGTATTTACCCTAGGACCATGACGGCTATAGCCTGAGGCGGTAGGCTGCTTAGTAGGCGGTAGGCTCAGCTTAGGGCGCCTTTAGTGACCGTTACTTACTGTTCGTTTGATTGGTTTTTGACTTGACTTGCCTGAAGTTATTTAAAAAGTCTATCTAATTAATAAAATCCGTTAATTATGGCAGTGCCATTGACGAATTGTCAACCAATTTGTGCATTACAAAAAAATATTTGAAATGGTGTTTATTATTGTGTATGGCCTATTTTATATAATTATTAAAAGATTTTTCTGGTAGGTAATTCATGGCGTGACAAACCTTTATACGCTCAAGGCATCAAACCTTATTCCTGGATTTCTGGATTAAAGAACCCACGATAGAAATCAATAAGTTTCGTTGTCTTCTCCTGAATTACAGAATCTAAAAAAGTATGTACTTAAATAGGTAAAAGAACCGGATCACTCACTCTATATACCTACTGTGTTATTCATGGCAGATCAAATGGATTTTTTTTATTAAAATAACGTACATATTTGAATATAGCGGAGTATACGTGATTCAGTGTCACCGCCCCGAGAGTGACGCTGAGGCGTGACTCCCGCCTGTTCAGAAAAAGCACACAGCCCAAAGAGATTTTCACTTTGAAAACATTGTAGGTAATGCGATGATTTACAGTACTGAATCCTCTCCATGCGCGTCTGACTCGTACTTGACCGTTTTTTATTTACTTCTCAAAGTTTTTTCGAGTAAGTTAGTATTGAAACGAATCGTCTGTTTGAAATTCAGCAGTCGACCCAAGAGGTAAATTGCGTTTCGTGGACCTAATTCGTTTCCGAAGGCACTATAACCCCCATTAACTGTAAATTCCGAAGGGGCTCGAAACCCTTGACGCCACATCGATTGCAACTGTTCGCGTTTCATGACGTGGAAACATTGAATGCTAGTGGAGTCGTACGTCATGCAAGTCGCTGAGTATTATAGATATTCAACGTTCGTTTGTCTGTTTGTTTATTTACGGATGTTCACTTGTGCGGATGAATCGAGCACACACCCAATAGAGGAGAAATTCTAAGAAATTCTTCGACAACAATTCCGTCAAATCACTGCGCTGACTGCAGCACCCCGTTTGGTCGCCTCAACTGCAAAAATATTACACTAGAGTTAGATAGTCGCAGTATAGAACATAACGGAGTCATAAAAGTCACTTTACAGTATCGAAATGACATTACGCAATTTTGTGGAGTTGAAGACCGGCGCGCGGGGGCTTTGCGCACTGAAACTCGGACTGAAATTCGCCATATTACACGAGCTAGCTAGAGTATGAGTGGTAAGACGGTAAACGCAGAAGAAGGCTTCTAGTAAAATCGTACTTTAATGGAAAATTTTTATATACGATATTGTTGCAATTTTTTTTATTTGAGAAAAAGGATCGGAAATAAAAGAAAAACGGATAATGTGAAAGAAAAAGTAGTAACACGAAAACGATTAACGTAATGCGAAAGTAATTACTAAAGGTTTTCAAGACATTTAACATCACGTTACCTTACCAAGTCGTAGAGTAATGACCGAAAATATTTATGTCGGAGCAAACCGTTCTGAGGGACATACAATTGAAATTCCGCCTTTGATATTTGTCACGTAAACAAACCACATTACCAGTCGCTGTACTCATCAAAAACACGGAATAATGACAGGATGACATAAAAATTATCCTGTTTGCTGGCGCTGTTGCAGATGCAGGCAAATTTTTCATTTTTATTAATTTTCATTTTTAGCATTGGAAAATGCTTTTCTAATCGTTCTGGGCTAAGGCCTGGTTTTACGGGATAGTGCAACATCGCGCTTATGGTGCCAATTTTGGGGATAGGAGGTACGAAGAGAGCTCAAATGACGCGGAATTACAAGAGATATCGATTGCCATCGAAATTTTGAAAATCGGTTGGGTAGTTTTCGAAATTTTTTCGAAAAACGAAATTTTTTTCGAAAATTTGCTCTAATCTCAAACTTCGGAGTGGATTATCTCAAAAACTAAAATCGATAGCGACAAAATGAAAAAAACCGGTCGGGAGATTTTAGTTGGCTGTCGAATAAGTCCAAAATTTTAGAAATCGGTCGAGCGGTTGAGGCGGTAGAGCGGTCAATGTGAAAAAATTGTGACTTTTTTTCGCGCGCGGCGTCTATGAGTGGTGCTCTTCGACGAGTCATTTACCTCGCCTGCTCTACTTCTACTATACTAAGAGCTGTGTTCGCCGATAAATAAACAGGTGTTTAGAATTTAAACTACTGTTTAAAATCATATTACCCTACAAAATTTATATTGTATACTTTAAGGTAAAAAAATAAGATTAACAACCTATTGCTGAATTTTATTTGTGACAAGAAATAAATTTTTTTGTTTACATATTTATTTCCTTCTTGCCAAGTTTTAATATTTCTAAATTCATTTTTCGATGCCGATAGTTACGCGTAGTGTGAAATCTGTAGATTTTATATAAAAATGGTTGATAAATATGAAAGCTGGACTGTGAACGAATCAAAGATTGAATTGAAAAAAAAAGAAAAGCTAAATGTGTTGGAGGAAAAGAAGGTCTAGTCGAGCAGTAAGCTATGAAGCAATAAGAAGTTGGAACACATGAGTTTATATCCCAGTTTTTCAGTTAATTAGTTTCGATTCTAGTTTTTTTTTGCGACTATTGCGCAATCAAATTAAAACAAGATTATCAAAAGACAATGGGCGGTTTCGTACCCAGTGGTGTATCAAGTTGTGACATATGTCGTTTTAAAGGTCTTAATAATAGCTTCATTTTATTGTATGACATCAACAACAAGAAACGTTTACCATATTATATATACAAACTGGGTACGCAGCCCATACAAAGTTGCCCATTTACTTTTATATAATAATTCATCTCAGTTTTTGAAATTATTATTACTTTTGACATTTCAAATAATTTTTGTAATCCATTATTTAACTTAAATACTTAACGAATTTCGGCAGATTATTTTGGTAGTTAATGAATTTTGGACTTTATATAAAAACTACGCACATTAATTTGATTAGAGACGAAGTTTAGTTAATCATATTTTTAAACAACTATAGTTTGCTTGAATATGTAAATTACTTTCTTCATAATCATACTACCAAAGTTTGATTTCAATTTATACAGTTGTTTTCGTCTGACAAAAACACTTTCGACTATATTTCTTGGCGAATATAAAGATTTATTATACGCACTGTATCAACTTTTGGGAATAGTACATGAAATATAATTCTAGGCCGTAGTCGCATCGTCGTAGTTTGAGAAACGAGTGCATGCTTTTGATCAAACGTATCCGGTCGCTTATTTTCTTGTTTTGGCGATTCGCGGAGGCCCATAGGTATTAGACTTTTTTAAAGTCACGCATATATATATGAACAAACCAACAGACTTTGGGGGTTAAAGCGGAACATTGGACAAGAAAGAAAAACAATATCGTCAGGAATTTCAAGCAAAAATTATAGAAAATGCTGTGAAACGAGCCTGAATCTACATATATTAACTCAGTCGGCGACCATTTAAGTGGTATTATCTTTTTGACCGTATGGGCAAGTCTTGATGAAAACAGAATAGACCGTCGGCCGAGCAGTTCTTCTGATTTCTCGGGTGGCTCCTTATGACGTAAAGGTACATTCT
This sequence comes from Luffia ferchaultella, assembly GCA_949709985.1. Classification (NCBI taxonomy): domain Eukaryota; kingdom Metazoa; phylum Arthropoda; class Insecta; order Lepidoptera; family Psychidae; genus Luffia; species Luffia ferchaultella. The sequence goes on from OX453254.1 coordinate 6,502,396, forward strand.
AATTTTTAAGGGTAATAAGGCCAAGAGCCAGACGGACCGGACCTGAATTTAACGATATTTAAAAACTTTTAAATATATAAAAAGATATCATTAATTATGTGTAAGACAACACGCAGTTTTTCTATTTTCTATTGTTGTGACATGTTTTTTTCTTTAATAATATTTCAAATTTTCTTTGCAGATGTAATAGATGAATTCCATGAATTTATTTATTTGTAAATTTTTTAACAACGACATATTTTGTAATGTATCGGTGTAATTGTCCACTTACGTACAACAACCAGTAATCATAATGAGTAAGTCTAATAAAGTTTCTTTTATACGAAACGTATCCCGAACTATTAAGTAATAATAAATTCTTCCAGTAAATAAATTGTCAAAGTATTTGTTTCGCTGATTATTAAAATATAATCTTCTATTGAAAATTTTTGCTACTCAGGAGAAATTATATTGTATTTTGACAATTATGTTACAGGATGTGCTTTAAAATATGCTGACGTCATTATGCGGACTTCATTGTATTATACTTTTTTAGCTCTGAACGCGCTACTATTTCTTCAAATTGTTTTTCATTAGTAAATTACCCGAAAAACGGGCAATCCTCTATATTTACATAAAATCGTAATAAAACTTGACGACATCGCTTTCCCTCGGTAAATGATTTTCCCTGTTTTCAATTCAATTCCAAATTATGTTCAGTATACGACCTTATCGGAAACGAAAGTCTTTACGACAATGGCGTTATTGTGTTTGCATTTGTTTGTTAGAACAGGTAGAATAATGATTTTTATATTATCCGTTCAAATTGAAATCAGTCTGTGGACAATGAACCATCAGTGTTATTTTAAATTGATATTGTTTATGAAGCATATATCATTGAATCATACAATTCTTCAATCACCCAAAGACGCTGATATAGTTCCATATGGCTTTAACCTAGCCTCGAAGTAATACTATAGGTAGTATAAAAAGTTAGACAAATTATGTTCTAATGTTTATTTATAAGTAAAAAACATATGAATAAATTCTTGGTTCGATTAATATAGATGAGCTTTCCCAGGGTAACTGTATAGACCTCGAATAAAGAATTTTTATTTTAATTTTTTCTTCCCGAAATCCTTCTAGTCTAATTTATTTTGGATCGCATGTTAGGTCGTATTCTGGTACCTGTTCACAGAAAAAAGTTTTTGGTTATAAGGAACAAAAATTTTGATTACTAGTTACTTAAAATAGTGACAACATTACAGCTATAATTAAATAAACTCAGTTATGCCAGCTTACCAACCAGTAGCTTGCATTTTAACTAACTTTGTTTAAAAATTGTCAAAATTTTGCTATTTTCATGGTAACATAACTAGTTTTCTTATCTACTTTTTTTCAGTGTTATAGTTTTTGTCCGGTTTATTAATTTGGTGCCAAACATAAAATAGTAGTTTAATAAAGTATTAATTTAAAATACTAATTTATCTTTCTATCTACCCGTGCGAAGCCGGGGCGGGTAGCCCGTAAAGTATATATATGCAAAAAATTATAGCGGTCCCAGTACAACTGTGTAGTCGACGCGGGCGGAAAGCTAGTATCTTATATAAACGTGATACATAGAGTTCGTTGCTTCGAGGTCTTCGTTCTACATTGACCGAATCAATTAGAAGGAAAAAGCGGTTTACAGCACATATTGGCTGAAGTCCCGGGAGATTTCCCTTGGCCGCGGAATTGGGTCGTGAACTGAAAGGGATCAACGGCAAAAATATGACTATGGGCCATTGACTGGGGACTAGTTAAACACTTTAGCGTGACGTTAAAACGTTAAGGGTTTATTTTGCAATATACTATATTGTGATACAATTATGTTTCACCAAGTTACCGAGAGCTTTCATAATTATTTCGTGATGTTTATCGGTCAGTAGAGACTCTGAAAGATCATTAAAATTTTGAAAGTTATTTAATGTACGTTAAAAACTGAGGTACTCAAAGAGGTTTGGTTGCACAGATTTTATGTAATTATTATAAATTAAATTATTATGAATTAGCCAAGCAGAGAGAGAGTAAGTATAGGAGAGCCTCGTATAATTCATAATGGTCTTTCCCATGATAGTCCAATGTTCTCAAAGGAAGCTCATACTTAAGCGGTAATGCTTCATTTTCGTTGACTTTAATAATATATATATTTAATTAGATATAATTCTCCATTAAATATTATGACTATTACCGAAAAGTTGTCGTGTAAAGGCACCTAGCTACCTACGAAACACTTCGGTAAATGGTACGTACATGACAGATTTTTTCTTACGTTAAAATACATTCAAATTTTCTTTGTTGTACTAAAGGTTTTTCAGAATAGTATATGAAAAAGCTTGCCTAAAGCGTTGTATTCAGATCCGCCATAAAGTTTGATGCGAGCTGTACACGGCAGTCATAGATTTACATGGACTATAGATGATTCTGAATCACTTTCAAGTTTTCATGAAAATGTACAAGCAAGCTTTAAAACCAACTTGATAGGGGGGGTCCTCATCATCATTATTATCATACCTTCAAGTTTCTATACTGCCGGACTCTGCTGGAGTACGTAGAGCGTGTGTCCTTCCATAGCTTTGTGTTAAGGAAAGTTAAAATGATGGTTAAGTGCGGTTCGTGGGGTGTTAACCTTCTCCGTAACGACTTAAGATTTTATAAATTAAAAATTCGACGCGTATTGCAGAAACGAACCTACGATTTTTTTTCCGCATGAAAGGCAGAGTGGGTGTTTTTTGATACAGGTTATTCGAAAAGAGGTAAGTAGTCACAAAGTTTGAAATAAGCCAGAACAAGACCAAGTACGAAAAATATTTATTTAAGACTAAAATTTCTCTTACGTAAAAACGTAGTTCCAGATATCTGTTTATGGCAGGAAATTTTGTATCTACGAACACTAGAAAAACTGGTGGATAAGGTCTCAGCAAGGGCGAGTTCCCTCGTCTGGGCGTGTCTTTGTCGTCCAAAGCCGTCCTCTACAAAAGTTAGTAGGCGCGACAAATAATTTGCGAAGCAGTTTTTACAGTCTAAACGACGACGTTACAGTAAGATTTCCAATCATTTCTAAGCCAACAGCTATATATATATATATTACCATAAAACATTTGTAAGTCAAAACTTACTAGGCATTTTAGGTTATACATAAAAATTAATACATATATTTTACACTTTATGATAAATTGTCTTTAGCAGATGTAATTTGTTTTGTGATACACGTACCCCACTCGCATTTTTCTTATAGTAGCGGGATGCTAAGTAAGCTATTTCATACGTCAAACATATTAGAAAATTATGGACCTACCTATATATACCTACCTGTACCTGTATGTACCTATTTTGGGTTCAGGGTTGATTCTGTAATGCAGAAAGTGCTAAGTTCGATCCCCGCATCAAAAGATATACCATTTAAAATTTTTGTTCTAGTCTGCACGTTCAAGCAGCTTCTCGTGTTTGTTGTCCGTTGTGCTGGTGCTCATATGTTCATTCTACTTCGAGATTAACCTATGAACTCATTTTCAATCAATTGTCTCAGTCAATCAAATGGTTTGTGACCTTGTATCTAACCCAAATGGGTTAATGTGTAGGACCTAGGTTATTGCAATATCTGAACTTCGTATCGCTAAATTGAAAACTTCGGGGGCGTTAAATTTAAAATTAATTTATTATCTACTTGTGGACAGAACACTATTCATTTAATTGTTCTAAGTGTGATTGAGTAGCAAATATTCAAAATTGTTTGTCTATTAGATTCCGTTTAGGATTAGTGTATAGATTCTAGTTGGATTAGATCATCTTACTAAAATCACGTTCTTTCTGACGAAGTTGACAATTCATTATGGAAAGTTTCTTTTCTCGTATATTCTGAGGGCCGTAGCGCTCTTGACGCGGCACTCGACGTTTCAGTCCTTTGTTATGAGGGTGCGAATAGAAACGCAGTCTTCGTAGAGAATTGAAAGAAAAATATGACTACGCCGTCGAGACGACGTATGGGTATTTGTGGGCTTGCATAACTCCTGAAACTTATCAAATTTTCACCTATGAAAAGGATCATCTACACCTCAACTACAACATATTTTTAGTTTATTATTGATCCGTCCGTCTATCACATCCGATTTTCTCCGAAACTTTATGACGTATAAGTTTGAAACTTGCCAAGTGCTTGAACGGTGACGGTCTTATTATAGAAATTGTATTTTGATTCCGAGTGGTCTTTTGTGAATAAACCTGAAATTGAATAAAAAATTCCTTGAGGTCATTATGTGTATACCAAATGACAGCTCATTGAATACTAATTAAAAAAAAACCGTAAAATTTTATAATTCTTTCTATAATTTATTTTTGGAAATAGACTGCTGATTGAATTGATGGATTGCTGTCCTCTACGAAACTAAAAAAAGTATTCGCTCAAAAAATCTAAAGCGAAATCGTGATCATTGAGCATAGGGCGTAGATTGAAAGTAAATTACCAAAATTTCATTACGTTATATTAATTTTTGTTTATATAAAACAGCCTATTATATAAATTCAATTATAGAACACTGATTGCGTAAGTGCAACTTGCATTTGACTTGTTTTTTCCAAGGCCACAAATAAGAAAAACTGTTTCTAATGATTACACTGCAGTTCTTTCCAGTTCGATTAATATAAATTATACATCGGCTGTCGAGAGTTTGCGTTTCTGACACCTGAGATTTATAGCTATAACGTCATGTTTGTTGTGAGTTGACATAATAATATAATTTTTAATTTAATTTTGTGTCATTCGTACATGTAACCGATAAATAATATTTGAAAACGGGAATCGTCCAACGGTACAAATTCACATCAACTATCCGATTACTATGCCGATTGCGACCTGTCAGGAACGCAAACTCTCGACGGCCGATGTATAAAAGTAACTCATAAGTCCAACGAAAAATATTTCTAGATTTGTATTATATGTGTTACTCCAAAAGTAGATGCATATAGGTATGAAACTTGACTATGGCTAGAACACATTATGGCTCTTTTTGGAGTCACTACATTGTAAACGTGTTTGAGTTTTCCGTACACAAATATACGAATGGGTCGCTGCTGCAGTTGTACCTGCTTAGGGAGCTCAAGTTTCAACAAAATTTTGGTGCACATATCCTACTTATATTATAAATGTGAACGTTTGTGTGTTTGGATGTTTGGTGGTCTATCACGCAGCAATTGAGCAAAGGGTCGACGTATTTGTTTGCCTAGATATACTTTATGCACTGGAGAGTGACATAAACTACTTTTTATCTCTGAAAAAGACACGGTTCCTGTAGGTTAATTACTTTTTCATGGTGAAATATTTAAACAGATTTTGATGAAATTTACAACGCAGGTGTCTAAAGCTTGCAATAACATACAGGATAAACTTCCAGAAAAAACACACGATTAGTATGGGATAGCTATGCTTTATGCTAAAATGACTAAACGGATTTTGATGAAATTTAGTATAAAGATTTTTTAGTTAGTTGAACAGCATGTTTTGGAAAGTCTTACAATGTCCTGGAGCGTTGCGTTCCTTCAGCGAGTCCACACGAGCAAAACCGCGGGCGGAAAGCTAGTTCCATTTAAATTTACAGATATCTTAGTTGCATTGAATGACTATCACAGCAAAGTAAATTGATGTATGATAGACATTTAGTTTGTTTTTAATAGTAGAGCCCAAATATAATTCATTATTAAAACCGCAAGAAAGAGGCTACTGGGTCAAAATGTACTGTAAATAACGGCTTAAAAACACGCACAATCCACATGGGAACCAGGGCTTGTATATTATATACATTTGCATATAGCAAAAGTGGAGGAGGGCATACACTAAGTGTGACATGTGGAAAGAGTTGTGTACGTAAATTTTAAGTCAGCTCTGATGAAATAAAAAAAAACTTTTAATCTTTTCTATGAAATACAATATCCATTACAAACCATTCGATTTGTAATAGTAATAGCAAACAGTGTAATATAAAATGTAACCAAGTAAAGGGTCAAGTAAACAATCATGCATGACATAATTAATAGATTACCCCTTGGAAACGAACTAACCAAAATGTGATGAATCACGTTGCTTATGAGATATCTAACAGTGTCTGTACATGGAACGTGTCTATGCACAAACCATTCTTTCCCCACTTTGCGTTAAGACATATAGCTGTTCCTTTAACGGTTGGCTGCGGGGCTTTTCCTACTGGAATTAATTTGCCAAGTATACATCTGGATATTATGGGTGCCCTTATAAAGTTCGTTATGAATGTCGTTTACTGGTCTTGATAAAGGGTATACGAGTTTGAATTTAGAGTTTACTATATACGGTACGGTATATTGTTATTACAGCGGCATCTGTGTAACACAAAGTTGTAAATTTTCAGTTCAGGAATGAAATACATCAGTTAAAGTAAAGGTACGAAGTGATTTGCTAGGCATAAGAGATGTTTCTTCTTGTTATTTTTAATAATCCCTTTTGACGTAATTACAATAATAAGTTAAACACATAACTTATTGTTTTCATACCTTAGTAGGGATTGCCTTATTACGCATAAATATTTGAACTTAGATGATTTTGTGGATTGAAAGAGAGTTGGATTCTAGCTTACAAAATACCTACTGTTCATATTCTTTAATCGTTTCGGTCAAATGAAAAATAATCTAAATCATAACTGGCAAAATTTTTAGACCGGAAATAGCAGAAAATGTTGAAGCAATAAACAAAACGTGGGCGGAAGCGGTAATGTGAGCGACAGAAAATATAATTGTAAACCACTTAACTTAAGCTACTAATTTAGAAATAATTAACTTACGTATTGTAATTAACCTGCAAATGATCAAAATTGCCAACCAAATTGTAGCACTATTAATAATGTCGTGGCAATGTGATAAATTATCATCTAAACTCTACATTTATTATATTGCCTGATTTTACTTGTCATTATGAATTGTGCTTTAGCTTTATAAATACTGTTACCATTAATCACTTGGTTCATTACACATACAAAACAAAATACCCACAAGAATTAACAGCAAATTCGTAACAAAAGCAGAGGAATAATGCAGCATGTTGATGAATAAACAACGAACAAGCATGACGGAACGGTCATGCAGCTTCCTTCGCGCTATTTCAATTAATACGAGAGAACCGAATGTTACATCATATGGCGTCAGCAATGACAAAATACTATGTTATCCTAAGCCTATCCTAGCTATTATGCCACTGTTGTATACAGTGTTGTGTTGGAAGTAAAAGTCAAAGTTACTATAAAAACGGGAAACATGACGAAGAAGTGCTGACAGACATATTACGTGTCTTCATATGAGCACAACCACTAACGAACATAGTATCATTACAAAAACATGTCAATTATTGTTTATTTATATTATTGTATATTATTGATTTACATTACAATTATTGTATATTATTGTCAATTTGACGACCGCTTAGCCTAGTGGGCAGCGACCCTGCCTGCGAAGCTGGAGGTCCCGGGTTCGAATCCCAGGTCGGGTCAGTATTTATATGATGAATATTAATACTGGCACCGGGTCTTGGTTGTTATATGTATGTGGTGTCTTCGCTTGGTACCCAAAATACAAGCTAATGCTTAGTTTGGGACCTAGACGTTGTTGTGATTGTGTGTGTTATTATTATTATTAATTATGATTCATTTAGGACTTTTAAAGCGAAATATATTTCTAAAACGTACCTTATTAGGGTATTTGTATGTTTTTATTTATTATCTTCAACCGATTGCAACGAAAATATTAATAACAATCTAAGCTTACGCTAAAGTCGGCAAATTAGGAATATGTATGTTTTTTTTCCATTTTAGCTAAACTGTATAAATAAAACGAATACGGTCAACGAGTATATTTACCAATAGAAATAACAATTTGATTTATATACCAAAGTAATAATATCGCTAACACATTGCTACAATATTCTTCTAAAGGTTGTAACTATCCAATTTCCATGGTTGTCACAGAATTTGTAGTATTATAATTTTACACTAGCGAAAGCTCGCAACTCCGTTCGCACATACTAAACGCTTGTATTGTTCTTAACTATTATTTTGCTTCAAACGAAAACACATGTCGCAGTATTTATGTGGTGGTGTACCTTGTAGCTTGTTGTTCCTGCTGAAATACTCCGTAGTAACAATTACGCACCGGCTATCGTGTCGTGAGACACGCCATTCTAGCGTATGTACAACGAAAAACTAAAAGTTCGTGTATACAGGATGAGATTTTAGTACCCAGCCAATATTTTTCTAGATGTTAGGTATCACCAATAGACCTCATTACGTAAATAAAAATATAGGTCAAATATTCATAATCAAAAATTTTATCCTAAATATTTTTGAACAAAATTTGGCTACTTTCTACTTACATAAAGCGAAAGGGCGGGGCATGGGGTATGTGGGCGGGGCGCGTGTACGTGCACTGATGCCCTCGTGAACGGTGACTAGTATATTGGTAGTTTTGGGAAAGGTTTACGTAGTCTTAACTGAATATTTTCCTATTGAACAATATTAAAAAGGACCAAGACGGCCAACGAATTTTATCAAAGGTCATTCATTATATTAAAAGTTGGCTGGTCATTGAAATCTCAAACTATATAATATATATAGGTATCATTTATCTATGTAGTAAGTAGTAGATTTATGGTTATTTTTTAAAAATTCCTGCTATGTCCATTAACAAAATGTAAAATTCTGTTTTCAATAATCCTAATATGATACTGTGTATAGAGAGTTAGGTATAGAGATATAATACATGATTTTAGTACAATATAATGTAGTTCTGTACGTATACAAATGACTTATGATTAAAACCATCTTTTAGATTTGACCAGAAGACAGACACAGTAAAAAACGGCCAAGTGCGAGTCGTAGTCGCGTGCAGAAGCGTTCCATAGTTGGGAAACAGTTCGTTCAGTTAATTTTCCAATCTACGAGTGAGGCCTCCTTTTTATTTTTCGTATTTTTTATTTAAATCAATTAAACCATACGCATTGAAAATATATTAAAAAATATTTCTATTTTCCATAACAAATCCTTACATTTGATACGCATGTCACATGATGAATTGGCTAACTTTTTTTTAATGTGTAGTTTGTGTCTATTAATTAAATCATATGAATGAAATATAATTTAAAACACAATTTTTTTTAAAAGCTTGAAATCTAAGTTAATGAGATTTAAAAGGAGAGTATAAGCAGTGATTTCTTAAATTACTTAATATTAAGTATTTGAAAGGCACAAAATATGATATTCACCAGTCTTGATTTTACTAGGCAGGCTTCACTTTCTATACAAAACAGTTTTTTTTTAAAATAATTAAATAGTGTTAATACAATAAAGAGAAAAACCCACTTTAGTTGTAAGTGGAGCACAGTGTTTCAAATATACAAGCGCAAGAAGAAACCAAATTATAACTAAATCATATAAAAAGTAAAACTAAAAGTATTTAGAAATTAAAAAATACTATGTAAATTATGATAAATGACAAAATTTTAAAGAGACGATGGGTTCAGGGTACCAAGGATGCTTGCCGCGTTGCCGCGCTGTATTGCGACACTGATCCTCTGAACAAAGTACCAAGATCAGACACAACGCGACACCCAAATCGTGGACAAATGATTTTTTGGTATCCTTGGACCAGGGACTCATCGTCTCGACAGCAAAAGGGATGAAATGGTAACGATTTAAAAGTTCCATGTGCTTGGCTGTTTTCCTGCGAGCTACCCCTAAAATAAAAGTTCTTCTATTCACACTAGGACTGAAATTGGGTTACTATGCTCTATATATCACTCGAATACACTAAATTCCAACTTTTGCGTCTAGCACTTTCGGAGAAAATAGGTCGTGACAGACAAACTCCAGCGTGATTCTTTAAGGGTTCCCTTTTTTAATCTCCATGTACGGAACCCTAAAAATATAACGGAGTGATGCCTCCATAAGGAAAATATTTAAGTTTATTGTAATCACCCGTGAACCCAAAATATATAATACTTGGGACAAAAAAATATAATATCTGTTTACACTATGGTTCTGTTGTTTCACGTTGCAATAGCATTAAGGGCCTTTATCTTAATACTCTTATGTATACTATTATAACGTGTTAACACTATATTGATATCTATATTATTATCTATATTATAAAGATTATTTAAGTATTTATATCAGTCGTCTGGTATGCGTAGTACAAGCTTTGCTTAGGTTGGGACTAGATGGCGCTGTCTGGGACGTCCAAAGTATTATTATTATTGAATTTAACTCACGGCCATCATCCCAAACTTAGCAGAGTCCGAATTATACTTAATTTTTTTTTCTCATTACATAATATAGATTAGCTGTGCCCGCGACTTCGGTGTGAGGTTTCTAACTAAACTTAAAAAATGATATCTTTTGATTCTGTGGACCGATTTTATTGAAATAACCAATGATTGTTACTCAGAATAAAGCTTTATATTACATAGTACACGTGATTAGATTTTGAATCCAATGAGTAGCATTAACTTGATGCACGTATAAACGAACAAACAAATCGAAAAGTTGACAAACAGACAAAATTTCGAAAATTGTCTTTGTATAGAAATTTTATATCCAGACACGGAATGAATTAATCGATAGGTTCAAGTGAAAGGGTAAATGTTTATTAGGGGCCGCTTGCTCATCATTTACAGTTTGGGGAGCTCAAGGGAAACGAGGAGCAAGAATACATACGGTAAAAGGAGAATTAGATGTTTTCTATTTGAGACAAAAAGGAGTTGTTTGCAGGTCTTGTACAATACGATTTCTGAAGTCACCGCTTTGTGCATCCTACTACAATCTTTGTATCATATGAATCATATATTATACTGCTCGCTGCCCATTGTTTCACCTGTGTGAACTACAGGATTTACACTATTTAATTATCAGTTCCCACCCTGTCCTAAAACACCATTGAGGAAATCGTTCTCTGTCTAGTCCCTGGGTAACAAAGAATGATAAATTGTATCATATATCAGACCTTGAGTTACGACTAAGAAAGTACTAAAAGGTTTATCAAAATAGGTTTTATGGTTTTTAAGTATATCGTGTTTTATACACACAAAAAATTAAAATAAATTGTAAAATAGATTAGACCCTGGCTTACGACTCATAAATTACAAATATTTCTCCGAAATCGATTCATTAGTTTTTTTGAGTTTAACGTGTATAAACATACAAACAGACAAAATATCCAAAAAATATTGTTTTGAATCACATTTTTATTATATGTAAATACATCTAGATCGTTTATTATAGAAATACAACAAAATAGAATATTTTAGTACAGAATATTTTAATTTTGTACCTTGTTCTAACGGGTGTACGCCCCCGCCTAAGTGATACGACGCGACGTCGCTTCCAGCCGACTGTGAGTGAATTATTTGCGGAAGGCTTAATTCGATAATTTCAGACTATGTCATACATATATGTAGTGTCAGCATAAAGTGTTCAAGTTTTTGAAGGTATCAAAACAAGTTTTATCATTATCAGACATTATCAGATCTATAGAAAATTAACGGAATACCTACACGATCATATAAATGCGACTCGAGTGTTATTGTAAACGGGAATTGTACAAGAAATAAATAAGTTTTGTAATTTTTGATCGATCCCGCCTGCAATACCTAATACAAAGTGGAGATAACAATGCGACAATAAATGAAAACATTGGCTAAACTACGTCATGGAAGTATTTTGAAAATCAAATAAAAAGACCCGTCAACTGCGGTAGCTTTAATAACAGCCACCCATCCTTCCAAAGCTCGAAAGCTCGCCTAACGATGTATAAGACACCTCCATCATTATCAGCTAAACATACAAAAAAACACAACGAAAAAAAGCCACCGGAAATAGTGTACTGCACACTATTCGGTCTCAATTTGTTTTGAAACACTCATTAATGTATACACAAACTCAGAGGCATACATCCATAATCCACATACACGATTTGATACAGTTTTAGTATGACCTTCATTTAGTTGTTGTTCTGTATTTATTTATTTCAAATAGGATATTATTATTCAAATATTTCTTTAGTTAGGCTGTGTTTTGTTTAATGTAGTTATATTCAATGATAATATAATTTAGGAAATTTCACAAAAAAAAATGCTTTTATTCAATTGCTGTCTTTTGGAACTTCGATAAATAAGAATTCCTAGAACTGCCCTAGTTTGTTACGATTTTAGATAAACCTCGAATTAATTTAGTAAAATCATTAATTACGTTACTATAGGCAATAGTAAATAAATTGTAAGAGTTCGTATATATTATAGGACTGGTGTATCTAAATGTTAGGTCGCAGTAGGGCTTGGAAAATGCTTTCATCTCAAGAAATTGGGTCAAAGTCTGACCCTATTAACCGAGGAAAGATTGAATAACGATTGAGTTATGCATATATAGAATTACCCTAGCTCCTGTTGTTAAGGTTATGTAGTAAGTAGCCCGCGGCTTCGCTCGCGTGAACTAAGTATATATATACATAGTTGTACCTAGACCGCTAATGAGACGCGACGCGATTCTCCAGGACATAGTGAGACTTTCTAGAAAATCCTGAGACAACTATCCACAAAACCTCTATATAAAATTTCTTCAAAATCAGTTTAACCATTTTAGCATGAAGAATAGCTATCCCACATAGCAACCGTGTATTTTCCGGGATGAAATTCATCCTGTACGTTATTCCAAGCTTTAAACCACCTTCGTACTAAAATTCGTTCCAACGTTAAAACGTTGGAATATAGTTATCCCACAGGAACCGTGTCTTTTTCGAAGATAAAAAGTAGCCAATGTTGCTACTGCTCATATATGTATCTATGCAAAAAAACCATAGATCTGTTGTTATCTGAAAGAAAGACGAACCAACATTTAGCATTTACATTCCTAGCGCCCGAACGCGGGTTCTTTTGTATGGATTACACTTGTTTTTGTCCTTTTTTTATCGTTATTTTACAATTTCACAAATACACTATAGCATTTCATTTCCGATTAAAAGGTTAAACACCAAATTAAACAAATTTCCCTTCTTAAATTTAGACGCTGCCTATTTATGTACATGGTTTTTATTTTAATTTGTCACCAATATCAAAGAAACTAGCTCGTCATACATGCTTGTTTTATTGTCACGGAAACCAACATTGCTGTTTTGGATGAGGGAAAGTTCAAAATGTGAATTTCAGCTTACAAAATAATATTAAGTATTTCAAGGAATTTTCAGCTATCCTATGATCACAACGTTTGATGCACTCTAGACATGCAGTCAGATCCAACCAAGGTCACTTGTATTGAAACTTGTCTTTTGATACGTCAATTAGTGTTTTTTTTTTTAATTCTTTCATGGTTTGTTATTACTACAACAACAATATAATCGGTATTTGCGATAACTTATTAAGGGAAGACACCATCAACAGCGTCTTATGTATTATTCATTTAATTACTGTAATAAGTCTGTCAGGAACCACCGTTATCTGGCTGTGTACTGCCATAATTGGCGCGCGTTGCGGAGCTCTTGGGGTACACCTGGGGCGCAGGTACACTGGATTGGATTGGACATTCACTTGAGGTATAAGCAAATAACTTGCCCCTAAAAATTTCCAATTTTATTACATAGAAAAAGAAATTGTATATGACATTATGAACACGCACAATTATGAGTTACACATTTCGTTTCTAACATGTTTTAAAATTCCATTCACTACCCTAATAATGCAGTTCGCGTTGACTTACATATAGACAAAGAGTACATTAATTTGACACAGCGTTTGGTTTTAATCTCGTTTTAATAGAGTCATAAATGTCAGTTCACAGTATCGAAGTGACATTACGCCGATTTTGGGGGTTGAAAGCGGGGCGCGGGGATTTCTCGAGGGCGAAGAGAGGCTGAAGAGCGGCGCGGGGACCTTGCGCACTGAAACTCGGACTAAAACTCCCCATCTTACACCAGCTAGCTAGTATGTGTGGTTAGACGGTAAACGCAGAAGAGCGCTGCTAGTTAATCCGGACTTCTATGCATATAGATTATGCAACCTTCATGTAATAAGATAATATTACATGAAGGTTGTAATATTATCTTATAAATAAATAATAAATATTTGTAAACATGGAATGTAATGTCATGGAATTTACGTTATGGTGAATATGGAGATTTTTAGGGTTCCGGACCCAAAGGGTATCAACGGGAACCTTATCACCTACTAAGGTTTCGCTGCCCGTTCGTCCGTCCGCCCGTCCGTCTGTCACAGGGCTGTATCGATTGAACAGTGATAGACACTTGAAATTTTCATGGAGTATGTACTACTATGGCTACAACAACAACAAATAATAAAAATAAAATAGAATTAAAAATTAAAGGGTTATTTGCCTGTTAACCGTCGATAAGCCGTATTTGTTTTCATTTTTTTTGTTACACATGTGCTGTTTTTTTAACGATTTGGGCGTCACTTCGATTGACTTCTGCCTCGGATTGGCTTGCTCCTAAAATTTCTTCTAATTGTACACATTTTTCTATTACAAACACGTTCATACTTTGCATGTAATATTATCTAATATCAAGTGAATTACTTTTCTGCTTCAAATGGAAGCGAAAATATTATGTTTGACAAAGCAATTCCCATTTTATAAATGAGTCTTGATTACAAAAACGGCAAACTGAGTGTGTAATTTTTGCAAATTTACTCAAGCGCACTTCATTACTTAAAAACAAATCGCCACAGGCAAGAAGAACGAGCGACGGAATAGGGACCAAAAAAATGTGTATGTATTGACGAAACAAGGTACTCACGAAAATTGATGTGTAAATATGTGAGTCATTTATGTATCCACTGTAAGGTATAATTAATTACAATACAATATAAAGAAGGGAGGCAAGATTTTTAAGTACTGATTTAATACGTGCAACATGTCCCAAAAGTCAACGATATCCCATGGAGGGCTGATAGGCCAACTCATAATTTGCCAGAATAACTGAATATAATTTTAGTAAAAGTGTCTTCGTTTTCGAGATATTGGCACTTTCAAGAATTTCAAGAAAACGAAAACTTATACAGTTTTTCTGGTGCCACAGCGACAAAATCTGATATTCTAAGTTTATCTTAGCAATATTTTAATATCAAAAGCACCATCTTTTTAAGTAACACATGGCAAATATACTATTTTCACAACTACAATAAAAATAAAGACTCAAAATTAGTCAGTAAAATAATACATAGTTATCCCATGAATCGGAGAAAAGTGTTTTTTTTTTCCTCCAAAGTTCAGAACTATTATAGTTTCTCAGACTGTCGTTAATTGCAAATCATCTAAGTAGTCCGATACTTTATAATAAGCTTTTGCATAAAGCTTTCGTTTTATTGTAGTTTTAAACTTGTTAAGGGGTAGATCTTTAATTTCAAATGGGATCTTATTGTAAAAGCGTATTCATTGTCCTTTAAAAGATTTTGTGATTTTATTGAGGCGGTACGTACGATAATATCGATGTAGAAGCGAAGTTGTATGAAAAAGATTGTTTATAAAATCAATGTAATTTATTATTCTTTTCAGACGCAGAGGGTGCCGGTGGCGCTGACCTGCAAAGGAAGCTAGACTTGCTGAATGGCGCGCTTGACGCCGAGCGAGCCGAGCAAGCGCGACGACAAATGCAGTACATAGCACATTGTGCGTATTTTAAATTGGAAATCTTTGTTTCTTTATTCTAATTTTTATTTAGCATAATAGGTACTTGCTTATTTTGGGACTAGATGGCGCTGTGTGGGATATCCCGTGTATTTTATTTCGAACGTTATGTATAGAGGCAAGTTATATTATAGGGAATAGTGAAATATCAACAAAACGCAAAAGAACATTCAAATAATGCGTCTTCTTGAATTTTCTAATATAGTCAAATCGCATTTATAAAATTTTCGAAAATGCCGTAGGAATTTTCTCCGATCTTATAATAAACTGAATTTAATGAAAAAAAAAGTATCATTCTATCACTTTTTTTGTCGTTACAATATATAGCATTCAAATTGTTTGCTAACTATACCAAATTCGACATGGTGATTCGGTCGCTAACGCCTTTTCCCTACGACGAAACAACGACATACAGTACTACGCACGGATCTTTGCCGCTCTTGAGTTGCCTACGACGCGAATGCTCAATGCGCAGGATTAGACAAATAACGCATAGACATAACGTCGCAATACAACGCCAAAAAATTGACTGGCCAATTTTGACGGACTAGTGTGCGTAATGTTACATTCTTACACTCCGGAACGTCACCTTTACTGTTTATGTGTACGTGCGTAGGGATACCAACTAATAAATATTTTCTAATGTTCGGGGAAATTGATATAGAAATAGCTATATGTATAACTTATAATCATTAATGGTAAAAATAATATTATAATTTGTATTAATATATAAAGCTGAAGTTTTTGTTTGTTCGTTGTTTGTTTGAATGCGCTGATCTCTGGAACTACCAGTCGGACTTGAAAAATTCTTTTTGTATGTGATAGCTCAAATTTTAGGGAAGGTTTATATATATAAAATCGTGCAGTCTGTTTGTCTGTTCCACCTAATCTCCAAAACGGCTGAAGCGATTTCAATGAAATTTCACTTAAATGAAAAGGAAGTGGTCAAAACTAACATACGCAACTTTTTATCTGTAAGTACGTCTGCCTGTCTGTCTATTCGAGCTAAACACCAAAACGGCTGAACAGATTTTAATGAAACTTCACAAGTATGAAAAGGAGGTGGTCAAAAATTACATACACTACTTTATTGCCTTCAAAAGCTAAATGTCCTGTAGATACCGATAACGAATCTGTGGTCTAAATTTAAAAAAAAAGTTACCGCCATTTTGAACTTTTTAATTACTGGACCGATAACTTTCAAAATTGATATGTAAGGGTCCGCGTAGACTCCGAACACGAATCTGTGATCAAAATTGAAAAAAAGTTACAGCAAGTTTGAATTTTTTATTTACTGGACCGATTGCTTTCAAAATCGATACCTAAGGGTCGGCGCGAACCTCAAACACGAATCTGTGATTAAAATTGAAAAAAAAGTTACCATAATTTTGAACTGATTAGTTACTGGACCGGCTGCTTTCAAAATCGATATCCAAGGGACCGCGTGGACTCCAAACACGAATTTGTGATCAAAATTGAAAAAAATAACAGTAATTTTCAACTTTTCAGTTATTGGCCAGATTGCTTTCAAAATCGCTATCTAAGGATCCGTGTGGACTCCAGTCACGAATATGTGGTGAAAATTGAAAAAGTGGACGCCATGTTGAACTTTTCACATTAATATTCAATTTCGCATCTCTGACTACGTTTAGGTGTCTGAATTCATTTAACAGGAATTTACAAATCCAAGATAGCCGTATCGATCATAATGGCAAAGTCGTCATTATGCTCGCTTCCGACTAACTTTAGAGTTCTACATTGATTTTTTTATTGGGGTTATAAAATTCAAGATGGCGCCATTTATTTGATCGATTACATGGTTGATAAATCTGTCACAATCTCGCTAAAGCATGAAGTTTGAGTACGAACACGAAAGGTCTATGACAAGTAATTTCAAAAATATGAGTTTTTGTAAAATTTGGTCACGGAATCACAAGATCTCGCTAAAAGATTAAGTTTGAGTACAAACACAATAGGTCTGTAACTAGTAATTTCAAAAACATATACTTTCAAATTTTGGTCACGTGATCACGTTGGAATAATAAATTTTAGTACCAAAATGAAATTTTGTTTCCTAGTTTCGGAACTGCATAGGAAAGTTCACTGAATACCAAATGTACTTCTTTTTTTATTTTTATTTTGTCTAAACTTTTTGATTCTGTTGAATATGAAATATTAGTAAAGAATTCAAGTCATTACGGTGATACTGACATAATATTTTTTTAATACCAAACCTATATACCAAAGCCCGAACTTGAAAGCCCGAATTTTCATTCGGGAGTGATTTAAAGATTTTGGTATCTATGCATTTATAACAACCTGCTTCCAGAAATTTTTGATTTAAGTGAATAGGGCTATTAACCTAAGCAATTAGCTCGTTTGGATTTTATTTTGCTATTGATAAACTTATAGTGTTATTAAAATAGTATGTGATGAGTTTCTCGGCAGTTCTTGTCAGTAGAAGCCACACCACTTAAAAAAAAAGACGTGTGGCACTCGAGGACTGCCGCGGTAAAGCTATTGTATAGTCATTTTGTATCAACTTATGCAATTATAATTATTTATTTATTTTATTTATGCAGTATTTCTTTTTCTTTGTTTTTGAAGTAAAACTTCTTTAGGCGCGACTAGGAGTAACTCAGATTTAATACTGCATAAATAAAATAAATAAATAATTATAATTGCATAAGTTGATACAAAATGACTATGCAATAGCTTTACCGCGGCAGTCCTCGAGTGCCACACGTCTTTTTTTATTAAATTCTTGTCGTTGGGCAGCAAGTAACGATGCAAACATCCCACGCATTTCTTCCTTAAATGCGGACAACTCATTGTTACCAGTACTAGTGCTAGGCTGCGATAAATGAGAGGGACTGTCGTGTTCTTTTCTCTTTTTCGCACGAACGAAGACAGAGTTTGGTGGGGGTAATAGTTGGTTCAAGCATAATCGAGAGTCCGTTCAAGTTTGATTCGGACTTATTCATATTGCCACCTTGTACTAGGAGAACAACAAGCACGTGGAGATTATAGTCAAGTAGGTCACAATGGAAGTATTTGACGTTAATAAATTATGTGGGTCCCAGTCACAGACAATTTTGTCTGTGGTCCAGCGCGACAATGGCGCGATTTCGTGCGTAGTGGTATTATAAGCGCAGTACCAGGATCGCATAAATTAGAGGTAGTTCGGTCGACGTGCAGTGATCAGTAATCACTCTTAACGATTTATGCACTTTTATTTTCTTGCACTGATTATGAGCGTGAGTTTTTTTCGTTACGGAATTTCTCGATTCGGGCCCCGCGGGCTCAAGGCCCGTGATAGAAGCTATGCAATAGGGCTTTCAAAAAAAGTCTAACTAAAAACTTTTTTGTTACGATTGTACTTCAAAATGAAAAAAAAAAAAATTAAAACGAAGCCCTAAAAGGTTGATTTCGTTGTCGGACTATCTGTACATCAAAAACCAGGAACTCAAAAATGGCTTGAGGTATAAAGTTCTAATTAATCAAAACACTAAGTTTCTGTCCTCCTACCAATTCTATTATTTCAAAAGATATACTTAAAAACTAAATAGGGCTTCCTAAAAAATAATTACTTCTTCAAAATAAAAAAAAAAAACGGAACCCTAAAAGAAAAGATTTTCGTTGCCTATCTGTACATCAAAAACCAGGAACTCAGGAATGGCTTGAGGTATAAAGTTGTAATTAATCAAAACACTAAGTGTCTGCCCTCCTGGTCATTTAATACTAATTCAAACTATTTACTTACCTAAAAAAAACTAAAAAAATGGCTTACTAAAATTATATTTTGTTACGACTTCAAATTAAAAAAAAAGGAACCCTAAAAGACAAATCGTTGTACGACCAATTTTCGTTGTCCGACTACATCAAAAACCAGGAACTAGGAATGGCTTGAGGTATAAAGTTCTAATAAATCAAAACACTAAATGTCTGTCCTCCTGGTCATTTAATGCCAATTCAAACTAGCTGAGATAATTATCCATTTCAAAGGCTTTTTTTAAATTTACTTATTTTTATTTCTTGTAATTCATTCTCAAAATATTAAAAAAAAAACGGAACCCTAAAAGATTTTCGTTGTCTAACTAACTTGTACATCAAAAACCAGGAACTCAGGAATGGCTTGAGGTATAAAGTTCTAATAAATTAAAACACTAAATGTCTGTCCTCCTGGTCATTTAATGCCAATTCAAACTAGCTGAGATAACCATTTCAAAGGCTTTTTTTAAAATTACTTATTTTTTTATTACGATTCTTGTAATTCATTCAAAATATTAAAAAAAAACGGAACCCTAAAAGAATTCGTTGTCTAACTAACAGGAACTCAGGAATGGCTTGAGGCATAAAGTTGTAATTAATCGAAACACTAAATGTCTGTCCTCCTGGTCATTTAATGCCAATTCAAACTAGCTCAGTATTAAACATTTCAAAATAGCTAAAAACTTATTTTTTTTTATTATACGATTCGTACTTTCCATTCAAAATATGAAAAAAAAAACGGAATCCTAAAAGATTTTCGTTGTCTAACTATCGGTACAACAAAAACCAGGAACTCAGGAATGGCTTGAAGTATAAAGTTCTAATTAACCTCAACAGACATTTATATGTCTGTCCTCCTGGTCATTTAATACCAATTCAAACTAGCATAAAAAAGCTTATAAAAACTTAACTAGGCTTTTCTAAATAACCTACCTATTTTGTTACGATTCTGTACTTCAAAATGAAAAAAAAAAACGGAACCCTTAAAAGATTTTCGTTGCCTATCTGTACATCAAAAACCAGGAACTCAGGAATGGCTTAAAGTATAAAGTTCTAATTAATCTAAACAATAAATGTCTGTCCTCCTGGTCATGTAATACCAATTCAAACTAGCTCAAAAACAAGGCTTTCAAAAAAAGTCTAACTAAAAATAAGCTTACTAGGCTTTTATTTTGTTATGATTCTGTTCTTCAAAATGAAAAAAAAAATAACATAAAATAAAACGAAGCCCTAAAAGGTTGGTTTCGTTGTCAGACTATCTGTGTATCAAAACCAGGACATCAGGAATGGCTTGAGGCATAAAGTTCTAATTAATCAAAACACTAAGTGTTTGTGCTCCTGGTCATTTAATACCAGTTCTAACTAGCTCAATGTAATAAAAACAAGGCTTTCAAAAAAAGTCTAACTAAAAACTTAATCTTTTTCTAAATAACTTATTTTGTTATGATTCTGTACTTCAAAATGAAAAAAAAAAAATAAAAAATAAAAACAAAGCCCTAAAAGGTTGATTTCGTTGTCGAATTATCTGTGCATCAAAAACCAGAAACTCAGGAATAGCTTGAGGTATAAAGTTGTAATTAATCAAAACACTAAGTGTCTGTCCTCCTGGTCATTTAATACTAAAGGCTTACTAAAAATTACTTATTTTGTTAAAACTTCAAATTAAAAAAAAAAAACGGAACCCTAACACAAATCGTTGTCCGACCAATTTTCGTTGTCCGACTAAATAAAAAACCAGGAACTCAGGGATGGCTTGAGGTATAAAGTTCTAATAAATCAAAACACTAAATGTCTGTCCTCGTGGTCATTTAATGCCAATTCAAACTAGCTAGTATAAAAAAAAAGGAATTATTAACTAAAAAAATACTAAATTATATTTTTATTACGATCAAAATATTAAAAAAAACGGCCTAAAAGATTTTCGTTGTCTATCTGTACATCAAAAACCAGGAACTCAGGAATGGCTTGAAGTATAAAGTTCTAATTAACCTCAACAGACATTTATATGTCTGTCCTCCTGGTCATTTAATACCAATTCAAACTATTTCAAAAGTATTTACTATAAAAACTAAAATAGGCTTACTAAAAATTACTAATTTTGTTATTACGACTTCAAATTAAAAAAATTAATAAATTATGTGGGTCCCAGTCACAGACAATTTTGTCTGTGGTCCAGCGCGACAATGGCGCGATTCCGTGCGTAAAGGTATTATAAGCGCAGTACCAGGATCGCATAAATTAGAGGTAGTTCGGTCGACGTGCATGAAGTGACGTAATCACTCTTAACGATTTATGCACTCCTATTTTCTTGCACTGATTATGAGCGTGAGGTTTTTTTCGTTACGGAATTTTTTCGATTCGGTCTCCGCGCTCAAAGGCCCGCGATAGAAGCTATGCAATAGCTTAAAAAAAAAGACGTGTGGCACTCGAGGACTGCCGCGGTAAAGCTATTGCATACATTTTGTATCAACTTATGCAATTATAATTATTTATTTATTTTATTTATGCAGTATGCAGTGTCGTGATAGCTCAGAGAGCAACGAACCTGTCTCAAATTTATAAGGCCCCTTAGGGCCATGGTTCGAATCTGGGCGTGTACCAATGAGTTTTTCTGACTTAAGTACACAATATCACTGACACCGTGCTTCGGAGGGCACGCTAAGCAGTCGGTCCCGGACGCTGTCAATAGATGGCGGTCGTTACAGTCCCCTACCCGCAGTAGAGCAGCGTGGTGGACTTAAGCTCCAAGCCCCCCTCCTCACCATGGGGGAGGCCTAAGCCCCTGCAGTGGGGTAAGAATGGGCTGATGATGATGCAGTATTAAATCTGAGTTACTCCCAGTCGCGCCTAAAGAAGTTTTACTTGAAAA
The DNA here is from genome assembly GCA_949709985.1 of Luffia ferchaultella. Classification (NCBI taxonomy): domain Eukaryota; kingdom Metazoa; phylum Arthropoda; class Insecta; order Lepidoptera; family Psychidae; genus Luffia; species Luffia ferchaultella. The sequence continues at coordinate 6,524,752 of OX453254.1, forward strand.
ACAAAGAAAAAGAAATACTGCATAAATAAAATAAATAAATAATTATAATTGCATAAGTTGATACAAAATGTATGCAATAGCTTTACCGCGGCAGTCCTCGAGTGCCACACGTCTTTTTTTCTAAATTTACTTATTTTTATTACGATTCATTCAAAATTATTAAAAAAGAACGATGCAAACATCCCACGCATTTCTTCCTTAAATGCGGACAACTCATTGTTACCAGTACTAGTGCTAGGCTGCGATAAATCAGAGGGACTGTCGTGTTCTTTTCTCTTTTTCGCACGAACGAAAACAGAGTTTGGTGGGGTAATAGTTGGTTCAAGCATAATCGAGTCGTTCAAGTTTGATTCGGACAAAGACTTATTCATATCGCCACCTTGTACTAGGAGAACAACAAGCACGTGGAGATTATAGTCAAGTATTGTACTTACTGTACTGTACTGTAAGTACTTGACTATAATCTCTACGTGCTTGTTGTTCTCCTAGTACAAGGTGGCAGTTTAGTCTTTGTCCGAATCAAACGTCAAATATGACGTTAATAAATTATGTGGGTCCCAGTCACAGACAATTTTGTCTGTGGTCCAGCGCGACAATAGCGCGATTCCGTGCGTAGTGGTATTATAAGCGCAGTACCAGGATCGCATAAATTAGAGGTAGTTCGGTCGACGTGCAGTGATCAGTAATCACTCTTAACGATTTATTCACTCCTATTTTCTTGCACTGATCATGAGCGTGAGGTTTTTTTCGTTACGGAATTTCTCGATTCGGTGCCCGCGCTCAAAGGCCCGCGATAGAAGCTTTGCAATAGCTTAATAATGAAGCGGTAACTGTATACCTCGACGATTCATAAGTTTTTGCACAGGTCTACTTGTTTTAATATATTTTGAGTTTGGAAGAGAAAGCGTCGATACAGGCATCACGGGCAAGCCGTGAATAGAAAAAAGAAACATCTACCTATATATTCGTTATATTAAATGTATAAGAATAACTACATGAGTTCGCTTCTTAGGAAAGGTCCGGTATTTTTTCTATGTCAAAACCAACTCTCGGTAGAATTGTACATGATATCTCCATTATTCCTTTTCCGCTTATTCTGAAACTTTTATGTCCTTTCATAACAGAAACGTGTAAGTTAGGTCGTTGAATAAATTATTTATGGTTCATTTTGTAGCTTTTTATTATATTTTTCAAAACCTTTATAAGGCCGGTTGTCCACGGTCCGATATCTATCGGACTGTCGTTGGATCTGCAAATATCGACGGTTGGAAATAGGCAAACTCGCGTTGTCCCCGAGTCCTTGTCATAACTACCATTTTCAGTAATGTCAGAACCGACACTTGTGGACAAGTACAAACTTGTTTTGTATTGCCGCCACTTCGGCGCATACTTTATTTCTGTCCGATATAGCCGTTCGTCCGATTTACTAAATTGTCGAAGTGGAAAATATCGGATGTCGGATATCGCAAGTTGCGTAGACAAGCCCTGTGTATAAACATTTACTACAGTACTTCGTGGAAAAACGGCCTAAGGATAGTCCGTTGACTTTAAATGGCGGGTCGATGCGCGAAGTAAGGGGATGATTATCGGTTTGAAATAAAAAGCTAGGTAATTCAAAGCGCACCGATTGGTCGATAGTGATATCTTAAAATATCTTTTCAATATTTAAACATCTTCTAACCAATTTTTCGGACTATCCTATGCAGTTTCAAGGTTGAAACATGTGCAACTGGGGTTCAAAATTTAATGTAGGTATTCGAATGTGAACTTACTAGCCAATGAATCTGTTCAATTAGGTTGTTGGCACTAACAACACTTAGCAATCGTATGATTCCAACATTACAGCGTGTTAAGTACTGAATTTAGTAGAGTAAGAGCTTTTTCACACGCGCTGGAAGCCGGGAAGCTCGCGCTGGGTACCGGGTGGCGTAGTGTACGGGCATGTTCACGGAGATATGTAGGAACCGGCGTAGTTTACCGGGCAGTTACGGTTGCATATACTTCGCCACCGGATACCCGGCACCGCCGACTATCCGGCACCCAGCACGTGTGAAAAGCCCTAATTCATCCATTGATGGTTATCTTGTGTCGGCTCGTAAAACGCATTCATCTACGCCAGAGATCTATGCTCACGGACAAAATAACCGCCAATGTCTCCAAAATTTTAAAATATGTTTAGATTCAAATTTAATTTCATTTTAGATAATAATTTGTGTAAATGGTTTCATATTTACCTATTGCATTATTAATTTATCAACGAAAAATTAATAATTCTCCATTTACGATTAACAAAAAAAAAACATTTAAAAAATTGGGCGGTTAATTTTGCGCGTATTAATTATTGTATCAATGTTTCCTTTCTTTTATTAAGAAGTCTTTGTAGATAACATTTAATAAAAACCATTATTAGGTATTTTGTATTTTTCGTCACAATAGTAGTTAATTTGCTAAATTATGAAAACACTAATTAGAGTATTTCGGTGAATTTCAGCTGGTTACTCCGAGGATTCTGACTACACGTCCGATCTCAACTACCCTGTTGGCCAGCACCCCAACTGCAGTGCCTCGCAGTTCAGAAGTGCAGCTCACCAAATACACACACCGCAGGTATAATTTCCATGCAAAATTTTGTGAACACTAAACCGACAATGGGATATCTATGGTACCAGGAGCTAAACTAAAATGTTTTTTATCAATTCAATTAAATTTATTTATTAAATCAAGACCCTGCTAAGGCTTTTATGAATGTCATAAAAGTACATCATAATGTTCACACAAACGGTTACATTAAACATCATAAAACTTCACATAAAAAAATAATATATCATTAAGTGAGTAAACAATGCAACAATACGCTAATTGAAATAAAATAAAACATTACTGTCGATATAGATAACAATGTCATATAAAAATTCAATAAAAAATATACTTCAGTGTTTAGATAAAAGTAACTGACCCGGCGAACTTCGTACAGCCTCAGAACCCACAACAGTTTTAAACATATATGTTTTGTAGCGCCCTGGTAGCCCATAACCACAATCCTTATCTAAGAACTTGCTTTTACGTGATACCTATGTAAAGCGAAAAACCACGTCAAAATCCTCCCAACCGTTTTAGAGAAATATATCTATCGCAGTGCCCCCTGGTAGCCCATGACCGCAAACCTTATCAAAGAACACGCTCTTAGGTGATATGCAGCGTAAAATGCAGCGTAGAAATCCTCCTACCAGTTTTAGAGAAACGCATTTATTGCAACGCCTCCTGGTGGCTCATAACCGCAATCCTTATTTAAGAATCTGCTATTAGATGATGTCTATGTAACACAAAAAACCGCATCAAGATCCTCAGAGCTGTTTTATGAAAACTTGCTATTGCAATTCCCTCTGGTGGCTCATGACCATAAACTTTTATCCAAGAACATGCTCTTTAGTGATATGTTTATAACGCAAAAAACCGCGTAGAGACCCTCCCAGCCATTTTAGAGAAATGTTTTAATTGCAGCGCCCCCTAATGGCTCATATCCGCAATCTTGCAATAAAGCATCCTTTATAGTATGCTTGAGTCATTGATACTTTGCTTGCCTACGATTCAAACTTAACATAGTTCACGGAATGTGGAAAAAATTGGAAGTTTTTTGTAGAATCGTATGGAGTTACCCAGAAAAGATTTGCTCATCATTGAAAGTTACCTATCTATGAGTTATAATTTTATCCTTATTTCTTGTATCGATCTAGTGAACAACTGCATTTAAATTATGACTATTTATATTAATTTTCACAAATAACAGGTTTTCATAAATATAAAGAGATGATAAAGTTAAAATTCTTTGCATAGCTCTCTGAAGAACTCGTTAGGATTTAATTTGTAAATCATCCTAATAGCTCACTTTTATAGAATGAATATGATATCCAAATCTTAAGCCTAACTCCACAGAAAAACGCCATAAGACTATGAAAAAAAAGCGAAGGAGACTATTTTAGCGATCTCCGTATTTGTCATTTGTCCTATTTTTTTAGGAGCGCAAACGGAAAAACTCCGTTTTTTAGCAAGTGACTCAATATGAGAACTCCGCCGTACCTAAAAGTCGATTGCAATTCCTAAAAAGACCGTCTCGTCATCAAAATATATTTTATTGCCATCTAAAATTACTTGGGAGTCTATCTGTAATGTATTTGATGTTGAAATTCTTATACAATAATATTTCAACACGAATATTATTATATAAAAAGGCGCGATATGTTAGTAAGTTTGGATGTAGGCATAATTATCCAAAACTACTCATCTGAATTCAACATTTCTTTCACCAATATTTAGAATGGAACTTCAACATAGACATAGGCTGTCTGTTTGTTTGGTCGGTTGATTTCCGGAACGGTTGAACCGATTTTGATTGGATTTTTATAGACAGTTATGAGACTTTTCGAAAAGTAACTTAAATTACTTTTTATTTATACATATAAATAAAATAGAAAAGTCTGTGTGATTTCAAAATAAATATTTTTTCTTCATATGAGCTTATTTATCGTGGAACTTTTACTTCAGTTTGAAATAACAAGCGTAAAGTGGAGAAAAAAGTGGTAAATATAAAAGAAGATTATAGGAAATGAGTCTCCCACTTACCCCTATTACGAAGTGATAAGTTTAATTACGTTACATATAAAAAAATACGATATAATATATTTCGTATAACCACGAAATAAAGATATTTGATTTGAGAAAAATTCAGTCTACGCGGGCGTTCGCTAGTTAATACAAAGAGGCTTGGCTATCGTGGTATAATTAACTCGCTAATCACAACTGTTAACAAAGCACGTCATGTACAGAAATTTAAATTATTGTAAAAGACTGGAACTTAAACTAGGTCAAACCTGCATTATAGGTTTCCAGGCGTCCGCCCACCCCTCAAGATAAGGGTGAAAAAACATTGGAGTTGTTATTCTGATAAACATAAATTATTAAGTAGCTGGGTCAATGTAGTACGAAAGCAAAGACATTTCAGCATAACAAACCGAAAGGATGCTAGTGTCAAGGTACGTATTTTTATAAAAGAGTTTTGTTTTGCCTTTTTCCTAATACTTCATTATTTTTGAATTGTTAATTATTATTATCATAATTACTTTTATGGTATTTACAGTAATACTTATTTTTCTCACTGACGACTACATTTTTTTGTTTTCTTGTTGAAAGAATGATTTAACTAACTTTACCCGCCGACTTTTCAGATACACGGGTTATTAAGGGCTTAAAATAATTTTTATACTAACCGTGATAATTATGCAATGAAAAATCTGTGCTTGGATAGTCATTGAATGAGTCAAATCATTCGGCCTTCATATAGGATCAAAACTTTGTAGACATTTTATAATAAAATAAAACCATAAATTTTGACGTCGACGACCTAGGCCACATTATGTTTTGACGTCTTGCTCACCTTTACGAGTATCTCGGTTCGTCCCATGTTCGTCCCAGGTTTTAGCGAACGTGAATCGGCCACTGACCTATATGTACTTAGGGTACTAGACTGTATGTATCACAGTATGAAACTCTGCTCGAAAATCGTTCAGATTGCAGTGCTCTGAACGACTTTGAAATAGTCGCTTGTGGACCGCCTGTCAGTGTATTCGATTGACATTATTGTGTATTTTGGAAAAATATCTGAGAGAAATGCCTTGCTGTGCCTTTAAAAAGTGTATAAAAAACAACTGAAACTTTAAAAAGGCGGATGGGATTACTAATCATATTATTAATATATTATTAATTTAGTTTTTACTAATTAAATTTTGGACAATTACATATTTAACGGTTGCACATAAATCGAATTAGTTGGTAAGCATAACAACGATAATACTTCATCTCTTTTCAATATATTACATTGCTGTACATCTACCCTTTTCGCTATCTCTTTCGGCGCAGCAGTTCAGACACAAATTTTGAAAGATCAAAGAAAGCAGGGGCGTAATTCTCGCACCACTTGACTGTATGTCTAATAAAACATTGTCGATGAAATTCAATATTTTTCTAGCGAAAACGTAATTCTATATTCTCAAAAGCCATATAAAACATTATAATTTTCGAGAATCATATCAGACATACCAACTTTCATTATACAAAATTACGTTTTGACAAGAAACAAAATATGTTTCATTGAAATTGTCTCATGAGACTGAAAGTCAAGCGGTACGAGAATCACCCCCACAAAATTGCAGTCGACTATCTTCGGACGCGTTCGGCCATTCTCGTTTACGTTACGTGCGCTGTACAATATTTATTTATTTATTTATTTATTTATGGATGTATATTGTAGTGTAGTGTATAAGATGTAGAACATAAATGGAATTTCGCGTCTAGTACCTAGGTACATATAAGTCGGTGGAATTGGCTGAGGAACCTGAACTCAAATGTAAAAGTTATACTAAATACCACCTAGTAAGTAATTCCTGAGTTATAAACTTTCAAATTTCACTTTCTTACAGTTTTATAGTAGGTACTACCGATTATCCACAGAGATTATAAAACACAACGTCTCTTAGTCTGTCTGTTCGTACGCTCGAACTCGAGCCACACTGGTCTGGTCTAATTTACGTAATTCTTTTTTAGTATGGAAATACGTTATCTGGTCTGGTTTTAGTATACATATGGTAACGATACCCTAGGCCTGGAGTATATGGCAATAATAATAATAATGGAATTCAACTTCAATGGGCGCTATGATTAAATGTAGGGACGCGTGACTGTATATATCCTACGTACAATGTGGTCGTGAGTTGAAGGATTCCAGTACAAACTTCCTTTCCGACAGATAATATCACTGTTGATATTATCTGTCGTTTCCTTTATGACATATTACGAAAGAAGTAAACATTTTAATTGCGACTTTTCGTCTTAACGACTCTATCATGTAAATATTAGCTGTGTGTTGCTATGTGTGTCGTAGACTCGAATACCACTCGAAGGAGGTCTAATTAGGAGTTCGAAACATGATCAAAAAGGTTTAGAAAGTAGTTTAAACAATCTTCACTAGATGACGCTGCGCTGTGCTAAAAATGGCAAACACGTTTTTATGTGAAAATAACAATAATAAGCAATAATTATTATAGGTATATTTTGTATTATCAGTTTGTTTATAATGTTCTTGAGGAGGACAGTGGAGCTCTCTGAAACTTATCTTAGAAAAATCTAAAATACAAACTGTAAATTTTAGTTCGGTTAACAGTTGCACAATGTAAAGACATACATTGTTTTCTGTATTTGGACTCCAGGATCATGCACGATATTGTTTGGGCTGGTGGTGCAACCTAGAAGATCGATTGACGGCTTTTATAACTTGACGTGTTTACGGTTTCAGCGATCGCTGGAGGTGTCGCGCGAGAATTCGTATGAGCGCGAGGATTACCACATGCATGCGGACGTCGAGCCACTTTATTACAACAGCCAGCCAAGGAGTAACAGGTAACAAGTAATCGATAACGAGTTAGTTATGATAACGAAAGGCCCACCGAAATGAACGGGAATAAAAAAAAATATTAATAGAGCTTACCTAATTTATATTTCTTTTTTGAAATATTCTCATGCACAATAAATACATTTTTGCATCCTTTGGAATCAGTCATTAAAGCAGTAATTCCAGTATAAAGTGGATGTCCCCAAAATGGCTGATTTGTAAGCATCTACAGCTGCTTCCGAGTCTTCAAACCGTTGTCCACGCAATAAATCTTTCATGCAATATCAAATAGTTGCTTGGGCTCAGTCCAGGACTGTAAGGGGGATGGGTCATCAAGTAAATGTTTACCTGGCACAAAAAATCTTTTGTCCTACTGGCGGCGGCGGTGTGAGAACTCGCATTGTCGTGACGGAAAATGACGCCACGTTTTGGGTTAGCCCTGCGGAGTTCGGAAATCATTTTTGGTAGACAAACTGAAGTGTACCAATCAGCGGTAACTGTTCTGCATTCCTGTAAAGGTGTCGTGGCCACATGTCCTTTTTTTAAAACAAACGAAGCGACCATGTTTTTCGAGACGGTGCGGGAAACTGCCAGCTGATGCTTCCTTTCGGGCTCATAAGAATAAATCCATGATTCATTACCTGAGACTATATTATATATGGTTTTTGACTTATTTCCGTTGAATCTCTTCAGAGTAGTCCGACACCAATCAACACGAGCCACCTTTTGCTCCTCAGACAAATTATGGGGTACCCATCAAGAAACAAGCTTTCTGACGTCCAACTGTTTATGCAAAATTGTTTGGATTGTAGTCATTCTAATGCATAAGATTGCCCGGATCTGCTCATATGTCACAGGCCGGTCGTCTAGAATAATTTTTTACATAGCCGCTACGTTTTCAGGCGTTACTGCTGTTTTTTGTCGACCTGTAGAAGGGACGGTGTTGCGAGACGCACGATCACGTCGAAACTAGATTTAATTATTTCGTAACCAAATGCAGTAGCGTACGCGGATAATTAGATTCATCGTAATTTAGTAAACTTTGGGTACATATTCCAGGGAAAATTTATTTGAAATAAAAGTTAGAAAATTTATTGACCTTTCTTATGGTGTAATAATTTTAAATTTTTTTTTGGTAATTACAATTAAATCCCAACGGCATTATCTTGGTGTCACTGATTTTCGAACCCTCTGAATCGTACTATGTAGGATCTCATTTGATATTTTATTAAATAGGAAATTCATACATTTAAAGTAGCAAGAAAATTCGCTTGAAAATAACACACAACAGTTTATTTGAACATTTCCATACAATATTTTTTTAGCGTTTGATTTAGGTGGTCTAACCTGATTTGCTCGGCGTGCATATATAGGTGACGAGCGACGGATTGTCCCGTAATTAGTGCGCATCGCTGAAAAGATTACATTTCATAATGAAAAATGTTATTGACTTCAAGAAATAAATAATGAGATAAAACTGGATAAAATCAGAGAATCTCTGAATAGCATAAATGAAATAAAGCGTTGAATTTATTCCTGAAGTATAAAATTTCTTAATAACAAAATCTTAAGTTTTATGTTAGAAGGGACTTAGGCCTCCACTCGAGATGAGAGGGTTTCCGTATTAGCTACATAGTTCGATATCAGTCGTTCATATAAATTTCAATACAAAAGACCACTATAAATGTACAAATAAAGACGAAAACGGTTAGGGCGTGACAGTTGTAAGTTCGTATAAAATAAAAATCACTAAAGTCGAGAAGAACTTTCTTCTCATATTTCTGTTTTTGTTTGTATTTTTGCGTTCACGCAATGTATTTGTATATTTCCCGTTCCAGAATGGAGTGCTGGTCGCAATACCAACCAGATGTGAGACAGGCCAGCATCGAATCAGCTGTGTCGTGGCGAACGGCTACCGAATGGCACTCAACAGGTGAATGTCAGCTATGAATCTATAATATTGTCCATGGTCAATCCTCGGTCTGGTAGAACGATTCTAAGGACTCTCAAGGCTCTTGGTGAAAATAAGAAACGATTTCTTGTTTCATTCTTCGACGAAGATCTCTTTATAGTCTAGGATGTATTTGACATATGAAAACTTATTCACTCAAAAATCTCACCATCGACTTCATAATACATGGGTGAATAAGTGTAAAGGGAACGGAAAAAATGGAAATTTGATTCAAGAAACATTAGCTACTTAATGAAAATGAGTAAAAGAAAATCTGATTCAAGAGTGTATTTTTAAATAAAAAAAAATGTCTGAAGATATTTTTTCTTAATTATTTTACTTGTGGCTATAAAATTTATCGGTTGCGAAAAACAGTTTACTAAATAACAGAATGTCACTAAAATTTCGATTGATAACAATTTACGTAATTCCTCTAAATGAGAATATTTCTCGAAAGAAGGAAGTAAGAAATGGAATCCATTAACATAGTCACAAAGTAAGGAGCAGATAGCGCGTCAATGGGCTTGAAACAAAATTTTAAAATTGCGCTGATGCTCATTAAAATTAAAAGGAATAAGGTTCTAAGTGTTCTAGAATTACCTCTTAAAACATTTTCATTTTTTTCAAGTATTTGCCAGATATTTATGAAAATTCATCTGTTGTTGAAACTGTCCCTGTAACCTGGGTTGTTGAGGTTATTGCTTTGTTTTCGAAAGTGAAAAATCAAGGTTAAAATTAAATAAAAAATATTGAGGTTGGGTCACTGCGTCAAATAAAATTGTAATATCCTACTGAATCAATAAAAATATTATGACTTTATTTAGTCTAAGATAAAATATATCACTAAAAAAATCGGTTATCTGTAAAGTCAGTTTACTGAAGATAGTTGAACGTGACAACGACATAAGAAAATACTGATGGAACGGTTGCATTTTTCAAAAGAAAATTTTAATTTTATTTGTTTGATAGATATTTTGTATGGATATAAAGAAGGAGGTAAATGGAAATCACAATTGAATTGATCAAGTTACATTTATTTGTACGCATAAATACAATTGTCAATTTTTTTTTACAATGTACATAGTTTTTACAAGTATGAATGTGGGTTGAGCATTTGTTTTACATGGAACGCCTCAGAGCGAGGTAACGCCGCATGCGTCATGTTTTTTCGTGCGTGCAGCCGGCTCCTTCGAATTATAAGACGTTGTCACGTCAAAATTTTAAAGACGATATTTGTTGATATGATTTATTTTAATGAAAAGGTATAAATTGATCTATATTTTTGGACAAAAATATGAAATCTGTGTTAAGAAATTTGACCCAAGCCCTTTGGAATACGCTTCAAACAAAATACATTAAATTATAGTTTATTCATGTATATAAATGAGCTTAGTTATTGATCTGTGTATGGTTGCATCCAGAAATGGATCATGTGGCAAGTTCGACCTCATCTCACATTTTTGTGGGCAAGACATATTCAAAGTACATCGGCTTTGATCGAAGAAGATATCAGTGTAAAGTATTTTCACTCTAAAGAAGAATTGTTTAAAGTTACATGAAGTAATATAAAATATTGAATCGAGTAGTACAATTTTCTTATTTTAATGAGAATGACATTTCAACTAAGATGAATAATCATAAAGATTTTTGTGGTTTCCAAGAAACTATGTCCTTTCGACTGTTTTAGACTACATTTTCTTGCGCGAAGATTAAATTTGTTTGTCTTCTTTTCAAAACGTGATGGACTAACACACTGATGTGATTATTTTACATACATTAAGGGAATAATATTCGTAGTAACATAGGGTAATGTTTATCCAGGTTGAAGGTTCCCATGTAACACAAAACTAATTTACATTCGAATTGAACGACGAGTACCTACAACTTCTAGTTATGAGAAGGAATTGTAGTAATAAATATCTATAGTATAAACTCACACAGTGACTTTCTAGCCATGAATAATTGATTTTTTTTACAAACAAAAAATAGTAAATAAACCGGTCAAGTACGGGTAGGCTTGAGCACAGAGGGTTCTGCATCATCAGTATCGTCATAGTGTAATCGTCCTTGGCTCGTTAGTGAAAAAAAAAAAACAGCGTGATAGGCGAATGTTACCTAATACAGCGCCATCTATCGCGGAATAGGATTACTAGCGAATGTGTGAACATCTTAGCTCTAGACCCATAACAGGGGCTAAATCAAGGACTTTGCTTTATAATACCTTGGGGTAAATGAACATCGTGATAAAGTGAAGTCGTGATAGCCCAGAGCGCAACGAACCTGTCTCAAATTTATAAGGCCATAGGGCCATGGTTCGAATTCGGGCGTGTACCGATGAGTTTTTCTGACTTAAGTAAATTAACTATCACTGACTCCGTGCCTCGTGGAGCACGTTAAGCAATCGGTCCCGGACGCTGTCAATAGATGGCGGTCGTTACAATCCCCAACCTGCAGTGGAGTAGCGTGGTGGATTTAAGCTCACCCCCCCGGGGAGGCCTAAGCCCCAGCTGTGGGGTAAAATGGGCTGATGATGAAATGAACATCTAGAGTCATGTCGTCATGGACAGAGACGTTATAAAGAGATCGTTAGAATTTCTAAATAAATATATAGATAACTAACCTAATATAGCTACTGCCTTTGCGTAAAACACACTGTTTTAAGTTTATGTCAAAATAAAAGTGTTAAGTAAAATTTAATTATGTATTTGGAATGGGCTATTTACTACCTTTCATTTGATATCTGTTTTGTTGCAATACCAAAAAATATTTAATTACCCCTCTCTTTTTTTTTTTCACAGACGCTTTATTGAATTATGATATACTACTACTATCAGCCCATTAATGCCCCACTGTAGGGGCTTAAGCTTTCTCTCGGGATAAGGGGGCTTGGAGCTTAATCCACCACGCTTCTCCAGTGCGGTTTGGTGGATTTTGATGACTGCCATCTATTGGTGGCAACCAGGACCGACGGCTTAACGTGCTCTCCGAGGCACGGAGTCAGTGATAGTTATTGTACATATGTTTGAAAAAACTCATTGGTACGTGCCCTGGGATTCGAACCACGGCCTTCTAAACAAGAAGCGGGCTCGCTACCACTCAAAGTTGATATCGTATATATAATTTCCACTTTGTCACAATTAAGACGAATCTAACGACACCTCATATGTTCAAATCCATGAAGCCGTTTAGGCGATGTGTGGCATAGGAATATCTAGGTTACATCCGTAGGTACATACTCTCGAAAAGCTATCTTTCTCAGTCGAGTAAAAATGAAGATATCATCTCATGTGACACGTAAATATGCTCGGAATTGTAGAAAATGCAATTCAGAGGGAAACTTATATTAAAAAGAATAAGCATAGAAGTTCAGTACCGAGCGAATGCGAGAGATATTACAGGTAAAAAGGAAATGAAGAGATCGTCGCGTTTTACACAAATCTCTACGGCTTAGATACGATCGAGCACGGCTAGTTTTTTTTACACTTTTAAAAAAAAAAACTGGCCATTGGTAGACGGCCCTTTGCAGCACGTACCTAACATGGAATAAAATTTTTCCGTACCGGGCGTTTACTAACGCATTATTAGTTTCGTAGTTATTAGCGATTCAAGTCTTATAAATATTTTGTCACACAAGAAAGTTTGACCTTCCTGTTACTGCAAAAAACAAATAGATGAATGTTTACGTCAAAAATAAAATGTTTGATTTTATTTTTTAGCCTCAGTTTGTACATGCTGTAAAGACTATATGATTTGGTGACCTTTTCTATCTCATAATTATATAATAATGAACAGCACTTTGTTTGCAGAAGAGCAACGGCGGCCGAGTTTAGAGCGACAAAACACATTGTATGACGACATGAGCTATGGATATGAAACATATGCCAGCACTCATATAGGGTAAGGATACAATTTACTTATTTAATAATTAACAATTACATAGATAATTGTTGAAACGAAAGAGTAATAATAGTTCGAGGTTTCATGTAACGGGAGATCTAGCAGCTGCACGAAAACTTCTCTGATAGAATAAACAAAACTGACCGGTTGGCTGAGTGGTTAGAGACTCTAACTGCGGAGCCGAGGGTCGCGGGTTCGATTCCCACCCGAGATAAATATTCGTGAGTACGAACATGTCTACTTGTTCCGTGTCTGGGTGTAAAAGTATAAATTAATTTTAAAAAATAAGTATGTATATCGGTCGTCTAGTACCCCATAATACAAGCATAATACTTGCTCACTTTGGGATTAGATAACGCTGTGTGGGATGTCATAGATTTTATTATTATAAAAACGTTTTATCTGGAATATATAGCATTTAGTGAACCAACCAGCTTAGCTCTCGCAAAACGATCGCGAGCGTGCAATATTTTTTACACAAACTAGTTCCATTACAGACCTGATATTTTTCAGAGGGAATATAATTACCAAAAAAATACAGTCCTGACATTAATACGTCGACTTTGTCGTAGTCAGCAGCAGTGCATGTCTTCAGAGCTGCCCTTTCGCCAATTCGTCAGCTCTCTCATTTCCTTGCATGCCTGCATGCCCTCGCAACTAGAAAAACCGGACATATTTGCCCTCCTTGGCTTCCCCCAGACTTCCTAGATCGTTAGTGCAAACAGATGCTCGCTTTTGGATTCCGTGAAAAGTCAAAAGACGATCTCGAATAACGCTCGTAATGTTATCAGGGCTTCCCCACTCCCTTTCGTTAGTGAAATCGCTCTGGAGAGCGTATTGAGCTCGAAATGAAATACAGCAGGAGGGGGCCAGACTGATGGTAAGATTGTTTTAGAGTTCATCCCCCTTTCGAGCTCTCTCTGGCGGCAAGTATAGTTCTGCGAGAGATTTCACTTGGTTTAGCGAGGCAGTATTTTTTTTATCCAGATGATTGAAGTATTCGCACTTTGAACTGTTGGAACATACTTACTTTTTAAAATATATCAATCTACAATTGATACTGAAAGAATTATGCGTTTTACTATTATCGCAACGTCTTATATTATACGTTTAGTTTTGGAATTTTATGTTATACAATACAGTATATAATTATAGGCGGACTACTGTAAGTCTGACATTCCTACCCAGATACGGGACAAAAGTATGGTACTGGTCGCAAGATCAGTAATGTCTTACGCATTCGCTAGGGTTCATACGTATATGCAATAGTTAGACAGAGGCGAAAGAGGGCCTCGGACTGTATCTTCTTTTCGCTCAGCGTGGGTATAATAGGAAGGCCCATTTTTTCATCTGCAACATATTTCATATTCAGAAAATATATTAGTATCTAATAAATTTATTTAACAGGGACCACGCACAGCTATTGCAGCAACAGAGTTACGAAGAGTATTACGATTCAAGTAGCGTGTTCCAAAGCTCTTACGTGACTGGCTGGGACCTCGACACAAGTCAATACGATCAGTACGAAAATGCAGTAAACAAAAGGCGCTCGTCGGTCGTTCAGTTACCACAAGTACCCCAGAAACAGGCAAGTTTCATTCTTATACGTGAGGTTTACGCAGATACCAAAACGGAGGTACATAACAGATCATCACGTATTTATCATTAAAATACAGATATAAAAACACGGCAAGATATATCTGAGCGATTTTTTTGTTCACATTCTTATAGTTAGGGCTATAAGATATCTTAGGGATATCTTGTTCTTTCTGATGTCTAAGGTTTATTCATACTTTTAATTTTATCATTTTGGTCTATAAAGTGGGAAAAATAAATACAAGTTTACACAAATAAAATGAACGGATCTCCTGCTTTCGCACCAACTTCTTATGACTTTGGAAATGAACCTAACGGAATAAAGTAAACACGCATATTTTGGATAATATTTTTCGAAATAAATTTTTTTCGCAAAAAAAAATAATTAAACAACTGTATCTGAATAAGTTTAAAACTTCGAAATATAACATTCTGTACGACATTTCGATCAAACAAACCGAATTAGTACGAAATGTAACACCGACGCATATCCGACTTCCAACTAAGGGCACCCTTAACCACTACTGCCGTTGTCCGATTCTAACAATTTTAGTCTCCATCGATTCCCCGTTTAATTATCCAGAGCTGTTTTTTTTTTCTTCTTATTCGGACATAGTTCTCGAGATATCGGGCTCCCAAACTGAAAATCGGGGAAAAAAATTGCGATTTTTTCGTTTTTTGCCGATAATTTTTTTGTTTTTGAACTTTTTCCGAATTGTTTTTTGCCATCTTGTAGAGCTCGCCAAGCTGCGTCTTTTGACACCACGTTTATTTCGATATCTCGAAAACTCTTCGTGCAATCTGCCTGTCTCACAAAACTCCCAAATGACCCCCTATACTCCAACGAAATGAAAGCCATTTCCAATGACAAAAGACAGCCATCAGGTAGTCTACACTATTGTACTAGAGGCATGTTACGGCGAAAAATAGATGGGGCATTTTTTTCCCACTGACTTCAGTCACCCTAAAATCCGCAGTACGATATATAATGGAATATATTTTCACTGAAATTTGATCAAATATGTTGACTATTCTAATAGGCATATATTTCAATACACACTACATGTAATAATAAATTCATTAGCTAATATGAGGCTTTAATAAAATAAATGAATGAATTTAATGTTTTTTACAAGAAATGCAATACATATAGATATACCTTGACTGACATATGGATGATGTGTGTTGCGTTCAATGGGCAGTATTTTTTATTACACCAGCTTTGACGACAGCATTTGGAGACGCCATCGAGCTACAGTTTTGTATAGCCGGCTCTACACATTGGCCAATATTTTCGCCAATGTTGTGGCAAAAATATTAGCCTAAAATTTGTGACGGTGTCCACGCGTTTTGAGGTCGTTCAGTTTGCTTCGGTTTAGGCTAATGTGCGGACGATATTAATATTTTGTCAAAATTAATATTGAGGCACTAACAGCTGCTGCCGTTTATTTATTTTCAGCATACCACCACTATGTAACTGTGTGTGAGAAAAGGGTAATAAAAACCAAGGGAGAAAAGGAAGATGGTGGATGTTGTGAAGACATAGAAACTACAAAGTTTTATAATATGGTGTTTCGATTGTTTTTTTTATTGCGTTTATTGAAATCGTGCGTACAGTCGCTTCGGAAGCTCGTTGCAAACTAAACACGCGGCCAACCTGTGGATGCGGTGCCCATAACATTGCTGTAACCACCCCACAACCCTTTAATCTGCGTTGAAAAACCAGACGTATACAGCGCCAATCTGTGGACCAACACTCCAATACATGCCCAGACGGCCACAAACCTCCTCTCTACATGATAGCCATTAGGTATAGGCCACAACATCGGCGAAAATATTGGCCAGTGTGTAGAGCCGGCTTATGACAATGTATTTAGTACACAATAACTCTTGGTCGTTTCTTGCTTCATAAATGATTTGTCTAAATAAAACAGGCAATTTTAGACACGAACATGTTCTACTAGCACTACAAGTTTTATAATTACACACTGAATAGGGGTAAATTCTTATTGTTTACACATAAAGTTAGTTTATTATAGGCGAACCACTGTAGGTCGATCTTCTCCACCCATCCTATATCCTCGCAAAGCGACGACAGGCGGCGTGTAGGGCATTTTCCGGCTCATAAGCGATATATAGTGATAGTTTGCACAATGAACGTGCGAATCACTCGACCGGTGCCTTCTTTTCGTCCAGCGTAGAGATAAAAGGATCGGGCTTACAGTGGTCGGCCTCTAAAACATCACGAGACAAACTATAGCTAATCTTTTTATGCCATAATTGAAGACTGGTATTTTTATTATAACAGCTGCCGGCATCCTCGCGTTTTTCCGATTTCAACGGAATGGCGCCGTACAAGCCGCGGACGCGACGAATCGCGGCCAGTCTACCCGGTGAGTTGACTTCTATGCTATTTTTTTTTAATTCAGTTATCTTTATTGTTTCATTTACATACAATAAATAGAACAGGGTGTGGAGCAGGGTTTGGAGTCTCCTTTTAAGCAAAAAGTATACTTGTACCAGACTCCGCTCTTCATAAGTACCTAAGACATAATTTACTTAATTGCTATTTTTTTTTCTTATCTATCCACATAGACAATTAAAAATCTTTACATTTTGTTTGTACGTATGATTTTTAGCTAAACTTTGTGCCTGATGTCTGTTTTATTATATAATTACAATTTTTAATATTTTTGTGTGTCTGTCTGTTTGCATGTCTTCCTACATTATTATTTTCTTTCGATCTTCATGTTTATTTGTTTCGCAGGAATATATCTATTCGTTCTTTTCTTCATGTTTAAAATGTAAAATTTCCTATTTTACTTATTAAATTACATAATAGTTATTTTATCATCAACTGATGATACAATGTCAGTCAACAGTATAGAAGTAGCTAAAAGCGCCCGTTCCGCTCCTCACTAGAACCACAGCATGCTATCGCTTATACACCTCGCCAGTAGTCGCGGCAAATGCCCGTTAGCAAGTATTTCATCGCGAAAATGCTGAATATGTAGTGAAATGTTGTAACTTTTCATGTGTAAGTATGAAATTGTGTGGACGCCTCCCTCTGCAAACGCGTCTCACACCTCCGCTGAATGGGACGCTCTGTCTCGTACAGTAAACATCTTACCGTGTCTTAATCAGGAGGCGTCGGAAGCTTTGCTATCTCTATGGTCAACAAACTGATCTAAATTAGAAGATATATAATTTGTACCAATACTTACAAATTAAATTGAAGTTTCTATCTGTGAGTTATGCATACAAACCTTGAGACCAATTTAGTTATTCAATATATACGGTTTTGTTTCATATGATATTTTTAGGTGCAGAGCAATGAGAACAAAATAATGTAAAGCGGAGTTTCACAACGTGCAGAAATCGTCATCATCATCATTAGGGTCTATTCTTCAGCCTGATTCTGAATTCAACTGACTGATTGCAACTTGTAATATGCAACTGTATGATTTCGGCATCGGCAGTGAAACTTAACTTGGGCAATGCGTGTCCAGCAAGTTTAATATTTTATGTCAACAATATCTTTTTATTTTCGAATAGCGACGCCTTCATCAACGCCGAAGCGCGGACGAGCGTTGCCCGTGCCTCCCGGTGGCGGCAGCTTGACGGGCCGCGGCAGAAGCCGCCGTTTGCCCCGATTGCCATATCCGCCTCCTCACCACGTGCCTTACACACCCGGTTAGTGCGCCAGTTCGTTATTTCTTGATAGTATGATGATCAATTTTCAAAATGGTTTAACAGAAAAATTGCCCTCAAAACCTAAAGTACTAAATTATAGTCAAATGATGCCTTATATCGAGATAATACAATGTACAAAGTTTCAACCCTCCCCAAGTCTTTTGTACCAATGCACATCGAGAGGTTTACACCCAGCCGAGGAAGATGTTGAACTACCTAACCCACGTCTCATTGTAAAACATAAATATTGCTATAAATGTCGCTCTTATAGAGATTTTTATAATAGTATCAATCAATGCAAGATTGTGTAGCTATTCAATCAGTACATACTGTTAAATAAGGGATGTTTCAAAAACATTTAATGAAGAAAACGTTTTTTGAAGATGACATATCAGTCTTTAAAGCGCTTTCCAACTACAGCTCAATGCCTACTACTATCACATTTATGTAACACTAGCGACCTCCCGCAGCTTCGCTTGCGTAGACTACAAATTCCTGTTATAGGTACTATTAACGTTCGAGATGGTTTATTCGTACTTTTTGCTGGAACCAATTTTGGTTACACCCATTCAAACTTTCAATCTTCATTTTCCTTCCACCCTTTAAAAAAACCGATACAATTTTTCATCTCCCGTTTCCCACCCTTAAAATGTGGAAATCTAAAAACCCTGAAACACGTCATTATTTAAGTCTCTCCATTCCCATCCTTAAGTTTGAAATTTCTAAAAAAGCCTTTCTTAACTTAATGCTCACGTTATAACATAAACCTATGATCCAAATTTAAGCTTCCTAGACCTAGTAGTTTCGGCTGTACGTTGATAGATCAATGTGGACAAACGACAGGCAGATAGACAGACAAACAAACACAAAAAAAAGCTTATGACACTCTTGACAACCTTCTTTCCCGTCTATAAAGTTTTCTTATAATCTGTTTAGCCGTTCGAAAGATTAGCTACAGTCAAATAGACAGATACACGTACAGACAGACAGACGGACGGACAAAAAGTAACATTTGTTAGCTTTGACGACCTTATTTTCGTACTTGTGATGTTTCATTAAAATCGGTTTAGACAGATGGACGTGCAGACAGACATACAAAAAGTTCTGTATGTCACTTTTGACTACATCCGTTCCATATGTGTAAAGTTTCATCAAAATCGGTTAAGCCGTTGTGGCCGAAGCCGATTTGCTCGAATAGACAGACAGTTCATTTTCATATATATAGCCTATAACCCTCCGCTAGATTCAGGCTATCAAAGGCAAAAAGAATTTTTCAAATCCGACTGGTAGTTTCAGAGATTAGCGCATTCAAACAAACAAACAAACAAACTCTTCTGGTTTATAATAAGTATTTCTATTATATAGATTAATAGATTATAAGATAATAAAAAAATAAGATATTACTGAAAACCATATCAAAGTCTATTGCATGGTTTGGAAATAAAAAGTTAACGAACAGAGGCAGACAGCAAATTTATTTTCTCCCGCTCTAGTTTTCATATTTCGATAAAAACTGCTAAGATATCAATTTAAATTGTATGGTGTAAAAGGGCATTTATAATATGCATGAAATGCTTAAGACAACTAACGTATTTAATTTGATAAGGATTAATATCACGTTTAAAAAACATCTTCGCTAATAGTTCATTATGTTAGAACAAATTTGATTGTTATAAAAAAGGTTATAGTAAGTTAACCTTAAAAGATACACATATGCTGTTGCAGACTTTTGGTTAGAACTTTTAAAGGGGAACAATTCCGTAATATATAATTTTTGCTTAACATCAACCGTTTACGCACCGCACGCGACGGAAGCTCTCAAAAGGAATAATTTTTCCCGTTTTCGCAACATTTCTCATTGATGCTCCACTCCTATTGGTTGTAGCGTGATGTGGTATAGCCTATAGCCTTCCTCGATAAATGGACTATCCAACACAAAAATAATCTTTCAATTTGAACCAGTAGTTCCTGAGCTTTGCGTGTTCAAACAAACAAACAAACAAACTCTTCAGCTTTATAATATTAGTATAGATTTCGAATTTTAGTCTTAGCTCCAAAATAATCGACGCAATACCAAAAAATTGCATTACAGAAAAACAAATATTTTTTCACTGGTTTAACATAAGATAATATATAATGTATGAAATAGTTGGAATGTTAGGTTTGCACAACTCTTAAACTAGAACTTCTGTGCAGGCCTTAATATTTTTTTTACGCAACTGAGGCTAGGTAATACTAATGAACTTGTTGCTACATTTATTGGTTTAGAGCATCACCAATTCGCCTCCGAATAAGTGGGTTCATTTGTAATAGTTTTTGTAAGAAACGTCTTACCGCTTTATTTTGGAAGATATTCAACAACAAGGAAAATAATACATTTTTACCTTAGCGAGGTAGCAAAAACTGGACTTGATGCTGACAATGACCAACTCTTTATTGTGTGTGATATATCCGTCATCAGAAAAGTTCTAATAATATATATAATCATGTTTAGGCCAAAAACAAAATTCCACCGTGCAAACCTTTCACAATATGTATATCTGACTTATTTGTTATAGATACATATGTGTGGACCTCTCAATGATACTTTAAACAATGCATTCATAATGAAACTAATCATGTCTGATGCAGAAGGTTTGTTCAAGCTATTAAAACTCGGTGATATATTGTCGTCGATCATGGTTTTCATGATGTTGTCAATGAATTTGAGGATAAGTGCCTGAAAGTTCTACTGCTTGCATTAAAAGGGAATAAAGCACAGCTTGATACCTCAAAAGCAAGTGAATCGTGGTTTGTCACGAAATCGAGATGCGTTGTATAATCTGTTCATGGAATATTAAAACAAAAGTATAATTTACTAAACAATAAAGTTGACAATAAAGTGTTACCCAAAATTTGAGTAGATACGTTTAGAATTGCTTATTTTATAAATAACAAATACGCCAAAAGACTGCTCAGTGATGTTAATAATACAGTTGAAACAATAAACTATTTAAAGATAAAACCTAGTGAAAGAAAATTACATGGTTCAATTAGTGTGTGGTGGAGACTAATAAACGGATACAAAAGAAAGTTATTTTCAACAAATATCACGTAAGGACTTGTTAGACTTGACTGACCCGTTGCCCGAGTATATAGAGACGCTAACTGCAGAACCGAGGGTCGTGGGTTCGATGCCCACCCGGTACAAATATTTGTGTGCATGAATGTATGTATATATTATAAAATAGAATATTTTAGTACCCCATAATACAAGCAGAATACCTGCTTAGTTTGGGATGAGATGGCGCTGTGTGGGATGGCCCAGATATTATTATTAGACTTTCCTGTGCTGACACATAAAGATCCACACTTATTCTTTGTCAATTATAGTAATAAGCATATTGATTGTTCTATCGTCGTCGAATATCGACATATAAACAAAAATATACCATATTTTTATGTGTTATGAACTAAATCAGAATAATAATAATACATGGGACTTCCCACACAGCGTCATCTAAACCCAAAGTGAGCATGTATTATGCTTGTGTTATGGATTAGTACACAACTGATATATATACTTAAATATTCTTTATACATATATGAACATTTTTCATCTAGACATGGAACGAAATAAACATATTCATGCACACACATCGGGCAGGAATCGAACCAGCGGCTTCGCAGTTAGGGTCTCTAACCACTCGGCCATTCGGTCAGTCATTCGGTCTAGAATAGTTACACAACATACTATGGTTGCAGTAGTGGTTCATAATATTATGATATTATATCATATATATATGGACCACTACTGCACTTGCCGAAATGGAAACAGAACTGCCAGGCGCTATTCTAACATTGCCTCAGTGATTTGTTGTTTATCTGAAGTCAAATTAATGTCATAGTATTCTAAAACCTGCATAAATTCTAACAAATATATTTGATCGTTCAGATATTTTTACGGTAAGTAACGAGAATAGGGACGAAGAGTAATTTTAATTAAGATAAAAAGTAGATATGTAAAAATCATAAAATTTACATGATTCGCACACATGTTCGCACATTATAAAAAAAGTCAAAACATTATAAATCTATTTTAATTTTCACGATAAAACAAATAGGAATTCGAGAATTCATATTTACGTTTCACTTACCTGGCTTACGTGCATTTAAGAGTGCGGTTCATTCCCATCAAATAACAGCCACAATTGACACTTTTGCCAGTTTTGCGTTCCACACGGAAAAATATCGCTAAAATCGTTCAGGTGTAGCAATTTAGCTGTCAATGTTATGTTTTTTAAATGCATCGTTTTGGGCGTTTATAACTGCTACGGTAGATCCTACTCGGAACGTAGGTCGCTTGTATTCATTTCGATTTTTAATATTTCTTAAAGTAGTTTTGACGTTTGGCATTTAATAAGTACCGTTTCAGACACAATTTAAGTAAGATACAAATTTTTGTAGCGTTCGCGGCATAGGCGTTCGGGGCTGTTATTGAATGCGAATGGAAAATAGCCTAAAAAAAATTGACGTCTCAATGTGTCATGCCACAGCGTATATCGCGCTCTCCCGCCATTATTTAAATTGACGTTGTAAATTTTCGCACATGCATATTTTGCGTTCCCGTTCTACCATTTCCGTAATTTTGTTTTAGAACACACTCTGTGTTAAAATTGGACAATAATAACTACAAATAGGCGCTACTGCTGTCACATGATTGAATTCGCGATCCCAATTAAACATGATTCCGTACGCAACCGAGAGACACTTATTAACGCTTTGATGGTTTAACATTGTTTCGACGATATCAGCCAGAAGAAAGGTCAGGAATACAATAGAAAGTTTATCAATCTGATAATAGTGATACGCGCTGTTAACTGTCAGAATCATAACTTCATTATCCACTACCAGAACATCCCTACACTCTATCAAATTGGTCTCGACATCTTAGACCTTTGTAGCTTTTAGTATTATAACTGATAAAGGTATATATATGTATATATAAAGAGATAATGTATATGTATAGATAATGTAGTCTTTACATGAAATACACGGAGTGTAACTAGTTTAAACGATGGGGTGGGGGAACAGTAATATCGTAATTTTTTTTATTTGCTTTTGGCAAAGTTAAAAATTTACCTCAATTATTGGTTTTTGTGAAATAATTACAAATATCTCATAAATATTTCAAAACTCCGAGAATGTAATGAACGGCATAACTCTTCTATGTCAGAAATTGTGTATAATAATCACACAATAAACGTTGTAAGACACCCAATCAGTTTACTTTCAATAATTGAAAACCCTATTAAAACTTGAATTAGCGTTAAAACCCCTATTTCATCTTGCCCTGAAAAGACGCTAATCATATTTTTTGGCGTAAGAGAAGCATACGACGATTTTTTCGACCATGATTGTAAAAAAACAAATATTATTATTTTTATTTCAGAGCCCGAGAAGACCATACCTGACCCTAGTTATGGATACGACAGCAGCGGGTACCAGCAGCCATACGACTCCTCGACTGATTATCATGGCACTTATACTAAGTAAGTGCTATTATTATAACAATAACAAGTTTATGTGTGAGCCATCATGGCACGCCTGGCAGATGTTAAACATCTAAATTAAATCATATTTTTAAATGAAAACGTTGCGACCTTCTATCAGAACGTTTTTACTCTTATCCAAATGCGCTATTAGGTGAGGGATGTTGCTAAATGCTAAGAAAGAAGATATTGGTGAACATACATTTGCAACTAAACATATATATAGCCACACACAAAACCTCCTCCTTTTTGTAATCGGTTAATAAATGTTACGCTTCAATTTTAATTAGGTATATTTCTTTTATTTTTCTTTGTAGTTACGATGACGACGGCATGCAACCGTTCTTCGACGAAACTCCACACGCAACACCGCCAGCAATCGGTAGGTATACATTATTTTCGTTATACGATCCTCCGTATATGAAGTTAAAAACAAAATATGTGTTAAATTCATTACAAGGTTCCGATAAACTCCAACCCACGCTGTTGAATTTTATGATAAATTGATACTAACATATCAGTGGCAGTCCGTACTTTATTCGAGCAACGTGACTTGAAATAATTGTTTGAAATTCATTTAAATTAATTAACGATCTGTTACAGCACAAAAACTGCCTTGGAATGATCAAGAAATTACAAATCAATTCACATATACAACAACAGACGACGAATTGTTAATATCAAAATCACTGCCAACCACAAATTATTTACCACAACCTTCCATAATGAGTCAACAAAAATATGAAGAAACAAAATTCCGGCATGGCGATCAATTCAGTATACAGAATCAACAATTACAACAAGATTATCAGCAAGATCAACAGTACACACAAAAGAATTATCAGCAGCAAAATTTTCTACAAGACCAAAATTTACAACAACAGCATGATTTTCAACACCAAAATTTTATTTCGCAACAAAATTTTCAAAAACAGCAAAACCATCAGCAACAGAACTTACTATATCACCAACCCCAACAGCAACAACAACAAAAACAGTCGTCGCAGCAAATTCAAACAACAGTGATGACAGGTGCCGCAACATTAGGCTCAATGTTTGCTGGCGGGGCTAAGAAACTTGGCAGTTTGTTTGGTGCCGCAGCAGCTGCTGTTGCACCACCTTCGGTATTACAGCCTCCAACTACAACTACTACGACGCAAGTATCAGCGACACCTTTCACATCAGCAGTAGCGCCAGTTACTCCATTCACTACAGCCTCAACGACGGTACCTGTTTCTTCAGTAGCATCATTACCAGAAGTGTCACCATCAGTGCCGGTAACCGCTGCGAGTACAGCTTCGGCAATGTTACCAAGAACTCCTTCGCTAAGAAGGCAAGAGTCTATACAAAGGCCCACTGTCCGTCGTATACGAACTTTACCTGACGCACCTGATGACCTACCCCCTTCAACTTACGACGAAAGTGCCTACGATGATGAGTACCATAAGACTGAATACGATGAACATAGAGATCACGATAGAACGTCTTTAGACAGGTATCACAAAGATGAATTTGTAAGTGAAACTATACCCGAAGAAAGCGTTGATAATAGAATTACTGATGAAGCTACGGTCGTTCAAAAAGTTCCATCGCCTACTATGCGGAATACTACGCTTGTTAGAAAACCTTCTGTGGATAGTTACAACTCCGTTCAAACAGTTTCAGAAAGAAGAATCTCGCAAGGTTCATATCAACAGGAAGATAAGCTTTCTGTGACGACATCGCTAGAAGGTACGTTAAAATTATGAACACTCATAATTAAATTGTCCATCAGTGTATTAAGTGTATAGTAATAGTGTATTAAATACTAAACTAGTCAATCCCTTTGAAATCCAGAGTTAAAAACCGCGGACCGCGAAATACGCAGATTAAAGGTCAAATATGTATTATAATGTACCCCTGAATGCTTATCACGTCTACACGTAAATTTTTAGTTTGTGGTTTATACCGATTTTATTGACTGAATTTCCTGCAAAAGCATTAATGTAATGTACTGAAAGTTTTATAGTCATTTTAAACATATCGTCACAACGTATAATTTTTGCAATATTAATCTCGTTAATATTTAGTAATAGTTTGAATTAATTGCTTTCATAGTAGGCCTATGTTCATATGTTATTCACCTAATATTATTAGTGCATAAATAACCTTAATAATGGTTGATACTTTGTTGAAACTTTTTTTTTTAAATTAAATTTAGCACTCTGAAATGGATATTTCAAATATTGTGATTATTTTTCAGAAGTGCTCGGTGAAAAAAATAAAGTGACTTTTCAAGACGAACGGACTACTTATCATGAAGTGTCAGAGGACCAAAAACGGTTTCGTGTTATTCAAGAATCTTTTGATGAACAACAAGAGAATTATGAAGACGATACGACTTATCAGCAAGACGGACAATTTGCAGAGGACGAGAAATTTGAACGGGAACAATTTCAAGAAGGTGAAGAGACTTATCCAGAAGGAGATAGCGTTTTTCAAGAAAGCAAGGACAGGAGAACAGAAGAACGTGTGACGTTTCAAGAGGAACAACCTAAATTGACGCCGAAGCAACGATGGCATCGTGCATATAACAAAATCGTGATGCAGCTAAACGTGAGTGTTTTGAATTTTACACTGACGAAACCAAAACACAAAGTATTTATTTGTTTTTGTTTAAGTTTGAACTTTTCAATATTTTTAAATAATTGTTTTGTTTTTATGTTTTTGGTTTCGTTAGTAATTTTCCATATTTAATCTTTTTGATTTTGATTAGAACATATGTGTTTTTAATCCCAAGAAACTAAATGTGTAATGACACAAGGTTAGCCGCATTGTATTAATTACCTGACTTGTGACGACGAATTCTATGCAAATTATAAAGTACACTGAATATTTATTAGGACGACCCGTATGCTACAATTTTTTAATATGTAATATAAAACCAATAATGCGTTCCAAATCGCTAAATAATAGTAAAGGTTATGAAATCGGTTATTATGAAAATTTCTTTAAGTACTGAATTTATTTTAATAAAATGGAAACTCATCAATATTGTTGATGTAGATTTGTTTCTTTACGTTACATATATCAGAAAAATTATTAATAAAATGTGTTAAACGTTACGTTTGTTCTACAACAAAAGCTAAGAAAAAATGAGTCTACAATAATAAATCATTTATCAAGAAATCGTTTATAACTATCTGAAAGTTATCGGTTTTTCGGTTGTTATTTAAATTTTATTTTCTAAACAACATAGTTACATTACGAGCTACACTATTGTCTACAGGAAAACATAGGTGAATGAATAAGGCTGAAATAAAATTAAGGTCATCCGAGTCGTTCAACTTCGCGTTGATATGGGTAGATGATAATTTATCTATTTTTAGTACATTTGTACCTATGTTCGTAAACATTACGTGTATTGTATATTTAATTTGGATACCTAAACGTTTAAAAAAAAACTATAAGGCAACCTGTATTGCTTGTAGCATCGTAACATTTAAAAGGTAAAATGCTATTGAGTTACGTAATATAATCAGATTTTTGACAAAAGTGGCAATACGTAAATTACGTATCAAAGTATCCAGGACTTATTGGTCCGTGTCCCTCCTTAAAAACATATTGCCTATTAAAAATAATATTAGCTTTGAATCGGACATTTAAGTTTATATCAGCCTACCTACAGTAAAAACAGTTTCGTCTGATGATAAAAAACTTAAATGTTTCATGAAATTTTTTTTCGTGCTTTTTCCAAGAACTTTTGCTAAAATATGATGAAAAAATTTAAGATTAAAATATTTGTCGAGGTAACGACGATACATGGCTAACTAAACCGTAACATGACTCTCCGTAGAGTGAAGA
Source organism: Luffia ferchaultella (assembly GCA_949709985.1). Taxonomy (NCBI): domain Eukaryota; kingdom Metazoa; phylum Arthropoda; class Insecta; order Lepidoptera; family Psychidae; genus Luffia; species Luffia ferchaultella. Next base: position 6,552,704 of record OX453254.1, read on the forward strand.
TGGTTTACAGAGATATCCCATGGGTCTAGTTTTAATACATGTGTACGTTTATATCTTCCACTTTGTATGAAGTTAAAGGACTGGTTCCCTATATATGAATATTTGCACCTGTGGGCTCGTTTAATTATACCAGACTTACGAAACAGTATATTGTTTTAACTTACAATAGCTACGTGAACGGTAACCGTTTGCCAATTGTGTATTCAGAAACAAAGTGAAGTCTTTTATTTATCATCGTATTTGAAAACTTGACTACAGTGACCCACTGAATCTATACCCAAATGTAAAACTGTACCCAATTGTGTCTATATGAACTGCACAATCGTCTGCCCTGTCACACCCCCTACAAACAGACCCACAGAAATACATATACCTACTCGCGCATAAACTACCACACATACAAACAGTCGCCATTCAAACAGTTATGTTGCAAAGCATGTTTATACAACTTTATGATTAAATGAAGTCTGCCCTCACGATACCTACTTCTTTGATGTATTTTCTTTCTACCGATCATTACGGCACGTGGTAAACTGAAAAATTGCGTTTCTTGTCCATTCACCAGATTCTCACATTACTCCAAAAATGTTTAAAGCAAATTGTGTATTGATGTGATGAATGTATATTTTAATTAGTGAATAAATATTATAAAGATTATTATTTAAAAAATTTGACATTTTTTTTTGTAGTATTTCATTTTTAATAACATAAAGTTAAGTACATTTTTGATAATAAATACAATTTTGTTAAGTTCAAAAAATACACTGTTCTTTGTCGATATAAACTTATCTAAATTACCAAGTTATAATTAGGGTCTTAGCTACTACTGGTATTATGAGTAAGTATTAAATAAAACAATTGTTCTTATGTTTTCGAGAAAAGTTTCTTATTACAGAATTGTGAATATAATTATTCATTAGGAACGTTCCGCATAAAAGCTTTATACTTATTAACATAAACATTAAGAAAATTACGATACTGGCAAAGTCTTCTGTTACAGTTATCCGTATGTTTTTGTACTGAATTTCTAGGTCGCCTGTTAATTCAGTTAAATGTAGGCTCGTTGTAGCCAATGGGGGGTTGTGCCGTTACTTAAAGCGGCAGGGGGCGCGTAAGTGCTTGTCGGTAACTGCACAAAGAACTATTACGATTTATATTTTCTATCCTTTAGACACGTATATTAACTACGACGTATGCAGCTATTTGTAGGTATGGCAGAAATATAAAAAGAAATTACAAATATGTTTCTCGTACGTTATGGTAATCGCCTAAATCCAATCAGAACTGAGACATTTTCAGTGTTCCTAATTTATGTTCGAAATGGTTACAAAACATTAATGAAATGTAATTACGACTTTGAATAGATTCTTACTGATGCAACGCGTTAAATAACAAGTGCGAGAAGGAAGTGAATGAATAGTGCAATAGCCGAAGACCTTAAGCAATTAATTAGCAGCGCACTTCACTTACCATTGTCGAATTCGGATATGAGTGAAAAACACACAAACATTCACTTCCAGGCGCATTGTTAAACCGACTCCGTAAAAAACAAAATGTTTAAAAAAATATATTTTTATGAGCTTTTAAGGCCTTATTCTGTAGGTGAAATGCAACAAGTTTAGTTTAAATTTTCATACAAATTAAATCTATCTGCTGTTTTGTATAAAAAGTCGATTTTTTTTTGCTTTCCACAGTCTTAGAATCAGTTTCAGATTTTTTTAAAAATATTATATTGTAATATTTTTTACATTATTTAAATTATTTTGATGTTTTTGAACACACTACTAGAATTTGGAGTTGATATTCGGCTTCCTAAAGTTGCTCTCAGAATTTTAAATGTGGTTCTACGCAGCAGGTATCTAAAGTCTTGCAGCGTTTAGATACCTAGTGCTACCCCTGACAAATCGGTGCGGTTCAATATATAAGAAACATTTGTATTATAGTTAAAATATGTATGGACCTACCATACTAAACTTTTACTATACTTACGCTTTAGTTACACGACGTTAAAGTATTGGTAATTTTTTATTTATCAATGTTAATAGTGGTCATTTATTATGTCACGCATTGCTCATTTTTGAAAGGATCTAGTATTTTCTTCTCATATGTAGATATTAACAGCACATACTAAAATACAAAGGCCTTTTTTCAATTGAAAATAATAAAAAAATTGTACTCGCAATTTAAATAAATAAGGGAGTTTCGACCTAAAACCCCGACCTGACGACCCGAAAAGGATCTCTGGGCCTGGAATGGTTAAGTAATCACACTAAATCAAATCGGTTAGCCAAGTCAGCGAGGTCATTTTAGATACACGAGGGGCGTACCTTCTTGATTAACTTTTATTCCTTCTTTATTAACGCACGCAGCCGTTAAATCGGTCTGTTTTCACATACAATTTTTTCGAAAATAGTTTATTTTATGCGTCATACACGAAAATCAAAGTATGTAGATGCTACCCACTTTGCAAGGGTCGGTAGAGTTTTATAAATCTATTATGTCAAATGCTTTTAGTAAAATATACGTTTTCGTATAACATTCACAGTCACTGCTACTTTTACGACTCAGAGGACCGCAATTTTAAAGATTTATTGGTGGATATAACGTTCGTATTTATAACTTTATGGCTTGTACCGCTGGTTTCACAAGATGGACGACTTCGCAAGTTTTGTCTTTTGTCGCTCGGGAATCATGGGCTGAGAAATTAAAATTGCCCTTATTCGATATTCGAGCTGTACTTAGTAAATATAATACGTTATCCGATATAGAGTACACGGTCGCGCTTCGTATATGCGAAAGTAGTTGCGGCCGCCCGCGGAGTCCCGTGGCGCCTTTGAAGCCGATCACCTCATTAGTCCAGTCGACTAGCTCCATACGCACTTGCCAGTCAACTCCCGGACTTCGTTCTGGTCGCATAACACGCATAAGAACACAAAAATTACTATAAAACCAGCTTCAATTGACCTAAAACAGTGCTAGATAGGTGTTACTGTCAAAAGTGAGCCTCAAAAAGTTTACACTGCTGTTGTCAGATATATTCGGTGTTAAAATGTAATCGGTATATGAAAGCGGATGTGCAGCGAGGCCGCGATAACGTTTCCTGCGGGTGGCCGTGGCATTATTGATTGCACGAGTCGCACGCGCACCGTACTCTTTTATCACTAATTATGGTAATGAAGCATGGGACACCTTCGATTCTTTTAGACGTTCTAGTTGATTTCACCTGGTCGGATGTCTTGAACCAGGCATACGATATCTGAGATCATTCATTCTCAGAATGGATAAGTAATGACAGTTGAAGAGTGTGGCTTATGTTGAAGTAAAAGCAACAACGATGGTGCGTAAAGGACAGACAAGTAGTGAGATGGACGTGCGGCATGGAGTCGCCACACGGCCGACCGTATCAAGTCTATCAGGATTACGGCTCAGAGTCCGCCGCGGATCAAGTTTGACCGATTTGGACAAGTTAATGGTTCGAAGAGGTGGGTCTAGCGAAGGAGGATCTATAGGGGACCTGATGAATATGTTCAGTGGCAGTAACTCTTCGGTGACGAGTGATACGCTGGTAGCAAGGACGGTACCTTTGGAGACAGTCAGGCGTACTCCTTTGCCGTCACCTCTCAGGGCTCCGCCGTCACCGCTGGTTCAAATACCCCGACTTCCCATGCCAGCGACTCCGCTCGGTCCCCTCACCATGGCACAAAGGACTCTTCGCTTCAGCCGTTTGCTGAAATACCAGCCTTGTTCTGCTGATGTTCCTCTCAGTTTGGTGAGTGCAAAACAATTTCAATAATTTTATTGTTTTAAAAGATAAACCATACTTAGATAGTATCAAAAAATCAATGGCAACACGGGAAAAATAATCATCGTGTTTAATTTAATATATTTTACTATTACAACAAATATAACTATAGATAATTCATTGAATATCGAACAATTCTACACTATGAGGATAGAAACGCAAGTTTTTTTATGTTTTTATATGAAACATTCTGGTTAGGTACTAATTTTTATAATACTTCTGGATGTAATCATAACTTAAACGTAACGTAAACTTGGTGATTAACGATCGCGAATAAAAGTAATGAATTATTACTATGACTATGGAGATTATTACAAAATTTTCGATCGTTGAACAAATTCATTTTGTCTATGGTTTTTTTTGTACGCTCAATAACCGAAATTATAAATACGATTGTTAATTATTAGAAGAGATTGAAGACTAATGATTTTCTTGCATACACAGCCTCATAACAGCTTGACAACATTGTTCAACTTACACAATTTTCTTATTTAGAGGAGAAAAAGTTTTCCAAATGGGATCAAGTTAAGTTAGGAGGCTGTGACCATTGTGGGCCATAACGAAGCAAACGTCACAGCTTTTGTTGCATTTTAGGGTTCCGTTGCCAAATGGCAAAAAAGGAACCCTTATAGTTTCGCCATGTCCGCCCGTTCGTCCGTCCGTCCGTCAGTCTGTCTGTCTCTGTCTGTCTGTAGTTTTTCTCGGAAACTATTGGCAATATATAGATAAAATTTAATTGATGAAATTACATAATAATAACGATTAATGGTTAAGTTCGATTAACCATTTTTTAATACTGTATGGTGGTACGGAAACCTTCGTGTTCGAGTCAGATTCGCACTTGGCCGGTTTTTTAAATGTTGAAACCATCTTCGCCTGTTTCTTAGGAGTAAATGTAATTTGTTATTCATTCTGTCATTTATTATATTATAAAACCTACATATACGCATCTATCTATATTCACAGTAAATAATACATTAGACCGTATACCGAGGTCTTTTTTTTTGTTGTGTCTTATCGCGTCTAAGGATATGATAGGGAAATTTAAAAAGCTTTCCTGGCATCAAATTTGGTTCTCTTTCTGTTCATTTAGGAATATTTAGGAAGTTGTGGCCATCTCAAAAATGTTGAAACTAATTGATCGTATTTAGTTTCTTTTTGTGATTGTTGTGAATCTGTGAACATAATATATACTTATTAGACGGTTCGAAGAAATCTGTGGTTAAAACAGATGACATGAAATTCTTAATTTTTGAGGTAAAAGGAATGGTTCGATTCCTTTTCGATTTGTGTAGTAATAGTCAGAGCGCTAAAAAAATATCGTTTTACAGGGTTTCATTTTTTTGTTGCCAACAGCATTTTTTATACCGCGGTACTTCCTAAATCTTCTTAAGTAAAGAAAAAAGGCACGTTTGATGAAAGAAGGGCTTTATAAATCTGCCGTATTAGGTGATAAGGCGCGATATGCGACGTCAGAAAAACGGCCTTGACCGATGGTCTAGGTACATCTAATTAATATGAAAATATTATCCTTTTCTTAAACGCAAACCCATAAAGATTTCGATATTGAAAACGAAAGGCAAAATATACCGAAAGCATTTTTCAGGGTCTGACAAATAGGGTGCACGGGTCGGGGCTCGTTTATACCCGAGATAAGTCCTTTCGCATATGAAGTAGGTGACGCCCCTTTGTACCGCTAAATCTATTACGGGGCGATTTATTATTACTTTAACAAAATACGTGAAATTTTTCTATATTTTATTCTTACGTAACTGTATTATATAGACATACATGTATGTAAAATATAGACATACGTATTATAAAAGGACAGGACGGACAGCGCTTTTCAACATCGTTACGTAAACGGTTCCGAGTTGCGAACAACGTGAATTAATCGCACAAACTCGTGAGGATAGTCTTGCAAAGATGTTTTATATTAAATTATCGTTCATGTTATTTTTTGGTTAGATCTATATTTATTCTTAGATGTTCTAAAAGATTGCGCTAATTCTTTAAATGTAGTAGCAAATTGCCCTACAAACGGGGTTAACGGTTGCACCCCATTCAACTTTATCCGATTGACACTCAAAAAAAAAGGTATTTAGAACAACAAAACTAGGTTTATGCGTTTTTAATTTTTTAAATATTTTGTTACACAATAAGAAAAAAAACTCGAATGCACGGGATTTTTTTTGTAATTTGAAAATCACTTTTCACAACATTGTCAACATGAAACTAATTTCATTTTCGCAACGTGTTGCGAAAAATAAAAAAAAATCGATAAAATATAAATTTTGATGAGATGTGAAAATTCTGCTCATTAAAGTTTTTTTTTCTTATAAGGTATCAAAATATTTAAAAAATTTCAAACGCAAAAAATGGTCACCTGAATTACATTTTTCTTGCGCCAGTCGCTTCAGGCTTAGTAATTATAATAATAATGATAATAATAATGATTATATCTAGGACATCCCACACTGCGCCATCTGGTCCCAAAGTAAGCGAGTATTATGCTTGTATTCTGGGGTACTAGACAACTGATATACATACTTAAATGTTCTTTTTTTTATAATAAATACATATATAGATACTTTTCAACCCAGACTCGAAACTAATAGACATGTTCATGCACACAAATATTTATTCGGCTCGGGCGGGAATCGAACCCGCGACCCTCGGCTCCGCAGTTAGGGTCTCTAAGTGGTGTCTAAACACGCGGCCAACCGGTCAGTCAATGTTTAATGGGGTGCAATCGTTAACGCCGTTTGATGGAAATTTTGCCACTTCACAATCCTCGTAAAGCAAACGTTCGGATGAGCGTATCTTTATTTTCTCAACGCTACAACTATGCGGTAATCGAATGAAATTGTTTGTTTCAAAAGGCTTCTTGGTAGCTCGTTCCTTTGCTCCTTGCATAGGAACATCTATAATTTCGGAAATGGTAGACTATCAACCTATTTTGGTAGTATACGAAATTTGTTTGTTTATACCTATGTAGATATTATTCGTTCGGTTACCGGATCAACAGACACTGTCAATTTTATACTTCACAGCGACTAAAAAAAAATTATAGAAAATATCACCTTTCTTATATCTGGAATACGTAACCTGAGTGATCACGTACACCATTAATGGTGAGTTTGTGTCATTTCTCTGGAAAGCTTTAGAATGTTCTATAAACAGTGTCACGCAACGTTCCTGTAGCGCCTCTTGTACAAATGTCAAAAACAATAGCTTATTATAAAAGTAGCTCAGAAATAAAGTCTTTAAAATAGAAAGGTAAATGGTAACATCTTGTACGTTTAGCTTACTTAAGCATATGACAAAATATAAGTAATCAATCACGCGCAAGTGAACAGCTGGTAAGGGGAATGAGTTCTGGTTTCCTCATTCCGCACGTTAAATTTTCAGCGCCCAGGCTGTTTCCTTGTATACTGAATGATTTTTTTATTAATATTTTTATCATTCTTTGCATTTTTTGGTTGCGTGTGGAACCTTGACATTGGGTACATTAACTTAGCTGCCGTTACATGACGTGTATAATAAGACATACTTGTCGTTAATCTGTTATAAATAAATTTGTGTAGTAACTAGGTACATGTTTATATATTTTTTCATTCCATCAACCCATTACACCCTACTGCAGAGGCTTACGCCTCCCTCAAGAAGATGGAGGGGGCTTAGAGCTTAAATCCACCACGCTGCTCCAGTGCGGTTTGGTGGATTGTAACGACCGCCATCTATTGACAGCACCTGGACCGACTATTTAGCCTGCTCTCCGAGGCACGGAGTCAGTGATAGTTATGTACTTAAGTCAAAAAAACTCATAGATACACGCCCAGATTCGAACCACGGTCTTATGAATTTTAAACAGATTCGCTGCGCTCGAGCTATCATGACATATTTATACATACATACATACATACACATACATACATGTTTATGTATATATTTTTTTTAACGTTTATTGACAAAAAAATAAAACTAATACATTGATACAAAAAAGGCGTCATAGAAACCTTATTAGGTTCGTTTTAACATGAAGCCTGAGCCGCTATAAATAACTTAATTTTAACAGTATGTAGGTATATACAGTACAAGTATATACATAGCGGAAAATCCTAAGTACTAGTAGAAACGCGGTTAGCTACGCTGAAATCGTTTATCCCGCGGCATCAGGTTATGCATATGGAAGTGCAATCCAGTCGGCTGAAAAGCGAAATTCATAAATTTTCAGCTTCCACATTTTTTATTCAATGAAATCAATTTGCATTCAATACGAGTGCGCAGCGTATTACTTTTTATTGAGATTGGAAATGTAAAAATTGATTTATAAAATAATGTCCTATTGTTACGATGTCGCTGGTTCCGGGTGTAACTAGTATAACTCATGATGAAATCTTCGTTAAATAAATAAATAAAATATATAAAATCATGCTCGATCAAATGCTTTCTTATTTTATGTCCCACAATTTACTTCATTCTAAACAGTTCGGTTTTACGAAAGGAACATCAAGAAAAGTGTGATTTTTAAATATTGGTGGCGCTCGTATGCGTGATTTTTAAATATTGGTCATCGTCAGGCACTTTAACTTTAGTTTTTAAACAGTGAAAAACTCGAAGCTGTGGTAGGCTATTCCATTTTTGTTTAGAATATGAGTAAAAAATATTTCGCCTGAATATAAAGAAAGAACAATATTAACACTTTAGACACAGTTACGGGAAATAGGAACTATACAGAACTTCAACATTTATTTTAACCAATAATCTGAGATACTTTTCTTTTGGCCGAGCTTAGGGTAATTTTGTATGGGCCGCGACCCGTCTTCTTTGGCTTAAATTTTAAACTGTTCAAAATTTCATCGAAGAAGAATCATCTAATTAAGTTTCATTTAATGAGTAATAAAAGTGAATTAAGTAGTTGCGGCTTGGCAACCATTGTATTGTATTAAAACCAAGGGTTTCCACTTATTTTTAAAAATATTCAATTTCTTGCGATTTACCATGAAAGCGAAACGATATTCAGTAATAGCGGCTTCAAAATTATTCGGACTAACAAATTTAATTACAGCTTAATTAAACTGTTAAGTCTATGGCGTTTCGTCGAAGGAGACTTGCGATTTCAAATGAACAATTATTATTTTCAAGGCGTCCCTTTTCTGTTAGTGACTTTATTAATTTTACAAATCCCATTAGGTATATTTAAGAGTAAATACAATTTTCACGTTTTTTGGTTTTGATGTTTTGGTGAGTTAGGTTAGCGTTGTTGTGTTCGTAGCCTTACCTTTCACTACGATGGTTTAGACGTGGAAATTAAAAAAAAAAAAAAAAAAAACTGTCATTAGAACCCTACGGCTGATTCAAGATACATGTGCAATTTCAAATTATTTTCACACAAGTTTTTAACATATATATGGTTCAACGGTTTCTCTTATTTCTAGTTTGTTATAATGTCGAACTAATTCTTTATGTAGTACCTATGTTTGACGTTGTTTAAGTAGGTTTTGCGGTACAAACATCACATTCGAAACAAATACTAATAGCGTACAGGTCAGAAGAGATTACAATTGACTCCAATGCATAATAATCATTAACTAAAATTTTGTTTGTTTTTCGTAGTAGTCCATAGATTTTTTTTTTTAATTTATAGAGCATAACATTCTCTACTTTTGTCTTGACAATATTTTATACAATCGACCGTCCTTCAGATAAAGCGCCTTAAAGTTTACTATTTACCCTTCTGAAAGCGACTTATCCTTACTAATACTATAAACGCGAAAGTTTGTATGTATGTTTGTTGGTATTTCACGCAAAAACTACTTAGCGGATTTTAATAAAACTTTACAATAATTAGCTTATACATTACCATAACACATAGCCTATAATTTATAAAGATACTAGCGTTCCACATGCGGCTCCGCTCGCGTGAACTACACAGTTGTACACTGATTTAAAAAATTATTTTACCTATATAAAGCTACATTATCAGCAAGTAAAATGAGCTATTTTTTATTTTCAAACTAGATTTTTACCCGAGGCTCCGCTCGTGTGAACTACACAGTTGTACCGGGACCGCCATGATTTTTTTCATACATATAGTTTATAAGCTAAAGAATGAATAGGCTACTTTTTTCCCGGATAAAGGCGTACCGGTACAATTTTGTAGGCCACGCGAGCAGAGCCGCGGGCGGAAGCTAGTTGTATATAAAACACAAATCTACACGAAAATCGTATGCCTGTCGTTGTCAAGATACAGTTTTGACATGGAACCAAATTTCATGCCTTACGCGCACGAAAAATAGTGGCGAGATATACAAGCGAGCGTTACTGAACCGTGTTACCCGAAAACGCATACATCTCTTTACTTATCGTGCCTTTAGACGAGGTATTTACGTTGATCGAACAAGCAAGATTACCCAATTACAGTATCAAAGGAAACATTTTACTTGCAGCGATATGTTATCGGTGCTGCGACTTCAAAGTTGTGTTATATTTTCCTACGAATAATTGTTATTATCTCTGAATTTATTATTAAATAAAACATCACTGAAAATATAATAAAACAGTCGATCTATTAGTGCTACAATATTACTTTTGTGTAACGAATTTTGAAACGGCAGTTGTTCGAAAATTTTATTGTCAACAAAATTACAGCAATCGGCCCATGGCCCATGGTGGCTGAATATAAGTGAATATTTTAAGCGCACGGTATCTCCGAATGTAGTTCAAATGTACTTGCAAAGCGACAATCGACAAGTTTCATGTTTTTCAGGATTCACAGTACGGAAAATTCGATTACATGTTGGTACGTGCCAGAACCGACGATCGACCTAAGCCAAGTCTTTTAGTTTATATTAAAATCAAAATGTGTTTAAAATAATTCATTTTAACCTATTAACTTCTCATCAATCATTATCAATCAATTGTCTCTGTCAATTAAATGGCTCGTGACTTTCAATCTGACCCAATTGGGTTAATATATAGCGCCCAGGTTAATATCTTATTATTCAAATTAAATTAATTAAGTGTAATCAAACGGGTGTTATATTAATGAATAAAATTTTATAAGTGTCATTTATTTGTTTGAATTTAATTAATGTCTTTTAATAATTATAATATTTTAAATTAATAATTAACTTCATCAATTATACTATGTACTAGTTTCTACAGACGAACTAGCGTTATTATATAATGCATTATACAGGATTTTTTTTATCACTGCGCATAAAAATGTATTTCGTACTTTAATGAAATTAAAAAAAATATTGTCACTTATTTATCTATTTATTTAAAAATTAAAAAAAAAACAAAAAAAAACAAAATGGATTAAATGTATCCATAAAAAAGCCGCGAGTCGTGTCACCCTACTCGCACTGCCAAGAGACGCTGTGCCCCTGCGCCCCCCCCCAATCCCCCGCAATCATCGCGGTGTATGGCCAGGTTCTAAGATTAAATGTATCCGACAAGTTGAAAGAATAATTAAAAATGAAATTTCTTGTCCTGTTCACGTTACTGGATTATATAAAAAATCATGCGCAGTGATAAAAAAAATACCCGGTATGTAAAATGTAGACGCGAATAGGAATTGGACTATTAGACTGCCTAAATTTTAAACACCTTCCCAAAAGGAAACGGTTAATTTATGCAAACCTCTCACAGTTTGCATAAATTAAAATCCGCGGTTTCTTCAGAGATCGAAGAAAGAAATGTGACTTAGAAAAAGCAACCCATGTCCGTACAGTCGGTCACGAGTATACACGCCAGCAGTATGCAGGTGTTTTTACATATCGATATTGGTCATATTTGGCGTGTTTTTGAGATTACAAATTCTAATGAGATTACATTACAATTATTACAATATTTATAATTCAATTTTACAATACTTATAATAATAATAACAACGTATACATTACAACAACTTATATAATATAGTATATTATATAATTATACGTTGTACTGGAACAAATATATTATGACGGTATACATGGACGGCATTGTCAAGACATGTCAATTCCATTGTAGACAGAATGGGGTTTCAGTAAAAAGAATATAATTTTTCTTTTACGAACAGTGCCTACATTTTAATATGTATGAAAAATGCTTTCAACGGCGACTTTCCTTGGCGATTGTCATCGATTTTCTGGGAAGCAATTTATTGGTGCCTCCTGACATCGGAATAATTTGATTCGCCAACTCTACGAATTGAATTTGAATTACGTTATCTATCTGCGCGTCAGGTTTATATCAAACATTTCAAGGGTTTCATAAAGAAAAAGGAAGAAAATATATTATCATGAGATATTTTCTCGTTTTGCACGTATCTATTATGTAGGGCTTCTAAATAACATTGTAATAAATATTAAACAACAAAAAAAACTACTTCCCACCCCTCTTTTTGATTCGCAAACGCCGAATTGAAATATGTTATACTCTATGTCACTCCGTGTCGAACACATTATGAGGTGTTGTCAGACGACGCCTCATATGTTCAAATCCATCAAGCCGTTTAGGCTACAGAGTGTGCCAAGCAAATATCTAGGAAACGCACACACATTTTCTCGAAAACACACTCTGCAGTCGGATAAAACAGAAAATAATGTTACCCATCTATTCCTCATCATCATCATCATCATCGGCCCGTGTCTCTCCACTGCAGGATATAGGCCTCTCCCAAGGCTCGCCACCACACACGGTCCCCCGCCTTTCGCATCCAACTGCTCTCGGTATGCTGCTTCAGGTCATCTGTCCACCTGGCCGGGGGGGCGTCCAACACTTTGCTTCCCGGTACGTGGCCTCCACTCGAGAACTCGTCTACCCCATCGGTTATCGGTTTTACGGCAAATGTGACCGGCCCATTGCCACTTCAGTTTGCTGATTGCTTCGGCTATGTCGATTACTTTGGTTATTTGACGGATTTCAGTGTTTCTGATTTTATCCATCAAAGAAATACCGAGCATAGCCCGCTCCCTAGCACGCTGAGCGACTTTAAATTTGTGGATCAGTCCTACCGTGAGAGTCTATGCTTCGGCACCGTACGTCATTGTAGGTAGGACGCACTGGTTAAAGACCTTGGTCTTCAGACATTGTGGTAGTGGCGACGAGAACAGATGACGAAGTTTCTATCCCTATCACACCAAAAGTTTCAATTTATAACTCTTTGTATAACTCTTCATAGGTGAACCCCACGCGCTATTAATATGGAGAAATTAAAATAAAACTTGTAAACTAAACTAACCAATATAAGAGAGGTGGAAGCCGTGGAAGTGAGGTGTCGGGGACAGAGGCAATGATATTATATATGCTAAAACAAGTAGATGTCGCACTATCGCGCTGAAAGTGAAAAGCTAGAATTCCCACGATTGGCGTAATTTGATTTCGTCGCCTATTCGCCTTTCCTTCTAATCTATGTAAGCGTATTTCTAGCTTGATTAATTACATATGGCTATCTCTTTCTGTGTCATGTTCTCCTTATCAAATTCCACATTCAGTTTTATTATTTATCTATACACTTATAATGTATGTATGTCGTAATGGATCAATTTTCGAACGCCGTACAATGCGGTATGAAGGTGTGTGTGTAATTCTAACTAAAACATCATTAGCCCAGGGGTAAGTATAATTTATTTACATTTTTAGGGCTATGAAATGACCATGTCTGCATATGTTAGATAATAATGCACTGAGTTGATATTCTTTAAATTGTCAAAGTGAAAAGAAATGACATACAGTTTCTGCCTGTCGTAACTGTTATATCCTCTCTATTCATACACGACGAGCAATAAGATCTCAACTTCTATCCCTAAAATATAACAATGTGAATCGAACTTGAACATTTTGTATACGCATTGATGTACATTGTATAGACAAACACACGACGGTCCCGTAAGCAAACATACGTGATCAATTGTAAACAGCACACGGTCGCACGTACACGACCCCATGTGTCTTGCAAAAGAAGTATTATCCAATGTTTTCGGGTCAAAATAATGAGAAAGAATCGTTGCTTCGGGCCATCGTTGAGAAGAAAGCCACTTAAACAGGGAGCGAATTTGTTTTACCTTCGTTCGTCTTGTGTGAACTGGAATTTAATAAAGCTTGTATGTACGTCTGTGTGTTTTATTAACTGTACTTGTAACAATATAAGGTTCAAATGCTGAACATTTTTTTTGTTAATTATTTTCTCGTACGCTTTAATGAAACGGTCTATCTATACTATACATCTATGCCTCTGTCACTCCGCGCGTACGTTTGAAAGATATATCGATAAATGTGATAACTTGCTATCACCGCGTTAATAGCACAGTAAAAGGCAGTGTGCAGTTTCTGTTGCATGAACTGATGTGGGGAATAAAATTGTTTAGAAATAATTTATAGTAATTTCATGAATAAAGCATCGACGAGTTTCCTAAATTTCACTATCTTATTGTTATCGTATTTGATTCATGTATTGTAAAAACATTATCACGACTCCACGCGTCGTGATACCCCAAAGCGCAACGAACCTGTCTCAAATTTATATGGCCCCATAGGGCCATGGTTCGAATCCGGGCGTGTACCAATGAGTTATGGCACGTTAAGCAGTCGGTCCCGGACGCTGTCAATAGATGGCGGTCGTTACAGTCCCCAACCCGCAGTGGAGCAGCGTTGTGGATTTAAGCTCCAAGCCCCCCTCCTCACCCTGGGGGAGGCCTAAGCCCCTGCAGTGGGGTAAAAAAAAATGAGCTGATGAAGTGAAGTGAAGAAAACATTATTCTTGGCATTTCGAAAATAAAAGAAACGTATAAAATTTGTGTTATTGGCCATTGTGATTTGAATATTTCGATAAATAATTGTTTTGAATGTTTACTTGAGTTTCTTCAGTTATTATCGTAAACGTCTATTCTCGTTAAGGTTCCGTACTTCAAGGTCTGCTTGTATGTCTGTCAAGACCCTTTTTCTTAGGAACAGTGGGGGTATCAAGTTGAAATCAATAACAAATACTTAAATCTATAGTCCCTTAAAGATGTAAAAAATGAAGGTTCTAAGTCCAACTAATCAAAAATATGGCCATTTATGATTTGAGTAATGTGACATTCGCAAGTAAATCAAAACCTTTAAGGTACTTCCCGTTGGCCTAGAATTATTAAATTTGGCAAAAAACTTGGTCGCACAACTCAAAGGAAAAGTCTGAATATCATTAATTTGTAGTTACATCGCATAAAGTTTTTTTTAGAACTTAATCTTTTTCTCAAGAGTGCGTGCAGGTATCCAGTTGATATTATTATGTAGTGCTGCGGCCTACAGTCCCTTAAAGTTGTAAAAAAATCAACCTTCTCAATCAACCCAATAAAAAAATTGGATCATCGCATATTTTGACATTCCCAAGTTGACCTAAAATTATTAAATTTGCCAAGGAGCTAGGTCTCACAACGCAAATAAAAGAAAAAACTCTGAAAATCCTTAATTTGTAGCAATATAACATGAAAACATTTTTTATATAATGTTAAATTGAAATATGCCGTTACGTGACACTGGCGATAAGTAATGGTAAACTGAAACACGTCAATGCAAGTATATAAGTGCATGGAACCCATTTAAGGAGTCCGACTCGCACTTGGCCGGTTTTTTTCTTTTCTATCTCTTTCTTTTGTTATACAAACGAAATATATCGAAGCGCCTAAATTGATGCTTTGTTGTAAGTCGATACTCTCGTTTAATGCTCGTGATAACACGTTTATTACCATAAGAAACGTCTGACAGAGGCAATATTTTATGTTATTAGCGCTAACAAAATTTTTACTGATCATAAAAAGGCGGTAGGAGTTCACACTTTATTGGCAATAGTAGTGTTCAACCACAGTGTATGATATGGTACAAGTTATGTGCTTTATTATAATATGGCGACGATGTATGGCGCGTATAAGCGTACCGTGGTTCTAAATAGTAAGTAATAAAGGGTATTAAATTTGGCAACTTTTCAATCAGTTTTTTTGATACCAAATCATATAGTTTAATTAACTGGCCACAAAAATTGTGGGTCTTCTTGCACAGAAATGTAGTTTACCTACTTGCAAAGGTCCAACGTTTTTACTTTATGGAAAAAATACTAAAAGTGGAATATCTTTAAAGGTTTAATATACTACGGTGTCATTCTTTTTTTATACGTTTCATTTAAACCTATAGTATAATGTAAAATTACGCTTTGTGAATCGGATATTGTGCTTGTTTAATAGTTTTTTACAATTAAATAATAATAGCTTACAGTATAAATTAGGTATCCGTAGAGATTAATAAAAGTTGTTAAAATTCATTAATGCATAATAAATTAAGTAAAAGCGTGTATTTCTGTTTATTGATTTTTTTTTCTTGTTTTGTAATTTTTGTTGTGGTACCTGATTAATATAAAGTGTTTTATGTTTTGTTAAAATTTAATTTGGAAATTGATTACGTTTTAATTTTAAAGCTTGTATCAATTTTTTTTAAAATAATTTTAAAATAATTATTACATTTTATAAAGACCCGGGTGATGTTTAATTTTTTTGTAAACAAAATGAACGTGCCTTTGAACGGCTATATCATCTAAACGTTCCAACGAATAATGTCAGTTTTTGTACTGTGCTTATAGCTGGTGTGCACAGTATCATATTATCTTTGAATCAGCCATCCTAATGATAGTTTAGTTTACTAAACAATAACACCGCACCAAGGTCATGCCGGCAGACCGACTCCATTCTATTCACATAAATGATCTACACGTTATTGATACAAAATCAGCTATTCTAACCATAGTTTAGTCAATCCGTTGCAAGCTCTTATACTATTTCGTTGAAGGCGCTCGTAAATTGTGTGGGTATGTGTTATTGTATGGAGGTGTAAACGAATGGGTACCCACACGCACGGCTTCGTTTGCGAGGTTATGGGAATGTGTATGTGTGATTTTATATTGAGTGTGAGAACTGTGCTTCGTTATAGATATTGCGTTGCTACGACGCCTGGTGCAAAACATAAAATCCGACCAATAAATTTCCAAAATAATAAGCTTTAGTATTCATGGCTTTAGTCTCGATATAAATTACGAATGATTGCTAGAAAGTCGTAGAAAATTTATTATTCTCTTATAAATTTCGAAAATGTGACTTAATCGATTAACGTGATAAAATTATTCCTAATCAAATACTATATTTTATATTAATACTGTTTGTTTATTTCTCAGCATTAATTCTTTAAATAAGAAAGAAAAATGGATACGATATAGCAACATAATTTAAGGTTGTCTTTAACGGTTTATCTTGGATTTCAATACAAAAAATAAAAGTTTAATAAGGATCAGATTTTTATGTATTTTATTTCGACCTTGTTGCCTTGAGTTGTATACGAATATTTTACCTGAGAAGAAAAGGTAAGTAAATATTTTAAATATAATATTACTTTTTGTAGTACCAATAATTTAATTCCAAAATCATTAATTCACCAAGTTCGGCTAACCATAGTCAAAAAAATAGAGTGCGCAGATCTTATTGAATTAACTAAGAAGTTTTTGCAAACTAACGGTCACCGGAAAAAAAATATTGGACACTCTACTGTTAAGATATTTATTTAATACTTTTCTGAGACAGGTGATGAGCTGTATGTCTCACCAGTTAAACGTTTTCGATTATTTTTGGATATACAAATTTTTTTGTTTTAATTTTTAATACTAATTAACACATTGGAACAAATCACTAAGCCACAGTAATTTACAATTCAGGAAGTGGTTTTTATTTTTATATCGTCAAGATCTAAATTCACACGGGTGAAGCATGTGTAGAACAACATAAACGAAAACACTAAAACTAATTAAGAATGGCATTCGTTAATTACATCCATTATTAAAATGTAATTATACGCGTGGAAGGCCCACGACGACATGAATAATGAAGTTCTGCTACAGAGCTTAAGTACGACGCAAAGAAGGGTTAAGTGGTAGAGAACAAATGACGTCATAACGAGGTACACGTGTGACGTAGTAGGTACGTTATTAGCTGTAGGATCCGTTTCACGTTCCCTTGTTTATAAAGAACATACATCCATACATCAACTTTGTAACAGGTAATTAAACTTTCAGCATTTGCATATGTAAATTGTTACAGAATACAGCAACTTAAACGTGGTATTAGAAAATTGCTTATTGTTGCTACGAAAGCTCATAGTTTGAAAAGCGCGGAAGCTTATTCCGCATAATGTTTTTATTATCTGTTATTTAACAGATGATGTATGACAAGTACGATTACTCGCGTATATCCAGAGGTTGAGATAGGAAAGCACGATGATAGGAAAATGTAAACCAGTTTCTGAAAACCAGAAATGCTGAAATCGTAAAGTACTACAAAGTACAAAATTTAGATAAAAGAACCATAGTATCTATTAAAAGGCTAAAATTCAAATTCAAACTTGGGCAAAACTGCGATATAGTATATTACTGTTGCGGCCCGCAAATGCAGCATAACCGGACGATCGTGAGTATGCGGGCCGAGGAACGCATCACAGAGTTCGGTTATGCACAGTTGTGGCCAAGGCTTGTATACTACTTTTCTCAAAGATGCGTGTGAATTAATAAAATTTTCATACGTTTTCATTAACCTGTCCGTCGATTTCGGTGGTAAACAATTATCAATACCTAATAGCTTTTGCAGCTTCTTGTATTTCAGGTGGCGTTAAAATATCTTATGACGACCGCTTAGCCTAGTGGGTAGCGACCCTGCCTACGGGCCTAGAGGTCCCGGGTTCGAATCCCAGGTCGGGTCAGTATTAATATGATGAATATTGATACTGGTACCGGGTCTTGGTTGTTATATATATAAAAAAAATAATTATATAAGTATATATTATAAAGAATATTTAAGTATGTATATCAGTTGTCTAGTAACCCATAACACAAGCATAATACTTGCTTACTTTGGGACTAGATGGCGCTGTGTGGGAAGTCCCATGTATTATTATTATTATTATTATTATCTTGTCGTGTCAGTTCGAAATTTAATTAAAACTTAGATGAGTTATCTCTTTAGTTATCAATGCTCAGGTTCAAAAGAGTTCGTTCCATTTTCAAATTACATATTCGACCGCTCGAGCACGCCTGCTAAAAAATTGCGGAGCACTTTCTGGTCTACTACTGCAAGTATAATTTATCCCAAAGGAGGTTGTGCAAGATATGTCCGTATATCGTAGCATCTTTGATAAAATTATATTATACAAATTTATAATCTATGTAACATATATGACGACCGCTTAGCCTAGTGGGTAGCGACCCTGCCTACGGGGCTAGAGGTCCCGGTTTCGAATCCCAGGTCGGGTCAGTATTAATATGATGAATATTGATACTGGTACCGGGTCTTGGTTGTTATATATATAAAAAAAAATATTTATATAAGTATATATTATAAAGAATATTTAAGTATGTATATCAGTTGTCTAGTAACCCATAACACAAGCATAATACTTGCTTACTTTGGGACTAGATGGCGCTGTGTGGGAAGTCCCATGTATTATTATTGTATTATTATTATATATTAAAAATATACTAATATATATAATTAATAACCTCGTAGAAAAGTATGTACTTACCTATACCTAATAGGTAGACGCTGTGATATGAGAGGAAAGTACACGAACTCATTCTATTTTAATGATTTGAATCATTACAGTTAATTAACCCTATTATACACCAAACTGAAGTTTCAATAATGAGTACCTTTAATTACAATTTTTAAGCTTTTACATTTAAAAAACCCGACACTTTCAAACACACTTTCACCTATTTGAGATTTACAATTTTTTTTGTAAATCTCAAATAAGCATGTAAACGCGCGCACGCGCGGACACGGTATAGACGTACCTTGTAAGTATATGGTTTACGTTGCGTTACGCGTGCGCTGTACAGGGTTGACCATACTGGGAATTACTTACTTTTTTCATGTTTTTCATGTATGACATTTTTCCTTGCACTTGTTGTCTAAAGGTCAAAAAAACAATCAGTACAACACGCTAAATTTGGGACAAATAAATGACGGAATCCAAACTGTATACCATTTTTCATCAATATCGGTCTAACCGATCTTTAGTTATAAAAGTACATACAGACAGACAATTAAAAATGGTAGAATAAAAGTCAACGAGTCGTAAAATGAATATCTATCACAAAATTTGTGAAAAAATGTAAATACAAACAAAACCAACAGATTTGTATAATACCTGATATAGATGAGCTTTAGAATCCACCAACTCGCATTGGAGTAGCCTGGTGGATTAAGCTACAAGCACCTTCATACCGAGGGGAAGCCTAAGTCTCTGCAGTGGGGCATAATAGGCTGATATGAGGCTTTATAATCGGCATAGTGTTACCGCCATCCATGGTACAATTTGTCTTTTGTTTTGTAAGTGGATACAAATGGTAGCTATTTTTAATGTCAATACATACGGCGACGTTCGTTTGTTGTCTGTTGGTTATTCCATATTGTTAATAGGAGTCGTATAAAAAATATGCTAGTGAATCGGAGTTGGTTTGCTATTTTGTGTTTAATCTAAAACATTCTTGATCAATTATTTTTAATTGGAACTTAATCAAAAATAAAATAACGATATTAGTGCAGACGTATCTAAATAACATCGTTTTGTAATGCAGTGTAATTTAGTTCAAATGAAATTATTTTTTAATATACGCATGCGCCAATCGACATACGTGCTCGGGCGCTAATGAAATGAAAACTGCGGTCGCTGCGGTCGTTGCAGTTACTTTGCACTATAAATTCGTTTTTTATAATATACCTATTTTTTAAATCTCGAATCCAGTTCAAAGCAAATTGCTTTGGTTATACTTTTAACCTTTTATGTTTTTAGTTTAACCTTTGTTAGGAATACTGTTTATTTTTTGGGCGTTCTGTGATATTTTAAAAAGGTTTTTATTTAAGCCCTGTTTATAATTTCGTTATGACTGTCTGTGACTCGTAGATATAATATAATAGAGTAAGTAAGCCGGTCCGAAATGCGAGCCTCAACAGTATGAAACAGAGAGTATTTATACCTCGAATTATACTAAGTCTATCTTTTTTATTTTGAGCATGCGTAGTTGATAGCTCTTAGGTTGATAGGTTGATGCTGTGATTGTCAAATGAGTATCCTAATACATATGTATATATACATATGGCATAGAAATAAAATAAAAATAGAACTAGGTACAGTTATTTTACATTATTTTTCTCCGTGCCCAACCGTCACATTCAGGGCTTTATGGAGCTTGCCTACTCTATTATCTCTACGCTGTGACTTCGCCTGGTGGCATAACCTATATTTTCTACGTAGAAAAGCTTTTAGTATTGACAGAGAAGTTAAGTGAGATATCACGCATAGGAACACGACGTATCAAACACTGTGTTTTAACGCCTCAGTCTGCCTCAGTCGTGAATCGTTAGCCTCCACGGTAGTGTCCATTTAGTAAAGATAAAGTTTTACATACGAAGACAGCTTTATTTCTAACCATTAGTTATGATTATACTATATCGATCGAACATATTTAAAATTCAAATATGCATGTCTACGTTTGTCTGTGACGTAAAGATCCTGCTAATACGTAGCACGAGCCAGACGCTACACTATTCAGCTATCACCGATCTAAATGTCTATGATTTGTCCGTTTGCAGTCCATACGTTTTCAACAATAATTTGCAATGCATATTATGTTGGGAATAATTTACTAATATTTTTTTTTCATGTCTTACGAGTCACGAGTTACCATGGTGCCTAGATCTCATACAAATGCAATATTTTTATAATATTTATTTAACTAAAATATGGTCCCTATCTTTCATACTTATTTAAATATATCGGTAACACAATGACACAATAATGTTATCGAGTTTTGTAGTTTAACTATTGAACCTAACTTACATGCGTCAGAGAAATTTGAATGGAGCTTAACTAACTTGCGATTGCCGTTCAAAGTTGTGCGTCGTATTCTATATAGAGAATTTGAGAAGAGTTTGTATTATATACAGCCTTTTATATAGAATTCTTATTTGCTTTTCAAAATATTTTATTTACTATATAGCGCTGTATATGCTCAGATTGATTGAAAATTTGATTACTTACGTAGCGACATCACATATAAGGATTCTGATTTCCAAAGCTTTTCATTTTCCTCGAACCCGAGAATTGACGTATGACTATTTTCGGGAATTCTCGGAGAACCGAGATATAAAGAAGCCATTTAGCTATGGTAAATTATCCATTATTCAAAAGGTACGTTCAATAGATCGTTCAAGTCAATTTTCGTACCTATTTGGATTTCTACTTTTAAATATTAAAATTCAGTTTCACTTGATCCTTGTGTTTGTATTTAACGATTAATTAGCTACTTTGGCTTTCACTATAATAGTAGTTTACTTTGCTTACCCTTTAGTCTTATATAAGTAGTAATTTAGTTACAATTTGTATAATATCAGTGATAAACAAAAAAAAAAAAATTACAAATCATTCTCTTATGTATGATGAAACAATATAATGAAATATATTTTCGGTTGGAGTTTCGGTAGTTATTGTAAAAATAAAACAAAATATTCTTAAAATAATTGTAATAAAAAATGCGTGTTACGCTTTTGGTTCAAATAAGCGCTCTTCGATTTTGGAAACAGCGTAGCCAATTTTTTGATTTTTTTTGTTTTCAGGAGTAGCTTTTAGAATTATCAGTTTCTTCAGTATTGCATCTAGATTCGCAGAGCGTTTTCTAACAGAATTATATAAATGAAATTCTTAAGTAGAGGATAGAAATAAACAGACTCTAAAGGGCTATTCTATTAGTCCAGCAAATTGTAGGCTGGAGTTGGAGTTTTTACGATATACTCTCCAGTTGTTGCTGTCACTTAAATATACGTACCGAATCTCTTGTAGTGTGTGGAAAGTTATACAGCCAATATGTTACTATAGGTGTTAAGCCCCACTAAATTTCTGCTACAGTCACTGAATCCTTTAGCCGTATATATTTTGGTCTGAACCCTGAAGAATATCTGTGATAATTTTCAGTCAAATACATTTAGTCCGTAAAGTGTGAAAGATAAATACAACTTAAAAGGAACATTGTTTTCTTTTTTATTTTAATATTCATTGGTCAGTTTACCGCAGTCCTCAGGTCGACACGACCCTATTTAATATGTGAAGAAAACTTCAATCGATTTAGATTAGTTCGTCCGGGTATCACTAATTGTATTATCATAATCGCGTTTTAGCTTTACAAAATACTGTATAAGATAGGATATTCTAACAAGTTTAATTATTAAAATAATTAAATACCTCCGGTTAGTATCAGAAAAGGTTCAAATACAAAGTAGATTACACTTTCGATTCTGATCATACACTTTCAATATAAAAATTATTTGGGTTCTTGATATTTTTCGAATTAATTTTTTTTTAATTATTAATTAAATTAAGAATTAAACAAATACTTCAAATAATTTCGGATGTTACTACGTATAACTGGTACTTTGATTTTGGTATGGTCGTTTGTCCGTCCATCAGTCAGTCCCTTCGCGCTGTGACTTTATTACATTTTATAAATTTGGCATAGAGGATTTCTTTGATGTACATTTTTACAAACACCATTTTGAAACTAAGATTTTACTTGATACTGCGAAGGGCGGAGTTTAAATCGAGACGTTTTTACACGTCGTGCATTTATAAATATCCACAATCGAAAGTATTTACACATCATGTTTAGATGGTGACACTGGATTTATTTGTGAAATTTTTTATGAAATATTCCAATAATAATAATACCGTACACATCACAACAACGTCTAGGCCCCAAACTAAGCATTGGCTTGTGTTTTGGGTACCAAGCGAAGACAACAAATACATATAACAACCAAGACCCGGTACCGGTATCAATATTCGTCATATAAATACTGACCCGACCTGGGATTCGAACCCGGGACCTCCAAGCTTCGTAGGCAGGTTCGCTACCCACTAGGCTAAGCGGTCGTCTAATAATAACAATAATAATAATAACAAGTATAATAATCCACGCGATTAGACTTTGATCATATATCATTATAATTTACTTGTTGTAAAAAAGAACAGTAGAAACGAGCGTTCCCGGCATGGTCTGTTTTCTTTTTATGTTCTCGGAGACTATTAAAGTGATTTGTATTGTTTTTGTCGCACATTTTGTACTCTTATTTGGCCCATTACTGCTTAGTTGGTCGCTAATAAGACAGTCAACATTTTCTGTAAAGTAACAATAAAACAATATATTGTCAGTAAACGAACTAACAGTGGGTTCGTTAGAATTTTACTTTAGTCATTTCAGTGACAGAAATTAATTTAGTAAATGCTTACGGCGTTTTAAAAGTTCATTTATAAAATTTATTTATTGTTTGTTGTTTGGTAAAAGCTCAAAGTATGTTGTCATCACCCTGGGTTCCGTGTAATGCGCTCAATTAAACTCATAAGAAGATCTTTACGCGTTTGTTTCGATGAACAACATGTTCATAGTGAAATAAAACCACTAACGTCCTCTTTTATAAAATACATTCACAGTGACTACTTTTTTATTTACTTATCTAAACCTTAACCATTATTAACCTTATATAGATTCGTTATTATCACTCATTTGTCACTTAAAGCGGTACTGTATAATTTTCTAGTGTCATTTTCCAGAAGACTTCCATAAAATTAAATTATTATCATAAATTTTGTACTAAATAATACCAAATACTTTAGGACAAAATTAACATTATAAATACGTTTGATTATATAATGTCTGGATAGACCCTTGCAATACAATGCCAACAAAAATGACAGGACAATTTTTACATACTTGTGTGTGTGACTCAACAGACCACTCAGTATAGCTGTAACATACTGACCATGTACAAACCGTCTCTGTGCGCATGAATAAGTGAACACTTAGGTGATATTTTTATCTACATTTTTTGACCTCAAACATTATATAATCAAAGAAGAGTAGTACAAAACTGTATAAGAATAGATTACTAAATGTTTGAGTTCCAATACAAGTGATAGGCATGCATTGTACAGTATGCATAATCGTATCTGAGGGCGAGTGACATGCTTAAGTGACATTTCTAACCTAATTCAATTTTTTGGGGTCTACCTGTCCGCATGACACAAACCTCCAACTCGCAAATGGTTTCACATATCCCATAGCAAAACGTTGAAAGGTTATGACACGACATAGTTCAAAAGTCATATTTTAAATCAGTTAAACATTACAACCTCTGGCGGCCCCAAGATGATAAAATAAAAAATGAAATTATAACAGTGATGTATTGTCCCAGAGGTTTCGTTATGTAGGTTATATGCAAAAACTGACCCCCTCCCTTATCAAGAATACAGATGGCGGTTTAAAAAAAATCCTCCAATGGTGAAGTACAAAAAAATGTTTGCAGTTCTTATTTAATTATTTATTAGAATTCATTTCTACAAATACAATAATTTTTATAATTTAAAAACTGTCAATACAAAACATATTTACAGAGATATGGTCGTTTGAATTTCATAAAATAACTGATATCGTGCGCGAAAGTTCGCTTTTCACGTGGTTTTCCTGTAGTACATTACGAATACAAAATATTTAAAATTAAAAGAACCTTCATATACCAGTATCGCATAGGTACATCAAAAGAGATTTGTCCATCTACACATATCATATGCACAAATAGCGTTGGGTAATGTGTTGGATGTGCGATATGGAGACGATGCAAACGCGAAATTATACCTAAAATTGATTAGGTCCAAAGTTTGAATTTCATATGAGTATTTTGAACCGTTCCCTGGTTTAAATTCGACTATTTATAGTTCTATTAAAATAAAATATTTTTCTGAAGTGAGCATAGAGGAAATAAACTTGACCATAGCGTTTGGTTTTAATATTAGCCATAAATGTCACTTCGCAGTATCGAAAATGTCAAACGCAATTTCGCGGGGGTGAAGACCGGCGCTCGGGGAGCTAGCGGACTGATACTCTCCATCTTGCACTAACTAGCTAAAGTATGAGTGGTTAGACGGTAAACGCATATGAGGGCATAAAATTCATATTTATACGCCGTTTGTACAAGCCTCTTTTTAAAGTCAGTGTGTATTCTCTAGGTAATAACCGACTTTTGTCCAGGAGAATGTCTCCATATAATGCTTTTATCCATTTAGCTCCGTTCAACAGAGTGCTCTGGAGAGTTGTTTCATGTCAAGCTGTGCTATTGAATTATTTTAGCTTTGTTTTTATTAATACCATAAATTGTTTTGACATACATTAAAATTTTCTCCTATTTTCATATTAGTAGTATAGTAATTTAAGTAGTACAAAAGTGTAAAACATAACAGACATTCACATGAGTTTATAAAATCTAGCTTGTCATTTTTGCTGACGTATCGCGCGGGTCTATTTAGACATGTAAATAATCAAAGTTTTCGACCTGTAAGCAATTGTTTATTTTAAACTAATCCAAACAACCATAACAATGTAGTACGCGAATAGTCCGAAGTAAACTAAACCGTGATACCGTAAACACTTCATTCACTGAATTAATTAAGGCCTGGCTTACATTGGTATGTTCGTTCATAGACGTGTTAAAAAAGACAGCTTGTCTCATAATGGCAATATTAATCTAAAGAAGCGTGATTTTTGTTTACGTTTTATTTGATTTTATATATTATTAAAAAAATTTGAAACTTGGACGTCCATTCAAGGTCTGTAAATGCATTTCTTTGAAATAAAAAAATGTTAAGAACGTGTGGGTCAAAAAAAAAATCAAAACACTTTTTAAACATAATTTCAGATAAATGTTTATATTTTGTTTTATACTATAATATGAGCGATTCCTGTAAAGAGGTTGGGGTTTTAATGACCAGCCAAATTTAAATATAATTAATTCCCTTTGATAAAAATCCGTTGTTCGTCTTGTTCCTTTTTAGTATCGTTCAATAGGAAAATATTCAGTTAAGACTACGTAAACCTTTTCCAAAACTACCAATATTACTAGTCACCGTTCACGAGGGCGCCAGTGCACGTGCACGCGCCCCGCCCACATGCCCCATCCCCGCCCTTTCGTATGTAAGTAGAAGGTACCCAAATTTTGTTAAAAATATTTAGAATATAATTGATTATGAATATTGGACCTATATTTTTATTTACGTAATGAAGTCTATTGGCCATAGCTAACATCTAGAAAAGTTTTGGCTGATGACTAAAATCTCTATATTTCACATTTGGATGAAATTCGGTATTTAGATAAGTATCACCACATCTTAAAACAGGTTACTAAATAAATTTTACGGTTATTAACTACCAGGGGGCGCAGCAGTAGGTGTGATTCTTCGAAATGACTGGACTGGTTTTAATGCGGTTTTTTGTGTTACATAGACATTACCTAAAAGCAGATAATTAAAGATATAGATATGTTGTGCAGTCATGGACCTCTAGAAGACGCTGTATTAGTAATGGTTCTCAAAAATGACTAAACCATTCTTTCTTGGTGTGGTTTTTTACGTTACATGGGTATCACTTAAAACAAGGTGGTTAGATAAGCTTTATGGTTACGAATCGCCAGAGGGCGCTGCAATTAACATGTGTCTTTAAAACGTCTTGTGATTTTTTTAAAATAACCAGTTCATATGTAGGTAAGATACTCATATCGAAAAATACTCATATTTAGGTAATCATTTTATACGTGAAACGTAATTTGAATAGTACTTGTGGCAACACTGAGAATAAAAAATTAAGATGAATAACGTGAATTCGTATTAATCGTCGCGCGGACTTACAAAGAGGTATTTAAATTATAAAGTTATCGGGGCTTCGGCCGCACGAGGTTCGAGCTAGCAATTAGTGGGACCAAAGGTGGCTTAATTTCTGTGCCGATTTCATTATCTCGCGTTTTAGGAATTTCAATTTCAAAAAAGTATTTTCACTTTACCTTTTTCTTACGTAAATTTATGTTTTGATGGATGTTATTATTTGAATCTTAATTTAAAACTTAGGCATAATTTTGCGTAAGCTTTGTGTAAAAAACGAGCATGAGAAATAGTTTTAAGGTAACAAACACGTCTCCGCCTTTTTATTTGAAATCTGCTGGTTATGTGTTCTTTTTCTTTACATCAATGTCAAAGAATAATAAAAATCAACTTTAATTAATCCATAGATATTTGGGTAAATAACCTAACCCTGCATATAAATTTCATAAATAAGTGAAAATTTGCGATAACTGCACCTTTGCCTACATTTCAACATTTAAGTCTTTCAGACATAGCTGATATTGAGGTGCACACCCAGATCAATGTGGAGAGAGGGGAGAACAGATGAAATCATTCCTGTTACTGACCCCGGTCCCGTTCCGTCCCGTTTTCGTTTCCATTCTCACCAATCAAAATGGTTTAGGATATGGGGCTTACAAAACTGATTCTATGGTGTTCGTATATTATATAAGATACATATTTAAAAAGATCGTATTAAAATTCGACAAATATAAAAAAATCTGCAACTACACATGCGAGGCGGGAGGCAAAAGCTAGTGTAATGCAGCGCTGGCTTGTTGCAAGCTAGACGCTCGATTTAAAATACATAATTTGAACTTTACACTCGAACGCCTGAAATGTCCAAAGACCGAGCCTTCCGGGCTCGTGTTCCTCACACATACATAATTTGAATTTGAAAAAAATCAAATTATGTATTTTAAATCGAGCGCCTGGCTTGCAACTAGTCAGCGCTACAGTATTTACATACAAAGCGTTCCAGGAGAAGTTAACTATATGATTGTGAAAACCGTATCAAAATCCATTGCTTGGTTTAGAAGAAGTAAGCGGATAACAAAAAAGAGGAACTCTGTAGCGTGCTGCCTCCCTCCGCACCCAGGCCGCGTACTGGTGAGTTCGGCAGCGCAGCACCAAGACAGCAACAGCGTATAATGACATATGTGTATTTTATATAGGTTTTTTAGATTCATGTAAAAAATGTAAATATTTATTTAAATGATACCATTTTGAGGTTCCTATTTTAAAAAAACCGCTACTCCCATACAAACTATCTTCTCCCGTCTCCTCCTCTTGAAAGTGAAAATCCAAATACCCTGAAACTCCTCATCATTTGTTTGTGCTCAGCTGTAATTTTATTTTTCAGGTTACTAATTTCAAAGACCAAAAACTTTCATATCAAGTCCTCCCCATTCCCCCCTTAAAGTCATTTATAAGCTATCATTTGCGCAATTTTATCTTATTTTTAAATAGCAATTTTGAACAAAATCGGTTAAGCCGTTCTTCAATAATGGAATAACGGTCTAGTCTTTAATAATTTGAAAAAAGGTAGGATTGAAGTCAATAAGTCATAAAATAATTATTTATCACAAAATTTGGCAAAATACCTTTGTGTGCAGACAGAGCCAACAGATTTATATAGCAGTATAAATATTAGTTTATTACGTTATCATTTGAAAAATTTTAAAAATAAATTGCAAACGAGAAATAAAACTGTATTTGCAGACGCAGCAAGTCACGGGCCGACTCCCGAGAGCACTCCGTTGAAAACATACTTCTAACTAAAAGGCTAAAATGAAGTAAAACATTGAATGGGCGACGTTTGCCTAGCTCACTTGCACTGTACGTGTTACAGTGGCTTAGAATGTTCGAATACTCTAAGAGCTGGTGATTAAATTCTTTACAATGTTTTATATAGAGAAAAAATTTTAAAATAGACGAACTGGGCGATTATTATCACCTTGCCTTACGATACAGTAATAGTAGACTATTTTATAGTTTTTACAAAAAATTTGTGACAATTTGAAAAGAAAATTTTTCCTAATTTATTAGGTGGATTACTATGTAGCTACAATATTTATATTTACGTATTTAGTATACGTGTTAAATAAGAAATGGTTCTAAAATATTTACTATTATCCAATGTAATGTTCCAATAAAGGAAAACTTGGAAGGTATTGCCAATTTTAATTTAATAATTTATTTTTATTATCTTTAAGAAAACTGATAATTTATTGGAAATTCTTACGAAGTTTCGGGTTTTTCTGAATTATTTCAATAATCTAGAATATCGAAGTAATCATATTTATAGGAAGGCAGGCAGGCCTATTTAAACATTCCATCAAAAATTTAAGCATACGCTCTGCATGCAATGCTGACTAGGCAGGTCGCCGATTCCCTTTTCAACACTGACATATATTACTTCCTAAAGGATACATTCATGACCCTTCAAAAAAGGTATATGTAATGCGTTTCTAATTTAGAGCCAAGGTGATTCAGCTGAGTGACTACAGATGGCTATTGAGTCTGCGTGCATATTTCAATTTATTTTATAACACCTGTTTCTTTGAAGCTTTCTTTCTCTAGGGTGGGTGATGGCCACAACTTAAATACAAGACATAAGCATTTGTTATCAATTCCCAGGTTCAGGCTCTCAAAGGTTAATAATTCTTTCATGGGAAATTGTATCCGTTTTTATAATAAAATTCCAAAAGAAATTTTAGACTTGAATTCTAATCAATTTATAAAGCGAGTTAAAGTCCAACTCATGAAAAAAGCTTACTATTGTATTACCGAGTATTTAAATGATAAGTGCGCATGGACATCATTGTAATAGTTGTAAGACTTTAAATTAAAAAAAAACAATTAAGAAAGACATATATTTAAATAAAATAAACAGAGAGGAGTTTCTTGCCGGTTCTTCTCCTCCTAGTTTTTGAACCGGTACCTAATCAATTTTTACGACTTTCAATAAGTGTGTGCAAACATCTTATATTGAATAAAAACTTTTTGAATTTGAATTTGAATTTGCAGAGGGATGTTATAAGTTTAAAGTGTGTATCTGTGTGTTTGTCTATGGCATAGTATCTCCCAAACGACCGACCGATTTTGATTTAGTATTTCGTTACTAGAAAAACATTTAAAACATTGAACTATTCGATAAAGCATTAATATATTTGAACTACTTTTTAGTCGCTTTTGAAATAGCGTTACTCAATTGTGACATCGTAGATTGGACAAGTAAATAGTCTTTTGACCGTGTTTAAACTTCTAAAATAATGTTTATTTAAGCGACTGTCGGTTTACAACATTGTTTTATAGGATTTCAGTTGTATTAAAATTTAGTCGGTTAACTGCTCGTTCTTAGAATAAATAGACTAAGTTTATTACTGGTCTAAGGGTTGTAGTTTCCAAATGAACCACTACAATGAGCATCGCGCCTTGGATGTTAAAACCGAGTATTGGACCTTCGGCATAGGCGAATTGGCCACTTCTATAATAATAAAAACATAAGTTAAATATTATAAGCTCTGCGGACATGCTTCGGGGAGAGTGGTGGGGGTTAACAGTTCCCAACACGTATCGGAGCAGTGCTGCGGCATAGTGGCGTTACGGTTCAAACTCTTTACCAAATACCAATATTCATACATTCAACTTCGAAAATGACGGATTTTCATCCAAACTTACCCCTCTCATTGATCCCCTCAAGGGTATGATTTCGAAAATTATTTTTTAATAGATGCTTGCGTCACAAAAAAAATTTAATATCCATCGTGTGATTAATGTCGTGATAGCCCAGAGCGCAACGAGCCTGTCTCAAATTTGGCCCCATCGGGCCATGGTTCGAATCCGGGCGTGTACCAATGAGTTTTTCTTACTTAAGTACACAATATCACTGACACCGTGCTTCGGAGGGCACGTTATGCAGTCGGTCCCGGACGCTGTCAATAGATGGCGGTCGTTACAGTTCCCGACCCGCAGTGGAGCAGCGTGGTGGACTTAAGCTCCAAGCCCCCCCTCCTCACCCTGGGGGAGGCCTAAGCCCCTGAAGTGGGGTAAAAATGGGCTGATGATGATGATGATGATTAACTTCCGCGATTTCGACTCGGCGTCGATTATGAATGAGTGGTATTTCGATTTTATTTATAATATAGATGACAATATTTCAGATATTAATAGTGGGATGGGATCGTACGCAAAGATACCGCATCGTGACAACAAAAATGTGAGCAAAGTGATATACGCCACAGATCAAATATACCTATGCCGTTTGGTATTTTGACATATTCACGGTGAAGTAGAATTCAGTGTGACTTATATAGTATAAAACTCGTACTGGTAAAGAAAACAAAGATACGGAAATTACATTGCAAGTGTACTTTAACAAAATTTAAAATTTATCTAATCTCTAAGTCGGTAATTTTGGTCGGATTTTCGATCATTTAAGTATGAGTTTTGATGTTTATGCTACCTAAGAATCCATTTTAATTCCTTTTGTAAACGAATATTATAAAAAACGAATTTGTATTTCCTTTGTTAATTCTCTTTATATGCACATTATAAAAAAATTCGCAAGTTAATGTTAAAAACAGAGATTGTAAGTAAGAAAAATAATTCTTTAAAATTTTAATATCGACATAAACTTTTCTGTGTGTTTCCTTAAACGTGTCAAGTTACTGATATATCATGTATATTGTGGTCGTAGCAGGGACCCTAACTTTGTGCCCTTTGATATACAACCTGACCTCTATGACCTCGACGATCGCTAGGTCATTCGATGAAAGTAAATTTAACCATTAAATCCATTGAGGTAAGACGTGTAACTATAATTTTGTTCTATATTTGTACATAACAATTATTTTATATAATACCTTTTGTCTGCCACTCTTTCGACCGCTATGACAAATCACATTATTTGGTTTTAAGGTAACTAAATAAACAATACAATAAACGAAAACAATAAAAAAACTTTCGTATTGAGATATACTATTTTTGGACATAGATTTATGTGCTTCCAAAAATTGCAGATCAAAGACATATATTTTATATGAATCACGATTTCATCCATTTCGGTCTGAAAGTTCCATGAAAGTAGGTTTTATTTTTTTTTAAGTCATTAATATATTAGCAATAACACTAATACATGAACAAGCAAACCGTCAAACAATTGAATATTTGTATTAGTAATTAAAGAAATTACTCGAAAATTACAGTACAATTATTTCCTAACAACATTTTTCATAAACAGACACCACTTTTTTTTTGTTACAATTTTATCGAATTATAGGTTTATCAAGTTGGAAGTTACATTATATTATTTCTGTCGTAGCTGCTGTACACCGTTGAGGAGTTTCCCTCGACTGCCTTCCATTTCCTTAATTGGATCAGCTCTAGATTACCATAATGTTTTATTGAGAACAAAACGATGTTCTGTTCGGAAAATATTTCGATCGCCTTTTTTACTACACCAATATTTGCTCAATACATAGCGCCATGTTCGTTGCAAACTCGCGAAATAGTAATGCTAAAAATTATTCAAACTGTTGTTTTTCTGTTTGAAGCTGTTGGCTTCAGTAAATAATTTTTAATTAAAGAATACTTTCTTCCAAGTACCCAATATCTCGAGTAAGTTATAATTCAAACATGAAGTCGGTCGGATACCTACAAAGAAACTTTTAACGCATAAACTTTTTCTCCAAGAAGTACTCGGGCAGATGTTTAAACATTTTATTGTTAGTAAATAACAATATTCCGAGCGGAAAGAAAGCCCATTTTGAAAGCTGGCATAGCGCTTTTTTCGTATTTTATAGTGTCTAGTAAAAAAAATCCTTTTTCATTTTAAATACGAAGTTTTCCGCTCCGGTGAAACTTACGCAAAAAGGAATAGCTGAAACAAATAATTCTGAATATTTTCCCCATACATTTCATTTTGTATGGATTTAATCTAACCGTTAAAGACTAACGAATGGACCGCTTTTTTCATATAATATACGCAAGTTTTTTTTTCTGTAATTGTAAGATATTGCGATAATGTCAATTATAATATTGCTTGCTTTTACGTCTTCACTGCTGCAGCACCGCCTTCAATACTGAGAAGGAATTTGGACCATAAGCCTTCAACGCAGCAGGGTTGGAGGTAGCTCAATTATGAAACAACATAAAATAGATAGAACACGTTGTGACTTCACCTTGGTGCAATTCCTAGACTTGATGATTGCACATAGGTCTGTAGTCAGTACAGTGGGTTGTGTACACAGACTTATAATTAGTAGCCTCATAGCCTGTAGATTCAAACGGAACAAATCCTAAGGCCTTATTGTCACTAATGAGAGGACTTTTATGTTTTCATTCTATATTAAATATCAAGCAATCCACTTGATATTTAATATTTATTTTCGATAGTTTTAATTTAGATTAAAGCGTAGTAATAACTAAAAAAAAACCAGAATTTCAAATATTGATAAAATCGTACATTGAATTTAAGACACATTTCAATTCTGTTTAATTGGTAAATATGTTATTCTTTTGATAAAAGAATGCAACAATTTGACACAAAGAAAATAATATAAATAACACTTTCGCACAATAGCTCTTGGGTAACGTATTGCTCTACAAATACGTATTTTATTGTCCCATTCAGAACCAAACGTGGCTTTCCGGATATCAATAAAAGATTGTAGAGGACTTTGAGTAATCTCATCTGGCATGTAGTTTCATTTCAGCGATCATTGAAACATATTTCTGTATTGATATTGGCAACAGCGGAATCATACGAGTCCAACTGACTATTCTGGGCATAAATTTAAGTTTTTACCCAAATGTTTGTGAACGAAAAAAATGTAAATCAATGTGTCTAAGTACACATAAGCAATGACATGTATTTGAACTGCTGGTTTCAGCGAATTTTGTCGCGTTGAAGCTAATCTATATATATATGCTTCATCAACGCCGAGCCAAAACCGCTGAAGCTTTATTACTTGAAATTTGCACAGGCGGTTTCTTTTATGAGGTAAGCAGTTACTAAGAAATTATTTTACGATGTTCTTCCCCTAAAGGGGTACAATAGGAATTGCAAGTTTGTATGAAATTACATCCATGAAATTGATATTACACCTTCCAATTAGAAATTACGAGACGTGTTTCAGGATTTTTGAAGATTCTGAAAAAATCCCTAAAGAGTTTAAAATGATCCCTTAAGGTTGAGAGTTTGTAAAAACGTTTTTTATTGCTAAGGTTAAAGTAATCGTAATTGGCATTCGGTCTTTTGAATGGAAATTGAAAATGAAATTTGGCTGTGTTATAAAATTAATTTCCTCTACTTTTCGGTCGGTGGGAAATAGCTAGGGTCATATTTAAGTGTGCACAGATTTACTAAATCAATTAACCCAAGTTATTAACACGTGAAGTTGCCTCAAATTGAAACATGTCTCAATGAAAAGATCGTCTTTTTTGAAAATTGTTAGTAGAATGTGATATTTGCATGATAGCGTCATTTTTGAGATATCATAAATATTAAAACTTATACTTGTGACAGCATCTTTATCGCAATCGCACTTGAATGTTTTTATATCAAACAATACCTATTTTTCCAAAATAACATATGTTTCGTGTTTGCAACTTTCGTCAATTGCATAGAATCGTCTCGGTTTTTTTTAGAATACGTTGTGTAGACAATGAATGTCAAGGACCTAACTACTACAAAACTTAAACTTAACTAGAACAACTCCAAATGAAACACATAGTAGTAAGACCACGGGTCGAGAGCGGTTAGTTTGGTAACGAAGTCCAGGGAACTTAATAACAAGTTTTGAATAACTTTGATTTAGTACTTTACGTGTTCAACATCTCTACGTAGAACACACATTCACACAAATCTAAGAAGAACTAGCATTTGGTGCGGGTAAAAATACTAGTGAGTGCCCACGGTTTCACCTTGTGTATTTATTAAATGTTATTTTAGGAAAATACGTAAACATTTCATTTTTAAATTCCAACCAACACGTCAAATACCAATTTTAACTATTTTCCCCTATTAGTGGTAAAATTTCTATAATTGCTAAAACAGGTATTTCTCAACTTTTAACCTTAACGCTAAAAAATATTTCATTGTTTTGACTTTAAGAATAATGGAAGTCGGTTACTTTTAATCTGAGACTCTCTGAAGCGTTAAATATTCAAAAATCTTGGAACATGACAATTTTCAGACATTTAATTTAAAAAATGACGGGTTTTCATAAAGTTACACTTTACCATACACTCTATTTCACACCATAAGAAGTACTTTTCGTAAAGGAAAAGAATTTAGAAAAATCCTTT
The DNA here is from genome assembly GCA_949709985.1 of Luffia ferchaultella. NCBI lineage: Eukaryota > Metazoa > Arthropoda > Insecta > Lepidoptera > Psychidae > Luffia > Luffia ferchaultella. The sequence continues at coordinate 6,588,594 of OX453254.1, forward strand.
CTTAGTGGATGCTTACGTCAGAAACGAAACTTTATGTTCGAAAATCGCGTGAGTCGCTTTAGCCTGCTTCAGCGGTTCTTGAAAATTACAGAACTAACGGACGGACTAAGTTTGGACTAAGTTTTAAATTAAAAAATAAAAGCCGACTTTTATTTTTTATTTTATTATTCGTAACTCAAAATACAACTTCTTCCAAACAGTAAATCTTATTTGAAACAAAGAATGTACTTTACGAAAAATTTCCACGCTCTAACGTTTATTTCACAAGTGCGCGCAGTTTAAAACGACGACGGTAGGTAGTAAAAAAACCTTAAAACGCGAATCGTTCCTAAGGGTGTGTTTATACCGGCGAGCGGACGTGCCAGCGTGATAAGAGTCAAAGGTCTTACGTATACGCAATAAGCAGGTTTATTCTTCCATTTGATGTAGGAATAACTTTGATGTATTCATTTGAATTTATAGCTTACACGTAGGAGTTATAGAGTCCAATTTTGTACTCGAAACAATTTAGTGAGAAACAAAGCTCTCGGCTCAGCGAATTGTGGAATAAAATAGTATGATACAAGTCCAGGTTACGAGCGCTTCTCGTTAGAGTAACTTATGCTGTGGGATATTACTTACTGTTTGCCTGGTAATTCTAACTGGCAACTTGTTCGGAGTTCATTTGAACGATTACTATTCGTATATAGAGATGATTCACCATTCGATTGTTTAGAGAAATAAATTATATTAAATATACATTTATCGATACCGATACTTTTCATCGTTTGATTATAGAATATTTCACCATATTTCCGTAAACTGTGTAGTGGTTGGAAAATAGATGTGAACAAATTGGGAATAAAGAAACAAGTATAAAATCTTTTTGCATTCTTTCGGCGTAGCAAAGGATACAGGCCTAAATATAGACATTATGATATTAAATAAATATATTTCACATTTTAAGATTGATTATTTATTATGTGTTGAAAGGGGCCTCAAAAACATATAAATATATTTTAAAAACGTTAAAATATGCCGCATGTGTTTTATTTAAACTTCCTGCCAGCTTAATATGGGCTACTAAGTATCAGCGTCTAAGCCCAATTAAAATATTTCAATTCAAATATTTCAAAACTTCATTTCAGGAATCATGTGAATATTAACATTATCTAGTTTTTGTTCGGAAACCGTAATATGGCTATAATTTAATTTAATTTATCAAAAAAATTCTAGGTGGTTTTAATTAATGCTTTAAAGGTTAGTATTAATGCTTTAAAGAGATGATTTTATTTTTAACTTTTTAATTTATGTTTTGAAGTCGGTTTTTTTTTGTGAAGTTTATTATATTTTAAAATTTTTGGTTATATGCAATCGTAACTTATTCGTATTTAGTATAAATGGGGCTTCTAAACGCGCTACTCAAATGAGACAGCGCCGTGTAGAGAAAACTGTCGACAAATCTCAGTGCATTATCCCTAGCTCCTAACCGTTAAGGAGTACTGTAGCTTTCTTTATCAACCTGAAATGATGGCTTCCAGACGCAAACATCTGAAGAACTAAATAAAGTCGGTTATAATGCAAATGTAAGACTTATATGGTTTTCTCATGGATGCCATTGCCAGAACCGGACCAAACTGAAATGGGACCACACAAGAAGGACAAGCTTTCAAATATAAAAAATCATCCAAAAAGGTTCAAAAGCGACGAAGTTATTTCTAAACACGCATTTAAAAAAATTAAGAAAATGTAATAATAAAAATAAAATAAAATAAAAATAAATCACGGTCGAAATAAGAAACCCCCTCCTTTTTTGAAGTCGTTTAAAAAGAGCGTCCCTAAGTTTTTTGCGTGTTCTTCTGAAAGGAACCAGCACTTTTTGAATGCGCCTATATGGTAACGTTCTTCCACAAAGTAATAAAATTCATTATTGTGACGTATTTCAGGATTATATCACATAACTACTAAATAAAGATATTTGATTTGAAGTCTCAAGAGGTTTTATATCTATAGAATAGAATTGCCAAGTGCCAAGTGGAATTGCCATTGTGCCAGTATGTAAGCTGTTATGGCATTCACCATCGAACCATAAATTCATGAGAAGGATGGCATAATAGTATCAATAAAATTGTCGGAAGGGGACATCCAAGTTTATTTTATTTTAAATCTTGTTTAAGAAAAGAAAGTATTGTTTTAGATTACCGCATACGGCAAAATAATGTATACGTTACTTACAATAGAAAACAATACAATAGAACTGGAAATAAAATACATTAAAAATACTACTCCAAGTAGGACAAACTATTAAATACAATTCACATGTTCGACGCAACAAGCTGATAGGACACTACGACAGAAAAAAACATTACGGCTTATATACTCTGCTACCCGTGCGAAGCCGGGGCGGGTTGCTAGTATTTTCATAAATTATATTTTGTTTATGCAATATGATTTTAAATAAAAATAGTTAACTTTTTTGCAAAAGTTTACAAATTGCTAATAAACGTATGTGTCACTATCATTTCTGAAAACTTACTATGTAATGTATGAAACATTCCAAGTACATAAAATGCGAATAAACCATACATACATACCGATCTAAAAACAAAAATTTTCAAATCGATTTCTTAAAATTGCCTATTCTTTGAGAAAATTTTGCGCTGTTACCGAAAACAAAGAAACCTTAGCTCGCATGCAGTAACTGAGCAAATATTATTGGCATTCATGTTGGATTAAAATAAAAAAAAAAAACATTGAACACATGTTTTTTTAAATCAAAGTTGATTTATGGCATGTAAAAGCTTTCGATAGAACCGCCATCACAAAGTTTTGGCTGGAATCCGGGCCTCATTCTTATAGAGTGCCAGTTCAGCTGGAACTTTTCATTTGAACTTAGCACATCGTAAAGTTTATTGTGCAATAAAATAAGTTTCACCCTCTCGTGTGGTACTACCCGCGGATTTATCTCTATGTAGATAGTAATCGTCGTTCGAAAACTCTGTTAGATATCTATGGTCTAAGTTGAAAAGCAAATTTTCCTCTGAAGCGGAAATACTAGTCGAAGAAGTCAGTCACAATTAAATGAAATTTTCGATGTAAATGCAAATATTTGTATCTTCAAGCATATACACATGGGTGGATAAACGAAATGTCGAAATATAGAACAATGAACTTCCATGCCAGAGGTGACATTTAATGCATTAAGCATTTATGCAGCATGTTACGAAGTCATTGTAATAGAAACAAATATTTTATGTTCCATTCCATTCCATCAGCTCTTTTTATACCAAACTGAAGGGGCTTAGGTCACCCCTCAAGATAAAGGGGCTTAGGTCACCCCTCAAGATAAAGGGGCTTGGAGCTTAAATCCGCCACGCTGCTCCAATGCGGGTTGGCGGATTGTAAGGACCGCCATCTATTGACAGCAACCGGGACCGACTGCTTAACGTGCTCTCCGAGGCACGGGGTTAGTGGCAGTTTATGTACTTAAGTCAGAAAAAATCCACAGATCTTGCAGTCCCCGCAACCATCGGTTTCATTGAAAATGAACCTTCCCAAATCCGATTTTCACAGATTATCTTATTTCATTGCCACGTAATCGTGGTTTTGCCCTATTGCACTATTGCACTATTCTTTTCAACTCTTTAAACTCAGAAATAAATCAACGAAAAATAATATTTTCGTTTGTTCAACATATTTGAAACATTTAGGTTTTAAACTGCAGCCTCTGATATCCTTAAACATTTTGAACTCGATAATGAAGCATTCGAACGAATACAGGCCGAAAGGCGATGACCGTGATGTTAACAAGTTCCCGATCGTCCATAAAATCTAACATGTGATGTCAAATTTCTTGTTCGATTTCCAACCGATTTCCAAAATTTTGGTCTCAAATTGTAGCTACCGACGCCTTCTAACCTTTTCTATAACACTTCAAAGTAATCCGACGAATACCTACTGAAATATAGTAACTTATATCCGCAAACACCAGCGATCGACCAAAAAATCTCGTCTTTAGGAAATAGTTTCTCTTACAATTACCAACCGATTTTCAAAGACTTGGTCTCAAATCGTAGCTACGTTAATTGCCAAGATACTATTTTTTTTATTTTTTCGATATCGGTCTCCGTTCTCGAAATATTTTGGATTTAGTAAAAAAAATATCCGTAAAAATCCCGATTTTTTTTAAATTTTACAATTTATTTCAAAAACTACTAGACCGATTTTCAAAATTTTGATGTCATACGATGCGCAACTGAATTCTTGATCTTTTAAGACCTTAAAATCTTCGCTAGACTCCATACCCTTGGAGTTATGGCCAAAAATGCGTCTCCCGTGAAATGGATTTGATAGTCATTTTCAATAACAAAACTCATTGGTACACGCCCGGATTCGAACCACAGCCACATGGCCTTATAGATTTGAAACAGGTTCGCTGCGGCTCGGGCTATCACGACTCACGAATATTTTATATACTCTATATCGATTATTGTATACTATATTATTAATGTGTGCAGTTAATATAAATTTCGAAACATATTATATCTATGCAACTTAAAAAAAATCTTTATATGTCTGTATTTTAAAAACTATTTGACGAAATTTAATGAAACTTCTTAAAAGGTTCCTTATAATTCGAGATTCGAATATAACATATTATGTTTTAAGTTTTCTAATCTAACAGCGGGTGCTGCAGTAAATGTTTCTCTTTAAAACAGCTAAGACGATTTCTATAATTTTTTTTTCATAAACATCAATCACCTTAGGGCAGGTTTTAGATTGATTTCACGGTTATGGGCCACCAGAAGGCGTTGCAGTAGAGTTCTTAAAGCAGCTGGATTGGTTTTGATGCGGCGTATCACTTCGGAGCAGGTTCCTAAATTGGTTTACAGTTATAAGCTACCCGAGAGTGCAACAGTAGACGTTTATTCAAAACGGCTTTTTCATCATCATTAGCATATATTGTTAAACACATGCTTACTGATCTTCACGAAGTTTCGAATTAGCAAGGTTTGTTATGTTTTTTTGGTAACCCACGACAAAAAAAAAACCGTTAAAACGGTAAAGTAAGATAATAAAACGGTGGTTTAAAAAATTTCAAAATTTCCTGGGTAATCTTGGAACGTCACGTTCCTTTAGCAGCCTGGTACATATTTTCCTGGTACATCTGTGAATTAAGAGCCACGTACCATTTTGAAACCTAGGATTATTTTCGTCTTTTTAATACCAATTCAAGACATGTGATTGGTTAATCGCTTTACTAAAGTCAATTCTGAAACTTGTAATAGGCCTTTTAAACTATAATTATTTTACGAAGCTCGCTTATAATGAGGATTAAGGGGTTACCTTTCTCAGTTGTGTCGTTCCGTATTTCTGTGCTAAACCCACGATGGTATAAGGGCTAACTGCTAATCTTTGATATCGTGTAAGCATGAACGCACAACGTAAACGTTAAAGTTCGTGTAACGTTTTAACCCTTCAACACCCAGCGAACGCGTAAACTTGTCACGCCAGAACAATAACAGGGGTAGTTTGCAAAGCTTCGCGACAAGAATACGATTATCACGGAACACTATACACAAACGTATACGGCTTCGTTCCCTTTGTATACGAAAACCTTTGTAGGGGTGACTCTCGCGAATGCTGTAAGTTCCCTGTTCTCAATTTTAGATGCTTCTGGTTAAAGAAAAATGTATTTTATTCGTTCTATGTTTTGTAACTGAATAGTTTTTTGAAATTTACTTTTGTATCTTGGAATTCAGTATACTCTACGGACCTTCAAAGACAAATATGAACAAACTAAAAAATATACGTTATAGTATACATTTCCATATGTGGAAAAAAATGTTGTTTGCGGGGTGTCGTTGAAAAGGCGATTTTTTTGATCCCACACAGCGCTGTCTACTCACCAAACTAAGCAAAGCTTGAATTATGGGTACCATACAACTGATATATACAAATATTCTTTATAACATATACATATATAGATATTTTACATCCAGACACGGAACAAATAGACATATTCATGCACACAAATATTTGTCCCGGGTGGGGACATCTAGAATTCGATATATCATTCCTTACATTTAGTGTGAAATCAGGGTTCAATCAATCTCGGTTGCCTATGTCTATAGACGCGAGTCAACAATTTAAATTGGAAATTCTTATCTTTCAACTAATAAGTTTTTTTTTTATTGAAGGGGAGAATATTTCTCAAACGGTAATTAAAATAAAAGTAGTAAATGGTTTCATTTTAAGTACAAAATTTCGTGCTGTATGTTTTTCCCGTCTAGTTACTCAATCAAAAATGTAACTTTTCATTTTTAACATTTTTAAGAACTTGTCTAATGGTTGAGTACGAAAAATATAGTTATAATGTTTTTGGTGTTGAAATTCATTTTCGAAAATAAAACTGTTAGTTCAATCCTATACATTAGTTGATTGCACTTTCTCGCATGAACATAATTAAGTATTCCTATTAAAGTACTTTAACATTCTAATTTATACAATTTAATATGTAGACACAAATACACCAAATATTCGGTAAACGAAAACGATTCTTGGTACTCACGTATGGTGAATAACAGCCATTAAGAGGTAGGTACTTAGGTTTCTCGCGCAGACCTTCGCGGGAGCAATATATATCGTTAATATTTCTCACACAGCTGTATAATAATATGATACTTTAACGTAGATCGTATAATATGATTTTTAAGGTTCCTTAGTTTATTTATTAAAAAACGTATCGTTAATGCAAGTTTGTTGGGATGCGTCTTGAAAAGCGAAAAAGATTGCTCTTTAAACTAAAATAATAAATTAATAACTGTATTTTACCTCATAATCGACCTAAGTTTAGGATGATGATTACCCGTTGAGTGTAGCTAGTAGCCACATTTAAGTCGATTGAAAGATGAAATATGAATATTTTTCTTTTATTCAAGTGTAACCTTTTTAATATAGTTTTACTTAGTAATTTTTTCGTAGTCGGATATTTATAGCCAAATAACGATTGTGAAAAAGCTGTTTACTAAAAATTTCTAGTGCAACGCCTCCTGGTCTCTAGTAATTGTAAACTCATCTAAGAACTTGGTCTGAGGTGATACCTACGTAATGCAAAAATCCGCATCTAAATCAGCCCAGTCGTTTTAGGAAACATATCTACTGCAGAGCCCTCTAGTACCTATAATCGTAAAACATGTCTAACGATTTGGTCTGAAATGACACCTATGTAATACAAAATATCTTTCTGAATTGGCCTTGCCGTTTTAGAGAAAGAAATCTAGTGCCTTGTGCACTTGTTGTCTATAACCATGAAATATATCTAAGAACCTTATCTAAAGTGATATCTTTGTTAAACAAAAACAAAAAAACGTATCAAAATTCTAGCCGTTTTAGAGAAACACACTTACTACAGCGCTCTCTGGTGGCCGTTTTCTGTAAAAAACACCCAAGACCTAGTTCTGAAGTGACACCTATGTATTTTAAAAAAAACCGCATCGATATGTACCCAATACTTTTTGGCGTTAATGATACTTAACAAATATTCACACAATTACACAACCTTCGTCCCAAAAATCGACTCCGTTTCGTTGTAGGTAAAAAGCGATTTAGGCAATTTTTTTTTACCAAATTTGTATTACTTAAAATTTCACTAGGTCGGTGAATTTGCTGTACAATATTGTTTTTAATTTGCAGATTTCCTTGCAACACGCTTCTCTGAATTAAGATAAGAACACTTTGGCAACAATTGCAAATTATTTTCGTCAAAAAAATAATGCTCACTCTATTCTGTATAATATTTACATTTGTGCAACGTCACACCTCGTTGTTTTCTCGCCAAAAAAAAATCCAAGGCCGCACGCGCCGCGCACACAGCTGACTTAAAATGAGCGAATCCGAGATGTGTTAATCGATTGTCTCGATTGCTCAATTTTTTTTCCATTCATCCATACCTATTGTAATTTTGTCTTAACTTACAATAAGTACGTATCTTACTTATAACTAGACACCTAACCTAACAGTACAGGACGTCAAATTGTAAGTACGTATAACAGCCAATCTTTAATTTCATAGTTTAAAAACTTTTATAAAAAAAAATTTTAGATTATATCCTTATAATTGCTTATACAAATCAAGCAAACAACTGCACTAATCGACGAAGAGCGGTCAACTGAGCTGACCATTGATATTTTTTATCGACTTAATTCATTCATTATAAATCTCTTGGACCGGTTTGACCTCATACTGCGGACAAATTGTTAGTATTTTATGATGAATAATAGTATTTACAAAAGCATTTTGTGTAATAACTCAATAGTAGTGAGACGTTCGCGTGTCTTTTCCGCATATTAAGTGAGACGCAAAAGATTACCGATGGCCTTACTCTAACATTGAATATACGGATATGGTGAAGTTTTGGGCATATTCAACGACAACTCAGTGATGCCAGGTAAACATAAGCGGACATGTTCCCCACACGTCGCTTGCCCACCACTTGGACCATCTTACAACCTACTGTTTTAAAAATTAACTATTTATAAATTGCATTGATCTTATGTTTGATTTTTTAACTAAATACCTAGTGAACAATGAAATCCCCAGAGCGTTACGGGTAACGTGTACCTCCTGTGCTTTGCCCGCGGTCAAGACCGCACATCTAAAGTAGATAATTATTGTCCATTGGACAATATTTCACCTCGTACGGTAGATATATGGTTATTATTTTAAAATGAGTAATAACATTTTGAAAAGTTATTTATTTTTTTATAGGATATGAACGTTTTACATCGCAAGAGAGTTCACGAATTATAAACAACATTTTATATATAGTTAACCGTCACCAGATGGCCATCGTTAAAATCCAATAAATTTTAGCAAATTCTTGGTTTTCGGAAAAAAAAACAGTTTTAAATAATTTTAATAATAACAACTTGCTACTGATATCAAATTGCTCTCAGTCACTATGAGCAGCAGCTCGTCAATCATTCATGGTGGCTGTCCATTGCGCGTCGAATGTTGTTAATTTTACTGTGATTAATGGTTCCAGAATATCTTAATCTTATTTATCGAAAATAATGTAATATTGTGATCATATTTTGTCTCCTTAGAATGGTTTCCTTTATAGTTACGTACTTTATGGAAAATCAAGACGTAAGTATAAAGCGGTATTATTTGTTATAACTAAATAAGTCCAATGAAAATTGCATTCGATTTATATGTCATAGTTCGGAATAAATTAAATATAAAAATTTGTTCTGAATAATATACTCATAATCTAATAATTGGTGTATTGTTATAAGAAAACAAAAAAATTGTTTTCTGCCATTTCATTTCCAAAAATTCGAATTTCACCATTAAATGGATAATATATAGGCATGTGACTTTCATATACTTGTTATAAATATTTTTTATTTTTATACTTATAATAATTCCACAAAAGTGCCCAACCGAAAAAACATATCACAGATGCGTCATACGTAACATAAAAGGAGAATCGTTCATCATAATTCACGTGGAAGCAAGAGCTGAGAGCAAATTAATTGAGTACAAATTAAATTTATTGCACGAACCTCAGAAGTCCTTAACCTATATACGCACAATAAACACTAATGCATAATCAGAACGACTAATGCTTAGTAGACATTTGTCCAAACAATTAATCTAGGATTGAGGCAAAAGGGTACAACACGCTTCAAGGTAATGTTATATAGGTAACTATCTCTTGGTTAGCTCCATGTTATAATCACAAAACGCAAACTCATGCATACATTCATTCGCCCGCTCGGTTTAGTGAAAACTCTCTGCTACCGCATTACATATTCATGTACCTACTCAAATTCTAAATTATGTTTTGATTTTTCATACAACGAATACACCTTCTTTTTACCCTACTGCGGAGAGTAATATCGTTCTATCTGGCTTTGGTAGTATTACAAAATACGAATTAACTTAAACTTAAAATCAGACAAGAACTAATTAAATTTTGTAGTTTTCTGGGAAGTTCTAGAACGATCTGACTGACGAATAAAAAAGACGATACATTTGATAAACGCAGAGTTTACTGTGAAATCAAATAATATAATGAGATGACAGTGGTTTCAAATATCATAATAATTGGCCACCCATATAGACGATAAATTGACATAAAAAAATTTAGGTATCAATTTGTCAATTAATTTTTTAATTTTAATTAATTAATTCTCTGTGAATTGTCATTGGTGACGAAATGTACTAGTGCAGGACTTACCGCACGTTTTCTTTTTGCTGAGCATACAGGGAACCACTGTCGTGGCCAAGAAAATTTAAAGTAAATGATACTGTAACATTTGTAATTATTCGAATTGACTGAATTACGCTGCAAAGTTCAAAAACAATGACAGTACATCAACTTGCATCGTTACTATGTATTTAGTGGATACATTCTTAGCTTTTTTTTATTACTGACAGACGCTAGTTTGCATATTTACTTCGTGGAAGACGCCTCCCAAAACTTGGCTATAGATTCTGTGGCATTAGTTAGAGCTAATAAGGGTATATAGCGACGACAGAGCGTTGGCATGTTTGTATATGAATTGGCGAAATTAGCTTATGGTCTTACATAATAGAACAGACGTTTATGTGAAACTTTTATGCGAAAATTTTATACTTAATCATTTAAATTGTTATTTATCGATTTTTCTTATAAAAACTGAATGAAATTTATGAATTAATAAATATATTACATATCTGTGTATTCTTCCAAAAAAAAAACTCAATTCATAGGACACTAACCATCTTTTTTGCGAAATTGACTTTCTTAGATGTTCGTGTTACCTTCTATACTGCCATTGTTTCAATATTTTCGTTCTTTAACAACATGTCAACTATATTTTTGTGATTTTGTTTAATTTACGAATAAGTATACGAGTATCATTGTTTGCCATTGTCTTATCTATTTACAACTTTTACTTTCTTTGGTTCTCGGTTCCCACCCTGTCCTGAAAAATCATTGACAAAATAATTCCCTGTCTAGTCCCTAGCTAACAAAGCGTGATAAATTTATCTTAGATTAGACCCTGGGTTAGAGTAATAAATTACAAAAAGTTTCATTTAAACCGGTTCAGTAGTTTTTGAGGTTATCGTGTTCATACAAACAAACTGACAAATTAAACGGTATCTTAGATAGGATCAGACCCTGTGCTATGATTGGTTCAGTAAGTGATTTTTGCGTGATCATGCAAACAGAAAAAAATCCAAAAAATATTTTCAAGTTCAGTATTGCCTACATGGTTCATACTATATTATTCATTATTTGGGGACAATATGTACAGATATGTACAGAGTTGACCTCATTACTACTTCATTACAAGCATAATTGTATATCAGTTACCAGGTACCCATAGGCCCTGCCTAGTTTCAGTTTAGATGATCATGTGTGAAATATTGCAAAAACGAAACTTACTTTAGTTATAAGATGCCATTGGGATTGAATAAAATAATGTCCAATATTTTTCGTCTTACTGCTATAGCAACAGATGGTGTCGTTCAATATGTTATCGGAATTATTTCCAATGAGACATCGCTAATCCGCCACTGCTTCATATTATTTATTGTGTTATTAAACGAGAGACAAATCTAACAATAAAATAATGAAATACTTGTTAACCTCCTATATCAAATAACCAGTTCATAGATATTCGTGTTCATACAAAAATATCCCGAAAATATTGGGATCCAAGGTGAAATTTTGTTTGTACGAAACTATTACGTTAATCCAAAAGGGTGCGGAAGCGCTCTGAACAAGGGTTGTTCCTGAGCATTCTCTCTATAGGTCACATTTACCTTTGTTATTAAAAAAAAAACTAGTTTATTCTTTTAATGTTATTTACCTATAAATTAATAAATGGTAAAATGTAAAATCCAGATAAAGCGTTTTGCATTTAATTTGAGTTCGGTTTCCAGATGTTCAAGACACACAGAGTGTTTCTACATCCGCCTGTGAAGTTACGAGTGTCTCGAATTAGTTAACAAAGTTGGTAGCATAGTGTTATAAATTTACAACTTATACGAGACTTCACACGTTTTTCATTAGCATCGAGATATATATACTTTTGCTCTATCTTTTACATCAACTTAAAAAGTGCATTTCTTTCTAACTTACTAAGTCATACTTAACTCAAACGGCTGAACGAATGAAGTTCAGTATTGACCCCACACTATTTATTTCTTATATAACCAATATGAAAAATAAAATCAAAATACTTTGAATTTCGATTTTGTGATTTCTTATGCCTGTGGTTTAATAAACTCTGAAAAAATAAATAAGCTTAAATCGAATTAGTTGCTATACTTTACGTTAGAGAGCGCTATCTGACTAGTTATTATCATTTACAACAGATAGCGCTATCACTAGAGCTGTTTTAAATAAACCTTAATCAATTTTGGACAAAAACTATAAATTTTCAAAAACGTAACATGTATTATTTGGGAAAAATACGTATCGCTTGAAGTTAAAACGAAGAGGGATAGATAAAAATAAAGATGACGCTACATGTTTTAAAAACTCTCAATAAAGCCTCTTTCTTGAAAATATCACATTTACTAACAATTACTTTGGTCAGTTGCGTATAACACAACGGCCATTGTAATTTACGTCAATTTTGAACTTTCTCTATAGTTGGTCGGTTATTTTCACAGACCAGTCAACCTATAGACCACGCTTTAATAAACGTCAGTATGAAAACGAAATCGCCAAAAAGTGGCGGGGTGCGGGGAGAAGTCGGCTAGTTTTCATTGGCTCGTTCAAAATTGACAATTTAATGGCTTCCAACGTGCTTACAACTGACCGCTCAGAAGAGACGTAGTTATGTAGTGTCACTACTTAGGCTTGGCGAATGCTACTCCCTGTCAAAGCGTGGCCTATAAGGTTGACTTGTCTGTGGTTATTTTATATCAAACTAAGTATACACATTTATTTGATGGCTTCATCATACTAGACGCGCGGATGAACAACAAAATAATAAACAAATCTTGGAAAGACAGCTTGAATTATATCTATTCCATTTGTTCTATTATTTTTTTGCTAATAACCCTAGTGGTATTTTATGTTCAATCATATTTTTATTTTAATAACGTCACTGAAGAAGTTTTAAGTTTATTTTGTATACCTACAGCTTAGATAACATATTCATCTAGATTGAGCGTGATCGAAAATGTGAGCAAAATGACATAGTGATTAGATTAGATTAGACAAATCGTATGTCATTATCATTGTTATAAACTAATATTACAGATGAACTGTAATCAGATAATTTAATTTCTTTTCCAGTACGAATTTTACATGTCGGTCACACAACTTCTATTCTTACACTTTACTTCGCAGTGAATATTTGATAACATCAAGTGGCGTATATTTGATCTGAACAGTATATATTTTTGCTCATTTTTGTTGTCACAACGCGTCATCTCTTTATACGACCATGACCTACATGTTATCTGACACACGAAGCGTAAATGTGTCATATTCAGTTCTAGTATTTACTTGATATAAAAAAAAACCGGAACTTTATTAAGTATTTAAGCCGAATATATTACGGGAAGGATGAGACGCGCGCGGCAATCCGCTTCGGGCTGAGCCTCATATGTTCCCGTTTTCCGCAAAGAACACCATTAAAATTGATAGGGTTTGTAGATTTGCTTCGGCAATGCACCAATAAATTTTGACTAAACCCAAACTTTTGTCACGAAGCCTGTGAAAGTATTATCATACTAATTTTCAATGATATGTGCTTTTAAAGATTTTGTGTAGAAGTAGATGTATTGTCTATTTTAATTCGATTAACTAATCGAATTTAATTGTAAAATAAAACACTAATAAAGTCCATTTAGCAGAATTTTAACCTTCTTTAATATATGAAATTACAATAAAGCATTGTCGAATAAAAATATTTTTTATTGAAGTTACTTTTTTTTTTTTTTGATAACGTAACGTATACATCACAACAACGTCTAGGCCCCAAACTAAGCATTAGCTTGTATTTTGGGTGCCTAGCGAAGACATCACATACATATAACAACCAAGACCCGGTACCAGTATCAATATTCGTCATATAAATACTGACCCGACCTGGGATTCGAACCCGGGACCTCCAGCTTCGAGGCAGGGTCGCTACCCACTAGGCTAAGTGGTCGTCAAAGTGAATTTTTTAAAAATTTTATATCAATATTTTATACATTAAATTTAAAAATATAAATACTATATTCACAGATTAATATTTGTTTAGATCGTTTAGATTCCAACAATAAACATATAAACGTTTTAAATCAATTTAATCCTTTTTTTCTCAATCACTATTTTACTAATCTGTAACACTTTCTATTCTATGAAACACAGGAAAGAAAATTATTCTATAGCACAAAGACTTTCAGTTTGTGAAATATGTTCAAATATATCATACAAAAAAATAGTCAAGTGTGTGTCGGCTCAAACATAAGGCAGGTCTCCGCAGCCTTGCCAATAACAAAAACTTGTCATAAACGAAAATCATGAGTTTGTTCAGAGTTGAATTACTGTAGTTCATCAACCATTACTTGTGAGCTAGTTGACCCTAGATCGTGATGATTTTCCTCGTTAGTTCGTACTAGGTCGTTATAGGCATTTTCATATTTTTCATATATTTGGCTTTAAAAGCTAGAGGGACGGACATGCAATTAACCCAAAAAGAAAATTGTAGAGTTACTACTATATTTCGTGAATAAAATATATTTTTTAAACCACCAAGAACCTCATTTGATTTTAAAATAACTATTCAAGGAGACACCACTCGAGCAGAAATTAAAATAATTTTTTTTATTTTTACTTTTCATGTAGCGGAGGCATCTAGAATTTTTTTAAATGTTTACAAACAACAATTTATAATATATAGTGGTTAGAAAAATGTATAACCATGCCGAATTTCAGCTATAACGCGCTAATAGTCTGCGAGTAAAATAGCTCTGACATGTGAACAGACAGACAGACAGACATGAAGAAACTGTAAGAGTTCATTTTCAAAATGCAGAATCCTAAAAATATATTTTTGGGAAATCTAATGAAAATTCTATTCAAATATTGGTATTCCACAATAGCGGTTTTGCTGGGCGTCATATATTATTCGGCGGCGGGTATCTCAGTTACCTAATGATAAAGTGCGCTATTAATTAATTTTCATTTAACAGTTTTATGACTTTAAGAAGCTTATTTATAGAACCGTGAATGAGTAACAAACAAACACAATTGCTAACTTGTAATTTCTATACTATGACATTAGTTATTAAAAAAATGTGAAATTCGCATTTACTTTCAGCGACTAAGACAAGATTTATTATATTATGCGGTCTTCTGTTTTCTTTCATACGTAAAGTAAAATCAATAGATTTTACTTTCTTTTCTGGAGTAAAAGGAATATTTTTGAGGAAGTTATTGATAATCGTGTCGATAACGGATTTTTTTCTGTAGCAACAAATTTTTTCGTACAAGTAACGCTAATTATATGAACGACCCGCCAACCCGCACTGGAGCAGCGTGGTGGATTAAGCTCCAAGCCCCGCATCCTGGGGATAGGCCTAAGTTCTTTTCCGAGGTAAAAAGAAGTTTTGTGATGGAATTATAGATAGTCGTGTCGATAACGGATTTTTTCATGTAGTAAAAATTTTTTTCATACAAGTAACGTTAATTATATGAATGACCCGCCAACCTGCACAAGAGCAGCGTGGTGGATTAAGCTCCAAGCCCCCTCATCCCGAGGGGAGGCCTAAGTTCCTGCAATGGGGCATTAATGGGCTGATGGTATGATATATGAACGAGTAAAATTAATAATTTAGTGTCGATCACACTATTTGAGATGTTTGTAAGTGAATATTATTCAGTTTTCATAGAATTTACAATATTATCAAAACTAATTATACACTGTTTAAATACGAACCGTATGTAATTGAATCCATCCACTTTTCGTTTGAGAACTACCGGGTGAAACGACTTTTATGACGTGAGATATTGTATTAAACGATCCGAGAAACACTCCTCAGGTCGTAAGAGCTGGAACCTACGCTGCGCTGCACCATGCTCTCCTAAACGATTCCTTCTTATTCAATTTCGCATATTTCCTTTGAAGCAGCGTGACCGTTTTAAAATTTCGTTTTCTGAGATATCTCGGAAGAGGTACTTTTCTTGAATTTTTTGAAGCTTGCCCCGATTCCATGTTTTAATTTAATACATTTATTTGGATGGTCGTAAGTATCCATTTCTATCCTAGTACTAAAAAATAGAAGAAGTTTAAAATGGAGTAATTTTGCATTAAAACCTTGAAATTATTTCACACAGAACTTTGTTTTACAATACATTTTAAATTGAATAAATTAAAGCCGATAGATAGACAGTGTTACCATGACACAAAACAGTCCAAATGTAATAAAATTATCTGCAACAAAAAAACATAAATCTTGAAAATAACTCTTTTCCTTTTGAAATACCTCGGAAAAGGGCATTCACAACAAAAAATAAGTGATGTTATTATACTAACCTTTGGTGTGTTTCCATCAGCCCTTTTTATACCCCACTGCAGAGGCTTGGGTCTCCCCTCAAGACGAGGGGGCTTGGAGCTTAAATCTACCACGCTGCTGCTGCGGGTTGGTGGATTGTAAGGACCACCATCTTTTGACAACAACCGGGACCGACTGCTTAACGTGCTCTCCGAGGCACGGAGTCAGTGATATTTATTGTACTTAAGTTTAGTTAAACTCATTGGTACACGCCCGGATTCGAACCAAGGCCATATGGGCTTATAGATTTGAAACTGGTTCGCTGCGCACGGGCTATCACGACACTTTGATGTATGGTTTATGTGTAGGTATGTTTGATATACAATGGGTTTATCTTTCATTCTAGGAAATATCATTCGGTGTTTATAAAGAAGCGTCACGTAAAGAAAAGCATTTTCTTCTATAGTAAGTGACAACAAAGGTCTCGGTATTATTCAATAGGTCTCTGTAGTATTTTGGCTCACCTTGTCCCTTTATCTTTTCACACTTCTTCATTGATCATGACATTTGCCAAACAAATTTTCCTCTGGGAAAAAGAAAATATGCTTATCCACTACTTTCTATGGTTAAGGTGAGACCTTGTTACCATGTATTATGTTACTTCACTGAACATTTTGGACGGAAGTCGGAATTATTAATCCAGTACCTATTGGAACACAATACAAAGCTCTTAAAAAGCTATCAAATGGGTATTACAATACAAAATAAGCTTCTGTAGTTATTCTACTAGTGCTGCGTTCCGAAATATTAAAAAAAAAAAAAAAACTTTGAATACATCTAGGATTTTCTATTGCATTAACACAAACATAATAGACCGATGGAGATTAACCCGAATAGACAAACATACGCTACGATTTTATATAAATAGATTAAGTGATATATCTAAATCATCTATCTATGTACGAAGTTTCGTGTGGATTCGTTCAAAATTATAGGTTGACTACTAACCCTCAAATCGAAGAGTTTAATACAACATATAGGTAATGTACCCTATGGATGAAAAACGATCTCGATCCTTCTACCCGCTTGGCTGGGGCGTGTATAAATAAATAACAGGCATCCAATAGCGTTTCAATACTTGATGGTTGGTACTTTCGAAATGCAAAAAAACAAAATCATAATAATATCGAATACAATCGGCTAAGTTCGTGTCGGAAACGAAATAAACTAGAGTTCCGCTTCCGAAGCTGTTTTAGAACCAAAATAACATAGTGAATTGCCGATATGTTCCAATTTAATTGTCATAGTGAAAATAATATAATATTATATAATCCCATCCTATCTAGTCCCAAAGTAAGCAAGTATTATGCTTGTATTATGGGGTACTAGACAACTGATATATATACTTAAATATTTTTTAATATAATATATAGGTATTTTTACACCTAGACACGGAATAAATAGACACGTTCATGCACACAAATATTTGTCCCAGGTGAAAATCGAACCCGCTTCCCTCGGCTCCACAGCTCTCGGCCAACCGGTCAGTCATGTCATTTGTTTGATTGCATTTCGAAAGGTCTATTCAATATTTAGTTTCGTAATTAAAGGATATAAACTATGAAACCCTAAAAATTTAAAGGTGTCAGATTTATAAAGTAATGCATAGAGATTAAGCTATAACACAATAGATTTATATCAAATCACTTATAGCACCTATGACGTTCTAGTTATATATACGAAATACATTTGGTTTGTGAAAAACCTCAGGAAAATTAAAACGGAATTGGAAACTAGAAACGATACCAGCGGATGTTAGATTGTTGCAATTCTTTTTATATAGGTAGTATTGGGTGATATTATGGTGTTTTTTCAACGTTCTACACCTAGAGAACAAAACACGAACATAGACCAAGCGCTGATTCCATTTATTCATATTCTTACACAATGTACTACTTATTTTTATTCGTTCCATTTCCAGATCACGTGGTGTACTTCAGTCCGCTTTCCGAATACACATTTCAGATGAACATCGATAAGCGGAAGTACGCAATCTGTTTATATACCATAAATCAAGACAAAGACGAATTTCCGGTTCCAATTTGGAATTTATTCAAAATTTGTATTGGATTATGGATACAGGTGATATAAATAAAACTAGTTAATTTGGAATATTCAAAAACTATATTCCTCAATCGACCCTCGGTACGCAAACGTGTTTAAACTAAAAGAACTACGAGGGGAATACGAGAAACATAGAACTCAAAGAGCATTCATTAGTTTATAATTTATTATAACATCATTTGTAGCCACTCGAGGTCAAACCTAATACGACCCGTAAAACTGCTCTTGTTCTCCGATTAGTTTTTGTACTTGTGATCGGAGTCAGCGCTCTTGCGACAAATATAAACAAATGAATGCAGTCAACAGTTTGTACTACTAAAAACGAGATGTTTTAAGGTATTATCAATGTTTATTCATTTATACCATACTATAATATCATACCATACCATCAGACCATTGATGCCCCACTGCAGTCAGAGGCTTAGGCCTCCTCTCGAGATGAGGAGGCGTTGCTTCGCCACGCTGCTCCAGTGCGGGTTGGTGGATTTTAACGACTGCCATCTATCAGTGATAATCAGAACCGAACGGCTTAACGCGCTCTCCGAGGCACTGAGTCAATGATTGTTATACACATAAGTTAGAAAAGCTCATTAGTACATTCCCTGGGGTTCGAACCACGGTCTTCTAAACAAGTAACGAGCTCGCTACCACGCGGATATCACTACACGTCGTTTATTTATAAGGAATACAATACACAAGTACACAATAGCTGACAATTATCGTTCTTTCAGTTCGCGCTTGTTTTTTTCACTCTTGCTTTATCGTAGGGATGTGACTTGACGTTAGTGTTGTACCGCGTTACATCAATACATTTCTAACACTACAAAGTTTAGGAATATATTTATCGAATTATTTTCCTCAAGATAGTTAAAGTTATCTATCTAAACCCAGTACTTTATTTTCAAATGTACGTATTGAGAAATACTTGTAGCTTTCATTTTACTTTTGTCATCTTTAACAAATTACAATCATAACGAATAATGATCAGCCGAGTATTATTTCAACGTCGTATTTTTTCTTTGTGGAAAATTAATGCAATGAGATCGAAATTTTCCTGGAACACTCTTTTAAGTGAAAGTATTGAATTTGTCAGAAACCTTTTAATGATTTATTCTTAACCAGGCTAGCCTTTAAGAGTAATTAATTGTAGGAAACCATTTCGTTTATAATATTATGGGCGATGAATTTAAAAATAATGAATTGAAAAATCGCATTCAAATTTTTTTTTTGGAAAATTTTCTTTAATAGAAATCTTTATAAGGATAAATTTCTTAAACAATAAAAAATTTCGCCTTTATTGTGCAAGATTTAATTATATTCTTTCCGTTTCTTGATTTATATGCATAAAAAAATTTGCATTTCAATTATTCCTAAACTTAATTGATTGAAAAAGACGAAGCGAGAATATAATATAAAGTTTCCTCAAAGCCGACCAGTGGAAATTCCAAAATGAAATAGGAAAACCCAACGGAAAACTCCATAATTTATATTCCGTGTTTCTCAAAGTTTATCACAATAAACAGAAACCATGAATATTTTTATGTTTCTAATAAATCAATATGTAAATAATATATATAACTATATGTACAGTGAAAGCCTGTTTTTTCTAGTAAATATTAGTTTTGACGGACAAATAATATTATTGTAATTAAAATTATAGATATATATTACTACGTATACTAGACCAGTTGTCCCTACAGCTAAAAAATTGGCCAAATAAATATGGGCCAAATTATAATAAAAAAATAAAATAAAAAAAGATTTAATAACCATGTAATTTGTGACGATCCGTGATAAGAATCAGCAGACCATGTGCAACTACGGTGAATGAATACATTCGTGTTTAAAATAGTTTCCAACTAGGGAAAACTAGTTCTAATGGAATGAATCAGTTGAAACTGTGTTCGACCGACATAAAAGTTCGTCTGGTTCACAATTATCGCTAGATGAAAATTCTTATTGGTTGTGCGACTTCGCTTAATTTTATCCTCTTCTCCACGTTCACTCCTAAACTTAATCCTTCGAATGGGATATCGTTGAATAGTTATTTTATCAATATTAGGTTCTTTCGGCTTAGGTTTACAATTTTTTAGCATTTGGTCCTGTTTACGAAATATTTGGCTATAAATTAACCTTTTAACATGAGTCACATGTCCTTCCCTCTAACTTTTGAACCATACAATTTTCAGGAAAATCTGAAAATGTACAATAAGTACATTGTAGAAATAACAATGCCAATTGCGCTATTTGCAATTGATTCAAGTTATTATTACATAAGTTACATCAAATTGAACTATTAATCATTGAAGATATTGTCTATTTTGAAAATTTTAAGTAGAATATTTCCAAGAAAGCGGCGTTTGTGAGATAAATCTATATTAAAACTTAGACATATGTTAAATTTATTTGACTCGAAGTACTAAACTACATTTTATTGTGTTTATTTTACCACGTTAATAAGTAAAGTGTATCATAATTCTGTCGTTGAGTTTATAAAAGTATGTTCTTTCTTACAGAAAACGGTTAGTTCTAATTTTGGGCAAGTTTTATGGAATATAAGATTTTACACTGTTTGAATTTACAAAGCACATTTTGAAATGATCAATACATTTCTTTCACTCTGCGATGACGTCATATGAAACACGAGAGCTTTTGGATGCTTGAAAGTTTGTTTTTATAAATCACAGTGAAATTTAAACGGAGTCTTATTTTAAAACTCTTTTATATCTGTAAAATTGATGAACGAATTACCAAATCGTAATTATAAAATGGTACTTATTGACAAAGAAACCTTTGTTTACTTGACTGTGAATGTGGATAATTAATAAATTGTGAATTACTAAGATCTAGCTGTGTTTGATAAGTTAACTATCGAATCACATTTAATATATTATTCACTAAAAAAAGTTGTTAAACTGCTAGATTATCGTAAAAGAGCCAGTACTAAATAAATCAAAATCGAATGATACAATATGATAAACTTGGTCACAACTGTTAAATCTTAATAATAATAGTAATGCGTCTGAATACGTACAGATTATATTAGTATCAAACTGTATGAAAAGTTTCGTTACATTAAATCAAGAAATTCCATTGAGGTGAAATAACACTGGCAGTCGAAATAGTTTAAAAGTTTTGACTGGAAAATTAAACGAAAACAAACCGTAAAATGGGTATAAATAAGGTCGGATTACATAGATAATATACACAATTTAAGATCATGTGCTAATTTACCAATGATCCTTTCAAATTGACATCCTAAAAAATTGCTTTTTTTCCAAATATAACTTTATAATGGAATAAAGAAAATTACTTCTCTTATACGATACTAAATGTTAGTATTTCTAAAGACATGACA
Source organism: Luffia ferchaultella (assembly GCA_949709985.1). NCBI lineage: Eukaryota > Metazoa > Arthropoda > Insecta > Lepidoptera > Psychidae > Luffia > Luffia ferchaultella. Next base: position 6,610,552 of record OX453254.1, read on the forward strand.
CTCTGGGAAAGAATTAAATGGACACTGTATACGTATAGTAGTAAAAAGAGAAAAATTATAAACAAAGCGGAACCAAAATGTTCTTATATTTATTATATCTATAAAATAGTACATAAAATCGTTGCGATATTTAAACAATGCAACAATGATGACCGCCCAATATACACTACCGAAGCACGAATCCTATCCAGTAGCATAAAAGCGAATCCACTGGATGTATAGATGCCGGAAGATCGCATGGGTTGGTGTAGTACAATAAAAAAGGCCCAAGATCAACAGTAGATAAATTTCAGTCTGAAACAAAAATGTAACGGCAGGAAAATGAGACACAATTGAAATTAGAAAGAAGAAAGAAAGAAAGAAAGACTACTAGATGTTTATACATATAACATTCGTTCTTCATTCACATTCTTATTGTCGTATAAAATTACGCATTTGTGATTTGCCGCGATACATTGGTGTTCTACTAACTTCTTAGGTACTGCAATTTGCTATTAATTTACTAACACAGTAAAACTGTCTGCAGTATTTCCCTCGAGGAATTCTTTTCACCACATAACTGAACGGAATATAAGTTAACTTCCGGAGAGCGCATTTGCTTTGTTTTCCGAGGGTGCGTAGTTAAAACCTCGTTTTAGTGTAAAGTACTTTTCAGGTCGTTTACGGTAATTGTTAAAAGCGTATGTTACTCTACCGCCGGCGGCATACCCCCGGTAATTTCTGTGTTTTCATAATTTTATATTTAACATTATAACGTTTTGTAATCTTAATTAAAGTTATATCTAATAAAACTTATATGAAACCATTCGCAGTCGCAATTCGGCCGAAGCCGTTTTCCTGATGTATCGTACCTGATGACATAGTACGGCAGATTTTAAAAGTTATTACCAAATTTACCCATTTTTCTACCCATATAGAAAGATTTGAGAAGTTAAAACCATTTCAGAAATGCTGTCTAAAGTAAAAAAGGAAGCCCGAAAGAATTTCACTTTTGGTTGACGGTGGCATCTATCACACCTGTAAACATAATATATATATGCATACTCGTATTATGACGGTTTGGAGGAAGCTTTGATCAGAACAGACATTTACAGGTCAGGAAGAATTGGTTCTATTCGATTTCGCTTTTCGATTCGCTTGGAGAAGTTAGAGAGCTAACGAATAATCGTGTTGGAAAGTTTTGTTTTTTCACTGCGGACGGTATTTTTATATAGCCTTACTACGGAATGAAAGACAAGTATATTTGATAATAGCAGAACTTTTCAAATCCGTTTTATTTTGTCATTACGTGTGATACGGTGCCTCAGAAAAATGGCCTTGGCCGACAGTCTAGATACCATTGCGATATACGAGTCATTTCATTGTCATTTATAATTGAGTTGAAATGTGCTTCATTTATAATTTAGAACAAAAATTACAATTCTTCTTGTTGACGCACAGTGATTGTTCAGTAAAATTACATTTCTTTTGTTTCAATATTAAGTAATTTTTTTATTAGGGTTGAGTTTTTGTAATAGAACTAGTAATAGAATAAGTTATTTATAAACTTCATATACCTACTGAGCGTTAGTCTTTCAAATTATAAATGAGGCAAACAATATTTATATATTTATAAATAATTAGTTTAATATTTCAAAACATATACAAATGAGGTACCATGGGGAGAGATGTATAAGCGAATAGATAAATAAATCCAACAGCACATAGATGATACCGCATGTATCCATAAATATCAGATTATCGTATTTTTCAGAGAAGCCGCATCTACGTGTCACCAAGCAGCTTATAACTTGGTCGCGTTTCCATTAATTTTTAATAGCTTTGCTGAGGGCGGATGTTTCTGACAGTACCTACGTCATAGCCCTGATTTACTATAAATTAGCTTATCTTTATATTAAAAATATTAAATAATAATAAACTTGAATATTCTACACAACGACACCTAGTCTCAAAGTAAGGAAGTATGCTGCTTGTATTATTAGTACAAGACAACTTATATAATAATAATAATAGCTTTTATTCAGATAAGAGTACGATTACTGATTTTGTTACCTTACTTATATCTAACAAACTTACTGTATGTATATATTTATTTATAATTTCACTATGACTCTGCGACTCCTATCCGTTTGTCATTAGCGACGAAGGGCTCCCTCCAAGACAAATTAATACTTAAATATTATCAAATATTATGTTTATTATTAACGATTGACATGAAAATTTCGTTCTGTTAATACAATCCGACCGTGAAATTTTTACTTCTAACTATTTATGTTGTGCTATGTATAATCGTGTCGTGTCGTGATAGCCCAGAGCGCAACGAACCTGTCTCAAATTTATAAGGCCATAGGGCCATAGTTTGAATCCGGGCGTGTACCAATGAGTTTTTCTGACTTAAGTATATTAACTATCACTGACTCCGTGCCTCGGAGAGCACGTTAAGCAATCGGTCCCGGACGCTGTTAATAGGTGGCGGTCGTTACAATCCCCTGCAGTGGAGTAGCGTGGTAGATTTAAGCTCCAAACCCCCTCCTCACCCTGGGGGAGGCCTAAGCCCCTGCAGTAGGGTAAAATGGGCTGATGATGATGATGTATAATCGTAATTTCATTATTATTTATTCTATGTTTTACTATACTCTACCATATCTTGGCCATATACCTACATTTGAACGACTCATGCCAACCTACTGATGGGTCATTTTTTTACTAATAAAATTTAAAATTTAAATACCTCGGAATTCTGTGTTCGCTCAAATTCGGGAAATAACTCTGTTAAAATACTTGGATTTGATATATTTGACGTTTACAAATTAACCCGTTTTACAAAAATATGTTGTGCTTTCTTCACATACTTTTTACACCTGGTCTTGGGAAACGACTTGGGTCAGTGAGCTACGATAATTAGTTCATTGGCTATAGTGCACCGCTGGTTCCTCTGATTTTGTTACATTATTTCCCGTGTACATGCAAAAACTATTTATGTAAAATGGCAAATCTATAGGAGGGTAGTGACCGCTTATACTTAAGTCCAAATCGGTGACCTCGATCTAGCAATAGTTTCCAGTCATTTCACACTGTCATCGATTCATGGAAAAAACAATGTCATCTTGCTATCTCAGCACACCGGTCATTGCACGAAAAACAAGAATGGACTTTAAATCACACACATTGTTTTCTGATTGGCCAAAACACTTAAGTGTTAAACATGTCAAGCCAATCAGATAACGAAACGCCACATCAAACAATAAGGTTACAATACTACATAACCCAATCGTAAATTACGATACATTACCAATAGAATTACGGCTCTCAGATACACTAGTCAGAGTTATAAGCACAGTGCCTAAAATGTAAGATGCCGCTGCAGCAGATTGCCTAACCGTCAATGCCTAAACATTGTAATTGCCTATATGTTTTTTCGTCTGTAAATCGAAATGTCTAAACAGCAGTATGTCTCTCCATAGTCTAATGTAACAATTTATTTGAAAACACTTTTGTTGTAACTCATTATACTATAAATTAAGATCAACAAACACGAGTTAACTATGAACCTATGTTACCGTTTATCAAAAATACATAAAAACTCTTGCTAGATACTGGCACTTGAAAAAGAAAAAAACAAATTATTTTATGTTGTAAATCCAGTGATACTGAGATTATCATATTCCGTATTTTAATATGCCAGGTTAAAATGGCTATTTCATATTTAAACCTACCTACTATTTAAAGATATCAAATTAATACTTGTCAACCAACATTATACTCACTATACATTATAGGCATAAAAGTACGAATGTACTGGAAGCCCTCTTCTGCGTTTACCACCTGACCACTCAAACTCTAGCTAGCTCGCGTAAGATGGTGGGTTTCAGTCTGAATTTTAGTACGCGAGGTCCTCACGCGCCCTTCACCCCGCGAAATTGTGTCTGACATTTTAGAAACTATTAAAACTTTACACTGCTGTCAAATTAATTTACTCTATGATTGTAGGCAATCTGCTTCTTAGTCAATTGACGTGTTAGGCGTTACTGCAGCAGTGGCATCTTACTTTTCAGCCACTGTGCTTATGACTCACTAGTCATCGTGTAAGTTTACGTTTTAATAATGTAAATAGTTTTTGTGTAAAGTTTTATTAAATTAATGAAAACACGATTACCTTCGAATTTTAATACTTTTAGTTCGAAGACATATCCACACCAAAAACGTTGTGTTCATGCTCATAGTTGAGGTATCCTGGACTGAACACCATAACAATATGTACATATTTTGAGCCTCGTGAAACTGTAGGGTGGCTTGCTCTCGAGAACTTTGTTAACCGCGAAGCTGTTGGTTGTTAGAATATGAAGATAAATTCTATGAGGCGTAATTGCGAGGTCGCCTTTAACAGTCAATACCACACTTCAAGTTCCTGATGTTGCTTCATCAAGCGATAAACATTTTTGTGGTTGTAATAAATATAAATCCGGGAAACGGGAAGTTTCGCCGAGCGCTCGTATACGATCATTACCGTAAAAGCCGCTTTGTTTCAGTTCACAATTTGGCTCTCGGTTTTTGTGGGTGTTTGGCGTCGATAAATATATAGATGTAGGTATAAATACATATTTTTGATTAATCATCTTACGATACATAAACGCGCCTAAAGCGGAAGAATTTAGCTCAAGTAATAAGGCTCTCCACTGATTTAGATATCTGAAAACCGGAAAACACAATTTTTTCTGGTAAAATTTCTCAATAACCATTACAATATTCAATTATTAGTTAATGCACAATCATATACCACCTATTTATCTAATAAGTGTATGAAAATTCATTTCGATAACAACATAATATAAACAATTAAAAAATTAATTCAAACGTACGTTTTTGGGTAAGCACGAAATATTAGATTTTTCAATGTATTTTTTTTTTTAACGAAGTGGTAGTGGTTTGTATAATTATGCGGAAAAATAGTGTAGCGTAATTTTGCGGTCTTCGATAGCAGTGGCGGGCGTTGGCTATCGTTTCCTGTGCAATTTAAAAGCAATGCGAACACAGAACCCTATTCAAAAATACAGGAACAGAAAAAGGAAGGACTTACCCAATTCAGCTACGAGCTCCTTCCTCGTCCACGTTTGCACTAACACCAGTTTGTTGGTTGCGGTGCGGAACACGATTTGTACGTACGTAACGGCGGCGGTGTGCATTACATCAGATTTCGAGCGCGAGTGGCGATGTGTGCCTCGAGAGGGGGTGGAGTGCGGTGCGGAGGGTCGTCACTCGACAACCGTTTCGGATAAGTAGGTATAGGTGTATGTTAGTGATGATGACCATGTTAGCGGGACATTTTTAAATAGTGTCAATGAGCGCGTCCATACCCCCGGCCTAGAAGAGGAAAAAGTTATTTCCACTTCTAAGCAAGAGAAGACTCCAACAATAGAAGTCAAGTGAAGCGATGCGAGAAAGAACAAATTAAACAAAAATTAAAACATGCAATGTAAATGAAAAAAAAAAGTAGAAAGTAATGTAGAGAATAATAATAATAATAAAAATGTGAAAAACTTCATTGCGATGGCAATGGACACAGCTTTACCACTGGTCTTTTATAGCAACCTGTCTTAGTTCTGACAGTCGCTACTCGCACCACACCGTCCGATCCAGGATACAGTTTGTCGACAACACCTAAAGGCCAATGTAGAGGCGGACTATTATCTGTGTTAATAATGACTAACATACCTTCCTTCTGTACCGGATTAGACGGAGTATTCCATTTTCGTCGGGTCTGAAGGGTGTGAAGAACCTTGTTTTTCCACCTCTTCCAGTAGCTTTGAATAATTTTATCAAGCAAATATTTGCGTTTTACATGGTTTGTTTCTATTGAAAAAACATCTGGCGCATGTAATGTTTTCAAAGGTGTTAGCGTAAGAAAATGCGCAGGAGTCAGTGCTTCCGGTTCCGCCGGATCCGAACTCATAACGGATATCGGACGCGAATTCAGTAATGACTCTATTTGTGTGAGAACAGTAGTCATCTCCTCATACGTCAGAAGCTGTGTACCAATTACTTTAAAAAGATGATTCTTTACACTTTTAACATTTTATTCCCAAATTCCTCCAAAATGCGGGGCGGAGGGTGGATTTAATTTCCACTGTACGCGGTTATTAAGTAATTCATTACTAAATTCATTACTAAAGCTTTTGGATCCAATGAGACTGTACACTTCATTCAAATGAGACTTTGCGCCAATGAAATTAGTACCCTGATCCGAATACAACACGCTACAGGGACCACGACGTGAAATAAATCTTTTGAATGCATTTATAAAAGTTTCCGTCGATAAATCCAAAGCTAATTCAATATGAACCGCACGTGTGACCAGACATACGAATAGACAGATATACGCTTTCTGTTTATGAGCGCCTCTAGCACGTCTCAATAAAATGTGGAGTGGGCCCGCATAGTCCACTCCTGTGTGTAAAAACGGTTTGGCTTCGCGAACTCTACATGCGGGCAGATCCGCCATAATCGGTTCCGGAGCCCTTGGATTCCGTCGAAAACATGTGTTACAACGTTGCACACGCTGTCTGACAATATTACGTGCAGACAGTATCCAAAATTTCTGCCGTAGTAAAGACATTAGCAGACCTGGACCGGCATGTAAGTATTTTAAATGATAATAATCAATAATTAAGTTTACAATATGATCTCTGCGGGGCAATAATATGGGATGTTTACCATTGAACTCTAGATCGGAATTCGCCAATCGTCCACCGACACGGATGAGGTTTTCATGTAGGAATGGCGTAAGTTTGATTAGAGCAGGGGCCAATCTCTTCTTTTCAGCAAGAAGAGAAAGCTCCTTATTAAAATAGACGCGTTGTAAATCGACGAGAATAGTCCGCTCCGCCGCTTCCAAATGTTTAACACTTATCCGAGTGTCACGTGACAACTTGCGTGTGAACCGAAGGATGTATACCACAATACGCAATAATTTAGACCACGAAGATACACGACATGCGAGATCGTATAAGAGTGGGGATTCTTCTGATTCCACTTCAGCTATGTGGAAAGATAGCATCTTACTTTCAGGAATGACGTCATTCGTCTCGTCATCTGAAAAGGATTTGAGCGGCCAAACAGATCTGTCCCGAGAGGCCCATGAGGGACCAATCAGCCACAGAGGATGTGATACGAGTTGGGCTGGAGTCAATCCACGAGATAAGCAGTCGCTAGGATTTTCAGCACTACTGACGTAATAAAACTTGTCGGGAGAAATATTTTCATTTATTTTTGCGACGCGGTTGGCTACAAACGTGTGCCAGCGATGTGGTGAGGAATGAATCCAATGTAGAGCAACCATAGAGTCTGAAAATGCGATAACGTCTTCTATATGACAACGTGATTTATAAGTATCATACACTAAACGGAGACGCTTGGATAATAAAAGCGCAGCGCACAGCTCGAGACGAGCGAGAGACACAGTCTTCACCGGTGCCACTTTAGATTTGGCGCAGACTAAATCATTGCGGATCTCAGCATTACCAGCAATATTGACGTGCATGTAAATGGCAGCCCCATATGCCTTTTCACTGGCATCACCAAAGCCTAGAATAATAACTTTACATTCTGGAGTAAAAATGCCGATATGTCGCGGAATTTTTATCTTTTCCAGTTCGGGCAATTCTAATAAAAACTTGGACCACCTTAAAGCTACTTCTTCTGGTATGCTATCGTCCCAGCCGATACGTAACAACCAGAGAGATTGAATTAAAATTTTAGCATACAAGATAGTAGGGGCAAAGAAACCTAGGACATCCCAGAGCCGGGCTATTACTGATAACATATTACGTTTAGTACATACTCTACGTTCTAACTCTACAGAGGAGCAAAATATGTCTTCTTTCGGACACCAGCGCAACCCTAAAATCTTCATATGATCATTGGGATTAAATTCAACGTTACGACTCATACGGTGACTTTCTGATATAGTTTCGAGCAGTTCGGGCGAGTTACTGCAAAATTTTACTAAGTCGAAGCCTCCGGCCTTAAACATGTTAATTAACTGTTGTGACAGTTCAATTGCTTCAGAGGTTGTCCGCACACTAGTACATAGGTCGTCCATATATACGTCCCGTGCAGCGACCGCCGCCGCAGCCGGGTACTGCGGGCGCTCGTCCTGAGCTAGTTGCCGTACTGTCCGAAGTGCAAGAAATGGACTGCACTTAAGGCCGAAGCAAACACGAGTAAATTCGTATAATGTAATCTGTTGTTCGTGCGAAAACCTATATAAAACGCGTTGAAATTTGCGGTGTGCGGGATGCGTTTCAATCTGTAGGTACATTTGTTTAATATCTGCACAGATCGCAATTGGTTGTAATCGAATATTTAACAAAATTGAAAAAAGATCAGCCTGTAGATTGGGGCCGCAATGTAATAAATCATTCAATGAAAAACCGGAAGTAGTTTTCTGACTAGCGTCCAGGACTATTCGTAATTTCGTGGTCATCTTATCTTGACGTACCACGGCGTGATGCGGTATTACATAACCTAAGTCCCGTTTATAATCTACTTCACTCACTGGTTTCAAGTAGCCCTTAGCAATGTAGTCACTAACTACGTCATCATATTGTTTACGAAACGTCGGTGAGGAATTTAACCTTTTTTCTAACTGCATGAATCGACGCTTAGCCGTGAGTAATGAGTCGCCTAATTCGCTCGATTCTCTTTTGAACGGCAGCGCCACTGAGTAGCGACCGTCGTCGGCGCGTGACGTAGTCTCACTATAAATCGCTTCGCATTGCTGCTCATCCTGCGACATATGTTTCATGTCGGGAACTTCCTCCACCGACCAAAATTTCTGTAGTAAATTTTCAATACTATGATCAATCAATGTACAAAATGATTGTACTTTCGGAAAATTATTTGTTAGAAAAGCGGGGCCAATAACTATATACCCAAAAATAGTTTCAAGCGCTTGCGGTTGGTCTGAGGGACCCTTAACTTTTCCATCTTTTAAAATGTCACAGAATACATCTGCACCGAGAATAATATCGATAGGCGCGGGAATATGAAAATTGCTATCGGCCAGTGGTAAGTCCTGTAAATGAAGTAACAACGATTCGTCGACCGGTGCGGTTGGTAATCGATCAGTGATCTTATTCACTACTAATGGTTGAATTTTAATATTACATGAATTAAAACGTGAAAACAGCGATACGTCTGACAGCCCCTTAACTGGCTGTTTTACTTCTCCGATACCTTTCACATAACAGGAGTCGCGGTTACGAATTATTTTTAAACCTAGTTTTTTACAGCAATTTATAGTTATAAAATTATTTTGCGAGGCGCTGTCTATTAAGACACGCAAATAATGCGTATTCTTAAAATTATCTATAGCTGAAACTAACGCAGTACCTAATAGTATAGTTTTATTCTTTGCATTACCGCTAGTAGCGGCGGCGGTGGACGCCGATACGCTACATAAAATTATATTATCACCGTCGTCCGCGGTGCCCCCGGCCAAGCCCGAACGAACCGGCGCGTGCGGTAGTGTCAGCGCGGGCGACGGCAGTCGTGGCGCCGCCGAACGCGTAGATGACGACGGCTCACCGCGGCCAATGTGATTATTCCAATGTAAGAGCGTGTGATGTGGGCGATCACATTGCCTACAACGACTATTTGATTTACACACCGCAATAGCATGTCTAGTACTTAGACAATTGACACAAGCCTTTAAATTTTTTATTGTGTCGTACCTTTTACGTGGGTCTAACTTTATGAACTTAGGGCATGTATATAAAAGGTCATGACTCTGGTCACCGCACACGGCACATTTTCCATTTTTATTATTTAAATTAACAAAGGTATGCGTCTGCGCAGAGCGCGGGGGGCGCGGGGCAGTAGTTGGTACATTTAGGTATTCACTCTTTGCTTTGTTTACATTTCCAATAGTACGTTGTAATACTTTACACTGCTCGCGAACGAATGACGTGAACTCGTCATAGGTAGGCATAGATTCCGATTTTCTAATAGACATTTCAAATAACCTTGCAGTTTCCGAATCGAGTTTCTTTGAACCGATGTGAACAAAAATAAATTGTGCCAAATCACCAATCTGTAATTGTTTTAACGCGGCTACTACACCTGTGAATTTATCCACAAAATATTCCAGGTTACCCGGTGTTGCGGCCGTTATCGATTTTATATTAAATAACTGGTCTAAATAATTAGTGGCGAGAGCCCGCGGATCTTGGTACTTCCGAACAAGTGCGTTATAAATAATCAAATAATTTTCGGCTGTCGGTGTTACTCCTGAACACACATTTAAAGCCTTGCCTGTCAATTTGCCTACTAAAATTGAACTCGTTCGCCGTTATTAAGATCTTTATTGAGATGTATCATATTGTTATATATTTCGAAAAATAACGGCCATTTGTCTAAATCACCGTTAAAGCTAGGTAATTCCAAACGCGGTAATTTTACTGCCCTATTTTTCGGCTCCTCTTTGACCGTTTCTGTCGTCTGAGGAGGTGCCAGTCTGTCTCTGGTCATATTTATATGAGCCGCCATTTCCTGTAATGACCACAAACTATCGTAGCTGGGAACGAAATTAGGATTAGATTCTAAATTCAAGTCTACATAATGGTCTAAAATATTAGTGTACTCTTGCACGATTACATCGATATTTTTAGTTTTAGCCAAAAATGCGGGACCATCCGCACTGCTCTTGACTTTCGAAATAGAATCGTATTGATTCTGGACGTGCGCGAAATATCCCTTGATTTTTGCATCATATTTTTTAAGTTCATTTTCTGCCATAACTTTCTTCTCCAAAACAAGTTTACTTGGCTGTACTAAAGGTTGAGTCGACATGATAAAATATTAAATTGTGAAATATAAAAGTATATGCGGTGCGGTGCGGGTAGTAAAACGACTTTATTTTCAAATATAAATTCGTTAACTATAATAATTCTTGCCGACCAGTGCCAAAGCAAGCCACTTTACTAGGGAAAATAAAAATTACACAAAAATGTGGGTAGATGAACAATGAAATAATTGCAAATTAATTGCTTCACTTAAATTCAATATTATGAAGAAACCAATAAATTACACAGAAAACGATAAATCCGGCTCGAAGGACCAAAATGGTTTGTATAATTATGCGGAAAAATAGTGTAGCGTAATTTTGCGGTCTTCGATAGCAGTGGCGGGCGTTGGCTATCGTTTCCTGTGCAATTTAAAAGCAATGCGAACACAGAACCCTATTCAAAAATACAGGAACAGAAAAAGGAAGGACTTACCCAATCCAGCTACGAGCTCCTTCCTCGTCCACGTTTGCACTAACACCAGTTTGTTGGTTGCGGTGCGGAACACGATTTGTACGTACGTAACGGCGGCGGTGTGCATTACATCAGATTTCGAGCGCGAGTGGCGATGTGTGTCTCGAGAGGGGGTGGAGTGCGGTGCGGAGGGTCGTCACTCGACAACCGTTTCAGATAAGTAGGTATAGGTGTATGTTAGTGATGATGACCATGTTAGCGGGACATTTTTAAATAGTGTCAATGAGCGCGTCCAGGTAGCGAATACCAATCACAGAAAAATCATACATATGGGGCATGTCGTATATTAGTAAGTGTACGACAAATTGTCTAAAAATGTATTTAATTAGTACTGAAAAAAAAAAAATGTCTTCCATGCGGAATAAACGCAAAAAAGTCGCGCGCAAAATCATCGTCACGCGTTACAATTCAATGAAAATATCAACAAAACCTATAAAAATTAAAATTTGAGGTGTTATCTGCCAAATCCAATTTTTATATTTTATTTTTGTCTGCAAATTTATTTGTTATAAAATTTCGAAAATTACCTTATAAACCTATGCATGCGCTCGCTGCGTTCAATCGTGCTTGTCGACGACGTACAACTTATAGTGGCTCTTAACAAGTTATTTTACCTACGTGATTTCTTTTAATGGTGTATCCGTCTGTTTTAAATAAGCATTGAAATTCTAAATCTGTGAAGGTACAATTTTGTGTATTGATAATGTTATGACACGTACATAGTATCAAAATCAATATTGAAATTCAGTTGATATAATTTTTTTTTTAAATAAAATTATCGAAAATTTGTGCCCGGCGACTGAACTATGATTAAAATATGGGTTTACGGGTTTATAGGAGATTCGATTTCTTTTTTATTTTTTGACTAAAGTAATAAGGCTACGAATTATGTAACTGTACCAAAATTACTCGTACTTAATTGCTTTTTATTTATATATTAAAAGCTCGTTTCGCAGCACACGAACAAACCATTAAACAACTTAATAGTAGGTAATTCGGTCTTTATCGCCGCAACATTAATTATAAAGATTTTTACCGTACACATAGAATTTCATCAGCTTTACAAAAATGTAGACGGATGTAACACGTCTGCAATATCAATACAACTTTAAAAAATGCACGCTATATTTAAAAAAAAACTCGTAAAAATATATGTAATTTTTTTAATTTACAGATCCATCACCAAAAAACTCTCATTTTATTTATGCGTTTACATTATCGTAAACGATAGCAACACACATAATGACTTGGACTTAAAATTTGAATTATTATTATAACCGAATGAGCTGTCGTTTAACGATATACGCATTTGCGATCGCCGCGTGCTATCAAAGTTTTAATGGACATTTCTGAAGAAAAAACAATTACTTCGGTTTATGACAAATTATTCTTTCTACAAGAATATTTTATGTACCTTGGTATTTAAAGGAGCAAAATATTATATTTACGTCGATGCTGTAATATTGAATTAATAGCGTATTGTAGAAGTCTGCTAAAGTAGAATTCTAGGAATTCTATATGCCACCCGAGGCGTAAATAATTTTGCTCCCAACATAAACAATCTGCCTATTATGTACGTGTGAGGAAAATAAATGGAAAACTGTATATAACAAGGCCTTTCCCAGGAAAAATATTTTGGTAGGGGATTTATGGGTTCGAAATTTATTATGTAGGTATTTAGATTGAAAGTTCAACACAATCAAAAATTATATAAAAACAAAGTTAAAAAAACATTAACCTTATTCGTTAACGAGAAACCATATAGGTACGCAAATTCTGTTGACTTTCATCATAATAAAATTCCGTATGTGGATCAAATCCTGGTGACCTTGAATACAGATTTAAAACTTTGTGAATGTTTTATGTTCTGGTATATATACAATAATATTACACTATGAATGTAATGAACTTTTGTCACAGACACCGTTTCTTTCTAAAAGTGGTATTCAAGAAGTTATAATTTTGAAAACAGAAATGGCACGTAAAGAAGGGGCACAAACTGTTATACATGCCCTTGCCGTCGATTATTTACATTTCTTCTTCACTGATTTTGTTCCACGAAACACCGCTAAGAATTTTCCGGAAAGCTCTGGATCGTTTGAAGCCTCCAATATATTAGACAAACTTGACAGCTAACCGTCAGTGAAATGTTGGCAACGAAGTCATTGTTCAGAAGTTTATTAACTTATGTTTATTAACTTTATTAACTTAAGTTTATTATGCAAATGAAAATTATTTTGGCGGATTTATCAATGTGAAGGTGAAATGACAAAGAATTAACGTAAGGGGGGGTAATTTATTTTTTTGTGAAATTTGCGTTGAGGAGCAAAATAAACGTGCAAAGAACCCTCCGTGCGTTTCACTGTACGCTTGCACTGAACCGGTATCGCTACAATATTGTGTTTATGAAATAAGTACAGGAGCGGTGCGGTGTCGGGCGCGAGGCCCGTACGAGCAATATCCGGTAGGTTCGCGCTGCCCGCATATTAATCATCGCTCCCTCACACCCTGAACATTGTATATGAGTGCAACACTGAAAACCACGCTCTAAGAGTTATTTTTCATAACATTTGTATGTTTTTCTTGGTTGTGTACTATGAAATCTTTCTAAGGAAGAAAAATTGAAAAGGAGGAAATGGATGTGTTCCTACCCGGTATTGAATTTAAATTTGATTTCTTTTAACAACCATCAAGATGGCGCACGGAGGTCTCGGCGCGGCGTCACTGTATTTCGTATTTATTTTGCAAGTGTTAATTTAATGAAAATTGAAAGTTGTTCGCAGAAATGCCGCCCTGATAATGAAATTACAACTGGATTATTTTGGCATAACAAAGAATTTGCCTCTAAGACAAGTATAGAATAAATATTTTTTCTAATGAATGTCTTCAATGAATTTAGATATTTTAGTTTTCGCATATTTGAATCTTCTCTTAATATGTCTCTGGTCTAAATATTACATTGGAATTGTTACACATTGCCTAGAAAAAATATTTAATACCAGATAAATATCGACATTGAAAATGCTGTACTATCGATATGACGTATTCGTTACTAATGCATGCGTGCCGTAAAAGGACATCAAATGTCATAGGTGTATTTAGTAGTAACATCCTGAAAAACGCTATGTTAAGCCTTAGCACACAAAAAAAGGTCATGTCTATTTGCTATTGTAGAGTTCAATAAACTTACTTTAAAAAGAAATAAGCGGTTTTCTTATAATTTAACAGTTTTTTATTAATATCGACTGAATACAGTTACACATTTCTGAGTCAACTGGATAAATAATACTTACTGGTTCTTGTTGGCTATTTTGTTATAAAAAAAAAACGTGATTCGACATGAGTTGACCTCACGCTCAAAGCGGGCAAATGTCTTGAATTTTGTGTCAGAAAATAAATACCGTATTATAAGAAGTTTTCCTCAAATGAAAATCCTCACAGATATTATCCGTAAAAGTCCTTTTCATGTCAACCTGTCGGTGGATATGAAAGCATTCGTTTGATTTTATAAAGGTCGTTATTACTAATATATGTTTGGCGGACTGGCGGACAGCAGCTTAGTCGGGATTTTGTGAGTAATCAAGGTCTCGGAGCTTTTCGATTGTAAGGTTCGTGTGCAATATTACTGAAAATATTTTTCTGGTTCTTGTAAAATATCAAAGTCCGACACGAGACATATTCTTTGGCTTCTACTCAAGTTTAAAACAACAACTCTATTTCAAGCCTATTTAGCGTGAACGAATCCCTAGCCGTCGTCTGTTTGAAGTTGTTTCGCCAACTGTACTTTGAGGCTTACCTCAAAGTACAGTCGGCTAGGGTTGTTGCGAATGATCGCATTCACATTTGCTAGTACGATATTCTCACAAATTTCAATTTTGCTTTCCCAGGCTTTATTGCGACTCAAAGTTCACAACTTGTAGAGCAATGAATGACCACCATTATATATACAAAGAATGCGAGGAGAAGAAAATACTTTTTTTTAAATATAAATAATATTTCTTGAACCAAATGACAATTTTTTTCTTTTTATTTTTATTTAATTTATTTATATTTTATTTCATAATGTTTTTCGTCCATTTCTAAACTGATAGTGGATCAACATAATATTTGAAAAAAACACTTTTTTTATGGACAAAGGTATAACATTGAAGCTAACGATGACTTTTGGGTCAGCTAAATCTTTGAAAATAAAGGTATGTTTCCTTTCAGTACAATTTTCTATCACCAATATTTAGGGTACTTTCCCTTTCATTCCACCCATTTATTTCCACCTGTATATGCATATAGTCGTAGTAACTACGGAACACCCATTGCGCGTGGAACCCTATAGCCCCATACAAGCCTAGTCACTGAATTCAGGTTTCCTAGACCTTCCCGTTTTCTCGATGTCTTATCCAGATGGACGATCCCGAGTCATTATTATTTTTGTTTCCGTGATGATATAATCTACGCTATTTTATCCACCACTTAAATTTTAAGACCGTTAATACAAGCATCTTGAAATGTTTAATTAAATTTTCAGAAATAATATTTTATTATCTTTACGAATATTATGAATGCCTACAGTCGGTACATAATCATTTTCATTTTGATAATAATTTTTGGAATGGATATATTGTCTAATAAAAAGACGATGAATTTGTATACATTTGTTGCAATAGTAAAGCGATCCCATCTGTTGCCAGTTTCTACCGAGTGTAGAGAGTGGCATCGATGAAATATTTAATGGATGCAGAAACCTCAACATAAATTATTTACTTATCTATGAATACTGTAAACAAAGTACTAAATTATGTTTACTATAAAAAATATCGTTGGATTTACAATTTTATTTTGTTATATATATAATGAGTTGAGGTTTCTGTATCTTATCGACTTGTTCCTACGTTGTTGTGATGGTGTGTGTTATAAAAAAAAAAATGACAAACTCGAGAAAAAAATATAAGAATCACCGCATTTTGACACTGCATATTAGAGTTGGTCTATTATATTTACTAACGCAAATGTTGGAATCATACGAATTTTAATGGAGTATCTTCAAATCAGAGTTTGATAACAATGTCAATAAACGTACAGAAGAGGAAAAAACATCCACGGTTCAATTTATTGCTTTTGAACTGCTAGATTGAAACGGTGACGTTGGTTTGTGTCTATATAAACCAAGTAGGTAGGTACGCCAAATACAGTATGTATCGATATTAGTGGTCCGACACCATTTTTAGCATGGCTTTTTTTTGTTCGTTCGATGTGTACCTATCCAAAATATATGAATGCGATCGAAGTGATAGTATATAGATGGCTTGCGTACAATAAATAGACTGTGCTGTTTAGTGAAATACTTCACGATTGGGTATTTTTTACCTATTTTTTGATTGGTACACAATTTTTTTTTTCGTGATATAACCTGCGTTATTGGCATCAGATTTTATAAAAAATTAAAATATTTAAGATATCTTGAATAGACAGTTGTGACGTTCATTCTAGTTCGCGTGATGTAATCATGTTTTAAAGATGGGTCTGTATAACATTCATTTAAAATACGTATCCAATAATTTATTAATAGAACCTCACTTATTCTTTATACTTTGCCGTACTTAGATATCATCTGATGATGAAGAGGTCATGTAAGTTGACCGTCGTCGACAAGGCCTTCGAGCACGATTGGACGCAGTAAGCTTGTACATAGGTTGTTAATAAGGTAATTTTCGAAATTTTATTAGAAACATATTTGCAAACAAAAATAAAATACAAAAATTGTATTTGAGAGATAACATCTCAAATTTTAATTTATATTGGTTTACATGTTATTTTCATTAAATTATAACGCGTGGACGACGATTTTGCGCACGACTTGCTTACCCAAAAACGTATGTTTGATTTCATTTTTTAATTATTTTTATCATGTTGTTATATAAATAAAATTTCGTAGAATTTACTACATAAATAAGTGATGTATGATTATGCATTAAAAAAATATCGAATATGTTAATGGTTATTGAGAAACTTGACCTGAAAAATAGTGTTTTCCGATTCTCAGTTCGCGATATCAGAATACAACCGTTCTAATGAAGTCCAGAAAACCATAAATAAACTTGTCACATAGGAACAATGCGTGTTAGTACCCGTAGCATGGAATATTCTTGATAAGGGCGCATCTTGTGATTTAAATCTATTGCCATAAGATTATTGTGTTTGGTTCTCTTTAGATAATATCTGCAATAGTCTTCGACATTCGATTTCAATTTTCTTAAACTTCCCTTTAAATGAATAATATAGGTCAATATAAATGTGTATAGAGTTCAACCCGTAGCCATTATTCTAATTATGTTATAAATTTATTTATATACCTAACGGCTCTCGTTAATTTTAAAAATTATTATCTGAAACAATTGAAATAATTGGTACACTAGAAATACAAAATTCCAGCGCAAAATAATTATGAACGTAATTGATATTTTATAACAATAATAATAATGACTGTCACATCCCACACAGCGCCATCTAGTTCAAAGTAAGCAAATATTATGCTAATATTGTACTATGGGCACTAGACAACTGATATACTTACACCTAGCTACGGAATAAATAGAGTACACATATATTTATCCCGGGCGGGAATCGAATCCGCGACTTCTGGTTCTGCAGTTAGAGCCTCCAACCACTCGGTCAACTGACCAGTCAACTTTAATTATTATATTGGCTTCTTTAATTATTACATTGACTACTTTAATTTTGATATTATGTGATAAATGATTATGACTTGCACACTATGGTATAGGTAGTCTGAGAAAAGTTGGTAAAGCAATTTACTGACACATATGAATTTACCTACATATGTGTTAGTAAATCGCTTGTGCCAGTTTTCCTTGGTACATACTATATAGCTACATGTGTATGTTCGTGCTAAGTTAAAATAGTTTATATACGGAACGTTAAAGTAACGAAATTGCTAACAGCGTACGATATTGTAGAACACGGATTTTCAGTTTGAACCACAGGTTTGAACTATATGTCGAACGCGTACACAAGGTGGCGGCGGTGGTTGCGCGAGTATTGCGGACGGACGACGACGGTCGCCTTCAGATGTTTCGCCTACGAACTGGCATTAGAAGCCCTCTTTTGCGTTTGCCGTCTAAGCATTCATATTCTAGCTAGCTGGTGCAAGATGGCGAGTTTCAGTCTGCGAGGTCCTCGTGCGCCGGTCTTCACACCCTCGTAATTCCCGCGCGCCGGTCTTCACCCCTGTGAAATTGCGTTTGACATTTTCAATACTGTGAAGTGACATTTCAAACTATTAAAACTAAACGCTGCTGTCTAATTTATTTACTCTATGGACATCGTATCCTATACATCAGTAAAAAAGCTATTTCACTGACCTATCTCATGTATCTAATCGGCGCTGCTGTCAGTCTTGTGCCCTATATCTACGGAACACTCGAGCCCGAGTCCGCCTCGCAGTTTTATAACACAATTAACCCTTTTTTATACTGACCGATTGGTCGAGCCGAGACTTTAACTGCAGAACCAATGGTCATAGGTTCGGTTGCCGCTCGGAATAAATATATGTGGTGTGCATGTACATGTCTATTTTTTTCGTGTCTGGGTGTAAGATATCTTTATAAGTATGTATATTAAAAAAAATATCCAAGTATATATATCAGCTGTCTTGTACCCATAATACAGGTTCTGCTAGTTTGAGACTATATGGCTGTGTTTGCGATTTGCCAGACATTATGATCATTGTATTATGTATACAAAGAAAGAACATATCGTTAGGTAAGACATACAACTTAATAGATATATGTGTACTATACGGGTAGGTACTTATGTTTCCCGTTACAGTTTAGTTTACATACGGAACGTGTCGAGATTAGAGTGACGTCATAATTATTGTAGCGAATGAACATGGAAGCGCGGCGGTTTATTATGTTAATTTTGTATTTACATGTATTAATTACGGATCACGTCACAGTATGGAGATATTCTAAGAAATTTCGGTTCGATCTATACATAATATATCGTCGCAATTAATTAATTAACGCTTAAAGTATATCTATTATTTTAACCTACGCCCTTTAGACGCCGCGAAAGCATTCAGACAAAAAAACCAAAGAATACTGTCGCACCTATCGGCCGTCACAAAAAACCCGACGGTCTGCAGTCTGCACGTGCGGCGTACAGTTTCAGCGAAAATTTATCAGTTTATATCGACGCGTTACGTAGTAAGAAAATCACAAAATAAGTAGAACATTTTATTATGAAGACAGGTGTGAATCGAAGGATACTTACGTCGAGTGATGAGGAATGTTTGTCATAAGTTTTTGTTTCATTTGATAAGTTTTTCTTTCCTCTAAATAAATATATTTTGATTTGTCTATTTCGTTCCTATTTTGCCTTTCGGTCTACCGATGTCTAATATAACGGATAGACTTTACAATACTAGTAATATTTTAATTTACTTTGAAACGGCGGCAGAAATATGCGGCGATTTAATAAAGGCTTCGCGAATAATCCGATAAAATTGAATAAGTACGTATTTCGTTATGTTTCGGGGGTTGAATTTTACTTTAAGTGTCTCGGTTAGGTTACCGTAATTGTATTCCCTATATAAATGAATCTAGACAAATCAATGTTTTAGTAAGGATGACGCACCTTCACACAACATGACATTCAAAAATTGCTCCCCAATGAGATACATAGATGTATGGTAAACGTATATCATGAAACGGAGTGTGGAATATGATCCGCAACATATGATACAGAAAGAGATAGCTATCTGAAAAGAATCACGCTTAGTCAACATACATTAGAAGAAAAGGCCAATAGGCAATTAAATAAAATTACCCTAATTGTGAATTTTAGCTCCTCACCTTCTTTGCATTAGTGCGACATCTGCCTCTTTTACGCTGTTTGCCCACCGCCCGCGCCGCCGCGTCCTAACGAACTGCGATATCATGGCGGTAATTAGAGGCGATTTTCATAGCGGTAGCGGATCATATGCCATACATTTTCACCGCAATGCTGTTTTTACACCGTCGTTATTACATATTATAATATTGAGACAAACAGTGTTTATACATTTTTTTTAATTGAAGGAGCTAGTTAGTTACACTTTATGAATCACTACTTATTAACATTGAAATTATTCTACTATTGTATATAGATGCCTACAATATGACTATCGAGTGAACAACTATAAACGATCCGCCACTCGTGCTACCGCGCATTTTGACTTTGTAATAATAGCTAAAGAACTATTTTACAAGTTCCGGTAGGCGATACTGTGACTGAAGGCTATATAATTCATCATATATATATAATTATGTGTGAGCTGTGACGTCACACGTTAAAGCCGAAGACAAGTTTATTTCTATATCGTTTACTCTATAAATAAATAAAAATAAAATACCATTCTTCCACGGCAGTAATATAAGAATTCACCGAGTATGTACAAATACTTGCTACTTATCATTTATTTTTATGCATGCCTTCATTAGTCAGGACTGCGCGCCATCACATATTTATGTAACGTATAGTTATGTGAAATATTAGCGAAAGTAGACTAGTCAAAATGTTTCGCAGTAAGCACAGATTTGGAAATTCAAATCGAACCTTTTTATCACCAATTTTCTCTCCATTTAGCAACGTACACACTTCTTGAAGACGGGTAATATCTCAAATCTCTGATTTAAATTCCACAGCCAGGGAGAGATTTCATTTTCTAAATATCTCCTATAGAAAAAAAAACATGCACCTTTTTTTCAGGAGAAAAGTTAGTTTAAGAAAAAAGAAGCCGACCGCGCAATACAATCAAGTCAAAGCCTTTATACAAATTGACGTGGCTCAAATTACTTACATAAAAAAATCACCGTAACCCTTTTCTAGATAAAAACGAAAAAGGTTCACTAGTAAACTCATGAATTTAGAATAGGCTTGAAATATTTTAACACATTTGTATGGATATGAACGTGGCCGTTTTTTTTTCGACAGATTTCCAAGTATTCTTTACAATTACATTACAATAGACGAGAACCATTTACAGTTGACAACACATAACATACATATTACTTTCATGCTACGCAGTGAAAAATCGATTACACAAATATATAACCCAAATTATTGATGAAAAACGTTTACGCCAACGCGCCCAACGACGTGGAATAAATCTTGAAAGACTTTTAAGTGCTGTGGCTTAACTAAAATAGCAAAAGCGTGTATTGTTTATGTAGTTAAGTTTAATTTATCATGTCTGTTCGATTATCGACTAACTACCTATCTGCAGAAACAATATAATTTGGCAGTTGTTTACTTGTTGTGACACTTGTGACATTGATTGACAGTGGGCTTATTAAGCACATGGGTTACGACATGTTGTGCTATCTTGACGTTGCCTGTGGATTTGTATAAACTTTTTTTACTTCAAAACTTATTTACATTTTAAGCTTTTTTTACTTAAACAGATTTACTCTAAAAATTTCATGATTTTTCAAAATACAGTGTACTTAATAGTTTTTTTTTTTCATAAGGAAAATAGGTTTTCTTACGATCAGATAAATCCACATATACGTTTATTTATAACATTCAAAATAATTTCAACGTCAAAGCAGCTAAATCACGATTTAATTTACGACTTGTCAAATAAAATAATTAAATGAGCGTTGGTGCACAATTAATTTGAATTTTTATTAACAAAACATTATAATAGAAAACATTGTCTCGTAAAAACAGGCTTTTTAACTACTTGGGAAAACATAAATTTCCCAATTAGTTAATTTCATTTTCTAAAATAAATTCATAAAGTTGACAGAAGAATTACTTCTAAAAAGAATATTTTTCTAGATTATTTACAATAATTAGACAAATAATTTAAAAGGACGCGGTTGATAAGAGCCGTCCTTGACGTAAAATAATATTAATTTTCTTGTTAAGAAAGTCTTAGATCTTTTATGCGAAATGAAATTAGTACATAAATTGAACATTTATTATCTTTACTAAACGTAAGAATGAAACGCCATAGAAAAAATTTCAATTTCCCGCAGTAACACGAAGAATACAAAGTACACATGATCTTGGAAATAATATTATTAGATTTATTATTATTAAAATTTAATATTTATAATATTATTACAAAATAAATTTAAGGTTATTTAGTTCATTGATTGTTTGGCGTCGACTCAAAATTACTTAGGTATAAGTACATTTGTTTAACAACTTAGTTATTAAGGTTAATTAAAAACGCAAAATAATCACAAAAAAAAAATACTTAGGTATATTTACATTAGTTTTAGAACTTAGTTATTAAGGTTAAATAATTAAAAAGGTTTATAATTTTTTGCTTTTTAGTTCTTTCGGCGGTTTCATTTGTTAAAATTTTTTATTTTATAATTATTTGTGCTAATTTCGGACTACTCTGTAAAAAAAAGTTATGCATGGTCATACATTACAATCAGTGTGTAAATAATCAATCATCCCCTGTTTTCCTACTCGTAGGGTTGGATTTGTTTTTTTCAAATTTATATGGGAGCAACTTCGGGATAACCCTTTCTAAGAAAAAAAAAAGAATTATCAAAATCGGACTTTTCTGCAAAATGTTATGGGTGGTCATGCATAAAAAAAATACACGTCGGCTTGAGAACCTTCTCCGTTTTTTTTCGTCGGTTAAAAACAAGTTGTAGTTGTTTTTTTTACGATAGCAATGAAATAAGTCTCAAGATTATTCGAATAACTATAATTGTTACTAGACAACTACTAAGTAACTTCCTCCGAAAAACATCAGTATTTGGGAAGATTAATTACTTTTCGACCTTGTCGTTCTTTATCGGCGACATTTCCGAGAGAACACACGTGGACGGACTCACGTTACAATAAAGTCTCAGCCATAAATATCAATTGCCTTAATTAATGTGTTTATGTCAATAAATGAAATAAATTGACATTACACACTATTTTTTATTACTTATATTTTATGTACAGGCTGCTAAGTTGTCGTACGCAATGGAAAAACTTGCGGAAAATATTGCAAAAATTGTGAAAATATAATAATTGTAATTAATTTCACTAAGGTAGCTGTACAGTTAAAATTTTACTCATGAAATGCGATAGTGAAAGGTCATTCACGTTCAATGATTTCTTTCGCACATGATTGGTGGGTTAGTACACAAGGACTGTCGGGATTTGCGCTATGATTGGCTGATATTATTTATTTTGCTACGTGCCGAAAAAGAAATTTTGCGCTATTGATTCTGTCGAAGTAAACAAAACCAAAGGTGCCTACTGACTTGCTCGATTTTTATCGCTTGAGACTGTGTTGTGTTGATTCGTGACTATCGCGATTAGGTAAGCCTATCTGGATTCGCCACATAAATGAATCTGGACATACTGAGTTCGATAATGTTTTGTCATTGAAAATGACTATCATATCCATTTCACGTGAGACGCATTTTTAGCCATAACTCCGAGGGTATGAGGTCTAGCTAAGATTTTAAGGTCTTAAAAGATCAATAATTTAGTTGCGCATCGTATGACACCAAAATTTTGGAAATCAGTTTGGTAGTTTTCGCAAAAAATTGGAAAATGTAAAAAAATCGGAATTTTTTCGGATTTTTTTTTACTAAATCCAAATTATTTCAAGAACGGGGACCGATATCGAAAATTAAAAAAAAATTGTATCTCGGCCATTAACGTAGCTACGGTTTGAGACCAAGTTTTTGGAAATCGGTTGGTAATTGTAAGAGAAATTATTTCCGAAAGATGAGATTTTTTGGTCGATCGCTGGTGTTTGTGGATATAAGTTACTATATTTCAGAGGGTATTCGTCGGATCACTTCAAAGCGTTGTACAAAAGGTTAGAGGGCGTCGGTAGCTACAGTTTGAGACCAAAATTTTGGATTTCGGTTGGAAATCGAACAAGAAATTTGACATCACATGTTAGATTTTATGGACGATCGGGAACTTGTTAACATTACGGTCATCGCCTTTCGGCCTGTATTCGTTCGAATGCTTCATTATCGAGTTCAAAACGTTTAAGGATATCAGAGGCTGCAGTTTAAATCGTGGCAATGAAATAAAATAATCTGTGAAAATCGGATTTGAGTAGGTTCATTTTCAATGAAACCGATGGTTGCGGGGACTGCAAGATCTGTGGATTTTTTTTATTTACTGCGTGTTGTTACAATAGTAGGAACTAAATTTTAGGTACATTTTTTGAGTTACTAATTAAAAATATATAAGTATATTTTACTATGCTAAATAAAGATGTTAAAATTATATGACGAGCGAGCGAGCGAGTTGAGCGATAGATCGTTGAGACATGAAAGAGTGTTTACTAGATCGGGCGTTTTATACGGACTGTTTATTTTTCAAACCCAAATCCTTTTGGTGATAGACTCGTGAAAATGGAGCGGGGTTTCAAAGATATCGTGAAATCTTTGTAGAAATGCATATTGGTGTTTATTTGCGCCGATCGCTACATTGTCACGTCATAAAACCTTAAAATTACATAGGATATTTTTATAACTGCAACCTAAAACAATTTTAAGACTAGAGAGCGGATGTCATAACAATAACATGCGTAACAATTATGAGTAAAAGAAATTGGGTAGGTATTACACAAGTTCTGACAGAAGGCAATAATGTTAGTCAGGTTGAATATTACAATGCTTAGACGCTATTTCTATGTACATTTATATTCTAAAATAAATATTAGATAATAATATTATAATAACAACGTATACATGACGATAACGTCTAGGCCCCAAACTAAGCATTAGCTTGTGTTTTGGGTACCAAGCGAAGACACCACATACATATAGCAACCAAGACCCGGTACCAGTATCAATATTCATCATATAAATACTGACCCGATCTGGGATTCGAACCCGGGACCTCCAGCTTCGTAGGCAGTATTGCTACCCACTAGGCTAAGCGATCGTCAAAATAGATATGTAAAACGTTCGCTCTATTGACAAAAATCGAATCTGTGCGTAGAAATCTTTCGATCGACATCATCGAGTGACAGAATCGATCCGTAAACTCAAGTGAAATGCAAGTGTTCATAACAATGGAAAAATCCACAGATCTTGCAGTCCCCGCAACCATCGGTTTCATTGAAAATGAAACTACTCAAATCCGAATTTCACAGATTATTTTATTTTATTTCTACGAAATCGTGGCATTGCCACGATTTAAACTGCAGCCTCTGATATCCTTAAACGTTTTGAACTCGATGAACTCGAACATAGACCGAAAGGCGATGACCGTTGTGTTAACAAGTTCTCGATCGTCCATAAAATCTAACATGTGATGTCAAATTTTTTGTTCGATTTCCAACTTATTTCCAAAATTTTGATCTCAATCTGTAGCTAGTAACGCCCTCTATTCTTTGGTCTAACACTTTGAAGCGATCCGACGAATACCCTCTGAAATATAGTAACTTATATCCGCAAAACCCAACGATCGACCAAAAAATCTCATCTTTCGGAAATAATTTCTCTTACAATTACAAACCGATTTCAAAAAACTTGGTCTCAAACCGTAGCTACGTTAATGGCCGAGATACTCTTTTTTCTGATTTTCGATATTGGTCCCCGTTCTTGAAATATTTTGGATTTAATAAAAAAAATATCCCAAAAAATCCCGATTTTTTTACATTTTCTAATTTTTTTCAAAAACTACCGAACCGATTTCCATTTTGGTGTCATACGATGCACAACTAAATTATTGATCTTTTAAGACCTTAAAATCTTGGCTAGACTTTATACCCTCGGAGTTATGGCTAAAAATGCGTCTCCCGTGAAATGGATTTGATAGTCATTTTCAATGACAAAACATTATCGAGCTACGAAACAAATCGATAACATCGAACAAATCTGTAGGCACTCTAAGGATCTTACCATTTTTATTTCAATACAAATATTTATTTGTATTTTGTATCTACCCACCTCAAACACTAGAAAAACTATAATTTCATTATCAACAGCCAATTTTCAAGACAATATTTATAATACAATACAATATATTATCAAACAGACATTCACATTCCATAACATAAAATAAACTTAATAAATTCTGTCATAATGGAAGTTAAATATTCTGTTGTAGAATATATTTGGTTATCTAACAAGAGTTTACTCAGTCTTCTAAATATTTGACTGTCAGTGATATTTTTATTGTTTACCGAAAGTCTATCTGGTAATGTCAGGGAACGGACAACCTATTCACCTTAGACACTTCTAATATAAACAATTTTAATGTTTTGTCTCGAACATAACTCCCGGCTTTGAAGAGTCTTCAAAATCAGGCAGAGGGCAAACGCATGCATCAATTGGTTTGCTTTTGTAAGACGGACGTAACAAATAAATTGACATAAAATTATATATTGAAATGTAGATACAATTTATTTGTAAAATCCTGGTTCATCATCCGATATAAGAAATAATTTATAGGAATTGCTTGCTTTCGAATAATTCCAATCTGAAATCAAATATCATCATCATCATCATCATCACCATCAGCCCGTGTCTCTCCACTGCAGGATATAGGCCTCTCCCAAGGCTCGCCACCACACACGGTCCTCCGCCTTCCGCATCCAATTACCCCCGGTATGGTGCTTCAGGTCATCAGTCCACCTTGCCGGAGGGCGTCCAACGCTTCGCTTCCCAATACGTGGCCTCCACTCGAGAACCCGTCTACCCCATCGGTTGTCGGTTCTACGGCAAATGTGACCGGCCCATTGCCACTTCAGCTTGCTAATCACTTCGGCTATGTCGACAACTTTAGTTCTTCGACGGATTTCAGTATTCCTGATGTTGTCCATCAAGGAAATGCCGAGCATAGCCCGCTCCATAGCGCGCTGAGCGACTTTAAATCCAATATATAGAATATTATATAAAATATAAAATAAATACTATATTGTATAAAATAATTCTGTTCTAAGACAGTTTAGTGTTAAATTGTCACCGTCTTTTTATTATCAGAGTGTATTCAAATTGTCTGTTTGAGTCAGGTTTAATTAAGGCGACACTATCTTTGACATATCTCAGTGATTAATACCAGTACAACGTCGATATGAGCCACAATCAATTGCGGTTAACTTAATGAGCTGAATTAATTTACAATATCTCATGTTTCAGGGCTTGTAGTAGATATCTATATAGTTACTAAGAATAATAATAATTAATATATACATATGTAAATATTTTACACCCGTACACGGAACGAAGTAAACAAGTTCACGCACACAAATATTTGTCCCGGGCGGGAATTGAACCCGCGACCTTCGGCTCCACAGTTAGGGTCTCTAACCACAGCCATTCGGTCAGTCAGAATATACCGGTTAATTATATACGAGAAATATACTACACTACATACTACTACTAAATGTACTACAAGTCCTGAAATAGAGCTATTGTGATGCGAGAATAATTATTGTCACGAAATCGATGGATACTTTATATAGGTATCTTAGCGATATTGTGTAACATAGGTACTTCACACAGAGTAAATAAATTTGACAGCAGCGTTTGGTTTTAATATAATCAGAAACGTCACGTCACAGTATCGAAAATGTCAAACGCAATTTCGCGAGGGTGAAGACCGGCGCGCGGGGACTTCGCGGAATAAAACTCGCCATCTTACACCAGCTAGCTAGAGTATAAGTGGTTAGACGGGAAACGCTGAAGAGGGCTTATAGTCAATTCGTGCTTTTATGATAATTTACATAATGTCATCTTAGGATCAGAAAATAACGAATAGAATTTTTATTAGTCATTTATTTTAGACTAAAGTTGACTAAAATGAATTCTCTATCCACTTTGCGGATGCTGTAAAAACAATTTTATTCTACAAAAAGTCTGTTTAAATTATTTTCAAACGTCCAATGCCACTCTCACATACGAACCATTTGGCATACCCCTTGTAATTATTCGGCTTCAATGAGTGTTTTGCGGTGACCGGTTTAGTCACTCTGAGCATATATCACGAAACCCCTTTCCGGAGGTCAATTAGGTATTAGAAGTGCGATATTAATTCAAAAAACGTTCGAAATCGAAATCGAAAAAGATCCAGATTGTGATTTTTAATGAAACACCTTTGATCTCTATCTCGATCAGAAGATAGGCTGACAGATTTCAACTTACTCTGTCAAACAAAAATAAAAAAGTAATTATGACAGTTCCAGTATCATTGACTTTTACAGTGACATCTTCTGCTCAACTTTAAAGGCAAACAGATTATAGAGTTCACGTCACCAAAGAAGTCCTGCGTCAAAAAAAGTATATTTGAAGCACATTTGAAGTGAATGGTTGTCTGTTTCAGCGTATGAGAATTTCGTCGAATGTGAGTTCAATTGTCTACAAACGTTTAAAAAGTGGTTTAAAATGCGTACAGTCCTATAAAGTGCGATCCAAGAAATAATTCTCAAGATGAAAAAGTTTATGCAGTGTGCACACAGCGCCGCCGCGGCTACGGGACTTCTTTGGTGGCGCAGATTCTAACAATTTTGTTTTTCGTATACCATCCACATCGAGATACCACCATATAAAATATTAAAAATATCATTTATGTTAGTACAATTAATGCAAATTCGGTTTTTATGATAAGTTAAGGTTGATTCAGTAAATCCATATTTCTCGGAAGTGTGTGACGGCCTTCTGGCGTTTAGTGAAATTAAAATATTCTTTTAAAAAACAACTCTGGAAAATAAAATGTTTGAAATGAATTGAACCGGGCCAAGTGACGTGACTAAATGTCCCCAGCGCGCTGGCCCTAAAATGTCAGTTTAGGGCCAACGCGGCTCATTTGTCCGAGAGCGACGCGATCGTTCGTTAGCTATTGCTCGTCATAAAAAATTCCATGTTGCCTTGTAAAAGGCTGCAAAAACTATGGTACAAAACTTAAAAATGAACATGAAGTATCATATCATCGGCTAGTAATCTTACACTATGTTTATTGTATGTGTAATAATTAAATAAACGTTCTCAGTTATAGGATTGATCTGAGCAAACGTATTTCTAAACTGTTAATATTATTAATGAAGTCCATAAGATGGCGCTTTTTACAAGGTTATATTGGTTATGTAGTATAAGTTCGAACTGTTTATGTCAAATCAAATCAAATCAAATCAAAATATCTTTATTTCGTAGTTATGTAACATAATCTTGAAATACGTCTTAAGAGTGAATTTTATTACTTTGTGGAAAAACGTCACCACAAAGGCGCATTCAAAAATGCTGGTACCTCTCAGAAGAATACGCAAGAAACTGAGGGACGCTCTTTTTAACAAAATTATAAAAAAAAAAATTTAACAATAAGTGCTTAAAGAATAATATTATTGAAACAAACTGATAGGCGAGCGGCTTACACCCATGGATTTTTATCATCTAAGTAGTCTGATACTTTATAATAAACTTTTGCATAAAGCTTTCGTTTTATTGTAGTTTTAAACTTATTAAGGGGTAGATCTTGAATGTCAGCTGGGATCTTATTGTAAAAGCGTATACATTGCCCTTTAAAAGATTTCGTGATTTTATTGAGGCGGCTGACATGATTAGCAAGTTTATCTTTGTTTCTTGTATTAACATTATGCCGATCACTATTTTTTTTAAATAATGTAATATTTTTTTTTACGTACATAATGTTTTCAAATATGTATTGAGATGGCAATGTCATTATATTAATTTCCTTAAACTTTTCTCTAAGTGATACTTTAGATCCCAGTTTATAAATTGCTCGGACAGCTCGCTTCTGCAACACGAAGATTGTATTAACATTAGCAGCGTGTCCCCACAGCAGAATGCCATAAGTCATTAAACTATGGAACGCACTGAAATACACCAACCTCGCGGTTTCTATGTCCGAAAGGAAACGAATCCTTTTTACAGCGTAAGCTGCAGAACCGAGCCTTCTCGCCAAGTTAGTGATATGAGGATCCCATTGCAATTTCGCGTCCAATGTGATTCCTAAGAATACAGTAGAATCCACAAGGTCCAATTTCTCGCTTTTAATAACAATATTGGTAGGTGCCTGTTTGACGTTCGGTAGCGAGAATCTTATGCATTTGGTTTTTTTTTTCATTTAGTAATAAATTATTAGCCGTGAACCATTCGACTATTTTGGAGATAGCATTGTTTACATCGTCGTAGGTGAATTTCTTTCTATTAACTTTGAATACTAAAGAAGTATCATCAGCAAAAATTACTATCTCGTGATTATTTTTTACAAGGTAAGGCAAGTCGTTAACATAAACTAAAAATAGAAATGGACCAAGAATTGAACCCTGTGGGACGCCCATCGACATTGGGGATCCTGATGACCTCTCTCCGCTTACATCAACCCTCTGAACTCTGTTACTTAAGTACGACCTCAGAAGGTCGAGCGCACGGTCTTTAACACCATAATGACACAATTTCCCGACCAATGTATCATGTTGGACACAATCAAAAGCCTTGGAAAGATCACAGAAGATACCTATAGCATCTCCAGAGCCTTCCCAGGCCTCAAAGATATGCTGAATCAGTTCAACACCAGCATCGGTTGTTGAACGGCCCCGGGTGAAACCAAACTGTTTGCGATGCATTAAATTATTCAAGTTAAAATGTGAAAGTAACTGACCCATTAATATTTTTTCGAAAATTTTACTTAACGTTGGTAGTATTGAAATAGGCCGGAAATTAGTAGGGTCAGATGTGCTACCGGCTTTAAATAATGGAATGACTTTACTGTGTTTCATTAGGTCGGGAAAAACGCCATGGTCTACACTTATTAAATAAATAAGCAAGATGAGGCGAGATGCAATCAATAATTGAGCTTAAAATTTTAACTGAAAGGCCATGAAGGTCCGCAGTATTTTTCATTTCTAATGATTTGAATACTTTAATAATGACTGTAGGGTCCACGTGAGAAAACTTAAAATCAACCATGCACTCACTGACATTTTGCTTGAGTAATGATTCGGCAAGAGCGGGAGAAGAGTTTAAGGACTTGGTAGTCGAAACTGGAACATCAGAGGAAAATTTCTCGAAAGCTTCGGCTACTTCTAAATTTGATGTTAAAATCTTATCATCAATTTTAAGTTTAAAATCAATATTGCGCGCTTTTACTTTTCCAGTTTCGCTGTTCACAATTTGCCAAGTAGTTTTTGTAATATTGGAGCTATTTTTTATTTTACTATAAATATTATTTGCTTTAGCTATAGCACAAGCGCGTTTAAACATTTTTGAATAATTCCGAACATAATTTCTAAAATAATCACTTTTGTTATATGATCTTTCTTCATAAAGTTCATACAACTTAAGCCTAACCTCATGGATTTCCGCCGTTGCCCAATCACTGAATCGTAACGAATTATTGATTTGTATGGTTTTGGATTTAAACACATTGTCATATACATTTTTTGTGATATCAAACAATGCACTATATGACTCATTAATATCATCATAATGTTTTAAGTATGGTAAACTCGCTAATATGCTTTTTCTATAATTGTCAAGCCGGATCTCATTAACTGGTATACATTTTATTTTATTTTTAGTAAATTGAAATTCACCTACATCGAAAATAGCCAGTTGACCACAATGATCTGACGTTAACTTATTAATTATGGCTTTATCACAAGGTTCAGCATTAGTAAATATATTATCAATACATGTTGCTGTGGTAGCGGTAATTCTTGTAGGCTCAGTAAAGAGGTTCACCAGATCAGAACATCGAAATAGCGATTTGAGCCTACTACTAAGTACACAATTTGAATCTAGTAGATCTATATTGAAATCTCCACAGACAATAACATCCTTGCCTTTATTTCTTACCTTAAACAGTGCCTCATCCATTTTATTTTCAAAAAAATCATATGATGAGGCTGGGGGTCTATATACGCTAATTACAATAAGCCGCTCAAGCTCTATACAGGCTATTTCAATTGTTCGTTCAACAGATAGGCTCACAACGTCAACACGTTCTTTACACTTAATTGTGTTACGGGCAAGTATTAAAGAGCCACCGTGTATTGATTTTACTCTGCTGAACGAACTTGCTACCTGGTGATTTTTGAATCCAAACATATACTGGTGACTTTTGAGCCAATGCTCAGTAATACATAAAATATCAATATTATTATGATTCAAAAACAATTCCAGTTCGAGTTCCTTACTCCGCATGCCCTGAATGTTTTGATGCACCAGGTTAAGCTTATTAAATTATTTGGAACGGATTCCAATGTCTCAATGTTAAAATTATTTTTATGCTCAATAGAAGCAGTCGTTTTAGTAGCCAGTAAGCTGGCTAAATTAACAATATTATAAGATAGCAGCTTTGCTAACTGTCGTTTAAAATAATTTGAAAGAAAGTACATTTCTTTTGTCAAATGAAAATTTTTACTAATAAAATTATTAGTATCAATCAGATGGCGCAATTTCTGCTTGTATGTAAAAGGTTTATGTAAAATGTTCAGTTGGGCTTATCCTTACCTTTTGAAATCAATGATTTCACTATTTGATTTAGAACACGGATACAGGTATCTTTTTGATACACATATGCGCAAAATAACGTTGAATGTCAAACGCTATATGACACCATCGATCTAAAATTTGAAATATTTATTTGCTGAATATTTGTTAAATAGAAAAGTTAATTATTGGTATTATTATCTTATAATATCGCATGATTTTAGAAAACAATGGTTTTTTTTTTATATCACTGTTCTCACGTTCAACGCAACTATCAATATGACTTGTAAATACGTATTCATTTATACAAGCTCGAGCAAAAATTTATGGCCGATCCGAACATAGCGTCGTGTAGTGTCACAGTATCACATAGATGTCAGCGGGTGTAGAAATACACCCTGGTTGCGGTATTAGTTATGAATCAGTAATTAATCACACTTATTAGAAATACATGCGATGTGACAGCTGTCGAGGTGAAGTGCGCGTTGCACGCCTCACTCCGCGCATACATTACAGCTATATCAGTAAAGAAGTTCTACAACGGGTGTTAAGGGGTTCTATAATAATAATAATAATACCTGGGACATTCCACACAGCGCCGCCTAGTCCCAAACCATGCAAAGCTTGTATTATGAGTACCAAACAACTGATATACACACATACTTAAATATTCTTTATTATATATACGTAATACCTACATAGACATTTTACACCCACACACGAAACAAATAGACAAGTTCACGCACACAAATATGTGTCCCGGGAGGGAATCGAACCCGCGACCCTTGGCTCTGCAGTTAGGGTGTTAAACCACTCGTCCAAAAAGCACCGCAAACTCACTAGCTTTTCGTGTTCAGAGCGGATTTATAGTTTTGTTCTAACTGCTAGCATACACAAACAATCACTGTATGTTCACGAACAAGACTGAAAATCTATTGTTGTGACCTCGCTCAGCACGCCACAAGTGTACCATCGATGTTCCTAGATCGTCTCACCTTTCAGCAAACACGTGTAGACACTTCCGATAAATACTCTTCCATTCATATTACTTGATTCATCATCAGCCCATGTTACACCACTGCAGGGGCTTAGGCCTCCCCCACGGTAAGGAGGGGGTTTGGAGCTTAAATCCACCACGCTACGGTTGCGGGTTGCGGGTTGGGGATTGTAACGACCACGATATTACTTGATTAGCCGTTGCTAAAGGCCTAGTTACACGCACTGCGCTGAAGGCGATTGGTGTGCGCTGTATCCCATCTTAGGAGGATCCATGTCTTAGACAACGTACACACAAGTCGATTGTAAGTTAAAGCCATAAAAGGTCGTAAAAAGACTGGAAGGAAAGGAATCTCATCGCGCTTTAATTTGTAAGGATAGCGACACTTTTATCGTATCTTAATTTTGAGATTATGGGGTATCAAAGTGATCCAAAAACTTGTGAAATATTTTTAATGTCGCATCAATTCATTTACTAGTTATTCATAATCTCGTTCAATGACAATTACGTATACATCCATGCATTGTATGACAATGTATTTGTCTATATATTTGATAGGGCAGAACTGTATCTATACCCGAGCAAAAATCTCTGTACTTCGACTTGTCATAGTTTACGAGGGTCGGCCCAAAAGGCTATGAATATTAATATATGCCTAGTAAGTAACGCTTCTCTCTTGGTTTGCACTATCCACAGAATTGATCAGTTAGACTATTAATAATAATAAGAATAATAATAATAATAGTAGTAAAAAGTACTGAATTTTTTATTAGTTTACTTCAAATTTAATTTAAAACCTATGTTCGTTTAGTATATATAAAACCATAAAAGTACGAGCCGTCTTCTGGGTTTATTTATTTATTTGTTTACCGTCTAATCTCATACTATAGCTAGCTGGTGCAAGATGGCGAGTTTTAGTCCGAGTTTCAGTGAACAAGGTCCCCGCGCGCTGGTCTACACTCCCCTGAAATCGCCGCGCGCCAGTCTTCAATCCCGCAAAAGTGCGTAATGTCACTTCGGTACTGTGAATTGACATATATGACTTTATTAAAACCAAACGCTGCTGTTAAATTAATTTACTCTACGTATAAAACTAAAAGCTTTTAATGTGGTTAATTTTCATTGTTAGGCTCTACAGCTTGAATTTAAGTCATTACTTATACATACTATTGTAGAAGCGCTTTTCCATACACAAAGCACAATCAAAGACTTTCATGACTAAGAATGTACTACTAGGAATTCATTCAGAGTAATAAATTGTAAATTCATTCAAAGTAATGTCTACGCTCTATGCCCAGTAAGCATGGACTTCAGGCATAGAATAAAAAAATTTGAGAGCAGCGTTTGGTTTTAATAGAGTCGGAAATGTCACTTTATAGTGTCGAAACTGTCGAACGCAATTTCGCGAGGGTGAAGACCGACGCGCGGGGACCTCGCGGACAGAAACTTGGACTAAAACTCGCCAACAGTGTAAAACACAAGTTGGCGTCGCTTCATACATTCACCTCTCATTCGAGTACTACAAAAATATTCTTTGTAACTCTAAGTTTACATATTTATGTTTGAAATAGCTTTTTTATTTTGACGTACTTACAAAAACTTACTAATTCATGTGTTTTAACATTAGATTATACATGCAAGAGCCTTGGTAGAAGTAACTTAAGAACAAAACACATTGGTACAAAGTTAATGAACTTTATGTACCCATGTTCAAAAATATTTAGATTGCGGAACTTTTGATTAAATTTTTATCGCGGTTTACTTTCAGAACGACTCAACGACGACGTTCCGAGAGGTCGCGAGTTTCGAGAATATTTTCGGAGTTAAACGAGGCGCATATAAAAGGTTTACTGGCACGTCCCGCCAGCAGCCCGTGTGCAATGTATCACTTAGCCTCATATTTTTTTCCGCTGTATTTCACGCATTTTTTTTTGTATATTCGCATTTTTCTTGTCATATCTGCGCTTTATACGTTGTAACAAGATATAACAAATGCTGCGTAACCGTTTACTTTTGCAATGTAAACAAAAAAAAAAATCAATGGATCTCCTGCTTTCGCACGAACTTCTTACGACATTGGAAATGAACCTAACGGAATAAAGTAAACACACATATTTTGGATAATATTTTTCGAAATAAATTTTTTTCGCAAAAAAATAACACAACTGTATCTGGATAAGCTTAAAACTTCGAAATATAACATTCTGTACGACATTTTGATCGAACAAACCGAATTAGTACTAAATGTAACACCGACGCCTATCCAACTTCTAACTAAGGGCACCCTTAACCATTACTTTCGGTTGTCCGATTCTAACAATTTAAGTCTCAATCGATCCCCCGTCTAATTACCCCGAGCCGTTTTTTTATTTTTTTCTTATTCAGACCTAGTTCTCGAGATATCGGGCTCCCAAAATGAAAATCGAGGAAAAAAATTACGATTTTTTTAATTTTTTGCCGATAATTTTTTTGTTTTTGAACTTTTTTCATCTTGTAGAGCTCGCTAAGCTGCGTCTTTTGACACCACGTTCATCCCGATATCTTGAAAACTCTTCGTGGAATCTATCTGTCTCACAAAACTCCCAAATGACCACCTATACTCCAACGAAATGAAAGTCATTTCCAATGACAACATTTCCAATGACAGAAATCTCGCGATTCCCGTATTGATTATTTCGTCGAGATGTCGAGTTTCAATCTTATACGCGTAAGACGAATCGCGTTGGGATGCGTGATGCATACATGTGCTTTCGGATAGAGGTTTCGAGAAAGAATTGACCGAAATAAAAATCAACTTCGAAAAGAACTACATTACGTATTGATTAAAATTTCAGAAGACTTATAACAATATACATTTGAAAAGTTTACTTTTTTTATTCGATGATGCTATATTTATTGAATTATAAATTATTTACAAGATAACACAATTCCTTTCTTTTCAACTAATAAAAAACTTTTTGTTTATAAATCAAAATGAATTGGTAATACTGTCTCTAATATATTTAATTCAATTTGAGAATATTTTAACAAATACAATACACCTAAAATAATGTTATTAGAAAGTTTTTATTGTTATTATTATAATCACCAATAAATCTAATTATTTGTAATAATATATTTATTACATATTCATCGGATTGTCTATCTCAAACATAACTCAAGACCCGTAAGTACTGTAAATCATACCATACCACCAGCCCATTAATGTCCCACTGTGATGGCTTAGGTCTCCTCTCGGGATGAGGGAGCTTAATCCACCGCGCTGCTACAGTGCAGTTTGGTGGATTTTAACGATTGCCGTCTTTTTGTGGCAACCGGGACCGACGGCTTAACGTTCTCTCCGAGGCACAGACTCAGTGATACACAAGTTAAAAAAAACTCATTGGTACATGCCCAGTGAGCACGGCCTTCTAAATAAGAAGCGGGTTCGCTACCACTCGGCTATCACGACATTGTACGGCTATCACAAAATGGCAAAATGTCCTGGAGCCTGATTCTCGTTTCATTTGATAATTTCAGCATGAGAGAATTGTGAAACAACAATTTGTCAAACGATATTTGGTGACATAGTCGTGTGAGCAGCGGACCATCTGATGCATGTCACACCACGTTTGTTTGACAATTGTCAAGTACTTAACACTGAGAATAAGTAAAATAGTGAATATCGTTGTTATTAATTTAATTTCGGCCAATGTTCCGTGCGTGTTGGAGCCTCCTGGTCTTAGCCGATCCGATGGCAAAAGACCCGATGGTATGACTTTGGTGCCGTGGGAGAAGGGTAGGTGTCTACTTTGGGACGCCACGTGTGTCAGCACATTTGCCGCCTCTCACCTTGGTCGTACCGTGGGAACGGCCGGAGCCGCTGCGGAGTCTGCAGCCGCCAGAAAACGAGTCAAATACTCTACTCTGGAGAGTAAATACTTGTTCGTCCCTCTTGCGGTGGAAGATGCTGGCTGTTGGGGGATTGAAGCCAAACGTTTCGTCGCGAGCATCGGCCGTCGTCGAAAAGAAAGGGGACTCGACCCCCGTTCCGGTTCCTTCCTGGTGCAAAGAAGCGGCAATGCGATGAGCGTCATGGGCACATTTGCGTCGGGGGCGACGAGGGGTGGATTATTGGATTAGTTTTATTTTTTATTATTATTATTATTATTATTTTTGGTCTAACCAGTAAAATAGTTATCATGTGACATTAAAAAATGTCACATGATAACTATTTTACAAATTTGACCGTTTACAGACAACGTAAACGGAAGTTGTCTCATGAGACTTAATGTCAAGCGGTCCGAGAACCGTATTCCGTAACCGTAACCGAATCTCTTAACCGTAAACATATCAGCATAATTCGTTCAGTTTCTGAAGTGGAAGAGTCACAAACAGACATTTCATTTGTATGCTTATATTAGTATGAACAGGTGTAATCCGATTAATCCCCATAAGAATTCATATTTGATTTTGATTGGAAAGCCATAGTTGTCTGTGTTACTGACTACAACCACAAAGTGTTCGGTCGGAACCAATACTACGAATTCCAACTAACAAAATGGCCGTCGATATGAACGTTCCAATATAACGGTCCCACGAAAATCACTTCCCGCATAATTGGTTTGTCGTAGCAATTATTTTACGTCGTGTACCGAAATGAAATCACAAAGGCCTGTCCTCCGGCTACTTCTATCTAATATTACGAAACTTTGATCCAAACAGGCATTAGCAAGTCATGTTCCTTGATAATGATGTTATAACTTTTTATATGCAACGTGAACAAAGCTGTACATTTATTATGAATATTTTATAAGCTAAAAGTAATAATAATAATTTTAATGTAATAAAATTATCTTTAATATCGTTAATATATATATAATATCGTTATTACTATAATATCGTTGTATTTTTTGTTTTTATACAGGCTGTAATTGGTAATACGACGTTAATAAAAAAATCGATTTAAATATAATTAGAATTTTTCATTATTAATAATAATAATACCTGGGACATCCCGCACAGTGCCATCCAATCCCAAACTAAGCAGAGCTTGTATTATGGGTACTAGACTGCCATATACATATATAGATATCTTACATATAGACCGGAACAAATGGACATGTTCATGTACACAAATATTCGTCCCGAGCGGAAATTGAACCTGCGACTTTTGGTTCTGCAATTAAAGTCTATTAATTAATCGGCCAATCGTTCATTTATTGCTGCATTATTGTTTCTATATCCAATAAGACGTTAAAATTTTTTTGAATTAAATATGTAACATGTTATTTTATTAGATCACAGAGCAGGAAATTAAAATACTAATACCTTTTTTTAAACTATTGCTAAATTAGTCCACATAATTTGTTTTCTAGATTGTCCTTTTGTGAACTCTCTATCACCCACTTCCGCTCTATAGATTTCGTTAGCCATTCTACTTTTTGATATTTTTCACATAACCCATCTACAGTCAATTATCTTAAAGTGGTAACTTTTACTGGCTGTAAATCTGAAACTTTGTATAACGTTTACAAAGATTGAGCTCAGATGATATACAGTGAGCGTGCAGATTATTTCGACGAAATTGTCATTCAGAGCGAATAATATTTTAAGCTCTATGGAAGAGAAAAACGCCAAAACGAGGGAAAATGAAATGATCCGTTAACAATGTAATTTGTTCAAATCTGCATCAAAATATAATTTAAAAATATTGTTTCCCATTAAAAACATACTTATATTAAATTTCTTTGAATAAATAGAAACAGAACACAGAGTACAATTTAAATTTTCACATGTTCTAAATTTTTCTGCCCGGGACAAACATTTGTGTGCATGAACATGTCTATTTGTTCCGTGTCTGCATGTAAAATATCTATATATGTATATATTATAAAGAATATTCAAGTATGTATATCAGTTGTCTGGTGCCCATAATACAAGCTTTTCTTTCTTTGGGACTAGATGCCGCTGTGTGGGATGTCCCAATTATTATTATTTGTGGCCAAGTGTTTATGACTTATGTTACAAATTGTTTAATATTACCAAACTTATTATTAAAATTCAGAAGTAGTTAATATATCACAGAATGGTCACAGATAATAAATTCAAAGGCTTTTAGCACATTTTGTTACAATCAGAATGTATTTCCATGTCGGAACTGTTGTTTGTAATTTTATTTAAACTCGAAAGGGAGAAAGAACACGTAAACTGTACATGTTATTAAAAACACCGTGCAAGTGCGAGTTGGACTCGTGTTTTGTAAGTTCCATACATTTAGAAACATCTATTGACTCGTTTACCGCCACACGCCACCAAAATTATACGTAAACACATATTTCAATTAAAAACTATTAAAGAAGTATTTTTATGTGACATAGTGCAAAATAACAATTTTCAGATTTATTCCGTTACTTGTTGTGTAAAACCTTCTCGGAAAATTTAATGATTCTAGGCCAACGGGATGTACCCTATAGGTTCTGATTTACTTGAACGTGTCTAAATATGCGGCATAAATGGTTCTATTTTTAGTTTTGTCGATTTTGAAACTTAATTTTTATAGCTCTAAGAGACCGTAGACTAACTAAATCATCATCACCATCAGCCCATTTTTACCCCAATGCAGGGGCTTAGGCCTCCCCCAGGGTGAGGAGGGGGGCTTGGAGCTTAAGTCCACCACTCCGCTCCACTGCGGGTTGGGAACTGGGACTAACTAAATACTAGACATTAATTTCAACTCGATACCTACACACGTTTCTGAAAAAAAGGGACAGTGTTCCTTTTTTATTTTGACATACGGAACATAACATTTTAGCGCCAAACAAGCCCCCCGATTCAGAATTAATCTGACATTTAATTAATTTGTATACTCGAAACGTAATCAACGGAATATAACATGAACGTTAACGATATACGCTACCTAATACATATCGTATTAAAGGCGTATGTTTACACCAGGCGTATAATCTTGTTATCCTTTACTGTGCTACGTCCATTCTACGTCAGCTTTAGCATTTATAAGGGAATTACATTTTTATCGCTGAAAATTCCTTTCGGCAATAAATTTGTGTTCGTTGTACGCGCCTCTCTCGTGAATGGCTTTTAAACTTGAAGGTATCAATCAGGTATTGTCGTGATTTAACGAGGTAGCTACGAACAGGAGATTTTTTATTCAAATATTTTTTTTCCGTTTATAATTAGGACTATGGTACACGAAAGGGCAATAGTATAACATGAGTATTTCTGACATTACATATGTGTTACTTTATTTAGGCGCGCGTAGACGGCTTTCATGCCATCATGCGTAAACGTTGTGCCTCCATTCTGGCGCGGGATGGGACTCTCCATTTATAGCCTATTGGATACACCTGCATGTCAAATAATTAATTTATTGTTTAGTTTGTTAATATTTTATTTTATTGTACTATTTAGTTTTAGTACTTGATATGTAAATACTGTGTAAATATGTAAAAATTACTATGGGGCTAGCACCTGAAAATAAATGATTAATATTATTATTATTATTATTATTATAGGAAATATAGGAGGTATATTATTTTCAAGGCTATATAAACAAAAATCATATTTTTTTGAGATGAAATGGTGACTTTAATTTCTGTAATTTTATATCTACACGCAATACAGCTTTTTTGAAATTATTGCTATCGTAAAATGCACACATTATATGATTTTCATATTTTGTTATTGAGATGACGATGAAATCACGAAAATAAATTGCTTTCTATAAATGTTTCTAAGTTAGTAATGCAATTATAAGAATTGTACTGAATTTGGCTTGAGAAATAGATGCGAACTCGCCATGAAAACGAAATGTAATTTAGCAAACTCTACGTAAGATGTTCGAACAATTGCACCCCTGAGTGCGACAAATTGTACATTTTAGACATCAAAGACGTACAACGTTATTGGTGCCCAGAGATCAAAATGTTGTACAAGTATTTCCGCTTCTTAAAGGTAATACATGTAGAAATAGTTTGTAATAAGCATATTTTTTTAGGTTCTATTGGCATGAAAAACCGTCATAGCGGATTTTCATCAAATACGTCCATTGCTCGCGTGACGGCATCGTTTTGTTTGTGGGTTATGGTGACATTTCCAAAAATGCAATATAATAGGTCTTATCATATTGTAAGGTCTCTTTGCAAAGTTGCATAGTTGAAAACTGGAAGCTCGAAGCAGATGTCGCTACTGTTGAGTGATTTTAAATTCTACCGTTTCGTTAAGACAACAACAAAAATATGAGACCTAAAACGGTTACAGTATACAAGTTTGTTTCATAATGATCTTTTTTCCACATAACTTCTACGTATCTTTAATTTAAAATTTTTCTTTCGAAGAGCTTTTCTTCACAGTATCCTACGTCCAGGTTTAAATACGTGGGTTCTTATATTTTTGTAACCAATTACTGCACACGGATAATTTTAAAATATATAAAAGGAAAACGTTTAGCTTCCTTAAGATCCTTAGGTATTTGACAGATAAATGTGAAAGTATAGGAGGAGGAAAGTATAGGAGGAAAGAGGTTACAAATTTTATATAAACCATATCTGTGCAAAATGTTATAGGAGTCCCAGGACAACTGTGTAGCCCAAGCGAGCGGAGCCGCGGGTGGGAAGCTATTTGATATATGCACGATGGGCTTCAAAATATTTTTTATTTTACTATAATAATATTTTTTTATGCTGAATAAAACGATATAATGAACTCCATTAGCAATTTTTTTTAAGGTTTTCGTAGTGAATTATTACAGTTTCCGATTCAAATCCCAATAGAGACACAGCGAAACGAACTTTTCTAATAACGCAGTCGCTTCGGGTATTTTGAAAGTATAGGTAGGTAAATCTAAGTTTGTAGATTTTCATGGCATAGGATAAGTATAGCATCTACATGGATTCACATATTTGGACTGAAATTGTTAAAATTAGTTTTTAGATTATTGTTATGAATAAATGACTGAATAAATAGATTAAAGAAGCTCATTATCAATTGTGAAATTTTCAAGGCTACTTTCTATTTCGAACACAAGTCTGCGAGGGCTAGGCAACTTTTAGAAATAGACAAAAAACGACTAAGATAAGTGACAGGAGCATTGCCTGCTGCCTAGTGACTTCACGTGAGGCATGTGGTGTTGCAGTGGAAGCAATGGTATATATGCTTTACGAATATGACGCACTAGTAGTATCACGCGTTAAGCATCTTGTGGTTTTATTCCAAACCGGATGTGCCGGAACGTCCAAAATTGTCAAATCATACACTTCACGGAAAATGTATTCGAGAATAGCTGCGTTAGAAGGGTCAAGAGATGTGGACACAATAGATCTAAATAAGACGCAGTGTAGGGCAAACCCGCCCTAATTCAATAGGATGACCTAAGATAAACTAACCTTAATTACTTTCGTCCCTTTCTGCAAATTAACTACTTGAAATTAAATCAAAATAACAGAAAGGTGAAGTCCACACGGGTGAAGCCAAAAGCGATAAATAGTTTTAAATGTATATATAAATTGGATATCACCCCTGGCTCATCGATAAATATAATTCTATAAACCTGCATAGGATAACACGAGTGGAAATTATCATTTGGCTATTTTTTTTTGTCAAGAAGCTTTATCTCGGAAAGCTTCTCTGAAAAAGCTCCGTCTTTTCAATTACTCGTTCATTCGTGTGTCACTTTGGCGCAAGTTAAAGAGCAAATTTGAAAAGCTGCATAAAAACAGCAACCCTGGTTTCTACGTTAATAAAGTATTGTAAAGGCTTTACTTTTAGGAGCGCAATAATACAACGTGTTCATCTAATATTAGTACATTGTTTTTGCTAAATCAGCTCAAGGGAGAACACTCTTATCCTTCAAAAGCGATCATCGACTCCTCAACTCTCTCTCGTGTTTTCTTCATCCTTCAAATAATATTCGAATTTCTGTCTTCTTTTCTTGTTTTCCAGCCAGTTGGTCGCTTGTTGTGTTCTTATGTAATACGCTTGCCAGTGCGTGTGAAGACACAGTGCATGTTTAATCGTTACAGTATTTTCTGAGATTGCTGGCTAACTGCAATATTGTGATAGAGTGTGATTTTTTTTTAAATTAGGTGTATTCCGAAATTTCATGTATTGATATCATCTATACCCTCGTCAAAAACGTTCGGTGAATGTTTATGCGTTTCGACATGTTACACTTAACTAACCTAAACCCATTTTATTTTCGTATTACAAAAATGTTTTTTATGTAAATATGTAAGTATACGAGTACATTTTGCGAAGCGTACCTATTTGCTAAGAAAATACAAAATGTACGATTTCAAGGAAACGCGCACGATGTTCCTTA
Organism: Luffia ferchaultella; assembly: GCA_949709985.1. Classification (NCBI taxonomy): domain Eukaryota; kingdom Metazoa; phylum Arthropoda; class Insecta; order Lepidoptera; family Psychidae; genus Luffia; species Luffia ferchaultella. The sequence continues at coordinate 6,654,622 of OX453254.1, forward strand.
GATAACTTGAATTTTTACACGAGCTCCCATCTCGTGAGTTTTATTGATTAAAACAATATTATCCTACATTGTAAACAGTACTATATTTGTATAACGAGAATGTTTATTTTGCCTTGATGTTATTGTTTGTTTCATAAAGCTATAATAGATGTAATAATACGTCTGGATTCATTTCACGACGTACAAGTATTCGATGTTAAGTATACATAATTTTTGCGTATGTTATTTGACATGTCAAGTGATATATCATGTAAATGAGAGGAGTATATTAAGCAACTTTAATTGTTTGCTAACAAGTTGCTGTTGCTACATGCTCTATAATTCGCAGCAGATGTATAGAACGACGGCTCATCTCTAACTCCAAAAATTAACTACGCAGATTTGATGGTCGACGACGCTTATCCAGACTCTATTGACATATATAGCCCAGGCTTAACCAAAATGAGTTTCTATTTTTGATGCAACATTTTTGTGTTGAAAGCTATACAGGTCATCAAATGTGCCAAAGCGAATTAGATAACATTTATTGAAAGTTTTCAAACTTTAGAAAGTTTTTTATGTTGTTATAAATATATTTTGAACTCTGTGGTCGCTATGGAATTTTAGAACAATGAAATGTAACTCAGCTTAAATTAAAAAGCTCGGGTTTGCCAAGGGCTGATGTTTGCAGTACCAGATAACCTCGTTATATCGCGGACAATCGCGCCGGACGGTTCCCACGTCGGCCTATATAATTATATGTGTATATTCTAAAGCCTACGCGTAATTGAAAAATCTGTGGTATTTTTTTCGGTGAATACAATGAAAGTCTCTTCTTCTCCTGAAAGTGTAAAATTGTAATGATTTTAAACGCAGTCTTCCTTATATTTAGTGAATTCATATATAAGTCAAAAGTAGTAGGTCGTTCTAGATAAATGTAGGATAAATGATAAAAATCATGTCACCTAGGACGTCGCGTCGCACGTAGTTATTACAAAGACATGCGATTCATAAATATCCGAAGAATAATATAATTAACTAAAAATTTATTGAATTGTTTAACACCAAAATATTTCAATTTATGAATTGTTTCTGTGTGTAATCCTAATTCTAACTAATAACCAAAGAATAATATGATCAGCTGGAACTATATCAATAGTACATTATGATGCAAGTACGGTAAGTTGCATATTATAGTCAAGGTGTTTATAGGCACGAAGCAAAGCCGAGTCCAGAAAAGCAGCCAAGTGAGAGTAGGCTTTGCGGAATTATGTCTCATACATGTTGTATCGTTTTAGTCAAAAAACGGAACTCCTACTCGGATTTCGGATGACCCCTTAAATATGTCAAAGCCGCATGGACGCCGGGCGACCTAAGTAAAGTCAATTTTATTCAAGACCTTCTCGTGAAACGCTAAGGCTATAATATTCATTTAATTATATACTGCCTATTTTGTTTCAAAACTTTTCGTTGCATAATTTCGGGAATAGGGAAGAAAATTGTCGTTTTCCAGATATTTTTACTTAAGAAGTAAAATTTGAATTCGCATAATGAGCCCCTTTCAACAAGGGTTTTTAAAAAAAATACCTAAAAGAGGATAATAGAAGAGATGAAAGTTTGTACGAGAATCCCGCCATTTTTATGGTTGAAACAATGAAAATTTGTATTTGGTATTAGAAAATTATTTGGGACGTAAAATAGGTTGTTAAATTAGTTGGAAATTAAAACTAATGTGCCTGAGTGTTTTTGTGTAATAAATGGACTTCGACCAAAATTTTAAAGTTGCGCTGATGGTCGTTAAAATTAAAAGGAATAAGGTTCTAGTATAACATCTCTAAATATAACTTTTCTTTTGACGAATTTGGCATATATTTCTGAATATTCGTCTGACGTAGAAATGGTCCCTGTGACGTCATCTGGGCGGTTGAACTTATTGCGGTGCTTTCCACAGTGAAAACCAAAGCTAAAGCTAAATAAAAATATTGAAATAAGGTCACTATGTCAATTGAAATTGTAATCCCCGTGAACCAATAAAAATAATTTGACTTTGTTTAGTCTTAGATAGATAATGTAAGAAGTTGACGACCGCTTAGCCTAGTGGGTAGCGACCCTGCCTACGAAGCTGGAGGTCCCGGGTTCGAATCCCAGGTCGGGTCAGTATTTATATGATGAATATTGATACTGGTACCGGGTCTTGGTTGTTATATGTTTGTGGTGTCTTCGCAAAAATATTTATATATGTATATATTATAAAGAATATTTAAGTATGTATATCAGTTGTCTAGTAACCCATAACACAAGCAAATACTTGCTTGCTTTGGTACTAGATGACGCTCTGTGGGAAGTCCCATGTATTATTATTATAGTAAACATGTTCAGATGACATCGCAGGAATGTTTTATTAAGTACTAATCAATTTGTGGAAGAAAATAATTAAGAAAATTACAGACTTTTTTGTTTTAAGAGAAAAGTATAGATTGGTCTATATTTTCAGAAAAAAATATAATTATTGTGTGTTGGAAATTCTGGTCCAAGCGCATTCCTTATAAACGATACACACTCGTGTAATTCACGCGAACGAAGCCGCGGGAGGCTGTTTGTAGGAACTTTTCGAGTAAATTTCATAAGCGGGTATGCCTAATAGTAAAGTAGGTAAGCTGGAAAAGGTCGAATCGCTTAAAAGATATTAATCTCAAAAGATATTTTACAGATTTGCTTAATCCGCACTCCGAATCTATCGGGTCGAATTAATAAATCCAGCCCGTAATTTGATAAGGATTATTACTTTGAAATAATTTATTTATGAATACAAATAATTTATTTATGAATGTCGTGATAGCCCAGAGCGCAACGAACCTGTCTCAAATTTATAAGGCCATGGTTCGAATCCGGGCGTGTACCAATGAGTTGTTTTTCTGACTTAAGTACACAATATCACTGACACCGTGCTTCGGAGGGCACGTTAAGCAGTCGGTCCCGGACGCTGTCAATAGATGGCGGTCGTTACAGTTCCCAACCCGCAGTGGAGCAGCGTGGCGGACTTAAGCTCCAAGCCCCCCTCCTCACCCTGGGGGAGGCCTAAGCCCCTGCAGTGGGGTAAAAATGGGCTGATGATGATGATGATGATGAATACAAAAGCAATAATTTATAGCAATTATTATTTATTTCAATAAACAGTATAACTTACGGACCTCTTCAAGTGCATAGTAACAAGAAATAAAACGTTCATAGATAACATCGATTTGACTATACACGTTGTCTTTGAACTGACGCAGGACAAATACCACAGAATATTTTAAATGGTAAAAAATGGAAAATGGTGAGTCGGTTTGGAAGTACCAAACGGATTGTCGCCTTCACCACACGCAAATATGTCTTAGTTAAAAAACCCACATAAATTACGGCCGTGTACACAAGCAAAATTTTTTGACAATGAAAAATTTTTCTTTTATAATTTTTTTTCCTATCCCGGTGAAGTATAAAATAAAATACCTATATTTCAGAATAATGCAGAAAATCTCACAAATCATTATGTTAGGACAGCTGTAAAAAACTGTACAATGTGTTCAATGTGCGATTCCTTCAAGTTATTACTCCAGCAATAGATTTCCGAAGAACCAAACATCTTTCAAACTTTGCGAGAGGCATGTTTTTGGGGTTTTATTTTTGTGTAGAACGATCTATCAATGTCTCCCTCGGTCCTTATAGGCTAGATTGACGCCATGAGATTATAGCCTTCAACTTATTCTAATGTTGAATTGATATCCACTAGTAGAACTGAACATGTCGAACGTATGAATTTGGTAAGAACCGCTGATTGGTACACATTTCTGTTACTCCACTTACTTCTTTTAAACCACGCAATGGATTTTGATACGGTTTTCACAGTCATTTAGAGAATTTCTCCCGGAACGTTTATATATAAAACGCTAGACTATTTCTCCAACTTCTCCCTCTGTGTTTTGTAGTGTCCAATTTGAATAGAATCCTTTTAAATATGTATCTTATTTGTTATACGAACGCCATGGAATTGGTTTTGTATTATGGATGAGAATGGAAACAAAAACGGAACGAGACGGGACCGGGGCAGGAACAAGAACGATAATAGCAACAAGAATAATTTTGTCTCTTTACCCTTTCCTCCACTTCAAGCGAGTATTTGTGTAACGGGATAGAAAATAGGGAAAGGAAGAGCGAGAATAAGACTACATTTTGCGCAGATTCTTTAATGCATCTACGGCGTCCTCTAAGAAAGGTTTTCCAAAAAAACTTAAGAGGTAGTGAAAAAAGTGTTAAAAGGAGGATGCTAGATTGTGGCTAGAAACGCACAATATTTGACTTTTACTTAAAATTCTTTATTTATTTTTTGTCAAATTTAGGCGACATTCGTTTATCATTACTAGTGAAGCATATAATGCAACAAATAAATAGTACTGAAACTGAAAATGAGAGATTCATATCTTTTAAGATACTTTACTTTACTTTAGCAGCAGTGTTACCATTTTTCACCAGGAAACAAATCGAGAAGTAATTGATGATAAATGAATTAGTAATGGATAGTTATTATCGATTTTTTTGTGTTCTCAATGTTTGCAGTAACTATTAAAAAGGATAAAGGAATTATTACGAATGATATCTTCTCTCATTCGTTTAATGCTTTTAAAAATAAATTATTAAATATTAACTGATTTAAATAATAATGTTCGATAATCGTTCGCATAAAATTCGATATCGATTTATCGATTATCACACGGGACATGGCAATACGTCACGCCCTAAAAAAAAAAAAAAAAAAAAAAAAAAAAAAAAAAAAAAAAAAAAAAAAAAAAAAAACAGTTGACTTGGTGGACAGGTGACAGTTATCTGCTTGCGAATTTTATGAGAAATTGTTTTGTTGTTTATTGAGTTTTATTTTGTTTTTAAAATCTAACGATTTGGCTTTGAAAATGGACACAGACACCAACGTTTCTTCTGACCATGGCTTGAATACGGATACCGTTTCTGCTTCTAATGACAACCCCAGCGCGAACTTGGAATCGACATCAGCTAGTAATAATAACCCATTATACACACCGGCGCACCAGCCAGAGTTCATCTATATTTTCATCTGATCGAAGTAGACGCATATTTTGTATAAACCGCAGTTTATACGCAATTTTGTATAAACTGCGGTTTATACAAAAATATATATTTCTCCACCAGCTCAGTTTTTAGATAATGTTTTAGTAGTGTATGACGACACACAAGATAAACAAAATAATTACGAACGACATGCAAACATAAAATTCGCTAAAAGTTATGTAAAACAGGTTAAGTTTTATTGTAAAAGCCTAAGTTTTTGTATAAATAAAACTGTTTGTAATTTTAAAACACCAACTTTTTTTGTAATTAATTGCTTAAGCTAAGCATTATTTCTATTGTATACTATCGTTTGGATACTATTTTCAATATGTGCACCCAAGGCCGGAGAGACTATGGCAGCCAGGCATTCCCATTTGCTAAAACTTTTTTTACCCCTTTTTGAACCCAGCGGTTTCAGAGACTTCAAATTTTACACAAAGATCCATATTTATTCAACATTCGACACCTAAAAAAGTAAAAATGGGCGTGAGAGTATCTACGAAAAACAATTTTAAAACGCTTAATAACTTCCAAGGTGCACAAATAGTGTACGAAACAAATTATATAAGTGCATGTTTTACCGACTTACGAAATTCATTTAATTTTGATTTCCATGTGTTAATAACTGTTCCTAGTAACATGCTCTAAAATTTATTCACAATCCTTAGCAAAACCTAAAATGTGCATAAAAAATAAACGCAAAGAAATAAGATATGATTAATAAAATATGAACCAATTTTTAATGCATCCATTTCCCAAGTAAATTATGCTGCGGCGAGCACGTTACTAGCAGTTCGGATAGGGATGTGTGAAACAGAACAGCTGACTGAAACGCGTAAAAGCTTTTGTAGGGTGCACATATTTTAGGAATATTATATAAACTTACATAGTCTTGTTTCGCAGACGGATGTAGGCAGAAATTATAAATATCCACTAGGTAGGCCCTTACATAGCTCGTTCGCTTCATTGACATCCATGCAGACTTGTCAGTTTCGGGTGCTTAAATTTTTAGGACCCCTTTTTCCCGACCCTTTCATCACACATGTCTATATATTTGTTTTGAAACTCTACTTTCATTCATTCTTTTCTTATGGCTAAACGATCTCAACATACCAATTTACAATTGGGTCATAATGAAGTTTTCATAGCACACACTCTTCTCTGGCATGACTATTACATTTTTTTATATTTGTCCCGGTCGGGAATCGAACTCATATCGATATAGGGCTAGAAATTTCACTCTTTTATAACCGCACTCGGTATCTTAAAAAAAACTGTAAAATTTGAACTAAAATTCTAAAAGTTACCTTAATTAACGTAATTAATGGGGATTTTTGTGTTTAGACTTTAACCTTTTATTTTATTATTACCTATTTAATAAACATTAACAAAATGTTGGCAAAAGAGGGCATACGAAGCCGGAGATAGATTACGAGCGATTAAAATGTACAGCACCTACTTAATGTTTAAGCTGAAAAAGGTTGAATAAATTGATAAGATTGATAGTGTGCTATCAACTGATGAACGTGAATTTTTGGTAGCGGGAAATTTTAGATGACCTTTTTACAGTAATTAACGGCGCGGAAAGTTTTCCCGTACCGCCTTATTTTCAATAAAAAACCACAAACACGATCGTTTATCTAAAATATTGTCTCGCTCCGAATAACCGTGTTACACCGCGGTGTAGAAAACGACCTAATTTACGTGATTTATAGAATTGCAGTTTTATTTTGTTTTATATTCGGAAAACAAACGTCATTTTATACGTGATAAAAACATGATCATCGATGTTAGAAAACAATAGATCGTACTCGCCTTCTTATCATAAAAAGCAGAATTAGAAACGTGACGACAACTTAAGTTTATTTATGCAGTCTGTGGGCCACGTACGATGTTAATTTTTATTTCATTCTTTAAAGGATTACCTTTTTAAAAAAAAATTATAATAAAATATTTTATTGCTTTTCATATTTTTTTTTAAATTATATATGTTTTTTTAAAGATTAGTAGGCTTGATAACAGTCATAACGATCAGGCAAACTCATGTTTAAAAATAAATCTGAAATCAAACGTTTTCAGTAAACATATTAACTGCACAGGGCCTAGACATGTTCTAAAGTAGATTTGTCTACTGCCTACGTCTAGCAGCACCCTTAAATGTTGGAATTATTCCGACGCTAAGTTCTAGTCTATGACGTTAGTAGTTGCTTTTGAATAAATAAATATAAAATAACGGAATCGTCTATGCGTCAACCCGGTAAAAAACGGCGACCTTCTTTTTGTTTTAGTTAATAAGGTAAATCCATTATTTTCTGAAATCGCTAGTCTCGAAGAAGGAAATTTAGGAAGAAAAATAACTACGCAAAACCTAACTATACGATACCTAATAAAGATGCTAACGATGTTACAATAAAATAATCCCAAATTAACATATTATTTCCTATGCGTTAGTTTGTACTGTTACTCGTATCTGACTAAATTAATTAATTTATAGTATTAGTAGTCGTTATTTTTCTTATTTTGTTCATTATAATTTAATTATTTTAAATAAACGCAACCAATATTATTTATTTAGTCTTTAATAAATACTCATGGCATGTACTCAGTATTTAAATTACTCTTAGTAAAAATAATACTTAATAATATTACCTGGGATATCTCACACACAGTCATCTAACTCTAAATTAGCCAGAGCCTGTATTATGAGTAGGTACTAGGCTACTGATATACATATATTTTTTTTTAATAATGCATATATATAAGATATTTTACACCCTTGTGTTGAACAAAAAGATATGTTCATGCACACAAATATTTATCCCGGGCGGGAATCGAACCCGCCTCTCTTGGCTCGGCAGTTTCAAGTGGTTTACTCGTTGGCGGCCACTTAAGATATTTGAATAGACACCACGTGCAAAATGAAACACTTGCACGTGTAGGGTGACCATAAAATCCGATATATGGAAAGGTTTGGTCGAAATTGTTTTCGGTTTTTATAAGTAAAAGATTAAATAATAAAAAACGTATCTTTTCTTTCTATTTAAGATTAACATTGCAATTTATGCACTGTTAAAAAACAACCCTATTGTATGCTCACTAATTTTTTTAGTATTGTTACAGTATAGAAGAACCTAATTTCATTTCTATCTGTTTTTATATAATATATTAAAACTTCAGCCCTTTAAGATTAGTTGCTTTAAGAAAAAATCTGAAGAAAAAATGAAAAACCTTTTGAATTTCATTCCAAGAAGTATCTAATTAAAAACGTATACATATGAAACTGACTTTAATAAGGAAAATAAATAATTTGATTATTCGTTGCAATTATAGTGGAGACGGATATACTCGTGCTTCCCTTTTCCGTTTTATCGTATTTTTGAGCTGATTCGTGTGGTTTTTTTTTGACATTTTTTATTTTATTAAACTAATTTAATAGGTAATTATAAATTAAGCAATGATTATATACCATTTCTGAAATTATGTTTTTATTTTATTTTACTAGTGTAGTTTAATTACGATTATTTAAAGAATTTCTTAATACCTAAAACCGGCTACCAAATATGCTTGAAATGTAAATTCATATTTGCAGGCGAAAATCCCGGAGGTTTGTAATGTAAATAGCACGAAACATTCGTGTGGTGCATTCCACGCCAACAACGGTTGTCTAACTAAATGCATAAATACGTTTTCAAAGAAAAATATTGCACAGGTAAAGAATAAATGCGATTAAAGTTTAACGCGTTTATTAACGTAACGAAAATATGATCATATAAATCGGGTTCGCCTGGTAGTTGGCAGTGAATGAAAAAACCATTTCATGATGTAAAAAATATAATGTCTACCTACGTTCGTCTGCTCCCAATACCACAACTCTTTCTAATTTTTTTTTTAAATTTATGATTTATTTATTTATTTATTTAATGACAAAAACCACAGCTCTTAAAAATCTAAATTAACGTAACTTATGAATATTTGTAATAGCCAATTATGGTTTTACATTTTTTTACTTATTCATATTACAATTTAAGGCGACATCAAGCAATACACCTTTTTTTTATAATGAAAAATCAAACCGACTACAAAAAGTTTTCACATATCATCACATATTATTATTAATTATTTTCATACACATTAACCACATTGCATTATAGTAATCTGTGTTGTGATCACGAAGCGTTAAGCCTATGTTGCTGTTTTTCGGTTATCACCTAATGATATTCGGTTTAAGCATTTTGATTATTTCATTTAGACTTGGAGTCCTCATAGGAACACTAAAGAATTCCTACGAAAAAAATGAAATAAACATATTTCCAAGTTTGGAATAGTGATGGATGAACGTTAATGCTTTTCTTATGATTTATATTGCCGTCACGTGATACTGTTTTTCACCGGGGAGTCGCTTAGCAGCGCTTTTGAGTGGCGCGACAAGCCAACAGAGTCGATGCATCATTAGTTAGCAGTAATCACAAATAGCGCGTTTAGAGGCAGGCCTGACCGTTATACGTATGGTTTGCGACGGTGCTATAATATCGAAAGCGTTGACCTGTCACGTCACTCACGACGCTGCTAACGTGCCTTTGGAGTACGCTGATGTGACTAGTTCGTAGTCGTAGTTTCATTAACGATTTTTAGGTGGTTATGGATTAGTTGTATAAGATATGACGAAATTTTTTTTATTTAAATCTAATGCTATTTAATTAATTAAAAGAAAATTTAAATTTTATAGTTTATATATTTTAAGCATGTCTCAAAACTTACTTAAGTTTTGTATTTATACCTATGGATGAACTAACTCGTCAACTTTCTTCTATGGAGTGCCAAATTAGTTTTTCGTTAACTTTTATAGCCAACTACATAGAAACAATTTTAAGCTGTGCCATTTCACAATTAGAGCACATGATATGAAATTTAAAAAAAAAAGTTCTACAAAAATATTTATATATTTTTTATTTATTTAGCTAACTATGTTTTATATCTTACTTTATATCGTTTGATTCTTACAGTCACCACTTAAAAATTTTAGAATATGAGGTTCGAAAAGGAAAAGTCGAGAAGCTGATCGCAATAATTGTTTATTAATAATATAATCGAACGAATAACAAAATGGCGGCAATCGAACATCCCGAAGTTAGAAAAACACCAACACACCGACAGCTTTAACTGAACTGTGTTGATTTTTGTCCCATCGACTCAAAGCTTCCTCGAAGAATCCTTTCCGAATTCAACTCCTGTTCAAAAATGTAATTTATCTTGAAAACTTACTCCTCAAACTAATGGTAGCCAGTATCAGTCCTGATCAGCCCGGGGCTTCTGGTGGTACACGAGGAAGTAAGTGTGGTCTGGCTTCCAAAAACTGATTCAAGTTTGAAATGACATATTTTGGAAATTAATTAGTTGGCGAAATAATTCATCATTTGGCACCAGTCACAAACTCCGACAGCTAGGTGCTAACGACGTAATAATTTCTTCTCTCCACATGTACGGTGGCACTAAACCGACTTAATGGATTGTACGTTGGTATACAGTGTGTAGGTATGATTATATATTTTGAATTCATTCCTACATTTTAAGGTATTTGATTTTAATATAGCTTGGGCTTATATGAAAAGATATATCAATATTTTCTTAAAGCTTTTTTTTCTGTTTGATAAGGATAAGCGGCTCAGAATATGTATACAGTATCAAAACGTTTAAGAATTTCTTGAAAGTAAGTGCAATTATTTCCAGGTTTGCTTCTTACTGATCTTGTGGCAACGCGGAATTTGAAAATCAAGTATTTTTTTGTCCCACATGGTCCTTTTGTAAGTTTTTTTTTATGTACCTACTGTCTAACAAAATTATCAAATACAAATAAACATTCATACATTTGTAGTTGACATGGATTAAAACAAGCAAATTCTAAGCGTGAAAATACTTACATGAATAATTTTGGTTAGAAAAACATTTCAAATACAAATTAAATAAATGTGAAATTTTTGATCTGCAGTAGGTACATAAAGAACAAAAATATGCTCACCGGACCAATGTAGAATCAAAAAATAGTTGATATCGAAATTCTATATTGGTGCATTTAATACCACAGGACCAGTAAGGTACAGACCCCAATGTAAGTGGAAACGACGAAAATACGTAAAGGTTTTTCGCATCAACAGTAGAAATTTACTCAACTTTGTCCTCTTGCCCCGCAAGGGCGTATCTATTTTTAGTAACAGTTATATAGCGTTACTAAACTGAGTAAAATCATCGTCCTATGTTCTGTGAAAAATATACAAATACTTTATAAAAAATTATATTAAATATAAATCATCTGTATTGTGTTTGGGCTTATTCAATTATTATCCAATAACTCCTAACCTATATTTTAAATGCGAAAGTGAGTCTCTTCTAACATACTAATATAGATACCAATATATTTAACTCTGGAAAAACTCAGCTTCCCCTGAAAACATTGTTATTGAAAATTAAAAAAAAAAAACGGAGAAAGCTAAAGGCATAATTACTGATATCGCAAAAGAGCAAGAAAATTACTTAGTATATAAGATAGAGCTGAATGAAAAGGGTGAAAACGGATATAAAACGAACGTGTAGTCCACATGAAAGTAAACGCGGGCGGGCTCTAGTGCAGATGTAAAAACAAATTTACTACTTACACGAAAACTAGATCATTTCCCCCTATTATGTTGACGAGCCCAAGCTTTAGTTACAACATATTTGTAGTTCTGCATCAAAGGCTTGTCGCGGCATTGTCGTCGCGGCACACGCAACAGTTGGTAAAGCCGCGTGTTCACTTGACGCGGGGGGTGGGGACACCAAAATCAATAGACGACTCCCGGGCAGGCGCGCCCCGCCCCTTATGTCCCTTCCCTCGCGGCTCAGACCCGAACCCAAGCCGGGAACGCGGAAGGCGATTAGGAGCGCAAACGTTAAGAATATCATATAAAATAAACAGTTATAATTATATGATGGCGAAGGTCTATTTATTGGCGATTGCGCATACAATGCGTTATGATCCTTAACATTATTTTATTCTATTGCATAGACTTGTCATTACGCGTACTAATAATAGTACAGTTTAAAATCAAGGTCACGGCCAGAATTGTATTTCAACACTAAGTAAATGAAATAAGGAAATTATTCTTGTTACAGTGTGTCAACGTATTAACGATTAAATCAATATTTAGCTAACATATAATTTTTAGACATTTCAATATTAATTTTATCACAAGATAGTTAACTCCATAGTTAAATAAAAAATTTAGAAATTGAATAATATTCACTCGTAAATAGTTTTTTGTTTTGCTTCATAGTTGATGGAACACATGTGTCAGAAATTTTGCGAAACGCATTCCCATCTTGCTTCGGCATCCCGAGAGGAAATTGTTGTGAAGATAGAGTTAGCAAGATGCGACCTCGAAATCCCCCATCCTTGTTACACCAGAACCCGAATTGGCGATGTCGCGTACACGAAATAAATCGGGGTCTTGAGGTCAAAAAAAAAATCACCCGTTTATTCAGGGCGCGGCGAGGTCAAAAGGCTTTTATTGGATGTGGAAAGATGAAGTTTAATGATCTGATTTCAAAATGTTCAATGAACGTCGACATTTACATGACAATGTTTCCAAAATATGATATAATATGCCACTCTGTTCTTGTTTTCTACTCTAGATCTATCTCCGTTTCGTACTGTCAATTCAAAATATAATTGACTAGTGTTTGCCCACAGCTGCGATCGTATTTCCCTAAAATAATGATTTTTCCTTCCCGTTCCTGCAGTCTTGCCGCTTACCGAGTGCCATCTTTTTTAACTAATAAGACAATTTATTTATATTGGCAGGTGATTAATTTTATTGTACTTTAATTATGCGATTTCATTTACTTAGTTAATATTTGAATGTACGCGTAACAACCACTATTAAAATCACCGACTTATATATAACAAAATTTTTTATTATTTTATTTTATATTAACCTAGGTACATTTAAGTCGGTGATTGAAATATAAATTTTGTTTCCTTGTAATGTAAAAATGTTACACGTTTTTTGATTACTCTGCGTAATGACACACGACTATGTGTTGTAATTTTATTTATTTAAAAGTGAAAGTTTATTAAAAATTTGTTTAGTGATCTTTGATTATAGACGTACGAATAAAAATACAATCAAGAGAAGTCATTTAAAAATGTTTTGGATTCAGGATTGTTTATTTAGTCGATTTCAATGTTTTTTGCGAAAATATCTTCCACGTATAAACTTCACATCTGATAGTTTTAAATAAGTACTAGTACTAGTAATACTAAATAGAAAATAGAGTAATTAGATAACTAATGGTATTTAGTTTTTTTACCAAGGCGAGCTTTCGCTTGGACAATTTAAGGACGTATTGACACTTAGGTAAAGTATTAGGTCTGGAAGCGATGCTTTTGAAATCAATGTTTTGAAATTTGATACGAGTTGGTAGGTTGACTGGTCTAAAAAAGGTTATTGACTGAACATTTCAAGATAGGGCACTTCCGGATCTAAGAGCCCCTTTGTACGTTCAGGCTTTCTAATATTGAGAATAGAAGATTTCAACTCAACCCCTACTTTTTTTAATGAAGGATACATTTTCACAGTTTCAGAAATAAGTAAATAATAATGAGAAGAATGGGCTTAGATCAAAATTTTTAAGAAATGAATTGTATGTTTTTTCCTTAAAATAAGTACCGAACTTAAACTTGCATTCGAAATAAAAAAATTTCAGACTAATTTTTTTAGTAATTTTTTTTTAAATAAAGTTCGATTAATAAAATATCACTGGACAGATGTTTATTATAAGTTTAAATGAGATTATAATATTTTAATTGATTCATAAGGATTACAATTTTTTATTTTATATATGGTGACTAACCTAAATGTTTTTCAAATATTTAGTTTTTGTTTTTTAACGTGGTAAGCAGTGTAATAAACCCAATTGTCCAGATGACGTCACAGGAATAATAATTTTTATTAATAATAATTTCACCGTCATATGAATTATGAATATCTGACCAATTTTTAAAACGAGAAAATAGATATTTTGAGAGGTTGTTCCAGAGGTTAATTTCTTTCCATTTTCATAAACATCAGCGTAACTTTCAAAATTTTGGTCCAAGCCCATTTATTTTTATTACTTTTGTTTGAATGCGAATACTGTAACATTTTCAAAAACACTGAGTTTAAACCTTTTTATATTTATGTACGAAAATATGATTTCTGAATTAATTGTTTGATCGAGGTAATGATTTGATTTTTCTTTTGAATAATACAAGTACTTTCATTATACCTATATGATGGTTAATATAAAATTTGTGTTGGAGTACCAAGTGTTACAAACCGATGTTCAGCTTTTTCATAAAGTGCATTTTCTTCAGAATAGTTCACGGATAGTGAGCCTGTAACTTTAATTTGTTGGTTGTTACATATACCTATAGTGTATAGTGGGTATTTAAACAACGACAAACAAAATAATATTTAATTGTAAGGGCGGTAGTTTTTTATGGGACAATAAATGTCTTATAAGAAACTACTTCCCTTAAAATTAAAATAAAAAAAAATCTATTTAAATAATTTTTTTTGCATGAATAGAAAAAAAATAATTTAACGTTTATAAGTACATCAAAAAATATGCTTAAAACATACCATCAATGCCAAACGGCAATATATCGTAGGTACTATCTTTGAATATAAAAGAGGGTTCTCGGGCCAAGGAAATCCGGTAATGTCGTTATTACGGGTGTGAGTTTGAAAATTGCAATATTATGTAGTGGGGACGGGCGTTTTTGTCTTGCGTTCTCGTATTTATTTCGAGAAGGATTCGCCATCTGCTCGGCGAGGCTGCGTTCACACGAAATAATAATAAAATTTAGGGCACAAGTTCGTCGAGACGGGGATGCGATAAAACACTTGGGATGAAGCTGAGCGCTTCAATGTCGCGTGCGTCGCTCACTCCAAATTGAAAACTCTAAAAGGCACCAAGGAATTAATTTAAATATTTCAAATTTGAAAGTAAATTGTATGAGTCCAATCGAACTGCTGGGTGTCGTCTAACTTTGCGTTAATTCAGTAGTTGACTGACTGTATAGCTGTATGAATTTACATGTAAATTGTTTTTTATTAAGTACTTAATTACATTTAAGTTGCAAGTTTATTTAATTTCCGACCTTATTACATAATAATAAATCTAGTTTTTTTTTAAATATGTTAGTGGATATATAGGTTTCGGACAGCGATTAAATAAATTATAATTTTACATATTTACTTTTTTATTTTCAACTTTTTTCTTTCATTTTCGTTTCATAAATTTTATTTTTATTTTTCATCATAAATGTAATTTTGTCGTATATTATAATATTCGGTGAAAAAATTTACATCATCGTTTGAAAGTGTTGTTTCAAAGTACAATCTATCAATACACAACACGAACCAATCATTCGCATTTGAATCAATGCGTCCGGAAAAATTGGAATACATTTGGAATCCCATAGGAAATTTTACACTCAAAAAAGAAGAAAAATTGCGCTCTCAAAGTTTGCCACACAGAGGGACTAAATAATTTTACAAATTACGTCTGAAATCTCGGGAGACACCTGGTGCAAATCTATACACCTTTCTGAAGTTTAACATTGGTTTTATCTAGAATTTAACGACATATTTTGTTACTTATTTAACTTTGTCCGCTTTGTCCATTTGGTCCTTAACTTTTCTAACGTTACCGAGGAATAGTATAAACGTTTTTTTTCTCCCTTTTTTCTATCTCTCTACCATGATTGCATAAAAAAATAAAAAAAAGATATAGCTTTTTGCTGTCCTCAAAATAACAACCAAATGAGTAATAATTTATTAATAATCTTAACAAATACAAATACCTATAATTTTTCGACTGCCCTTATGTTTACTTGAACGCAAACTCAATTACACTAAGGACTATCAAGCACTTACAATGTCAAATTACTGCAATTGAATGTGTAAATGACAAATTCGCCCAATTAGTAATAAAGTATATACAGTGCATTTTTATTCATTAATATATATTATAAATATAAAATTAATAAATTTTAAGTTTTCTTAAATTCATTCTTGCCACTATTTTCAATCAATCGGTATCCTTCAATTATTTGCAGTCAAAATATACTTTGTTTACGATACTTGTAACAATCAAAGGAGATGTTTCACAATGTATGGGCACCTGGGTTAGGTACAGTACTTCGAAAATACGGAATTAATAAGGAAATTTACAAGTTTTACTACGGAATCCAGTTATCTGGCGTATTTTGTAGCTATACAAAATATATATTGAATGGTGGATAAAGATTGGGTAGACAATAGTAATCACATATCCTAACACTGTCATCTGCCAGGGCAGTAACACCCAAACAAATTTTTGGTCGAGATAGCGCTGCCTAGTTTTGTGAAAGAAAAAGATAGATAGGTATATTTCGCGTATTTCATGTCTGAAAAAAATGGACACCTAACGTAGGCCGTAGCACCTAATCTCGATATTTTGTTCGCAGTAAATATTCTGTTTTGACGCCATCTGACGTTTGTTAATTTCGGCTGATATTGACATTTGTCTATCAAGATGTGTCATAGTGTGATTTTTTTTTATCGTAAAATATTGACAGAAATCATTTTTGTACGACGAAGATACAAATAAAATTTTGTGTATTTTTCCTAGAACCCTTCTATTTTTTGCTTTTTTTTATAAGATGTACAAAGACCTAGCCCAGAATGAAACAAACCCTTTGAGGCCGTTACTTCATTTATTTAAAATCATTAACTGAATCCATTTCAACTTTTCGTAAATATATTATGTAGTAACAGTGTGTATAAATAAAGTAGAATTTTATTTCTGACTCAAACATGGCGTTGCGTCGTCAAGAACACGTTTCGAATAAGACTCAAAGTGACATATCACAGATTTTCGTTTCATATTCATCTACACTGGCTTCTTTTTGTTAAAGTTCCTTTTTTGTGTTTCGTCGAAATAAAATTAAGATAAAAACTAAGCTACGCGAGCGTTTGAAAAGAGAAGAGATGTACTTCAATCAGCAGCGTTTGTTTCAATCTGACGCTAAGTTGTTTCAGCGCGCTTTCGTTATGAGTTGAAAATGCAATTCCATTCATTTTCATTGCCGTGTTTAATTAACAAGAGTGAATTCCTTAATAGCCCTTAAATATAATGTTAAGCTACGTTTGACGCATCGGTATTACCGCAAAATATCTACATATTTATTTTAGGTGAATAGAGGTACATTATGTGTCGTCTTAGCCAAATGGTGGCAAGTCCGCGCTTCTTGATTAGAAGGTCGTGATTAAAAGCCCACAAACCGGCATGTTCCAATGTGTTTTTCTGACTGAAGTATATAACTATCACTGACTCCGTGCCTCGAAGAGCACGTTAATACGTCGGTCCCGGTTGCCAACAGCAGTTGCTAAAATCCACTGGAGCAGCGTGGTAGATTAATCTCCAAGCACCCTCATCCCGATGGGAGGCCTCAGGCACTGCAGTGGAGTATGATGAGCTGGGATGGTTTTACATTATATATTTTGTTTGTTATGCTAAAATTATATGAACAATCCATTCCGTCATTGTAGTCACCTTTGAATAACTTCAATAAATGCTTTAAACCCGTCATACATGCTTCATGACCCTGAAAAATGGCAA
Organism: Luffia ferchaultella; assembly: GCA_949709985.1. Taxonomy (NCBI): domain Eukaryota; kingdom Metazoa; phylum Arthropoda; class Insecta; order Lepidoptera; family Psychidae; genus Luffia; species Luffia ferchaultella. The sequence goes on from OX453254.1 coordinate 6,672,403, forward strand.
TGTTTCTTAAGTGTTAATAAAGTATCTACTCCATTACTAGAATGGCGATCTGTGTCGTCGCGTTGGTAGTTTAACACGAACGCGTGTTTGTTGTTTTTTGGAGGAGGATCCAAAATCACAGAATTAACTTATCTGAATTGTGGCTGCCTGATGCACGAAAAAATGTTATTTTGAGATGACTAATACTCAATAAAAAATAGTTTCCAAACGAATTAGCAACGTTGTTTTTAGATTAATTACTATTTATAAAGAATAAGTAAGTACATTTAATAACAGACGGCTAATAACAAGAAGGCTACTTTAAAGTTATCGAATTCATAAGATCTCCATTTGGCAAGAATTATAATTTTAAACATAAATAGTGTCTAGTTTTATTGGTTTAGTGTACGGGTGTTCGCATTTAACATTTGTGTGTTTTGTGTAAATGTCACTTAATGATAACGTAATTTAGTTGTGTGACCGTACATCGTTTTGAGGATAAATCGAGAGTGCACTTTTACTGCTCTGCTCCCAAACTGGGTCATAGTTAGCGCAAATGGAATCCATTCTCGTCGCGGTATTTCAAGTTAAGCCGCCCTTGAGCTTTCTAAGCTTTGATGTTCTAATTATTTCGACTTGGTTCACAGTTCGAGTTGGTTGTTAATTTAATTAATTCTATGCGTTTGTGTTATTGTGATGCGTTTGTAAATTATAAAATAGAAATACACTAAATGTAGAGTTTTACCACCCATTAATTTTCTCTCAACATTTAAAAAACAATATGTACAATGCTTATGACCTGATGACCAAAAATTGCTATTTTTACTTCCACCAGCCCATTATGCCCCACTACAGGGGCTTAGACCTCCCCTAAGGGTAAGGGCTTGGAGCTTAATCCACCACGCTGCTCCAGTGCGGGTTGGTGGATTTTAACGACTGCCATCTGTCGATGAGACACGGGACCGACAGCTTAGAATTAGTGGTAAATATGTACTTCAGTCAGAAAAAAACTCATTGGTACAATGATTATGACCAGATGACCAAAAATGGCTATTTTTACTTCCACCAGCCCATTATGCTCTACTACAGGGGCTTAGGCCTCCCCTAAGGGTAAGGGCTTGGAGCTTAATCCACCACGCTGCTCCAGTGCGGGTTGGTGGATTTTAACGACTGCCATCTGTCGATGGTACACGGGACCGACAGCTTAGAATTAGTGGTAATTATGTACTTCAGTCAGAAAAAAAACTCATTGGTACAATGATTATGACCAGATGATCAAAAATTGCTATTTTTACTTAACGGAAGTTTATCTGTATTTGAAAGCTAAATTAAATGCAAGTAATTAAGTTACATATGATAACGAAGTTTGAAACTATATTTTTGTTGGAACGATTGCATCAAATTTGAATCAAATAAAAATCCGGCCAATTGCGAGTCGGATTCGCATACCGAGGGTTCCTTACTATCATACAATATATTTCTGTTATGTGTAAATTAATTTGTAATAGTTAATAAATATAATATTTTTTCTTTTATATGCGCTGTGAGACCTTGCTTCTTGCCAAATTTTATAATTCTAGGTCACGTTCTAGGTTAATGAGAAGTGTCTTATAGGTTATGATTTGCGGGTATCTGAATATGCGGCATAAAACGACAGTATTTTTTGATTTCGGTGACGGAGAAGTTTAATTTTTTTTACAGCTTTAAGAGACCGTAGACCTTAGTATTTGATATTAATTTCAACTTGAGACCTTCATGCATTCCTTAGAAAAAGGGCATTGACAGACAGACGGACAACGAAGTGATCCAATAAGGGTTCTTTCTTTCTACCGAGGTACGGTACCCTAAAAATATTTTCTATACATATGTAATTTGATTTTAAATAAGTCACTTAATCTATTGAGATATATTTCTTAACTCGGTGCGTAAAATTGTCACAGGCGGACCCATAAGTCAGATTAATACAATTTGCTGTCGGAAACTGAAAATTCCACAATGTGCTGCATACAGTCGTAAAAACAGGTCCGTCCATTTATTCCCTGAGGATCCCAAGCGAAGAAGTTTATGAGAAAAAGGTTCTTTCGAAGGATAAAACCACTTTTTTTACCACTTACAGAAGCTTTACTCTAAGAGTTAAAAACTCGTCCTTTAGCTGTGATATTATCTTTATGGAGTATAATTTCAAACTTACATCGAAGGTTTTCACAAGGAAAGTCAGAACGGAAACGCGAACGTGGTAAAGTAGTAATTATAGGTGTACCGCATAGCGTTGGGCTCCTCTGCAGTAGCTGCGTGATGCGGGAGAGGTAAATCCGCGTTGCTTATTGATCATCTATTGTCTATTAGACCAGTGCGGGCTACCATTTTAAGTCTTACCAGATGGCACCACCCACATAAGGTCAGCCGCCAAAAGTTTTCCTTGTTTACGTTCATTGAATTGTAATTTTTTATAAGGCCATAAACAAGTTTTTTTTGAAGTTGTAATGAAATCAAAACAAAAGGTTTAAATTTATTTGAAAATATTTGACATTTCCTGACTGCTCTTAGTTAGCTTTACTTTTTGATCGCCACTGTATACGACATTGAGCTTGGACCAAATTTTTAAACGCATAGTTTTTATTAAATTTTTTGAAAATGTAAACCGATTTATATATACATGTATACCTTCTTCTTAAAATTAAAAAAAAATCCTTAATTTTCGTAGTAATTTTTTTTCCAAAAAATTATTAATAAAATATCCCTGTAACGTCAACTGGACAGACGCTTACTAACTGAATTATCTTAGACTAAATAAAGTCATAATATTTTTATTGATTCATAAGGATTACAATTTCATATGATGTAGGTAGTGATCTTATCTCAATATTTTTTAATTAGTTTTAGCTTTGGTTTTTTACTGTGGAAAGTAGATGATGATGTCGCAGGGACAATCTCAATGTCAGATGAATTTTCATAAAAATCTGGGAAATTCGTGAATAGAAGAAATTTCTATTTTGAGAGGTGATTCTAGAACTTTATAGATCTAGATTTTAATTTTAATGAACATCAGCGCAACTTCAAAATTTTGGTCCAAGATCATTAGTGAAAGAAATTATAGAATTACTACAATCGTTTACTGTCAAAAAATTATTACTTTCTTATATGATTTAGTAGCAAACAATCAAACATTTCACTTTTTAGGACATTTACATATTTTATAGACGACCCTTAAAACCTTAAAATGTGTATGTCTTAGATATAACAACATCCTCTAGATAAAGGTAACAAGGTCCTAGTTCTTTTAATGTCCCATATCGTTTGTAACGATAAAACGTCGCCAAGCTCAACCGCAGTATCCCAGATTATCCTTTATGAACAGCAATGATCCCAAAAACGAAGAACATTTAACAAGACTATTTGTATTCTATATCACGTCCGTTCACAGGATATAACATAACTCGCTCAACTCATTTCTTTAGGCCGTATTCTCTGATAAATCACTTTATATGTATAAGTGCTGGCTATATGTAAGAAACGTGGCGCAGGAAGTATTTCTGTTTTATTTGTTCCTCATTTTTGTTTACTACTTTCATCAAGCTAAGAAATATATATATATATACATTGCCCATGTAATAAGAGCTGGAAGGGTTTTTGGTAAAATAATATCTCAGAGATGGCGTTGGAAAAATAAGTTTAGGGTAGCATTGGAAAAGGCTCCGAGTTTAGTTGTGCCCAAAGTTACTGAATCACGAGAGACCGAATCAATTAAGGGTGAAAAGAGATGCTACACTATATAAGAGAAAACTATAAATAGCGCAGATATTGATTTTAGATTTTATATTTTCTATTAAATGCCCGTATTTCACCGAGTTTTGAAATATAACGATTTGTGCGGGAAAAAACTATAAATAACTCTTATACCACTTGAGGCTTCATACAAATAAATATCTTCACGTCACTTAATCAGCCCATTTTCACCCCACTGCAGGGGCTTAGGCCTCCCCCAGGGTAAGGGCAGGGGCGCGGGAGGGGGGGCTTGGAGTTTAAATCCACCACGCTGCTCCACTGCGGGTTGGGGATTGTAACGACCGCCATCTATTGATAGCGCCTGGGACCGACTGCTTAACGTGCTCTCCGAGGCACGGAGTCAGTGATAGTTATGTACTTAAGTCAGAAAAACTCATTTTAGTAAGCATTTATTAAGCTTAACTTAAAGAAACACCTTTAGCTGTTTTTAACCATTTATTATACATAAAATATGATTTGTACATTAGCCACGACCCTTGTCATCAATATTTCTAAATGTGACCCTTAAAACTTTTCTGTCTTGATTTCCTCCGCAAGAAGTCATTTTCTTAATAAAGTTAAACCATCGCTGTACCTAAAGGCAGATGCTGGCCTGAGTTAACATTTATTATTCATCTTCCAATTCTTCTATCTTGCTGATTCAAGTAAAACTTTGAGCTTGATATGCTTACATCACATTTTTCTTATATTTTTATAATGACGAAAAGTTTTTAGATTTCCATTGGGTTCTGGCGTTACTCGAATTGGATTAGGGTTTTGAGATTAGGGGAAGGTAAATGTACTTTAAATAATTTCAGAAACTATACTATTCGAACCACGACCTTCTAACCAAGAAGGGTTCGTCACCACACGGCTATCATGACTCGAAATGTCATCGATACATCCGAAAGGTAACATTTTACTTAACTGACGAAATAAGTGGTATTCAAAGTCAGCCTACTTCTGATACCATTAAGGTCAAAGAGGTCAATAGAGGTCAACACTCATTTATTTAAAATAAACTATATATCATACTTTTTTCGGTGCGTAACTGATAAAATGTAGTTTATTAAAATGCCTCGAAATGGTTTTTGTATTAGTGTCACTACGAAGAGACTAAATCATATGTACCTAATTGATACCTTGTTTAAACCCTGTCGAATCGCATTGGTAAGTGGGTTCTTAGGTCTCACAGCGACGAGGGCTACCAAATTCGCTTCCAACGATAGCGCCATTGGCAATTTAAGAATATATCAAAATTATACAGATAGGCTTTCTAAGTCATTTATTCACATTTCAAGAAAATTTCAAGTATTTTTTCCTGTCACTAAGGCTTTGGCTGTCCATCCATCTGTATATTCGTATGTGACAGTGTAATGTAATACACTTGGAATTTTCACAGAATGTGTATTACGTATTATGACCGCTATAACAACAAATATTAAAAATAAAATAATGTTAAAAATTAAAGGTGAATTAATAAAAATCATAAAATAAACTGGTTTTTGGTGATTGGTAATTTTGAGATTATTGATTACCCTTGAAATTTACATGGCTTGTTTATTACTATGGTCATAATAACAACAAATAAAAAATATTGTTAAAAACTAAACAAGGTCTCTGTATAAGAAACGTGTTATTATATATTGTACGGTGTTACGGAACCCTTAGTATGGGAGTCCGAATCGCATTTGACTGTTTTTTTTTTTAATTATGTCGGTCACAAAATAAATTATAATGCCTCAATATTGTTTCGTTCTGTTATACGCTTAATTTGTATGCAATATTACTTATCTGACTCATATACCTCACAGTCCAATCATTAGGTACTTCATACTCTAAACCATAGCCGCTCCCGCGCAGTTCAGTTCAGCCCAATCCATCTTCGAGATTCCAAGCAAATAAAGCTCCAAATAAAAGTGCTAAACTGATACAATTATTGATAAAACTTGTAAAATCAAAGTTAATACTATTGTAATAAATAGTTTATTTTTAGTAAATAAAAATACAATAAAAATGATGGGTAATAAAGAAATTCAATTCATCAATTTTTCTTTAAATACTCGTGTAAATATCAAAAAAAGTAAACTTGTGTAAATATTATCGAAAGCAAACAATCGTATGAATTTGACAGATATGGTTACAAGTGATGTTACATAGTGGCTGAAAGATGTCCAGTAGCACTCATTGCTTCCGAGCCTCTTCTGAGCACCTGGTACATTATTTACAGTACGATTTCAGGGTCTTCTGTGTGACCCTTCAGAAAGTAACCATAAGCAAGCACATTAGAAGATAACAGAGCCTTTTATAAACTGAAAGAAACATTTGTGGCACGGAACCTTTATCGTACGAGTACATTTGACGATTTTTTATGCATACAATCAATCAAACTCCCCCATCCGAGTTGCATATGCAACCACTCTACATGCTAGTGACGTGCCTACTCCCTCAATCGCTGTCACTTGCGCCGTGACATCGATTTACGTTCCACGTCCCTCGTGTGATTTATATACCCATAGTAATGGAAATCTGTGTGGATGGGAGACACGTTTTAATTAAACTCGGCGGAATTGTTGTTTTAAATTTCCGTTTTTGTGTATTCAACGGTATCGATAATTGGAATATATATCAATATGTGATATTATGTATCGATTTTCATTTCCATGTGTGCATGTTTGTGAAGTCTTTCCGGTTCGTATTTTAGAAGTTGAGTGTTAATAGAATCGAGAATCGCCGACTTTTATGAGAGTAACAGCCACCTGATTTATTATACATTACTTATTTAAAAAAAAACCAACCACACAGAATACAAATAAAATTAAATACAAATATTCAGTGTTTTTCTAGTAAAAATAATTTGATATTTTCTATTATGGATATTTGTTTGTTATATACGAAAGCTCAAATACTGTAATTTTACCAGAATTTAAAATGTAAAATATTATGAACAATTACAAACAATATTTTTGTACGTTTGTTTTCCATATAAAATTATTTTTTGTGTTATATTATAAATCTAATCAATATTTTTTCTAATTTTTCTATTTTGTGACGCATATTGTAATTAAAAAAGATCATTTATTCGAATTAGGTGATTAGGCCATCCATTTTTTTTTTAAATTTTATTACATGTGAAAATGTAATTGGTTTCATGTTATAGAAAAAAGAAAAAAAAAACGAAAAAAAAATCCCACACATTTAAGTTTTTGCCCTTATGATGTATCAAAATTTAAAAAAAAGTAATAAACGTGTAAACCTAGTTTCTGCTGATCTGAATACCATTTTCTCCGTGCCAATCAGTTAGGGTTTAATGGGGTGCAACTGTTAAAGCTGTTTGTATGCAAATTTATTACTACACAATCCTCTTGAGAGAAGTTCATAAGTTAAGTTTTACCGTTTAGGAACCACCAAAGATCGCTGTAGCAGATGTGTTTTTTGAAACGGCTGAGCCGATTTTAATGCCGTTTTTTGTTTTACGTGTCATCTCAGAACAAATTCTTGGATAAATTTAACGATTAAAGGCCACCAGGAGACTCGGTATTAAATATTTGCGTTACATTTTTATTACATACCTAAGAGCAAATTATAAATATGTTTTGCGGTTATGTACCACCAGGGGGCGTTGCAGTAGATGTTTTTTTTGAAACTGCTAAACCGATTTAAATGTGGTTTTTTGCATTACATGTGTATCACCTCAGAGCAGGTTAGTTTGCAGTTTATAAGACGTCATAGGGTGCTACAGTAGATGTTTCTATACAACGGTTCTTTCTCCAACATCGGTCTATACCTATAGTTCGGCACAGGCCTGCTGATCTTTAAAAAGGATTATGTAAGTACTTCATCATCATCATCTTCATCATCAGCCCATTTTTACCCCACTGCAGGGGCTTAGGCCTCCCCCAGGGTGAGGAGAGGGGCTTGGAGCTTAAGTCCACCACGATGCTCCACTGCGGGTTGGGAACTGTAACGACCGCCATCTATTGACAGCGTCCGAGACCGACTGCTTAACGTGCCCTCCGAAGCACGGTGTCAGTGATATTGTGTATGTATGTATGTAAGTACTGAAATATTAAATATTTCGAATATTAAATATTTCGAACCCCTACGTATAAAATGGTAGTTTCTAAAGTTTTAAAACGTTTTAGAAAGTTCCATAATGTCCTGGAACTTCGCGTCTCATTAGCGGTCCTGACAAAAGAGAACGGAGTAAGTTAGAGGTGCCATATGACGGTATTTGTCCGGAGACCACATTCCAAAAATTTGGACTCACACAACGAAAATAAGTAAAAATACTACGCACACCTAAATAGTTTTGTCTCAGATTTGTCTCAATTTACAAAGCGGTTATGTCGTTCATCCTTTTCCTTTATATCTTTTGTATGATTTGATATCGCTTTGAATTGAGGTTGTGAGATCTATATTAAGTATGCCTTATATTGCCTATTTTAACAGAACAGCGTAGTCGCCTACATACTATCACTAACCTACTCAATGCTCTGTGGTCCTGGCACAAATGCCAATGGGAAGCTAGTGCGTAATAAAAACAAATAGACTAGTTACTTCTTTATTTCTATTACGAATACGTTTACAACATTAGAATATAATTCATACAGCAATTATTTTATAGTAAAAATTTTATCATTGAAATTAACCGTTAACAAAGTAGAGATGAAGTTCATTAATTACACTAGAGGGCGCCGTATCGTTAAACTGAATCAAGATCAGACTTAACCCATTTTCCTTAGAAGCAATTCCCATACTAACGACTTCACGTAATTTACAGTTTGTTTGTTTGGCATTCAGCGCATGTTAAGTTGAGCTACGACCGGAATGTGTCACCGTGAGCGGATAATCAATTTCCTTAATGAACGAAGTTCCCGATAAAACATTAGAGTATACCCATAGCAGGTTGTTTTCCATGCAAGAGTAGTTTCATTAACATTGTTAAAAAAAAACTAATTAAATAATATCAATAAATAAAATTTAATATCTAGAAGCGCTTTTTGTGGCGTAACTCTAAATACTGTTAAATATTTTTCTTTGTTATCCTATGTATATGTATTATAAAAAGATAGGCTCATGCTTGTTTGGGACTGGATAATCGTGTGTGAGATAATAATAACAATATAATACTTGGGATATTCCACACAGCGCCATCTAGCCCCAAACTAAGCAAAGCTTATATTATGGAAACCAGACGACTAATATACATACTTAAATATTCTCTATAATATATACATATAAAATAAGGTAAGTACATAGTAGAATGTGTATTGGATGAATAATAATAATATCCCATATATTATTATTATTCATCCATGCTAGTATTGGAATCTAGTTTCAATCCAAAATGCTACTTGGAAAACCATAAATATTCAATATGTTAATAAACAAATATTGATAAATTAATAAATCTTTGTTGTATATTTTAGGAATCTGTATAATCCGGAATTGTACATAAACGATCAGGCAATCTATGAAATATTATTTATTCTTTAATTATATAATGTCCTGATAAAAAAAGGTGTCAAAAAGCATAAATAAATATATCATTCAACTCTGGTTATTCATGAACACAGAGACAGTTTGTACGTGGTTAGTATGGCGTAGCGAGAGTATGTGGTCTGTGGAGTCACTTACACGAATATATATATAAGTTGGCCTGTCATTTTTGCTGAAGATCGTATTGCGAGGGTCCATCCAGACGTTTTATATGTAATCAAAGCATTTATTCGATTCTTCACCTAGGCATTCTACATTTTACCTAGGAAAACCGAATAGATAGCGGGCAAAGTGTATAAAATTCGTATAATAAAAGACGATTGATGGAAAGCGCGTGGGGTGGGCAGTGAACGCGTTGCGATTTGATTTGCTTTGGTTCAACAGTACGTCCCGTTCTTGAATTGTTTAATAATTTTGTTACATAGCAACTGAAGAAAAAAAAAACAACTGGATTCGTAAATATTACTGTTATAAAAGTTACTGTATAAAAAAGACTGATCATTTGTAATTAGCAATGGCAACTAAAGACGTCAATGAATTTGATTACAACTAAAGTTTTATTTGTTCATCATTTCATACTTCATCTGTTAATGCACTGCCATCTATAGTTTACAAGCCATGCTACTGAAATCTGGCAACGTTGCGTGTAATCCGAGCCTTAGTATCAATCAGGTCATTAATTCGCGTTTTCTTCTATTTAAACGTTATGTAAACAGAGATATTGATTTAAAATAATAAATCAGTGTTAAAAATTACGTTTTGCATCGTGTTTATTCGTAATTAGTAAGGTAAGTTGATATTTTCACCATAATCGTTTTTCGTTTCACGTCACAATCTTGACACGTTTGGGTGGAAATTAGGTACAGTAAATTTTTATCATTTTTCGAATAGGTTCGAGGATATGGAATCTGGAGGATCCCGGGGAACTATACTTATACCTTTCATGGTCACTTTAACCGCATGCTAGCCACCAGCAGGTCCGGCGAGATTACGTAGAACCCAGGAAGAGGAATAAACTGCAAGGGAACGGTACATTCCCGTAGAACATTATACAATAAAACTAGTTTTTAAGATATAGCCTCTGATAAACGCACAAAATCATAGTAACACTAACCGAAATGAGATATAATAACCATTATTTTTATTCTATTAGATTTTTTTATGTACTTTTATGTACTTTTATTGATGATTCTATTCTATTAATATAAAATCCACTTATGACACGCAAACGAAGTCGCGGGCGGGTGCTAATATAATTTAATAGATACTCCTATTTCTATTTTCTGTTAAATGCTATCGATAATTTCATATAGTTATTTAAATCCCATATTTTTAATTATTAAATCATGACATCTTGTCAGCTGACGAAATAAATCAGACTACAAGTGACAGTTAATGCGACGTTGCCAAACCTAATAGCATGGCTTGTAACTACAGAAGGCAGTGGTTAATGACATTCTATATAATTTCTAGGTATTGCATACATCGCCTAGGTAAATTATGTAATAGTTAATAATAGATAAAATATTTTATACATTGCCTTGACGCCTTGGCGAACTCGGTATTGTATAAAACGACTAGGCATTATAAATAATGACTGAAAGTATACACTCTACCGGTAACACATACATTAAACATTTCGGTGTCTATAATTTATGCGAGCATAATGAATTCACACTTGACAATTCTGTTTTAATTAAACTTAAATTATGCTACAGTGGCCCACAGCTGGGTACTATTTAGGTCAGAGATGCCTCTTTGTTCAGATTTGTGGTCGCTTTTAAGCCTTGCCGCTCGCACTGGTGCATCCAGTGTAAACCGCAAGTGCTTTCTTTGCTTAAAGCGTTTTATTTCACTTCATAAGTAAAACTCTCACGAAAATTTAAAACCTTTAAATACCGTCCGTAAAATACGTCTTTGAATCCCGACGTTACAATTGCCCTTTTCCTTTTCATAACACTTTGTCATGTTTTCGTTGACTCCACAAACATATTCCTTTCTGCTAGGTTACCCCTTTTGTTGGTACGTGTTAGGGATGTTTATAGAGCCTCGATTTAAAAAAAAAAATTCAAAGTAAGCTACAGTACGTACCTTATTGAAAGTCAAGATACATTTATCGACGGTTCAAAAATACTAGAAGAAAAAGAACGGGCAAGAAACTCCCTCCGGTATTTTTCACTATGTTCATTTCCTCAGTATAGAATGTTTAAGGCTATTACAATAATGATCAAGCATGATTATCAAGGCTTTTTTATTGAGCTGAAATATAACATATTTCTTAAACTGTTTACTATTTAACTGTAATACTCCCATTAGAACTCTATTATAAAAATGAACAGAGTTGCCCAGGAAGTATCATAAACAACGATTCTAGATAATAGGGTATTTGACTACAATTAAATATATTATATTTATATCAAGAAAATATAAAAATAGACTTTATACAATAACAAAATTTATAAACAAAATTATATTCGGTTGAAGAATATAGCAATAATAAAGTATTAAAATTTTATCTCTGTCTCTGTCTTGCAAAACGATATTTAACATTATTTTAAATAGCCTGACGTCACACATAGGTACGCCGCACCGTGCGGTATTACCGTCTCTGTCTAAGAGGACATTTTAAACATTCGTAATGATGCATATATTTTTTTTTTAAATTCTTTCACTGTGATAATATATTTAGAAAACACTTTTACATAAAAAATATTTTTTTTAAATAGTCAACTAGCGTATCGCGGATGTTATTTCAAATAATATCACTTGATGTGAAAATTAATGGCCGCTTGCATTTGTGTCCATCGAAAGACATCCATAACTTAAAACCATGAGTAACGAATATCACATTCATAAAATAAAATCATAAGAGATTTTCGCATATCCTTTCTCATATCCAGATCAAAAATCTTTTAACCCAAGAAACGCTGTTATGTGTTGAAAAAAATCAAAAATATTTCAATTTATTGAACGTTAAATACAAGTACACGTATAATCCATGTGTGTATTATATATTTAACCTTATTCTCTCCTTTTTGTTTTTGTATTTAATAGAAAAATCCTAAAGTTATATTCGTTTAAGGTTGCGAAACAGAAAATTCAATATGATGAATGTTTTTGCAGATTACATTTAGTTTAAGTGAAAATGTCAATTTTCCTTTGTATATGTCTCGAGTGATTGATGGTCAAGAATGAAACTTATTTATTGGTCGTGTTCATAGAGACGTTAAAATTAAATTGAAATTATTACCGCATAAATTTAACACGACTTTATTGATTTACTCGAGTTATAAAATGAATGATTGATTACTGGAAATACTAAAATATGTTCATGTCCCTTTGATTGAGCTTTGATTAGATAATGTCCAGATAGAGAGTTGGTATCAAAAAACGTAGATAAAAAAAACCCGTGCGTGTCAACTCCGACGCGCGATAGGAGTTTACTCGAATGATTCGATTTTAGTAATTTATATATCAGACAACTTACTAATTTCACTACGAAACGACGTTTTCTATATTTGTTGTTTACATTATATGGTTCATAATATACAGAAATTTCAAATTCCTACTTAGTTTAGAGATAGACCCCGTAAATCATTTTATTCCGATCCCCTCCACTTTCTACCCGCTGTCGGGCCTTTCACAGCTAGTACGCTTATACCTGCCCCCTCTTTCTTCGCTCCGCCGTTACCCCCGCCAAGACGCACTTAACGCTTCAACGCTCGCTTTCTCGATTTTACTCTCCATAAAATTTCGATACCGGGCCCCTTATATCGTTTCTTAAGGAGTAAACTCCAAAAATATCATCTAACCGTTCAGTTATAATTCACACCCACAAGCGACGGTTTGTACATGATTAGTATGGCGTAGCAAGAGCGCGGTCTGTTGAGCCACGCACGCAAATATGTGAAAGTCGGCATATCGTTTTTGTTGACGTTTTATTACTGAAGTCCATTCAGACATTATACAATCAAAGTTTTAGTTGGTTACCGCATGAGAAGCGAATGATAATTATATTCGTTGTTAGTTTTATTACCCTTATTAATTTTACTTCACTTCACTTCACTTCGTCAGCCCATTTTACCCCACTGCAGAGGCTTAGGCCTCCCCCAGGGTCATTTTTTTATTTTACAATTTTACAATTCGTGCATATTCCGAAAAAATCCCGTTTTTTATGGTGTACTTGCAGTTGTTGAAGAAAATATTTTTTTTTCAGAGTCAGCTACTTTTTTATTTTAGTCTTCAATTTAGGCGCGTTTAGGAAACTGTAATTAATATTGAAACATCTAACTGTCTGAGTTTCTACTAACATTTGCAAAAATTTCACTAGGTCTATATTTTTTACATATATTTCAAATTAAACTAACTATGAAACCAATTGAATATTTCATAGACCATTTACTGGTTTCCGATACTCGCTGCCGAAATTAACGTCCGACTATTATGGACGAACAAACTTTTTATCTCGAACTAGACCGAACAATCGCTAACTTTGCTTCATCTATGTCGTACCGTCGTTACGAATGATAAATTGTTCTAACTGTTTACTAATAAATCGATGATCGAATTATATGTATGACTAAATCGAGATATCGTCTCTGAAATTCTATAGATAAAGATAATTCCCGCTGTACTATGATTAGAAATTTGATTTACGGAAATACGTGAAACAAATGGGCATTATAAAGGAACTGGTCAAGTGTGTATTAGGCCACGTATAAGATAAAGTTCCGTAGCCACGCCCACAATTATAACTACGCATGTCAGTTCATCGGATATAATTTATGAACCGGGTGACCATAGATAGTTAATTTTTGTCCTAAGTTTATACTACAGATTTTTTGTAATAGTGGCTCAAGAGTTAAAAGGGTGGGGAAGAGTGCAAGGGTGTAACTCACGTAGAATGGCCAATTTAGAGCCGACACTTCGTTTTCATCCACACTTTTCATATAAAGGAAACTCTATAGAATTTTTGTTCCTTGGAATACATATTCACAGCGTTTACAAACATTCATATTTGCGCACAGATTTTAACCATCATGTCTTGAAATCAGAAGTCTGAAATTGTTTTAATAAAATGGTTGTGATATACAGACAGACGAGCAGATATATGGACAGATAAGAAATTACAAAAGGTTTCATGTCAGACAGCAGAATCCTGAAAATATTTACAAATGAACCGATGACTCAAGCATTATATATTTTTCTCGAGTTGAAGTTTAACCTTTTGACCTCACGAAAATGTTAGCCAAATGAATAAAAATGGTGGCCAATGACTCGTGCTGTAACTTTTCTAATTCAAGCCGTGTAGCATGGTCAACATAAAACAAAACACCCCATTAATTTTTATTGGTATGGGTATAATATAATTATACCTATTAAGCAAAAATAAAATATGGATTAAAAAAATTAAACAATGGGACTGAAAATGAAAGCATGAAAAATATTTGAGGGAAGTCAATGAATACGTTAATACCGAAATTCCAGTGAAAAGCAGTAGCCACGTGTTACATAGTCGGCTGTAGTATTCCTTACTCACGTAGCTAAGTGAACACAGCCAACCGTAAATCCTGAGATTCAGTCTGAAAAGTGCACCTGTGCACATAACGAGACGCGCCCGTCTCTTCAGTGAATAAATTAAACGGAAATTTTGTATAGAACAATGTTAAATCATTCATTCTTATACGTGATGCGGATGTGCTTACATGGATTCCATTAAAGTATTTTTATTATAATTTAAGTTGATTTTCAGAGCGTTTGATATCGAAAATCGTTATTAAGTCGTCTAAAAAATTTAAAGAAATTCCCTAAAGTTTATTCCTTAAAGTTTTAAAATCCGTGATAGGTACGCAATAAAGTGAGAAAAATAATTTTTCATTACTCATATTCGGAAAATACGCTTGAAGTTACCTAATTAGAGGGATGAAAGTAATACTTTTCGTCCCTGGTAAACGATTTTCCCTGCTGTCATAAAAATAAAAAAAGTAGGCCAGCAATTCGATCTTCAGTTGTTTTGACGAATGCTAATTATTTAAGTATACAGTTATTTGTATAAAATGAGTTCTTCAGATTCAGATATGGATTTAACGCGTTTTTTTTTTTACTTTCCTTATATTCGTAATGAAAAGCAGTATGTTTACCTCGGGTAAAAGACGTATTTAGGCACTCGAACTATTAGCGCCCTCGCTACGCTCGTTCGCTAAACAATCTCATGCCTAAATAGGTCCCTTTCACCCCTTGTCTAACAATCTGCTATTTCATTACTCATACTCGGAAAATACGCATGAAGTTACCTAATCAGAGGGATGAAAGTAGTACTTTTCGTCCCTGAGAAACGATTTTCCCTACTGTCATAAAAATAAAAAAACTATGGAAGCCATGTCCTAGTTTTTTATACGACAACTCTGTAAAATCAAAAAAAAATGAATTAAAAATATTATCAACAATTTCGTAGTGTTACTTTATATTTCTAATTTGCATACTAACTAAATTAACATTTAATTTATATAGATTTGACGTAAATATTTATCATCATCAATGATAAAAAATACTGGCTGGGTAGAATGCCACAGAAAAAAAACCATAAAAACGGCGACAAAGCGGCAATTCGATCTTCAGTTGTTTTGTCAAGTGTTGATTAGTTACATAGACAAATATTCCTATAAAATGAGCTCATTAGATTCAGATATGGATTTAAGCCTTTTTTTACTTTCCTCATATTCGTACTGAAAACCAGAGCGTTCACCTCGGATGAAAGACCTATTTCACACTTTAAGTAACAATCTATTATTTAAATAGTTGAAATTATATTGGAATAAAACGAAGCCAAATAATACATAAAAACAGTTGTCTAAATTTTTTTGGATAATAGTACCTTAGAAAATTATTGCCTTGTAATTTTTATCTAACGAAATAATTGTTTTATAATTATTAATTAACGCTTTACAAATAAAATATTATTTTACTTCTCAGAATATGTGTTTATGGGCCACATAAATATCACAAGTTCTGCCGAAGTCAACACTTCTGTGACGATTACAATATCCCACTCCAGAGCATCGCGATGGACTTACGGTTCAAACTCTTCATCTCGATTTTCAGTAAGGGTTGTACTCCAGCAGTAAAGCGTGAAAGTCTGATAAAAAAAACACTTAAAAAGACTGCCATATTCATTTGTTCATTTAAATGTGACTTTGCATGTTAATGGCGACAATCTCTAGGCTTTTAAACATCCGAAACGAATTACTATATATACTATGCATTGCTATCTAAATCCACAAAAGAGAAGACCCACATTATGTAATTAAATACATCGGTGCCCAGAGTCGAACTATAAACAGCTTATGGTCGAGTCGAAACTTTAAAGTTATCTAATACTGAAGTCAATAAAGGTCGGTACAACTATTCTCGCGCTCGAGTTAAACTATCGGTATTTTCATATAAATAAATATGCTGTATATATTTTAAATAAGTATATAGAATTGTATTCATATTTCGCCATTTTCGCAGGGAGACGAAATGAGTGAGACGGGATTTTCAAATGTAAAATTCTCTATGATCTATATATTGAGACGCTGTGAAATTAGTAGACGAATTAAACCATGGATGATAATGGATCGTTAGGCACCTATGTGAGTACATATTATATAATTGAGTGGGCCGAAGAAAACAATTATATTAGACAATTTAAATACTTGTTATAAATCCGTGTATAGTTGTATATCAACCGTAGAAGAAGATTCACGTCTCGTATTGATTTTAAGCGTGCTTTATAAAAGTTCCCCTCTCGGCTGAATAAAACCAAAACTTTTCGGACTTTCGGCTTAGGAGCAAACTTTTCGCGAAATTTAAAGCTCGCTTAAGGAAATTGTCGAAGAATTCTTTTGATGTTTAGCTAAAAGATGAATTGTACTTAATAGTAACAATTTATGGTTTTCGTAACATTTTTGTTGGCTCCCCGTTTATATTGTTTAAAAGCCTTTTAGACGGTACATAAACTTTTCGTTTTAGTTTGTCATCGCTTCCTCATGCACCGACTTTACTTTGTGAGACAGATAAAGTATACTAGCGTTCTAAATGTGAAGGTAGCTCTTTACGAACGATGCAGATAATAAAGTTGCAGTAACGCAACCATTCCGCGTTTATAGCCGTGATGCTCTTCCGTCCATACCAAGATATATGACTGGTTTGTGGATTGCATTTTCATAGTAACATAGCTTTCATAATAACATTTGATTTCTTGCATTTCATATTCTCTTGAGTAGTCAGCTGTGACTAATATTTAAAAGATATTTATTTAGAAAATATTAATAAAGACTTGATATATGTACGATGACAAATCTAAAAATAAAATAAGAATTGGTTAAAAAAATATAATTTAAAACTTTTCTACAATACACTGTTAAATAATATTTGAATGGCCGTACCGAGGTTTTGAAACGCTTATAGGTTGGGGTTAACTATTTTAAAACAAGTGCAAATCGGACTCGCGGCTCGAGTGTTCCGTAGGTACTGTTACGTTACATAGTTATATTTACTCAGATGGCACGAAAAAGAATGTCAATTAAAAAAATACTAAATAATATTTTTTATACTATATAACTATATAACACATTAGCAAATTTCGGATTTTTCGTGCGCTTTTGATGTGAGACCTTGCTGCTTGCCAAACTGTCAAATGTCAAAACATGTGACATAGATGACCCTATGTTTTTGATAGGTTGACTTAGAAGCTTGACATTTTTACAGCTCTAAGAGACCATAGACCTCAATATATGATAAAAATTTCAACTTGTGCAAGTCTATAAATTGTTACAGCATTAGTAATTGTTAAATACATTCTTTAATTAAAAGGAATCAAATCGAAGCCTAACCGTAATTAAAGCCCATATAGCTGCGGTCACTAGAATCGTCGACTGTATAAGAAATTTGTATATCATTAAAAGTGTACAATATTAATTTACATTTTGACATCACTAGTTCAGTTCTAGAAAATTCGGTGAAAAACAAGCGACGGCTAGTTGTGTTTCAAGGGAGTGTTCTGATATGCAGAACGTCTGGATTTTCGAGTATAAAAGGGGGTGCACTTGACAGCCAAGGTCAGTCAGTTTCATTTGACTGAGTAATAACAACGATGTTTTGATCACGTATAGAAAATGAATACGCAGCCGAATTGATATATAGATTTTATTACGTTACTATGGAAGATTAATCAATTTAACTTAATATGGAAGGTTAAGCTGTAAACAGTTAGAATTGAATAAAGGATAAACAAACATTTAATGTACCTATGTTTTAATTAGGGACATATTATTACGAAATCTGAACTCGAAAGAATACTTTTATCCAAAAGTAAATAGATTTGACAGCAGCGTTTAGTTTTCATAGAGTCAGAAATGTCACTGTCGAAACTGTCAAACGCGATTTCGCAGGGTTGAAGGACGGCGCGCGGAACCGTCGCGGGCTGACACTCGCCATCTCACCAAACTGGTACCTACACCAGCTAGCTAGAGTAAGAGTGGTTAGACGGTAAGCGCCAGAAAAGGGCTTCTAGTCAATTCGAACTTTAATGCTTTTATGGATTTATCGTGATGTCTAGTGAAATGTATAGCCTATCTTTGAATTCGTTGGCTGCTAAGCTGACAGTGGCAGTCACCTAACAGCCTCGTGGCTTCTTCAATTTACAAAATTGTGATGTTTCTTGGAAGGATAATTTTTATAACTTATACCCATAACGAGAAGAAAGTTAGTAAAAACATTTTTGCTGCGATAAGATCTCTCAGAAAAGTTTTCTTGTAAAATTTTCTTTTTCTGGATATATTGAAAATATCGACGATAACACATTTCGCGTACCTCATCGAGTAAACATGTTTTGTGATATTTATTTTGACGTCCCCGAAGCACTAGGCGAGAAAATCGTTTGCTGTATTTATTCTTAAATTTTCCAAGTCATAAAAACTTTCTTGCAAAGAAAAATATTTTTGACTTAAGTCGGGTGGCCGGAGGTGGTACCCGACACAATAATTTAAGTCAAAGAGGTCAATCGACGGTCATAGTTGACTTAGATTATTGTACCTGTTATCACCGCGCCGGTTCCTACCACCACGTCACACCCAACTTACATAGACAATATTAATCACAAATAGTCGTAATTTTGAACAAATAATGATGTCGATTAACGTATATTGTTTTATGTAGAATTTTTTTATAGTCATATACTCATTATCTGTTCCAGTATGGTCCATCCTGAAAATTACAGCTTGCATGTTTTATACATACATATCTATGAGGTTGTGTCGCATTTCTTTTATTAGTGTAACAATAATTTCTATATTACCAATCTTGTGAACATCGAAACTATTATTTGTTCAGTATAGGAAACTAAGAGCAAGTCTATTTGTTAGGATTTGTGAGCGCTTGGGAGCGTTTGAACGCGGTCGATGGGCCGTGTCTAACGGGTGAACAGTTTGTGGGCAAGAATCTGAGCACCATTGTATAGTCGATTTATAAAGCGAATGTTAACTAAAGGTAACTCCGTACGCGCAATTAACCAGATAATTCTAGTACTATTAACTTCTAGGGTGGTCAGTAGAGTATGAATTTAATTGAATACTACTGAAGCTTCCTCGTTCTGATTATTCAGGAAGTTTTACGTATAATGAGTTTGTGTGCTGAAGTTTTTAAACCTTGAATAACTTGTATGTTATTGCATATCTACTATGTAATTACATATCAACAAAACGGGTATGGATCAAAATTTTATAGTTGTGCTAATAGTTATTAAAATTGAAAGGAACGAGGTTCTAGAACAAATACGCAAAATATCTATTTTTGTAAATTTACAAATTTGCCACATATTTATGAAAATTTATCTGATGTTGAAATTGTCCCTGTGACGTCATCCGGACAGTTAATAATTACACTATGTTATGTAAGTTAAACTTATTCCGCTGCTTTTCACCGTAAAAACAAAAGCGAAAATGAAATATAAAATTGTGTTGTTGGCGGGCTCAGGATGACTATTTATAATATAAACAACCAGTAGTTTTAGGTGTTTATTATAATATTAAATATTACATGACTTGTCTGACGTACAGGTTATATCGAAGTGATGTACACTTCATATAGTCGTAAGGGGGCGCTGGTGCCGCGACATTACAACGATTGCAGCGCCATCTATATTAATACATGTAACACCTCCCTTTCTTTATGAAATAAACAGAAGGTTTTATTTTACTATTAAATTGTGTTTTATTTTATTTTTGACATTGATAATTGACAAGACTATGACGTTTATAATTTTACTTATGGATGTCTATCTATATCTCTTTTTTTTTTTTTTTGAACAATAATATTTATACTACATATTATTTAGACTTAATTAACTTAGATTTAAACACTATACCTATAGGTTTATTACCTACTAACTCTAAACTTAACTGTACATAATTAATACTAATGAAAAAATATTTTTTATATATTTTACAACTTAAAAAATAAATAAGACTAATATATTAACAATTATAATCTAATAATATATATACCCTTATGGTCGGTATCTGTCAGGTATATTAATTTTTCTTCCTGACCTGGAAAATTGTTTGGGAATGTATTCCTCTTTGTGCCTTGACGATGATGAAGACTGTTTTATTTGTCTTCGGTTTAAGTTTTGACTCGGTTCAGTAGTTTTTGGCATATCGATGACTGTCTGTTTCTGATTCGGTTCAGTAGTTATTGATGGACTTGGATGGCTATGGTAATATCTGTTTATGATATGTTGTCTGTTCCTGCGATAAGTACCTTCTGAATTATTTACTATATATGATCTCGGTTCAGGACATACATTTCGGACTACTCCTGGGATCCAATTTGACTGAGGATGTTTTTTAAATAAAATTGGAGTCCCTCTTTTTAAAGGGGGAAGGTCTTTAGCATGTTTATTATAATGTATTTTCATTTTATTAGTTCTAAAATTATCATACATTTGAAGTTTTCTATAATTATTTAATTTAGGTCTAAGTTCCCTATCTATTACTGGTAATCTAGTTCTTAATGACCTTGACATTGACAATTGTGCTGGTGAACAAAAGTTTCCTTTTGGCATGTTTCTATATTGTAAAAGGGCTAAATATGGATCAGAATTATCTGCTAGACATTTTTTTAATACATTAATTTCTGTAATGTTTCATCTTTCAATGTATTTTGTTCAATTTCTTGTAATTTATTTTTACTCAGAGATATGCTTGACATTAATAAATTGACATGTAATACCAAATCTTCATCTAAATCTGTTAATGCGGTGGTAGGCAGTGCTGCTCTTGACAACGTATCCGCTATATATAAGTATTTACCTGGTTTGTAGGTGACTGACAGATCGTAGGGCTGAAGACGTAGCATGATTCTTTGAAGACGAGGTGGTATACCATATAATGGTTTGTTGAATAATGAGACTATTGGCTTGTGATCGGTTTCGACTAATACTTTACAGCCATATATATATTGATGAAACTTTGTGCAACCAAATAAAATTGCAAGAAGTTCCTTTTCAATTTGTGAATAATTTTGTTGTGATTTTGTGAGGGATGCTGATGCATAGGCTATCGGATTTTTATCATGTAATATAACTGCACCCATTGCACTCTGTGACGAGTCTACTGAAAGTGTAACTTGCTTGTTTTGATCATAATATGTCAATACCGGGGTTGAACTAATTATTGATTTTAAATCATTAAACTCTTTTTCATGCATATTATTCCAAAACCAGACTGTATTTTTAATTAATAATTTTCTTAAATTAGTAGTTTTTTCTGAAAAATTTTGTATGAAGTTACCCAGGAAATTTGTCATTCCGAGAAACCGTTGCAATTCTGTGACATTATTAGGACTAGACATTTTACATATGGCTTCGACTTTGGAAGGATCGACTGTCACTCCCCTATTGTTAAAAATAAATCCTAAATATTTTATTTCTTGTACACAGATTTCTGACTTTTCTTTGTTAAATTTTAAACCTATTTCAGAAGCTCTTTGTAATACTTTTCTAAGCCTGTCATTATGTTCAGTTATAGTTTTACCATATATGAGAAAGTCATCCATCATAATTCTGACTCCTTCAATATCTGAAAATCTTTTAATCATTTCTCCATGGAATATTTCTGGTGCTGAATTTATACCAAACGGAAGGCGTGTGAACCTAAATCTACCTATGGGTGTTATGAATGTACACAGCTTTGACGACTCTTCATCAAGTTCTAGCATCCAAAATCCTGATTTTGCATCTAGTTTACTAAAATACTGTGTGCCAGACAGATCAGTTTTGATTTCATCGATATTCGGGAAAGGAAAATGTGATCTTAATAATGCTGCGTTTAGCTTTTTAGGATCAAGACATATACGTAGACTACCGTTGGGTTTTGACACAACTACAAAAGAACTTACCCATTCGGTCGGTTCATCGACCTTAACAATGACGCCTAATTTTAATAAATTTTTAATTTCTAATTTAAATTTGTCTTGAATTTTGAATGGTACTCTCCTACACGCATCTATACTTGGCTTTGCATCGGGCTTTAGTGTTAAATGGCACTTAAAATTTTTTATTAAACCTAAGCCATCGAAGGTATTTAAATATTTTTCTACAATTTGGTTACTAGTCAATGACCTCTCATTTTCTGAAAATTTTACATTGTGAATACGTTTAACTAATTTTAACTTTTCAGATGTTACTCGGCCAATTATGTTTTGACACTTTAGATTGACTATATGAAACTGAATATTGTAAATTTTACCATTATATTTGCATTTTAAACAGCATTGACCAATTGTCGGTATAACATCTCCGGTAAATGTAGATAAAGTTTGTAAACTTTTATATAAATCGTCTGGGGGTATTTTTAAATTTTCAAAAGTATTATGAGAAATAATATTCGTGTCTGCACCGGAATCAATTAGAAATGAAATATCTTGGCCCTTTATGCACATGTTAATTACCCAATTACTTGACTGTTTAACTTGATTACAATAAATAGAATTTAACAATATATTTTCTTGCGAGACTGAAATAAAATTTAAACTTTTACACATTTTTGCAAAATGATTAGGCTTTTTACATTTGTTACAAATGGTACCTGATGCTGGGCATCGAAATCTGTGAATCTGTCCACATCTCGAGCATGTTGACTGGCGTTGAGGTGACCTTGACTGTCTGGAGAACTGGGACTGCCCTTGTGAAGATTGAAAATGACGTTCATGTGTTTTAGATTGTCTTTGTGGTGACTGCCTACCTGAAGTGAGACGGCTTCGGCTTGGACTTCGATATGACTTCGAACTGCTACGTTGTATTCTTGATATTATTGACTGCGTTGACTGTAATTTCTTGACATTTTCTTTTGAATATTCTAAGGTTTTGGCTATTTTTACTGTCTCTTCTAAAGTCTTCGGTGTTTCTTGAAGAATTTTTTCTTTAATATATTGATTTTTGTCATTCAGATTCCAGCTAAATATATCTTTTAATAGGTCTTCAGTCAGATCTCCAAAATTACATTGATGTGCTATATTTTTTAGGTCCGTCGTGTATGTGTCTATGTCTTCATTTTCTTGTTGCCTTCTATTGAAAAGTTTATGCCGTTGAATTGTTATATTCACCTTTGGACTAAAATAATTTTGGAATTTTGTGATTATCTAAATATATATATTATAAGTATGTATATCAGTTGTCTAGTAACCCATAACACAAGCATAATACTTGCTTACTTTGGGACTAGATGGCGCTGTGTGGGAAGTCCCATGTATTATTATTATTATTATTATTATTATCTCTTCAATACTGACGGTATCTATGTCAATATTGAATGAGTAGAATATGTTAAGGGCTTCAGGTCCTATGTGATGCAACAGTATTGCTACTTTTCGACTGTCGTTTTCGCTTTCTAGGTTATAAGCTCTCAAATAAATTTTGTACCTTGTTATCCAATTTTTCCATGTAAGTGGCATGTTGTCACCATTTATAGATAATTGATCCAGATGAGGTCCAGGCGGCCCATGACTTCTGATGTTTGAAGTTGACGAGGGCGGCATGATTGTTTGCCACGCTGGCTCCGGCGACTTCGACATTTTGACTTTTGCGTTTTCACTTCTGACGACCCAGCCACACCTGACACCATGTGTTGTTGGCGGGCTCAGGATGACTATTTATAATATAAACAACCAGTAGTTTTAGGTGTTTATTATAATATTAAATATTACATGACTTGTCTGACGTACAGGTTATATCGAAGTGATGTACACTTCATATAGTCGTAAGGGGGCGCTGGTGCCGCGACATTACAACGATTGCAGCGCCATCTATATTAATACATGTAACAAAAATGTTGGGGTTAGTCACTTTCCCAAAATAAATTGTAATGCTCATTGGAAAGGCGGGAATGAATGACGGTACTGACCTTTTCGAAGAATCTTGGATTCTCTTATTTTTGGTACACAGATTTTCACAATTCTTTATGAGTTATTTATTATTGTTCACAATATAGTTTCATAGTAATGATTATGCGTATTTGTTTTGTATTTTAAATTTTTATACGAGCGGTTACTTTGCGTGGATGTTGCGTGCGGCCATCGCAATAGATTCTGACGTTAGGTCAAATGCGTGAAAGTAAAGAAATTGTATAAACTGAGAGTGTGAAAGAGATGATGAATGTATAATTTTTTGAGTGTTACTAAACAGAATATAAAATTACTTATATGTATTATATAAATTCAAAATAAACTATAAAATTGGCGAAACCACTCATGAATCAATCAAAATATTGTGACTTTATTTAGTTTTAAAATTCACGAGTTTTTTTTTGAATAATTCACGAAATTTTTATTATTGAACTTTTGCAAATTAATAATTTAGAAAATTGCAGACTTACAAAAAATTTTATTCCACCAGAAAGATATAGAATGATATATATATTGCCAAAAAAAAAAACACAACTATATGTCAAAAATTTTGGTCCAAGGCACATAAAATAAATAAATAACAAAACCTCCTTCAAACTAGTGTCCGACCGAATATTCGGTTTCGGCTTGCAACATTTTCTGCCACATTTTGTACTTTCGGCCGAAATTCGCATTCGGTCTTATTTGATATTGAATGACAAAAATAAAGCAGTCTCTATTTTTTCCTAAAATCGACCTATTGACGCAACATGGCGGCTGAAATGAGAAATTACTAGTAAAAACCTTAATTAAAATGTACAAATATAAACCAAATTAGAACTAAATTATATAAAAAGTAAAACTAAAAGTATTTACAAATTAAAAAATACTAAGTAAATTATGATAAATGACAAAATTTTAAAGAGACGATGGGTTCAGGGTACCAAGGATGCTTGCCGCGTTGCCGCGCTGTATTGCGACACTGATCCTCTGAACAAAGTACTCCTTGCTCAAAGGATCCCCTGTCAACAGACACAGCGCAACACCCAAATCGTGGACAAATGCTTTGGTATCCTTGGACCAGGGACCCATCGTCTCGACAGCAAAAGGGATGAAATGGTAACGATTTAAAAGTTCCATGTGCTTGGCTGTTTTCCTGCGAGCTGCTGTCTCAGCAGCTGCTCCAGTTTTTTTAGATGTATTTTTTATGTAACTTTGACACAATGTATCTACGCAAGTTACATCCCAAACAAGAGCTTTACCACTTTTGTATGGAACCATCGTGACACCATCGGGTCTCTTGCCGTCACCCCGAAAGATACCTTGAGGCTCAAGACAGGAAGGTATCTGTGCAGAGGATAGAGCGTCTTTTACAATGTTGTTGAAACGATAATGCCTGGAAAAGCGACCAGCATTTTTTATGCAGGAGAGCCCATGGAGACCATAAGTATCTGCATTTTCCCCACAAGCACAACGGTGAGATCGGTAAATATTGAGACCTAATCTCAAAGAGACGGCGATGCGTAAGGAGGCCGGGTCAAGCAACGAGCCCAAATTAGGAGAGGGAATAGCTCGCAGCCAGGCACCGGACTCACTTTCACATGAAACCAGGAGACGCGCTTCATCAATGATTGATGATCTTGGAAGTGTGTTAAAGATATTTTTCATAAATATAAATATAACTTTGAATTAAACTTATTTTTAAACCCTTTCATTTTTTGACTGGCAATTTTACGTAGGGTATATAGGGTAGTAGAAATTTTTTGCTAGGTCATTGTAGTTTATATAAAATTCTTGATAAGCTTTTCCATGCGGCTGCAATATTTTAGTTTCGATCGAAAGAAAATATTCGGTTTCGGTGGGACACTACCTCAAACTCATAGATACGACACTCAAAAAGGTTTACGGGCTGTGTGCCGATAATCAAACCCGTTCCCATGTCAGAAAAAAAAATCAACACGAAAATCTAACCAGGAAACTGCGGGCAGAGTGATTGCGGGCTGTGACACCGAAGGTCGTCCATACAAATGTATATAATACGGTATAAAGTGGCTGATGTCCGTCTTCAAGAAATATGTAAGCTATTTTCCTTCCGAATTTCATCAAAATTTCTAGAATCACAAGGAAAATTTCAAAAGAAGTTTCATTAAATCCGTCAAATAACTATATTCAATCATGCGCACATACAAATTCTAAAAAAGGGAGTCACGATAAAAATGAAGTCAATTCGAACCATAAACACAAAATAATTGCTTTGGCACTGTATACGGTCTAGCTTTTAATTGAGTATTATGATTAATGTATTGAAGAAATTGAATTTAACCCTTCCATTTTGTCGATCGCTATTGCCTTCAAATTATCCTTTTGTACATTTTTAACGACTTCATAGTGCAGGTACACATTATATGCTAAATCCTTTCTATAAATATATACACCGAGAATCGCAATTGTAATCCATCAGATATGTTTTGTTGTGACAGAGATTGTGTTGTGATAGCCCAATACGCAACGAACCTGTCTCAAATTTATAAGGCCCCATAGGGCCATGGTTCGGATCCAGGCGTGTATTAATGAGTTTTTCTGACTTAAGAACATAACTATGACTGACTCCGTGCCTCGGAGAGCACGTTAAGCAGTCGGTCCCGGACGCTGTCAATAGATGGCGGTTGTTACAATCCCCAACCCGCAGTGGAGCAGCGTGGTGGATTTAAGCTCCAAGCCCCCTCCTCACCCTAGGGGATGCCGTAGCCCCTGTAGTGGGATAAAAAATGGGCTGATGAAGTGAAGATATGTTTTTAAGTATTTAAAAAATCATAAAACCCGAGATTTTTAAGACTTGGGGTAATAGACCATATTACTCGATTACATTTAATACTAGCTAGCTACTGCCAGTTGCTTTGCATGCGTGAACTTGATAATTTACGTTTTTTAGTTCTCGGTTCTCACTCTGTCCTAAAAAAATATTGAGAAAATCGTTCCCTGTCTAGTCGTAGTCTATCTATTTATAGTATATCTAGTCTATGGTAGAAAAAAAAAGTTTCATCGAATTCGGTGCAGTAGTTTTTGAGTTTATCGCATTCATACAAATAAACAGACAGACAAAAATTCCAAAAATTATTGTTTTGTTCAGTTCAGTATCATCTACATAACCCATAACGAATACTGTTTTCAAAATATATTATATACAGGATTGATCTCGTCACTATTTTATTATATTTATAGAAATGTATAATCGTCTATCGCACGATCGACGAAGGTAACGCGACATAGGTTTTTTTCGGCGGAGATTATTCAAGGAAAAAAGTGACAGTTATTTTCTCGTCGCAGCCATATCCGTGATCGTACATCTTTCTTCCCCTGCGCCCCCCCCCCCAAGAAAATTCCTTTTATCCCGTCATCCCACCCGCGTTCAAAACTATGACCTATAAAAATGTGACTTCCCATCCATCATAGTATATAGTTCCGGATATGTGTACGAATACACTCTAATAGCTATGACGTAATGTTTGTATATAGTTTAGGCTACTCTGCCAGGAATTAGTTCTATTCTATTAGTTCTGTCTAGATGACCGCTGAGCCTAGTGGGTAGCGACCCTGCCTACGAAGATGGAGGTCCTAGGTTCGAATCCCAGGTCGGGTCAGTATTTATATGATGAATATTGATACTGCTCTCGGGTCTTGGTTGTTAAATGTATGTGGTGTCTTCGCTTGGTACCTAGAACACAAGCTAATGCTTAGTTTGGGGCCTAGACGTTGTTGTGATGTATACGTCATTATTATTATTACTATCGCTTTGACTAAATAGTAATTTAAGTTTCTTTTCGTAAACTAAAATGAAAAAAAAAACTATTATAATGCAAACACAGTTTAGAGATGCCATGGACATTCTGATTGGTATACTTACGAGTATTATTAAAAAATCGATTTATGTTTTACTTTTCCGATCTAACCGAGATTTTAAGGTAGGACGATGCTTGTGTAGTACGGCTATTTAAAAATAGATGGAGCTACCATACAAAGAAATTATTTATATTTTTTTATTATCACATTTCTGCTCTTCAGTTGATGAAACTTAACACGCGACCATAAAATATATTTCTTTTTAATGTTTTTAGTTGACATTATTGATGGTATCAATAGTTTCGAAACGTTTGTACAAAAATATAAAACTTGTGAAAAATAAGGCTCTTTAGACTGTTTTATATAGTGGTTCTTCCAATAGTTTCGAAGTGATTTTCGAAAAACCTTATTTTGCACAAATTTTATGTTTTTGTTCAAAACTGTTGAAACGATCACTAATGTCAGATAAAAATATTAAAAAGATTTTTTTTATTGTCGCATGTTATGTTTCATCAATTGAAATGCAGAAATGTGATCATGAAAAAATATAAATAATTTCTTTGTATGGTGGCTCTATCTATCATTAAATAGCCGTACTAGACATGCATTGTCTCACCATAATTAAATTGCTTAATGTTGCTTATATAAAGTATTATCACAGTACGATTCTCTCTTATAAATATCTCTCTATATAGCAAAAGCGGTCGGAGTCTACACGTTTTGCTTAAATCTTAATACAAATATGTTGTTTAAAGCTTTAGCGTTCTTGGGGTACAGTTGAAAACTCGGTAATATAATGCCGTAAATTCTGTTCAGCGATAGTTACTATACTCGGTATAGTAAATACTTTGTATAAATAAAGCATGAAAATAAAAGCTCGGAGTACATACGACGTTTAAGTTTTACACGTTTTGGTAGACTTTTCCAATGTCATGACTTTGTATTTTTGTACACTTTGTATTTTTCCAAGCTAACAAAGTTTTAATGTGTAATCACTCTTGCGCAATTTTGACATGCAAAAGTTAATTAGAGTTGGAGTTAGACGTACTCATAATAGTTACTGTTACTTTTAAATTTTTCTCATTAACCCAGTTAGTTATTCCATGAATATTTTGTTGTTAACTTCCAACGACGCGGAACGCCTTTTAAAATAAGTATTTTACGATGACTTTCACTAAAAAGGCTTTACTATTTATGTGAAACTCTAATGAGGAAAAATCTACCTTTTAAAAGCGGCTACATAAACATTTGCGGCGGGGCGGCCAGTTTTTTTATATTAACCTCTAGTACACGATGTATGTTTTCCGCACTTTATTTTCACTTCCTCGACATTTTCTAGTAAAATTTTTTTACTTTGTATTTGTTGTATTGTAATGACTGTAATTTTGTTGATATAAAATGCCTTATTCATTTCATTTATGACTTATTTTTCTACTCAAGATTTCGCATGAGGATTACTTGTTTTTTTTCCAATTTAGGTTCACTTTCTGTTATCTCCTTTCTGATAAATACTAACTGGATAACCACCTCGTATATATACAAAAGCAGCCTCGACAAAACAGTGGTGAACTTAGTTTTGTGTATTTCTGATTTTCTACAAAGTTTGCGATTCGATTAGAAATTGTGTATCTAAGGGTATGTCATTGCACAGTTGAATAAGTATTTTTTTCTTAAGCTTTCATAATCTAGAAAACAAATTCGGTATAGATACGCGAGACCAAAAAAAAAGGTTTTACGATAGCTGTAAAATTAAGTGCCTTTCAGTGCAATGACGCAATAAATATAAAGTTTAAACGACTCAATATTCCGATTTCTCATTCTGAATAGAAAATCTATTTCTTTTGTTTCGTTTTGGCGTACTGCTCAAGTAACAAAATTTATCGTTCAATTACTGATGGTCACAGTAAAACGTGAAGCCATAAAAAACCACATGAAATCGAAACATATGAAGAATGTCGTGTTCGTTTTCATCGTAAGGCTTGTTTATAGATTATATAGATTTATACAGATTTTATACATATTTTCTACAGATTTGATACAGATTTTTAATATAGATTTTTAATACAGATTTTATACAAATTTTTAATATAGATTTTATACAGATTCTATACAATTTTATACAGATATGAAAATATAAACGAATTAGTACATTCCTGCCCACTAGATATGTTTTGTATTTTAAATTATTATTTAATTTAGGTAGATATATATTTTCCAGCTATTATATTTTCGAGTCGAATAACCAATCGAAATCATTTCATTGTTGTTTGATTTTGAATAGAAATATATCAAAAACCATTCTTAGTAACGAGTGTTGGACACTTGGCACCTATTTTGAACCCTAAACGTAGTTTGTGATTGTTTTGCGATCCAACATGTCCTTGGAAACGCCATGGCTTAAGAATCAGAAGTAATCATTGATTGGTTTCGTGTAACCAAAAAGAAATGATCGATAGTTCGGTTAAGTAAAGTGGAGTCGCCTCTACGTATTTTGACAGTTTCCCGGAGGAAACTCAAGTGCTTTCAAAATCTGTATCGATGTAGGTAGAAATAGAGTAAGTACTAAGTTTCTATTATAAACTTAGTATAAAAGCTTTACTGGGCTTCAGATTCTTTAGGCGACGATCGTCGCCATGAGCCGCAAGTGGTGTTGTAAAATGGAGATAAACACACTTTATTGAAAACCGATATTCCTCAGATGAAGTCTGAGAAAATTGATGTTGTCAATACTAAAGTTTGTCCATGAAATCGAGTTGTTTACAATGGCATCGGGCGGCTCAATGTCGCCTGTAAAAACAGACTTCAGTAATACCTAAAAAAGAAACAATGTATTCACCATTAAGTTTTCGTCGCCGATTGCGACCATTTTAGTTTATTTGACCGCCATCATTTGTTCACACGTCTATCCGGAGAATATACTTTAATATTGGGCTTCGGTTAGTCTTATCTATTTTTTTATTTTCATCATATGAATTAGAAGATATGATAGTTATACAAACCGTTTGGAAGCCTTTTTTTGCTTTTCCTCAAAGTCTTAATGAAAATTAAGAAAATTCACAGTCAATGTGTTAAGCAGCACCCTAAATAAACTCTTTCTTTCAACGTTATTCGTTTAGTCTCAGAAACAGTAAAAAATAATAAATAAATAGACGACAAGACTGAAGAAAAGTCACTTTTTGAGTTTTACCGTCAAAACAACGATACAATAGATATATATTTTCTAGTTACTGAACTAAATCTACATTCCTATTGCCTACGTTAGAAATTCTATGTCCACGCAGCGAATAAAAATACAGTAGGTAGCTATCCCGGTCAGCTATTCAATCGGCCTCAATGCGGCCGTTCGTACCCAATCCAACTGCAAGTGAACTCTATGTACCTACTTTAAATGCACTCTCAGAAATACGTGTCTCTAAATGCGAAGTCATAATAATATATAACTTTATATATGGAATAAGATCTTGTAGTTAACAGTATGTTAACAGTGTCTAGTGCGAATTGTAATCGCGTTAAAATGTACCTAATACCTAGACCTAATAAAATTTTGGAAAATATATTGTATACTAGCTTTCGCCTGCCCGCCATTTAGTCCCCAACCCGCACTGGAGCAGCGTGGTGGATTTAAGCTCCAAGCCCCCCTCCTCACCCTGGGGGAGGTCTAAGCCCCTGCAGTGGGGTAAAAATGGGCTGATGAAGTGAAGTGAAAGCTTTCGCCTGCTGCTCCATCAGCAGCGTGGGCATACATTACGCGGCTAAAACAACGTTAGCGTCTTCCCGTTCCCGTTCTCGCAACCGTATCTAAATTTCTTATACTTCACTCATTGACTTGTACTTATAGTCATATACTACTATTCTATTGCGGAACTTGGACCTGGTTTAGTTTTGTATCTCATGGGAACCTTTGACCGAGATAAGCAGTACCCTATAATATCCCATGGGATTACATTTCATGGGGTAAAAAGTAGCTTATTTTCTCTCTAGCCCTTCAGCTATCTCTGTGTAAAAAATAATGTATTTCCGTTACTTCAGAAAGATAATTATAGACAGTTGCTAAAGAACGGATATCCAAAAATTAACAATGATACATACGTCCACAGTTAGAGTATTACATATTAGTTACGTTAAAATATGACAATGGAAGTATTAGAATTAAAAAGCATAAGTTTGAGAAATGTACAAAAGTTCGGGTATAAAAGTTTATTATTCTGTCAAGGAATATTTGAATAATAATAACGCATGGTAATTATTGTAATAGTTTTAAGCATTCCATATCTAAAAAAATAATATAATCAACCATTGCGGTAAAAGCATCTTATCTATCAAAAGACGTGTGTTTAGTAAATCTTTCTACTTACCTTTGAACACAAAATTGTAAGATTTTGTTTTTTTTTAATCTTTGTCAATTCACGTCTCTGTAGTTTACAATAATGCACAATCATCATCATCATCATCAGCTAATTTTTTACCCCACTGCAGGGGCTTAGGCCTCCCCCAGGGTGAGGAGGGGGGCTTGGAGCTTAAGTCCACCACGCTGCTCCACTGCGGGTTGGGAACTGTAACGACCGCCATCTATTGACAGCGTCTGGGACCGACTGCTTAACGTGCCCTCCGAAGCACGGTGTCAGTGATATTATGTACTTAAGTCAGAAAAACTCATTGGTACACGCCCGGATTCGAACCATTGCCCTATAGGGCCTTATAAATTTGAGACAGGTTCGTTGCGCTCTGGGCTATCACGACTTGCACAATCATATAGTTAAAATTGTTAAATAAGTTCTAATTTCAAACCTTGCTTAGTGCATTCTACATTGCTCAAACAAAATTCTGTAAAACTTGCTTTTTCCTTTTCAGGTAATCATTTTTTACCCAGTCGGATTTTTAATTTTTTTTATATTGGACACTGTTTTTTTCTAGAGGCTACAAAACTCTATAAAGTTCTCTAGTGCTTTTACTCGGTTCGGGGTCGGCTCAGCTAATTATAACCATATTTTCTTCAAAGATATATGAGCCAATATCCACATCACAACGGACCAATCCAATGGGGCGTTTCTTTTTTATTTGTACCGTAAAAGTGTAATAAAATATTTACGTATCACTCTTAGATTCAATAATCTAAGCTATTAATAATACGTATCACAATTTACTAGCTTTTATTTGATGTCCATATTGTTAAAATACAAATGAAAAACTATTTTCCTTCCCTTTTCTTATTTGGAGACGTCATATTTATATACTTTGTCACTTCCACTATTAAAGCGAATCTAACGACACCTTATTGAAGCCGTCTAGGCCACAGAGCGTTTCACAGAAATAGAAATACTTAAAAAACATTATATTACTCCCCAAGCAGGTAAAAGTAAATAATAAGTCAAAATACAGTAGTCGGGAAAACCATAAAATACTTATATTGGTTGTTCGTCAAAGGGTCGACCAACTCGTTGAGTTTGTTCTTAACGTTCTTACCATGCAAATGATGGAAATATATAATTTTTTTAATTATATTAACAGTTCATAATATTCATTGCTTTTATTTTTATCAAGAACAAATACGAAACCGTAGTATTGCACTAATAATATAATTGTTCAAATAAAATAATACAGTTCAAAAATACAAAAGGATCTGTCTGGAGTTCTCAAAGGCATTTGAACGCGTGGAGCACACAACACAACCCTCGTACTCATAATAGCTGTATTCGCTAAATGGTGCCCTCGACTGAAACAATCCTTTCGTAATTTTATATACGTATTGTTTCACAGAATTTAAATAGCTCTCTTGTATGATCCAATTTTTTTATAAGTTACATATAACGATCTAAACTTGTAAAACGCACTTATCCGAATATTTTTAGTGTAATGAGGGATGTATAGAATTTATGCTGTCTATGAAAATACTTTGTTATTATTACTTGAAAGATCTTTTTTTACCCATATATCAAGCTATGTTTGTCGGTCCCGGACGCTGTCAATAAATGGCGGTCGTTACAATCCCCAACCCGCAGTGGAGTAGCGTGGTGGATTTTAGCTCCAAACCCCCTCCTCACCCTGGGGGAGGCCTAAGCCCCTGCAGTGGGGTAAAATGGGCTGATGATGATGGTGATGAAGCTATGTTTTATTAAAAATATGATTGCCATATTTTTTCGTGATTTTACTACCTATACATCGGCCGTCGAGAGTTTGCGTTCTTGACACATGAGATTTAAAGCTATAACATATTTGTTGTGAGTTGACATAATAATATAATTTTTAATTAAATTTTGTGTGCATGTAAACGATAGTAATGTTTGAAAATAGGAATCGTCCGACGACGGTACAAATTCACATCAACCATCCGATTGCTATGCCGATTACGACCTGTCAGGAACGCAAACTCTCGACGGCCGATGTATACCATGAATGATTATTCCGTTTCTTTGATTGATTGTATTATTTAGCTTCTCGGATCGCTTTTCATGCTTCCATATTAAATTTAAGCATTGGAAATATTAATGTAGAGGTAGTGTTGCTTGAAAAATGTCACGCAAATAATTGAAAAGAACACGCGGAGGTTTTGACTTAAATAACACGTCGGAAATTTAGTAAAACGTTTAGATACGGATTATATATGTATTTTAGCGTATGTAGCTAGCTACTTAAGGTACTGGCCATAGGTACACAACATGTATTAAGGTTCTAGAATGTAATTTGAAATGTAAAACGTTTAACATAGAATGAATAGAATAAAAGACAGTCGAGGTTGAGAGATAGACGAAAATCTATGTACGCGACTAGTGAACCAAGAAGATCGATTATTAATAATTAATATTGTATTAATTATTAATAATCGATCGGAATCGGAAGGAATCGATCCTACAGTGTCAATAAATTGTCAGACTTCATTTATTAAATATTATTAAAATTAAATAGTTTCAATACCATATCACAGCATACTATCAACTCATTAATGCCCCACTGCAGGGACTTAGGCCTCTTTTAGAGATGAGGGGGCTTGAGAGAGTTTGGAGCTTAATCCATCACGCTGCTCCATTGCGGATTGGTGGATTGTAGCGACTGTAATCTATTGATGACAACCCGGACAGACGGCTTAACATACTCTCCGAGGCACAGAGTCAGTGATAGTTATGTACCTACATAAGTTAGAAAAACTCATTGGTACATGCCCTGGGAAACCATACCCTTCTAAACAAGGAGCGGGCTTGCTACCACTCGGCTATCACGACTGTAAGAATAATTCTACAATAATTTCGATGCTTTTATTTAATGAATTATGTCATATCTACGTAACATAATAATTAAAATAATTAAAATAATGTTCTTTTCTTACGTAACCTAGACGTCTGTCATAAATTAGAAAAAAGAATAATACACATGAGTGCTGAACCAGCTACGCTATGTTTAAAGAAAAAAACATCTGCTTAAAGCCGATTTTTCAATTACACACGTCTCAGGCATATATTTTCAACAAATGCCTTATCTCTAATTGCCACCCATATAAAATTTTACCGACAAAATATAATATTGTTTATATAAGCATTCAAGGATATTAATTTATTTGTATCATTTCGTACCTCAAAAAATTTAATATGCGTATAATTAAACCCTTAGGGAGTTCGGTCTTTAATCTTAAGTAAATTCCTTTTAGGGAAGGTCGTTTTATTGCGTAAATATTTGGTCTTACACTGACCTCGTGCAGAAGGTCAGACGAAAAAGAGTATCGCTTACCAGACATATATGTACGTATTAAATACCTACATAATATAAATTCGGCATCGTTGGAACACCGCTTGAGATACACTGAAGCAGTTTTCAAGATTATATATAAAAAAAAAAATGAGAATATCTTCCATGGCTATATTTATCTACTTAAAGTTTGAAGCACATACAAGATAATTGCAAAATTTTCCTTTTACCATTTTCATCCATTTTCCCATATGTGGTCTATAGAAAAATACAGCGAATTTTTAATACGATTATATCATCGTAATCGTCGCGAAATAATTATCTAAGTACGTAAATAATTATGATAAGCTGCATATAGTATTTGTTTCAATGATTTAAGTTTTATATGTCATATCGTAAGAGATTAGTAATTATTTTGTGTTATTATATGTTTTATGACATAGAAACTCTATTCTAGCGATGTCGAATTACTTGAATGTGTGAGACAGTGTTCATCGTAGCAAAATATTAGAAAGGTGATCCTTTCAAAAGAGACAAGATGACAACAAATTTTTTATCTATGCAATTTGTGTAATTTTTTTATGAAGACCAAATTACAATGGCGATTGCGACTTAAACAATTGACTCAAGTTACTGTAAGTTGCCTCAAATTAAAAATATGGTATTAAAAGGTAATTTTTTTTTAATCGATAGTCGAATATATTTTCAAGAAAGTGGTGTTTTTGAAATATATATTTAAACTTGTACATAATAATAATAATAATAATAATACATGGGACTTCCCACACAGAGTCATCTAGTCCCAAAGTAAGCAAGTATTATGCTTGTGTTATGGGTTACTAGACAACTGATATACATACTTAAATATTCTTTATTATATATACATATATAAATATTTTTTTTTTTTTTTTATATATATAACAACCAAGACCCGGTACCAGTATCAATATTCATCATATTAATACTGACCCGACCTGGGATTCGAACCCGGGACCTCTAGCCTCGTAGACAGGGTCGCTACCCACTAGGCTAAGCGGTCGTCAATCGTCAGTACATGTGGCGCCATCTTTATTTTTATCTATACATTTTCGTTTTAACTTCAAGCGTATTCATTCGTTCATTCATTCATACGTATTTTCCGGAATAAAACTTATTATGTGCTTGAAAGCTTAAAATTTTTGTTCAAAATTGAATAATTAAGTTTTATTTAAGACAGTGATAGCGCTATCTGTTGCAAAGGATAATAACTAGTTAGATAGGGCCATCTATTGTAAAGTATAACAACTAATTCGATTTAAGCTTATTTCGCTGCGTACATTGGATGATTTATATAATCCATTGGAATTCACTTATTGGAATACATTGGAATTCACAATTTTTTTTTAAAGTTTA
Organism: Luffia ferchaultella; assembly: GCA_949709985.1. Classification (NCBI taxonomy): domain Eukaryota; kingdom Metazoa; phylum Arthropoda; class Insecta; order Lepidoptera; family Psychidae; genus Luffia; species Luffia ferchaultella. The sequence goes on from OX453254.1 coordinate 6,709,978, forward strand.
TAAAACCCCGCTGCATAAAAATCATAAAATCGAAATCAAAGGTATTTTTGCTTAACTTTATTTTTGATATTGAAAGTCTCAATTTTTTTGTCTCAATTATTTTTATTTTTAAACAAACAATCAATAGTGTAGGTCAATATTGAACTTTGTTTATTTGTAATATTTTTTTTTATAAATTTGCTATTAATGCGATCTTTATGACCTCGGAACTTGTACCGTAATGTTGTATATTGCAGTACTAGGTCTTTTTACTTTACACCAATCACAAACGAGCATTCTGTTTGTAACGCATGCGTAAACTGCGAGAAGCAACCCGCTCGCACCCAACATTATTACATTTGAAGTATCTACTTAATTTTAATCGCAAATGTATTGAAAAACGTTGTATGATGCTCGTACTCAGTTAGCTGGCTATTATAGTCATCGGTTTATTATACGCACTTGGCTTCGCCTTGTGCCTATAAACACCTCGACTATAATATTCAGCTTACCGTACTTGCTTCATGATGTACTATTACTCAACGCATTTAATTGTTGTTAGTTTTTAAAATTATTAATATTACTTTTTTATTTATTACTTTCCAAAGATTAGTTGGGCTGTACCCAACAATAGAACATTTATGACCAGATAGATGGCAATGATAATAATGAAAATTAAACAACCGCTTTGAATAAACATGCTTACCTACTGCAGCGCCCATTTGGCTTTTAGAATAAAGACCTGTTCTGAGGTGGTTTTACCTACGTAACATCACCTACAAAATTACGATGCTAAATGCGAAACACTACGTCTATATTTGGTTAACCGTCTTAGACAAACACATATACTGCAGCGCCCCCTGATGTCTTATAACCGTAAAACAAATCTATGAAAACGGATCAAAATTAACTTAGCCGTTTTAAAATATATATCATCTGCAGCATCCCCTGTTGGCCATAAATGTAAAACTTATTAGAAAACATGTTCTAAAACTACAGCCATGTAAAAAAATTACAGTACTAAAATCCCAGCCGTTTTAGAAAAACAGCACATTTACTGCAGCGTCCCCTGGTGGCCCTTATCCGTAAAATATATCTAATAATATTTGAAGTGACACCCACGTAATACAAAAAAGTTGACAGCATACGTACAAACATATATATATATACAACCTACCATACGAACACACAATCTCTTACAACGATCGCATATACCGTCTTCGATCTGTAGTAGGTAAAAATAATTCTTAAGTAATCGCAAGTAAGAAATAGGTTACCCATTCCTGCCCTAGGCCTGCTATCATCGGATTTCGGCCTATAACCATATTTTCTCGGTAACCACATATTATCATAACAAGGACGGAATATAATCGCATGAAATGAAGGCAAACGCTGTCCTCATACAGCCTAAAAGTGTCGATAATTACGTCTTTAGATTAGGTTACATCATTAGATCCGATAAGTCGCTCTCCCGGAAAATAGGTCGGGGCCCCGGAGCAACAAAAAGTACATTAAACGGCGCCCTAATGTGGTCTCATTCTTGATGGGAATAACAATAGATAATATGAACTACCTGAGCATGGCTCCATCTGCTCTGCTGATAGCCTGGGAAGGAGAGTGAATACCAAGCCCCCAGGAACACAGAGAAGTGTATAAACTACCAATATTGTAACCATTGTCACAGAGTAGACCATTGTACCGGTCAGTACTGGTCCGCTAACTGGTATTGGAACAATTTAAAAAGACAATATTCGAAACTCAGATACGGAAGTTAAAATTTAATCCTCAGTTCAAAAAGCTAACGTGGTATTATATGAATGATGCAGAATAAACTGTAAGTTTTGAACATCGTATATATTATATAGAGTGAAATTTTACATAGTACAAATTATTTGATCTTCATTCAATTTGTGGAAATCTGTGGTTTGTTGTTCGACTACTATCGATAACTTGATGCGTCTCCATTTGATAAACTAATTTCTCAGATAATTTAGAAACTGACGAATGTAATTTTTTTTAAAGTTATGGTTCACACCTGACGTAGTCGGAGAACCATGAATACATTATTTTGATAATGAAAATACGAATATGCCATTTTAAATATTATTTATATTTTTGCCAATTTTTATATACAGTTTAACATTAAATTAAAAGTTAAGGTATTATTTTATCGTTGACTATAATAAGTAGCTGCCGAAAAGCGTCTTTTGATTTTAAGTAGGATTTTAAAGTTTTATTATATAAAAATAATACCTGGGATATCTAACACACCGCCATCTAGTCCAAAACTATATAGACAAAGCCTATTATCGGTAACAGGCAACTGATATGCATGCTTCGATATATATTTTTATAGTACATACGTATGTAGATATTTTACATCCAGGCACGGAACGAATAGGCATAATCGCTTGTACACACAAATATTTGTTTTCACGACTTTTGGTTTTGCACTCGACCAAATTGTTCAGTCGATTCTTGTTCAATTGCAATGTTTCAGTAAAAAATTAAATAATTAAGTTTATATGCTTCATAAATTTATCCGGTCACAAATGCACAATGCTATGGTAATTGAATTAGATTTTACATATGGAATACGATTAACTTCCAATCCACGTTATACAAGCAGTGAAAAAACCAAATTATTTTCCATAGAGGCATCGGGTTTACTTTTCGCGAAGTAAAACTGAAACTTTTTAGAGTTACATTTTTTTCTGGAACCTGATTTACAACTTATGTTTTATTTTTTGTAGTTCATTGTATACAGTATTTTATTGAAAATGTAAATAAATTTTGTTGAAAGTCCTCTTATAATTTAAATATTATTTACAAAATTTATTATGGTTCTTTCATTTTATGTTTAATGACCTAAAATAAATTAAAAACGTGAAGGGCGCGTGGTAGTGGTACCACCGATTTGACCTATTGGTAGGGCCACGGTATACCACTATGTATCCGTGGTAATCTGTACCCGTGGTCCTACTGGAGCTAAACCTGAGCGTGAAATGTGTTTGGACGTGTTCGGTTTCAAAGTGAATTTTATTTTAAATGGGGAAATTTTTTTAATTTTAATTATTTATTTAATAAAAATATAGAAAAGTATTGATACTATTAATCGCCTGTAGTCCAGTAGGACCACGGGTACATAGTGTTATACCGTGGTCCTACCAGTAGGTCGAATCAGTAAGACCACGGGCCTTTCACCATTAAAAACGTGAAAAATGCTTCTCTCGGCAATTCGCTCAATTACCAGCTAACGGCTGTTGTAAGGAGTGCTCAGTATACTTTTCCTTATTTTTGACAGTACTGTTTATAATACATACTGCGTTATGGGTTACGAATTAGTTTAGCCAATGCCTTTTTATATATTTTTCTTTTTTCTATATAAGGAGTCGGCGCGGGGAACAAAATGATCTATATCGTTTTTAAAACTAAACCGGTTTTATTTTATTTTTTTGGTGTGCCTTGGAACGTTCTATTGATTGGCAATACTATTTGTTATCAAAATGCTCTAAAAACCTTTGGAAAATAAGACAAAAATGACTGATTTCATTCAAAACGATCTATAAATTGTAAATTTTTCGAAATGTTTGATCTTACACAAAGCAGCCAAGGTATCAACTAAAAAAAATAGAGAAAAAAACAAATATTAGAGGTATGCTTATTACTTTTTTGCCTCTCCCGCAAAATTGAGTCCAAGACTTTAAATCGTTTTGTACGCCGACTCCTCATTTCTTATCATTACTGCTCGAACTGAAATCACGACTACCAACAGTATGGTAAAAACTTTCACTTTATACGTAAACAATAAAACATGTTATTTTTATCCGTACAAGCAAGAATAATATTTTAATAATATTTATTCAAAGTTTTCGTTGCGTTTTTCAAATGTTCATCCAATATGATAACTGTTATTGAATTCCCTGAAAATTTTATATCGGTAAACCTTGCAAAACATAATTGAAGGGATTTACATGCACCGAACTCGCCCAACACGCAAGTTCCATTTTTATATTTGGTTTTCGCGTTAACTATGGAGATCTGTTTTCACAGTATCCAGTCCGAAATAAGTGTTATTCGTAGATCCGTGATACGAAAAAGGATACGTAGATAGACAAGGCGATGAGAGGTTCAATGCGAACTCGACGGGACGCAAATGGGCTCACGCGATAGGATTTCTTCTCCCAGACATAAACAAATCTTATATTTCTAGCAATAAACTTTTTATACTTCGCGCCCTCGGTGACGACGCGGACGTATAGAAAGATATCAGATCCGATTTTGACTGTAAACACAGTTCTATTTCTCCGCCTGTAATGACGGTAATAGTCGAAGAAAAAAAAACTTTTCTAATCTAGAATAGCTTTAAGGTGAAGCGCTGTCTGTCTAGTAAGGCTATTTGACGATGGACTATTATAAAGAAATATTACTCTTTTTCATTGTCACATTGCTACCTTTCAATCAAAGAGTAAATTTGTCAGCAGCGTTTGGTTTTAATAGAGTCAGAAATGTCATTTCACAGTATCGAAAATGTTAAACGCAATTTTGCGGGGGTGAAGATCGGAGCGCGTGGACCTCGTGGACTGAAATACGTCATCTTGCACCAGCTAGCTAGAGTATGAGTGGTTTGACAGTAAACCAAAAGAGGGCTTGTAGTCATTTCGTACTTTTTTGGTTTCAGTAGATAAAACATAAAACGCTATCATTGAATGAAATATTCTTAAAATGTTTTCATCTGACATTATTGTTTAAACAGTTCTGAAACATTTTTAAAATTGTTTTAATAAATAAATAAATCAAAAGGCGATTCTTATATTCTCTATCAGCTCGGTATTTAGATTGCACCTCGCTAACAAATTTAGTATTTTAACCCTTACTTGAATACATCTATACTAATATTATAAAGCTGATGAGTTTGTTTGTTTGTTTGTTTGTTTGTTTGTTTGTTTGTTTGTTTGTTTGTTTGTTTGTTTGTTTGTTTGTTTGTTTGTTTGTTTGTTTGTTTGAACGCGCTAATCTCAAGAACTACTGGTTCGAATTGAAATTGTTTTATTGTGTTGGATAGTTCATTTATTGAGAAAGGCTATAGGCTATTATTATATCAGCTACGACCTATAGGAGGGGAGCACCAACGAAAAATGTTGCAAAAACGGGAAAAAAATATTCTTTTTGAGAGCTTCCGTTGCGTGTGCTGTGTAAACGGTTGATGTTAAGGAAAAATCATGTATGACGGGATTATTCCCCTTTGAAAGTTCTAATTAAAAGTCCGCGACAGCATATGTGTATCTTTTAAGGTTGGTTTACTATAACCTTTTTTATGGCAATCAAATTTATTCTAACATAAACGCACTATTTGCGAAGGTGTTTCTTAAACATGATATGAATCCTTATCAAATTAAATACATAAGTTACGTAGAAATGGAGCTAGGACACTAGGAGTGGTATAGTAGGAAAAGGGAGGGGAAGGAGAACGCGATGGGGAACGTTTCCGTAGTCCACCCGGGCGGATCCGGGCACGGCCGCTAATCATAAATAAATAACGACGTGTTTCAGAGTTTTTATTTTCCAATTTAAGGGGGAGGTGGGAGTCAAAAGTTTGTATGACAGTAACTAAAATTCATATAAGCAAAAGTACACAGAAACCATCTCAAAAGTTAATAATAGATCACTTTAACAGTAATATGTAGTCAGCGCAGGCGAAGCTGCGGGCGGTCGCTAGTTATAAAATAAACGGTGCGGTAAACAATTTCGCAGTATTTTCATGGAGCTACCGGAATGATTAAAGATCTGGATAACTTTTTTAAACTGTGAATTTTAATAAAATATGAAGCTATATAAATCAAATTAATACGAATATTTCATGTTTTTATCCCGAATATTCGCAAATTATCGTGCATTAAAAATACGCATTTGATTTAACTATGGCGAAAATGAATCTTAACTAAAACGGAATTTAGTTATTTGTAAAGATAGGTAGGGAAGTAAATACGCTTTAATATCATATTTCACTGAAATATAAACTTTTCAGAATATGAATTTAAATACTATATAAATATTGAAATGACAATTTTCGGAGTGTTTATTATAATATTTTTTTTTAATAGTTTCTAACGTATTTTTATCTTACAAGGTAAGAACCCGTTCGTCATTAATAAATTAATAAAATCTGAGTTTTTACTATAAATAGTAAAAAGTAACAAATAATAGGTTAGGTTCAAATTTTTGCCACCTACATAAAGATAGAAATGAGAGAATTAAAAGAAAAGTACATTTAACGAGAATTTTAAAAATTCTTGACGTAAAAATTTAAAAAGCTACTCATCTTTTATATCTTTTTCAAGATGTTTCCTTTTGAAAAACACGAAAATTATTAAATAAATATAAAAGCATAATTTTTTAGAGCAAAGTTCAACAAACGAAACAGTAACATACATCAGGTTTGTTAATTTTTAAAGTTTAGAACTGTAAATTGACGTTAGTCTATGATTTTTCTTTCTTATCTCTGAAATTAATGAACCAGAATATTTAATAAATAAATAAATAAACATTTATTTTAGGTTAGGTTTCATAGTTAGGAAATTACAATGATCTTAAAGCTAATGTAAGCACACAATGAAATAAAATTATCTGATATCACAAAATAAAATAAAACAAAATTGCCTGATATTATTTAATGAGCAATAAATAAACGTAATTGGTTTATTAATTATAAGAAAAAAATCATTTGTGAATATACGTATCATATCCTGCTAGCTGCAAACGAAACCTGCAATCAGTAGAATCAGTTCCTTTCAGAATCAGTTATGATATAGTTGCAATCAAACTTTATGGCGGATCGGAATACAAGTTTTATGCATGCTTGCGCAGCTTCAGTTATATCCCCTTCGCTCCACTGCGTCCCGCTACACCTAAAACTGGTTACTGCGACGCGACTTGTGCCTATGTTCACATCCGCCATAAAGGTTGATTGGAACTATATCTAACCAAATTAGAGCACTACTATGAACCTTCATGAACCGTTTCCGTGTAAGTTATGTATCTACCTATGATAATCACGCGGACTGTCGACCATACTAAAAATTGAAATACTCAACTTTTCATAATTCTATTTGTCAGTGAAAATCGAAAATACAGCAACACTATCGCGATATAAAAACACCCAAAACTATATTCTCGGAAACGAGCTCTATTCTATCGTAAATAACGGATATATATTTGGGTAGCACTTCTTCCAAATCCGTCCTTATCAGGGCTCGGACGTTCCGTATTTTCACAGACGCGATCGTTTGTTTCGGCCTGAGACGTAACAAGATGTCTGGAATATGTTGGATGAATGTTTTTTTTTTTCTTTTTGTCTTTTTAACGGCGATAGATCACCACGGAGATCTCTCCAAAGATGATGTATTTATTACTGTACCTATTACTCAAAAACGCATCGATGTTTCTAGAATGGCTTTGAAGAGATTATATGATGGAATGGAACGCACCAAGTATAATAGCATCACATAACGCTTTCTGATGTCAAAACTATCATAGCTTAATGTGTTCCCATTTTTGCAAAATTCTAGTGAAGTAGTATTTCAAATTCAATTAAGAATGTAATTTTACAGTTATAATAAGTTACTTTGTCTACTTTTTGTTTTGAAATACATTTTATTTATTGGATTACCTACCTTTCGAGACCGACCTTGTCGTCGTGATAGCCCAGAGCGCAACGAGCCTGTCTCAAATTTGGCCCCATCGGGCCATGGTTCGAATCCGGGCGTGTACCAATGAGTTTTTCTGACTTAAGTACACAATATCACTGACACCGTGCTTCGGAGGGCACGTTAAGCAGTCGGTCCCGGACGCTGTCAATAGATGGCGCTCGTTACAGTTCCCAACCCGCAGTGGAGCAGCGTGGTGGACTTAAGCTCCAAGCCCCCCTCCTCACCCTGGGGGAGGCCTAAGCTCCTGCAGTGGGGTAAAAAAAATGGGCTGATGATGATGATGATGATGATGATGAGACCGACCTTTATTTGTCAAAAATTTCAATTTTGTGTGTATTGTCAGAAGCAAGGTTCAAATATATTTTAGATCAATATCAATGTAGTAATGTAGTAATGTATGGTAGTATTGCAGTTGTACTATACGTATGAACATACATGCAAATCACAAAATATTATTGTGAGAATAAAATAACAGGTTTATCGTTCATTTTTAAAATTACAAATGCAAATTTTACTACGGGAAGCAGAATATTAAAAAAAAAAACAAAATTGTGAAATGCGCACAAGTATTTCGATGACAATTCTTTGCGGGTGGCCATTGTCTGACACGACAGACGTTTTGCCGCTGCGTCCGGATCACCGCCTGTTTTTAAATAGAAAGGAAATGCTCGTAAGTCTAACTTTTAACATTTATTATGGCATATCTCAAAATAAATAATTGACGACAAAAAGCCCAATGATAAAAGCCAAAATATATTTTTAAGACAAACCAAAAGCGTATAAGTAATTTATTCTACAGTAATATATGGTACATCATCATCAGCCCATTTTACCCCACTGCAGGGGCTTAGGCCTCCCCCAGGGTGAGGAGGGGGTTTGGAGCTTAAATTGACCACGCTGCTCCAATGCGAGTTGGCGGATTGTAACTATTGCTATCAATTGACAGCAACCGGGACCGACTGCTTAACGTGCTCTCCGAGGCATGAAGTCAGTGCTAGTTAATGTACTTAAGTCAGAATAAACTCATTGGTACACGCACGGATTCGAACTACGACCACATGGCCTTATAGATTTGAAACAGGTTCGCTGCGTTCGAGCTATCACGACACATGACACGAATATATGGTACACTAGCGACCGCCCGCAGCTTCGCTTGCGTAGATTACATTCCTGTTTTAGGTAGTATTAACATTCGAAACGGTTTATACGTATTTTTTGCTGAAAATAATATTGGGTACACCCATTTCAACTTTCAATCTTCATTCTCCCCACTCCTTTAAAAAAATCGATACTCCCATACTTTTCACCTCCCGTTTCCCACCCTTAAAATGTGGAAATCCAAAAACCCTGAAACACGTCACTATTTATTTATGTTAAAATTTTTATGTTTCTAGCTTTAAAAAACGAAGACTCTCATACAATGCCCTTCCGTCCCTCCCTCCTTAAATTTGAAATTTCCAAATATTTCTTTCTTAAAAAATTAATACCTACTCACTTTATAAAATAAACCACTGTTCCAAATTTCGGCTTCCTAGACTTAGTAGTTTCGGCTCTATCTACGCTTATAGATCAGTGATGACAAACGACAGACAGCCACAAAAAGTGGCTTGATGTCACTCCTGACAACCTTCTTTCACGTCTGCAAAGTTTCATTAAAATCTGTTTAGCCGTTTTGGAGATTAGCTCGAATAGACACATAGACGTACAGACAGACAGACGGACAAAAAGTAGCGTATATCACTTTTGATCACCTCCTTTTCATACCCGTGAAATTTCATTAAATTCGGTTTAGCCGTTTTGGATATTAGCTCGAATAGACAGATGGACGTACATACAAACATACAAAAAGTAGTGTATGTCACTTTTGACCATTTCCTTTCTATATCTGTGAAGTTTCATCAAAATCAGTATAGCCGTTTTTGAGCTTTGCTTGAATAGACATACAGCCAGATAGTATTATTTTATACATATAGCCTATAGCTTTCCTCAATAAATAGACTATCTAACACAAAAAGAATTTTTCAATTCGAACCCGTGGTTCCTGAGATTTGCGCGTTCAAACAAACAAACAAACAAACTCTTCAGCTTTATAATATTAGTATAGATAACACGAATATTATAAGTAGTTTCAATTTATACTGTTATACTGTTGATAGAGCGGTAAGAAGAAAAGTAATATAAATGTAGAGTCTCAGAACATAGATCAAACCATAAAAGTACGAATTGACTAGAAGCCCTCTTCTGCGTTAACCACTCATACTCTAGCTAGCTCATGTAAGAAGGCGGGTTTGTGCGCAAGGTCGCCGCTACGGTTTTCAACACCGCAAAATTGCGTAAGGTCACTTCTACAGTGTGAAGTGACATTTATGAATATTAAAACCAAACACTGCTGACCGATAAATTTACTCTATGGATCAAACCTACAAATAAAGTTGGTTTCAAAATGTTAAAAATATGCTTAAAATATAAGAGCATAACATTCACATAAATATTAATGTAAATTATATACTAAACCATGTGAATGGATGTGTGTACGGAACGAGCCTCAAAGACAGGCCTTGGCGAAAGCCCTACAAATTGATAGGCTTGATATTGGAGAGTGTAACAGCATTCTGGCCAAACCTGCATCAGATAAGGCGAGAATGCTGTTCAAACTATTAGAACAATATTAATTTTGTTAAAAATATTTTTTGTTATCTCAATGAGCTTACATGGTCGCTTAAGCGAACCAAAGCCCGCCAAATAAAGAAATTTAAAAAAAAAAACCATGTGAATCGTTAAGATATGTGGGCAACATCGTAAGCAAATATAATATTAATTAAAGATTTGAATTTAGTTTCTTATAATTCACCTATTATAATAACGCATAATACATAACTTTGCACGGTCTTTCCTGTAATAACCGCGTGGTGTAGGATGGATGATTCCGGATACCTCCACTGCAGGTTGAATAGACAGCGATGTACAGCGTGTCTATCTATCATCACCCCTCTAATGGGCCTATCTTTTGCGTTATAAATTTAGTGGACATCGACTTCTACATCATCCGGAACAATACATATATGTACATCTAGAATAGAAAACTCGATCCGTGAAACCAAATATTATTATACGCGATGACATGGACGAATTCTTAGCAAAAGACGGCGCCTAGAAGTCGGTATGTCACGTACTTCGAATAACTACGGCCAGCCGTCACCACAATAAGGGGACACGAGACAAATGAAATAAATGCCTGACACGCGATCACCATACTAAAGTTTTTTTCTATTTTTTTTTGCGTGTAAATAGCGAAAACTATAATCGTCAAAACATCATTGTAATGTTTTGTGTTTTAATTCCAAAATATATTCGAACAAATATTTGCTTAGCTGTCCTCAGATCATTTTCGAAACAATGGTATAATTTTATATTTTGTTTGATAGGTGAGTGGGTGGGTGATTATATTTTAAAATTATGTTATGTTGAAATATAAAGGTAGGTAGGTAGGTGATAAAAAGAACTTTTTGCGTGCAAATATTTTTTTCAAATAAAAATGGTTATTTACTTGATTCTTACAATATCTTACAATTTTTTTCATTTCGTGGAAACAGTTTTTCTCTGCAAGCTGTAACGGTATTTTAGGATTTTTTTTTGGAATTCAGATCAGTCATCAAACAAGTCTGTTAAAGCGAAAGTAGCGATGGTAAATTGGAGTCGCGGAAATCCCATGAAAAAGGCAGGCCCACTTGTGCGCCCAATGCTTGACTTTAGTTGAACCATAGGGCTAAGTCCAGTCGAGTACTACGAAAACATTGTACATTAATTAAGACCCTATTTGGTAAAAGGTCTAGCTAGTACTCTCAAATACAGTGTCCAAGCATGACCATCCGTCAAATTTATTTGACGAAGGTATAACAGCCGTTCACACAATGGGAATCGGATTCAATAGTTGACTTTTGCCAATAAATAGACTAGCTTTTATAGCGTATATGTTATTGTATGGGGTGACGCAGGTATCAATCCTTGCACAGTCGACGGCGCCGAAAGCGAGAAAATCCGTTGTAGTTTCAATCGATACCAGTTCTATTTTTACATGTGCCTTAAATTAGTAATAAATGTGACGTACGCGCGGAATGTTCTTAATTTTAGAAATGCCGATTCAACATTAGTTGTTGTAATTGACTAAAAATATATTAGCATTACACGCTAAACCGAAAGATAGTCCAACTAGCAAGCAAGCTCTGAAAACCCCCAAAATATGTACAGTGGCTGCAGAAAAGAACATTTTTTCAATAAATCAATCAATTCGTTCGACCTTCAGCTAGAAGGAACGTCTGAAAGTTACAAATCTCGATACACAAAAGGGAACGTAGATATAGCGCGGAGTGGAGGTTGTAGTTTCTATTGGGAATGACGGAAGTGTGAGCCAAGCTGGTATTCGTGCAACCTTTAGCCAGAAAAGGGAGCCAGAAGAGGTAATATATATTATAATGTGTTGATAAATATCAAGGAGGAGCAAGTTGTTCCGTCAGTTCCTTATCGTGGGTGTTGTCGTTTCTTAATTCATTATTATCTCGATGCAGGGTTTTCTGGACTTTTTTGGGAGTTTGTACAGTACAGTCGGCAGACTTTTTCATTTCTGCTTTGCTTCGTACAAGTGTGGCCCACAACTAGTAGTCTCAGCGCTGCTTTCATTTATTGTATTATTCGGGAGAGTTAGCTTGATCCTGTCAGAGTTTTAGAGTTCTTTTTGCCTGTAATTGGCTAGTTCTTTTCTAACCATTTTATGATTTAAAATTAGTCCGAAAGGTTCCATTATTTTGGCGTGCTATTGCTTTTGCCTAAACTTACAATTGATTTTCGTGTAGGTATTAGAAGACATTGGCTAAAATAAGCCAATTATACCGTAATAGGTAACGTTGTAAGTTTAGTTGTTAACAATTTGTAATTTATAATTAACCCAAGTAGTCACTGCCCGTTAATATTTGAACGTTACATTCATTATGTCCAACTCAGGTGGAGACGTTTTGTCCGTCCGTTTTGACGTGCCCCATTGTTCCGCGAACTTTTCGAATGCTACTCAAAACATGTGCATCTGGTACATTATGAGATAAAAATAAAACTTAAAAACAGAAATGTCACCCTTAGTTATTTAGTTTCATTAATTAATTCAAATCACGTTGTTATACTTCACTGCGTGAGTTTTTTTTACCACTTTTCGTGAATGCATAATGCGTTAAATTTCAAAGCACTTCTACAAGAACTATTCAAATCGATGAAGTTACTTAAAGTTTGAGGTATACTGATTAGTTCAATATAGACGAAATCTGGAAAATAGGTCACGCGAAATTTCCTATGATTGTACTCATACGCATATTGGGTTTAATGAGCAGATATAAAAATGTTGTAAAAAAAATTTTTTTTAATGATATTTCTGTATAAACAAGGACAATTACGGATAAAACGTTGTTTTTTAATCTTTATTTCAGTAGTAGTATTATTTCCATACTGTGTGTGTGTGTGTACCATACGGTGTGTCGTGATAGCCCAGAGCACAACGAACCTGTCTTAAATTTATAAGGCCCCACAGGGCCATGGTTCGAATCCGGGCGTGTACCAATGAGTTTTTCTGACTTAAGTACACAATATCACTGACACCGTGCTTCGGAGGGTACGTTAAGCAGTCGGTCCCGGACGCTGTCAATAGATGGCGGTCGTTACAGTTCCCAACCCGCAGTGGAGCAGCGTGGTGGACTTAAGCTCCAAGCCCCCCTCCTCACCCTGGGGGAGGCCTAAGCCCCTGCAGTGGGGTAAAAATGGGCTGATGATGATGATGATGATGAAAATTGTGTGTGAACTACGTTCATATATCTACCGTTAATTAACTTAAAATTTATATTCATTCAAACGTTTCACAACCGCGTCAAACAACAACGTCTCATTTTAGGAATTTTGACACGCAAACACTTTAGAAATTATACAATTAAAATATTATTTCCTTAAACATAATTGATATTACATAATGTAACAATCTCGCCGAGTAAATACAAAATTTTCACTGCCGCTGTAACACTTGTACTTAACTTCACAACAATATTTTATAGCTAACACGTTTTCACATCGAATCGTTTGGAATAATTATATTTAATTTAATGATTTCATTCAAAATTTTAAATAATATCCACTAGACGTAAGAAGGGAAGTCTACTGACCGACGTATTAGTCACAAAAATAGTCCCTCGAACAAATGAAGCGTAAATATTAAATATATTTTACGACCGCATAAGGGTAATCGGCGTTCGTTTGCCTCAAGGGTTGAAACGAAACTCTCTAATTAAAAAGAACTTTTTTTCTGCAATATAAAAATAAACAAATCCGAAATACTTTCTGATCTCCGGATTTCTTTGTAATGAGTTGTTATTTATTAGAAACAAGGAAATATTGTTTCGAACTGATATTGTTAGCTGTGTATTTTTCTTGAAATTGAGCAAAACGGATCACAAAGAATACATTTTTATTAACAGAAACAAAGGCCGAGTGTTACGCCGGATATCATTATTATAAACTAAAAAAAAAATTCTAATAATTCTGGAGTATGGACTTGCAGTCAAAAGAGAAAATAAAAATGTACCGGCTCTATTACAGCATCTGATGTGGTTATATAGAATGTTTTTTTTTTGGCTTCGGTTTTATTACAGTGTGTATATAAAGTAATAAATATTTGTACATGTATATATTATAAAGAATATTTAAGTATCAGGTCTAGTAACCCATAACACAAGCATAATACTTGCATACTTTGGGACTAGATGACGCTGTGTGGGAAGTCCCATGTATTATTATTATTATTATAGCAGGAGCGTCGCTTGGTGCCACGTTTAGAATCATATTAGTAGTAATCATACAACGCTATACTAAGCGTCGGTGTTAGCTATTACGTTGGTTAGTGTACCACGTAGCACAACAGCACAACTCTGAGCACCAAGCGAAGCTCCTGCCTGTTACTTTTGCTGTTTTGACGCTTACTTTTATACTACAGGATGATACGTTAATAGAATTGATCAATAGTATAACCGATTGCGAATCAAAATTTGAAAAAAATTTGGTGACATGCAATGGTCATCAAAGCAAAGCCGAAACTACGCAATTTCCTGTGCCAATCATGTGTAAAAAGCGCACTGCACCGTTTTAGATAAAGGATTTGGAATTATTGAAAATCATATCATATAGCAGTGCAAAATGTTTTCTATACATGAATAGAAATGTAGCTTTAAAGTTAGGTCGCCATACATGTAACTGAAGTACGAAAAAAAAATATTATCGTATATTAACGCGAGAGGTACCAAACGATAGGTCTTAAAAAATGATATCAAAGTTTCAAACAATTTTTTTTATTTAGTATTTTTTTACGGTTCCGTAGCCAAATGGCAAAAAAGGAAACCTTATAGTTTCGCTATGTCCATCCATCCTCTGTCTGTCTGTGGTTTTTCTCGGAAACTATTGGCAATATATAGATGAAATTTGGAAGGTAGGTGTAATCTATGAACCGCTACACAACGGCATAGCGGAATTAAGAAAAAAATTTTTTTGGGATAGGTCGCCTTACGTGTAACTGAAGTACGAAAAAAAATATCGTATATTAACGCGAGAGGTAGCAAACGATAGATCTTAAAAAATGATATCAAAGTTTCAAACAATTTTTTTTTTATTTAGTAGGTTTGAAGTAGAAAAAAACATACAGCGAATTATCAATGGTCAAAATACCTGTTCAATTCTGACAATTTTTCACTGCAAAGTATAATGACAATGTCCATAAGAATAATTTTATTTTCAAGTAATAGATCTATATTTAGAAACCGAAAGAATTTTTTGTTGATGGCATATTTAAATCGGTACCGAAACGACTTTAACAAAAAAATTTTTATACACGATCAAGTAGACTGATAATATTAGTTATTGAATGTACTAATACAGTGTCATTATTGTATGCTTTTTTGCCCAGTAAAAATAAGCAAACATATGTCATATTGTTCGATCTTTTAAAATACGCACAGATCAAAAACACTGGCATTTGTGTTAGGATATCATATATATTTTTTAATATTCATTATTTTGCATTTCAAAGTTTTATAAAAACACATTTTTTTTTTGTATTTAACCTGTCAACACTTTCTGTCTTTTTGTCTGCTACGATGGAGACCAATTGAGAACATTTGTATACTTTATTATATATTGCGTTTTGAATTTGGTTTATCTGAAGTGTTAAACTTTGAAAGTTTAAAATCTGATTTTAAAGCGAATCTGCTGCATCTATAGCATTGATATTAAATGGTTTAACGAATTTTAAATGGGCAGAGCTAGCCTGGGAGGTGACGACAAAAGTTACAACCTGCCTCGCTTGCCTTACAGTCCTATTTTAACTCTATTTTGGGACTGTATAATCATGAGCGAAATATCTGAAACATTATAAATAAAACAAAAATAAATAAGACAAAAAATATTTTACATATGATTGTTGGGCCCTAACTCCAATTTTATTAAGTTATTACAATGAAGTAAATACATTTCGGGAGTAAGTACATTGAATAATAAATTCGAAGAAAAATATACGAAAATTTCGGTATTAAAAATCAGTACCAAAGAAAGCTCAAAGAAAACTTCTTATCCGTTTAGATAATGTTTTTACATTAATTTATATATCAAAGCAGTTCTCATTAAAAAAATCACTTAAGCGAAAAAGAAAAATTTCCTCCTTACGGCTTAGCATCTAACTAAATTATTAATTAAGCTTTAATTTCGGGACGATAATGACATTTCCCTCGAATCCCACGACGGGATTCAAAACACGCTCTTGGCGAATGGGAAACATTCGCATTTTTTTTTTAAATTGGGCCAGTAATAAATAAGAGAGTTGACACAAAAGTTATTAATTTTTTATCATTTTGGAATATACAGGACTGTAGACATTTATAGGATTTAAATATGTGCAAATACAAGTTCCGGACACTGCTTAGCAAGTTAATCGTCTTTTTTTTTCAAACTTTATTTTGCCAATTCTAAAGTTTTCGGGAAATTGGATTAAAAATATACTTATCAGCTGACGACAGATGTCACATAAATATCTGTGGGCATCAAAGTCGCTCAGCGTGCTATGGAGCGGGCTATGCTCGGTGTTTCTTTGATGGATAAAATCAGAAACACTGAAATCCGTCAAAGAACTAAAGTTGTCGACATAGCCGAAGCGATCGGCAGGCTGAAGTGGCAATGGGCCGGTCATATTTGCCGTAGAACTGATAACCGATGGGGTAGACGAGTTCTCGAATGGAGGCCACGTACCGGAAAGCGAAGCGTTGGACGCCCCCCGGCCAGGTGGACAGATGACCTGAAGCGCCATACCGGGGGTAGTTGGATGCGAAAGGCGGAGGACCGTGTGTGGTGGCGAGCCTTGGGAGAGGCCTATATCCTGCAGTGGAGAGACACGGGCTGATGATGATGATGATGATCTTACGTCGTGGTCGTCTGAACGTAGTCCAAAATTATAGAGCGTGTAGAGCTTACCATACAAAACAAAGTTTCAAGTAAGCATGTAGTGCAAACCAACGGTTACCGAGAAAAACATGTTGAAAAACTAATTTTCTAGCTCTTATCATATTTTTTTATAGCAACCAATAAAAACACTGATAAAGAATTACAATATGAAAGTAATACATCTTTGTTTAAGCAGGTTTACTTTCAAACTCAATAGGACGACTTAATGTACTCTCCGAGGCACAGTCACTCATAGTTATGTACATTATGTTCTCTAAAAAACTCATTGGTACATGCCCTGGGATTCGAACCACGGCCTTCTAAACAGGAAGCGGGCTCGCTACCACTCGACTATCACGACATTCGTTAACGTGCTATAGCGCAACTATATTATCTAGACCAGGGGTCGGCAACTTGTGGCTCGCGAGCCGCATGCGGCTCTTTTGGTGTAAAGTTGTGGCTCTGCAGTGCTGCAGTATGGACTGCAGCACTTTCTACATTCCATACACAAAATTAATTATTTTATTGCAAGAACCATTAAAAACCGTGCAATCGATCTATTAGTGAGTACCATGCCTATACCTCAGCCACCCAAGCGTTTTTCCATGAATACAATAAAAATTAAAGTAAAAAGCGAAGTAACATATGAAAATTTGAAGTATTGTGCTTGAAATTTAAAACAACAAGTTATGAGCTAGATTTACCCAAACTAAATGTATGCAAACCTATTGCTCCCATAGATGGAACTATCTCTTATTCAATAATTGTAGTTGTATTATTGGATTAATTATTTTATTACTCTGGCTAAAATATTTTAAACTAAAAAAAGTTTGTACGTTTTTGTATGAATAAACACAATTTCATATTTAAAGTAGTTTATTTTAAATCTTAAATCAAATATATAACAATACAATCAAACGCTATTGAAATGAAATTTTTTAGTAGCTCTTTAAAAACTTGGAAATTTTGTAAGTTGTAATTTTTGGCTCTTCCATGTCAAAAGATTGCCGACCCCTGGTCTAGACAATATAGTCATTCTATGTCAATATAGTTTAGACAATATAGTTTATAATATATATGTATATTATATATTAACTTGTCCTAAGAAACGAGAAAATTGAAATAATGAAACATGACCAAGGAGTAGGCACCTAATTAGAATATCGATATTCCATTGTAAGCATTACGAAAGGGGCGGTAAACAGAACATATATATGTCTTTATATTTCTATATCTATAAGTGTATCTGCATCTGTAACCGTTATTTAAAATGCATAGGTCCTATTTCAGTGGTTAATTCGCCGATAGTGGCTTGTACTAAACTACTGATTAATGATAGAACCATGATTTCGATATCGGTATAGGTAAATTCAGTTAAATGCCTTCAAACCCTTTGTGTATCGTTGATTACTGATACAATAACGAGATCGTTAGTGCATTGCATAATATTGAAGAGGATATTGCAGGTAAGCCGTACATAAAGGCATCGGGTTATTTTGATGAAAATATCAGCAAAATGATGAAAATGTTATCGATTGTCGATTTATCTGACTGTCCAAAAGTGTTAACGAACCGTATTTTTGGCGAGAAACTTACAGATTAATTAAATCGATTTTTTCATACGGCGACTTACACAAAATTCGTTTGAAGAATGTTCTATGCGTTTACTTATAAGCATTTCGCATTACATAATTATAGTATTTACTATGAAACATATGTGATAAGTAGCGAGTAAGGTTATAGGCATGAAAAAAGTTACTGTGATTTGTCGTTTGAAATACAAATAAATGAAGAATTGAGATAGATATAAATTAGATAATGCAACGCTGCGGCAGATTGTGCGGAGAGAAGTTCAAGTACAGTCGATAATATCCATCTTTGGTTCTACGGGTAGCATCTATCACCGCTCGGTCTCTCTAATCTAATCTATTTAATCTAATCTAATCAGTTTATCAATAGTAATAATAATAATACGTTGGACATCCCACACAGCGCCATCTAGTCCAAAAGTAAGCAAGTATTATGCTTGTGTTATGGGCTACTAGACAATTGATATACATACTTAAATACTCTTACTTTTTTTTTATTAATATATACATATATGAATATTTTACACCCAGACTCGGAACGAAATAAACATGTTCATGGACACAAATATTTGTCCCGAGCGGGAATCGAACCCGCGACCCTTGGCTCCGCAGTTAGAGTGTCTAACCACTCGGCCAATCGGTCGTCGATGTAAATAGTATCTTGAAGATCTCTTATTAGCTATATTCTTTAATTAAACTGAATGTCTTTCATAATTACGTATAATCTATACTTTTACTTTACTTATAATATTATAAAGCTGAAGAGTTTGTTTGTTTGTTTGTTTTTGTTTGTTTGAACTACTGGTTTGAATTGAAAAAAAATTCTTTTTGTGCTGGATAGTCCATTTATCGAGGAAGGCCTTAAGCTATTATTATATCACCTACGACCAATAGAAGCAGAGCACCAAATAAAAATGTTGCAAAAACGGGAAAAAATATTCTTTTTTACAGCTTCCGTTGCGTGCGCTGCTTAAACGGTTGATGTTAAGCAAAAATTATGTATGACGGGATTGTTCTCATTTAGTTCTAACCAAAATCCGCGACAGCATATGTGTATCTCCTAAGGTTGCTTTACTATAACCATTTTTATGGTAATCAAATTTATTCTAAATAATGCACTATTTCCGAAGATGTTTTTTAAACATAATATGAATCCTTATCAAATTATATACGTTAGTTACCTAGGAATGGAGTGTTAAGAAAGGGGAAGGGAGGGAGAACGCGATGGGGAACGTTTCTGTAGTCCATCCGGGCGGAGCCGGGCACGACCGCTAATCATAAATAAGTAACGACGTGTTTCAGAGTTTTTTATTTTCAGATTTTAAGGGGGAGGTGGGAGTCAAAAGTTTGTATGACAGTAACAAAATTTATATAAGCAAGAAGTACACAGAAACCATCTCGAATGTTAATAATAGATCACTTTAACAGGAATGTGTAATCTACGCAGGCGAAGCTGCGGACGGTCGCTAGTTTAAAATATATTAACAATTTCTATTTACACTGTACCAGTGTTACACTGTGATTTCAAATATGATAATGCATATATTACGCTCACCTTTGCTAAATTCAAGAGCATTAAATCATAAACGTGTTTGGCGTACCGTACATGTGTGTTAGAGATGTACTAACGCGGGTTGTTTGCTTACGCATCAGGCGAAATATGTTTATCTTGAAATTAATCTATGCTCAAATTGTAAATTTCATCATAATATATTTTCCAATAAAGTGTTTACCTACCTAATATTATTTATTTTGCTAAAATTTACGAACTGGTGATGTGCCATGCTTATATAAAAAATGAAAATTCGCTTTTATTCCACGTCGTATGAGTGATAAAAGTGTAGTTTTGGTGTCTATTGTTGGTTAGTCAGGTTAGGTTATATTCATTGTATTTTTCTCCTAAATATCGATAAATAATCCTCGATAAATCCTAATAGCTATATCGATACTGGTACCGGCTCTTGGTTGTTATATGTATGTGATGTCTTCGCTTGGTACCCAAAACACAAGCTAATGCTTAGTTTGGGGCCTAGATGTTGTTGTCATGTATACGTTATTATTATTATTAATAATAATAATAATAATAATAATATATGGGACTTCCCACACAGCGCCATCTAGTCCCAAAGTAAGCAAGTATTATGCTTGTGTTATGGGTTACTAGACAACTGATATACATACGTAAATATTCTTTTATAATATATACATATATAATTTTTTTTTTTTTATATATATAACAACCAAGACCCGGTACCAGTATCAATATTCATCATATTAATACTGACCCGACCTGGGATTCGAACCCGGGACCTCTAGCTTCGTAGGCAGGGTCGCTACCCACTAGGCTAAGCGGTCGTCAAATTATATTATTATATTACATTAATTGTTGGTGCGTGATATCTAGTCTAAGTTGATGACATATTTGCTTGCCACTTGCAAATGTTACGAAGTTAAACACGAAATAAAATTCTGTGCTGATTCGTCGTTCTTTTACATTATTTACTTTCGTCCAATGAGGGCAATTGCGGGCGTTCTTCTGTCACTTCACAACTTGCAACCAAGGTATAGATTCTGTTAAATTCATATCATTGCTGGTTTTGCTTTTGGTGATATTTTTAGATCCTTTTTAACATTTTCATGTGTATTTAAGCAAAATATTAAACATTATGAAGAAATGGTCATGAGGTATTCGAAGCCGGAATTAATTTATTTTAATTAGTTTGTTTTTTATTCGTCTCTATACTGACAAGGGAACAAAACAAAACTGAAACAATATTATTTATCTTGTGATTGACGAAATAATTACAAAAAAAAAAAAAAAACTAAACATTTGTTTGACATTTTAATAAATAACTAAAAAAGGGCTATTTGTATAATTTTGACGAATACCTGAGTTGTTAATAACGCCTCTATTGGAAGCGAATTCGGTAGGCATCATTCAAGCGGTTGGTTGCGGACGAGTAATTTCATCGAAACTAATATTTAATTTTATCAAATGTAGTGTTCGCCTACAGATTTTTGACATTATAGACATTACGCGTACAAATAATATGTACATAATTAAAACAATGTCAGCAAACACGGACACAGAGATTATTGCGAACACACGAATCAAAAAAATAAATTCAAATGTCTACTCGCGGCGCCGAAAGTTAATCTCGTTCGGGCCCGCTCAAGTTGCTAGCCGTTATGCCGATATACGCGATAAGACTCGTTTTGTATTTGCTTGGAGTCGTTACCTAATCTTGTATGTAGTTTTCACGGTCATCGACTATAACATTGATTGCCAATATATTTGTCATTTCCACTGCCTACATGTAAACACATTAATTCGCCTAAAACCTTTTTGCAAATCTCACGTACCGCGTTCTGTCTTATATATTGTATCAGATTCATTTCGTATTAGCAGCAAAAGGATAAAACAGAGCCAACAGACACAAATAGATGAAATTACTAACAGCTTTGTAAATTAGCTTTGTGAATAATAGCTTAGTTATTATATAACATTATATTATTATAATAAGTGTCGTGATAGCCCGAGCGTAGCGAACCCGGTTTGAGTTTATAATGCTGTGCGCGGTCGTGGTTCGAGTTCGAATCCCGGCGCATACTAATCTAATGAGTTTTTAGGGTTCCGTAGCCAAATGGCAAAAAAAGAGCCCTCATAGTTTCGCCATGTCCGTCTGTCTGTCCGTTTGGCTGTCTGTGTTTTTTCTCGGAAACTGTTAACAATATATAGATGAAATTTGGAAGGTAGATGTAATCTATGGACCGCTACACAACGACGTAGTGAAATTAGGAAATTTTTGTTTTTGGGATAGGCCGCCATACATGTAACTGAAGTACGAAAATAAAATTGTATATTAACGCGAGAGGTACCAAACGATAAGTCTTAAAAATGATGTTAAGGTTTCAAACATTTATTATTATTATTTAAGTCAGCAGTTGTTGAGATATGCACTCCTAAAGTCCTAATTTTTGTTAGAGTCACGTGTCCCCCCCCCCCCCCTCTACCAGCGAAACCGTTGTTTTTGGATATGTGGAAAAACTTTATGACGCTAGTATATATAATGTAGTTAAAAGGAAAACTCTCACAGCTAACTATACTGTATTATTTAACGAATAATAGAATAAATTATAAAATATACTTTTATTAGTAAAAATTTTGTAAAAATTCCATATAAAATGGCAGATAGCGTTTAACTAATAAGCGAAAACTAGATGCATTTTATCTTTGTGATGTTATTGTAAAAGATAATCTAAAAAAAAAAAAACACAATTTAAGTTAAAAACTACATTGTATTACTAGGTACTATAATTTTACGCTTTTCTTTGCAGAGCTTATCCTCTTCACAATCGATAGTAAAAGTCAAAGGTTCGCTATAATAAAATAAATAATAAAAATTGTCTCTAGCTATGCACTCACGTTATTACTTTTCGGATTAGCCAGAGAGGATCGAGCGCCTTCTTAATAACTAACGAAAAAACAATTAAACATATTTATGCAATAATTCTTAAATTATATAATAATAACGATTAATGGTTAAGTTCGATCAACGTCGAGCTCGTTTTTTTATATTGTATGGTGGTACGGAACCCTTCGTGTGCAAGTCCGATTCGCACTTAGCCGGTTTTTAAGTACGTAACTATCACTGACTCCGTGCCTCAGCGAGCACGTTAAGCTGACGGTCCCGGGTGCCATCAACAGATGGCAATCGTTAAAATCAACGTGGTGGATTAAGCTCTGAATCCTCTTCACCCTGAGGGGAGGCCTAAACCCCAGCAGTGGGGCAAAATGTGCTGGTGGAAAATATAATAATAATACCTGAGATATCACACACAGCGCAATCTAGTTCCAAACCAGACAGTATTAAGCTTGTATTATGGGTACCTGCTGATTAGATACATATATAGATAAATTTTACACCCAGACACGGAATAAATACACATATTCATACACACATATTTGTCCCGGGCGCTAATCGAACCCTCAACCATCGATTCTGTAGTTAGAGTCTCTATTCACTTGGCCAATCCGTCAGTGAAAGTCAAGTTAAAGTTGCAAAATGTCAGTGAGAGATCTTAAGCACCACCAATAGAATAGTCGTGCCACAGCATGTGTATTTTCTACTAACGTTTGCGTTATCTACTTTTTATGGGCAATCCTTTCGAGGTAGGTTTTCTAAATGGATTTTCTCAATAGAATTACCCTGACGCTAAGATTTTATTTTATTACTACATCGTCGTTTCAGCTATTTACTGGCTGAGTTAGAGTTATACTTACCTTTATTTTTATCACGCATATACGGTTGCCTTGCGTTATTACGTCGCAACTTCTCTCTATATTTTTTTTGTTCCCGTCTTTTTCATTCATTCCCACCTTTTATGGCACCGCGTTCTCAGTTCCTGTTGCAGAACAAAAACGGTATTGCAATGATACTTTTTCGGAAGTACTCGGCTGTGCCTAATACATTTTTCATGTAACTAACCCAAATAGGATTATTTCAGGACAGGTCACCGCAGTCGTTTACAATTCTTACTATTATAACTAAGCTGCTTGTTTTCACTTAAACTAAAAAAAAAAAACACTAACAAAGTACCTACTTAATCAATATAATCTCTTCGACCATGAAAATACGAATTGACTAGAAGCCCTCTTCTGCGTTTATCGTGTAACCTTTCATATTCTAACTAGCTGGTGCAAGATGTTAAGTTTTAATCCGAGTTTCAGTGCGCAGAGTCCCCGCGTGCCAGTCTTCAACCCCGCAAAATTTCATATCACTTCGATAACGTGAATTGACATTTGTGACTATTAAAACTAAACGCTGCTGCTGTCAAATTAATTAACTCTATGTCTTCGATAGATTTTCCATCTGATTGTGCTTAGCTTTTGTTTGTTATCTAATAAATATGACAACTAAATCTAGTTATCTCACTCTTCACTTGTCCGTCTGCAAAACACTCGAATTTCCAAACAGTTATAATTGCATCAAGTAGTCATCTCAAAGACATTAAAATTATATTGGATACAAGACGGTTCATTCAAGCGAATCGTTTGTTTGTTCAAAATGTTTTATTCGGTTCTGCCTCGTTGATATAAGTACATTTCATCGATTTTATTGTTTCTCTACTTAACTAACAGAAATAACTCTTTTGACAAGTAAATTCTATTTTATTCACTTTTTTCTTAAAGTTAAAGCAGGAAGGTTTTTATATTGTATTGTAAAGTGTTCTATTAGTGAACAATATGTATATTGATACCTCGACAGTGAAAGGTTTACTTACCTATTATTATAGTTAGTAAAAATCTTAATACCCAGATATATTTACGTAATTTGAAAGATACACTAATTTCCGATAGGTAGGCTTCTGTCACTACATTTGTATGTAAAAATATATCTACATGGCTATCATGAATCGTAATTGGTGTAACGTGTCGACATTCCATCACAACTCATAAAAGATTTCCATGTGAATTTTAGTTGCACGCGGCACCTCACCGCTAAAGGCGTTGTGCATTGCTGTCGATACAAATCTTGTAAAAGTCATTGTAGCCGTGCTTATGACCACTCTTATTGTAACCCAGTATTTTAATCTCTTTGAATCATTTGGTACAGTAATAAAAAGTTATGAATAGTTATGAAGTTATTATCAAAACTGTTAAAAAATTATATGCCCGGGCGTACCAACAACACAACTTATAAGAAATATTTTTCATTTGTTTTTATTCAGAAAGATTTCGTTGTCACTTTTCAATTTTTTTTGAGTGACACAAAAAACAAAAATTCGCATTTTATTATTGTCACCAAAGTTCTAAATTCAGGGGATAAGAAAATTAACTTGTAGGTACCTGCCTACCTATAATTTAAAAATTATTATGAAGATTAGTTTTTTTTTAAACTAGTCTGAATGTTTTCTTTAAAATATTACCCACTTTATTTCCCAAATTACAGGATAAACACTTAGAAAAATAGATATTGTAGATAATATACAGATATTTTTGTTAAAATACAAGTACCTGAAGCGGTCTTGATTCGTAATTTAAAGTTTTAGCCGTTAGCACACTACTGCAT
Source organism: Luffia ferchaultella (assembly GCA_949709985.1). Classification (NCBI taxonomy): domain Eukaryota; kingdom Metazoa; phylum Arthropoda; class Insecta; order Lepidoptera; family Psychidae; genus Luffia; species Luffia ferchaultella. Next base: position 6,735,838 of record OX453254.1, read on the forward strand.
CGCCGCTGTTTCGTGGCGAGAGTTGTACTGGTTCCAATAAATATGGGCACATTGCTCGCTCTTTGAAGTACTATATATTGAGATAAAATTAGTAATGTAACATAAAAGCGGTACGTCTCCCTCTGCGCTGTCACGAAACCACAGGGATGGTGTGTTAATGGCTTTGCTAATAGATTCTACTTCTCCGAAGTCTCCGACCGCTTTCCTTGCGATATAAGGTTAAAATAAGATATAGCTAGGTTCATTTTAGAATCAAACTCTTTTTCGTTGTCATTTCATATTGAGATACGAAACGGTTTACCGTTTTTTTACCGACTTAACCGATATTTTTAACTAAACTGTTTAACATTGCACGTATATTGTAACACTGGATTTTTAGTCAAGCGCTGGTATGCTGTCGTTTGGAGGGTTCCGTGTCGTTTTTTCACCCGACTACGACGAAGCTAAAAGGAGGGTTATGATTTCGGCCCGTATGTATGCATGTTCATTTGTTCTCCGCCATAACTTCTGTACTACTTATCATAATTCGAAAAATAAGGTATCGTTGGATGCATCTTGATTGTCCGCTAGTTGAAGGTTATGTGACATCACATCAAATTTAATATGGCGCCCACTATAGAAGACACAAATTCATGAATTAAAAAATAGGTTTTTTGGAAAAGCGCTGTATTCTATATCAAATGAAAGGGCTTCATTAGGACATTTAAAATATATGTATATTACTACTGCTGCTTGCTGATTTGTTTGCATTAAATCGATAATTGCGTATAATTCACAATCTTCACGTCGGATTTTTTCGGCCTCACGTCTGATGACGGCAGATGATTCGTGTGTGTGATTTGTATTAATTGTGTTGTTGTATTTCGTTTTGATTATTGTATTAACCTGTTTTTTAGCTATTTACATCAGTTTCTAGATGCGGATAACTCTTAATACCTATGTTTATATCAATTTTGGTATAATTAAATGTAAAAATGCTGTTGGTATTCCAAATAAAATTAAAAAAAAATAATAATTCATAAAACCATGTTTGAGACGTCTTTACACATATTATATATCAGTTCATTTCACCTTCCTTTGTGTTCTCAATGCTTTGAGTTGCGCTGGAACGAAACTAATATGAATATTATGACTAATCAAAAAAAAAAGCTTTAAACTAAAATAAATTATACAGCGGCACTGCACACACTTTATAGCGGAAATAAAACTCGAAAATAATTTAAATAAAAAATTAGTTTTAAATTTAAAACCCGACTATGGAAAAAGCGAACTGAAAAGCGCGAAACAAGATATTTCGGTTTCAAGTCAAATTTTTAGAGTTTTTAAATTTATTTTCAGGGTTCCGTAGCCAAATGGCAAAAAAAGAACTTTTGTAGTTTCGCCATATCCGTCCGTCCGTCTATCTGTCTGCTGTCTGTGGTTTTTCTCGGAAACTATTAACAATATACAGACAAAATTTGGAAGGTAGGAGTAATCTATGAACCGCTACACAACGACGTAGTGAAATTAAGAAAAAAAATTTTTAGGATAGGTCGCCATACAAAAAAATCATCGTATATTAACGCGAGAGGTACCAAACGAAAAATGATATCAAGGTTGCAAACAATTTCTTTTATTTAAGTCAACAGTTTTTTTTTTGAGACATGCACTCCTAAAGTCCTAATTTTTGTTAGAGCCATGTGTTTCCTCACCCCTCCCTCTACCAGCTAAACCGTTGTTTTTGGATATGTGGAAAAAAATTATGACACTAGTATATATAACGTAGTTAAAAATAAAACTATCACAGCTAACTATTTGAGCTAGAATTTTGTACAGAATACATATGTCCAAATAGTTAACATATGCTTCAATTCAAATATTTGTCATTAAAGGCATGCTTACGCAATAACGTTGGTGCGTCAGTTACACATGCTCATTTGTTGTCTTGCACATGAAAATTATGAAAAAGTGTATAAACTTCCTCAGATAACAGTTTGTAACATAAATTATAATACGTTAAACCTAAAAGCTGATCATGCTATCATGAGCCCTCAGAAACTCACACTTTTACAACGTTATTTGATGGAGATACTTTATCATGTCATTATTAAAGCCCAAAACAGTGTTTTCAGTAATCACAACGTCTTCTGGGCTCATTTGTAATAACGCGCAATGGAGATTATTGTAATTATTTAGTCATTAAAATGTTCGTAAAAGCTTTTTGAAATTTTTGATCTATAACGCTTCAAATAGAAATTTGGGAAAATTAATAATATAATAATTGATTATGAATATGCCCATTGATTTAGCTTACGCATCAATTTGTCTACCTGTCATAGATTTGAAACTCCTTAACTTGTAGATGCTTTAAATTATAATTTAACACATACGCCTGTACTATATTTTTATCGCAGCAATAAAAAAATTGTAGAAAAAGTGAATTTTTTAGTTACTGGCTTGACGATCGTTGATGAAGCTACGTTGTGATGCTTTTTTTTTTTTTATTTAGTGAGGGCCGAATCTGCTTACAGACATCTGCGCGCCCGACCTTCCGCGCAGGTAGTGCCGGGTTGGGACTTCTACACAGAAGGTGTAGCCCGACCGGCTAAACGACTCCTCAACCTATACTCCGCTGAGTGTTATAGGATTTGAACTGAACGACGACCGGACGCATTGAGGATGCTTCGGTGCGTTGGTGCCATTGACGGGCGGTGCCTTAAGGGTGCCGCCACGTACGGCGTATGAGTGAGCGTTGTGATGCAAGATACCGCCGCTTTTATATCGGCCCAATAACGACCGCTGTGTTGTCTGGACCCGTTTATGTCGTGTTAGTTTCTAAATTCACTTATTACCAATGATAAAGTCCCTGCATGTGTGTTGGTTGACACCAATTATAAATAAACTATAGGTTTGTCTGTACGTCATTTATTTCGAATCGACTGTTGACCCATGTAACCTTTACTCATAGTCTTTCAAAGTGTGGTCAGACCTTAGAATCCGCATATTACCCCAGGTTATGGCTTCTGATTCCCGACGGAAAGACCAAATGACGACATGTGATATCAACTTCGATAGGTACCCGCCGATTGGTGTTGAATTAAGTAACGTGGACCAGTCCAGTCCACTACTAGCCGCACACTGATTTTTTAGCCACTACCGCCGGCTGACTGCTGGCGTGTTTAGACTCACGCATCGTGAGCCGGGTTGGTTCTCCTTCTCCCGCGCATTTCCGACCCGACATAAAGGTCGTCCATTTCGTTTATTCTTTGGGTAAGTTGAGTATGAGAAAAAATGACACATGAAAATAACTATTGAAAGTCTTTAACCATGAAGAAATTTTTTTATCAAGTCATAATAATAGTTCGTCGTTATATACATATTTTAAATACTTACATATTTTTCAATTACACAACATAATCATACTTGATTCATTGCATTTATTTTTTTAAACGTACACATGACAACAACGTCTAGGCCCCAAACTAAGCATTAGCTCGTGTTTTGGGCACCGAGCGAAGACACCACATACATATAACAACCAAGACCCGGTACCAGTATCGATATTCATCATATAAATACTGATCCGACCTAGGATTCGAACCCGGGACCTCCAGCTTCGTAGGCACAGTCGCTACCCACTAGGCTAAGCGGTCGCGGTGTTTTGCATTTACAAACTTTTTTATGTATCTAATCCATCTTAGGGCTGGGTTTAGGCTGTTCACGACTTTTGCGGCGGCGAATTGTGCCGCGGTACAGCGGGGTCACGCATTGTGCTATCGTCTAGTCGAGGCGATCGTTCGAATCATAACACTGTCAAATTACATATTAACCTAGTAAAGGATTAGAGTACTAGCTAGCAGTGACGTGCGGTGACCTCTGTACCAAGGGAAGCCGGCCGCGTTAATCTAGGCCATTATACATACACCCGTTGTTCATATTGGGATGTTTTATGGTATTTGAAAATATTTAACACTTAAAATATAATTTCTTACCGTGATGAAAATTATTCCTTGCCTCCTATAGCTCATCTTCTTCGAAGACATGGTTGTCTTTGGTCCAGAAAAGACGTAGAGCGTCATTAGAAACAATTGATTGAGTAGCGGCTTTGAAAAAAGCCTTTTTTGACTATACAATGTAATTTATAGTAAATATAGCAGCATGGGCGACTATTGGAATGTGCTCAACAAATTTTGTAGTGTTTTAGTTGAAGAAACGTATATATTTTGTTTGACATACCTAACAGAGACATTTTTTAACCTACTCTCTATCTCTTTCGCCTATTTATATTCTAAAGCTATTCTTCTATCTTTTTGAACAAAATGTGATAATACATTGTCATAAAAATTTTCCTTACCGTTTAGTTTTAATAACAAGTGTTTTTCAATAGATATTAAAGCCTTGACAACCTTTGTTCGCTCTGAGTATTTCTACAATAGGTATGTATGCGTTTTAATGCCGAAAAAGATCGTTCTGCGGACGCAACACTGAACGGCAGTGTCACAATTAATTTACACAATTGTAATGTTTGTTGGAAAGCATCTTTTAAAGTTGGCTGTTTAAGATGAAACAATAATTCATAGAAATCTAATTGACGTAACGATTGCGATGAATATATGACTTTTAGCTCATTTTTTAAAGCGTTGTAATCAAACAATTTAGGGAATTGTCGATTTAAAAGATTGATTTTACTTTCGGGAAATGTACCGTAACTATCGTATTTTGATTTGTTTACTAAATCCAAAAATTCTAATTGGTCGAATGAATTATATCGGTCATTAATTTGCATATTAATATTATCGATTATTTCACGAAAAAGTCTTTTAAAAGCGGTTTTAGTATCGATACCTTGTGTTTGACGGCGACGTTTACGCGGTGGTTCTAAGGATTTTGACAGTTCATCGTAAATCGAATCAAATTTATTTAACATTTCATTGCATAACCATAACCGAAATGATTTGATTTCCTTAATAGCAATTTCAATATCTACTTGTTTATTGTTTGAATGTATGAATATGTTTTTTTGTGGAATTGGCAAGATTATTTATATCCGTAAACCCCGTTTTCCTCCAAACACTGCATGAATTAGAAAATAATAAACATGGAAAACAATACAGTTTATTTAACTTGCAACTTCCGGTAAGCCAATTGTATTTATCGTACATTGATAAATGAAAATGCTTCGTAAAACCATCTTTCCTTTTATAATCTATCGGTAAATTTGGTTTAGCGCGCCCAATTTCTAAAATTCTTTGTTTTTGACTAAAAGATAATTTTGGAAATTCGGTTGCAGGATTTAATAAAAAATCCACTGAACAACATTCTGTTGCTATAAGAGCCATATTTCGTTATTTACGTACCTACTTACCTACCTACTTGCGTACCTACCTATCTAACTTAATAAAAAATTTGTACTTACGTAGAAAAAATTTGTTTATTTGCAAAAATAAGATAACTATTTACAGATATTACGAACGCCACTCAAAATATGTACGTTAATTATCTAAAACTCACACACTTTATCACTAAATCAACCAGCAATCATTAATTAAAATAAATTTTCAATTATTTGCACATGTAAACGTTAGTCAATCAGCACCCAGTCCAGTAGCCGTTATAAATTGTTTAAGTTCGTTCTTAAATACATAACTGATATCTGGTTCACTCCATACCAATCAGTGAACGAACATATTTCAAAGAAAATTAGCCATAATAACTCGGTTTAAGACGTGTTACTTGTAACGAATGAGCAGCTGTGTGCTATACGACAGCCAAATATATATTCTCAAATCACGGAGTGTGCTGCCTTTAATAAGATAGCGGTGTATGAAGGCGTCTTAATTTGGCCTCGTAACGTCGTCCTGTTTCAAATGGAGTTACCTATAAAGACATTAAGTAAAAGGTACCTTATTACATATGCAATAAAGTTCATATTAACTATGAATTATTGAAACTGATTTTAAATGTGATAATTGTAATTACACCGTCGCATCGGTTTACACACACACGTGTTTACGTACACAGAGCGCCGCACCACGCCGCGCGCTATGATTTGAATTATCAGTTTATTATTAATGTTTATGAATCACGTCAATTCAAAAGGTAACTCGAAAGGAATCGTGTTATTATGAGTGACCGCCACTGCTAGCTAGGTGCCTACACAATTTAGTCGTTTATATTTTCAATCGCCTAGCGTAAGTATATCCGACTAAATTGTGTGGGCGCCTAGTACTGTTAACATTTCATATTTTAATATGGCTGTGTAATCGACAGTTCTAATTAAAATGATTTGCCTTGAGTAGGCGATGACACAATGCATAAAGGGTGCTGCACAACTGAGTGCGAAGACTCAGCGGTCCCATACAAATTTTGCCGCAATTCGTCTCCGCTGAAAGTCCAGGCTGAACCTTTACATTAGGATAGTAAGCAATTAAAGGAACTTAGTGTCAATGTACGTTAGTAAATTTCATGTGTATTTAGAGTACAGAACTAAAATTAGGAAATTATTGCGAATGTTAACGATGTTACTAGCCAGAACAGCTAAAACACTTTCGGCCCCTAAAAGTAAGGTATATAGTGCTGGACAAAGTACAGCAGGATAGTGAGATTTATTCGTCCATTCCCAAAACTAATTCCTTTTACATTGTGCAGGCGGCATTATACCAACATTCCGCAGTGTGACAGAGTTTACTACAGTAGAATACTCAGACTCGAATTGTATATTTATTAAGCTTGTTTTCGAATACAAAATCTGTTAGAGCTATTTGACGTAGATAGAAAATTATAAATATAAATACTTACTAACCAATTTAGAAACGTTGATTCGGATCTAGTTTAGTTTAAATATGTTTTGTCGCTTACTTTAACCAAGTGTCACTATCCAAAAATAGTTTAACTAAATTAATTTCTAATAAAACACGCACATTACGATGAAATTGTAATAAAATTGTCAAAGAAAAATGGTGCTTTGTCTCTGAGTTCAAACTGAATTGAACTATGTAATTAATGACTCTTTTTGTGGGGTCTACTAAAATTAAATTTATGAATGATGTAATTGGGTCCAAAAAATTTACATTTTGGCGACCTTTGTTAGCATAGCGAATTTCAAAGTGATGAACATGTCGCTTTCAAACTTTGCAGTACATATGTATATGTTTATGTATAACATTATTCCTTATCATAGAGATATTAAAAAAAAAACTATTCGTGTTTCGATGCTGTATGTCCCGTATCTTTAAAGTGCTTATCTATTCTAAATTATTTTACAAATATTTATTATGTAGTTAGGACCCGGCGGATACAGCGTATTCGCAGTGAAACTCACGGCACTAAAACGTTTATTTCGCTCAAAACAACAATGCAGAGAAACATTCCACAAATATGTCATAAGACATCTTCACGTCAATTTCATATTAATTTAACTTATTCTTCCTCTTCACACTTGACCTCCGGCAACATTGGCACTTTAAATTTTCTGATAGCCTATATTGAATTGATACTATATGATATTTCAGTCAAGGGCATGCCTTTATAAAAATCTATAGTTCGGTTTTAGTACTCCTTTCAAAAAAGAAACTGCCATCAAATTATTTCTAAATCGTTTTTTACCAACTCTACATAAGTGGTGAAAAATCGTCGATATGGTAAGAACTTGCACATACCAGGATTTATTAAAATTATAATTAGTAATATTAATATTTATAATTTTTACTATCCTTAAAGTGTTTTCTCGGCTAACAATTCGCCAGATTCTGTCAACGAACTCCATATTTTATTGTCAAATGTTTCTCCACACCAGAATCTTGTAATATTCGTCTTGAAATTGGCTAGGGCTCATGTGAATACAAATTAATGGCAAAGTCGTACAAATGTGATTTATGATCCCCTGGTTACATGAAATCTTACAGAATGTGCTTGGCCACATTTTTATGTTTTGTATTTCTCGTATTTTGAAGCTTGTTTGAGAGATTTTTTATTCAACATAAACTTAAATAAAAATATCTTTAAAATACCATGTTTTCCTCCTTCACATTTCATTTCATTTCCATAGGTTTGAGTGCTTGTGTTCTTTTTTTAGTGAACTTATAATTACAAACTTTTTTGGTCGACCAAATGTCCAAGTATTGCTGCAATAGGGTTGTCGACTATTTTTATTTTTTAAATTAATAGATCAATTAATAAAATATATTTAGACCAAAACATTTATTGAAAAAGTAGTAATTAATTATTAGTTAGAGAGTTTTGGAGTGTCTTATTAAACGGAGAGGACAATGCCACAATTTAAATTTCCTCAATAAATATTTAGTATTTACCCAATTGAATATGTAGATGTTGAAACAAAAATTTCTTAAAGAATATTTTTGCTCAGATAGAAGGAACGCAGCAGCAAACATTGAACTTACAACACTTTTGAATATTAATTTTTTTTTTACATTAAAAATTAAGAGGCTTACACACGCACATAAGCAGGTAAGGTCACTTTTGTTTTCTAACTGAGACAATAGAATTATTATTTATATCCACAATAATATTATAAATGCAAAATTCACTCGGTCTGTCTGTCTGTCACATGTGATTGCATAAAAACCGTCGAACCGATTTTGAAGCAATTAGATGCAAAGAAAGCTTCGAAAGATATAAGCCTGAAAACGGATATGACCTACTTTTTACCACGGAAATAGATCTGTTATCTTTTCACGGCTGATCCGCCAAAATAAGCTTAATGTCATTCAGTGAAGAAATAACTTGCATCCTCAATATACGCTAATTTATGATTTAAAGTAAAACGGAAATAATACCAAGGTGTAGTCCAGGCAAGCGAAGCTGCGGACGACGTCTGCTAGTTTACCTGCATATTTCACAATGTAAATAAAACGAATCACAACCTAAAACCATTCTGAATATTAAAATACAGTTGTAACTTGTGAAGTGTAGAAAGCAGTTAATAAGATTTCCGTCAAACTCGAAAGTTCTTGAAATTTTAATTACGCTATTTCTCGTTATTCTACTTCTCGACAGCTTCTTTGAATGTCATTGTTGCCTGCAGCGTCTTTTGATCGAGGAATCTCTTTTATTGTTTCACGGGGAATTTGTGAGAAAATGGACATAAAATGAAATAAATTTTTTAAGTCCCTAATAATATCGCCCATGATATTTCGAAAAGAAAAACGCTGTCGGTATACTTTGCGATTCATAAAATAAGAAACTGTTTGAAATTTACTTTCTATTGTTGTAAAATTGGGAATTCTTAATTTGATTATAAACGAAATGTACTTTTATTTTATACGAAAAAAAAATAATTATTCTTTTTTATCGCTTTTGTACGTTTTCGAATTCAAATTCGCCAGTCCAGAAGATTTTGTTCTTTTTATGAATTTATTTTTGAAGACGCGTAGTCATTCTTTCACTGTCGGAATAGGGATTGCCTTTTTTAAATATTTTACTAAGGTTCCTGGACAATTCGATATTTTACAAATTCCTGGCGCAAAGTACCCAGCTGTAGAGCTTTTTGAATATGATACAAAGTCCACATAAATACTAGAAATGTAGCTTGAGAAAAAAAACGCGAGGCTGATGAAGTCATAGGATGGAGTAGTGTACTAATAGGTTCTTCCATTATTTTTAATTTTTATATAAGGTCTCTGAAAATTTACTCCCTAAATTTCGAACAATACATCTACCACGAAGAAATGATTGTTGAAAATAAAAGTATGAAAAAAAAAACTACAAGAGTTTGTGTATTTGTACAACAACGAATTCACGAACCGAAGAACGAATACATAAAATATGCATAACAAAAGCTGCTAAAACTTTTCAAAAAGTTTATTTCACCTCACGCCATGTTAAGAACATCTTATTAACCGTTCCGTCGAAGTATAAAATTAAATAAAACTAAGTCCAAAAAATTGAAAAGATAGCCATGAAAACTTACAGTACTTACCAAATTTGAATCATCTACGCAATAATACCCGGACAGTTCATCTACAGGGCATTTTTATTACATCTAAAGAATCTTTTATGATATCCCATTGATGTATTTTTTTGAAGATGGAAAATTAGAAGCAGCATTAAGAGTAGAATACTGAAATGGATTTCTTAAACCAATCTATATTTTTAGGAAAAAAATATGCATATATGCTACACACTCAACTACCGATGAAGCACTGCAATAGCGGCCGTATTACGTGTGAGGATTATAGAACTTCATAACTTACTGGCGGTCTTACTTATTTACGGCGCACTTACGGTGTTCAAGTTGACGCGTGCGTACATAGTCAACTGACTTACTAGGGGTGTACTAAGTTAAATGCTACGTAACAAGTCCTTTCATAATTTACGCATTAGCCTCGCTAAACTATCGCCAATCATTACCCGAACGGACGCAAGCTGATTGCCGTGCCAGATTGCCCGGATGGCCTCCAGTAGACCGTTACGAGCAAAACTAACTCGTTCAATCCTTCTGTGAACGTGTACTGTTGTTTTAATGGACTTTTAACGCTTTAATAAAACAAAATTGCCTTCTGTGCGTCTAGAGACATTATGTGAAAGCCCTATTAGAAAAAATGGCGATAACGTGAGAGACACTTACTTATGTAAATATTGTAAACCGTGATAATCAAACTTTCTTATTTCTCTAACACATATAAACTCTTTGTTGTGGGTGTTATAAGAGAGAATAGATTTAAGTTGACCCGGGATATCTTGAATTATTTCAATCATGACAACTGGTTGGGTGTTAATAGGTCGAGTAGAAAGTATTTTTGTATTTCTTTTTTTTTAGTTTACTTGGTTTTGCTTTTCATATCAGCATGTCAGTATCAATTTTATTGCACAAATACAGCTTAATTACGCAATTCATTTAGGTAGAGAGCTATGGTTGGAAATCTGCTTATAACCGTTTGAATAAATTAGTAATGTTACAAAATATTATAACAAAAAGAAAATATGATTTTTATAAAATATAATTAAAAGATCTTCAATAGCTAGATCGTATTTTGACTCAAACTTCTAAAAATAGATATTTATAATATTTAAAGGAATTATTGCCTAAATTAATTCCTTAATGAATTAATTTTTTTAACAACATATACATCAAAACAACGTCTAGGCCCCAAACTAAACATTAGGTAGCTTGTGTTTTGGGTACCAAGCGAAGACACCACATACATATAACAACCAAGACCCGGTACCAGTATCAATATTCATCATATAAATGCTGACCCGACCTGGGATTCGAACCCGAATCCGAATTCGGACCATTGTTGTATTTCTGCAACAAAGTTAAAATGAAAAGAAGTAGGTGAAGAGAGAATTTAAATAAAACAAAAAGAAACTATGATTGTAAATCTGGATGACTCAAAAGACTTGCGTAAGTATAATACATTCTAAACATTCCAAATACATTCCTGAAAAAATCAGGGCCGTACCTCACGTAAAATGGTGGAAACACGAAATACATACCTATTACACGAATAAATGTCAGGAAAAGGCGTGGAAAATGACAACATCATTTAATTGTTCAAAGTTAAACGTAAATAAGAATTTATATACAACACATTCCCAATGTTACCTCCGTATAAGCGAATCTACAAATCACATTAATCTTGGCCTTTTTTACTCTTTTGTAATTTTGCTAACAACAATTAATGAGCGGTCGAAATAATGCATTAAGACGTTCGATGTGATAAACACATAGCTAATCGCTAAAACTTGTTCGATAAGGCAATCGCTACGCGAACTTCTGTATTTACTGAACATACATCGAAAAGCTCGAATTAAGTCTTGAAACAAACAACAGCAAGTACTCTAAGTTCACTTCGCGCTTTCAGTCTAGACACCGCACCGTTTATTATAATATACAGTGTATATATCGATCTAATTTGTTATTTATTAAGAAGTGTTGTATTATTTACTCATTATCGGATGAAGTCTTCGTTTTTAGCAATTTACAAATAATTGCCATTGACGAGATTCTTGATTTTCTTTTCAATTATTTGCATTTTCTCGGTAAGCTCATTACGTATTTAATGAATTCATAATCAATTTTCAAACAAACACTTTAACTCAATCCAATGAGCCAGGATTTGTAAACTGTGCCCGTGACTGCTCCTACTTAATATTTAGTCTGTACAACTTCTTCGGGTTAGTTTACTTTTTCTTTTGTAACTTTTTTAATTATTAGATACTCTACACTTTTGTAAAATAGAGTTTTTTTAAATTCCTTAAAATATCAGTCAGTAGGTATTAAACTAAAAGTGATATACTCGTTATATGCCTCTAGTAGATTTCCTCGCCTCTTTAAACATTTTCCTTCACTACTAGCTTTTCACTTTGATTATGAATATAATGGTACATATACGGTAGTTGTACGTTTTAGATAAATATAAATTTAGAAACAACTCATTGGTACATGCCCTGGGATTCGAACTAACTCCTTCTAAACAAAAAGTGTGCTGGCTACCACTCGGCTATAACGACATCAGAAGTGGACATACAACGCCATATTTTATAAAATATATAAAGTATATATTATTATTTTTATTTGATAAATTCTGGATTCATATATCTTAGAAATTTTATATTTAATTCATATCGTGTTGCCTCCTAACAACAATAGTTTACTCCTGTCAGTTTGCTCCAAATGTCGGTACGAGGATGGCGAAAGAGTTTACTCTAGGGAGTTTCTGCCAACTGCAAAAGGATCTATGGTGCAATGATATAAATAAAATACGAAGTGCTTTCTTTACCCTCTTCTAGCAATATCAGTACAAGCTAACGCAAATGATTGTAATTTTTTTGTTTTAAATTCAATGTACTTGCATTCTCTATTAATTAATGATGATACGATTTTTCCTGTATAGATCAGGAAATTTATTTGAACAATTTTCAAGATATCTGGATAATGTTATTAAGCCTAGAGCTGTTATTTATGTGAATATATATCATCCTCTATTTAACTTTATTCACTCGTCTACAATTTTGTGTTGGGACACTGAAAAAATGTTTCGTGAATCAAGGAAATATTATTTCAAAAATAATATTTTCAAAATTATGAAAACGTTTTCACGCAATGAATTATATTTTCTTTCGTTTTTCCATTGAATAAAATTTTCGTTCGTTTTCATGTATCTGTCCTTTGATTTCGGTGGTAGACAATTTTCAATAATAGCTTTTGCAGCTTCTTGTATTTCAGGTGATGTTAAAATGTCTTCATCACTCGTAGAACTCATTTTGAATAAATATAGTAGATAAAGTTAACATAAACTAATTGTATTGACACCTGTATTACAATAATAAATATAGTTTAGGTAATTTTGCCGCCAATTCGCCGCGTTCCAATGTAGATTTCTAATTTTTTAATTTTTTTAAATTAATTCAATGGCGCATTCTTTTTGTCTTGCCAGTTCGAAATTTAATTAAAACTTAGATGAGTTATCTCTTTAGTTATCAAAGTTCGGGTTTAAAAGAGTTTGTTCTATTTTCAAATTACATATTCCACCGCTCGAGCGCGCCTGTTAAAAACATTGCGGGACACTTTCTGGTCCGGTACTGCAAGTACGATTTATCCCAAAGAAGATTGTGCAAGATATGGTCGTATATCGTAGCATCTTTGAGAAAAAAAAATAAACTCAACCGTCTAGATGACGTCAAAGAGACAATTTCAACGCCAGATAAATTGTCATAAATATCTGGCGAATCCGTAAAAAGTAAAAATAGATATTTTATAAAGTTGTTTCATTACCTTATTCCTTTAAATTTTAATAATCATTTGCGCAGTCCAACATTTTATTCCAAGCCCAATAGAATTATGTATACAATTTAGCCTCTCCCAACTGCCATAAGCGTGGAAAATTTGAGAATGGGCTACCTTTATTGCTGCGGTTAGTTTGCGCCGTACCCCTGTACCGGAAACGATAGCATTAAATCGCGGGCCCACAGCGGGACACGCTCTAAGTTATATCCGCTATAACGCACAGGTACTTTGGTATGTACCTTAAAGTAACAATACATTTACTTAAGTGTATTATGAATGGTACCCGTAAAATTCGAATTCAAATACAACATTTGTTTATTCAATACAAATACAATACAAAAACTTCTTGAAATCCAAGTTATAGTTACAACCGGTTTGGATATCTGGTATATTCCGTGGTATTCATATTTATTTTTTTAAATAAAATATCTAAAGTATTCCTTTTTAAAATTATTATAAGTACTATTTAATTGTAATAGTTTCTTCGAAAGTTTATTGTTGCTATGAATACAATCACCCATAGAAAAATTATAATGTTTGTAAGTTTTAATCTAGGAATTGTAAGCATATGCTTACTTCTAGTATAAATAACGTGGCCATCGCCTACTTTAGGAAAAGGTTTAGACAGTACTAAGAACGATTCCGGCGTAGATGCATAGTGATATATAGACTATGAAAGAAATTAAAATAAATATTTCTTCTACTAATAAAAAAGCATTCAATAATTCAGCAATGTTGCTGTGAATCGAGAAAAGTTAAAAGGTTACCTAAAGCTTTCGTAAACATGCGGCGGTGCGTGGTCGAGTAAATCGTCGCATCGATGTAAAATAGTATTGTAGTTAAGTGTATAAGAATTCTTATTTGGTGAAAATGTATTTTTTCTTTAAAAAATATATTTTTAATATATATATTACAATCTATACACCGCCATTTATCAACACACCACCAAAGTATTATTCATATGGACCCGAAAGTATAATTTTGTTATCCAGGCAAATAAGACTACTATTCTACACCGTATTATTAAATTTTACTCTAATTTCATTCTCGAGAAAGTTCATATTAGTTGAAAGTTTATTTTTGACGATACAGTGATTTATAATGATCGAAGCTTATGTATTATTATTTACGCGGAAACTAATACGCTGCTCACCATGTTTATTTTAAATTCATTTATGCTTATACTAGCGACCCGCCCGGCTTCGCACGGGTAGCAGAGCATATAAGCTGTAATGTTTTTTTCTATCGTAGTGTCATATCAGCTTGTTGCGTCGAATAGTAGATTGAATTTAATTACATTTAAATGTGACGTAAGTTCATCCTATTTGGAGTATTTTTAAGGTATTTCATTTCCAATTCTATAAATATTACGGCCGGTCGGCGCGGCGCGGCGGCATCCGGCTGTTCGCGCGATATTTTTATTTCGCGATAGCTTCTAAGACATTAATTTAAATTAAATAGTGTAAAATCACAATGTACATGAAATGCTGAAGGTAAATAACGTATTCAATTTGATAAGGGTTAATACTGTATCCGTATACATTGCTTTCAAATTACTTCATCATATAACACCATTTTTTTAAACATAAAAATAGGTATATTAAGCTATCCATAAAAGGTACGAGTAGACATATGCTATCGCGGACTTTTCTTTCGTCCCATAAAAAGACACAATTTCTCCATACATTATTTTGTTATATCTCAAAGGAATTAAGACAGCGTTTTCGACGAAAGCTCCCACCCGGCTTGATTTTTTTCCGACTTCTTCTTCAATCATCGTTATATTTCAACTAATTTCTACAAAAAATTAATAAATTATACACATGAACCTTTTTCTTGAATCCAGTTCATTGGTATCAATAATATGCCAATTCGTTCGGTAGTTTTTGAGTTTAACGCGTTCAGACAGACAGACAACCAGACGCGGCGGTGTACTTTATTTTATAAAATGTAGTGATTCTCTATTTTTAGTACCTATTTCATTTGGTTAACTTCTCGTACTTGGTCTTCGGACGGACTCTGCTCAGCGATCAAGTGCAGCAAATCTGTAGACGAGTAACATAAATTGAGATATATGTTACATGTCCACAGATTTAAAGACTATATTTCGTTCTCGATTGTTCGAGACGATGACCGTTCCAATTTCGAATTTGGAATTTTTCCGCTTACGAAAAAGTTTTTCGTTCACGAATTTGTTTTTCGATTATTTTCTCAGAAATAGTAATGGTTATTTCTAAGAAATGGTTTTCGCGGTTGATAAACCATCAGTCTGTAATAGAATTAGATCAAATTTTTGAGGTTTGGTCTCTGAAATTAAAAGAAATAAGGTTCTAGAATAACCTCTGAAAATTCATTTATCTTCTATTTACGAATTTGCCAGATATTTATAAAAATTCGTCTGATGTTGAAATTATCCCTGTGGTCCATCCGGGCGGTTGAGCTTATTTCGCGGCCTTCCACGTTAAAAAAACAGAGTTAAAAGTAAATAAAAATATGAAGGGAAACTCACAACGTCAAATGAAATTGTAATCGACATAAATCGATAAAAATATTATAACTTTATTAAGATAATATAATTAGTAAACATCTGTTTAAATGACGTCACAGAGATATTTTATTAATAAATTTTTGGAAAAAAAATAACTATGAAAATTACAGATCTCATTTTTTTTCGAAAGAAAGGTAATAGATTGGTCTGTATTTCGCCGGAAAAAATATATAAAAATCATGTGTTAAACATTTTGGTCCAAGTTCATTATATATGTGTAGGCTGTATACCATAGACTAAATAAATTATATTCGTTTCAAACTAGACTGAGTCTTAATTTGACTTCGTAGACGACACAATTTATGTAGCGTGACGATATAATACGAAACCTATTATTTTGTGAGTACTCCAGTGTATTTAATTTTTAACACACAATTTCACAAAGTAAATACATAAACGAAATGACCTATTATTATAGAAATATGTATATTTTTTATTTTTTCGTTAGCTACTCGTTCAGCTTTCGAGCCATAAACTGTTTGGGGCTATGGAAGTAAGTATATGGTTTTGGCTAAATTTTTGTGCAAAGGTTCTTTAGGGTGTTCATACTAATAGGTTCTCTATATTCGAATTTTAGCTTCAAGGGACGGTAGACCTTAGAAGTGGATATTAACTTTAATTTGATACCTCCACGCGTATCTAAGAAAAAGGGTCTTGACAGACAGACATACACTAACTGACGGAGACGGACGGGATTGATCGTATAAGGATTCGTTTTTTCTTTTAAGGTACGGAACCCTAAAAATTAAAAAAAGTTTACTTTTCATAATGTTAACGCATTGAGTCGTGGTACAGATAGCTCGGTTCGGTCAGTGAACATAATTTGGCGACAAAACTCTTTCGTGTTCTTAAAGTCAACATTCAAAAGTTAACGCCAGAAATTTTTGATGCAGGTATATGGGATTTGTCATTTGTGCAACTAAAAATCACGTATTTTTTGTATAAATACAATTACAGAAAAAGCAATATTTTCATTAAATTGTTCTGCTGATTTTCATTATTTTAGATTTGTGGTAATTTATTATTTCATAAATTAAATTAAGAAAAGTTTTCCAGATTCAATATATATATAACTAACTGATTGTATTTTCAATGCCTGATTTTAATAAGAAAGCTGAGATTTGACGCTTTTTGCTTTTGACCATGGTTAAAAAAACATTGCAACAATATTTTTTTGTATTGAATTCATAAACACAATAAATAACGAATATAATTAAACAAATAAATTTAATAATAATCCACGTAATATAATACAAAGCCGTTCATAATAACAAACATATAACGAACATAACAACAATACATAATCAATTTATTTTTACTTTCAATAAGTGTGTGTAAACATCCTATATTGAATAAAAACTTTTTGAAGTTGAATTTGAAAAACATGTATTTATTATAAGTTTTTCCTGGAGATAACGAGATTGATACCTAAATAAAAGTTCACGCGGAACCCTATACACAATGCAATTTTTCAATTTCCATAGTCACAAAACGTATTCACCAGTCTGTCTGCACAAATTATGCCCGCGTGACGGACTCCAATCAACTTGTTGCTGGCTCAACGCTGCCAAATGGCCTTTGCGTTTGGCACGACAGCTTTTGCTTTGGCAAGCTTGCCAGAGCGTTTATGTTGGCATTGTGAGGTTTCGTCTATTGAATTTACGTACTATTGACGTGGAAAAGATCATTTTAAAGGCAATATTATTTATTACTATGAAAAAGTTTACAGTTTTCCTTTTATTTAGTTTTTATTTAGGCGTATTTTCTGTAACTACTTTACGAAAACATAGCACCCGATGTTATCTTAAATTATAGCGTGCATAATATAATATTATGAAGCAATTATTCTGATTGCAGAATAGAATTTTAAAACTTATATATTCCTAGTGAAATAAATAATAAACATAATATTTTGAGCTATACAACTTGTAACAGAATTAACCAAAAACCTGCTACGCCCCAACAAAGTAGGTAATTGCAGATCCGCAAGGTCGTGAGTTCGATACATACCCGGGATAAATACTGTATCAATGAAAATTTTTATTCGTTCCGTGTCTGGGTCTGAAATATTTAAATATCTGTTGTAAAAACAATTTTACTATATATATATATATATCACACGTCTAGTAAGTACCCATAATACAGACTCTGCCAAGTTTGGAACCGGATGGCCGTGTATAAGATGTCCCTGGTATCATTATTATACTCGTATTAAGACTACGTAAATTTTTGTGAAATCGCTGTCAGTTATTTCGTAAATTGTGAAACTAGAGCTTTTAAAGTCTATTGAGACGAAGTGTACTTCGGCTGTAATTTATTTTCAATCCTACCAACTTTTATTAAAACTTAATAATTTTAAATTAATGGAAAATTTTGGGCACTTCAAAATAGTTTAAATGGATTCAGCAAATTTTTCTGAACAAAGTTGTTCCTGCTATCTGATTAATTATGTAACAGACAAACAATTTTAAACTTCAAATAACAGTGGAAATATTTACAAACACACAGTTGTATACGATAATATTGACACATACAAAATTTTTCTTAAATATAAACTAATATATCAATAGTACAACCTTTGTATATAATTCAGGAACGGAGTATCGATTAGTCCCGCACTCCACCCGGATTATAAGTGGATGTTATTTAAACTCGTAGCCGGCTGGTGCTGGTTGATAACGTACCAATTATTCGGTTTAACGAATCAGTGATATCAAGATGATCCCTATGAAACTGATTAAAGGGTTTATAATATTCTAGGGATTTTAAGGCGATAAATCAAATTGTATTTATGACACGTAGCGTCTACGTCACCGCCTATCGCTTTAATTACTTGCCCCTAAGTGAAGTTTCAATTACTTTTGTTCATAATAATATTTAAAATAGAACCGACAATTGATGGGGTAGACGGGTTCTCGAGTGGAGGCCACGTATTGGGAAGCGAAGTGTTGGACGCCCTCCGGCCAGGTGGACTGATGACCTGAAGCACCATACCGGGAGTAATTGGATGCGGAAGGCGGAGGACCGTGTGTGGTGGCGAGCCTTGGGAGAGGCCTATATCCTGCAGTGGAGAGACACGGGCTGATGATGATGATGATGAATATTTGAAATATTTGTAATAAGTTTATTATTTTATTTTATAATTAAATATACAGCGCTGGCTATTACAATATTTATTTGACGTAAAAAATATCCCTTGTGCTATGAGGAATAAATTAGATTTTTCTCAATAAGCCGTGTTCGACCTAATATTTGTTTATCTGTCTGTCTGGTTAGAAAAGTCTCACTTGAAATATCGATCAGTATATTTAATGCGAGTTATGTATATTGTTAGTAAGTGGTAGATTGAAGATTGTCTGTTTAAAATATATTTTTTGTAACAATATTATACAAATGAACAAAATTCCTGATCAAATAGTCCGCACGGTTTTATTGGAACCATCAAAAACGTTAAAATCCACTGAAGTGAATCGAAATGCCATTAGATGTGAACAAACAGACAAATTGAACGGCTCTTAGTTTTAATTATATCAACACTATGTGTTTATAATATAGACATTTTTTATTGTTTACTTTATCTCACAATACGTTTTTATATACAACATATACTATAAAAAATAGAGAATAAAATATCGGTTTGATTGTAATCTTCGAAAGGTCCAGCGGATATCAAAACGATCTGTCAAAGTGTCCAAGTGATCTGCGGAAACCTTTACGATTTCAAAGAAAAAGCCTTCAATATGTACAATCAATTTATTACATCAATATGATTAAATGATAATGATTCGACCTTATAATTGTACTCGCTGTACTTTTATTGGGGACTATTTAGAGGTAACAAAATAAAAATCGACTCCAGTATTTTGTCATATATTTGTAATAGTTGTAAATATATTATCGTTGTTAGCTTTTTAGTTTAAGTTTTCGAAGTCTGTATTTAATCCTTTTAGTAAAAATGTATTTTATCTTTAAAATTTGAGTTATAAGTAACAGTAATTTATTGGTATTTAGTATGAATATGGCTTCTAAACCTGCTGCTCAAATGAGACCGCGTTGTTTTAAGGAAACTGTCGAAGAGTTTCTTGCCGGTTCTTCTCCTTCTAGTTTTCTGAACCGGTACCTAATCAATACATTTTGATTGATTGATAATAAGTGTGTGTAAACGTCTCACGTTGAATAATTTTTTTATTTTATTTTGAGTAATCGCAGTATCATCCCCGAACTCCTAAATGTTAAGGAATGCTGTAGCTTCCGCCATCATCTTTACAGTATGCGATGACTCTCAGATGCAAACACTTGAAAATAAAAATAGAGCTGAAACACACTATACGTGCCTACTATAAGACTTGAGGGTATATCTCGATTTTCTTGAGATTCCATCATTAGATCCTGCGATGGTGATAACGGGACCACTTCGGGCGTAGACCCTTTCAAACAAAGAAATTATTTTCTAAATCGTTCACAACTAATAAAGATATCGGTGAACATACATAAATAACACACATAAAGACGAACATGTCCTAGTTCATGTTTATGTATGTTTTTTTTTTCGCCTTTTGTAATTCGGTTACAAAGAAATTACTTATTTTAATTGATACTTGAAATCCAACGTCTAAAAAGCTAAAATGGGGTTGAAAGCTGCAAAACATAGTAATCAACGCAAAGCGATACTTACCTAATCACATTTATTATTTTCCTAATATCGTCATTGCCAACACACGCAATCTAACAAGCTTAACTTACGTAATTCATATATTTATGATAATGATGCCAATATTACACTTTCAACATCTATATAATACGGGCACAAAGTGGTTTACTGAAGCTAGGATCTTATAATATTTATTGCCTTAAACGCCTAGTCTTCGTCTGAGCCCCTATGGAATTGATAAAGCTCTACTTTCGACTCTTCAAAGCTTACATCGTTATTAATAATGGACGGTGTTAAAACTACACTAACTCACTTTAAAAACTGAGATGAAATAATATATTATCCCGAATATCTTATTCATGGACGTGTTTATACGTCCATGAATAAGATATTCGGGATAATAAGTTTTTTTACATTCGTGATAAAAACTAACAAAAACTGCCTCTCGTTTTAAGTCAGTAAAAAAAATATACGCAATAGTTGATACCAGAATTTAATATAAATCATAAATTCAATTCGATTAGTGAAGAAAATTTTCTTTTCAATTTAAATCTACACATGCATGTTTACTCTCAAAGTTATATAATGAATTTTTATGTTTTAAAGCAGATCACAAAAACGAGAAATGAAAATACGTGTAGAGGACTTTGAAAATGCCAGTCTGGGCAGTTGCGTATTAATGACTGCGTTTGTTATGGGCTTTCTTATGGGCAAAGCTCATAATTATCAACAGCTAAGCAGCTTTCTGCTAATTTAATGATACCCAAATTGATACCAAGCTGACGTCTGTTACATTATTCAGCATTTTAATATTTTAAGTCACCGCTAAATATTTAATTTGTATATTGTCGTACATTTTAGTCAAAGTTAACTGAAATTACAGAGACAGCCGCCGGCAGAACTGGGCCAACGAAATAAATAAAATATTCACCGACCCACGAACTTTCATTATTCCGCCTTATACACAACATTTTAACTCGGCCATGATAACGGTCGAGAGGAAGTATTTTCAAAGGGTTTTGATAAAAGGTTGAAAAAAAATTCATTAAATATTAAGTAATCACGAACATAACTTTGTTTATTATGAGAGAACATGCGAGCTTTTCACAATGAAAGTTTACCTTTTATGGCTGCCAAGCCGATGAAAGTTAAATAAGTTTCACCAATTGATTTTTTTAAACACCTTGTAGTTTCTTATCACGAACCAGTTTTAGACTCTATCTTGGGCTGATAAGTGCAGACTTTAAAAAGGTTTTTCAGGGTCGAGTGATTTGCTGTAGGTTACTTAAGAACGCTTCAGGTCGATAAGAAATATGAGAATTACACTAAAAAAATCGTATATATACGAGAAATATGTCGAAATTCTAATTAACGTATTTTTTAAATGTAAAAAAAATTTGTTTTGCTGTCTGCTTATTAAATTTGAATAAAACACTCAACCTACACTTTGTCGCTTATAGCGATTTCGAAATAATACTCCATTTTACAATCATATGTAAAATGTAATATCCCATTTTTATTTTTTAATTTATTTAATTAATTCATAGCTTCGGATGTATTACACATTTCTATAATTTTGGCTTTTATGAATATCAATTTTAGGCTTACTTTCATATATTAAGAGGTACTTTTTTCATCCACATCTGATCTACCTACAACTCGATAATATATCCTAATTTTGCTCTCTCTTTGCCGTTGTCTTCCCACCTTTTTCAATTATTTATAAAATATATTAACTACCCGTAGTGAATGTCTATTACGCCTAAACTTTTAGTTTCAAAAGCAGAGTATACCTATCCGATAATAATTAAAACTAATATATTATAATTACTAAATGTGATAATTGTTTATATAATATTTGTTTCCTTAGTAACATGTACCTCTAAGTATTGAAATTATCGGTTACGATAAAGTCACTTACGTATTTTTAAACGATATTTCAAGTAAAATTTCAAGAATGTCATTTGTATATTTCTTAATATTGCTTAATATATAGGTAATTATGTAGTGCATGTTATATTTCCATTGTCTCAGTATCACCATCACAATTTTGTAAGTAAATCGCGATTTGAAGTTTTTTCATTAAAAACTATTTTTTTCTCAATATGGGACAGCTAAAACTCTATGAACTAAACTAAAAGCAAAAACTAAAGAAATAAAATTCACTCATCAAGCTCCTACGGGAGCATTTCAGCTAAAACTCTATTGTACAAAATGTAAAGAAAGAAAATTAACTCATCAAGCTCCTACGGGAGCATTTCACCTCTATGGCACAAGAATAAGAAAAAATACCAACGCAATGGCTTCCTCTATTAGACATTCATAAAGGAATAAAAAAGATGATGCTTCTCGTTGGAAATCATCTGGTAAAGCGCTCACGATCTGTTGACATTTAAAAGTGCCTTACTGGAACCAATTGCATGAACGAATAGTTTGAATTCCGACAAAAGCTTTCATTTAACAAACTTGTGGCGAAAATTCAAATCATGTTCGATCGTTATATGATGGGACATATATAATACATCCGAGATAAGTAATTAATTCTCCATCTTCTATGTGATATATCTTTAAGTATACATGTTTGTTTACGGTATGGATGTAGTGATAAATATTACATATATTCGTTTAAAATTCGCGTTACGGGTTAGCTGACATTTTGATGAATTAGTGTGGAGGTAGCGTCTCAACGTGACAAATGGTTTTCGGATTATGCATGATTATGCATATATGATATGGATGTACTTGATTCAACTCGCTTACATATTAACTGAACTTGACAACGCTTATCGATGCTTTAAAAATTTTTTGTTTAAAAATTTATTGAGATTACTCAAAAAAAAAAACTATTAAGTAGACATATTTTAGGTTATCAAATTAAGTAGTGCGCATGATGTAAAATTATTTCTTTATTTTGGTACATACAGAGCCAAGTGGTGCACTTACGTATATGGACGTATTCCAAGTGTAGAGCTTACCAAACTAACAAAGTTGCAAGTGAGCAAATAAATGGCGCAAACTGACGCGTGACCGAATTTTTTCACTTTTCTTTTTTTTATTTTTTTTTTTATTTGGTAAGCTTTACGCACTATAAGTTTGGACTGCTTTTAGCCAATAACTTGGTATACTTAAATTCTACCGACGCCTCCGATAAATCAACATTGTTGAGAGGTTCCCTATATCTATACCATTGTTAATAAAATGTTTTTTTTTTGCTAAGCTCGTGTATCAGAAATTATACAAAAAGTTAATTCAATGTGGTTGCATAAGATGAACGTCATGTTTGAGTCGACTACTTAGTACTGGACTTAGGAGATGGATCATCAATTTTATGTAGGTAAAAAGAAAACCTAGCAGATTTTTGTGTATTTCATTAAAATTAATAATTAAAAACTGAACATAAAAAAAAAGTGAACATAAACTATTCATATGCAAATAAGACTGGGACAGGGAACCTGTTAAGAAGAAGCGCCAAAAAACAATTATCAAAACTCAGATATTTCTCATACTTAAGCATTTTACAACATATTCATATTTCAAAGCTCAATTTTTAGCATAAACAAATTTTCTTATTTTATTTACGAAATAAATGAAACTCGGTACAAGAGAAAATAGAGAAAATTTTACTGGTTTAATTCTCAAAACGTAACACCGACCGTAATACATGCGTCCGATAAGGTTTGTGTTAGAACTATTCTCAACGCGGAGAGGGAGCGACTTGCGATATTAGTTCGGGATGTCGGTTGAAGAAAACGAGATCGGGCTAAAGATACGTATGTATGGGTATGCATGGGAGATGGTACTCTTCCGTTTGCTGATTTTAAGCATATAGAAAAAACTTTAACTTAAATTTAAATTTGTTTCTATTTTATATGCTGAATCTGCGTGGTTTTAGAATCTGTTTAGGTCACACGTCTATCATTTGTATACCATAGTACAGTAAACAGCAGTAACTGTACACTATGTACTAATTTTATTTTATTGGATTTTTGTTTTTCGTTTTGTTGTGACAAGGAAAAATGTTAATTTCCTTTGTGTTTTTTCTCAACACTTAATTCAAAATGCACAACACTGTTATTTTGTGAATATCTCGTCGGTACATTTCGTATTTATTTATTGAAGAATATATGTCTATATATCAATATTAAATATATTAGACTTTTCAGAGCCTAAATATTTAACTAGAATAAATGATTGGAATTTAAATAGACTTAAAGTTTTGACTTACTTATTGTTTATAATTTGATTACGCTATCTATACACGCTATAGGTACATAATATTCAAAGGCATATGAGCGAGTTTGCCAAGTAGCGGGATACAATGGTATAGTAGTAACAGGAAAATAAAATAGTATTAAATTTCTCCAGTAAAAGCCTGACAGGAAAACACTAGCAGAACGAGAATAAAAAGCATCTGGATATTGGCTGGCTCGTCTCGACAATCGAACTCGGTCGATGCAACTGACAAACGATACAGTGCTTTGAACTGTTCCGCAAAGAGTTATTGGAAATAACGAAGTAACTTGATGCCATTGGCTTTTGTTGACACTTGTTACGTATAACAGTTATACAACACGTGATAGTGTTGTAATATAAAACCGGGAATACTATGATACTGTGCTATCCACGGTCATGTTTTGAGAGATATTGCTGATTCTAGTTATAGGTGTCTGATTCTACACGTAAGTTGTTGATTTCTGTGACTATTTGATGTCCTCAGTCGATGAAGGCGCACGTTACGGTTGCATCGGGTATGAGAGTTGTTCGCGGAGTGTCGCGCGCGTGTGCTGAGGGCGGGCGGCAGGCGCGGCCGTGGTATCGAGCGGGCCAAAGTAGCGGGGTTGGAAGGGGGTTATTTCGGGCCGAGGGACGGGCGGGAGGAAAGTTGAGGATATAGCAGGGGTAAAGAGGGTAAAGAGAGGTGGCGAGACAGGCGCGCGCAGTGCACCGGCCGCCACCAGCTCGGCCGGCCGCGCGTTCCTAAGCGAACGCGCCGCGACGCGTTGCACGTGCAATCACACACACATACCATATCCACCACCTATCATTTTCCTTAGGTCCTATAATCTTAGACGTCTACAGTGACAAAAAATGTGAAATTTCGATCTGTGGGTTTTGATGTGTTTTTAAAGTGTTTTTTTTTTTATATACCGTTTGGCGGGCTATCCGTGCCCTAGTATTTTAAGCGTGATACACACGGCGGCGCGGCTAACGCACGCCACTCGTTAAGTGTAATTAGTTAATCAATTATGTAACGGGCTTGTCTGTAAACTGTAAATTCAAGTTTATTTTGATTCTGTGTTTAGAATCATACTGTAAATTTAGACTGTCTGAGAATTTTTGGAATCATAGAACACCTGGCTAAAATAGCGTGCAGAGCAATGTTTCGCTCAACTAAAAACAATGGGAACCGACAAGTTGTTTATAATGCTTAAATTGCTTTGTTTTTTATTATTTTCAATAATCAATTTATAAAGAAAAGTCAAAAACCAATACACATTACGAGATAACTGCGACGAATTCTAAGACATTAATCTGAAAGTTATATAGCTGAAAGCTATACGAAAATTGTCGTTGTGACAAGAGAAGATTTATATACACCCATTCTAAAGCTCCTGACCTACCTCCAGCTGTATAAAATCGATTTGGTAGAATAAGATTGTCGTCTAATTTGTTCGGACGGAACTAAAGTGTGGTAACCTGACGTTAATACGAGTTACACGATTTTGCGAAAAGGGGTGAAAAGGGGATGGAAAAGGGAAGGCAAGGGGATTACTTGATTGATGATCGATGTGTTGAAAGCACGTTTAATTAATGCCCGCTGACCGTCCATCGTGCAGACAATCCAAAGGCCCATTATTGCCTGTCCATAGCATGACCCGCGTGTTTTAACATCGACTCGAATCACCTTCAAAGGTTTCGATAAAGCAAAGCCTTTACTTAGGATGGTATTCAAGGCGTAATGTTTGGATGTTGCTAGTGTGTTTGACGTCAAATTAATTTGAAGACGTAACAGTTAAATACTAATTTTGAAATATGATAAACTTAGATGAAACTTCTGTTATTGAATTCTAAAAATTCTAAATTATGTAAAGATAATAGAATTTGAATACATTGGGTGTGACTTTAATCTTAAATTTTATATAATTATGTTATATTTGAAAACATATAAGAAAAGAAATATATGAAGCGTTTATAATTATTAAGTTAAGTTTTTATTTTTTTTATTATTTTATGATTCAAGAATATTATTAATGTCTTATTCTTAACAAGAGAACAGATAAAGCCCCGATATCAGTTTGGCAGTTTTTTTTTGGCTTCTTTCCCTCCATTAAATTTATAATTTTTCAAGATACTTATCCTTTCCTTTAGCAAAATTAAATAATTTATATTCGTAACAAATATATTATTCTAAGGTTAGATACACACTTCAATAAAGTTTGCTCTGGAACAAGGTCAGATTTATTCCGAGTGAATATTTTTTTCATATTCATCTATTTATTCGCATATAAACACTCATTTGTCGTATGCTGGATGTTATTTAACTTTTTGATATTTTTAACTACCTACACATTGGTAAATAAAAAACCCGAATCCGACGGAACCAGCGTTCAGACTTAATCAAACGTGTCCAACAAAGTTCCAACAGCCTCCCACACGACGAAAATTGGATCCAACTGCTTATAAGGGGAAAAGAGTTGAAGACCAATATTGAACTCTTATGTTGAAAATTATGTAGACTTTTATAGCCTTTTCACACGTGCCGGGTACCCGGTGGCGACCTGGCACCCGGCACGTGTGTAAAAGCTCTTTTTATATAATATTAACAGCTCGTAAATAGAATGGCCAAAACAATTTCTTTCGTACTTTGTTACTTTTAATTAATTCGCCTACACAGTAGGTAAACTAATACTTCGATTTTTTTGTTAATTCGTGAAATGAAAATACGAAAATTTTTGTTTTCTTTTAATTTGCCTTACTTTTCTGTACAATATAAATACAGGGTTAGTGTAAGTCTGCCTCAAGCATTTTACGGTTTTACGCAGGTAAATAATGGTACGAAGAAATTTTTTTTTCGTTTAATTAGCCTTATTCCTTGTTATAATATAAAAACCGGTGAAGTGTTAGTCAGCCTCAAGCATGTTAGGTTGTGTAGCTATCGTTTCATTTACGCAGGTAAAGCAGAACTCGGCTGTCAGATAACTTGTATCTAATTTATGGCCTCTTAACTAAATACAGAAATTCCAGTTCCAGGAATATTTGAATATTTGAATAAGTAGAATATTTATACTTACCTGAATGTTGTGTGGTCTACTTGTTAGATTCGTACTGGAAGAGAAAATAAAGTTTCCGAAATCACATTTGATGTGTTCTTTGTCGAAATGTTTGTTTGAACATTAACCTTGATACGGTCGTTTCATGGAAGCTGGTCGTTTCAGTTGCCTATTTGGCCCTTAAGTTGTCGCCGATTCGGTCGACATATTTGGGGTACAAAATTTCCATAAAGAGACAATGTTAAAGAATATTTTTTCTGCCAGTAATTAATTATCAACTCGATCAACTTGATTGGCAGCAGTAATTGCTTAAAGGCGGCTATACGTTTATTCCGGTCGGCACATTCGGTTTAGCTTTTATTTTCATTCGGCAAAGCCTGGCGGTGTTTTCTACTACACTTATTCGAACACGCGCGGCATAGGCCGGGGGGTCGCATAAGCCGCCCGTAACGGCCGAACGCAACCCGAACGATGCCATCGGTACAATTCGGATTACGTTTTGCTTTTCTCCTTAAAACGTGTCATACTAATACCATTAATGATAAAATCATTGTAATAATAAATTGACGACAATATAGAGTGGCCAGAAGAAAAAACTATTCAATTTATCGAAATGTTATCGCTTAATTTATTGTGGAACTTGAGAAATGAATAGTATAAAATATGTTTATAAAAGCTGCACAAAACAACACGTCTTCGTCCGTCCCAAGTTTTTGATAAAACTAGATAACTCTCATCAAAAGCCGAATGCAAAAGCCGAACAATCCAAGCCGTTTAACATGTGTGTAGGGCACTTCGTTTTATCAGGCGGCACAACGCCCACCATTCGGGTTGTTTCGGGCAGGCCGAACGTTTTACCCTCCTCACGTATTCGGTTTACACTGCCCGGGTATACCGAATTACACCAACCCGAACAGATGTATAGCCGCCCTTAGCTAATTTGTATAATTTTACTTTTTTTTATAATAATAGCTGGGACATCCCACACAGAGCCATGAAGTCGCAAAGTAAGCAATTGTTATGCTTTTAATATAGGATACTAGTCAATTGGTATACATACTTAAATATTCTTTTTTCTATAATATACAGTATGGATGCCGTCATTTGTTTGTTCCAAATTTAGCGTGTGGTGTGGTACTGACTGTTTTCTTGAACTTTAGACAACAAGTGCAAGAAGAAATGTCATACATAAAAAACATGAAAAAAGTAATTAAATTCCAGTCTCGTCAACCCTGCACAGCGCACGCGTAACGTAACGTAAATATACCTACTAGGTACCTATGCCGCGTCCGCACGCGCGCGCACAGCCAGTGACTGCTTACATGCTTATTTGAGACTTACCAAAAATCCTCGGTTTGGACAACAAAGGATGATTCATTCATAATGGTGTACCACGAAGTTACAATATTACACAGATATTACACAGGTTTAATTCACAGTTACCACACCAACGTCGTCGTTTATACCTATTAACTTATTATTTTTTTAATTTGTTTGATGTGATGAACATTTCCAATTTGAAAGTATTTAAAGGACTAAATGTTTATACCTATTAACTTATTTTTTTTTAATTTGTTTGATGTGATGAACATTTCCAATTTAAAAGTATTTAAAGGACTAAATGTTGAAGTTTTAATTACATGATAATACAATTTTGTTTTTTTTTTTAATATGCCACTTGAAGTAGTTAATTAATGGCTCTTGCATTTTCTGCGTGATGTCCATTTTGCTCTAGACATTTAGTTACTCACCTAATTTGCTTCGTGCACGCCTCTCAATAATTCACTTTCACTATTTTATTCACGAAATTTTTAAACTACAGTAAGAAAGAATACGATAAAATGCAAACAGCTGATGTTCGCGGGTGTCCACGATCCGGATACGAGTCCAATTAAATAAAGTATATCTGCATTTTCACAAGCACTAAAATAGCGCGACATGTCGAAAAATATAGACGAAATAATCAGTCTTTACGAAAAAAACACTCGGTTCGTAAGTACAACCTTTACAATATCAGGTCACTGTGCGACTAATTACGCTACATCACATGAGTAAAGCAAGCTGCGCCACGCCCCGCTTCACTCCGCATCGCCCGCTTTCCCCACACCACCGCGCTGTCGCTGGACTGTTGGTAAATTTCAAACAAATTTCAAGGCTATTTCCGGCTTTCGGCGTGTACCGCGGTCTGACCCGGCGGTCATAGTGGAATTAGGTTTGCGTGTTTATTTGTAAACCAAGTAGGTAGTATTAAAAATTGATTTTCTCGAAAACGGCTACAATTAAAAATATTGTTTTTTTGGCAAAATTGTTATTGAATACCAGCAGATTTTAAATACAACGGAACTCTGGACGGTTAGTATCCAAACTGTATACACTTTTTTAAACCCAGACATGGAACAAATAGACATGTTCATGCACACAAATATTTATTCCGGGCAGACAAAGACAAAACAAAACACTTGTATTTCAGTATGAATGTAATAAAAACGGATATGAAATCTTTAAATTTTATTGACAATAATATATACGAAACATCTTACAAAATTATATTGTATGGCGTGCATCGCATCGAATTCATTATTGCAACCTAGGGACGATCTTTCAAGTTTTCTTTTTACTGCCCGACACGGTTATGTTGGTCCTAAATTCAGTTTTTAGAACAGTTTTTGAGACGATGTTGTAATAATAACACCTGGGAAAACACTCAGCGCCATCTAGTCCCAAACTAAACAGAGCTTGTATTGTGGATACTAGACAACTGGTATACATACTTAAATATTGTATATACACATAGAAGTCACGGAAACAAATAGACATATTCATGGCTCATGCACACAAATATTTGTTCCGGGCGGGAATCTAACCCGCGATCTTTGGTTCTGCAGTTAGGGTCTCTAACCACTCGGCGAATCGGTCAGTCAATTTTATTGTAACACGCTATCCAGTCCAGGTGTTATTTATAGGTTTATTTTTAGCAAATTCCATATTTCCTTTTTGTAACATTCAGCACTAAAATACTAGGATATGGCACAAAGTTATCATATTACGCGAGGGTGCGCGGGCGACTGACATTTGCGCCGCTCAGGGGCCGTCGGCGGGACACTCCTCCCCGGCACACCTGCGGCACCCGGCCACCTCGCCGCTTTCTCCTGTATACTATTTATTTTTGAGTTTAGTAATCACGTTATTTCAAGAAAAATATTTCTATATCGAAATTTGACCAACCAATTTTGCCAACCAACCATAATGTGGTATTTAAAGAATACCCAATGCCGAGAAAAAAAATTAAAACTGAAGAAAAATCTCCTTGTGTAAGTTTACTTTCACTATACTACTTTCGTACCTAAAAGCACGCTTTTTATGAAAACAGTTTTTATGAAAGCATTTTAAATAAATAAATAAATTTTGCAGTGTAGAATATAATATGTTATAAATGCAAATTAATAACAGAAAATTAATTTCCCCTTTTCAATATAAAAGCGTGTACTACCGAGCGAACGTAGATTTGAAAGCCTTGGAAAAGTCGTCTTGTCGAGCCATTCAAGCGCTTTCAATAGCTTAATAAGAAAAGAAAAATCAATAGGAAGATATCATTAAATTGGAACTAAATTGTCAAATCTTTGTGAAATATAATTATACCTTTTCTTTCTCTCTAATAAAACTATGTACGGATGTCAATCTTTAGACCGTTAATTTATGTTTGATAAAGAAATTCAGAAGATTGTTATACATCCGGTGGGAAAGATTTTCGTGGAACATCTAAAATGAAAGTTTCAATGTTACCTATATCCTTAATATCATCTTGATGAAATTTTAAAGGTCATGCCCATAAATGTTAAATTTCTCAGTTTTGGGACAAAATGTGATGTTAACAGTTAACAACCAGTGCTTAAGTACGAATGTGCGTTAAACGAAGACGGTAAGGTTTACTTTGATAATGGACGTATAGAATTTTATTATTACACTAAGTATAAATATCATTAAAATATCATTTATTTAGACATTATCGTCACTTCAATTTTTATGTTGAAATCAAACGAAATGTTGTAAAGTTAATCGTTTCTGAATATTCGACTTTATAGCCCGTGGTGTAGTTCTGGCACAGACCAGTCAACCTATAGACCACGCTTTAATAAACGTCAGTATGAAAACGAAATCGCCAAAAAGTGGCGGGGTGCGGGGAGAGGTCGGCTAGTTTTCATTGGCTCGTTCAAAATTGACAATTTAATGGCTTCCGACGTGCTTCCAACTGACGGCTCACTAGTGACGTAGTTATGTAGTGTCACTACATAGCCTTGGCGAATGCTACTCCCTGTCAAAGCGTGGTCTATAAGGTTGACTTGTCTGTGAGTTCTGGTAACCTACTCGTAGTAAAATAATTAAATTTATTTTAAAATACGGTTTTTGTAATCATTCATTGTATTCGCCTTTTAGTTTGCTACATTATATTATAGGATGAAGGGCACTTTGTAACAAAAAAAATATATCCAGCGCGGACTTTAATGAACCATGTGGTAAATAATTGATTTTAGTAATAAAGAACAAAGTTCAGTATTGACTCATACTATTTTGTTTAAACATAAAATAACTGCCCTTTAAGAACATAAACATCAAAAATAATGCTACACGAAAATATCTTTGATTTCGATTTTGTGATTCTCTATGCAGCAGGGTCTGATAAACTTATGAAATTGTAGTAGAGTAGTTAATTTAACCTTGTAAGTTAAATATTTCACTATGAAATATATACAAAGTATTTTTAAAATTTATACAAGTATGTATTAACCATGTAAGTATCGTTCATGAGAAACCAAAAATGTAAAAAAAAATACAATTCAAAATTTAAAAAAAAAAACTTTTTTTTTCAAAATCGACGACTTTTTGTGCGTGTCCACCCACCGTGCAGGGACGATATATGAATATAAATAGTGAACCCATTAACTTGTCATCAATTATTATCAATCGTCTCTATCAATTAAATGGCTCGTGACTTTGAATCTGACCCAACTGGGTTAATGTGTAGCGCCTGGGTTAAGTGCATTCTTTTCAATTTTAAATTTATAAAAATATTCCTAATAGGCTTATTTATTTATGTTATGTATGCATTTTACCATCATAATCATTTTGGCTCTATATGAAAGACATAACGTGTATACCATACCATCAGCCTATTAATGTCCCACTGCAGGGGCTTAGGCCTCTCCTCAGGATGAGAGGGGTTGGAGCTTAATCCGCCAGCCAGGACCGACGGCTTAACTTGCTCTCCGAGGCACAGAGTCAGCAATAGTTATGTACATAAGTTAGAAAAAACTTATTGGTATCTACATTCCCTGAGGTTCGAACCACGGTCTTCTAAACAAGAAGCCGGCTTGTTACCACTCGGTTACTACGACATTAAAGTTTATATTAATACATATTTGTATAATCTTTGAAAAAACATTGAATAATTCTACTTTTGAGGTAGAACTTGAAAAAAAATTCTGTGCTCGCAATGAAAAAAAACTGAATACTGAATGAGAAAACACACATAAATCGTTTGTGTCTGCGCTGGGCTAATTTACCTCATCCTTTTTAAATTTTCTTGTTATTTTCGCCAAACAAACATTTTTCCTCCCTTTCAAAAACTTTTACTTAGTGTCTGAATACGTTATATAACCAACTTTTGGTTCAACATTTCAATTTTTCTAGACCCAGCGGTTTGGGTTTCGCCGATATATGAGTCAATCAGTCGGGAAGTCAATTTTTTTTGTTTTTTTTTTTGTTTGTAAATTCTTGATAGTTACGCGAATATATAATGTGTGAAGTTACATTAAAATTCGCTCAAAATATCACATTAACAATTAATTCGCAATAGCGGCTTGTTAGCGAAACTAATTGCTCAACGTCCGCTCATCCGTTTCCCTTAAAAACGGTTACGTATCATCCCTGGCTTAACGAGAAAACGCTGACGCCTCCAGCCTCCGTTCGCGGACCATTCATTTCGAATAATACTGCAGTTTTTCTCCCACTATTATTCTTGCAATAAAGAAACATAATCGAAACGCTCGAAGTTTGAAATGAATATCGTTTTATGGAATCTCATGGACTTGGAAATAGAACAAAGATATAGAGCGGCACAACGCCTGTGAAAATTGTTACTTAAGTGGTTTACTGAAATAAATAACTTAAGTGACACTATATAGATTATAGTTACGTTATACTTGTGAGCTAACCGTTATGTCTTTATTTAAGCCTTTGATAGGTTTACATCTTTTGTTTGTAACTATCTTTTGTTTTTTGAACGATCACTGAACGATTCAAACAACTAATAATCCTATACTATGACCTGGGTGAAATATTTTCATGACGTTTAAAAATGTTTTATCTCAAACAGAAATCGAAATTCTTCGTACATTTTCGGTGTATTAACGCTGCAATTTTATTAAACTCACAAAGGCAGCTAGTGTTCATACGCAACGAAAACAATTTGAAATAAATTGCTAAAAATATAAAAGAATTTTAATTTACTACACGAAATGCGGAAACGAAAGGTCAATAAATCATCCCTTAACGTATGTTCGATCACGCATGATTGCTTACGTATTATGTGGTGGGATTGGCTGCTGTCATTTGTTTTTCGGTTGACAAAATGAACTGAATAAGGTTACCAGTTTTTATTGCCTTTAAAATTTTTTTTTGATATACAATACTAACTTTTATAGTAAATACAATTTCAAAATTATGTATTTGTTAATTAATTATAGTTTTGAAAATTAATAATAAAGTATTCTTTAACAGAAATACACATCTGTGTGTATATAGAACAATAATATAATGTTTACCTACAGCGTTATGAAAAAGTATAAAATGACCGATGGCGTCGTAGATCGGAATTTTTTATCGTAATTAATTTCTATTGTACGGTGGTTAACGAAAAGCGTAGGCTGACCCAATAACAAGTAATGGATTATCCTGACCTAGTTACCTACTGAAAGACGTGACTACAATTCTTTAAAGAAATATGTGACTGCGGTGACGAGCGTTTCTATACGTGTTTGTAATGCCCATGTTATCGATTTAATATATCGTGCGTTAGGAACAACTGTCAATACATAATGTTATATCGTTGAATATACTGCGTTGGGATAATCCGAATCAAGGGGAAATTTACAATTATTCTGCAGTTTTTTTTTTCTCCTAGGTTTTATATCAAGCTTAATAGTAGTTTTTATTCATTTATAATAAGTCTCAATCGCGTGGGCTGTCATTATTGGGCTGGTGGTCATTAAAATTTAATCAAATAAGGCTCTAGACATTCGCAAACAATCTAATTTTTTTTGTTTATGAATTCGCCAGATATTTATGAAAATTTATCTGACGTTAATATTGTGTCTGTGATGGCATCCGAACAGTTAAACTTATTACGCTGCTTTAGATAGTAAAAAACAAAAAAAAAAATATTGAATTTGGTCATTATGTCAAAAGAAATTGTAATTCTCATGAATCAATCAAAATATTATGATTTTATTTACTTTTATATATGGCAAATAATAAACTTCTAACCAGATGACGGCACAGGGATAATTTATTAATCAAATTTTGAAAATAAGTAATTAAGGAATTCGCAGTAATAATATACCTATATATGGTTCATTCCTGGAAAAAGGTATAAATGTATATAGATGTCTATGATTCCCACTTAGATTATATAAACTATACGTTAAAAATTTCGGTCCAAGCCTGTCATGAATCTTAGTGGGTTTTTTCTCATTTGGACCTTCAGCCAGGATAAACAGAATGAACTTGGAACAAATTTCATAACATACAGTTTTTATATTTCTTCCCAAAAATATAGATCAATTTACACTTTTCCCTTCAAATGAAAAAAAATAATTATTGATTTAGATAAATTTCTTAGTTTCTTTTTCCCAAAAATTTATTAATAAAATTTCCCTGTGAGGTCAACTAAACATGTGTTTACTAATTGCGTTAACTTAGACTAAAGTCATAATATTTTTATTAATTCATGAGGATCACAACTTCATCTGACTACAGTGTCCTTACTTCAATATGTTTATTTAGTTTAAGCTTTGGAAAGCAGTTCAATAAGCTCAACCGCCCAGACGACGTTACAGGGACAATTTCAACGACAGATGAATTTTAATAAATATTTAGGAAATTCGAAATAAGAAAAAAATGATATTTTAAGAGGTTATCCTAGAACCTTGTTCCTTTTAATTTTAATGACCATCAGCGCAACTTTAAAGTTTTCGTCCAAGCCCATTCTATGTAAGATTTTTTTTTTAAAACTTTTTAACACTTTATTTTAAATATTGACATACGCATTGCTTAGACTAATTAACAATATTTAAAATTAAAATTATTAAAGATTTTTTTTTTTACGTGAAAATCGAGGAAATTAAATTTTAGAAGTGTCAACGTATTTCATAGAATTACATGGTAGTGATGACGGTGAATAGTTGAAGCAACAAAACAAAGGAAATGGATACCATAATTTCAAAACTTTAAGTCAACAATATATATTATCTCTGCCAGTTAATAAACCTCACGGAAGGGCTTAAGCGACGCCTCGTAATTTACGTGTTCGAGTAAAAGTCGTGAATCTAATTAACGTGAAGGGCGTCGCGTTTCGTAATCGTTTTGATATGTGGGTCGGCGCTAATGAATGAAAATTTCACCTCAAAAATATAGAAACGCAAAGTGTGGAAATTTGGAAAATACATATATCATTTTTTTATAATAATTGAAATACAATGGGATGACTAATTCCATAGCGATAAGAGTCTCCACCAAACTTTAAAATAGTTCAATAGAGGAGTAATACTGACCGTCAAGTTTGAGAACTAATCGCAATCAAATTGAGCCATTTGAGCCATAGGATGAGCAAGAGAGACGGGTGGGTGGCTAAGGCCCACGCAATTGGCCATTCCCATTTTTTTTTTAAAGTAAAGTCTGTTATTTTTTTTCGATAGAATAGGCAATTTAAAAAAACTAATTTGATTTTTTTTTTGTATTAGATCGGTATTTGATAGTTGAGGACATGACTGCTGACACTCTGAGAGTGACTTTATTCTTACAACGGCAATGGCTGACCTTATAATTCCACCATGTGACGTCCCACTATAAAAATTTTCATAATAATATAACTATGTAAATAAAGATCTAAAACAAAAAAAAAATCAAATTCGTTTCTTAAAATTACCTATTCTATCAAAAAGAATAATAACGGATTTTAGTTAAAAATTTTGGGTATGGTCATTTGGTTACTAGACTTTGTGTATTACCCGTCCCGTCACAACTAGTTACACATTATGGAAGGCGAGTACCGATAAAAAAAATTACAGTGAATAAAGAGGATAAAATTTGTCGGCTTTTATTTGAGTCGTTAAGGTAGACAAGCGTACGGCTTCCATTCTTCTACATTTGAAGTTCGGTGGGAGTTACTCTGCGTCTTAATTTAATTTAATTTAAAAACTTAAAAAAATTTCGTTCTTAACATACCAAAACGCAGTTGCCCCAAAATAGTGAAATATACTCTTGTCGTCAGCAATTCATTCTAATACTTTTTAAACTTGATAAGTTCATATACTGACAATTTCTTTTCTAAACAAGTTATTACTCATTGATAATACAATGTCTGGATAAACCAGCGCAATACAATGTCAACAAAATGGCAGGCCAACTTTTACATACTTGTGTGTGTGACTCAACAGACCGCATACTTTCGGTACGCCATACTATGTACAAACCGTCTCTATTTGCGGGAATTATAACCGAACAGTTAGGTGATATTTTTTGTAGGTTTTGGGACGTCGACTTTCTATCCCGACATTATTTTAATCAAAGGTTATTAAAATATAATATGCAGTATTATAGGTTTTTTTTATAATTTTTTACAATTATTTAAAAACCACTATGTTATTATCACACACACAATACATACTCTAAATAATTTATTACAAGTAATTATGTTTCTAACGTTAAGCCTAAAACAACCGCGGGTGTTTCACCAATATCGCTTTAATAAACTATTACCATAACGTTACCTTGTACTAAAGTAACTCGAAAAAAGGTTCTATTTAACGATTTTTATCACAATTTAAGGTTAGGCAGGTCGCGTGAGAACATCGTCACGTAATATAAGTTAGTGGCCATAGAGCGCGATAAACCCCCGCTCTGTACTTTTGCGTTGTCAACTAAACAATTTATTGTGTTCGGAAATTGACCGTTGAACTTACTCCATTTTCGCGGCAAAAACTTTCTTAATACAACGCTACGAGGAAAATAAAAGCTACAAGTATTAGATTATTACGTTCGGAACAGACACTTCGACGGATGAGTTCTAGTGGGCAATGAATACATCAGATGGAAAAACTGGTAAAGTGCAAGGCAGGCGGCAAGGGATCCGTATCGTTTATATTATGTAATACTTATAGAATACGTATAGCATGCAACGATACTCACACACACTTATGTAAGGCGTACCTTGGCACCCATATTCGGGAACCAAATCCGGAACTTTCACATTGTGAGCAGTCTTCAGTGGACGAGCACTATTCTCTTTTAGTGGAGTACGCCCTACATAAGTACTGTTGCTCTGGTACCACCAATTCAGGAAATCTTAATTTGAGGCAATGTAATAGAATAGGTATTTATTACCTTACTGCAATCGTTTTCCTGTGATTTTTGGATCATTAACCTTTGAACAAAATAAAAAAACACTAAAAAATGTTCCGCCTATGGATATTATTACTCAGTTACAATTTTATAATAAACTAGCTTTTCGCATGCAGCTTCACCCGCGTGTACTAGACAGCACGACGTTAAAGGTTCGCGACTACCAAGATACTATGACTTTCTAGAACGTCCTGAAACTTCTGAAACTACGTAAGAAATCTTACGTTTCATCGAAATCCGTTTAGCCATTTCATAATGAATATTCTTCATTCCACACAAAACGTGTATTTAGTAGGAATGAAATTCGTCCTGTGTGTCATTCCAAGCTTTAGTGCCAAGCCAACTACGTATTAAATTTCATCAAAATCTATTGAGCCGTTTTAGCGTAAAGAATAGATATCCCATATGAACTATGCCTTTTTTCGATATAAAAGTAGCATATGTTACTCTCCAGTTCATGAACTATATGCAAAAAAACGTCGCAATGGATCCGTTGCTCTGTTGCTGCGGAATCAACTACCGAACATCTAAACTAACAAACAAACCTTCTTTAATATAATAAATTAATATAATATATGATTAGACAACGATTTCGATTATTTGGCGTAGATTTTTCTTTGGTATATTTAATTAATGAACTGTGCTTCTCAGAGTTCATAGTGTCGCGAATGTGTAACCAAACGCAAAATGTACAATTTTCCGTTCTTATTTTCGTGATAAACTACTCAAGAAATATATCATATAAGTGTGTAATTAGATTAGTTAGCACCTTGATTTTCCGATAACGCCGAGGAGGGTCGAATCTAGAGCTGATTCACACGTAGGCGAAGGTTATGAAATTTTACGAACAACTTATACCTATATACGTACAAGTACGAATTGACCAGAAGCCCTCATCAGCGTTTACCGTCTAACCACT
This sequence comes from Luffia ferchaultella, assembly GCA_949709985.1. Classification (NCBI taxonomy): domain Eukaryota; kingdom Metazoa; phylum Arthropoda; class Insecta; order Lepidoptera; family Psychidae; genus Luffia; species Luffia ferchaultella. The sequence goes on from OX453254.1 coordinate 6,775,633, forward strand.
CATACTCTAGCTAGCTGGTGCAAGTTAGCGAGTTTTAGTCCGAGTTTCAGTGCGCAAGGTCCCCGCGCGCCTGTCTTCGACCCCGTAAGATTTCGTAATGTCATTTCGATACTGTAAAGTGACATTTATGACTATTAAAACCAAAGGCTGCTGTCAAATTAATTTACTCTATACGTATATAGTTCTGTATGGCCTATTAAGAGTCTTTTCATACAAAAAGCCCGTGTCTAATCCTCGCTGTATTTCTGTATCAATATTTACAGAAAAAATATATGTAATAGGAGAAATACTGTCACAGGGCGGTATTATTTTATATTGTATTGTTGGCGGTATTGTTTTTGATATTTTGTTTAGTTGTTTTAGAATAAATTCCTGAAAAACATGTTATCAGTTAATTCTTTTTTTTAATTCGTTAATTCGTTTTTGAAAATAATGAGCCGTAAATTCGATATAAATACGAATTTAAAAAAAAAATACAAAACGTACCGCCCTAGACACACCCTTTCTTAATGAGCCTGTAAATTTTGGTTTCAATTCATACATATTTCAGGTGTGGAAACAGTTACGGCCCGCAAGCTGTTTTGACGGATAATTTATAGGTATTTTTTGGGAATTTCCTTTTGTCGTATCTGTCACTCAGGAACTGGTCGGGGAAGAGGGATTGAAACGGAGGTAGCAATGCCAATTTGAAGACGCGGAGACAAAGAGTATTCCCTTAAAGGGATAGATTCATTGTCCTGTGACAGTATTTCTCCTATTTTATATATTTCTGTATCAAAATATTGATATAAATACATCGAGGATTAAACACGGACCCAACTCTCTTTTTGTATGGAAAGACTACCTCCTTAACGTTGCATGCAAAACAAAGTGAAAACTATGAAGTTTCTGGTTACTACGATGAATGAGCGCGTTATCATGACTCATCGGTCCCCTCCCACACTTCGCCGTATACCTACTCCCGCATTCGTGGCTTAAAGCGGTTTAAAGTCATTGATATCAGTTGACATTGATTTTAAAAGTCTAGTTGAACAGCGCTTGTTCTGGTTTTACTGGTATAATATATATTATTCTAACTTCTACGCCGACGAGTTATAAAACCAAGGTAAAGCTCGCGGTTCGATCACCCCCTTTAGAATGTTGGATAAATTCAAAGTTTAAGTTAAATAATAAATCGTTACAAACAATAGATAGCGTATACGCGAACTCGTACGCAGGTAAATTCTTGCGCTCTTAAAATATGCATTCCAAGTGTTATATGTATTTAGTCAGAACTATAGTTGTAGCATATTGTGTACTGGTTGCAAATCAGTGTTTGTCAGCAAATTGCATTTGGATGCTGCGCTTGCTAACCTCCTTGGTGGCACGTCATATGTCTGAATTTGGTTTGTGTATCTACATAAGTTAGTCACATGATTATTAATTAATATCAATTAGTCTACTTAATCATAGTACAAAGCTATTGATGAAATCTTTGCATGTGATCCGCATAAACATTATCAACAAATGTATGGTAAGCAAATAGTGTGCAATGTGTGGGTATGAATTTGATTAAAACATAAATGTAAATTGAATAACAATATTACGACGACGACCGCTTAGCCTAGTGGGCAGCAACCCTGCCTGCGAAGCTGGAGGTCCCGGGTTCGAATCCCAGGTCGGGTCAGTATTTATATGATGAATATTAATACTGGAACCGGGTCTTGGTTGTTATATGTATGTGGTGTCTTCGCTTGGTACCCAAAACACAAGCTAATGCTTAGTTTGGGACCTAGACGTTGTTGTGATAGTGTGTTAATATTATTATTATTAATATTATTATTATTATTACATTCATGGCCATAATCGACAATGCCAATCGATTTATTAACACCTATTCAGAGCCGGAACTAGGCCAAGTAACGCACCTTTTGTTTTTGTTTGTTTGGTTTAACATCTTGATATATTTATTCTATGTCTTAGGTAATAAATACACAATCTAAAAGATATTCTAGATTTGTTTCAAATACTTCTATATGTATGTATGTATGTATGTATGCAGACTCGAGCCTGTTTACTACTAACTAAAGTTAGCAGAGAGTCCCTCAAGTACCAAGTTGTTATCTGTAAAATAGTTCTCTATCTTTAGCTCTACTTCTATGTTCTGAAAGAAGCGAGTAGGATGTAGTCGCGAAATCGTTTTTTTGGTAAGTCCTGACTAATTATTGACTGCCAGTAATGATAGCTATGCATGACACATGTTATCAATTTTTCTAGAAAAATAATTGATAAAACAATTTAAATCCGAAATTGTTTTTGTTTTCTAAAATTTACATGGAACAGACGATTATAATTTTAATTAAAATATATCGTAATATTATTATAACAGACAAATAATATTTATGTTTTATATAGAGCTTTAGCTTTTCATCACCTTCGACAATATTCGCTTCAAATTGTTTCATTGTAATGTAACTTTCAAAATTATCATCGAGTGTAATTAAACTGTAACATTATATTGGTAATTAAACGTATTCGTAATATGACACCACGCATGATAATTAATGTAATTGTATCGTGAATTTGCCATTTATCTACCGTAATGAATGGGATATCACGATACTGTTTAATTAATATTAAGCGACAGCCAATAAACGATATTGTATATGTTTCCTTACGTATCCAGCAAAAAATATTTATTAAACCAAAAAAATATGATTCATATATAAAGAAAAAAATATTTTCTTAAAATAAGTAAATATATTGTTGCAAGATGTTTTTTGTTGGTTTAAAGAAATATTTACTTATTTTGAGAGAATATAGTTTTCGTTATTTATGGAATCATATTTCCTTGGTTTAAGAAACATTTTTTTCTGTTTATTTATTGACTAATATAAATCAATATCTGAATTTAGTGTTAAAACTATATAAGGTGCTCCGAAGGTATTCGAGGGATTTTAGCAGAAGCTTCCAATCAAAGCTAGCAACAAATAATTTTAAATATTTTTTTCTGTCTATTGCTCATTTTTTCGTATATGAAAGGAAAAGTAATATTACAATTTCCACTTTTCGTTGTTCAAAAGAGCAAAATAATAAGCAATGTTGCTCTGCGCGGGCCGCGGTTAGCGAGCAACGAAACGTTTACACCATTTATACGGCATCATACGGCTTTGCATACGGTTCGATACGTCAGTTAGTACACTACGAAATGTGACTACGAAGTAGTTGGCATGTTTTGAATATTTATTTGCATTATGTATTTCTTCCTAATTAGGCGTAGTGTTAAAATTATTGTTATTTGTAAATCCTAATTGTTGATACTTTTATAATATTTTAAAAAGAGTTACTTGTGAGTGTCTTGTCAGTTCTTTTCATTATTTTTTTTTATAAATATTTAAAAAAATATTATAATAATTTAAAAAAAAATACATTAAACTTTTTATTAAAAGCTACATTATAAATCGATAGTGACTAAAAGATAATATTAAACATCAACTGCGTTTCAAAAATATAATTCGGAAAGAACACAAACACAAATAAAGAATCATATGAATTTGTGACTGTGAAAATAAAATGAAACTTTTGTTGCACAGTTGAATTAGAAAATAAAATAATTGAGATATTGAACAAATAACGAAGTTAACAAGTCGACTAAACGTGCCTTAAGAGCCTTTACACATGCCGGGTCCTGGGTAGCCGGCGGCGCCGGGTACCCGGTGACGAAATGTATGGGCATATAAGTAGCTTTCACACATACCGGCGTGATTTACCGGGCAGGCCTATACACTTCGCCACCGGGTACCCGGCGCCGCCAGCTACCCGGGACCCGGCACGTGTGAAAAGGCTCTTACTGCGCTAAGGCATCAAAACAAAAAACGTTAAATATTTTTTTTATTGTATTGTGAAAAATCATTCGTTTATTTAATTGGTATTTTCTTTTTTATTTCACAATCTTTAAGGTTCCCACTACAATTATATAAATATTTTATCGTCCAGTCCAATTTACGCGTAAGGACATTTTTTACGCACGAAAGTAAAATACAATGTACGCATATTTGCTTTGCACAAAGGTCTTTGTCGTCCCTCACAGAGTCCACAGTTCGCAGCGACGTTATTAAATTTCTCTCTCGATGCTTGTGCGAAATGTTCACAAGAAACACCGTTCACGAGGGATCACAGGCCGTTCTTGTAAAGCAGGACGAGGACTGTAAGTAACGAGGCATACGATTTTAAACCTTACCGCTTAATTAATAACGTAGAATTTCGCTAGCGAAATGTTTATATTTAGCTTCATATCGCGATAACCCTCGCCGGGATGCGGTTTGAAGGCTTTATGTTCATTGTTTCCTGTGACCAATGGGCCGCGAAATTTCTATCTTTGTAAATATTTCTTCGAGTGTAAAGAAAAAAATATTGATGTAACTTTTAACGGAGGCTACGGAAAGAAATAGATTTACGTGAAATAGAAAAGATATCGTTTTAGATTGGAGTCGTGATATAACGTTGTTTTTATTTTGCAAAATAAAGCCACTTTACAAAAACTAGCTACTTCAAGGGACTTCGCCTGGAAGGTTTTAACGATTCCCATTAATTACTTAGTTTTTAGTATACTCACATAATATTGTCGCATATCGCTTACGTCTTTGTTTTTGAACTTTTGAATTTTTTGTAAAACCACAATTTATATTAAATTTTTCTTACTACTCTATTTTCGAAAATAGCAATGTGGTAATTAATACACATGTACTTTAAAACTGTATACCTATTATATGTGTATTAAATATATTGCATATTACAACAATTTGATCAATTTTTTAATCTTTAAATTTTAAATAGTTGATATTCTGTTTCAATCGCAAGTTTTATCAAAATCGGCTAAATTCTAGCGTTATAATATCTAAACCACCGTTTTCGCACCGCGTCTTCTGCTGGGACCATGAAATTTTTGTATGAAATGCGTGTGAATTTAAAATATTTATATTTTCAATATTATAAAGAACATTTAAGTATCAGTTGTCTAGTATCCATAATACAAGCATAATACTTGTTTGATTTGGGACTAGATGACGCTGTGCAGAATGTCCCAAGAAATATTTTAAAATAGAATATCAATCTCTGCGCAGCTGAAGTATACGCTCGGTTGAGATAAAAAAGAATTCGTCTTGCGGTGAAAAGACCCAGCTATCACTATCACTTAGAGTCAACTTTGTATCGTTTGACCTTACCGAACCTATTTCAGGCTTCGGTATATACGTCGGTGAGACGAACAAACTAACAAATAATAAATAATTTGATTAGAGCCCTCAATGTATTAGTTAGGGAAAATGCACAGTTAGTTGTAAAAATCATCGCTTAACGTGTGCGAGAAGGTATATACAATCTTAACTCTAGTATATACAATCCTATCTCTATTTAATTGCACTGTTATAAAAGAATATTATAATTTTTTTGTGTATACATGAACAACAATGTCTAGGCCCCACCCAAACTAAGCATTAGCTTGTGTTTTGGGTACCAAGCGAAAACACCACATACATATAACAACCAAGACCCTGTATCAGTATCAATATTCATCATATAAATACTGACCCGACCTGGGATTCGAACCCGGGACCTACAGCTTCGTAGGCAGGGTCGCTACCCACTACGCTAAGCGGTTGTCAATTTGTATTTGTATATATTCATATATATTGTATTTACAGTCTAGTAATTTTTTTTCAAATGTATACTATCTTTGAGGCTAAATTGAACACTTCAGCATTGTGTTGAGTCTAATTACCATGCGCGGTAAAACAACACTGCACTAAATAATTGCTATTTTATATGGACGTTTTCGCGTGACAGACTGTGAATTTTCCCTAATTTATACATCGTTCACGATGGCTACAGACAACGTGATCGAAGCTATGAATGAAATCGGAAAGGGAATCAAATTTACGTTTAAAAGTTTGGCTCGAAACCAAAGACAATCAAATTGTGATATAAGCTTAGGCGAAGTTAGGGCAGACCATTATTTATTGCCACAAAAAAATGACCTGAAAAGTGTAATAACTGCTTTAATCAAGACATCGCTAGTTGTTTCAAACGAGTATACAAAAGAGACAATTGAAATCGAAGTGCAAAACTTGGCAGCGACTATCAGTGTTGGCAAAAGCTTTTCCGACTCAAACAATTTATCGGGCGTTCGAATTAACTATTTTTTGTAAGTAATTAAGGTGAACTTCCAAACACGATTGAGTTTTCTGATTTCATGAGACAGATCTTACCATCGATTTGAAAATATACAGGCTGATTTTTCCATTACCTTCAAAATTTTACCATATTGGTGAAAATAAAATATATGTTTTTTTTTCTTTTCCTATCATTCAGTACTTAAATATTAAGATATAACGACTCAGAGTTATAGATACGGGAGACTGACTATTGCGTAGGTCGGCGGCCGCCGGTTGATTACCCTCCCTGTTACAGCCACGGTCGCCCTTTCCTTCGACGATTCTTTTGGGAAAATTATTTTATGTAAAAAATTTGATCTACCTATTATTTTTATTTCAAAACTGGAGTCTTTAGGTAGTATCTGAAACCTCGAAAAAAAATTGGAAAGGTATGAAAAATTCTACCTGTATATAACAGATGCGCGTTACGAACCATCGAAATAAACCATAGCGTCAATGAATTTATAATTAAAGAAATAATAAATTAATTGTTTTTAATAATGAAAATAGTCAAAGCACCTTATTGTATTCTGTTAAAGTTCACTTTGGAATGTACATTTCAATTTAAAAAAAAAAACAGGGAGCTTGTGTCTGTGTAGGTACTTTAACAAGTAGGCTTACCTAGAATTAGGCAATACAAACAGATAAACCCATATCGTTTACGTGTAACAACAACGAAAGAAAAACATCTCATTTTCTGTATGTTGGAGCCCAAGTTTCGTTTTGAACTTCCATAAGCTGCACGACGACACAACGTTGTCAAAAACGGATTAGATAATTTGCTTTCTGGAATTCTGAAAGCTTGCTGTGAAAGCTTCCAAGGCCTTGAACGTTTCAATTAAAATACGCCTACTCATTTTGTCCCAAGATTAATCTTCTTATACGATTATTTTCTTACTTATTTCTTTTCAGTACAGATAAATTAAATAAGGAATCGTTTATATTAATCGTTTATGTTCGCACCTTTTTTCATTTGACCCGATTTCGTGTAAGCTTCTTGCCAGAATTATAATTTTTCACGCGCCCACGAAACCGTTGATGTTTGTAGCTTACGTTTTGTCGCTTCATTGAACTCCATAATACACAATTTTCTTAAACTCCGTTTGGGGTGTGGAAGTTTAAAGGCAAAGTCACGAGTTCGTAAGCGATGGAAGGAATTATCCGGAAGTACTCTCGGCTAACTTAATACTTACTTAAAATTTTGGTTGGATTTTCTTCGCAGATAAATTATGGCTACCTCAAAATGTATACGAATATAAAACTGTAACAAAATAAATAAACTGTCTCTACATAGATTTTACATAGGTGTATTGGGATATTTATTATGATCGATAAATTAGATACCCCTGAACCCAAAAATAATAATTATTTTGTACTCGTACATAACTCGAAAATCACTGAATAGATTTTCTGTACAACGACGAAGAAAACTATTCAAGTAATTAAACCGATACTTTTAAGACCACACACTAATAATTATTACAGGTAAAACGAACCCGTGATAAACAAAAGCGCACCCAAAGCGCTCTAAACATTCCGTCGGTTATGTCGCTCAATATATTCCGGTTGAGTTGTCACGCGAACTGCCTGCATGACCTATTCGTGTTTTTATGGTACCTTAGTTATCCATTCATCCATCCATGCATCAGACTAAATTTGACACTTAGTTGGCTTCATTAACTTGGAAGACACACACTATAATTCTCGTTTGTTGATTCTGAATACGATGCTATATGTTAGATATTCATATAAAACTCCTCATAGCGCGTCCCTAGGTATATTTAAATGATTTTTAAGAACTTTTAAGAACCGGAAAAAACCGGTCAAGTGCGTATCGAGACACACACAAGGTATGATTCAGCAGTCATGCCAACAACAAAAAGTTATCATGAACCAAAATCATTAGTTTAGAGTTGAATTTCAATTTAACTTGTCGGCTATATGGCTAGAGATCCTAGCACTTGAATCTTTACGTTATCATAAACTACCAACACCAAACCATTTATATGAGATAGCATTTCCTATTATACCGTCAAAAAGATCCTACCTACCTAGCCTAGACGGCTCTGAGTTCAGGCCAAGGCCAAACCGTAGGATCATCAATACAACATTATCACCTATCAGAATTAAACTTTTACAAATACAAATATTTGTACTCAGGCTAAATTTCAGCTCATAGAAGTTTCAGCCCCATTTCGTCACAATAAATTCGTTCTGACATACAAACTGATGGACAGTAGGCTGAACGGAAAAAAAACTATGAGGTTTCTTTGTCGAAATCCTAAATAAAATCTTTTTTTTCCCCTGAACTATAAATATTTATCTCTGTTACACATTTATCATAAAAACTCTAATAAAATGTTTATTTAAGTAAAATGACTAGATAAACAGTTCCGTTTTCATTTGATGATTAACTATATTGAAAAAGTGAAGTGTTTTCCCTTGCATAATGTAATAAAATGAAAGAAAAATAATGCTGTCAACGAACTACTAATCTTGTTACGTCCCTTTTGTCACGTAAACTTTTTCTATTGTGACTTTTCATTGTATGCCTTGCACTTAAGTTCTTGCAGCAAATAATTTATATTTCCTACAAGATTAATTTATAATTAATTTGAAAATCCTAATAATTAAACCCTATATGATTCCGCATCACTTTATCAATAATTTAAAATAATTAAAAAAATTCATTTCATTGTGCGAAGTGTGTGTGACATTGCTGCTGAAGTATACGCTCGGTTGAGATAAAAAAGACTTCGTCATGCGGTGAAAAGACCCAGCTATCACTATCACTTAGAGTCAACTTTGTATCCTTTTATAACCTTATCGAACCTATTTCATCAACCTATAAGTGTCGTCATAGCCCAGAGCGCAACGAACCTGTTTCAAATGTATAAGGCCCCCATAAGGCCATGGTTCGAATCCGGGCGTGTACCAATGAGTTTTTCTGACTTAAGTACACAATACCACTGACACCGTGCTTCGGAGGGCACGTTAAGTAGTCGGTCCTGGACGCTGTCAATAGATGGCGGTCGTTACAGTTCCCAACCCGCAGTGGAGCAGCGTGGTGGACTTAAGCTCCAAGCCCACCTCCTCACCCTGAGGGAGGCCTAAGCCCCTGCAGTGGGGTAAAAATGTGCTGATGATGATGATGATGATTAACTTAGAAGACGTTTGTTTCGCATACGTTGTCTCCGTAAAACCTTACACGTCAAAAGCCTGTAATGCGCCTTCCTTGTATGACAGTTTATTGTGTTAGTAACTAACAAACAATTTAACGTATCAATTAATAGTTTCAATAAATGAAGCGCATCTTCTGTGAATAACTTGTTTATAATGGAAGAGGAGGGTGTTGCCATAACTTATCCTCGTAAATTAATTTAATATTGCTAACGTATTGTTCATAACCATATAGTAAAGTTCATGCGCGTCTCACATTTTGTCGTATCTTGTAATCAATGTTTATCTATTGGAATAAATTTTTTGTGAAATCTAATTATGATTTCCGTTAAATCTTTATGGACACATAGAACACTACAGAGTTGAATATAAAACAAAAAAATAATAATTTATAGTCCACAGGGGCTAAGTGGGAAAATAAAGCTGTGTGTTTTGCGTCGACTGAGCAAATTGTCGGGCAAAAAAATTCGGGACGAATAAGCGCTTTTCCGCTCGGGCATTGACATCACGTTCGCTCGGAAAAGACCGATATATCCTCGAAGAGTGGCAGCCTCTGGAGTATATAGTACAAGCGAGTGTTTTCTGTTATCAACGTTATATATGTAACAAAGCTGGATATGTCATGAAGTGCGATAATTTTCAGTTTTGGCCTTAGATCGTCGGTATAATTAATATAATTACTAACAGAGAAAAGTGGATAACGTCTATATTTATTTATAGTTACACCAGTAAGTTTGTAGCACTTGAAAGCAATGAAACGACTGATGGATTTAGAAAAAATCGACAGAAGTATCTAAGGACTGAAAATCTATTTTCTCTCATAACACTCCTGGGAAACAGTTTTGAATGTATGATGATGATGAGACACAGCGTCACGAAACCTGGAGCAGACCATATTCTAAACCGACGAAATATGAAACAATAACACAAAAACGTTGTTTCTCTATGAGTTTAAACTTGTGTTAATTGGACGAAATTCGCTGAAACTATGGTGGTAACGAAGTATGGTTTTTTTCGTATACCTTCAAATCAAAACACCCCCAAATAAAAAATAAAAATTTCATATACGATGTTACTGTGAATTAGTTTTTTACTGTAAGTTAAAGTTAAAATACTCATTCCATATTTTCGAAAATGTATTGTTACTATGCAAAATTATCATACAATTGGCAATGCGCCGTGCGATTGCTGTATAGTTTTACCCCATATCAAGACTTCTTCTCTGATGACATAACTAGTGCGTTCGTAGGACGTCCACACTTTTGTGAAATTAAAATATAATTTTTCAATAATTTACCTAGTGTAGAAATATTTAAAATCAAATAATTCTACTAGTGAAACAGGACAAAGCATTTTTTAGATGCAGATGTAGGTACGCGAAGTAACGTTTCATGCCCTATTAATACCTTATAATATGAGGATAAACACATAAAGTACTTAAATCTTAATACATTGTATATACCATAGACCTGCAAGATATACGTTTTTTCGCACAAATATCGCTACACTACTCCTAGACCTTAATTTGTTATACGTCTGTCGTATAAAAACAGTGAAATGCATTCTTTTGACGTGGTAGGTTTTCTAAATATCTCACTATGCAATTCAGATAGGCGTGGACAAACAATACAAATACTCTATAAAGCCAACGTAGATAGATTGACAATTAACTGATTGGCCGCGTGGTTAGGGACCCTGACTGCGGAGCCAAGGTCACGGGTTCGATTTCCGCCCGGGACAAATATTTGTGTGCATGATATATTTGTGTGCAATTTGTTCCCCCTGGGTGGAAAATATCTGTGTATATTGTATAAAAAAAGAATATTTATATATGTATGTCAGTTTGTATGGAATCCATGATACAAGCTTTGCTTGGTTTGGGACTAGATGGCGCTGTGTGGGATGTCCCAGGTAATATTATTATTATAGATTTCATGTTAAGATGCCGCCGGTTTAATTGATTAAAGTTATGTGAAATTATTTGTAATAGGGTATAAAATTAAATAGGGTAACTATAGGACAATAAAATTTATGAACAATATTATACTCGGTTGAAAAATATGGATATAATAAGCCATTAAAATTTTATCTCTGTCTCTTTCTTGCAAAACAAATACGCCGCAAAATAAATAGATACGCCGTGCGGTGTTGCCCTTTCTGTCTAACCGGGCATTTTAAACACTCATAATTGTTAACAATGATTTTTATATATATATATATTCTTTCACTGTTATTATTTATTTAAAAAACTCTATTATATAAAGTAATTTAAAAATTAGTCAACTAGCCTTTTAACAATGATGGTAAATAATTATTGACAATGATATTTTATTTCGAGATTTTTGTAGGACATATTGTATATATTTGAAGCGAAAATACTTATCTATACAAATATAATATTCTTCATATTTTAACATAATATAAACTTACTAAAATAATAGCCCTTATAAGATTACTCTTTGAGATGGAAACCTTTTTTGTTGGAATACGGTTTGGTTATTACATTACTTTTATATTTTATTCTGTTAGAATACTGTGTTCAATTCTTATTTATCTTCGTACAGTCCAGGAAAATATTCATTACATATGTAAGTACGTTCCATGAAGTAATTATTTCATATGGATTGCGTCTAAAAGATTTTACGTATTATTTTAATATTACAACTTTGTATTCCTAGATATTCCTTCTATTCGAGATGTAGTCCTTCTTAGATATTCTTTAGGATCTAAATTAACTAGGTACAAACGAAAAGTTGGATTTCAGTATCGCAAAACCGTTAAGCTTGATGAAATTTGCCAAGCAAATATTTGTGTATTTCTTTTATGGAACAATTCCTCAGTCGCTCATCACGACATTGTCGACGTTCCCTGTAAAGATAGAAAAATCAAACTCCTGTAAGGATTTTATTCCATATTTATACGGTGATGAATTAACTGTAGACTTGGTACATATTTCATATATTATATTTTTGCCTTTTTTGCTTATAAATAGTAAATGTTATGAAAATTCGGTATTTTTTGTAATTTCCCTTTAATTTTAGATTTTCGATGTACAACCCAAAATTTGTTAAAAACAGTTATTTATAACATAACACCGAGTGACTAATGTCTTCATTTATTTCGAGGCATTTGTATATCGAGAAATTTATCTCTGGTGATTTATATCTATAGGAATTCATTCAATCTTAAATGACATTAATTTTTTATAGCTAATGAAAATAATTTTTAGAAGGCCCGTTATAAAAAAATCGACTGCGATATTGAACGAACTACTTGTTTTGTCCACTGTTTTGTACTTAGCATTACGTAATTATGTAAAACAATAAAAAATATAAAACAATCTGTACAGCAAGTAAAATGGGAAATGCAAATTTTTCGTGACTGAAAAAAACTGCTGATGCGGAGTGACAACGAGTCCCTACGCGGATTAAATGGGGTAGACGAGGCACGAGGCGTGATGTGGGAAAACGCGACAGGCTAACTGAAATATCTACCTATATAGAATGACTGAGTATTTTGTGTGGGTTGTACTCATCATAATATATTTGTGTATAGTTCTATATATATTAGTTTAGTAATAATAGTCTTGATGTGACAACGTTTCACTTTCCAAGCTACCACTGCTGTGACCGTGAATTGCAGTTACATGGTTTACACGCTAGCGACATAGTAAAGATTTTGGTGAACTCGTACAAGGCTTCTAGCGTTACCTAGAAAATCTAATACTTCACAAACAGATAGATGTATTACGCCGTCGCTAGCGAGTATCGACACTGGAAACTCATCGTAACAGAGTGCTACACGTTTGAGAAAATTACCGTTACGAAAATCACCTTGTTTATTTTACAGTTGTTTTTGGCACATCATTTATGGTTCGTTTAATATTTTGATTGTTTTACGAGTCGAAGACTTCAACATGCAATAAATATTTCAAAATGTCACCGCCCACTCTCCAAATTCTACGACTTTTTGTATAGGTATATTCGGCCATAGATCACAATAATACCACAGAGACGTTAACTAGATTTTAACTAATTTGCTGTTTAAGAGTCTAAACAGCGACCAGAATAAATATGAGTTTATTCTGCCAGTGGTTCGCTTAAATAGGTCTTTCACCCGAGGTAAACATTCTGCTTTTCATTACGAATATGAGAAAAGTAAAAAGAGGTGTTAAATCCATATCTGAATGCGATGAACTCACAACCAGACACGGAACAAATTGACATGTTCATGCACACAAATATTTGTCCCGGGCGGGAATCGAATCCGCGACCTTTGGCTTCGCGGTTAGGGTCTCTAACCACTCGGATAACTGGTCAGTCGAATCACAGAATTATTTAGATGCTAGATGATTTCGTAACCGCCAATTAATTAATTTGACAAGCTTATTATTTTGTAACTCCCACTTATTTCTTCTTTTTCGCACATGGCGCTCCCGAAAACGGTGACGCTGGTTTCTCTGTAAATAAATTATACCGTTACACCGACTAATAGCCGGTTGGACTTATTGCGTTTTGGATGGCTTCCTGCACGGACACTTTAAAACATAGACAGCCCATCTAGTTATATTATTGGTATTACCATTGTAGTTACCTAAAAAAGTTTTAATCCCCAAGTTTACTGTGTGCGGGCTATCAAATGAAAGAAAAACACCAGTAAAAGTTATACCATTTTGTTAGATTAAATATCAAAAAAGGAAAGTTGTCTAACAACTTTAAATCCTGAAGTATAAATGTGGTAAAATGGAAAAAAAATGAAGCGTAAGTAGGATGAGGGCTACGAGATGCATAACTTACAGTATCATCATCATCATCAGCCCATTTTTACCCCACTGCAGGGGCTTAGGCCTCCCCCAGGGTGAGGAGGGGGACTTAGAGCTTAAGTCCACCATGCTGCTCCACTGCGGGTTGGGAACTGTAACGACTGCCATCTATTGACAGCGTCCGGGACCGACTGCTTAACGTGCCCTCCGAAGCACGGTGTCAGTGATATTGTGCACTTACAGTATATTAAAAATATACAATTCAATATTTTTTGTAAATTTTTTTTCGAACGTTATCGTTTGAGATTAGATTCGCTCTTGAGTTTAAGAGTTTTAATTTTTAAGAACCATTAACTTTAAACTGTTCCATATTTCCTTTATTAGTTATAATGTATAGAACTATAAATGTAAAAAAATTATAACATCGCTCGTAGGTGTTTTATGACATATATTCTGTTAGGCACTGTAGGTACATACGTTTAAAACGAGTATAACAGAAACCAAATTGATATACCTGTTTATTAGTTTTATATAGACATAAAGAGTATAGTTATTTTCCGATGAGTTGACCGGTTGGTGTGGCGTATTTATATAGTATTCCTCATATCCATCTATACAACCAACATTTCAGTTTTCTTTGTCGAACGTATCAACAGAAAGTATCAGATGCTTCGTTTTTTAATGTTACATAAACAACTCGAACGATCTTGTTATCGAAAGTATACTTATTATGCGAATAGATGGTAAAACTTTCGTCGGATATTTCCAGAATTTTGTACTCACTTTTTATTATATTCAATAATAGATTTTTGATAAATATAACCCACGAAGGCATTTGAATGGGATCACAAAGCTTTATGTCCATAGATACTCTTTTATCAATTCCGTTTCGTTCAGAAAGCTTTTGTGATAATGTAAAAATTATTGTTCTTTCCGAAAGACATAGAAATAATAAAAGGGTAAACTAACGAAAAGCTTTGTGATTCCTGAACTATATTAGGTTTTGTATCGGAGTCCCAAAATGTTTATGAACGCACAATCAGTTATACTCGTACATATACACGAATTTATTCAAAGTGTCATAAATGTAATAGAAAAATTAGATCAAATTAAATTTGATATAAAAATTAAAAAAAAAATCTAATACTAACAAAAAAAGGTTGCTTTTAACATTGGCAATATCTGGCAAACTGTAGGGCAACATCATGGACAACCCGCCGACGGGTCAGATTTTCAATGGGATGCCGATCAGTGGTGGATAATATAGAATAAAGCATTATTTAAAATGCGTTATTTAAGCCCAACGAATTTAGCATATTATATTGGTTGACTCTTGGTGCTATTAAATAGCGCGACGCGATCCCGCAGTCCCGCCTTACCGATAGAGCGATGCGATCAGTACAACGAAACACGTCCTACAACGAACGCGATTGCGCGCTGACTGATTAGCAAATTTAGCAATTTAGCATTGGCATGGCATTAGCGCTGCTGTCGGTCGACAGCATGTGACCGCCGCCGCCCAACGCAACGAACGATTCTCGCGCTAAGCATTCCCGCGTGTTATGCTAAAACAGGGCATATAAATAAACATGCTAAAATAATATAGTTTATAGTCTGAAACATGTGTTTAAAATATAGCAGATTTTTACACCACTGATGCCGATGCGACCTATTATAGTCACGGTATTGTCATATATCCTGAAAGTTTCATCATTTAACTTTTTCAAAGTGTTCAAGTTCTGATGATAGAAACCAGATGGCCAGAGGAACTCCTCAACTAAACGAGATAGCCATGTCGTGTTTGGGCTCGTTGGATTTGCCTTACTCTAGGTGGTATTCAGGGTACGATGATGAGCCCTTAACGTAGGAATAGCAACTCCATAGCAACAGTCACAGGTAAAGCTATATAAACACGGTAGCGGTAACAGGTTATACTACTTTTTAATCAAATCATCTAATACATTACCATTATTTCGTTTACCTTCCTATCTTTATGACGCACACGTTCCAACACGCAACAAAATCAGTTTTTATTCTATCACAGAATTTGTGTAATGTGTTTGTGATTAACCCCACACTCAATACACTCTTGCTAGCGTTGCTTAATTTTATGTATTCTAAAGACAGTACAACATTCATGTGTAGACCGATACTTATTACTCGTGAAGTTACGCTTGCAAAATTCAGGCGTAGCTTCATAGTTAATACAATAATAAACAGCATGTCATGTCTTCTGATCGTATTATAATGACGTCACATACTGTACATTTCATCAAACTCAACGCAGTAATTTACCCGTTATGATGTAACAGTCAGACAAACTCACTTTGCATGACATCACACACCGCACTTCTTTATCACGGTTTCGAGATATCTCTCTGCCAATATTTCATCGAAATTATTTCAATAATTTTCCCTTGAAAACGTAAGCAACAGACAAACAAAATATCGCATTCATATATCCATATTATGTAGGATGAGATTGTTGAGTGATTAAAATTCGTTTACAAACAGATCACCTATGGGAATATAGATGAAACTAACCTTACTGCATCGTGCGATGCTGTAGCAATCAGTGGCTACAACAAAATGAACATCTGGGGTCCGATCGTCTTCTTCGAAATATGTCAACGTGTAGAGAATATCTTTGATATATTGAAATCTTCTATATAACATTTCATGGGAAAACAGTCATATCTACAAATCTATGTGAATATTTGAAACAGAATAAATAAATATTATCCAATAGTTTTAAACTTAAAAATGTGGCGATCCAACTCTTATTTAGTAAAAATTTAAAAAGCTGGCGATCACGGAGATTAGCAAAGCGCCTCCACAGTCTTCTATTACTGTGTTTAATTATATCCAATACGTACTTAGACAATAATAATAATACGCTGAGACATATATCCCGATGAAATGGCACTTCGCTTGCTTCGAAAGTAAATGTTAGGAAATAAACTTTGCTCTGTCGTCCAAGTATGAATGTTCTGGATGTATATATTTGCACACGGAATGTGAATGTACTCGTAAATCGATGTACTGTGTATTTGTTTATTAGATTGAGATGTGTGAGTTCAAATTCCATGTAAGTTTATGAGTTTTCAAAGTATTATTATAGAAAGTAAAAAGTAAGCACATCGTGATAAAGTTACAAAGTGGAATTCCATACAAAGGGCGTTAACGGTTGCACCCCATTAAACGTTAACCGAATTGACACACAAAAATCATATGGTATTCAGATCAACAAAAACTAGGTTTATACGTTTTTGAATTTTTATATACTTTGATATATCATAAGAACAAAAATTTACATGCACGCAAGTTTTTTTTTTCGAAATTGTTTAATTTTTCACTATAAAAACTCATTAATTTTCACATGTGGAAAATAAAAAATAATCGAAAAATTATGAATTTCGATGAGACATTGTGAAAATCCGATTATTTTCATGTTGAACATGTGAAAAATGAAATAATTTCGAAAAAAAAATTCCGTGTATTTAAATTTTTTTTTTCTTGATGTATCGAATTATTTAAAAAAAAATATAGTTTAGTCGATCTGAGTACGATTTTTTGTGCCTAACGGTTAAGGAGATGCAACCGCTAACGCCGTTTCTATGAAAATTTGCCACTACACAATACTCTTAAAGTAACTCGAATAGACTAATCCTCTAAGAAATATTTCTGATTTTACGGAAACAATTAAGCCATACATAGACATTCTGGGTGTACATTCTACTACGATTATACATTTTTAGTTAATATACGAAGTATTTAAAAACCAACCTAATTTATAAACGAAGTACTATATAAAACGTGTAATGTACAAAATATTGCATATTTCGGGTATCTTGGAAAAGCTGTGGTTTAGTAGCACAGTAGATTTAGTAGATTACTTCCGAGCATGGTTTATAAAATAGTTTCATTTATGCATGCCGACTTTACGAGTAATAAAACTTTATTACTTGTAGACATGGATGTTCATAGAGATACCGCGTTGTGACAATAAAAATGTGAGGAAAAAAATATACGCCTTAGACCAAATATACACCACTTGATGTTTTGTAATATTTGCTGTGAAGTAGAATTTTGTTGTGACCTACATGTGAACTCGTACTGCAAGAAATAAAGATTCTAAAATGTTACAAATAATGTTAATGGCGTATGATCAGTCTAATAAATAAGTTTGACATTTTGCTCACGCTTGAGATCGTTTCGAACTATGAGATGCTCTATCTTAATCATTATTCTAATCTTGTAGATTATAAAGCACTACGTAAAGTTTCGATTGTAAAACGTGCTTTGGAACAATCCATTAAATCTCGTATTTCTTCAGCATTTTAATAAGTGGGCGTTGAGCAAGAAACTAACAACCTGCGAAGTTGGCAAGGGGCCCTGCAATTGAGAAATTTTTGTATTGTAGACATAATTGAATATAAATTCTGTTAATTTATTACTCTTAAGTTTGAATTGGAATGTTACGTACCAGTAGTGGCGGCTTTGCACTAAAGCAAGCACGAAGCAAGCCTCACATAAATCAACCGATTATACCCAAGAACAACCGGATAACAGTTTTTTTAATATATATATATTCTATAACTTATGTTTTACGGTAATTACCTATTATTTAGTTTGTATAAACTCTTTGCAACAAGTACCATGTAATGGTAATTATATATTTACTAGATAAACGCTGCGCCTGCGGTTCACGGCGCAATGAAATGAGCTGTGGCTTAGTAATTACTTGGCTTCACTAGCATTGTATACATTGCTAGTTTTAGCGGAGAAAGCTAGATTATTATTAACTTATTAAGCAATGAACTACGCTCTTATTAGTATTAACCAACCAACCACCAACCAACCAACCAACCAACCAACTAACCAACTAACTTGCGGCAAGTGTTTTGCTAGTTTCGCGGGCTGCGTAAACGTTGTGGAAGGAGAATGCGGAGACCTTGCCCACTTGCACTGTGTTTGCTCGCAACTCGTATCATATTTTCAAATATCATCTGGTTTTTTTAATATTTTTGTAACGAACAAGTCTACCTAGTGTCTATAGCTTACCTATAATTTATTATGTAGTTAGATAGTCATCAAATTATTTTCACGAGTTCATATCTAAAATATAAAAAAGGGAGAATATGTACCCAATATTAAGTTATTTTTTATTCAATCATAAATATAAAAAAAAATAGTTTCATCGCTCAGTGCTGAATCACTTTAAAATACTTCCTAAAGCCGCTATTCTTATATACGATATGACATTTTTATACGTAGGTACATAAAGACGTTTACGAAAAACATTTGCAATGAGTTCTCGGTCTTGAAATTTGAAACCTTGCCAACACGAATTCTCGGTAAGTCTTCAATAACTATCTCCCACTTTTTTGTCTTTTCCGTAAAATGACCTCTTTATGAACTGCGCGATGTGTATTAAAATAACTAGCATTCATTACCTACCAATCATTTTAATAATATTTCTGTGACATCTCAAGCTGGTATTCGAGTTATTTATTTTAAATTTTTATGGTTTATTAGTCCCTTATACAAGGGACCGTTATAATTTGTCACAGCTATCTTTCTAGTATTAGTGTTATAAAGCTAATTAGCATGTTTTTGTATATTTGTGATCGTTCGCTACATCCACTCGAATATAAATTAAAAAAAAAATCAAATGTTTCCATAAACATGCATACAAATGGTTTTTTATAATTACCTCATCTAAAAATGTCTTTTTGCGTGATTTGCGTGTCCTCTCTAACTTTTAGACCACTATTTCGAAAAATCTAAAAAAAAATCCGCAAGTACATAGGTACAAACTTACTATAAAAAAATTGTCACCACTATCTAGAGTTAACCAGTTACTGATTTACAACTGATTAAATTAATACGTCATTCAATTTAACTCTTAACAAAGTTATCTTTTTGGTTTCTGAAAAGTTTTCGTTGTTGGCATGTCTTTGGAACCCGACCCTGAGAAAAGTGTTCATCATCACTCGTGAAATGGAAGACCCCATAATAAAAAACAGAATTATGGTTCTGTAACGTAGTAATGGTGACGCGTAGTTTCTCTTCTTTGGTTTCCTAGTATTTATGGTGATCTCGATCATCAATTGCTTTAGTGATGGTAAACCATCATGTTTTTCGAAAAAGACCTTTCTCAGTATAAATTATGTTTGACCCGACACGCATGAGTATTTTCACCGTAAGTTTTGTTGATTAATTTATTGGATATTTAGCAGTTCTGTGCACATCCATGGCCTATGACTTTGCCATAAGTTTATTTTAGCGCCTCTCTAAAGCTTTAGAGCTCTAAAGCTCTAAAGTTTATTTTAGCGCCTCGCCATCTCTAAAATAATTAATAGTCAAAAGACACCTCTTAAGGAAAATTTTTTTAATACTTAAAATTTTCATTCCAAAATAAACGTTTCCTGTTCTTAATTTTTTTTTTAATTTTTTTCGTTTTGAAAATAATTGTAAACATAAATACTTATATGCGATACTATTCATCTTTGTTTCAAATCTTAACGCAGTTTTTTTTATGTAGCATAAAGAGCACACCTATGACTATATGGATTTTGTAAAATTAATAACTTGCGTTACCTTTATAAGTTCTGTCTAGCTGTTGGGAAATATCTTCTTCTTCATCTGAACTAAGGGTATATAATTATTTTCGATATGGTAGAAGAATAGGTTCTCCTATTCTTTTGCCCTTTTTTATTGCACAGTTAATGATAACTTCTTTTATACTGGTATATATGTATCTTACTACATCAGGTATAGAATCAAAATCACAGATTTTCTTAACAAATAACAAACTCTATGGCATGAAGTTTGTCTTTATAATAAAGGTATCTCATTAAGTTCAGTCGACGGGACGTAGCGTATTGTCGCCTTGAGTGGTGGCCAAATTGATGGCGTGGTACGGCCGTATATCAGGCGTTCAGTAACTTAGAGAAATTTACGCGCACCGCCTAAGGGTTAAAAACTCATTCTGTATACGCCGTCGGGGGTCGGATTATTTATGTTTAAGATTGTATTCTTTTATTACATAAAAATTGCATCTCTGCCCACTGGAGAGTTGAAGTGAAACATTGTTCCTACGGAATTTTGTTTATCTTAGAAGGGCTTTTGTTGGTCGCTAGTGTCCCGCCATTATGCATTAGGTATACAGTGGAACACCCGCGAATAAGTAATAAAAGTTTTATTATTCGTGGGTGCAGGTACCACAATAATCATTACAAAGTTTTATTATAAAACTCTGTGAGCTTTAATTGTATTTTAATTTAATTTAATTGTATTTAATTAAAAGTTTTAATGAGCAAGTTTTTGGCCCTATCGTCCCACTGATGAGTTTCAACAAAAACCTCTTTTATTACACATAATTAATAAAAAAAATATTGAAAATGTGTAATGTCGTCTATGCTTCGAAGCTTACATATAACTCTGTGCATATACCTACACCCGAATCAATGTTTACACCGTACACAACAAATTGTTGTGTTGTATACGTTATAATTATACATTACGTTATATACCATATTTTTCATAATTTTTGCTTAAAACTTGTTTTTACAATTTTTACCTTTCGACCGATGGTGTAGTGGGTATATGTTTAGATGCGATTTAGAATGTATGAGAATGTTTGTATGGTATGAGTTGTTAGACGGTAAACGCAGAAGGCTTCTAGTCGATTCGTACTTTACGCATGTTATTACGTAAAACTACAACTTTTCAATAGTGTCATCTATATTCATTGCCGAAACTAAGGCACAGTATTACCTTAATTAGAATAAACATAACTGGATGAGAGTATTCAGGTCCATAACGAGTTTGCAAGTTGTTCTAAACAATGGCCAACTGATATTTCTCTGTCAATTAATTTTTTTTGGGCATTTAATATAAATGCATCCCATATTATTTGCAATTTACGCCGCTTATTTTCAGGTCTTTTATTTGCATTAGCCATCAATGTGTTTGATAATTATGACAACAACCTATATTTCAAGTGTCAGTGTACTTGTACGGCCAGTATCTTTATTACAACAAGAGTGGGACCTACAGGATTTACAAATCCTAATAGTTCCACCCATTTCGTGCAGTGGAACCACGAGGATTTGAAAATCCTGCTGGTTCCACTGGTGGTACTAAGCGGTGGGACCAACAGTCCGCAACCGAAAAATTATATATTTAAGGAAAGTGAATGACACCCACTTCGAAGAAATATCATCGGTAATATTAGAACGACCGATATCGTTGACCATTTGGTAATTAAAAAAAAATTCAATGCTACGTAGCTGCTTTTAATGCAAAACTTGACTAGCAGTTGATCGATTTTTTTCCCGGTAGTATGATTTGATATCCTTCTTATACATCATAACTTATAAAGTTATTTAATATTCTGAAATATCTACCGTAGATAGATAAAAATCGTTGGAAAATCGATTCAATGTCGAACGCATCAGATCGATCCCTTAACATGTTTGTGAAGTTTAATCAGCGTAATTAAAATATATACCTTGTTACAAATTAAGATGGTTTTTCAGATATGGAGTAATTTTCAAAAGCAGGATCTAATACAACGCATAATCAGTTACTGTGTTTAAGCTGCCAGGCAGCAAAAGGTTTAATAATTAACATTCTTGTGTAGAATAAACTTCAATGAACACGATTCTCGCAAGGCATTCATTGGGACGCCGAATCTATTGTACAAATTCATTTACGAGTTCATGAGCTTGCGGACTGCAAATCCAATTAGTGTTGAGCAAAAGTTTCGGTTAGTTTTGGCGACTTTCCAAAGCTATCGGAGATTGCCACCAAAAAGAATTTTGGTCATTTCACCACTCCGAGTGTTCGGCGTTTGTTTGATATAATAGAAATAAAGTCCAAGTCGTTCACCTTATGTAGATAATTTTATTATGCACTAAACGATGAGTATTCGAAATAAATAAATAAAATAATATATGAAAAGTATGAGATGTTCATACTGCAAATATAAATGATTTTCATCCCAACACTATAATAGCCTGTCGTGGTTATATAAAAAAAATCGAATGTATCGATTTACTATTTAGTTTGGTTTATTTATGAAATGGTTTTATATTGCAATTCTTATATTGCAAAACTTTAAATATTATAGATTGCAATCTATAATATTTCTAAAAGGTAGTGTAATCATAGTTAGAACTACCTAGTAGCTGCTATGACAATAACGCATGTAAAAGTTGTAAAATCTTAGCGCAATACGGTAACCTTACGTTACAAAATGTACATTCCAATCCTATATTAAAATAAAAATTTATTAAGTTTAATAATTAAGTATTATATTTTGCGAAATTAATTTTTTTTTCTAACGCATCTAGTTTTTTTTTAACAATATAGTAGTGCAGAATTTCATATTGACAATATATTAATACATCATACTTACTCTTGAATTGACCGTCATTGGCACCTTACATTCTATTTCCTGAACACCCTAATGAAATATTTCACCTTCTTCTTTTATATATCACCGAAACTTTCAACATATACTCGTTGGTACTGTTAGTAGTAATGACGATGTGTCAATTTAAATCACATAAAATAAATTCACACAAAAATGAATAATAACTTTTTTATGTTGAGAAATATTCTCTAACGTAATTTTGTCGTTTCTGAAATAATTTGTAGGATATTGGTTATGGTTAATCCTTCGTAAAAATCGTTATAACATGTGTGATCATCAAAAAATATAATAAAAAATCTGGTAATAAGTCACTTTATATTTGTGTTAATACACTTACAACGGACAACAACAAAAAAATTAATAATCCATAGACTAAAGTTTGGTCTCACTCACGCGCTTCTACTAGCCTGAGCTTTACCTATTTAAAAATAGTCCCTTGCACGCGGCAACTTATTATTTTATTGACTATACAAAGACGGGTAATATTTCTCGTAGTATTGTTTTCGCAGTTTTGTTACACCGCTGCAAAGCACTGAATCGAGTCGTGTAAGCCATTTTCGGCGTACTAGTTGCCAATTTTCAGTCAATGGAATAGGTATAATTGAAAATGATAATTAACTATTCCTCTACATGACTTTATTTTAAACAATATCGTAATATTTTAAATTATTCATTTTTAATACTAATAAATCCGTTTAAAATATAAAAACCGTTATCATTAGATAACTATTTATCATTATACAAGTAAACATTATGAATAATTTTAGAAGTTATCCTTTTCTACCTAAAGGAAATCTTAAAAGTAGAGGAAATAATTTGTTTTTATGATAATTACTTTGAGGATTTGGGCTGTCGTTATGCGTTACCTGTTTTACGTTGATAATAAAGGACCGTCTGGTTGAAAAAAGGTGTATTGGCTTTTGAACTAATTGGTTTGGTCCAAACGCTTGCTCTGGCGTTTATACAAAGACAAAAGAAAAATTTATTTCATTCTACCGAGAAGGTTCTTTTTAGTAGGTACATATTTTCTGTTTCTACATAATTTGCATGAACGCTTCAATTTTTATATTTGTTAAATTTTTTGTTTGTTTATTTTAGGGTTCCCTGACAAAAAATCCGAAAGAACCATATAACCAAAATGCTTTCATTGCATCTATGTCACAGCTCCCTAACTCCTTTATTTCCATCTTAAATGTTTAAATCAATTAGTGATTGTCTGAATACAGCGCCGTGCAATCGTCCGTAAAGTGTATATATTACGTATAGTAGCGCGCGTTTTTATCATTCGAACACTATGAACCTTGCAACACTCTGACGTAGCCTCGCGAACCCCTATCTAGTATGTCAGCTTAAAATGTATACCAACCGCCAGTATGCTGCGAAGTTCCACTCGTACATGCACTTATGCGGCCGCCACTGCAGTGCTTCATTATTTGTTCAGTGACAGTCAGTCTAAAGTTTTTAATTCGTCTATGTCGAACTCTAGTTATTTCCAAGAAGTTTATTTAACAAGCCTATTGCTGGTGTTGAAGTACATGTTGCAATAACTGTACTTGCCCGTGAAACGCCGACAGAAAAAAAAAGAAATTACTAGATAGATATCTACTAATTTCTTTTCTTTTTTAGAAAATCGAAACGTTTAGAATTCGGAAAAGATATTCTTTGTTTTTTTTTTTACTTTGAAACAGCTACAGACTTCAGTCTTTCAAAGATTTTCTGTTGTTCGAGTAATTTTTACGACATACGATTTTGGCCGATATATATTTCATTTTGACATTTCTAATATCGCTGTCATGAGTTGAATGCTATAACATATAGATTTCAAGCTATAATATAAAAATACAATAAGTGGAATTTTTCTCGCTATCTTCAACGTTTAAACGAATCGTCGGACGTGAGAATCGGTGTTAAGTTTAATAAAATCGCTGGAAATCCAATATCCGTTTTGAAATATTGGCTTTACCGATAAGATCGTATTTACTAAGTATTTAGCGAATCGGCCATTGTGCAGTGAGCGCTGACGAGTCAAAATTATGTTCGTCTATTTGCTCGTGGCGCGTGGTGTTCTAAAAAACATTAACAAAACGCTACGGCATAAAATGACACAGTGATTTTTCTGTCGTAGCCCGCGGGCGTAGTGTCGTATCAACTTGTTGCGACGAACATGTGGATTAGATTTAATTTTATTTAAATGTAACGGAAGTTCATTCTACTTGGAATATTTTTAATGTACTTTATTTCCAATAAAATATTAAAAAAATTAACTAATATTATTATTATTAGTTAACCAAACTAAAATGTTTCTTTGTATACAACATTGTAACGTCTACCTAACTTTACATCACGCGTGTCGCGTCGGTGTGGGAACGCCCGGCTGCATGTCGCCCGATAGTTTTAATTTCACGAAGAGTATGGTGTAAAGGGCACTCATAATGTGCATGAGATTTTGAAGATAAATAACATATTTAATTTGATTAGGATTAATATCGTATCCTTATAAATTAGTTTTATATTAGCATATCGTTTGACATACATTTTCAAACATAAAAATATGTATAATAAGCTTACCATAAATTATAGACATATGCTATCACGGACTTTTCTTTAGTCCTAGAAAAGAGAAACAATTCATACATTGTTATGTTATATCTCAAAGGGACTAGGTAGCGTTTTCGATGAAAGCACCCAGTCTAGGCTAGATTTTTTCCAACGTCTTCAAGATTAATCGTCATATTTCAACTAGTTTGCATAAATTACTGGATTATTGGATTAGTTTTATTTGTTAACATATAGACAAAAAATTATTTTAGTATATATTATTATTATTTATTTATAATAATGAATAAACGTTTGTTGCGCGTTTGCATAAACCTTCCTCTTGAATTACTCCGTCCATTAGTGTCAACCATATGAAAATCCGTTTGTTAGTTTTTAAGTTTATCGCGTTCAGACAGACAGACAGACGCGGCCAGGGACTTATTTTATAACATGTATTGATTTTCATTGTCTATTTATAGATATTCGTTTAACGAACAATGAAAAACTTAACAATTTTATAATCTTTTTTATCACTTGTACAAATGATTTATCAAGATAAGCTAAGAAGAGTGGCCCCTATGAGGGATTTGATAATCTTTGTTGATGCAGTATTGGGAGTACTTGAAACTCAATGTGCGTAATATCAGACAGGGATCTTTTTTAGCTTTCGAATTAAATACAATGATGTAATAAAGGCAAGCGATTCTATAACCAGTTATTTTTGCTAAACTTCGCGACTTAGAGCAATCAAATAAAATCATCGTTTTCGATACTAATTATTACGATTCAGTAAAAACAGTTCTTCTAGAATAGTTGCGATTTTTTAGGATGATACCCCAACATTATTTTTAACATTCTTACAGTTGTTTATTATAGTAGGCACTAGTGTCTTGTCATGTTATTTTTTTAGTTATGTATATACATAACATCGCAAAGTACAAAGTTATATACATATTGTACTAGCGATATATTTCTCAAAGGAATACCTAGTTGACATACGAGTATCGTGTACAACGTATCCGTTTTTCATTTTCTTAGTTGATGTCATACCGCTCAGCCTTCTGGCACGCTCCAAGGCATTCACTGAACTCTCTGTTAGCTAAAATTAATTTTCATGAATCAAGCTCCCGTAACCGTGGCAGCTAGTAATATTTAACTAAAGCTCTTAACTGCGTCACATATTTCGTCTAATTATACCTAACTACTAAACAACTTCAACGGGTTTAAACTAGCTCTAAAATATTTGATAGTTTATTTTATGTTGGTAACTTGTCTATAATAATAATGTGTAAAATTACTTATGCATGTACAGTACAATTTACATTTTAGTTCGTGAATTTAAGGGTTAATTATTTATAATAAATTTTAAAGCCATTTTCGTTCCCCGTTCAAGCGAAGCGGTGGCAGATCCGGCAATCATTTTCCTTCCAGTCCTTATCCTTCCTATGCCAGGTGACGCCTTCCACCTCTGAGGCGAATGTGCTTATGTGGAATCGAATATGAACCGCTTAGCTGCCTCCAGCAGAATACGTTTTCTATAAAATATTATTTGATCATGTGTTTTTTTTTTTTTGTATAAAGTCGTTACCATTTGAATTTAAGAAGGATGCTTATTCTGTCGAGGTATTTCCTTCACCCTACCTTTCATACACTGATGTGCACATAAAGTGTTTATGTTCACATGAGTGAATTTTTAATGTCCGCATTACTTACTTTACACGTGTGTTCCAGAAAAGTGAGAAGTGTAACTCAAAGTATATTTTTGATGTAAAATTATAAAGTGTATTCCGTCGAAGTACAAATATATAAAGTGTTGAAACAAATAATAGTGATAAATTTATAAACAAAATCGAAAAAAATAGACGTTAATTTGTGAGAACTAGTAATAAAATAAAATGACAATTATCCGATCAATTTTCAATGCTGATCAGCAGTTTCAAGTGAATAGTGGCAATAACAAAACGATATGGGATGACTCATAATGAAAAATGTCTTGTAATAAAACCCATTGTCCGGTCCGGAGATGATGCGCGACATGCACGATACAGTGGGAGTGGGCGACGTGAACGCCGCGATGGAGGGAAGCGAGGCCGACACGAGTGGGGCTGCCGAGGTCGATATGGACGACTGTGGCTCGCTGGCGCTGCCGCCCGACATGCCGCCATACTCCGGCGACTACATAATCAGTGACTACATGGAACGGCTCGGAACACGGCTCAATATCCTTGAAACCGAGCTGAAGTACGCATGGCGCGCCCTCGATCTCCTCAGCCAGGAATACGTCAGAATGTGGGAGAGGCTCGAAAGGCTCGAAGCTTTGCTTGCAGACCAACAAGGTGTTATATCAACACTACTCGACTTCTACACTTGCCGAACCGTTACCAACACCCGAGATCCGATGACTGGATTGGAAGTGATTAGAGAGATATTGGGGAACGGTACCGTTGAAGACGGAATAGAGGAAGGGTTAGATATAGGCCGAAGTACAGTTTTGTTAGATCCACAAGAAGAAGCGATGGAATCTAATGAAGCATTTTATAAAAGCTTAAACCAAGCGTACCGTGACGACTTGGTTTGCGAAGAAACTTCTAGGCCATCCTCGCAACTCGACATGATTTGGGAGGCACCTGAAGAACACGAAATAGAAATAATACCCAGTGGATCGCGACAGATATATAGTGCATCTGATTATAAGGATTATCGTGGATTACAGGGTGCTCCGTGTATAAGTGACAGAGATATAGAACAATTATCTACCCTAAGTACAATAGATCAAATGACAGTAGAGAAATTACATGAATTAGATAGGCTGACTACACAATTACACAAAGATTCGAGAGAGTTAAAAGACTTGAAAACTAGACTACTCACTCCCGAAAACAAAATGACATCCACATATGACAGAGATATAGAAGCGAAAACATTGGTGGAAGACGGAAATATAATTAATGAACAATTAAAGAACGTTTACAATGGTTCAGAAAGTTGGGGACTCAACGAAGTGATGAAGAGTTTTGATGATTTTATTTTATCAATCCCCAAAGAAACCTCACAAATGAAACCTGACAAATCGCCATCTCGCCTTTCTCTATCAGATACCGCTGTTCTTGATAGAAATGTTGATTTTTTACCTTCGAATATATCACCTCGAAGAAAATTTGTACCTGAAAGAACAACGACAGAACCTTACACAACAGTGACTGGCCGACTGGCTTATAGTTCAGCTGTCGCTAATGCAGAAATAAATGCTGCAAAAGCATCAAAATCTCCTAGTGCTCTTTCGCGTGACCGTTTTGATTATAGTTCTTATCAAATATCAGATCCTAGACTTAATTATTATCCTGATAAAAGCACTTCTCAGCCATTGAATGACTTATATAAAACAAGTGCGGAAGTTCACTCACCTTCCTTATCTATTCATGAGTTAATGTATAATGAAAGTACTGATAAAAGGATTGATCTTGGTTACGAAGAAAACAGATTGCACAAATCTCCTAGTCCACCGCCACCAGCTCCACCCAATGGTGGTGAATTATTTCCTGCTGAGAACAATAACGAAAGCTTAACAGTACAACAATCGATGCTCACAACTGGGGTCGCACTACCAACTGATAACATGCGTTTGAGTCCTAGATCACCGAGATCGCCAAAAACATCTCCAAAACACGCAAAACGTGATAATGTGAATATTGTTACAGCAAAATCAGATTCTGGTTTGTCCTCGATGAGCGGATGGTCAAGTCTTGAAAAGAGTCCAGGATCGCCAAAGACCGGTAAAATTATTCATGGTGCTCATGACTCCCACAAAATAAGAATGACTTCTCCCCAAATGATACAAAAAGTCTCTTATGAAGTGGATCCTAAGCCATATCTAGAAACACTTGTTGATTCGTATATGTATGACAGTACAAAGACAATAAAGAGCGACTATAATTTTCGTAGACAAGACCATTTAATAAAAGACTCTAATGCTCGTGACATTAATAAAATACAAAATAAACATATAACCAGTTTGCCAAGATCTGACGAAAGCACTCAACAGGAAAATATAAGTGATTACTATTATGCTAATGAACCGCCTTCTATCTACTCAGTAGCAGGAAATAGACAATCAATATTCACAACTGTGTATAGTAGTCCCAGAGGATTACATTCAGAAGAAAAGAGTTTTTCCACAGTTTTAGATAGAAATGAATTACAGGACTCTGGTCATCAACTTATTGATTCGTATCCACCAGAGCCTAGTTACCACGCTCAAACAGTTGTAGTGGCACCTAGCAATGCTAACAAGCGAACACTTACTAGAGCAAATACTATGGGTGGACCATCTTCTGATGCCCATTTTTATCAAAATGGATATAAAACGCAAAGCCATCGAACTGTCTATCCACCAAGTAATTTGACAGATGCTTTGACATATTATCCTACATCAAGTCGTTATGAATCTCCAAAAAGAACTATTCTCGATGATCAAATATCATGGCAAACTTCTAGCAGATCACCCACTAGTTCATTAGAAACCTCTAGTATAAAATCTCATTCATTAAATATGACAGAAAGAAAGCAATTCCAAAATCAATTACAACAAGAGTATTTCAAACAACAACAGTATGATCAAAGAAACGGAAATATTTTACATGAAAGTCAAAAACCTGTTGATCATTCCAAAATCAAAAAAGAACAGTGCGTTGATTCAAGTGGAATTTTAGTATCCGAATCTGGTTACTTATCCATACCCTCAAACGTTAAAAATAAACCACAAGACAATCAAGCCAAAAAGCCGAAACGAACGTCATCTCTTAAATCAGCAATGAGTTCTGTGAGTCACTGGCTACCAGATTTACACTTACCGAAAAAACATCGATCTCATTCATTGCCTTCAGGAGTAGATGCTGTAGAACAACAACAAAATGAAAAATCTCTTAAAGAAAGGTTACTTTCAGCCCAAAGGAGGAAAAAGAAATATCATTTAGTTGCGTCTATGTCTGGTTTATTACAAAAAGCTAGGAGAAAACAACAGGCTAGTCATCATCAATCATTATCAGATCCAGAAACATCTGAGACTGAATGGTCTGGAGGCAGATCAAGTGCACAATCGGAAGATAGTGACAGTGTTTTTTCTGATTCTGTCCATGAAGGTAATGTTTTTGCTCGAATTCCTAAAACTCGGCAAAGAAAAGTGAATGACCAAGATATAGTAGAACAGCAACAAAAGATTCAAGAATTGCAAGAACATGGTCTCGATTTTCCAGTGGAAGAAGATACACTTTCTATAACTGAAGGAAATGACAAGATTCCTATGAACAATATTATAACACGAGATAAAAGTGACGATATAGATTTTCATTTCGCAAGAGTAAGTCAGTCGATTAATAAAAATGATATATCGGAACTTGAAAAATTAGATATCGATACTGATATTTCTAATGTTGATCCTTATGAAGATGAAGAAAAAGATGAAGATAATCAGTCTCCCGCTTCATTGTTTGCTACTATTGGAGACGTCAAACGAGCTGCTGCCGTATCTGATGAAACTTTAAATGAAAATAAAATGTATAGCAATAGGGCGCCCATGGAGTTTGCGGTTTCTAGAGCTTTAGGAAAATATAGATTGCGAAAATCTACATCTATATCAGATGAGCAAATTTCAGATACATCGCCACCAAAGTTAGAACCTAGTGTCGGAATACATGAAGAAACTAATGATGTTTTCAATTCAACAAAAGAAGTTAATAAACTGCGTAAACCTGAAATCACCAATACAAATGTTTTAACTGATACCCCAGCAATGCTAACTGAGCGCAGTCCGTCAACACAAAGTGCACGCAGTGCTCAAAATAAATTTATACCTCGCCATCAGCAGAGCCTAGAGATTCCATCAGGGAAACATGATGACGACGACAGTCGCAGTACTCATTCGTGGAGAAGCGGATCTCGAGTATCTTCAAGAAGGCAAAGTACAGAAGACAGTATAGATTCAGAAGATGAATGGTATTGTTATGAACTCCGAAAACTTGAAGAAATGGAACATCAGTCTCAGTTGGATGCTGAGAGACAACAAATTTTGGCAGAAGAACCAGAGGATGAAATGAGTTACGAACAAAACGGAAACATTAAAGAGAAAATGTCGTTTGTGTTAAGAGAATTGAAACTGAAAACAGCAAATACGAAAAAATCGTATGATGAATCCCCGGCCCAAGAACAAACTTGGAAAGATATTACAACTTTTCCAGTTATAGACGAGCCTGAAACTGAACAGAAAAGGGAAGACGAAGACGAAGAAGATAAATCAGAAATAGATCAGAGCTCAGGAGAAACATCAGGCCCTGACAGTCCAGTGATGAGTGGTGACGAACTTGATGATGATTTTGAACAACCAGTACGATTTCAAGAGCCCGTGGCTATGGAACAACCACCGAATCAAGACACACCTGTTGGGAGCAAATGGAAACTTTTGAAAGCTCTTAAAGACAGGAAGGCCGAAGAGAAAACAACTACGGAGACACCCGCTGTTACAACACCATCGAATGAAAAGGACAAAGTTAGTGCAGGTGTAAGTTACCTCATGCAAAAATTTCATGAAATTAGAGTTAAGAGTTAACTTAGGAATTAGGTTAATTTGTGTTATATTGATACTTTCAAATTTATGATAACAAATAGACGAATATAACAAAGGTAATCTCTATAACTGTAATACTCGTTATTTACGATATTTGTATTAATAAAAATAAGTATTGACAAATGCAAGAAATTGGTTAAGTACAATGTTAAACACTTTCTTTACCTTTACTTATCTAGTTGTTACTAGCAATATTGGAAACAACTCATGTTGTTTTATCTGTGACAGGTTGTGATGGATTTACAGCATGTACGTCCACTTTAAGAAATTTTTTTCCTCTAGACCCTAATGGATATAACGTTAATTAAAACTGAAAGTGATTTTCGAAGCACTCAAAACTGTCTCATATGAGACAACCTTTTTTGAGGGTATGGTATACTAGCAATCTGACCCTAATTTTATTTTCTCGACTCTTGCATAGATTTATATACTTACTGTTTAACTTTTTATATGCTTCTATTAAAGTTTTATATCAACTTAAAAATATGAAAAATAAATCACCAGTATTATATGAATGTCGATTATTATAAATGTCAGTATTAGTGATAATGCAATATAATCATTAATATACTGCTTCGTTTAGGTAAGTCAGTTGTATGAAACGGCCTTTGCTTAAAATCGACGTACAAATATCATCTTCATATCATGTTAATATCACGAATATTATTTTCGCGTGATACTTTTATAAACATATTTCTTGTTATTTCCTTCCAAAATTTTAATCATATTAATCGTTTTTTCATGCGCTTACATGGCGTGAATTTAGTCAAAGAGGACTATAAAACATATTCTTCTGCTGTCAATGTCGACGAAATTTGTATCGTGGTGGCTTCTGAGAAAGCGTCGTTAGGGCTATTATTAGAGCTATTATAAGTATTCAACCTCACTAATACTATAGAACACTAATGTATGTCGCTTAAAATGTAATGTAGACGTTTATTATGTAGGTTTGCTGAAATTAGGACAAAGAATAGATTTCATAGTTGAATTGTGTTATATTGTACGATATTTATGCATTTAAAAACGCAGATAGAACTATTACGTCAAAAGTAGTTCAGTTAGGGCAATTTTGTTTTTTGTTGAAATAATGACTTTATAGCGATTTGGAACGAAGTAATGAACTGAACGAAACAACGTGTTTGTCACCAATTGTTCCTTGTCCTTTACTTAAATTATATTAGCTTGTAACATGACGGTCAATGGACTTTCACTATCTCAAAAATATACGCAATAATTTTTACTAATCAAGAAACGTGTTATTTCTTAGAATTGTGTGCTTTGTTAAATTTAAAACTGTGTAGCAAACATAAATATTTGTTTACTTAATTGACGTCGTAAGATATTTCGAATGTTTGTAGCGTCTTTTTTTGCGGAATAAAATGTATCTTTTTTTGTTTTACTTTTAATTTCTTGTTTTTTAATTTGCTTTTGTTTTTTTTAATTTTAGAATGGAACCGGTGGCTTCAACGACCAAGGAGGCAGAGGGAATGGGTATGTAAAATAAATTTCTACTTTTAGCACTTATCTCTTTATAGTATTGAAATATAACGGTATCATGTCACAATTATTTTTTTCAGACATCCTGGAGACAATCCATTCTACAGCAACATCGACAGTATGCCGGACATCAGGCCGCGAAGAAAGTCTATACCACTTGTCTCGGAACTTGTGAGTTAGCTTTAACTATAATTAAAAAATTTAACACCTATTGCGAAGTCCGATGGAAGTAAGCTATACCGGTATAAATGTCTAACAATGCTCGTATAAACGTCCGCTTCCAGAAGCTTCGTATTACTAGGCGGGTAATAAATGTTTTCTTCTGTCCCAACGTTCTCCATTAATGTTACTCGAACAACGAATAAGGAGAAAAATAATTAAATACTCTTTAATCTTTTAATCTAACATCAAACTTAAATGAACGTTATGAAGAATCAAAATTAAAGTCTTTATGGATCGTTGAAATTATTAAAAACTTTCATTACATTTGATAGAAGAGCAATTTATATAACAAAAAAAGTTTTTTAAATTTCCCGTATTCGTTGGTTACTTTTTTGAACAATACATGATTTACAGACAGGATATACTTTCGTTCTTTCTTTTCATTGTTGGTGTATAATTGTGTCTACCTCTGATTATTCTATCCCTTGTACTACTTTTAGCTGGTCTTCACTCTCCCTTTACAAATGAACAAATCTATAATCACATAAAAAGATATTATCCTGTATTTATAGACAAATTTATCCAAAATAAACTTTCTTGTACCTGACCGAAATTAATGATTTCATTGCATTGTAACCCCTCATCATGGATCCGCAGGTTCTCAAGGTATTACGTCCCAATAACACCGTCTATTTCTATGCATGTGACACTCTTTAGATTGCTTGTGCTTTACTCCATTATCCTATGCGTATATACTTACATGTGTATATATATTTAATTTAATTTTTGGTGCATGGCTTAGAAGAACTTTTTACTTTCAGTATGTTTTTTATTGGTAATTTTATAAAATCGCCATTACAATTATTGATATGTAATAAATGTAGGAAAGGCTTTTAAATATTGTAATGCACAAAAACACACGTTGCATTGTGAGATTTAATAATGATTGAAAATTATTAATCATAAAATAGAGACACATTGGAATTTTCATCAGTGATTTTTAATGTAAAATTTACGCTTTCACTCACAATAAAAAGTTTGGTGCACGTGCTTGCTGTATTGGAAGTAATTTTAAGTTTACTAATTGATATTTCTAAAATGCATAGAGCTTTAGAAGATTATTATTTATGAAATTAATATAATAAACGCATTGACATAGATAGCAAAATTAATAATAGAATTTATAATCATTACATTTTATCTGTAATGTTCAACATTTGATTTTAACGTAGCTTTAATCAAAAAATCTTAATTTTTATTTTAATATGTTTCATATGCTTAGACAATGGCTGCGACGAAAAGGAACGCTGGTTTGACATCTGCAGTTCATCGAGCCACACTGAACGATGAAGAATTGGTGAGATTTCAAAAAACAATTACTTTAAAATTCTTATTTTTTTTTGGCTCTTCAATAATAGGTACTCCATTGCAGTACAAAAATACAATTTAGATTTTACACGTGTCAGTGCCCCGTTACTTACAGATTTTAAGCTATAGAACTTGAATCCAGCTCAAAGCGCTTTCTCATTTTAAACACAATTACTGTCGACAATGTTTTGTGTTTCATAATTCGATCTAAATGTACTTATTACATTTAGAAGCAGTTCCATTGAGTATAGTTTAATATAAGTCACGTTGCTCTCTTCATGCGCTTACTACGTTTGTAATTATATATATGAACACAGACTATATAAGAGTGAAGAAGTTTTGACTTGTTACTGTTCGCATATTTGTCCATTTTACAAATCCGACATAAAGAATTTACTGGCGCAATTTCGATAAAATGTTTTACTCCTATTGCTATGCAATTTAGCATCTTAAAAACAGAAAACAAGACAGTAAACAGCATTTTGAACATTTAACGAAGGAATAAGATAAATCATGTTCCTTTAATGCGAAATTGTGTTACAGAAAATGCACGTTTACAAGAAGACTTTGCAAGCTCTCATCTATCCTATCTCGTCAACGACCCCCCATAACTTTGTACTATGGACGGCGACATCTCCAACATATTGTTACGAATGCGAAGGCCTGTTGTGGGGAATAGCTAGGCAGGGTGTCCGTTGCACTGAATGTGGAGTCAAATGTCACGAGAAATGCAAAGATTTGTTGAACGCAGACTGCCTACAGAGTAAGTTTTAATATATTGTTATGATAGATTATCATTTCGAAAAAAACTCTAATCCTTCTTTGACCTTTTAATGTTCGATGTGTTGAATTGGACATGCTACACTCATAATTTTAAAGGTAAATATTGCACTTAATAAATTAGTATATGTGGCACGTATTTATGTGTAAATATTGCAAAAAATGCATTATCACACAAAAAATTTAGATCGCTGTAAAACTTTTAAATTGTCTTCGAAACATATAATTGTACCGATTTGGAATTAAAGTTTTGCAGTGGTTACGTACAAAGAGATCATGAAATGATTAAACTAAATCATATAGTAATGGTTAATGTAATTCTAACAAAAAACAAAATACTATCGTAACTGAAGGTAGATAGTACGTCAATATAAGAAAAATTTGCGACCTTTTCCCCTTATTAATCTGAAGGAGAGTGAAGGGCTCTCAGTGAACACTTATTCTACAACCGAAGTTTGCCTTTTGAAGTGATTCTTTTCTCGCGTAAAAGGCAACTGCATATCTATTTCAAATATAGTTAATGCTGCGGCTTGTTATTTTTCACATAATGGTTTTTTACTTATAGTTTTCAAACAGAATTATAGTATATAGTTATAAGTGTTCATATTTATTCCTTTTATAATCACATGAGACAAAATAAATAAAGTTTTGTGGTCAATGGTAACAATAAAATTTTCTCTCCCCATATCTAATACTATCTATAGAGCACTTCTGGCTATGTGAAATACGCTATGAGGGGTTTGAAGGACGTTCCTCAATACAGCCCTTTGTTATCAAGAGTTTTGTCCTTTGTTACCGAACTTTATCTATGTTGGAACGTAACAAATCTCACATAGAAAATGCTATTGCTACTTTTAGTTGTGATAGTCGCACCTTTAAGTAACATTATCAGAAACAGGGTTATAATAGTAACAGCAACAATTTTTTCAGTGTTCAGTTCCGATAACACAAAAATATAATAGTTTATAATATTGACATTTCTAAGGAATAAGGTAAAAATTTGCCAACGTTTGGAGTCAGAAAAAAACATGTTTATGATTCTATCCTTTTTACCTTTTTGATTAAAATCGAAATTAAAAAAAAAATATGCAAGCGCTTTTCTCAAGAGATTTTTTTTGTATTGTGGCTGAAGTGCATTTTATAATAAATATATAAAATTTACATCTGTCGTAGCAGACTAATAAATAATTGCATGAAGGATGTTGTTGCATGAATCGATGGTAATGTCAAGATTACAAAAGTATAATCACAAGTAATTTATGATAAACGCAACTGAGCCTTAATTTTCCATGAACCTACACTATGTTCTAATTATGTTTAATAGTCTGTCTTTATGTGTTTGTTATTTACATTCTTGATGTTTTCTTGATTTTTTTTTTTTAATTTTTGAATGTGTCTATGTTTTTCGTTTATCTCTGTGACCTCATATAATGAATGATTGGCATGTTTCCCTCCCTTTTGTAAAACATACCTTCTGTAGCTTTTCTATTTGCATGGCTATTGGACTCATCACTGATCTATTACCATGTATGGAATAAATATATAAAATAAATAGACCTTTCTATCTACTATCCCCTTATATTGTTATTTCTTGTATAGCAAGATTCACAGTTCACCGAAGTGAGCAGTCGATAATTTCTCAGGGTTTAATACTACGTTAATCCATCCGATAATTACGTTGATTGAACGACTGCAAGCTACTCCCATTTATTTAAGTCTACACTTCGTCTTTATTTGTGTATATACCCATAAAAAATTTTATTGTATATTTTTACGTTTGTTGTGTACTTTGTATTACTTCACGTAAATGTTTTAATTTAATTTTACAGCATGATTCGTATTTGTCACGTCACTGTGTGTTTATTTATATACATATTAATCGATAAAAATTGTAAAAAGTTTTCCTAAAATAATACGAGATTATCTTTCAATATTTTCATATTTGTTGTACGAAGTGTAGACAAGTTTCATTAATTTAGGTCCGTCTGTCCGATCTTCAAGGGTTGCCCCGCCCAGCGCCAAACGGTTTTAACAATATTTTCTTCTTCGATTCTTTTCTATACTTTCTTTGAATTCACAATATTTCACACGCTCTGTTTAGATTTTAAAATCAGTTCTGTCGGTACACCATTGTTACAAATGCCGCTTAAAAGCGTGAGACTTACGAGCAATGTACAAATCTTGTGCCTGCTAGTCGTGTGCACGCTCTCCAATGTCTGTCCACTTCAATATTATATGTGGTCCTTTAGTTTTTCTTCGTTTCTGTTTTGACTTTATTATGTATAGATTTTCGCGTTTTTCAGTTTGTTTCTAATTAACCTTCGTTTTCTCTCACTGTCGTGCAATTCTCGAACGTATCTTACGCGATTAAAGATCAGATTTGAATACAGCTCAGAAAAATGTGTGTTCTATCAAAACTTAATAAAACTATGAACATTTAAATACTTAGGATGTACAAAAATATTACGTGAATTACATTCGGCCGCTTTATTTGAATTAATTGTATTTTTTTTTCCAAGTTATGCGTAATTATTTGGTGTCGATTTTGTGAAATGAACTTCAGTACCATCTTATAATAAGAAACAAGTGGTCGTATGATTTTGCTTTGAAAAATTGAAACGCGCCGTGCTCAAGTCCGCTTCGACTGGCGCCGCCTCCACTCAGCTCTGGACTAGATTTGGAATTAATTTGAAGTATTCTATACTGAATATTGTCTATTAACAAAAGTATTTTTTAGTTTAGTTCGAGTCTTCAAGTATTATATAATGAAACTAAATCTTAGTACGAAAAAAGAAGAATCGCTATGCGAACTTTGTAATACTATTCGTAATTTATTGGTTATGTTCATTTATAGTATTTACTTGTCATACATAAGCACATAAATTACTTAAAGTATTATTTTGTTGTAAAATAAAGCTCGCATAATAACGCTTTTAAACAAATAAACCTTGTTCAAATCAAGTGTAGAGTTGTAGGGAAGGTGGTCGTAGCGGTATTGAGCGCGGGGCGGGGCGGCCGTCCGGCGCATCCCGCTGCAACAAAGAACAGTATTTGCACCGCCTGAGCAGTGTGTTTCGCAGGGGCGGCTGAAAAATCTTCGAAACATGGAGCCGAAGACAAAGCCAATTCCATCATCACGGCAATGAAGGAACGGATGAAACAGCGAGAACGAGACATGCCGGAAATATTCGAGCTGATCAGGTAAATTCTAGATTTTTTTTTTCAATCGATTTGTCTAATCAATATTGTCTATGCATCCTCTAATAAAATCCCGCTTCAAATGGATTTTGAATAACTAAAAAGGTATTTCCAAACGTTGTACTTAATATAAGATAAATTATATATTTTAAAACCCATAAGAATACAAAATATTCTTAACGCTACTAAATTCAGATATGTAATAATGCCTTGTTCTAACTATTCACCGAATAGGAATAGAAAAGAACTTAATAAGCAAATCTAGAATTAAGAATGTCAATGTGAAAGACGAGCAAAATCTTATTCACGGTTAGCTAGGGAAAAGCTTGAGACTGGTGTGTATGTGACAGACGCGTGTTCAGCATCGAGGCGGAGGGGCATGCGGTGCACATGAACACAGTCAAGCAGTCAGTGTTGGACGGTACCTCGAAGTGGAGCGCCAAGATCGCAATCACAGGTTTGGAGATGCCGCATGGATGTTCCTTGGTGTTTTGATATTTCCAGGAGCTGATCGGCAGCCGGCAGAATCTACCATCGACATCAACATCGACAACGGTCCAAACAATCACACACACCACTATAAAATAACCATGTTTCGTTTCATGTGGCGGCAGGCGGACTTTTAACGTGGACCCAGACACTCACATAGACAGCCTCGAGCAGGCAGAGCAGGTCACTATAGAAGGAACGTCGAAATGGTCCTGCAAGATCGCCATCACAGGTTTGCGACGGTCTTTTGCGGCTGTGGCCCGCAAGCTCGCAGTTTTGGCTCTATTAGACCCGCTCTCTTCGCCTGATTTATGCGTTTGAATTTCCATGTCTTAAACATTTCAAGAACTTAATTAATAAAATTATATTTGATCGCACGGAATTCCCAAACAAAATAGTTAATAACCAAAATTAATAATTTACTCACATAAGTTTCACAAACTGAATTCTAGTTTTTTTTTAAATTCTTGAACAAATTGAATCGGAACTGCAGGCGAGCGCTATATTATACAGAGTCTTCTAGTCGAATACTTCTGTTTTTCTAACCCGTTTTTTGGATAATTAGCCATCTACATTTTTTTTTAATTTTATCGTTTCACCAAAACCAATTGTTATTGTTTTTTTTATTATTTTTATTGAAGGCTGAATCTGCATACAGACAGCTGCACACTCGCATCGTACCTCACGGACATGTGATAACGTACCTACGCGCTATAGAAGCGATGCATATTCGAAGCTCTTATCTATCTATTCGGTTTTGACGTAATATAATATGTAGAGCTGATATGTTTTTAAACCAAATTTCAGAGAAGGTTTCATTTGGAAACAAAAAAGAAATTGTTAAATTATGCGTTTTTTTTTTGTACAATTTTTAATCGTCTCATATAAATCTAGGTTTAGATTTAGAAACTTATACGTACATCATTCTTTAATTTTATAAATAACAGACATGGAAATTCATCGTAACTGCAACACAATTTCAAGAGCTAACCCAGTTCGATCACGGTCGTTATTGCACCACCTCTTATCATCACGTTCGAGTTTCTTAGCATTTGTATCATCAAAAACACACAGGAAACTCCACGAATCAACTAACACACTGTGCGACTGATTACACAATATACTTAAATACTAATCTTAACCACTGCACAGTCACTGACGCGCACAATTTAATCCACTAATTTTGACTGCATTCAACACTAACAACTCTGTTAAATTGATCACTAATTGCACAAAATACGAAAATGACGCAATCAACTATCAGAGAAACTAAAGCTTTGTATCTATAATTCACAAGTTTTAAATTAAATTATCACTCTATGATCTGATACACTTGTTGTGCTATTTTATAATGACCTATGCGTGAAAATACGGAAATGTGCATTTGTTGTTGTTTAACGCTTTCAACATATTCGATTGTAATTACATTACAATCTGCAACATTTCAAACATCAAATAAACAGAAAATGATTGGAGTTTAAATTATTACAAACTTTCAATTCTAGTGTCATAAAATTGCTAGGATATAAGCACGAACGTTGTAAAGTACTGACTAACCTACTTGTTTTGTTTCCATAAACCGTGCCGTTTTTGCCAACCATTAATCAATTCAATTAGTCAAGGCAACATCTAGCAATTATCAACAATTATCCCGATATTTGGCCGCTGTTGAACTTATTGGATAATTTACGTAAATCATTAATGGTTTCTCTACGCCGCACAGTGGTCACATTGACTAATCTGACCGAGCAAAAGTGAGTTTTTTTGCATAAAATTATTAGTTAGAGCCTATATTGATTGACAAATATAAATTAGGAACATACAAAGGAATATTTTTTTATACCTGCGCATAAAATAAAATTTATCATTTTTAAAACTTCAGAAGGCAGAGAGTTCTTCTTGGTGGAATTTTCCTCATGCGACTTATTACAGGATCGGTAGAAACTAATAAGATATGGAACACATTATCTTCGATGGCCTTTTCCCTACTATTTTCGCTATAATCTACTATTATCGCTTTGAAACTGTTTATGTGTGCGAGTAGGCAATTATGTTATGAGTGAGACAACTGGAACAGTATTTATATAATATATTATAATAAACGTATAATCGTATGTAATATTTTAAAAGATAAAACAAATTTTATGAGCGTTAATTACTTATCAATAACTTCAATTAAAAACACACTCACCTTTCTAAAAATCGGCTATATATATATACACTTACCAATATATAATAATAATAATAACATATACATGACAACAATGTCTAGGCCCTAAACTAAACATTAGTTTGTGTTTTGGGTACCAAGCGAAAACACCACATACATATAACAACCAAGACCCGGTACCAGTATCGATATTCATCATATAAATACTGACCCGACCTGGGATTCGAACCCGGGACATCCAGCTTCGTAGGCAGGGTCGCTACTCACTAGGCTAAGCGGTAGTCATTTCATACATACTATATACCTACATACATAATCAAATACATCTTAAAACACTGTCAACAAATTAGATTCGTGAATTTTCCGCATCCATTAATTCTAACTCCCGCATCTAGACATCTTATCTTGAACTATCTCCTAAAATTGAAGTTTTGCATTTAGAAGTTGCGATATTGTAGTCGCTATTCAATAGAATCGGTTCTGGTACAATGAGTCTTGTAGCTTGGATGCTAGTTATCTTCTTCTATCATACGATCCAGTCGGTGCAACAGAGGGAGACAACTTAATACGTAAGTATATCTTCTTAGCTCGCCCAATAGTGGTATTAGAAAATCCATCGACAACTCTTTGATGAAAGAGCACAACCTAATATACCTACTAGTTTTTTTTTTAATTGATTCTTCCGCAATTGTATGTAATAAGTGAATTGACCAGCACCTGATATGACTTAGAGTTTACATTTAATAAATTATTAATATCTCATTAATTAAATGGAAATGCTATATTTAATAGAATTAACAGTACTGTAGAAATTAGTTTTTAAACGTCAAAGCTCATTCCTGCGAAGCTTTGTATCAATAAAACCTTAAAAACGCCTAAAACAAAAACGAAAATACAGAAAACATAACAAAGGAAATGAATGACAAAAGAAAAACAATCTTCGTTTTCAAGGTAAAAATTTTGTAAAAAAAAAGAAAGCTATATTTTTTTATTACACAATGAGATACAAGCGTTAGATTTTCTTGTGAAGTTGATTTCGGAAACTCATTGTCAAAGTGTCTACGAGAGGAAAAAGATATCTGGGTAGCAGAAAATTATTTGAATTTTTTTTTTCTTACATTCCGAGGAACGCTACTTCATCCAAATATTATATAGGTATTATTCAATGTTTTTTTTATGCCACGTTTGTATTTCGTAAACAATCTTTCGTTGATGTAATGCCTTTTAAAATAATTTTAATAAAAATGTATATAAATGGTTGTTGTATAAACTAATAAATGTGTAACGTGAAGTGTTAAATTTTAAACAATTACTGTTTAATTTATGATATATATGTATGTTTAACAAATCAAACAAAACAGCTTTTGAGTTGGACCCGTAGAGCTTAAATCATA
This sequence comes from Luffia ferchaultella, assembly GCA_949709985.1. NCBI lineage: Eukaryota > Metazoa > Arthropoda > Insecta > Lepidoptera > Psychidae > Luffia > Luffia ferchaultella. The sequence goes on from OX453254.1 coordinate 6,819,426, forward strand.
GAAATCTAAATAAATTCTTGATAGAAATACTTGTTGCTTTTAACTAGGTACATCTAAAATATCACATCGTTTATTTCGATATCTGCGCCCTTACCACAAAATGCTCTAATATTCACAATTGACCATTCCCAAATTTTTGAATTAAAGTCCGTTATATTTTATTTCGAATGAATAGGCAATTTGAAGAAGCTAATTTGAATTTTTTCTTTTTGGTTCGGTATTTATGAAGATATAGCCCTTGATGATAGCATCGTGATAGCCCAGAGCGCAACGAGCCTGTCTGTCGTGATAGCCCAGAGCGCAACGAGCCTGTCTCAAATTTATAAGGCCCCATCGGGCCATGGTTCAAATCCGGGCGTGTACCAATGAGTTTTTCTGACTTTAGTACACGTTATCACTGACACCGTGCTTCGGAGGGCACGTTAAGCAGTCGGTCCCGGACGCTGTCAATAGATGGCGGTCGTTACAGTTCCCAACCCGCAGTGGAGCAGTGTGGTGGACTTAAGCTTCAGGCCCCCCTCCTCACCCTGGGGGAGGCCTAAGCCCCTGCAGTGGGGTAAAAATGGGCTGATGATGATGATGATGATGATTTATGAAGATACCTGTATTAAATTGAAAAAAAATTCTTATAGCGTAACGTTACCGGGTCTAAATAGTTTAGCCATTGTCGTTGCATGTTTATAAAAACAATGACACTATTACTATTGACAGTTTATGAGACTGACATTGTTTTTATAAATACGGCAATGGCTGAACTTATAATTCCACCCGGTGACGTCACGCTGTAAGAATTTTCAATATAAAATATCTTCGTAAATACCGATCCAAATAGAAAAAAAATATTTTTTTAATAATTGCTTATTTAATCGAAATAAAATATAACTGACTTTAGTTCAAAAAATTGGGAATAGTCAATCACTGATTTTGTTGTGCTCCGAATATTAAACAATATGTTACAATGGACATAAAAATTATATTAACTCTGTGAATTAAACCTTAACGTTAAATGCAAGCGTACTTCTCACTATATGCCTTATTTTCGTACTTTACTATGATTTTAGTTATGTTTCGGCAGCTCGCAAAAACACAAATTCACGTAATCAAACGAAAAAGACTTAATTATCAAATCACAAGGTCAACTCATAGTAGATAAGCTTGTAGGATTTATCATACATATACATAATTAGGATTGATATTTAGAATTGTGTCGGGTATTTTCATGAATTGCCGGAAGTTTCCGAGTTGTTCCGGAAGTTTACATATTTACGCGGTTCACGAGTGGTCAACACTAACAGGTCAACACGGGTATGCCGTTTCTATTAACTATTTATTACAGATTTCTGTAGGTAGAATTGATATAGCTCGCCTCTAATATAAAGAAGCCGTAGGAACAATTTCTCATACATGCTTTAACTTGGAGTGAACTGATGGGGACAGAAGTATATTTGACTCTTTCGAACTAACCACGTATTAGTAGGTAGCTTAGAAAGGAACGTATATAATTAAAAATTTCACTAAAAATTAACATCTTACTGAAGAGGTATTGACAAAACATAATGGCCTCTTTATAGAGAATAAACGTGAAGTGGTTATTCCTCTATAAATATGTGTTAAAATTTTTTTATTTCTTTATTTTAATTTATGCCAGTATTATATAAGCCGTTCAAAACAGTGCAATTATATGAATAAAAGTATTTCGAAGTAAACGACATTCTTATGGTAAAATAAACTCAGTGTTAACGATCTTCCATGGTGTCCTAAGAAAATATTTTTTTAAATATTTTCTCGGCCGTTTATGCGAATAAGTCTATATAAACGGGGTCACCTTTTGTACGCCTGTGGTTCGGGCTCGTTTTATGCCTACTTACTGAAGTGGAGTATTGATAAGGTACCCTTAAAAGGTATCTCAGCTCTAACAGATGCAATGATCAGTGAGTTGAACTTTGAATCTCTCATTTTTAGGGTGGATCCATAAAGGTAACTTGCGAAAGCGACAAATTTAAAAAAAAAATTGCTGTTGAAGTTATTTTATGGATTAACGTTTTAAGTATGGCAGTGTTCATTTATATTCATAAAAATGGAGTTTTGTAAAATCTGTTTACATTTAAATATATCTCATAAGTTTCTTTGTTCCCTTTTTTTGTGTATTTTGTTGTTATTAAATATCCTATAGTTTTGTATTTTCTATATGTTTATCAAATACAACCTCGTAGCTTCAACAATTTGCCATCACCGAGTTTTAATATCCGGCCGTAATATAAATCCTTAAATATTTTATTTAAACTATATTAGCGGTAAAATTATTATGTTTGAAATTTTAATAAATTATTTAAATTATTACAGTTGATAATTTTCAAATTTTAGTTGCTCTAAAATAATTAGTTTGGGATATTACTTTTATTTTTTTATTTACACAAGTTCGATCAAAATGCAAACAAAAAATGAAAAAAAATGAAACAAAAAATGTGTTGTATCAAGTTTAGATTATAAGTAAGTGTAGTATATATTGTTTTTGTTAAAAATAATTAAAATAGCCCTTTTTGGGCAGTTATTTGCGCGCAGGGTCTCATCGCTAAGGACAAAAGTGGAACCTCGGATCCCTACGTGACAGTTCAAGTAAGCAAAGTTAAGAAACGCACGCGCACGATGCCGCAAGAGCTGAATCCTGTTTGGAATGAAAAATTTTACTTGTAAGTGTTAGAATTAAATATGTATTTTTATTGTCTCTCGAAATATGACATAAAGTATCATCACATTGGTAATTTTTATTAATTATAGGTGCTTATGTAAAGTCCGACACTATAAAATTTATATATTTTTTTTTGTAGGCTCATATTAATACAGATGGTAGAATGTCCACTAGCAAAGAAAGACTGAATTTCCCATCAAAATAAAGACTATTTATGGTTACTTGCTATTGTATTTATATAGCTTTTGTTGCGCTGGTGCTACGCTGTGGCAATTATGAAGTCAAACACATTCGTTGACTTCGTTCGATTTAAATATTGTGCACCACTGACCGATAAAACGAGATTAAGATATACTGTCATTCTTACTTGTTTGTTAGCGTTGAGTTTATCATAAATGGGAACAAGTCGGGTTTTTTAACATTATTTATTAGTAATTAAAAAAAAAAAAACTGCTTAAACAAATGACGGAAAATAATTTATTTAACCATGACAGTTCTCCTCTAAAATAGACCCACATTAATAATACACCGCACGTACGATTGAATTATAATATATAATAATAATCTGCGAATGATTTTATATAAGTAAATGTGTGATACTACAATACTTTATAATAATTCGAGAACTATATTTGTCAGCGAATGCCACAATTCATCTGACCGCATCAAAGTACGTGTATGGGACGAGGACAACGATCTAAAATCGAAGCTTCGTCAAAAGCTGACTCGGGAGTCAGATGATTTCCTTGGGCAGACCATCATTGAGGTAATTTAATTGTAATCATTACTGCACTAATTTTATGGTTCGAACCCTGTGTAGGTTCTGTGTGACGTTCAGTAAAATCGACGGCATCGTTACACGTTTGTTTCGTTAAAAAATTAAGCCACTAATATCTACCTGTATTCTATTTTACATGTCATTTCGACCGACACTGACAAATCGCATTTTCTTTCACTTCATTTTCATCACTCATTCAAAGAAACCTGAATGGACATGTGACATGGATCTGATACTTCACAGGGTGCTATAGTTCTCGCGCCTATTAAAGAATTGAATTGCTAGTCGTTCGTTTAACTGTTCTTTCAGGAATCAAACTGATTGAGTTTCAGTAATCGAATCATAGGTGTGCGCAATAAAATAGTATAGTGATGTAAAACACACTTCTGAAATTATAGTTTTTTTCTTATCTTATATTTGGCATTTATATCACTTTCCAATTATTCCAATATATTAAAGCTAATATGCTATGTTACTTGCCAAAAACTACTGTTAATAACTGTAAATTTTTTTTTAATTTATTTAATTTGTAATTAAAATTATTAAATTTACAAAGAAGAAAGAAAGAAGAAAGAAAGAAAATATCAGTGGACGTCAAAGTTATTTGTGAATTTTATAGAAGTGATTATTGAATTTATTTCACTGTAAACTATTATTTGGCTAAACAAACGTAAAACCTTGTGTTTTATCGAGTGTCAAACAGAAGAACCACAGAAGAACGGTCTTAACAATTTAATACAAGTACACTGACTGACCGATTCGCCTAGTGGTTTATGACCCTAAAGACGGAGCGAAGAGTCGCAGATTCAATTCCTGCCCGGGACAAATATTTATGTGCATGAACATGTCTATTGGTTCCGTGTAAGAATATTTAAGTATGTATATCAGTTGTCTAGTACCCACGATACGTGCTTTGCTTAGTCTGGGACTAGATGGCGCTATGTGGGATGTCCTAGGTATAATTATTACTATTTTCCTTGTCTGAGGTCGATTTTTTTAACTGATTAAGACTTTCATACATTCCGTGAAATTATACGGCCATGTTTTACTTCATGACTTTGCGTGTATTAAGCGGTTAATTATTCTGATTTCGTATACAAGTGAGGCGCGACGCGACTGCGAATCTAATTCTAAATGGATTGCTTAAACACGCCACCAAGATTTCGCGAGCTGTTTCTTGCCAGTGTGATTCTCGCATTTAATTTAACGTAATGTTATTAAAGTACTACGTGTTTCTTGAAATCATGTAACATAAAATAATTATTTAATATAAATAAATGATAACGAAAGAATTTTCAACAGAAAGCGCCATAAAGAAAAACTTGCATGTAAATAATTGGCGTTATTTGCATTTTTCAACATATAATTTGCATTTTTTTATTTCTTTCAAAAAATATCAACTGATTTAAGATAAAATATTGCTCTTTTTTCTGTGAAACGTGGGTTGTAAGCAATAAGTTTCATAAGTTGTGCCGATTGGCAAAGGTTTCAATAATTGTAAATTCAAATTCAAAAAGTTTTTATTCAATATAAGATGTTTACACACAGTTATTGAAAGTCAAAGTAAATTCGCTTTCGCCAAAGTAAATTAACCTTCGCCAATCGGCGCAACTTATGACAACTAATACTTATTACTATATTAGCTTTCCCTTCACGGCTTCGGCAACGTGAACCTCGCATTTGTACCAATACCGTTATGGGACATTCGGGTTTAGCCATGAAAGGGTTATAAACGCACAGACACGTTTTCACCCGCGGTGAAAAGTAGCCTAATATCCTTCCTCAAAATCCAAGTTATCTTTATATCAAATGTCAAGAAAATTAGATCTGTTGTTTAGCTGTGGAAAAATAAACATAGACACATTTCAAAAAGTAGCTCATGTTCTTTTTTAACATGCAAGCTATATTCCTGTCAAGTTTTATCAAGATCAGTTCACCAGTTTAACCGTGAAAGGGTGATAAACTTGCGAAAACATGTTCGTGGTAAAAGATAGCCTATGGTCCTTTGTCGGAGTTAAAGCTATGTTTATACAAAATTTCATCAGAATCGGTTCAGCGGTTTACCCGTGAAAACGTAACAGATTTAGGCGGATAGAAACACTGTCGCATTTATAATGTTATACGGATATACCTTCAAAAAATCTTCCCTAGTGAAAAAAAGATATGATCACAATAATCTAAATATAAATCCTTGTATTCATTCGTATTTAAATACTTGCGTAGAATCTGGTCTTAATTGCAGCACATTATACACTAACTCACTCAACTGAAACAACTGCGATAATAGACCGTCAGAATGTATAAACTGTATAAACTAAAGGCGTTTTCTGTTTCTTTCAATACTCAGTAGTTCGTACTTCTACAGTAATTCAGACAGGATGGGTTCTTCCCGCGTCGCCGTTCGCTTTTGTCTATACTTGCATCATTTTACCTTCATGCTGTTAACTTGTTGTTAGTAACACGGCCCCGCAGTCTTTGAAAGACAAGCGATGGATGACTGCACTTAACGTGTTTCTTTTTGATAATGTCGATCATTTTTTCTTTTAGTATTTGATCGATTTTTACAATAAGTTAACCTTGGATGTAGTTATTGGGTTAAGATCGTGTTGTCGCCTTAAGCTCTCTTCCTGCAAACTCTTCCGAGATATAAACCTTCCCTCTGTATCTCCACGGCGAACGGTTTTGTTCCACATATAAACAAGGCGGTCCGCAACCTTGCAAAATCTGCAGTCCACCTGGTGAGGGGCCGTCTCATTCGACGACACCCGATATGTGGTCGCCAATCGAGAAGTTTTCTTTTTTGGCAGTTATCGGTTCTGCAAAGAGGTGGTCTGCTAATTACTACTTTAGTTTGCTAATTCTTGATTCTAAGAACGGGTCTATTATTCCAAACTTTCTTCGGATATTTTTGTTTGGTATTCTAACACAGAATCAGATATTCTCAATGAAATAACTACGGTTGAACCGGAATTATATTTATGTTTATTGTACAATTCACTGTGCAACTTGTTTGGACCTATTTTGACTTTATCTAAGAAGCAAATACACATGAAGTAAATTTATAAACCAAGATAACTGAAAGTAACGCTAGTTACTAATATTTATTGTTTTTGACCCTTGTACTAAGTATGGAATGGCGAATTTATAACCATAGATAGCATTTTTTCTCCGGGGTAGAGTTTTTCAATGTAATAGTTAAAGTTACTATTGGTGATAAGAGCTATCGACTACTACAATAAAGAGTAATGGATTTTTTGGCGTATTACTTGGCGATCTATTGTCGCGGTCATATTAGTAGAAAATACTACGTATGGTAGTTCCGGTCACGAACAATGCGGAACCCCATGACCAATTAGTGTGATCACGAGTTTCTAAACTCTGAATTTTTGTTAAGGGATAGTATTTATATTGTTCATTTCAGTCAGTTGGATTTTAAGTCCCGTGTTTCATTACTTAGTCGTTTCGCTCATGACTCGTTAAACATCAAGGTATTATTGATTGACTACTTCAAGTACCAACTCAGTGTTTATGTAAAAATATACCATATGCGAATAATTGGATTGAAAATATTATTCAATTTTATTTTTTTTCTTTTTATTGGCGCATTCAGGTTACTGACTACTGAGTGTGAATGGGCACTTTAAATACTATTACTTGACAAAAATTAAGTTTATAGGAAGTTGTAACCAGTTTTAGTCAAAAAATCCTCGATTTTTGTTACTATCGTAGCTTTATCTTTTTTCACCGAGGTAGATTTTTTTAATGCTATTGTAATAATTATTACCAGTCAAAAGATGTATCGTTTCGAAAAGGTTTTGTATTTGTCTTTATTTAACTGATGTTATAATATCAGACTATTTTCACAGCCGTCAATAGAAGTTTTCTCAGAACAGGCCAGAGCTCGCAAAGGATGTGAAGCCAAGGGTACTAGGTTCGCCAGGCCAAGCGCTTGCGATTAATTCGGCAAGGTGGTTCAGAAGTAATGGCGCCCAACATGTGGCGATCATCGCGTCATTGGGTTCTCGTTTAGCTTCGAGGAGAGGCGCGCCCAGCTGTTTTGAGAAAAACACTGTTAATATTGCCGAAAAGAGTCTGACGAGATGGCAATAGTTTATCTCCTTCATGGTGAAACACTTACCGTTTGACTTCATTTATTCTGTATTTTGTGAATTACAATAATGGCTGTTCGAATCCGTAACCTATCTTAACGACCTTGAGATCTAAATAGAATCTAACTTGAGCCTCCTTCATGATATCTTCTCCTTCAGGTCCGAACGCTGTCGGGTGAGATGGATGTGTGGTACAACTTGGAAAAGAGAACGGACAAGTCTGCCGTGTCGGGGGCAATCCGGCTCCACATCAATGTAGAAATCAAGGGCGAAGAGAAGGTTGCTCCATATCACGTACAAGTAAGTGGCATGCTTCGGTTATCAAGAGACATATTTAGAATGTTTATGATTAAACATGAATTTTATAATCGCGCGGTACAGAAAGTTAAGTAAGGAGAGAGAAGGGTGCAGCCCGTTAATTTGCAATTCTAAATTATTGTAATTCTAGGATGTAATAGAATACGAATAGGCATCTTGGACAACATTTTTATGCTATACTCTACATTAAAGCCTATTAAAATGATGTGCGATTTGTGGTGGTGGAATTTACTTTAACTCACTAGTGTAACGTGATGTTACGATGGTACCACGTACCATGATGGGTCTACTTAAACAGAGCGATAATGTGTTTAAGAAGATTGTCGAATTTTAGTTAATTTAGCATGTTTTTTGTGTTTTTTTTAAGGGATTTGCGTAAAAGCAATCTCAACATGATATAACGTATCATCCCTTTAATTTGACGAATTTATAGTAAATTAAATAAAGAAAGTACACTAAGTAAAGAGTCCCTTTTCAGTCAATCCAGTAATAAATGGTGAAGGCATACTTTTGGTTTAGTATGCGTGCTTTTTTATTAACTCAGTTTTCAACTCACTACATAGATATTATGTATAGATAAGTGAAGACGTTTAAGGCACAAATATCTCATCGAAAATAGTAAACACTGTTTTTATTTATAGCCCTAAATTAACGAAATTACCATCACTAATCCACAGGTTATTTGCTACAAGCCTTTTGGCATACGGCCAAACGGAATACGGACTTTAGTAAAATTATTGTGTTTTATACGCTTCGTGTATTTCCATATCGACTTTCATTTTAAGTCACTATTCATTTATCATCACATCGTTAATAAAATAGGTAACAATTCATCTTTCTGTACAGACAAAGGGATGACTTTTGGTGTTCCGTAGTTTTGGAAAAAAGGAATATTTTTGGTCAATAAAGCTTTCATGCTTTCAATATTAGTACACCATATCCGGTGAAGATTGATGTTTGTTTACTTCAACCATCACAAAATAAAACTATGCCGGCGGAGGTCGCGACATTTATTTGTATAAATCTAACAACTCGTTGTTGTCAATACACGGAAATCGAACCTACGACCTGAGTATCAAAGGTGGGGTGCGTAGTCACTCGGCCGCCATGGCTTCCAAAGAATGAATATTAATAAATAATAGGTATTTAAAAATTTTAAATTTAAAAAGTGTAAAAGTAATTTAGTGGAATTTTTTCGTACTTCTAAAGCAATTATCCATTTGTAAATCGTGATATAACTAAATGGCTTCTTTACAAACAAATGACACGAACAAGAGATTTCTATACCTAAGATAAAAATCAATAATTTTACAAAATAGACAAGTAAATTTAAAGGAGGGAATAATAACGAGCAATAATTTTCAGTTTTATTTTTGGGGTCGGGACCTAATTTGAGAGGTGGCTTACTACAATGGACGACTGAGCCCAATTTAATTTAACAAACAATTAAATCTTTTATTGCAAGTGCCAGCCGAGCGGTAGAAACGACCGGGCGCAGATGTAGGACGCGTGTGAAGGGATAACTCACTAAATAAATGCGAAAACTTTCCTGATTCAATGTTGGCAGTCAGCCGTGGAAGGGACTGAATATCGATAATATAGAAGGCAAATTTGAAATAGTTTTTCTGAACAATATCAAAGTTTTTGAATACATACATACTCCGGGCTTGAATGATTGTGAGATTTATTTTAAAGCGTTTTCGTTCACACTTCCGTTATAAATAATCTAACTTAGTTCTTCCTTTCATAGATTTGTCATATCGTATCGTTTTCTCGCAGTTCTTGGTACAGAATTCTCTTAAAGTTATTGACAACAATTATAGACGTGTATATTTAAAGGTTATATAATATAGTTATACGTATAACTTTACTTTTAATCTAATAATATTTTATTATTTGTTTATTTACAAAAATGGCTTGATGGCCAAGTTCTCGCTGTAGGCTCAAATACCACTTCGCCATATTGATTTTGTCTCCTCGTGTTATCTTGTTACTCATTTTCTATTTCCACCTTCTTTCCTCTTTCTTAATTTCTTTATCCTTCGAACTCACTGCACTATTTTCCTTTCTTTGTTTCATTTTCCTTCTTTCGTTTTTACTTTTTAAGATGTCACGTCTCAAAGCTTGTACGTCCCTACCCCCTTTGCCACATCATGTCAAACTTTCAGAACGCCCTCCCTACCTTTTAACGTATGGCATAATTGTGGATAATCCCTTACTATGAAAAGGATCTGATCTACTGACAAGTTGAGAAATATTTCGTTTTGGCAAAGTTTCTATACACTAAATGAGTTAGTTCATGTTCCGATAAAAATATATCGCTTTACTCTACAAATAGAAGCAAAAATCTAGTCATAGTAGAAGCCATGCGTTGACAAAGTTCAGAAATTCATAACTAGGCCAAAGTTTAACAAGCAAAAGCTATTAATGTTCCATCAAGACTTAGGTACGTTGGTATTAAAACTAATTAAATCTCGCGCTAAGTGCCATTCCACGAACAAAAGTTCCTTACGCGGCGTGTTCTCTCTAAGCGGTGGAATTTAAAGAGAATGACGGTACAAGTCTACTATTCCATATTCAGTGAACGTTGTAGGTAACTAATGTAATGCCTATTACAATTATAATTTACAGTAACAAGATATTTATGACAATATAATGAACACCTCAACTTGAGTTGATAGATATGTGAATATCTAAATAAGCACAGAAGTCAGAATCGATTAGAAATGTAGACATCGCACACGTTTGCTCATATGTGTTTACATGTGTCTATCATATACTGCGTAGTGTCTATATGTGACTGCCATCACGTTGTCGTCCCGTTTAAGTTTGTTGACAAATAATTCACTTCATAGTGAAACAAAACGAGAATGAGCAGTAGTCGAATGCGAAAGCGTAATATGAATAGCAAACATTTGAGATCTATTCATAGGAAACCAGCGACATCCGTTACCATGTCAACACAACATTTTAAACCTATTCTATAAGTTAAATCGTTCTCTGTGTCTATTTAAGTGGCACCTCAGATGAATAAAAAGGAATTTTTATAATTTTCAAACCTATCTGTATGTATGTTTGTCTGTGGTACTGTAAACGGACGAACTGATTTCAATACAATTTATTGTTTATTTGAAAGTTGATGATTTCTACTCCTAACTACATATTCATCTGTCTGTCTGTGTGCCTGTCTGTGACATCGCATCGTAGCTCCCAAACGGCTGAACCATTTAGATGACTCTTAGGTAAAAAAAAATAAATTAAAAATAACAATATTAAATAAATAATTATCGACTTAGTTTAAAAAACTCGAAATAAATATTGTAATTTCAAAATTTAAAAAAATTACATTTAAACTGTCCCTGAAAACGTCTAAAGTAACACAGGTTCATTAATTATTTTCAAATTATTTTCGTTACTTATGGCGTTAACTTTATTCTAAGAACCTTTCTTGTAAGGTGACGTAACATAGTGAAAGGTAGAAACTGAGGAAGTAAGGTGGCTTGGCGGACCCCGACGCTTGTACAGATCAAAAATGATTTTAAAAAATTACAAAGTTGTATTATTTCAAACTATTTAAGTGTTAGAATTTTTCTGAACATTTGTTGCGCCTTTATCGGTCTCTCTAATTTCACAGTAAAAGAAAAATAGTCTGAAGAATCTTAGAAATCTAGATAATGAATCCCTAGTTTAGAAATTTATTTTTTTAAATAATACATTAAATAAATTGTAAGGTTATATAACGATAACGCCTTGACTCATGTACAGCACTGACTTCAAACCAGGAACCCCGAGATTAAGAAATGATTAGCACATTTTAGAAAAAATATTGTCTACATGGACCAACACTGGAGTCAAAATTTTAATTTTATATACTACTCGTACGAGCTGGACTTTGCTCATAACATCACAAAATGTGGCTTGCCCATTCGTGAACTACTTAATGAAACTTTTAGTTTTAAAAGAGTGCATTCATCCCTTATTGTATAATATGTACAGGTCTTGTGACTATGTCTGAACAAATAAAGCTGACGGGTAAACATTTTTTTTGCAAAAAAAAAAGCACTCCATTTCACTTAAGAAGTCCATCCATTCAGTGTTTACCCATTAAGTTGTATAACAGGCTACCTTGAGATTCGTTCTAGTCTAGTAATTTTACGGTGATAGTTAACGAAAATCTCTTTGAGAGTTAATGAGGCCACCCGAGGTCGTAACTGCGTCTACACGTACAAGCAAACTGTTGTAAAGTTGCAACATATAATTTAGCATGAAGTCTAAAACGACGCAGTTCAACTTATCGCACTTTATTAATTAAATTGCTTATTACTTTAAAATCTTACGATCGATCTTAAGGTCGATCTTAAGGTCGATCCAACGCAATATGAGTTTAATCATAAATATTGCCATACAAAACTCATTTGATAGTTTAAATGTACGCAAAGTAGTGTGTTCTTGTGGGTGAGATGACATTTCGGGATGCATTATGTAGCTTACACCTTTCTCTCTTTATTTGGTTTAAGAAAATAATTAGTAGAGAAAATACGCTCCCAGGAAATAATATTTACCTATTCATTGTCTTGTATCCTTGCCAAGAAGTGTAGTATATTATACATGTGGTGAATATAAATATTTCAGTATTCATGTTTCTGAAATGTTCATTATTCTGTACTGCAAAGGAAAAGCTTTGAATATATATGAATGAATAATAATTTGTAAGATAAATATATATATATTTTAACTTTCAACTCTATAACTTTTTGATTTAAAGTTAATTACGCTATTTAACTTTGTTCGTCACATTTTTATGCTGTAGAGACTGAATGGATTTGTCTGAGATTTTGCACAAATGTTCCTTGAAATCTTTTAAGCTTCCTAAATTTTAATCAAAGCCTCAATCCGATTTTAATTATATATATATATTCGATGTCATCCGGTAATTTCGTTGACACTGGAACTGTTGTCGAAAAATTAAAGGAATAAAGGTAGCAAGGACGGCAGCAGGAAAGTTTACAAAACTGTTTTGAAGTGCTTACTCTTTTATGTGTTATAGTGCTTATTCTTTTGAAGTGAGTTGTAATGGCGTGTAAAAGTAACATTAGTTATATCAGAGTGAACTACAGTGCGTCCGCTCAAATGGTTTGCGCGTTTTATAAGCCGCCGGCGATTCGCGACGAAAGGCGGCGGCGGCGGCGCGACGGCGTCTTCAAAGAATCGGCTCGCACTGTACACACGCAGTGTATGTTGGTGCGTCGTGCTTTTGTAATAAACACACAAAGTGATTTTGAGGATTTGGATAACAATTTAAATATATAATTTGATTTTCATTGTTTTATGAAAGTACTTGATGTAAAAATAAGAAAAAGATTAAGTGCTAAATGATTAAATGAAGTATTTATTATATTTTTACATAGTTTTCAAAATACCCTGCGGGTGTACTTCAAACCAATTGAGCGGACGCACTATACTTATTTCCCTTCAAAAGATTGTCGGCAGATTGGCATGCAAACTTTTAATGCACATCGAGCTCATTACAACTAACGAAATATTTTTACTCCACATATAAATTCCACATATAATTCCATACTAATGTTATAATATACGTTTTCACGGATAAACAACTGAACCGATTTTGATGAGGGGTATGGAAATAGCTTGAATCTTGAGAAAGGTTATTTTTAATGGGAATGTGTCTCTATGTTTATTACTTTTTCACGGTTAAACCATCAATCATAGATTCACATCACTACGTAAATAATCGGGTGTCACCATAACTAGATACGTTCCAAATTTCATTCAAACAAGAATAAAGAAATACTTTAAAAAATACTATCAAACTATGTTTCTTGTGACGAACGTCACGAAAGTTTGTAGACCATGTGCTACTACAGTGATGCCGCATCCATATATATCAATGGTTTCAACCAGTTTTACGTGCTTCACCAGTTTATACATGAACTTGCTGACCACCCTCCATAAACGTCACTTGTAAATCATAATCGCGTACTGGCCGACGTGTTTTTAACAGGTCCCTCGCAAATGGGCCGTCATAGAGAAATATTAGGGTGATTTCTCTAAATTAGCCAAGCCGCACTTGCGTCACGACAAAATGGACGCAGTAATGCCTACCTGTCGGGCGGGGGATTTGAGCGCGTAATTCGCGTGTCGAGACACGGCTTTTTACTGCTCGATGGGGAAAAGTAGGCCACTAGTATATTAGCGAACATGGGAATTTAGTTTTGCTAAAGAAAGAAATAGTAAATAAGTTACGTGTGGTCAGGTTTATGCTTGGAATACTAAATCGTAAATTATTTAACGATTTGCGTCGAAACACCGGCCAAATGCACGTCGAGTACGGAATATAAAGTAAGGTCGGTAAACTGGATACGTATTCGAAGACAGAACCATGACTATCGATAAAAAAATATTTTTCTTGCCTTTTACACTATTATTTTTTATAGGCAGTAAAATGATTTTCTTTAAATGCATTATATACTCTTTAGTCATTCCGATTGTCAACAACCACCGAACTTTCATTGTAGCAGACTAGAAGGCGCACGCTTGTTAAAGTCAACGATTTAAAGCCAATTTTCTCCAACTTTATTTTCTTAAATTTTTCATTCAGTGGTATATAACTAGCTGTGACGGGTAATACACAAAGACACGGTGGGCGAAGATCATCTATGTAATCAATCGCGTGAGCCATTCACGCGTCCCGCCCGTCTCCATTCCTCATCATATGGCATAACTGTGACCGGTGTGAAGTTAGCAACCAAAGTTAGCTGCCAAATTATAACCCGGCCAAATTAGGAATACCAAAAGTAACTACCAAGTGATAACTTTGGCTCTCCAACTAAACGGCCAGCATCATCACTCTTGTACTGAACTACATCTCAATTGGAGCAGCTAGTTACATGAATATGAGGCTACGTTGTAACTTTTATTTTGCTTAATTCACCTACGATAATATAGTCATGGAAATATACGTAGAGATACGTGCAAGCGTATAAATTCCCGTTGGTGTTAAAACTTTGCAGACATTGCTACTTAAAACTATACCAGGGTTTGTGGTTAATTTTAGAGCAGTCACATCTGGCGAAATTGGCTCGAAGTGAAACCAACAAAATACATTTTATAATAATAATTCAAATACGTTATCGATTGCAAATTCTTTCAATTTATTTCAATTAGTTAACTTATGCCACTACTCAGGAAAATATACATTGTATTTGACTGACCAATTGGTTGCGTGATCGGAGATGCTGATTGCGGACCCAATGGTTACGGGTTCGATCCCTAGCTGGACAAATATTTATGTGCATGATGTATGTATTATTAAAAATATATAGGTAAATAATATATTGTTATCCACTAAAAGTTGAAGTATATACGGTTGTACAAATAGACCGATTTAAGTTGTACTTATATCATGTTACTTTACAAAGTCACAAACTATTATCGCACTCGTATACTGTTTGCAGGTGTTTGCAGGTATGTTCGCTCTTTGATTTTTCCAAAAGACTGACAGCTGCGCCCGACCTTGTTTTATATACGCCAAAATCCCGATCTGGAAGTATCTCGAAATTTCCATCATATACCTTTCGATTTTAACATTTTAATTGTAATTTAATATGGCAATATCACATCGACAAAAGAAGCTGGCGCATAGCGTCTTGGTTTTTGCTTTTATGCCACCTCTCGTCGCATTAATTTGTCGGAGCGGCTGCAGTCCTTTGACACATGTCACTTCAAAACTAGAAATTTATCTTTAGTTTAGTTTATCTCGAATTACAATTTATCTCCGTATCCGACCGATATGTTTGTGAAACTGCATGATCATTCCAGTACTTTCTAAACATCGACGTGCTTCTACGTATAAATTTCACAATATGTATCCGTTGTCTAGTACCCATAGTACATGCTCTGCCTAGTTAGACAATCATGTTCAATAATTTGCTAAAACTTTCAGATATATACGTACATAATATATTAAAAATCAAGAGACAAAAACAATAATTATTACATTATTTTGTAACATGCTACGTGGGTGATCCCTACAAATTGATGCTTTCATGCATTTACCTGCATTTACCAATGGAGCAAATGGGCTCCGGTTTATCATAATTGTCAGTATCAGTTATATGCGCTCGCGATTGCTAATTATTCTAACTGCGATAAAATTAAATACATATGTAGATAAGGTGTTTAAAATCCACGCATTATTTATACGTTGTTATTTGATCTTTTTAAATTCATTTAGAAAGAATTTCTACGTAGTACGTGCAGGTAAGTAATGTAATTAAAAGTTAGTCGCGTGCGCCGCGGCCCGCTGCCTCCATTCCCTCTAAGAGCTTATTAATTTTCGTGATATTTCCCTTACCCGAGAGAAAAAAAGTCAAAATTCCGCTTCTCGGAATAACGTGAAAAATCTTTTTTCCTAATCTACTCAAGTCCTTATGGTTTCGAGAGTTTTCGGTGAACCCATGATTCTTTGTTTTTGTTTAAACATAAAAGCTATACAGGTACACTTATCTTGGATTATCTTAGACTTCACAAACGTAATATTGTTTTTTATTATGAAGGGAAAAATTAATAACACTTTATTTAAATGTACCTCTACGCATAACTCAGAATAAAAATAATGTTATATTTGTGAAAGCTACGGTCATCTTAACAATAAATCATGATCTATACCTAGCTGTTGTTATTTATAGTACGTTACATAGTATTTATAGGATAGCTATGCCGTTTTATCGATAGATTACACAAACCGTTAGACATTTCTTTCAGAATAGATTTAAACCTATGAATTCGTCGTCATGTAGAATAGGAGCCTTCCTGAAGACATTCAGCGCGGTAGTACTAGCACATGACCTCTGAAGTCCGGAAACTATTTGTTAAATATATTTATTAAATACTCCGCCCTTGGGTGTCAATACTTGTTTGTCCCTCTCGCCGTGCCACCGTGGAAACTACTGGCTGCTGGGGCAGTGAGGCTAAACGTTTTATCACTGACATCGGCCGTCGTTTGAGAGAGAGGAGTTTTGACTCCCGCTCCGGGTGCTTCTTGGTGCAGAGATTGTCCATTTCCATTCAGCGTGTCAATGCGACCAGTATCTTGGGCACCTTTGCGCTGGGGGCGACCAGGGATTGATTATCAGATTAAATTTTAATAACAATTTAATTAGATCTTCTTCTCATCGCCCAAACACGGCTGAAAGACCTTTCTGCCTACATTACTCTTGTTCTTTTGCGGATGTGCTTCGCTACTCCCAAATTTATTTACCTTTTGAGAACGTCTCCTAGCTGGCTTTTCCCTGAGAAGGTTGATTCTTTCGATGACGTATTGAAGCGTCTCCTGGAAGAGATTTTGAACGTCCGTCTCGAGGCGAACCAGTGGATTCAAGCCACCTTACCAATCCGACATGGAGAGCTGGGGGTTCGGTGCGTGTGGCGTGTAGGCCTGCTGGCCTTCTTGGCGTCAGTGCGTGCGGTTACGCAACCGATGCTTTAGCCTCTTGAGTAGCTCGCGACCCAGGCGCGCCGTTGTCGGCGATCCTACAAAGCCAGCGCGCATGAGACGAAACGGGGGCTGGGAGGATTTTTAAGTCTTGGACCAGGCGGCAGGGGTGGACTTAGCAAAGCTGCGAGCGGTGTCACGAGCAGAGCCTGGCTAAACGCGCTGCCCTCCCCGCACATGGGTACCCTACTGGACGGCGAGTCTTTGCGTGTGGCAGTGGGGTAAAAATTTGTAGGTACATATTACCGCGCATACCGTTGCTTAATCTCGATGATTCATTACGTACTTTAAATAAAGACAATATTCTTTTATGATTTAATGACAGATGTATAGTTGTCAGATTTTCTCCTATATTTGTTGTATAAGATTACCAAATTTCATAGTTCTACGTCAACGGAAAGTATACTTTTTTTGTTTTTTTTATAAAAATTTTAATTTTTTCACAACTTCAAGGGACTGTAGGCTTGAGTAATGGTTTTAATTTCAACTCGATACCACCACGCGTAACCGAGATAAAGGGTCTTTACAGACACATGGATGGACATACAGACGTACAACAAAGTGATCCTATAAGAGTCCCTTTTTTTCCCTTTTGAGATAAAGAACCCTAAAAAAAATTATATATCACACGGATGAAGTCGCGAGGGGTAGGTGGTCTAAATAAATATAATGCTACCTACGATTATAACTCTGAAAAAAAAACTATTTCTCATAAAATTCCTAGTCAGTCGACCATCCGCAAAGAATGTCCATCAAAACATATCTTATTAAAGGTCATAATATATATGCCAGCTGACCGAATGTGCCAGAAAACTCCGATGAAATATTTATCATATTTCAGCGAATATCTCGTTTCGAAAAGCTTTTTCTATGTTTATGAACACATAAATTTTTACTGCACGAAAACGGTCACGAAAAGGTTTACCCGAGTGTACTAAATGTAAGAGAAAACTATAATAATTTTATTTATCAGGCATATTGAAGTTATATCTAACTTAAGTTAGTCGCAGTGTTTAAAAAAAGCTTTCGTTTATGTTTATTATCAATTACGAATGGATTTTTGGAGCTAAGTCAGAGTAGCTCTTTTCTTCTTACAAAGTTGAAGTCAAATTAGTTGAAGTCAAATTAATTTAGAAATGCTAGAACGATTCTAAGATGACTTTAATTGAATTGCTGAGTTGATTTATTTCAGCTCGAGTTTAATAAAAAGTGAAGATTATTTTGCTGAAGAATTTTCTTATCCGTCCTTGCGACAGATTGCAGAATGTTGGTATTTCTGTAGTTAGTAAACCGTGTTGTCCAGTGATCGTAATATATACTACGAGTATAAGTGTCGCTTCAATGTGAACACGCAAAAACTGTAGTAAATACAAATATTTTTTCTAACACAATCATTTTGCTATACGAACCGTCATATCCTGTCAAACAAAATCACAGAACTCCTTATATAATTCTTTTCAAAAGTGTATATTTAAACTCAACCTTTTTTATGCTATTTATTCAAGTTCTAAGGTTTGAATTCAGTTTTTAGAAGTTCCGACAAGAATTATTTTTTTCAATAAATTTCCCTGTCTTGTAGTAAAATTTTCAAAGTAATATTAACCCAGAAATTTTCTTTCAAGTAATAATAAATAATTAAACTAATCTTTAAGAAGTCTGTATTAAAATACGTAAATTGTAATAAAAATCATGATTTTGCATTTGATTGCTCATTTGTGTAAAAGGTTTCCTGTAAATATGTGTTTCCTGTCTAATCTTATTTTGGCAATAAAAAATTATTTTTTTTCGGAATTATTCAAGTAAATATTCAATTTGCATATTGACCGTTTTTAAAAATATATTGAAAGGCTCAAATTTCGATAAATAAGTTAATCAATTTAATTAAACCGTTTCATCACAAATGGATAAAGTTTAACGAAATCAATATTGATAACTTGATTTTCTTGTTTATGGGTAGTCACGAAATTTTCCGACGAGCCTAACGGCGGAAACTCCATTTTCGTCTCCTTCCAATGTTTTGATTTACGATAATTTTACAGGCTATCTTGGAAATTTTCTTGAAAATTCTCGTTTTATAGGCGAGCGTACGTCTCATTTTGGATGGTTATCTTAACAGAATTTTCTCTTAGGCCGTGTTTTTAAACGACGAAAAAGTGTCGAATATATCAGGAATTTATATCTCGAATAACCTTTAATAAAATGTACCCACTCTGTTGAAAGCGTACTTTTCAGCAGCACACTGTTCAGTCAAAAAAGATTTTGATCGACATAGATGAATCTACTTTGTGTAATAGTATTTGTAAATTCGTTAAATTTAACGTAATTGACAAATACAATGATTTGGTTATCGTTGGGGGATCAGACCGAATAAATCAATGAAGAAATTTTTTTGTCCCAACTAGTCAAAGATGTCTAATATATATTGAACATTAGACCATTAGTCTAGAGTTCACATTCTCAGTTCAAACTCTGTCAAAGGAGCACATTTTGGTGCATTAACTACCAAAGGTATTTCCCCGGGTTGAAATTAATCCTGTTAAGACTATGGAGTTATATGAAGATTCGTTATAAACTTTTGCGAACCAAATGCAACTATGGTGGTGCCCCATCCATGTAATAATAATAATAATACCTGGAACATCCCACACAGCGCCATCTAGTCCCAAACTAAGCAAGTATTATGTTTGCGTTATGGGTTACTGGACAACTGATATACGAGTAGGCACATACTTAAATATTCTTTCTTTTAATATATACACCTACAAAGTGAAAGTTTAACAAACATCCAAATTTTAACATAATGATCTTTGGTAAAAAACCTTTGGCCGTCTTGTTTCCTTTTAGTATCGTTCAATACTAAAATATTGTGATATGACTATACAAACCATTCCCGAAAAAACCAATAACACTAGTCACCGTTCACGGCCGCTGCACGCTTCGACCCGCTTCGGTATCAAGGTCTGGGGCGCGTCGTGAAAAAGAAGGCAACCAAACGTTATAAAATAACACTGTAGAGACAATAATTAATTATGAAAATTTTATCTATATTTATTATTTACGTAATTAGGTATATTCATCATCATTATCATCAGCCCGTGTCTCTCCACTGCAGGATATAGGCCTCTCCCAAGGCTCGCCACCACACACGGTCCTCCGCCTTCCGCATCCAATTTCCCCTGGTATGGTGCTTCAGGTCATCAGTCCACCTTGCCGGAGGGCGTCCAACGCTTCGCTTCCCAATACGTGGCCTCCACTCGAGAACCCGTCTACCCCATCGGTTGTCGGTTCTACGGCAAATGTGACCGGCCCATTGCCACTTCAGCTTGCTAATCACTTCGGCTATGTCGACAACTTTAGTTCTTCGACTAGGTATATTGGTGAAATCGACTAGGCACTAGGTATACCTTCGACTAGGTACCAGGTATATTAGGTATATTGGTGAAATAGAATTTAGAATTTTTTTGGATGGTTGTCAAAATTTCATCCTATATAAATACGTTTGCATACCTAGCGCAGAACAAATAGATATGTTCATAAAATATTTATCCCGGGCGGGAATTGAACCCGCGGTCCTTGGCTCTGCAGTGAGGGTCTCTTACTACTCGGCCAATCGGTCAGTCAATAATAATATAACAATAGTTTAGCCGTTTTTTTAATTAAGAATTTTATCCCACAGGAACGGGCCCGTTTTCCGAAATTAAAAGTAGCCTTTGTCACTCTAGCTCATATAGTATACCTTTTAAAAATCATGTCGATCCGTCGCTGCGTGATTGATGGCCAAACATCCAAACATACAATCATTCATATAAGTATTTAATAAAAGCGGGATTCAATTAATTTTATTCACATATAATATATCTAATACGTTACTGTTAGCGATATAATGGTCTATAGACGTTACAGAAATTGCAATCTTATTAAATCCTGGAATGATTCAACGCCGCATTTGGCTGATTAATGAGGCTCTTTGCTCCTTATAGAGCAGTCCCATCTCTTGGGTTATCCAACAACCTAGCGGCAAAACTACGTATCTATTTTTTGCTCCTTTGTTTGCGGGTTTTTATTTCAAAGGTAACTTGTATGTACTCTTAAGAAAAATAATTATCTATATTCTATAAAAAGTAAAAGAACGGTAATATATTTATACCAAAAGTGTAATGTTCTTATAACGTATATCACAACAACGTCTAGGCCCCAAACTAAGCATTGGCTTGTGTTTTGGGTACCAAACGAAGACACCACATACATGTAACAACCAAGACCCGGTACCAGTATCAATATTCATCATATAAATACTGACCCGACCTGGGATTCGAACCCGGGACCTCCAGCTTCGTAGGCAGGGTCGCTACTCACTAGGCTAAGCGGCCGTCGTCGGGCGCATGTCGAATTATGTGTCGTGATAGCCGAGTGATAGTGAGTCCGCTTCTTGTTTAGAAGGCCGCGTGGTTCGAATTCTTCCAGGGTATGTACCAATGACTTTTTTCAATGATTTAGTAATTTGGCGTACAGCTATTGCCCGCTCTATTCTCGACGGTACCCTAAACTTATATTTCCGTCCCTCCATCCCTGAGATAATCTTGCTCAAAACCACTCCTTGTTACCCTTAATCGGTTCCAAATACTATATATTTAGTAGTTTCACCCGAACCGCGTTTTCAACCGTACAACAAACTTATATTTTCCCCGCCCCTCCGCTCTCTCACAAATAATTCGTGCTAAAACAGAAGATTAAAGAATGCAGTTTATCAATACAATACAAACGATGACCGCTTAGCCTAGTGGGTAGCGACCCTGCCTACGAAGCTGGAGGTCCCGGATTCGAAACCCAGGTCGGGTCAGTATTTATATGATGAATATTTATACTAGTACCGAGTCTTGGTTGTTATATGTATGTTGTGTCTTCGCTTGGTACCCAAAATACAAGCTAATGCTTAGTTTGGGGCCTAGACGTTGTTATGATGTATACGTTATTATCATTATTTTTTTTTTGAGTTTTATTTTACGTAAATTCTGAAACATGTAATTTTTCAATTCCAACTAAAAGGCTATATACCAAGTTTCGTGGTTCAATCTTAAAAATTATGAAACTCCAGTATAAACTTCCTTCACTTATTTTACGTATAGACCGAATACCAGTTTTGTATTTTTCACTTCTAGAATGACGGATTTATATACAAAGGTTAGATATACATCATCTGTTTTACTCCCCAGGGGAAGAATTCCGCAAAATCCTCTCTTAGTAGTGGCTTACATCGCAAAATAAACATTTTCATGTAATTCCTTCAGCGAAGATTGGATAGACGCTGAAGAATCAGTTCAGTTAGCCAGGACATGTTCATTATGTATACGTATAGAATAGCGTCAACACATTGGTGGTATATTTGACTTTAACGAAGAGATTTATCTCCCTCGTGAACTATATGTTTGTATCATACAAATATTTCACCTCTGTAACTGTTGAATTAAAAATAATCGGTTATATATGTGTTTAAATTCGCTTCGTATTTGTGCAGTCTTGGATTTCATTTAAAGGTACGTTATTTATATTTTTTCTATATAAATATCGACTCCTTTACGCCCCCTAAGAGGTTAAATTTCGAAAATCGGTTAAATTCGTATTTGTATTGTATGTGTGAACGTTGTTAGGCATATAATATTTATTGGCTGGTATTGCGGGCAGTTCGATAATTACAATGATTGAACTAAGACGTATGTGTTTCATTGTTTACATACTTATCATTGGCGACGAGTAAAATCGAATTCAAAAAGTACAGCGATAAAATATATATCGTAAAAATGTTAGCAGGAATATTCGGAGGTAATCTGGCCTTCGATCATAGGAGTCAAGACTGGGAAACATTTAAAATCCGCTTCGAACAATACTGCGTGGCAAATGGTGTCACTACAGAAACCGATCAAGGCGCCGTAAGGAAGCGCGCCTTACTCATCACTACCATGTGCGAGGACACGTTCCGGGTGGTGGAAAGCCTGGCGGTGCCGCAACAATTGGACGCACTGTCATATAAGCAACTGGTGCAATTAATGGACGAAAATCTAACGACGCGACGCTGCGTGTTCGCGGAGCGCTATCGTTTTTATAAGGCGGAGCAGCGGTCAGGAGAAGAATTGGGTGAGTGGGCCGCACGCGTGAGCTTGCTGGCACGCCACTGTCGTTTCAAAACGGAATTGGACAACGCGCTCCGGGACAGATTTGTACTGGGTCTCGAGAACGAAAAAGAAAGGGAACGGCTCTTCGCCGAAAACGCGGACAAGTTGACTTTCGCGGCGGCGACCGAGTTGGCGCAGTCGGTGCGTTGCGCGCGCCAGGCGGCACGGCGCAGTTCTC
Organism: Luffia ferchaultella; assembly: GCA_949709985.1. Classification (NCBI taxonomy): domain Eukaryota; kingdom Metazoa; phylum Arthropoda; class Insecta; order Lepidoptera; family Psychidae; genus Luffia; species Luffia ferchaultella. The sequence continues at coordinate 6,843,182 of OX453254.1, forward strand.
AAGGCTTGAGCGGCGGCAGCGAGGCGATGACGGCAACAGTGGCTGAACGCGCAGAGGTGTTCGCCATGGGGACGACACCGGCGGCGGCGACACCGCGCGCTGTACGATCGGCCACTAAGCGTTGCGATGTTTGCGGATATAATAATCACCCAAAAGAAAAGTGCCGTTTTGTGAATTATTGGTGTAAAAGGTGCAATGTTAAAGGGCATTTAAAAAAAGTGTGCCCTCAAAAAAATTCGCATTTTATAGCTGCAGAGGTCACCGATTCTATCGAAGGTAATAAACCGTTATTCAATATTACAGGTGATAATGTAGGGCCGTTTTTCGTAGACGTTAAAGTGAACGGATCGAGCGTCAGGTGCGAGGTGGATAGTGGTAGCGCGATTTCGGCCATGTCAGAGGATTTTTATCGAACCAAGTTTAATGGATTGCCACTTATTAATAGTAATATTAATTTACGTAGTTATAACGGGGCAGCGATCCATCCGATCGGTCGGTTTGCGACGCGAGTGACATACGACGGGAGAACGGAAACGATCGAACTATATGTTATCGAAAACAGGGGTCGTTCACCACCTGTACCGATCTTAGGTCGGGATTTCATGAGAAAATTTAAATTAAGTATAAATAAAATCCATGCAATAATAAAAGAAGACCTAAATTCGTCTGTCACTCACGGTTTAAGTCAAAAGTATAGTAAAGTATTTTCGGACGTGTTAGGAAAATTTAACAAATTCAAAGTGGAATTAAAATTAAAAGGGGACGCACGTCCAATGTTTTTCAAACCACGGCCAGTACCGTTCGCGATTAAGCCTAAAGTAGATGAAGCGCTCAATAAACTAGTATCGTTCGGTATTTTGAAACCAGTAAACCAGTCAGAATATGCGACTCCGATAACACCGGTACTGAAGCAGAACGGTACCATCAGAATCTGCGGGGACTATTCGGTCACGCTTAATAAAATGTTGCATATTGACAAGTACCCTCTGCCGCGTATCGAAGAGTTGTTCGCGCGATTATGCGGCGGAAAAGAGTTCACTAAACTCGACCTGTCTATGGCGTACATGCAACTCGAGCTGACCGAGTCATCACAGGATCTGACGTGTATCAATACTCATAAGGGATTATTTAAATTCACGAGATTAGTTTTTGGGTTAGCGTCTTCGCCTGCGATCTTTCAAAAAACAATGGAAAAATTACTAGCGGGGATAGACGGAGTGTGCATATTTCTTGATGATTTGTTAATCACCGGGTCAACAAGAGAAATACATATGGCGAGGTTAGAAAAAGTATTAAAAAGGTTACAAGATGCGGGACTTACATTACAGAAGGAAAAATGTGTTTTTTTTCAAAAGTCGGTACAATATTTGGGACATATTATTGATAAAAACGGCTTGCGGACATCTCCAGAAAAAGTACGCGCCATACGCGATGCTAAAGCGCCTAGCAACGTAACCGAATTAAAATCTATTTTGGGAATGGTTAATTATTATCGTGGTTTCGTTCCAAATATGTCCAGCATTTTAAACCCTTTACATAAATTACTCAAAGATAAGGTTAAATGGGAATGGTCACTCGAGCAGCAAAGGGCATTCGAGGAAGTGAAACGACAACTTGAGTCTGATAGAGTATTGGCGCATTACGATCCGGAATCGATCACGATATTGTCGGTTGATGCGAGTCCAAACGGGCTCGGCGCCGTGTTGGCGCAAGTGCAGAGTGATGGAAAAGAAAAGGTCGTGTCGTACGCATCGCGTGCACTTACTCAAGCGGAGCGAGCATATTCACAGATTCAAAAAGAGGCTACTGCGATCATTTTTGGTATTAAAAAATTTCACCAATATCTTTATGAGCGAGATCAACCTTTTATATTACGAACGGATCACAAACCGTTAATTACCGTTTTCGGAAATAAAAAGGGAATACCAGAAATGACCGCAAATCGCTTACAAAGATACGCGTTGTTTCTTTCGGCGTATAACTACAGAATTGAATTTGTTCGCAGCGCTGATAACGTAGCAGATTACTTATCTCGTTCGACCGCAGCGACAGAAACTGCTTCACCGCCGCGGCCCGTTGGCCGTAACGAGTACGCGTGCACCGAACAATCGCAACCGCAACATTGTTATGAGTCGCACGCATTCATAGAAAAGAATGCATATTTAAATTTTTTATCTGATTCGTTACCAGTTTCGGTTCACGAGGTTAAAACGGAGACCACGAACGACGTTATACTGGCGCGAGTGTTGTCGTTCATTGAAAAAGGTTGGCCACGTAAAATATCTGACAGTACAATTTTACCATATTTCAATTGTCGGTTACAGTTAAGCTGTGAAAATGGCTGTGTAATGAGAGGTCATAAGGTAGTGATACCGGAGGCCTTGCGAACGAGAGTGTTAAACGAGTTACACTCGTCGCATTATGGCATTGTTAGAACAAAAACGGAGGCGCGTGCTAGGTTATGGTGGCCGGGAATTGATGACGATATTCAGGTAAAAATTGGAGGGTGCAGAGCGTGCTCAACATTACGCGCTACCCCGCCCCGCGCACCGCTCGCACCATGGCCGTACCCCGCGACACCGTGGGAACGAGTCCATTTAGACACCATGCAAGTATTTAACGATACATATTTGGTAGTGGTAGACGCCCACTCAAAGTGGGTGGAAGCTTTCAAGTTGGTGGGGACCGCAACCACGGCAGCCGTACTCGAGCGAGTAAGTGAACTTATAGCGCGATTCGGACTTATGCGTACTATAGTTACAGATAACGCCAGTGTGTTTACGTCGTCGTTATTCGAACGGTATTGTGCCGCTAACGCCATAAAACATGTTACTATTTCACCATACCATCCAGAATCGAATGGCCAGGCCGAAAATTCGGTTAAGATAATTAAAAGGGCGCTAAAAGCCTTAGTACTGGAAGGAGGCCCGGTCGCTCTCACGGTGCATCGTCTTAGCAAATATTTACTAACATATCGTAATGCACCTCACGGTACAACGGGTTGCTCACCTGCGCTACTGATGTTCGGACGTTCTTTACGTTGTAGGCTAGACCTTCTTCATCCGAGGAGGGACAATACAACGCAGCCCGCGAAATTTACGGTCTCCTCTGCCGCTATAAAAGCTACAGACAATGTTATATCTAAACAGATCTCACAATATAAATATTATGGTGGACAACGTAAAATTAAATGTGAGGAAGGGACAGAGGTATTAGTAAAACATTACTATTATAATGGTACTAAACATACATGGTTGAGAGGAACCCTAAAAAAGAAAATTGGCAATCGGATGTGGCGGGTGTTCGTTCCACAGCTGCAAGAGTGTGTTCGGAAGCACGTAGATCAACTGATTGAGTACCGCGGCCGCGATGAGAGGACAAGAGAACAAACCGAAAGCGATTACAGTTTTGTGACGACAGGTGGGAACGCAGAGATCACAAGCGCGTCATCACCAGACAACTCAGGTACTTCTAGACCGGCTGATGAAATGCCATCGTCGACGCCTACTACAGAAGCTGAGGCGCACGCGACGGCGTCGTCGCCGGAACATGACTCACAAACTGAAGGAAGTCCGAGTAGCCGATATGACAGCCCCGGAACTGACTCAGATTCGCTGGACGATGCAGATGAGTCCTGGGTACCGCGACGACCATTACGTAGAAACGACGTTGAACCCCGTATCACGTCTCGACGACGTCGAAATTAATAGATTTAGTTAAATCAACGTATAATTTTAATTTCAGTTAACATTTATTTTATATAGGTTTGGTTGTTTATAATAATGATAACAATAGTTTTATATTACATAAGATGGCGTATATGTAGAAAATTTAGGGTGGAAAGATGTATTGTATGTGTGAACGTTGTTAGGCATATAATATTTATTGGCTGGTATTGCGGGCAGTTCGATAATTACAATGATTGAACTAAGACGTATGTGTTTCATTGTTTACATACTTATCAGTATTATAAAGTCATTAAAGAAAATAATCTAGTAATTAAAAAGGCTTTTCCCGTTAAATTTCAGTATGAGTTAATTGAAAAGTTTCTTTACCTACATAATTGACTGTAATAATTGTCTTCTCACAAAGGAAATATTCAAACAGAGAAACTGGAATTTTTCTCTAAATTACTTTGATACGCTACTAAGCAATTATTTAATTACGGTAAACAAAAGGGAATCAAATTTGTCATTGCTTGAAAAAAAACCACTGAAAAACATGAATAAATAATTTCAGACCTCGAATTATAAAGCATGTTTAAAAAATATCTTCGTATATTTCCTTTCACCTCATTTTCCTTTTTTTCTTTATTCTGTCGGGTACGTGAAGCTGCGTAGACAATCGTCCATTCTCCTCTCAGCGTATGAGGACCGAGGGGCAATAGGGCACTCATAAAGAGGTCAAGTCCTAATTCTTTTTATGTTGTCTTTATTGAACTTCGTGCAAGATGCCGATGTGGAACTTCGCTAGTAGTTTGAATCCCTCGGGATTGCTGTACTTATTGAGTTTTCTAATTAATTTTCTTATTCTTAATACTTCAGTGCGTTTTCTTCTTAATCGACTATGTAAAGAAGGCTAATATGTTAAACCGGAATCCTTTGTCTCTATGAATAATCTAACGATTCATATATCGTCAGATATGTATTAGGACTGTGTTACCTACTGAAGTTTTGGTAGTTGGGACGCATAAAGCTTGTTTTTACCGATCATGCAAAAATAGGAGGAGCAGGGTATTAAGTGGACGTATATTATATATATATAAATATATATATTTTATGTTTGAACACGCTTAACCTTTCATTATGTAGTCAGATTTTAATGATTTTATCTCTTTACTGGATAAGGGATTCTTCACCCCTATGGGTTTCCTACCATTAGGTGTGGATTTTGTTTTACATTGTAGTCCGATTTGTATCATGTTTTGTCTATTACATAGAATATATTCAGGTATATCTATAAGCTAATTTTAATTTAAGTTTGAAAAAAATACATTGTAACGGTAGAAAATAGGGGAACTTTTCACCAATTACTTGAATTTGGATGATCTTTTTTTGATAGGGTATTAATTAGATACCTCGAATTTAACTAATAACAAATTAAATCGACGAAAAAAGAAACTCGTTGCTTATCAAATGTATATCATATCCATTGTCTAGTATCCATAATACAGACTCTGCTTACTTTGTGACTAGATCGCCATGTGTGAAATGTCATAGGTATTAATTATTATTTTTTTATTTATAAAGGTTGAATATGTACGTAAAAAGTGTTAAGTAATAAATGAGAATATAAACGAAAACATTTTTTTGATAAACGAAATGGTTAATATATACGTATACCAAACGAGTTGAATGATTTTTATCAATTCGGGTCGAATATTGAAAGAGCTTTAGCTGTACAAAAGCTTTCATATCGAATTTCCGAATATATCAACTTCTTTATGCCCAACCGAGGTCCTAATTTCAAACCATTTATGCTGAAGATCGGTTCAATGCTCCGAGGGTCTAAAGATTTCCAATAGTATGAACACAAATAGACATGTATCGGTATTAGGTTAATATATCTAATTGTGCCCGGATCTACCTGGTTATACGTTATTCTGTAAATTGAACTAAGGAACTGAATTTCGAATCGGACACATTGAATGCCGTTAAATATCATATAGAGGTATTAAATATGGAGCATAGTGTACGGATCGTACCGGCCAAGAAAGCTCGGTGGACGACTTTGTACCTTGTGCTGGTTGCTGCTGGATACAATTCACACACCAGAATCAATTTTCAGGCATAGTTTCCCACCAAACTAGCTAGTACTTGCACTTCATGACTTGTTTCAGAGGTCTGACTATGTAAGGCTTGAAATTAGAAGTGCCGGTATGGCGGATCGTTCGCACTTTTATACTTTATTTTCACATAATTTCTATCTCCTATCTATGTACTATTTTTCCCGCGTTTTCAGCGATTTTCGCGCCCTTTTGGGCGTCCAATCAGGGCCTTTCAGGCAAAATTTGACATCCTCTGAGGGCAACAAAACGAGACACCCTCGGAAGGCAGTACTGTAAAGATAGCTCTTTTTGGTCGCTAGGCACTTTTCCGCGGTAGTATTGTACAGAGAGTCGCGGTCTATTGAAACGGCGAACTTCCCCTATTTCGTCTATTTTCTGGCAAGTACCCACGAGTATGAGGGAAAAAAACGCTCAGGAGCGCCATCTTAATTTATTCTTTATAAATTGGGTCTTGTAAACTATATACTATGACTATAAATCGATTCACAAATTTGTCTATGCTAACACGATTTTTATCGTTCTATTTCACTGTTTCTTCGAAACACTAGGTACACGTGCACTCAACGTTCGCAGCTCGGCCTTGTGCTCGCTGTCGCGAACACATAGAAACTTAACCGATGTGGTGTAAATCATATACTTTTCGAAGAAGCAATACGTGGATCATGACTTCTATAAGTTTTTATTTACGAAACTTAATTTTTTTACCAATTGTAAATATCGTGTAATAGTGTGAAATATTCGCGTGGTAAATTCGTTGAAGTTATAAGGATATCCCAATCCTTATTTTATTTCTTTTGGATTAATATACGGCAAAGTAAAGGTTAGAATTTATGACTTGGAGAATCGTTTTAGTTATTTAGCATCGCACACTAAGAAGCATTATTACAACCGTTAGGATTCTGGATTTACGCGCTCACACTAAACGTATTATAAACATACATTTATACATGCGCAAGAGCATGTTCAAACCTGTTTCCCATAACGGGTAGCCAGAGACAATTAGATCTCTACTTCACCAAATCGAATCAATGACCTAAGTTATTTAATTATAATAACTAATTTTGTAATCAGCCATACGCGGTCTCCGCCGCAAAACTAGATCCAAATATAATATGATTCATCGAGAGCGTATGTAAATTGCTTTTGCGGTCGGGACATCGCATCGGTATTATTCAAATCGCTAGAGTCCAGACGTTGGGACTGTCCCGTGTGAACCAATTTATCGTGCCTTAATTTATCGGCGATCCCAAATCCTCCAAAATATTGAACCTCAACCAATTTGTATTAGCAATGGCACCTAAACCGTAACTAATAAAACGATATTTACGTAGACCTATAATAATATAGTTGGGATCTAAAATCATTTAATGAAATATCTATTCCCACACAAACGGATGGACCGACTGACAGGCAGAAAATGGAAATGTGATCTACGTATGTTCATGTTTGATTAAATTGTTATTATTGTATATCTGTAATTTTGAATTTTCACTTAAATTTTGGCTTTAATTTTTATTGAAAACTCTCAGTGAATAGCCGAAATTTGAAGAGTTTCGTTTGCGTGAAAATATCAGATTGGCCTAATTGTATAAGTGAATGAAACTGAAGCAGAAAAGCGTCGCCGTTTTATCTGAGGTAAAACGTATGTAGGGGAACTAGTGGAGTTCATTAATTTAATATAATAATTCCAATGCATAATATGCAATTAAAGTATGGGAATTCTCCATCAAATATGACAACGTTCCTTAGACAAAACTTAGTATTACAAAATCTATTAAATCTAGTAATTAATAGATATTATATTAATAAAGTTATTAATTCTGTTCACAAAATGCATCTATTTATTAGGTATATATTAACCACAGACAAGTCAACCTTTAGACCACGCTTTAATAAACGTCAGTACGAAAACGAAATCGCCAAAAAGTGGCGGGTTGCGGGGAGAGGTCGGCTAGTTTTCATTGGCTCGTTCAAAATTGACAATTTAATGGCTTCCGACGTGCTTCCAATTGACGGCTCACTAGTGACGTAGTTATGTAGTGTCACTACATAGCCTTGGCGAATCCTACTCCCTGTTAAAGCGTGGTCTAAAGGTTGACTTGTCTGTGATATTAATATAGATTTTTTCTTTAATGAGAACGTTACGTACCTACGTAGGCGCGAAGTGAAGCGTGCCAATAGCAATACACAACACATAATGGTCATTCGATCATTCGTTCGACCACATTCGAGGAACGAAGGTCGCTAAGTGCGGTCGTTGCACCCTGCGGCCTTCACTTAATAAAACGCGCATCTAATATAATTGTGATTCATTATTAATTCATGATTAAGAACTGCAAACAAGATGTATTCTACAATTATCATTTGCTTTAAATCTTTAAAGCTCAAGTTATAAACTGCAAATTTAAGCTTGTTACTTTGTGATATCTGCTACAGTTACAGCTTAATTTATCAGTCATAATAGCAAGTAGATATGTTAATATTATTTAGAAGAAAAACTAATAATGAAACAATTTTTATTTAACATTGAAATAAAATTTGTTCATAATCTATAGCCGCAGAACATACCCTATATGTTTTTATTCAGAATGTATGAAGAAATTTTTTACTGCCAAACTTTTATGTTTTACAAATAAAATCGTATTGTGAGTTTTATGAACAATTTTTGTGACTTGTTGAGAAGCGTTATATGAAAGCGCTTAATACTCAAAACTCTTTAAATTCTTCCAATTAGTATATGAAAAGAACTGAATTTTCCAATATTACTGATTTAATATTCTATATAATTCAAGTAAGTTGAATGAATTGAAAAGGTTCAGAAATGAAAATCGTTATCAACTGCCTACGTATTAATTTATTTTGAAAATTCTTTTCAATGCGGTATAATTGGGGATAAAAACTGCCAATTGCTCTCTACATGGGTCGCTACTGTTGAGTAATTCTAGAGTTTGGTACAGTTCCAATCAAACTTTATAGCGGATGTGAACATAGGCACAAATCGCGTCGCAGTAACCAGTTTTAGGTGTAGCGGGACGCAGTGGAGCGAGAGGTATATGACTGTACCTGCGCAAGCACGCTTATAGCGTTGTATTCCAATCCGCCATAAAGATTGAGGCGAACTATATATAGCTGTCAAAAACGAAAACTTTTACGAGGCAATACTTTATAAACAGATAGTTTTTTTGTTTTTAATTATGCGTATGCAGCTATTGGCTATAAAAATGTTGGAAACCACGAATTTCCGAAAGAACCTGCACGTAGAAAACAATGAGGAAAACCTCCTTGAACGAAAAAAAAAAGTTAAATATGTGTAGAAGTAGTGAAGTACGTGAAAATCATTTTAAACCGGATGATTATTATGAAAGAAACTTGTACACTGGTTTTCGTTTCAGGTCTTAAATTTTATTATTTATTAGGTGTTATTTCTTATTAGCTCTAAAAACAATCAATTTATTAAATACTGACGTGCGACTGACAAGCAAAATGGCAGAATGTAGGTCCAATCAACAGTAGCTTTTACTACGTTGGGCTTTCAGTTTTTAACGCCATTGTCAATAAAATAAAACAGCTTCTTCGAGTACTTCGTTCACCTTCCTGACTTCGTCGTACGTTTTTTTGCAGACATAGACATTGCAGAACTTACGCCTTTCCTGTAGCGAGGGAATAACTAATACGAGTGCACTCCTGTGGTGCGCAGTGATTGTAATGAGAGATCTCACGGATGCTGAAATTCTAAAGAGTGGAATACTGTCATAAATAAGCATGGAGTGATCGCTACTTTTAATTCATTTTCATTTGATGAAATGACTAATTTTTTCACAGTGATTTCACCTGTGAAATTTCGCAGGCAGTGATTTTTAAACTCCATGAGCTTTTAACGCTCGTAAATAATAAATCACTCAATCAATATCAATATCACAAAATATACCATTTGCTGCTAAAAATTAAATTTGCAATATGAGTTATATGATTAAGACCAAACAACGGCCAATTTTTTTCGATTTTGCCAACAGATTCGTAATCGGAGTCCATGCATACCCATTGATATCGATTTTGAAAGCAATCGGTTCAGTCACTAAAAAGTTCAAAATAGCGAACATTTAAAAAAAATAGGAAACTTATATTCAAATACACTAACAAGCACTTAGCTAATCTATATATATTTACACTAAGACTAAACATCCAACGATAATTTTACATAAATTACACCACACATACAGTACGTAAATTACGTAATGACCACATGATTGCGACACAATCGCCTTTCACGACTCCCGAGCTACAAGTGAAGTCACATTGAAAGTAATGAAACTGTGAAAAACTGAAATTTCATTCAAAACAATGAAATGCGCACGGTCGGCGATTTCGTTGAGTTTTGGAGCAAAAGTAGCAGGTAGCAGACCATTAGAAAGAAAGTAGCAGGTGCGACGTATGATTACGCATTTCATGTGATTTTTCACATGCTGCTTGTTAAATGTTCCAAGCTTAGTCATAAACACTTAAATTGGACACATCAAATTTCAAATAATGTGTAAACATTTCTTTGATTGGGTGATTGATTTGACTATGAACATGGACTATGAATTAATCAGTTTCACGAATTCATTGAATGACTCTATGGTATATAGTATGACAAGTGTATATTATTGTTTATTTACTTCTACTACAATCGGTCTTCTACTATATCATCTACCATGTAAAAGGTTTAATATAGTTATAGCTCGTGACAAATTTTTAGTTCGCTCTGCAGTTACCACTGCTGGTGCAATTCATCTATAAATTTTTAATTTTTAATCATATTCAGTTTTTAGAAACTGGTGACGAGCTCGCGGACTACTAATTACTAGAATTACAATTACTTCAAATTACATTCAAACCGAGTATACTAAAATTTTATACAGTGATTGTGATGGAAGTCAAGTGAAATAAAATTAGTATATTGAACAAATAATAGGTACTACCCCTTAGTTAAGAGTCGTTTCACAGTTTTTTCATAGTTAGCGCAGTTTTAACGGATTGTTGAAATGATTGGGACTGAAATCAAAACATCTGAAACAAAATAATGCCTAGTGTGAAAGGTCATTTCTTATTCATGGGAGTGTATTGCTTGGAGTTTCTACACCAAAGTTGCGCAAAATATTTACTACCTGGTGTGCTTTTTAGGAATTTTATGTTTTGGGAGTTACTAAATTAAGTTTTTACAAATACTGTCATTACAAATATAAACTGTTCTTAGGAGTGTCAATATTTATACAACATGTCGGTAAAATAAATGCGACAAAATTGCGAAACTGCCGAAATCAGAGCATCGAAATCGAAATATATGTCATTTCTATTATTTTAGACGGAATATCTTCAAGCAGTAAAGTTCAGTAGTTTATTAGTCTAGTTTATTTTTACCTGATTTTAATAGGTTAAATATTTGCTCAAACATATTTTTTAAATAACCTATAAATGACGCGACGAAAGACTTCGCTTGAAAGATCGCCGAGCATAGTATTAATGGGAACTATATATTTAGTTACTTGCTGTTTCTGTGTATATGAATTTATTTTACGTATTTATTTATTTTATGTATTCTATGATATTAGAGATAAAAAAAAGTTCTCTCTGTCATCAAATCCCAATACCTAGATACGAGAATTATTGTGATGCCGCTTCTCATATTTCGAATTGATCGAAAACCCGAGTAAAATGACAGAATTCTTCATCATCATCATCATCAGTCCGTGTCTCTCCACTGCAGGATATAGGCGTCTCCCAAGGCTCACCACCACACACGGTCCTCCGCCTTCCGCATCCAATTACCCCCGGTATGGTGCTTCAGGTCATCAGTTCACCTGGCCGGGGGGCGTCCAACTTTTCGCTTCCCAATACGTGGCCTCCGCTCGAGAACCCGTCTACCCCATCGGTTGTCGGTTCTACGGCAAATGTGACCGGCCCATTGCCACTTCAGCTTGCTAATCACTTCGGCTATGTCGACAACTTTAGTTCTTCGACAGACAGACTTCTTGCACATAAAATATAATTAATTTCAGAATCTTCATTAGTTTTTCCTGTACGATTTGAAATGTGCATCAGCTAACTTTAGCTTCACAGTGCAACATTAAAACACCAATGGCGTGCTTTTGGTCTGTGGTGTACTTTTTTCGTTCACGTTTTTGTGGTCGTATCGTCGTTTAACACAAAGAAATGTGACCGTCTCATATGTGCTTTCAATTATGTTTTTTTTTAAACTGTTATAAAAATGAATCAATTAAGATTTTCATGGTTCTATATATGATAAGTTAAAAAATATTACCATCGTATGCCTTTGTGTGTGCCTGTGCCTCCCCACTAGAGACTACTTTGTTATACCTTTGACTGATAGCGAAGCTTTCCGCCGCGTCGCCTGCCCCTCCCCACGCACGCAAAGACATTTACTGTATGAAACGAAGCGTTCCACTCAGCGGAGGGTGAGAAACGTTTGCGGGAGGAAGCGACCACACAATTTCACATTTACACATGAAAATTTATGCAATGAATTTTAACACCTTAAATAAAGGGAGAGGCAAAAGTCCCATTTTTTGCTTGAAACCGCATCTGTTCAGTTCTCAGATTCGTAAGTACGTATAATTCTGGGAACGGGAAAAGTTTTTCATTACGTCTTTAATTATACTTTCATTATGCGCAATGGCTGCATTGCATCGATGATTACATACTTATAACAAAAGTTGTTGCATCGTTGAAACTTTATAACAAGTATGTTATTAGAAAAGAAACTGCTTAGCAAATTTTGCATTTAACATGAACGTCAGAAAATCGATATTGCTAATATTATAATGCCACTCCTTGTTGTATGCAAAATTAAATTAAAAATTAAATTAATAACCCCCGACACAAAAAAAGGCGTCAGGGACCGTTAGTTATTAGGTATTTTAAGTTTACTTAGCGGTTCCAGACGCCTTTATGTATCAAAAATCTTTATACAATGAACGAACTTGTATTATTTCACACTTTTTAAGGGTTAGTTTTTTTGTGTCGGGGTTTTTTTAAATTTTTTATTAATTTATTATTTCAAAATTTTTAAACTTAGTTATTTAGTCGAAGATTAAAAGTTATTTATTCGCTAGAATGTTTTGAAAGTGTACCAAATGTTATTTAGTTCAATTAATTGATACATGATCAGGCGAAAAAATATTTTTCAAGTTTCTAGTTTTCATTTCGTTAGTTAATATCCCTCATTTCCTTTCAATATAGTGTACATTATTCTACTAGTCAAGTCCTTTCATTTGCTATCCATATTAAGGGATTTGTGAAAAAAAAAATGTAATTCGCATTTTGTAGTGGCGGCCATGTCTGATTTGAAATATATCATAGTGTATAGTATTCCACTAGTCAAGTCCTTTCATTTGATACCCATATTGATGGAGTAGTGAAAAATGTGATTCGCCATTTCATGGTGGCGGCCATCTTGGATTTGAAATTTGTCGTAGAATATTTAGTGTTCTAATAGTCAAGTCCATTCATTTGATACCCATATTGATAGAGTAGTGAAAAAAATGTACTTCGCCATTTTGTGGTAGCAGCCATCTTGGATTTGAAATTTGTCATAGTGTATTTTACTAGTCAAGCCCTTTCAATGATACCCATGCCAACGCATTGATACCTATATTGATGGAGTAGCGAAAAAATATGATATCCGCCATATTATGGCGGCGGCCGTCTTGGACTGATTTTCATCAAACGTAGCTAAAAAAACTGGATTCAAATCGGTTCATCCGTTTGGGAGCTATGATGCCACGGCAGATACGCAATACACAGATACACACACACGTCAAACTTATAACACCCGTCTTTTAGCGTCGGGAGCTAAAAACCTTATGCGTATACGTTTACACGGGTGAACATTTAATGATGCGAACTTGTTAATGTAAATATAACTTATAATTTATATTTAAGTAGTTAAAATTCTATTGTAAGCTGACATGTGAAGTGCTACGAAGATTTCGCTGCTGTTGTGGTGCTGGACTTAGGTAATTTTATAATTTTGCACCTACCTGTCAGAACCTCTAATTGGCTTTCTGTTTTTATTAATGTTTTCTATAAGTATTGTGTAGCTGTTGGTTTTCCTAAGAAAATAAAAATAAAATTGTTGTAAACAGATAAATTGGTTTTAACTTGAAAGAAAGAATGAAATAATATTCATTTCTTAAAAATGCTACGATATACGACCACATCTTGCACAACCTTTTTTAGGATAAATCATGCTTGCAGTACCGGACCAGAAAATGTTCCGCAATGTTTTAGCAGGCGTGCTCGAGCGGTGGAATAAGTAATTTGAAAATGGAACGAACTCCTTTAAACCCAAACATAGACAGGAGATAACTCTTCTAAGTTTTAATTAAATTTCGAATTGGCACGACACGAAAAATGCGCCATTAAAAGAATTTAAAACAGTAAAAAAAAAACAATTTGACATTGGAACGCGGCTAATTGGCGGCAACTAGTGTGGATTAAGTACATATATGTCGGTGAGTGTGAAATGTGGTGATTATATAAGGAAATAAAAATTTTTTACTAATTATGATACACATGGACATCATTGTAATAGTTGTAAGACTTTAAATTTAAAAAAAAACAATTAAGAAAGACATATATTTAAATAAAATAAACAGAGAGGAGTTTCTTGCCGGTTCTTCTCCTCTTAGTTTTTGAACCGGTACCTAATCAATTTTTACGACTTTCAATAAGTGTGTGCAAACATCTTATATTGAATAAAAACTTTTTGAATTTTGAATTTTGAATTTTGACAGGTAGGCATAACCAATATCCGATAAAGAACAGGTAAACTTATTCTATACATTTGTTTTATCTCAATAACTTGTATGTTACAGATTATAAATATATTTCAAATTTTAAAATGGCGCGGCGTTGCGCAATATCAAATGTTTGTTAGACTGCACACGTTGAGTAAATTTTAAAAGATAAATAACATTTCTGCGCAAATGTGATTATTATACTTCATAAATGTAAAATTATTTACAGCATTTACTATATTATATGCGGCTTTATAGTGCAGTACGCAATTGCGCAAGTCCGCTATACTTCCCGCGGAAGTATAGTGGACTAATATAGGCAGACTAATATAGCTAAATAATTTTACTGGAATGTTTTTGTGACTTACTTCAAAGCCGTGTATATATATAGCGATTACTGTAAATACAAGGTTTTCATTTAATATTTTCATTTAGATCGACGGGCTTTAGTTACTCGTGAAAAAAAAGAAAACATTTCACATGTTTCGTAAACATTGATGCATTGAATGTTAAAAGTGTGCGGCTGAGACATAAATATTGCAATTAAAAACATAAAGTATCTCCTTGCATTATATTATAGTATTTCACGTGAAAATTATCATTCCTAGACACATTATTACTTGTATTATAATAATTTTCATTTAACTAAAGATTGAATATGAAATCCACGTAACACAGACCTTTGTAAACAAAACAAAAGGGATCTCTGTTATTTAGTAACGAGAATATATAATTTAATTATAAAGTTTATATAATACTTGCAAATTCGTTAATTTCAATGTCGTTGTCCTGGAATATTATTTATGAACAGAGAAAGGTGCGGAAATGGAAATAAATCATGAGATATTCAATCTTTACATTATAATACTAACTATCCGGCCTAAAATCTCTGGGAAATTCTGGAGGGGAAATTTTAAAGGAAGCCTTCATGACCTCAAAAGGATATTTGAATATTTAAGTTATTTGCGACGAACCTTTTTTGCGGAAAATTAAGTTTACTCTAGGTATACTAGCGTATGGATGTAGATTTTTAATGTATTTATTTAGGTATGAAAAATCTCCGTCTATGTGCATATATAACTTAACTGGATAATGCAGAGTTGTGGTGGCCGAGAGCTAGGCACATCGCTTTTCATACAAAGAATGTGGGTTCGATTCCGCCATAGGCTTATTGCTCAATGAGTTTTTAATTTATAAAACCTTAAGAACGGCCCGAACGTGGAAAATAAACAATGATAGTGTTGCATTTATATAAAATTGGCTGAACCGATTAAATTGTTACCTAGTATGTACTTATATAGAATTGGTTAGGATATTTCCGTCTGCATCTTGTGCATTTTTTAAAATAATAATTCGGACATCCCACACAGCGCCATGTAGTTCCAAACTAAGCAAAGCTTGTACTATGATGTATACCAAACAACTGATATAAATACTTAAATATTTTTTATAATATTTGCATATTTTTGGATTATTTTTTTTTACACCCAGACACGGAACAAATGTTTGTCCCGGGTGGGAATCGAACCCGCGACCTTTGGCTTCGTAGTTAGAGGGTCTCTAATCACTCGGCCAACCGGTCATCATCATCACCGGAAAATCAGAAGCAATAGGAAAATTATAGCCATAGTAAGTTTTGGATTAGAAATCTAAACGGTGCAAATTAAAAACAATAATATTGTTCGTTTTGATGAAAATAGCAAAAAAACATTGCCAATAGGAATTTCGCCGTGAAAACCATACTTCATTCTGTAAAGGGTGTAAAATCGACACTCGGACATACCAGTTTATAGCTACTCATATTAAGTGGAATCCTGATCTATACGAAACTAGAAACATGTATCGACAATTTAACTCACAGAATCATTTAAATCAAATGATATCATAAGTCCTGTGACGATGGAGGTAACAGGCCCTAACCTACACGGAACCAGCGTGATGGGCTTACGGTCCGAATTCCTCGATTCAATGTGGGCTGTGCTCTGATAGTGGAAACTTGAAAGCTTAATGATGTAGTACAAAGATCCGTTGAACTCGATGTAATTTCGATTACTGTAATTTCTTTAAGCTCAAATGTTAGAATATCACAATATTATAGAGTGACAAAATTTCACTCTATAATACTGATACTGACATACGTATGCGAATAAACTGTAAGGAATACGAAATCGGCAAAACACTCCATTTAACGAACATTCAGATACAATATTATAAATAATCGATAAAACGGGCGCCTTTGAAGTAAGTCCGTCTCGTTTTCCTGCATTCGCATTATGAAGGAATCGAAAATTGTAACAAAACCTTCGTCTTTTACACTTGTCTAGTTACAATCGAAACACAATTGTATAATTGCCTCAACATTTGTATAAATACATTAAATTTTGAAGCTTCTGTCTTGAAGCGTTCCATTGCTAAACAAAGTCTGGTGAAAACTAACACTTTTAACACTACGTCATGTTCATGTCTTTCAGTTGATGAAGTTGATTATGTTTTGAGGAAATGTTTCACAAAAATGTAATACCGAATTGTAATAAAGGAAAGAAAAATTAAAAATATATTTTCATTTTGATTTGGCAATTATTATATTAATGAAACAATATGTACGCATACGAGTACTGTCTGCGTTCTGTTTTTATTTTATTGAAATATCTACAAACATGTAATCAACTCTTATAATGTTATAGCATTGTTCGTCTGTTTAACGCCGGTCTGTCATAATAGGAGCATTAAGGGGGTGATAGAGAGCGAGTTTTACCGCGATTTTATGACTCATCGGCATAGAAGTAAGAATAATAATAATATGTGGGACATTCCACACAGCGCCATCTAGTCCCACAGTAAGCAAGTATTATGCTTGTATCATGGGGTACTAGACAACTGATATATATACTTAAATCTCCCTTTTTTATATAATGTATACATATATAGATACTTTTACACCCATACACGAAACAAATAGACATGTGCATGCACACAAATATTTGTCCCGGGCGGGAATCGAACCCGCGACCCTTGGCTCCGTAGTTAGGATCTCTAACCACTCGGCCAATCGGTCAGTCGAATAATATATAATAATACGACCATAGCAACCAGAAAGTCTAGTTGAATAGATGCTTGTCCTAGTCTTCCTATTATTATTAGGACATTAATGCCGATGAGTCATAAAATCGCATTGAAACTCGCTGATCGATCAACCCCCTTCACTGTAGTCTCTATTATTTTCGATATAGTTTATCGTAGGTGTATAGATACTTTAGGTTTGGCCATCAATTTATGTACCCTACTATATTTTATTTTCTCATGCAACTAATGCATCAAAGTGTCATCGAAAATAAGTGAAATCACTTATTACTTTTAAGCCTTTTTACGAAATACGATTTTTTCAAATGGTTTTTAAGCGTATCTCTCACTCTGTATAGTAAACCAATACAAGAAAATTATGAATAAATGTCAAAAACAAGGCTTAATCAGGATGTTAGTTTTCATTTCGGGCATGAAGTTCCTGAATATACATATAGTACCTAACTTTTTTTAAGCAACAAGAAAAAGTATAAATTTAACTTCATAAAACGCCTGTATGAAACCATACCTTTACGTATTCCAATATGTAATTGACCGGTTTTTTATTTATATGCCGAACGATGTCAAAAGTATAATCGTGGGAAAGTCAAATCATCGTAAATTCTTTGTAGCATTGCGAGATATCCGAAAATTCCGTTTCCGAGGAAAAAACATCTTGCGTAACAACGCTAGCGATGCCGACAGCACAAAAGGGTCAAAGGAAATCGGATACTTTTCCTATAGATTCTATTTCAGTTCATGAATATTTTTAGTAAAACGACAAAATTATGATTTAAGTTTAGAGTTTGCGGAATAAATATCGTAATTTACCAACACATTGGCTGTCATATTTATATTATACGTACATAGGTCACTCTATAAGTTTTGAGACACTCGAAATTAGAAAATAGAACGCATCTACAGCCTATGTTTTTACAATACAACAAAAACAACAATTTAAAATTTTTATAAAAATTTAAATTTTTCATTCCACACGACGCCACACCATTCCACGCTCTAACTCGCGACAAAAAATCGCGTTGTGCGTTTGGAATACATGTTTTCAATACTTATTTAGTACTAGTAAAATCAGTGACCCGCAGTCGCTAGCGACAGCGATTAGAAGTAGCTCCGTGAGTTCTAGGTTATAGTGACTAACGTAATAACATACTACAATTCCGAGAAATCTGGACTGGCTACTTATTTACAAAAAAAGGGTCGCCATTTTTCGGAGAGTAGACGATGTAGAGCACGTTCGATAAGATTCAAAATTTTATGTAAGTACTAGCTTTCCGCCCGCGGGCTTCGCTCGCGTTGAGTACAGTTGTAGTGGGACAGTTAAAGGAACGCGACGCTCTAAAACATTGTAACACTTTCTAGAACGTTCTGAAATTGAACTGCCTAAGAAATCTTATGAAATTTTTATGAAATTAGGTAATATGACATGGTCACATAGATTTCGTCAAAACATCAAGTTTGAGTACCAACACGATAAACCTGCGATTGATAGTTTCGAAAATATAAGCATTTAAAAATTTGGCCACATGGTCACATAGATCTCGTCAAAACATCAAGTTTGAGTACCAACACGATAGGTCTGTGATTGATGGTTTCGAAAATATAAGCATTTAAAAATGTGGTCACGTGGTCACATAGATCTCGTCAAAACATCAAGTTTGAGTACCAACACGATAGGTCTGCGATTGATGGTTTCGAAAATATAAACAACTAAAAATGTGGTCACATGGTCACATAGATCTCGACAAAACATCAAGTTTGAGTACCAACACGATAGGTCTGCGATTGATGGTTTTGAAAATATAAGCATTTAAATATTTGGTCACGTGGACACATAGATCTCGTCAAAACATCAGGTTTGAGTACCAACACGATAGGTCTGAGATTGATGGTTTGGAAAAAATAGTCATTTTAAAATGTGGTCACATGGACACATAGATCTCGTCAAAACATCAAGTTTGAGTACCAACACGATAGGTCTGCGATTGATGGTTTTGAAAATATAAGCATTTAAATATTTGGTCACGTGGACACATAGATCTCGTCAAAACATCAGGTTTGAGTACCAACACGATAGGTCTGAGATTGATGGTTTCGAAAAAATTGTCATTTAAAAATGTGGTCACATGGACACATAGATCTCGTCAAAACATCAAGTTTAAGTACCAACACGATAGGTCTGCGATTGATGGTTTTGTAAATATAAGCATTTAAATATTTGGTCACGTGGTCACATAAATCTTGTCAAAACATCAAGTTTGAATACCAACATGATAGGTCTGCGATTGATAGTTTTGAAAATATAAGCTTTTAAAAATTTGGTCACGTGATCACATAAATCTCGTCAAAACATCAAGTTTGAGTACCAACACGATAGGTCTGCGATTGATAGTTTTGAAAATATAAGCTTTTAAAAATTTGGTCACGTGGTCACATAGATCTCGTCAAAACATCAAGTTTGAGCACCAACACGATAGGTCTGCAATTGATGATTTTGAAAATATAAGCTTTTAAAAATTTGGTCACGTGGTCACATAGATCTAGTCAAAACATCAAGTTTGAGCACCAACACGATAGGTCTGCAATTGATGGTTTTGAAAATGTAAGCTTTTTAAAATGTGGTCACGTGGTCACATAGATCTAGTCAAAACATCAAGTTTGAGTACCAACACGATAGGTCTGCGATTGATGGTTTTGAAAATATAAGCATTTAAATATTTGGTCACGTGGACACATAGATCTCGTCAAAACATCAAGTTTGAGTACCAACACGATAGGTCTGCGATTGATGGTTTTGTAAATATAAGCATTTAAATATTTGGTCACGTGGTCACATATATCTTGTCAAAACATCAAGTTTGAGTACCAACACGATAGGTCTGAGATTGATGGTTTCGAAAAAATAAGCATTTAAATATTTGGTAACACGGTCACATAGATCTCGTCAAAACATCAAGTTTGAGGTCTGGGATTGATGGTTTCGAAAATATAAGCATTTAAAAATGTGGTCACGTGGTCACATAGATCTCGTCAAAACATCAAATTTGTGTACCAACACGATAGGTCTGCAATTGATAGTTTCGAAAATATAAGCATTAAAAAATTTGTTCACGTGGTAACATAGATTTCGTCAAAACATCAAGTTTGAGTACTAACACGATAAGTCTGAGATTGACAAAAAATAGCCTTTGTCACCCCGATAATGCCCTCTGCACGTCTGCGAAGTTTCATTGAAATCGGTACAGTCGTTTCGGAGATCAGCTCGAACAGACAGACAGACGGACAGACAGAAAAACAAAAGGCAGCCTATGTCACCCATGATAACACCCTCTGCACGTCTGCCAAGTTTCATTGAAATCGATTCAGCCGTTTTTGAGATCAGCTCAAACAGACAGACAGATGGACAAACAGACAGATAAAAAATACCCTATGTTACTCGCGGTAATGCCCTCTCCACGTCTGCAAAGTTTCATTGAAATCGGTTCAGCCGTTTCGGAGATTAGCCGGAACAGACAGACAGACAGACAGACAGACACTTCAATTTTATTAATATAGATTTATACGATTGTTAAGGCAATTATACAATTGTGTTTCGATTGTACCTACACAAGTGTAAAAGACTGTCGTGATAGCCCAAAGCGCAACGAACCTGTCTCAAATTTATAAAGCCATAGGGCCATGGTTCTAATCCGGGCGTCTACCAATGAGTTTTTCTGACTTAAGTACATACCTATCACTGACTCCGTGCTTCGGAGAGCACGTTAAGCAGTCGGTCCCGGACGCTGTCAGTAGATGTCGGTCGTTACAATCCCCAACCCGCAGTGGAGCAGCATGGTTGATTTAAGCTCCAAGCCCCCTCACCCTAGGGGAGGCCTAAGCCCCTGCAGTGGTGTAAAAATGGGCTGATGAAAAAATGTAAAAGACGGAGTTCTTGTTACAATTTTCGATTCTCTTATAATGCAAATGCAGAACTGAAACGAGACGGACTCACTTCAAAGGCGCCCGTTTTATCGATTATTTATAATATTCTTGTGTATCTGAGTGTTCGTTACATAAAGTGTTTTGCCGATTTCGTATTCCTTACAGTTTATTCGCATACGTATGTCAGTTAAAAAATATATCTTTTTCATTTAAAAATGTTATATATCAACAATTTTGTCCACAGTACACTTGTCTACACGAAAACTTATTCCACTACCTCTGTGAGGAGAACGGAGGCGCTGTCACTTTGCCGGCGGCTAGGGGGGACGATGCCTGGAAGGTTTACTTCAACGAGAACCCTGAAGAGATAGTGGACGAGTTCGCTATGAGATATGGGATTGAAGCTATATATCAAGCAATGACGTAAGTTTAATACTATGAGCATCCATCATGTTTATATTGAAATTGTGTTATTTTCGTACTTTTAAACAAATGGGTCACTAGAATGAAATACGTACCTATATTATATTACGCTTTCGCTTTAAAAAAAAGAGGCGGCATTTTTTTAAAATGACCAGGGCTTAATTTACCTTCTACATACAATCGTTGTAGTTTCGAATTGGCTGAACCTGTTCAAAGTGTACGTCGTATGTAGGACTACATACAATATACCATGTCTGTACCGCAGCTTGTTTTGAAAACAGAATCAAAAGAAGATGAAAGTTTTCGATTTTTAATGACTACAACGCTATATTTTCGGCCGTTATTATAAAAAATTAAATTTAAAATTTAAAAAACCCCCGACACAAAAAAATATTTTTTCTATCTAATGATTTTTGATCCTTAAAGGCGTCTGGGACTGCTAATTATTAAGTATTTTAATTTTACTTAGCGGTCCCAGACGCCTTTAATAATAAATAAATAGTAAAGCATAAATTACTTTACAAAAGTTATTCTTTAAATAACTTTTGTAAAGTAATTTATGCTTTACTTTTTAAAACTATGCAACGTATATTTTCGTATTTTTCTTAATGAGCCCTTTCCTTTGATGTCACATGAAGAATAACACAAAAGTTTTTTTTTTATTTTCTAATTTGCCCCCTAAATTAACCCCCAGATTAAGAATTCGTTTATTTGCGCTAAGTGTTCGTCGTTACTTCAATTAACTACTTTTTTTTTTTCGTCCAGTACATTCTGAGATAATTGGTCGTGACAGACGGACAGATAAACACAAACGTGACCCTTTAATATAGAATATGCGCGTCTAGGTTCGCGTGAATTACAACTGCACTTGACCATAAAATAAATAGAAGTAAAACAAGTAAAACTCTTTTTCAGACATTTCCATTGCTTATCAACGAAATATTTGTGTCCGGGTGTGCCAGCTGTTATGTCGACTCTGTTGGCCAACATCAATGCATACTACGCCCACACAACCGCTTCGTCAGCAGTATCAGCTTCTGATCGATTTGCCGCCTCTAATTTTGGAGTAAGTTCAACATTAAATTTTTATTATAAGAAATATAATAGATTTAGCATAATATCTTTAATGATTAGTAAATATTGATTGATTCTATGCAGACGCAGGGGTTTTAGGTTCGATTCTGCATCAGTATAACGTTAAAAAATTTCACTTTAAATATCTGTTTGGCACTTAAATATTTAGGTTTGAAACTCTGAAAGATAAATAAGTAATATCTTTTGTTTGTACTGAATTTTACATTTATGCGGCCTCTAGTTGATAGCGTATTATAAGCTCGGTGCTAGATACTAAGTAAATTTGTATGTAATCACACCACAAAGTATCTAAATTTATTACGACTATATTATGCCGCAGTCTTGTCTCTAAATTAGAGTGAGATTTTAGGTAGCAGTCACACCAAGCTGTCGGGAGGTCCGGTCTCATTTGAGTGACATGAGCCTTCGAGAAATACGGGCGTCCTAGATAATAACCTTGACTTTTATATTGAATTTAATCGATTCAAGATTGTAATCAAACTTGCGATTCGATAAGTACCGGACAGTATATTTTTAATGATATATAGTTTTAGATATTTAAAAGATGCCTTGTCATTAAATAGTTAAAATAAAATTGTGAATTCATAAATAATTTTATAATCTTTATTTTACTTTATTTTCAATTTTATTAAATAATTTTAAATGATTTGATATATTATTTTTCACAGAAGGAGAAATTTGTCAAACTGTTGGACCAATTGCACAACTCGCTCCGAATCGACCTGTCAATGTACAGAAACAACTTTCCCGCTTCGAGTGCCGAGAAATTGATGGATCTCAAGTCCACAGTGGATTTACTAACCAGCATCACGTTTTTCCGCATGAAGGTAAAGTTTTTCCAATGATTTAGTTACCCTAAAAAGATATTTGAAACAAATATGTGAAGGAACTTAAAAAATAAACATCAAATCGTATTAGCCTATCTACAAATAGTAGATAAGTCATTATAATTTGACAATTTTATTACTTGCCTCTTGTAATGAAAATTTACTTACACTCTCGTTTTCACAGTATGTGCAACCGATCTGGACGGCTCTGAAATAAGATACGCGTGGCCAATTCCGCAGGCCCGTTTCACTTTTCTATGAAATTATGTAACTGAGACTTTTTTATGAATATCTTCAGAGCAGTGCAGATCGGTTACACATACAGTCTTATAAAAATATACTGCACGCGTAAGCAATTTAACAAAGTTCTAAAACAAAATTATATTCGGTAGAAAAATATAGAACTTACAAGCAATTAAAATTTTATCTCTGTCTCTTTCTTGCAAAACGAAATTCAACATTTTTCAAAATGCCCCGAAAGCTCAGTACGCGATGCAGTATTGCCCTCTGTCGAACAGCACATTTTAAACATTCATAACTTTGTTATTAATGATTTTTGATATTTTTTTAAAATTATTACATTGTTTGATGTATTTAGAAAATTTTTCCATGTAAAGTAATCTCCTTTATTTATGAATTCGAGTATTTCTTTAAGAGAATAATATTTTAAAATAATATGAAATACAGTCAAGGCCATAGAGGAAATAAAATTGACCGCAGCGTCTACTATAGAAGAGATACCATTTCGGTCGTATCGTGTAACCGCCTAAACAAAATTTTATTGGTGTATACTGTATACGTTGCCGGTTTGTAGACAAAACAAGTGACGACTACAGTTTCCGAACACCTGCGCAACCTTCTTCACACCCATTACTTTTTTATACGTTCCATACATACATAGTTCACACTGAGAATTAATGCTCAACTTTTAAGTTGTACTATACCGTGCGCTGCTGTACGTTTTGTTACTTCTTGAAATTTTTGCAATGAATACTGTGTTTGGAGCCAGTTATATTGGTAGTAATTTCTTGTAGATAAACTAAAAATCGCGTGAGATACATATTGCAAGCCAGCACAGGTTTGTGTTGGTATGTCTAGAAATATGATCATAACCAACCTGCCCATGAACCAAAGAGTGTTTGTTTCAAGCAATTCTTTTCAATGCCCCCGAAAAAGATTTTCCGAAATAGGAAGTCAGAAATCTGACAAGGAAATGTTTACTTAGGATAACGGAAATCAAACACCTTTACAGGTACAAGAGCTAAGCAGTCCGCCTCGGGCTAGTACCGTCGTCAAAGATTGCGTGAAAGCTTGCCTGCGATCTACATATCAGTTTTTGTTTGAGAATTGTTACGAGTTATACAATCGAGAATTTCAGGTAAATACATTTTGAAGTGATGATAATTAACGATAACGCATCCCATAAATACCTGGACATTGGTTTATTTTCAGTAATTATAGGATTTCCAATTAAGCTAGTTCCTGACGTCCCTAAAAGGATGATGAGGCTGTGCCATATGTTTCGTTGTGTACATAATTATGTGAATCGATATAACTATACATGTCACTGTGAATGTCCGAAATGCTGCGTATTCTAACACTAGTAGGGTATGTTGACCAGTGGTGGATAATATAGCATAAAGCATTATTTATAACGCGTTATTTAAGCCTAATGGATGGAACATATATTGGTTGACTCTTGATGCTGTTAAATAGCACGACGCGATCCCGCAGTCCCGCCTTACCGAATACCGATAGAGCGATGCGATCAGCACAACGAAACACGTCCTACAACGAACGCGATTGCGCGCTAACTGATAAGCAAAGCAAATTTAGCATTAGCATGACATAAGCGCAGCTGTCGGTCGACAACATGTGACCGCTGCCCAACGTAACCTACGAACGTAACGAACGATTCTCGCGCTAAGCATTCCCGCGTGTTATGCTAAAGCATAGCATATTAATAAACATGCTAAAATAATATAGTTTATAATCTGAAGCATGTTTTTAAAATATAGCAGATTTTTACACCACTGATGTTGACATTCACCAAGCTTGCTGGTGAAAATCCGTTCTTTTTTTCTGTTTATGGTCGTTGTGGTCTTACACCAATGAATGTTGAGATACATCACGACAGCATGGTTATCTAGAAAAAAAAAAGGTTCGTTTATCATGTCAATGAATGGAGCGGAGATAATACATATCCGAATATTATAAAAATACCAAAATATTTTGGTCGTAAATTTTCCGATTGCCAATGTAAATCGACTTCTATGGTTTTTCTATGTTCTGTCGTTACTTTATACTGAAGAAAAGTCATATATAAGTATATGAATAATATATAGTACTACACAGCAGGACCGCGCCCAGATGTGTGGCCAAGATGGCGAGTGTAGTCTAAACACCTGATAGTAAATTGAAGAACTTCTTTTTCTGCAAAAGAGAGCAGAAGTTATCATTGTCTGTATTTTTTAAAGGTGGACCCGAATGAAGCGAAACGGGACCCATCGGACCACGGCCCGCAGTTAGATTCTGTTGATTTCTGGCATAAACTTATTGCTCTTATCGTATCTGTGATAGAAGAGGATAGGAACAGCTATGCTCCCGTCCTCAATCAGTTTCCTCAGGAATTGAATATTGGCCAGGTAAAACGTTTACAATATTTTCTTTATAATTAGTTATTGATTGAAGAAACATTAAAAATATTACTTCGAAACAATATACGTATTAACTGGTAATAAAATGTGAAAAATGGATATACTTACGGCAAGTGTATTTGACAAAAAAATAATTACTTGGACAAATTTAGCGACAAAATAAACCAAATTTAATAAATTTCATTAAAAATTGTTTTTTTTTTTTTTTTATTTTTTTTATTTTTCATTGCAGTTATCAGCGGCTACAATGTGGTCGTTATTTGCTGTTGACATGAAGTATGCTTTAGAAGAGCATGAGCAACACCGCCTGTGCAAATCTTCCGCTTATATGAATTTACATTTTAAGGTTATTACTCATATTTTGTGTTATTTACATAATAATAATAATGAATGAAAGATACAAACTATCGGTTTCAAAGCAAAATATTACCAGAAAGTTCTCTTCCAATTCAGTGTATTTTATTTATTACACGTTTTCGTTTGTTTTACTCAGTTTTAGTAAAATTCAATGTTTTATTGATTTGTAAATTATTTATATCGGCCGTTTGAAGGCAGACATGTATTTGTTAGTTAAATTTTGTGTCAGTTGCAACCAATTTTAATTTTATGATGACCCTATTTTGTCCATAAAAATACCAAATATTGTTTTCTTCATAATCAATGAATCCTATTAATTAATAGATTTTTTGAGAATCGAGAGTTAATTGTTAAAGCCGATATACATAAAAAATTATATAAGAATTTTTTTTTTAAGACTTGTATGATCAAAATACATACAATAATAACAAATAATACAATAACATTGCATATATTTTACAATTATGAATGGTATAATTTTTGTACCTGAAGTATTTCGAGGGTGATTCGGACTCATTTCCCTACAAATCTGAACCTATTCCTAATATTTTTTACATATCTTCGAATCACATACTCAAATACCTACCTGTGTTGCGATATTCACCAATTTATTTAAAAATTATGACAGGTGAAATGGCTGCACACTAACTACGTTAAAGACGTGCCGCCATATTGCGGCGCTGTACCCGAATATCCGGCTTGGTTTGAGCCGTTCGTTATGCAGTGGCTAAATGAAAACGACGACGTTTCACTGGAATACTTGAATGGCGCTTTCAACAGAGATAAACGAGATGGGGTATGTAACTACAGAGATTGATTTAGAAAAAAAAACGGACCAAATGTGAGTTAGACTCGCACACGAAGGGTTCCGTGTCATCGTACAATATAAAAAAAGCGTTTCTTGTAAGGGGACCCCCTTTAATTTTTAACTTTGTTTTTATTATTTGTTGTTGTATTGGCCACAGTCGTAAACACTCCATAAAAAAACGTTTCTTGTATAGGGACCCTTTTTAATTTTTGACTTTATTTTATTTTTTTGTTATAGCGCCCATGGTTATTTATACACACTGTGAAAATTTCAAGCGTCTACCTATTAAGGTTCAGACGGTATAACCCTGTGACTGACAGACGGACGGCTGGACGTACATTGGAGCCTTAACAACAAGGTTCCCGTTGGTCGTAAGCGAAGAAACATCAACATATAATTTGGCTGTAAAGTACAGCAGCTAATAATAATATCCTGAATTAGGTTCCCGTGTCTCAACAAACATATTAGAATTAGATGTTTTAACGTTTTGAGGCAATACCTTATCAAGGCATTAATATTATAGGGTTACCTGCTTTTATTTGAGAATTAGAATATGAAGCAATGTTCGTCACTAGTACAGTTACAATCAAACTTTATGATGAATCCGAAAGTAGGCACAAGTTGCGTCGCAATAACCAGTTTTAGGTGTAGCGTGACGCAGTGGAGCGAAAGGTATATGATAGTACTGCGCAAGCTTGCTTAAAGCGTTGTATTCAGATCCGTCGTAAAGTTTGATGCGATCTGTATATGAGAAAAATGTAATTATTAGATATTGAATGTTGAATTATCAGGTAAAGATAATTATTAAGAATGGAATGAGTTCATTGTGATTATTTTGGCCACACCCAACGCTGTTAAATTGAAAAATGACAAAAATTTTAATGAGAATTTACTCAAATTGCAAATTACAATCAAGGAGGAATTTCGGGAAATCTCTTTATTTATACTATACAAATTAAGTTTTCACAATACTTTGTGACGTATATAATAATACTTTAATTCCTGTGGAGTTCTTTTTTTTAAGAATATTACCGAAGAAATTAGAATGTAGAAAAGAAAAACAAATACTTTTCAAACTAAGTTAAAAAAAGACCTACTACGATTAAAACCAATCATCTGAAGACTACGAAAAGAATAAAATGTTCCATTTCTGTCTTTAAATCTCCTTTACACATCACTTTCTTTTTTTTCAGTTCCAAAAATCAAGTGAACATGCACTATTCAGTAACTCCGTGGTCGACGTGTTCACACAATTGACGCAATGCTTTGATGTTGTCTCCAAGCTAGAATGCCCAGATCCTGAAATATGGAAACGTTATATGAAGAGATTCGCTAAAACTATTGTCAAGGTGCTCGTCGCGTACGCGGATATAGTGAAAAAAGAATTTCCCGAACATCTTAAAGAAGAGAGAGTGGTAAATTAAATTTTGGCTGTATTTATTTTACTGTCAGATGTGATTTAAGATTATATGACACAACAGGTTTTTTAAGCTCTCAGTTAAAACATATAAGTATATATATAGGTTGTTAATTTAATATTTAGATACATTTGTATGCGGATACACATTTTAAATTAATTATTGTTCATTATATATAATAACGAATCGAACACCTGAATGTCTGAAATTTTCAAGTCCGTAAAATGTTTTTTTTTTAAGGCCTGTATCTTAATGAACAATATTCAACAACTGAGAGTACAGCTAGAAAAGATGTTCGAAGCGATGGGTGGAACAAAACTGGAACGAGACGCAGCAGATATTCTTCACGATCTTCAACAAAGTCTGAACAGCACCCTCGACGAACTAGCCTGTATGTTCGCGAATAGGTGGGTGTGCATTGTATGTTTTTAAATTTATATTAACTACTAGCGACTGCCCCCGGCTTTGCTCGATCACACTTGTGTATTAGCATTAATGCTGCCCATTAATTTAAATTATCCATTAATGTCCCACTGCAGGGGCTTATACTTGGAGCTTAATCCACCACGCTGCTCCAGTGAGAGTTGGTGGATTTTAACGATTGCCATCAATAGATGACAATGGACCGATGGCTTTATGTACTCTCTGAGGCACCGAGTCAGTGATAGTTATGTACATAAGTTAGAAAAAACTTATTGGTACATGCCCTGGGATTCGAACCACGACCTTCTAAACAAGAAGCAGGCTCGCTACCACTCAGCTAATATCGGCTGGGGTTGAGTATAAATAAGTATTCATTAATGGTTATTTTACAAAAACACTTATGATCCTTCTTAATTTCCAACTAAAGGCTAAATACCAGTTCCCATTATTTTAACCTTGAAAATGACGGGGTTTCCTACAAATTTTATCCCTTATTAGAACACTCCCTTAAGAGTTAAATTTCAGTAAATTCTGAAACACGTATTTTTTTGTTTCTAACCATTAAGGCAAATAATAAATTTCATGGTTTCAACTTTTAGAATGACGGAAGTCCCATACATAGTTTCATCCAATTTTTTACTCCTTGAGGAGTTAATCAAACCCCATATTTTACCCTATTATAGGTAGAATTTCTAAAAATACTTTCTTAGTGGATGGTTACGTCACAAAATAAAACTAACGTCCAGATTTCGTGTAATTTGCTTCAGCAGTTTCGGCTCGGCATTGATTCTGGATGAGTGAGTGGTATTTCGATTTTATATAATAATAATAATAAAGTATACATCACAACAATGTCTAAGCCCCAAACTACTAAGCATTAGTTTGTGTTTTGGATACCAAGCGAAGACACCACATACATATAACAACCAAGACCCGGTACCAGTATCAATATTCATCATACAAATACTGACCCGAACTGCGATTTGAACCCGAGACCTCCAGCTTCGTAGGCAGGTTCACTACCCACTAGGCTAAGCGGTCGTCTATGTATTATAGATTGTAGCCTTTTGAATTTTCGTAATATGTAGGGATTATGTGTCATATATTCACCGTAACGTTGGAACTCCTCGCCGGTGCAAGTGATTTTAGGAAACTAAAGATTTGTTGACATTTCGCGTAGCAAGTATTATTGTAGTATACAATCTACACAGCTCTGAAGTTAGTCATAAAAACGTCGCATTAGCATGATTTCCTAGAATCGTTACGGCGGGAACGATGACGGATCTGCACAATCGGGCAAGCGCATCGCACTTCAGAGGTACACATGTCGGTTGCACGTACTGTACTGCACTTCTTGTGTGTCTGGACACAACGCTACTGAGCCATAGCGCCTAAAATTTTATATAATACTAGTTGGTACCCGCAGTTTGGACTGCGTAAACTACAGGATTTACACTATTTAGTTCACGGTCCTCACTCCGTCCTGAAAAATCTCTTGATAACATAGCGTGATTATTTACATTTTAGATTATATCCTGGGTTACGACTAATGGATTACAAGAAGTTTCTTTAAATCGGTTCAGGAGTTTTTGGGTTTATCGTGTTTATATAAACAAACAGACAGACAAAATAAATTGTGTCTTAAATTAGACCATAAATTACAGCGCAACAGCTTTTACAGCCATCACAAAATTGCTATGTTCGATAAACCCCGATGGAACACACATGTAGGAGCGCTGTATTGGAATTGCTTAACTTGCAGTTATAGAAGTCCACATATTTATTTACCTAATGACCTATACCTTCAAAATATACTTTGTTTCACAGTCTCGAGACCAGGATAACAGCAAGTGTAAAGGAGTTAGGAGAATTGCTCCAGAAAGTCGGCGGCGGAGGGGCAGCGGGCCAGCCGCAAGCACCGGCGCACCACGAAGCGGACGAAGTTCTGAGACCACTTATGGACATACTGGTAAGAAAAAGTATTTTACAATAACATTTTATTTATTTATATTTACAGTTTTTGAAAAACTGACAGCTAAAACAAACATAAATAAAGATATCCTTTGACTTAGTTCTGCAAGGATACACGTTTTAATAACTTTCAGAAGTCTTTTTGACGAGCTTGTATAATATTACTAACTATAGGATGCATCAACGTGAAATCCAATGTCCAAGGAATTTGTAATTTACCTATTGGACACTAGTGGCCACAGCCACCAGGCACTTTCGATAGCTGTGAATCATAGTTATATTGCTGATTTTTAAGTCTTCGCAAAGAGGAAAACTGCTCCTCTTCACCCTGTAGGGAGGGCTAAGCCCCTGCAGTGGTGCATAATGGGCTAGTGGAAGAAGATAACAAATGTAAAACATAACATAAAGTGAATGACTTGACACCGAATTCATATACTATATTCCACGCATTGACGCTCTTTTTTTGAAATTAAGAATATTATTTTTAACTTACATTCTGTAAAAAAAGTACCGGGAAAAGGTTAATAAAACATGAAATGTTAATTATTATTCCAAATTTATTTTATCACCTTCAAAGTATGCCCCTTCCGAAATAATACACTTACGCCAACGAATAATCCAATTATCAAAACATTTTTTAAACGCATTTTCCGGAATCGACTTCAGTTCTCGCCGCGAATTTTCTTTTATGTCTTCTATCGACTGAAAACGGGTGCCTCGAAGTGGTAATTTCAGTTTCGGGAAGAGAAAAAAGTCAGCCGGAGCCATATCCGGTGAATATGGAGGTTGTTCAATGGTATTTGTTGAGTTTTTGGCCAAAAATTCGTTCACAATGATGGCTTTGTGCGATGGCGCGTTGTCATGGTGCAAAATCCACGAATTTTCTTTCCACAAATCTGGTCTTTTTCGACGAATTTGCTCTCGCAAACGCCGCATAACACTCACATAATATTCTTTATTTACCATCTGACCTTCTGGCAAGAATTCCGAGTGCACAACACCGCGATAGTCAAAGAAAACAGTCAACATGACCTTTACTTTTGATCGACTTCGGCGTGGTTTTTTCGGTTCGGTTCAGTTGGAAGGCGCCATTCTGAACCTTGTTGACTAGTTTGCATGTCAAACTCGTAAACCCATGTCTCGTCACCAGTAACAATGCGTTTTATGAATGTAGAGTCGAAACTGACGCGTTCTAGCATGTCTTCGGCGACTTTTACGCGATTGAGTTTTTGAAGAAAATTCAGATCTTTTGGGACTAGTCGAGCGGCAACGTGTTTCATGCTCAAGCGATCGTTTAAAATTATACGAATCGATGAGTGAGACACAGAAAGCTCAGCGGCTATCTCTCTCAAACTTGAATGAGGATTTTCAGTCACCATTTCCTTCACTTTAGCGATATTAACTTTAGTTGAATACGTTGATGGCCGACCAGAGCGAGGCAAATCTTCCACCACACCCCGACCGCTTTTGAATGCACTGTACCACTCATATGCACGTGTTTTTGATAAAGTCGATTTACCGTAAGCTTTCTGCAACATTTTCAGCGACTCGGAACACGAAATTCCATTCGCAATGCAAAATTTGAGACAAACTCTTTGTTCAATGTTTTTATCCATTATAAAAATCGCAAAACACACTTCAAATGACCTAACGAAATCGAGCACTGTACACAAACTAAATGACAGATGGTGCTCAAACTTCGCGCCAATATAGAAGACAGTTGAGGGAACTCACCGACAAAAAAGAATTTTTCAATTGAATTTGCAATTAGAATTAAATGAACAATTCCCGGTACTTTTTTTACAGAGTAGTATTAGTTTATGTTTTTGAGGCCATTTTTAACTTGTTTTTTTTTTGCATAAATTTATTTTCTACGAATCGTGAACGATTTTATCAGAGTTAAATAAGATACGTGTAAAATGAGGCGGAGAAGGTAAAGCTTTCTTCAGATGGCGCTGTAATCGCGTTTACTTTGGCATTACATGGAAAATTGTCATTCTAAATACCAACGTAACGCGTATATTTTATTGCGATCGGACAAGTCATATGAATACTGTTTTGAAATTTAATTCTTACGCTTCATAATTAAACTCTTGATAATTAAAAGCTTTTGAAATGGAAAAAACATATTTAATCGCACGGTAAGTAAAATGTAAACGATCATCTAGGCTCAAAGTAAACCGAGGCTGTATTGTGGTAATTTATTGACAAAATGGATTTTTTCTGTATCTTCTACTATGAACTCCGTAGAAGCTACAAAATTGACAGATAAATAGGTACCAACGACGAAAGTCCACCTGGCGGGAACAATTTGCGGTTTTCCTTTCCATTCATACTTAGATATCATGCAGACGCGCTGTATCGAGGACAAAATGTATCAATCATCCTATACGCAGAGGTTTGAACTGAACGAACGAAATGAAAGAGAACATTCCACTTCTTCTTCATCTTCTCTTCTTGGTTAATGAAGGTGTTGGTGCTACTTCTATACTCTCAGCAGATAGAATTTAACATTAAAAATATGAGTGAATCGTTTGCACTGAAAAAATACAATTTTTTAATGAATATATTATATAATATTATAATTTTTTGTGGTTTCATAAAATCAATAATTTTACCAATTTTATTGTGAACTAACTACATATAATAACAATTTGTTTTATTTTAGTTATATTGCTGTTTATTAAAATATATATACTTATGCCTATTTCGTACAGGACGGATCGCTTACGATGTACGCCGAATCGTGTGAGAAAACTGTGCTGAAACGACTGCTGAAGGAATTGTGGAAAATAGTTATGAAGATATTGGAAAAGACTGTTGTTCTTCCGCCCATGTCTGACAAGACGGTGAGGTTCTTTAATATCCTTAGACATGTTATTCGATGTATTTTTAATATAGGATTATTAAGATACAGATAAAAAAGTATTGATAAATTGGTAAATATAAATAATTTATAATAAAAGAAGAAAGACAAGTCAGCGCAGCGGTAACTGGCATAATAAAGTACGTCGATGCGGACGTTGACTTCGTTTGAGTTGGATTCTAATTTTCGGTGCATCGGCATGGGCACATCTTACATGGACAATATTGATCATAAATATTCATTATTTCCAAAAAAAAATTAAAACGATTTCGTTTTAAAATTTACTTTTTTATAATAATTTTTATTTATTTTTAGACTTATTAGTCAATACTCTGTCACCTATATATATTTGTTCTCACATTAAAGTTTGAAAAATATAGTTTATTTATATTTTCTTAAGAACTTCTACGTTGCAACTACGAGTATATCATAATATTAATGTCATTAAAAATTTGTCATCCAAAAAAGCTTTAATTTTATTTTTAACGCCGTATTCAGCTCTCAGTGCGCATATAACTCAAAAATATTACTTAACCCATCATAGCTTTTAGAGAATTATGTTGAAGTTTTAAGGTAAACGCCTGCTTTCACAGATGATGCTCAAGAACCTAACAAACAACGCCAAGAACTTAGCTGCAAACGCAAAAATAGAAGATATGACGCAACTATTCAAGAGTACAGTCGGTAAACAAGATGTCAAGCACGCTCTCTCAGGGGTTATGGACATATCAAAAGAGGTAATGCACTAATAATATTTTATACAGTAATAATTTCAGGACTCGAAACAATGGATAAATACTAGAATCTCAATAAGAAACATATGTTAGTGTTTATTAGGTATATATCATCCCTTAATATACGATATTATTAAGAGAAGACAAAAATAGTAAAATAACAACCCAATATATATTTGATATACTTATTATAATTGTCTATTTAACATAAGCCATGTGTTCCAATCCCAAAGTTGATTCAAATCATATCAAATTAAAATATATTCATTCAAATAGACTTGCGCCGGTACTTTCGAATTTCGATTTCGAATAGTTTCCTTTTTATTGATTTTTTTTCTTTAAGTTACTATCGGTTCGAATGTAGATATAAATAACAAAACCTTAACACTTCACCAAATTTAGGACAAACACATAAAGCAAAAGAACATTAAAACATGCTAATGAGCGGGTCATGTCATTTTTGTATTTTATATAAATATGTTATATTTATTAAGCGAAATTAAGACGTGAAAATTTTTTATTGATATCTACAAAAGTCGAAGATACAAATTAACATTAATCGGCAATGACGTCACTCGGTTACGTTACTATGGGTTAACGTGGATAACTTGTACGTAGCGGCGCCGATTGACGTCACAAGCGAGTCGTAAAAACACACATTTTATTTGTTATATCTCCGGTATAGTTCGCCTCAAACTTCATGGCGGATCGGAATACAACGCTTTATGCGTGCTTGCGCAGCTACAGTCATACCCCTCGCTCCACTGCGTCCCTCTACTCCTAAAACTGGCTACTGCGACGCGACTTGCGCCTATGTTCCCATCCGTCATAAAATTTGAATGGAACTGTAGTAATCGGTAATTTTCCGAAATTCAAAGAGTATAGTCATCAGTTTGTCTCTCTCTAGCGTGACTAGCGTGTCAAATAGCGTACGATACATAATTTTGTTGAAGAGGACGCGCTCATTGCTTAGGATGATGTCCAGACATCACGGCCACTAAATAATCATCTACTGTAAAATAAATAACCCTTTGC
This sequence comes from Luffia ferchaultella, assembly GCA_949709985.1. NCBI lineage: Eukaryota > Metazoa > Arthropoda > Insecta > Lepidoptera > Psychidae > Luffia > Luffia ferchaultella. The sequence continues at coordinate 6,879,381 of OX453254.1, forward strand.
AGTAATTTTTTTAAATATATTTTAACGTGTACGTAATGACAAATTGTAAAATAGTTATGAATTTTTTCAGGAGATATAATAATAATAATAATAATAACACACACAGTCACAACAACGTCTAGGTCCCAAACTAAGCATTAGCTTGTATTTTGGGTACCAAGCGAAGACACCACATACATATAACAACCAAGACCCGGTGCCAGTATTAATATTCATCATATAAATACTGACCCGACCTGGGAATCGAACCCGGGACCTCCAGCTTCGCAGGCAGGGTCGCTGCCCACTAGGCTAAGCGGTCGTCTACTAGCTTATGTCTATTTCGTGTATTAACAGTTTAATAGAATAACTTTAGAGAATATAGTTTGTATATAAAAAAAAACCTTTTACCTTTTCAGCATTTATCAGCGGAGAAGAGTTTAACGCCGAAACAGTGTGCGGTCTTGGACGCTGCATTAGATACGATTAAGCAGTACTTCCACGCCGGGGGCAACGGTCTGAAGAAAACGTTCTTAGAGAAAAGTCCAGAGTTGCAATCTTTAAGATACGCTCTAAGCCTCTACACGCAGACAACGGATACCCTTATACGTACTTTCGTCACGAGTCAACAGAATCAAGGTGAAATTCTTTTCAATAGAAGAACTACCGACGATCAGCATCTGTTTTTTGAACTGCTTTGTAGAAGTTTTTCTCAATTACCTAACCTGCAGCTCTTATGGTACACACGGCTTAGTGAGAACACAATTCCTTAATTGTGGATTTTATCACAATTCCTGATTTAAGAAATAGGTATAATAATATATACACGTACGTGGATAACTATGACTTTCGAGACACGGGAAAATTTAACAACATTTTTTGGTATCAAAGTATTATCTGTTATTCACTATGCAAATTTCGATCCGCCTAAACTAGCTCTGAAAACAATTATTTCTGTCTTCCACCGCAGGTCAGAAATGAAATTCCACCTCTTCTTGGGCACTTAAAAAAAGTCTTTTATTCTTGACAATTGGAATAAAAACAAATCACAGGGAACTAAGTCAGAGCTGTAAGATGAACGTCTTTACTCTGTGAGAAGTGTGTGAAGAAGATGCGTTGTCGTGTTCCAGCATGATTGGTCCAATCTTGGTCGTTTCTCTTGTACAGCTTTGAAAACTTTTGGCAATGCGACTGTTGTGTACAATTCGGAATTAATTGATCTACAATTTTCTAGCTCTGATGTCACAAGATGCCAATGAGAAAATCCATAAGAAAATATCCATTTTTTTTTCTCCAATAACCACTATTTTTTCCAATGTACGAGGCCGTCACAATTTTGTTGGCAACTGACCATCTGAAAACACCCCTACCGACGAACGCTTCCTGCTTTCCGGATCATACAAATCCATGTTTCGTCGCTAGTAACGATTTAATAAACACGTCTTGATGTCCAATTTTTAAAACGTAGTGACATTTGTCAGTACATAACGACACAGGCTTCTTTTCCCGTTTCGGAGAACGTGGTATCTAACGACAACAATGCTTCCTCGCGCCAAGATGTTCACCTACTATGGAATTAACACTGACAGAACTAAGATTCTTTCTATGTCCGTATATGTGATTCGTGGTTCGTTTTGCACCAGCATTTTAGTGGTTCACACATATTCTGCGGTCCACTTCTGTTGATATTTTCAATACTAGTTCCGCCCATTTGAAATTCGTTAGACCATCTAAAAATCGTTGCCACTTCTAGAAGTACGTTATCCAAAAGCTGATTTTAAACTTTTAACCCTTCTCATAAACCAAATTTTAAATCATAATATATGATAGCACTCAATGAGAACACACGAAAAGGCAGTAAGTGATGACAAAATAAAAACAAAAACATATTGTTTTTTATTTTAATTGTTATAAATGGCCTTTCACGTTCGATATTTAAATAATTTTGTTAATTTCATAACATATAATCTTATATAACCTATACACTAGTATCACAAAACTTATATAATGACCCATATATGAGCTTGAGTAACCAAGTAGAAAACGAAAAATCGCATGTGGTAGCGAATGCTAAGTGATGACTAGCAAGAGACCATTACAAGCTGAATAAATAGATACTGTAGCGACCTATTTTATTTGAACGCTACTTTATGAGTATATATTAGGGTCGTAGCTGAAAAGGAAAAGCCGAATACGTTTTTTTCTCGTTTTATTTGTTTCGAAGCACAATTTTTCTCACTCTACTTCTTATGTAAAACGCGACTCGAGCTCGCGATGATCTCTGCATTCTGTGTCTCAAAAACCTAGGTCTCTCGGCCGACCGCCGGAGACCCGTTCTAAAAACAAATCATAAAATACATTATATTCAATTCAATTCAAAATCGTTTATTGCCACAAAAAAAAACTTAATATATACATATTTCGTTACACTACTTCTTAATTTAGTTTTAATGACAAACGGGATCGGCTCAGCATGTTGATGGACTGCCACAAACAGGCATGCCCATCGCTGATATTCTGCCGATCCCGAACACAAATAAGTTTATCTACACTTATTTATTTTTATTTTTTTTAGCTTATTTATTATATATTACATTATATATTTATTCTTACACACTGGCAATCGCTTTCCGAGCGGTCAGCACTACAGTACATAATAGTTTTAGTGCTATAAAATGGAAATATATTCCGCTAGGAATTAATGAATAATCCACATATCGAGCCCGACCAAAGTTTATTTTTCTACAAAATATCGATACTGTTTGGTCCTGAATATCTAAAATATCGATATATCTTAAATATTTCAAATATTTTTAGATTTTCTAAGGTACTTTTTATCATATTTCAATTTCTGCTTTGCTAGAATCATTACAAAATATTACTTATCAATCTTTTTGTTATGCATTCACATGTATTGAAAGACACCTTCTTTTCTCTTGTAGTATATCCACCTATTTCATATGATATATCTAATAAATTAAAGCCTTATTTATTTTCGAAGTGTGCACCAGTTCTGTCATAAACTGACCGCATTCATACCGTTAAAATACACAATGTGAAAGTTGTGGAAATGCTCTGGCATTGACTAAGTACCTTCTATAAGCTACGAGTTAAATGGGATATATGATAATTAAATTTCTTCGAATAACTAAATACCCCTTTCGTATTGCAGACGCTGCTGTAGCAGAAGAAGGCAGTGTAGGTGAGGTGTCGCTACAAGTCGACTTATTCACGCATCCGGGCACCGGCGAACACAAAATCACAGTCAAAGGTATCTTATTTATTTTATTAAATAACCGATGTCGCCGCCGTTCGATTCTGTACTATTCGGTAGACAGAGTACCTATTATGATTTTTTTTCCGTAAAGTCTAATTTTGATAGAATTGTTGCCAATGATCCATCCGTAAAATTGCACAAAACTTTATTTTATGGAAGGTATAAACTAGAAGTGAAAAAGGCAACTTCGTACAAAAACACGGTTGCATGCTGTTCTGATCAGGAGCGGGGCCCGCTCTCGACCCTCTGATATTATTTTTTTCTACTGCAACGCTACTCGTTTCGACTTCAGAGAAAACTAGAAATTTGGCGCCAGCTTCACCGCTAGTAAAAACATCATCATCATCGGCCAATTCGTGCCCGCTCACACCAAGGATTATACGAGATAGAAATGAGTAGTATGCCGAATGTCGCGTGGGCGCACGTTCGCATCGAGAATTCGTAATTTTATTGTTATGAAAAAATGAAAACTATTTTTTTTTTTTTAATAACTAACCGCAGAAAACTCTCCTATTGTAAAAAACCTTTTATTGGGCCTTATTTTTTTTATTTAATGACTGTTTCTAATAATATGAATGAAATAAAAAAAAAATTTACGTAACTTCTTAAATAATTTTTATGATCAAGCGAAGTAAAACGAACCGTATTTGAAACCGTTAAACGCCATAGTTTATATATCTAACTACAACACGTTATTTTATTTTTTTTGTACTCAAACTTTCCTTACCCTTTCTCCTGTAGATTATTTAAAATTAGTTTAAAAACAAATAAAACTCAATCTACCTATCCTTAAGTTATTAATTAGGTTAATAGTGTTTAGTAATAATAGATTGTGTAATTAATTTTAATTTGAATCCCTTCAAAATAAATTGTTACACAAAAAGTACAAACGTCATCGCCGAATTATCGAAAATTACGGCCTTCGGCGACTTTGGAGTCGGTTTGTCTTGGTTTAGTGCTTCCATTGCAGTACGAGCATTCGTTCTGTGCGGCTCTGAAGTACGATGCGCAAGTCCGATAGCGCGGGTCTGTCATGTTCTTGCCGGAACGTTTCTACGAAATCAAGCCACTGCGGTATTTTGTGACTTACTTCAAAAACACACAAACTCTTTTATACCTCACTGCAGGGGCTTAGGCCTCCACTTCAGATGAGGGGGCTTGGAGCTTAAATCCACCACGCTGCTCCAATGCGGGTTTGCGAATTGTGACGACCGCCATCTACTGACAGTAGCCGGGACCGACTGCTTAACGTGCTCTCCGAGGCACGGAGTCAGTGATAGTTAATGTACTTAAATCAAACTCATTGGTACACGCTCGGATTTGAACCATGGCCACATGGTCTTATATTAGATTTGAGACAGGTTCGCTGCGTTCGAGCTATCAAGACACTTTCTTCTTTAACAATAGTTTTTTATTATTATTATTTTATTTACGGTAATGTTAATAGTTGCGGACAAGAAAGTTAATATTTCGTTTTTGTATGGAATTATTTATTTTGTTTATAGTAATATTATTATATTAATGCCATACACACATACACCCATTTAACATGTATTGTATTACGTATATTCTTTTTGCAGTGGTGGCAGCGAACGATCTGAAATGGGTGATAGCAAGCGGTATGTTCCGGCCTTTCATAGAAGTGAACTTAATAGGGCCCCATCTAGCGGACAAGAAGAGGAAGTTCGCTACGAAATCAAAAAGCAATAACTGGAGTCCAAAGTTCAACGAAACCTTTCACTTGTGAGCATATTAGTTATTCACTTTAATATTTTTACCTACTCACAATATAATTGCGAAAGTGTGATTTTATCTGTGTATGCGCTTGTTTTACGGTCGTGATTGCTGCGACACGACAACATGATTTATGCATGAAGGTAGCTGAAAAAACGAAGAGCAACATGGGCGTATGTTTATTTTGATCTAAAATTTCAATGGAATACAAAAGTATTCAAGATTTGAAATGAATGATGAGTGAAGCTTGGAATTATGAGATGAAATAGTAATAGAAGTACAATGAGGAACTGAAGTGGAAAAAAGTTGTTTGTGCTTGTACATGCATTGAACTTGGATACTAATAATATTATAATAATGCAAAATGGTACGTCAATACCATTCACGTACTATTTGTAAATATGGCGCATATAGTACGTAAGCTTTCTCAAGTTCGGTAACGTGATTTGGGGTTCACATTTGGTTCACAGTAGGATTATGTTACTACTGTATGTAGAACATATCTATCAATTTAATGTCCAAAAAATTTGGATTTCTGTGAGCTATTTGTTGAAATTGGTTTAGTTATTCTGCTCATCTGCCTGCCCTGTACCCAGTTATTTGGGGTTGGAACAGTGTAATAACTTGTAGGGTAATACCAGAACCAGGGATTTCGGGAAATGATACTGAAAAAACCTAGTGGTATGACGTATCGCTAGACTAGGTCTAGTGAAGTGCTGGAATAAGTGGATAACGATCGTGGGTTTGAATTTGAACATGAGGTAAAGGCTATAAGAACTATACAGTCATTGATTATTGTAGCTAGGACATAGTCGGGGAGTCGGTGACCAGAAGTTGTCACGACTTTTTAAAAGTGGAATTTTTGATAAGAAATCTATACTTTAATATTATAAAGCTGAAGAGTTTGTTTGTTTGTTTGAACGCGCTAATCTCAAGCACTACTGGTGCGAATTGAAATTGTTTTATTGTGTTAGATAGTTCATTTATTGAGAAAGGCTATAGGCTATTATTATATCAGCTACGACCAATAGGAGGGGAGCACCAACGAAAAATGTTGCAAAAACGGGAAAAAAATATTCTTTTTGAGAGCTTCCGTTGCGTGTGCTGCGTAAACGGGTGATGTTAAGCAAAAATCATGTATGACGGGATTGTTCCCCTTTGAAAGTTCTAACCAAAAGTCCGCGAAAGCATATGTGTATCTTTTAAGGTTGGTTTACTATAACCTTTTTTATGGCAATCAAATTCATTCTAACATAAACGCACTATTTGCGAAGGTGTTACTTAAACATGATATGAATCCTTATCAAATTAAATACATTACTTACGTAGAAATGGAGCTAAGACACTAGCAGTGGTATAGTAGGAAAGGGGAGGGGAAGGAGAACGCGATGGGGAACGTTTCCGTAGTCCACCCGGGCGGATCCGGGCACGGCCGCTAATCATAAATAAGTTCGTTACTTATTTATGTTTATTTATTATGTTTCAGAGTTTTTTATTTTCCAATTTTAAGGGGGAGGTGGGAGTCAAAAGTTTGTATGACAGTAACCAAAATTTATATCAGCAAAAAGTACACAGAAACCATCTCAAATGTTAATAATAGATCACTTTAATAGTAATGTGTAGTCTGCGCAGGCGAAGCTGCGGGCGGTCGCTAGTTTTAAATATTTGTCATTTTAGAAATCTTAGATTGGCATATGGAGTGTCATTTTCGGAAGATTTAGTCTCACATACTCGGAACTTTTACTCATATCACTTCTCTTTCCTACTTACATCATCCTTCACACAATCTGTTTCTCGATATTCCTCTCCCTATTCCATTCACCTATATTATGTTCTTTATTTCATGTTAGTTCTTTCGTTATATCCAAGTAAAATACAGTAAGACAGTAAGTAAGACAATAAGACGACCGCTTAGCTTAGTGGGTAGCAACCCTGCTTACGAAGCTGGAGGTCCCGGTTTCGAATCCCAGGTCGGGTCAGTTTTTGTATAATGAATATTGATACTGATACCGGGTTTTGGTTGTTATATGTATGTGGTGTCTTCGCTTGGTACCCAAAACACAACTTAATGCTTAGTTTGGAGCTTAGACGTTGTTGTCATGTGTACGTAATTATCATTATTATAATATAATTATCATTTCAACGATTAAACTTCTTAATACAGCATGGTGAGTGCAACAGAACAGTTGGAGTTATTCGAATTGCACGTGTGCGTCCGAGACTACTGCTTCGCGAGAGAGGACCGACTTGTAGGTGTCGCTGTCATGCGGCTCGCTGATATCGCGGAACAGGTACGCCAATTTATTCGTTTGTGTGCATGAATATATAGTATGGGCAATATGTACAAGGATTCCACTATACGTATACACATTGGGTTATTCTCATACCGATTGTTAAAATAATTATCAGAAATATGTCATCGACGACATCACCTTATATCGTACATTGCATCTCGATATAACTGAAACTGAAAATTTATATTATAAACTTAGACTAGTATTATTAGATGACGCGTAAAAAACAACAGGTATTTTATATAAGTGGATTAGCAAGCAGACAATTACAATAATTTTTTTAACGTTCATTTGAAAAATGAAGATCCCGTCCAACCGGTTTGCTTCAATATTCACTGTACAAAAAAAAATTTGCGCTATGTATTAGAACTTCAAATTAATACATCGCGATTAACCCAGCTAACTTATTAATCCAACTTTCGCAAATATTTTTACAAACCACCCAAAGCTCAGTGTCTGACAACGTCTAAAGTGCAACTAACTATGTATACATTAATGCATTGCTCCGAACTTCAGTTTTTGGTTCTGCTACGAGAAGGCATTACAACGCACTGACCACCACGTGTTTTTAATTTTTATGGCTATTACTGACAGTATTGGCATTCACAGGGCTCATGTGCGTGCTGGTTGCCGCTGGGTACACGCGTCAAAATGGACGAAACAGGATGGACGATACTCAGGATCCTTTCTCAAAGACACAGTGATGAAGTGGCACGAGAGTTCGTCAAGCTCAAATCAGAAATGCGTGCCGAGGCACCCACCGGCACACAAGGACCCTCGTGAGACCAAAATTTAAACTAAACTGTGTGAAATCCTGCAAACTCCGGAAATCCGAATCCGGATAACAAGTATTCGGTAGATTCTGGTCGCGAACAACCGGAAACGCGGACCGATATTAAGATTAAAGAAAAAAAGGAAATAAACGATATTTGAGCACAACTGCCACCGACGCCGCTCCGGTCAGTGCGCGTCAGTCGGTGCTTTTCCGTTCGGTCTGCGACTGATCAAATTTTTGTACATATTAAATTTAAAAATACGTTAAGTTACGCGATTAGTAGATATTTTGCACAAATTTGTAAATTTTAGCAAAAAAAGACTGACCGTAGAGTGGCGGCCGGGGGCTGATACGAGCTCGTGGCCCCACAATGCAACGTTCCTTTTCACTTGTCGTTCTTTTAGCTATAAATTATCGTTGAAGGAATTTATTTGAATAAAAAAAATTAGTTCAATTTCCTCGGTTCCTACGTCGAATGATACGCTCCCCCGAGCTCGTACGAAACGTCCTGGATACTGCATCATCCAAGATTAATGTAATAAATATATGGACCAAACTGTCTTAATGTGAATACATTAATCGTTTAATATTAAAGCAATGTAAAGCTATTTACCAAATAAAAAAAAAGAAAATTATCTACTGATTACTTGTACTGTAATTATTAAAATATGGCCTTATGTAAATTATTTCTTTCGATTGTTGGTATATGAATTTCGCTTCTAACGTGTTTTACGACGAGGTTCCAATATTAAGTGTTGTAATGTTTTTATCGGCGATGTACCTATCCGTTCATTGGATGTCGTGATCGGGTGTTAATTTGAATGTCGTATCGTATCGAACGCAATAGTAATTGAATGAGATGTGAGTAGTGACTATACTATAAAAGATGACTTGTGCGGTGTTGCCTATAGTGAAAAAAAAAAAAGAATAACACGGCCCGTTGAACATAGTTGAATGTTATTGTCACCTTAATGGATGTATGTGTGGCCTGATTTTTAAATATATCGATTTTCTATGTTTCCCTGTATATTAATACTATATGTAATAGCACGTATTTCGTATTTTATTGTTTTTATATAATTGACTTGTAAATACATTTAACGACACAAATATACCACATGTTTGCCCTAAAACATATATGCTTGGCCTGTTTCGTAAATTAAATTAACGTGAAAATCTCCTTGTATATCTTTATGTATATTATTGAAAATTGTGATATTGTTATTAAAAATTCATACTGTCATTGTAACATTCTTAAGTACCAGCATGTTGAAAACGATAGAAGTATTTTGAAATATTTGTGTTACTATGTTCATTATTATGAAATCATTTTTTTTTTTCATATTATGTGTAAGCAATATACGAATTAAGAAAAACTTTTAACGTTACTTGTTATTTGAATAAATAAATTGCAATTTTTTAATAGTGCAAATGTTTAAAAAAAGTTTTGAATTTATTAATCACTTGAACTGCTCAACAGTATAATTTCAAAAAAAAAAAATACGTTTTAATCTCCGAGGTGATTGTTATATGCAATACTTATCTTTGAACAATATCCAACTCTAAGGTACCTACATTGAAAATTTTTCTTATGTATTCGGAAATATATCTCAAATTCGATTTGCGTTAAATATAAATTTATATACATCTTAATAAGTAATATAATTTTTTTATTCAATAAAAATGTCTTGTTGAATAAATTTTCAATAAAATTGCCAGTGAAATTTTCTAAAATAGTAGATATTATCACGGTTTACATATCTTTAGATAGATAATGTGGTTTGTATTAGTCCAAATTTCAATATGTATGCATATATATATTTCAATATATATATACTATACTTATCTAGTTTTCTATCCTTAATTTGTATATCCGAGTTGACTGAATCTGTAACTAATTAGTAATAGAAGATTTTGGAGGTAAACAGTTAAAATATCACAATAATTATTTTTTTACTAGTTCAATCCGTTAACTGGCAAACAATTTTATAACAAATTTATCATTAAATATAATAATCGAGTTTAAATATAAACTTGTTAGTCAGGCATAAATTGTTCTGTTAATCGAATCGTCAAATGAAACGAAGCCGTGATGCTTTACGACAGAAACAAATATTCATTTGTAAATAGATTCGTCCATTCGAATGCAAGAACAGGACAATTTGGACATGTGATATCTGCATGAATATTTGAAAAAGAAATCAGTATTAATTGATGTTAATTGGATGTTTTATTATTATTTCGCTAATAAATTTTCAGGCAGATATCGCAACGGGAGCTAGAATTAAAAGGTTGAAGCGCACACGACTCATATTCTTATAAAATATTTTATTATGTACCTAATCGTATTGACGCATGAACCTTTGCCATTTGACAATACTTGGTAAATATAATTTGTTAAGTGTAAAGTGTGATCCTCACAGCATCGGCATTGTTGTAAATCCGTTATACGCTCCAATTCTAGTATTAATAAATAAAAAAAGTCGTCACTTAACATTGCATATATCTTTGTATAAATGCATATATGTAAATGTTACATGTTTAAACACATTACTGAATTTAGAATTTTTATGAAAAAATAAATAAATAAATATCGGTATTTCAAATAATATTTCGTTCGTTTCATTGCACAAAATCCAACACCCTAGAATACTGTATAGTTAAGCTCAACTGTCAAGGGGTCGCGAGCCCCGCGCACCGGCTCGCGCGCAGGCACTTCGGGCTTAAATTGCTGCACTTTATTATATGGAAAGGTATTGAGTGTTGCATATTGCTGAAATTTAGATAAAATATGCGATTTTTTTATATTGAGTCTTAACTTATGAAGTTGCCGTTTTGTATGAAATAAGATAAAGTATTTTTTTTTTCAAACATCTTTATTTCTGTTATTCAAAGTAGTCACCCGTGCAATCGATGCATCTTTGCCAACGCAGTGGCAGCTTATTGATGCCCTTCTTGTAAAAATCAACTGGACGGGAGGCAACAAACTCTTCAAAGGCATTTTGTACTGTCTCTCGGGAATTGAATTTTTATTCCCGTTAAAAAGTTATCCAAATTTTGAAAAAAGTAATAGTCGGTAGGTGCAAGGTCTGATGAGTATGGCGGATGAGAGAGAAATTCTAACCCCAACTCTAGCAGCTTGGAGACTGTTTGTTGTGCAGTATGGGGTCGCGCGTTGTCGTGAAAGAGCAGCGGGAACAACCGATTGACCAAAGCTGGTCGCAAACGTACCAGCTTCTCCATCATTGTCTTCAGTTCTTCACAGTACACATCTGCAGTACCGCTCATGCCATTTCGTAAAAAGCTGTGATAAATCACACCGGCACTAGACCACCAAACAGTGACCATCACCTTTTTAGGGGTTATTTTTCGTTTAACACATTGCTTTGATGCTGAATCAGGATCTAACCAACTTGCTGGGCGCTTTCGATTGTCGAACATAATCTATTTTTCACCACAGGTAACAATTCGGTTCAAAATTCCTTCATTTCTGTGCCTGTTGAGCAACGCGAGACAGGTCTCGGCGCGTACGTTGCGCTGGCGATCGTTAAGTTCGTGAGGTGCCCACCTATCAATCTTTTTACTTTGCCAATTTGTCGCAAATGGTCCAATATTGTTTTGACGCTAAAATCAAAAGCTGCTGCTAGTTCAGCTGTAGTTTGAGTATTATCAGCTTCCACAATCGCCTTCAATTCATAATTGTTGACAAAAGTGTCCGAACGACCACGAGGTTCATTATTCAAGTCATAATTTCCAGAACGGAAGCGGGCAAACCAATAACGGATTATGCGTTCGTTTGTTAAGTTCTCTCCGTAAAAGTTGTTGATGATACGTACCGTTTGTGCCGCATTAGTGCCACGACGGAACTCATATTCCATAATTACACGAACTTTTAAAGTGTCTATTATGACGAAACCTGATCAAATGTAATGAAAACACAACGAAAATCAATAAACAAAAGACTGACTTTGTAAAAAGAATGTCATGTTTTTAAAACAAAATTAATTTTAATTTAGAATTCACAGCCTTTCAAATTATTATTTTTTTAAATTGGCCAGTACTGAAGAACGGCAACTTCATAGGTTATGACCTAATATATTTCAGTCTATTTGGCCCATAATACTGTAATAAACCCAATATCCGTACCTTGTACATATATTGGGTGTACTACAGAGAATATAATCTTGCGTAATTGCGTGTGTATTGCGATAAGTTATGTGAAGTACAATCGAGTACAACTGTACTTATATATGCCCCGCGCTCATTAAGGCGACGTTCTTATGTAATTGCATATAACTCTCACAAGTTATTGCAAATACATTCGAGTACGACTATATTTATATAAACTGCATTCATGGAGGGGATGCTCTTACGTAGATATTGTAACAAACTTATGTCAAATACGATCAAGTACAAATCTCGGTACGCACGTTAGTACCAAGCTTTGAACCGTGAGGCGGAGTTCACTGAGATATTGCTGCTTCGATCGAATCCATGGGCGAAGCATATTTGCATTTCATACTCGCATAAGGATGTGGTTTCTCCCTCGCGACGGCAGGGAAGCATATTGTCCTTTCATCTGTTGACGTTACGGTTTTAATCACATAAGTGTGGTAAACGACAAAATCGGCTGACAGACTTAAACCTACTCAAGTTGTTCGATCTTAAGGCTTAGAGTCGATAAACTTGCGTATGCGCGTAGTCAGGGGCAAGGGTCACACACTTTACAGGAAATTTCGTGGGTTTACGTTCCACTTTTAGAAATATTAATACAAGTGGGCCATAACTAATTTTTGTATTCTCGCTTACCTCTAGACGAGAAACCATTAACTTGGCGACACTTCGGAACCGTAGAGTTAGAAACATTCAGCTGTCAAATAAATATCACGATTTATGGGCATAAAGACGCGGCAACAGTATTGTTAGGATTAATTGAATTAGTTTGTATGGAACTAGGAAATTAATTGAGAGTTCAAGGTTGCTAGGCGCCGATACGCTGTTGGATGAGTGGTCACGCACGCGATTAATATTTCATATTTGGAGTCTCCGCTCGATTCCGCATTGGAACTAGGATCGTAAAAGGCATCTCCTTAGACTGGACGTACTTTGTGACGATGAAGCAATCTAGGCAGTAATGTAGACAGCATTTGGGACCGATATGGGAACGCGAACTAACGTTACAAATGACCTCAGCTCGGGAAAAACTACTACGTGGTACCTCGAGCGCAGCGACCTCAAGCGGTCCTGCCCGAGTGATAAAATGATAGGTCAAGGGGTGGGCTAGTAATTATTATAATACCATGGATTGTAGGTTTAAGGTCCGCTGTGTGTACGCAGCCTTAAACGCGACCAAATCGACAAAAAATTGTTGTTATTTCTTATGGAATACACACTCAGACGAAAACTCTTGATGATTGTAAAGTGGGTCTGAATTATTGCTTTAAAGGATGTAAACAAACTTATCTCGACGATCAGGGGACACGATTAAGTTTTGGAATGGATTTTGAGGAGTAGTTTTACAGTTTTTCGGGAGGTGTGGCCGGAATTTGGATACGCCTATGCAAGGTTTCTTGTAAAATCGGGGAAGAACGAACGAGGACTCGTCTATCTAATTCTAAGCCTAGTTAATTTTAACACATCCCAATAATTCCCACGTCCTCAACTAGGTGCTATTTCGTCGAATGATTCTACTGCGAACGAGTGTCTACTTCCCACACTTTCCCTTCCATCTAGGAACTCGAACTCCGGAGCGGAGTCCAGCCACGTGTTTCTGAATTCCAGGTGGGCTGCGGCTGTGGGCCAGATTCTCTAATCCAGCGTCGGACTTGGTAGGGCGAGGAGTACGACAACTTTCGCACGTTGTTAAGATCTAATTAATCATTTAGCTTAGACTATGTGTGTGTGGATGTGAACAAAGCAACAAAATATAATGCCCGATACTATAAATTCATCGGCTGCGCAACGTTTAACTTGATAGGCCAACCACCGCGTTTCTGACGCGAACAGGTGTTACTATCGCACTTTGAACCACGGCACGTCTGTGCGTATTTACGGTTACGTTCAGTAAAAGCTGAATGACGGCCGATGGGCCCTTTTCGATTTATATCTCACCGCTAGGGCCGAATCCGGACCACTATGAAGAACTACGTAAAATATATGATATCGCGAGAGCAGTTGATTTGTACTCTCAACTGTGCGTGATTACCAACTTGTTTCGTCGAATTTAAATTACGACCGAACGATCTCCTATTAATTCCTAACTTACTACTATGAACCTACCTTGACTGCAATGGGGGAAACTGCACGCACATTCAATATCTTCTAGTACGCCGCACTGTACGTGCGAAGGGCGACATTTCTACGCTAGGGATGGACTAACGAAGGATCTTGATACGTCATCACCAGTCTTCGATACTTCGACTGCTACGAGCGCTACGGAACTACGAGACTACGACAAGGAACGACAAATATGGTAATTTTACACTTAACGCATACATTCGATAGGAACTCGCAGCGTAGTCAGTTAGCCATGGGGAAAGCAGTTACCGGCGCTGGTGAGACTGTTCCCATCACACGCGTTGACGCATATAGACAGCGGCTTAGGATCTAGCCTGAACTAACGAACGCCCGGGCGAAATCCTCTGCACGCAGCCACGTCGGCCGGGGGCGTGTGCCTTGACCCCGCTGATCGCACATCACCCGGGTCGAGCCGACCGCAGGCTCAACTGGCGTTTGTCTGGCTCGAAGCACATGCACGTGACGGCGAGCTGGTCAAGGGTCAGGCGGGGCACGTTCTAAAGGATAGAAGTGACTCCCCGTGCACCCCAAGGGTGCCACCAACTAAATCGTTGGCGGTGTCTTTGAGGGTTTTCTGACCTCTGGGCGTCCAGGCCGAAGCGAGTCCTGGTGTTCTTAGGTCACCTTTGATCACGGAACTATCGGGCAGGGTATTGTCCGGCAGCTTCTGTGTGAGAAGGCGGTATGGACTTATAGTCAAACATCCACGCACTAGCTGACACATGCGCAACGGGTACACACGCCCCGCGCAACACCCACATAAATATACACATTGTATAATTAAATATATGTCTTCATTACTTAAAATTCCCCGGTGCCTGCGCACCGTGTATCTTCATTAACTATCGAATGGTACTAGCACCCGCGTATTCGCGATTAGATGTAAGTGCCGGGCGCGATAACGTGCTAGTGTAAGGTAGGTCGCGTAAACGACAGGTACGCGACGTAGAGTCTAAGGGCGCGGAGGTATGAATGTACCGAGTCTAGTGAAGATCGGTATGAATGAGGTTAGGAGGTGTAGAGTAGGTAGCTGGCGTTCGAGTGTGGTTTCGCGGGGGGTGAGGTCCTAGGACACTTGCCTTGGGAAAGCTATATGGAGTGTTGGGAGGCTTTCGTTATTCCTTATCGTTAGGGCCCCTTTTGTCTTCTCCTAGGCATGAGCCTAGGATACATCACAATCTATTCCACAGCTCAAGAACGACAGGACGACAGCGAGCTACGACCAACGATACAAACAACCTTCCTTTTCCTTGTAAAACGTGTGCTTGTTAAATAATAATGTGTACGCATGATAATTATATAAGTAAGTTAAGCGTAATTTAATTAACGACGAGTGCGCGAACGAACGAACAAGCGCTTATCAATGCGAGAGCACCGCCCGCCCTATGTACGCCGACGTGAGAGCGTACGGTACCGCACCGAGCGCACGCGCCGCCCTGCTGCTCCAACCGTTACGCCCTGCTTGGAGAAAGAGCGCTTTCCCTCGCACCTGGAGGCAGCAAGCACGCCGAGTGGGTGAGTAGGTAGCTTAAGCACTATACACGTAATTTTTAACTGTGACGAAGGTAACACCACTGAACGATGTAATTGCCTATAACTTTTATCCGTAAAATCTAGGTACCTTATTCACCATTAAAGCCTGCCTATATATTGTAATTGTTCCTAATATAACTGATCTATAAACACAACGTCATGGGCCCTATTAACTTAATACTAGACGATCACAATTTATTTCAAATGGCCAAAGATTCTCTTAAGAATAAGCAAGAATCGTTACAATACATCGCTGCATGTTAAAATGAGGAAAGTGAAAAATGGTCTTTTCAAGAAATTTAAAGAAAAAACTTCTGACTAATTTTAAATTTGTTTTTATTAGATGTCAATGTTTTCATAGCACGTTCTAATGAAAAGCACCTTTTAATCGTCCTACAAATTATTATTTTAGCGTTAAAACAATATCGGAATGCGCACTGGACCGATCGGTTTGTTCTCAGTAGTTCGACTAAGTAGTTCTACCGTCGAACAAGTGAGAATTTTTTTTCTCATTTGTTCTACTGTCGAACTGGCGAGAATTATAATGTCTCACTGGTTCTACTTTATTTAAATAATACTTAATTAACTATCATTATGTACTGCCTTAGAAATGAATGTAATTTGTTCGAATACTATGTGAGATTTTTTATTGCGAAATAGCAAAGAAGAAACACGAATTTTACGTTTATTAATATAATGATGAGAGTAGGTGTTTATAGTACGTCTCAGTTTCGGACAAAATTTATAGAATTTAGAATATTTATATTGATCAAAACGTATTGAAATATAAATTTATTAAAGTTATTTTGATCTCCGTAAAATCTTATCATATCTAAACTAATCTTACTTTTAGTTTTACTTTTTATATAATTTAAAATTATTAATTATAGTATTACGGTATTGTATTATAATTTAAATTGGGTAATTCAACTAATTTTATTACGTAATCTTACTTATATTTCTACCCCAATTCAATCTTCATACAGAATCTATAAAATGATGAAAACCAAATTTTTAAAACAAAATATTTCGAAAAATCAACGGATCTCCTGCTTTCGCACGAACTTCTTACGACATTGGAAATGAACCTAACGGAATAAAGTAAACACACATATTTTGGATAATATTTTTCGAAATAATTTTTTATCATAAAAAAAAATAACACAACTGTATTTGAATAAGCTTAAAATATATTTCATGTCATATCGACATGAAACTCTTAAAAGACCTGCCTCCAGTTCCAGCAATAGTCCTAAAAGGAGGAAAATTGATTTAATTAATCACGAATTTATTAAGGATGCTCAAATGCAATTAACATGTGGAGAAATCAAAGTGGGGCATTTCTTATAGAAATTGCATTAATTTCTTAGGTTTAGTAAGTAGTTGATTTAGGTGTATAAAGTTTTTCTTTGCAGACATTTGTTTAGGTTGTTATAATCATTCAGTTTCTTGGAAAGTTCTTTCTTTTCTTTTGATAATGTTTTTACATATGTAAAACTTGTGTTTTTTCTTTGCTATTTCAAAATAAATAACCTCACTAGTATTCGAACAAATCTCATTCATTTCTAAGGCAGTGCATAATGATAGTTAATTAAATAATATTTAAATAAAGTAGAACTAGTGAGACATTAGAATTCTCGCCAGTTCGACAGTAGAACAAAGGAGAAAAAAAAATCTCACTTGTTCGATGGTAGAACTACTTAATCGAAATACTGAGAACGAAACGACCGATCGACCATCGCTCATCTGTTGTTTGAATATATTTTTATTAACTTCCCGCTATCCAAGGGAAGTTATCGATTTAGGTCCGATTTTCGAAAATCGAGTTTTCAACTTAAATCCACGTTTTAGGGTCTTGGCAAGCCAGTCAGACCATTTTCGGCTACACGTCCGTATTTGTATGTGTGTGTATGTATTTTTTTGTCGTACGATATCTTGAGAACGGATTGACCGGAAGACCCGCCATACGGCGTTTGAAAGGGTTCATCGAGACTTAAATCTGATTAGACTTTGAAGTCAATCTGGCGAGCTGTTTCAAAAAATTAAAATCAAAAAATAGTTTTTGTAACGTTAGGCCAAGCGGTCGTCCATCGTATCGTAATATTTAGTTTAGATTTGGTTATTCGGCGCTGGTTTGAAAGAGTGCGCGTAACTTTGAAAAAGTGCATACAAGTGTGAAAAGGTACGTGTGCAAGTTTGTAACTTTAATCTTTTTATTGAACAACATTTTAAAAAAACGAGGTAAGTAAAAGGTGAAAAAAACTCTGACAGACAAATTTCCGTTTCGTTATATGACAAGATAAATCAAAAAGCAACAATTCATCAACAATTCAGTACGGAAAAGAAATTGTTAAACTTACATTTTAGTTTACACCAAATATATCTAAGAGTAATATTAGCCACAAAAGCATACTAAACAATTTTGTTTTAAAACTGTCATTAAATCATGTGTCTCATTGAATCCTTCAGGTACCTTAAGATGAGTGTGTTACCCAAGCAATGAGCGCGTCCTCTTCAACAAAATTATGTATCGTACGCTATTGGACACGCTGGAGTATAACAAACCGATGACTATACTTTTTGAATTTCGGGAAAAAACCGATTATTGCCGGAGATATAACAAATCAAAATTTGTGTTTCTACGGCTAGCTCGTGACGTCAGTCGGTGCCGCTACGTACAAATTATCCACGTAAGCCCATAATAATGTTACCGAGTGACGTCATTGCACGATTTATTTAAAATAATTGTATCTTCGGCATTTGTAAAAATATCAACAAAAAATTTTCACTTATTAGTTCTTTTTAATAAATATAACAAATTTCTATAAAATGCAAAAATGGCATGACTCGGTCATTGTCTCATGGAAGTCGTTTTAATGAGTGAAGTTCGAAAAAAGGGTCAGCTCGCCTGAAAAAAGTCATATCTCTACCGAATCCCGAAATAAGTTTAGAACACTTTAAACGATGCACTGTACTACGTATTCATGCTACACTCACCTTGAAACACCGTCGTGAACATTTTCAGCAAAGGCGGAAAGCACAACGGAAGCACAAAACGATCTGATGAGTCAACACACGGGGATTTTCTCAGAAAAGTTCTTTGTACGGCCTATTTAAGTTGCATACAATCACATCGGAATGCTTCAGAGTCGTCGCATACGCAGACGTGACGTCACTAGCGTGGGTGGTGGGAAGGAGAATTTAACGTCACAAACTCATTCATAAAGCGGGCATTCGTTTGTTGATCGTCCGCGCGTACGAACGTCTTATATAAACAACGCCACTGTGCTATTTGTAGGGTTTAGAGGCCAAGTTTCTGTGTACAAAGACGTTTTGTTGTGAAAATGAGCGGAAACTTCTTGACGATACCAGGCGATGATCCTATTCAAAGAAGATCACGGGTAAGTCTTCAGTTTAATATACGTTAAATATTATAATCTGTTAAATAATATAGTGCTGTTATTGCATGCATTTATTAGTTGAAATAATATTTTTATATAAAATATATCAAAAAAGCTCCATTTAAATACTTTGTCTACCTTGACTTTATAAATATCGGGTATCACCCACAGCTTTGATCTACTCAATTTTCAGTTTTATCGTTAAAACTCTAAAAGTTACGCTCTTTCACGGACAGTTTTATAATAACCGGCCGCACCTTGAATCGTCATACTTGAAAGAGCACATTTTTTTATTATAAAAATAAATTAATTACACAACAGTAAAGACTCAAAATATCAATAGTTTCATAAAAACCTAGTGAAATCTATATTACGTATTAACTTAAAAACTATTTGAGAAGTTTTATGCTATGTATTATTTAACTATCTGACCGTTGCTTTTTATATAATGATTGAATTCACAGAAACCCACACAACGATATTTTATATGTGAATCCTAAAACGTTACACAAAAGACTGTTATGCCAATTGTCATATAGTTTACTTTTAGTAGACAAAAATTTTTATTTTGCACAATAGAGTTAAAAGCTTTTAAATTATAAAAAAAAAAACAAATTATTATAATTTTTTTTATGAAATTACGTCTAGCATATTTTATTATTTTTTGATTATTTATATTTTGATCATATGATACCTCAGAATTACTTAAAAGGCAAAAAATTCTGCGCCCTGCGCCGGACACCTTCCTCCGTTGATACTGGTAATTTTAACTACGGGTGTTATCGATGCCAATTTTAAAAACCTCACATCTGCGGATGCGAATGTGGATGCGGATCTGTACAAAAAAACTTAATTTTGGAAAAAAAATATTTATCCTTTCTATATTTAATACCTAATAAAGTAGTGAGTGAATCATATTACTAACTAATTATTATAGTAATAAAATTTGAATATTAGAGCATTATATTAAATGAAAATAGCCAATTTCTTTCTTATCTACTTTTACTTTTAACAGACCTGATACATATTCGCATCCGCATGAGCTCCGCATCGATTTATGTGAATGCGGATGTTTAAATAGATGCGAATGTTCTGCATATTCGGATGCGGATGCGAATATTCGCTACATCCCTGATTTTATCCAATGGGTCGTAGCAACGGTCAGTTTCTTCACATTATATTAACGAGACTATACGACCTGCTGTCTGATTAGAATTACTAGTTTGGTTATTGTAATCACTAATAATACATGTAGAACAAACGTGATAATTTCTTTTAAAATACTTCTACAGTAAAAACAAACCTTGTATCGTGCGTGCGTGTAAAAAAAATCTTGCATCGTGTCATCGAGAGATAAACTTTATTTTTTAAATTTTAAATAAATTGAATAGATGAATTGCAAGGATTATGACAATAAAAGACTTACTGTATTGAAATGAGCGATTGAAACAATGATTTCTCTCTCCTTGTGGTGAAATGTGATGCGATGAAAAGCTTTTCCTAAAATATGTCAATTTTGCTTAAAAAATTGCTGATGGGCTTCAAAAATACTTTTATTTTAATATTTGAAAGAAGTAATGTTGAATTAGCGTCAAGATTACATTTTACCATTTGTTGTTTGAATTACTTGTCAAAACATGTTCATAGCATATTATTACCATTTAACTGCCCATCAATAATAGCAACTTGACTATAACAACGTTAGAATCGTTTCATGGTTTTGGAGGAAAACGACTTTTCCAAGAAATTTGCGAAAATTAAATTTTTTTACATTCATGATTCCTCAAATCGTATCATAAATGAAAAACTAAAGCCTTAAATAAACTTATTGTTAATGTAAATAAGACTTATATTGTACATATATATAAGTTACATTAATTTGTTACGTTAACGAAGAAAAGTGACAATAGATACGTGTGATTCGCATTTAAGGGCCCCTGCTGGTCTTGCGTTCTGAAAACTAAAACACACTATCTTCTCCGGCCAAATATCTCAATAACCATTAAGGCATTCGGTATATTTTTAATGAACAATCACACATCATTTATTTATCTAGTAAATCTACGACATTTTATTTAGGTTACAACATAAAATAAATACATTTAAAAAACGTTCGTTTTTGGGTAAGCACGAAACATCAGATTTGTCAATGTTTTTTTTTAACGACGCGTGCTTTTGCCTGGTAAAAGAGAATTTTCTTCTTAATTAAACGGGGTCGTTTTTCCATTAAATTTTATAAGACAACCCAATAAATCAATATAATATTTACCATTTATAGTTTTTCCTTTTTTAACCAGGCGTCTTAGCAAAACGAAAAGGTCGTCTAAGAAAAACATCCTATTGGTTGGAAATAAAAAATAGGATGTTTCTATATTTTTGAAAAATTGTATTATAACACTTAATAAATACTAACAAGTGCAATCCATGCGAGCGAAACCACGAGAGGTTGCTAGTATTAGATATAATATAACATTGAATTTGTTGTACAGCCGAAGCGTTAAAACATACCAATAGAATAATAGTTGGCACCAAGACCGGGAGCCACTTTAAAATAGCCTCAGCCATTGTAAAATGTACAACACGCAAAGAAATTATTCACGGAACATTGTTATAATAATAATTGTCAAAGACAGACTTTACGTTTGTCCGGGGAATGGTTTGAATTTATTTTAAGCTTTCATGGGACAAAACTGTTTCTACGATTAAATTTTGTTCTTGAAATAAAATTGTAATCGATATTTTTTAAATTGTATACGTATAATGAAATCGATTCAAATATACGGAATGTGCAAACAAAGTGATGAATTCGAAAATATATTTTTTATTTAAATATAAGCTTAATATTTTTATATTGGTTGTTAATATACTGAGTGATTTTCAACTGTCCAATCGGTCGAGTAATTGGTGACTACAGAACCAAAGATAGCGGGTTCAATGCTCACCCACAACAAATATTTGTGCGTATGAATATGACTATTTGTTCCGTGTGTGGGTGTATAATATTGTATGTAGTATAATATTTTTTATTAATATGCATATTAGTTGTTTACAAGCTCTGCATAGTTAGAGGCTAGATCAGTGTGTGTTAGAGGTCCCAGTTATATAATACTAGCGGTCGTACCCGGCTCCGCCCGAGTGGATTACAGATACGTTCCCTTCCCATTCCTTCCACCCATCCAGCCACTTACTCTATATACAACTGTGCAGTCCACGCGAGCGGAGCCGCAGGCGGAAAGTTAGTTTGAGAATGAAATATAGCCCACGCTGCTCGCTGGTAACATATCTTTCTATAGGTTAAAGAATTTTTAAAAGCAGTGTACAACTGTGTAAACCAAGTAAGCGGAGCTGCGGGCAGAAAGCTAGTATCTTTATAAATTGCAACCTATATGATATTCTGATGTATAAGCTATATTATTGTAAAGTTTCATTAAAATCCATTTACTACTTTTTACGTGAAAGGGCAACAAACATCCATACGTCCATAGGTACATACAAACTTTCGCGTTTATAATATTAGTAGGATATATAATTTTTGCCAACCAAACGATTATCGTTTCATAGAAGACATTGAAATAAAATCTTACGCTAAAAGCCTAGAAGTACAAAGTCCACCGTCAAATCGTTACATTGTAAATCATTGAAATTCACGCCGAAAGAAGCGTTTTGTTACACTGTAAAAAAATACGAGCCAATTATGTGGGATTTTCTTTTAGTTGGCTTCGAATGAATAAAACAACTATAGTCATAGATCGTAAATGATCGTCACTGCAAATATCTTAATCGATTTAACTAACGTCTTAGTTAATAAAACCATCGTCTTAACTGATTTATCTAACGTCATGTTAATCTCGTATAGAATCAAGATGCTTAATCACGACAATTGCGATATAATAATAATAATAATAGTAATAACGTATACATCACAACAACGTCTAGGTCTTTGGTTAGAAACAAGCTTTTTTTTAAGTGTAATACTGAATCATTCCATCGGGCATCACGTATGAACCATCTAGGGGTCTATCCCAAACCGGATGAGTTCTGCGACCTGCAAATTGGTCAAATCATACAGTACATGAAATGTATATTTGAAAATGATAATTAGTAGGGTCAAAGGATGGGGACACAATACATCTAAATAGGTCGCATTGTAGGGTAAGCCCACCCCAATCAAATAAGATAAGATAAGAATCATTCCATCGCAATAGAACTTATAAAGTATAGCTTTCAAAAATCCTTTTTGGCAATAACTCTAATTTGTTGAACAGATTTCGGACCCGATAGTTGACCACACAATTCTACGTACTTAATAATAATACATGGGATAACCCACACAGCGCCATTTAGTCCCAAAGTAAGCAAGTTTTATGCTTTTGTTATGGCTTACTATAGGCAATTTATGTAAATTTTTTAATATTATTTTATTTTAATAATACACAAATATTTTCCACCCAGACCCGGAACGAAATAAACATGCACACATATATTTGTCCCG
This sequence comes from Luffia ferchaultella, assembly GCA_949709985.1. Taxonomy (NCBI): domain Eukaryota; kingdom Metazoa; phylum Arthropoda; class Insecta; order Lepidoptera; family Psychidae; genus Luffia; species Luffia ferchaultella. Next base: position 6,903,163 of record OX453254.1, read on the forward strand.
GGCGGGAATCGAATCCGCGACCCTTGGCTCCGCAGTTAGGGCAATTTTTGTAGATTAATAAGTAAATAATGCTAATTAGAAAACCTATGAGTTGCTATTAATACTAGATTGACCTCTCACTTTATTTGGACCAATTTTTTTTTACTAAACGATCTTGATTGGAAGGAAGTAGTACTTTTGTAGTTTCTATTAATTTTTTCTTACATTTTTTGCAAATATTTTCTACAAAATTCTAATATAAGCAGTCACCTAACATAAATTCGTAAATACGTCTATTAGACTTAAATTCATGCACTGAGAAAAGTGTCCATCATCGGTCGAGCAATAGATGACCTCAGTAATAAAAAAATAATAATAGGAAAAAAATACGTCAGCGGAAATTATGGTTCCTGTAACGTAAATTATGATGATACGATTTCTTTCTAGGTTTCCTCGTATTTCATCATCATCATCAGGCCATTTTTACCCCACTGCAGGGGCTTAAGCCTCCCCCAGGGTGAGGAGAGGGGCTTGGAGCTTAAGTCCACCACGCTGCTCCACTGCGGGTTGGGAACTGTAACGACCGCCATCTATTGACAGCGTCCGGGACCGACTGCTTAACGTGCCCTCCGAAGCACGGTGTCAGTGATATTGTGTACTTAAGTCAGAAAAACTCATTGGTACACGCCCGGATTCGAACCATGGCCCTATGGGGCCTTATAAATTTTAGACAGGTTCGTTGCGCTCTGGGCTATCACGACATTGATAGCCCAGATTGATCCTCGTATTTACGATGATCTCAATCGTCAATTGCTATACTGATATTGAACCATCATATTTTTTTAAGAACACTTTTCTCAGTGCATAGACAGTGTCACTAGCAGAACTACGCAATCGACCCTTAAAATGGATCACTCAAGAGGAATCATCAGTATTTCACACTCACATGAAAATTTCCTAATTATACGGAAAAGATTTATGTTTGACGGAATGCCAACACCTGCCGAGATATATCCGTTTAGACGAGTGGTCGCCAAAGCTTCTATAAAAGAACTCGTAAACTGTATATGAGGAATTTTATGAGTCCCAATGGACGATGTCAGACTTTTAAGTAGAAAAAAACTTTGAATAAACAATTCAGACCTCTTGAAGCTTTTATAGAAATACATTTGTACTCTTTGACGTTTTTCATAAAATATTATATTTAGTTTAATTTACAATTAAACAAAACTTTGTTACAATTTTTTTTATTTTTAGTAACAAAGTCATTGGATATTTAAAATGTCCTATTAGACAGAGAGGGCAATACCGCACAGCGTACTTATCTGTGACGTCAGGCCAATTAAAATAATGTTAAATTTCGTTTTACAAGAAAGAGACAGAGATAAAATTTTAATAGTTAATAATTTCCATATTCTTCAAACGAAAATAATTTTGTTTATTAATTTTGTAATCGTATAAAGTCTATTTTTATATTTTTTTGATATAAATATAATATTTTGAATATTAATTATATACCCTATTGTTACCGTATGGTTTAACGTCCTCTCAGACAGTTATTTTTAAGTACAATTGTAAACGCTACTGTTTATTTATTTAGTCTATAAACTAAAGCGTTCAAAAAGATCAAACATTCCAGCGAAACTCACTTGGTTCTACGGAAATCATAAATTTGTAGACATTTACAAATCAGTAAGGCACTACGAAATACAGTACTAGGTTAACCTACTTTGATTTATTTACACAAGAACGGAAACGTGCAAAACAAGTTTAAAAAATTCAATAATTCGAATCTGAATGTTATCCAAATTAATAAGATTAATAAATTATTGTATTTTCCATAATTCTTTTAATATTTACTTCGCTGCATTTTTTTATTATTCCAATAATATTAATTTAATGTAAGTAAATACGATTTAGCTATTTAACACGCGACGTATCGCATAAGGTTTGGGAAAGCTTTGATGAACTTTCACGTCTAAAATACCGAAATGTTTGAATAGGAAAATTTGCTACAATTATATAAACCAAAGTATATCCCACTAACTACACACAGAACTAAAACGTGAGTTTTGATCGTTGGCTTAGCTTACAAACTTATGATGCCGTAACTAGCTGTGTTAGGAGTCTGTTTGTGCCACAGAAATGTAATAAACCGCAAAAACAGAAGTCACTGACCGAGCTTACAAAATTAAAAAGTTAAAATGACAATGGGCCAAATACATATGCCGCTGATCCGTCCACCGTGTTGAGTTGAAAGTGTTGTCGAATGGAGCCACGTATAGCCAAACGAAATGATGGCTTCTAGATAGGTGCATCAACGAACTGATAAAAATAGCGAAAATCCAATAGACCCACATAAATGGAGATCGCTTACGGTGACGTACATTAGATCTATGTTTAGCAGTATTTAATAAACGAAGACCGCCATGGATAGGCTATAATAATAACAACAACAAACAACAATAACGTATACATTACAAAAACGTCTAGGCCCCACACTAAGCATTAGCTTACTACAATACATATAACAACCAAGGCCCGGTACCAGTATCAATATTCATCATATAAATACTGACCCGACCTGGGATTCGAACCCGGGACCTCCAGCTTCGTAGGCAGGGTCGCTGCCTACTAGGCTAAGCGGTCGTCTCATGTACATGATGATTAAATTTTTTCCACACTCACAGTCGTGTCTCTTCGATCTATCGAAATTGAATCCGTTTTTCATCCTGTTTTTTGTCACTGACATCGCGTTTTCATGAAACTACTGCACAGTTGTTTTTCAGTTGTTATCTTACGTAGTGTTTTAACAAGAAGTACATATTTGTATGAATCAAGAGCCTCTGTTTTGATTTTTCGTAAGATTTATTCAGGCAAACCCCAGATGCAAAAGGTTTTCAGTATTATCTCGTAAAATAAACCGTATTTGATAGATTACAATAGGAGCATAGATATATTTGAAATAATCGTTACATTCTATTTTATCGAATCAGATTTAATTTACACTTAAACACTCGCGACATTTGTGAAGCGTAGAAAATTCGCCGAAATGTGAATTGAATCCGTTTATCGAAATTAAAGCTTTCTGATATTGGATTGACTGGCAGGATAATATCCCACAAACTCAGGCTTTACCGTTAATAATTAATCAAACTAAAACACTTTGTCATTTCATAAATGTGACGGATTTAAATTGCGAAATTCTCGTTTGATACAGAAGAAAATTGAACTAGACATTTCCTAGGAAAGAGCATTTAATTAATAAAAATAATTACCCATGTTTTTTACCTATTTCTGCGTTAAGGCCTCGTTAGTCTTTCAAACTTCCATACAATCGTAATCACAATGTAAAAATTTTAATGAGATTCACGTAACGGTATTATAATCAGTTTTGTCTATATTTTATTGGTCTTAGAAACTTGTTTTTTTAAATATATTTGAGGCATTAAAAACTTATCAAAGCTCACAATAATCATAATTCTAACACTAGCAGTAGTAGAGATAGGATTATGTTTTTCATGAGTATTTGGGTATCCATGTGCCTATATGGGATACTTTATACCCACGAAGCAACCCAAGGGCAACATGGATTTTAATCAATGAGATTTCCACCGATTCATGTAAATCGTGCGACGGTTAATAGCTAGGTTTTATTTTTCTAAACTCAAAATGGTGGCGACGTACCATGTTGAGTGGCTTATCACTAAATAATTTCGTCTTTCGTAATTAATATGATGTTTTCTATATTACTTTGTAGCCATAAGAAAATCATTTAACCTTAAAGTTGTGTACACAACTTGAAATATGTGAGATTTATTCATCACGAGCAGTAAGAAATAGTGTAATACTATTTCTTATTTCCTATATTTATACGTATACGTATTTCCTAAAATATTTATTGAAATGAGATTGTATATGAGGCAAAATTTGTCAATATGCAATGCCTAAAGTAAATAACCTATTTGTTTTGATAACGATTAACACTGTATTAGTAAAAAACATCTGAATATCTTCAGTACATTTTGATCAATTCCAATTACTAACCAAATGTTCATAAAAGAAATCTAAAAAAACATCTATCCTCTATATATTACACACCAAGTACAGTATCTATATTCCCCATGCTGACTTCATGATGTTGGTATTCGGGTCAGCTCAACCTCCTGTCATTCCTATATCACAACTGCAGCATACCTACAGTCCGTCCTATCTACTATGGTTCACTGGTGTCTTGAACCTCCGCGTCCTTTCTGCAGAACTGCTAGCTGGCGAGTCATTGGAACGGAACGGAATGGAACGGAAGAAATCTTAAAAAAAACATTAAACAAAAAATAAACGAAAAAAAAAGAACCCGACTGAGTGAAAAATTGGTAAACACGAACTTAAAAGGCGGAAACAAAATGACGTGCGAATATACTTGAATGCACAATTGCAATCCTTTTTCTATAAATTAAAATATTTAATTTATTATCCGTCTTGAAGCTGCCAATCACAAGATGATAATAAATAAAGTAATAAGTCGAAGGATCTGTAAAAAATCATCCAACCAAATATGACATTACATTCAGAGGCATCAGGTTCACGTTTTAGTTGCAGCGACTCTTAATACATGGCTAGACTTTGGCCACGAAAACTGGCCTTTCACTTGTACGAAGTCGAAAATCTAATTATTTTAATAACTACAATAAATCAATAAACGTACTTTACAAAATTTTAGTGCTTATTAAACCTGACACCGGCAGGATCGGCAGGACTGGTCCACTAATTTAAAGTCGTTCAGCGCGCTATAAAACGGGCTATGCTCAGTATTTCTTTAATAGACAAAATCAGGAATACTGAAATCCACCGAAAAACGAAAGTGGTCGACATAGTGATTAGCAAGCTGAAGTGGCAATTGGCCGGTGACATTTGCCGTAGAAATGACAACCGATGGGATAGACGAGTTCTCGAGTGGAGGCCACGTACCGGGAAGCGAAGCTTTGGACGCCCCCCGGTCAGGTGGACTGGTGATTTAGGGCACCATACCGGGGGTAATTGTATGCGAATAGCGGAGGACCGTGTGTGGTGGCGAGCCTTGGGAGAGGCGTATATCCTGTAGTGGTGAGACACGAGCTGATTTTGATGATGATAAAATCTGACACTTGTGATTCTGATTGTGTGCAAACCTGTACAAAGTCCAAAGAAGACTGTGTCTTTAATAATACATATTAAATTTTTGTACAGAAGACTTTATAATTTTGTCAGCACTCCTCCATCTTCACTTTAAAATTATTCCAATGTTGTTATTATTTGCGACGCCAATATTTACGACCTACACCGGATATTATGCTCATAAGTTTCCCAGAATAACAGATATTCAAACAAAAATATTGATTTTGATCGCGTCTCTGGAATTAAACTTATAATTGCGTAAAATTTTAAAATAATAAACAGTATTTTTCTTCTATAAAACTTAATACCTATTCAATTTCTTTTGTGGAGGTAGAATATTCTATGCGCATTAAATTTTTAATTTTCTAATTATTTCGATACAGCTTTTTATAATTCTATCAGTTTTATAGTTATTATTATTATATTTTATTTAGCTCACATCTCAAATATTAAATAATCTGATCATGACATGCCCGTGGTACTACCAGGGTTGTACTACCACTTGCTTCAAGAGGGATTTTTTTACCCATTGACCTACTATGTACAACTGCTTAGACAGCGGGACATTTTTGGAAAATTGTAAGTTAGTTAAGAATTGTAAACCGATTGTAAACTGGACCGATTTGGCAAATTTTGGTTTTGAAATATTTCTAGAAGTCCAAGGAAGGTTTAAAAGATGACAAAATATGAAGAAATTGCAAGGGAAAACAACAATTTCATTTTTCAATACAAACTGTTCGTTCCTGTCAAACAGAGCGAGTTCAGAAAATAATTTTGCAACTAAACTTATAAAGAGAAATACAAAAATTTTGCTATGTATAAAAATCAATATCTGTGCTTTAGTCTCGCAAAACTTCGTAAATGGCATAACCGGTTTAAGTTTTTTATTAATGATTTGTTTGTTTTAATGCTGGGGTGGTTTAAAAGGAAAAATAATTAGGAAAAAGCCAATGAATTCCCATAGGAAATTGGTAATTTCCTACGGGAGTTACCACTTCTGGTTACTTATTTACGTTTCCGATAGAAGGCGTTCGTAGCGGATCGTTTGACAGCTTAATTGGGCTAACTAACACAAACAAGCACTACTTTTGACTTTTGCGTCATATTTTGCACATTTACGCATCACACATAACAACTCTCCTCTTTTTTCGTCATTCAATAAGTCTTTCAATTAGGATATCTTAAATGTGTCACTTCTTCTCTGCAGTACCTATTTCAATATAATAAACATGAAAAATGGTTGTTACATCCAATATACATTTTTATAGTTCTTTATAAAATTGTTTAGTCGAATTTCGGCCGTTTTCAAGTCAATTGTCTCGAATTTAAATTTTATTGCTGCAGTGCCGGTGTAATACATTATGAATCAATATTACACCGGCACTTACAATCTGTTTTTCAGGTTGCTCCATTTAATAATTTTGTAATTCATAGTTTTATAATGTAATTTTGTTGCGTTGTACAAATAAATAGCCTTTTTAAAGATTTCCTTATTATTTTCTGTTAACTTTTAAGTTTTTCGGTCATTTTTAGTCATTGAAATGAGAATTCATTTATTAATATTATTTATTATTTCATATCAAGTACAAAGACTAATTTTTTAATAAAACACCTACATGACAACCTAAATGTTAGTAACATAATATAACAGTCAAAATTAAAACAAACTTCAAATCAGAAATTAACATCAAATTTTAAAAAATTAACTTAGTCATACACAACATGTCAATACTAAATCTACCTTAATGAAATGGCTATCCAAGAAAGAACACAATTCACATTAAGTCAGAATTTTCACGAAATTAAGTAAGTGATGCTATTCTTTTTATGGACACATACCCTCACCCAAACTACCAATTCACATTATGTGAAGGCGGCAACAGCGACCAATAATAATAATTATGTGAAAATAATTGTGTGTATGTTGGAATAATGTTCTGTGGTTGGAATCTTAGGTAGCATATTCAGGATACACTCATACTTCGAAACAATAATAATAGTAATAATAATAACGTATACATGACAACTACGTCTAGGCCCCAAACTAAGCATTAACTTGTGTTTTGGGTACCAAGCGAAGACACCACATACATATAATAACCATGACCCGGTACCAGTATCGATATTCCTCATATAAATACTGACCCGACCTGGGATTCGAACCCGGGACCTCCAGCTTCGCAGGCAGGGTCGCTACCCACTAGGCTAAGCGCTCTTCCGTAAATAAAGAACGTGAGCAAATATCAGACTAAATGATTGGACAGGCGCAGACGTTACCTCACTATCTCTACGAATTTCGCATGTGGATCAAAATTCTATTTGACAATATTTGAAAATATATATTTTTTGCTCACATTTTAGTTGTTACAATGCAGTATCTCTATTACATCTATGGTTGGAATTAGGAAATAATAAACTTTGAACCTACGTTTCATCGGAAGGTAATTTACATTTTTGAATAGTATTTAAGAATCATAAAAATATCTTTCTGACTTGTACAAACCTGATATAAATGGAAAATATGATAAAAACACATTACCTATCACAAAAATATAAATTCATGGGTGCACCAGTTTAAAAATTAAAATTGAAAATACACAATATGCGTCTCAACTAATTCTTGAAACAGATGGCATTGGAATTTTCCAAATATGACACGAATATTAAAATGTGCGAACCAAGCAAATGTATGAATTATAATTGTCGCGAAAAATTACTTTGGGCTTTTTGTGTTTCTAATTACAATATGACAACCGCTTAGCCTAGTAGATAGCGACCCTGCCTACGAAGCTAGAGGTCCCGGGTTCGAATCCCAGGTCGGGTCAGTATTTATATGATGAATATGGATACTGGTACCGGGTCTTGGTTGTTATATGTATGTGGTGTCTCCGCTTGGTACCCAAAACACAAGCTAATGCTTAGTTTGGGGCCTAGACGTTGTTGTGATGTATACGTTACTATTATTATTAATATCTTCTTGCGCTTTTCTTGGAAAACTGACACAAAACGTATGCCATAAAGAAAATTTATAACTAGATACCTACTTTATTTGATAGGTTTGGTTATTTTTCGAAACACGAAAAAATTACTGTTGATACTTAAAAATTAATATAATAATTCAAATAAATGTGCCAAAACACGAATAACACACCTTAGCTTTATGATTACAGATAAGTATTTCTGATTCTAAATATCGACTAGTTCAAATGTAATTATTGAAAGCTCCGGTAGATGACTTCATCACCTTACCAAAACCGACTGCTTTTAAAATTTGCTCTGACCATATACTTTATTTAAAGGAAACTTCGTCAGCCAAACTGTTTTTATGACAAAACCCTTGGCCGGTCATTATAAAGAGGTAATTTTCCATACGTTTTTTTTTCATTCGACATCTTAGCTTTTAATGAATAGTTATATATTCGTCATGTCAGTTTGCCTGTCCGTCCGTCTGTACATCCGTACTTCTGTCCTGTCTGTCACACTCTCAGAATTTGTAGATATAAGAGAATAAAACCCTTTTATACTGAACAGCCAGTCATAGAAGTAGCGAAATGCGTCCTCTGCGCTCCCCACTAGAACAACAGCTCTCTATCGACTGTGGTAATGAAGTTACGAATTTACTTCAGACCCTTGTTTCTGTAATACTCAGATGTAAAATATTTTTTCTCGTTAGAAATGTAAACGAAAACATTTAAAATCTCAAAATAAAAGCTGATAGATAGAGATATCAATCATCATCATCATCAGCCCGTGTCTCTCCACTACAGGATATAGGCGTCTCCCAAGGCTCGCCACCACACACGGTCCTCCGCCTTTCGCATCCAACTACCTCTGGTATGGTGCTTCAGGTCATCTGTCCACCTGGCCGGGGGGCGTCCAACGCTTCGCTTTTCGCTTTTCCTTCATTCGAGAACTCATCTACCCCATCGGTTATCAGTTCTACGGCAAATGTGACCGGCCCATTGCCACTTCAGCTTGCTGATCGCTTCGGCTATGTCGACAACTTTAGTTCTTTGACGGATTTCAGTGTTTCTGATTTTAACCATCAAAGAAACACCGAGCATAGCCCGCTCCATAGCACGCTGAGCGACTTTAAATTTGTGGATCAGTCCTGCCGTGAGAGTCCATGTTTCGGCACCGTACGTCATTGTAGTTGGTTGAAGACTTCGGTCTTCAGACATTGTGGTATCGATAAAGACGTTTAATCAAACTTGTTTTTAGTAACTCCGGTAGATTGATTTCGTAACAGTCGAGAAAAAACTACTAAAACCGAAAAAAAAAAATCCGCTACCTATATAATACTTTATGCATGTAAGTGACGGTGCTGGCTACGGAATTTTATACAAAGCGTGGTTCATCACATACATATCTGACCAGTTATTTTGATAATTCTAAATCAAACGGGCAGCCGCTTAAAATAATCAGCGTTTTGCAACTCGTTATTGTCAATGTACAATGTACGCCTTTAGTGGGTCTTTATGTACGTTTCGGTCTTATTTGTTTGTGTTTTGATCCTTATAATTATATTTGTTTTCCTAGCCGCGTAATATTAGTTTTCTATTATTTGTTGTTATTGACACAAAGACGTATGCGCAGTTAGCACTGACTACGTATAATCACCTTTTGCGTCAGCATTTACATGACGTATTTCGTCTATGATTATAGAGTCATTAGCGGAAAATATTTAGGGTACTCAGAAATCGGCGGTTAGGTTTTGTATGTAAATTATCGGAATAGGTGAAATTTTTTACTAATTTTCAATTTTATTTTGTGGCGTACACGTTGATTGACAAACGCCTGAGTAAGGCGACGTCTGGCTCTGCGCCCGCGTCGCGTCCTCGATATACAGTATTTACTGTTTGAAAGAGTCTCCCATGCGAGTTAGTCACTTCCGTCTATACTATCTCGAGGTGTGAACTGAGGGTTATATGCTAAACAATGTCGTTTTGTGTGTTTCATTTTACGTAATATTTTCCTTGTTTATTTCTAAAGAATGTTATTAGACTGCAGCGTTGATATGAGAACATACACGAAGTCGTTTGATGCAAAACTATCAAAATTTTCTCCCTTGACCTATTTATCTTTACACACTGGCCGATAATAGGCGTATTGTATTTTCTTTAACTAAAAATTTGAATAACAGTGTCGTGATAGCCCACAGCGCAACGAACCTGTTTCAAATTTATAAGGCTATGGGGCCATGGTTCGAATCCGGGCGTGTACCAATGAGTTTTTCTGACTTAAGTACATTAACTATCACTGACTCCGTGCCTCGGAGAGCACGTTAAGCAGTCGGTCCCGGACGCTATCAGTAGATGGTGGTCGTTACAATCCCCAACCCGCAGTGGAGTAGGGTGGTGGATTTAAGCTCCAAACTCCCTCCTTACCTTGGGGGAGGCCTAAGCCTCTGCAGTGGGGTAACATGGGCTGATGACGATGATGATGAATTTGAACAAGAAAACCAACTGGCAAAATCATGCAGTAACCATTTTTTTTTGTAAACCAGACTTATAAAATCTATAAAAACTACTGTAGTGGGTACTACCGAAACGCGAACAATATTTAATTTACTAGTGACCAGTAATCCTCTCTTAAAATGGTCACATTTAAATACTGCAGCTTGTATTTATGATTTTGATTTTTTTCATCATCTTCCTTTTACCACCATCAAAGAGACATTCACAGAGTCATCGTCTTAGCGTGGGAATGTGTGGGCGATTAACGATTGTGTCATAAAACGGCAACTGGCGGGATACCATTCTCAACATCACCCGCAGTCACCTGTTTTCATGCGTAGTATTCACTTTTGACTAAATAACCAATTCATGCTGTATCGATAATTGTATCGAGGAAAAAATTTAATAGTGAAAATTTCAGCTACATATTTTTTTTTCGAAGTCATTGCAAACTTACATCTAAAAACATGCATGATAATTTCATTAATTAAATTTGGTAGCACGCCATAACCACCCATAACGTGGAAATCCTCGAACTAGTTAGTATATCTCTTGTACCAACATAATAGTTTAACTTACAAATCATATTTGAATAAGTGCACGAAAATCATTTAACCCTGTAATTTTCAAAATTTTGGATAACTGCGACGATTCCTTCTACGGAAATGAAGCAAGTCGGTCAAATCTAATAGTTTTTGACATTATAATAATGTAATACTTGAGACAACCCACACAGTGCCATCTAGTCCCAAAGTAAGCCAGTATTATGCTTGTATTATGGGTTACTACATAACTGATATACATAATTACATATTCTTTACAATGTACGTAGGTATATACATATATAAATGTTTTACACCCAGCAACGTAACAAATAGACATGTTTATGCACACAAATATTTGTCCCGGGCGGGAATCGATCCCGCGACCCTTGGCTCCCCAGTTACGGAGCCTAACTCTAACTACTCGACCGACTGGTCAATCAACATTGGTAGACTACAGCTATTATACATATTAATTTTCAAAATTGGGAAAGGAACCTAACCTAAAATAATAATATACGGCTCACTTGAGTATTCTGAACAATTTTGTTTAATAATATTTAATTACAAAATTACAATATATATTAATATTATAAAGCGGTAAATGTGAGGTTAGATGTAATAAGTAACCTCATTGCAGATACTTATTTATCCGAATTTAAAAATTCTATCATTAATATTTCCCGTGGACCTTCGAAATGAAGGTAGGCTGTGTTCTGTCTGTCTGTTTGTTTATTGGTCCCAGCTAACCTTTAGAACGGTGGATGCAGTTTTGAGAGGAATTGAACTTACATTGTTGGTAATTTCGCCGTTGCTGTCCGCGTCGCTGTCTATGATTTCAAAAGATTATAAATTGAGAGTATGAAAATAAATGGATCTCCCCCTTCCTTACTGAAAACTGATCAAGTTTAATTACGATAAATACAAAGACGTAGTCCACGCAGTTGGAGTCGCGGATGGTCGCTAGTTTGTGAGAAAATCGTAAACAAACCTTGTCTGAAAATAATAATAATATATGGGATGAACTGACGAGTGACAGAGATTAGTGAAAAAAAAAAACCTGTTGGGCTGACCCCGCCTAGAGTGGGATAAGGGCAGGAGAGAGAGAGAGAGAGAGAGAGAGAGGGACATCCCACACAACGCCATCTAGTTCAAAGTAAGCATATATTATGGGTTATTTTTTGATAATACATATATAAATATTTTACACCCAGACCCGGAACGAAAAAAAAACGTTTATAAAAACGAAACGAAAAAATATATGTCGAAATCAAGTGCCTGTTTGGCCACCCATTAACAACGATTCCGTAGTTAGTTACACGTTCAATTTATATTGATACTGACATATATTTTATTCAATGACATATTTTACAATTACTGTAATAGTTAGTACCTAACAATGATACCATATCAATTATAATACAGCAATCAAAAAATTTCTAATAGAAAAAAAACTAATTACGACTGCAGACTCAGAAAATGTAAAATAGAAATGGCAACATTACACAGTGAAAAGGATTTAAAAAACTATTCATTGATACCAAACGCGATCGTTTCTAGTAATTTTGTGATTTTGTGAATGATCGTTTCTAGCATAAGTACAAACGAAGTTCTTTTTCTTCACACGTTTACACTATTCTCAGACCATCAGCATGGCCATATAAAAAAATATCAATCAACTTTTTTTATACTAGACTGATACTGAAAATATTATATTTATGGGGGGGGGGGCAACTTTGGGGATAGTTGAAGAGGGGGGACACTTTTAGAACTTAAAAGCGCAAATCTATCGCAACAAGTATTGATTTAAATGAAAAAGTCATTTTGAAACATTAATATATTTTTTAAAAACCTATCAGTAGGTACCCTAAACAATAATGTACGCTGAATCTTTTTGTTCATCTCTCATACAGTCAAATAGTATATGGCGACTTACCCAAAAAAAATATAACGGATCATATTTTACACCTACTTTTCAATTTCATCAATGTAGTGCTAATAGTCTCCGAGTAAAATGGATGTGACAGATGGACAGACTGGTAAGACGAAATTATAAGCATTCTTTTTTTGACATTTGACAGCTGAACCTTAAAAAAGTAAAGACAAGCGAAACAGAAAAAAATGGCTTTGAAAGATCGTGGGATGTAAGCGAAACGTATATGTGATCATAATACTCGTATCTGTGAAAATACACGAAAATACACGAAGTTAATAACTTCCATGAAAAGAGTTCTGTTATTTCAGCATATATTAGAATATATGCTGAAATAACTGAAATATGAAATAGCTGAATTATGCTCTGTATCCGAGATAAGCTACAGCATTTATTTTGATCTTCACTAGGAAATTTATCAGGCCTGAGCTCTCTTCGGTTCGGTTTTAACGGGCTTGGACCAGAATTTTTAATACATAGTTATTATATATTCTTCCGAAAATATACACCAAAATATAGAGTAGCGTGGTGAATTGACTCATCTTGAAGAGAAGCCTAAGCCCCTGCAGTGGTGTAAATGAGCTGATGGAATGGAAAAAACATATTTATATTAATATTGACATATTTTACAATTACGAGTATTATTAGTTACTTAACAATGATACCATATCAATTGTAATATAGCAACCAAAAAAATAGTAATAGAAGAAAAACTAATTATGACTGTAGACTCAGAAAATGGAAAATAGAAACGGCGACATTACACAGTGAAAAGGATTTAAAAACTATTCATTGATACCAAACGCGATCGTTTCTAGTAATTTTGAAAGCGTAACTACAAACGAAGTTCTTTCCCATGATACACTTACACTATTGTCACACCATCAGCATTGTCCCCCCCCCCCCCCCCCCCCCCCCCGTCCTTCAAATGTGGTGATAGTTGAAGAGAGGGGACATTTTTAGGACTTAAAAGCGCATATTTATGTCAATAAGGATTGACTTAAACAAAAAGTCATGTTGAAACCACCATACAACTTTTAAAGAGCTATCCATACGTACTCCACACGATGATGTACGCTGAAATTTTTTTGTACGTCACTTCACAGTAGGAAAAATGTCAAAAGCAATTTCACGGGCGTGAAGACCGGCGCGCGGGGATTTCGCGGGGTTGAAGACCGACGCACAGGGACCTCGTAGACTGAAACTCGCCATCTTGTACCAGCTAGCTAGAGTATGAGTAGTTAGACGGTAAACGCAGAAGAGGGCTTCTAGTTATGGTTGAATATATGGCGACTTACACAAAAAAATATAACGGCTCATACTTTACACCTACCTTACCAATTTTATCAATATAGTGCCAATAGTTTCCGAGCGAAATGGATGTGACAGATGGACAGACAGATGGTAGAAAAATCTGACGAGATAGTGTTGTTTGCTGATGACACTTCTCTCGTATTTAAAATTAATAGAAATGAAGAGGAATTCTCAACAGTAAACTCTTCACTTTTGCAGGTCTTAAATTGGTTCAACGCTAATAACCTATTATTAAACGCAAATAAAACAAAATGTTTAAAATTTACATTGCCCAATGTTAGACAAGTTGATGTCAATTTGAGACTTGGAGGAGATTCATTAAGTTTGGTTAATGAAACTATGTTCTTGGGCATTACTATCGACGCAAATTTACAATGGGGTTCTCATATTATGAGGGTGGCTGGTAAACTGAGCTCTGCTGTTTTTGCAATTAGGCAAATAAGAAAACTAACTGATGTGCCTACAGCGAGGCTGGTTTATTTTAGCTACTTTCATAGCATAATGTCATATGGCATTCTGCTATGGGGAAAGGCAGCTGACATTCAAACAATATTTGTTCTGCAGAAAAGGGCTATTCGAGCTATATATAAATTAAAATCTAGAGATAGTGTAAAGGCTTATTTTAGAGAAGGTAATATTTTGACAGTCCCTTGTCAGTATATTTATGAAAATATAATTTATGTACATAAAAACATAAATGCTTTCTCTAGGAAGGGTGATGGCCACAACTTAAATACAAGACATAAGCATTTGTTATCAATTCCCAGGTTCAGGCTCTCAAAGGTTAATAATTCTTTCATGGGAAATTGTATCCGTTTTTATAATAAAATTCCAAAAGAAATGTTAGACTTGAATTCTAATCAATTTATAAAGCGAGTTAAAGTCCAACTCATGAAAAAAGCTTACTATTGTATTACCGAGTATTTAAATGATAAGTGCGCATGGACATCATTGTAATAGAAAAACATATATTTAAATAAAATAAACAGAGAGGAGTTTCTTGCCGGTTCTTCTCCTCCTAGTTTTTGAACCGGTACCTAATCAATTTTTACGACTTTCAATAAGTGTGTGCAAACATCTTATATTGAATAAAAACTTTTTGAATTTGAATTTGAATTGGATGGGACGAAATTATAAGGGTTCTGCTTTTGCCATTTCACTGCTTAACCCTAAAAAATAAAGACGAGCGAAACCATAGAGCGAAACAGAAAAATTTCAGTTATTTCAGCAAATATTACAATATTCAGCTTTGTATCCGAGATAAAGCTACAGTATTTTTGATGTTCACTAGAGAGTTAATCAGGCCTGAGCTCACTTCAGTTTGGTTTAAAACGGGCGTGGACCAAATTTTTTAACACATAGTTATTATTATATATATTATATTTCTTTCCTAAAATAAAGACCAATTTATACGTTTCTGTTAAAATAAAAATAAAATGAAGTCGGTAATTTTCTTGATTATATTTTTTTCCAAAAATTTATTAATGTGTTATCCCTGTGACGTCAACTGAACAGATATTTACTAATTGCTTCGTATACTAAAATCATAATATTTTTATTGATTCATAAAGATTACAATTTCATTTGATAATTAGTCACCTTATCTTAATATTTCTTTTTTAGTTTTAGCTTTGGTTTTTTACTGTCGAAAGCAGCGCAGTAAGCTTAACCGCCCAGATTACGTCACAGGGACTGTATCAACGTCAGAAGAATTTAAATAAATATCTAGCAAATTCGTAAATAGAAAAGAATTGATATTTTGAGAGGTTATTCTAGAACCTTATTCCTTTTAATTTTAAACTTTAAAATTTTGGTTTAAACCCACTCACTATATATTAGACAAGATTGCAAGAAATTGAAACAGCCCAATACCGGTCTATAGGGTCGTCATGGATTTCCTTACAACCAATCATAGACACAATTAATGTCGCGTGGGTTACAATTCAGTTTTATTATCAAAATCATATGATTTATATGGGTTCGTTCTTATTAAATTCGTATTGAGGTCAACGTCGCAGATTAACAGTAATATTTGTAGCTACCCCGGCTTGGCTGGCGATCCGCCAAATTATTTTATCAAATTCTCTACAGTCTTCACTCTGTGAATTATATCCAACTAGCAGCTGCTTGTGGATTTGTTTCCTTTATTAATTTTAATGATTTAGCATTTTTTGAATCTATATTAAGAAAATTCACACTTAACAATGTATATTTCTAATTGAATAAATATAAATAAAATAATTTCATCATCATCATCAGCCCATTTTTACCCCACTGCAGGGGCTTAGACCTCCCCCAGGGTGAGGAGGGGGGCTGAGAGCTTAAGTCCACCACGCTGCTCCACTGCGGGTTGGGAACTGTAACGACCGCCATCTATTGACAGCGTCCGGGACCGACTGCTTAACGTGCCCTCCGAAGCACGGTGTCAGTGATATTGTGTACTTAAGTCAGAAAAACTCATTGGTACACGCCCGGATTCGAACCATGGCCCTACGGGGCCTTATAAATTTGAGACAGGTTCGTTGCGCTATGGACTATCACGACATTCGTAATAATTTCGTAAAATAAAATAATTTCATTATTCTGCAATCGCTTTTCTGCTAAATTGTTTTGTTTTCGTTCATGAAAATGGAAGTTTATTATGAAAAACAAATGCAAATTATTCACCGTGCACAGATACAATAGTTCTCTGACAGATACGAGCAACAAATACTAATTGTCGTCGTTTTTGTTTTCTTTACAGAAATAAATCTCATAGTCCAGTAATGTTTATAAAGTTACCAATACATAAACTTCGCTGTAGGTAATTATCTCAGTTGCTTTCCGTTGATTTTAACTAATTTTATTTAGATATAGGGTATTACTTGTTTAACGGCCTTTTTATGTATCTATTTTTTTTTTTGTATATCTTATTAAAACACTACATGAATAATAAAATATGAAAATCGTGGTATCATGAGAGGCATATGTTAGAATTTTAACCTCTAAGGGGATGAAATAGGTTTAAAATTACGGTTCACATTGACTAACTCAATAAGCTTACCATTTTCCCAACGTCACAATACAAGCGACCTTCCAACTCTATCATTACTCGTATATTCATAATCAGGAAACCAAAATAACACCATTATTGCCTATGGACACGAGGAAGATATTGCGGGCGGAAGTTAATATTTTCTTATTTTAATAAAAATTTAGCACAAAACCTATTTTGAGCTTTTCAATTTAATATTTTTGCATAGTCTGGTTCAACGTCTTCGAGCGTGTACTTACAGATGAATAAAATAAAATTTATAACCGGAAATATAAACAAGCGGATTGAATATACCAAAACCATAGATATACTAAATCCTAGAATCCAAAACACATCGAAACGTCGAATAATATATAATAGCAAATTCGCGCAAAGTACACGACATTTAACAAGGTAAAACGCTCGTGTTGAAAAATGTATTGAATTTTCAGAGCTCTTCCCTTACGGACCTGATATCGGCTTTCGACACAAAGGCGCAAACTCACAGTGACTTGCAAAAAGTCACCGCTTTTAGTGGACACTTCGACAAGAACGCGAAACCCACCTTTTCTAAAGACGAGTATGGCAAGTAAGTACAATATAATAATGTCCTTATCTATACTATTATAACCACAGAGAATCGAACAAGTTAGAGGTGTCATGTATTTGTTCGGAGATACGCATCCCAAAAATAATTATTCACACATCAAATATAAGTACAAATATTAGGCATACGTAAATAGTTTTGTTTTAGATTTATATCAATTTAGAAACCGATTAAGTCGTTCATCTCTTTCGCTCACATTTTTGGTATCATTTTAGAGTTTAAGCATTAGATCTGTTTGAAGTATGCAAAATACTGCATACTTGAAGAGGACAGCGTATCCGCCTACATGCCAACTCTAACCTACTCGAATGCTCTGTGATTATAACACTGTGACGGTATTGTAATAGTATCTTGTCATGGAAGATATTGTACGGCATTCACCGTTAATGCCCTAAGAAAAGTATTCATCATCAGTCGGGTAATAGATGACCTCCAATATAAAAAATAAGGAATAAGGAATATGAATTACTATGTCGTGATAGCCTAGAGCGCAACGAACCTGTTTCAAATTTATAAGGCCCCATAAGGCCATGGTTCGAATCCGGGCGTGTACCAATGAGTTTTTCTGACTTAAGTACACAATATCACTGACACCGTGCTTCGGAGGGCACGTTAAGCAGTCGGTCCCGGACGCTGTCAATAGATGGCGGTCGTTACACTTCCCAACCCGCAGTGGAGCAGCGTGGTGGACTTAAGCTCCAAGCTTCCCCCCCCCTCCTCACCCTGGGGGAGGCCTAAGCCCCTGCAGTGGGGTAAAAATGGGCTAATGATGATGATGATGATGAATTACTGTTCCTGTAACGTAATTATGATGACGCATAGTTTTTCTTCCCCGGTTTCATCGTATTTATGATGATCTCAATCATCAATTACTCTACTGATGGTGAACCGTCATATTATTTGAAATACATTTTTCTCATTGTGACTACTTAGTCCAAGTGACATTGGTTAGGTACTTTATAATAAATACAATTTTACTTAAGGACACATTATTATGCTTTGGATATTATTAACTGACATGCCCTTTTAAGGTTAATAAAAAGGCAGCATTTATTTATTTTTCTACAAGAAATTCGCATTTTCTAATAAACGGTTATATTGTATAGACACGATACTTAACTTTAATTAAATTTCTCAACAGGCCTATACCTGGGTCGATGACAGAATTTCGCGGGGCTGAAGCTCAAGCTCGAGTGTTTTCTGAGATGAAAGAACTCTGTGAGATCATTCACGACTACGGCAAGTCGCCGTGCAAGAGTCTATTGCCTCCCGAACTCCAAGACTCCACCAAAGTGATATCGTTCGGAGCTTTGTTCACGGTACGTACATTTTGTAACTTGTTCGATTGCGGTCGCCACAACCGCTAGACCAACCCTACTGCGGTTTGCGCTTGGACCGACCATGTGTGAGATTCCTCATCATTAGTGTGGATGGAGTTGGAAGCGTATACCTAAGTAAGTCATCTAAGAGGAGCTGCGGTGGCCGAGTACCTAACACCTTGCCTTTGTTACAAAGTTCGTAAGCGAGATCCCTGTCGTACTTAGGTGTAATGACGAATAAGTTTTTAGTTAAAACCCTCTACCAGCGCCGGACCAGCACGTGGTGGGCGTATGCTTGATTGGTATGGTCGTAAACTTCTCAATCAGCATCGAGGAAGGGCTTTTATCATAAATTTAGCATTTGACCAACGCGTCTATATCAGCCCATTACGCTCCACTGCAGGGTTTATGCCTCCTCTCGGGACGAAGATGTTTAGAGCTTAATCCACCATGCTGCTCCAGTTCGGTACGGTGAATTTTAACGACTGCCATCTAGTGACGGCAACGGAGACCGACGACTTAACGTGCTCTACAAGACACGGAGTCATAGTGGTACGCATGTATTAAGTCAGAAAACACTCATTGGTATGTACCAATGAGTGTTTTCTGACTTATGCCAGTATGGCCATGTGGCCATACTGGCATTCGAACCACGACCTTCTAAATAAGAAGCGGAATCGCCACCACTCAATTATCACGGCACTTCACCAACGCGTCGTCTCTTGGCTATTATTCTCATACGAGTGAAAAGAAAAACTGATAATCTCACGTTCAAACTTTCGACACGGTTTTACGATCAGTCAATAAATTTTTACGCACCATTTCGAAACCTAATATTAATTAATATGTTTTGGACTTTAAATCGGCTATAAAAAAACCTCAGATCAAACACGCGAGGTCATTACTTATCCTGTTTATAATTTATTTTCTCTGCACAGAACGAAAATTTTATGATTTATCTCCAACATGTTTATAACCTATACACGTATCGTTACAAATATCAAAATGTATTCGTGCAAATGTGATGGATGTGATCGTAAAAGAAAAACTACGGGATCAATCTTAGTTAAAATGAGTTGGACTTGTTTAAATTTTCATTTTCATCTAAACCTTGAATGCCATTTAGTAAATAAAACGCAATACGTATATCATATTATATGAATTTTATATTATACATACTAAGCATAATAATGTTAATTATTCGGACAGATATCTAAAAGAAAATGATTTTTATATCACTCTATATTTAAGTCATAGTCTAACACATAGTATGGTAAACATTGTTTTAGGTATTTTTACGGAAAGGAATCACTAACTTCTAAAATAAAAAGCCCTCTAAAATGTTGCTTACGAATATGAGAAGTGGCCCCATAATGTTAACTTCGTTAATAAGCTCAGAGTCCCACAACCTGCTATGAAAAAAGCTATTCTTGCAGTTTTTCTACGAGATAGAAACCGCGACGAAGAATTCCGCAGAAAAACTGGAGTGAGCGACACAGCTCAAAATTAGGAAGTTAAAGCGACAATGGAAAAGCCACAATGCTCGTAAAACCAATAACCGCTGTGGTGGGTTCTTGGCTGACCACCACGAATCGGACGACGACGTAGCGTAGGATTACCTGGTATTTATAGCGAGACATCATTGGTCACAGGTGGTCTCAAATCGTGTGCTGTTGCTATTTTGGGGAGGCCCATGTCAACTAGTGGACGACCAGAGGCTTAAATTATGACTATGTTATAGATCTTTTAAATATTCAGAATAAATTGTTTTACCATGTACTTTTGAAAACGATGTAGGTACTTATATAACAAATTTATTGGATTCGTAATTTTTTTTGTTATTTATTAAAATATTCATCTTTGGCATCTGACATTGTTATAGTATTTTTCGGCTAGTTTAAAAATGATATCGGAATTATGTAGGCATTGTAATTTTCATATTTACAGTTTGATGTGGTTGTCCATTTATAGATGAAGATGCCTGATTTTGGAACGTAAAACGTAGCAAAACCCTTATTACTACATTGGGGTCCAGACACTGAGGTGGTCCGCATTAGTTTCCGAATCCGAAGCTTAATTTAAAACCAAAACCAGATGGGGGTACAACACGAACATTAGAATCAGAATGGCAAAAAACGAGAAATAAAATGGATTCCAGAACAAGAATTCATAAAATGATCTATAACGGAGAATAACATCTGGAAAAAGCGTCGATATTACGCCGCGAAATGAGAACGAGAATGGGACTTGAAAATTACAACGACCAAATAAAAATGGCATTTAAAAAACTGGCTAAGTATATTATGGGGTTAGCTTAAATAGTTGTCAAGACAGAGCGTTTTATACTTCGAAATGATCAAAAATGTTAGCTAAATGACAGATGCAGAAATTAGACAAATCATACGTCATTATCATCATTGTTTTAAATATATGTTTTAAACAAACACTCTATTAAATTACACATTCAATGTCATTTCACAACCTTATTTTCTTTCCCAGTACGAATTTTACATGTGGGTCACACTAACTCTCTTCACAGCGAATATTTCAAAAAATCAATTGGCGTATATATCGCCTACGGTGTACATTTTTGCTCACATTTTTGTAGGCACAACGCGGTATCTCTATGTGTTTCCATGAAGCTTAGATATGGAGACGTTTTATACGATTGTTTTCTGTAATTGTGTCGTGAGACCTTCCTAAAAAGTTAAAAAGATTGTAGGTCAAACTGAATTACACTATAGACGTCAAACTCAAAACACTGTAAAAGGCAGTAACTTTTTATATTTTTATTAGAGTCCGAAGCTTGATTTCTTTACAAGACAAACTAGTAGTCCTTGGTATTTTAAATAAATTTCTACTTAATTCTCCAAACCGTTCCCTAGAAAAAGGTCTTGTGATTTTCTCCCATTATATACAGACCCTAAAAATGTTTTTGGTTATCTGAACTCAGCCATTACGCAATTCAAACCTTTAGTACATCTGAGTTATGTACATTGTCATCAAATCAAAGAGTTTTAGCCTTTTGTCGTGAAATCGCTCTACAATAAACCAAGGAAAACAATTTGCTTACGTAACTCAAATACGTGTACCCACTTGTCAGATTGGCAAATTTTCTCATCTTCTCAGTTATTTGTGGTAGGTTAATTCGTTTCGTTTTGGCAGCAACGACCCGTTGTGGTCGTGCGTCTGTTGTTGAAAGTCTTCGCCGTTCAAGGTCAACTTAATATAGATTATACTTTATTTGGGAATCCTTTGATGCAAGCATTTTAGTAAAAATAAACGGAACTGGAATCACAAACGATCTAACAGTACGTAACGAAAATATTGGTTTTGGGCAAAATTCAATGAGAACGGAATAGCCACGGAATATCGTCAAAACAGATCAATCAAACCAAATAAATATTAGTAATGTACGTTTGTTACAAATAACAGACTATAAACGGTAATATTTAAAAAAAACCGACCGCAAAACATTTATAAATTGAAAAGAGAAAACCAGCTGTATAACTCACTATCTATAAAATGTGGATAAAATAAATTTCTGCTAAATATGATTTGAATGTTAAATACTTCAGTCTAAAAAGTGCCGAGAATCGATCATTTATTTCCAGTTTCAAATTCAATTCAAATTATTATATTTTGTCGCTAAGTTGCCACCCCTGTTTTCCATACTGGTGCGAGTTTGAGCACCATGGATGTAATTAGGTTATTGAGCACCGACTGTCATTTAGTTTGTTTACTGTGCTTTTGTCAGGTTATCTTCATGCTCAAGAAAGTTCTCTGTCAAGTCAAGTGCGTTTTGCGATTTTTACAAAAACATCGAACAAAGAGTTTGTCTTAAAGCATCGCAAATAGAATTTCGTCGATTTCGATTCGAAGTCGATTGTACCAAAAACCTGCGCATATGAGTGGTACAGTACATTCAAAAGCTCGAGATGTGGTGGAAGATTTACCTCACTCTGGTCGGTCATCAACGTATTCAACTGAAGTTAACATCGCTAAAGTGAATAAAATGGGGAATGAAAATCCTCATTTAAATTTGAGAGAGATATCCGCTGACCTTTCTGTATCCCACGAATTGATTTGTATCCGATGGCTTGGACATGAAACATGTATCCGCTCGACTAGTCCAATCGCACGGCGGTGTTCAGAAATTGGTTTACGGAGTTAATTTCCAACCAGTCAATAAGCTGCGGAATTGTATCTTTCAACTAAACGGAAACCGAAAAAACCAAGCCAAAATCGAATGAAAGTCAAGGTCATGTTGCTCTGAGAAAAGTGCTCATCATTAGTCGAGCAATAAATGACCACTATATAAAAAATGAGGAATAAAAAAAGAAAAAAAATATGCCTCAGCGGAAACTATGGTTCTTGTAACATAATTATGATGAAACGTAGTTTTTTTTCCTCGGTTCCCTCATAGTTATAATGGTCTCGATCATCAACGCAACCAACATATTTTTTGAAGAACACTTTTCGTAGTGTGACAGTTTTTATTTTTTATTATTGCGGTATTGAGCGCTTAGAATTCTTGCGAGAAGGTCAGACAATAGGTTAAAAATATTATGTGAGCGTTGCGAGGCGCTTGGAAAAGCGATTTCATCGAAAAAAGTCAGGTCTGTGGAAAGAAAATTTTTGGATTTTGAAACACGACAACGAGCCATCGGACGAGGCTATCACTGTGAACGAATTTTTAGCCAAAAACTCAACAAATACCATCCAACAACCACCGCCTTCACCGGATATGGCTCCGGTCGACTTTTTTTCCTTTTCAAAATTCAAATTTCTGCTTCGAAGCACCCGTTTTCAGTCGACAGAAGACATGAAAAAGAATTCGCGGCGAGAACTGAAGTCGATTCCGAAAAATGCGCTTAAACATGTTTTGATAAGTTACAGGCAGAGACAATCCAATTACCAAAATATGTTTGGTGGTGGTTTTTAAAAATGAAAATCTATTTTAATTTCAACAATAAAAATATTTAGTAGTTTTTTACAGAGGTGTTTTATATTTTTTTTTTTAGTGTTTCTGCACGATTTAGGTTACACAAGCCTGATTCTTTAAAAGATTTGTGAGCTAATATCCACAACGGACCGATTCAATGTAGTGTTTTGTAGTTTATATCAAATCTTATTTGATTCGCAGACGCATATTTAAGTAGTAAGTACCCTATGCCATTCTTACAATTTAAGACGAACCTAATAACACAATCCTTTAACACAAACTCAAACCATGTTTATACATTCACTGTTTACAGACCGTCGGCCGAGGCCGTTTTTCTAATGTTGTATCGTCATTTGTGCATAATAACATAATACGGCAGATTTTAAAAGTCCTCTTATCATAAAAGATGCACGTCTTTTTCTCCGCTTAGGAAGACTTAAGGAGTAACGCTATATAAAAAATGCCGTCAACATTAAAAAAAACTGTATGAAATGATTATTACTTAGCTCTTTAAACCTCAAAAATTATGACTTCCATGTTTTGTATGTTCTGACCATAACTTCTTCCAAAGCGTCTTATACGTGTATAACATATTTTTAAACACAATATATATTTAAATATAATGTTTACAAGTCTCATGGCGGCACCGGCGATCACAAGTGGAAACACGTAGGCAGTCCTTTTTTTTACCCTGAACAGTATTTTTGAGATAGGTTGACATATCTTAAACGGACAGAAAGACGGGCAGATTTAATGATGGAAGGTTTTTTTTTAAGTCTACCGTAAAATCACTAGCCACGATGATGATGACGAGCCGTTTTTTTATGTATCATACATTAAAAAAACGGCCTCGACTGATGGTCTATTATTTGCTATACATTAAAGGCGTTGCATCCTGAGCAGTTATTTCCAAAAACTCTCTAGTATTAAAGTTTGAGCTTATTATATAATAAATTTGGAACCGTGAAGTATTAACTAAAAATCCTAAAATTGCGTCGTAAGCCAAATGAAAAATATCTAGCAAATAGGGCTATATAATTTATAAAAAAGTCTCCCATCTTCATGTGATCGGAAATTAATTCGCCCTTTTTTTGTGCAAGTACTTATTAGTAAATTTTCGTGTTTACATAATCGTCTGCGAAAGTTTAGGTTACATTACACTAAAAATAAACACAAAGAAGCATTCGAAAAATATAATAATTTTGTCATATTTTTTTGGTAATAGCTTTAAACAGATCGCACGGTATAGTTTGACCGAAACCGCTGTACCGCGCCTGTACCGGTATGTGTGCGGCGCGGAGGGAGGCAGATCTGCTCTCTCAGTCTGTCGTCAAACGCAAGAGCTGTCGTCCCTCCTCGCCGCGCACATACCTAAGGCGCGGTACAGCGGGTTCGGTCAAACTATAGCTAAATGGTGTCAATAAACAAGTACTTAGATATTCTAAGCGTTTCGTTTTTACGTTTGTAATGAACGGCGTTCTAAAAATAAGCACTTTTATATACTAAAAGGTTAATGTTTTATAATCAATTACATTCCACCCATATCCGTAGAGTGAGATACAAATTAGTTAGAAACATGTTTCTTTTTATTGATTTAGTACTGTTTAAAAGCTCTCCGGTGTTTATTTTGCGTCAATGCATTCCTTGGCATGCCTTTTGATACTGATATTATTTTAATTATTATTCAATTTATATTTGTTTCTCGCTTCTTTGAATAGTTATTTGAACCAATTTTTGTTTTTCGTCTTACGTACGTTATATTTAAGCTGTCAAGGAGCGATATACTTGAAGTGTTAGCGTAAAACTATGACGTCTTTGCGATTCCTAGATTTTTTTTTTTAATTATCACTTTTAATCATATTATTAAATACGTACTACTATGTGATGTTTGATAGGTAATTGATGATGTACTTATAATGGAACACAAGTTTCTGAATTTTTTCTAAAATATTTTAAAACATCAGTACTTAAATTTTTTTTCGTTCGTATATGTTTTCTTTTCAACGCCTTTGCAATACAGTTTTCCGTCAGAATTTTCTAACATTTATTCCGATTTTCATTCAATTAGCGCAGTTTCCCGTTTTAGAATTATGCGAGGTGCCCGTTAAACAAGGATAGTAATCTAGTGGGGAAAAAATAGTTAATAACTGAACAAATAAGGCATGTGTAAGTTACTTGCAAAGTCCTAGTAAATGTACGGTTTCAGAGATATAGCCAATTTTAAAATTAAGAAAAGTTTCAATTTTTTTATTTTTTATTTTTTTTACTAACAAATGAGTCCTTGTTACTTGATATGAAATAATAAATAAATAAATTGTACTTACCTACTTTAAAAATTTACTTTCCTGCTACAGTTTTTATTATTAATATAAATACTGCTCAAAAAATTATAACAAACAAGTTTCCCAACAAGGTTTTATAATATGTTTCGCTCATCAAAATCAAAATATTGTGATTATTAGTCTCCAATTTCCCACGGGAATATGAATCTTGAATAATTTCTGACTTTGAAAGTTGAGCAATACATTCATTTTATTACAGTTCGGTGTAGTTTTTGACGATGCTGAACAAATCAATAATACTGGTTTCATACACTCGGTTACGCAGGTCCAGTGCATCCAGTGTAGGTTTCTTAAATAAGAAATTACCCTTTAAAACAAATTAGATACTTACGTCGAAATCGTACTTTTTTAATAATCTTCCTCAAGGTGCGTTGGGGTTACGTCTTTACGTCTAGATCGTTCCATCTCTCGTTACATCTAGACAACCTTTAGAAATGCATTCTTTAACGAAATGGAAACAGAAAAAGCATTTCTGCGATGAGTTTAAAATCGTTGAGTTCTCCGCCTATATCGCAAAATCACCGACAAGCTCCCCTACTATATCGTAATAATCACCAATAGGCCTTCCGTACATGTCGTTAATATAATCAGCGACAAGCTAATCGACTATATCGTAAATTTAATCAATGACAGCCTCCCCGTCTATATCGGAAATATATGGTTGTAATATTTCAATTTGTTCTAAATAATTGGGATTTTTTTTTTTTAATAAGGCAATACTCTATCCACTCGCACATACTTTCGCGGTCGCCATTACAACACCTCATTTGTATTTCAGTGACGGTACGTCTGGAGTTTTTATTAAGTACGTTTATGGGCTCGTCCGTTGAGCTTAAAAGTTAAAATCGAACTTCCGCCCTTTCCCTTGATTCATTTATTGATAACTTAGCCGAAAGCGGTGGCCTATTAGGAATTCCTTAGATCTGTACCGGCATTACGCTATTAGTTCACATCAAAAATACTAACATAAATATGTACCAGCCCAAATTTAAGGAATAATACGATATGTGCCGCAGCCGAGTTCATCCGAAGCGGGAACCGACAAAGACCGACAAAGTCTACGTTACTTCGGTTTTACACCCCATACCAAAGTGTTGTAACGTCGCTCTAAGTATTCACTTGAATAAATATATTTCTTGCCGCAGGTTCATTAATAACTAATGTACCATTCAAACTACGCTAATGCGAATTTCGCCTTTGTTACAAATACCTATTTATCAAAGTTCAAATAACGAGAAGTAAATGAAGTTTTGCATAGGAAGTTCGTTAATAGCCTTTCAATAAATCGAAGTCTTTTAATGTGTACAGATAATATTAAAAAAACAATAGGCGTCGTTCTGAAATTTGAATTAGTTACATTTCGTTAGTCATAGGCTCCGTGTCGTGAATACCGTGTTCGGTAGAACCGTACAAAAACGAATTGACTAGAAGCCCTCTTCTGCGTATACCGTCTAACCACTCATATTACAGCTAGCTGGTGTACGATGGGGAAGTTTTAGTCCGACTTTCAGTGCGCAAGGTCTTCGCGCGCTGCTCTTCAGCCACTCTTCACTCCCGAGAAATCCCCGCGTACCGGTTTCACCCCTCCAAAATTGTGAAACGTCACCTCGATACTGTGAACATTTACTACTCTGTCAAATTAATTTACTCTATGGGTAGAACATAGTCCAAAAAAATTAGAGCTCACAGAGCTTATCGAACTAAACAAAAAGTTTGATGTAAGCAGGTGGAGCAAACTTACGGTTACGGCAAACTAACGGCACAGAACATATCTGCTAGCTAATGGTACCTAAACGCATTATATTTTATTTAACTATACTTGTTATATATAAACTTGTTCGGCTACAACTCGTGAACTAGTTGACATTAGTTAGTCGTAATAATTTTTGTAGTTAGTTATTATTTTTATAGGTTAATTAATTCTCAAGAAATTTTTTATGTCTAAAAGTTATATATATATATATATATATATATAATTTTTTTAGAGTTATAATTTAATAGGAAAGCCACCAAAGAAACCTCATTTGAGTTTAAAATACTTCAATTTAACGAGTTTGAGCTCGAGGTAATGAAATATTCAAATTTTGAGCAACAAACTGAATTGTTCTTAGTCTGTCTACGAAACCAATCGATGATGGAACCACAAACATTGATTGGTGGTGTCACGTTTTTGTATAGGCGTTTCTGTTTTAGGTTTCATAAGGCCGTCGGCTACAATTTGCTTCTATTGTAATTGGATTTCATAAATATTTTTGATATTTGCTTTTGATATTTTCGATATAATGAATTGGTATCTTTTATCACACACTTACAATTAATAAAATCATCTTCACGTGGCCATAGTTTAAATATTTAATTTTACAATTTTGAAGTTGACCTCTCTGTTACGTGCATTAAGGCATCAGAATAATTCAGGTAATTAATTTTATAAAACGATTTATATGATCAAATTTCTGAAAACGTGACAGCTTTCGTCCTACGATATGGATTAAATGAGAAATGAGAATCTAGCATCATGAGAGGCCAAAAAATCGCTGCGACGTCACAGTCCGTACAAATATTTTTTATTTTTAATCACTTCATAATTTTGTCCATGCAATGCTAGAATTAGTATATTTTTAGAACACTAAATTTAAATTAAATTCATATAATAAATATGAAATTTATTTAATAAAAACAAAACCGTATTTAGATGTATAACAATAAATACAAACACTGTAAACGTAAGCCCGTAGATTTATGATACTAGTATCTATAATGTTAGATAATCTTAAAAGTATTTGAAACAATGTGTTTACAATTACGGACGCGTGTGCGGTACGTCAGCAGACATTCCACGCGTCGGAGCCGCCAAGATTTATTTTCGATCGAAAGCGTTTGCGTGTCGTAATTAGCATCGTACCTATATAAACATACTAAGGTCTCTGTCGAGACGGCCCAGGTATGGTCACGAGCGTTGCGTGCTTGTTTACATTTATTTTGTGGTTTTAAAAGTCCGGTGGTGGGCTACTCAAGTTGCCATTTCATTTTGTTTACATGATTTTTCTCTCTGAGGGCCAAGTGTGAGTTTCTTACTATTAACTGTGTCGTATGCGTTTTTCATAACTTGTATGGAAACACGTACAGCACATCTAGCGGTCGTTTTAGGTAACTACGAATTTCCATACAAATTACGGAAAACGCATACGACATAGTTAATAGTAAAAAACTCACACTTGGCCTTCTGGTACAATCCTAGAAATCTAAACAGATAAGTATACTATAAATACTACCCCACTGTCTCTACACAAGTGACGCGTCACCAGCAAGTGCAAAATCGATAAAAAAAAATTCACAGATTATGAAATTCATGTTTTGATTTTATATTTTATGTCCATGGCTGGTTAAAATTGTCGACTATCTCGAATCATGGAGGCAAAAGTAATGAAAGGATGTAATTTCTCATTTACTACAACCGCAGGTATCTGCAGGACCGTCGCGTCGTCGGCGGAGACCGATTTCCTAATGTAGGTAGAGTATCGTGCCTAACATAAAACTACGAATTGACTAGAAGTCCTTTTCTGAGTTTACCGTCTCACCACTCAAACTCTAAGTTGGTATAAGATTGGTTTTAGTCCGAGTTTCAGTGCGCAGGTCCCCGCGCACCGGTTTTCGTGCCTGATGACATAACACGACAAATTTGGCAAAGATCAAACACAAATATTATGTACTAGACTTATAAATTTTTAATTAGCACTTGGAATCCGTAATTAAAACGGATAGGTAGTTCTACCCGCAGTTCAGAGAAAATTAAGACTGGAAATGGATTATAGATTTCATGACTTCTGAAAGGATCGTGATAATTTAAAGTTTGTACCTGGTAATTTGTATATTCAAGTCTGGTTTTGTCAAAGGTTATTCAAATAGGTTATCTAAGCAAGCCAACCAGTATTCGACCTATTTCGTTAAAACAAACGGTCAATAAAAAGTTTATATTTAATCGATATATACAGTGTGGAAATAAAAGACGGGATTTGGAGTGAAAGTAATTTAACTTAAACGTTAATTTAACTAACTTCCTTCATTTTCAGAAATAAGTGAAACTGCATTAAAAATACTGATAAAAATTCGCTTTAGCTGGGAATTAAACATGTGAAATATCAAAAAACGGTCAAATACGAGTCGAACTTGGACACGAAGGGTTCCGTACCGCAGTACGATATATATAAAAAAAGATACGTTTGGATGAGGACTCCCTTTAATTTTATTTTTATGTATTGTTATAGCAATCATAGTAGTACATATTCCATGAAAATTTCAAGTGTAAGCAATGATGTCACAACCGCCAATCACCAGAAACGCTCAGTAAAACACGTTTCTTTTATGGAGACCCCATTCATTTTTTGACTTAATTTTATTTTTATTATTTTTGTTATAGCAGCCATATTCTGTAAATACACATTCTGTAAAAATGTCAAGTGGTCATTTGGTATTCTTTGGGTACGGAACCCTGAAAAATAAGAATAAGATAATAATAAAATCGCGTACTCCTGTAACACCAACCAATAGGGTTAATCTTAAGCACCAACTTCTTAAATTAAAATAGTGTCTTAAATAAAAAGAAGACAAAAAAAAAACAAAACAATGTCAATCCTAAAATTTTATTGTACCATTTTACAAAGTAAAATAAACAGTTCACTTATTTAGCTTATGGATTGTTCAAAATGAGAATCATTTTCACGAATGAACTTACAGAATAATTCTTCGATGGAATTAGTTACGTGTCGCTTTTTGTATCGACTTGAAAATATATTAAAATATTTTAAATAATATTTTGAACTTCGGTTTTTAATTCCTTCACTAAAGCGGTAGTAGTTTTTATAAACAAAATTTGTTATATGAGCCTACAAAAAATTATAATAATTAGATCTGAAGATCTCGCAGGCCATCAAATGGGACCGTTCGTACCTATTCACTATTGAAAAAAAATATTAATTTATTTAGTGGAAACTCTACTATTTTGGGGCTGGAGCATCGCCTTATTGAAAAATAATATTGCGCAGTTAGTTTTTCATCAGAGAACGCTTCCATCGAATTGGTCTGCAAAAACTGCAGTAAAACTGCAGATTTTCCGTATTATGACGTCTTTCATACAGTACCTGCCGCAACAACTTTGTTTTTCATTATTCCGTACCAACAGTTGAAGAAAAATTTTACTTGATTATTCGTTTTAAGATTACGTACAAGATTCTCAGTGTATCAGTAGTATATTCTATTATCATCGAAGTTGGTCTCATCACCGATCCAAAAAAATCGGAATTTGGACTATATGTGTCTGCATAATTTGACAGAATGCAAGCCTTCTCACAGGATCATGGGGATGTTAAAGAGGACTGTTTTATTAAAACAAGCAAAGGAAGTAAATACTCAGAATTCTATATTTATTCAACTGTAATTTTTATTTCCATAGTCGGATTAAAATGATAGGAATTATAATATAACCCGGATGATAAACTTCTTTACGGGTGACCGATTAGCGCAGGCGCGGTTTGTAAACAAACGTCTATCAAATGTAGAAATTGCATTGAGAATCTTTTTAAGCATTAAGTGATTAACTGCAGTAATTAACTAATGAGCTCCTTCTCTAAATTGAAAAAAATAAATAATGAAATACAAAGTCAAAGAATTATTCAAGAAAGATTGACTAGTTTGTCGCTGATGTTCGCTGATTATAGTGGATGCTATACGAAAAGCTTTTTCGAAAAACTTTCCCAGTGGTATTATCATTACCTATGTTATAAAAATAATAGTTGAATAATTCTAGAATCCTAGACCATTTAATTTTACTTCTTTTGTTTGTTTTAATAAAATAGTCCTCTGGCATAGTCACAAGGGCTCCAATATTCTAAAGTGTCTAGAGTCTCCAATTGGTTAAAGAAGGGCCGGACTGTAAACATACATTTAATTAATTGGTTTCCTTCTTTTCATCTATTTCATATATTCTTTTTTTTTATTCTGGTGTATCATTCATTCTGTAACAAATCAGTCCATCTATTTTCTTTCATACGTGCGATGTGCCCGGTTTATTTCGTTTTCATTTCTAAGATTGTTTTTACTGACAGATTTAGGTGCTACGACAACAAATTGTAAGCAATAAATTACTAGGTTCATTACATAAATAAAATTATTTCATAAATAAGGTGCCGCTGCGGTACCCGAAGGATTTTGACAAAAGATTTAGTAACAGACAGACCGAGTAAGAAAAATATAAATAAATATTATAAAAATTTAATTCATAATTTATAAATTTTATTGCACGTCACATTGTTTGGTAAAGAGAATGTTAAATAATAACACTCATTACGCATATAGGTAATATGTGACGTCCTGTAAGGGGCGTAACGATTTCAAAAATTGTTTTACTGATTAATGAATAATAATTTCCTTATAATTTACTAATTAAAAAATAATATTTTTTTAATTGTTAATACATTAAATATAATTTATTTAAACTACGTTTTTTTTTCTTAGTTCATTTATGTTACAACTAATTTTATTTATTTATTCATTTATGTTATATCTAATTTTATTTATTATTTTTATTCCTAGATATACAACCTAGAAACATAACCACAAAGTAAAATTTTAACAAACTATAGTTAAATAAAAAATTAGATAAATTTTATTAACGTGTCTAGACAGACATTTTAATAATTATGTAAAAGAAATTGAATTAAAATAAAATAGAAATATTGCGCGTCCATATTAATTTTATTAATAACATTTTGATTTATAACAAATATAATTCAAATTTAAATATTCCTTCATGCTGTAAAAACAAAGAGAGATCACAATCATACTCTTTTAGCTGAATAAAAAAATTCTTATCTGCTTCTTTTCTTTGATTTTCTTTTCATACAAAAGTGTACATTGAACACTAAATTAAGTGCCATTTTAATGCAAACATATCACCGCACCGCTACGAAACCTTCTATGTAAAAAGTAAAAAAGACACTAAATTGTTTAATAAACACCATGAAATTTTGCTAAAATTTTATGTTTCAGTAAAAGTAAATCCTTAAGGTGAGAATAGACGGAATTAAGTGCATCCGACACTGGTGAAATATAAAAGTTATAAAAATCTCACATAGCTCACTTTTTTTATGGGGGCTCATTTGAAATGTCCGTGTACACTAAGAAAAGAATTTTTCTTTTACTATATTGTCTTCGCCACAAGAGTAGCCCGTGTTTCTTCCCATTCCGTCAATTACCGTCTCCACGTAAAAAATCAAGTCGTTTTATTGTTCTATCAAAACGTGAAAATAAAAACCAAACAAACATACTGTTACGTGTTAAGGTTCGAGTATTCGGAGAGATAGACCTGCTGACTCTTTTGAAGACTTTATTCACTAACACTAGGTCCAACACAAAGCACTAAGTCCAAACACTAAGCACTAAGTCCAAACACTAAGCACTCACGATGTATTAGGTCGTAGCCAAGTCATAGGTTTCACTTGTATCACTAGTTTCCACTTCGAAGTCGCTTAATCGTAGCCCAAAAATGAACTGAGATCGCTCACGCTCCTGCGGCTATTTATATGAGTCGTAAAGAACTCGAGAACATTCCAGAAATCACTCCACTCGCACGAACGTATTGGATCAATTTGGATAATCCTAGAACATTATTTTTCTTCTAACGCCATCTAGTATTGAGTAGGGGTTTCGTGTGTCCTTATTGTAAACCCTTTTACGAAGTGGTTTTACTAGTTGACGCTAGATGGCGGTCATTACTCTGTCCGTTCGTAACACTACTCCCCTCTTAGAGATGCTCGTCCCGAGCATCGTTGTTACTGCCATGGTAGCGTGCCAGACGGTCTATGTGTACCACTTTGAATGTCCCTCTAGGTTGCTTTTGAATCCTATAAGTCACATCATTCAGTCGGGTAACCACTTTGTATGGACCGTCCCACTTGGTCTGCAACTTTGGAGATTTTCCTTTCCGGCGAGTTGGGTTATGCAGCCACACCAGTGACCCTTCCTCGAAGCCGCTCGTGTTCGATTTCCGGTCGTATCTGGTTTTCATGTTTTCACTTGACTGTAACCCATTTTCCCGAACCAAGGCGTGTATATAGCGCATTTTTTCCCTTAAATCGCAGACATAGTCTTGTACGGTCTTTGGTTCCTCCGGTGACCCTCCTGTCAATAGGTCTACTGGTATTCGTAGTTCTCTACCGTAATTGACATACGCCGGGGTAGCTTTTATGCTCTCATGCTCGGCGGTTCGGTACGACAGAAGGAAGAGTGGTATATACTTGTCCCAATCCTTTTGTTTGTCGTCTACCAATTTCGCCAAATGCCTCTCAAGGGTCTGGTTAAACCTCTCAACCATTTCATCAGACTGTGGATGGTACGCGGTAGTTCTCGTCTTATGCATGCCCAAAATTCTGCACACTTCCTGGAATACTTGCGATTTGAAGTTTCTGCCCTGATCAGAATGGATTTCTAGAGGCACACCAAAGCGACATATCACTTCTTCGACTAACTTAGAAGCGACTGTTGTAGCTTCTTGGTTTGGTATGGCGAACACTTCGGGCCATTTGGTGAAGTAGTCAATGACGACCATAAAATACTTATTTCCCGATTCCGTTACAGGAAATGGCCCAGCTACGTCAACTGCAATTCGTTCCCACGGTGCACCGACGTTATACAACCGCAGGTTCCCACGGCTCCTGGTCTGTGGTCCTTTTACAGCAGCGCACGTAGTACATTTGCGGCACCAATCCTGTACATCATCTCGGCAATGCAACCAGTAGAATCGTTCTCGCACTTTTGTTAACGTCCTCTTGACACCTAGATGACCTCCTGATACGCCATCATGTATTTCACGGAGAACATCTGGTACTCTCGCTCTTGGGACCATTATCTGAAGATGGAACTCTCTGCCGTTAGCCTTCTCCCATTTCCGGTAGAGTATTCCGTTTTGGAGTATCAGACTGTCCCATTGCGCCCAGTACGCCTTAGTGACAGCGCCAGTGGGTGCAACCTCATTCCAGGTCGGTTTTACGTCACCCCGTTTCTTCCATTTGACGATGTGCCGAAGGTCGTCATCTCTTTCTTGAGCGTCCCTCATAGCATCATTCTCCCAGAGATCCAAAGGACTTGTTCTCGTTAGCTTCAATGTTACTTCCTTCGATTCTTGTTTAACACAATGTTTGCAGTCTTCCGAACACGGTCTTCGTGAGAGTGCGTCGGCATTCCCATGCGTCTTTCCGCTGCGGTGTTCCGTCTTGAAGTCATACTCTTGGAGCTGTTCAATCCATCGAGCTACTTGACCTTCCGGGTTCTTGAATTGCAGTAGCCACTTCAAGGCTGCGTGATCAGTTCGCAGTAAAAACTGTCTCCCGATGAGGTATTTGTTGAAATGTTGTAGTGTCTTTACAACCGCCAAGAGTTCTCTTCTTGTCACACAGTAGTTTCTCTCTGGCCTAGATAAAGATGTGCTGAAATATGCAATAACAACTTCTCTCTCGCCCTGTTTTTGAGATAACACCCCTCCAATGGCCGTGTTGCTTGCGTCCGTGTCAACTATAAACAAACCTTTAGTTTGTGGATACCCCAGGATTGGTGTTTCACACAGATGTTTCTTCAGTTTCTGAAACGAATCTTCACAAGTCCGGTCCCAACTAAATTGTCGTTTATCTTCTGTTAGCCGATGTAATGGCTTGGCTATCTCTGAGAATCCTTTAACAAAACGCCTGTAGTACGAGCATAGGCCGAGGAATGCTCGCACTTCGGTTTTGTCCTTAGGGGTGGGCCATTTTTGAACTGCTTCCAGTTTCTCTGGGTCTGTCCGGATTCCATCACTAGAGATAACATGGCCGAGATAATTGACCTCACTCCTGAATAAATGACACTTTTTTCGGGTTCAACTTTAATTTGGCTCCCTCTATTTTGGCGAAGACTCGCTCCAAGTTTCGCAAATGGTCCTCGAAGTCACGGCCGACAATGATGACGTCATCCAAATAGACTAAGCAAGCCTCTCCAACTAAGCTTGCCAGTACACACTCCATGAGTCGCTCAAATGTGGCAGGTGCGTTGCACAATCCGAAGGGCATGACGTTAAATTGCAATAAACCTTTACCGGTCGAGAAAGCTGTCTTCTCCTTGTCTTTTGGAAGAATTTCCACCTGCCAGTATCCAGATTTCAGGTCTAAGGTCGAGAACCATTTCATGCCACTCAAGGTATCCAAGGTGTCGTCGATTCGAGGTAACGGGTAACTGTCCTTCTTAGTGACATCATTGAGACGCCTATAGTCCACACAAAATCTCGTGCTACCATCTTTCTTCTTCACTAATACAACAGGTGAGCACCACGGACTGGCAGACGGTTCAATAATCTTATTCTTTCTCATATCCTCCAAAAGGCCTTCAACTTCTTTTTCCTTCGCGATTGGTATCCGTCTTGCTCGTTGACGAATTGGTCTCTCGCTTCCTGTATCTATCCTGTGCTGAACCATCGACGTTCTTCCAAGGTCCCCTTCTTGACTGGAGAAGATATTCGCGTAGCGCTGTAAAAACCTCTTAGCTTTCATGCTCTGCGAATAAGTCAGATTATTCTTGCAGTCATCGAGTAGCTCAGTCACGAATCCGTAGTTGTTGCTGTTTGCTGGGTCTGCGCCTGTCATCGAACTACACTTTTTCTTTCCAGCTAGTGGCAGTTTCACCAGCATCCGAGCAGGAGACGAAGTTCCTTGTTTCTTCAGCTCCTCTATTTGTTCCTCGATCCTTTTCATCCTTGATATCTGGGTCATCTTCTGCGGGCAGTTGAGCTGAAGATGGCCCCTCTCGCCGCACTTGTAGCACATGGCTCCAGAACTTTTCTTCGTAGGAGCCTTAACCTCGTTGACTTCTTCAGAGACCGCGCGGATCTTATGGGTCTGCTGTATGTCATGGCGGACAGCCTCGACCTCCAAAGCATGGGCCAATGCTTCCTTTAGCGAGGTATGGCGACGAAGCCTCACTGCAGCCCTGACCTCTAGGTCTTTGATTCCGTCGACAAATGCTTGAACAGTATTTGTGTCTACCATCTTGGTGTCAGCTCCTGGGTGTGCCTTCCTGACGAGTTTTTGGATTTCCAACGCCCATTGTTGTAGTCCTTCTCCTGAGCGTTGGACTCTGTCACGCAGTTGGGCACGGAACACGTGCTCCAGGTGTCGCTCCCCGTATCTGGATTCAAGTGCCTCCATTAGGTCTTGGAACCCATTTCCTGTATGTGGCAGTGCTTCCAGTACAGACAAAGCTTGCCCTCTGAGCGCAACAGTGAGAGCGGTCAAGCATTGTTCTTCCGTCCATCCGTTGGCAGTAGCAACAGTTTGGAATTGCTGACGATAAGCGTTCCAAGAAGTAGTGCCGTCGTATGGCGGCACCTTCACTCTCGGTCCTTGCACCACTCCGGTAGTTCCACTAGACATCGCAACACCCGTGGTTTCAAGGCGCACTACTTTCTTCTGTAGTTCAGCGAGGCCGGCTTTCACATTTTCGACATCCAATCCTAACCCGGTGACTCGTTCTTCCATTATTCTTGGAGGTCTTTTTGTTGCTCTTGTGATTCTTGTACCGCGCCGAGCTTGCCTTCTTGTGATTCCTGTGATGCTTGTAAAGCGCCGAGTTTGCGTTCTTGTGATTCTTGTAGAGCGCCGAGCTTGCGTTCTTGTGAATCCTTCATTGCCTGAATTTCAGCCCTCTGCAGCTCCATCAATTCAATTATACTTCCTAATTGAAGAGCCACTTGAGATGCTGTAGATGGTACGGTGTCGCCGGTGGGCATGGCTTGTCCGGTGGGCGTGGCCCAGTGGGCGGGGCCAGTGGGTGTGGCCTGAGTGGGCGTGTCCTGGTGGGCGGGCCAGTGAGTGTGGCTCCACCCACAGTGGGCGGAGCTTGAGCCAAAGTGGGCGGAGCTTGAGGGGCGTGGTCAGTGGGCGGGGCCTGGTGGGCGGGGCCAGTGAGCGTGGCTCTGCCCACAGTGGGCGGAGCTTGGTCCTTAGTGGGCGTGGCCTCCGCAGCTCGTGCCCTTGTCCTGACGCCCTCCTGGAAGTCCTCTCTCGGAGTCAATGACATCTCCAAATTTCACTTCCAACACCAGTTGTTACGTGTTAAGGTTCGAGTATTCGGAGAGATAGACCTGCTGACTCTTTTGAAGACTTTATTCACTAACACTAGGTCCAACACAAAGCACTAAGTCCAAACACTAAGCACTAAGTCCAAACACTAAGCACTCACGATGTATTAGGTCGTAGCCAAGTCGTAGGTTTCACTTGTATCACTAGTTTCCACTTCGAAGTCACTTAATCGTAGCCCAAAAATGAACTGAGATCGCTCACGCTCCTGCGGCTATTTATATGAGTCGTAAGGAACTCGAGAACATTTCCGAAATCACTCCACTCGCACGAACGTAATGGATCAATTTGGATAATCCTAGAACATTCTTTTTCTTCTAACGCCATCTAGTATTGAGTAGGGGTTTCGTGTGTCCTTATTGTAAACCATTTTACGAAGTGGTTTTACTAGTTGACGCTAGATGGCGGTCATTACTCTGTCCGTTCGTAACAATACTTTCGCGCTTATAATATTAGTTATGATGTTAAAAGTTGTTTTTCTCATTTCCGAATATTAGCTTTGGCATCGTTAGGTTCCTATTAAGTACACCATTTTCCGTCCTATAGTCAATCGAAGAACTTGGTCCATACTGACATGAAATATAAATATATTCTGTAAATTATTTTTGTAATTTATGTAGTTAATAGTTCCAATATCAAAATATGCATCACTATTATTATCAATATGTTTTCTTTAATAAAAACTACGTACATTTATGAAGTTTTATGTTTTAAATTTATTGTTTTTTTTTTTAGTTTTCTTGCGTTTAGAATACTAGTCAAATAGTAACAATTTACTAAAATTAAATTATAATTTAATGATTTATGCGTCATTTGGCGTCATCTTTCAGTAAATATTAGGTACGATACGATTTTGTTTTAATTTAAATCAGTTTCTATATAAAATTAAGCAAAGATAAAATTCATGAATAAAAATACTATTCTCGTGTAGGGCTGAACGAAATAGTCGTCAATGAGGGTTCTACGTTTCCAATAATATTTTAATATTAGAAATAAAGATAGAGAAATACAATATAACATATGAATTAATAATACAATAGAAATTCTTAACGATCTGATCAACAATTAACATTCATTATATTTGAAACGTGCAATTTAAAACATACTAGACCGATGTATTTACTAGATACTAGGCCGAAGCACTTTACAATTACAATATGAAACGTACTACCTCTCTCACTTAAAACTCCATTCTTGAATCGAATATGGCCGCTGGACACATCTTATGCTTTACGTTTTTGCTTAATAACGTTATTAGTAGCCAATAACCGGCGCACCGTATCTATTCGAATTGTGCTTTTCGTAGCAGCTTTTACTCTGCTGCCAACTACATCAAGCTGGAACAACATTACCACCGTCGTTCAGATAGTCAAAATCTGTTGCCTCCTTTAAATCCAGTCTTATGCAACTTCATAACAATGAGCAAATTTTAATCGCAAGAGTAATTCACAGTTGTACTGTTCGCGACAGCGAGCACACCGAGTTGCGAACGTTGAGTGCACGTGTACTCAGTGTTTCGAATGAACAGTTAGATAGAAGGATAGAAATCGTGCAAGCATAGCAACATTTGTAAATCGTTCTATAGTATATAGGGTCTAATTTGTTATAGATGAATAAAGATGGGCCTTCTGGTCGTTTTTCTTCCCTCATATTAGTGGGTACTTGCTGGCAAATAGAGGAAATAAGGAAAGTTCGCCCTTTCAGCAAACCGTGGCTCTCTATACAGTACTGCCGCGGAGACGTGCCTGGCGGGCCAAGAAGGCCTTTCTTTACTTTACTGCTTTCCGAGGGTGTATGGTTTTCGGTGGCTTGCTATAAAGTATTGCCCTCGGAGGGTGCCAAATTTTGCCTGTAAAGCCCTGATTGGTCCGCTGAAAAGGGCTCAAAAATTCGATGAAAACGCGAGAAAATTATACATAATTGGTAAATAGAAATAATGTAAAATAGAGTATAAAAGGCGAACGATCCGGCATACCGGCATTTCTATTTTCAAGCCCTACATAGTCAGATCTCTGGAACAGGTCGTGAAGTGCAAGTACTAGCTAGTTGGCGGGAAACAATGCCTGAAAACTGATACTAGTGTTTTGAATCGTACCAGCCGCACCCAGTACCGGTACAAGGTCGTCCGCCGAGCTAACCTGCCTGGTCCGACCCGTACACGTACTATGTTCCACTTTCTAGGATATAGGTACTATTTACATTTAAACTTTATTCGTTTTGTCAGAGCTATTTATTCTCTAAAAAATATTACTTCAAATACGCTTACTTCATAACACTGATAATCTGGAAACACTTCAAAAGTATTGAACAAATTCTATAAATAATAATCCTTGAAAAATTGCTCACAATATGTATAAGCACATGCTTATAATAACATGAATATTTTTTCTTTAATTGTTAAATTGTATTTCAGATATACACAGTTATATCGGACAAACTGGTGGGTTTGCTGCTACGGACCCGAAAGCACCACCTGACCTTTTTCGAGGGCGAAGTTTTGTTCCAAGTATGTATTTGTCATAGAAAATATAGACGATTGCGGCATTTGATATTAGAATGGGAACGATTGGTGATGCTTTCTATTATAGAAACACGACGACCTCTTAGCCTAGTGGGCAGCGACCCTGCCTGCGAAGCTGGAGGTCCCGGGTTCGAATCCTAGGTCGGGTCAGTATTTATATGATGAATATTAATACTGGCACCGGGTCTTGGTTGTTATATGTATGTGGTGTCTCCGCTTGGTACCCAAATTCAAGCTAATGTTTAGTTTGGGACTTAGGCGTTTTATTATTATTATTATTATTATTATTATTATTATTATTATTATTATTATTATTATTATTATTATTATTATTATTATTATTATTATTATTATTATTATTATTATTATTATTATTATTATTATTATTATTATTATTATTATTATTATTATTATTATTATTATTATTATTATTATTATTATTATTATTATTATTAAACGTGTAAGGAGTTGTCTAGGATTGAGCTAGGAATTGATTCAAATGTCTCTGCGACGAGTTTTTGACACATTGACTTCTTTGACCGCGAAGGTAATTTGATCGCTGTGAAAACTTACTAAATACTCAACCGCTTTCACTCCACTATTTAGCTTAATTATAGATCGGTCAGTAGTGACTGATTTGTTACAACGTTTTCTAATCTAAGCATCTTTCAAGTTATTATCATGAATTTTCAACATGATTTTATCAATTGTCTAAGGATGCTCACATGTAGTGGTGTCACAGCCAAATTCGAAAAAGTATAGAAAATTTACTTTTTTGAATCAGCAAACGCTTGAAAAAATATTTTTGTTAAGATGTAATATAAGCATAAAAGAACGAATTGACTAGGAGCCTTCTTCTGCGTTTACTGTCTAACCACTCATACTATAGCTAGCTGATGTAAGATGGCGAGTTTTAGTCCGAGTTTCAGTCCGTAGGGTCCCCGGACGCTGTCCTTCAACCCCGCGAAATCCCAACGCCCCGGCTTCAGCCCCGCAAAATTGCGAAATGTCACTTCAATGCTGTGAAATGACATTTATGACTTATTAGAATCAAACGCTGCTATCAAATTAATTTGCTCTATAAAAGTAAGTTATCCCGAGGGAAATAATTTGCATAAACCTCCTTCGTGTAGAAAATACTAAAATTATTAAGTAAACATGTAAAATATTGTTAAACGTACTTATGCTTTTAATTATATGGATCACAAAAAGTCACGTTGCACTGAAATCGGGGGATACTCTCAAAACTTATAAGCAAGCAAAATGTGTTTGAGCTCTATTTTTAGTTATCCAGGTGTTTGCATCTGGGAGTCGTTATCATGCTGCTAAGCTGATGATGGGAGCTACAACACTCCTTAATATTTTAAAATTAGGGATAATACTGCGATTTTTCGACTGTTTGCTCCAGAGGCGCCTTCTCATTTGAACAGCGCGTTTCGAAGCCCTATTTATACTAAATATAAATAAATTACAGTTCTCAGTACTTATAAATAAAATGTGAAGAAATAAAAATAAACCGCCTCCAAAACTAAAAACTAAAAAAATTAAAACAATATTTTTAATATAAAACAAAGAGGATTAATAGACGAAATACAGTTTATGAAGTCGATACCAACTCAGATATTTTAAAAGGGTATATACTTACCATGTAATATCACAATTACAACGATTATATATTTACAACTATAGCAAATATAGAACACAATTTATAGTGAATGACTTGACACACCGACTTCGTAAATCAAAAACATTATTAGGATGTTTTAGTTTATGTTTTTGAAATTGACATTTTTTGTAAATATTTTTTATTTCAACTTCCTACTGAAATACAAGTTACCTACGATTAAAGAATTTTAGCATTAATAGCATACCCTCCCATTATGTGTGCTCCTATTGTTGAGTAAAATTACGTTATCCGTAACCATAGAAGGCAACATTTACCTTCGTCAAATGTTCATAAATCTTGTAAGTATAGGTAGCTATACATTTTGCAACATTTCATAAAGATTTGCCTTGTATAGTTACGGATGAAAACATGGAAGTCAATACATATAACACAGTGTAACGTGTATTTATATACATAAATACAAGTTTTACCTTGTTATCTGTAATAACGTCCGTGTTTTCATCCGAACCGAATTTATATATTCATAAACGACATTCTGATTTGTCTGCTTATTTGGGATATAGTACGTGACAACAAGAAAGCCTTGATCGGTATCTACGTCACGTAAAAGCTATGGATCATCAATATGAGAATTTATGTAGATACATCTTGTAAATGGAGTGAGGCAACCATCCGTAGCAAGTTATCTCTACAAGTTTTGGCGCCAGCGATATTGGGATCATACTAGTCTTTGGATCATTCAACCGTTATATGATTAGTGTCCATTAATTCATTGCTGCTGTTAAATTCATGTTTTAATTACTATAATAAAGTTCTGATCACTGACGCACTAGAATGTGCGTCTCACCTTGCCTTATATGAATACCTATTTCATCAAATGATACATTGCATAAAAATTTAGCTTCGAAAGTTTTAAGATAATATGGGAAAACTTAACTCTTTCTGGTCATAATTTCATTCAAGTACCTTATAAGGTCTATGTATTATACGTATATATAGTATTATATATGGTATATATACAGTAGTATATAAATATATGCAGTAATTTTATACTGATCGATTTTCCGGCGCGTATTGTCAATCTGATCAAATAATCCTATTTTCGTGTGCAATCCCATGTAATTTTCTTTCACTGAAACATTTTGGTTATTTCGGTTTGATTTTGTTCAGTTTTTTGAGCAAACAAAATAAACAAGACATTCAATGAAGTCCTAACTGGAGAATTATTGCTGTTAATAAAATCGAAATATTTTTTTTTTAACAACAGCTAGGCCCCAAAATAAGCATTAGCTTGTCTTTTGGGTACCAAGCGAAGACACCACATACATATAACAGACCCGGTACCAGAATCAATATTCATCATATAAATACTGACCCGACCTGGGATTCGAACCCGGCACCTCCAGATTCATATGCAGGATTGCTACCAACTAGGCTAAGTGATAGTCTTATTAAATTGATATTAATATTATTAAACTAAAATGAATAAAATTAAAATACATAAAAAATAACATAAATTAAAAAAAAAAACGGTTTTTTATTTGAGGCCTAAATTCTATCATCATGCCCAATAAGGGATCAATAGTGTACCTAATCCGGATTTTTAATGATGAAAAAAAATCTATTTTTAAAGGTTGTTCCAACTTAAACAGTATAATCAATACAAAATTTAAAAAATCAGGGTTCCTTGCTTATCAAGCAAATTGGTTTTTGGTAACTGGAAATTGCTTATATTGGTCTCAAAAGCCTATCAACGTATCTTGTTCATAATCATTTTTTTGAAAATGTTTTTAAGCGCTCCTATCTTGGTTTTTCATATTTTTTTAATTAAAAGGTTTAATAGTTAGAACGAAGACACATTGTTAATGACTTCAGGAGCTTGTATGTCGTAAAATATTCACCTAAATAAATAACCTTCTTTCCATTTTCAAAGATCTGTCTAATAATAACCCACACAATGGGAAGGGGGAAAAAACTTTTTTCATCAGTTTATTGTACGCATAGCCATTTCTAAATAATTTAATTTTCAGAATCATTCTG
The DNA here is from genome assembly GCA_949709985.1 of Luffia ferchaultella. NCBI lineage: Eukaryota > Metazoa > Arthropoda > Insecta > Lepidoptera > Psychidae > Luffia > Luffia ferchaultella. The sequence continues at coordinate 6,948,110 of OX453254.1, forward strand.
TATAATTATATGGCGATTCATTTATAAGATATGCTTTCATCAGGATTTATGAAAAAATGGCCGAGATATGATCCTGTGATTTACGGGTCACACAAAAGACAATCGGGATAAAATCATAAGGGTTTTCTTTACGCTATTTGGCTGCGGTATCTTAAAAATTACTAATTGTGTAATCTACTGGACCTCAAATCAAGAAATAATTTTTAGTTAATCATTATCATCACGACAAACAATTTTCAACCTAATTGTACCGACTGATTTCCAGAAACGTGACGACGATGTGCCCGTATTCCTGATGCAGTCCATCGAAGAAATCCGAAGTTACTGCGACAACAAGGCTCTACAAGCAAGACGATCAGTCTCACCCATGCCCAACTAGAATAAGCTAAATTACCTAAATCTAGATTTAATCAGAGTGAATCAGTGGATGAATTCTAAACGGACCAGTTAATAGAATCTAGAATAGAACGCCTAGTCAGCATATCACCGGCATGTATTAAATATAATTTGTCTAAGATTTTTTTTTTGGTTTAGCTTAACATGTTGAAGTTTAATTATGTATCATTACGTGAATTGACTGAATTGACTACTTAAAATATGACGGACAGTCTCTTTTCACGACATATTTTGCGCAGCACGTCCTTCAACGTAAACTTTAAGTTTTGTCGGTGAGTTTATTTTATTAGCAATACGTAAAAAACTAGTTATTATGTGTTTGTAAAATAAAATTGTTGCTTACACAACACTTAACTCATTTAACGACTTCCTAAAGAACCAAAACGCCTGTATAACCCATGTTACTGTAATGAGCGGATGAGGATAAATAGATTGAGTCAAGAAAATTGACGTGCATTTAAGACAAGCTTACCAAAACGAAATTTTCTGTACTACTCTGAGAAAAAGTGACCTATACAAATACATTTAGGTTACCTAAATATTTTTACGGAGGAAAAGTACCTATTGATGCATAGGTATATATTATTAAGACGTCTACTTTAGATTTTACCTCCTTTTTGATGAAGTTTAATTATGAAACTTTTGTGATGTTGTTGAAACCCAAAATATTTTTTTAGAGCTTTAGAGAAGAAAATTACAATTATTAGATAATACAATCTCAAAGAAGAGATCATCGTACATAATTTAAAAATTCATACATACTTCTTAAGTCAGGAACACTGCAGCAGAAAATTTTAAACTTGGTTTCTAAATCACTATTTTAAAAAATATAAACGAAATTCATAAAAACGTTAGTCCGCGAAAGTCAGTTGTTGCCCGGCCACGGGGTTTGATTAAAGCTCCCTACTGATTTCGCCATCTGAAAACCGAAAAACTAAACTTCAAGTCAAACCCAATAATAAGATATTGGATAATTTTTAATGCACAATCATACATTACCTATTTGTCTAGTAAATCTATGAAGTTTCATTTAGATAACAACATAATATAATTAAGTAAAAAATAAATTCAAACAGACGTTTTTGAGTAAGCACGAAACAGTAGATTTTTCAGGGTTTTTTGTTAGCGAACTGATAGCGAATACCAATCACAGAAAAATCATACGTCGAGGCATATACTTACTTAGTATATTTCTAAGTGTACAAAAAATTGTTTTAACATTTATTTAATTAGTACATACTGTAAAAAATTTTCCATGCTAAATAAACGCAAAAAAGTCGTGCGCGAAATCGTTATCTACAGGTTACAATTTAATGAAAATAAAAAGAAAACCTTTATAAAATTGAAATTTCACGTGTTATCTTCCAAATACAATTTTTATGTTTTATTTTTCTATGCAAATTCGTTTGTAATAAAATTTCAAAAATTACCTTATAAACCTATGTACACGCTCGCTGCGTTCAATCGTGCTCTAGCGCTTGTCGACGACGTATAACTTACAGGGGCTTTTAATTTGGGGCTGCGTCACTGCGGTTGGCGTCAGGCGTTTCTATGGTAGGAGTCTTAAAACGATTAACACATTTAGCTTTTTTATAACTATTGCTATTCCACACTCGTTCTTATCTTTTTAATAATAAAAGAAATTATAATTTAGATGACCAAAATTTAGCTACGGTCTCTCTTGATTTTAATCTCAGAAATATTTAAAAAAAAACATAAAATATGATATACCAGATTGAAATGTTGATATTTTACTTCCTCTCTAAAATTATTTTTTGATCTCTATGTGAGCACAAACAAAGTGAACAAACTTTGTTTCAATTATTTTATATGATTTAAGCAAAGTTTGTTCAATTTGTCGAACATCGTATTGTGTTAAAGAAAAACCGTGATATTAATGTTTATTATTAAAGTCACGTTTTCAATAAGACAAAGGCCCTACCAAAACTAAAGACAATTGAATTTCTGTTTGATTGAGTCCCTACATATAAGTTAGTTTCCTGTTATTTCCAACTTCACTTATGTAGTTAAAGGTAAGTCGACCATGTGTTTCACGAGTTGTGCTAGTAATTCCATAAGATTACGCAGCATAGTAAACCAGATGCGGTAAACTTTAGAAGGGTATAATAATTTAAAAAAAAGCATGAGTAGGCGATGCATCCCTTTCGCAGATATACCGTGCCAGCCATTGTAAAAATAAACTTTTTGTCTTAAAAAATTGACTTAGTAAAATATGTTCAATTTAGCGTGCTTGTTAATTCTGATGAAAGACATTTGATTTAATAAATTTCTGGTTGCCCAAAAAAATAAACTAATATGATCCATTTTACATGACAAAAGTTCATAATACCGACATGTTCGTGAAAGTGTATTGAACCATTTTTTTATGAGGTGATTTATTCTTTCCTCCGTGTTAGCATTGTTCTCTTTATATATCTTTAAATGTTTTTTGTCTAACATCAACGTCTTTAGGATATTGTTCCATAAATGTACTAGATTAGAAAATATTGTTTAGTAAAAATTTGTGAAAAGAATTTGTAGGCATCATTGTATATGGATACAATGGCAGCTACAAATTTTAATTTAAAATAAAGCCAAAATAAAATAAATTAGCTACTTTTAGATGTGACATGTGACAGAACGAAAACATCTTTAAAAAAATTTTTATCTTCTTTGTTGTGTGAAATAAATACAATTGTTCACAAAATGTCGACAATTTATTTACTTAATTAAAATACTTGTATACTTATTTAATATTTACGAATCATGTGTAAAACTTTCAACAATTTTTTTTATTAATTATTTATTATGCTATACAGGTAAAACTGAGCTGTGTATATATGAATTTATTTTTGTAAATTAATTGTTAATAAAAACACTGATTTTGAATAACAGGTACGAACTTCTTATCAATACTTAATTTATAACTAGCTTCTTCTTTACTTTGTTCAAATTTCATTCTTCTTTCACATGATTTTAGACGTACATAAAGCAAATGTTATTCACAAGTAGAAATTAGAATTGTACAGAATTTTACAGAATGTTGTTGAAACATACAATTGCCTTCAATGCTAATTTCAAATGTTCTAGATAAAGTGATAAAAAGATTTAATATGTGTCTTCTAGTCAAAACAAAACCAAGTACTTTATTTAGATATAGTTTACGCATGTAATAAGTCAACGTTATTTATGTTATGTTTGCAATGTCTTTAATGGGCACTGCAAATTTCTTGATATATTGTAAAAATTTTAAACCATTTCGATGAATATACAGGTTGAGCTTTTAATGACAAGCTACATTTTAATATAATGACGTTTGATAAAAATCCGTTGGCCGCCTTGTTCCTTTTTAATATCGATCAATAAGAAAATATTAAGTAAAGACCACGTAAACCTTTCCCAAAACTACCCATATACTAGTCACCATTCACGAAAGCACCAGTGTATGTGCACGCGCTCCGCCCACATGCCCCATGCCCCGCCCTTTCGTATGTAAGTAAAAGGTAGCCAAATTTTGTTAAAAAATATTTAGGATATACTTATTGATTATGAATATTTGACCTATATTTTTATTTACGTAATGAGGTCTATTGGTGATACCTAACATCCAGGAAAATTTTGGCTGGTTACTAAAATCTCATCCTGTATATGGGATCTTTAACAGTGTTAGTAAGTAACCATGATTTTTTTTAATTTTTAAATCGACATTACCAAATATAAAAATAATACATTCTCTTAATCTTCTTCTTTCGAAAAGAGAATTCAGAAAAGATAGAAGATGAATTCAGATCAATTGTTGTGGCTCCATCCATATATTGCTAGCGAAAACCTTGTGTTTTGAAAGAGTTGTTTTTTCACATTGTCTTCACAAATTTTACGATCATTTATTTTTTTGAGCTTTGTCACTCCTGAAGATTTTGTAGACATATTTATCTAAGTAATAGGATAAGTAAGAAAAACCGCTATATTTCTTATGTGAAATGTACATAGATAATATTACATCAATTTGAATTGTTTCAGATTTTTGGAACTGCAATCTAAGCGCAAAAAACAGTCAAATTTTCAAAATTTTTGAGTGTAACTGAAACATAAAAGTGAATGAATTAGTACTGTCATATTTTACACGACTATTTTATATAAAAAAGTTTCAACTGGACATTTGAAATTTTGCCTATTTTGAATTGATTGATTTCGAAATATGTGAGGGCCAACATGATGCATAATAAATATTTCAAAATTTATATTTCTACGTAACACGATTTGTGAGGTAAATGTCTGTGACAGACAGACAACCGATTGATCTTATATGACTTTCTTTTTCACCTTAGAGATTCGGAACCATTAAAAACTAATGAACGTCATTAAACGTCAAAATACGACAAAACATATACCTACTGTAACTTAGGTACATACTATGTTATACTCTTTCGTGAACAGTGAAAGTAAAATATAAGTGAAGTTGTCAAAAACTCTTGGAACAATTTATACATGATATAATATGCTTACAAGACATTGCAATAGGTAATTTATGCTATAAAAAATTGTATTTCATTAGTTTTAGCGTTGAAAAAAATTTCAAAGACAAGTGTATTAAAAAATAATCATTAAAAATTAAATTAATTATTGATACATAAAACAATAAAATTCTGACAATGTTTGTTGTAATGTAATTTATATGAATTATAGATCACCGGATCATATTGACTTTGTTTGTAAATAAAATAAGTCAAGAATAAACAGAATAAACAATAAAATATTTTTTAATAATGGCAAATTTAAATATTATATTTTCCATTCATCTTATATTTATATTTATAAATATAAATACTCTTTTCATATTTTTGTTCGTTATGTTATTACAAACATTTTGTATAATAAATAAACGTCTTCTCCATATTCTAGTCAGTATTGCCAAAGAGTCATATTTGTATATTAAGTATTAAATATTTTATTTTGACTACAAAATGTTTTATTTTATTTATTTGAATATTTATCTATCTACATAAAAAGAAATGTACCTACTGCCTGGCTGCATTTAATAATTGACTGATTATCAACGAAACCACGAAGCTATAATAATAATAATAATAATAAAGTTAGCCTAGTGGGTAGCGACCCTGCCTACGAAGCTGGAGGTCCCGGGTTCGAATCCCAGGTCGGGTCAGTATTTACATGATGAATATTGATACTGGTATCGGGTCTTGGTTGTTATATGTATGTGGTGTCTTCGCTTGGTACCCAAAACACAAGCTAATGCTTACTTTGGGGCGTAGACGTTGTTGTAATGTCTACGTTATTATTATTATTAAATGACTGGCAAATAAATATTTAGATGAATTGGACGTTGTTACGCAAAAATGATCTAACCCACAAACGCCATAAACTGAGATACTTCATCCAAACTAATCAGAAAGCATTATATTTTATTATGCAAAAATGTTCCATCTGGTTTTCATACAAAAAATGACGGTTTTTATACTTCTATCCAACCCACATTTCGTATTTGGCAGTAACACAAAACGCAAAACTAATCCAAGATGTTAGGATCATTATTACAATATTTACAATTTCAATTCGCCATAGTTATATTTTAATGTAATCATGATTCAAGCTGCTTGGAACATTTTTGCTTATTTAGGTCATGAATGAACTTCATAACAAAGGAATTAGCATATTTGATCCAAACGGACTGGATCGTTTTTGCTTATTTGGACTAAGAAAAATAGTATAATACGAATATATTTATCTTGAAGGTTTTGGGGCTACTCCAGATTTCATTATTGAACAGGATGATGAGCTTGATCTTGTATAATCATGGAAGAGAACTCTGAACCTAAAAATGATTATTTTTTCCAATAGTGAATCATTACATTTAATTTTAGGCATACCGTTGTAGTAACTATGTTCTGAGAGTAGTAAAAAGTGATTTTTTGTTTAAATAAAAAGGAATGAAACACTATTGCGTTTTATTTTATGTAACATAGTAAATTTGCGAAAATGACCCAATCCAATATTTTTTTGAAAATCTGTTGAATTAGATGTTTCATATTCAATAACTTTATAAAAATAAAATGTTTTTTATGTATTTGTTCAGTTGCATTAAAATTTATTTTTGTTTGAATTACTGTCATTTTTTTATCATTCATTTTACTTTAGGCGCCGATTTCTCACTAAGCTAATTTTGTGGATTCGATCATTTTTGCGTAACAACGTCCAATTATTCATGACTAAAAGGCAACCCTAACGTTACACGTGTCAACAGAAATTGATAAATTAGCTTCAGCTTCTGTTCTCCACATGAACCGAAATGTATAACTAATAAACAAACATATCTGTTTCTACTGTTCTTATAACTAAATTATTGTCAGTGATCTAACTTTAGATAGGAAAATTTAATTTACATAACTCTATTTATTTACACAGTATAGAATGCGCGTTGTGCTTATAAACGTGATACCAGCTAAGTCTGCTAATCTACATTAAGCCTCTTCGATTCACGTCAATGCCCCGACGAGCTAGTCCCTGTTACATCGTGAAGCACGACACACTACGTATTAAGATTCTAGTATAAATTCCATAACAAATCTTGTAAGAAAGTAATACAGTCATTCATTACCGAAAATATACAGTTTATTTAAACACTCCCATAACCACGAATGGGATACTCAATATCCCATAATCTATTACTGGCGCAGTCGGTAAAATGAATATGTGTACATAGAGGCAGAAAGTTCAAGCGTCGCAACGTGGTTTATTCGTGAAGAAAAGATCGGACACCAGTAAAATTATGATAAAAAGAAGAACAATATCAAACACTGCAATGAAGCTATCTTGCTACAATACTATATCACTGCAGTCTTATAACTTGATAATTCACTGTAATGAATATTAACAATGAATTAAAGCCGAAGCTGTGAATATTATATCATTACTACAATATCAACAATCAAGAAATAAAAACAATTTCACTATCAAATCAACTTCGAGAATATTAAGAAGTTTCAACACCAAGATTTGGCAAACATAGATGTGATACCCCCAAACCACATAATATATGGTACAACTATTCCCCTGTACTTATTCATATTAAGTGCCTGTTTACTCGGTTTACCCATATACCTCCTTCGGAGAAGATACAATTCTGATACCAACCACGAAAATGAAACATCCCGAACACTTGAGGACAACAAAGCAGCAATATTTGCATTAAACATGGGCAAATAATTGCTCATCTCAAAGGGGAGATGATACCAGCTGACTCTGCTAACCTAGTTTGAGCCTCTTCAATTAACGTCAATGCACCGTCAGCGAGAACGCAACGGCAAGTGCATCGAGCCCCAACGAGCTAGTCGCTGCTACATCGTGAAGCGCGACACACTACGTGTTAAGATTCTAGCATTAATTCCATAACGAATCATGCAAGAAAGTAATACATTCATTCATAATCGAATATACATAGTTTATTTAAACACTCCCATAACCACTAGTGGGATAGGTACTCAATATCCCATCATGTATTACTAACGTCTGAGTCATGAAAACAAAATCGACATGGCAGATAAAAGTACCTAGTTAACTAATATATATGTTTTGATTCCGCACAAAATGAGTATTTAACCGACGACCGCTTAGCCTAGTGAGCAGCGACCCTGCCTGCGAAGCTGGAGGTCCCGGATTCGAATCCCAAGTCGGGTTAACGTTTATATGATGAATAATAATACTGGCACCGGGTCTTGGTTGTTATATGTATGTGATGGTATGCTTACGCTATGCTACGCTTGGTACCCAAAATACAAGCTAATGCTTAGTTTGGGACCTAGATGTTGTTGTGATTGTGTGTGTTATTATTATTATTATAAAACGAAAGTATATACATGGACATGTTTTGTTACATTTTAAGTATTATCTATGCATTAAAAATTACATTTAAAAAATAGAAATTATCTTAATAAAAATTTTTACCCAAAAGAATTCTCAGTAAAGCTTGGTTACTAAGTCAAACGGAAATACGATATTATACGCACAAGAAAGAGACAACATCCGGTGTAACAAGGAAGGACACGCCAAAATGTTTCTGAGAGAACATAAACCACCTAATACTAGGCAACTTCTAGAACTAAACAGGAAACAATGAAGATTAATCACAGGCGCATTGTCTGGTTACTTCAATACTCACAGAGACACCGCTATGTAAATCATGTGGTGTTGCAGAAGAGACAATGCTACACATCCTCTGCGAATGTAATGCACTAGGGGCATCGCGCATGAAACATCTGGGGATATGCAATTCCAAACTGAATGATTTCTGGAACCTACAAATTATACTAACTGAATGACCGAGTGGTTAGAGACTCTAACCTCGGAGCCAGAGGTTCTAAAAATTATGACTTGAATAGCAAACCTCGTGGTCATCCGGACACTTTGGTCAACAATGATGAATTGAAGGCGATTGTGAGAGCTGATATGATACTCAAACTAGAGCTGAACTAGCAGCAGCTTTTGATGTTAACATCAAAACAATATTGGACCATTTGTGAGAAATTGGCAAAGTAAAAAAGCTTGCTAGATGGGTACCCTACGAACTTAATGATCGCAAGCGCAACGTACACATCGAGACTTACCTCGCGTTGCTCATCAAGCACAGAAATGACGGAATTTTGAACCGGATTGTTACCTGTAATGAAAAATGGATTCTGTCCGACAATCGAAAGCGCTCAGCAAGTTGGTTAGATCCTGGTTCAGCACCAAAGCGATGTGGTAAACGAAAAATAACCCCTAAAAAGGTGATGGTCACTGTTTGGTGACATTGGTTTTACAAAATGGTATGAGCATTACTGCAGATGTGTACTGTGAAGAACTGAAGACAATGATGGAGAAGCTGACACGTCTGCGACCAGCTTTGGTCAATCGGTCGTCCCCGCTGCTCCTTCACGACAACGCGCGACCTCATACTGCACAACAAACAGTCTCCAAGCTGCTGAGTTGGGGTCGAAAGTTCTCCCTCATCAGCCATACTCACTAGACCTAGCACCTACCAACTATTACTTTTTTCAAAATTTGGATAACGTTTCAACGGCAAAAAAATTAAATTCCCGAGAGACAGTACAAAATGCCTTTGAAGAATTTGTTGCCTCCCGTCCAGTTAATTTTTACAAGAAGGGCATCAATAACCTGCCACTGCGTTGGCAAAGATGCATCGATTGCACGGGTGATTACTTTGAATAACATAAATAAAGATGCTTGAAAAAAAAATACTTTAACTTATTTCATACAAAACGGCAACTACATAGGTTAAGACCTAATATGTGTATATATTATAAATAATATATTAGTACGTATAACAATTGTCTAGTAACCCATAACACAAGCATATTACTTGCTTACTTTGGGACTAGATGGCATTGTGTGGGATGTCCCATGTATTATTATTTTATTACAATATAGCCAAATCATACACTACATGCAAAGTGTATTTGAGAATGATTATTAGTAGGGTCAAAGGATGAAGACCCAATAGATCTAAATAGATCCCAAACCCACCCTAATTAATTAAGTTGAGACGATAGCGTATTCCAATGCATGCGCTATATCTGAAAATATTAGTTAAGAAACTAAAATTAAATATAAATTACGTATTTTATTTATTTTAATTAAAATCTGGAAGGCGATGAAAATAGTAAAATGAAATTTCGTAACACAGGCTCATTACTCCAACACCAATCCGAATATAAAACTTTAACTAACTCGCTAAATTAGTAATTAGATTTCGCACATCCGGAGTGAAGTTGACACAAATTTTGTAACATGAAATTCTGTTGTTTTATGACATTAATTCGATTTGTTTTATAACTTACTACGTACATGCCATACAATTATTCAGCAACGTTACTTTCCAGGGACATCTATGATTTCTCGGTCGGCCGCAGGAAAAATTATAATCGTCCTTTTCTGTTGTAATTGAGTTTTATACGAGTAAATTTTAGTATAAATGATTTTCACTTTTCTAATCTGTATTTTGATTTTCGCACTCATACACTTTTAGCAAATTTAAATCGGAACCGGTTAGATTTACAAATTGTGGCCGACGCGGAGCATAGCAAAGCCTTTATAGTTACGTTTTTTTTTAGTACAATACAGAACACTTTTTAATTGACTAACCTTACGATTGTACTGAGATTGAATTTCAGTAAAATTAAAATATGACTAATTTCCGTATAGATCAGTGGCATTGTGAATTAAAACAATAAAATGAATTTGCATTACAATAGATTTTTTAGTAAAATCTTAGTAAAATTATAATTTTACTGATTTCATAATTTTATGGTAACAATAACAATTTCGCTTTGAGCAATAATTTATAGTAATTTCGTGTTCATATAAAAACTATATACTATTGTAACATCTTAGTCTACATTACAATTAAATATGTATAAATTACAATCTTTTATTTAATTATTTGATTAAATTACCTTGAAAATTATAAAAAAGTTATGTAATTTATCCGCCATATAATGTTGCAAGTAATAAATACATACGAGTATAAAAATTATTATTATTGGGTATAACATATAACAGAACTAGGCTATTTAAATACATTCTTTTTTTTTACATGTAACACAAATATCTGTTACATAACTAAATACGAAATATGTATAGAATTGAGAATTATATGAAAATATTGTAATTCCAGTGTAAATTTTTGTAAAACAAATCTTATCGTATATCGTTACCCTGAGTTTTTACGAGTTTAAGCAGGTGTAAAAAAAACCATGCCAACACACTGAAAAAAAAATTAGTACTTCAATGGACAAGTAAACGATTTTTTTTATTAGTTAAATAAAAGTACGTTTTTCACCTTAGATTTCACTATGATTTCTTTTTCTAACACGTTTAGCGCTTTTACAATTAATTATTAAAGTGGTGTAAAATAGACCCCGCCTCCATTTTCTCTTGCAGCCGGTACATATCGCGTTCGACTACTTTACTAGCGCCGAACGAACTTGAGAGCGTTGTATTGAGGTAAGTATTTCTTTACAGATAATATTTTTTTTTTTTTTTTTTAATTTATTTAGAAACAAACAGTCATTTACATCTATGTTCATACAAAAATAACTTAATGTAGACTTGGAGTTTCCTATATAATTAACATAAATAACTTAGCCGTGGTCCACCTACTCGACTGAAAAACAATAAATAAATAAACTGATCTTAATCTTTATCTCCTTCAGTAAATGCCGACTTAATACATTTTTTAAAGACAGCTAAGGAATTACTAAAAATATCAACATTGCCAAACCTATGATTGTAAACTTCACACGCACGTCTAACAAATGAATTTCGGGTATGTCTACTTTTTGATGTATTTATAGAAAATAGGTTCATCTTTCGACAACTTCTTTCTCGCTTACGAGGTACTCTAAAAGAAATTCTGGATAAAAGTGCTGGAGCATCAATGTAATTGTTTAAAATCTTGTATAGTAAATTTACATCAACAAAGACGCGTCGATCTGAAAGCAATTCTATTCTGTACCGCTCAGCGCTAGACTGATAATCTGTGTATGTATTTCCACATCTGTAATCTAATTGCTTAACAAATTTTTTCTGAAGATTTTCTAGTCTATCTATGTGAATATTATACTGGGGGCACCAAACAGAACAACCGAACTCTAGACGACTTCGAACATAACTAATATAGAATATGTACAAATAAAAAACGTTATAAATACTACATTTTACCTCAGAAAAAAGTTAGGTCGCGTTTTGAAGAGGGACGATTACTTGTAGGTACTGGAAATTAATTAATTTTTTTTTTAAATTCGTTCCAGTACAAGTAATCGACTTTGTTGCGAAGATCATTTGGTGGTAAGTCAACATTATACTACATATTATACTAATGTATTTCTGAATACCTATTATATATTGGTTCCCGTTGGCATACAGGGTTATTACTATATGTTATAAACGGTTATTAGAAAAAATTGATATTGTCATAATAAATATTCCGAGGTGTCTTTTGCTTCATACACGTGATTTGACAATTTTGACCGATGTTAGTAGGTATGAACGGGTAAGGTTCAGTTAGTAATGAATACATGTCGAAAAAAATATTGATACTTCTTAACTTTTATTAATTTGTTTTTCAGCTTAGTAATGTTGAAAAATGTATGTATTAAGTATTATGTGGTATATTAGTAATCGGCCTCGTCGTTCGGCGCTAGTGACATATGCGAACCTCCGCGCACGATATCGAATAAGTACAGTTCCAATCAAACATTATGGTGGATGTGAACATAGGTACAAGTTGCGTCGCAGTAACCAGTTTTAGGTGTAGCGTAACGCAGTGGAGCGAGGGGTATATGACTGTACACCTGCGCCTGCGCAAGCACGCTTATAGCGTTGTATTCCGATTCGCCATAAAATTTGAGGCGAACTATATCCGCGGAGCGGTGTTATTTTTTATGAAATTCAAACGGTCATATCTTTGTGTGACTTGAAACAAAAACTGTTGTATTTGTAGAAATAAATTCTAATGAACGGTTAAACAAAAACTGCAATTATTGTTTTTTAGTACTTCTCCATTAAACCGATGCGCATCCACCGTCACTTGTAATGTGAACACTTCACAGCTGCGAGTCGCTTTCATTTGCCTTAATCTGCCGATTTCATGGGCACCCCACATTGGCAAAGGGTCTGAAGATGCAGTGGGAAGACAGAGCGACGACTCTTCGAAACGTACTTTAGGACGCAGCGATCTTGTTGTGCAAACCTGGGTAGGAAAACTGCCATGTATTCATTGGTTTCTACTACAGAGGGTTAGGTGCGAGTTTAATTATAAAAGATTGTTAACGTTACTACGGCGTTAATCGTTCACAGGCTGAACGAAACGTATTCTGTGGTTTTCGTATTCGTTGTAATTTTTTACTTCTGCTTCGGCACACCAACGCTAACGCGGGTATCAGTGTAGGTAGAGTCGCTCACCTAAATTTTCAAATTCACAACAAGACATATTCTCCTTTGAAATTACTTATTAAATTGCTTCTAAAAGTGTATAAAAATGGAGTCTCCACGTTCGTTCTCTGTTTGAAGAATGTTGTTAACAGCTCAGGCACACGGTCACAATAATCTTATATGAAACCAACAAGGGAGATGTCGTGCAGTCTTCATAAAAATAATGTAATATTATATAAAATACCAAGTGATTTGAATAAAATATTTTAGTTAGTTATTGTGTATTTCCATATATAAAGCTGCTTGCTATGTTTAAAAATATTGTTATTTTTTTAATAAATCCAAGTAATATCTTAAATTTTATTATTTCCATCAAATAAGGTAATATGTCTACGTGGCATCTTTAAACAAACACATTTAATAAAAAATTATAGGTAAGAAAGTAGCCCAGATAACCGAAAGCTCTTTTTTCGCCAAACCTAACTTCAAAGCAGTGATTTAAAAAAATGTCTTAATTATATCACTATTTCCATTAGTTTAGTTTCCTTCCAAACACTATATACATTGTAGCTTGTCTTTTTTGCGTAGTGAACAAAATAAAATCTTGGGAAATTTTAAACAAACAAAATGAATTTGTAATACTATACAAGAGACAATTTCACAAAATATATCAAAATTCTGATCGCTTACAAACTTCGTTTACACGAGCTATGTGGTGTTTTAGATATTTTGTCATTGCAGACAACACTTTTACGTGGAGGAACGGATCATATTTACGGATTTACGTATCTAAAATATAAATAATTTCTTACTCTATCACGATGTACTGCTTTGGGACTTGTACTGCCCTGCTGCGCTGCTCGGGGATTGTACTGCACAGTGGGAAGCTTAGTTTGTATTGTGCCGTGTCCCGACCTGGCTAAAGATAAATTGAAAATTTAAAAAAACCGGCGAAATGCATATTGGACACGCATCAACTTACAGTTTCGAGGCCTTTATTCACCACCAATCTTATTGGCATTTGAATCTATTCAACACAATTAAAACAGTTTCGTGAAAAATAATAATAATAATGTATACATCACAACAACGCCTATGCCCCAAACTAAGTATTAGCTTGTGTTTTGGGTACCAAGCGAAGACACCACATACATACAACAACCAAGACCCGGTGCCAGTATATTCATCACACAAATACTGACCCGACCTGGGATTCGAACCCAGGACCTCCAGCTTCGTAAGTAGGGTCGCTACCCACAAGACTAAGCAGTCGTCAAAATTTTTATTAATCCTAGATAGTCATTATGAAGTTTCAAGTTAGTTCATACTATTATTATAATTATGAACTCTTTCAGATTTTTCGGAACAGTGGTCCTAGATTTAGTTAGGGGGACATACATTCACGTTAAGATATCCCTATAACTGGATATTTGATTAACAGAATTATTTTTTTTTAACTATCAAGAACATGATTTAAAAGCAACTATTCAACGACACGAGTGAAGGAGGAGTTTAAAATACTTTTTTTTACTCTCACTGTGCATGCCTTTAAAAGCATACTAAATTACAAAATTGCATAAGCAAACCGAATTTCAGCTTTACCACAGCACTAATAGCCTGTGAGTGAAATAGCTCTGACATATAGACAAGCAGACAGACGAAGTCGAGAAACTATAAATGTTCTTTGTTGGAATATGGTGTCATAAAGTACTATAAAATACATGCATTCAATTTTAATTTAAAAACTCCAACTTATATAGGATGTTTATAATGATATCAACTTTTTTCGTTTTTTGAATTTCCCTAGAAACTTGGTAAGAATTTGAGTCGTTTATTGTTCTACTTGATACAGTTAAATGTAAAGATTTTACCACTTACTGTTTTGCTTTGTTGGAATTTTATTGAAGCAGAATATTTTTCGTAAGTTTCTTATGACGAAGGAAAGAAGATCGAAAGCGTAAGAACCGTACACCAGCGGGTCCATGCAAGAGTTGGAGATGGCCATCATGAAAGAAAGGTCTTGAATGTGAGCCGACACGTGTTCCGCTGACTGACGATCTAACATGTACCTATTGGAAGACAAAAAGACATAGAATAATAAAGCAGGTAGCAATTATTATAGCAGAATAGAGTGGGCGGTGTCGGTTTTCACTGTGAAAGTAGAGCAACTCGATCATGCGTGTGTGAGAACGCGTGAAGAGATTACACCCCTTGACAGTAATAATTCCCCTGCAAGTTCTTATACAAAAATTGCAGTGAAAACTGAATGCTCCTACAATTAAATTAATGCTGTCTCGATAAAATAAATATGAATAGATTATAATGGGTAAGGTGCGGAAAAGTAAGATTAATATAATGCTTCTAGCTTCTAGTTCGAATTACACCGCTTAATTAACTTACACTGTCATCTGTTATGAATTCATAGAACTAACAAATAAATACACTCTATTGTTGCATTATAGACATTTAATATGCAACAACAAATATTGATCATTAATCGAGATAAAAACTGCCCTATCTTTTAAGTTGGTCCAACTTACACATAGTTACAAAATTTCATCAAAATCGGTTGAGTAGTTTCGGAGATTAGTCCGGACAAACAGACAGACATACAAATACCTATAGAAATAAATAGTAGCTCTTGTCACCCCTGACAACCCCCATTTAATGTTTTCAAAGTTTTATTGAAATCGGTTCCGCTGTTTCGAAGAATAGCTAGAACAGACAGACAAGCAGACAGACGAAACGAAATTTATGTCATTCTTCCTGACAACACTTCACATCTGCAGAATTTATGATTAAAATCGGTTCAACCGTTTAGGAGAATAATACGTACAAATAGACAAACACACAAACAAAAAGTAACCCATCTATGTCACTCCTGATAACTTTTTTCTTATGTGTGCAAAATTTCATTGAAATCGTCCAGTAGTTTTTGAGTTTATTTATTACAAAAATACAAATCTTTCCTCTTTATAATATTAGTGTAGATAAAATAAAATGTTAGAAAATATGTAGTTTCCGCTCAGCATTTAGTGAAAAATCAAAGTTAGAAATTCCACTTCGTAGCGTCCCAAATTAAAAACACTTTTCTTTAGTGAATGAGCCAAGCTGAATTTTTCTCACTCAATAGTTTTAAGAAATAAAACCCCGCTTTTAGAGTTGGTGAGATGAAAAGTTCATTCACAGCTTTGACATTATAAATAACGAGCTAAGTTCAATGATTTTTTTCAGAAGCGGAGAGTTCATAACTTATTCAATTGATTCATTTTCGGAGTTTAAAATCTGCAAATCGTCTTTAGCAATTACAGTCTGTTGTCATGCCTTTAAATAAGGACGATAACAATGCTGACGATGATACGTAATAAAAACATACCGCAAAAATGTTATTGCAAATTATATTTTTGCCTGTGTTAAAGGCCTGGTTTTCATGATTCGCGAATATATATTTAGTTTATATAAAGCTAGACGCATATTTGTTACATTTAAGGGTGTTATCAGAGAAACAGCTTTTATTGCGGTACATTTTTTCTGCAAAGTTCCTCAAATACAATGGTTACATAAACAACAAATAAAATAATTAAAATTACATAATTAACAAATATGTTTTATGGCGATTGTAGATAATTAAGGGGAAAAGATGCAGGTTAAACAATTCCCTTGCCACTGATTTCTTTGGCTCAGGGGGAAAAATGAATACGCGTTTCCATGTAAAATATATCTTTTTCATCTTAGGAAGAATTTTCAGGGTGACTTGATGATCTATTAGGAGACCGAAATTGCATCCATTCCATTTCATCAGCCTATTACACCCCACTGCAGGGGCTTAGGCCTCCCCCAGGGTGAGGGGAAACTTGGAGCTTAATCCACCACGCTGCTCCAATGTGGGTTGGTGGATTGTAACGACCGCCATCTATTGACAGTAGCCGGGACCGGCGACCAAAATTAAATGCGAGCAATCGAGCAAATCGGTTCATCACGTCTTTGATGTGTCATAATAACGATTCATAGAGGATTCAACTCATATGTAGGTAAATAACACACATATATATAAAAAGGTTTTGAAAAAGGTTTCGCCACAAGCATAGAGCATTTCATTTTTACCGTATTCGAATGCTCTATGGCCATAAGGAACACATGAACAGTAAAAAAACATACTTTATACAATAATTATTTATGATATTAAAATAGTTAAAAAAAACTTATACGAAGAATAATATTTTTGCCCAAACCATGGAACCAATAGGTACTTCTTACAACTGAAATGTCATCTCTTTAATATCATTCCATGGCCCAGCCAATCTGTATTTGATTGTTATGACAAATACTTACCATAAAGTCATGGTGGCGTATGGAAGCCAGCAACAAGCAAACACGGTGACAATGGTTAGTGTCATACGTAGCGTACGACGTCGGGCCCTCGCCAATGGCCTCTCGTCTGACCTACGGAGACGCACTCGTCCTGGTTCACTGCTCGCCCAATTAGCTGTTGGCATAAATGTACATAGAGATGCCACGTTCGCGTCGTGACAACAAAAATATGAGCAAAAAATATAAGCCACAACCTAAATTTGATGACCTTTGATGTTTTGATATGGCCCTGTGAAGTAGAATTTAGTGGTACGTACATGTGAAATTCGTACTCGAAATATAAATCATCATCATCAGCCCATTTTTACCCCACTGCAGGGGCTTAGGCCTCCCCCATGGTGAGGAGGGGGGTTTGGAGCTTAAATCCACCACGCTACTCCACTGCGGGTTGGGGATTGTAACGACCGCCATCTATTGACAGCGTCCGGGACCGACTGCTTAACGTGGTCTCCGAGACACAGAGTCAGTGATTGTTAATGTACTTAAGTCAGAAAAACTCATTGGTACACGCCCGGATTCGACCCATGGTCTCATAAATTTGAGACACGTTCGTTGCGCTCTGGGCTATCACGACAACACGACAACGAAATATAAATAAACATTGTGAAATTACATTTCATGTGTAATTTAGGAAAATGATTAAAGGAAATAACGATAATGACAAAAGATCATATTTTGTCATTATCTTTGTTTCTGTCGTTTCTCTGAGTGTATCATTTTGCTCGAGTTTCCGAAAACAAAAGCCTTGATTACACGTACCGAGTAAAATGGCGAGACAGTACTCTCGGCCGAGTGCTCGGTACGTCTAAACACATCACCGAGTGCTCGGCCGAGCGCTCGGCCGAGACAGAGGGCGAGACAGTCACTCGACCCTAATCTTTTTACTAGACCGAGTGCCCACCCCCGCGCTACCCCGCACTGACTCGCTCGCTCGCTCGGCATGTATAAACATGCACTCGGTCAGTGTGCACTCGCCACTCGGCACATTAAATTAATTTTTTTAAAGGTCCATGTTGTGAGCATGCTTCAAAAGTGAAATGACTCGCCTCCAAAAACTAAAATACGTGTAAACACTACTCGCAAGTCGCTGCTGTCTCGGCCTAGTACAATTTCACTGTCTCTCTCGTTTACTCGGTACGTGTAATCAAGGCTTAAGGCAGGTGGGGTGTATTACATCACTGTGATGTTTGTTCATGTATATTTTTATTCTAAATATTATAAAAATGGCTTTCTATTTTTTATATGTAAGTGGCCAGTTCCGGAAACTTTAAGTATGCCCTACGTATTAATATCTTCGAATTATAAGTCCTTCGAAATACTTATTATAGGTAGTCAACATTTATCTTAGATAATTTAGGAAAAGTACTAATAAATAAAATAAAAACTAATTAAAAACTAAGATTAACTACTTATAAAAAATATACAATATAGTCTACAAATTAAAAATTATATCTAATTATATGCAATTAAAATGCAATCTAATAACCCACCCCTTGTCGCCCCCGGCGCAAAGGTGCCCAGTCGCATTATTGCTACATTGAATGGCAATGGACAATCTCTGTGCCAGGAAGGACCCGGAGCGGGAGCCAAAACTCTTGTCTCTCAAACGACAGGGAAAAAAGAATTTATGTGTCCATATAAATAGGCGATTAAATAAAATTTATTATAAGTCAATAAGTTTATATACTGGAATATGAACAAAATAGTAATAAACATATACAACCAAAATTTAAAAATAAAAATCGCTTAAGTGCTGGCCAAACTCGTGTTATATAACGTATTATAAAGTATTTATACACGTATTAATAAGTATTGATTTAAAAGATTCCTAGAATGTTTGTAAGTATAATAATTATAGCGATAACTAATAAGAAATTCATAGTGAATAAATACCACAGCTACCAATTCATCCGTTGGGTTATACTTAAAAAAAAAATGTATTACTGATCATAAGAATGTGATTAATGTGAAATGAAATGCAATATGTTTATTTGCCATTATGATTTTACACAAAAACTTAAACTGACCATCACACTAGGCGTCGCCTGTCCTGTGAGGGTAAATATAAAATGTCTACAAATAACATTTCCCCTTTTTGTGATTATAAAACGTATATAGTAGGTATATAGTTGGGTTTAAAAACGCTCGTAATAGTCGGGGAGCCCATGGCCAAAAATTGCTACGGGTTTCTAAAAACTTGTACTAAAAGCTCCTACTAAGTTGTAGGAGCTACATAAGAAATACGGAACACCGTCAATCTTTATCGTGTGTACACCACCACCAGTATACACCAGGTTCGGCTGAACTTAGTGCAAACTATAAAGCGTGTTGTGCTTATCAAAGCTAACAAAAAGTTTCAATTAAGCAGATAGAGCAAACTAACGGCTATCGAAAAAAAACATGTTTACAGTCCCACACTTACCTTTTTTTTATAGAAAATAAGAAAAACACTAATACGGAATTACTATATGAAAGTAATACAATTTTATTTAATTAAGTTCATTTTCTAACTTAAGAAAACACCGCAAGACTGTCTCGCGAATCGCAAACTTAGAGAAACACTACCTCTGAAACAGCTGATAAGGTTCATGACCGACTGTTCTTTGAATTGAAATGTTAGTTGAATTTTCTGTTATAAAATCATTTATAAATTGGCGGTGGTAGACCAGCTGTCTCGGAATAGTATTAGATATGTTTATGTGAGCAAGCATTTGGATTGTCCATATTGTAAATGTTCTTTCTCGGTAACCTTTAGTTTACCTTTAGTTTAGTTTAGGCCACCTGATTACCTGAAACTTTTTTCAAGTAGTTTTAAGCTGTACGCGTTGTTTAAGTTTGAACTACATTCAGACGAACACGGTGTATAGTTTACCCTTATAGTTTTCTAAAATTGGTCAAATCACACCATATCGAGTTTTATAGGAGAACGAATCAACTTATTCCGTTAACAGCACTAATTTTTAAGTCACTTATGTAAGTTTGAAGAAATACATAGTTGAAAAGTTCATCTGCAGGTAATGAAATACCAACCTAATATTTCTGTAGAATTTTTCGATATTTTGCAGAATATGCACGTATAGCACACTGTGATGATGAACAGTGGAAGGAAGTACACCGCGCATAGACAAAATACGTTGTACGCTATTTCGTGCTTTGGATTCTGGAAAGCGTCAAACGATACACACTGTACGAATTGCGGCACTTTTGGATGCGCCATCACTCGAAATACTAAGCTCTGAAACAAAATATGGTCATAAATGTGTAATAGCTATTATGGTTTAAAATCATTGATAAACTTTTATTTCAAAAAAATATTTACATAGGTATAAATACATAGGTATAAAATATATAATTTCACATGAAAATATGAAATAGCTTAAAAAATCGATTGCAAGTCAAATCCTAAGCAACAAGAGTTCCATAGCCACAGTTGCACTTTAACATCGAAGTTTTTATTATTTTTTGATTTACTAAAGTAACCTACTAGTCCTGCAGATTACATTATTTATTTATTTATTGCAACATTAAAATTATGTTCATAACACATAGTACAGTTCTTTTTTATTTACATAATTTGTTACCTAACAAACATAATAATTGTAAGTGTCGGTAATATATTTATGTATTATATTATATATATTTTATTTTTCTTTTTCGATATTATCATACAATTACGAGTATAAGGTGTACTATTCTAGTACATACTTGTGGTAAACTGCACAGCAAAGCCATCAGCCAGGCACAAGCTAGCATATTTCTATTTCTTTTCCTAGCGATCAGTAATCTCAATGGATATAAAACGGCAAAAAATCTGAAAATTAAAGTCCATCTTTATATGCTTTTATTAACATTCTTCGAGAATGTGTGTGTATATATATTTCTTTATGACATGCTCTGTGACCTAAACAGGTCGATGGATTTTAACTTATAAGGTGTGGTTAAATTCTACGTGGTTTATGCTATGACCCTAAGGGCCATAATATTGTCCAATAACATATATTAATTTGAATTAATCTGTTGCAACTTCACCTGTCCAGAGATATACAGATGAGTACGTTTGAAGAGAGGTAGACACCGAAAGCTCGCAGGACTAAAAATATTTTACAGGCCACGTTGCCGACCAACCACGCATTCGTCATCCTCCAGGCAATCTAAAATAAAAAAGTCTTTTTAGGTACTTTTTGTTAATAAATCAACAGTTCTTAGGTCTTAAAATATTCGGTCGCAATTTCATTTTGCGTTTATATGCATCACAATGACGTTACATATCGTTTAAGGTTTAAAACCAAACTGTATGTAATGTTCATTGTGTATCACGTATTTATTACATTTTCGGGAAAAAGGATTGGAGGAGGTGGAATATAATGAGGATGGAGAGGGGAGTCATGGATATAAAACGGGGTGTAGGTCAAGATGCATTTTATAAAATTTTTACAAAGCTGTTTTTGCTCATGGCTTGCTGTTGCTTGGGGAGTATGTACAGATCCAATATCATGCATAATCAATATGGCTTTTATGAAGCATTGTCCAAAAATACGGAAATTAATTACATTATTAATTAATTTCTGAAATTCCAAGAACCGTCGACTCTTTAATTAAAAGACCTTGAGATTAAATAAAGAATTCCATTCAAAATATTTCTTAGTATCTACTATCTATTATCTAATAACAACATTTGTAAAATATCTTTTATGTAGATAAAATCATTTCATTGATTTTGTTTCCCAGTTTTTGCGGCCTTTTTCCTTGAAAGCTTTTAGTTGAAACATTATACTTGGGCTTAGGTTAGACCGTTATACACTTCTGTATCCTTGCTTAGGGAAGTGCAACGTCATCCACCCTAATGGCGCTGGAAAGGGCGCAAAGACCTGCTCTAAAAGTAACATTGACAAAACCCTTTAGGTATTCTACAGTGGATTCGTTCAGACATACTTAAGTTCTTAGCTTCCGAAGACTATTGCTTGAGGGTGAGTGTGCACGTGGGTAAGTCCGGCATCAATTTACGAGAGTAGTGACATGCTAAGGAGCAGGGATTTAGAAATTGCCTACTCCTATCGGAAGCTTCTTTTCGCAGCGATATTCAAAAAAAAATTTCCGTTGAATTATAACAAATTTCTTTGTAAATACTATATTTGTCTAATAGTACTGACCCGCCAGTGTAAGGTGTAAAAACGTGCCATGACCAGTTTAGACCAATTTACACTCACATCTGTTATATTGTAAGCGTTATTTTTGAAAAATAATGTAATTTCTTACATTCTCACACGCCATGTTATGCTAATAATATACCCATAATATATGATATTAATAATACTATACACACCTAAACCAAAAGACTGATTTCTTAAGGGTAGCCTTTCATGACTTTCTCAGGGTGTTTTTTTAACATTGCTAAAGTTTGTATAGGTTACAACCTCTTGCTTAAAACTTAACTAGCCTAAAGATGTAGTTATCATTCAGGCATAAAAATAAGTTGCAAAAATGAGACCGTTAATCGACTGGGAAGTAGTTATGAGTCATCTCGCACCTCGTGCCAGCGGTGAACATATTGGAGCACAAACAAATTGTGGAACTATATTGAATTTCCTTTAATTTCAAATACTGTCCTGTAGAATGTAACCCTTTCGAAAGTTCCATAAATCACACAATAAGTATTTAAAACAGCGCTCTTATTGTTTTGTGAAACAATTTAAATAATTAAAACTAATTTAATTTTGTGATTATAAATTCATAACCAGTTAAAACAAACTTAACGCGTCGATTGCACGGTAAACAGCGCGCGACAACAGATATTCAGTACTTCAAAAATCTGTTAATTAATTTTGAAAATTTATAAAATGGTTCACGACAGCTACAGTTGATTTTTATATTTCAAAATAGAACATTTAAAAAATTAGCTTTCTCCCGATACGATTAAAGTTAATGTATATTTTAGCCGCTTCATGTGCATTTTTAAAGATTTCTTTAATATTATTTGTATTCAAAACAAATTTTCGCATTCTAGTAGTCTTTGAGAAAAAACTTATTTCGACGTTTCAATTCACTTAGACTACTGTGATATTTTAGGAATTACTAGCCGTGTCGTACTTATGCTGAACGGCCACTTGCCAGCTCTGATCGAAAATAATTTTAAAACGTATCTTTAGATAATATTTGAGTTATGCCAAACTGCCTGAACTTTTTTATTAGCATAGACATTTTTATCCCAATTGTATTTGTACGCGAATATGCTGAGCACGTGCACACATTACGTCTATAGGCGAAATCAGGTGTCGCAGAAGACTTTGTCTCTCTCATGACTAACATGTTCTATACATATTAATGCGCTCGACCTCTCCTGCTTTATAAGCTGTTAAATCGATAGAAAAACAAGCCGTGTATGTATCGCTACTTACATTACTGAGAAAATATTGTATATCACAAATAACTAAACGTAGAACTAGCGGCTATGATTCCTAACTCAGTTTCCGTTTTCGTTAGCCTCTTTAATCGTTTAAGATATTTGATTGGGGAGAAAGTCTTTTAGTATTTTGTCTGCATGAAGTTGTAATCTAATTTCTTTAGTTGTACTGCTTTAAACTCGGAGGTTATAATAGCATTACAAAGGTGACATCTGAAAAAATAAACAAAATAAAAAAATGTTCCCCGACATAATCCCGCCATTATTCAACTGCTTTTCTATCCAAGAAAACATCTGAATGTAATGAAAAAGTCTATATATTTTAGATAAGATTTACATTACGTTCCGTTACGACATTGCTGAACAACTGAGTTTTGACACTACAAAATACATTACAAAAAGTCTGGGTACACAAAAAAGCGTTTGCCACACAAGTTCACTAAAGGAAACAATAAAACGCGTACGCGCGTAATTTGTGATTATCTATTAAAACGTAATGAAAGCGTACCATCTTTAAAAAGATTGATCATTGGTGATGTGAAGTGGATCACTCAGAATAAGAAAGTATGCAAAAGATCATGGTCAAAATGTGGCCAAGCTCCACTCACTGAAGAATCCCACCAGTTAACGCATCTACTAATTGTTGCTGAACTTGCACCTTCAGATGTACACTTGTTTCGGTCTCTTCATAATTCTTTAGGCAGTGTATAGTTAACACCAAGAGAAAGCTGTCAAAACTACTTGTAGCATTTTTTTAACCACAAACCCCAAATTTTTTATAGCTAAAAACTCTTATCACAACTTATAAAATGGCAAGAAGTTATTGAACAAAACGGCACATATTATAATGTGTATAAAAATCGATACTTTAGTGGGATACAGGTATTAAGACAAATGTACCAAAAAAATATTTTAAAAAAATAATGATAAAATCTAATGTTTTATTATTATTTGAATTACTTTTAAATGCGATATTAATAGAAAAATTTCCCTTAAAGTGTGTAATTTTTTCAAGATCTAGCAATATCCAACGGCATACCGACAAAGAGCCTTTATTAGATGCCGCGTGCTTTGTCGATATGCCGACTCATGCGTTTTTTAAACTATTTTATAAACATACTTAATAAAAAAAATATTTAAATAAGGATTACTTTGATAAGACCACATTTCGATACTGAGTGATACCCTCACGGACCGATCAGGGATTTTATAACATACTGTATACTTTAATTAAATATAACTAAACCATGAAAGTAATGCCTTGAATTTATATATAAATACGTGTAGGAAAAGCTTTAGACCCCTTTTTAAGCATACTACGCGCACGGAGGAGGTTGAAATTTCTCATAGTTAAAGTTTATGTGGAGTAGGAGTGCAGAAAGCTAAAATCTATATACAGGATGAGTTTTTGAGATGGGACTGTATATGGCCAAATCCTAAACAAAACGAAATAGCGAAAAGATTTCAAAGGTATAATGAGCTCGATTTTTGAGGAAACAAAAACTGCATATTCACATTTTTGAAAAATCTATTACTTTAACAGGGGATCAAACCACTTGATTTGATAATCTATACACTAATACGTGAAGAAAAAATTATGTAACCCCTTTGAAAGCATATTACGGAGGACTGTGAGATTTGGCAAAGGTAAAGTTTATATGGAAAAAGAGTGCCGGAAGCTAAAATCTATAATATATACCTAATATGCGTGTAACGTTGCGCTAAAAACGCTACGTACAACTCAAAGCGGTATGCGTTTGCACCTTGGCCCTTAATTTAAAAATACACGAACTGTTAACTTCTGACATTTGAGCGGGCGGATTCGCTGACACGAACTGACATCGATTCTTTAGCACTCCTCTGCATGGTGTCGCATGAATTCTTTTGCCTGCTTCCTTGCTGCATCTTGTTCGTTATTATTAATAATAATAATATTTATCGAGTCCATCTGTATTATCAACGTTCCCGCTGGGGTGAGTTGTCGTTCCTTTGCTATATAAATTGTAAGCTGTCTATAGGTGCCAACTGCTGGGGTAAGTCTGGTTGCTGAACTGAGTTTCATCGTATTGGCACCTGTGGGTGCTCCTACAAGTTACGACTGCTTCCAGAAACGTAGTCCTGTTTCTGGCTAACGTCCCGGCGGCGTTCCGCTAAGTGGAGATTTGCTGCTGTGAAGTTGGAGCACTCTCTTTCTTCCGGGGTCTTCGGTTCAAGCCGCAGTTGAGCCAACAGCAGCCTACGCGCTGCCCTGGAGTTCTGCGCCTTCTCTCCTGGAATGGTCAAGACTGTTCTGGAATATGATTCAAGGAATACGACTGGTACCCAGCTGGGTCACTATTCGTCGCTACAATCTTGGAACGGGGTCGCCCGGGCTATACATGAATACAGCACTTGTTCTAACAAATTGCCGTTTTTCTTTAAAATCCACTATCATGTACTACTATTTGTTGACTAAAAGCATAAAACACCACATGCATTATAAATATTGTCAACCATACGAGTTTAATAGTGTGTCGTTTGATACAGTTTGAATTGACTTACTCTTACCTATTTATTATTGGTAGTTTCAAAAAAGTGATTCTTGTCGAACTTCGACCGCTGGGCGACCACTAGTTTGTATATAAAACACGAAAAGACTTTCTCTTTAACCCACTATTTTTAAGGTTCTGTTGCTCAAAAGGAACATGTTACGTTGCACTTAGAGATTTCGCATAGATTATGTTAAAAGAACTTTATTATTATTTTATACACAGTATCATATCTTTGATAGGGACAAATCTTACACACCTTTGACGTAGACTATTGAAACTTTCCCTTCACTAGTTTAGTTCCAGAGAGTTCGATCACAAAAAAGCGATAATCAATTGGATGGGAGTTTGACAGTCTTGGTTGAATCGAGTCGACAATGACCGTCAGTGACTAGGTCAGTAAAGTGTTAAAGTGAGTGATGACAACGAACCAAAGTTATGTTTATAGAATAAATTGACAGTATCACAGTGACGTGCAGATTTAATAAAAGGGAACGTTGAGTATTTATGAGGATTTATATTACTGTAAAGTGTAGGGCAGCAAAATAAACAAAGAAAGAACTTACACTGAGCCACAACTCCGAACAATTTAATACGCACAGCTTACATCCGTTCAACGTTTTTCTAGCAAAAGCAAATCAAACGAACAAGAGAACTTATTTTTCTTCTTTTCCTTTACATAACCGTTAATTAGCACCTTTACCTTCCATATTCAAATAAATTCCTTCTCAGAATTACGAGTATTTTTCCGCAGGCTACATTCTATCATACGATTATTACAACGAAATATACGAAGAAAATTACCAATAAAATGGCACCCGAACAACAATATATTTTACATGTCATTCATGCTTTCACAAAGCGAGAGTGGAATCGTTTCCTCGTTTTGTCCTCGTAACAGCGAAAAAAATTAAAATTTATATTTATTATAAGGTGTCGGCTTGGATGTCAATTTCGATTCAAATAAAATTTATGTTCAAGAAATTAAAACGGCCTCACTTCTTTTCGTGTGTATAAAACAAGTAGGATATCCGCATAAGAAGGATATTTTAAAAAATCAATAATAGTTAGACTAATTAGACACAACTGAACGCAAATACATTTTTGAATTTTTATTCTGTTTATTTGTAAACACTGTAAAATAAAATTGTTTTTCATCATATCAACTAAGTATCATCACGCCGCTATTTTTACGATCTAAGCGGTGAGAAAAAAAGTTTTTAAATTTTACGGCTTAAGGAAAGAAAAATGTTATTCTTCAAGAAAAACGTTAATTTGTAATTAAAATATAATAAATTATGAATTAAAATTAAATTGAAGAACAATAAAAATGATAAAGCCCGTTTCCTCACATAGACGAAATGTAATAAATAAGAAATGTGACTCCTAAGAAGTGGTAGCATTGCCGGAACGAACACGAGAAAAAGTCAGTATATGGATCTTTTATATTACGTCCGCATGGGTGAAGCCGTGCTCAAACGCTAGTGCCCTAAAATTGATGATATTTATTCTACTTACATATACTTGTTGAGAGGTGGGCACGACATACCTCGTGTAAATATTATCCAAACATCTTACACTTTAAAATAAAATAATAATCGTTTATTTACTAAATAAGATTACGAAACTGATTAAAAATTTACCTGTTTATTTATATTTATTTATTAGTAATATGTAATTTCTTACATAAAAACATTACAGTTAGTTATAGGATTATATATATAGGATCCTTCAACGGCCCTTTAAACTTTTTATCAAAAAATCAAACTGTAATAAACCCAATATCCGTACCTTGTACGTATATTGGGTGTACTACAGAGAATATAATCTTGTGTAATTGCATGCGTATTGCAATAAGTTTATGTCAAGTACAATCGAGTACAACTGTACTTATATACACCCCGCGCTCATTAAGGCGACGCTCTTATGTAATTGCATATTACCTCTACATGTGTATACCAAATACAATCGAGTATATCTACATTCATATACACCGAATTTGTGAAGACGAAGCTCTTATGTAGATATTGTAACAAACTCATGTCAAATGCATTCAAGTACGAATCTCGGTACGCACGTTAGTACCAAGTTTAGAACCGTGAGGCGGAGCTCACTGAAATATTGCTGCTTCAATCGAATCCATGGGCGAAGCGTATTTGCGTTTCATACTCACATAAGGATGTGGTTTCTCCCTCACGACGGCAGGGAAGCATATTGTCCTTTCATCTGTATAGCGTTACGGTTTTAATCACATAAGTGTGGTCAACGACGAAATCGGCTGACAGACTTAAACCTACTCAAGTTGTTCGATCTTAAAGCTTAAATTCGATAGACTTGCGTATGCGCGTGGTCAGGGGCAAGGGTCACACACTTTACAGGAAATTTCGTGGGTTTACGTTCCACTTTTAGAAATATTAATACAAGTGGGCCATAACTAATTTTTGTATTTTCGCTTACCTCTAGACGAGAAACCATTAACTTGGCGACACTTCGGAACCGTAGAGTTGAAAATATTCAGCTGTCAAATAAATATCACGATTTATGGGCATAAAGACTCGGCAACAGTATTGTTAGGATTAATTGAATTAGTTTGTATGGAACTAGGAAATTAATTGAGAGTTCAAGGTTGCTAGGCGCCGATACGCAGTTGGATGAGTGGTCACGCACGCGATTAATATTTCACATTTGGAGTCCCCGCCCGATTCCACATGGGAACTAGGATCGTAAAAGGCATCTCCTTAGACTGGAGGTACTTTGTGACGATGAAGCAATCTAGGCAGTAATGTAGACAGCATTTGGGACCGATATGGGAACGCGAACTAACGTTACAAATGACCTCAGCTCGGGAAAAACTACTACGTGGTACCTCGAGCGCAGCGACCTCAAGCGGTCCTGCCCGAGTAATAAAATGATAGGTCAAGGGGTGGGCTAGTAATTATTATAATACCATGGATTGTAGGTTTAAGGTCCGCTGTGTGTACGCAGCCTTAAACGCGACCAAATCGACAAAAAAATTGTTGTTATTTCTTATGGAATACACACTCAGACGAAAACTCTTGATGATTGTAAAGTGGGTCTGAATTATTGCTTTAAAGGATGTAAACAAACTTATCTCGACGATCAGGGGACACGATTAAGTTTTGGAATGGATTTTGGGGAGTAGTTTTACAGTTTTTCGGGAGGTGTGGCCGGAATTTGGATACGCCTATGCAAGGTTTCTTGTAAAATCGGGGAAGAACGAATGGGACTCGTCTATCGGCTTCGAACGAAAGATGTAAACCTCCGAGATACCGCACGGGTTTACGTCGCGATTTATCTATCAACTTTGAACGCGCGAATAACATAGACGAGATTGAGTTAAATACTAAAGTCCAGTTCTGGAAGTGAGAATTTCAGATACTGTGACCTCGGGAGTGTAGTAAATTATAGAACTAAATTTAAATTCAGTGGTGTTTTCTACGGCTGAGAGAGGTAAATTAGATCTATAAGCGCGCAATTGTGATTTATTTCACTTGGCGTCACGCATGACATTGTGAAGCCTAGTTAATTTCAACACATCCCAATAATTCCCACGTCCTTAACTAGGTGCTATTTCGTGGAACGATTCTATTGCGAACGAGTGTTTACTTCCCACACTTTCCTTTCCATCTAGGAACTCGAACTCCGGAGCGAAGTCCAGCCACGTGTTTCTAAATTCCAGGTGGGCCGCGGCTGTGGGCCAGATTCTCTAATCCAGCGTCGGACTCGGTAGGGTGAGGAGTACGTCAACGTTCGCACTTTGTTAAGACCTAATTAATCATTTAGCTTAGATTATGTGTGTGTGGATGTGAACAAAGCAACAGAATATAATGTCCGATACTATAAATTTATCGGCTGCGCAACGTTTAACTTGATAGGCCAACCGCCGCGTTTCTGACGCGAACAGGTGTTACTATCGCACTTTGAACCACGGCACGCCTGTGCGTATTTACAGTTATGTTCAGTAAAAGTTGAATGACGGCCAGTTGGCCCTTTTCGACTTATATCTCACCGCTAGGGCCGAATCCGGACCACTATGAAGAACTACGTAAAATATATGATATCGCGAGAGCAGTTGTTTTGTATTTTCAACTGTGCGTGATTACCGACTTGTTTCGTCGAATTTAAATTACGACCGAACGATCTCCTATTAATTCCTAACTTACTACTGTGAACCTACTTTGACTGCAATGGGGGAAACTGCACGCACATTCAATATCTTCTAGTACGCCGCACTGTACGTGCGAAGGGCGACATTTCTACGCTAGGGGTGGACTAACGAAGGATCTTGATACGTCATCACCAGTCTTCGATACTTCGACTGCTACGAGCGCTACGGAACTACGAGGCTACGACAAGGAACGACAAATATGGTAATTTTACACTTAACACATACATTCGATAGGAACTCGCACCGCTGCCAGTTAGCCATGGGGAATGCAGTTACCGGCGCTGGTGAGACTGTTCTCATCACACGCGTTGACGCATATAGACAGCGGCTTAGGATCTAGCCTGAACCAACGAAAGTCTGGGCGAAATCCTCTGCACGCAGCCACGTCGGCCGGGGGCGTGTGCCTTGACCCCGCTGATCGCACATCACCCGGGTCGAGCCGACCGCAGGCTCAACTGGCGTTTGGCTGGCTCGAAGCACATGCACGTGACGGTGAGCTGGTCAAGGGTCAGGCGGGGCACGTTCTAAAGGATAGAAGTGACTCCCCGTGCACCCCAAGGGTGCCACCAACTAAATCGTTGGCGGTGTCTTTGAGGGTTTTCTGACCTCTGGGCGTCCAGGCCAAAGCGAGTCCTGGTGTTTTTAGGTCACCTTTGATCACGGAACTATCGGGCAGGGTATTGTCCGGCAGCTTCTGTGTGAGAAGGCGGTATGGACTTATGGTCAAACATCCACGCACTAGCTGACACATGCGCAACGGGTACACACGCCCCGCGCAACACCTACGTAAATGTACACATTGTATAATTAAATATATGTCTTCATTACTTAAAATTTCCCGGTGCCTGCGCACCGTGTATCTTCATTAACTATCGAATGGTACTAGTACCCGCGTATTCGCGATTAGATGTAAGTGCCGGGCGTGATAACGTGGTAGTGTAAGGTAGGCCGCGTAAACGACAGGTACGCGACGTAGAGTCTAAGGGCGCGTAGGTATGAATGTACTTAGTCTAGTGAAGATTGGTATGAATGAGGTTAGGAGGTGTAGGATAGGTAGCTGGTGTTCGAGTGTGGTTTCGCGGGGGGTGAGGTCCTAGGACACTTGCCTTGGGAAAGCTATATGGAGTGTTGGGAGGCTTTCGTTATTCCTTTTCGTTAGGGCCCCTTTCTATCTTCTCCTAGGCATGAGCCTAGGATACATCACAATCTATTCCACAGCTCAAGAATGACAGGACGACAGCGAGTTACGACCAACGATACAAACAACCTTCCTTTTCCTTGTAAAACGTGTGCTTGCTAAATAATAATGTGTACGCATGGTAATTGTATAAGTAAGTTAAGCGTAATTTGACTAACGACGAGTACGCGAACGAACGAGGAAGCGCTTATCAATGCAAGAGTACCGCCCGCCCCATGTGCGCTGACGTGAGAGCGTGCGGTACCGCGCCGAGCGCACGCGCCGCCCTGCCGCTCCAACCGTTACGCCCTGCTTGGAGAAAGAGCGCTTTCCCTCGCACCTGGAGGCAGCAAGCACGCCGAGTGGGTGAGTAGGTAGCTTAAGCACTATACACGTAATTTTTAACTGTGACGAAGATAACACCACTGAACGATGTAATTGCCTATAACTTTTATCCGTAAAATCTAGGTACCTTATTCACCATTAAAGCCTGCCTATATATTGTAATTGTTCCTAATATAACTGATCTATAAACACAACGTCATGGGCCCTATTAACTTAATACTAGACGATCACAATTTATTTCAAATGGCCAAAGATTCTCTTAAGAATAAGCAAGAATCGTTACAAAACCGACAATAAAATAAACTGAAAACCAAAAAATTAAACAAATCTAATCCGACTCAAAATAAGTTACTTATTAATTTAGGAGCTTAGTTACTATCATAAAAAGTAGGAATTGATTACAAGCCCTCTTCTGCGTTTACCGTCTAACCGCTTGTACTATATCTAGCCGGTGTATGATGGGGAGTTTTAGTCCGAGTTTCAGTGCGCAAGATCCCCGCGCGGCGCTTCTCACCTCCGAGCACACCGGTTTCAACTCCCGAAAATGCGAAATGTCACTTCGATACTCTGAACTGACATTTATGATTATATTAGTTCCATGATTAAAATCAAACGCTACTGCCAAAGATAATTTACTCTATGGTTACTAAGATAAAAAGGGTAATTTTCTTTTTAGCTTTACAGTTTCTATTTTCGTCTGTTTAATTTTACCTTAAAAAGTTTTCATAACTACTAACGACTACCTAGGTTCTTAATGAAAAATGAATTAATTTAAAATTTTTTTTTAGGAAGTACCTATATACATATAATATATTTATCAGAGTTTTATTTTTCGTAAAACTTGCATTAATCGCTATATAAATGTTAGTTCAATTTTGTCTATATTATATTTTTTTTTTCAGATAAGGACTTTTCTCGACAGTCTTCCGTCTCCATTATCAGACCCTCGATAATAGTCATAACCCAATTAAGTCTAAATAAATTTCTAATCAAGAAAAATGAAATAAGCCCAAACACTAGGTAGCTGCTGTAAACCATTGAAGAGTTCCCTCGACTGTCTTTTGTCTCTTATCATCAGATTACATTGATTCTAGTCATTAGAACCACATGTGCATGCCGAGTTTCTAAAGAATCGGTTTACAGTTGAAAATTCAGTACGTGGAAAATCAATCATCCCCTATTATTTCTACCCTTTTTTGTTATTTTTTTTTAATTGTAATAGGAAAAACTTCGAATTATATATATCGGACTACACTGTAAAAAGTTTTACGTGATCATAGGTAGGACTTGAGGAACTTCTCCTATTTTGCATCGGTTAAAAAAATCTGTTGCATTAGCACACACAGGCACATATAAAATACAAACCTCCAGAGGTATTACGATGAAGGTGACCATCATATCGGCCACCACCAAGTGCGTCATCAGCAAGTTGACCCGCGACTTGCGCCGGCGTGACCGCAAGAGTGAAATTAGCACGGTCACGTTACCTACGCCTCCGACCACCAGCAAAGCACTGTATACGCTGATCATAAAGCTTTGGTCGGGCCCGACCACAAGTTTTTCAATGTATGAAGTGTTCGTTGGTATATAAATCACTGGATCGGAGTTAAAATAGTCCCAGAATTGCTGATCAATTTCTGATAGGGATGTTGGTTTTACCATTGTTTTCTTCAATATTTATAATCGGAACGAGATTTTTCTCGTCTGTTTTCTTAATTCATCGACACGTTTCGGTGTTTATTGACGTAAACCGTTACGTGTCTGTCTAAAATTACTTTCATTCGTTCCTAATTTTTTTCCCACTTTGTTGATACGTAAAAAAATACACGATCCGTTTTCAAACTCTCCCAAGTGTGCATAGATTTTTTTTACAATGGAATATACTAAAAATAATAATTTTACTCTGTTTTTATTCTTTCAAAATCGTTCCTTTCTGTAGATGAAATACAGTATTTTAAAACAAAATTCATAACTCAGGTACGAAATTTTCGTTTTAATAATGTCAATTTAATTGAAAATAAAGCACCAGCAAGTGATACGTAAGTACGAATTATAAAAACGTGGTTTAGCCGATATTTTATCCCTTCTAACAAACTTGGTTTCACACAAACTTTTAATAACATAATGAAAAAAATAACATTTATATATGTTATTTAATAAATTTAATATTTTTATAACTGCCTATTAATTTCAATAAAAAATTCACTCCTTGTATTATTTCACGCTTTTTGTATGATAATAACAATTGCAAATAAAAAACCGTCACTATCACACTTTCAAAAGTATTTAAATCGTCCGTACAGTACAATTTGAAACTACGTAGCAACCGCTACGAGCTACGAGCCGTAGAAACACGCGTACACCACCGCGCTACGGCCTCTTATGCCGGGAAACTCCTCTACTGACACTTTAAGCCACTCACAATATATCGTCCCTGGAATTCCAATCAACGTAACTCACAAATTGCACATTTTGCGTTTAAGACATTTAAAAAATCTATAGAGTTTATTCTATGACCGAGCCAAATGGCGTATACATACTTATTAGCAGTAAATCCTTAAGGACGTAACTTGTTATAAAACAGTAAAATACTATAATAAAATGAATAATAATTATTGGCATAAAAATAAGACATTGCGTAAACTTAGTTTTCTTAAATAATAACTAAAATTTTACTTAAAAGTATAAAATAACAGACAAAACAAATTCCAAGGACGATATGTACTTACCCCAATACATCAATACGAGTATAATTTATGTCCTGTACATATAGGCATTTACGGCTAAAGATAGTACTAGTCAGATTTCTGTCATTTATCATTTCTGACAAAAGTTATGTTTTATTACAGCAATAAATAACGTTCGCGCAAAACAATGAAATTTAAAAAATTTTATGCCATTTTATGCCATTATGCCATAATTTTCGTTCCTCGTTTAAAACGAGAAAAACAAAATTAGGACATAATTATGGTGGATATTGCTAATATTTTATTAACAATCTTAAACCTTATAAAATGCAACTTAAGGATATAGAGAATTTAATTAACTTGTTTTAGGATTAGGATTTTATCTTGCAATGTTATATTCCATATCGTTGCACAAGATTTTGATCTAGCGAATTTCAGAATCACACTATTTCTGCCAATAGTTTATTATAAAAAAAAATGTAATCAGTTTCTGTCTTAAATAATTTTGAAATAATTTTGATTGTGACCGGCACGCGCGATTACCTTCGTTCTTAGGGTTCTGTAGCTAAATGGTGAAAAATTCAACCCTTATGATTTTGTCCTGTCCGTCTGTCTGTGTGTATGCCCGTCTCATAGCCACTTCACTTGGAGGCTATTGGCACTTTAAAAATTTAGGAGATACGTTTATAAACCACTAGACTGGAATGACGAAAATTAGAAAAATAATAATAATTGTATAGTTCCAGTCACATCGGCACATAGGGCATATCGACGTATCATCATCATCATCAGCCCGTCTTACCGCACTGCAGGTGCTTAGGCCTCCCCCAGGGTGAGGAGGGGAATTGGAGCTTAAATCCACCACGCTACTTCACTGCGAGTTGGGGATTGTAACGACCGCCATGTATTGACAGCGTCCGGGACCGACTGCTTAACGTGCTCTCCGAGGCACGGAGTCAGTGAAGGTTATGTACTTAAGTCAGAAAAAGTCATTAGTACACGCCCGGATTCGAACCATGGCCCTATGGCCTTTTAATTTGAGACAGGTTCGTTGCGCTCTGGGCTATCACGACACTATCGACGTATGTAGTGCCTATACTATAGATACGTTTTAAAAATGGAACAAATGTTTATTTTATTTTTATTTTATTTTTATTTATTTAGGACAACAAACAACGTGTACAATAAGACTTATATATCTAACTATAAGTAAACAGTTTATAATAATTGCACAGTCAACTACGCTGTCCACGAATTAGTTACATAAAAATTCATTGAGAGCTGCCAACATACACAACATACAATATATAATATAACAAAAAAATTAATGAAAAACACTTGTCTACGCCACAAAAAGCTGGCAACACAGAGTGACGCCTCGTGTTTTCGTGCGCATCCGCCGTTCCGTTCTGTGTCTATTCCCATTCTGTGTGGTGTCTATTAATCTCTGATGTCAAATAACAATTCTTTTTGTTCATTAAAGAAATTATGTAAAACGTGCATCACATGTATATTTTTCTTATTTAAACATTTCAACAATTCAAACATTGGTCTGTTAATTCAAGACATGTGGCGACCGTGAAAAATTATCAGTATCGACGCGTGCGCCATTTTGGCACGCAATACTGCGCAATACAATCTTCGGTTCAATTCAACGAGGTTACAATAAAGTTCACATGGTTTAAGTACGAAAAAACAAGAAACTTTCGTCGTGTCTACACTGCCTACCATTAGAGGCACCAGAAAAAGGCAGCGTCGCGGTTCCATTCACGACGCCCAGTTCACGTGGGTCACGCTGTGCCGAGGCTCACCTAGCAATCTTCGTGTTACGGCAGGCCGTCAATTTAGCCTGTCAGCGTCGCGGCTCCATTCACGACGCCCAGTTCACGTGGGTCACGCTGTGCCGAGGCTCACCTAGCAATCTTCGTGTTACGGCAGGCCGTCAATTTAGCCTGTCAGCGTCGCGGCTCCATTCCCGACGCCCAGTTCATGTGGGCCACGCTGTGCCGAGGCTCACCTAGCAATCTACGTGTAACGGCAGGCCGGCAATTTAGCCTGTCAGCGTCGCGGCTCGATTCCCGATGCCCAGGTCATATGGGCCACGCTGTGCCGAGGCTCTCCTAGCAGCGTCGCGGTTTGATTGACGACGCCCAGTTTGCATCGCCGTCATAGGGCCGACAATTCAAGTTAAGTTCCTTTCCTTTCCTTTCTGTTCCTATGCAGTGTTAAAAAAAAAAAAATAATTGTCAAGTTCTCATCCTACTGTGATTAAGTACATAGCAAATCAATAACCATTTCAAGTCTAACAAAGTATTCAAGTTATTTTAACTTTATTTCATACATAAGTTTGCCCAGTTTCGTTTGCATTTTGGTTTTGTGCCTCGTTATACAACTTTGCTTATGCCGACTATTTCAGCCCAGTCCGAGGCACCTTGCGCTCCGTCGTCCGCCACGTCTTTTGTATCCAGAGTGCAGCCTTTGCAAAACACCGTGCTCAAAATCTTACTTGTTGCTTGTGGACAACGTGCCAGTAACCATAAGGCCAGAAAAGGAGCGTGAGATATTTTTACTAACTAAGATCATTTGATTCATTTACTTGAGAGTAGTAGGACCATTTCAATTTCAGTCATGACTGATATCAAAGCGTTAAAGTTAAAGCGAAGCTCTATAAAGGGTCGTTTAACTAAATTTAGAAATTACTTAGAGTTAATAAAATCAGTGCCTGCACTCAGCACAGTTCAAGTAAATGAGTTAACATTAAAGCTGGACAAAATAAGACAATTATCAAGCGATTATGATGACCTGCAGAATCAAGTTGAGTCGATGTTAGACGAGACAGAGATAATCAAAGAGGTAGATGAGAGAGACGAGACTGAGTCATGTTTCACAAGTTTAATTGCAATGGCTCAAACTATTCTCAAAAATAATTCACAAGTAAATGAAACTACCAGTCCCAATCAATCTCTTAATTTACAAATAAATAATCAAGAAAAATTTAAACTACCTGTAATCCAAGTAAGCAAGTTTGACGGCACCTATTCTAAATGGCTAGAATTTCGTGATATGTACAAATCTCTTATCCATGAAAATGATAATTTATTGCCTATCCACAAGTTTCATTATTTAAACTCCTATCTAGAGGGAGAAGCAAAACGAGTTATTTGTAATTTGGAAGTTTCCTCAGTAAATTACACTAAAGCTTGGGAGCTATTATGTGAAAGGTATGAAAATAAAAGACAATTGATAAACCACCATCTCAATGCTTTATTCAATATCGAACATATCTATCGCGAGTCAGACTATTCACTAAGGTCACTGGTTGATCATGTTAGTAAAAACCTACGAGCACTGTCTAGTTTAGGTCAACATACTGACCAATGGGATACGTTAGTTATTCACATGGTTTCCTTAAAATTGGACAGCCAAACTAGTATGCGATGGGAAGAGTACCGCAACTCATTAGAAGAGATGCCCACACTTAAACAATTTAACAAGTTTTTACAAAACCGTGCTGATGTCCTTGAAACATATAATCAAAACAAAGCTGAGAAATTTAAGAATAAACCTAGTTATTCTATGAATTCAAATAACAAGCAAGTCGAAAGAATTCATTCAAAATCTTTTTCTTGCACTACTCACAACGTTAGTACAAATCAAGTTGACACAAATAATCTTTTGAAATGCAATTATTGCAAAAATAATCATTCTATTTACAACTGTCAAGCGTTTAAATCCATGTCACCAGAACAGCGTCAAAGCAAAGCTGTTGAGTTAAAACTTTGTCTCAATTGCCTAAGGACAGGTCACTGCCTGAAGGAGTGTCGATTGGGTCCCTGTCGCATTTGTAAGAAGCGTCACAACTCGTTGCTGCACAATAAGCCACCTTTGCAGTCGTCTGCAACCAGCATGTCTGCTCAGGCAGCTATCATCGGCGCCGATGCCGGAGAAAAGTCCAAGGAATTGTCAGCAGAGGTCGCTGTCAATTTCACATCGCAGTCTGTAAGTCAAGTAATGCTTTCCACAGCGTTGATCAAATTAAGGAATCCATTGACAAACAAATCTGAAACAGTTCGAGCTGTACTAGATTGTGGAAGTCAAGCTAGTTTCATTACCTTATATCTCCAAGAAGCACTAGGTTTGCAGTCTATACCAACGGATCTCACGAATATAGTGGGTATAGGAAATATGTCTTGCAAACAGGTAACACAACGTTGCGTAGTCCTCCTAGAATCACTGAGCAGCAGTTTTCATGCTACAATGACATGCTTAGTGTTACCAGAACTCACTGGCAACATACCCAAATATAGTATTGATTTAAAACATTTTAATCTCCCGCCTCATATTCAACTAGCTGACCCCAATTTTAATAAATCTGGTCCTATTCATTTACTCATAGGTGCTGATTTGTTCTGGCAAATCATCGGCCAAGACCAGAAGTCTCTTGGTGTCAATCAACCATTTTTGAAAAGTTCGCAGCTCGGCTGGCTTGTCTGTGGTCCCATTTCTGTAAAATGTGAACCCAAAAAACAAAAATACTTGCAATGTAATTTCTCAATGAATGATTTTAATTCACTTGATTCTCTTGATCAGCAAATTTCTAAATTCTGGGAGCTCGAAGAAGTTCCTAAAAAGCCATTATTAAGTGAGAGCGAGAAAGAATGTGAGGAACACTTTAAGGCCCACACCACTCGCCTAGATTCTGGCCGTTTTTGTGTCAGGCTGCCTCTTAAAGACGCCCCAGATTGTTTGGGTGATTCATACTATTTAGCCAAAAAACAATTTTTGAGTTTAGAAAAACGATTTTCCAAACAACCAGATCTTAAAAAAGCCTATTCTAATTTTATTGCAGAATATACAGAGTTGGGTCACTGTTCTGAGTCTTCTTCGCCTCGACCGGACCCTGCTTATTTCTTGTGTCATCATGCAGTACTGCGTGAACACAGCGAGTCTACTAAACTTCGAGTTGTGTTCAACGGCTCACAGCCCACTGCATCCGGGTTTGCTCTCAACGACTTACTATTAGTAGGTCCCATTGTTCAAGATTCTCTTTTTGCTATTCTCCTCCGATTTCGTCAGCACAAGTTTGTGCTCACCGGTGATATTGAAAAAATGTACCGACAAGTGCTTTTGCATGAAGACGATCGTGATTTGCAGCTCATACTGTGGAGGGAAGATGAATCCCTGCCCATCAAAACTCTGAGATTGAATACTGTGACATATGGTCTAGCAAGCTCTAGTTACCTAAGCATGCGGTGTTTGTATCAACTAGGCGAGGAATGCGATAAGTCTATCAAGACTATAATTCAAAAAGATTTCTATTGTGATGATCTTTTAACAGGCTGTGATTCTATGCCTGAACTTCTAAATATTCTAAACTCTGTCACTGCTAAGTTGAAATCAGCTTCTTTCAACCTACGCAAGTTCAGATCAAATTGTCCCTCTATTTTTGAGACATCTAATCTAAATCTGCAAGACGAACTAAGCCTGAGCGATTCTTCAAGTGCTCTAGGTCTAGGTTGGAATCCCAAGTCTGACAAATTTCATTTCACTATTAATACACCCAGTAACAATGATGTTCTCACCAAGCGCATCATTTTATCAACATCATGCAAAGTCTTCGACCCACTTGGTCTACTGTGTCCAAGCACAATCTTATCTAAAATGCTCATGCAGCAGCTATGGTTGCGTAAACTAGACTGGGACGAAGCTGTGCCCAACGATTTAAAAAAAGATTGGCTCAAACTTCAATCAAGTTTCTTGACTCTCGCAACAGTGCAGCTTCCCAGACACATTCTATGCGAAGATCCTAAATCTATTGAACTTCATACATTTTGCGACGCGTCCATGTTAGCATATGGTGCATGTGTTTATATCAAATGCATCGACAGTCAAGGTAAAGCACATGTTAGGCTTCTTTGTGCCAAGTCAAGAGTGGCACCTACAAAACCGAAACTTACCATACCCAGATTAGAACTCTTAGGTGCTCTGTTAGCGTCCAATGTATGCAAAGCTGTCCTCGAAGCATTGCGATGCCCAATATCTCGTTGTCAACATTGGTGTGACTCCAGTGTTGTCCTAGCCTGGCTAAACAGCAGCCCGAGCCGCCTAAAAAGCTTTGTGGCAAACAAGGTTGTAGAAATTTGTGAAAACACTGCTGTTTCTGCTTGGCGTCACGTGCCAACAACATCTAATCCAGCTGATTATATTTCCAGAGGTGTCTCAGCCGAAAAAATACTCACTCTCGAAATGTGGTGGTCTGGTCCATCTTTTCTCTACCAAGATGAATCCCAGTGGCCAATGTCTTCCAATGACAAAAGTGACATACCAGAAACTAAAGTTTTTGTCACTCCAATTGAAAGCGAGCCTATAATAATATTTGAAAATTATTCTAATTTTAACAAAATTAAGCGAATTTTCGCATACGTATTAAGGTTCATAAATAATACCAAGCAGCCCCTTGTTATAAATAAGGGACCTCTGTCAGTCGATGAACTGCATAATTCATTTTTATTATTAGTTAAACATGCTCAAATGCACTCCTTTGCTAAAGAGTATAACGCTTTATCTAAAAGTCAATCCATTAGCCCGAAAAGCGTATTGCTTTCGCTCAGTCCATTCCTAGACAAAAATGGCATTATAAGAGTAGGTGGTAGACTTGAAAGATCCAAGTACGATTTTGAGAAAAAGCACCCTATCATATTATGTTCCAATCATCATCTTACTAAATTGCTGTTTCAGTATGAGCACATTCGTCACTTGCACGCTGGTCCTCAATTGTTGCTATGCTCGATCCGCGAATACATTTGGCCACTTTCTGGAAGAAAACTCGCTCGAAGTATAGTTCGTAACTGCGTAGTGTGTAGGCGTCACCGAGGTCAGACCCTCGCTCCCATGATGGGTGATTTGCCACCTGAACGAGTCATGCCCGCTTTTCCTTTTCAATCCATAGGAATGGATTACGCTGGCCCATTCAACATTATTAATAAAAAAGGTCGAGGTGCACGTGTGTCCAAGTGCTATCTTTGTTTATTCGTCTGTTTCAGATACAAATGTGTGCATTTAGAAGCAGTAAGTGAACTCTCGAAGGAAGCATTTCTTATGTGTTTACGCAGGTTTATTTCTCGTAGAGGAAAACCACATGAAATATTTTCTGACAATGGACGTAATTTTGTAGCCGCTGCCAAAGAATTAGGTCAATTTTTAAAGTCTAACGCTGACTCAATTGTTGATTTTGCAGCCAATGAGCAAATAAAATTCAAATTTCATCCAGCTTACGCTCCACATTTTTCTGGGCTTGCGGAAGCCGGCATCAAGTCTGCAAAGCATCATATTAAACGTGTATTGTGTAGCACTAATTTAACTTTTGAGGAGTTATCTACTCTTTTCACACAGGTTGAGGCTGCCTTGAACAGTCGTCCTTTATACCCCCTCTCTTCCTGCCCTCAAGATTTCCTCCCTCTTACTCCGGGTCATTTTTTGATTGGCCGGCCGCTCACAGCCCTACCAACGCCTAACCGCATCGCACACACTGCCCGCTACGAAGCAATTGAAAACTTAAGAAAAGCATTCTGCGCTAGATGGCAGCGCGACTACGTATGTGAACTACAACAACGAACAAAATGGAGAATCAATTTTTCCAAACTTAATGTAGGTGATCTTGTAATCATTCAAGAGGACAACATGCCACCCCTTTCATGGAGAATGGGGCGAGTTACAAAATTACATTTAGGCCATGATGGCATCCCTCGTGTAGCTGATATTCAAACTGCTCGAGGCTGCATCCGCCGCGTTCTCACACGCCTGTGTCCACTGCTGCCTACTGAAGACGGGCCCCGGAG
Source organism: Luffia ferchaultella (assembly GCA_949709985.1). Classification (NCBI taxonomy): domain Eukaryota; kingdom Metazoa; phylum Arthropoda; class Insecta; order Lepidoptera; family Psychidae; genus Luffia; species Luffia ferchaultella. Next base: position 6,990,989 of record OX453254.1, read on the forward strand.
CATGTCTACGCCACAAAAAGCTGGCAACACAGAGTGACGCCTCGTGTTTTCGTGCGCATCCGCCGTTCCGTTCTGTGTCTATTCCCATTCTGTGTGGTGTCTATTAATCTCTGATGTCAAATAACAATTCTTTTTGTTCATTAAAGAAATTATGTAAAACGTGCATCACATGTATATTTTTCTTATTTAAACATTTCAACAATTCAAACATTGGTCTGTTAATTCAAGACAACACTTAAACTAAACAGAATTTAGAAAAAACAAACACTAAACAAAAAAAAAAAGTCATAAATGTTCAGCTAAAGCTGCCAAAATGTCCCTCCTAAATAATCTTTGTGACAGTTTAAATATATCAATTTAAAGATGACTTTTTTATCAAAGACAATATTATTTTTGAGATATGTGCTCAACACTTTTTTAACTTTGAATAAGATGTATTTGAGTCGATTTTGAGATATTTGTTTTTAAATTTACTTTAATTTTAACTTTCAACGTTCATCCCGACTTCGAAACCCTTCACCGTACGTGATGTAATACGCATTTTTTTACATAAAAATTAAGAGCCCCTATCTGTTGTCCGTAGTCGACAAGCCCTCGAGCACGATTGAACGCAGCGAGCGTGTACAATACGCGCCACCGATGTAAAATGCATTAAAAAAGGCCGCCGGCTGTACACTTCTCTTTTAACCGCATAGCGCTGCCTCTGGCGCTCGCTTCCGATCGGCGAGTGTGTACAGCAGGCGGCCTTTTATATCGGTGGCGCGTATTGTACATATGTTAATAAGGTGATTTTTGAATAACTAGCACTTAAAAGGATACTTAAAAAGAGGGTCGTACCAACCCACTGCTAAACGAGACTCTAAAAATACATTTAAAAAGTCTAAATCTTTTTTTTTATTTGTCTGATAGCTCCGCACTTGTCTTTCTTTTGCCTATTAATAGCTTGAAGATTTCTTGCTATTTTATTATCTTCGACGATCCAAAGCTCATTTCATAATACAGCGAAATTTTCCTACTGAACGATACTAATAGAAAACAAGACGGCTATCGGTTTTTAACCAAAGATTATTATATTAAAATTGATCGACTGAATGGTTGTCAAGGGAAACAAAAAATATTGTTTGATTCTTTTGCGCATTTGTAAATGCATGAGTAAATCGCTTATACCAGCTCTCCTTCGATTACCTTATCCGTGCCTGAATTCTTTCGTTTTGTTATAGGAAAAGAAGTTTATGTATGCAAAGGTTATGTTAAGAACATCATGCATATATATATAAGAAAAACAACATACATGGAAAACACTATAATTATGCCTTGCTGAAAATCACATACGAAAACATATAAACATGTTTTTTTATGTGGTTCACTCGTTGTAAAATCATTTATTATATCATCACATGTCAAGCATTAATTATGATTTTATGAACAAGTTTTATAGTTTTTTATACGTGAAAAAAAATCTCTGCCAAATCTGCGTCCAGTTATTGAATTAGAATGCCCTAGACTATAAGCCTACTTGGCCCATTGGGTAATTTGAAATTATATGGTACACCCACCACTTATAATAAATATCAAAAGGCCTGAAAATAACAGTATTTGTTGATTTTATTGTATTGATTTTATTGTAAAAGAGGATACCAAATCTGGCGTTTATTGTAAAATGGTATAAGCACAAATTGGTTTTAAAACAATTAACATAATATAATGGGAATGAAAATTCATAACAAACTAAATGGTATTCTGATTTCCATTAAAGTTTAGGACTACCTTCAACTCACCCTTCCGTAGGGACTAGATCTAGATGTGAATCGAAAATGCTTTGGGACGTCAACCACAAAATAAATTGTTATTGATTAAAACTGTTATAAGACTGTAACAGTAAAGTCTGTACATGGTAGATATAATTGAAAAGAAAAAAATTGGAATCAACTAATAAAACTCGCCCTGAACCCAAAAATAAAAATTTTTTTCCTTTTGTCTATTTGTTTTTACGTCCATAACTCAAGAATCACTAAATGGATTTGTATAAAACTTTAAAATTTCAATAGATGGAATTATGGCTCAATGTATAAGGTAAACGTATTATCACAATACTATGTTTAAAAGCAGAACAGTAAGAAGAAAATTTCTAATTTAACTTTTTAGGGAAAGAAAACCTAAATTTTAAAACACAACGATTATGTTTACACTTGTGTACTGAATAAATAAAATAATAAAATATATATAAAAAAAGATATTTTCCTATTTTCAAATATTTCAGTACTAAAAAAACTGTAAAAGATACTTTTTCTGAAAATTTTGACTAAGGCACTGTATGGGTCACCTGACTTTTATCTGTTTGTTTGTCAGCCCACAGGCAAAAATGATGCGATGTCAATGATAGCTTGGTATCCGATTTTACAGAACATAGACTACTGGTACAGCACTGTTTAGTTTGGGACTACAGACTCATACTAGACAGACCTGTATCATGTATATATAGACGAACGTGTGGGGGATGGCCCAGATTATTATTATTTTGAAGTGAATTCGATGAACGTCTTCTTCGTCATACCGCCCGGCGGCGGGCAATCCAAAAAAATGCGATTTAAAAAACATGTACTTTTGAAAGCTTCGTACTCCTAAAGTTTAGAAATTACAAAAATTATAGTTACATCGTTATAAAGAATCATCCAATGACAATACTAAAATATACGTCTGACCCTCCCTTCACCTTCTGCGATGACGTCATAGACCGCGAAAATAAGCACTGAAAATGGGATGTCACGCGGGCGCTTTCCAGTACAACTCGTGGTACCACAATCAAAATTTCTCGTTGGATTTGATCGAAAACAACTGAAAAAAAACTAGCGGTAGTAGCCCGACTTCTACCCACCCCAATTTTGTAATTGTTGTGTAAGCTCAACAATTTTACGGGTTCCACCTTGTTAAGGTTTATTCAGTTATGATATTTGACAAGTATTGTAAGCACATCATATTCGAAATATGATAACGATAATTTTAAACTACCAAAATTTCAGAGCTACTCGTAATTTTTACTGTAAATGCAATGACATTACAACTGAATGGACATATTCATTAAATTGCTTTTTTTTATATGGCAACCCTAATTTCAATAGTGCAGTCAAAACACCAGTAACACGACTCTATATATAATGAAGTAACATGTCTTACACACACACACGTATATATACATCGACGTTATCTCCAAAATATTATAGATAATCTTACTTGAAAGTATTGAAAGTTCTATAAAACTATGTCCACGCGCGTATATGTACTTATATTTGCGGTCAGTTCTTCACTTTCTATGTTACTGATAGCGTACCTGTTTTGATATAATAATTTATTATCAACGATAATTGATTAGAAGTAATCGGAAATGCTTATCGAGACGTTCGTTATCTTGCAATTAAATTTTTAAGATAAGTACACGGTAAAAAAATATTACACATTATTTTTTTTTAATTGCTAACGTCTTTTAAGTTACGCTCTTGTGAAGAGATAATTTTTTCTTTGTTGAACTGTGCAAAATTCCAATAGGTATTTTATAGAAATTTAAGGCCATTTCAAAAGTTTAAAAATATTAATATTTCTATGTTACGAGTAGTGTGTGGTGAATTAAATATATTTATTCTTTATTGATAGTAAAATAAACACTATGATTATTGTTTCCAAATAATTATTTGTTGATTAAAATATAATAATCTTGTGATTGTTAAGCATGTTACCGTATGCAGAAGGAGTTAAACCAGATGAAGACGATAGATCCCATTCATCGTCGTATTATGAAAAGAAGGAACGAAGTAAGTACAAGTGATAACAAAATATTGTTAGTGTAAAAGATGACATATGTGTATTTAAATAATAAGAAGCGCATATCAATTTGCTCAATCATCTCATAAAATTACAGATCCCAAAAGAATTATTCGAGCTTCATAAATTTTAAAATTCATATACAACCAACTGGTTTTTAGGGTTAGGGAAAAAAAAACCTTTTTGGATTACTCTGTTGTCTGTCTGTCAGCCCGTCTGTCACAGCCTATTTCCTCTGAAGTTACTGCACAAGAAATTTGGATTCAGTACATATACAGATTTTGTGACCCAATCACAAAGTTATAGTGTAAATAAACGAATTTTTATTCTGGGGAGCAAGGTAAATTTGAAAAGGATGATTTTATTTTTTTCAGAGACAAAATGGACAGACCGAGTATTATTGAACAGGCCGTCAAAAGTCGTTTTCGTAATGCTAATATTAGTAGTTCTTCTGCCAATTCTGCTATACAGTTACGTTTTTTCGAGCACGCTAGATTTACCACCTAGTGACAATTTATCAACAGGCTCTTGTATGATACCAAGGGAGGCTAGACTTTTATGCGGCCTAGGTAATGTCACAATGTCAGAATGTCACACTCAGTGTTGCTACGATTTGAGTAACAACATATGTTACCACAGAGTCCCGTCGAGATTTTCATATATATCCGATGAAGAATGGTCAGAGGATACGGACTTGACAGCCAGAACAAGTACCGAACCGTTTTCAGGTGAAAGAACTATTGAAACCCTTAGACTATCGATAGATGAAGTATCTGCAACGCATTTGACCATCACTTTCTATGATCCGGCAACGAATCAATCGATCAACGCCAACAGATTAAAAGAGAAAGAGTATTTCTACGACGTATCATTACCAGAATTATTCGTTGAAGTGTTTTCTGACAGTGGTTTGATTTTCAGCACTATACACGGCCCATTGATAGCGGCCAATGATATTTGGGAGATAGCTTTCAAACTAACAAACGAAACCATGTACGGTTTTGGTCGAATCCCTTTACTTCCTGGTACAGCGGAAGTCATTTATAGTAACAATGAAAAGCCGGATATTATACCGCTGATATTCGCAAAATCGAACGGCTCTTTTCACGGGTTATTGATTGATAATATATCGCCCACTGAAGTGTTTGTTTCAAATGACAACCAAATAGTATTGAGGAGTATTACAAATAACATTTTTAAATTACACATATTCACCGGTCCTGAGCCGAAAAATATCATGGAGGATGTAATGGCATTGATAAATTTTGAAAAAGAGATGAATTATTGGACGCTGGGTACTCATGTTTGCACGTAAGTTTTAAATTTTTTTTTTTATATCGGTTATAATTGTGGGTATGGATGTATCATTTTATACTTGAAAAGCTTACGCATTTATATATCAAAAGTAATACAGTAGTGGCTTTGATGGTAAGACAAGTTTTGTAAGTTTGAGCGTCATTTAAATCAGTAATTTCAAGTCATAATATTTGGTCTTAAAAATTTATTCCAAAGTGTTTATTTACAATAACACAATATACGTTTTCTATTTGACGGCGCAACGGAAGAAGTAGCTCGCTGGTTTTATTTGATCGGTTTTATTTCTGAACGAACACAATCTGTCAGTTTGACGTAACACCTAGCGCTGAGGTGGCGGCCGGAGAAAACTAGACTGGTAGATGTCATTAGGAAGAAAGTTAAGTTAGGTTAGAGTGAGTTAGAGATTGCGCTCGCGCTTCACGTGCTATGGTGGAACGTCATATAATTGTAATCTTAAATCATCTATTCCAAATGCTGATATCTAGGTCCAAATTAAGTGTCATTCAATTATAATCGTTGTGTATTACGAGATATGGTTTTTATTTCAATTAACTTCGGTCTACTCGCCCGACTACCTACGAACATGGATTTACCCGATAAAAGTGGAGTGCTATTGGATAATACCACTGTCCCTATAACAGCGGCGCAACGGAAGAAGTAGCTCGCTGGTTTTATTTCTGAACGAACACAATCTGTCAGTTTGACGTAACACCTAGCGCTGAGGTGGCGGCCGGAGAAAACTAGACTGGTAGATGTCATTAGGAAGAAAGTTAAGTTAGGTTAGAGTGAGTTAGAGATTGCGCTCGCGCTTCACGTGCTATGGTGGAACGTCATATAATTGTAATCTTAAATCATCTATTCTAAATGCTGATATCTAGGTCCAAATTAAGTGTCATTCAATTATAATCGTTGTGTATTACGAGATATGGTTTTTATTTCAATTAACTTCGGTCTACTCGCCCGACTACCTACGAACATGGATTTACCCGATAAAAGTGGAGTGCTATTGGATAATACCACTGTCCCTTTATCAGAAGTGGGATCCCAAGTGCCTTATTCTGAGGGGACTAGCGAGCACACCGTCGGCCCTCTGAGTACGGACAGTGGGAGCGCAAATTTTTTTGGCAATATGGAAGTACAACTATCCCGTTTACTGGCAGCAACACAAAACACCTTTACGAGCCGTGCTGTGGGAGATCTGATCAAGTTTTATCCTGATGAAGCTGACTCGGATATACAAGGTTGGTGCAACGTGACCGAAATCATAGTAAATAGTTGAAAACTTACCGGACCCGAGCTGCTACTTGCATTGACGCGCGCTCTAGACGCGATGCCAAATGCCTTACCAAACTAAAGACGTCAGACCTAACATGGCCTCAAATAAAAAAAAAACCCGCGTATGACCAGTGGGTTGGATATGTGCTTCTTCGGGAACTGTCATCTTTGCGGTAATTATGGACACAATATCGAAGACGGTCGTAAGCATCGTGACACCTTGACGTCGAGAACGTTGTGAAATCACCGGATAAAGGAAAGGGCATAACCTGCTACACTTGTGGGAAATTGGGGCACATCAGTACCAGTTGCCTTAACGCCTTGAAGAAGCAAGACCTGGGCTCGCGCAAGGATATCCACATCTGCTAGCGGCGGTCATCAAGAGGTACCCTGTCGACATCGTCTGGTGAGGTCATAACATTCCATTTTAATAGCGACTCTGTCTGCTCATTGGTTAAAAGTGGTTTCACTAATAGGCTACCCGGCACAAAACATAATGATCCTGTCTGCTTAGTAGAAATAGGCAGGGTTAACGTTAGGTGTACTGAACAAATTATGATGATTCAAAACATTTTTTTGCCCATTTTGTTTCAAATTGTACCCTATAACAATTACAGAAGTGACTATAATAGGTAGAGACGTACTAGAACAGGGTGTTTATGTCAAAATCAAATTAAGCTGGCCAAAAGTTTCGTGGGCCTTTTGTAAACACGAAAGTTCTTAATAACGATAAGTACGAGCTGAAAGCTATCACTGTTGGTATTCGCGTCTACAAATATTCGCATGAAAATTTACGTTTAGTGCCAAAGGGTTTTGAGCAGTTAATCGAAGTTGACACTGAGGAGGCCGAGACGGCGGTAAGTAACGAATAAAGCGACCACGGCGATTGCGACAAAGATACACTCTTGGGATCAAGTGACGGTGCCATGGTAGCCGGCTCAGACACCTTCACTGGTTCCTATGACGAAGAGCATTATGACGAAGGTCATCTCTGAAGAGAAAGGATGCGCAAATGAAAGTAGGTAAGTTTTATCAGTAAGAACAGTTCAAACTTAATTTAGATAAAGCCGTCTTAGAATATCTCAGTAGTAGTTGCCTCATGTTCTTGGAATACTTGTGTGGGTAGAAGAGGCTACGAACGCCTGTGCCTTGCTGTATTTAGTCCTGGTGATGACCGGTCGAAGAGGCTTTACGTGCCTGGTCCGCGTCACGAGCATGTAACCAAAGCTGGTCGAAGGGGCCGCAAGCGCCCGGTCCACGCTTTAGCTGTGTTGGCGGTGGCTAGTCGAAGGGGCCTAGCATGCCCGGTCTACGCCATAGGTAAAGGAAGGCTGGTCGAAGAGGCTCCGTACGCCCGGTCCACGCCATGTGTTGATGTGAGATAGCAAATGGATCTTAGCAGACATACGATACGCTGTTAGGTGAGAAAGGCTGGTCGAAAGGGCCTTGTGCGCCCGGTCCACGCCATAGAGAGTTGTTCGTTAATGTGAAGGCCGTTTACACCATGGTAGTCAGGATAGCCGAGCGAGCTAATTTTGATGTCATGTCGTTCCTTTCAGATCTTCCACGCGAAGGTGATTAATCGCACGAGGGCGTGCGACCGTCAGGATTGGCCGTGACGGCGCAACGGAAGAAGTAGCTCGCTGGTTTTATTTGATCGGTTTTATTTCTGAACGAACACAATCTGTCAGTTTGACGTAACACCTAGCGCTGAGGTGGCGGCCGGAGAAAACTAGACTGGTAAATGTCATTAGGAAGAAAGTTAAGTTAGGTTAGAGTGAGTTAGAGATTGCGCTCGCGCTTCACGTGCTATGGTGGAACGTCATATAATTGTAATCTTAAATCATCTATTCTAAATGCTGATATCTAGGTCCAAATTAAGTGTCATTCAATTATAATCGTTGTGTATTACGAGATATGGTTTTTATTTCAATTAACTTCGGTCTACTCGCCCGACTACCTACGAACATGGATTTACCCGATAAAAGTGGAGTGCTATTGGATAATACCACTGTCCCTTTATATTGATTTTTTTTATGTGTGTTGTAAGTTTATTTTTGTTTATTTAAGAAAAAAAATATTGAGAATTATCTGTATATTTTTAGTATATAAATTCAAGTCACATATTTCAGATTATATAAATATGAGATCGCTAGTAATAGTTTTTGTAGTTTGGATTTACTATGATTTATATCCGACGCTTTGAACTTTTCAGGAAATCACAAAACCAAAACTCTTCAAACAACTTTCAAATTATGCTCTATACATTTATTCATTGACGACCGCTTAGCCTAGTGGGCAGCGACCCTGCCTGCGAAGCTGGAGGTCCCGGGTAAGAATCCCAGGTCGGGTCAGTATGATGAATTATGATGAATTTTAATACTGGCACCGGGTCTTGGTTGTTATATGTATGTGGTGTCTTCGCTTGGTACCCAAAATACAAGCTAATGCTTAGTTTGGGACTTAAGCGTTGTTGTGATTGTGTGTGTTATTATTATTATTATTATTCATGAAATTATTCGTTTATTTTTGGCCTTACGTTAAACTTGGATAGCATAACTATCAGAGACTCAGTGCTCATACAGACTATACGTCATTATCATTGTTTTGAACAAACATTTTGTAAAATTAACTACACTTGAAATGTAATTTCGGAATATTTGTTTTATTTTCCAGTACGAATTTTACACGTAGGTCATACAAAATTCTAATTCCCAGCGAATATTTCAAAACATCGACTGGTGTATATTTGGTCTACGGCGTATATTTTTTGCTCACATTTTTGTTGTCATAACTCGGTATCTCCGTGATTTAGCTTTACTTAGCACCGCCAAATCACATTCATCAGACACACACACACACATCCAAAACACACCAACAAAATTCATAATGAACATACCTTTATGTAATGAACTCATTATGAATTTTGTTTTTAGGGTTCTAAACCTAAAAGCGAAAAACAGAACCCTTGTAATTTCTTCATATTCGTCTATTAGTGTGTTCTATCTGTTTGTACACACTCTACTTTCTACATATTAAGTGTAAATATTTTAAGTGAATACACTGAACGGGCAAATTAAACATGTTATTTAATCGTTAATTAATGATTCGGAGAATTAATAAAAATTAATTTTAATTTCTTTAACGCAAATATTTCGTATAATGAAGTGGAGATTAAAAAAAATCTTCTTATTTCATAACAAAGGTAGAATATTATTAGAAAGCTTTTTTTAACCTGAAATAGAAGTTCTATAAACCATTTTTTGTTGACCGTTGTTTCTGGAATATTCAGTACAAAAGTAGCTTTTCTCGTATATGTATGTCGCCTTGACATTTCTTAATGAAAACATTTAGGCACAAATCTGAAAATCATCTAATAGCTAAATATTAATTAGGACGTACAATAAAAATATTTTCAGTAACCAGTGACTTCAATACGCTGGATTCGGAATAATCGAGAAAAATCTGGAAAAAAAACGCTATTTATACTAGATGCTATATGCATATAGCTGTGTGGAGTCTTTGCCGTATGGCTAATAAAAAAGTCTTAATATGCGTTATACGAATAAGTGTTTCTTGTCTATAGAGAGGACATTGGACAGTCAAGTATTTAATGCCTTATATTTTTTGATTAGACGATGGTATACTAAAAAGCTTTTTTTTACAATTTTATTCGAAAAAAAGTCAATAAGTTTTTTTTTTTATATAAGTTGTTTACACACTTATTGAAAGTCAAAATGAAATGATTAGATACCGGTTCAAAAACTAGAAGGAGAAGAACCAGCAAGAAACTCCTGTCTTTTTATTTTATTTAAATATATGTTTTTCTTAATTCTTTTTTTTTTATTTAATATGCTTACAACTATTATAATGATGTCCATGCGCACTTATCATTTAAATACTTGGTAATACAATAGTAAGCTTTTTTCATGAGTTGGACTATTTAATAATTATTACGTCATTTCACCCTGAGATCAGCCTCATTTTTCTAGGGGGAACAGGGATGGTTTGCACATAAATACTGGCTCCACATCAAATAGGTAACATAATTGTAATTATGTTATTATATGTGTGTGGTGTCTTCGCAAAAATATTTATGTATGTATACATTATAAAGAGTATTTAAGCATGTATATCAGTTGTCTAGTAACCCATAACACAAGCATAATACTTGCTTACTTTGGGACTAGATGACGCTGTGTGGGAAGTCCCATGTATTATTATTATTGTTATTGTTATTATATATTCTTTACAAAAAAAATGTAACTGGCATGTAATAAATAAACGATGTTTATTCAATTAGTTTTTTTTATGACAACCCTGTTATAGGTACACGTACGTCGAATACGAAAGCGCTATGTTGCAGGGTGAGTCCGCTGCGCTCTATTTAACTTCTTTACTAACCGCGTGGGTTCCGACACGATTTTTTTTTTACTTGGCCTTCTATACCGAGTAAAATTAATTTAATTTGAAATGTACCTTCATAAATAATGTTCGTAACTGTTAAGTACGCTGTTAAGGCAATGATTTCGATGTGCCAATCAAGACCTTTCACCTGTGTATTAAGATGCTAAAAAATATGAAGATTTTATTTTTCTTTTGTCTCCAGTGAAACGAAAGATTCTCCGAAAGAAGCTTTTGCAGATTTACGAGAATTTATGGAAGAAGCTCAATCAGAGAATTTACATTTCGATTCACATTGTGGTGTCTCTTCTGTTTTGTTCGAAACTGTTTGTCATGAAAATCGTCAGTACTTAGAAGACGGAGCAGATTTAATAAGGAACAGTGGAAAGAAATTCGTACCACACCTTTCGCCATATGTGAGTTTTTTTTTTGTACCTACTCAGCGAGTTGCACCAAAAGAGATATCGTAAACGTATATAATATATAACGTAATAAAAAATACAAAAATAACAAATATACTTCGATCAGAACCATCATGATTTCCATGTCCGCACTTAATTGTACCAGACATGGAAGTCATCATCATTCTAATTAAGGTATAGCTGTCAGTTTTTAAGTTATGCTATTTAAGTTGACGTAATTTCATTGATCTTCATTTATTTATTATCTAAGTATACAATTATTAACTGTTATAAAGTGATGTCTGTATATATAAGACATTGTCGGGAAAATTGTAATAAACAATTCATCGCTGGACCTAAAAACACATTTTTCATTTTTTTTTTAAATTTCGATTTCAAAAATTTATACAAGTATCAAGATTTATTTGGTGGTATGAAATAATATCCGATGATACTTATTGCATATCACTATGATAAGATTTCTGTTTACACCAGGCCCAACTTTCAATGGCCATACTCTAATAGCGTTAAATATACTTCAACAAGTTCGAATTAATTTTCACGTGATCTGGATGGTCCTTTTGAAAACTATATAATTTCTTCGGCTCGAAATATATACACATAGTGAAGGTAAGGTCAGATTTTATAAATGTAGAATGTAGAGTCATCGAAATTTTTTTATTTATCTCTGACAACGTTAAATTATACTTGAAGCAACTTGAATGCTACGGAAAGCGTAGAGGTAGTTTAAATTGGATATTATGACCTTGGTTTCGTATTTTATTGTACTACAACAACAGTAAAAGTTGTTAAACTATAGACTACTAAAATTTAATTTCAGAAATTTGGACATTTTTGGTATCATGAAATGAAAAATAAATACCTGTAATTTGAATAGAAATTTATTGAAGCAAATGATAGAATAATTTAGACATTCGTCAATACCAAACATGTTTCGATGGCAGTGATATAGGTATAACTGTAAACTTTTTACGAACAATCCGTTGTTTTTATATCACTACATCACTACATTGTATAAAATAGAGTCCCTCGCCGCGTCTGTCTGTCTGTCTGAACGCGATAAACTCAAAACGTATTGGCATATTACTTACACCAATGGATGGAGTGATTCGAGAAGAAGGTTTATGTGAATAATTTATTAATGTTTTGTGGAAATTACTTGAAATATGATTATTGTTGAAGAAGTCGGAAAAAATTAAGTCGGCTGAAAGCTTTCATCGAAAACGCTGCTTTGAGATATAACAAAATAATGTACGGAGAGATTGTTCCTCTTTAATTAGACTAAAGAAAAGTCAGCGATGGCATATGTCTATCTTTTATGGATAGCTTACTATACCTATTTTTATGTTTAAATAAATGATTTAATGTAATTAAGTAATTGGAAAGCAATTTATACGGATACAGTATTAATCCCTATAAAATGAAATAAGTTATTTACCTTCAGCATTTCATGCACATTATGATTGCTCTTTACACTATACAATTTAAATTGATATTTTAGGAGCTATCGCGAAACAACTATATCGCGTGCCGGTCCGGCGCCGCGCCGCACCTGGTCGGCCATTCGGGACGACGCGACACGCGTGGTTAAGTTATTATATGTATTTATTCTTTACTTTTTTAAATATTTGTAGAATGGGAAATAAAATACTTAAAAAATACTCCAAGTAGGATGAACTTACGTTACATTTAAATCTAATTAAATCCAATCCACATATTCGACGCAACTAGCTGCGATATACCGCTACGACAGAAAAAAACATTTCCTCCTGCTACCCGTGCGAAGTCGGAGCGAGTCACTAGTTTTTCAATAAAAATAAATAAGCCTACCTACCTCGGGCAGTCTCTGTTAGTACTGGTGATTAATTCATATAAAAATAACTATAGTTTGGCTAGGGCCTGACAAGCAGTTCCAAGCGCTTACATAACTTAAAAAAAATCAAAAATCCATAAATACTACAACTTATTAGATAATAAAGGGGGTTTTTATCCCCAATACTGTCTATTAGTTCGCTTATAAATCGAGAAAAAAAGAGAATGACACAAAATAAGGAACTGAGAGTTGATTCACAGATAATACACGTATTATTAAACACTAGATTTTGCCTCTTACGCCGTCACCCGTATATTTTTTAACCTACACAAATATTAGCACAACGGTTTTTATCCCCAATACAGTACATTGGTTCGCCTATAATTCGAATAAAATGAGATTGGAACCAAATAAGAAACTAAGCGGTGATTTAGAAATGATCACGGACGATACAAAAAAATGCACGGGCATAGTTTTAGCCTACATTAATATTAGCGCATAGATATTCCTCGCATATCAAGATACAAAATTTTGCACATCTGAACTTTGTGGTACTTTGCTGTATATGTATCTTTCAAGGACCTTTGGGTATTGGTATATGAAAGAAAAAAGTTCAAAAGCTCCAGTACGTTGTACAAAGACCTACATCAAAAACATCAATGTTACGCGCTGGATTGTGTAACTATTTTAGTGGAACATCAAACATCAGTTTACCTGAAAAACATATGTTTTTGAGCCGTATCTTAGTTTCTGGTGCTATATAATAAGGTCTCAACTAATAATTTACGAAATAAATTTATATTTAGCGATTTCGATCATACAAATTATTATTAACCAGTGTTTATTATTATCATATGGAAACTTATTCAAAAAATATTTGTTGCTTTATGTAACAAAATAATGTTCAATATTAAGGAGCTAAAATAATAAGAGAATAATAATAGTAAATAATAAGTAATAGTACAATACGTCCAATAATACAATAATAATCTAATTATTTTTCAGATTTCATACGAAGGGGCAATTGACGAAGAAAGTTCTGAGGACACTACCAACAGTTTAATTTCTAGTAATTATTCGAGCTGTTACAATAATTCAATTTACGATTTTGACGAATTGCTGCTCAGAGATTCCGACGGATTATGGTATACAGGTTTAGCAGAAGGTATAGAAGTTATATATCCAGATTACAAAGCGGATAATTCATGGGAACTTATAAGAAACTTTTGGTTTCTCGGGAATTTCGATGGAATAATTTTAGAGAATAACTGGCCTTTAGACGAAACATGGAAAATGTTTAACGAGACAAGTTTGCCGCTGCCGTACTTTAATCAGGTGAGCATCTTGTATTAAATCCAAATTGTTTTAAATAAAATCAATTTTACAGTGAAACTGAGGATCCGGAACGCGCGAAAGGCCTCAACAATTTACTGAATGGCCATCCAGCAGATTAAGATGAGAATTTATTTAACCATAAAAAATGTCATCATGTCTCGATAATTTGACCCGAAAGAGTTGATTTCAGAATAATCAATTAGGAGAACAATCCCTTAGATGATAAAGATAATTTAGGAATTCTAAATATATTTTACCTCGAATTTCATTTTGTTTATGAAATTGTAAATTAATTATTTAATTCTGTATGTTTTAATACTGAGCCTCTAATTGGACATTTTAAAACACGACACTTTGTTCGTGTTCATTTATTTACTTTAATTTCCAATCTTGCTTAGATTGTGTAGTCGTAGTTATTTCATGGAAGGCTTGGAGTAGAATGAATATTAGCCTGGATCTTATGTCGAATACTTAACATCTTTTATTGAAAATCCATTCTTTTTACGTGACACGAAAACGAACGAACATAATACAAATACGAGATTTTTAGTTATTTTATATGTACAAGTGGATTTATTGTGATTTTAGTAGACTTGAACAACGCCTCAGTCAGTTTCAGGAGAATACATTCAGAGCTTATGAACATATTAAATTTAGGTAGGTATTATTTTTGTTATTTCATAAAAACTTTGACTTTCCTTTTCAAAGCTTTAGGAGTTGAGTTTTGAAAACAACTGGCTTATTACGTTATTTGTTTTTTCTTTCATTTCTTCGTAGCGAGCGTTTACTTCGCTAAAGAATTTTTTTTTTTTCTAAATTTTATGTTCCAAGTTTCTGTAACTTTGTGATGTAGGCTTTGTGACAATAAATAAGTCAAAGGGCCGTGTTTCTTAAAATATATAGAATGTGGCAAAGTTTAAATAAAATTGCCAAATACATAACATAATAGGTACGTCAATATATTTTTATAATATAAATCATATTTTTTTAAAGTGTTCTCTGTTATTCTTTACGCTTTCCATGTGCCTTCATTTACTTAAATTTAAACATTTATTCCAGTCTTTATCCGACAAGTCAGGAATAGCTGATTCTTAGGTAGTCACTGCTTCTCCAAATCTAAAATCATATTAGATTATCGCTAGAGCTCATCGCTGCAAATAAAAAAATCCTATACACAAAAAAAGCTAACCTTTAAAAAGTGTGAAATAATACAAGTTTGTTCATTGTCTAATGATTTTTGATCCTTAAGGGCGTCTGGAACCGCTAATTATTAGGTATTTTAAGTATACTTAGCGGTCCCAGACGCCTTTAAGGTCCAAAAATTAGACAGTGAACAAACTTGTATTATCACACTATTTAAGGGTTAGCTTTTTTGTGTCGGGGGTTTTTTAAATTCTAAATTAAATTTTTATTTCAAAATTTTTAAACTTAGTTATTTAGGTAAACTAATTCATACATGATCAGACAAAAAAATTATTTTCAAGTTTTTAATTTTCATTTCGTTAGTTAATATTCCTCATTCCCTTTCAATAGAGTGTACATTATTCTACTAGTCAAGCCCTTTCACTTGCTACCCATATTGAGGGATTTGTAAAAAAAATTTAATTCGCCATTTTGTAGTGGCGGCCATCTTGGATTTGAAATTTGTCATAGTGCATAGTATTTTACTAGTCAAGTCCTTGTTCAATTGTTGAGTAGTAGAGCTTAAGCTGCAACCTCGCTGTAGCTGCGGCGGCGGTTGTAGGTATGTATGCGGAGAATGATTAGGCAGGATTTTCGTATTATAACAAAGAAAGATGGACGACCCGTTCAAACATTGTTTAATCGATATTTTATAATATAGACAATATAGAGTCTACAATAAAATCATAAACTAAATGTGGCCAACATATTGGGGACCACGACAAAACACAAAATTATTTGGTCCTGAATCAATAAACAATTTCATACTAAACATTATGTAATAAAGCACATATAATTTTAGTACTTATATTTTAGACCTTAAGTTTCATTCTCAAACATATCTTTAATGCTACATTATACCTGTAGTACAAAACTGAAAACAAGCTAACATATAAGTTTATTTAAGCCTTTAAAACTAAGCTTCTTCGATTTCAAAAACTGAAATACATAAAGTAAAATTGGCATAAATATTTATAACTAATAATTATTGTTATTATTAAATGGAAATGAACAGACTTTAGTTATAGATCTTACATGTTTCTTTTTATTAGAAGTCATTACTTCAAAGGCTCTAATCTTAGTATCGTTTCCAGGGAAAACTTTAGTTATACGACCCATAGGCCACATAAGGGGAGGTGTGTTGTCATCACAAAGTAAAACTAAATCACCTATTTTTATATTTGTGCAATCACTTCTCCATTTTGGTCTAGATTGTAAATTATTTAAATAAAATTTATGCCAAATTTTCCAAAACGACTGTACTATTTTATTCGTGACATTCCACAGCCTAAGCTTTGAAATTGGAACATTAGTGAGGTCATGCTCAGGGTAGGAGACTAGCGCTCTGCTAGTCAAAAAATGACCCGGAGTAAGATATGCAAAATCATCACAATTTGATGATAGTGGTAGTAAAGGTCGGGAATTTAAAATAGCCTCTATTTGTGTGAGAATCGTACACATCTCTTCATAAGTAAGAACATTACTTTGGATAGCCCGCTTTAAATGGTGTTTCGTACTTTTTACAGCTGCTTCCCAGAGACCCCCAAACACAGGCGAATAGCTGGGAATAAAATGAAAATGGATATTATTTTGTACAGCATAGTTGTTGACCTGTGTTTGGTGGTTCTGAGAGCTAATTAATTTATATAAGTCAGTTAATTGATTCTTAGCTCCCTTGAAGTTACTGGCATTATCGCAATACACGTCATTTGGAAGACCCCTACGCGCAGCAAAGCGTTTGAAACATGATATAAATGTTGCAGTAGTCAAATCTGAAGCAAGTTCTATGTGAACAGCTTTTGTGGTGAAACAAACAAACAAGCAAATATAGCCTTTTGATATGACAGATCGTCTTATCCTGGACTGCTTTATATTTATTGGCCCCGCGTAGTCTATGCCAACTTTATCAAATGGGTGTGCTTGAGTAACTCTGTGAGCGGGCAAAGAACCCATTAACTGTTTTGAAGCCTCAGCTTTTAGTTTAAAACATGTGATACACTTGTGTATAATTTTTTTGACATGTCTTAGACCATTACATAACCAATATCGTTCATTTAAAACTGATAATAATAATTTAGGACCTGCATGGAAAAGACGTAAGTGCTCACTATGAATGATCATATCAGTTATACGTGAATCTTTAGGCAGAATTACAGGATGTTTCTGAGTGTAAGGGAGTGAAGAATTTTGTAAGCGCCCACCTACTCTAATCAAGTCATTATTATCAATAAAAGGATGCAATGGTTTTAATGAATTATTTAAGGTGATATTATTTTTTAATGAGTTTAGTTCTTTAGAAAAGTAAGTATTTTGTTCATGTTTAATTATTAGTAACAATGAATCATTGACCTCTTTACTTGCTAGAAAATTTGTTTTAATTCTTTGTTTATCATCTTTTGTTTTACAATTTCTATAAAAACGCAAAATATACGCTAGTATTCTAGTCATTTTGTGTATATCTGAATACCTTTCGAAAAAATCGAAAAAATCTTGAGCTACCGAAAGAGCGATGGCACTGGGAGGCGTAGAGGCGACTTTGCTTGTGGTTTTCATCTCTGGCACAGAGGTAGGTAAGTCAAAATTTTCATCGAAGTTATACTTATCATTTTGTAGAAATATGGGACCGTTCCACCACATAGCATTATTTACGAGCTCCTGAGGAGCAAGGCCTCGCGTTATGAAGTCTGCAGGGTTGTCTTGTGTCGCTACGTAACGCCAAGCCCACCCGGCCGTCAGCTGTGCTACAACTTGTACCCGATTTGCCACATAAGCATTGAGGTGTGTGATTTGTGTGCCAATCCAGGCAAGGACTATTTTAGAATCGGTGAATAAATATACACTTTCTATATTCACTTTAATACTCATGGCTTTGTGAACTTTCACCATTAACTTTGCAAGAAGCAGTGTGGCATTCAGTTCCAGTCGCGGCACAGTTAGTGGCTTATTAAGTGGGTTAACGCGGGACTTGGAGCAAAGTAAATATAAGTTTGTCTTACCTCCATTACAAAGCACTCTCACGTATATGCAGCAGCCGTAAGCTTTAGAACTTGATGCATCAGCAAACCCTATGAGTTGTATTGATATAGCTCGTTCAGTAGGAATATTCCTGTGTAATATTATGGGACACATATTGTCCAAATTTTTAGCAAATAATAACCACTCATTCCGCAGGTCACCTGTCAAGGGAGAATCCCATTCTATGTTGGATGCCCACAGTGTTTGAATGAACTTTTTCGCAGTTATTATTATAGGAGTTATAAAACCTGGCGGGTCATAAAATTTGGATATGTAACTAAGAATATGTCGCTTGGTTACTGGCCTGTCACCAAATCTTTCAGGACAGGTTACTGTGAAGCAGTCATTTCTGACATTATATTCAATACCCAAAGTTTTTAAATTATAATTTTCCTTTTCAAAGTCAAATGTATCAAAGTGTTGCTCATTTTCTGGTATACTTTGCAGAATCTGAGCATTATTCGATGCCCACTTATGGGTCCGAAAACCACCTTTATTTAGTAATTTAATTAACTGGCTTTGGGCTTCTGTTACTTTATTTATATCATTTTCTGCATACAAAACGTCATCTACGTATGTACAATTTTTTAATAAATGAGAAGCCAAAGGAAATTCTTCTTCGAAATTAGACGCAAGCTCAATCAGACACCGTGTGGCGAGAAAACTGGAACTTTTGAGACCATAGGTGACTGTGTCCAATTGGATGCATTTTACTTCAGTGTTGGGATTTTCCCTCCACAGAATAATCTGCAATGAAGCATGTGAAGGATTAATTTTAATGCCTCTAAACATCTTTTTTATATCCGTAGTGAACACATGATCACCGAAACGAAATAACATAAGTATTTCAAATAAATCATTTTGAACTACGGCACCATTCAGCAATATATCATTCAGTGACACTTTATTATTGGTCTTCATGGACCCGTCGAAAACCACCCTTAACTTTGTAGTCTTACTTTTTTCATTTATGACCGCATGGTGCGGTTAAAAGTATACCGGGTCGTTTTTAATGTCATATTGCCCAATGTCTATATAATGGCCATGGCCCAATTCAATTATTTCATCAATAAACTTTTTATACTGTTGAAATAAATCTCCACTTTTATGCAGTTTTTTCTCTAATGTGGCAAACCGATTAAGTGCACGATTGAAAGAATCACCTAAGTGTTTATTCACTTCTTCTAGAGGTACTTTCAATGGCAAATCAACTTGGAATTGTTGATTTATTAATTGCACAGAATTAGTAAAAATGTTCTCACAAAGTTCGGATTCTGTGGAATGCTCATAGAAGATTTGAGGTACCTCTTCTGTCTGCCAAAATTGCTTAAGCGTTTTGTTAATGTTAGAGTTACATGAGGTACATAAAAGCGATACCTGTTTTGATGGAGTGTTAGCGTGTATTGTACCACCTACTATATGACCAAAATGTGTGTTAATTAAGCACGGAACTGAAGTGGACGTTGAGTCGCCCTCCGGTTTATGTTGCAGCAGCTGTCCCGGTAGGATAACATGGAAAAAGACATCACACCCCATAAGCATATCTATGTTGCTTGGATTATTGTAGGTTTCATCTGCCAATTTTATACCAGGTGGCAGAGTAAATTTTTGGAAACCCTGTTGTGGTAATTTACAAGTTATTTGCTCGACTACACTACAATTTACAGTTAACTTGAATCTTGAAATGAGAGAGTGAATTTCGAGGGGAATACTATACTTTACAGTATTGTTAACATTGGTAATCCCAATAACGCTAATATTGCTCTCTTTTGGCTTAAGCCCTAACTCTTGTACTACTTGTGCGGTGATAAAAGATACTTGAGATCCGGTATCTAAAAGTGCCTTGATATGTAGTTCCGTACCGTCGCTCCTCATTAACTTAACTTTAGCTGTAGGGAGTAATGTTTGGTTACCACCATTATTTTTTGCAATCAAGACAACCGGGGACTCACTACTGGTTACCTTCAGAGCCGCTTCCGCTTCATCATGTAGTAGGGTACTGTGGGCTTTTTTGCAGGTATTACACCTGAAGAAATATTTGCATTTACCGTGATGAGGGTTTAAGCAGATCGTACATAACTTATTTTGTTTAACATACTGTATTCTTTCTTGTACCGGTAAAAGTTTAAACTTCGGACAACAAAATAATTTGTGGGAATTTTGGCCAGAACACTTACAGTAAGCACATGGTGCAGGTAAAGACGAAGACGTTGTGGTCACGTTCAGTGATGCTCTGGGGCCAGTTGATCTCGAAGAACCCGGCAAATGCTGCTGGTGGTGGTGACCATTGCCATCCACGCTTTCCAGTGCCAACGCTCTTTCTGTAAGAACCCTATAAACTCCGTCAATGTAGCTTGCTTCTTCATATCCCTGTCCATCTGAAAAGCTTTGGCAGTGTAAGAATCTATCTTACGGAAAAAAATACATAAAAGAATAGGGTCCCAGCTATCAACATTTGAATTTAAATTTTTCAATGCCGCAACGTGCTGTTTAATTTGAGAGATGAAATCTCTGAAATTTATTGCCGAAGGTTTAATATTAGGTAAATCTAATAATTGTGTGATGTGATCGTTCATAATGAGCGACTCGTTTGCATACCTATCATGGAGTATATCTATGGCTTCTGTGTAGCTTTGAGTACATATGGGTAGATTTTTTATTAAATCTAAAGGTTCGCCCTTTACAAAGTTTCGCAGATAATAGAGACGCTGTACATTATCCAAGTTAGGATTATTATGAATGACAGATTTGTATACATTGATGAACTGACTGTACTCACTATATTTTCCAGTAAATGTGACGATTTCTATGTTTGGAAGCTTTGTGTATGCTGGAGGAACATTGTTTGCCTTTTTGCTACTGCACTCGGAACCATCTTGAGCGTTGAGTCCGAGGTGGCTGCTATTGCGTCGTTCAAACGAGCGAGAGTTTCTAAATACCTATCCTCCTGCCCGGCAATTTCTTCTGTATCGGTACCAGTAGGCTTCTTGGTCAAGATTTCGATATTGTAGCGTTCATATTCCTTAAAAGTAGCAATAAGTCACTCCTTTTTGGCTAAGAGAACAGATCTTTGTGTTTTTTCACAGGCTTCCGACCCCACGAAACTATGAAGACGAGTAAGTGTAGACTTTACGTATCCTCTAGCACTCACCAATGCTCCTATGTCCTCCATTATGTAAATTTAATTTCCACAATAGTGTAGATATGTACGCGAATACAATTCTAATTGGAAAATTTTCACTAATATGACCTTTCGTATATTGCACACCACTAAAGTAACGAGAAAACAAAATTACGTATAATATATTTACTGCCTAACAATTGTAATAGACCCTTTAGTTATTGGAATCAATTGGATTGACCCAAAAAAAGGTATACAAACTTCAAGTTATCGATGCACGATCATGCTCTTGATACATAACCATGGGATTGTTGCGCGATCACGATAATGTTGCGTGATCGTGATGGGTCGAATTTTCCACAAATCTCGCTTCGCACCACACACTCGCCGGTAATGCGCCGCTACTTCGTCGCTGTTTCAAAAAACCGTCGAAGGACCATGTTCAATTGTTGAGTAGTAGAGCTTAAGCTGCAACCTCGCTGTAGCTGCGGCGGCGGTTGTAGGTATGTATGCGGAGAATGATTAGGCAGGATTTTCGTATTATAACAAAGAAAGATGGACGACCCGTTCAAACATTGTTTAATCGATATTTTATAATATAGACAATATAGAGTCTACAATAAAATCATAAACTAAATGTGGCTAACAGTCCTTTCATTTGATACCCATATTGATGGAGTAGTAAAAAAATATGATATCCGCCATTTTGTGGCGGCGGCCATCTTAGATAGATTTTCATCAAGCATAGCTAAGAACACTCCCGACTGATTCACTTTTCATATAAAAAAATCCGCATCCAAATCGGATCAAATCGTCAAGCTTATAACACCCCTCTTTTTTCGTCGGGGGTTAAAAAGCAGGAGCTGATGACATAACTATAAAAAAATTTTTTTTTTATTGTTGTAAATAGCCTTTCACGTTCGATATTTAAATAAATTTGCTATTTAAAAACATAGGATAATACCATAGAGTAAATGAATTTGACAGCAGCGTTTGGTTTTAAAGTAGAGTCATAAATGTCGGTTGTTCGTTGTTCTGAGATTCACAATTTCGAAGTGACATTAGGTACGCAATTATTCGGGGTTGAAACCGGCGCGTGGAGATTTCTTGGGGGTAAAGAGCGGCGCGCGGAGTGGATCTTGTGCACTGAAATTCGGAATAAAACTTGCCATCTTACACCAGCTAGCTATAGTATTAGTGGTTAGACGGTAAACGCGGAAGAGGGTTTCTAGTCAATCCAATGTAAACGGGCATCAAGATTAATTAATCATTGATATGAATGTCGAATCAACGCACTGTAGTCATTATTTGGTACTGGTTATTAGAAGCCTCTTAATATAACATAATTTGAATATTATTGGAATATGCCAATATAACCAAACGCCGCTGTCAAATCAATTTACTCTTACATTATAATATCATTAACCAATCCGCGGAATTAAGGGTTTTCTAAGAAGAAATACAAAATTCCTTTTGACCTTTTGCCTCGAATTACAACGTAATATAGATTGATGAAATTTCCGCTAGAAAATATATTTATACAAAAGGCCTGCGTATGAATCGACAAAGACAAAAATTTCAGTACCTTTTTCTCCTGTGTTTGTCAACCGATATTCCTTTAATTTTTTTTTCGTGCAATAGCTATCGGCAAATTTTAGTGTCATCGAAAATATTTTTTTTGAAAAAGTTTTTTTTTTTTTACCTTTGACATAGAGTTAAAGCTTTTATTTAAAAGTCTATCCGTTGTAACTACTTTCATACTACATTCAAAAAAATTACGTACTTGCAATGATTAAAGAACCTCAACAACGTTCAATAATGCATGAACACGTCTATTACTTCCGTGTTGGGTGTAAAACTACCTATGTATGTATGTATATATTATAAAAAAAAAATATTTAAGTATCTATATCAGTTGTCTAGTACCCCACAATACAAGCTTAATACTTGTTTACTTTGGGACTAGATGGTGCTGTGTGGGATGTCCCAGTTTTATTATTATAATCTTAAAAAAGAAATAATGAATTACTGTTGTATTTAGACCACTGGGCGACTACCTAGTGTTTATAAGTCAGGTATGTTATGGAGCTCCGTAATCGTAACCGAAACTATCGGATATTCGAAATAAAAGAAATATCCTAACACCTAAGCCGTAAACGAACCCGAAATTTTTTTTCATAATTTTGCATTTACATCTGAATAAGTGTACTTGCATTTGCGTCCAACTAAAAGTATCTATAATTTGAAACGATAAAAAAATTTCGAATGGCCTTATCCTATTAGAAGCCGTCTTCTGCGTTTACTGTCTAACCACTCATACTAACTGGTGCAAAATGGCGAGTTTTAGTCAAAGTTTCAGTGCGCAAGGTGTCCGCGCGCCGGACTTCAACCCCACAAAATTGCATACTGTCATTTCGATAGTGTGAAGTGACATTTATGACTATTAAGACCAAACGCTGCTGTCAAATTAATTTACTTTGTCTTATCCATATCCGCATCCGAAATCTCATAATTATCTCTAACAACCCTGTTGTAAATCAACTTAACTAATATTTTGTACATCCCACACAGCGCCATCTAGTCCCAAACTAAGCAAAGCATGTATTATGGGTACTAGACGACTGATATAAAGAAATTGATAATGTTTTTATAAATAAAAGATTTTTGTTTATGATATAAATAGTAAAATTTAATTGTTTTATACATGGTTTTTTCAATAAATAAATATTATTATTGTTACTAAAAATAGTAAATATTACAAGCATTTGTACTTTGTTAATCTTAGGTGTATTATGGTTTTTTTTTTAATCGAGGAATAAAAATAAAGTAAGGAAAATTAGACATGTTTTTCATAACGAGATTAGAGCACTACTCGCATTGTGACGCGTGTAATAGTTAAGGTACCAGTCGTGTGCGCGAGACCGAGACAGGCGACAAGGAGAAGAGACAGAGACGGGTCTCTTGTCGTCTAGGCGTACGTGTTTCTGTACATACATGTTGACGAGCGAGACCGCGACAGGCCACAGAGACATAAGACGCGAGACCGTGCGTGCGCGACCGGTTCGGACTAGTAGTGTCGCGCGACAGCAATGCGATGGAAGTCCGTGTTTGTTTATCTTTTAATTATTTTAAACAATTGATTGTTTTATTTCCTCGAAAATACATCCTGAATAAATCTTCAAATTACAACTAATTTTAAATAAAAGAGAAAATGATCCTTCTTCATTTCGACATTTGTATAATGAATTAACAGGTTTTCTACGTGATTTATTGAATGCGTAATACAAAAGTAAATCATCATCTTCCTCCTCTTCTATTAAACGTTTTAAAACCATGGCACACGTACGCTTTTGAAGAGACATTTTGCTATACTGACGTTTGTCGTTTGTCGCTTATCTCTGTCTCCGGAGCATCATTTCGCCCGCGAGACCAAGACCACTAATTTGGTCGTACATATCATTTTGCTGTCTTGGTCTTGCGTCTCGGTCTCGCGTACACAACTGGTACCTTTACATCGACACTGTCCTCAACCACTGAAATTATTTCACGACTAGACTAAGCTTATCTAATTCTATTGACATACCATAAGTTTCAAATAATTAAATTGGCATACATTGATCAGATATACAATGTCTTTTGTTCGTGTATCGTCAAACGTTAAAGTTAGAAACTATGGCTAATATTATCGGTAAAAATAATTAAAAAGCGAGGTCTAGTACACCTGTTTTTTTTTTGGAGTTTGGAATTTTTATTTTGTACATTTATCTCCATTCTAATTGGGTCCCGTATTACATTTGAACCAACAACCTGACATACTTTATAAAAATATTTTTATAGTTCACTAGCTTTTCTAATAAAAATAAGAAGATATCACAAACATGTAAATATTATTAAAAATAAAAACAAATAATAAAATCTCAAAAAATGTTCATTTTTAATTTTTTGTCCCGTTTCTCGAAAACTAGGTCCTCACACTTATAGAATAGAATAGAATAGAATAGAATATTTCTTTATTGTTTTTCATTTCTGTTACAAATTATGTCCGATAGATGGTTGTGTTTTAGAGGTGTTGCAGGTAAACTGTCTTACACTCTAGTATTATGTACTTTATGTACATTAGGGGTTAGTATTACAAGCTTATTACTATGTTAGCTTATGCGTTCTGGGAGGGACCGTTCGCTTGCTGAGCGGTTTTTTCCTCTCCTTACGCTCTAAGTAGTCTATTTCGCCGTACCGAGAGGTGGCTAACATCGGGTTAAAGTGTCCGTGTCTCTTATAGTCTTGTCCGGGGTTCTCCAAGTCTCCAAATTTGCACTCGGAAAGCTTTTTCAGCATATCGGAGTGCAAGTCATGGATCCTCAGATGCCATGGGTCTTCATCGAGCATCTCCCAAAGTGTTTTTGTTTTAAGAGATCTCGGGAAGTTGCCCGCAACTTTGAGAGTTTGTTTGTACTGTCGTTCAAGAGTCAGAATGTGTGACTTGCTCACTCGCGGTAACAGCTGCACTATGCCGTAGTCAAGTATGGGTAGTAGACACGTCTGGATTACCCTCAGTTTCACCTCGAGGTCTATTTCCGAGTACCATCCAATGATGGGTGCCAGCATCGCTCGCATCTGTTTAATTTTTGTACATACGTAATTTACGTGTTTTTTCATGCACATGGTTTTGTCGAACCACACGCCTAAGTATTTGATTTCTTTTTTGTATTCGGCCCATTCACCACTTCTGAGTTTGACTCTGGGCCTGTATTTTCGGCGCGTTGTGAACATGGCACATTCTGTTTTTTCACGATTGCATTGTAGTCCCCATCGTCGGTAGTACTCGAAGATTTCCTCGAGAGCCCACTCTAGTCGGGTCGTCGCTCTATCGGGATGATTAGCAGTGTTGATTATACACAGATCGTCGGCGTACTGCGAGAGCATTACGCCGGCTACTGTGTCGCATTTGGGTATGTCTGAGACATAAAGATTAAAAATGAGGGGACCAAGAATAGAGCCTTGTGGAACTCCATGCGGTACTAATCGTGTGTCGCTGTAACATGTTCTGTATTTTCCAACAATTTTTCTGTCAGATAGGTAGTTTTCTAATATTTTAATAACCCCACTGTGTATGTTTGCGTCGTATAGTTTTTTAATGAGTCCTGCGTGGTTGATCGAGTCAAATGCCCTGCTTAGATCGGTAGTAGCAAGCGCAGCATGGTCTTTTCTGTCTAATGTGTCTGTAATAATCTTTGCTGTTCTGAGAAGTTGTGTTGCTGTTCCTTTGCCTCTGATGAAGCCGTGTTGAAAGTGTGGGATAATGTGTTCGGTATGTTTAAGTATAACGTCGTATAGTATCCTTTCGTAAATCTTGCCCATTATATTGAGTAGCGAAATAGGTCGATAAGATCCTGGCATTGAATGCATCTTGCCAGGTTTGTGGATAAACACACAGTTACCCGTTTTCCATCGATTCGGAAAAAAGCTAGAGTCTAACAAGTAGTTAAACAGTTCAGCCATTCTCGCGTGCAGAAATGGTCCGCCTAGCTTGTATGCGTACGCCTGTATCTCATCTTGTCCTGGTGCTTTCTTGTTTTTGAATCTCGCACAGGCTCTTTGTACAGTCGTGGCATTAATAGTCATTTGGGGTTTAAAATATGTAGTAAAAATTTCTGTCTGTGAGTCTTCGGGGCTCACCGGTGCATCTTGTACTATTGCTGTATCTGTTAATAAATTGATCGTATCTTTTTCAGTTTCACATCCTGGGAATAATGGGATTGGTTGAGGTGGTTTTTTTATGGCTTTTTGAACTCTCCACATTCTTTCTTGGTTGTTTTGAGTGCTGTTTATGATCATTTTCCAGTTTTCTGTATTGTATTTCTTGATTTCCTCTTTTACTTTTCTACATATTTGATTGTACCATCGTAGATTTTGAGGACAGCGATATCTCTGCTTGGCTCTCTTAGCTTGTCTTCTTTCTGCTAGCAGGTTTTGTAACTCGATTGGCAGAAGTTTACTCCTGTTTTGTTCAGAATATGGAATTACTGTGTCTAGGGCTCGATGGATCGATTTTTCTAAGATATGTACTGCTTCTTCAGCTTGGTTGTTGGTTTCAATTGTTTTCCATCTGTTTCTTAGTTCAGTTTCTAATTCTTTTTGATATATCTGTATTTTCTCCTGATTACTCGTAAGGTCTTTTATTTTTCGTCTCAGTGGTTTTGTAATGATCATTTCCGTTCTAATTTTTAGCAACCACGGCATGTGATCAGAGTTAATCGAGTCCGTATGTACAGCGTGCACGTTAGTATTTCGTAGCGAGTTCATCGTATTTATTGCCACGTCCAATATATTGTTCCCCTGGTAACCCGGTCTTGATGGTCTTCCTGGGTGCCATAATTGTGCAATATCTTCGTGAACGTATGCATTTATCATATTTCCAATCTGATTGTTCCTCGAGTGGCCAAGCAGAGTTGATCTGATGTTCATGTCCCCGATCGTGACCGCTTCATCGTCTGATATGATTGCCTCGATCTGTCTTTTGTATGCTCTGCTACATCTTGGCGGACAGTACACTCCGTTAATTGTTATATAATCGTCACCGGTTTTAATTCTAATTGAAACTCCCTCTATTAGTCTGTTTTCTTGTTCCACTCCTGGCAATAGTCGTTTTCTGGTCCAGCATAGTCCTCGTTTCAGGTATACCGCGGTTACCCAGTGGGGCTGTAGCGTGTCTGTCACTTTGTCGTAGTCATTTATATTAAGTTTTTGTCGGTCGAAGTCAACCTTGCACTCGTTCAGTATTATTATGTCTGGGTTTGTTTTGCTCGCCAGATGCCTGATCTCCGTAATCTTATTTCGGAGACCCTGCACGTTGGCATGAAGTATTGTGATGTTATTTTTTGTATGTAGTACTTGGTTTATCGATACATTATGTGTGCGGTCCATACTTAAGAGTTAAAAATTGAACTAATGTCTCTAGGGTTTTTGTAATATTATCTAGTTTATCAGTTTTCGAGTCACTTAATTTGTTTGTTACACTGATGTTAGCACTTCTGTTTGCACTATTTTTAACGCTATCAGCAAAACTTACGCCTTCTTTTAGGTTGGCGTGTTTTGCTGGTTTTGCTTGTGTTGATCTATTGTTATTGGTTTCCCGGTTGTTCCTTTGGAAGTCCATACGACGTTTCTTTTGTTTCTCAATCTCTTCTTTGAAGATTGGGCACTTGGCTTGTCTGGCTGTATGTCCTACAGCGTGGCATGCGCTACATATTATGGTTCCGTTTTCGTCCATCTCAGTTTCCTCTTTCTTTTTCATCCCACAATGAGCTGTGGAGTGACCGAAAGCAAGGCAGTTTTTACATTGTGTTACTGCTGTGAGCTTTACGCGATACTTTTCTATTTTAAAGCCAGTTTGCCATAAAATTGTTCGTATTCCTTTTATTTGTCTTGCGTCAGTTTCTGGTGGAAAGATTAGCAAGAGTGACGAGTTTTTCATGTTGAGTGCACGCTCCGGTCTGAGCGCGTACTCATCTTCGATGCACTGTTTGATTTCTTCCTCATCCCAGGCTCGCAAGTCAATGCCTTTGATGATGTACTTTTTAGAAATTCCCTTCTCGATTTTTGCGCCGTATGTGAAAAACTCAGCGTTTTCCATTGATGTCAAAGTTGTTTTGAGTCTGTCTCGTCCTTCAATGGTGCGCGGATAGAATATAAATCTGTCAGCTCCTCTGTCTATCTTCAAGCTGCTATCTGAGTTTCTAGCTAGTTCACTAGCCTTCCTGATTCCGTCTGAAGATTTAGTCCATTCTTTCAGATACGCGTAGAGCGGTGGTAGTCGTCCATTTCCGGGTGCAACTGACGTCGGCATTGTTTTTATGCGTTTGTTTTGTTCTGGTGTATGTTTCTCGTCACTTAATATGTTCGAAGGTTTAGAACTAAGCGTCGGATGTGATCTCTTCCTATTGTTTTGTGTTTGTACATCTTCGTTGTAGGTTATTTCCATTTCCGATGTTTCTTTGTTTGTCTCTAAATCTATACATTCTAATCCTTCGAATCTGTTAGAGGTCTGGGGGGTATTGGTAATTATTGTGTTGTTTATATTGGTTCTCTTTTCGCGAGCCAATCTATTTCTTTCATCAATCATTTGATTGTCAATGCGTGCATGATGTTCGAAATTTATTTTACGCTGCTCTTCCCGCTTCTTTCTTTGATCTTTGGGTGTATTCCATTTTTTAGCGCTGATCGCCTCACTTGATATTGGGTTAGCACGGGAGATATAGCTCCAGCCACATTGGCAAGTGATTGGTTCTTCGTCTATATATTTATTTTGACGAAGAGTTGCAACAAAGTGGGGTTCGCGACATCCCGGGCATGCTGTTCCGTCGCGCCTCTCAATTTTACATGCTTGATCTTGATAGATTTCGTATTGGGTTATTATTTTCAATTCATTTTGGCCTGTAATTTGCTTAACAATTACATTCAAATATATTTTAAATGTTACCTCAGCATTGCAGTTGTCGCAACGATAATTTTTACGTTGCGTTTGATTATTTTGCCATATTATTGGATTGGTAAGTTTTACATTTTCGTTACACTTGTAACACTCGATAGAGTCAAATGGTGGTGTTTTTTCACTACACTTCACTTGTAATGAGTTCATTTTTGTAGCGAGTTTAAAGTGGCTGTCGGCTGACATGGGGTCGGGCGTGAGCCCGGCCCGCGCTTTCAAGTGGTTGGCCGCCGCTCACTCCACTTGTTCGTTACTTCGTCGCGCCAGCCACGCTGAATTTATAATGATTTATGGTACGAAACTACAACACGCGCAGTGCTTCGTTAGACGCGTCCGTTTCTAACAGCTGTTCGAACGGGACTTCCTCACACTTATGTCGTTCCATTTTATTTTTCAATTTAGATATCATAGCTACAATTCATGAAACAGTCCAAGACTTTAAGTATTCCAAATTACTTACTAAAAAAGGGAACAAAAAAAACTTCTTTGTTAGCTTTTCAAACGCTCTCATTGTTTGGATAGATACGCAAAGGAAAGGGTCGAAAAAAAAACGATATACTAGACCTCGCTTTTTAATTGTTTTTACCGATAATATTAGCCATAGTTTCTAACTTTAACGTTTGACGACACACGAACAAAAGACATTGTATAAGTGTCTATATTGTTTTATATTGCAGCACTTCGAAGACGCTTTCACAAATACGCTACCATGGAATGTTACCGATTCAGAACGAGGAGATTTCCATATGTATAATCATAACGAATATGGCAATAATTTCGTGGAAGCCCTCAAAATTTTCACGAATCACAGCACTCCGATATGGTCAACCAGCCACTGGATGACAAGTCAAATAATAATCAACCGCCAAAACGTCGACGTCAGTTGGGCCAATCTACATAGAGAACTCATAAATATCGCACTATCGGGAGTGTCAGGAAATTGGTTCTTGTCTTCTCCCATATGTGGCGATACAGAAAACTTTAATACAGACACACAGACCAGTATATGCATCAAATGGTATATGGCTGCGACGTATTTCCCGCAAATAAAAATACATTCGAGAACCGTTCCTAGACACCCTCTAGCATTTTCTGGCACAAATAGAAATCACATGATACAGGCTCTAAATAGAAGGATTAGTCTTTTGCCATACTTTTATACCGTTCTTCAGTCGGGTCCGTTATTAAGGCCTATGTTCTTCCAATATCCGAAATCGGAATACTTGAGTAATATCAACACGCAATTTAATGTAGGGGATGACTTGTTGATTGTGCCGAATTTATTACCTGGACAAACATCAGTCAATGTTTGGGTACCGCCAGGAGGATGGTATGAGATTTGGAGTGGATTGAAACTGCAGTATGATGAAGAGGAACCGTTTACGATGGCGACAGCGGAAGCTGATTTTCTTACTCTAATCCGTGGCGGAGCTATCTTAATTTTGCAGGAGGTAAGAATTTATGTACTTAACTAACAAGCTTCTGACGTCATCCATGTTCGTGTCTTATTAGAACATATTTCGCTCCACACACGTGTATTTACTCCAGGATAAAATGTCAACAAACTGCGTGAACTCAATTTCCTCTGAAGGGAATAATGAATTAATTCTAGATGTTTATCCCTTGACTGTAAATACAATACGCCCACTTCTGTTATCGACCGTTTTCCTGAATTCTATATACTCGTGTTAGGTAATACAATTTTAATACGTAAAACAATATTTTCACTCACCGATACGACACAACTTCGAGAAAATTCGGCAGCCTATAAATATCCTACTATCATAGAGTAAATTAATTTGACAGCAGCGTTTAGTTTTACTCAGGTTTTAATAGTCATAAATGTCATTTTACAGTATCTAAGTGACACTACACAATTTTGCGGGGTTGAAGACCGGCGCGCGGGGATTTCACGGGGTTCAGACCGAAGCGCGGGGACTACGCGCACTGAAACTCGGACTAAAACTCGCCATCTGCACCAGTCAGCTAGAGTATGAGTTGTTAGACGGTGAACGCATAAGAGGGCTTCTAGTCAATTCGCACTTTTATGGCTACTAAACTTATGCCTTACACAATGTTCTCATCTACATTTTTGCTTCTGTTAAAAACCAGAACGTAGTGCTTATTCATCACTTATTGAACGATCCCCATCACATTTGTCGGTGTCGCAAGTTGAGTTGGGGATGTGGAAAAAACGTTTTTACCTTTGTTGACATCAAAGAGAACAATTTATTTCTACTTCCTTGGAAATCGGGGAGCGTTTACGATAAATCATATGATTTCTTCTTTGAACTGAAACGGATATAGAAATAATTCCTTCGTTTGTTTAAATATATATCGAGCAAAAATTTAAAAAAAAAAGAATCAGAATCGATTAGAAATAGGGTTTCGCAATTAAAAAAAATGTTTTTCAAATAAAAGGTTTTTAGATTTCACATCTTAGATGATTTTAACTTATTATTAAGCTAACACATATGTACATTTGTCCGTTTATAATATTTAACTTACAGAAATTACAAAAATAGATCTTTGTGTTAAGATTACTAGAGAACTAGTTCTGAAAAGAAATATTAGAGAATAATAATTCTGAAAGGCTGAGGCCAAGACGTCGTGATAGCCCGAGCCGCAGCGAACCTGTTTAAAAGCGATAGGGCCATGTGGCCGTGGTTCGAATCCGAGCGTGTAGCAATGAGTATTTTCTGACTTAAGTACATTAATTGTCACTGACTCCGTGCCTCGGAGAGCACGTTAAACAGTCGGTCACGGTTGCTGTCAATAGATGGCGGTCATTACAATCCGCCAACCCGCGTTGGAGCAGCGTGATGGATTTAAGCTCCAAGCCCCCTCATCTTGAGGGGAGGCCTAAGCCCCTGCAGTGTGGTATAAAAAGGGCTGATGGAATGGAATGGAGGCCAAGAGCTCAGACACGTTATCCTGATAGGCGATTTTTCCTTCGTTATCTGCCTAATTAAATGGAATCGATCCATATTTAACGTTGCACACATTCATTTAGGTCCACGAGGGACTGCAGAAAGTATTGATGAATATGCCTTTAAAACTCATTTTAAATTGTTTAGCCTTACCTAAGTAATAATAAATATTTGTTTTTACCAGGGTACCAAGGAAACAGCAGAGCAAACAAGACTAGAATCACTGTACTCCATAATTATTGCTCTAGAATGTGAGTCGGCGTCAGGTTCTCCTGCCACTTCAAATAGTAACTGTCATGCAGAAGGAAAACTTTATTTATCAAACAATATGACTGTAGTGTACGCAGCCGACTCTGAAAACTTAATAATAACTTCTGACGGAGATGATTATGGAATTTTCTGTGACGTGAATGAAGCTGTATCGTCTAATACAATCGGCGATATCAAAATATATGGGCTAGGCGTTGATCATAATAATTACGATTTGTACAGACATGTCACTTCTGCGTCTATAAATTTATGTAATCTTCGATTTTCTAATGAAGTTGTTTATAGATTTATAGAAATATCAACTTAATTATTACTTAGGTTATTTAATAAAATATTATATATTTAAGTATATGTAAACAAAACGTAATTATTCAACATATGTGATCAAAATTGTAAACGGTTTCTCATTGTTTTACGAAAAATCCAATATGACGGATACGAACAAAAAAAAATAACTTAAGACCGACTGAGCAAAAGTGTCAACTTTATTGTTAAACAGTAAGTTTTTTGGCTCAAATCAGTTTATAAAAATATAATGTTTATTGGATTATAAGGATTTTTTAGATGTAGATATGTCGTATTATATTTATTTTACGTTCATAATAGGACTGTATGTATATGGTTCTAATTTAAAAACATTTTTTTTTGTTAATTAATTAAGTAATCTAAAAGCATGCTGTAGAGCTGTTAAATAATAAACTACATACAAGTATGTGAAAATTATAATAGCTGAAATTCATTAATGATTACAATACGAAGATAATTGAAAAGAAAGAATAATTTTTATCAGAATGCCTTCATAGATACTCGCATAAAATTGTACCTACTTACGTTTGTTAGTTTCAATTAAGTAAATACAAAAATAAACGGCAAAGTAAAAAAAACTGCAGCATGTTTTCAAGGTATTTTCACGGTTCAAAGCATTCTTTGATTTGAAATGATACAACAACAGTTGTTACATCTATCCAGTAAAATTAAAATAATGGTTCTGAACGAACACACGTATTACGTTACTTATCTTTTCAATACATTTGTTACCGCAATGTTTTATTTTACAGTACTAGTTACTTTACACCAATCACAAACGACCATTCTGTTTGTAACGCATGCGTAGACCGCGAAAAGCAGTCCCTTTCCCGCCATTATTACATTTGAAGAACCCACCTAATTTTAATAGCAAATGTATTGAAAAACGTCGTATGATGCTCGTACTCAGTAATCTGCATATTATAGGCGTCGGTTATTATGAACACCTTGACTATAATATGCAGCTTACCGTACTTGCATAATAATGTACTATTAATAAGTGTTCTTTGTTTCTTTCCTCATCATCCTCCTTCGTTTAAGTAGGCTATCACAGTAACCACTAAACCAATAATTTTATTAGTCCTCGGTTAATTTATACAACACATTTTATACCTACGCACTTTTTAATTTTAGGCTTAGTAATTTCGTAGCTAAGGGAAAGAAATATTTGATGTATGTATAAATGTTATGATTTACGTATGAATTTTTTATATTTATTGAACTATGGATTTTAAAATGATCACATGGTGCACTTGAGAAAAGTTTTTATTATTTTAATTATTCCCCAATGATAATTCGTTTATTACTTACATTTTCCTGTAAAATGTAAATAAAGCTGTATATGGTAAATTTTCGTATATTTTCTGTAATGTTTTTAACCATCATTCATTTATTCATGAATATAAAAAAAAAATATTTGTTTCTCCTCAAAAGAGCACTTTTATTTGACATTTTACGTGATGTATTCGAGAAAACTATTATTTTAATTTGATTTTTTTTTTATTTTGACCCAAAAAATTAACTTTCAAAATGAGAAAGAATTTCGTTGTCGCCTGGATTTTTCTGCAGAATGTAAGTGAAGGTCTATATATGCTTCCATTTTTTTTTTAAATTCTAGACTCACTAGTCGGGGATGAGCGAAGATTCGCATATTTTCTTTCATAGCTTTTAAACCACATGTTTTAAAATAATTATAAAAACTAAATATACCAATAAAAAAAACAATAAAATCAGTGCAAAAAAATTAAGCAAAAGAAAGCTACGAATATTCAACTGGCACTTCTGAACCAGAAATAATAAAAATATCTTATTTTCGATTTTAATGCTATGACGTAATATTAGATTTATTTCATAATAATTAGTTACTACCTACTCATAACACAATATGTTTATTGATAAGTATAAACTTCCATCATGAGTGTCAATGTTTGACCCCGCTCAGGGCATCTAATTGAACTCTGAGATAAATGTGACAGTTAAATCAAATCTGCGCGCACACTACAACAGACAACAGCCGCTACTACTCGTATTTATTAAAAAAAAATCTCATGAAACCAGAGAACGAAAAGGAGACGAAAGTTAAAGAACGAAAAAACTTCGACCTCCCAAGCCCAAGGATGCCAAACATAAAAATCTTCAGTGGCAGCTCCCATCCAGATTTAGCGAAGAAAATCGTCGCCCGTCTCGGTCTGGTCTTGGGGAAAGCCGTAACCAAAAAGTTCGCCAATCAAGAGACCAGCGTGGAAATCAATGAGTCAGTTCGAGGAGAAGATGTCTACATAGTGCAAAGCGGCTGTGGAGAAATCAACGACAACCTCATGGAACTGTTCATCATGATTAATGCGTGCAAAATCGCTTCGGCGCAACGCGTGACTGCCGTGATTCCAGCATTCCCTTACTCGAGACAAGATAAAAAAGAGAAGAGTAGAGCTCCGATTACGGCTAAACTACTCGCTAATTTGATAACCGTCGCCGGAGCTGACCGGGTCATTACAGTCGAACTTCACTCTTCACAAATACAGGGTTTCTTCAATATTCCCGTAGACAACTTATTCGCAGAACCGGCCATAACTAAATGGATAAAAGAGAACATCCCTGAATGGAAGCTAAGCGTCATGGTTTCGCCGGACGCTGGCGGCGTAAAAAGGATGACCTCTATAGCCGATCGTCTGGACATAGACTTCGCTATCATCCACAAAGAGAAACGAGAAGGCGATTCTACTGTATTGGTTGGAGACGTGGAAAACAGGACGGCGATCATGGTAGACGATTTGGCGGATACTTGTGACACCATATGCAATGCCGCCGAAAAACTGATGGAAGCCGGAGCAAACAAAGTGTATGCGATAGTCGCTCATGGAATTTTATCCAGAAACGCTATAAATAGAGTAAACAAGTCGAGTTTGGAAGCGCTGGTTGTAACCAATACTATTTCTCAGGAAGAACACATGAAATTGTGTCCGAAAATCCAGACCATAGACATATCTGCGATGCTAGCTGAAGCCGTGAGACGTACCCACTATGCTGAGTCTGTTTCTTATTTATTCACTAACACGCCGTATTAATATTTATTATAAGTACTTATTTTATATATTCTGAACTTTTTAAATAACAGAATTCCTTATATAGGGCCTCTGAAGGTAGTCTATAATCTGAGTTTTTAATGCCAATACATTATCTACATATTTACAGAAATTCTTTGTAGCGTTACTAATGGAGCCTTGAATTTGTAATTAATAGTCAATCGCAACTCTATCTAATGACGCAAGATTTAGGTTGTTTACATTTTGAACCTTGCAGCAGTTTTAAAACATTTCGAATTGCCTTTGATTTTTATGCTTAACAAAATGTGTGCAATAAATGACGTTTTTCACCAAATGCACTGTCATTTTTGATTTTTTTTTTATTTTGTTTCGAAATAAGCATAATAGCAACCATTTCTTACCATTAGATTAGCCGATTCGCCATTTATTATATTGAAGAGATGGGCATCCCCATTGTTTATCTGCATTAGTAAGTGGATATGCGTAAAATGTATATAGGTAGAAATTTGTGCGTATATCTATTCATCTCTATAATTTTTATCAATCATCAGTATTAAATATTGTGGTAAACGGGCTTCGTATTGTATACGAAGCGTTTGCTTTGTATGCTAATTCAAAATACATTTCATTTAATAGTCGAAAATTCAAATAATTTAAATATGAAGTTTTTTTTAAATTATTATGCTTCTAATTATTAATTCTGTTTATTACAACCAAATCATTCGTATTAATAGTTTAGAACACTAAAGAAAAAGAAAAAAATGCGTTCAATAAATCCATTGTCGGTGAATAAATCAATCTATTTTGTTCACTACCTTGTATTTATAATTTGAAACATATTAGCATATTACCATGAGATATAATAAACCATAATGTAGACTTTATATCAAAAATTAAAACATGTGACACATTATTGCTAGATGATTAGCATTTAATTTGTAAATATTAAAAGCGCTTTTAGTTATACATCCATGAACGAACTTCGATTGGCATTATACACAATGTTTATATTGATTTTTACATTACCCGTAAAACATAACAACATGTTGCATCATTCACTCGTTAAGTAAACGTATCTTGATAAACTATAGTTTATCAAATAAATGTAAAAACTGTATTAACATAATAAAATGTAGGTAAAACTTGGAACTAATTTGTGCCTATTTGAAATAAATCAAATTTTTGGGTTTACAAATGACAACTCGAGTCCCTACCGAAATTGTTTCTAATGAGTAAGAACATAAATTTAAATAGTGCGTACTAAATTTACTTTTCTTCAAATTCAAAGAAGTATATACTACCCGATCGCTTTAAGAAGGGGCTGTACGCGTGAACGCACATACAAACGCTTTTAAACGATTACAACCTTAACATGCATTTTAATCGTGATTTATTTTGAATTATAGTCTCATTTGAGTTAGAACTTGGTTTGTATAGAGCCAAAACTTCGAAATTTCTATAAACATTATAGTCATAGAAACGTAATAGTTTTATAAATATACGAAATCTCCGTAACTAGAATGTTTATCGAAATTTAGAAGTTTTGGCTCTATACAAACCTAGTTTTAACTCAAATGATAATATAATTCAAAGCAAACCAATATTAAAATGCGTAATAGCGTCGTAGGTAATCACAGAGTAAATTAATTTTACAGCAACGTTTGGTTATTACACCTCGTTTCCACCAAGTATAATACACTGTATGATACAGTGATACAGTATGGATATGACAGTATAATACAGTGTATGATACAGTGATACAGTATGGATATGACAGTATAATACAGTGTATGATACAGTGATACAGTATGGATATGACAGTATAATACAGTGTATGATACAGTGATACAGTATGGATATGACAGTATAATACAGTGTATGATACAGTGATACAGTATGGATATGACAGTATAATACAGTGTATGATACAGTGATACAGTATGGATATGACAGTATAATACAGTGTATGATACAGTGATACAGTATGGATATGACAGTATAATACAGTGTATTATATTTGGTGGAAACGAGGTGTAATGGAGTCATAAATGTCATTTCACAGTGTCGACGTGACGTTACGCTATTTCAGGGGGGTTGAAATCTCAGAGTTGAAACCGGCGCGCGAGGTTTCTCGGGTGTGTAGAACGGCGCGTGGGGACCTTGCGCACTGAAACTCGAACTGAAACTCGCCATTTCACACCAGCTAGCTATAGTATGAATGGTTAGACGGTAAACGCAACAGAGGGCTTCTAGTCAATTCCTACTTTTGTGGTCGTAATCATTTAAGAGCGTTTGTATAGGCGTTCATGCGTAGGTACAACAAAGTTAAGAACTTGGCGGTCGTGACTGACAGCCGACAACACTAAAAACACACAACGAACACATAGTAACAAAAAGTCAAACGTAAAAGTGGGCATTGTTCAAAATCTTCCAAAAGAGGATCGACTTTTTTAAAATTTTTAGGAATGGATGTCCTTATTCAACATATAAATATGACATTTTTTGGAGGAGTAATAATCAGAGATATCTATAATAAGAAACGTGAAGCATTTATGTGCGTCACTACTACATGCAGCGGTTGACGGCCATACAAATAAGTACAGTTCCAATCAACCTTTATGGCGGATGTGAACATAGCCACAAGTCGCGTCGCAGTAACCAGTTTTAGGTGTAGCGGGACGCAGTGGAGCGAGGGGCATATGACTGAACCTGCGCAAGCATGCATAAAGCGTTGTATTTCGATCCGCCATAAAGTTTGATTGGAACTATACAATACTTAGAACATCATAGCGATAATTAGTAATAGTGACGTCATCTGCTTTCATTTTTAACAATCGATTATTCCTGGAAATCCATAAAAGTATGAATTGACTAGAAGCCCTCTTCTGCGTTTACCGTCTATCCACTCATACTCTAGCTTGCTGGTGCAATATGGCGAGTTTCAGTGTGCGTAGCCCCGCGCACCGGTCTTCAACCCCGCAAAATTGTAATGTCAATGACTCCATTAAAACCAAACGCTGCTGTCAAATTAATTTACTCTACGTTGAAATCGAAAAAACGAAATTTTAAAAAAAAGTACTAACACTACATTGTCCATATTTTTATAAAACCGGTCAAGTGCGAGGCGGGCTCGCTCTCGAAGGGTTCGGTACCACCGTGCAATATTTATTTAAAAAAAAAACACGTTTCTTGTACGGGAACCACCTTTAATTTATATTTGATTTTTATTATTTGTTATTATAGCAGCTATAGTAGCACACACTCCTTGAAAATATCAAGTGTAAGCAATGATTTCACAAGTACCAATCACCAAAAACGCTGAAAAAACTTAAAACACGCTTCTTGAATAGGGACCCCCTTTAATTTTTAGCTTTATTTTATTTTTATTATCTGTTGTTTAGCGACCATAGTTATACTCTGTTAAAATTTCAAGTGTCTATAGTTCCAATTAAACTTTATGGCGGACATGAACATAGGCACTAGTCGCGTCGCAGTAACCAGTTTTAGGTGTAGCGGGACGCAGTGGAGCGAGAGGTATATGACTGTACCTGCACAAGCACGCTTAGAGCGTTGTATTCCGATCCGCCATAAAATTTGAGGCGAATTATACCTGTTACGGTTCAAGCGATACCACCTTGTGACAGACGGACAAACGGACGGACGGACAGCGGCGTCAGTAATAGGGTTCCTGTTGGTACCTAATGGGTACGAAACCCTAAAAAAGTATTCAAATGTAATGTAACAATTTTTGGTTAATGCCCATTTCGTAAGTAGGTACAGTACCCGGCAATAAATATTGCACATCAGCAATAATCGCATTTCCGAATATAAACGAATGCCAATATCCATGTCATATCCATGTCATTTCCTGTTTAATGGTGTTGGAATTGGGGGGGTCTCTCAACATATTTATTGTAATAGGGTGCGTGGTCGACAACCAGAACAGAATCACTGGGTATACGAGTATTTGGGATTAATTTATTAACCAGCCATTTCTCGTAGTTATGATAATCGCCGGTAGTGTCCGTGGATTTATACGTTAAAAAGGCTCCAACTACAGAGCCTTTTTCGTTTCCTGCATGATCTATTATACATTGACCTTTTGAAATTTTGGACTTTTTTATGTATGTAGCACTCATCTCTATAGATTATTTTTCCTTCTTCGCGAAATTTGCGTATTTTTTCTAGGTATTCAATTCGAGTTGTACATCGTACTTTTCCATACGAACTTTTCGATTATCACTCATTTTAGTTAACTGAAATCCCATCTCATGTAGTATTTTTCTAAACGTCTTTTCAGACCCATTATAATTAATAGCCTCAAATAATTTAGCTTTTAATGATTTTACTGTCGGCAGTTCCTTAAAACGCAAGTGAAAATCGTACACCATTCTTCAAACATCATAATCAAAATTGTCCATATCTAAACTAAATTGTTTTTTTGGTCTCCCTTTTTTCCGAGAGCTGAACTTAATTACACTGCAATGTTTTTTAGTACTTACTTCGTTTATTATATTGTTCAAAGTTCTTCTTGAAATTCCAATGGCATTTGCACCTCTCTCTTGAAACTTCTTAAAATAATTACTTACATTGTCATACTGACTTTTTTTTAATCTGTCGGCTTCGGTTACAAAATATTTATGAACATTGTAGATAATTTCGCGTGACTGGCCTCGTAAAGATTTGTCTTTTTTTCCTATAGATGCCATCGTACAACTTAAAATTATTTATAGTTTTAGGTTTTAGCAACTTTATATATACCTATATATATATATATAGTTCAGTTAAAAATATATATATAATATATATTTTTAACTGGACGCGGCCGCAGTTGAACTACATTTGAACCACAACTAACCAACGTCATATAGGTAGTGTGCAATAGAGATAACGCTCCAAGCCGAAATTAGCCGATTGTCTCTTTTCAAAGGTCTTTTCAAATATTTATATGTATAGCATTTAATTTTCTTTTAAAAATAAACATTTACATGAGTACCATGCTCACAAAAAAAATCTGACGCTAATTCCACCCAAGTTCAGAAATTATTTTAAAAAAACGCTCTTACAAATTTTATAGTGACTTAGGGTTGTCATATTATAAAGTTAATTTTTAAAATTATATAAATTGAAAATTCAAATTAAAAACTCATTTATAACTTTCATCTTGTTACTAATACTTGCCTTAGCTTATCGTTAGTCAATAAAAAAAATTGGAAAACTTTAAAAATACCTTAAAAATAGTTAGACACGAACTATTCGTTTTCTTTACTGACAAGAACTATTGTGTCGTCATTATTAATTTCTACCCAATTTTCGGTCAAACTTTCTGTAAAATCATCATCGACGTCGTCGTCACTATGCAAAGTCATTGAAGTTTCTTCGCGGAAAGGCACCAACATGGACTTTACTGCAGTAGGTAAATAAATTTTCCTCAAATTTTTCTATCGGCGTGAGAGCCTTACATCTGAAATCACGGGATCAGAAGATTCCAGTGCTCTATGAAAGAGGTCAATAATAATTTTTTGTCGATCCATTTTCTGGTGTGATGCTCTCGGTCACTTCGCCAGACTTTGTTTCTCGATTCGGCAACTTGTTCCGAGAGCAACCCCACAGGCAAAAAGCATGATTATACTATACTTATTGTATGAAAAACTATTTTATTAAATTTTACCGACTTCTACGATCTGGATTTATTGAATGAATTAATTAAATACTCCCCCCTACATGAAACTGAGTCAATACACATTTTAAAAAAATGGTCACGTTTGTGATTCAAGGTGCCAACCCTAGCACAAAACTTCAAAATAATGTTACTAAAAAGTTGTGTGGAATTAGCGTCTGATTTTTTTTTTGTGAGCATGGTAATCATGTTAATGTTTATTTTTAGAAGAAAATTAGAAGCTACTACGTCATAACTTAAGAGAAAAAAAATAAAAACTGAAAAACAGAAAAAAACCATTTTTGTCATTGAATATTGACCTGTTGGGTTTGCAATAAAGAACATAAATCCTTTATTTAAACGTTTAATAGACTCAATACCTGAAATATTGATTTAGTGAATGGTACGAGACATAGTAGTAAAAACAACTGGAAAAAAATCACAAGGTTTGACAATTTTTTTCTCCTAAACAAGAGCGCATTGGAAGATGTTTTCAAAACGCTGGACTGAAAATATCGTGGCATCAATGTCAACGGCGAATACATCTCTCATCTCCACTTTGCTGACAACATAGTCATCATGGCAGAGTCGCTGGAGGAGCTCAGTGGAATGGCAATGCCGCCTCTCGGCGGGTGGGACTCGGGATAAATTTCGACAAGACGAAAGTCATGTTCAACGAACATATTCTACCGAGACCGGTAACCGTAGAGGGTGCAACTCTTGAAGTTGTGCAAGACTATGTCTATCTAGGACAGACTGTCCAGTTAGGCAAACACAACTTCAACAAAGAGGCCAACCGAAGAATTCAGCTGGGCTGGGCTGGGCTGCTTTCGGGAAGCTCCGTCGTCTGTTCTCGTCGTCACTACCACAATGCCTGAAGACCAAGGTGTTCAATCAATGCGTCTTGCCTACAACGACATACGGTGCCGAAACATGGACTCTTACGGCAGGACTGGTCCAAAAATTTAAAGTCGCTCAGCGCGCTATGGAGCGGGCTATGCTCGGTATTTCCTTGATGGACAAAATCAGGAATACTGAAATCCGTCGAAAAACTAAAGTTGTCGACATAGCCGAAGTGATAAGCAAGCTTAAGTGGCAATGGGCCGGTCACATTTGCCGTAGAACCGACAACCGATGGGGTAGACGGGTTGTCGAGTGGAGGCCACGTATTGGAAAGTGAAGCGTTGGACGCCCCCGGACAGGTGGACTGATGACCTGAAGCACCATACCGGGGGTAATTGGATGCGGAAGGCAGAGGACCGTGTGTGGTGGCGAGCCCTGGGAGAGGCCTATATCATGCAGTAGAGAGACACGGGCTAATGATGATGAAGATGATGAAACAAGAGCGAATTGGCACGCGGCAGTTCTACTCCTGAATTAATAATATCTAAGCCTATCGATTGGTGGGTAGAACAGAAAATGTCCGATCCCAAAGCATTTCCGTACACTGTGCTGGGTCTTATGAGAGCAATGTGTATTCCATCTACACAACCAATTACTCCTAGGATAGCGAAATCTTCATAGAATCTGAAAAAAAAATTTTGTTCAGATGAAAAATTCTTATAGGTCATTGGCATGTCTTATCGAAGCAAAATGTATGCTGATGAAGCCACTGTGGTGGACTATGCATACATTAATATTGAAATGAAATAAAATAAAGACAAGGCGTCTAAATAAGTACCTTTAAAACTAAATGTTCATTAGGAGGTCCAACCTTGTGTTTAACGCATAACGTGCATGATCTCCGCTGAATCAATAGGGGCTCCAATTCATTAACAAGTGCGTCTACCACATAAATTCCTTATCCGGCAAGGAAAACGGATCCACTTCATCGTGTTGTCTACGCATCGGTTGTTGTCTCGCGTGGATATCCAAAATGCTCTAACAAATCCCACTGAAGACCTAGGGCTAAACATTTTCTGAAATCAAAATGATTTGTGTAACTAAATTTAAATACACTCACCATTCCCAAATTAAAACAAAATCTCAAATATTTAC
The DNA here is from genome assembly GCA_949709985.1 of Luffia ferchaultella. Taxonomy (NCBI): domain Eukaryota; kingdom Metazoa; phylum Arthropoda; class Insecta; order Lepidoptera; family Psychidae; genus Luffia; species Luffia ferchaultella. The sequence goes on from OX453254.1 coordinate 7,035,384, forward strand.
TCCATAAGGCAATATGTTTCAAACGTTTTCAAAAGAGTTAGACAAATAGTAACTTTTTTCATGACCGATAGGAACGTCAAATATCCGTTTGACCTCGGCGTATAATAGCGGCGTGTTACCGATTTTCATACTTGACTAGACCAAGAATCCGTTGAAAGTTTGCGGATCTGCGATTTCACCGCCAGCGCTATCCGCGGCGGATAAAGTGGTATCGTGTTATGCATTTAGTGTTCCCGTGAAATAGCAACGCGGATATGGAATGGATAAAGTATTAGACCAACTGAGTTATATATAAGAATAATAGTTACCACGTAACAGATCCTTCACTCCCATATAAAATGTAAATGCCTATGTTTTTTTTCACCTACTTATTTTCATTGTCAGACAATATACGCAAAAATGTGTCTAAGGCGCTCGACATAGCGTTATTATTTCATAGAGTGCGCTGTGTGTCGGCGACATCAATGGTCGGCGCCGTCCAATCACGATGCGGCGGCATGTAGAAACGCTATGGTTGAATCTTTGAAATAAAAACAAAAGTTTCAACTTTTTCATTTGAATAACGAATGTTGATACATGCACATTCATTTATACGGCGTATATTGTCGAAAAAATTCAGAATCTAACAAATAGTTTTAGTAAATGATCACGCGGGAAGCAAGGGCATAGAAAATTGAATTGTATGCTTTTTAATAAATCGTTTTCTCATTGAGGGAAAGGAGAGAAAGGGCCCGTGCGAAACCGGGGTGGGACGCTAAAGGATGTGTGAAATGGTAATGTGAGGAATGAGAGCAGGAAATAATCAGTACATATCAGTATGACTGACCGATTGGCCGAGTGGTTAAAGACCTTAACTGCGGAGCCAAAGGTCGCGGGTTCGATTCTCGCCTGGGACAAATATTTGTGTGCATGAACATGTTTATTTCGTTCCGAATACGGGTGTAAAATATTTATACATGTATATATTATTTAAAAAAAAAAAGATTATTTAAGTATGTATACCAGTTGTCTAGTAACCCGCACAAACATAATACTTGCTTACTTTTGGGGCTAGAGGGCGCTGTGTGGGATGTCCCGTGTATTATTATATTAAAACAGAGAGACGGAAGCAGGAGTCAGATGAAAGTATGAGACGGAAGTAGAACAGTGGTGAGAGCAGAAAACGACTACAAGGGCGTAACGTGTGGCCGCGCGGGCGAAGCCGCAGGCAGCAGCTAGTAAATAAATAAATACAGAACATCAGAATCTATTTGGAAATAAACGAAAATTATAACCACATTTAAAAATCACAGGTTTTTATTCCGTAACTAAAAAGAAATGCAAAGAATTTCCCCACTTCACACTCCAGTATAACTTTCTAGGTCTACCATATGGATAACTTCAAGAAATTAACGATTACAAAAAGTTACACATTGAACATCATCATTCCCTATAAGTCTTGTTGAGTGTCCTCTTCAAACGCCCGACCACGACATACAATAGCACTTACACTAATCATTTATTTAAAGACACGTACAGTACAATTATCATTCGAGACCACAAGTCTCGTCACTCCACTCACTCGTCTACAGTCAATGCCTCGTCGCTTTACAAACGTATGGAATTTTATTTTACATAATAACTATACTTTTATACACTCGGACTCACGATAATCACATGATTAAATTTTTTAAATCGGATGGTACGAGTTTGTCAGGGCGTTAACTGTTAATTTTCTTTACGCACGAATTAGTCTTAAGCCGCATGGCAGGCCCGCCGCCGCCAGCATTAGCCGTCCTCCTTCGGTGGCGTGAACCATCCTGCAAACGAACAAGGCAAGAAGTACGCACAGTTTTACTAATTAACACAGTATTTGCTTCTAGGCAATTTGCTAATAAAAACAACCGAATAATTTTTAGTTTTTATCGGATCAGAAAAAAATCTGTTAGTAAAAAATTCTTCAACTTCGCCGAATAGTTTAATTTACTGTTCTTTGGCGATGGCGTTTTAGTAAACAATACGAGACTGAAGTTATAAATTTACACCATGGTAAATAGTCGAAAGACTATTGAAACAAATACCATAAAAATTTTACTTTTTAGGCGGCGCTGTTCATGTGAACAATTTGTGTTTGGCATAAATTTAAACTTAATTATACGTACAGAAACAGAACCAAAAGAATATATCTCCTACACGAGTTTTATGGGTCACAATTAGCACAATTATTTTTTCAACACATTTGGTTTTTATGACATCAAAACATGTACCATAATGTTGTATTTTACAGTACTAGGCCTTTTTACTTTACACCAATCACAAACGAGCATTCTGTTTGTAACGCATGCGCAAACCGCGAAAAGCAGCCCGCTCCCGCCGTTATTACATTTGAAGTATCTACCTAATTTTAATCGCAAATGTATTGAAAAACATCGTATAATGCTCATACTCGGTAAGCTGGCTATTATAGTCTCAGTTTATTATAAGCATTCTAATTCGCCTCGTGCCTATAAACATCTCGACTATAATATCCAGCTTATCGTCCTAGCATCATAATGTATTATTATCAACTGTCGGAGTGCGACTCTAGCTTAAATAACCGCTTCACTATATAAGACAATAGGTAACCATTTTGTCCTTATTTCGATGTAAACTAATGCCGATTATAATAATTTTTTTAAATTGTTTGTTACTCTATCATCTGTACCAATATGATCTCTCAATAAAATTCGTGTCTATAAGCGACACGAGTCAATATGCTGGCATTAACATCCTCAATGGATTATTTAGTTTCTATTTGGCAGTAGGTTCAACGAGTGATGGGCGGAGGAACTATTTCGATCACTCCATTAATTTAACTTGATATCACTTCGGTCCGTATGTTTCTGTTATAGTGACCTAACAGACCCGAAGATCGACCACTGCGCGTGTGTAAGTTACAATTTTTGACTCGTGTCGCTTATTGTTTAAGTATGTATGCGATCGTACTGACCGTTCTTTTCGTGTATCTGCACGAGGCACTTAAAGCTCTGTTGCGCACGAGCCAAAGAGTACTGAGATTGCGAGACCACCTTGGTCGCGCCAAACTGGATACGGGCCTTCCCTTTAACGAGGGTCGCCGCTATCTGCATGATGACCGCTTCCACGGTGTACGCGGACGACCAGCCTTGTTTCGTTAATAATTCCATACATATCGCCCCGCCAACTAATACGTAACCGCCTGTGGAACATTTTACAAATTACGTTAATAACGTCTCAGATTATTAATTCTATTTTTATTTTGTAGCAAAGCAATTAATTCATGAATTTCAAATATATGAACATTAAATTACTGAATCAAAGGACACTTATACACAAAATTAAGTATAATCTTAACTAACTAACGGTTAAAGCTTCCACGCTTTAACCGTTCAACCGATTATCATACAATTTTGCATACACATTGTCAGGGACAAAAGAACATAGGATATCTTTCAAAAATGAAAAATATATATACCCGAGGAATAGAAAAATGTTTAAAAATAACTTTTTGATGGTCGTTCGGCACAACAACTCGCCCTATAGGGGGAAGGGGGAGTAGTAGTACAGGGGAAGGGGTGAGGAAGGTAGAAGGGTTAGGGGAGGAGGGAAAGGGCCCGTGGGAAACCGTGGCGGGACGCTATAGGACGCCATATATGAAATGGTAATGCGAATAGAAATGAGAGCGGGAAAGAATCAGTACATATTATAACAGAGAGACAGAAGCAGGAGTTAGATGAGAGTACAAGTGTGAAAGGGAATGAGAATAGTGGTGAGAGCAGAAAACGACTACAAGGGCGTAACGTATATACGCGCGGGCGTCGCGGGCGGAAACTAGTAATTAACAATTGGATTTAACTGATTAATGTTTTTTTTCCAGTCTTTGGTGTCAATACTTATGTTTGTATATGTTCACTACCACATCAAACTTTGTTCTAACTTGGATAAATTTTTTTTTATTGTTGCATATAGATAAATTATTTTCACTACACACAAGCACTCAGTCGTCGTTCTTGTTGAAAGGAATGGAGAGGAAAACTGTGAAATTGCTCCCGCTAGGTGGCATTTCGTCGCTGGTTCCTTATTATCTGTCAATACCAAGCTTTTTACGGAGTTTTAAGCAAAATCTCCCGTAATAAAGAAGTTCCCGTAGTTAAGCAAAAGTATAATTTGTCAGTACATTACCAATACAGGCTTAGCCTAGATTGGCACTACATGGCCTTGCGTAGGATCTACAAGTATTACTGCATTTTATTTACCGTGCGAATAAATCATATTCTTCCCTTTTAAAAAACTTTTATTTTTCGTGATTCCTCTTAAATTTTTCGACAAAGTCTAAGGAATATATTTTTTAATATTATTTAATTAGCTCCGATTGCAATAAGTACGCAACGTGTTGGTATTGGGAATGACAATTTTTCAAGTAATAAGGTACCAGCGATTGCAGTGCCATCTGAAAAAAGCTTTGCCTGCTCCACCCCATTGAAACTGTGAAATTGCATTCAATTTGTCTGCACTGTCCAAAATTGTTGACATTACATTTGAATGCCTTCTTTTTTTATACAGGAAACAAAAACAGATATTTACATGGATTACACATACAGGAAATAAAAATAAAATTGAGAATATTGTAACGTCCAACAAAATGGTTGTTTATGAAAATATAAACAATGTGGCATAATTCAGTAATTTTATTTAAATTTTATGTATGTCTTTCAAGGAATAATAAATTGTTAACTATTTATACGTGATAACATCACTACTAAAAATTATAGCTGCAATGTTCCACATATTTCATTTGCTTGCATAGCCGTTGACCAGTGACATCAAATTAGTGTTTCATATTTTTTTTTATATCTCTATCACGCATCCAAAAATTCATATTTTTTCTGCTGAATAAAGACCCCTATTCTTATAAACACAAATTTTTTTGGACCATGTTGTATAATTACAATGCCCATTGCTACCGAAATTGCCCAATCAAACTATATTTTAAGTGAAGGTATGGAAACATTGTATATATGCTTGACAAGAATCATGTAGCAAAGTGAATACTGACCCACACTCTCACTTATGACATGCATTGAGCGAGAGGCAAATACAACAGTCGCAATTTTCAAATCGTTTCATTAACACAGCTAACAAAACTCTACCACTAATTTAAAAACTCATATGTTAGCAGCCAGCACTGATAAATCCATATGTTATCTAAAATTAATATTCAGACTATATTTCTAAAAAAAATTAATACACACACAAGCACTTTTTTATGTTGCACAAACAACATATAATCTTGTTACATTTTATGAAATGTATCTAACAGATGAAGCACTTCAATATACCAAAAAAATATACTCACCAGAAATAATAGGATAGACTACTCGCACAAAAGGTGGTTCAAAAGGATATGTTTCCTTAAACATAATGTTCAGAAGGATTGAATCCTTGCCCTCTTTCTCTTTAAGTAGCAGCAAATCATTGTGCAGTGGACTGTCTGGATCCACTGAACGCAGTCTGATGTTCCACTCATACAAAGAATCATTTACCAATTCTGGAGAGAAAAATGAAACAGGTTTAATTAAGAGCAAAGGTGTGTAGCTTCGTAGTAGGCGTATTAATGTATTTATTGGTGAATGGCAAGGAAGCCCATGCAACATCGTTATATGAGTCATCAACTAGAATGGTCGCTAATTCCAATTCTAGTACTGTCTTGTTTTTGAACCAGTACCTAATCAATTCATTTTACTTTCAATAAATGTGTGTAATATAATAAACATGTTATATTAAATAAAAACTTTTAAATTTTGAATTTTTTTGAAATTTTCCATATTTGCCGATAAAATTTTAATTACATATTAATCATTTGTAACCAGAGTTTGAAATTATCAAGATTTTTAATTATCAGATACATATCAAACAGATGATCCATTTTAATGTGTATTAAATATCAACGTTTACGTTAGATGCAAGCAATTTAGTAATCAATTATACAAATTTAACAATCAACGTAACCTTTTATTTATTTTTAAACGATAGAATATCCCCTGCATTTCTTTTTCACACTATTTGCATCAAGCTCAAAATCAAATGTTTGTGGTTTTAATACAGTCAAACTGTGACCAAATTTGACAGTGTTTCGTGGCATTATGTAATATTGAGGAAACAATTTATTCTATATTATTTTACAGAACTCAAGTTATGCTAACGATACACGCAGTCGTTGAATGTAACAAATTGAACATGGCAAATTCAAAATAAAAGATAGGATAAAATAAAATATAACTATGTGAAAATTCCATATTAGTTACTGAATTACAGACACATTTTTTTCTTTTTTAGAACTTGCGTCACGTAACAGCTTTTTGATAAATAAAAGTAAGAAAGGTGAACTATTTCTTTTTATGTTTTGTCTTACTGTGCTGAAGTTGCATTACACCGTGTTTGTAGATAATAAAAAAAACCTTCCGCTTAAATCTACATATTCTTAATCAGACATGTATCTCGAACATATATTCCTCGGGCAAATATTTTCAACAAATGGCTAATTCCCAATTGCACCGTATATTAGTTAGGTACAGTTTAATTAATGTTCTACAGATATATGCGATTCGGCGGTGCCGATCGATAAAAGAATATTCGTCTTTATAGAACCTTATTCTACCGCACTAATTCGATTGTGTAATCGGCGAACATACTGTTAGAGTTTCATTTGATGAAGATGAATGTGGCATTCGGCCATAAAAATACAAATTGACTAGAAGCCCTCTTCTGCGCTTACTGCGTCTAACCACATGACTATTAAAACCAAACGCTGCTGTTACAGAAATGCGCAAACCCGCCGTTGTTCCTATGTTATAAGCTCAACGTATCGCCGTCCTCAGTTATTAAAGTTACTTAACAAAATTTGATTTTTTTCTCTCTAAATCTTTCCTAGTCCAGCATCTTCTGCGACTTCGTAATAAACAAAAAGTTAACATTATAAAAGCTGCACATGTTATTATTACGGACTCTTCGTTTATCTTGTAAAGTACAGAACCAGATTCGGGTTTTAGAAATGCGACTTTTGTCCTTCGGCAGAAATGTATGCCGATCGGCAAAAGTCGCCTTAGTATGTTAAGAAAAATTTTTTCCAGCAACAGAACATTTCATTCGGGTGTGTCCAACGCCTTTTGCTACACACTCTTTCTGTTAGGCCTAGAAAACTGTGCCGAACGGTAAAACTCGCCCTAATCTGTCAGCACTTTTACTCACCTGCAAACAACCACGTTTAGTTGTTGAATCAAACCAAATGAGTAGTTCTAGTTCCGAATTGATAAATGGTAAAGTCTAAATATTCTAAACTCTAAACACTCTTAAATATTCATGTTGAAATCACACTTGACACTTTGACATTTTAACACTAAAACAAATTTTACAATAATGATTTTAAAATTATTAGCAATGAGTTGTTTTTCACTAATATAAATGAAAAATATTTCCCTCAATTAATCAAATGCTTTGTTAAGAAAATCTACACCAGAATAGAGCTAACCAGAAAGTGTGAATTTGTAAACAACGGTGTTCGCACTTCTGCCTACACCTCATTTTCTCACTAGGAGGAAAGCTATTTACAAGCACAACACTCCCCGCTGTAACTAAATCCTCTATATATAGAAAAAAGATTTCTCAAACCAAGAAAGTATTATTTCATATAAATATATAAGTTGTATAAGTATTTAAAATATAAGTAAACATGTTGTTACTGCAAGACATTTTTATTGGTCTGAGACATGTGAATATTGAGAAGAGAAAATATTTACTTATTTTTAGAGAATTTAAAATATTAATTTTTTGATTCAAGAATTTTTGTTCTGTCTAGCTAAAAAGGACTATCTATATCTTCCTCACCTATAGAGTACATGTTGCTTTTGAAGGAGTGAGAACGATATATGTCACGTAGCTCCTTCATTAGGCGATCAGTGGCTTGTAGAGAACCTGATACTGAGCCAGCAAGGTAATCTTGCCGCTGGTTTTGTCTGAGCCGTTCGAGTGTCGCCATGTGTTCCGTTTCCATGTCGTCCTGATGAAAAAAAAATTATTACAATGGTATCATAATATAAATAAGCTGACACCTGTTACCCAGAGGGGTAAAGATAACTTTGTGGGGTTCAATCTCAACATTCATCAATTTTTTCATGCTAGCTAGTTAGTTTCTATTGCTTAAAATTGGGCCCTTTTTGATATGGCATAAATTTTTAGGGTGTGATAGCCGATTAGTAGCAAGCCCGCTTATTGTTTAGAAAGACGTGGTTCAAATCCCAGGGCATGTATGTACCAATGAGTTCATTCTCACTCATGTATATAACTATCACTGACTCTTGCCTTGGAAAGCATGTTAAACCATCGGTTTCCTTTGCCATCATGACGACCGCTTAGCCTAGTGGGCAGCGACCCTGCCTGCGAAGCCCCCCCCCACCCCCGCCCCCCCCCCCCCCCCCCCCCCAAAAAATTATATAATTATTATTTATGATGAATATTAATACTGGCACCGGGCTTGGTTGTTATATGTATGTGGTGTCTTCGCTTGGTACCCAAAACACAAGCAAATGCTTACGTTGGGACCTAGACGTTGTTGTGATTGTGTGTGTTATTATTATTATTATTATCAATAGATGGCAGTCGTTAAAATCCACTAACAGGATCCACTGGAGTAATGTGGTGGATCAAGCTCCAAACCCTCTCATCCTGAGGGGAGGCCTAAGCCCCTGCAGTGGAGCATTAAAGGGCTGATGGTATGGTACATTTTTATGGCGATTTTTCATCACACATCTGCTCTGTAAATTTTTTTGTCACTCTACTTTCATTTTCTATATAATATAATATAATATAATATAATATAATATAATATAATATAATATAATATAATATAATATAATATAATATAATATAATATAATATAATATAATATATATATATATAATATAATAGCCACACCATCTAGACTGAACAATTGGTTGAGTGTTTAGGAAAATGGAGTTCTGGATTAACTGGAGAGCCAAAGGTTGCGGATTTGATGCCCACCCAAGACAAATACTTTTGTGCATGAATATGTCTATTTGTTTCCATATCAGAGTAAAAAATATCTATAATATGTATATATTATAATGAATATTTAAATATGTATATCAGTTGTCCAGTACCAATAAATACAAGCATAATACTTGCTTGTTTTAGCATTAGTTAGCGCTATGTGGGATGTCCCAGATATTATTATTATTATATTATTATTAACATTATTCTTTATTATTATTAAATTATTATTAAGTTAACATTATTCTTTTTACTATCACTAGATCTTCTTCCAAATCAAATGACATCATTCTCTCGTATTATTCTTTTATGTATTAGTATGTACAGGATGATTTTTTCTGAAAGTTCTAACTTCACCCGCGAGCGCACCTTTCTCGTGTGTAGTATTTACATTTGACTTCGTCACCATGTTGTACCGATAAGACGACCGCTTAGCCTAGTGGGTAGCGACCCTGCCTACGACGCTGGAGGTCCCGAGTTCGAACCCAAGGTCGGGTCAGTATTTATATGATGAATATTGATACTAGTACCGGGTCTTGGTTGTTATATGTATGTGGTGTCTTCGCTTGGTACCCAAAACACAAGCTAATGCTTAGTTTGGGACCGAGACGTTGTTGTGATGTATATGTATATTATGTTATGTTATTATATTCATCAGCAAAAATATTTAATTATGAAAAACTCGTATCTATTTTTATCAAAAATGGAGTGTTTGTATTCATATTTAATGCTTAGAAAAAACGTGGAAAGGGATGAAAAATCTACATGCATATGGGTTACTTTTTTAACAGTGCACAAATTGGAATATTTTGTAGTATAAGAGATGGGTCTGTATACATTTAGGTTTTTTTTTTGTTCAGCGCATTTCGCTGGCCATTTAGCGCGGTAACGCCGCGAGCATGATGGGCACTTTTGGGCGGGAATCGTTGCGAGGTGGGCTTTTTTGTTAGGGTTAGTTTTAAGTTTCTAGTTGTTTACTTTTTACATTTTTTTAAAAATTGTTAGTACACTAATAATAAAATACCCCAAGACACTCCATGTCATATTTATACTACACGGAGATTGTATCTCCACTACATTGACTCCACTCTCATACTTCTTTCTGCTATACCCAACTTATACCATTCATTATATGCTCGTCTGCTCATATGTACAATAATAATAATAACACACACAATCACAACAACGTCTATGTCCCAAACTAAGCATTAGCTAGTATTTTGGGTACCAAGCGAAGACACCAAGACCCGGTACTAGTATTAATATTCATCATATAAATACTGACCCGACCTGGGATTCTAACCCGGGACCTCCAGCTTCGCAGGCAGGGTCACTGCCCACTAGGCTAAGCGGTCGTCAATATGTATTCTAAAACTATCAAGTACAATACATTTTTCTAATCCATTAACATGTATCTTTTAAGACAAAGCATTCTTTTATAACAGGTAATCTGATAAATTATCAGTTGGGTCATCAACCCAGTCTGAATTTAAAATATAATATGATAAAATATTTGAAGCATTCCACCTAAATGTACTTAAAACTTAATTCTGATCTTAATGAATTATTAAACCTAAAATTCACCTTGTTGCTACGACCTGCTTCATCAACCATTTCCAGAGGGAGGTCTTCTTCACCATCAGACTCATCCTCTTCTGCAGCCATTTCTTCGTCTTCTTCAGTGCCAGATTCTGCTCCATTCGAAGTCACACTTGGTACTCTAAAAAGAAAATAAAATACACCTAATACATAAACCCTATTTACAAAAAAAATTACAAATCATCAATATGTGGATCAAACCGGAATGATCAAGAATAAAAAAAAAAAATGATGTGGGCATTTATTTTCTGGTTTTCCTGATCACTTTGGTGTGGTCTAAATAAGTCAAATAAATATCACAAGCCCTGCCAGCATCAACACTTTTGTGACGTTTTGGTGCAAGTGGTGGTTACCAGGACCTACCTGCATCAGAGCAGCATAGTAGGTTTATAGTCTAAAGAACGTTTAGCAAGGGATGGTTCAGTAGTGGAGGAATGAAAGTCTAACGTTAATACAAAGAAAAATATGTACATATCTTATAGTAAGTATGAAATATATAAAATTCAATTACCTTATAAAATCGCAAAAGATACCTTGTAAATAATAATAAATAATATAAATGTATCAGCGGAAACTGTTAGCCATTGAATAATAATAAATACAAAGACTACATAAGTCAATGAATATAACGAAAAAATGTAGTTATCCTGTTAGGTACAAGTGTTAACTGTGGTTTTGATTGTCAACTGTTTCCATTCCATCAGCCCATTATACACCACTGCAGGGGCTTAAACCTCCCTCCAGGGAGAGGGAGCTTGAAACTTAAATCCACCACGCTGCTCCAGTGCGAGTTGGTGGATTGTAACGACCGCCATCTATTGACAGCAACCGGGACCGACTGCTTAACGTGCTCTCCGAAGCACGGAGTCACTGATAGTTAAGTACTTAAGTCAGAAAACTCATTGGTACACACCCGGATTCGAACCACAGCCACACAGCCTTGTAAATTTGAAACAGTTTTGCTGCGCTCGAGCTATCTCGACGTTGCGGGCTGTCAACTAATTGCCTTTGCGCAATTTCTTTGTCCATTTATTAACCAGATATAATTTAGTTACCTTTGTTGTGGAGCAGGATGAACGGGCAATGATAATGAGTCCAAATCTGGAGGTTCTGGTACACCATGTAGTTTGCATAGCTCCCTTAATAATATTCCAACCTGGAAAGTAACACAAAGAATATCACTTTCTGAACGTCGATAAATTTAAATAGGTAGGTAAGGATGGTGTCAAATAAATATCTTAGTATCTGCCACCCATCTGGGAAACAAGTGTAAACTTGTGTTTATGTGTGATCAATTACCAGAATTTGTATCAGATCAAAATCAGGAACAAAAAACATTTATGTTGGTGCCGGTATCGAAAAGTCTTAGGTTACCACTACAGTAAGGTTACTGATAATATGGTATAGTTCGCCTCAAACTTTATGGCAGATCTAAATGCAACGCTACAGGCATGCTTGCGCAGGTACATCCATATACCCCTCGCTCAAATGCGTCCCGCTACACCTAAAACTGGTTATTGCGACGCAGCTTGTGCCTATGTTCGGATCCGCCATAAAGTTTGATTGGAAGTGTAACTGAAAAAAAAGAAACGGCAGCATAGCAACGATAGATATTGGAACCAATAATCTGCTTACTATAAACAGCAGATTTTCCAACAAAGGCAAGCATTAACTGTATGTGCATCGCTGATGCCACAGTGGTCCTCATAACACATGAAGACCCGCTCGTGACTTCATCAATGCTTCAGGAGAATCTGTTATTGAGACCTGAATGAAAATATGGTGAATCAAGGCAATCAAATGGAAAGCAGCACATGCCACATTCATGACAAAGAACATGGCCACCAGTACATTGAAATGGCATTGAAATAGACGTCGAAACTGGTGGAAGCACATTTTTACCAAGCACAAACAGCTAAACCTTCAAGTACAATATTGGTTGATTGGCACCTACCAATATTGTGATTAAAAGCGAGAAATTCGACCTTGTGAATTCTACTGTATTCTTGGGAATCACATTGGACGCGAAATTGGAATGGGATCCTCATATCTTGGCGCCACACCATCTTGGCGAGAAGGCTTGATTCTGCAGTTTACACTTTAAAAAGGATTCACTTCCTTTGGACATAGAAACTGCGAGATTGGTGTATTTCAGTGGTTTCCATATTTTGATGACTTATGGCATTCTGCTGTAGGGACACGCTGCTATTGTGAATACAAATTTCCAAACTGTCACTAGGGACTAAATTATCACTTAGAGACAAGTTTAAGGAAATTAATATAATGACATTGCCGTCTAAATAAGTATTAATAAATTTCAAAACATAATGTACATAATTTTTTTTTTGTATTATATAAAAAAAATTGTGATCGGCATAATTTTTATACAAGAAACAAAGATAAACTCGGTAAACATGTCAGCCGCCTCAATAAAATCACAAAATCTTTTAAAGGACAATGTGTATACTTTCACAATAAGACCCCAGTTGAGATTCAAGATCTACCCCATCAAGTTTAAACTACAATAAAATGAAAGCTTTATCAAAAGCTCATTATAAAGTATCAAACTACTTAGATGAAAAAATCCATGGGTGTAAGCCGCTTGCCTATCAGTTTGTTTCAATAATATTAACCTTTTGTCTTCATAGAGACCGATATCGGTTGCTAATGACTTCGATATCGGTCGCTAATGACTTCCAACGCTTCGCCTTCCCTGAGACCGAATTCGACCGCTAACCGCCCGCTTAATACCGCACCAAGAAAATATTTTTTTCTCTTTCTTATACATAAGTACGTAAAACGAAATAAAAACTAGAGAAAGACAAAATATCATAGAATTTAAAAATCACTGCTAACGGTTTTGTCGCAGACGCTACCATTGAAAAAAATATTCGTTTACTGTTCATTCATTCCAAGAGTGAATCAATGAGCGTTTAACTTTTTTTAGCACCGTATTTCGTACTGTATTCTTGTGTAATTTGATTACTTGTTTATTTTTATAGTTGCGAATGTGAACACGTATCTTGTAGCATAAAATCGTACCTGTTTCTGTAAATTTGTGTTACAATCTAATATATAATGTGGTTTGAGAAAAACCTAACCTGTTTGATACTTATTATATATTTTAGTGTATAAAAAGTGATATGGTTTTTATAAGTGATTGTTTTATTTTGTTTTTGACTTCTATAATAAATTATGTGTGTGTAAAATGTGTTTTCATGTCATCCTGTAACTTTTTTATAAATAATTTTTGAATCAAGGCTCGATAAGACGTGTAGATGCATCTAGACACTAAACTTTCTTGAACAATCATTACAGTTTTTTTACAATAAATCTTCCTTTGTCAGAAAAAATCAAATAACATTATAGTTAGCATTTTTACTAAGCTTTCTATTGGTATTATCTATTTTTTAGATATACTTATAATATACGCATAATAACCTTCGAATGATCTTTTGGTCGCAAATTTTAAGCCCATAAAATTCATACGTGTTTTTTTATTAGATAGGGGAGATTTAAAACAAAAAATAGTTTGCAACTAAAAAGACAATTTACTTAAGATTACATTACATATTTTCAAAAATAAACTTCCATACAAAAAAAAATTATATCATTTTATTTCTCGAGGTGATCATTCTGTCATAAGAGCTTGGTAGGCGAAGGATTGTTTTGAAAAATATGTAATAAGACGAAGGGTTAATATTTAAGCACTTATCATCAAAAAAATTGTTTATAATTTTGTTAAAAACAGTGTCTCTCAGTTTTTTGCGTATTCTTCTGAGAGGAACTAGTATTTTTTTAAATGCGCCTTTGTAATGTTTTTCTACAAAGTAATAAATTCGGTCTTGTGGCGTATTTCAACATAATGGCACATAACTTTGATATAAAGATATTTGATTTGATCTATAAAAGCATATCAAATTTGATTCGGCCCTATGAAATTCTTCTTTGTGGTAGTGCTGCAAACTCTAAAAGTGTTCCAAAGGTTTCAGTGTAAAATGTTGTGCATAATTGCAGAGGCACCAGAATTTGTCACAATAAAAATGCTACACAAAGATCACAGTATATTTTCTGTTAAGGAAGAAATAAACAGTTCGCTTGTAAAATACAAGAATAAAATTGTTATCCACCCAAATGCCCTTGAATGGGGAATCGTGGATATCAATGAGTGATTTCTGATTTTCTTCTGAACTGAACCGCATAGTCTCACAAGATCTTCTATAGCTATGTAAGGACAAAGAGCCTGATAAGTTGCAGCTGTCACTGGATGCATACTGCTCAGGCCTCACACAGTCTTTGAGACTGATTAATTGATGTTATTATTGGTCTGTGGTGTAAATCTATTATTATTACTAAAAAGATTGTAGACCTATCACTGTTATGAAATTAAAATTAAATTTGAATCAGCGTGACATCATTATTTAAAAAAATTAAGGTAATTCCTCAATGAATTGATTTGACGACCGCTTAGCCTAGTGACACTGCCTAAGAAGCTGGAGGTCCCGGGTTCGAATCCCAGGTCAGGTCAGTATTTATATGATGAATATTGATACTGGTACCGGGTCATGGTTGTTATATGTATGTGGTGTCTTCGCTTCGTACCCAAAACACAAGCTAATGCTTAGTTTGGGGCCTAGACGTTGTTGTGATGTATGCGTTATTATTATTATTATTTATTTATAATAATGCTTTTGCAGAGCCAGGAAGCAGATTAAATGTATATTAACACTGTCAATGTCTGTTTTGTTTTTTTTTTCTCAATTTTCTCTTTTAAGCAATTGTAAAAAGTGATGGCATAATGGAGTTAAAACAATATTGAAATACTAGACGATTCATTGTAGGTACCTATATTTGATAATAAATATTAATAAATAAATCTTTTTTACTTACCTGGTTAATAACATGATTGTCTCTGCCCTGTGTATAGCTGAGGAGCTGAACTGCATTTGTCACAATTGGATCTTCACTATCAGCGAACCATACTGGCGGAGTGTTAGGATATGTCTCCTGATAACAGTGAATAAATTAAGATACAATGGCAATTTGTAATTTTATAATGACTTGTTTGGAATTCACAAAAGGTAAACAATTGGAATTCACAAAAGGAATTCACAAAAGGTAAATGGTATTAAATAGTAACATTATGATAGGACGAAATTTAGTGGCTGCGGAAATTTTAAACAATAACATAATAGACTATACTAGAGAAATAGATAATCTTAAGGTGCAGCATCACTTTAGCATTCTAACTGGTTGCACAAAAACATGTCAATTATACAATTTATTTAGTAATGATTGCATCAAAAATTATAAATTAACATCTACTTATTGAGCAATTTTAATAAAAGTTAAATTTAGCCACTTAGGATCTTTACATTATAGTGTAAAATTATTGTTATATAGTACACAAATGTGTACCAACTATAAGGCTGTAGTAGGTATTTTGTGTAAAATTGGTGATTTTACTCAAACTCTTATATATAGATTCTTGAAAGCTAATTTAAATACACACAGTACCTTAATAATTTAGTAATTAAGCTGCATTTGTGCAACAAATTAAATACGGAATAACATAGGTGATACTGTACCTCCACATTTACCATTTATTTAGTTCAACATTAATTCTTTGATTATTTACATGTTTAGATACAGCCATGGGTACGGCTTTCCAAAACTATCACTATAAAAGTATTAATAATCATTTAGAGGCAGATGGGTTAAGGATACGAAACCAACTTTAATAATTATTAGAAGTGCAAAAAGCAACAAAATGTAAAAAATACATATATATCTGTTATAAAGACATTCACTCTTTGCATTGACATAATCTAACCCAACCTAACCTATTGAGGAATGGTGGACAATATACCTATCTTAATAGAATTTTAAATTTATACCAAACCTAAACAGATGAAACTTAATAGAAAAGTAATTAGTGTTAGTTGTTTCAAGTATTTTAAGTTTAAGGGCTATCAGAAATGTCTTTTTAACAGGTATTACTAATTTCAATAATTTCTAAAAGTTGGTTTAACCCCTTCACCTCACCTTCTCTCTGGCTCTTATTATTAATATTATTAAGGTGGTACTTTTGGAAATCAACCCTAGCCATGTGAAATAATGACAACAAAAATATATAGCCAATACCGACCAGTACTTGTATATGTGCCTACAATGTTCCATACTATCTACACACTATCTACTAACCATGTACTATAAGTCTCTATTTATTCAATGATTTATTACTCAGAATCACTTTCTAGTTATTTATATAAAAGCACTAAAATCATAACTCATCATTAGACACACAATAAACACTGTAACTGTTTATTTACTGACATGGAGCAGAAAAATATAAACTTTCATTTTCTGATGTTTAAGTAATAAATTACATGTCACTTAATCCATGAGAAGATTAAAAAAGTGGTCACTTGTTCAAAGATACAAATTAAAAAACGAATATAAAAACACGTGCACAACAAAAAAAAAGATAAAGAAGTGTCATTGTCCTGGAATTGTGAACCTAGGTACCGTTACATAAACTTTTAGACAATAGATTTGCGAGTAAATAGTGAACAACAACGTACCGTATGTAGTTATTAAGTTCTTGTAAACCTTAAAATAACTAGTTAGGATCGATAGTGAATCTATACGGTTCCTACAAACATATAGTGTTAGTATGAAGCGTTGGTAAAATAAAACACCTGCGCAGCTTCATTATAAATTAACTCTTAGACACGAATTAAAGAATTTGTTGTTCATAAATTGCTCTATTTACATAGTGTAAATGAGAAATCATTGTGGAAATATCGGTTACAATCTGCTTCCGTAAACCTTTTGTTGACAGTCCTGCCCCCACAAACAACGGCCCTTTGTCCCCACTGAATGTAATCAATAACCGGTATACTTTCACATTACAGCTAAAACACTAATTTATTGATAAATAAGATGTACTCACGGTAATATTAGCGTGAATCTCATATTTCTTGCCATTTTTGCCAACGAACCTACATGTCAGTTCGTCGACACTAGCCGACATTATCTGAAATCTTTCATGATGTTTAGGAAACACTTGTTCTAATGTTTTGATTTCTAGCTTAAGTGTATTCAAACAAGCCATTAGTGTACTGAAACCTTAGTTTCAAACTAAATAACAACGACTGGGATTAAAATACATAGAAATAAATATAAAGTTCACTCCCTATGCGATTAGGCAAAATGGCGGAACGCAGAGCCAGCAGAGCAGTGTTGCCAACTTGAATTTTGTATAGGTGTATATTACCTATATCCAACCATTATTTTAACCCACACCCTTTGAGACGCCGCGAAAGCACTCAAACATAAAATCCACAAAGAAAGCCGCTGAACATGACGACCGTCACAAAGGAAACCAACGGGTTGTGCGTGCGGCAGTTTCAGCGAAAAATCAGTCTTTTTCAACGCTTCACGGAGTAATTATATGACAAAATAAAACGTTTTATCATGAACACAGGTGGTGATCGAAGGATACGTCGAGTAATGAAAAATATTTATCATAAGTTTTTGTTTTATGTGATAAGTTTTTGTTTCCTCTAAATAAATATATTTTAATTAGTCCATTTCGTTCCTGTTTTGCCTTTCGGTGTACCGAGGTCTAATATAACGGATAGCCTTTAGTTGAAAGGAGATCAGACTTGGATGAGACTTCAACACGGATTCATTATACTACTGGATTACGAACTTAAAACAAATTTAAATATAAAAATTAATGCCACCTTCCATACTATATTTTCCTTGTGAAAATGATTCAATGGTTTGTGAGGGCGATGGGCCAACTGAACTCATGAAAATATAATAACAATATATATTAATGTGTTTCACCTTATATTAATATATATATATATACGCGTCAAATTGAGAATCTCCTCTTCTTTTTTCACCGGTTAAAAAAACACTAGATGTCAATAATTGTTAACCGAAGTGTCGGTGTGGCAATGGTATGGCATGGATAAGCGCAAATAGCGAGGTCCAAGTGGGTCCAAGTCCCTTTGGTCTCTTTTCTTCTAGGGTGACAATATTTTTTTTTTATTTTTTTCTTATCTCATCTTGACTTTTGTTGGTAGTGCTCTATAATAAAAATTTACTTACTAAAAGAAAGAATAGACGAAAAAAGATTACAAAAAATCTAAATAATGGATAAGTGTGATGGAAAAGTTAACAGGTAAAAAAAGATTTTTAAAGATTGAAGAAAGGAGAAGGTAAGAAAAAAATTATAATTTAAATCAAATTGCCGACGCCTGAAAACTGCCAAAGAACCACGTGGTTTCATAGCCATACCAAAAACAAAAATTAATCACAAAGTCATCAAAAAGTGCATCAAGTCAAGTCAAATGCGTAAACCAGAGAAGAATCAGAAGTCAATAACTATGGTCAAACTTATGATTTTGGTTCGTCATATGTTTTTGTACATAGTATCTACGCTATCTTCTATTATTATTAGAATTTTTATTATATCTTTCAGAACATAGTTCAAGGAAGCTAGTCAGTAAAAGTGGCAACCCGTATTAAAATATGATCCGTCGGCGGAGGGTTATCACCTCCAAAATAAATTGTGAAACAGTTAGATCTCTTAAAAATGAAAGCTTCAGAGATAGATAACTTAATCACCTTAATAAATTAGCAACACGCTCCGCTTATATACAATACCGCTTTGAATACAAATTTCCGATTCAATCACAGAAATAAAGGTACCTAGATTGTGATTTATAATTAAAAGGCTGACCGCCTCTATTTACAAAGTAGTTAAGTCTCACATGAGTAAGAAGCCAAGCACGACAAGTCACGTATTTTTGCACGCCCCGGTTCCCAGGACCCATCACTTAGGAAATATCTTGCCTAAACACGCTGCACAGAAGATTGGGAATTTTCTAAATATCAGTGTTTAAAAATTAAATATATTTCTCATAAATTTTCTCACGCCTTACTGCTTCATGCGAACGTGGGAACCTAAAGATATAACTTTGTACAGGTGACCAGTTCCTTTCCTTAAAAAAACCCAACAATCCCAAAAATCTCCATTGATCCGGCAGATATAAACTAATTTAAAATACTCAAGCTTCCAAAACATAATTTCTAGGGCCAAAATGCCTTGCACTTGAGAGCTGGTGCAGGACTCAGAGATAAGAAATATTTCCAAGGTGGGAAAAAAAGTTTCGTGATAAAAAGTAGCCTTTGTCACTTCTGACCACGCCCTATTCATGTCTGCAAAGTTTCATTTAAATCGGATCAAGCATTTCGGAGATCAGACGGAACAGACGGACAGACAGACACTACAATTTTATTTATATGGAAGATGGATTTATTACTTGTCTTGCATTTAACTAAGGGAGAATACAGTTTCCGTAATGACGTTAAAACTTTTATTTTATAAATTACAAGCAAATTAGCAATTAATTATTAGAAACCTGTCAAATACTTGTTCTTGGTTCTCTCCTCGGGACTGCTTTAAATTCCACAATGTAAGATTTATTACTGACCAGTTTTTTTTATACTAAATTTGAAGTTACCAATGATAAAATTTGCCACAACCACCCACTGATTCTCTTCCAAAGTATCTTATACAACACTTATTAATCATTTTTTAATGGAGATATGAAGAATATATTAGAAACATAAACAAAAAAACCAATGCAGCAAAAATTTTCACAAACCCAGTAATTTCAATTGACAAGTTGATTTTAGCTTCCTAACTAATAAAACCAAAAGTAACACTTTTTAATGCTAGTACTAACGTGATAACGTTTTAGGTCACATTTGGGACGGTGAACGTTTTGATCCATCGTCAACATACGATATCAATATAATAAGACGAATCGCATCTATTATATGTAACAACCGTAATCAAATTCGTGATGGGAAACAAATCGTACTACATGCCGTGATCGGTCGAATGATCATCGTCCTGTTTACATTGGGTCATCTATTTATATAATAAATGTTGCTTTGTATTTTTTATTATGTGTTTCTATATCATCCTACTCTGAAACATTTGCCCACAATGAACTGATTCCTGCTGCTGATTCCTTTTCGCACTCATGTAGTTAGACATTTTAGATTTTCCGTGTAATGCTCTATTGGTATTTTTGTGCGTAAGTAATATGTAATTCTATAAAGGACATCATTTTTTGGGCCTTTTCTGAAAGTGCCGGCCAACAAAAAAAAGTTGTACGTATTGTTAGAACTAGCCATTTGGAGCAACGGTTAATAAAAGTTGTAGGATCGCTCTAAACCAATTTATACAGGTTCGATGATTCATCATTTTATACATTTATGGATTTTTTAAAGTGCTGGAAAATATAAAATAATGATTGATATTGCTGAAACTAATTATTCGAAGCAATTGTCATTACAGCGCGAACGCTTGCGACTCGCGATACATCGGGCTGTTCCTGCTTGCGTTATCGTAAGACTAATAAAAGTGATCTATTTTGCAATAATAAACAACATGAATTAGTATTTTGCTTTTTTAATTTTACTACACTATCCTGCAATATGGTACACTATGCTGTTCTAATACAGAAATTAAAGAAAGTAATATGACATTCTTATTATATTATATAACAATAACAGCCCGAGATATGTCAAAAACATTAAGAACAATAACATAACATCGGTTGTATTTAATTGGAGTACATTCATATTATTATTTTTATGTATAATTTAAAAATGACAGTTTCTAACTCTATTTGACTTTTCGTTTCAAACAAAAGAATATTAGGTTAATAATGAATAAATGTTACATTAAATTGTTTTATTAATATTAATAATTATTAACTAACATAAAACTAATCCAATAATCTACCTTTCCTCACCCACGACGCAAAGGTGCTTATGATACCCATCGCATTGCCGCGCTAAATTGGAATGGTAATTCTTTGTACTAGAAAGAAACCGAAGCGGGGGTCGAATCCCCTTTTTCTTAGAAGACGACTGATGCACGCAACGAAACGTTTGGCTTCACTCCCCCTACAGATAGTAGCTTCCACCGCGAGAGGGACAAACAAGTTTATACTCTCCAGAGTAGAGTATTTGACTGGTTTTCTGGCGGCCACAGACTCCGCAGCGACTCCAGCCGATCCCATAGAGCGACCAAGGTGAGAGGCGGCAAATGTGCTGACACGCGTGGCGTCCCAAAGTAGACACCTACCCTTCTCCCATGGCACCAAAGTCATACCATCGGGTCTTTTGCCATCCGAACGGCTAAAACCCGGAAGCTCCAATACGCATAGAACATGGGCCCAAATTAAAGCCCTGCGGACTGTGTCGTTAAGAGCGTGGTGTCGCGGAAATCTCCCCGAGCAGCGACAACAACCGTCGTCCTCCACTATGGAACCGCAGATGCATATGTGTCGTTCACAAACATTGCAGCCAAGGCGAAGCCCCACTGCCACGCGGAAAGACTCGCCGTCCACTAGGGTACCCATGTGGGGGGAGGAAGGGGGGGGGGGCGGCGAGTTTAGCCACGCTAAAGACTTTGCCCGCGACACTGCTCATAGCCTCGCCAGGTCCAGCCCCGCCACCTGGTCCAAGAGACTGTTAAAAATACTCTTAGCCCCGTTTCGTCGCATGCGGGTGGGTATGTAGGACCGACGGTGCGCCCGTGTTGAGAGCCATTCAATAAGCCAAAGCATCGATTGCATAGGGCACGTTCGACCTGTCACTCTTGCAACATAAGATATCAGTGACAAGGTCAACAACCGCATGCGCCGTCGCCAATAAGACCGGTAGGCCAACGTTTCGCACGCAGCGAACCCCCAACCTTCCATGTCGGATTTGTCGGGTGGCTTGAATTCACTGGTTCGCCTCGAAACGGACGTTCCAAATCTCCTCCAGGAGAAGCTTTACGACGTCATCGAAAGAATCAACCTCTAAGCCAGCTAGGAGATGTCCTCAAAAGCAAAGTAACCACGAGATCAGCGAAGCACATGCGCAAAAGAACTACTAAATTAAAAAAAGGTTTCTAACTTGTGTAAGAAAACAGATGCTGATCTCACAGCTTTCAAGCAATAATGACAATTGCTTCAGATAATCAGTTCTAGCAATATCAATCATTATTTTATGTTTTCCAGCACTTTAAAAAATCAATAAATTCATGAAAATGATAAATCATCGAACTTGAATAAATTGGTTCAGAGCAATCCTACAACTTTTGTGCCGTATTACGTATTGCTCCAAATGGCTAGTTCTAACAATACGTTGGCTCGGAGCAACAAGGTTCTATCTAGCATTTTCCATGATTTTTAATTTTTTTTGTAGTTATGTAGAGCTTTTTATGACGGTTCTATGTGTATTTGAAAGTTAGTGTAACATTGGATACAAGTCGTATAAATGACAGGAAAACAAAGTTCTATGTACATTTTCACTAAATGACAGGGCAACACAGCCCTATCTGTCATGCCTATGTCACATAGAACCATGTTACTCTTACGCACGGACATTCTGCAATCTAATGGCCCTAGTACACAATGGCCGATGCTGGCCCATTACAGGCCATCGCCATTGTGTACAGGGGGCAATGGCGCATGATGGCGGATAATTGTCAGTGGGCAATGGTGAGTGGCGCGCAATGGCGATGTTGTCGGTTTTTTCAAAGGAATCGTAGCGTGGCGTGGCCGGTGTGTTCACACAGTCGCCTATTGCGCCCGACCACCGACGGGAGTGGTGAATTTATTGCGGAAAGAAATAAAATACTACAATGTCGCTATCGTGGAATAATGAAGAGACCTTCGACTTTATTCAGTTGTATCAATCTGAACCCGTAATTTGGGACCCAAATAATTAATTTCATAAGGACAAAAACAAGTTATGTTAGCATTTCTTAGTAGGTATTTGTTTTTTTTTTCTACGAACGAAAATTATAACAGAATGTACACACACATGCACATACGCATTGAATAGGTTTTTTTTTAATTCTCAGACGATATTTTGATTAAATTGCCGCAGCCGTGATTACTTCGACGTCCATCGTAGTGGCTTTGCGAGGCAGTAATGAGCTATATACCATTGTGTGAACACTTTTTCGTCAGTGGCCGATGCTGGCCTATCGTGGCGTATGGCCGTGCATGGCCCATTGTGTACTGGACGCTTAAGAGGTCGATTGTGTTCACTCATGTAATGGGAGGATGTTGTCTGTATCTGAATATTATTCCCCGTATCACTCATGAGGCTGCTAAAGAACACCAATAAGAAAAATCCATACCGAATAATTCAATTAACAGATCAAAACTTTAAGGATTTTTCTAAGTGTACTAAAAGTTTTAGTTATGATTAGCGGTCGTACTCGGCTTCGCCCGGGTGGACTACGGAAACGTTCCTCTTCCCGTCTAGCAACAAATTTGATTGCCATAAAAAAGGTTATAGTAAGGCAACCTTAAAAGATACACATATGCTGTTGCGGACTTTTGGTTAGAACTTTTAAAGGGGAACGATTTCGTAATACATGATTTTTGCTTAACATCAACCGTTTACGCAGCGCGCTTAGCGGAAACTCTCAAAAAGAATATTTTTTCCGTTTTTGCAACATTTTTCATTGATGCTCCGCTCCTATTAGTCGTAGCTGATGTAAAGATAGCCTATAGCCTTTCTCGATAAATGGACTATCCAACACAAAAAAAAAATTTCAATACGAACCAGTACCTAGTTCTTGAGATTTGCGTGTTCAAACAAACAAACTCTTCAGCTTTATAATATTATTAGGTATAGTAGGTATAGATAAGGTGCCATACACAAAAGTAAAATCATTAAAATACACACAAAACTACTTTTATGTGTGTCACAAAGAAAGTTATTTGCAATCCGAATGGAGCGGTGTTAATATCTTGCCTGAGTTAAATAATAAACCATGCAGAGGTAAAAATATTTGCCGGAACATACAGTTTCCTAGAAACATGCCAACTCCTGAACTTATGCGGCATGCTGATAAAGGTTTACCAGAACATAAAGTAAATGCTATTAAATCTATGTTAGAATGGATGCCACTGATGGACA
Source organism: Luffia ferchaultella (assembly GCA_949709985.1). Classification (NCBI taxonomy): domain Eukaryota; kingdom Metazoa; phylum Arthropoda; class Insecta; order Lepidoptera; family Psychidae; genus Luffia; species Luffia ferchaultella. The sequence goes on from OX453254.1 coordinate 7,060,068, forward strand.
GGGAATACTATAACGCATTGTTTAGGCGGCACTAAACATATGTATGTTTATTAAATGATTCCAAGATTAAATGATTGAAAATATTATTTATTACTTGGAGTTGAATTGTAATCAAAATAGCACCTCTGCCTATCATTGATTTAAAATTAGAATTGTGTAAAGTAAACGCGATAAGGTCCTATTAGCAGTCCCATAACTGCAACAAAGGTTCTACTTGACATAGAACCCTGTTGAAATGTACATTTACTGAATAGTCTAGGATTACAAGGTTTTATGTGAAATTGAAATTACATTAAAAAACATTGAATTGGCTTAGTATCTATCTTACGAAAACGTTTTAATATCACTTATGACATTTAAAATACTTATAGTCAAAAAATTAAAAAATATAAATTAATTTTTGCATTCTTAAGTTCAAATTGACTCTCCTGTAAAACAACACTCTCAGGACATAGAACTTTGTTGCTCCGAGCCGACAAATACGTACAATTTTTTTTTTTGGCCGGCATTTTTAGAAAAGGCCCAATTTATGACGCCTAAATAATCTACTTTAAACATATTTTTCACTATACGTACCAGAATATTTTTGTTTATAAAATAGTATTTTTTGCACTGCAAAAAAAACCAGGATATTTTGAACCCATTATCTATGTTTTTTTAAATTTTCATAAAGAATTCCTACTGACTTAAGAAAATATTATGGTCACCTTAGTAAATATGATGTCAAAAACTTCAACTTTGACAATACAAACGTCATAATTCCCCGAATTCTCGTTTAAGTTCCAGTATAAAACTATACATTAAGACATCTTTTTTAAAAATAACAAAAAATTATAAAATGTAACATAAGAACTTCCAAAAATATTATTATCATTCGAATACCAAGACATATCAAAAACCAGTAGCCACAGAAAATAAATATTAGACGAGTATTTGTATTTATAAAAAACGCTACTGAACCTACTAAATGTTTTTTTTCTAATGGCAAGTGGACAAAGGTACTCCCTGGTAGCTGTTTCCCTCACACTTATTTTGCCTCCTTACAGCTTACAATCTTAAGTGAACTTTATGCATAACACAAAGCCGCAACATAAGATAAGGCTGCAAGAATTAATTGCCAAATATTTCAGTGAATGTGGAAACATATATTTCTGTAAAGAGAAACTTTTTTTGCCCAAGTAGAAAAAAAAATTAGTTACAGACATCATTCGAGTTACAGAGCTGACATCATACGGATTATGAATTTGACGTCATACATGAATTCGAAAGACTTCGGTGTGTGATTTCCATGAAGAGGGGACGTAGAATTTTGAATCCATTTTTATCTCTACCATCCTACCATATTTTTGGGATTTTCTGGTGCCAATCAAAAGAAAGAAGTTCATCGTTTCCCACATAACTAATAATTCTTATCAAGTCCCGAACCAGCGCCCAATTGCAAGATATTTTGGCCCTAGAAATAATGTTTCGGAAACTAGACTATTTTAAATCCGTTTTCATTCACCGGATCATTGAGGATGTTTTGGATTGTTGGTTTTTTTAGGACAGGAAAGTACTTGGCCACCTGTAGAAAGTAATATTTTTAAGACATTCGCTTACGGTGATAAAGCGAGAAAAAATTGATTAGAAATATAATTCCAACATATATATTTAGGAAATTACTAATCTTTTGTGCAGCGTGTTTTAGCTCATTGGGATTGTTTTGACGAGATATTTCCCGAGCGATGGTCCTGGGGGCCGGGGCGTGCAAAAATACGTAACTTATCGCGCTTGGCTACTTACCATGTGGGCCTTAATTACTTTGTAAATAGAGGCAGTCAGCCATCCAAATATAAATAACAATCTACGTAGGTACTTTTATTTCTGTGATCGGATCGGAGATTTGTATTCAAAGCGGTATTATAATGAGGTCTTAACCTATGAAGTTGCCGTTCTTCAGTACTGGCCATTTCAAACAAACAAAAAATTTTATTGGTTGTGAATTTTAAATTAAAATTAATTTTGTTTTAAAAACATGACATTCTTTTAAACAAATACAAATACAGTCTTTTCTTTATTGATAAACGTTGTGTTTTCATTACATTTGAACATTTTTCGTCATAATGGACACTTTAAAAATTCGTGTAATTATGGAATATGAGTTCCGTCGTGGCACTAATGCGGCACAAACGGCACGTAACATCAACGTTTATGGAGAGAACTTAACAAACGAACGCACAACTTGTTATTGGTTTGCTTGCTTCCGTTCTGGAAATTATGACTTGAATAATGAACCTCGTGGTCATTCGGACGCTTTGGTCTAAAATGATGAATCGAAGGCAATTGTGGAAGCTAATGATACTAAAACTACAGCGCAGCAGCTTCTAATGTTAGTGTCAAAACAATATTGGACTATTTGCGACAAATGGGCAAAGTAAAAAAGCTTGATAGATGCATACCTCACGAACTTAACGATCCCCAGCACAACGTACGCGTCGAGACCTGCCTCGCGTTGCTCAACTGGCACAGAAATGAAATAACTTTGAACCGGATTGTTACCTGTAATGAAAAATTAATTCTGTTCCACAATCGAAAACGCTCAGTAAGTTGCTTATATTTTGGTTCAGCACCAAAGCTATGTGTTAAACGAAAAATACCCCCTAAAAACGTGATGGTCACTGTTTGGTGGTTTGAGCATGACATGCATGGCATGAGCATTACTGCAGATGTGTACTATGAAGAACTGAAGACAATGATGGAGAAGCTTGCACGTTTGCGACCTGCTTTGGTCAATCGGTCGTCCCCGCTGCTCCTTCACGAAAACGCGCGATCCCATACTGCACAACAAACAATCTCCAGGTTGCTAGAGTTGGGTTGGAAGTTCTCTCTCATCCGCCATACTCACCAGAACTTGGACCTACCGACTATTAGTTTTTTCTTTGGACAACTTTCAATTCAATTCTTGTGAAACAGTAAAAAATGCCTTTGGAGAGTTTGTCGCCACTCGTTCTGTTGATTTTTACAAGAAGAGCATCAATAAACTGCCACTGCGTTGGCATTGTTGGCAAAGATACATCGATTGCACGGGTGATTATTTTGAAGAACAGAAATAAAGATGTTTGAAAAAAAAGACTTTAATTTATTCATATAGGTTATGACCTAATTTTAAATTTAAATAAGGGAAACCTGTCGCTAATTTATTAAGGCGATTAAGGTATCTATCTTTGAAGCTTTAATTTTTAAGAGTTCTAACTGCTTCATAATTTATTCTAGAGGTTCTTTTACCGATGGAACATATTTTAATGCGGGTTGCTGCTTTTAGTGACTTGCTTTCTTGAACTTATGTTTCGAAAAAATTAAAAAAGTTTCTTAATAATAATAAAAAATAGCGTATATACTATATATAAACTTGTGACTGACCAAAATCATAAGTTTGATCATAGTTATAAATTTCTGATTTTTTTATTTCACACTTGGCTTAATGCTCTTTTTGATGACTTTGTGATTAGTTTTTGTTCTTGGTATGCCTACGGCATCTCGTAATTCGATACGTAATTGTTATTTTTTTGGCTGTTTTTTAAGGTGTCGCCAATTTGATTTTAATTTAGATTTTTCTTAAGCGTTCCTTACCTGGTAACTTTTTCATCACAGTTATCCATTATTTAGTTTTTTTGTAATCTTTTCTCGTTTATTCATTCTTATAGTAAGTAAACTTTTTTTTATAGAGCACTGCTAACAAAAGTCAAGATGAGAGAAGAAAATAAAAATGAAAATAAATTGTTGTCACCCTAGAAGAAAAGAGACAAAGAGACTTGGACCAACTTGGACCTCGTTACTTCATCTCCTCATTTAGCGATGCCGAGTGCACTGTCCTGAATTTAGTATTACGTCCATGGGTCTATGTCTTTGGTAATCGGTAGTCTGTGGCTCAGATTCTCTATGTTGAATGGTCTGTGTTGGTCTGTGTTGTCTGTAGTATCCCTATATAGTCTGTGGTTGTCTGTCATTGTCTGTGGTCGTTTGTGAGAAAGTGAGAATTGTTAGAATTTGTAATTTTGTATCATTTTATTTTTAAAGCGTTCGAAATACTTAGCAAAAAATACATCACTTACAATAATAATAAAGAAAATATAAAACGAATATGCTAAAATGATCCATTTTAAGGATAATAAAAGTAAAACAGCTCTGAGCACACGATGGGCTCAAATGTCGAAACAGGAGCAGATAATAGAAAAGAAAAAAATTGAGATTCAAGCAAAACTTGAAGCGCAGAAACAGGCAGCAGCACTTGCAGCACAAGCTAAGCTGAAAAAGTTAGTGTTTTACTATGATTAATAATTTTATACCCATATGTCGGTGCTTTTGTACAGAATATTTAACCTTAGGTACCTATAAAAACCAATGCAATCGTCGAATACAACTTTTATATGTTAAGTTTTATTTAATACCTAGGTACATCATTTTATATTTTAATGTGTCTTATGGTTGGGCATATAACTTTAAAATTGCAACAATATCAATTTATTGGTTTTGGTCTTTTTATTAAAATAGGGGGTACCTACAAGTCAGCAGCTGGAAGATAATGTATGCGATAGGGAAGATGGTTATGTTAGAGGTAAAGGTACGGCTTTCTAAAACTACCACCCTATAAGTATTAATGACGACCGCTTAGCCTAGTGGGCAGCGACCCTGCCTGCGAAGCTGGAGGTCCCGGGTTCGAATCCCAGGTCGGGTTAGTATTTATATGATGAATATTAATACTGGCACCGGGTCTTGGTTGTTATATGTACGTGGTGTCTTTGGTTGTTATATGTACGTGGTGTCTTCGCTTGGTACCCAATGTACAAGCTAATGCTTAGTTTGGGACCTAGACATTGTTGTGATTGTGTGTGTTATTATTATTATTAATAATTTAGGGGATGTTGGGACGAGGACCTGAAACCAAATTTCAGAATATTTAGAAATGCGAAAATAACCGAAAATAAAAAATGAAAAATACGTACCTGTTACCACCAACATGAATTTGCTCCTTGCATTGACAAGGCTCGACTATTGAATGAGGGAATAGACTTCAACATTATAATAAATTGAAAACAGTAAATATGTTAAGAATTTTCTAACCTAACTTTAGTAACAAGTAAAAATTTGATTTGCATTGATTGTTTGATTTTTGATTTGATTTGTTCAATTGGCTCGCTTCGCGCGCTCGCCTCACGCGTTTTTTGTATTCCTAGTGGGTTGGAACCATGGATTGTTGGAACAGTAGTCAAAGTGCTATATAATCAAAATTTATTGTATTTTTTTAAAACTACCCTAACCTACCTATTGATTGAGAAATGTTGGAAAAGCAACTGATGTTGACCAAATTTCTTTTAAACATTCTTTTATGTACCAAACCTAAATCATTGACATTTATTGAAAGAGTGGCTGACCATTTAATGTTAGTTTCAAGTGTTTTGAGTTTAAAAATGTCTTAGTAGCAGGTACCTACGTATTACTTATTCTTAATTTCATTTTTTTTTTAATTTCTGCATTTCTAAAAATTCTAAAAGTGGGTTTAATCTCTTCACTTCGCTCCCCTCTCTCTTATTATTAATACTCTTAGGGTGGTAGTTTTGGAAAGCTGACCCTTGGTAAAGTCCCCATGTCGTTATCTAAAGGCACTTTCTTTAGTTTTGCTGGTGAATGATGAGACCTGTCTTCTGTGAGTTTCTAATGTATGTATTTGCGATATAATTGGAGAAACCGACGCTGATTATATTTATGATATTTTTCATTTATGAAATACACAAAAAACTTAGACTGTCACCAAATATAAAATAGAAATTCCACTTCTGTCATGTGTTTCATTAGCTTAAAATGCGGTACTCTGTTATTCTAAACCAATCTTCAAACACAATACTTAGTTACATATAAATAATAACGTATATTCCAGCCCTAGCAGTGTTGATTTATAAACAAAGATGTAGTTTATCCATTTTAAAATAAACATAAATGATGATTTCCAATTACCATCATAGCGAAACCTGTACAAGCGTACAATCTTTCCAATTTTTTTTGAGCCGAGTCTTTTACGTTTGCACTGTCTACTTTTCGCTTAGCCAAGCACTATATTAATTCAGATATGTTCAAGTGACAATGATACAAAGGTAATTGTAATACTTTGTGTCTATCTTCCTTTAAAAGCTTAACAATTAAATGGATGGGTACGAGTTTGTTGCGCTTGACTAAATGGTTCTATTTTAGTGGAAAATACTTGCCAAGGACTATTCATTTAGTGACCCAATCTTTGAACATATCTTGTTTCTGAATACTAGGTTCAGCAGCTTGTTTTGAACCTGCTAACGTTTAAAGTATTTATATCGATATTATTTTTGTAATTCGGTGAAGTGCGTGTTGGATGTGGTTATTTATTTTTTTAGTAATCACGATCAGTTAGTTTTAAGAGTAAGTTCTAAATTTTCTTTGTGTGTCGAACTTACTATGAGTATTTTTTAAATATATCTGCACATTTTTCAGCGCATGCAGTGCTTTTCTGTAAGTAATGGGGTACAGACACATGTAAAATCTGAATTGTATTTTTGTACTGTAATGGTGTACCTATTGTTGAAGAGCCAAGTATATAAATAAACATAAATAAATAAGTATAAAAATTATTGAATCAAGACGCACTTGTTGAAGTTTGGATTTCATGCAAACATTGTTCCTTCTACTCATGATTTGACTCCAATTGTTTTTTAATGCTTTGGAAATTATTTAGAGGAGCTACAGATCAAACTACTAACTCCCGTGAACCCTGTTGTGTGTTATTAGCAAAAAACAAATAATTTGGAAAATATAAGTAATAAAAATGATTCTTTATTTTACAAAATATTTATTAGCTATAAAAAAAGGTTTAAAATAAAAATAACATAGTTTTTATTATGAACTTAAACAAAATCTCTGATTTTATTTTGTATTTAAGACACTTCGATTCAATCACAAAAAATTATGTTTTATCTGATGCTAATGAATGTAATACTTTAAGAAGCATCCATCATTACATTAAGAAAAAAATAAAACTAAAGATTGAACGAAGGAACGAAAAAGAACGAAAGAAAATTTATCTTCGTGTTCCAAACAATTGCACATTTGTTCATTTACATCTTGAGTACAATTAATAGGTATGGGATATTCATCTACGACTTGCTTGTAATAATGCAATTTTTTTACATTCTTCCATTCATCTCCTAATCGTTTTGTAAGAAATATGATTAAATCTTTCTTCTTCTAGAACGGTTCTACAATTGTAATCTCACAATCACAGACTTACAGAATAATTTGACAGCGTCACACGTAGACAATATGATTAGATGCGTTCAAAAACCAAAGCATTCACCAAACGATTGGATTTAATACAGTTCATTTTGTAACTAAAATTGCATATGTTTTGAACCTGTCATTATATTTACTTTTTGAAACAGCAACTGAACTTCTGAATTTTTTTGTACACATTAAACATTGTTTAATGAAGGCACTCTTATTGTATTCCAATAGAATGTACCATAAACTAGTGAATTTTTTTTTAACAAAATTTTTATATTTGATGGAGTTAATAGTTTGATCTGTCACTCCTCTTATCATTTTAATAACTAATTTTCGCATTTTACTTTTAATTGTTCTACTCATTTTAGGAACAAAAATATTGACATAACATGCAAATATGACATTTAGGAATATCATTTAAAATAAGCTACTAGAACGAAATTTTCCAGAGTGCCTAGATAATTAATAATGCTTTATACTGGGAGCATTTTACCTATCACAAGCTTCACCATCATCATCACCTGAGTGATGTTGGTGTTTAACAGATTCCAACCTGCACCAGTCCAATGTGCTGTGCTTATAGTCCAAACTCATTAACTCAATTTTGAGAAAGTAGTCTATTTCAATAATGGAAGCTTAAAAGCCTGATAATACAATATTAATCAGTCTGAGAGACAAAAGGGTGTGAACAATTAGTGATGTGGAAAGCCAAAATAACAATTTTAATTTTCTTATCTGTATGTATTTGTTTGCACCCTTATAACATGTCTCAAGTTTAAATTAAAAAAAAAGTTGTGAAATACCAACGTTAGAGCATGCACGTATTGACGAACAGACTGACAAACTACCATTCAAAAATTATAAAGTACCGGCGGTACTTAATACAATAGTAATTAAATAATATGACACCTAAAAAGTAATAACTCTGGGAGAAACGATTGAACATTGACGAGAATGTTATTACGTCCAAACAGGCAGAGCCATGGGCAAACTTGGTAAACAAATAATTATAAAATCAGGACTGGTACAGGTTCTTGTACTGGAACCTATGTTACCTAGACCAAAGTGAATAAATTTGTATAATAATTTGTATTATATGACTGTGTATTATATTTTTCAGCCCTAGTACCAAAGATGAGAAAGGATCAGTTAATATATTTTCCAATGATGGTTCGTTTATGAATCAATTCAAACAATTACTTGAGAAACAAAAGCAAGAAAAAGAAAAAGAAGTATCTGAAAAACCATCCTCTTCTCGAGGAGACACAAGAAGTGGTAAAAGTGATGGGAAACCGCAGCCACAAAAATCGGATAATTCTGATGACAAAGATGAGGTTCATAAGAATAAAGATCGTTCAAAAAACGAGAAAGATCAGAAGCAAGAAGTAAAACAGTCCGATGACAAAGGGTCTGCTTTATGTTTTTTATTTGTGAATTTCGAAATAATTTTCTTCATATTTTTAACATGTAATTTTTTTAAAGGGAAAGTAAACACCGCAGATGGGGTGATCGTGGCCGTGACCGAACACACAGTCCAATTACACCTGTTGTGGAAGATAGAAAAAAACTAAATGACAGCAAAAATATACCTCCTCTTATGCAATTTTCAAATCCTGATGACCAATCTGGCAATTCAGATGACTCCAATTCATGGAATAATATGTCGCCTATGCCTTTCAATATGCAATCCGGTACATGCCCTCCTAATATGGGACCTGGGCCAAATATGGGTCCAGGTCCTATGATGGGTCCTGGTCCAAATATGGGAATCTGTGGTCCAAATATGGGACGAGGTCTTGGCATGGGCCCGGGACCAATAATGGGTTCTGGCCCGGGGCCTAATATGCCTCCTGGCCCACCAATGCCACCTTTTATGGGTGGACCACCCAATTTTCCACCAAATTTCATGGGCCCTAATGGTCCACCTAATATGTGTGGTCCTGGAGGACCAAATGGTCCAATGGGACCAAATGGACCCATGGGACCAATGGGACCAAACGGACCTATGGGACCAATGGGACCAAATGGTCCAATGGGACCAATAGGACCCAACGGGCCAATGGGACCTAATGGACCAATGGGACCCAACGGACCAATGGGACCCAACGGACCAATGGGACCCAACGGACCAATGGGACCTAACGGGCCAATGGGACCTAACGGGCCAATGGGACCTAACGGACCGATGGGACCTAACGGACCGATGGGACCTAACGGACCGATGGGACCTAACGGACCGATGGGACCTAACGGACCGATGGGACCTAACGGACCGATGGGACCTAACGGACCGATGGGACCTAACGGACCGATGGGGCCTAGTGGTCCAATGCCACCATTTTTTCGGCCACCATTTCCTAATGGTCCTATGATGGGGCCAAATGGACCACCTAATTCAATGATGCCACCTAACTGTATGAATAATGGGAATATGCCTTTCATGAGACCTCGCCCACCATTCGGACCTAATGGTCCTAATGGCCCAGGTGGTCTTATTGGTCCACCTAATTTTGGAAGTAATGGGCCACCTAATATGCCATTTATGCCCCCACACCCAATGCCTTTAAATAACATGCCTGAGCCAAAACCAATGGATGCCATACCACAGCCTGAGCCAATGAAACTACAAAACATACCACACCCAATGCCAATGCCATTAACACAGATACCGAAACCCAAAGATTTGGACTTGGGAAATATTCCTCCGCCTCCAGCATCCCAAGGTAAGAAATTTATTCTGAATTTTTCCAACTTTAAATTCATGAGATTAGATAATTTTTAAATCATTTATATTGGCAAGAAAGCTTGTGCAGATAAATTATATCTATGTTCAGAGAATAATTCTCAGTTAAGGTAGATCAGGGGGGATTTGTGACAAATAAAGTAACTAATGGACAGGCAGACATTGATTTGATGACAGTCATCAGCAGTCAAATAATGTAGAATTAAAGTAACAAAATCAATAATATCAATAGAAAATGAACAATTTTTAGTCACTGTACCTAAATAATTAAAGTCAATTACAAGAAGAAAATTTGTCAAATGCTCCCAAATAACAATTGACATATTAGAACCTCCAAACTGTACAGTGTATCCATGTTAAAGCTTACTGCTTTCTTGTCAATTCTAAAATTATGTTATATACTAGTTAAAATTATTGCTAATGTTGTACCCATAATTATAGAACAACATGATTAGGAAGGGGAACAGTATAGATAGAGGGTTGGATTAAGGAGTAAGGATTAGGTTAGTGAAAGGGGCATAGGAAAGGGGATAGTGGGGTGTACCGTGGCACCGTGCTGACTCGTGCTGTGCAGTTCTCTCGACAGATGGCCGTCTGCCGCCGGCTGTGGACCGCGCCGCCGCTGAGGTGGCGAACAACGGCGATCACTGGGAAAATGTCCTGAAAGCAATACACTCACAAGACAATAACATGTGGTAATGCCACGGTTAAGCAGCAGACGACGGCTGTATCAGTTTTTTTTAATTACTACTGTTAGCTGATGTCTTATGGGATAGTGTAATTTTTTATCGAGATTTTGTTACATATGAGTTGCATCACATAGAATATCAAAGCAAATCATTAGTGAAACTTGGTCTCTGTCTGGTGTGTCAGACAGTGTTCAGGCTTCGCTTTCACTCGTCTTTCGGGGCTGATGTGATGTACAGTTAAATCAATTTGTACATAAAGTTTACCATCATGCATTGTACTGAAACTTGTTACTATTATTATGATGTTACATCGTCCCATAGACAACTTTTCAGGAGCCACTACCATAATTTTTTTATTGTATTATAAACAGCGAAATTTTATTCACTTATACCTTATATTATAGGTTCCTTCACAACACAAACTCCAATGAGTATAAGGTGTTCAGGAAACTAGTAACTAAATACCGCCAGGAAAAAGTACAAGACAAAAAGGTCGAAATCAAGCCAGAAGATAAATATGACCCAGAATTCAGTTTAGAAGATGATGAGAGCAATGATACTAAACCACATTTCAAAGATGAAAACACATCAAGAGACAGGTAGGCTTTAGGATGCTTCTGTGTGTGGAATATAAGTAGTTTATTTGTTTGTGTTGCCATAATTTTATTTTAAATGTACTTTGATGGGTTTGAATTAAAGGTACATATGAAAGTGGCGCAATCCGGTTTATATATGGGTGTATATATAGACCTTAGAACTAATTTCGCAAGTAATATTTTGTGGTTACCATTATTACTGAATATTTAGTGATTTTTTTATTATTAAACATATTGGGACTAGATGGCGCTGTGTGGGATATCCCAGGTATTATTATCATTATTGCTTTTAGTGTAGTCGAAAATCTACATAAACCCCTGAACACTTAAAATTGCATGTGCAAAGTGTATTTCTTAGTATAATATTCTTTTGACTTTCAATTCCAGTGATTCCAACACTTGGAATTATAACTCAAACATGAAAAAAGAACAGACTAGTTCCCAAAGTGATGAAGAATCAGAAGCTAAAAAGGAGCAACGGAGAAGAAAGAAGCGTTCGCGATGGGGTGATGACCCTCCTGCAGATATAAAACCACCTACAGTTGTCATTCCACCTCTACCTGGAGTAATTATGGGTATGACCTGTGAAAAATAATTTTAATGGGGATAACCCACATATACCAGGTCTTTGGCTGAACGGTAGTTCAACTTTAAACATTTTTCTCGGTAACCGTTAGTTTGTGTCATCTGCTCACTTGAAACTTTTTGTTTACTTCACTATGCTTTACATTCTCTATAAGTTTGGACTATGTTCAGCCGAATACCCGATATAAAGGGAATAGACAACACAAGTTATAGTAATACAGACGGACTTTGCCGCTGTGACATTATTTTCAGAAAGCATCACAGTAGCATAAAAGGGGAAAGAGAGGTCGGATAGTTCGTCACTACTCGCTCGCGCGCGTGGTCACTACTACGCCTCTCTGCCCGCACATTGAGCATTCGCAGGCAACTCAAAGAGGCAAAGATCCGCGCGTAGTACTGCAACTTTCTTTCGATTGTGACACATTGGTCGAAAGAAAGGGATAAAAGATTTGTATTATGTATTTACACATATTGATTTCCGCGGTAGAGATCACAAAAACCACTGCCTTCTATAGTTACAACCCATGATATTAGATTTGGCGACGTCACATTATCTGTTACATGTAGACCGATTTACTTCGTCAGCTGACAAGATGTCATGATTTAATAATTAAAAATATAATATTTAAATAACTAAATATGAAATTATAGATAGTATTTAGTAGAAAATAGAATAAGAGTACAGTTCCAATCAAGCTTTCTGGCGGATGTGAACATAGGCACAAGTCGCGTCGCAGTAACCAGTGTTAGGTGTAGCGGGACGCAGTGGAGCGAGGGGCATATGACTGAAGCTGCGCAAGCACGCTTATAGCGTTGTATTCCGATCCGCCATAAAGTTTGATTGGAACTATACCTATTATATGATACTAGCACCCGCCCACCACTTCGTTCGCGTGTTATAAGTGGATTTTATGAATAGAATAGAATGAATGTTTATTATATCTCATTTCGGTTAGTGTTATTATGGCTTTGTGCATTTATCACAGGCGACCTGTATCCTACAAGCTAGTTTTATTTTATAATGTTCTACGGGGATGTACCTTTCCCTTGCGGTTTCTTCCTCTCCCTAGGTTCTACGTAATTAATCTCGTACCTGCTGGTGGCTAGCATGCGGTTAAAAGGACCATGACAGGTATAAGTATAGTTCCCCGGGATTCTCCAGACTCCATATCCTCAAATCTACTCGGAAAATGATAAAAAAATACTGTAATTTCCACTCAAAGGTGTCATGATTGTGACGTGAAACGAAAAACGATTATGGTGAAAATATCAACTTACCTTGCTAATTATGAATAAACACGATCCAACAAGTAGTTTTTAACACTGACTTATTATTTTCAATGAATATCTCTGTTTACATAATGTTTCAATGGAAGGAAACGCAAACTAATAGCCTGACCAAGGCACGGACTACCTGCAACGTTGTTAAATTTCAATAGCACGGCTTGTAACTATAGAAGGCAGTGCAACAACCCATGAAAGAAAAAAATATTTGTTTTTGTCATAGCTTATATTCTACATTAAAAATCGAAGTTTGCAATATTTGTTGTTTAAATACATAATGTGTACATAATATACTGAAATTTTAAGTTCCTAACTAGTTTAGTTTTTAAGATAGATCCCAGAACAAAAATAAAACATTTATTTATGATAATCAAAAAGATTAAAAATATATTTTTACTCTACTCAATGAGTTCTAGACAATGATACACCCCATATCAGGGAAAGAGAATTTTTTTAGGTCTTTTTTCATCGTGGGGGACCTCCTGAAAACAATTTTATCAAATTTTCTGATTGAACTGATTCAATATTTGGTTTTGGGTCAAAATTTTACACACCTACAACCTACGCAAAGTTCCAGACTTCAACTCATTCCGTTTACAGGCTAGAGACCCGTGACATATGGACAGATTAGGCAAACAGACAAACAAACAGCTGAATGGCAGCAATAGGGCTCCGTTTTTGGGTACCTCTAAAAATGGAACCTCTAAAAATGTAGTTTATTCACATCAATTAGTCAATGATTTCCAACTGCTATAGTAGCAAAGATTTATTATTTTGGGTATAGGGACTGATATAAAGAAACATTTTTAATATCTGGAAAAATTTAAATTAAAATAAAAAATAATAATATAAACCTTTATACAAATACAAGAACGAATATGGCATACTTGAAAATAGGAAGGAAATCATATATGGGTGAATCAAGATAGATTTTCATTTGTGAGGTCTGATTGAGAAAGAAAATGTATATTATGTCAACAGGTCCAAAAATTCCCAAAATTGAAGAGGAAACTCTGAAACTGACGACGACGGTGAATCGTAACAATCAGGCTTTGATGCAGTACGCAATGACGAATTATGGCTCGACTAACCTCAGTCCCGAAGATTGGAAAAAATGTGAAGACAACTTCAAACTCAATTTGTTGTACCAGGTGAAGTATATTGTTCCTAGTACTAACTGTACTAATAATTTTTGGTTTATTTGACCGACCATTTGGCAGAGTGGTTAGAGACCCTAACTGCAGAACCCAAGGTTGTGGGTTTGATTCCTATCCGAGACAAATATTTGTGTCCATGAACATTTCTATTTGTTCCGTGTGTAGGTGTAAAATATCTATATAATATGTATATAATATAGTAATGAAGTATTAAGAAATTAATAAAATTGTATATAAATTTGATGAAATTTTGATGAAAAGTTATTAATGAACTACAATATTCAAGATTTTGTACACATTGTCACCTAGTGAATGTGAATATTTTACTCGTTTTAATTTTTAAAGTAACCTTGTGTATTTCCTTGTATACTACAGGTCAGGGTGTGATTAGCTAGAAATAATGAAATGCACCCCTGTCTCCAGCTTGTCACTCCAACGCTCATACCTGATTTCAAAATTCATTTACCAATTTTAGAGATGACTATAATTTATCGTGAAGGCCCCATGGTCTCACCGATTTGACCTACTAGTAGGACCACGGTATACCACTATGTACCCATGGTCCTACTGAATCTAAACCTAGGCATAAAATAATTTAAAACATGTTCGACTTCCAAGGGAATTTTATTTTAAATGAAGAAAAATGAAGGTATACCGTGGTCCTACCAGTAGGTCAAGTTGGTGGGACCACAGACCCTTCATCTAATTTATTTACATCCATTGCTAACGAAATTGCAATTCGTTTATTTGTCTCGCCATTGGCTTCATTGTCCCTCTACCCTTCGTCGGCTGTCACATTCGCCTTGTATATTATAAGGTTCAAACGTTCTAACGTCTTCTAGAAAACATCCTTAAAATAAAATTATAAATTTTTCATCATAGTTTCTCGAACAAGACAATTTTTTTTTATTCTATTAGGACATGCTAAAGAAAAGACAAGAGGTGGAGAGATTGGCTGCGGCGGGCAAACACAAATATGAATACGACAGCGACGAGGACACCAACGAGGGTACCTGGGAACATAAGTTTGTATTACAATAATTTTCTTTTGTATATCACCCTTTGATATAAATATGCAGTTAGAGATCGAACCACCTTTCCTCTTAAAACGGCGACGCTGTTTTCTGGATCACTAAAAGGATATTTCGAACTTTGTTGAAGAGAATCAGTGATGGTGAAACGTCGACAATCGGTGTCGAGTGTAGGTGTGTACGTTACAATGTTACGACCGCTTGGCCTAGTGGATAGCGACACTGCCTACGAAGCTGGGGGTCCCGGGTTCGAATCCCAGATCGGGTCAGTATTTATTTGATGAATATTGATACTGGTACCGAGTCTTGGTTGTTATTTGTATGTGGTGTTTTCGCTTGGTACCCAAAACACAACCTGATGTTTAGTTTGGGGCCTAGACGTTGTGATGTATACATTATTATTATTAGTTAAATGATTCATGTCTAATAATTAACTTTTTTCAGATTACGTGCTAGAGAAATGAACGCAACAGAGAAATGGGCAGATGAACTAACCAAGCAGGCAGCTGGCAAACATCATATAGGAGACTTTTTGCCTCCAGAAGAACTGAAAAAGTATGCAATCAAAACTTTTTTTTAAGCATATTAGGAATAGCTTTCTAGTAAGTTAACAATTGTAACTCCTGGCAGGCCGGGATGACAAAGACATATTTTTTCATTATAACAAATTGTATGTCCATTGATAAGATCATATGGTAGATGTGAAACATAATTTGAAATTTTATTCTTTGAACGCGTCGAAGTTGAAAGTGCAAATTAAAGTTTCCATGCTATGAGGACACCATGATGTTAAAGATAAAAAGTTATCTTTGTATTATAACCAGCCAGTCACAAACAGTACAACCAAAGAGATTGGATTACAACTTCCTATAAACAAAATACGAAAAGACTTTCTCTCCAACCTAACAATTCAAACATCCAATGAGGTAAACTCATCTTGCAGATGAACTTAGATTTTTAGCCATAACTTTACCATGACCATATTAGCACTGAAAGTGTGCATCATTTTGGATGTATCGTTGATCAAAAGCAATGACATGTAAATATACATCCTAAATCTAAACAACAAATACTTTGACCATTTCAGCGTTGACATTTTTTTTTGCGTTGCGTTACATTACGAAAAAAAAATTTATTATACACCCTCGAAAACTTAGGGAACGAGTAGAATGACCATGGAGAGTTGACAGCTGTCGTATCTGTCATTTTGGGTGTCATTCTTTTATGACAATTTCTAGTAAGATATTGACAAATTGCAAAAGGCTGACTGGTTAGAACTCAACTAACTTCATTTTATGAGGTATAATATTGAGGTAAGGTCACTACGTCAAATGAAATTGTAATCCTCATGAATCGATAAAAATATGATGGCTTTGTTTAGTCTATGATAATGCAATTAGTAAGCATCTGTCCAGTTGACGTCACGAGGAAATTTCATTAATCAATTTTTGGAAAAATTTATTATAATATTATATTTCTATTGGTCTTGTGAAAAAGGGCATGTCTAAGAATTAAACAAAAAATAATTTCTATCAAGAAACTTTATCAAAGAGATCATAATGTTTGACTTTATATCTGCTAAAATTGTTACGGCTCTTAGGACGGTTTTATTATACACATGACCATCAATTCAGAATAAATAAATTGACTGTTTTGTTGAAAATAACTTCTCCTGTAAAGTTAGTAAAAGTATATTCCGTTTTTCACATGATGGACTAACTTGATATGTCGTATTTGTGAAGCATTGTGAAGTTTATAAACATTTTTCAGATTTATGGAGAAGTATTCTGCAGTGAAAAGCGGCAAAGAGCCAGATCTTAGCGATTATAAGGAATTTAAACTCAGAGAAGATAATCTTGGTAAGTGACCATTTTTTTTTTGTGAAATAAAACATCTGTTCCATTCAGATACTTAATATGATTTTTATACATTCTGATTTATTTGTAATTTATAACTGTTAATAATTTATAATATAAGCATTTTATGAATTACTAATGCGTGGTTAATGAGTTAACAATATTATTTTAAGGTTTCAAAATGCTTCAAAAACTCGGGTGGACCGAAGGTCAAGGTCTGGGAGTCGAAGGAACCGGCATTGTTGCTCCTATCAACAAGTGAGTTGAATTGTTGGGTTAATGCCAAGTGTAATAAGTTAAGTGTTTTAGACGCTAGAAGTACATACTCCACCTCCGATTTTTTTTCTGCATGATATTGTTACGGACTACTGGTTTGTGTAAGCGCCATGGCGCCTAATAAAAATGAGCGTTGATTTTTCGAATTATCGCGAGTATTCCTTTGTACAAGACCGTGTCATTTTAAATTCGTGGTATTTAATTCTCTATCTGGATTTTTCTGTTTTATTGAATGGCTGTGGGAATTTTTCTAGTAAGTTCGATGACCTGTCGTCGTGCTATTGTAGATAGGCGTCACAGTATCTTAGGAGTCAGTCCGTCACGTTTTAGGGCTATTTGATACCCCTATTGCAAAAGGACGAAACTAATATGCTTTTCAAAAATCCGTCATTTACCATAGATTTCGGACATAAACTTTGGCCTTTCGCTTGTATTTAATTGATTATATCTCTAGTGGTACAATACATCATTTATTATTATTATTATTAAGTTTTACATTTGAAAAGTGATTAACAATTTGACAATAGCTATTTTGAAAGTAAACTTTTTTGACAGCAGTTTTGAATTAGATTACAATTAGATTTAGATTTGAATGGAAATAATTTATGAATAGTTAGCTTCGTAGTTGTGTACGATGGACCAAGGGTGCCCACTAAGTTGTGCGTGTAAGCTCGTCTACCGATGCGTTTACCGATCGATCGATCGAGATCGTAATGACAATCGCTCGATTGCGTCTTTTACACAAAAAAAAAAAAATTTTGGTCGAGACCAAATGCACAGATAAGCGGTTAGTCACTTCCAAACTTCGATTCACATTTATAACCACATGAACGAACAGGTGTTGAATTTCATTTTGCACGTGACATGTTTACAGGGCGAACCAGCCAGTCGCCAATATGGGTCTAGGTGCATCAGCGAGCGACGTGGTGGCGGCGGACGACGACGAGTTTGATGCATACCGCAAACGCATGATGCTCGCTTACCGATTCCGCCCGAATCCACTTGTGAGTATTGTACCCTAACTGTTCGTTCAGACGACCCGGGAACAGGAATTATCTCCTGTGTCCATGCATATAACGACAATAATTTTGGACGGGCCCACCTCGTGTCGTAATGCCGTAAAACTGTCTCAGACGCAAAATATGATTATGTATGCGGACTTGATTGCAACGCACAAGTAGAACAACACACACAACATTCCTAAAACTTTCTAAAATTTTCTAAATAATATTAAAATTAAAATTTGTCTAGCATATGAAATTAAAATTAGAACCTATAATTTACGTTGCCCGAGCCGGCGGTGGTGGCGACATCTGATTGTTCGCATAAATCTCCAAACAAATAAATGACTAGGAAGTTATTGCATTGAAACTCTGAAAGTTCGTTGTTAACATTTATTACGTCTCGTCGACTTTAATGAGTAAAAAGAATTCGCAGTCCATACACAGTAAATATTATTAACCAAATACTCTGGTTAAGTTTGATATCCTTCACAAAACTTATGTTCCATAATAATATGAGATAGACCTGTCATCCCCGTCAAAGGTTGCTTTGGGATTGGGAAAAACGAGTTTCAAGTTTTCGAGAATAAACAGCGGTGGCAGTAAAACTCAAGAAAAAGTAATACAAGTGGTATAGCTGCTGGAACAGGAAGAAATAGTTATGGGGACGTTGTGTCCACACGGGCGAGTCGAAAGCAAAATACACTAACATTATAAAGAGGTTGAAGTTTGTAAGTTTTCTCAGAACGTACTCATCTGATTCCGAAAATTCTTTCACCAATATTTAGGATGGACCTTCAGGATTGACATAGGCTGTATATCATCGCGTCTGTTTGTTTTCGGGGTTAATTTCCAGAACCGCTTAATCGATTGTGATAGGACTTTCATTGGCAGATAGAGGACTATTCGGGGAGCAATCTAAGTTGCTATACATCTATTATCTATGTATGCATATAAATAGCAATGTCTGTGATACCAAAACAAAGGGATTTTTTTTTTAATATGAGCTTATTTATCGCGGAATCCTCACTTCAGTTTTGAAATGACAAGCGAAAAGTGGAGAATAAAGTGACTTTATGAGGACGAAAGGAAATGGATCTTCCCTTTACCCTATTAAGAAGTAATGAAATTATTAAATTTAATTACGATTTAAATAATACAAACATGTAGTCCTCGTGGATGGTCACTAGTGTAGTATAAAATAAAAATATAGTAACTGTGAAATAATGTTTTGTATATATACTTTTATATGTTTTGTTTTCATCATTGCTATGTGAATGTTAAAATGTGTTATCTTTATCCTTGTCATTTTGAAACCAGAACAATGTGCTCTTGCACTTTTATTGAACTTTTTCATAACAAATAAAGTTTTTTATTTCATTTCTTTTTTTTTCAGAACAATCCCAGGAGACCATATTACTGAAGACACTGTGTTAGAATTAGATTTTTGGGTTAACTAGAATCAATTTTCTTTTTATATTTTTCATAGATCCCAAAAACCAACCATAAATGCTAGCAACGGGTAAGTTAATGTTGCCGTATCTACCGCTTGATTGGGAAATATTCTATTTGGCAACCGGTTTATATTTAAATGCATTTTAGGTAAGGGGGAAGGGGGCGGGGGGGGGGGGGGGCAATATATTAAATGTCTATACGGTGCAACTAATTTAAATTTAATTACTAAAAAACAGAATGAATTGACTCAAAAAAACGTGACAAAGGTTAATATTATTAACCTATCCGCAGGAAAAAAATAGGTTAAGTGAATAGGTATCTTTTTCAATAATTGCTTTATTGTACCAATTATCTTGTGAACATATTTAAAGAAATTTTAATTAAAAAAATATTTTAACAAAATCGCGGTATTTAATTTCTTCGTTGATTAAAGAGAATCACATTCTAGATCAGTTATTGTTGACGGCATTTACAGAAGTTTCTTATTATCTCGATATATGGCAAACTCAAAGTAGGTACGCGTGCGGGTTCCAGCGACCATAAAGTCTAGCCTTTATGTCAACATTACGAAAGTTTGCGATGCGCCAAATAAATTAAGTTCAACTGTATAGATATTAGATGATCCATCAAAAGATCATTTTCCGATCCACTATTTCACATAGCTCTATTATTGGATCAATTTGAAAATTTATTGTAAAAACAAAACAAACATAAAGATTGTTACCACTACAGTCCGCAACTTTCGGACAGGGTTCGATTCCAATTTGGAACAATCAATGTAGCGGTAAAATAATTCTTCGATAGATAATCTTGATGGAACGAAGTTTATTACTTGTATGAATTAATTACCGATTCACAGAATATATTAATATAAATTTTTAATTCATTTAAATTTAGTACGTATAGAAATCAATTACTATTACCATGTTTCTAATAATATGTGTACGTATTTACATTCAGAAATATTTTCAGTTATTTCATAAATTGTGTTAACAGATTTAGTTCAATCGTGTTACAAATTCGTAACATTTATCTTTTTCGTTTTTGTTTGTGTAATCAATTTGCAAAGTCATTAAATAAAACTTCAGTAATATTAAGATTCTTTAAGAAGTTTTGTTTGAATTAGGTATATGAAATTCTGGTACATTAAATATCTACTTATGTGAAAATAATGTTTTATTTATTTAATAACTACCTATAAGTGTCCAAGGTGTCGTGAAAGCCCAGAGCGCAACGAACCTGTCTCAAATTTATAAGGCCCCATAGGGCCATGGTTCGAATCCGGGCGTGTACCAATGAGTTTTTCTGACTTAAGTACACAATATCACTGACACCGTGCTTCGGAGGGCACGTTAAGCAGTCGGTCCCGGACGCTGTCAATAGATGGCGGTCGTTACAGTTCCCAACCCGCAGTGGAGCAGCGTGGTGGCCTTAAGCTCCAAGCCCCCCCTCCTCACCCTGGGGGAGACCTAAGCCCCTGCAGTGGGGTAAAAAATGGGCTGATGATGATGATGAAGTGTCCAAGAGAGGAAAGTTAATGGGCCTTCAGGCAGAGGCCTGTACTATACCTATGTACTAGACAACTGATATACATACTTATCAATTTTTTTAAATAATAATAATGATAATAATTACGTATACATGACAACGACGTCTAGGCCCCAAACTAAGCATTAGCTTGTGTTTTGGGTACCAAGCAAGGACACCACATACATATAACAACCAAGACTCGATACCAATACCAATATTCATCATATAAATACTGACCCGACCTGGGATTCGAACCCGGGACCTCCAGCTTCGTAGGCAGGGTCGCTACCCACTAGGCTAAGCGGTCGTCGTAAATAGTAAGTATATTGAAATTTTACATCCAAATTTCTTGACAACTAATAAAATTTCAACTCTACATGTTGTATATACGAGCAATATATTGGATTTTTCGACATACTTCACGAAATTTACACGTACTTAAAGTCTATATTATTGACAAGAACTAAAAGCAGTAAGCATATGCATCTTAGTTAAGGAGATTAGTAGATAGGTACAGTTCCAATCAACCTTTATGGCGGATGTGAATATAGGCACAAGTCGCGTCGTCGTAACCAGTTCTAGGTGTAGCGGGACGCAGTGGAGCGAGGGGCAGATGACTGAACCTGCGCAAGCACGCTTAAAGCGTTGTATTCCGCCATAAAGTTTGATTGGAACTGTACAGGTAGATATTACCGTTTAAAATAAACCTACTTACACAAATCTTATCTAAAAACGAAATAAAACTAACCGACATGATTTGAGGAAGTTTTATATAACTTAAATTAACTAAAAAAAGACATCCATTAAAAAAGAAATTAAAAGGAATTAGTTCAAAAATTTAATCTAAATTCTGTTCTTCATTAATTAAATCTAAATCTAAAAAAACAAACTTGAAAACAAAAGAATAAATAATATGAACTATTTTCTGAATATCGTGAAATACAAATTCAGGTTTCGGAAGATTAAGCACCTCTAAGGTTTCAGAAAAAAATCTGTGTCTTTTGCGTAATTTCATTTAAGTATGATGTATAGTTCCAATCAAACTTTGTAGCGGATCGGAATACAACGCTTTAAGCATGCTTGCGTAGGTTCAGTCATATGCCCCTCGCTCCACTGCGTCCCGCTAAACCTAAAACTGGTTACTGCGCCGCGACTTGAGCCTATGTTCACGTCCGCCTTAGGTTGATTGGAACTGTAACTGTATAAAATATTTGAATAAGATACCCTTATACCTGTTTGTTACCTGCACATAGAAGATACCTATATCTATGTAAAATACCTATACGAAATATTGTATAAAATAAATTTTTCTAATCGAACTACGATACTGTATGTTACATTGTTATCATAATACTTCATATGCCAAATTAAAATATTGTAAACAAGGAATAACTGGTAAATAAAAGACAAATAAACCCATAAAATTGGCGCCATGATAACGCCTTATCAACATATGTATATCTAACATATGTGAAATTAATAGGGATCACAACCTGCCTAATTCGACAGGCCTTTTTCAGTTACACTAAACAGATATTCTTAGTATTAAATTTCATCAAAAACAACTGACGCAATAATTGTTCACACCGTGGTATATAAGCCCATACTGCGAAAATTTTAAATCAGAGAAACAATTACGCTTGAGTAAAGTTTTGTTCGTTTACAATATAAAATATTTCCTGAAATTTAATTGTACCTTTTAATTGTAGAATACCTAGTTTTATCTTGTTTGTAATAAAGTTAATAAATCGAATAGATTCACGTCGTGATTATCTTTTATTTCCTACAACAAGTATTATATATTAGACGATATCTACAATATCAAGAAAAGGATACGAGTCAAGCAAAAGATTCAAAATTATAGCATAAGTAGGTCTATTTCAAACGGTAGGTAATATGTACCGATTTCCTTAACTGAAATGCAATGCATATGCTAAGTGCTTTTAGTTGTTGTCAGTGTTATTGCCACAGAGTAAATAAACTGGACAGCAGCGTTTGGTTATAATAGAGTCACAAAATATGTCACTTTACTGTATCGAACATGTCAAACGCAATTTCGAGGGGATGAAGACCGGCGCACGGGGACCTCACGAGCTGAAAACCGCCATCTTACACCAGCTAGCTAGAGTATGTGTG
This sequence comes from Luffia ferchaultella, assembly GCA_949709985.1. Classification (NCBI taxonomy): domain Eukaryota; kingdom Metazoa; phylum Arthropoda; class Insecta; order Lepidoptera; family Psychidae; genus Luffia; species Luffia ferchaultella. The sequence goes on from OX453254.1 coordinate 7,083,691, forward strand.
GTTAGACGATAAACGCAGAAGAAGGCTTCTAGTTAATTCGTACTTTTATAGTTATTTGCGTACATTTTGAATACGTCATGGGCTATTCTAGCAAGAAACTACGTCAAAAAACAATTTGTTTTGGTGATTTAAAAATAAACCACGTCTGTGTCAGTTTCGTGAAGTATATCCAAAAATCCCATAATTCTAAAAGGAAATAACGCGCAATCGAACGATGATTGATTGAAACATGTGCTTTTGAACGTAAAGTGCATATAAATTTGCAGCAGAAAATCCTGAAACTCCGCACAGTGTGTAATTATATCCAGAAAATGGCATCCTCGTTTTCGGCCACAATCGATGGTTCTTATGTTTATAAATGCAAGAGTAAAACTCCCGAGTGTCAATTTTGTTTAGTGTATGAAATATTAAATTTCAAGTAGCTAAGAGAATTTTCCTTTAAAGAAAATACAGTACAGATTCAGAAGATTTTATACAATCGTTAGATAAGAGATACAATAGCGCATCCAGAAAAAGTTTTTGTGAGTCTCTAGTACATGAGAAAATGAAAATGTTTTTTTTTTTAATTTGTATTTTATTTATTTTTTTCGAAATTCTGCTTTATGACCGTCTGATTTTTATACTAATTGAAAACCCACACTTTACACTACTCGCACAAATAAAATAAAACATTTATCTCATGATATACGGAAAATATCTTAAAATTAAGTTTCTGTTCAAGGTTGTCTTTTTCTAAGTCGAAAACAATGTAGATATTTTAAAGTTTTAACTTAAATTTAAGTTGGTTTTTTTGTGCTTCGGTGTATACGTAGGGGCTGACTGAAAATCAGTGCTGTGGGCGTGGTCACACACACCTGCTGCGGGTGCTGAGTCAGCTCCTGTCATGGCTGCGGACTTTTTTTTTCTTTCTATTTTTTTATTTTTTGTAGTTTTCTTTGTGTATTATGCATCCGTGGTTCTGATTAAATTTATTTCTTCCTAATAATCCTATATATTTCTGAGTAATTATTTCTATTTCGATGGTTTATAATTTGATTCGACTCCAGTTGTGGTGACAACATACTTACTGAATCTAAGGGTCCGCAATTGAGTAGGTATTTTTTCCTAATCACGTTCCTAAAAATACTAATTTAAATATGTAATTAGTGGTGATATTTATTACTGAATTGAAACAAAAAAAAAATAAAAAAACTAGCGAATTACTATTGCTAATTTTCGTACATACTCTTAACCATCCTCTATTACACGTGCACTAATATCTAAGTCACGAATGTTTAACGTCTTTAACGATGTCGGCTGACCTTAAAAAATTATTGCTACTCAATGAATTTTTTTGAGCCAAACAGATATTATTTATCGAATGATTCAGTTTTGGCCGATAGTCTCACGACTACGGGCGACTCTTGAGTGCAGGCGCAAGTATTTTTAGAACGAGTGACAGAACGCTTTGAAGTCTAAAACATCCCACAAAAACATTATAAGCTCGACGAAAAATAATTCAAGTTTATATTGATATTTTCAAATTGTGAAACAGTTGTTTTGCGTCAATATTGTAAAAAAATAGTAAAATGATACGTAAAAGTGCTAGTTTTCACCAAAACTACAAATTGTCTTCGAGTAGTAGTGAAACTTCGACATCGTCTAGCTCCTCTGCGGTGTCAGATACGCCGTTGAGAAGGTAAGCTTTGACATGACATACCAAAATATTTAGATTGTTTTGAAATACTATAGGTATAAAAACATATGCTTGTAAGTCCCAGGTTCGGACTGTTAGAGGTTAAACTGTCGTTCTTATAATTGGATACCAAAGAAAGTATTAGAATGGAATAGTAATAAAATAAAAACGTACCTACTTTCATTAACAAAAAGCTTTAAATAACGGATGGGCCATCGTTGTACTACATCAATAATAGAAGTTAAAAAAATAATGCGTCAAACTTGAAAAATCGGTAGATACCTACCGCTTGTTTTTTATTTTACAAATTTATCCAATCAGGTCCAAAATGGTACTTGCAAAATAGACGTTCAAGGGAACCTCTGCCAAGTTTCAGGAAAATTCACGAACTGGTAGTGAAAAATACACATGTGTATAATGCCTACACCTCATCATATATCATATATACTATATAGCAATGCGTTTGTTTGTTTGTCCTATCTTCAAGTCGTAACGGAATAACGTAACGTTGTGATTTTGTTTATGGAGGTAGTTGAAGGAGTAACATAGGTTACTGTTTATCGTGGTCAAAGGTTCCCACGAGATACAAACATGTTCTTTCTTCACGTCGTGACGGAGCAATGGCATTACGTTTTTTACACGGAGATAGTCAAAGAAGTGGGAAGTGACGTAGGCTTGCCCTGGTCGAAGGTTCCCAGAAGAAACTTCAACCAAGACAAGCAGTGGATACAATACTAACTTAGTTACAGAATAAAGTAATGTACAAGTATTTTAATACAGCACAGCTACCGGAACCGCGTATTAAATATTTAACGAAAAAAAATTGAGATTTCCTTATTTCCTTGTGATTGCTATCGAAACATTCCATTAAAATATTAAAAACGTCCAACAATTTTTTTTCTGGTAATAGGTATAACCTAGTCTGATCTACTAACTATATCGTCATTTAACAAAAATATGCTCAATTATTTGTTTCCACCAGCACATTATGCCTCACTGTAGGAGCTTAGGCTTCCCCTCAAGGTGAGGGGGTTTGGAGCTTAATCTACCACGCTGCTCCAGTGTGGGTTGGTAGATTTTAACAACTGCTATCTGTTGATGGCACCCGGAACCAACAGCTTAACGTGCTCTCCGAAGCACAGAGTCAGTGATAGCTATGTACTTAAGTCAGAAAAACTCATTAGTAATTAGTACACACCCGATTCGAACCACGGCTGCACGGACTTGTAAACACGAAATAGGTTCGCTGCGCTCGGGTTATCACGACATTTTATTATTTGTTTGTTTCATTATATTATTTGTTTGGTAGTTTCTAATTTTCTTTTAAAGGTTCAATCGTCTGCTACGTTCTTCAGTAGCACGCCATTGGGGATACTTCAGACGCGGCCGGTCACTGAAACGTCGTGGCCGCTCCATTTCGGACGCCGGTCTTTGCGATATCGTAAATAACGGTAAACAGTTAACAAACCATAATTACGTCCAGCAACTTAAGTTCATCCCATTTAGTTCCAAGCACGGATAAAGGAGTTAGTTCAAGAAAGGGGGGGGGGGGTATTCAAGTCTTAGTTTAATTTTTTAAGCATATAAAATTGATATCAGATAATTTTTTACTCTCTTCAAAAAAGGGAAACTCGACTAAACGATTTATATATTATTTAGGAAATTTCAGTTTATCTCACTGATCGATGTCTAGTAGTCGGAGACGCCGACGACTGTAGATTCCAGATCGAAAAGCCGCGGGTTTGATTTCCCTTCAGGACAAATATTTGTATGCATAAACATGTCTATGTGTTCCGTATCTGAGTGTAAAATATCTATTTACTTATGTATATATTATAAAGAATATTTGAGTATGTATATCAGTTGTCCAGTACCCATACTACAGGCACGGCCTTTGGGACTATGTGACCTGTGCGAGATGTCCCACATATTATTATTACTTCAAGAAATGAATTTTACAAATACTTTATGCAAGAGAAATTGTATTAGAAAATACTCTCGCAAATCAGCTGAATTGCCATGGCGTTCACTTACCTATCGAGAACTGCACTTTAGATTTATTTTCAAGTTTTTAAATTTCCATTTAGAAACAGATCAGAACTACATCACCATATGCGACGCCAGACAACAACGTCGGTCCTTAGCTGCAGCCAGTGTGAGGACGCGCGTCACTGTACCAGGCTTGTGTATCACGTAAGTGGTGTTTAATTGGGGAAACATGCATTTATGTATTTTTTTTTTAAATTTCTGCATGGCTTAAGAACGTATTTAAAGAGTGAATCGTCATCGCCATAACTTCGTTAGACAATGAATGACTTGCGTTGTTTGACATGCTGCTTATGGCAGTTCATATGTTTTATCCTAAAGGATTAATCTAGATTTAGACACTTTTTAGGGTTTCGGAGCCAAAAGTAAAAAAAAAAAACACTTATAGTGTCGTAATGTTCGTTTGTCCTGTCTGTCACACCATCGTATAGTGTTAACATTTATACGTAAACAAAATTTTGCAGTTATATTGAATAGGCAGAGTTGACATTTTATAAGTCATTAAAACAGAATATTTTTTAAGCATGTCCCTTTTTAACGAAGTGAAAAAATCTGCTTATTCCGTTCCTTTGGCTGTTATTAGAAAGGTCTTTTAATACGAAGTACACTTTCTGTAAATATTTTTTTATTTTAGCTCCCGTTTCCCATGTTCTGAAGGAAATCCCTTAAAAATAAAAAAATAAAATCATATAGATCTTGGTAGAATATACAATCGACATTTTTCCAGTGACTTTAAACAATTTCAGATTGAAAAACCGCTAAAAACAAACAAAAAATTTATTCAATGCCACTCACTATACGCATATGACCGTATTGACTAAACCATACGTACACTACGCGTGATTAGCCACGCACTTGGCAATCTTCCAAATTCAGTTTTCAAGGAATTCCTTATGTTTATTATCGAATCAACATGAGCAGAAACACGACATTTATTTGTCAATAGCCTTGTCGTAACGCCAGAGTACGCTCTGACTGCATGTGAGTAAAAAATCCAAATTAACTCTTCGGATTCGAATCTTAAACTTTTTTTTTTATAACGTATACAACACAACAACGTCTAGGCCCCAAACTAAGCATTAGCTTGTGTTTTGGGTACCAAGCGACGACACCACATACATATAACAACGAAGACCCAGTATCAGTATCAATATTCATCATATAAACACTGACCCGACCTGGGATTCGAACCCGGGACCTCCAGCTTCGTAGGCAGGGTCGCTACCCACTAGGCTAAGCGTACATCATTATTTTTAGGGTTCTGTAGCCAAATGGCAAAAAACGAAACCTTTATAATTTTGTCCTGGTTGTCTGTCTGTCTGTATGTTCGTCCGTCTATTACGGCTATTTTATTAGGAAACTGTTAGCACTATACAGCTGAAATTAGCTGTAATGTGTGAACGGCTATGCAATGGTGTAACGAAATTTTGAAAAAAAAATTGTGGTCGGTTGCCATATACTTATCCTATAGGAGCTGAGAGACAAAAAAATAATTCCAGTGCACATTAACGTTTGGGGTTGCTATAATTAAAAGTAGCAATAGAAAGTAGTCTATAGTTCAAGCATGCCAAGCCAAAGATTGCTGCTTTTGATTCATTTTCATTTGATTAAATTTCTAATTTTTTTCGCAGTGATTTCACACGTGAAATTTCACAGGCAATGATTTTTAATTACTATGAACTTATATCACACTTTCTACTGTTTGCTACTAGAAATTAAAAATGAATTATGAGTTTTATGATTATGACCAATCGGAGGCGCTGCAACGTACAATAGAATAGGGGTCGAATTAATCCTATACGTACGTAGTAAGTACATACATGTAGTGCATCTGCATACCTATTTTCAAACAATGAGCTTTAATTACTATAATAATGAAAAATAATATAGAAGTTGTTATAAACGATGAAATTCGCAGGATCTACGATTTCGTTGAGTGTTATTTGTAGGAGGCGTAGCAGACTATGTGAAGAAAAGCAGCAGGTGCGATGACGGACGTAGCGTATATGGAAACCCTTCCAGTATTCAGAATCCCAGTACTTCTGAGCTGCGGGAGGCTTTAAGCGATCAAACATGCAGTTAGATGAATTAAATGCTACCCTACTTTTAGTTATGTGCTGCGGGAGGCTTTAAAAGCGCAAGAATAGCGTTATTAATTTGAATTCCTACCGGTATTCAGACTAAAATTTGGTTTACAGGTTTAACAGAACATGCTCTGTAAAGGATACTATGTAAATTTAGGTTAAAGGTCTATTTTTTAAATCATTAGGTTAGGTTAGGTTTGTTTATGGCAATGTGAGGAACGAAGCGGAGTGGAGCGACGAGCCATTCAGAAGCCTATTCATCAATTTTGAATTAGTTTTGTTTTCGAAATTGATCAACAGATTTCTAAATAGACCATTAACCTAAGATTACAGATTCTGCAGGTCTCGTCGCTCCGCTCCGCTTCGCTCCTCACATTGACGTAAACCAACCTAACCTAACGATTTCAAAAAATAGATCATTAACCTAATTGGAAATTGATTAAGACTCCTAAATAGACCATTGATAAATGACATTTGTAACACAATAAGTAGTGAAAAATTACAAAAAGTAAGAAAGTCTTGAATACACCGGAAACCATACCCGAATCCAGATCGTTCGCAACGCTGAGTGGCGGAACGGTTTTAGGTAACTTTCTGTAAATTAATGCTCGTAAACCCTCCCGCAACTCAGAACTACTGGGGTTCTGAATACTGGAAGGGTTTCCATATACGCGACGACGTATGATGACGCATTTCATATTATTTTTCACATACTACTCATGAAATGTTCTATGCCTATATAGATCGATGTATAAAAATGATATGGAAGTTTCCAAATTACATTTTTATTTAAGTCAATAATTTTTGAAATGTTGTCCTAAAGCCCTAAAACATAAGTCCCTTTCACCTTTAATTTTTCAACTATAGAGTGGGAAATTTGAAAAAAAATTGAGAAACTACAATTTGAAAAACATTTTCAACCAATAATTCATCCCGGTCAGCCCTTCTGTGGAACCCTTTATTATGCGTGGTCTGACACTTGGCCGATTTTTTTTATGTTGATCAACTCGCCCTTGACCGAGATTTTATCAGCTGATTCGCGAAAAAGATTAATTTGGCTCTCACCTAATTGTAATGTTTTATTTATGAACCAAGCCATGTCAAGTATAGTCATGTAGAAAAGTGGTGCTAAATGAATATTTAGAGTTCAAAACTAGTAAAATATAAATCAAGAATAAATTTTTAACTGCTCTGGAATATAGTTATTGACTGACCGATTGGCCAAGTGGTTATAGAGACCCTAGCTGGGGAGCCAAGGTTTGCGGGTTCGATTCCCGCCCGGGACGAATATTTCTGTGCATGAACATATCTATTTGTTCCGTGTCTGGGTGTAAAAGTATGTATATCTAGTACCCCATAATACTTGCTTACTTTGGTTCTAGATGGCGCTGTGTGGGATGTCCCAGATATAGATATAATTAATTCTTTTTGATTTTGTTGCACAACATTTAGTGAATTATTGTTTCTGTACATATCGCTATTTTCTAGATATGCATATAAGTGCAATCGATATTATGCGCAATCGTACACCGCGCATGTTTTCCTAGGGACCACGGAGTTGTTAAGAAGTTTATACTTTATTTTTCGTAAGAATAAGATTCACAATTGAATGCACTAAACGCTGGAACCCAGATGACAAGTCTAGAGATTATTTTATCCAGTGTACACGCGTAACTTCCTTGGAAATGGAATCTATTTCTTATAAATATATAAAATTTATATATGTATAATGTACCTAATTGATTTAAATAACGTATCGAACTCAATTTATTGTTTAAAACTGTGAAAGAAATATATCGGAATAGTGAAAAATAATAACAGTGCCGTCACCCATATGTTTGTTTATTAATAATTTGTTTATACGTATAATAAGTTTATATTGTTCAGTTTGTGTAATATATAACAGTTATTAGGATTAATTTAATTAACTTTATGGAAAAGATGTGTCTTATAGTAAGTACGTGATTGCAGAAAATGCGTATGGCCTTGAACCGGTACCACGTAATTATTGTAATATTACCATGCTTTCGTTAAAGTTTATAATTTAAAAATATTTTAAATACAACAAATAAAAAAGAATAACATTAAACCTTTTTTTTAAATTTAATAAAACTAGAAAATTTATAGATTTTTTAATTGGTTTCTATTTATCTAGAACAAAACTCTGTGATTAAATTATATATACTCATATGTGTTTAAAGTAAAAATGTCCTTAAATAAAATAAAATAGCTAAAATTATTTTAAAAAAAATATGTGAATAAACTCCACAGGACAATAAAATTTACAAAGGTAACAACTGGTCGTCATTTTCACTTAATCTTCTGTCTTCTGTTATCGAATTCTTGGCGCTATTGCCAAGGGTCTGGGGTATCGAGCTGGTGATCTAGTTCTTGACCTTCATTCGAGGACATCTATCTACAACAATAATTGCTTCTGTGATTTATGCTCGCCTGTTAAAATACTTACCTACCTATGTGAAAATGTGTATTTTAAAATTCTATTACGTATTTGAACTAAATTCTGGATGCACTGACATGCATGACCTCAATAATGTTGTCATCTGTGTCTTAATGTCTGTATTAATTTTAAAGGTCACCTGTTATTACTATTTTTGTGGAAGCTTTTCTAAGTTTATCTCAATATTTTCGGATATTTCCAGAAGATTAAAGTTCGGTAAGAGTAAGATCGGTCTTCATATTGAATAAAATTCCAAGTGAATATTTCGTCCAATTTGGAGACAGTTCGCGGTCTGAAGCATGCCTGATGAAGAACCATTAAGTATTGTTTTATTATTTGACGACCGCTTAGCCTAGTAGCGACCCTGCCTACGAAGCTGGAGGTCCCGGGTTCGAATCCCAGGTCGGATCAGTATTTATATGATGAATATTGATACTGGTACCGGGTCTTGGTTGTTATATGTATGTGGTGTCTTCGCTTGGTACCGAAAACACAAGCTAATGTTTAATTTGGGGCCTAGACGTTGTTGTAATGTATACGTTATTATTATTATTTTTATTATTATTACATATAATATCTTAGGATTGAGTAAACTAAAGAATGAAAATAAATGAAAAGTGTTTTCCAAACATAAAATACAATTCAATATAATGTAATCCAATGAAAATATAAGTCTTCACTTTCATGTAATCGTATATTATGTACGCATGGGTAATCGATTCCTTTTTAGGTATTCCTTGAATACAATCTTATGACAAAAATCACGTACTTACTTGAGGCTAAATTTTCAAATTGTTTTTTTAGTTTCTTCCCGATTTTATTATGGCTGAATTATAATAAGAGAATATTTGTAGATATTTAATATTAAACGTACAAATTAAATACTTGCTGGTGATTTTTACAGCATATTTTAAAATTGTCGTAGTCAAACAAAAGACACCTTTTTTCGATCTCATCCTAAACAAATTGAGAGACGATTGCAGGGCATACCGCTATACGGAATCTGCTCAAGTATTTTTTTTCTTCACAAAACAAATTTCATGTGAACTTTAAAGGTTTTTTTAATTGATGTGACATAATGGAAACCATTAACAATTTTTTTTTTTCATTTTAAATCGCGTACAGATCGCGCCAAACTTTATGGCGGATCTGAATACAACGCTATAAGTGGCCTTGCGTAGGTACAGTCCATATGTCTCTCGCTCCACTGCATTCCACTACACCACATAAAAGTGGTTACTGCGATGCGACTTGTGCCTACTTTGATCCGCCATAAAGTTTGATTGTAACCGTACCGCAGCTACAAGACTAAGGAAGTAAAGTGTAATAATAACATTTGTTCTTTGAAAAAAGCAAAGTCCAGAATTTTCGGTCTCTGATTTCTAAACTAGACGAAGCTATAGATGCCTATAACCACTTATTTGACCTCTGTTATAAACTGAAACATTTTTCAGCCTCGGAGACGATTTCCTAGGAAACGCTAGATCCAGATAGAAATAAAAAAAAGGGTTAGAAAAAATTATTTTCTTGTATGAATTGATTCCAATAGCAATATGCCCTGCAGTCCTTTTCCAACTTGTGCACCATAATTAATAAAAAGTGTCAAACGAAATATTCTCGCAGTAAAATTTGACAGATTACTATAATATAAACCTTTTGCGATGAATGTAAATAAAATTGTTAATTTTTGAAACATAATTCTCATCCGCAATTGTGAGTACAAAGTTTACATAAAATGTCGCGTCATTAGTCGACTGAAGAGGATATTCAGGTAAGATTTTGTATTATGTATACCGACTAAGTAAAAATAGTAGATATAAAGAAAAAATATATAATTTATGTATTCATGAATACCGAAAATGCATGCTCCTTGTGTAGATAGGTAGGACAATTTTGTGTCACTTTACGATCACATAGAACCACATATGATGAATATCGATACTACTACCGGGTCTTGGTTGTTAAATGTATGTGGTGTCTTCGCTTGGTATCCAAAACACAAGATAATACTTAGTTTGGGGCCTAGACGTTGTTGTCATGTGTACGTTATTATTATAATATTATTATTATTATATGTGGATCAACATATCAAACCGTATTAAGTCCTTACAAACTACTTTTGAATATTGACCTAAAATTTACATGCGTTCAAGAGTGATTAAAACAGAAAAAAAATATTTAGACTTACTTAGATTTATTAAAACTTCAATCATCATATCTTTTCATTTCAAAATAATATTTTGAATTTTGTATACTTTGATAAGACCGCTGTAATGAAATCTACGCAACAAGAAATTTTGAAATAATTATCCTCTGTCGAACGTATTGCCGGACGTAGAACCGGACGCTGTCAATAGATGGCGGTCGTTACTGTTCCCAACCCGCAGTGGAGCAGCGTGGTGGACTTAAGCTCCAAGCCCCCCTCTTCACCCTGGGGAGGCCTAAGCCCCTGCAGTGGGGTAAAAATGGGCTGATGACGAACGTATTATGTAGCCGAACGACAACTATTTACCATCACTGATATCTGCAAGATGTCATGAGTTTTAATGATTTCCTTTTTTTACATGCTTTATTGTGAACCCAGTTTTTAGGGACGCACAAATGGTGTACGGATTCAAAACCATTCTTTTAAAACCAAGGGAATTTGTCCACTTTAACTAATTTCGTATAACGTTCGCATGTGTTTTGTTGCGTGTTTTAAAATAATTGGAAATGTCTAATTACGTGTTTTGTATTTCTTACGTCTTTTTCATATTAAGATACTACTCTACTGGTAAATTTGTTTACACAATGTATGCGTGTCGGAAATGTTAGCTTGTAATCTGAAACAATTAACTAAAATAGCCCGGGTATACATAGTATATATAATATATATATATAATATAGTACAGGTTAGCCCTGACACAGGCCTTGGTCTTTTTGGGCTGCTACTGCAACACATTATTGGCTTAAAGCGAGCGCTTACCGGATCTCATAGAGTAATTATTTATTACCTATCCGTAGACAGAATCTGCATGCGTTGAATAATGTAACAAAATTTTGTATTGAAATAAAAAAAAAAAATTGGGGTTTTTATAATTATGATCTGTCTACATCTTTTTAATATAATATTAATCTATGGTATAACAGAGTTTTAAATATTGTCAAACAAAAGGCAGGTACAAGCTATCTAGTATTATAGTGACTGATACGAACATACCTATATAAACATTAAGAAAGGACGTATCTAAAAAACATCTATGGTGCGATTTCAGATATCGGAATTATCAAAATTCTATATCTATATTTCGAAACGACCGCAAACAAAATTACCCTTGGTAATTACATAAATTCAAAAGAAAGATAATGATAATGATTGTTTGAGAAACATACACCGGGGGGGTGATTCTCCACTTGACTTGACTTTAGAAATAAAATCTATACTAATGGTTCTGTGTATGAATTTAACAATCTTTTACGATACAGATCCTAATATAGCAGTGTAAGAAATTCAATAAAACGAAAATCATCAAAACTCATGAAATGTTCCAGATATCAGTGATGTTAGTATGTAGTTGTCGTTTGATTACATAATACATTCGATAGAGGATAATTATTTCAAAATTTCTCGTTGCGTAGATTTCATTACAGTAGTCTTATCAAAGTGTGCAATATCCAAAATATTATTATGTCTATATTTTGAAATGAAAAGATATGATGATTTATGTTTTAATAAGTCTAAATAGATCTTAATATTATTGTCGATGAAATTCAATGTTTTTCTAACGAAAACTTAATTCTGTATTCTCAAAAGCCACGTAAAACTTACAATTTTCGAAAATCATATAAGACATACCAACCTTCATGATACAAAATTACTTTTTGACTAGAAACAATATAAGTTTACGAGACTATTTCAATGAAACTTATTTGGCCCGAGAATCACCCCCTATATGGGCGTACAATTCATCACCCACACTTTTATAGTTACCATGCGGTATCTTGTTTTTTCTGACATCTAAATCTACTATTTAGTGTCATAAAAATTCAAATCTAAAATATTGTTTGAGATAAGTAAGTAGTTGATCTGTCTGGAATGAAGCGTCATTTATTGTAATAAGAATTACAGTTATAATTTATTACAGTTATAATTTAATTTTATAATTTAATTTAATCTATTACAGTTATAATTTAGTTCGGAATTATATGTTGTTAGGAAATAATCTCCTAGCCCTTTCATAGCTGTAGTACGTAAATATTAAAAACTATCATGGAAATATGAAACGTTTTTACGTAAACAAGGATTATGCGAAAAGGTTCTATGTATTAGGAATAATGTAATAAAATTTTGTATGTACGTAGAGTTGTTTTAGGGTACCGTCGCAAAACAGTTAAAACGCAACGTATATGAAATCAATTTCACATCTGTGCATAACAGCCGTTTTTCTCCTAAACCATCTGAAATAGAGACCTAGAAATTGACATAATTATAGCAAAGTACTTTGGTTCTAGTTAGTACAAATATTTTTTTACGGGTTACCCAAAGTTACCAAAATGTTTTCTTGTATGAGTGGGTACATTAACGACCAAATATATTAAATTTATTTATAAAAATTTCGTTAAATAACAATCCAATCAAATTATAGAAATCGTTGTCTTCTATGCTAAGTAAATTATCGAAAAAATCGGGTATATATCCAAATACGTATCACATATTGATTAAACATTTAATTATCTACTCATAGGTTATACCTATGTAACGCAGAAAACCGCATCAAAATCCTCCCGGCCGTTTTAGAGAAACATATCTATTACAGTGCCCCCTGGTGGCCCATAACTGCATAACTTATTTAATTATCTACTCGTAAGCGATACTTGTATAATGAAAAAAATCGTATCAAAATCAGTACAGTGGTTTCGAAAATACACATTTACAACAGCGCCTCCTAGTAGTTAATAAACATAAAGCTTATTTATGTACCAGTTTGAGATGATACCTATCTAAATAGAAAATTTCATCGAAATCGATAGAGCCGTTTCCGAGATAGGTACGTGAAATATATAAATAAATACTTATACAAGAATTGCTCATATTATAGTACAAAATATTACGTTTAATAAGTGAACAATAAAGCATAATTTCAAAGTTTTAATTATAGTTTAGTTTTCTTAAATTTAAATTATCCGACATTTATTTAACAATAAAACTTTATATTGAAATTAAATAATTAATTGACGTTAAAAAAAATATAACCTACTCTAAATTTTCCTGCAACTATTAAAATAACAACCCGTTCTGCAGGTATAGTACTTCACTGTATTAATTGCCGCGGAAAATTACATCAAGGTTCCATACGTTTTTTTTATAAACGTATGTTTTATTACATGTTATTACAGAAGCTTAGATAAACAACACATTTACGAGTATACCTACATTGTAATATGTATACAAGAGCAACACAATTTTGCAGTTCCTTACTTTTGAAAAAATCCTCTCAGCCTAAACACAATGCGTTCAATAATTTCTAGAATATATGATAATAATAGTTACTTAATTCAAAAGTTTATTAATTCTCTATCGCCATCTTGAAACTACAAGTGAATTAAATGCCCAATCAAACAGTCAAGTGTGAGTTGTATTCACGCACTGTAGGTTTCGTTGATACATATAACCTAGATTCGAGATTATTTTTGTTTCCCAGAGATTAGAGGTCCATTAGTCAGCATATTATATCTGATAGGGCGTTTCAGGCATAATTATACATCACTACGTATAGATTTGGTTGTTACTATAGCCACAGTCTATAGAATATGTGCCATAGGGGGCTGTTCATTAATTACGTAAGACAATTTTCGCCACTTTTTGACCCATCTCTCCCCCTATGTAAGAAAAAATAAGATTTGTTTAAACCCCCTCCCCCCCTATCCAATTTTACATAAGATCATTACCTACCAAAATTACATAGAAATACTTAGAAGGAAAAGATGTAAAAATTCATAGGTTTGTATTACAAATAGTAATGTTTTAACCAATTTGACACTTATTTCGTGGTTTGGTTTCTTTTCGTTTTACTTTGACATATGGACAACAAAACTCATAAAGGATCTTTTGGATAGGAGTGTCAATGTTCATCTTTAGTGATACCTAGCTGCAAAAATAAGGCTGTAAAGTTGGTTGTAGGCGTAAAATAAAATTTCAAATTACTTTTCGTCTTACGTAACAACTATAATAGACCCCCTCCCGCGCCCATGTAAGAAAAAATAAGATCTAGTCGGACCCCCTCCCTCCCCAAATCATCTTACGTAATTAGTGAACAGCCCCTAGCTAAATATGGACCAAATTTCATATAAACAAAAACAAAGAAAAGCTATCATAAAAACTGTTTTGACTATAAGTCATGTGACGAATCGTCACAAGCTTTTGCGGACCATGTGCAACTATGATGGGGCCGCACAATGGTTTCAGGATGCCAAATGTCAAGTCGATTAGCTGTATACACTACTATTTCATAAAGTCATAATAGACGTACGTAGTACTTACTAGGGAGAGCGACTCCTATAATAATGGAAGAAAACGATAAATATCTTTCTTCATAAGCGACGATGATGACAGGATATTTTGAGAATGTAAAATATTACTTTGAGAACCTGTGGAGTAATTTGTATGTTGGTATATAAAATTCAGGAAGAAGCTATATATATAAATATTATCGTAGTATCTGTTTGTTTCTTTGTTCAGGCTAATTTCCAAAACGGCTGAACCGAAAAAATGATAAAACATTAGAATTTTTTTTAAAATTATAGAATATTATAAATATTATATAAAAATAATAAAATTTTGAGGCTTTATAACAGAGATATATAGACAAAACCTGAAAAATTAATGTGACGTCACTACTAGATACAGACGGCAAATTTTAAAAAAATACTAAAATACACCAGTTTGTCTATATTTCATAAGTAATGTATTCAAATTAAACATCAAAATTTTTGGTCAGTGCCCATTGTGTATTGGGCTTGATAAGCATCCGACATCTAATCTTCTAATATCTCATACTGTATCTATATGTTTTTTAACGCGTAAAAATAACCTTTTACACAATTCCCACTAAAGAAACCCAAATTGAGATAGTATTCCGTTTTAAAATGGAGGACGCCTGTCTAGTGCGGCTATTTAATAATAGATAGAGCCACCATATAAAGAAACAATTTATATTTTTTCACAATCACATTTCTAGGTTTAAGTTGATAAAACATAACATGCGAGTATAAAAAATATTTCTATTTAAAGTTTTTAACTGACATCATTTATTGTTTCAACAAGTTCGAAGCATTTGTACAAAAACTTGAAAATTGTGGAAAATAATGTTTTTTAGAACTGATTTGTTTAATAGTTTCGAAGCGTTTATCGAATAACCTTATTTTCCACAAAATTAAAGTTTTTTGTACAAATGCTTCGAAACTGTTGAAACAATCAATAATGTCAGTTAAAAACTTTAAAGAGAAATATTTTTTATAGTCGCACGTCATGTTTTATCAACTGAAACCTAGAAATATGATTATGAAAAATTCAAAACCATTTCTTTATATGGTGGTTCCATTTATTATTAAATAGCCGTACTAGACAAGTCTCGTCCCACTTTAAGGCTGTATATATCGCGCCAGTAGTTTTTTTAACTTATATTTTCACTACAAAAACAAATAGAAAAAATTTATTTTTTATAATGAGCGAATTAATATGGTTTCTCACTATAACCTTAACTTACTTTGCTATAACTATTTCAACTTTCTACGTCAAGCGGTCCCAATGAAAAAATGGCTGTAACTGACAGGACACACAAATCGACGGATATTTGACTTCATATGGAAGTTTTGTTGTCTTTTTGAGCTACGGAACCCTGAAAACCTAGACGTGTTTCATAAATGGATGTTTGTCTGCTACATTATGTGTATTGTATATGTAATGATTTTGAATTACTTTATTGAACCCCAACTCAATTTCATGGGTAAAGTATATTTAAAATCATGAATTTGCATTTTTTAGGTGTACAGCATGGGGTGCTTCAAGTGCATGGCGTAGATGCTTGCATTTTAGTTACAAACTTGCAATGCCAAGGTATTAAAAAGGATGTGTATCTTTTTCGTGCGTAAAATTTTTTTTTTCGCTAAATTGTTCGTTTTCTATATTTTTTTTTGTGTAGTTAATTCAATGAAATAATATATAATAAGAAATCAATGTTATATTTATTAACCATACTAACATAGTTTTTCATATTAAATTGATATTTTTCTCATTGACTTCCATTATATTCACGATATTGGTCGTATTTACAAAAAACTTTATCTATAAGACAATGTTCATAACAAACCATTCCTAACTTTCGCAATGTGCATTTACAAATTCTGAAATTTTTTTACTGTCAGCAAGAAAAAGGTCAATTTTACGTTTTATTTTTATTGCGTCAAACAATATTTTATTTCAAAAGGATCAAAATACTATAAGCGAACAAGTAAGATTATAAAATTACAAATATCAGAAATTGCAAAAAATTCAATGTCCAGAAGATTAGAAATCTGTCTAGTCCGTCCTGTACACTGCTGATTTTGACTTTTCCAACATTTAAACTTCACTTGAGTTCGTAGAGTATTTTGATCTTCACAAGAAACCAGTTCGATTGACTCCATAAAAACAAGAAGTGAAAATTGAAATTTAAAAAAAAACTTTCAGGCCTTACCAATATTATCAATCACAGAAAAAACCCGTCTGAATGCATCATGTGTGAGTGAATCTGGTGCCTGGCTGCAAGAACACACTTGTTGTGGCGACATAGCAGATGATCTCGGTGGTCAAGGTTTGTTTTGTGACAAAAGTGGTGGCCGATTTTCAAGACATCAATCGATTAATGATATCCTTTGCCGATCGCTTTCTTTGGCCCACGTCCCATGTTTGTCTGAACCAAATGGCATTTTTATGGTCAGACGGCAGACGCCCGGAGTGACGTCCCGTTCCGTACACACGTGATCGAGCGTTGGTCTGGGACGCTACCTGCGTTGACACACTTTGTGCTTCTCATGTTGTTGCCTGTCACAGAGTAACTGATGTCAGTGCAGAGTCAGCCGTACCACTGAAACGCTCTAAATATATGGATATAATAGACTAATACGAATTTTTAGTGTTCGCAGTAGAGACAACGTGTCCATGGTTCGAGGATGCTGTTGTGTTATCACGTGAGATTGACGCAAGGCTTTCGATTGGTGTCGGGTGATCCTCTGAGCAAACAATATTTTGTTCAGAGCATCAGCCTAGCCATTCAGCGCGGCATGCAAAAAGTTTTTTGCGATTTCTTACTTTCTTAATATTTTATCCTTAGCTCATTGCGTAGAAAGTTTTATAGGAAACGGGATCGAAATACGATATAAAATTAATGACAATTGTATTTTTGTTGTTGGCTGCATTTTTTTATTTCAAAATTTGTGAATGCAGGTGAAAACAATTCCAAAAATTATGGGCAGTGTCTTATGAACGTTTTTATATAGCTATCATCTCATATATTTTTAAGTATTTTTTTCAACAAGTTGAAAAGGAAACACACATCCTTGATCACCCACTGATGGCTTCAATATGTCACTTAAACTATACACGATAAAACAGAGGTTTATGTATTAGGTCGGCGGGCGGTGCGGTCGTGGGCGCGGAAGAAGCGAGCGACGGCAGCGACGCAGAGAAACCACGCTCCCGTCATCTGCGTGTGCCCACGCCACAACTCACCCCGTGAGTACTACTAAGTCATACGTAGTCATATTAACTTCAATATAATATTGTTATTATTATTATAATATTCAGTTTTAAGCGGCTTTTGTTTGAACCTGCGAAAACACATCAGACTATAGGATAGAAGCCCGCGATAGAATAACAAGAACAAAAGGGTCAAATTTCATATGCCTGTGTGTGTGACTTAACAGACAACATACGCTACGGCACATCGAGTCATCGACCGTATACCTACTAACAGTTTCTATGTGTATTATAATCAAACAGTCAGGTGATATTTTTATCCCGGTTTTTTGACGCCAATTAACTATTTAGATATATAAATAATTAAAGAAAACAAAGTGGCTACGAGATACAGTAAATTATATTAGTCGTATTGGAATGTCAGAATTACGTTCTAGTGTGACTGAAAATGAAGTGGATATGCTTCGAATGGAACGAGTTTTGTATATATATATATATGTATGTATCACCGCTTCATTCCAACACTGTTCAAACGATACCATTGGCATGTATATATCAATTTTTTTCGCGGAGAAAATTTTTGCGTATTTTATTATTATAATTTTTTTTTTCAAATCCAAATTCAAAAAGTTTTTATTCAATATAAGATGTTTACACACACTTATTGAAAGTCAAAATAAATTGATTAGGTACCGGTTCAAAAACTAGAAGGAGAAGAACCGGCAAGAAACTCCTCCCTGTTTATTTTATTTAAATATATGTTTTTCTTCATTGTTTTTTTTTTTAATTTTAAAGTGCTTACAACTATTACAATGATGTCCGTGCGCACTCATATAAATGCTCGCTAATACAATAATAAGCTTTTTTCATGAGTTGGACTTTAACTCGTTTTATATATTGATTAGAATTCAAGTCTAACATTTCTTTTGGAATTTTATTATTAAACGGATACAATTTCCCATGAAAGAATTATTAACCTTTGAGAGCCTGAACCTGGGAATTGATAACATATGCTTATGTCTTGTATTTAGGTTGTGACCATCACCCACCCTAGAGAAAGCATTTAAGTTTTTATGTACATAAATTATGTTTTCATAAATGTACTGACTGACACGGGACTCTCAAAATGTTACTTTCTCTAAAGTGAGCCTTTACACTATCTGTAGATTTTAATTTACATATAGCTCGAATAGCCATTTTTTATGCAAATGTTTAATTATTGAACTTTGACATATTAATTAATTCTGAGACGGTACGAAGTTCGCCGGGTCAGCTAGGTATAGTCAAAAGACTCTTCTCATATTTTGGACGGCCATACACGTCATCTACAGTTCGACTGTGCAGGTGAAAGCGAACGTGTACGACAGAGTGGCAGTCACAGTGTACAGATCTCACTTCGCAGTTATTTGCGAAGGGGAAGGTCCGTTGGGAAGGTTATGGTTGCCACTGAAAAGTCGACAAGCATGGCGATATGTGTGTGTAATCTATGATACCTGGGTATGCCTGATTGATGGGTTTTCTTGCACGGTTATAGCCGTCATGCCATTCTCTATACATTTTCACATCGCTGTGTACACCTAACGATTTAAAAAATTAATATCCCAATTCAACGATGCTGAACCTTTAACATTATATTTGAAGATAACGTTCCAATTTTTTTTATAATTACAACAATTTGTACAACACAATTCGTTCAGAATTACTGTTGTCCAATATTAAGTTAAAAAATAGAGTTCCCGTTGGTATACTTTGGGTATGGACCTTAATAAAAAACCGACTAAGTGCGTGTTAAGAATTTACCAGAGTTAAAAATTATAGCAATATTAACATTTGACATTGCGAATATTATGTTTTAGTATAAACCGCAATTTTCGTCGCATAGTAGATATTATATGATAATATTTAACTTTACAGTTTTATTTGCATACGAATTACAGAGAAGCCACAACAAAATATTACGTTTCACCATATCAGAGAAAGTAAATATTTCATAATCATGTCTCGAGATAGTGAGTCTGCTGTCATGAAAGAATCTCGAGTTATATTTCTACCGCATTCTTATATAAACGTTTCCAAGTAAAATGTTTCTGGTTGAATAATACGCTTTTTTAATAAATAAATAAAATTGAAATATAGACATATAATTCTCGTAAAGTGCTTGTTATAAGTTACCTGTTTTATTACCTTCGAGCTTGTGAACGATAATTACTTAGTTAATATCTTTACAACTGTTGTATTAATTTCCGAAGGTATTATAGAAGTATCATAAATAACTTACCACGACGGATATAAAGTTCAAGTCGAGTCCAGTACTATTATAATAACAATCAATACATTGCAAACTTTTTAAATTAAAATAAAACAAAGACTTTAAATAATATTTATTGTGATGACAAAAAAGTAATATTTAATTAAAAATGTTTGATAAGGAACAACAAGAAAACACCAAAATGTTTACGCGTTCTCGTATCCGTCTCTCGTTCCGACACGACAGCTTGCCTTTAATAAACATCCGTAAAGCGTGGCTTCTCAGACGTCGTTTCAGCATATCGCCAGAAGGATATAACCATAGGAGAGGGTATGTAAAATTATTTTGAAAAATCTACTCTAAAAAACAAACAAACATCCACAACACGCAACACCCTAGATACACAAAACATTCGTTCATCCATTCCCATCTTGCAGAGAAAGGGTTTCAGTCACGTTTCAGTTCATAAAGTACTTGTAGATAAAATTAAAAGATAAAGACGAAAATGATTATTGTTTTAACAAAACGCGTGGATGAAAAGATTGTTTAGAACTCAGTAAACAGAATATGATTAGTATTTGTTTGTTTAATAGAAATTATAAAATTATAGTGTGGGGGGGCGTCAATTACTTGTTAAGTACCTAAAGTTGTAAACTATTCGGCTAAAAATTATGAAAACTTGCGAACATAATAATTATCAGAATTTAACTTTAATCTCCATAAAAATTGACGCTATAGTGCGCAATTAGCGCCCTTTGAAATGAAAAAAAAAAAAGAATATTTTCCTCCAGAAGGTCGCAGAAAAAGGTTTTTTTTTATTTCATGTAAAATTCGCCAGCAATTAATTTGAGTAACAGTATATAAAATTAGGAGATAGAATTAGTATATAGAATCAGAACACATCTAATAAAAAAAAAACAGTATTTTTTGACGGTTTTTCCAATATATCTCAAAAAGCAATGCACCGTTCACCAAATATCACCAAAAAATAAATGGATATATTTTTATTACCTACAAGTTTTTAACTTTTTTTGTGCGAGCTTCAGTTTTTTTAAAGAAAAACAATTTTTTTTTACTTTTAATAATTTTTTAGGACTGCCAAAGACTAAAAACACAGTTTCCTTAAAAAAAAATTTCTATGCGCGTAATTTTATGTTTCATGGTTGGATTTCTGGGGACTCCTTATACCCATTGATTAGACTATAGTATTTTTACCCATGATGGAACGGATACAGTATACACGACTCGAGTAAAAGATTGTGTGTTTGTTTGTATGTTTATGTTATAATTTTCCTCAAAAAATGTTGAACCGATTTCGTTAAGGTTTTTTATATTACATAGGTATCACTTCAGTGGAGATTCTTAGATATGTTTATGGTTATAGACCACCAGGGCGCACTGTAGTTGAAGGGTTTTTCTAAAACGGCCAGGCCGGTTTTGATGCTGTTTTTTATATTACATGCGTATCATTTCAGAGCAAATCCCTACATCCAGTTATAAACTGCAAAAGAGCGCTGTAGTAGATTTTTTTTCCAAAAGAGCTCATCATTAAGTCTGTAAATGTCCTACTGTTGGCATAACCCCACTAATCTTTGAAAAGTAATCAATAAAAAAATAAAATTAAAAAAAAAACAGAACAAAAATATAAATTAAAAAAAAACTACGAAAAAGTTTAGTAACGTGAAATTGATGAATAATACAATAATTCATAAACTTCTAGTTGACCCCAGAGTCAAGCATGACAAGTACATTATTTTAGACCTTCAATTTTATTGTTTTAATATTATGATGTAAAACGTGAGTTGTGAAACAAAGTTCTTTGGCTGTAAGTACACTTGTACCCACGACGTGTCAGAGTTGGAATAAAAATTTCAATTACACTTTCTTATTTATCACTTGTCGATTAAAATATGTTTTCGTACCTTAACGAATCGAACAAATTCTCTGCAAATGCTCTAATCCTAAAAAAATAAATATTTTCATGTAACTACCAATTTTCTGTAGTTCCCTACGTAGAAGCCTTTGTTCTCGTTGTCCTGTTCTGTGATGTTCTGAGAGTTCAATTAATAGCTGTAAATGAGATAGCATTACGATTTTCTATCCATCACCTGTACACCAGTTTACTTTCGACGACACACGTGCGACCCCCTTCACACCTGATTCGCTGTTTAAATTGAGAATGCACATTGTAACTAAACTATACGCTGCTGCTACTGGTCGCACTCCTTTCCCGTGCGTAGCATCTATTTTTGACTTTGTAACCACGCTGTATGTATAATACTTTTGGAAGAAACATTGTATGTCAAAATTTAGCCAATTTTTTTCATAAATGGAGTCTTTCCATATCAGCCCTTTATGCCCCACTGTAAGGGGTTAGACCTCCCCTCGGGATGAAGATGCTTAGAGTTTAATACAATACGCTGCTCCAGTGCGAGTTGGTGTATTTTAGCTAACGAGTGCCATCTCGTGACGGCGACCGGGGACCGGCGGCTTAACGTGTTCACCGAAGCACGGAGACAGTGATACTTATGTTCTTAAGTCAGAAAAACTCTTTGATACATTCCGGTTTCTGGGATTCAAACCACGCCGTCCTAAACAAGAAGCGGATTCGCCACCACTCGGCTATCACGACTTTAGGTAATAATAATGGAGTCTTTAGATAATACCTAATGCTTAGAAAAAATTCGCAAGTGATGAAAAATCTTCTTGTAGATCCCATTTCCGTATACGTGCGAAAACTATGTTCGATAAAGAGCTGCGGTAAAACGCTTTGTGATTATGAAAAATGAAAACAACGAACAGAATGCTACTGATCTCTATGATTCGTCGCGACTGCTATCTCTTATCACTACTATGTCAACACACTCGAGATTAAGCTGATAGACACCTGTGATGCTCGTGATAATGTGTGTTTTGAAATTTAAAATTAAGACTTCCCGTTTTTATATAACCAATAAAAAGTTCAGGTTAGCTTGATTCAACGTTACCCTTTTTACTGAAAAACTGAAGAAAACTTAAAAAAATAAAATTGTTTTTAAAAAAATAGGATGGTAGAATATAAAAATTCCTGCGACGTATGTACATAACTACATACATTGAACTTTTTTATGTGTTGTTGTTTCTATGGAATGGATATAAAAAAAAACCTTACGCACGTATCAATTTCAATAAAATAATCTACTAAAAAAATCTTTAAACATTTACACGTATTTTACTGGTTGTCGCACTTCACACTTCGCAGTTACTCGCACTTGACTTATTAATAAACTGACTATCCGACATCGCGTCGTCGTTTTTTTTATAACCTCAGGATCCGCCACCAATGAGCATGGTGAATATTCCATCCTCGAATATTCTATTTAAATATTACAAGCCTATTGTAGCGTAGGAATATGCTAGCGCCAGGCGCTAGCCATAGCGCTACGTTGACAAAATTCGCCTCAATTTTTGAATAATCGATTGCGCTATTTGCTTTGTCGACTTTGCCGCCTATAAAATGATTTATAAATTCTTGGAATTTATTTTTTATCTTGATGTTTCTGTATTCATGAGTAGCAGTGTGAGCTATTCGAGCACATAATATTACACATCGACGTGCTTCTATACATAGGCGTCACAATATGTATACTTGAGACGTTGTCTCTATCGGGCAAAGAAGGAGCGAAAATAATTTAGATGAAAATCACGGCTTTCTATACTTCTAAATAAATTATCTATCTGGACAGGTATTATATTTTGAATTATAAAATTAATATAAAATTATTATAATTACATAATTAAATTGGTAACCGTAGTTAAAGAAAATAAGCACTATTTCATAGATAGTTTATATCTTCTGTTTTTTTTTTTATTAATAAAAGTTCCTGTTCTGTATTAGTATTTGTAGTCAACATTTACAGTAGTCTATGTTAGTCCCCTGAGAAATAAACAATGAAATTGCGCGCGTTCTAGTTTCAACAACGGTCGTGCAGGGCCGCCTTAATTGTTTTTATTTTTAACGCATTTGTGTTTGCAGGGACTACCTACATATAATAATATCAAATTCTCCATTCTAGATTCGGCTGCCGGCCCCGTTTTTGTATCTATTTTTCGTTCTCGTATTTATATCTACAAAAGTAAATACGCGAACTAATCTAAAATAAACTAAATTGCAACATGTTCTTAAGGCTCAAAGTCGTCGAAATCGTTTCTAAATTGACAAGCCTATTTCGGTCTTATTGAAAATTGTGAATTTTAGATGGGTCCGACTCTACTTACATCGATTACGGAATCGGCTTCTTATATCGGACAAACATTCTGATGGGGCATAAAACTAATAAAGTTTCGAATAATGCACAACGAGCAAAGTTTAGAGTTGTGAAATGGAACAGTAGTAGAAATACAATAATCGGGAACTGGATAATATTGCTATACTTAGCGGCTTTAAGTATGTCCAAACGGGCGGAGGCACGGGCAAATGGCTAGTATTTTTAAAAGTGGGTTAAATTTATAATTTATCATCCAATCTTACTATGTCATACTTCCATCTGTCACCATTATACGCCGACTATATACGCAAATAAATGTTATATAATATATTTAAATTCGTAAAAATAGAATAAGTAAACATTCCAACAGAACTTTAAAAGCACAAAGATATTCAAATAAATATCTATTCTCGTTACAACGAAAAAAAGTGCAATTCAGCTCGCCCAGCCCTGCTAGTCTAGAAATTAGGTCTACAACATACAAGGTACAACTCTTTCTATCGCATAACTCTATCTCTTTCTGCTGGCACGTGTAACTTTAGGGTTGTCTACTTGTAACGAATTAATCTGTGCCAGTACCTACCTACTCTTTCACTATTTTCTTGTTAAACCTAGTATCAAATCAGAAAAATATTTTACGTAATAATATCTTAAATTAAAAGATAGGTATATAATATTACATAGAGTTATTAGTGTGTTTTATAATTTCCATGAGATATGAAATCAATGTACACATGTACTACAAGCGCCGACCGACATCAGAAACGTAAAAAGTATTTTTTTAGACGGATACATATTTTATTCGTTTCGTATAAAATATTTTTCGCTTTATTGGTTCCGTATAGTTTGCCATAAACTGTTATTGACGACTCGCCCTAAAAACGTAATGGGGGTGCAATTTCCTCGTTCGACTTTCGACGCTACAACGGCCATTTTATTTTTTAAATCCGGCACGTAACGGTTTGTGGTTATAGTGATAGTGTTTATTCCGATTTTTTAATGCTGTCTACCGTCCGTGTTCAATATCTAATTTAATTCTTATCCTGTGCAAAATTCTAAAGCTTACACGGGTAAGTTAAAAAATGTTTGTAAAGGAATAATAATTAAATATCGACGTATTACTACTGTCTAAATAACTTGATCTACACTGAGGTGTGTTTTCTTCAAAAATATGATGGTTCACCATCATTAGGGCAAATGATGGTCGAGACCATCCTAAATACGAGAAAACCAAGGAAGACTCATCATCATCATAATTATGTTACGAACCTTAATTTCTGCTGACGATTTTTTCCTCTTCTTGTTTCTCGTTTTTTTGGTATGGGGGTCATCCATTGCTCGACTGATGATGAACACTTTTCTCAGAGACGAGTACAAAATTCAAATTTTGCAGAGGTTTCCTATATGAGCAACGTAGACATCTTACTAAGGAAGAATTTGTTAAAATTCATCTCCTGAAGAAGGGAATTAAGAATTGAAAATTACTAGTCATATTAATCAAAACCTATGTATATTCTATTTCTATTGTCGTCATCTTTACTACTAACACATGCGACCTAACTAACATAAATTGAAAACTCATCTATTCATAAACACGACACCAAAACTATTTTCAGCTATGTTACGCAGACGAATCTGCGAGCAGAAGCTAGTAAAAATTAAAGTATTTAGACACCACATTTTGAGCTGTCTCCGATAGGTATATGACGTATGCCTATATTATGGCTTACAGCTAGCTGGCCAGCGAAACAAGTAAGATTGAGTCCACTTAATTAAGTTTATTGAATCTGAGTATATAATATATATTTTTTATATGAAACCATTTTAGAGCTTATCATCATCATCATCAACCAGTGTCTCTCCACTGCAGGATAAAGGCCTCTCCGAAGGCTTTAGAGCTTATGTTTTAACAGTACTTACATAATATTTAATATATGCAAATTATGCTAAAAACTTTGCAACAATTATCACGGAATGGTATTTTTATGATTAGTGAACGTTCCGTTTTCGCTCTGAGGCGCGATGAAGTGAGCTAAGGCTAACAATGACTTAGCTTTACTAACGTTGCATACATTGTGTAGTTTCAGCGAAAAAAGACAGATAATTGGTAACTAATGCAGCAATGCATTACGCTTTTATTTGATTATGTTACCACAAGTGACTTTCAAGCCTCGCGGGCTGTGTAAATGGTATGGAGGGGGAGTGCAAAGGCAGGCAGTCAGTTTCGTGGCACTTCGTGGCTTCGTCCCACTCACTCGAGTTGTTTAGTTCAGATTTTTGTAATGTAATGACCAAGTCTCCTTATTATCTGTATATCAGTATATTATTTTAACTGTATCATACCTAAAATGTATTGATTTGGAGTGTATACCTACCTACCACATAGTATAAGTATTATGTAATTTTTTACAAAACCATACACTAACGAAATAAGTATATAATAGTAATACTTCCAAAAACCTTCGTTGCAGCTTGCTGTTTCCATTTTACTTTTACGTCATCAATTTTTTTTTATATACTTTTACATACACAATATAAAAACAATGGAATTGCGTTGCAAACAATAGTACATTACTGCTTTATGGTATAATCGGGTAACTTTGTACATAATGAGGAAAAATTCGTAACTTTAATACAGCGAAAACGAAACAATAGCACGACACTACGACAGAAAAAACGCTACAGCCGGGGCGCTAGTAAAGAAATGAAAATATATCAAATATTCTAATGTTAATAACATATTACATAAAATAATATATATAATAATATATATAATAAAAAAAAATAATTTTAAAACGTAATAGGGTAACCATGTAGTTTAAAAAAATATTTTTCATTATAGTACCAGGGAAAACAGATTTCCACGTGTATTTGTTCGTGACCAACGACCGTCACAGTGATGTGGGCGGACGCCGTAACGGCTTGCCAAACGGTGACGTCAACGCAGACACGCCTTCGCGCCGTTGTCAATTAGTTCTCATTTCAAGCACAGTGGCGATTCATTCATGATGATATCGCGGAATAAGGTGACAATTATCAGCCCATTGATGCCCTACTAGAAGGGCTTAAGCCTCCCCTCGGTATAGAAGGCTTGGAACCTAATCCATCACGCTATTACAGTGCGGGTTGGTGGTTTTTAACAACTGCCATCTATTGATGGCTACCGGGACCGACGGCTTACCGTGCTCTCCGAGGCACAGAGTCAATGAAAGATATGTAGTACATAAGATAAGATATAACTATATAATAATAATAATAACACACATAATCACAACAACGTCTAGGTCCCAAAGTAAGCATTAGCTTGTATTTTGGGTACCAAGCGAAGACACCCCATACATATAACAACCAAGACCCGGTGCCAGTATTAATATTCATCATATAAATACTGACCCGACCTGGGATTCGAACCCGGGACCTCCAGCTTCGCAGGCAGGGTCGCTGCCCACTAGGTTAAGCGGTCGTCACTCTTTGGTACATGCCCTGGGATTCAAACCACGGCCTTCTAAACAAGAAGCGGGTTCGTTGCCACCGCGGCTATTACGACATTGGGAACATAATAGACCAATTAATTTAGAAAAGTTTGAAAGTGTTTTATTGACACATGCATGGAAACGAATGTCACAGGTTTGCTTTAGATCATCTACTTGAGATATATTTGCAAATGTTTATAAATTATCTTTCAGTTTTGTGCGCACGATGTGCTATAGGTACATTTGATCGCATTTGAGTAAACGTGTACTACGCCCATAGGATACTTTTACTTGGTCTTATTTATAAGATGTGAACCATTCATTTATCTGTGACGGATGGGACAATATAATTTGAAACGGAACTTAAGTTTATAAACCAAAAACATATATGTTTGTGTTTAAATTTTTTTTTGTAGAGTTTAATAAATTCACGGTACGTACATTATAATTTTGTAAAAATTAAATTGGATACCTATAAAGAACAACTGAACTGGGGGGTGATTCTCGGATCACTTGACTTTGTCTCATGAGATATTGTCGATGAAATTCAATATTTTTCTATACCGAAAACAATATTTATTTACAAGATATAAGGTCTATATATACAATCTTAAAAGCTAAAAATAACCAGTCCCTGGCGAACCCGATGCAAAGGTACCCATAACGCTCGCGGCATTACCGCGCTGGATCGCGGATGGATGGCGAGCCTCTGCATCAGAAACGACCCCGAGCGAGGGTCACACCCCCTCTCCTTAACAATTTTCGAGAATTATATCAGACATACCAACTTTCATGATAACCCCCACCCCTCCCCACACACAAAATAAAGACCGAGATGACGAGGATGCGCAGGTGTAGAGAAGGACGAACGCACTTGTCTCTTGCGACGAAAAAAACACATAAACAAATGGATGGCCCATACATAACTTCTAATTTTTGGTCTAGCAATTTGGTAATTAGAAACAAGAATAATAGAACACTTCTGATAAAATTAATAAATGAAAAAAATCGAGATCTTTCGAACAGTTCACTTATTTAAGTGGCTCTTTTAAATAGCCATGTCACCATTTAAAAATATTTGGGCTTTGACAATAACTTGCTTGACGTTTATGATGTAGGTACAACGTTAAATCATCGTTAAATAAGCCGAGTAAATAATACAAGGCCACCATTTTTAGGGTTCCTTAAATTAAAAAAAAGCGGATTTCTTCACTTTCACCTTTCTATCGGTCAAAGTCCTTTTCGCAGGAACGGCAAGTTTAAGGATTCATGGCTTAGTAAAAAATTTAAAGTCCTTACTTAAACTAATAATAAATACATACGGCATTTCCAAGCGTATTTTCATACTTACTGATTACTGGGCACATACACAAATGTACATACATATACTGAGACAAACTGATTATTCATCAAAAGGTAATTAAGTATACTTCTAGTACAGCAAAATATAAAATATAAAAAACTAAATCATATTTTCTTAATTTATTTGGAACTATTATATAAAAAGATTAATACTGCCATTTTTTATATGAAACTCAGCCTTACAAAACCATATTTCCGGAATGAATATAGTTTTTCCTGTAATTTTATTTAAAAGCTTTCCCTCGATTTTCAAACGTCATCCATCCGTCTACGTCGGCCCGACCTCGTTGCGTCGCTTGTAATGTCTGTGAAAATTGTTCTGAGAATTTTGAATAATCATGTATACTTATATTTCACGATCTTGAATGGCTGAGGTAGACGTTCGCGTTTTCTAGGAAGATCTAGGTTACATTTTCAAAACTAAAGACAAAACGATTTAGAAGTCCTTTTAAAATTTGTTTGGTAATTTTTTATTGATACCATTCGAACGACGTTACGGGCAACCATTTATAATTATAATAATACATGAGACATTCCACACAGCGCCATCTAGTCCCAAAGTAAGCAAGTATTATGCTTGTGTTATGGGTTACTAGACAACTGATTACACACTTAAATATTTTTTTCTTATTTTTAAATAAAATTTAATATTTATGATCAGAAAATAAAAAATATCCACGCTACGACCAAGTCTATCATTTTGCTCGGGTTTTCGATCGTTTCAAAGTATCTACCAGACGTTTCATCTCGATGATTCTGCTGTCTGACTACTTACTGCCTACGTCGCTCATAATAATTTTTTTGTTTACAAAATCCCGTGTATTTAACGTTTATATTCCACGTAATCGAAATTTAGCCATCAAATCTTGAACAAACAAACCATGGATTTTACACTTATATCTAACAAATATCTGCATATAACAGCCTCATAATAAACAAAAACGTTCATTGTAATTTGCTATTGTCATGACAGGTTCACAATTTCTGAGAAGCATGTTGAAGCACTTTGATGCGTAATATACTGAATAATATCTTCAGTACGTCACTGTTGTATGTATGTTTGCGTTTGACTTGCCAATATTCGTATGCCAATAAAAATGCCAGTGCCTAAGTGTTGATCACACACATGAGTGAGCACCGACAGCACACAACCAAAGTTCACTGTAACGTAGTTGTTTTTAACGCCGTGAACGCCGTAAACACGTTCGCCTTCGAAGTAAATATTTATGGTAGTCATAATTGGTTCACTTTAGTTAGCGGACATACGTATAAATTTACGAAAGTACAGAATCAAGCTGAATTCAAACATCAAAATTATCACAAAGAGTTATCAGCCATGATATTTACACTGTACCAACTAAAAAAAAAAAAAATCGGTTGACCCTGCAGGCCATCTCTGAAACTTCCCGCTATTTTCGAGTTCAAAGCGCTCGAAAATTAGAAAGTTATTTAGCTCTTCGAACTCAAAATATCGATTTTCGTGGTTTTTGAGCTCTTCGAGCTCACAATATTCATTTTCCAAGCCCAAAAACAGAATTTCTATACATTTAGAGTTCTTCAAGCTCAGAAATCTGGAACATCAAAGAAAATGTTATTTTGGAAATATTTGAACTGCGATTCTATTCTATGCAATTTTGTAAGCACAAAACTTTTGTGTAAAGTCAAAAATCTATTGATCTTAAAATCTTAAAGTTATGTTAAAAAACACGTTTTCGGAAACTTGTGAACCGATATCTTTTGAACGCGTCGTTTGATTTTGGTATTTTTGGCGGTGCTTGACGCAGTTTTATATGTAAAAAAACGTACTTATGTAAAGTTTCAAGTAGATCGGTTGGAAAATCTCGAAGTTATTTAAAAAAACTTTAGAAATATATTTTTTTAAATTTATATTTTTTGAAACAGCTCGATCGATTGACTTCAAAAACTAATCAGATCTAAGTCTCGATGAACCCTTTCAAACGCTGTGTCGCGAGTCTTAATCGGTTTATCCGTTTTAAAGATATCGTACGACAAAAAAACACACACATACGGACGCGACGTCCAGCCGAAAAAGGGCAGAATGGCTTCCCAGGACCTCAAAACGTGGAGAATTGATGAAAACTCGATTTCCGAAAATCGGGCTTAAATCAAAAACTTCGCTGGGATAGCGGGAAGTTAAAAAAGTACTTACCCGAAATCAGACTATTTCTAATTGAATCACGCATAAAATTTTCAAATTAGCGTTATTTTTAGCCAAATTTGTGAAGTAAACAGTAGTCAAATTAAAATTTGGTCATATTTGTGTCAGTTACGATAGTAAAAATATGAACTTATAAAAAAAGTGGAAAAATCAATATTCAGGTTGTATCGAAACTCAGTATAGGATCTATAGGGAAATATGGGCCCACGTTCTGTGTGACCCACCGGGAGAATTAAAATGCCGCTGCGTGTGTAAATCCATAGAAACGGAATCTTGGTATGCTTTGAATTATAGTCTCATTTGAGTCAAAATTAGATTTGTATAAAGGGGAGGGGGAGGGCCAGTGCGAAACCGGGGCGGGACGCTATAGGATATATGTGTGCAGTGGTAATGCGAGTGGAATGGCGATTGGAAATGAGAGCGGGAAAGAATCAGTATATATTATTATAACAGAAAGACGGTGAGTGGGAATGAGACGCGGTGAGAGCGGAAAACGATTTCAAGCAAAGTAGGTTATGATTCAATAAATAGAACATCTTCGCGATAAATAGGCGACGCAAGGGGGAAGAAGCGGTGCGGTGGGCAGAGGACGCTTCCCGGCGATCACTACCGCGAGCGTCGGGAGAGCAGACAAAAAGCTTTAATGAAGTAAAAATAAAGTATTAAAAGTCACAGAAGTTTACGTGTGTATAATAGATTTGATATATGTATATGCGAAGCTACGAACAAAAAAGGTATTTGTCCATACTTACGCGGTGACGACACATCCCTACACGTGTGTCTCGCGCTGTCGCAATATTAGTACACTAGGGCTAGTACCGAAGATGACTTACTTACTCTGGGCCGCGTGCTCCAAGTAGGTACTTTGCTATAAGGGTGTAACATTTGCTCGATTACATTATATTTTTTTCTTTCAAATACGTTTACACCCTAAATCTAATAAGCCTTCGACAAAAAAATTTTAGCTTAATTTCTTTGCTGCAATTTTAACAAATAAATTAACCATTTGAACATTATAACGTTATAAATAAGAAAGAAATATGGCGAGGAAAAAAGGATATAAGCTCTGAATATTTTTATTTGACTTCGCATTTATTTAAAATTAAGATAGAACCTTGGTATAATATTTTTTTATTACGTAACATTTATACAATAATGTAGACGTTGTGTACTTACGTTTGACCAATATCCTGTTTACAAACATTCGTGTTACATAAACATTGATATGAACATTCGTATGTTCGTGTATATTTGATTGTTGCGTTTGTCATAAATTCAGGATTTTTTTTTGCGCATATATAGGTTATATATTCATTACATTGGGCCTTCTCGGGTGACGAGCCGCTTGTGCGAGTCGCAAATTACTCTGTTCTTCATATGAAGCTGATAATTCTGTATGAAGATTCTAATGCAAGACAAAAATCAAGTTTGAAAAACTTGGAAAGTTTAGCACATGAATACTAAAATAATTTCGAACAAAGATTCTCTGTCAGTCAAAGACTTTGTAAGGAACTACGGTATCCTGAGTGCGTGAGTAGAAATAATCTGTCAAGTATACACATCCTTTGAGATACCTATTATGGAAAAAACCTACGAAAACACCTATTAGGTTATCTATTCTAAGAGTGTAGGTACGGGCCGGTCAGCCAGCGGTAGGCCGATAGTGGTACTTTTTCGCTGTTTTAATGCGGCCACAGAGGTCGTTCACCTTTAGCGAATCGGCTCGCATTTACTACCAGTATAGTCAACGCATGTTCCAGGTTGCTCGTAATTTTACTTTTGATATGTTTATACTTTGAACACGATTTCCGTGTAAAAAGGATTTTTACCGTTTTCACTTCAACCCGATACCGAATTAGATGTCTCGGAATATCATGAAGCGTATTTAAAACGGATATCCGATTTCTAATGTACTGTGCAACTAGAAAAGATTAGCGGCATGTCACTAAAATCTCACTTTTGTGAGTTTTGTTAAATCACAGGCTTGAAATTATTGTACTGAATATGTCAATGATTTGAAATTCTAATTCACCCCAACGAATACAATTTAGTTAAAAGGAAAGTTTGTTTCCCGGTAACCCGGGCAATCTCGTGTTATGCTTTTTTTTATTGATCTTTGCTAACACGCTATAGGGAATACCGGAAGATAGGTACCACCTACTATCGATGTATCTATTATATGATTATAAAAATAAAAAGTATTGCAAATATATGTTCATGATAAAGTGCATCCGTGTCTTCTACAAAAACCTCCGTGGTTAATACTAGAATTATGACAAAACAGAACAAATTATTAACAGACATAGGTATTATTGATGGTTAAATTAATAGGCAGTCACGAAAAAAATATTTTGTCTTATCAAAAGCATTTCTAGTCATTCATTTGACGCAAATGGACGACACCGTCCAGCTAAATTACTGATATACCTACTCTTTCTAAATATTTTCAAAATATTCATAAGACTAGTGTAGTATGTATCCATTTTAAATATTACCTGTATCTATTCAGCATTCTATACTCTACCTGGTACCGAAGCTAATAGTCTTTTTACATGCAAAGTTAGATTGAGAATAAAATATTGTATCCATATAGATATTACGCGCACACCTGAACTCGTGGACGATGGATTATTTTCGGTTGGTCACTCAATTTGGTTGGATAACAATCGTGTTTTATTCTATTTAAAACATGTATACCTAATACATTAAAAAAATAGATAGGTAAGTTTTTGAACTAGAATTTTTAAGATAGAAAAAGTTTGAAAGTGTATGAAAATATTTATCTATTTTTTTTTTCACGTTACTAGTATTTTTCATCTTTGAAGCGGTAGAGGACTAATAGTGATGCCAAGTATATTTACTCAGCTGTTCCCAACCCCTAGGCGCCTTAAGGTTCTAAAATAATTTGTATTTGTAGTCTTTGTAATACATTTAAATCACGATTGAGATGCCATTTTAATGTGTAGGTAGCAAGTTTCATGACCATAAATAAACCTGGGATGTAGAGCAAAACAATATGCCAGACACGTGTATTCTTTTCACCGCGTTTCCACCAAATACAATGCATAATACACTGTATTATACATGTCTTGCACTTGTTATGCTTGGTGCGTTTCCATTAGAATACACATACTTGCGAGTATTATACAAGTCTTTAGTATTATGAATTTTTCGTTTCCACTGACATCACATATAAGTATACAACTTATAACTTGTTCGTACAAGTATTATACATGTTTGGTGGAAACAATAATAGAATACTTGTATCGACGAAAGATCAACATGGAGAAAATAATATAGCGAAATTAAAGAAATAAAGAATAACAATAATAATTTATACATAACTATTTAAAATTTTATTTCAGAATACTAAGTATGTAGGTATATCAGTGTCTGGTAACGCGTAACACAAGCATAATACTTATTCACTTTGGGACTAGATGGAGTTGTGTGGGATGTTCTATGTATTTTTAATATATTACAATATAGTGGTAAAGACAGATAACTGTAGCACACACCAAACAGAATAGGTACATCTTCTTTCAATGTTGATCTTGTATGAGGACTCTTCGGTTTGCATGGGCGTATTGGATGATGAAGATTTAAACCACATATTTTTGTCTTGTATTTTCTATACGACAGTCGCTGTTTTCTAAAAAATCTCCTAGAAATTGATATTTCTTTTCCTACTTTTACATTTTCTACCCTTATTTCCTACTACTCTAAGCTCGTCCTAAATATAATTTTCTTATTAAATTTTTTATTTATTGTTTATTTATACATATATAAATAAAATACACCCAGACCAGGAACAAAATAAATATGTTCATGCACACAAATATTTACTCCGGGCGGGAATCGAACCAGCGACCTTTGGCTCCGCAGTTTAGAGTCTCTACTACTCAGCTAATCGGTCGGTCAATGGCTGACGTTAATCAGTAAATTTTCAAGATTTTTCTTTTGCTTGTCAACAGATGTAAAATGATACTTGTCGCGATTATCGCCCGTCAATGGATAACCAATACTTGTAGATAATGACAAGTATAATACACTCTTGTAGCCAAAAATTTATGAAACATGTAGATTACTCAAAAAAAAAACATACTTACATCTTGGTGGAAACAGCAACCATGTATTCAACATGTTTTATACCTAACCAATACTCGGTGGAAACGAAAAATGTATTATACCGAATATACATAGTTCTTCTTCTTCTTAGTTATGGCGGTATACATAGTTAAGTATACATGTCACATTTCGTATAAATATTACATGTCGTGACATTACTTGTAGTTAAAACAAGTATTTTGGTGGAAACGCGGTGTTAGATTTCTAAATTTCTCGCCGAGCTCGGACGGAGCCTAGCTTAACATGGAATACATGGTTTATTTAGACAATTATACCAAAGACCTAGACAATATTGGACAAGATGGACATTCATTTCGATCGGATTATAATCGTGTTGTCCCTTATTCGCCACTTGATTCTTCACGGATTCTTCGATTTACCGCTCATTCGTTCGTTCACTTTAGTTCGTCGTCAGCTGTTCCGAGTTTCGGTTGTGTTATTGAACGTATCTTTTAGAAAACGTCAAATGAACGTCATATTTACCAATATTTACTGTCCAATTTGGCGGCTTGGGCCGAATATTTTCAATTAGATTAAAAGAAAAAACTGTAATTATTATGTATAACTGTTAGTGTTTGAAAACGATATTTAATATTCAAAGCCGTGACTTTTCTATGCTAACTAAACCACTCGGTGTCGGCATTGAGAAATATTAGTAATAATTTTAATTGAGGTAATGTAAAATACTACAGTTCTTTATCAATTCGTGTGAAAGTGAACGATGCACTTCTAAATGAAGGAGTCATATCCGGATGAAATTATGCTCTGTTTCGTTCAAGGATTTGGCAATGGAACTGATCGTGCGGACTGTGGTGATTATCCAGAACAATATGGTGCTAATAATCAGATATCGAGGAAAAAACAAAAACGAGTTTCTCTGCCCACAGTAGAGAGTGACAATGAATTGGTTGAACTTAGATCGAAAAAATCTACCGCCTTGGTGACTGGGAAATCGTTGAGACTATCTACTTCTGGAGAAGGATTTCTTAGAAGGTTTCCCGAAGTCAAAAGGAGTTTTAGCGACCGTTTCTCAGCTATTGGCGATAGCGGTGCAAAGATTACACCGAGGGGATTCTTGGCTATAAGAAAAACTAGGTAATTACCTATGCTTTAAAATGTATACTTTTTTTTTAATACCGCACCGCAGGCTGTTAGTGCTTTGAACCTGAAATTTGGTATGATTATACATATTTGTTACCGCTACATATGTGTATAAAAAAATTTAAAAATTAAATTATCTATGGGGCCTGGCCTCTCGTATTATAAGTTATTTATTAATATAATATATAAATAATTTATATTATAATATAAGTTATTAATTAAGGATCAAAAAATTAATGTATCCCCTTAAGTATTTGAGTAATCGTTGGCTCTTTGAAGGTTTTGGTCAGTTCTCGTTTACTAAATATTTGGCTCTAATATGGCCTTGTAAGTTGTACGTACGTAAGTTGGCGTGTCCCCCTCTAACTGCTTATTAATTGATCTAAAAAATCAGAAAAAATTATAATACTTGCGTCTAATACGATATTACTAGGAAAATGATCACAACTATCTAGGGTCCATGGGAGGTTCGTGGAGCCGGTATGGGCAAGAGGCCGCTCAAATTAAGGTCTACTAAGTAGTTTACGAGTCGCAAGTTAGCGTATAACAAGTCAAATGTGAGAATTTAGTAAGTACCGCTGTTTGTCAAGTAATAATCCAATAACTTTAAAAAAAAAAGAAGACAAACATTACCTTTCGTGCAA
This sequence comes from Luffia ferchaultella, assembly GCA_949709985.1. Taxonomy (NCBI): domain Eukaryota; kingdom Metazoa; phylum Arthropoda; class Insecta; order Lepidoptera; family Psychidae; genus Luffia; species Luffia ferchaultella. Next base: position 7,121,051 of record OX453254.1, read on the forward strand.
ACCTCGAAAGAGCTACTACAGCATCATGTTTTTAAAATGGCGATTATTATTTTAAATTAATTATTAAAGTAAAGTGATAAATTAAAATTGTTTTGGCGTGACTTGACAGCAGCTCAGATCTTTTTCAGATGGGAGTGACGTTTTTCGGATAATACATATATAATTCTCGTCAATACTAAATGCAAGGAGATAGGTACCTACGATAGTATTTACAGTTTACGAGCTGATCCATGAGTCGGAAATAACCATTCTGTACATAAGAATACATGGTCATACGTGTCCTAGAATGGCGAGCCTTGGGAGAGGCCTATATCCTGCAGTGGAGAAACACGGGCTGATGATGATGATGATCCTAGAATACATTCCTAAATGGCTCGTTATAGATAAGACGTCTTATTTTACTCTGTGGTAATATTATGTACTCAGAAGCAGTGACGTATCCAAGATTCAAGCTTGGGGGGGGGCCCATATTTTTCATTGAACTTAAAGCCTATATTAGTGCTATATACATGCAAGACACGTTCTACGCTCTTAATACGGAAGCTAGGGAATTTTCGTTAATTCATGAAGACATATCATATAATAAATAAATTAACCTAAGTATTTGATACTGCTTGATACCTCCACGCGTTCTGGAGAGAAAAAAGGTCTGGACAGATTTACGGACGGACAATGAAGTGAATCTATGACGGTTCCTTTTTAGGTTCCCGTACGTCAAAGATGAAAAAAGGAACCCGTATAGGGTCATTCTGGTGTCCGTCTGTCACACCCTCTTTCTCCGAATCTACTAGATGCAAAAGTTGAAATTCGATACATGTACAGAGTTTGGTGGCCCAATCACAAACTATATAGGGCCCAATAACGAACGTATAGCGTAAATGAAATATTTCCATTTTAGAGAGCAAAGTAGAAAATTAAAAAAAAAAAACTTTTTAAGTGCTCCTAGTGATGTGTCAAATGAAAGTGCTTATTAAAAAAAGTACAAGCATCTTTTATTTTTAACTTTAATATCCATGGTTTCAAAATTAAAGAAAATTTACGGGGCCCTTAACCCCGAAACTGTAGTGAATAACATTTGGAAAAAAAAATACGGAAAATAGAGCTTCATTTATATTTTACAGGAAAAACTAAACGATAAACAAATAATTTTGGGGGAAAATTATACTATTAAAAACAATTCTCAAGTCCCTATGTCATGGTCGCTCAGCGTGCTATAGAGCGGGCTATGCTCGGTGTTTCTTTGATGGATAAAATCAGAAACACTGAAATCCGTCAAAGAACCAAAGTTGTCGACATAGCCGAAGCAATCAGCAAGCTGAAGTGGCAATGGGCCGGTCACATTTGCCGTAGAACTGATAACCGATGGGGTAAACGAGTTCTCGAATGGAGGCCACGTACCGGAAAGCGAAGCATTGGACGCCCCCCAGCCAGATGGACAGATGACCTGAAGCATCATACCGGGGGTAGTTGGATGCAAAAGGCGGAGGACCGTGTGTGGTGGCGAACCTTGGGAGAGGCCTATATCCTGCAGTGGAGAGACACGGGCTGATGATGATGATGTCATGGTTCATATCAAATGAAAGTGCTCGTTATGAGATATATATATTTATATTTTTCATAATGTTTATTAAAATTTTAAAATGCGTGTTTTAATAGACATTTAAGAAAATATATGATAATCTCACATTGCCCCCTTTATCTCAGAAATTCCTACGCCTAAAATTAAATCAAAAATTCGTAATATCTAGGAAAGTTTTCTCATTCCCGCAGGAAACGCGAAATACCTATTCATGGACAGAAAATGCATAGATATAAAATGTGTTGCGAATTCCCATACAAACGGTGATAACGGTTGCGCCCCACTAAACCTTAACCGATTAGCGCAAAGAAATATATGGTATTCAGATCAGCAAAAAATAGGTTTATACCTTTTTAATTTTTTAAAATATTTTGATACATCATAAGAAAAAAAAACTTTCTTATGATAACTTGAATGCGAGATTTTATTTCTATTTTTTTTTGTCTTTTTTTACATGTTCAATATGAAACTAATTGTATTTTCACATGCTGTGAAAAATATAAAAAAAAAATGAATTTTGATTACATGTCAAAATGCAATTACTTTCATGTTGAAAATGTTGTGAAAGGTGAAACAATTTCGAGAAAAATCCCACGCATTAAGTTTTTTTTTCTTACGATATATTTAGGAAATTCAAAAATTTACAGATTTTGCAGTTCCCGCTACCATCGTAGGCATTGAATATGACTTGAGAAGTTTTAGAAAAAAATAAAAATTCACGTACCTATAGTGTTAATTTATTTATTTTGAAATCATGTAATATGAAAACTAAATAACTCAAAGCTTAAATCCAGCAATTATACATTTCCACATATACCATGCCCATATCCATAAATACAAGTTTTTTGAAATTTGTCAATTTTCAGGGTCCACCTACAGGCCGCAATTATCAACCGATTTTCAAACCGTATTCACCATTCGTTAGACAATTTAGTTCCTTAGATGGATTTTTGGCGAATTTTCGATAACTCAAATATTTTCAAAAATATTCATATTTTTGTATAAAACGACACCCGAAAATCCCCATTTTTACAGACATAATTTCAATTTAAAAAAAAAATACCAACCGATTTTCAAAATTTCCAACGGATATACCCGATAAATTTGCAACTTTTGAAACCCATAGGACCGCAATCTCTCCGTTATCCTCGAAGATATAGCCAAATTTACGTCTCACAGAAAAAGGATCTGATAACCGTTTCCAATGGTAAAACATGTAAACCTAGTTTTTGCTGATCTGAATACCATATATTATTTTTTGCGCTGTTCGGTTAAGGTTTGATGGGGTGCAGCCGTTGACGCCGTTTGTTGCAGCCGTTGACGCCGTTTGTTGCAGCCGTTGACGCTCTAAAAATGCCATGTTAAGTAAAATGTGGTCAGCATTCAATAACATTTAATTGTATTAGGTACTTTGGTGGTGTAAATAATTTACTATTATATTGAGTATTAAATAGAAATGCATAAGTTTCTAATTGCAGTGTAGAACTCTTTGCAGAATGTTTTTAACTGAATTTATGTCATTGCGTTTGGGGGGGGGGGCCCGGCCCCCACGGGCCCCCCCCCCTGAATACGCCACTGCTCAGAAGCATGAAATGTGTTTGTGTAAGTACACTATGAACCTGGTTATTTTATGAAATGGGCTTATAACCACATTATGCACCTGTGAGCACAAGACACTTAAGCACTTTTTGAACCTGTTATACTCATAAATGACTCGTATGCACTTTTTGAACTTAAACCCGGTTATTTTTAAATTTTCTTTGTTATAGCGGATTAGATATAAAATAACTAGGTACGTAGATACCGGTACTTAATAATTATATATATCATAATAAATTATCGTCCATTGTAAGTTTATGGTGTTGGCATGGCCACAGAACACTATCTCGTGCGTGACCCGACACGCAATCGACCGAATTTTATGTAACCACCCACGTGCCATAGAAAAACAGTGTTCCACATTGGTGTAGAGTTCCACTAGTAGTTTCTCATTATTTTCTAGTAGATATACGTGGATACCTGCTCATTCGTCACAGCCTCATAATTCCTACATTTATCGCCTAGCTATTAAATTAAACATAAATCAATCGATTATTTTAATATTCATATCGTGTAGGCAGGCAGAGGCAGTGGCGACCTTGGATATCAGGCCCCCCTAGCCCTGGTTGAAATATTTTATTTTGTCCGCGACTTTATGGCGACTTTACTCTAGTTCGGAATTTTATTAAATTTTTTTTTTTCTTAAAATTCACAAAGACGAGAAAATTGTTTAGGCACATACAATTAACCGCTTTTCATCTACCGTAAAATTTTCATTTAAGATCAAACACCTAAAGTACTAAAAAATATTACCAAACAATAAAACGCCAGGTCTGTTGTTCTAGTTTCATAGTCAATTTTATGTTTCTCAATTGAAACCGTACTACATAAAATTTCATAACCCATAATCGTTGTTTTCTTAATCGCAGCTCTAAAAAAACTCGACTTCCCGCAGCCACGTTTCGAGCGACAAACGCGACGGACGATAGACGCCGCGATGTTGTCGAAACTCACATGACAGATTCTTACCATACGGCGACCTAGATACGACCTCTCAAAATAAACCGGTTGATGTTCGGCGTGTTGAACACTTGAACCACCAGTAAAAGCCGTTCGACCTTGCCCACCGACGCTATGGCGGTTTGACGTCAAAACTTTGACAAAGTACGTTCTTAGACTGTAGTTGAAGACACCGCTAGAATGTAACAAGTGATTGAAAATTTTAATGTATATATTCAAATGTGAACTTTACAACGAGACAAGATTGTTGAATTAATTTATTGGCACAACGACATTTAGTGTTGGTATGATTCCATTCCGACATTCGGCGCTCTATGCTAAAGAAATTATACATTCGTAACGACTATTGTCACATATATAAGTGGGTCCACATATTGGCCAAAAGTCTACTACTGACATAGTGTGGTACTCTTTGAAATTCGTACAGCTACCAAAGTTAACAAGCTTCGAACTTAAAAAAATTTTTGTCGAATTCCTATACGTACGATATATCTAAAACTCATATAATTAAAAAAAAAACATGTAAAGGAGCAGTAGCATTGCTACTTGTTATTTACCTGCTGATATTTCTTGGTAATTTGTATTACAAAAAAAACTACTATCTTTTTCATTATACATTATATAAAAAAAACATAGTAATATTCGAATTTTCCCATAGTAGTTGTAATTTTAAAGAACTATACATCTTTTTTGGAGATAACGTCTTTTGGCAATTCGAGAAATATAAGATTATTGCATTGGCAGTTAAAGGAATTAACACGTACGAATCAATTATTCAAGACGCTAAGACGATTAATTTGATTCTAGGCACGTAGCAGTATATGGGCGGTCTGATAGCCCAATAAATAAGCAATACTGTTTCTGATTCATGTGAGTGTGTGTATTAACTTGTTTGTTTTTGACATTATTGGTACTTCGTATGTCATTGATATTACAGATCACAGACCATCTGAAGACAGATGCTAATGATATATTTTTTAAACTTACTTTTAAAATCGTATACACTGAATAATACTGAGCGCTGGAGTAATTAAGGACTGTGGTAAATTCACTCTTTCATTCCACCAGCCCATTATGCCTCACTACAGGGGCTTAGGCCTCCCCTCAGTGTGCGGGGTTTGGAGCTTAATCCACCACGCTGCTCCAGTGCGAGTTGGTGAATTTCACCCTTATGTGCTATGTCCGAATTGAAATTCTATACCTAAGTTTCTAAGTGTTAAAAGTATGTCGTACGCTTTCCGCTTGCCCTGTATAAAGTATTTTTTCTTAAGTTTCTATTCTTTGTAACTTTAAAATCACATTTGTTATTAACAACGCATACGCACAACCAACTTATTTGTGTAGGTGTACGAGATTGAAATTAATAACTATAAAACAGCACTCCTTGGTTTTGGGTACCGAACGCCTCAGACTAGTAAACACTTGTTTATCACTGAGTTAAAAGTATACCCTGTGGAATCATACCCAATATAGACATTAAATCCGAACTATACGTTGTAGGTGACGTTAACATTGACCTTAAAATTGATAACGGCTAAAAAATAATTATCTATAATATGATGCTGGGTCCTTAGGTGTTTGTGTGTCCATTTTATATTCTTTCGAAACTTTTAGTAGTTAATACGTATAACAGACACGTAGTGCTCGATCTATTCAACGGATTTTTTGACCGTTGAAAATTTTAAATACATGTAAAGAATTGAACCCTCAAGTTTATTCCAATTTAACTTTGTAGTCGTCCATTTTGTTTTTCTAGTAAGTAATATAGATATATTAATCATACTCAATCTCTTGTCGTATGCTGTAATAATAATAATAATAGCCATCTCACACGTGGCCATCTAGTCTAGTCTCGAATAAAGCAGAGCCTGTACTACTAGACAACTATTATGATATAGACATGTTCATGCACACAAATATTTGTTCCGGGCGGGAATCGAACCAGCAACCTTTGGGTCTGCAGTGGGCGTCTCCTACTACTATACTAATCGGTCACTCGATATAACATATTGCACTGTTTTCTAATATATTACAGCCATATGATAATCGGCAATCGATCCAGTGATTTTCTACCTATTTACATTTTGACTCACGGGATACCTTATCTTTCGTAAAGCGATCCACCTACTAGTCATTTATTATTTGTACGAGCAGAGGTCAAGAAAAAGTGTACAAAATTTTCTAGTGTAGATAAACACTAGAAATGGAATACTTGTCTCCGCGTACTTCTTCGTGTTAAGTGTCGTCCAACGTGTTATTTGCCGTCATGATTCTTACGACATGAATTCCAAATTCTAAAAAAAAAAAAACTTAAGTTGTGCTTTTATACGCTTACGATCATAATGCTAAAATTTTCAAAATTCTAAAATAGCTATTAGTAGAGGATCCGAATTAAATGGTATTAAATTTATTTGTTAAAAACACACGTGTGCAATGTTTTCACGTTATTTGGCCTACATTGCGGTTATTACAAAGAACCTAGTAATTAGCGCGCAATGCAAGAGACTTCGAACGATTAATACCTGAATACCTTAGCGATTACTTTTTTGTCAAGTTTTAAAACAAATGGGATCTGATTTTAACAATTTTCCGTTCCAGCCTCAATTTTTTTTAATCTTATCTTACATATATAAAAGATAGAACGAAGGAAGACAAGATAGTGTCAAAATTAAGTTGATAATATCAGCTTTCTTTTGTATACTATTTTAAATGAATGACGTACCCAAGAATGGGGGCAAGGATGTTAAGACACAAAGAACTAGTTGTTGGTTGATTGCAACGCAAGTCCGGCGCGTGCGCATAGAAAACCCGATGATGCGCGCGGGCGTGAAATACTGAATTCCTAATTGTTATGAAATACCATGTGTTTTAGTATATTCCTACACAGTTATCGTAAAACAGAGGTTGTCGTTTCCTGTGTTCAAGGTCACAGACTAAAGATAAACTTTGTAAACGTTATGATTTTAAGCCCGTAATGTTAAACTTAATAACACAATTTTATTGGAATATTGATTTTTGGGAAATCAATTTATAAAATTTTAAATAAATGAATGGTCAAATAGGCAAACGTCTGTTGATTGGTATTGTTATAGTGGATGTTTTAGCAGTATATGGCAAAAAAAATGTCTTTGCTTTTGATTATTTTCTTGTGATTTTACGTATGCATTAATAAATGCACATAATCTATAGTATTTGACGACCGCATAGCTTAGTGGGTAGCGACCCTGCCTACGGAGTTGGAGGTCCTGTTCGAATCCCAGGTCGGGTCAGTATTTATATGATGAATATTGATACTAGTACCGCGTCTTGGTTGTTATGTGTATGTGGTGTCTTCGCTTGGTACCCAAAACACAAGCTAACGCTTAGTTTGGGGCCTAAACGTTGTTGTTATGTGTACGTTATTATTATTATTATTTTCAAAATACTCAAACATATAATACGAAAATGAAAAATCACCCATCTAAATTATAAATAAGGAATTCCCTATCTATTCGTACCTAAACGTTTCCCAAGACAGGTATGTATAGCAAAGGCATTATGCACAATTTACAACTTAATAATATTTACTGGTTTTTCGAGTTATGTTAATCAGACACAACAACACAGTGCCGTTGAAATTACCATACAATACTAAAATCATAGACTAAAATGTTTCAAAACTTGCTGTTTTTTTTAAAGAAACTTAATTTGTTACAAAAACTACTGTGACATCTACCAATATTTGTTGATCCCTGCATTTCTTTTGAAATAGGCCCACCTGAATTGATTCTTTCTTCCGTATCAAAAATAGGCCCACCTGAATTGTTTCTTTCTTCCGCATCAAAAATAGGCCCACCTGAATTGATTATGATAATTTTTTTCTTCCGCATCAATCTTTTTGAATTTTTTACTCAGTTGCACAACATCGAGTTTTAATCCTGTATAAACTAGATAACTTAAATTACCGTATGCAACAATAATATTTACTATTGTCAGAAAAGAAAATTTGCAAATACGTCTTCTTATTAATCGCCTTACGTTCCTTTTCTCACGTGTTAAAAAGTACAACGTAAATTACTAACTTTTAACTGGATTATGATATAAGGTTTCCGTGAAAACGATTTGTCAGCCATGAGATACAAAAATTTGCCATTTTGAGTATGTTTCGTTATATAGTATTTTATTTTTCCTTGTTGACAATTGTGACAATAATTACTAATCGAAAACCACGAGAAGGTAAAAAAAAAACATAATTCATTAACTAAAGATAAAATAACAACAAGAAACTAGAAGGTAGAGAAATGCTAGAAATGTACTCTAGAAAAGGACCAATATTTTACACTTGATTAGCGTTGGGATACTTATAAAGTTGTAGTAAAAAATATGTCAAAAGTAGTTAATTTATGAACACAATATATATCTCCTGAAATCAATTAATTATGACAATTATAAAATCTCCGGTGGAAATTCCGATGGTTTATGTAGGGTGTCTTAGATATTATAATCCTTAGGTATGACGATGACGATTAGGTTATATTAGATAATTCTTTATGTTTTTCGTACATCAGTTTAGGTAGTCGTGGCTTCTCATGAATCGTTAAAATATTCAGGCCGGGTCGCCCTTGAACTTTAGCGACCAACATTTTTGTTACGCCGACTATTGACTCGATTCGAATAAAGACGTTTGTTGATGTACGGCAACATACAAATGAAAAATTCTATTCATTATAATACAAGGACAATGTCGTCGGTTGTTACGTAAAAAGGTTTATTAAGAATTGTATCGGTTGTGAAACATTTATTTGTATTGGATTGCCATTTTTTGTCGTTCTGTTTTTTTTTTTTGTATGACTAATACGTGTATATATGTTATATTTATTCAACATTTGATTTGATTGCTATAAATTCGACATTAACTGGGTTTTTTTTACTATTTGTTATTTAATCCTATCTTTTCTTTTTTGTTATGTGTATTTTATCGTAGCTGTATTATATGATCTGCTATGAGTATTGAGCACGACCTCATGCTAAATTTATTTTATGGTATTATCAGTTCGGGGAGGGCAAACTGAAAACCAGCATTGGCAGCAGCATGCTGCTACCGTCATAATGCTGAGCTTGCTCTCATTACCCATATTAGTATTTAATTCTTTGATTGTTATGTAAATTTTTTATTCTGTAAGATCTGTTATGGGTAATAAACAATTATCATTATTATTATTTCCTAAGCCGATGATTTATTTATTTTTTGTTTCTTAAATGTTCTAGATCTTTTCTCATTCTGGGATCAGTGGGTGAGACATAATATTTAGTTATTCTTCGAAACGTAGTTTGTTATTGGCCAATTGAATCAGTTAGTTGTTTTCGCAGAATAAGCCTTCTAAAAAGCTAAAGAAAACCAAGTGTGCCAAATTTTACCGTCCATTATACTGTTGCGGAGTGTCATAAAATCGATTGGACGTTTTGAATGATACAATCACCATAAACAAAATTCTTTCCAAGATGCAAGATTAACCTCAGTTAGTATCAAGATGTTCTACGAATAATCTGACCCTGAGTAGATGGCGCTCATTAGTTTTTTATATTTCTTCCCTTTTTTATTTTTGGTAGTTTCATTTAAGATTTAGTTGGAATTGTTGGCATTGATCCAAAATTCTGAGAAGTTCGAAGATCGATATAGGAACTACGTAGTTCCACTTCATTTAACTAATAATATGTACTGAATATGTACTTTTTTTACCTGCCTGTCTTATTTGTTTTTCGAGTTATGCGATTATGATGTATAAGGGACGTATGAGTGGAATTATTGGGTATTGATATGTTGTCTGATTTACTTTTAGAAAGAAGAGAAGGTTATGGAGTTTATAGTTTTGCTTAGGCCGTCGCTAATAGAATGTTGTAGTAAAACGAAATTTAAATTGTAAATAAAATAAATTTCATAAAACCTTTACATAAAAACTATTTACATTATTATAAAACGGGTTTAATAGTATTGTAACATTAGCGTTTGAGGTGGCGTTTCGGTATAGCTTGGCCAATCACAAAACAATTTGTTCGAACCAAAGTCTATTCGTATTTATTTAGGCCGTCCAATGACCGATCTGCTGAGGTAGCGACATTTTTTTTTCTATTAAACGTTGACATTGTGAAATGACTGGAAAGTATCGTTAAATTGAGATAGCTGATTTAGAATGAAGTATAAGCGGTGAGTACCCTTATATATATATGCACGTATATTTCTTTAGCGCGCTCTGTGAGCTTAATCGCTTGATGAATTTTTAAATCTGAGATATCGTAACACCTTGTTTCCACCAAGTATTATACTGTCATATCCATACTATATCACTGTATCATACAGTGTATTATACTTGGTGGAAACGAGGTATAAGATTTGTCTTATTGTGGGAGTGACATAAAATATATATAATAAATAAATTTGGGTTCTGCTAATCAAAAGAGAGAAGATTTTTTTGTCATTGAAAATGACTGTCAAATCCATTTCACGGGAGACGCATTTTTAGCCATAACTCCGAGGGTATGGGGTCTAGCCAAGGTTTTAAGGTCTTAAGAGATCAATAATTTAGTTGCACGTCGTATGACACCAAAATTTTGGAAATCGGTTTGGTAGTTTTCGAAAAAAATTGGAAAATGTAAAAAATCGGGATTTTTTCGGATTTTCTTTTACTAAATCCAAAATATTTCGAGAACGGGGACCGATATCGAAAATTAAAAAAAAAATGTATCTCGGCCATTAACGTAGCTACGGTTTGGGACCAAGGTTTTAGAAATCGGTTGGTAATTGTAAGAGAAATTATTTCCGAAAGATGAGATTTTTTGGTCGATCGCTGGTGTTTGCGGATATAAGTTACTATATTTCAGAGATTATTCGTCGGATCGCTTCGAAGTGTTTTACAAAAGGTTAGAGGGCATCGGTAGCTACAGTTTGAGATCAAAATTTTGGAAATCGGTTGGAAATCGAACAAGAAATTTGACATCACATGTTAGATTTTATGGACGATCGGGAACTTGTTAACATTACGGTCATCGCCTTTCGGCCTGTAGTCGTTCGAATGCTTCATCATCGAGTTCAAAACGTTTAAGGATATCAGAGGCTGTAGTTTAAATCGTGCCAATGCCACGATTTTGTCAAAATAAAATAATTTGTGAAAATCGGATTTGAGTTGGTTCATTTTCAATGAAACCGATGGTTGCGGGGACTGCAAGATCTGTGGATTTTTGTTTTTATAACCATATAGGTATCAAAGAAAAGGTAGCCAATCCCAAATATATAACTGTTTTATGCTTCATTTAAGTTTAACGTAAAGATATAGTACCCAGTACCTACGTACACTTTTTTTTTGTTTATAGAGTTGAATTCATCCCACCATATATCGTCAGCTTACACGAAAAAAATCATAGCTGGCGTCTCCATTAATCAATTTAACTAAATTATAACGAAAATACTGTACCCCCTTGAAATACCCCCGTTCCGGTTCCTTCCTGGTGCAAAGAATTGCCATTGCAATTCAGCGCGGCAATGCGATGAGCGTCATGGGCACATTTGCGTCGGGGGCGACGAGGGGTGGATTATTGGATTAGTTTTATTTTTTATTATTATTATTATTTTTGTGTATTATCTCGAAATAATTGTAAATATATTCAGTAATAAGGTTTTTTTACAGTATTTTCGTTATAATTTATGACTTTTTCTTTGTTAAAATTATTTCTTTGTATAATTTAACTAACAGTGCCTATGTAAGAGATATCTTGAATACGAGGAGAAGGACACTAATCCTAAAGAAACATCCTGAATCTAAAATGCGGTTGCTAAAATTTACAGAAGTAATTATACACTACACATATTGCTTTACAAAATAGAATCCAATTCTTTTAAACAGTGACTTGTCAATAACAGGTACCTGCTGTTGTTAATGGAACATAGGTACCTGTTTTCCATCACATGTATTTTCGTCAAGCGTAAACTATCAATCCACTATCCATCTAATAAATCAGTGTCTTCGTTACTAGACGTTTTTCGGACGTAGTCTGTTCTGTGTCACCGCAGACGATTTCACCTCCAGTTTTATTATCGTTAAGTTTGGCAAGTGTACCTAATTGATTGATTTAGGTACTACTTTCAAGATGGTTCAAATAGATATTAGATAAACATTAGCTATATGTTATGATTTTTGAACTCTTTATTGTCGGCTCTACAATACACGCTGATGTGTATTTGCAACAAAGTTTTTTTGTCTTCTTTCGTGCTTTAGATAGATAATGGTTTGAGTTTAAGCGATTGATTTGCCTCTAGGCCATAAATCTTTTTAAGATTTCTGAACTAAAATTGTTTTAACTTAAATATTCATACTCGTTTATGTTCACTCACGAGTCCATACGTTGACAAAAACGTGGCCAGAGGATTGTGCGAGAATGGCGTGTTCACTCACGAGTCCAAACGTGAATAAAAACGGGGCCAGAGTAGTGTTTGAGAAGGCGTGATCATTGGCGCGATGTAGATAAACAGAATATAGATAAGCCAAGAAAAAGAAACTGAATTTCATAAAAATCGATTTTATCTATATTCTTTATACTATAATCTTCAATGATCATTCATTATCAGTTTTTTTATTGTTATACAGCAACACTATTACTTGATCAAAACTGCGACACGTTCTCGTTGCATTGGTACGAAACTGGTTTACTTCACATTTGGGTCAACGCTCAGGTCCGCTGGTTGATGTGTGTTGCTGACTGCGCAAAGTGGACTGTAGTGAATTCGTGTTAATCTTAGGGGCCGTCCATTAATCACGTGATCTTTTTTTAAGCATTTTTTAACCCCCCCTTGGTGATACATGGTGAGGTTTAAGACTACCCCCCACCCCCCCACCCAACATCACGTGTATTATTAGTATCTACAAAAATTCTTAAATATTTTAGAATATCGTCTTAAATACGGTTATAAAGTATAATCTTATTTTATTCTGAAATTAAGCACCATGATAAAAATGTGTAGACAAAAAAGTGCAGGTTGTTTTTGATTGGTATAAAAATAATAAACGAATGGCCGCTTTTCGATTTAAAAATAGCGCGTTTGAAAAAATAAATACACGTGATATCTTACTACACCCCCCTCCCCCCTTGTGACATTTCGTGATATCTTACTACACCTCCCCCCCCCCCTTTCAAGCCTCACGTGATTAATGGACGGCCCCTTATTTACTTTGTCAGCTAATGCGCCTTTACGGGGTTTACGAGCACTAATTTCGTATATCAACTGCTTTATCTATTGAAGTTAATTATCTATAAAAGCATAAACTAACGTATTTCGTATGTCCAATTTATTGCACGCAGTGGTCGGAAAATAAAAACGATTGTTGGAAAATTTTCTTTGATTGGACCAATATGTCTAAGATCTTTTTTGTTTTTCTGATATAGCCCTTTCTTAAGGGACTTCATCTCTTAAAATTACAACGATCAACAACAAATATTGATGTGTGCGAATTGAGAAATACTATATCATTTTGGCATTACGAAAAAAACATAATTATATAAATTATAGTATATTATTGCAACAGTGCGCCTTGAAATTTTTCAATTTCAAATCTTTATTGTTTTATAAGACATACAAGATGAATGTATCACTGTTCAATGTTTGTAAAGATTTACTTTTCTAGTAGTTTTGTCGAATCTAAGATGAAATGTATGTTTGTTTGGCCACCCTATTATCACTATTAATATTGTTACTAATTCGGCTTCCCTTCGGCGTCAGAAGCAAGGTACGCCATAGGTACCATAGTATCAGCCTTCAATGTCCCACTGCAGGGGCTTAGCCCTCCCCTCGAGATTTGGAGCCCCCTCGGAGATTGGAATCCCCTCGGATGAGGGGATATGGAGCTTAATCCACCACACTGCTTAAGTGCGGATTGGTGGATTTTGACGAATGCCATCTATTGATTGCAACCGAGACCGACGGCTTGTCGTGCTCTCCGAGGCACAGAGGCAGTGATAGCTAATAGATCATAAATCAATTTGGCTTTAACTAGACGAAGGAGTTGGTAATTCTCAAACGTTAATGATAATTCTTCAGATGATTCACTACCTAATCAATTAAACAAAGGTTCTGTAGCCAAAGTATATACCTATTTATCAAGTTAAAAAAGTGTCCGTCTATCTCCCAAAACCTTCCAGCATTACGTTAAAACAACACATAGGCATCATTGCAGGTAGCAAGCATAAATGTAGAAACACGCACTTTATGTCTTACCTATATAATGAGGCCATAATAATAGGCATGATGACAGTAATTGAAAATCACTGAAATTATATATTTATTTAATGAAACTTGAGTCATGGAATACGAAACACGCATTTATTTTTTCTATTAATAGCGAGATTAATAATTATTTTGATAAAATAAAAGTACGAAATACGAAAGTCCGCCATGATATGTTGAACACCAATCAGAGCGAATGACGTCACTTTTGAGTAAACAAGTAAACGAACTCGAACGAACTCTGTGTTTTTTTTCATTTAATATTCAATTTTGTTTGTTCCGTCCGTATTATTTAAACCAAACGAAAGTGAAATAATCGCGTTATTTCACTTTCAACGATCAACAAGGATTTACTAAGACAAACAGTGACAATTTGCCTAAAATTGATGTGTTAATGCTGGGAGAATTTTTAGCATCAAATAAAGATTTTTGTTCAGCAGAATTTAAAAACGTCAAAACATTTATGTACGTTATTATTTAACAAACATACCGAATAATTTAAATTTTAAATAAAATACCTATTAAGACAACAGTAGTGGTGCAAGATTAAACCTAACATCGAAAAAGATAGTGTTTAATTTAATTTTAGGCCTCAAACAAGATATATACTATTTTAGAATCTTCAAAGTAAATGAAATACGTCGAAATGACCATCACAAAAATAAATGTGAGTACCTACTAGGCAACATTGCTGTTGGATCTCGCCTTGCCAGTTTAAGCCACTTGTCTCGTATCATCTCGTATCGTTTTCTTTTGTGGAATAAACACGAATAACTTATCAGGCGTTTTTATTGATATGTTATCACACTGAGGGACCACACACCACCTGTACACTTTAGAATTCATATTTAATAAACTAAATTATTCAATGAGCGTATAAGGAACGTCAGTGTTTACAAATACGCTTTGTTTGGTTTTATTTACTCGAAGTTTACTCAAACGTGACGTCATTAGCGACGCCATGACACTGACAAGCGTTTTAGCGCGAATTTTAAATCTAAAAACTAAAATGTGATTTTTTCCTCCTAAATCTTTATTATAAGTAGAAATATGTTATTCATTGTAAGTACTATATGTTTCCGAACACTTTGGAACAGTTTTTCAAAATCTGTCATCATGCCTATTATGAGACTTTTTTGTTTTTTGCACTTCAACAACTTATATTAGAACATTTTAGTGTTTAGGTTTCGACTGTGACACTTAATGGGTTGAAACCACCGAATTCCGAATGTAGCAAACTAGAAGGCGTACGCTTGCTAAACTTACCGACTCAAAGCATTTTCACAATAATAATAATTATTATTATTATTATAACGTATAGAATTACAACCACGTCTCGACCCCAAACTAAGCATTAGCTTGTGTTTTGGGTACCAAGCGAAGACACCACATACATATAACAACCAAGGCCCGGCACCAGTATCAAGATTCATCATATAAATACTGACCCGACCTGGGAGACGAACCCTGGACCCCAGCTTCGTAACAACGTTATTTATTTTAATTTTCTTTTATCGGTATCTGTTCTTCATTCAATAGTATGTAACTAGTGGTGACGGGTAATACACAAAAACGCGGGGGGCGAAGATCATCTAGGTAACCAATCGCGTGTTTAGTTCGCATCTCGCATCCCGCCCATTCTCATCCTGTAGCTCAAATTAAACGGCCAGCATTTCTCTTTTATTGAATTAATATTTAATGTATAAAATTAATAATGATTTGTGGTTGTGACGTATGAAATGGAACATATTTTGGTGGCGATTCTGACGCAGATATCGATAGTAATATCGAAACAATACAATTTCATAGTAAATGATGTCATTGTATTCGTAGGTAAGTGAAAGTCAACTCAGATTGTTAACTCAGATTTTGGTTCCGATAGATAGATAGATAGAGCAACCAATTAAATTTCACAAACATATATTTTTTATTTCTTTATATTTACTTATATTTCGATTTTCATTAATTTATTATTCATAATATTATTTTTTTATGCTAACTCGTATGAGGTATCGATATTACTTAGAATAGAAAAAACGATAATACACGTTCTCTTCTCGAAAATACTGTTACGGACTACTGGTTCGGATATTGCTGATGCACTAATTTTAGTTCACTTTACTTTATTACAAGACCAAATCACAAAATAATTTAAGAGCAAAAAAAATATCGAACACAATTACACCGTTAGAGCACTCCGCACTTCGCAACTTATCGCGCTTGACTTACTTCCAAAAATCTCTCTGTTCGACTCTGATCATCGCCTTATATAGCCCTCTCCCTTCCACGAGTCATCGTCGCGAATATTCTATCTCTTGAACATTTTAATTTATCAATTACATTTCTATTTCTCGACCGTGGGAAAAAATGTAAGCGTCACGGCGCCTAATAAAAATGAGCGTTGATTTTTTGAATTATCGCGAGTATTCCTTTGTACAAGACCGTCTCATATTTTAAATTCGTGCAATTTAATTCTCTATCTGGATTTTTCTGTTTTATTGAATGGCTGTGGCTGTGTGGGAATTTTTCTTGTAAGTTCGATGACCTGTCGACGTGCTATTGTAGATAGGCGTCACAATGTTATATTAAACAATATTTCGTACTAACTCTGTTTCATTCATCGATACTTAATTTAGTTTTTTGTTCTTTCTTTTTTTTTGTTTAATGAATGCAAGAGTCGGCCCTTAATTTAGGACGGAACTTATAAAAAAAAAATGAGAAGGTTGGTATTTTGAAGCTTCTTGTATTCAAAGTTAGTAATTTTAAATACGTATTAGGAGTTGTGTTGGAATAAAACTAGTCAGACTGGTAATTTAATACGATTGAACAGTAAACACGCACTCATTACGAATGTCGTTTGTAAACAGCTGGCAAGGACTAAGCTCGCATTACATACAACATTTTTACTCTTTTTTTGATACCAGATTAGACATTTTTTTAGGCCCCCTTACTCGATAAAGGATTTCCATGAATTGTTCGTTTACATGGGTTTTACGTAGTGTTGTTCTCAGACGATTTTAGATTTAGAAATTTGTACCTACTCAGACACTTCCACTATCTTCTTTACATCATCATATCGCAATCTTGGGGCGTTTGACAGCGCTTTACGATTCGCGTTCTATATTCCAGCAATTTTGGAACCTTTCTTTGCAACTATATGAATGTACACTCGTACTCAGTTAACTTATTCAAGTTTTTGCCACGATTTTAATATTTTCGCCCTTTTTTAGTTGTTACTACCTAATTTCTAAAACTGTTACATTTTTCTAGGTGTCATTTATTAGTTTATATATTTGACTTGGTTTTAAATCTCATTTTGAGTTACAAGTTACAGAGAGTTGCCCAATATTCTCCATGACAAGGAGATCCGCCAAAAAAACCAGTCACTGATATATCTCTAGAATATGTATACCAAATATTACACCGCCACTTGTTAATTCTAAAGATGTATCAGTAACTGGTTTTTTTGCGGTTCTACTTGTCGCGTAGATGGAACAAATTGTGCCGTAAATAATTTAATATATAACTTTTACTGTAGTATTGATTTCATTGAAATTGTTTGAATCTTATTTTGTACACAATTTCATTCAAATCAGTTTTTAGTCCTCAATGTAAGAAGAAACACAAAAATGTTTTAAGGGGTAACTATACTGTTTGTTTAGGCATACTCTATCGCGGGATCCACGTTACACGAGGCATACCGTTTTTATCCTTTAGCTACTTAATTTCCTATTACATGTTTTTTTTTGATAATATAATAGCAAAACAATAAACAACGTAAAATCCAAAGTAATTTAAACCACGTAAGCGTTTTTTTTTTTAATTTTGTTTCTCAGAAAATTGCCTCATCAGCGATATTGTTTACCGCATAGAATATTTAACATGATAAAGTAGTAAATTCGATATAAGGCGTAGAGAACAAATAACACAGAAAATGTATTGAACCAACTCTAAAAATTTAGCCAAAAGACTATTTTGTAAATAAATAATGTAATACAAAAACCAACAAAAAAGAAATTACTTACCGAGAAAAAAGTATTTATTCAATTAAAATAATTACTCATATTTTTATGCATTCATGCCATCTAATAGGGAAATCAGGAATGCCAATTTTCCTTCCAGGAACTCTGGAGAGCAGGATTTAACGAAATTTGTGAATTTGATTCGATACAAGGCAAACTTCGACGCTTTCACTTTTTATATGCAAATGAGGAATATGCTAACCTCAAATCATTCTGATAATTCTTCAGCAGATTGATATGAATTTGCTTCGACTATGGCTTACAATTCTTCATAATGTAGAAATTACAAGAATGAGTCTTTTAGTTGTAACTACAAAAATTAGACAAAGACGTCGGCACCGGGGGCTACTACAATTTTTAGTCGCTTAGGCGTCTGGCCGTTTATAAACGGTAGCTTTAAGCGGTCAGTTAATCGATATAAGTTGCCAATTTTAGATTATAAACTGTCAATCATCCTTAGAAATTTTCAGTCCAACAAATGAGTTGTGAAAATGAAAATACAGACTAAGCTATTGATACGTTCCGTTTTATCGGATTGACAAACACGCCATTGTATTCGTATAACACAGCTACGTCGGCGAATAAAAATTGGACGAATAAAGACTATTTTTGTAAGCAACATTTGCACTTGTCGGTTCCCATGTGATGTTTGTTCAATAGTTGTTTAGTATTGACGACCTTGTTTAACAATGACGGCGATGAAAAACTCCTTGACTGTGACCAACGTTTTTGAATTTTTTATTATAGGCCATGGAAAATACAAAGAAATTGCTTTATAAAAAGCTTTCGTCGATACGAATAATGCGTCGTTTGTATAGAAAACTATTATTGTAATTATCGCTGAATATATTATCATTTTTAAAATATAATTTTTTTTTATCGTTTTGGGGATACGGACCGAATGTTATTGTTTTGGTTTCCGTGAATTTATTTACTTACCAGTCAAGTGTGAAAACGTTAAAGCGAGTTCCGCAGTTCTGCAGTCATTATACAAAAATAATTTCCATAAAGACGTTTGAAAGTGATATAAAATTGTTCACGATTTGCATAGGTACCTAACTACAGTATAAGCACATTTTTGAAGTCCTGCATTAAAATAGTTTGATCGAATCCAGTTGCACTCCCTTGTCTGTTTCTTTACTTGTCACGGAGCACAAAACTTCAAGAAATTATTCCTAATTATCCAAATAGAAGTGCGGTTTTTTTGTCTTCTATATAAAATTTATTGACAGCTAATTAATTGATTTACTTTGAATTTCTCTATTTTCAAATGGTTATATCGAAATATATATCATCTGTGTTCGTAATGAAATAATGTAAGTAAATGACCGAATGGCCGAGTGGTTATAGACCCTAACTGCAGAAGCAAAAGTCGCGGGTTCGAATCCCGCCCGGGACAAATATTTACAAGCTTTGCTTAGTTTGGAAGTAGATGGCGCTGTGTGGAATATCCCGTATATTATTATTAAATATGCCCTTCTTTATTAAATTTAAATATTTTTTAAATAATAATAAAAATAAATAAAACATAAAAAAAAATTTTAAATTAAATATAAAGTTCAGAACCCTTTTTACACGTTAATGCGATTTGCGGTGGTAGACTGATAAACGCCCTATGCGGTCTGGGTTATGTAGGTACCTACTATTGTAAGCTGGCGGTTTCTTTATCATTGTAACGTGTTATTTCCTAATTACCGTATACCGTCATATCCTTAATAAGTATTTCATTTTATTCTATTTTACGATTTGTAACGAATGCATCCATTCAATGGATTGATTTATTCACAACGTGTTTGTCAATAGAACAATCGTCGATTTAATCAAGGTAGTTGATACAAGCGAAAAACAATAAAAAACATGCTATTGGTTTGACGACTACAAAACAAGTCACCGCACAGCCGCACAAGTTAAATTTTCACCAAATAAATTTCTTTACGTTTTAGATGCGAGTACCTACTCACTATTTGTGTTAAATGGGCAGCCGGCCTTTTTATAAAAACCTGCCTGTCTCAGTTTTTAAAAAAGATTTATTTACACTTACTGACACTAGAGTTACTCAAGATTGTGTCGTGTTAACAAGTCGTCGTGATGACTTGCCTTTTTGTCGATATCGTCTTTTGCTTATTTGTCTGTTCCGTCATAAATGCTTCCTAGTCATATTTGGAATGCTGTTATGGTAGTATATACAGGGCGAAACGGCACATCAACCTAAACCGAGAACGTCTTTCCTCACAGTATAGTTATACGAAGGAGTTAAAATTCCATATGACCTCAACGGGACGGTTCATCGAACAGCTTGTTAAAATATCGTCAGCGAGGGATGTTTGCGTCCCGTTGATGCGCCAGACGGCGGGCGGCCGTTCCCGTCCGCCGCCGCCCGTCCGGCCGTATGTTTTTGTTGCACCGGATAAGCAACATGTTGAAAATTCGCTCTGATTTTTTTCTCCTAACGCGTCAAAAGACGTCATTATCATCGTCAGCCCATTTTTACCCCACTGCAGGGGCTTAGGCCTCCCCCAGGGGGAGGAGGGGGGCTTGGAGCTTAAGTCCACCACGCTGCTCCACTGCGGGTTGGGAACTGTAACCACCGCCATCTATTGACAGCGTCCGGGACCGACTGCTTAACGTGCCCTCCGAAGCACGGTGTCAGTAATATTGTGTATTTAAGTCAGAAAAACTCATTGGCCCGGATTCGAACCATGGCTCTGATGAATAGATGAACATGAAGGTGGAAGGAAAGGTTCAAAATGGTTCAAAAGACGTACAACTTTAAAAATATTTTATAAACAAAAAGTAACATCACACGGTCAAAACCGTAACTACAAAGCTAGATAAATCAAGGTTTATATATATATATATCATATATATATCATATTAATCAACACTAATAATTAATATTGGCAGTTTATATATAGATAAATTCATTTTGATTGCAAAAATCATTACAATCAAATCACGATAAGGTAGCTTTAAAACGATTTCGTATATAATGACAGCAATATGATGACCGAATATTATGTTTAAACAACTGCCGGCAGACGACGACGCGAAACATCAGCTCTTTTGTAGGTACGTTTCTGTGGAATACGGACATGTAGATACGTCCCTGCAATTAATATTATAATTTATTGCGGTTTTGAACAATACAGTGCGATAGAATGATTTATTATAATGAATCGCTTAGTTGTTTTCGCATGGGTATGAAGGATGGATAATTAAGCACCGGAAAAAGACTTTATCTCACCGTTTCGGTAGTCGACCTTGAATGAAATTCGAAAGAATACATTTTGTTTCGTGCGTGCAAGACGTGCGGCAGTCGATCTTCTAACGCCCGAGTGCAAAAACTTTTGAAAATTCGTTGTGATATCCAGTGAAGATTGTCGTCGCATTTAAAAAATGGGTAATAAAAAACGTAGTGCTAAAAAACCGTCGTACACCGTAGCCACGCTGTCTACTATAACACGGCGAAAGAGTTACAGAAAACATAATCGGTAAGGCTGAAACAGTGGTTCAAGGGTGGTCGATGAAACGTTTCGTTTTCGATTAACGATGGAGGACGTCGTTAAGTTAATGTTATGTATTATGAATTTATTTTCGTCTCGTTCTTCTGCAGCCAGTGTATTTATTTTAATAAAGAATTTTAATTTCACATCTAGTAGGTTTATAAAATACAATTATATTTATAAAATTATGAAATTGGGGCATGTGAATAAATATAGTATGTCCTAAAAATTGGTCTGGCTCGCTCGGCAATTTATTTGAGTTTATTTGATAGGTATGACGACGCTGGTTTTTATTTCTTGTAGTCTAATCTAATTTTTTTTTTAAATTTTACTCCTCAAATCATCATTATATTTGAAAGCACGTAGGTACGTTGACGTGACGCAGACAGTCGCGGTGTTCGCAATCGAGATTGATTCGAGTCGCGTACGCCGTTTTCGGCGTACTATTGTTTGCCGTATATTATTTGTCGTCGGCAGGTTCTAGTAGAAGCGCAAACGAGACCAATCTTTAGTTGAAATTTTATACTTATAATGTTATTTTGTTGTTAACTTTTCGTTGATCAAATAACAAGCAGAACACTTTTTCGTTTTAAAAACTATTTTTCATTTAATTTCTATTGAATCGTAATTCGTTACCAGGCTTAGATATAATGGATGAGGACCATTGAAGATGGAAGGAAAGGTATACTAGGAGAGGATGTTCATTGAAGAGATGGATGGATGGTGTGATATGAATATGAAAGAGTTGGATGTTGAGATGGCATTTAATAAGGATAAAAGAAGAAGTTTACTTACTATGCCGACTCCGAATATACGTGGGTTTCATTAGTTTGTTCCAATTTTTGTTTTGGTGAAACATGCCTCACATACATTTTTTATAATTTTCAGTAGCTCTTTATTGTTATTAAAGGTACTCCAAATGAAAATGTATTATAAAGAAAGAAAGAAAGACCAAAATAATAATAAGTAAACTCTTTATTTCGTGTAGTACCTAGTCATTTAGAACAGGAGGATGTAATTTTTTCCACAGCAAAGCAGTATGCATCATATTTGGACAACTTATTTTATACTCAATCAGACCTTATTTAGTTCAATATTAACTGTATGCATTCAATACTAAAAATAAATAAACTTTAAAAAAATAATTGCTAGGAACAGGGCAGACGGATGATGATGATACAGTAATTGAATACATTATTCTGTATAAATGAAGTAAAGTATTGTTTTAATAAATAATCCAGTTCTAAATAAATATTTACATAATTAAAACCAGCCATTGTTATATAAGGGTAAAAATGAAATGGGATTGCTAGACTTCCTAGGAAAGTTGACATCGGTCTGACTCTATTACTTGTAGAAAGAAGGGAAAGTTTTCGTGTTCTCAGCCGCGCCTCGCCGACCAGTAGATATTGTTGTAAAACAAAAATGAATTTACTAATAAAATAAATTTAATAAACTTTATATAATAAATATTTACAATATTAAAGAACACAAGTCTGGACAAGGACTTGCGTACCTGAGTGCGGTGGTGTTTCTACTGGTAAAAATTCACATTGTTGCTAGGTATTTTATAACGGTATTAATATAATCAGAAAACGTTTGGTGTCATCCGAGAGTCCAAAGTATTTGGGCCGTACGATGTCACGTGTACTGGGCTAGCAGAAATATTGTTTTTCAATAAAAATTAATGACGGTGAAAAATCATCGGAAAATGTTGCGACACTGGGGTCACTGATTTGGACTTTAGTTTAAGCGGTCAATACCCTTATAGTTATAAAAATGTTTATTTTTTAGGTTTCGCTAAATGTGTGCATTGTAGCTAAAATAACTTCACTCGGTGTCGAAAAACAAGTTATTACTCTCACCAAATTATAATCTCACCAATTATAGTATCTATTCAACAATTTCTTTGTTTATTTGTTTTTCGCAGGTCGACCGGTAACTTCGGCTCTGGCCCCGGTGTGGGTGCATGCGGGGCGCCCCGCTCCGCTCCCGCTACGCCGCTGCAGCTCGAACCACCCCGAAATGTCAAACAGGACAAGTGAGTGTATTTTCCTGCATCGTTAATTCACGTTCTACTGTCGCTAAATTAGAACATTTGCTGGCTAACGTATTATATTATATATATTATAACGTATACGTACATCGGTGATTTTGCATTGATTAACCAAAGCGATTAAGCATATTATCGGTTATTTATCATAACTCGTGTCCTCTAAAGAAACTATCTCCAAGAAATAATTTTTTTCTCAGGTTAAGTGCCTAAAAGCAAAAGTAAGAATACCCAATTAATGTCACTTTATAACCAAATTAAAAGCTTAGTTATCCCTGAAAGCTATAATAATTCTGTTCTCAGAATAGTAACTTCATCTGTCATCTAATAAATCAATCGCTGAACCGTATTATGTTTTGTATAAATTAGGTTAGGATGCTACTTATACGACAGCCGCGCAATCGCGGCACGTCGATCGATGTCGTCAATTCAATCAATTGACCATCAATCGATTTTAAGTAATATGATAGATTCGTCCATCAAAGACATCAATCGATTCTCAGAATAACGATTACAAAAGTTCAAGCCAGTAAATCGCCAGAAAGAAATTGCTCATATTAATTGAGAAAAGCAAATTTTATGTAATTTTTTCAATGCAACAGTCTAGGAAATACCAGTATTTAACAATGTCTGTTTTCAAATAATTTCCGCATGCAGTGCTGAAGGAAAAGCCATTATTTGAAGTATATATCTATCTCATTATTAGATGGATACGACAATACTTTCTAATTATTATACATTAATAATTAAATTAAAATGAATTAAATTGAAATAAAAAGTATTTTAAGTAGGACCTACGTATTATTTTATTAGCTATTGTTTGGCGACTTCATGTTAATGACAGGTCTATTGTTTTGAGAACCAACATATTTATCATGAAATTCAAAAAACTATTTTATTTTGTAACGTTATTGGTTGAGTGGTTGGGTAGATTTTAAGGATTTTAGGCTACAACAATTTTTTCAATGACATTATGGTAATAATCAACTTTATTTAAAATCCAGAAGGCTGTAAATAGCTTGACCGACAACGCATAGTATTGGTTGTACAAGAGCACGTAGTTAATGTTAATGTCTATAGATGGAGCTTACGTGGAAAGTGGACGCTATAAAAATTTCTTTGGAATAATAAATATATATAGTACTATATATGGATGCAATTGTATCTCCATTGGTACAGCAAGCCTATCCTGATTATTAAACTGGCCAAGTGCGAGTCGGACTCGCACACGAAGGGTTCTGTACCACCGTACAATATAAAATATATGTATATTATACGGTCGAATTGAGAAACCTCCTCCTTTTTTTGAAGTCGTTTAAAAAGCACACGTTTCTTGTACTTTATAAAGTGACCATAGTAGTACATACTCCATGAAAATTTCAAGTGTAATCAACGCCCTCATAACTACAAATCACCGAAAATGTCGAATAAAACACGTTTCTTATATGAGAATCCCCTTTAATTTTTAATTTAATTTTAATTTTTAATATTTGTTGTTATAGCGGCCATACACACTCTGTCGAAATTTCAGGTTTCTGTTTATTACGGTTTAGATGATGCTCTGTGACATACGAACGGACGGACAGCGGAGCCTATTAGTAATAGAGTTGCTGGGATCGGTTCACTCCAATGATTTGCCCACACATTTAACTACTGAAATAAAAGTCAACAGAGAAGGATTATTATGACCTAAATTGTTTTTAACATTCTATTATGTACCAAACCTATATAGTTGAGACTTATTAGAAGAGTGGCTGACCATTTAGCGTTGGTTTTAATGGTTTTGAGTTTGAAGGCTATCAAAAATGTGTTAGTAGCAGGTATGTATCACTGATATTTAATTTAGTTTTTTTTTGTATTTCCACATTTTGGAGATTCCAAAAGTTTAATCTCATCACCTCTCTTTTATTATTAATACTCTTAGGGTGGTAGTTCTGAAAAGCCAACCCTATAATAATCATAAAATCATGCATATTCATTTATGGTCCTTAAATGTTATATATTCATAATTAAATATTTATAAAATATATTAAAAATAAATTCTTTTTCGACTTAGTGAGTTAAGCCGCGTTTTTTACTAGTGTTTTGGTCTTAACCACGTGTTCCATACATTTATTCAGATTCGTAATTCAAATCACTTTCCTCTCTAGGGAGCAAGAACACATTTTGCTACCGCTCCGCAGAGTTTCACTACACTTTTCGATATGCATAATGAAAATGAATTTAATAGATAGCGTGCACCCTACCTAATTTAACTTGTAAATAAATTTGTTGTACATAATTGCACCTTGTGTAATTCAGCTTGTAAATATTACATCCGGTGTTCGCAGATTAAATTAGATTAAATCTATCTTATCAAAATAACGTATCAATACATCCGGTATCGATAGATTACATTAAATACAGTCCATATTGGCATTGGTAAAATATGAATTTCACATGGCGATAACGCCTATAAATTATATCACTTGAATAAAACTATATACTCAAAATCATTATGGTAAGAATGAATATAAATAATATTTTAATTATATATATATAATTTAAATAATAAGAAATTAATAATAATTGAATAATCTTATAAAATTCAATTGGAAATAAAACCTAACACTAAAAGAAACAGATACTTATCAGATTATTTTAATTTTCTTAAAAGTAATTTATTAGTCGTAATAAACCAAAACTTGATACAAAAATTTGTACTTAAAAATTGAATACTTTTAACTTCAAAAATACATATTTTAAAGTGGTCGTCGTCAGGAATAATTACAAAAAAAATGAAAATTTAGATTTTGAGATAACTAAGATAGGAGCTTCTTGTACATCATCATCATCAGCCCATTTTTACCCCACGGCAGGGGCTTAGGCCTCCCCCAGGGTGAGGCTTGGAGCTTAAATCCACCACGCTGCTCCACTGCGGGTTGGGGACTGTAACGACCGCCATCTATTGACAGCGTCCGGGACCGACTGTTTAACGTGCCCTCCGAAGCACGGTGTCAGCGATATTGTGTACTTAAGTCAGAGAAACTCATTGGTACACGCCCGGATTCGAATCATGGCCCTACGGGGCCTTGTAAATTTGAGACAGGTTCGTTGCGCTTTGGGCTATCACCACACATATAAGACATCCTTGTACATATAAGTCGGTTACTACGAGCCTTAACAGCATCATTATAAGTTCGTTTTAATACCGTTCTAAACGTATTCTTAACGTTGGGTTTATCGTATGAACTGGTTGTTTTCGGTTCGGAAATCGTGTGTTATGACAGATTTCGTACAATAGTCTCCTCTGCCTTCATCGTCTCGTAGTGTACTATATTCATATGTATCGTGTCGCATGGCCTTTGAAATTTTATTTATAACCTGACATGTGTGATGAAGACTACAATGTTATTTGTCGTCGTTACGCCATTAACCATTGAATAAGTACGGTCGGACAGTTATCACTTCTATTTTGGTTTCTAGTCTTAAAACACTTTGACCCCAACTACGAGGACAGTTTCCACAAACCTGTCTTCATATCGCTCACATTTTCACACTTACTTAAGCATTCTAAACGATTTTGTAGTTCGAACTGAAACTCTGCGAGTTTTGTATGTTTACATCATAGAGTAAATTAATTTGACAGCGGCAGACAAGATCGTTCCCGATTTACCTACCTTAAAATGTAATACGCTTCTTACATACGCCTGAATATTTACCGTTTTGTCGTCATAATGCGCCTATTTTATTTTTCGTGGTACAGTTACGTCGTGGGCTAATGCAAGTCCAATTCCTGTGAGGAAGAGATTTGTTTTGAATTATTGAATTTTATTTACTCCGAATCTATTTTCCTCTTGGCTCGAAAAGTATGAAAGTCTAAAATACGTCCCAAGCGAAACTGGGGACATACATAAATCTATATATATTAATAAAATTGAAGTGTCTGTCTGTCTGTCTGTTCCGGCTAATCTCCGAAACGGCTGAACCGATTTCAATGAAACTTTGCAGACGTGCAGAGGGCATTACCGCGGGTAACATAGAGTACTTTTTATCTGTTTGTCTGTCTGTTTGAGCTGATCTCAGAAACGGCTAAACCAATTTCATTGAAACTTGGCAGACGTGCAGAGGGTGTTATCATGGGTGACATAGGCTGCTCTTTGTTTTTCTGTCTGTCCGTCTGTCTGTCTGTTCGAGCTGATCTCCGAAACGACTGTACCGATTTCAATGAAACTTCGCAGACGTGTAGAGGGCATTATCGAGGGTGACAAAGGCTATTTTTTGTCAATCTCAGACTTATCGTGTTGGTACTCAAACTTGATGTTTTGACGAAATCTATGTGACCACGTGACCAAATTTTTAAATGCTTATATTTTCGAAACTATCAATCGCAGACCTACCGTGTTGGTACTCAAACTTGATGTTTTGACGAAATCTATGTGACCAAGTCATATTACCTAATTTCATAAAAATTTCATAAGATTTCTTAGGCAGTTAAATTTCAGAACGTTCTAGAAAATGTTACTATGTTCTAGAGCGTCGCGTTCCTTTAACTGTCTCAGTACATCTGTGCTCGACGCGAGCGAAGCCCGCGGGCGGAAAGCTAGTATCAAATAAAATTGAACGATACAAAAATGATGAACTATAGGCGCTTGAATCGATTATTATAGACCGCGTAATATAGGTAATACAAAATGTATCATCATAACGCTGCTGATTACATATCAGTAGGTACGTTTTGTATATAATAAGTGAAATGCCTACGCTTTCGGTAAAATGATTCATTTTGTGTTGACCTCGACTGGATGAGCTCCTGTGTTTGTTGAAACGCTCTGAATTGTTTTTATAGTTTAAGTTCGTAATTTTAGGGGAGGGACATATTTATGTAGGTAGTGGCTGCGTGTGCTAGTTTAATTCTGATTGAGTGTAAGCTATGAAGATGATTGAAGACACGACAGTGTGAGTTTTTTGTTATAAATAATTAATTTTTTTATAAATGAATGTATAACCACATTCTAAAATTTCCTAAATCCGAGACAAAAATATTTACGTATGCGAAATATTTTTACTTATATTCGTTGTGAGAGTATTTATTTTTGAGACACGTGTCTCTGAATGGCACCTCTAACCTACTCGATTCTCTGTGGTTTTAGTTTAACAGATTAAAAAATACGTTTCTCGTTTTTTTTGGAAAATTGTTGGGACATGAGATATTGCTCAAAATTTTTCAAGTTTCATCCACGCCAGAGAAAATCTAGCCATTGAAGTTTTACTATGCCATATAAAATATACTTATTCATACATTTCAATACGCATCAGTGTGGCGGCTTTGTAGGGTATTTTGAATGTGCCAACATTGACCGGTGACACAATTTTTTATTCCGTTAATTTACGATTGGGTAAACAATAAAATTATATAGTGATAAGTAAGTACCTACATATTTTGAGTTTTTATATTTTAGGTATGATTCTGTATGGTATGATACTTTAATGGTTATTTAAAAACCCTGAGAAAAGTGTTCATAATAAGTCAAGCAATGGATGACCCCCATAATAATAAACGAGGAATACGACGAAAAAAAAAATATGCGTCACCGGAAATTATGGTTCCTGTAACGTAATTATGAAGACACGTAGTTTTTCTTCATCGGTTTCCTCGTATTCATGATGATCTCGATTATCAATTGCTCTACTGATGATGAACCATCACATGTTTTGAAGAAAAAATATAAGCGAGCGAAATTTCCACGGCTGCGGAGACCTTTTTGTTCGTGGTTTTACTTTTTATTTTAATTCTATTTTTGTTTTTCACTTTATTTTATTTTTCTGTTTGACCTGTATGTACCGTATAGCCGTGAATAAATGGTATTTCTTTCTTCTTTCTTTCTTTCTTTCAAATATGCGACACTAGTTGCATGCGAGTAAGTGCGGTGAAAGGGTCGCCCTCCTCTTCCCTTCCCCAAAGGAAGCATGGTCCATTGCTGCATGAGTTGATAAGCGGCTCTCTCCTTTGAAACTACGCCATGTATACAACGCTAGTGATGTCAAGTAATTGCTAGATTCAGCTCAGTTCATCGCACTGAAGATCGGAAACAAAGCGTTTACTGAAAATAATAATAAAGTTACCATCACCTGGTACTCATTGCAAAGTATTTAGTAGAGTTCATATAAATTAAACAAAAAAAAAACAAAATAAAGTTAAAAATTAAAGAGGATCCCCGTACAAGAAACGTGGTTTTTTTTAATATTGTACCGTAGTACGGAACCCTTTGTGCGCGAATCCGACTCGCACTTGGCCGGTTTTTTTTAATTAAAATTAATATTGTATCGGACCTCTAACAACCGGTGTTGCCAGGTACACTGCCACCCGGCGCGCCGACTACACTTAACTACACGGAAGTGTAGTTCCGATGACGCAGCGTTAGCGTAGTTTGTGTTCTAGTAGTTCTGGTAGTTCTCATATTGAAATTGACATATTATTATGACGACCGCTTAGCCTAGTGGGTAGCGACCCTGCCTACGAAGCTGGAGGTCCCGGGTTCGAATCCCAGGTCGGGTCAGTATTTATATGATGAATATTGATACTGGTACCGGGTCTTGGTTGTTATATGTATGTGATGTCTTCGCTTGGTACCCAAAACACAAGCTAATGCTTAGTTTGGGGCGTAGACGTTGTTGTGATATATACGATGTGTTGTGATATATATTATTCCTACTTCTTTCTAAATTTCTCTACTTTCTAATACGTAGCGTTAGCGGTACTACTTTGACTATTGAAGTGAACACAGTAGGTAATTAAACACCTATTCCCCACATAAACGAAACGTATATTAATTTAAATTGTAATTTTCATTCAACAGATCGTGTCAAACTTTATGTCGGATCTGAATACAACGCAAATGTGGGCTTGCACAGGTTCAGTCATACACCCCTCGCTCCACCGCGTCCCGCCGACACTTAAACTGATTATTTGCGACACGACTTATGCTTACTTTCGGATCCGCCATAAAGTTTGATTGTAACTGTACCTACTCTGAAAAGTGTTATCACTGACACGTGAAGCGGGAGCTGAAATGAGTTTTTGCTCCTTAGGGAGGAAATGTATGAAGTTTGAACTGGCTACAATAATACTAGTCAAAATCATGGTTTTCGATTATGATTTCATAATAGTATTTATTCTTAATACATTGAATGATTTTTTCCTCACTCGCTGAATTTTCCTAGGCTTTCATGATACGTAGACTCCATTTTTGAAAAGAAAATATTACAGATAGATAAAATTTTCACATTAATATGTTTTCCCCAAAGAAATATGGATATGTGATTACTAAGTCGAACATAAACACTATGGATTAGAACGGTGTGACCGCGGGTTTAGCGGGGAGTATAACCCGTCGGTGGCCGCCGACTGACACGGTAATTCGATTACTTGTGGTGTGATATCGCAATACTCAGTCTCAGGAGATTTTTTCATGAGCCAATTTTAGTATTAATATTGAAACGAAAATAAAAATAAGTACCTATTTCATTATTTTCACTAAATCTAATATATAAAATTCTCGTGTCACAGTTTTCGTTGCCATACTCCCCCGAAACGGCTTGACCGATTTCGATGAAATTTTTTGTGCTTATCTGGTATCTATGAGAATCGGCCAACATCTATTTTTCATCCCCCTAAATGTTAAGGGTAGTCCACCCCTAAATTTTATTTTTTATTTTTTAGACAAAATTTTTAATTTCTATTTTTTTATGATACAACATACAAAAATACATATAATCCTCAATTTTCACCCTTCTACGATTAACCCTTATTTTTAAATAGCCATTTTAGCAATTTAATTTTTCGTTGCCATACTCCTCCGAAACGGCTTGACCGATTTCGATGAAATTTTTTGTGCTTATCTGGTATCTATGATAATCGGCCAACATCTATTTTTCATCCCCCTAAATGTTAAGGGTAGTCCACCCCTAAATTTTTTTTTTATTTTTTAGACAAAATTTTTAATTTCTATTTTTTTATGATACAACATACAAAAATACATATAATCCTCAATTTTCACCCTTCTACGATTAACCCTTATTTTTAAATAGCCATTTTAGCAATTTAATTTTTCGTTGCCATACTCCTCCGAAACGGCTTGACCGATTTCGATGAAATTTTTTGTGCTTATCTGGTATCTACGAGAATCGGCCAACATCTATTTTTCATCCCCCTAAATGTTAGGGGTAGTCCACCCCTAAATTTTTATTTTTTTTTTTTAGACAAAATTTTTAATTTCTATTTTTTTATGATACAACATACAAAAATACATATAATCCTCAATTTTCACCCTTCTACGATTAACCCTTATTTTTTAATAGCCATTTTAGCAATTTAATTTTTCGTTGCCATACTCCTCCGAAACGGCTTGACCGATTTCGATAAAAATTTTTGTGCTTATCCGGTATCTATGAGAATCGGCCAACATCTATTTTTCATCCCCCTAAATGTTAGGGGTAGTCCACCCCTAATTTTTTTTTTTAGACAAAATTTTTAATTTCTATTTTTTTATGATACAACATACAAAAATACATACAATCCTCAATTTTCATTCTTCTACGATCAACCCTTATTTTTTAATAGCTATTTTAGTAATTTAAGAATTGCTTATATAAATATTTATGAGTTATGACTGAAATAAAAAAAGTTATTCTTGATGGGAATGGAAACAAAAAGGAAATGAGACCAGGGCCAGGAACGGAAACGATAAAATATTTATGCGATGGGAACGAAAACGGGAAAGGAAGAACGTGAATGACATAAGACTGAGATAAAAACGTGAATCTTATGATGAACGAATACCACCCGTGCAAAGCCGGGACGGGCCGCTAGTATAATATAAAAATTTTGTGGGTCAAGAATAATCTCCTGGTATTTGATAATAATTTAATAAAAAAGTGACACAGTTAAATAATGTTTATTAACCTTACATTAATATTACTATAATACCTGCACTGAAACATAAAATTTTACATCAATTTAATTGACTTCATTGCATTGTCATAATGTTTTAGTTGACATAATTATGTAAGCTACTCAGCAGAATCGTTCGAAACAGATTATGGTTATGACAGCGTTTGTTTGTGACGGGTTACGACTGCTAAGGATAAATTATTTCTTTTATCAAATTTAAAAAAATATACATATTTGTGCTAAATATTTCTCTTTTTATATAAAACATCACTGGCTGGCAAGATAGATTTGATTTAATGGCTCAATTTGCATCAATCGTTTTATTCTGTTTTAGTTTATGTCGGTTCGTTGTTGAAGACGTAAATGTTTCATTTGGATAAAAGTTAACTTCCGTCTAAAGCGTAAAACTGATTTTAGAATTTTTCATATCTACACTGATAAACTTCATCAAATACGGAAAAACTACTGCCATGGCTAGCGAGCGCCTCGGGTTTTATTTGCTTTAAAATAATTACTATGGTTGCACGCTGTCAAAAAATTTAAAAACTATGCAAGCCATGTCCCAATTTTTTTTACAACTACTCTGTTAAATTGTAACTAAAAAATATTATCAACAATTTTGTATCATGAGTTTATGCTTGTAATTTACTTTTAACTAAATTGTAATTAAATTTACATAGATTTGAGCTAAATATTAACTACAATCACAGACAAGTCAACCTTTAGACCACGCTCTAACAGGGAGTAGCATTCGCCAAGGCTATGTAGTGACACTACATAACTACATCACTAGTGAGCCGTCAGTTGGAAGCACGTTGGAAGCCATTAAATTGTCAATTTTGAACGAGCCAATGAAAACTAGCCGACCTCTCCCCGCAACCCGCCACTTTTTGGCGATTTCGTTTTCGTACTGACGTTTATCAAAGCGTGGTCTAAAGGTTGACTTGTCTGTGACTACAATCAATGATAAAAAATACTGGCTGGTAGAATGATACAAAAAAAAAACAAAAAAGGCGATAAACCAGCAGTTCTATCTTCAGTTGTTTTGTCGAGTGTTATTTGTTGACGTATACTGATATAATCTACTATGAAATTTTTTAAACAGATAAATGATTTTCTTCAATATGAATTAATTTATTCTCAAGGATAGGGTTACACGGACAATTCGACCTGTCCCACTTTTTCTGTCCCACGTTTACTGCTCAACCAGCAGAGTTACTACTACTTAAATTCTTTGTGTAAAAATATATTTGAAAAGATTATTTTTTTGTCTCTGTTTGTTAGTTTTCCAATTACCTATAAATCCACAAGTGTAGCTAAATTTATAACTTTTTACCACTTTGGTAGTCAGTTTTGATGTCACAAAACTAACAAATACGATATAAACATAATGTATACGTATAAAATCCATTTATATCGGCCGTATCTTTAAATCTAATATTTGTGTGCGTTAATTTATTTATCATTACAATTATTTATGAATTCGCCACGATTTTGTTAGAATTTTTTTAATCGCAATCAGTCGTTTGTCTCTTGCCGTAGATATCGAACGTAACGTGATTTCCTACAAACCTTGATTACCCTTTTTTATTGTGGTTTAATAATAATAAATATGTTTTACTAGTTATTTCAAGAGTGTTGTGAAGTGTGCTGAACTATGACTTCGGAGACTGACGAACAGACCGCTTATCGGATAGTGCGTGTCATAAATTTTGTATATAGCGGATTAAGGTGAGAGAGAAGGTTGAATATATTCGTTCTGATAGCCTTTAACGATTACAGCGATAATAGCATAGCTTTTTACATACCAAATGATTTTTTTATCACCAGCCAAATTTATTCTAGGCTATAGGTAGCATCTAAAGACTCCATTTTTTTTCACAAAAAAATATTTTTATCGAAAGAATTATCGATACAGCGTGTAATACGACAAATTTGTCGCGCTATACCTATGTCAATATTTTTGTATTGAGTGACACTAAAAGAAAAAACTCTTTATTTTCATTAAAGATTATATTACAATTTCAGTACCAATGTATAGCAATATCATAATATTTTATTCTGTATTGATAACTAACTATACACATTTGTACGATGACGTGAAGTTGTACGATGACATGTACTTCTTCTACAATTTTCCTTTTGATTAGGTACTGCAAAATGGCAAAAGTTGCCGGATTTCATATTATACGAATCGTTTTGTTCGTAAAGCAAAAATATATATTTTAAAGTCGTTTCTATCGTATAATTATTTACGTTCTTTACTTCTATTTGCAATCCATAGAATCGATGTAGGCTACGTACCGAGAACTGTGTATAGATGTTATTTAAACAGGAAAGCTTTAAAAACTTTTCTAGGTATTAGCTATTATTCATAAACTCCATAAAAAAAAGGAAAATTTTCACATTGATGTATTTTTATTTGGTTTATGCTCTATCTTAAAAACGATATATGCAAGCGTCAAACTTAAAGTTATTATATTGCAAAGTTTAAACTAAAACCACAAATAATTTAAAAAAAAAACTGACAAATCAATCACTACATATTATAAAATAAAGTCCCCCGCCGCGTCTATTTGTCTGTCTGTCTATCTGAACGCGATAAACTCGAAAACTACCGAACGGATTGGCATATTATTGACACCAATGGACAGAGTGATTCAAGAATCACGTTATAATTTATTAATGTTTTGTGCAAATTTGTTGAATTATGACAATTATTGTTGAAGAAGTCGGAAAAAAATCAAATCGACTGGGAGTTTTCATCCAAAACGCTGCCTAATCCCTTTAAGATATAACAAAACAATGTATGGAGGGACTGTTCTTTTTTCATGGGAATAAAGAATAGTCCGCAACGGCATATGTCTGTCTTTTACGGATAGCTTACTGTACCTATTTTCATGTATAAAAAAATTGTTTTATCTGGTGTGGTAATTGGAAAGCAATTTATATGGATACGATATTGATCCTTATCAAATTAAATACGTTATTTACCTTCAACATTTTATGCACATTACGATTGCCCTTTACACTATACAATTTAAATTAAAATCTTAAGAGATATAGCGAAATAAAACTATCGTGGGACAAACGGCCGAGCGGCAATGTCAGGTGGGCGCTTGATGTAAAAGTTAGACAGAAGTTATCAATGTTGTCTACAAAGAAATATTTGATTTGTTTATATGTCCATATTCTTCACTTTTTCAAATATTTACAGATTTGGAAATAACTTACGTTAAAAATATTAAAAGTAGGATAAAGATATATTACATTTAAATGTAATCCAAATGTTCGACCAACAGCTCGCTGGTTAGACGCAACAAACAGATACAACACTACAAAAATAACAAACACTACGGCATACATTGCTCTACCCGTGCG
Source organism: Luffia ferchaultella (assembly GCA_949709985.1). NCBI lineage: Eukaryota > Metazoa > Arthropoda > Insecta > Lepidoptera > Psychidae > Luffia > Luffia ferchaultella. The sequence goes on from OX453254.1 coordinate 7,157,332, forward strand.
AAGCCGGGGCGGGTCGCTAGTTGTGAATAAAATAAAACCCATTCTTTTTTTTGGTAAATAGATACTATAACTACACAAATATATTTATTGTATGGTTGTACGGAACCTTCCGTGCGTGAGTTAAACTCGCACTTGGTACGAAAATATTTTTGGTCAAATTCACTTTTTGAACTTTGAATTTCCATGCCAGGTTTCATCAGCTTTATACATCAAACGATATCTGCGATAAAATATGTTGTGACCAGCCGATAAACAATACACCGAATTGATAAGAATAAATTAAGTATAATAATAATAACTGGAACATCCCACACAATGCCATCTAGCCCTAAAGTACGTAAATATTGTGCTTGTTTTATGGGTACTAGACAACAGTTATTGTATTACATTATATTGAATTGTATTTTGTGCTGGGAAATCACTTTTCATTTTCTAGTAGGTATACTCAATCCTAAGTTATTATATGTAAAAAGAGATAATAATACATGGGACATCCCACACAGCACTATCAACTCCCAAAGTAAGCAAGTATTATGCTTGTGTTATGGGTTACTAGACAACTGATATACATACTTAAATATTCTTTATAATATATACATTACATATACAAGATGACATTTTAATAACCAGCCAAATTTTTTCTGGATGTTAGGTATCACCAATAGACCTCATTACGTTAATAAAAATATAGGTCAAATATTCATAATCGATATTGTATCCTAAATATTTTTTAACAAAATTTGGCTACCTTCTACTTACATAGGCGAAAGGGCGGGGCATGAGGCGTGTGGCGGAGGCGCGTGCATGTACACTAGCGCCCTCGTGAATGGTGCCTAGTATTTTGGTAGTTTTGGAAAAGGTTTAGGTAGTCTTAACTGAATATTTTCCTATTGAACGATACTAAAAAGGAACAATACGGCCAACGGATTTTTATTAAAGGTCATTATATTAAAATTTGGCTGGTGATTAAAAGCTCAACCTGTATAGTAGATTACTGCCGCGGCCAGCAAGTGCAACATAACCGGACGATCGTGAGTATGTGGGCCGAGGCACAGCCTAGGCACGCATCACAGAGTCCGGTTATGCACAGTTGTGGCCAAGACTTGTATAGTAGACTTGTATAGCATCTTTTCTCAAAGATGCGTGTAAATTAATAAAATTTTCATATGTTTTCATGTATATTTTCTTCGATTGCGGTGGTAAATAATGTTCAATAATAGCTTTTGCAACTTCTTGTATTTCAGATGATTTTAAAAGGTCTTCATCACTCGTAGAACTCATTATGAATAATTATAGTAGGTAAAGTTAACATGAACTAATTATATTGACAACTGTATTATAATAAAATTAAAATAGTTTAGGTAATTATGCGGCTTATTCGCCGCGTTCTAATGTCGATTTCTTTTTTTTTTACTTTTTTAAATTCGTTTAATGGCGCATATTTTTTGTCGTGCCAGTGCGAATTTTAATTAAAACATATATAAGTTATCTCTTTAGTTGTCAATGTTCGGGTTTAAAAGAGTTTGTTCCGTTTTCAAATCACATATTCGACCGCTCGAGCACGCCTGCTAAAAAAATGCGGGACGCTTTCTGGTCGGGACTGCAAGTATGATTTATCCCAAAGAAAGTTGTGTAAGATATGGTCGTCTATCGTAGCATCTTTGAGAAGTAGATATTTTACCCCCAGACATGGAACGAACACACATGTCCATGCATACAAATATTAGTCCCGGGCGGGATTCGAACCTACGACCCTTTAGCTCTACAGTTAGAGCTTCTAACCACTTGGCCAATCGGTCAGTCAAGTTAGTATAAGTAAGTAGGTAAATATAATAGATACTAAATCGATTTTTCAATTCAACAGCTTGGTATACGGTTCGTTTATACTCTAAAGAGTTAAAAAATAATATGATTGATTTTGATAGTTGTACGCATATGGAACGTTAATAAAGATAAGATAAAACTAAAAAGATTAGATGTAAAATTATGACGAACGACCAAGAAAAATTATACAAATCTATACAAAGATGGATAGACGCAGAAACTATAGACTTTGAAAGGGTTTTGTGTTTTATCGTGCCGAAATATTTAACCTTAAACAGTAAATAAGCGGAGCTGAGGGCCAAGTGCGAGTTTTTTTTACTATTAACTGTGTCGTATGCGTTTTCAGTAATTTGTATGGAAACTCGTTGTTACCTAAAACGACCGCTAGATGTGCTGTACGAGTTTCCATACAAATTATAAAAAACGCAAACTACACAGTTAATAGTAAAAACTCACACTTGGCCCTCTGTGGAAGTTTACCGCCGCGTCGTAACATTGTATGCGCAATATTCAGATTAAGTAATCAATGTTTACAAAATTGTGAATAAACTGAGATAGGAGACTGACCCAATTAAAAAATATCGTTATTGTGTTTATTCTAGGTTCAATGTTCTTTGTCTTTCTTTCATTATGTAAACAAGGATGAGAATTGTTATTCGTTATTCAGTTATATTAGAATTAGGTAAGGTTACCTTAACCCAACCCGCAGTGGAGCAGCGTGGTGGACTTAAGCTCCAAGCCCCCCTCCTCACCCTGGAGGAGGCCGAAGCCCCTGCAGTGGGGTAAAAATGGGCTGATGATGAAGGTTACCTTAATCTGTTCCTGACTATGGTCAATTGAAACTCTATGTCTATTGTCTAATCATATATTGATTGGATAAATATAAAATCTTTATACAATTAAATAATTTTACTGAACCCGCAATAACAATATGTAGGTTCCGTAAATAGAAGGTAGGTATAAAGTTTCAATGTGTGCCATTCGTATCACACTCCGTAAGTAGAGATGGAAAAATCGATACGTATGTAAAGTGTCTGCTCTTCTGGTGGAGAAATTAAAAAAAAACCCGGCGAAGTGCTAATTGAACTACCATACGAAGGGTTCCGTACCACCACATAATATAAAAAAAACGAGCGCAACGTTAATCGAATTTAACCATGAATCGTATTGTAAATTAAGAATTATTTTATAAATATATTTCATTTTTATGTCCTTAGTTATTTAGAAAACGCTCGATCTCTGGCTAATCCGAAAATACTAATAGGAATGCACTAATAGCTAAAGACAATTTTTATTACTTATTTTATTACAGTGAACCTTTGACTTTTGGTATCTATTGTGAACAGAATAAGCTCTGCAAAGGAAAGCGTAAATTTACAGTACCTAGTAATACAGTGTAGTTTTTATCATAAAATGTTTTTTTTATTTTTAATTATCTTTTACAATAACATAAAGACAAAATGCATTTAGTTTTCGCTTATTGGCTGAACGCTATCTGTCATTTTCTATGGAATTTCTATAAAATTTTTACAAAATTTACTTAAAATAAAATAAAAGTACATTTTATAAGTTAATCTATTACTCGTTAAATAATAGAGTCTAATTAGCTGTGATAGTTTTCCTTTTAGCTACGTTATATATACTCCTGTCATAAATTTTTTCCATATATCTAAAAACAACGGTTTTGGGGAAGGGGGGGGGGGGGGACATGACTCTCAACAACTCGTCGACTCGGAGCAACAAAGTTCTATGTCCTGAGAGTGTAGTTTTACAGGAGAGTAAATTTGAACTTCAGAATGCAAAAATTAACTTATATTTCGTAATTTTTTGACTATAAGTATTTTAAATGTCATAAGTGATATTAAAATGTTTTCATAAGATGGATACTAAGCCAATTCAATGTTTTTTAATGTAATTTCGATATCATATAAAACCTTGTCATCTTAAACTATTCAGTAAAAGTACATTTCAACAGGGTTCTATATGATGTAGGACCTTTGCTGCAGTTATGGGACTGTTAATAGGACCTTGTTCCGTTTACTTTACACAGTTCTAATTTTAAATCAATGATAGGCAGATATGCTATTTTGATTACAATTCAACTAAAAGTAATAAATAATATTTTCAATCATTTAATCTTGGAATTATTTAATAAACATACACATGTTTAGTGGCGACTAAACAATGCGTTATAGTATTCCCTGTTCATCGGTGGCATCCATTTTAACATAGATATTTAATAGCATTTACTTTATGTTCTCCTCCGTTTTGCTGACGATATAGTCATCATGGCAGAGTCGCTGGAGGAGCTCAGCGGAATGGTTAACGGCCTCAATGTCGCCTCTCGGCGGGTGGGGCTCGGGATGAACTTGGACAAGACGAAAGTCATGTTCAACGAACATATTCTCCCGAGACCGGTAACCGTAGATGGTGCGACTCTAGAAGTTGTGCAAGACTATGTCTATTTAGGACAGACTGTCCAGTTAGACAAACACAACTTCAACAAAGAGGCCGACCGAAGAATTCAGCTGGGCTGGGCTGCTTTCGGGAAGCTTCGTCATCTGTTCTCGTCGCCACTACCACAATGTTTGAAGACCAAGGTCTTCAACCAATGCGTCCTACCTACAATGACGTACGGTGCCGAAACGTGGACTCTCACGGCAGGACTGATCCATAAATTCAAAGTCGCTCAGCGTGCTATGGAGCGGGCTATGCTCGGTGTTTCTTTGATGGATAAAATCAGAAAAACTGAAATCCGTCAAAGAACTAAAGTTGTCGACATATCCGAAGCGATCAGCAGACTGAAGTGGCTATGGGCCGGTCATATTTGCCGTAGAACTGATAGCCGATGGGGTAGACGAGTTCTCGAATGGAGGCCACGTACCGGAAAGCGAAGCGTTGGACGCCCCCCGGCTAGGTGGACAGATGACTTGAAGCGCCATACCGGGGGTAGTTGGATGCGAAAGGCGGAGGACCGTGTGTGGTGGCGAGCCTTGGGAGAGGCCTATATCCTGCAGTGGAGAGACACGGGCTGATGATGATGATGATGACTTTATGTTCTGGTAAACCTTTACCAGCATGCCGTATAAGTTCAGGAGTTGGCATGTTTCTAGGAAACCGTATGTTACGGCAATTATTTTTACCTCTGCATGGTTTATTATTATAACTCAGATATTAACACCGCTCCATTCGGATTGCAAATAACTTTCTTTGTAACACACATAAAAGTAGTTTTGTGTGAATTTTAATGATGTTACTTTTGTGTATGGCACCTCATCTATACTAATATTATAAAGCTGAAGATTTATCGAGAAAGGCTATAGGCTATTATCACGCTACGACCAATAGGAGCGGAGCAACAATGAAAAATCTTGCAAAAATGGGAAAAATCATTCTTTTTGAGAGTTTTCGTTAAGCGCGCTGCGTAAACGGTTGATATTAAGCAAAAATCATGTATTACGGAATCGTTCCCCTTTAAAAGTTCTAACCAAAAGTCCGCAACAGCGTATGTGTATCTTTTGAGGTTGCCTTACTATAACCTTTTTTATGGCAATCAAATTTGTTGCTAGACGCTCCAGAATTTCTTTGTTTGGATGATGACGATGATACCATAGTGTAAGTATACTATATGGTTGAACTAGCGACCCACCCCGACTTCGCACGGGTACAATGTACTAATGCGTGGAACGGGAAGAGGAACGTTTCCGTAGTCTACTCGGGCGAAGCCGAGTACGACCGCTAATCATAATTAAAACTTTTAGTACACTTAGAAAAATCTTTAAAGTTTTGTTCTGTTAATTGAATTATTCGGTATGGATTTTTCTTATTGGTGTTCTTTAGCAGCCTCATGAGTGATACGGGAAATAATACTCAGATACAGACGACATCCTCCCATTACATGAGTGAACACAATCGACCTCTTAGATTTCAGAATATCCGTGCGGTACGTAAGGGTAACATGGTTCTATGTGGCATAGGCATGACAGATAGGACTGCGTTGCCCTGTCATTTAGTGAAAATGTACATAGAACTTTGTTTTCCTGTCATTTATATGACTTGTATCCAATGTTACACTAACTTTCAAATACACATAGAACCGTCATAAAAAGCTCTACATATCTACAAAAAAAAATTAAAATCATTGAAAATGCTCGATAGAACCTTGTTGCTCCGAGCCGACGAACTGTTGACTTAAACAAAAAAAAATTGTTTGAAACCTTGATGTATTTTTTAAGACCTATCGTTTGACACCTCTCGCGTTAATATACGATGATTTTTTTTTTCGTACATCAGTTACATGTATGGCGACACATCTGAAATTGTTCTTAATTTCACTACGTCGTTGCGGTTCATAGATTACACCTACTTTCCAAACATCTATATATTGCCAATATTGTCCTAGAACAACCACAGACAGCAGACAGACAGACGGACGGGTAGACATGGCGAAACTATAAGCGTTCCTTTTTTGTCATTTGGTTACGGAACATTAAAAAATGGTATATAATTATTGCTCTAGGTGCTTAGGTCGCTTATTGTTTTCTAAAAAAATAAATGATTCTGTTGTAATTATTTAGAAATAATTCGAGGTGGACCTATAAGTATTAAATCATCTAAGAAAAGTATTATCTTCCGGAATATTAAAATTTCACGTAATTTCAGAACTTTTAGCATGTTCTTCAAAAAATTAATTGTATAAACAAATTGGAAAAAAAATAATTGTAATCTACAAGGTGAGACGTTTGCAGAAATATATCACTTGCTACAAAAAAATCTGCACTGTTAGAATAACAACCGATAGATATACGTGCATTACACAGAATTGAATGCGTACCGTTCCCAGGACCGAGTTACGATTTTGGGCGGTGCGAATTGCGGCGCGGCGAGCGGGGCAGTTTGTTTTTCCGCTAGTAGTGGCAACGCATATGCTCGTCTAGCTGGCTCTGGATGGGCAAACGCGCGTCCATCAGTCCTTGCTGCCTGCGCGACCACCATGGTCCTTGTCCCAAAGTACGACTTGATAAGACTAACCGTTTAGAAATTTCGTCCCAGACGGAAAAACGGACAGACATATTTACGATTCTAATAGGTCGTATTCTTAAATACGTGACTTGCAATAATTTTATATGATATTTGTGCTGTTTAATTTTTTTACATTGTACGGAATTCTCGCTTGACCGATGCTACCTGCACTTGACTCGTCTATTTGACTTATTTATATTGTAATAATTGATACGTACGAAAAAATCGTTAAGGACACGTTGCCTTTTTAGATAACAGTTTATTGTAATTGATTTTTCTGAAATATGAAGGAAACCGAAGACGCGACGTCACGGAAGTCACATGGCTGCAGTGTAAACCGCGTGCGCCCGCGCCTATCTATTTGCTCGTTTGCCCAATCAAGGCAGATAACGTTGATGTTCCCGTCCTGCCCTAGATACACCCGGTGACTCGGTAGCGTCAGCAAAAAAATATCATACAATTTACGTTTGTTTATAAAATGCTTTGTCTCATATATTATAAGTAATTAAAATTTTAATATAGTCTTAACACTTCGTTCAATAACTCTTTGTTACGATTCAAAAGGCATAAGATACTTTGATTGTATCCCAATTACTCAATCCAGCATAGATTTTAGAAACAAAGTTAGACATCTATTTCAGTATTCAAAACGTCGTTTATCTTGTTTTTAAATTAGACAGTTTCGAAATATTTGACTGACCGGTTGGTCAAGTGGTTGGAGACACCAGCTGCAACACTCGCGGGTTTGATCCCCGCCCAGGAGTAATATTTTGTGTACATGAACACAACTATAATATTAATTATAAAGATATATAAGTGTACATATCAGTTGTTTAGCACCCATAGTAAAAGCTCTGCCTGGTTGGAGACTAGATGATTGTGTGGAATGTTCCAGATTTTATTAGATATTATTAGTAATTTGAGACATGCTGACATAGTGTTAAATCGAATAAATGGGATTCCGTAATAAAAATGCCCGGAAAATCAGTAATATACGGGCTTTGTCAAAAATTGTCTTATGTTATTTGTAGTAAATGCACGTAGGAAACTCCATCAAATGTAGGTTATTTAATTTCCCGAATTTTTATTTGGTGCTTCCGCACGAACTTCTTACGGCATTGGAAATGAACCTAACGAAATAAAGTAAACACACATATTTTGGATAATATATTTCGAAATAAATTTTTTTCGCAAAAAAAACACAACTGTATCTGAATAAGCTTAAAACTTCGAAATATAACATTCTATACGACATTTCAATCATCATCACCATCATCATCAGCCCATTTTTACCCCACTGCAGGGGCTTAGGCCTCCTCTAGGGATGAGGAGGGGAGCTTGGAGTTTAAGTCCACCACGCTGCTACATTGCGGGTTGGGAACTGTAACGATCGAACGACATTTCGATCAAACAAACCTAATTAGTACGAAATGTAACACCAACGCATATCCGACTTCCAACTAAGGGCACCCTTAACCACTATTTTCGGTTGTCCGATTCTAACAATTTTAGTCTCAATCGATCCCCCGTCTAATTACCCCGAGCCGTTTTTTTATTTTTTTCTTATTCGGACTTAGTTCTCGAGATATCGGGCTCCCAAAATGAAAATCGGGGAAAAAAATTGCGATTTTTTTCGTTTTTTGCCGATATTTTTTTTGTTTTTGAACTCTTTCCAAATTGTCTTTTGCCATCTTGTAGAGCTCGCCGAGCTGCGCCTTTTGACACCACGTTCATCCCGATATCTTGAAAACTCTTTGTGCAATCTGCCTGTCTCACAAAACTCCCAAATGACCCCCTATACTCCAACGAAATGAAAGTCATTTCCAATGACAAAAAAAAAACTGAATAATACACATAGTTACGCGTAATTATGAATTCGGTAAAAAAAGTTCAGCACCATTATGCTACTTTTTGCTAGTTAACTTTTTCGAGTTCAGCCATCTTTTGGTGAATCTCCTATGTTCGAAAAGTATTAATAATAATCAATAAAAATTGGGTCCCAGCGCCGATCCTTTCACTCGACGTGTCATCCGCTTGCATGCCGTGTTAAGAGGCATTAATATATGCACCATCGAACCTTTTACCAGATTCGAAACAAACTAACCATACTTTTGCGGTTGTTTACAAATAGAATGTGAATGGATGTGGCTCAGTGTCGGTCAGACTGGCGAGTTGCATTCATACTATGAGCATTGCCTGTGGTATTGCAGAATGTACTGATAGGTACTGTGATATTAGTTTTTTAGTTTCATTATTAATATTATCTGTTAAAGTTTAAGATATTTATAGTGCTGTGTTCGATTTATTCATATATCAAGATAGATGTGAATATCAATAAAAAGGAGTGTTCTTATAAAACGTGTAGATTTTATAATATTTTTTTTGTATTTTAAACAGTTTATTTTATAATATGTTTTTAATTAATATCCGGTTATGTATTTGCCGCACAAATAATATTCTCGGATCAATGAGTATAATTTATTTATATATACAGCTGTAAGTATTTTCGCTAAATGGAAAAATTCCGGAACACTATCTCGGACGGTGCACGTGTAGGTTCTATCTTATCAATGCTGTGATAAAAAAAAAATACTGGGCGTTCGATACGAACTGATCAGTAAAGAATCAATACGTCAGTAAGTTTCAATGTGCGTGCTTCACTATAATGAAAATTCAATCGTTTAAGATAATTACTGTTGTTTTTTCTAACTATTATCGATAAATAACCTGTTATCGAACAAGTGTCCACGATCGATGTATCACTCTATCGATATTTTTAAAGTCTTATAATTGTTTCGATTCAAATTTATCGTATCGAACTTAAAACGAGAACGATTCGAAACAAGGCTAAGAGATTCGAGATATCGTGAAAGTATAAAAATAAAAAAAAAAGTTTCAAAAGAAAATGGTGGACAACGCATCTTTCGAATTCTCCGATGGAGACGATTCAAATGAAGACAACAACGTCGTCGTCTTACGTGACGGACGGTGAGTGGTTATTTTAATGAATGTGTATGTATGTAAGATGCCTTATTAATTCTTGCACACCTAGAAGGTCATGGAGACAATAATTATGATACGAGTTTGAATAATCATGTCGTATAAAAACATCTCAGGTGCGATACGAAGCGTATATTTTATGTACATTAATTATTTCTATAATTTGGAATTTTTAAAGGATTACATATAAAAGTTACCATTATTTTTGTCTGTTTTAAAGCATGACAATTATTTAATATTTAAGGGGTCAATAAGTTCTAGTTATATATAATATAGAGGGGTATATAAGCAAAATATTTCCTTAAGAATTTTGGAATTAGTTACAAATTGAACCCTTCGGTAGGCTGAGACAAGAATGTACATTTTATTATTGCAAGTGATATACTATTGTGAATTAGGCTATGTTATATACATTTAAGTAGTTATAATTTATTAGGATTAAATTATGCAAGCTATATAGTGGATCTGAGATTCGGTCATCAATTTTAAATAAAACTTAGACCGAACCGTCTACGTGTTGTATATAAAGCATCAATTAGATATAATAGATTCACTTAAAACTTTAGTGTTTTTCTTTCTAAATAATAAATTTTTATGCAAAAATTCTACTCGTTCTCGGCCGCTCGTTAACATATTTGTTACGAATAATAGACATTTTCAGTTTTGAATTCGCAGAAAATGAACAAATCAAATTGGCATTTGATAAAATTGGCAAAATCTTAACAACTAAGTAATTTTGAAGAACTCGTTATTAAATTGTAAATACGAATTTAGTTTAGGCATTGATGAGTTTTTCAGAACAATTATTACCAGGATTCAATGTTATGTTGAGATATTTATTAGGAAACGAATGTCGTTTTCTGTAGATAGAGCATATTCACTTTTGGATTTTATTAACTATTGCTCAGTATGGTGTTATTCCCCGTGAAATGAATCGATTAATTATCTCTAGTCTGGTACTTACGGTAGCCTAACATTTTATTTCAATGATTGGGATAAATAGATTTTAAAAAATTTATATATATATTTGGTTCGATACAGTTGTTAATATTGCAATATTACTTTATTGATTAATGTTTGTGTATATGAGATAGTTTGCATATTCCCTGTAAAACTGGAGACATTTACTTCCATACAGATTCGGCAACTACATTGAAAACCTGTTTTACATTCAATGTATATAATAACCTACTACAGAGTGTCTATTTGCAAAATTCCCAGCAAGATAGCGACAATTTCGAAAATTTTCCTACCGTTATCGTAACTGTTTTCAACGTCAATTTCGTTTCATTGAAATGTGACGAAAATATCAGTCGTCGTCTCAATGCGTCCCACCGATATATGTTACGGCCAAGTAAACCACCTCCATACATAAATCGAGTTCATTTAATCCGGGTCGAATTCGGATAACATCGGTACATATTTCATAGAAATAACTCAATAGATCCGAACTTGAAGGTTGGAAGTGTTTTAACGTACCGAAATAAGTGTCGTTACCCTCGAACAGCCGAATTCATGTTAACGCGTACAGATTGGTGCATTTATAGTTAGTGATGTGTACGTATTTATTAGGCTTTTGCTTTCGTGGGGTGTGGAACTAGTAGTCCGCGACTACTTAAGAAGCTTACGTTTTCTAATTGTGGAACATGTACCACGCCTTCTTCATATTTCCAACCTTAATAAAATGTTCCATGATCAACATTATTCTCATAGTTTGCGAATTTTGGTAACGATATTACTAAAGTTTATTTCTAACAACAATAATAATAATATCCGGGACTTCCCACACAGCGCCGTCTAGTCCTAAAGTAAGCAAGTATTATGCTTGTGTTATGGGTCACTAGACAACTGATATATATACTTAAATATTCTTAATAATATATACATATTTTAATAATTTACACCCAGACACGGAACGAAATAAACATGTTCATGCACATCCCGGGCGGAAATCAAACCCGCAACCTTCGGCTCTGCAGTTAGGGTCTCTAACCACTATTCGGTCAGTCAATAATTTATATTAACTGTATTTAAAATGTAATGAGCTGTAACGTAACGTGTGGTAGATGACTCTTTGGCATATATATCGTGGTTACTTTTCGTACGTTCTCTATGTTGTGTATCTTGTAGATTTCAGTTCTAAGTTGTTGACTGTAAACATGATGGCGGTGCAGAATAGTTATATCTTTGAATCGAGTAGTTTGTAACTGTAGAAGATAACGATTGTTTGTTCCTTCGATTTCGTTTACAAACATATAATATTTGCCTACTTATATCCTTATATCGAAATTGACATATCCGTAGATTTTCAAATATCAATCCTTTTATCCATTTATTACTCTAGTGGGTAGCGACCCTGCCTACGAAGCTGGAGGTCCCGGGTTCGAATCCCAGGTCGGGTCAGCATTTATATGATGAATATTGATGCTGGTACCGGGTCTTGGTTGTTATATGTATGTGGTGTCTTCGTTTGTCACCCAGAACACAAGCTAATGCTTAGTTTGGGGCCTAGACGTTGTTGTGATGTATACGTTATTATTATTATTTGACGTCTTTTTATATTTTATCTGTAAGGCAGTTTGTTTAGAGTACGTTGGAAGTAAGAGTTAATTAATGTGAAAGTTTGAATAAAAAAGTTGTTTAAGCGGCGTCTGATTTAATGTTTGTTTTTTTTTTCGAAAGAAGATAATTATTACTAAAGTAGGTAAATGAAAAAAGGATTTAAGGTTAGACTTGAAATTGAATATTAACATTTGTATGGATTTTATATCGCTCGTTTACTTTGGATAGATTTGCTAATGGTTGTTCTTGATCTTTCGATTTTGTATATAAATATTAATTGTTATGCTATCCAGTAAATTAGTTATAGACATACAACAAAATTAACCGGGACGTCAACACGTCCATTATATAGGTATCATCAATGCGCGCATCTGATCGTATTTGAGTGCACGCGTAGCACTATACGTAGCACGTTATATGACATTTGTAATATATTCTGATTCTTATGAGATGAATGCATACCTAATAGGAATAGATTATTAAATGGAAAAAGAGTATGCCTATTTCATTTATAATTTATAATAATAATACCTTGGAAATCCCACACAGCGCCCTCTAGTCCCAAACAACGCAAAGTTTGTATTATGGGTAGCAGACAACTGATATACATACTTAAATATTCTTTATAATGTATGGATATTTCACACCCAGACACGGAACAAATAGACATGTTCATGCACACAATTATTTGTTCCGGGCGGGAATCGAACCCGCGACCCTTGGCTCCGCAGTTGGGATCTCTAACCACTCGGCTAATCGGTCACTGTTTAGTTCAGTGATAGCATTGTTATAAAAAAAGCGTTCAACGTGTTTGGACAGGTTAACCTATTTATTACACATTAACCCAACTGGGTCAGATTGAAAGACACGAGCCATTTTATTGACAGAGACAATTGATTGATAACGATTGATGACAAGCCAAAAGGTTAATATTGTACAAATAATCTCCATTAATATTTTAACTTATTATACACATTACTGGGTGAAATAGCGGGCCAAATTATCAACCAATCTATGACTGCATGCTAGAAATATATTTTCCGACATGTGTTTGAGTGTCAGTTTCGGGATACGCCCCCCGCCCCCCGTAACTGTTTCTGTGTAATTTCATGGTACTCATATTAATGGAATGGGGAATTTCAGCTTGAGACCAAATGTGCCAGACTCAAAGAGTTATTATAAGTTTTGTCTGCGCGATAATCTCGCGTATAGGCTATGCTATCAGGATCATTATTCAGAAACAAGTTCTCGAAGGAAAACTCGAACAACAAGAATAAAATTACTTTAATCGTGTAATTATCATCCATGAAGCTGTGAAGTGTTCGCACACGCGCCCTCGATATCGAGAGCGTAAACAAAACATTTGTACTATAACCATAGACATATATATACTAGCGTAGGAGACCAACTGACATCTAAACATCGCATGACCGAAACGGAAATGAGTATGTGTGCAAAATTCACATGTGGTTGAGCCAGTTTTAGTGATGTACATGGGTGTTTTTTATATTATCGATAGCACGTAGTACTTTCATGATAATGTGTCGTTGAATTTACCGCGATATCATAAGTCGAAATCGGCAATCCTATTTATTATTTTGAATCTGCTATACTACATAATTTTTGTTTTGAGTTACTTTTCCTAACTTTTAGTTTTTTAAAATGACAAATCATCAATCAGTCAATTCAAATGCCATTTCCTTTACTACAATAAATATTTTTTTTTGTTAACAGTTGATAATAAAAAATTTGCAGAAGTAAAGAAAGCGTTAACATCATTATGGAAATGTTAATATTTAGTTGAATACAAGCCAAGTAATAAATAAAACAATATAAATAAACGATTTTTATTTTTAATTACAATACGTCACGTTGCAACGCATAACAACAAAATTTTAACTCTTTGTAAACAAAAAAATGAGAATGTACAAAACAAAAACATTTACAATAGAGAAGTTCATGATGTTCAAAATATACAATTTAACTCGATAGAATTGAAAGATAAACGAAAACTAATAAAACAGTGAAAGTTTTTTTCAAATTCGTCAATAAATGACTGAGAAATAAATTATTGGTATTTATTAATTTGACGACCGCTTAGCCTAGTGCGTAGCGACCCTGCCTACGAAGCTGGAGGTCCCGGGTTCGAATCCCAGGTCGGGTCAGTATTTATATGATGAATATCGATACTGGTACCGGGTCTTGGTTGTTATATGTATGTGATGTCTTCGCTTGGTACGCAAAACACAAGCTAATGCTTAGTTTGGGGCCACGACGTTGTAATGTGCACGTTATTATTATTATTATTATGTATTTTCGTGCGGTTTGACTGGTGGATTCTTACTGCCCATGACGTCACATTGTCTACTCTTGATTATGCCTTGCCTTGGATGCCTTGGACTAGTCTATAATATCTTTTGTTTCTTTGTGTAATAGGTAATTAAGTTTTATTTGAATATAAAGGAACAAGTTTTTGTAAAAGACATAGTGATAATTTGCCTAAAATTGATATTTTCACTGTGATGGACTTTTCTTCAAATCCATTTTATATTAGTGCTGAAATAAAGGTTTAGGCTCTAAAGTTGAAGGTCCTGGTGACATATCCCGGTAAACGTACGCTGACACCGATCGCTTGGTCTTCAGATTGACCTGTACAGAAATTACAGTTGGCATAAATGCTCTGACTTTAGATATTAAGTATTATTAGTATATTACTTAATATACTTAGTAAGCACATATGAAAAAAAAAGAAACCCCTAACGGCACAAATTCAGTAGGTATAGATCCTTTCTTCAAAAGTCGTCGGTGATTTAGTTAGACAAAACAGTTATCCGTAAAATGTCTACTGCAAACCAAAGAATGTTTTCGAGGAGTCCCACCTGTTCTATTTAACATTTTTTTCCATTGTTCTATGCTAACCGTGTTTACAGGAAACCTGGATATTATGAAATAGTCATCATTATCAGGAAGCATTTTTTAACACCGCAGTTTCTTGGAGGAAAATGAGGTTAAACTATTGTATACAGTAGTTTTGTCATTCAAAGTTTAAGTATTTACGACGTTCATAATCAGAGAACAGATAGAACGTCAGACTTTAAATCATAAATAAATAACGATTAAAATTAAATAGAGCATCAGATTTTAAATCATAAATAAATAACGATTAAAATTAATTGTGTATATATCTTATATTTTCATTTGAAAAAGTCTTGTATTTACATATATACCCTATGTGTAGTATATATGTATAGATGTCATACTTTCCCTTACAATGTGCTGCTAGGCTAAATAAACCTCACAATATGTTTAAAAACAGTTAACGACATCATTCCAGTGGAACAGGTGCAATTAGGTAATATCAAATTTACAAAATATTTATATTTGAAAATATCGACATATCGATACATTTTGTGCAATCCCTATGCTTCATTGTTTGATTGTAATTTTACACAATATTTTTGTATCGTACACATAATTGTTTAAAATAACAAATTATTTACAAAATAAAGTATTTACCGTATACTACTGATGTATAACCAAGTAAATTTAGGATTGCTTTTTATAAAAATAAGCATTAAGATAACAGTATGTTATTGGCAGTACTTACCGGTGAAATGTCTCTTTATTTGGATTATTAACATATGTTACAGTGCAATTTAAAACTGAACACTACACCATTTTTATCACAAGAATTAATTTTTGTAGAATTCAAAACGATTATAACACAAAATAGAAAACAAAGCTGGACCTTATTTTGACAAGTGAGTAAAGAAGACTAAATGTGTTCAAAGAGGTTTTATGTCAGATTTTCTTGCATTTCTTTCTCGCATGTAGGATTTCCGCAAAGAGCTGGATGTCATTCGCACACTGTGTTCCTCTCTTACGCTAGTATATATACCTTTATGACTATAACCGTCCGATGTTAGTTAAGAAGGCAGTGAAGAGGAAAATGTTGTTATGAAAGAAAGAAATGTAAGTTGTTTGCAGTATGTGCGTGATAGACGAAATTGTTAAAAGCGAGACTTCACAAGAATATTGTAAAGATTTAATTTCGCCGTTATGGTGGAAGGCAGCATCGTGTAGCTTCATATTATCACCTATCAATTAAAATACTCTTCGGAGAGCATGTTAAGCCGTCGTTCCGGTTGCCGTCAATAAAAGGCAGTCATTACAATCCACCAACCTGCATTGCAGCAGCGTGGTAGAGTAAGCTTCAAGTCCCCTCATCCCGAAGGGAGGCCTAAGCCCTTGCTGTGAGGCATAGATGGGTTGATAGTATGGTAATAAAAAATTTGTACATATGTTGTTATACGTGTAAACGCATGTACAATACTATGAATTGTATTTATTAGAAAATACCTAATAATTTTATAAATAAATTTGTATATCCAGCACAGTTCACGGAAAATCATGGATTATGGGCGAGCGGACATATTATGCTATAGGCGAATGACCTTTCGTTTGCACATTCCCGGGGTTAAATTGTACCGAACTAAAATTTAATTATAAAAATTATAAAAATTGTACATAAATTATCCTTATTTACAACTTTTTATGCATGCAATTACTTGATATGGAGAATATTCACTGACCTACCGCTGTAAGATGACCAAAAAATTGCAGTGCAAAATATATCAGGCGTCAATCCAACTTTTGTGATTTGACTCCATTATCAATAAAATGGTGAAGTCATATTCTCAGGTAGATATATTCTGTTAAAATCTGGCGACAAAAACGTATCTTGTCTGGCATTTGACTTCCCATTCGACCCATAACGGCATTTTATATAAACTGTGCATCAATCATTCGCTCTTGTTCTACATCCGAGAGAATTTAAATGTTCTCGTTTTTGTGTCAAATTGAAATTCAATAGGTGTTTGCGTAGATACAGGAACAACGTCATAATATGTTTAATGCATCTTAGAATGTATTCGTTGTGATTTGAGTTTTGTGGCATTAACGCTAAAGTCCGTTTCAAGTTGAAAGGACGACGTATACATCTTACTTGATAATTCGGCGTGGCGAATAAAACTTGTGTATCCGAGCTTATCCCGTCAGTTGGTTTCAGGTTTCAGTGTTGATTGAATTGTTGAAATGGGGGTTTTCTTTTTGAAGAAATGTGCATTGTCATCGTTTCTCGTTCTAGAGTAGGGGATGGTTTTTTAAATTTATTTCGATAGTTATTTTAAAATAATAAAAAAAATCGTTGGATTGCGACTGTATATGTTTTTTTATAATGTTCCTGAAAGCTTACACATAAAAATTAAAACTTTTATTTTGTGAGCCGTGAAAACTATATGTTTAATAATATGCTACAGTATAATATTTGCTAATTTGCCGCGAATCAAGTAATTTTATCTTATGGAAATTGTTTATTATTCTGGTATTTCTTGTTTCAGAAATGCGGTGAAACCATTGTCGAGCTCAACGCCGTCGGTGCGTACCGCGGCGTTGAGCGGCAGCACAGGCACCGGCACGGGCGGGGCCTCGAGCGACGCGAGCGAGGGCAAGGCCCCAAGTAAGGCCCGACAGAAGAAGTTCTTAAGGCACTTCCCCCAGGTTGGACCCGACGAGCGCGTGCTCAACTGTGAGTACACATGCGTACATAATTATAGGTAAGAGCTCGGATACAATTTCTTTGAGATTTGAAAAAAAATGTCAAATCAAGGAGCTTCCACTATGAACATAAAAGCTCTAATGTACAATAGTATCCTCTCCGGTTGGGTCATTTAGCAAATCATTCTCCTAAAGCACAGCAAATGAGCGATCCACGTTATTTTTACAAATTTCGCTTATCAAGTAACTTACGTACCGCTTTTAGGAAATCCTATTACTGAGGTTTCGCTGTCCGTTCGTCCGTCCGTCCGCGTCACAGGGCTGTTTCGTCTGAACCTTAATAGGTAGACACTTGAAATTTTCAAATAGTATGTATTATTATGGCCGCTATAATAACCAATGATAAGATAAAATAAAGTTACAATTTAAAGGGCGTCCCCATACAAGAAATGTGGTTTTTTTCAACGTTTTTGGTGTTAGGTGAAAATTGAAATTTTCATGAAGTATGTACTACTTATAGCTGCTATAACAACAAATAATAAAAAGAAAATAAAGTAAAAAATTAAAGGCGTTCTTGAGTACAACCTATATATATATATATATATATAGTATATGCTAAATGCTAAATATTTTTGTCGATTTTATAAACCACACCTCATATTTATATATACGATGTTTGCCTATAGATACTTTAGGCGTAGTTTCAAAGTACTCGTATATATTATCCTATCAATATTTTCAGATTATGCATGTGCGCTGGTAGGAGATATCCTCCTGCAAGGACACCTTTACATAACCAAAAACTACTTTGCTTTCTATTCGAACGTTTTTGGATATGTGACCAAGGTAAGACGCCTATCACATAAATGCTAGCTGATATTCTTTTTTAGCCTTTTAGTAGATAGGTACATAGAGTTTATGTCGTGATAGCCCAGAGCGCAACGAACCTGTTTCAAATTTATAACGCCACGGTTCGAATCCGGGCTTGTACCAATAAGTTTTTCTGACTTAAGTACATTAACTATCACTGACTCCATGCCTCGGAGAGCACGTTAAGCAGTCGGTCCCGGACGCTGTCAATTGATGGCGGTCGTTACAGTTCCCAACCCGCAGTGGAGCAGCGTGGTGGACTTAAGCTCCAAGCCCCCCTCCTCGCCCTGGGGGAGGCCTAAGCCCCTGCAGTGGGGTGAAATGGGCTGATGATGATGAAGAGTTTGGAGCATATGGAAGTAGTGAATGCTACTATCGTCTTTAGGATACTTTACTAATATAGGATACTTTAGACACAAGGAGTGTTTTGAAAAGTTTCCTTCACGCATTATAAACTTTTTTTTTTAAATTATTTTATTGTGAATAAGTTATGGTTTCTTTTTGTCTGAAGCATCTACTTGATACCAACTTTAATTTTATAAGGTTTCACTGTAAAATTAATGGAAATTGTGCGCAGACGGGGCATTATATTTGGTAAAAATAAAATTGATACATGGTTTACTCATTCCAGTCATATTTAGAAATATTCTGAAATATAAGCAATTAAATAATGAATTTCAGCTGCTCATACCGACGGCGTCGGTGCAGAGGGTGACGAAAGAGAAGTTGGCGAGGATAATACCGAATGCGGTGGCAGTCAGCACCAGGGACGAGCGACACGTGTTCGGGTCGCTGCTGTCCCGGGACAACACGTACAAGTTGATGACGCACGTGTGGAAGACCGCGAGGGTCCCAGAAAGCGACGTACCTCCGCCACCTCAGGTACTTGTCTTATCGTATAAATAACAAATAAACAAGCATCAGGATTATTTACCGTAAAAAGAGGCTTATGGTTATGGCGCTTAACTGTAAAATCAAATTTATCTATTTTGTAACGCCACAGTATGTCCATCTGTTCACTTCCAACCAAGTTAGTTTTGATAGCTGTACCTACGTTTAATTTATATACGTAACTTATCTCACAATAGTTACTTTAGAATCTAAAAAATGTTTGAAAATTTGAAAATTATCTTTAAAGGAATACAGTGCTAATCAGTCTTATACAAACGTGTTAAATCCATGGATTTTCTCTTTTCTAATAAACAAAACAAAGAAGTGCCATTTGATTTTGATTATCAGGCAGCGCTGCCTTAATATAGTGATATTCTAAGATATCGTATGAACGTTCCAGGACCTTCCCATCTCGGAGGTGGAGTTGGATGCGTCGGAATACTCGCCTGAGGACGAGAGCAGCTCAGGCGGTGGCGAACGCACAACGCCACACGCATCTAAGCCTGAAGCCATCATTACTACAGGTTGACATGCATTATAAATTCCTTATTATACCTTATACCGGCGTTTCTCAGCTCCACCCATAGTTCTCACACAGACCTACGACCTAAGCTACTACGACTGTTCTTTATGTGACGGTGTTGGGTAACAGCTTGCAATTAGCACAAGACCAGCCTGGTGGGCTTGTATGGTCCAAACTCCTTAGCTCAATGTTGAAGGATAGTATTTGTAACGTGTGGAAAGTTTTCTAAGGTGCAAAAAATTTAAAAATAAAATTTTGATGACCTTTAATGTATTACAACTAGAGACACGCTACAATAGTATTATCGTGGTCAATATCGCATGTCCCGGAGGGAACTCAGTAATCAGATTAGACTTTTGTATCAAAGACCGTATCTTTGCGATTAGAACTTCACTGGCACGGCAAGAACGGCTGGCAGGAATGAAACAACTTTTTCATGAACTTAATATATCGAGTTTGCTTCTCTCAAACTTTCAAAGTGTCGTGATAGCCCAGAGCGCAACGAACCTGTCTCAAATTTATAAGGCCCCATGGGGCCATGGTTCGAATCCGGGCGTGTACCAATGAGTTTTTCTGACTTAAGTACACAATATCACTGACACCGCGCTTCGGAGGGCACGCTAAGCAGTCGGTCCCGGACGCTGTCAATAGATGGCGGTCGTTACAGTTCCCAACCCGCAGTGGAGCAGCGTGGTGGACTTAAGCTCCAAGCCCCCCTCCTCACCCTGGGGGAGGCCCCTGCAGTGGGGTAAAAATAGGCTGATGATGATGACTTCTCTCAAACATTATACATTTTATGGCAAAAATAGGTTGGCTGCTGCATATTTGGGACTTCGTTATGCAACGGGATAAAACAACGTGATCTTAAAGTTCTTATTATTTACATTTGAACTGCACGTATGCAGAGCGAAATGACCGTTATATGTTACGTTCACAAAAGGGAAATTCACTAGGACTCTCACTGTCATTTCGGATTGAGCGGGCGGGGCCCTGTAGAGATAAATCGTACCGTATGGAGTTCGGCGCGGTGCGCTAGCTAAAGTCAACAACCAGCGGGAAGCCTCGCTATTTCCGCGTCACGTAGATGGAGCAATCGTATCGCCTAAGGGTATCGCCGCGTTCCTGTGGTCGTGCGCCGGGAAAATGGCGGCTGGTAGCAACGCCGGGCGAGTATGATCTCCGGGGTGCGGCGAGTGGCCACCGCGCTCTTTGATATTCCAATAGCGACGTACGATTTTTATACAAGAATATAAAAGTCCCTATACGGAAGCGCCTGCTAACTTCCTTTTTTACTGTTTTAATACTTTTCCTATTCAGTGGCTATCTGCCTGATTCAATACGCGTGATTTTATAACTTAAATATTTGGAATGCCATTCGAATCTCACCCCGTTTTCTGCTTCTTGGCCTTCCCTCACCCATTGAGTGAAATTAATGCTTTCTTCGTGCTCCTACCCCCGAATTCTTCCTCCCCAATAAATTCACATCGCCCGCCATAGTTACTTGGCGGTCTATCTCTGAATGGTCGGCGTTCGTAGACTTTTCCACTCTTCGCATTGCTGGCGCCATAATAGCGATGTCGTTGTATTTTATCGATGTTCATTGCGCCACCTGTCGTGCGCGGAATATACGGCGGTTCATGTTGGAGTTCTTGTGGTGTGTTGCTAGTCATTTAAAAAGCTTGATAGGAAAAGGTTGATGATAATGACTAAATGCCGGGGTCATTGGAATCATTTAGACAAAATAGCTTATTCAGATTAACCGAAATTATGCTAAACTTTGCAGGGAATAGTTTATAAGTTAAAAGTTAATAAAATTTAAATGTAAAGATACTCAAGGAAGTGTATATTAAATCTGAATAAACAGATTTAAAATACATTTCTTTGAGTATCACTACCTACCTATTCACTTTTGTTCACTACCGTAAGCTAAAAAGAGTGAAAAATACTCGTATATTTCACAGTTTGGCCATATTTGCCGTATGTACTCAAATATATACAATAACGAATTAAGGATAACTTAAGCTTTTATTTTTATATACAAGGTGAAAGTTTGACAACCACCAAAAAAAATTCTAGATGTTAGGTATCACAAATAAATAGACTTCATAACGTAAATTAAGAAAAAAATTGATTGAATTTTTATAATAAATTATTTTATTTACAGTGTTATTTTATAACGTTTGGTCGCCTTCTTTGTGATGACGCGTCAAAGGATGTGAGACCAAGATGACGCATGCTGCGAAACTAAGAGCTACCGCGCACTAGTGATTTTTAGGTGGTCGATGGTTTGATCGTTCAGAGATTCAGTATGGAGCTATAATATGGCAGTGCGCGCATTTGACGATTAAAAATCGAACGTTCGAACTATCGAAAACCACTACCGATGATATCCAATCAAACTATCGAACAACTACCTGCCGACTAAAATACACAGTGTGCTAACTCTTGACGCCGCGCGACGGATCGATAATTAGTTGGTTCATGTGGCGACTGTTGTCGGCGT
The DNA here is from genome assembly GCA_949709985.1 of Luffia ferchaultella. Classification (NCBI taxonomy): domain Eukaryota; kingdom Metazoa; phylum Arthropoda; class Insecta; order Lepidoptera; family Psychidae; genus Luffia; species Luffia ferchaultella. Next base: position 7,180,083 of record OX453254.1, read on the forward strand.
GTGAGCACGCCTGTCGACCTTTCGTCTGGTGTGTCAACCTGACGCGTACCCGTGTGTTTCATAGTGTGAATCGGTGTAAATCAAACGTCTGTTCTCTTTAAACGTAACATATCCGTGAGAATATTACTCGGAACCAATAATATGTCAAGTTTTTAGCAAACAAAACTTAATCCGTGGAACACATTGGGATCCCGACTCACATCAGCTCAAAACATTAAAAATAATCTTTGAACAGTGCAAATAATTTCAATACGTTACAATACCTACGCGGTGCAACGGGAAGAGAATGCATCACCCGTGAACTACTAGACGTATTGGTTGTTTTGGTAAAGATTTGTGTAGTCACATCTGAATATTTTTTTATTGGACGATACTAAAAGGAAACAAGACGGTCATCAGTTTTTTACCAAAGATCATTTGATATTAAAATTTAGATGGTTATTAAAATTTCACCTTATGTATCAAAAATAAAGCATTTACCGAAAAACATTCATTCACTTTTAATACCTACTCCTCTGCATTAGTTGCCAATCACATTTAATATTTCAACAGCTGCCGGAGTAACAACAGTGATCCAACCGGCGCTGCTGACGGGCGGCGGTACAACGGGTGCTCAAGGGCGAACTAGTCTGCTGCACGTGGCGCTGCTGGTGATGGCCGGGCTTTTAGCGGTCTCAGCAGTCTGGATGGCGCACAGTCTGCATGTTAACGCTTTTGGTGAAGATGTACGTGGTAATATTTATGTGTTAGTTTAATTTACATCTTGACCTGGTGTATGCAGGAATTAGAAAGAATTTTCGATCTTTCCTTGTGACACTCAGATGGAAGAAAGAGATAAAAATATTTTGAGACTAAAGTAGTCTAAAGAGGCGTTTCTGAATTGGACAGTAAGGCATCTTTTATCTGTCGTTTCAAACAATATGGATAAATATAATTATATAAATAATTGTAGATTATTACGTTGACAGATAAAATATAATTTATGATAAAATCATAAATTGTAGCGATGCTATTATAAAGTGGCTCAAAGTAGTTACTGAGTTCAATTCAACGTCCATTTTCAGTATTTTCTGACGCATGATTTAATCGAAATGTACGCAAAATTGCAATGTTATTCTAGTACAATTTATACGTAATTTAAACAATGTTAGAAGAAACAAACAGTTAAATAAGTTGCGACTGATCCGATGATTCGTTAAAAAATGGTTTTCAAACGTCTGCCTTCGACGTCAATACAAGGCTCATTGGGTTTGTTTGGGTTGTCGACGGACAAGACCCGCCCTACGACCTGTTAGGCTCGCTTGAGACTAATGATAAGCACATGTCAATGTCAAAAGCACATGCTATTAGTTTTGCATGTTGTCTTTACGGCTGTGCTGCGCCATGTGAATTTGTGATCCAGATAATATTTAGTAGGTAAATGTCGATAGAAAGCATTCATTCAAAGTGAAAACGTAAGACCAGACTTTCACTTTTTCAAGGTGCACTCAGGAAGAATGTTGGAATGACGAGCCGTCCACCTGTCCATCTGGTGCTTATCAGTATATATTATTTGCTTTAGGTGGAAATGGCGGAGCTGTCTGGTTCAGAGCTGTATTCGCAAGTGGCCCGTTGGCGGGCGCGACTGCACGGCAGGGCCGCGGCAGAGCTACACACGTTCCTACACACCAACCTTGTGTTACTTGCGAAGGTTTGTTTGACAGGGTTATTTATTTATTCAAGCGAAAGAGATATTTAAGGACCGCACCACATGGATCTGTAGTCTTTGCCTACTCCTCTGGCGGGGAAACAGGCGTGTACTTATACATTTCTTTATTCGGAAAAATTAAACAATATTTGTTTCTCATGCCACGCTTCAGGTATAGAAATAGATTTGGCTTTAGACTATATTAATACTACTGAATATAAACATAATAAGACCCATCCCATCTATAAAAGCATCCGTGTTCAAATGGTCCAATTCGAAGTAGGGACCTCTTTTATAATCGTGTGCTAACAGAGCATGAAACGAGCAGGTAATTACTTGTTGAATTACAATATTTTAAATAAAAAGATAGTTTCGTGATAGCCCAGAGCGCAACGAACCTGTCTCAAATTTATAAAGCCATAGGGCCATGGTTCGAATTCGGGCGTGTACCAATGAGTTTTCTCACTTAAGTACATTAACTATCACTGACTCCGTGCCTCGGAGAGCACGTTAAGCAATCGGTCCCGGACGCTGTCAATAGATGGCGGTCGTTACAATTCCCAATTCGCAGTGGAGTAGCGTGGTGGATTTAAGCTCCAAACCCCTTCCTCACCCTGGGGGAGGCCTAAGCCCCGGCAGTGGGGTAAAATGGGCTGATGATGATGAAATACAAATGAAGTAAACAATCAACGTTACGGAAGTTTTGCGTTATATAACACATAATTTTACACAGAAGCTAGTTCAATTCTTCTGTAGCATATGATATTGTTGGAATAAACTTTAGCTCAATATCAGTTGAAGTTGGAGAAATACTGAGGATAACAGTGATGTTTAACTGAAATTTCTGATTTTTTGTTCCCGACAACCATAAATATACTTTGTGGATATAAAATATTTGATATATTCAAAGTTTTAGTTCAATATATTCGACGACGACCGCTTAGCCTAGTGGGTAGCGACCCTGCCTACGGAGCTGGAGGTCCCGGGTTCGAATCCCAGGTCGGGTCAGTATTAATATGATGAATATTGATACTGGTACCGGGTCTTGGTTGTTATATGTGTGTGGCGTCTTTGCAAAAATATTTATATATGTATAATAAAGAATATTTAAGTATGTATATCAGTTGTCTAGTAACCCATAATACAAGCATAATACTTGCTTACTTTGGGACTAGATGACGCTGTGTGGGAAGTCCCATGTATTATTATTATTAGTATTATATATCGTCACAAACAATCAAGAGCGTCACAAATAGAAATTCGTATTTAGGTAAATTCTTGATGAGTGCTTGTTTATTTATTACAAATTTGATGTTACAGTATAGTAACGTGGCGGCTCATATTTAGTTGCTAATTAAAAAAAGAATATTGTCAATTATATGTATTTCAGTTAAAAATATTATTTTGTGTTTTTACTGTTATAAGTAAAGATGTATTTCGATTACGAAGTTACTTAACTTGGTATTCGTTCTGCCTTTTAATGGCAATCTCTCCAAATATATCTATACAAATTCTTGTTCTCTTGTTTCAGGTCAGACAATCTCTAGAAACACTGTCTAACGTCATATTAACTGACATGGGCCAAGATCAGGATGCGCCTCTCAATGTAGACCTACCCAACGACACGACGTTCAGTTAGCGCGCGAAAACGAATCGTCCAGTTTCGGAAAAAAGTAGTAACACACGAACGTCCGAACTAGGTTCGCGTTCCGGAACCGAGCCTACATCTGACGGATAGTCTGGATGTTGGTCAAATGTCATTTCGATTAGACTGAGTGACGTTTCCGAACGCGACCTAAGTGACAGGTCTGAGTTCAGGTATCTTCGATGAAAACACACGATTGCCAACCGTCCTACAAAATTGAAAATAAGGCAAGGCTGATTTTATTATATTTTTGTTTGGCAGTTTGAATGAATATTTATTGACGCAGTTTAATGTTATATTCTTAACTAGCATGTGAGCTGTTGAAACTAGGTACCTAATATGAACAGTATAAAATTTGTAAACTCTAATAAGTTTCAATTATGAAGTCATTATAAGAATCGTACAGTACGTGCAACCGTTCTGTGCGGTTTGGGTGTGATGCGCATATCCGATTGCGCAGGTTCGCCATACTTTCAACTGCATTGCTTGTATAAAATAATACTACAGCGAGGTTTTTGTCACTAACTTCGGAACAGTATAGACCGTTTGCGCGTAAAGACTGCGTAGCTTCTGGTTGTGTAGTCGCTGTATAAGAGCTAGACCAGCACAATAGCTATAAAAAAGACTTAACACTAGCTCTTTTCTAAGGCTGTACGATTGAGTTTTTTTTTGGAAATAACTGTACAGCAGTTTTTATAACTATTTCAAATTGTCGACCGTTTCTGCAAGTAACACGAAGTTATGTGGTTTACTCATAAAATATTTGAATTGTTTAAAAAATCTATTCAAAGAAGACGCTTGAACACGACCAAGATAACCATTTATGTAACTCATAAAACTTAATAAATATTATGTAGATATGTAATTTATTTAAGTTAAAATGTGAAAGTATATACATAATGCGTTTGGATGTTTCAAAGTGTATTAATCGATTATATTAGTAACCTAACTGCCAATCACTGGCTCAAATGACTTTAGATCGAAAATGAAGTAAAATATTCTTTCTTAATGAATGACATAAATACTATATCGGACGTTATTGAAATATCACAATGTTTTTCGATTTGTGGGGAAAAAATTATCACAGTAAATATTTGATTTTTATACAGTACAAATGATGAAAGCTACGGAGCGGTAGATACATGCAATATATTATTTAATTACAAATACTGAATAAAAGTAGAGATTCCAGTAATTTTCCCCAAGAAAATCTTTCAAATAACTATTTATCAAGTAAATAAATAAATATTTAAAATCATAGACGTAAAATGTAATCGTCTGGTCAGTTACTAGGATATAAATTGTTTAATTTTCCAATTTCGTATAAACTTTATCTGTTTTGCATTTAACCCTTTAACCGCCAGAACTGATGGACCCGCAAACGTTTGACTAAAAATGAGCGTCGAGGGTTAAAATACGAGATTTTCCTTACACAGAACACTAACATAGAGCATTTACTATAATAATTATTGCCTTATTTTAATTCTCATGACATTATATGATTTTTTGTTAATCCATTCAAATTAAAATTAGCTTCGCATCGGACAGTTTGGTGTACCTACCAAGGATTAAGTAGGAACCTTTCATTCTCACACCGTCTAACATTATTCGTAATTTTCTTACGACTGCAAAAAATCTGTCAAATCATTTACATGTATATATATATTGTTTGTGACTATAGTAAATAAAAAAATTGCATAGATCCTTGATCTTCTGTTGTCATCGATGTCATCTGCTGGATCTGTATTGTCAGCGTTACTTTCAATAATCCAACAATAGTCCTGGCAAATAGTCCTTAATAAATTTTAAATAATGTATAGTGAAATGCTAGTTTATTTGCCTGTGTTAAGACTAATTATAAGATAAATTTTAAATATGTTTAAAGTACAAATAATAACCGGTTAATTAATTTATTGGTTTTGAATGTATACTTAATATCTCGCCTAAAATCCATAAATAAATGTTACCTGAAAAATAGACTTTATAGATGTTTTGTTATTTTCATAATGAATTTTATTTTTATAGTTTTGTTGTGGAAGTAAAACCCATTTTGCTTACTTAACCTCCTGCTATCGAAGGACAAAAATATTAGTATCAACATATTAGTGTAATTTTTACTTTACTTACATGATGAAAGAGTCCATATTGCAGTGGTTAATAGTAGGTACCATTTTGGCTTACTAAGTGCAGTATCACTTTGAAGTGTTACAATGATACAAAACTTTATTTTGGCGGTTGATGCCATAGTAAATAAATTGGTACTTTGTTTTGTGTAAGAATACAATTTGGTACTTCGGTCGATCACAAAAAATGTTGGTGCTAGGTTCTAGTTAGGCTATGAATTATCCTATTATTTTAGTAGATATTACGATTGTATGAAATGCAAAAGCCGGTAGGTACTCTGTTGAGGTCACTCGTTGTGACGAAGTTTTGGTTACAGTTGATGTAACGATCCATTTTGATTCATTTATGAATAGACTTTTACCGATTTTTGAAGATAGTCGAAATTGCCATGCAAAATGAAATGACATTTATGCCCAAAGTATCTAACAGTTTTAATTTAAAGAAAATCTAAAAGACACATCGGTGTATTTTTGTATGAGAATGTAAGCAGTTTTTTGCCAATTTTAATTCTAATTTTTTTAATATTTTAAATACATTTTAATGCCTTTAAAACAGTAATTATGCTTGAATTGAATACATTCTGAAATATTTGCCCAATGATATGACCACAGTGATTAAAAACTTATGTGAATAGTTTTGTATGTACGTAAGAGAACTCAGTTTGTTTGCCAAAATCACTTTGTGATTCTTGCCAATTGTCTATCATTTATTAAAGTTTAGATTTTAAGGAACATTTTGTGATGTTTTTGACATGAACACAACTTAATGTTTCGGCTCCGGTGTTATGAAATAAGAACAATTTTCTGTTGAATGTGATAACCACGTAGGCCGTATAACTATGTTTGACGACACAATGCGTCTCTAGTCTATGCCAAGTTAGCTCAAAATGGCGGGGTATGTGACGGTACTTAGATAAGTTAATTATTTATCGTGTCATCTGCGTTTATGTTTTAAGGGCGCTTCGACCACGTGTCGGTTAATGTAATTGATTTAAAAAATGCCCTTTGTCATGATGTCGATCAACTGGAACGCTTTTTATCGGATCGGATGCGAGTGCGTAGGTTAGATGGGCTTATCTTTCTTATGTAACTTTCATTATTGTATACGAACTTAATTAGATAACACATTAACTGCCAACATGTTTTTTGGAAAACGGTCAAAAAATGCCCATGTTGCATTCAGTGTAGGTCAATCTAATTAGAAAATTTAACAGAACTACTGGCAGTCAACATTGGCCGTCATGGCGTTTAACATGTTAAATAACCCATCGACATAACATAAAGCTAATATATTCAAATTAAATACGAACGAACATGTATTTATTTATATAATTTTCTTTTATGTAACGGTTTTATTATTAGATTTCCTATTACAGAGCGCTCCAGCTGAACAAACCTATCAAAAAAGGGCTTTCTAAATCCTCGTTTCATTAACCGCACTTGGTAGCTGAGCTTCTTGCAATTAGTTGTAAGCAATCGTCATATTTTAATTGTATGATACAATAAAACGATATTTCATCATTTATGTAGTAATTCTAAGCATTGTTTGGCGATGTTCTTGTTGATGTTAATTTGTTGTTTGTAAGAAACTACTGTTTGAAATATTCATCTCGTAGGCATAGACGAGGTATTTCAAGTAATATATAAATGTTTGCGAAATTCTATTCTTAGCATCGACGAAACTGTACGTAGTTGGTTGTCGTGTCGATCCATTTTTACCATGGAGTTATAAATCTGAGAATTAATAACACACATTTCGATACAAAATGTATTTCCATCCAATAGGAGGGAAGCGCGAAACCATATAGCTCCATGAATTTTACCAATGTTGTATTGTTGTATTGCCAGTTAAAAAAAATCCGATTTTGGGCTAGTTACCATCTGTGCCAAAGTTAATGGGAAATATATTTTCGTTCACATTTGCATAAATAATAATGTAAACAATTTGAAAAGATTTATAGAAAAATATGTATTTTTTAGTGTCCTTAGTCATGTTTTAATTTTGCGGTTTATGAAAGTAACGTAGCTGTTTTGTCGTATTAATGTAAAAAAAATTATGCCAAAGACAAGACTTAGATATTTTTAGTGAAAAAAATATCAATTTTATTTAGTGTCCTTTAGTGAACCGAGTATGTAAGATAACCAAGATTAGATGATTAAGGGGAACCAGTGCAATGTCTATCTCTATCGTTTTATGGGTGATAGTGTTTAGGATGTTGTTCCATTTTTATTTTCTACAATGTAGATCGGTTGTAAACTATCATGTTGAATATGTTTTAATTTGAAAATGTGATTATTTGTTGTAAATATAAAGATAACTAGTAAAAACCATTTGTTTCATGAATATTGTAGTTTCATTGCTAACTGCCTTTGTACGTTTTGTCGATTGTTTCGGTGATATAGAGTAAAATAATTTGAAAGCAGCGTTTGGCTTTAATAAGTCATAAATCGACGCTGTAGAGTGATGACCTCTCATGTCAATTTTTTTTATTATGATTTTATTTTGCTTTGTCACAAAGAACAATTCGTAAAGAATGTTTGTAACGAATCCGTTTTTCATATTTATCTATTTTAGGCCATCCAGCGCTGTCCATGAAAACCACGTTGGTATATAACTGAATCTTGCGCCGTCTGTGAGATAACCTCGTTTCTGTGATGGAGTTTTGTTGTTTGGACCATGTACGTAATATTAGTTCAGGATTGTACATTCCCGAAATTGTACAACATAAAAATGAAACCTTTATGTTATGCATAAGGTTCACTTTAGATTGTATGCCGTAAGGAGGCAAAATGTGCTTGAGGGAAATAGCTATCGGGGAATACCTTTGTCCCTTCCTAACACTTGTAATTAGAAAAAAGTATTTCATCAACTAGGTTCATTCTCGATTTTTATAATTTATTAAAATTTTCAGTTATATTTAAAACGGATGTATTAATTTATGGTTTTGTACTGGCAACTAAAACAAGAATTTGGGGAATTTTGACGTGCGTATTGTCAAAGTTGAAGTTTTTGACGTCATATTACGATGATGTCCATAATATTCAAATTGAATTCTTTGCTAGTTGCATATGTGGCCGCAGGAATAAATTGCCAAATATTTCAATTAATATGAAATATGGAAACTTATGTATTTCTGTAAAGAGAAACTTTTTTTGTCCAAATAGAAAAATGGTTACAGATCTGACATCATTCGAGTTACAGTACCGACATAATAGGGGTTACAAATTTGACGTCCTTACATGAATTCAAAGACTCCGGTGTGTGATTTTCATGGGGAGGGGACTCAGGATTTCGAATCCATCCCATCTCAATCATCCTGTCATATTTTTGTGATTTTCTGATGCCAATTAAAAGAGAAAAGCTCAGTTCCTCACCTAACTAATATTTCTTATCTCTGGGTCACAGCGCTCGCTCAAGCTAGCACAAGCGCTCAAGTGCAAGACATTTTGGCCCTAGAAATAATAGAACCTGGTGTATTTTAAATCCGTTTTTATCCACCGGATCATTGGGGTTTTTTGGGATTGTTTTTTTTTTGGAAAGAAAAGGAGCTTTGTCACCTGTAGAAAGTTATATTTTTGGGTTCCCACATTCACTTAAGGCACGAAAGCGTGACAAAATTGACGAGAAAACTATTTCAAACATTCATATTTAGGATATTCCTAATCTTTGTGCAACGTGTTTAAGCTCATATTTTCTCAGCGATGGGTCCTGGGGGCCCGGGCGTACAAAAATACGTAACTTATCGCGGCTGGCTACTTGTGTGGCACTTATTTACTTTGTAAATAGAGACGATCGGCCATCCAATTGTAAATCACAATCTAGGTAGCTTTATTTCTGTGATCGAATCGGAAATTTGTATTCAACGCGGTATTATATATATGGGGAGCTAATTCCTATAAAAGCTCCTCGCTATTTCATCTCCTCATTTCGCAAAGCCGAGTGCACTGTCCTGAATCTAGTATTACGTTCATGGTTTGGACAATTTGGACATACGAGGTCTTCATTCTACAGCGCCGAAATGTCAGTTCACAGTTCTTGGGGTTGAAACCGGCGCGCGGGGATTTCTCGGGGGTGAAGAGGGGTGCACGGGGACCATGCAAACTGAAACTCTGACTAAAACTTGTCATCTTACACCAGCTAGCTATAGTATGAGCGGTTAGACGCTAAACGCAGAAGAGGGCTTCTAGTCAATTCGTACTTTAATGGTATGTGCGTTACTCGTCCCTTTTTTTAACACGCTTATATTAGTTCCACCTGTATATTTGTTTGTTCGTTCGTTTGTTTTCTAGTTTGTATGTAATGGAATTATTCAGTTTTCAGTTTCGATTTTCACCTACTTCCAATGAAGCTATTGGGCTGAAATTTAGAAGACATTCTAACTTTGATGACAATACACTAAAATTATAAACATGACCTGATGCTGCAGCCAGGGTTGTCTCCTCATGATGATACTCCTCAACGGTTAATAGCACGAACATAAAATTTTGTATGTACGTTGCATTTTATAGTTAATCATGTTTTTTACCACGAATTGATGGTGAAGCCAAGATTGGCTCCTCATTGGTTAGTAGGATGGATATGAAACTTCGTAAGTGACTTCATCGTTTTATAGGTAATTGTGAGTTACACCTGTACGTTTGTAAATTTTGATGAAACGTAGTTTAAAAAAATTTAAGACTAAAATGAAAAAATTAATTGTAGTTTTATAAAACAAAAAAAAAGAAACACGCTTTAATAGCAAATTGAACTAAAAATCAGAAAATAATCTTTAGTATTACTATAAAGCACTTACAACAAAATCAATCTTATTGTGAAAAAGCGTGAGGTGCTAGATGTCAGTTTTTATAAATATTGCATTGCAGCCCACGATTTTTCACAATAACATTAATTTTCTCGTTAACCAGTTTATCCTTATACTAAAGATTGATTTCGGATTTTTAGTTCAATTTACTAGTAAAACGTGTTTTTTTAAACTATAATTTATTTTCTACTCTCTACTTTTTCACCCATACGCACGCACTGCCTGTTCCTTTTCTACTTTGCCTTTTCACTTACACACTTTTGCATTAACACATACTGCTCTAGCGTGCGTTTGAACGCTAAAAGGAAATACGAGAAACGAAACAGAAAAACTGATTTTTGATGCAACTGTTACTATAATAAATGTTTCAATAGGATTGCAAGGGGACAGCAGATGAGGTATCAAATAATATGTCAAGGAAAATAATCGGAATTGAGAAATCAAACAATTGATATTGGTAATGATTATTTATTGTAAAAATGTTTGATAAAATATAAATTATTTCGCATAATACTCTTACCAAACTGATACATATCTGTATCTATTACAGTATCTGTATGTATGTATATCTGTATCACTTTTGTATTAATGAACAATGAAAAAACGCAGTAAGATAATGAGATGTATTAGAATGCGTGTATTGTATGTATTATGCATTAAATTATTTTGAAGCATTGCTTTTAATGAAATAAAGGACTTAATATCACCTATAAATATTACAATGTATGACGGAATGTATTTTTATTTCCGTGAGTAGAATCACCAAATTATTTATAATATCTACATATAAATAATAAGGTGATTATTTTCATGACAAATCATCCGTACTTTCTGTCGTAGATATATATATATATATATATATATATGCTTCGGTGAACACATGATTGGAAAAGAAATTCTTACAAACAATATTATTGACCATAGAAATATTCTTGAAAAAAAAAAATACATATTTTGTAGTTTATAAACCGATAATTCATACAATTCAGTAACAGTAAATAGATAAGTGATAATTAAAATCAAATACGGAACATACATAAAACTTATAAACGAAAATTATGTAATTCAAATAATTGAATATTATTACATTCAACTGTAAAATGTTAGTCGAAGTTATCTAGAATGGAACGCAATTTAACCTTTTGACATTTCATCAATCATTATCAATCAATTGTCTCTGTCAATTAAATGGCTTGTGACTTTCAATCTGACCAAATTTGGTTAATGAGCAGCGAATAGGTTAAAACGCCGATCAACATTTAATGATATCCGTGACATCACTTTTGTTCGATATTTCCACATTGAGGGAAAATTCCTTTTTTGAGGAGAAATTATACCGCACAGGGGAAAAAGATTCGAATAAAGAATAATACATTGTATTGCGGTAGCCTTTTCTAAACCGGCTTGGCGACAAATGAAATAACAAGAAAATAAATAAATATATACAATAATAAATAATACAACATGAACATTCCGGTTATATCTTAAATTTAAGATACTTAACATTAAATCACTGTTACAGTGTCCCCTTTAGAAAAAAAATTGCTCTGATACATTTTGATTAAACAGTAATCAACGGATTAAATGAAACAACAGCTATTTTATTTATAAAATTTTTAATTTTTTGTTTGTTTAAGTAACGAATTGGTTTTATTTGATTAAATTTGATTCGCTTCATAAATCATACATGATTTTCCAAAAATATTTTACAAACGGTAAATGAAAACAAGGCAAACACAAAAATTTACGATTATATATAGCCGGTATAGAAAGCGCTATTCTTCAGTTCGCATAGCGGCCGCTACCACGTTATGCTGGCTTCGTTAGGCTTGCGTGCTTTTCACATGCCAAGTCAAATGTTACAAATGAATGAATAATTATAAAATTATTTTTATACACAAACTAGCTTATGCTCCCCCCCCCCCCCCCCCCCCCCCGTAGCCCATAACCACAATCCTTATCTAAGAACATGCTCTTAGGTGATATGTTTATAAAGCAAAAAAAAAAACATGTAGAGATCCTCCCAGCCGTTTTAGGAAAATGTATTCATTGCAGTGCCCCCTGGTGGATCATGGGCGCAATCCATATCTAAGAACCTGCTTTTAGGTGATATCTATATAACAGAAAAAACCGTGTCAAGATCGTCACAGCCGTTTTAAAGATACATTCCTATTGCAGCGCCCCCTGGTAGCCCATAACTGCACAACTTATTTAATTATCTATTCGCAGGTGATACTCATGTAATGCAAAAAACCGAATCGAAATCAGTCCAGTCGTTTCGAAGATACACGTTTACTGCAGCGCCCACTGGTGCTTAATAACCATAAAACTTATTTAGAAACCTGGTTTGGAATGTTATCTATCTAAATACAAAATTTTATATTAATCATTAGATCCGATCCGATAATCAGTTCCGAGATAGCCTATAAAAGAGTAAAGAGATTGATTTTTTAATGCACCCTGTCTGACAAGTACGAACAGTTTGTATGGGAAAATGAACTCGTTGTGTTTACTAGCACCTTTTAAACCTTCCTTGGATTTTCAGAAATATTTCAAAACCAAAATTAGCAAAATCGGTCTAGCCGTTCTCGAGTTTTAGTGATACTAACAAGCTTCATTTCGCAAAAAACCTAACTTTTTTAGAAAGATTAAAAAATATAATCACCATTGTCTAATTATACGTGTTTCCGCAATATCCCCAAAATTTTCGCGATAATTTGAATTATCAAATCATCCTACGACATAATATGTATAGATAGATTAGGCGTCTCCGCAATCGAAATATTTAGGCATATATTTCATGAGTATAAAATAGAGAGGGCCGAGTAGCGCTAGAAAAAGGGAAAAATGGACTGCGTCTGAAGGGAACTGAAACTGTTAAAGTGGAAACAATACTACTGTTGATTCACAATGAAAGTTGGTTAAAAGCACAGACCAGTCAACCTATAGATCACGCTTTAATAAACGTCAGTACGAAAACGAAATCGCCAAAAAGTGGCGGGGTGCGGGGAGAAGTCGGCTAGTTTTCATTGGCTCGTTCAAAATTGACAATTTAATGGCTTCCGACCTGCTTCTAACTGACGGCTCACTAGAGACGTAGTTATGTAGTGTCACTACATAGCCTTGGCGAATGCTACTCCCTGTTAAAGCGTGGTCTATAAGGTTGACTTGTCTGTGGTTAAAAGCCACGCTCATTTGTGGTCGTTTGAAAGTTAACAAAAGTGACGTCACTCGTCTTGACTGTGCTTTTTGGTACTATAATCAAAATGTCAATTTTTAAATCACATAATCTTAGTTAAAATAAAGATGTACAAGTGTTATTATATGTCCAGTAATTTCTAATAGATATTAAAGGAAAATATCTGCATATTCCCCGTTATTAAATTAATACACAACGCGGGCTGATTTAAAACTTAAATTCAGGACAATTACAATATATTTTATACACAAAAATATCGCATAAATGAATTAAACAGTAATAACATTATAACAAATATTTTGAGTATAACATGAATCCATCAGTATTAAACTTTTAGACTAATAAATTTTATATCTGATACATGTCAGATTTTAAAACAATTTTCTAAATTCTACTATCTTCATTCTCATATTTGATTGCGAGTGCAATCACAAAATGTTTTCTGCTCTCCGTGGCTTGCCATATACAAAATGTATTATATATATTCTACATGCAACATTACGTCAATCCTGCGAAGATGAAAGCTAATCCATTTATTAGAAGATGACTTGGAACATGCATCCAAAGATTCTAGCCGGACAGACATTCTTACTTTTAACGTTCACGATATATTGCTGACAATCGAGAAGTGAACGTGTTAAGATAAAAGTGAAAACGATATATTTACTACATATTAGTCCCATCGTCGAGTATTTAGGATAATTAATTAGTTCTAACCAGGACCTAACGAGAAGCGCGTTTTATATTCCAGTGCACATTTGAATTATTCAAACATAAAGTAAAAAAGATTGACAGAAGCGTTTGGCTTTAAGTAATTTTATAGTATCGAAAATCTCAACCGCAAATTCGCGGGGGTGAAGACCGGGGCGCGAAGACCTCGCGCACTGAAATTCAGACTGAAACTCGCCATCTTACACGAATTAGAGTATGAGTGGTTAGATGGTAAATACAGAAGAGGGCTGCTAGTTAATTCGTGTTGTTATATATTCAAATAATGTAATTATATAACAATAAATTCCGTGCCTTGGAGAGCACGTTAAGCAGTCGGTCCCGGACGCTGTCAGTAGATGGCGGTCGTTACAATCCCCAACTCGTAGTGGAGTAGCGTAGTGGATTTAAGCTCTAAGCCCCCTCACCCCGGGGGAGGCCTAAGCCCTTGCAGTGGGGTAAAAATGGGCTGATGAAGTGAAGAAATTCACAGCGCTTGTGCGTTCTGAACTGCTAGTCGGAACGACGAAGGAAAATCTCCAATGTATTCCATTTTTGAGCTGATATGTTGCGATATAGCTAATATGCCTCGTGAATACGTTTTTGCAGATGCGGTAAATGCGAAACGACAAGGGAAAAATACATGAACATAATCTTAAAATTCGGCTAACGAAAAAATTGCGCTTGTCGGGCATAAAATGAACACAATTTTTTGTTGTTGTTAATTTGCAACTTTGAAACGAAAGCAACAGCTTACGTTTCAAAGTTGCAAATTAAACGTAACAAAAAGTGAGGCACGATGCTTGGCTATCAGAAACTGAGATTTGAAAATAAACTTTATCGATTGCGAAATAAGGTCGCAAAGTGATCAAAAGAGAAGTGAGATGCGGCGTTTTATTCAATTTACCGGTTAAACAACTTGTCCGAAGCGATGCTTCTACGCTTTTTTCCATTCGCCGATGCAAAGAATTTCCCGTCGTTGAAAAAATTATGGCTAACAGTGGACATGTATAAAGTTTTATTGTAGTGCAAGCGATCGTCAGCAGTAAACATTACGTGATCGCGTTGACAATTTCACATGGTCTCCCAAATATTAGAAATCTGAATAAATAGGTTCCTTCTGCTCCTAACTGCTTGTTGAGTTTCTTGCGGAGCTTTCACTCAATAGTAGTCATTTTCCGAAACGCAAGGAACTTTCTTGATGTCTAGTATGTTGATGGGTCAAAAGCTCTGTTAGAGTGAAGTGCTAATTGTAGTTGCTGCGTGGCTTTCGTCGCGCTCTGGATTTCTTATTGAAAAGCGTAGTTGACAGATTATATCGGACTTGTCATTTCCAGTGCCTATTTATTAAGATTTCTATGCCCGACCTTCGTATCTATTTGTTTTTCGATAGCGTGCGTTGCTTTTCGGCATGCTGCACGAGCTGTGTGTCCCCCGCGAGACCCTTTCGCCTGCGCACAGCCTCCACGTACGCTTTAGCGCGGTTCACGCCGTCCCATTTCTCGCCCCACTGAGCGTATTCTTCGGCGGTCCGGGGTTTCCAATTAGGGTCGATGTCCATTACCTGTAAGGCAGAATGGTATAATTTTTAAGGCACTTTATAAAACACGAGTTAAAATAATTACACGTTAAGTTTTATCTTCGCAACGTATTTCGCTCTTCATACGAAGTAAATCCTCGTTTAAAAAAATATATACTATTTTACTAAATTTTAACGATTCACATGATTTTCGTTCGATTTCATAGATCTATAGATCGTAAACAAAAAGGAGAAATAAAATATAACGAAAATATAATACGGTATTTCATAGTCCTTCCGTGTGTCACCTGTTTTATATATCGTTGTAACGTTTCATTAAATAGACATAGAAATACACTTGAACGTAACTATGTCGTACGAGTCACGTTTATAGAAAGTTTGTGTCACGAAATTTTGCTCTCGGTTCCGTACTAAATACTTGTTAAGGATGAACAGTACGTTAATTGTAAATATACGATGGATCTGTCCACAGGCTTTATACTTCAAACACAAACTTATCGTGCTTAAGTTACTGAGTCGCAACAGAAGCTATTGCGATCAAACGGCTCATCCGATCGGAGACATTATGATGTTAGTTTATGCGTAAGTAATAGAGTAAATTACAAACATGTATAGGGGGTTAAACGATGTGGGATTTCACTTCCTAGGAAATTTGACATCTGTCTGACTCTATAACTTGTAGAAAGAAGGGAAGGTTGTCGTGTCCTCAGCCGCGCCTCGCCGACCAGTAGATGTTGCAGTAAAACAAAAATGAGTTTACTAACAAAATAAATTTAATAAACTTTATACAAAAATTATTTACAATTTTATATAGAACACAAGTCTGGACAAGGACTTGCGTACCTGAGTGCGGTGGTGTTTCTACTGGTAACGATTCATATTGTTGCTAGGTATTTTATACGTTTTATGTTTTGTATTTTGGCCAATCAGAAAACGTTTGGTGTCATCCGAGAGTCCAAAGTATTTCGTGTGCGAGTCCGATTCGCATTTGGCCGGTTTTTTATATTCGTGCTCGATTTATTCATTATTTTTAGAATAACATACAACAGATACGAAGAAGACGTATACGATACTATGTTATGGTATCACGTTAAGTCATACGTACTTCCCAATGGCTGAAGATCATGTTGGGCGCGGCGAGACCGGAGGTGTGCTTGCGCAGCTCTAAGGCGAACTTAAAGCTCTCTGCGACAGGCAACAGAGCCCGCACTCGGAACGATGCTGATCCTCCCATCAGGTCGCCGGCCAATGCGCGCCCGAACCGTCTCGACACCGCCGCGTGCAATTTACCTGTAACAGATAAAAATTTTCGTTGAGAAACTATGATATAGAAATACTTTTATAATATTTTTAAATGTCTTCACTTCACTTCATCAGCCAATTTTTTACCCCACTGCAGGGGCTTAGGCCTCCCCCAGGGCGAGGAGGGGGCTTGGAGCTTAAATCCACCACGCTGCTCCACCGCGGGTTGGGGACTGTAACGACCGCCATCTATTGACAGCGTCCGTAAATGTAAATAAATGTGAAAATGTGAAACTGATAAATGTGAATGAAAAGCTTAAAACAGGGCTTACATAAAGTGACCGTCTAAGAATAATTTTAATTAAAAACTCGTACGAGGTACACTCAGTATAGAGCGACCGAAAACTATTCCGTCACAATTGAGCTAATTGGCGTAGTTAGAAGGGCGTTAAATGGCTCTTAGAAACGAAACGATAAATATATATATCAACATTATCTGTACTAGGCCTCCTGGGTAAAACAATTAACTTCGAGAAAAATGTTTTAAAATTGTAAAGCTTCCTGAAAATACGGTCAAAAACAGACGAATACCAATATTCGAGCAGGTTTGTCTGAAGGGTGCTAGAGTTTTATGCACTTTTCAATATATAAGCATCCGAAAAAAGTTGAATATTTACAACGAAGTGAATTGTCAGAATCGTCAGTGTCAATGTCACGTGCAGATTCATACAAGAAAATGAACATCGGAAAAAAAAATGTTACACAGTGTCGCAGAGAAATAACCGTGGAAAGAACTCGCAGTGCGTTTCACTGTACACCCACACGGAACCAAACATCTTAAATAAAACAGTCCCAAACGTTTTTTTTTTCAGCGTTCATTTCAAAGCGACATAAATCGTCCTTCAACAAAAAGTAGAGCTGACGAATATTCTGTGACCAGCGACGCAGAAAAATTCCTCTTTTCACGGATTCGACTCACCGTCGAGTTTACAAGAGAGTTTCCGGTCACGCGAACGGGCCTCCGGTTCAATAGGTCGTGATAATAATTCTTGACACCAACGTCAAAGAAAAAATAATACACTGTTTAAAGGGTATGGTAGGTTAAAGTAAAGCTCCGAAGTTTACACAAATTTTAGAAAAGGCGATTGTGGAGTACCTACCTGCGATTTATTAAATATTTTTCTTCCCATATTTCTCGAGTGTAATATTCCGGAAGCTAGTTATTACAAAGTAAAATCACAAGTTGTGGTGCACAAGAGTCAGACAAAAGAGATGGACAGAAAGTGATATCTGTTAATCAATTTAAGTAATTACTGAGTTCTATTTTTTTTAATCACATAGCCAGTAACATATTGACTTCACATAGATCAATTGGTGGCTTATTAGCATCATAACAAACTTGTGCGAAATTTCTGTTCAGACATAATTCAGTCTATATTTTTAACTACTTTTTCCAAAAATTTATAACTCCTAACATAGTTGCAAAAAACTGAAATACAGCCTCTTCCTATTGCTAAAAAAGCCACGCTCATAATCAGGTCCTTTCCAGAAAAAAACTAAGAAAATAAAAACAAAATACTGCAGAAAAGTCAATTTTTCACTCAAAAATTCACTCGTGGTTAGGTAATTTTTTTAAATATTTTTAAACGTGTAGATTTACAGACTAACAATGCGTGCACTTGCCAGATATTACACTCAAGGAAACTGTGCCATATCAAATGAGTGCATTGCACCCTTATTGTATTGCAAGTATCTAAGCGTAGAGTACATTAGACTTAAGTACATTAACTATCACTGACTCCGTGCCTCGGAGAGCACGTTAAGCAGTCGCTCCCGGACGCTGTCAATAGATGGCGGTCATTACAATCCCCGACCCGCAGTGGAGTAGCGTGGTGGATTTAAGCTCCAAACCCCCTTCTTACCCTGGGGGAGGCCTAAGCCCCTGCAGTGGGGTAACTTGGGCTGATGATGATGATGAAGGGCAGAGTGATGACTTGCGGCACATTTTGTATGTATATCTGTCAGCAACAATAAACTATGCTGTGCGTTTCATTTTCTGTAATTGTTTAGTAAAGTATAAGCAAGCCAAGAAAAGTAAATCTGTCTATACCACGTAATCTTAGATAACATCTGATATTCTTTATATATATCTTGTATTTATGTCGCACTAAAGCATCTGTGTGTTGGACGCAATAAATACCTAACTTATATGCATAGTGACAATATTGCATTAATGTTCGTAACAGGTGGTGCGGTGCAGTGGGCGACCTCTATCGTCGGTACAGTCAACTCCAAAAACATATTTACAACATATGCTTATGACTCGCATCTCATTAGCTATATCTTCACTCGCGCTTAACTCTCTCGTTGTATAGTTTTAGTTTATGAGTTTTCAAGTGATTTAGAAAATAATTATAACTAGAACTTTAAGGCTCTAAGCAATTATTCTCGATTAGCTACGTAGCCATGTGTAGGTATCGAAACGTGTGCTTTCGCTTCATAGCTTCCCAAATGTATATTCTTTATAGTAATTCGAGGAAAATTCAATATTTATTAGTGACGAGGCGTGAGTCTCCATAGAAGTCAGCAATCTGTCCGCTTTGTAATTTTCCGAACGATGAATTTCATAATTCCAAAAGAAAATATAAACTTATAATTATTTATGATTGATAATGGTTCTGTTATATTGAAGTTACAATAAAAATTATAAAATAAAGTTATTGAAAATGTTAAAATACAAACTTGTTAAAATAGTCGTTTCTAAACAACACTATTATAAAATTAATTTAATAAACCAAATGCAATTAAATCAGCCTATTACTATTACATTAATATATAATAATAATAAATATATATTATTTGGCCGCAATACATTACAAAACATGGGATATTTTTACACGTGTATATCCTTCGATACATTATAACATTATTGCCGTTTGAATTGATAATTTATTTACATTCGTCATCTCGAATCTAATACGAGCGAGTTAATTTTGTTGATGCTATTTGTAACACCGTCAACAAATCAACACGAAATAAAATACATAACCTTGACACATCGTTATTTGACAGTACATCTATTTTCAGATGATCTTCATCAATAAGGAAACATAAGAAAGTAAATAGTATGATTACATTTCCGCTGCGGCCACACCTCACTCACTGTCAGCGGCTTACAGTCGCCAGCGTTACGCATATCTATATATATATATAATCGTAGTGTCTGTCTGTCTGTAACGGTTACGTAGAATGGAATAGTCATGTTTGAATAAACCAGCTCGCTTTAGTTTTATGCGCACACATTGTAGGCGGAGAGCGTGTTAATAGTAATGAATGTATATGTGTATATAATGAATAAATAATGAATACGTTTCAAAAAGCAAAGTTCAGTAATGCTGCTGCTGACCCTGCTGCTGATTGATTGATTGATTGATTAGGGGTTTGATACCCTCTAAAAAAGTTGTGAAATTGCGATTCATTTATTTAAAAAAATTGATTAATAAAATATCGTTGTGATGTCATCTAGACAGATGGTTAATATTTCCATTATCTAAGAGTAAATAAAATCATAATATTTTAAATGATTCATGAAGATTACAATTTCTTTAGATATAGTTTTCTTTAGGAATAGCGGATGACCACTTAGCCTAGTGGGTAGAGACCCTGCCTATGAAGCTAGAGGTCCCGGGTCCGAATTCCAGGTCGGGGCAGTATTTATATGATGAATATTGATACTGGTACCGGGTATTGCAAGCTAATGCATAGTTTGGGGCCTAGACCGTGTTGTGATGTATACGTTATTATATATTATATAGTGACTAATCTTAATATTTTATAAATAAACCAAGAAAAAGAATTTCTATGGTCCCGGCTTCTACATGTAAAAGATAATGCTTAAACAGAGCAAAGCAGCAATGACGGGACCCGTAAACAAGGTTCACACTTAACCGGTTTTTAAAGCCATTGTTTATATTTAATTATGTCCTGATCTATAAGCTTCTTATCGAAAACGATATAAATGTACATAATAATTATTACATATAATATTAACATCTACTTCACAACAACGTTTTGGCCCCAAACTAAGCATTAGCTTGTATTTTGGGTACCAAGCGAAGACAACAAATACATATAACAACCAAGACGCGGTACCAGTATCAATATTCATCATATAAATACTGACCCGACCTGAGATTCGAAACCGGGACCTCCAGCTTCGTAGACAGAGTTGCTAACCACTAGGCTAAGCGGTCGTCAAACACATTACTATTCATTCTAAAATATATTGTGATCAGTGATTTTGTATCATCAATAACTGTTCCAAGTTGGTCAGTTGTATTTAGTTGAGTGTACACAAGTGCACATAAAAGGCGCTGTTCATGGAAACCGTGGGCGCGAGGTGGGCGTCATGTGTACACACTAGTTACATAACCCTACTTCGTATTGGGTTGGGTACACTTGGCGTAAATTAAAATTATTTGCTGGGAATTCTCTGGACCGGTGTGCGGTGGTACTGCGAAAGCGAAGAGCAAAGTTGTTTTACGAGTAAATAAAGAAATAAGTAAATAAAAAAAAAAAAACATATCTAGTTGCAACTGCGGTTGCGTCTGTGTGGAATACATGATTTTTCAGTTGAGTGATCAGATTCAGTATTTTATATTCACAAACACGTTCCCTTCAATGAATCTCAAATCAGGTGAGGTCTCAATAAGTCTTATTTTTATAATGACGTCACTATATCGTTCTCCGCGTTTGAAGTTACGTCTCTGTTATACGTACCAAATAAATGAACACAATTTTGCATTTATTTATTACTATGTGGATACTATGGGTGGATAATTTTTATTTTTTTACCAGCATCAAAAAGCAATGCCATTATTGGATATATATAATTGTGAAAATCAATATCCTATATTCGTTCAATTTATAATGAAGCCAGGCGCAAAATACTAGTTAAAATAAAAAACCCTCACTATACTTGACCGATGCCTACGCGCAGCGGATTCCAGTGTTACGCAGGTGTTTACCTTTAATATCTAAAATATAATATTTTACAAGGTCTCACTTCCAAACGTATGCGCTGTAAAGTGCCATTATTTTAAATATAGTATACATGCATAGAGGTGATTATGTACTTATAAAACTTGTGCGATTCTTACCTACACATATTTTATTATTTAAATGAAATAAATATTGACATATTTTCAGTTGTTTTATTCTTATACGTTTATATCCCACCTTGCTTTATAGCAAGGTGGGATAGGAATCATTTTAAAAGAAACTGTTTGCTTCGATGCTGTAATAGTAGATTATGATGCAAGTATGGTAAACTGCATATTAGAGTCGTGGTGTTTATAGGCACGGGGCGAAGCCGAGTGCTTATAATAAACCGATGACTATAATAGCCAGCTTACTGAGTACGAGTATCATACGACGTTTTTCAATACATTTGCGATTAAAATTAGGTAGATACTTCAAATGTAATAATGGCGGGATCTAAGGGCGCGAGCGGGCTGCTTTTCGCGCTTTACGCATGCGTCACAAACAGAATGCTCGTTTGTGATTGGTGTAAAGTAAAAAGTCCTAGTACTGTAAAATACAACATTACGGTTAAATTAAAGACCATATTAATAGCAAATATATTGAAAAGAGAGGTATGATAATATAATGAATAGCTTCGTATGTAAAAAATTCTTACTTTGTGCGGGAAAAGAGAAGTTTACTAAGTAACGATCGGTATATGCATCATCACTAAGGGTTTGGATTTGGTTACCCGAAGTTTAATTTAAGACACTGCTAAATCTACGTGGACCGTTTCTATTCGCTATTTTATAGGTCTAAGCATACTTTCGATAGATTTCGTTAAAAAAACCTGTCATTAAAAACTGACACACCGCTCGAAAAGTTTTATTTAGTTCAATAATAAAGATTTCTCATTTGAAAATAAAAGATCAAACATATTTGTCAGTAATGTAAAAACTAGAAAAACACAATTCAATATATAGATCCTTGTATGCATTGATTGAACATCTGAATAGTTTATGTTTATACTAAAGTTATAATAGACGGAAACCGTACGAAGCATTCACTACACCCTATTGTTGCTACATATAATATCCTTGTTTGAGATCAAAGGAATTGTTCTTTCATGTAGGCCAATAAAATTGGTGTCTACTTAATTTTTTGTAACCCATATGGATAGAAGAAAACAAGACAGAATAGAAGAAAAATAAGTTAGAAATATTTCTTCTAAGATAATTAAACAACACTCTTCCCCACTCCTCACTATTAATTTTACTAATTATATTAGTCTAAGATCCGAATTAAATTGTTTATCCACCGACCCGCACTGTAGCAGCGCGGTGGATTAAATTCCAAGCTCCTTCACGCTAAGGGGAGGTCTGAGCCTCTGTAGGAGGACATAATAGACTAGTGGAATGGAATGGAAGATCCGAATCAAAAACTATCTTCATCCCTCTGTTTAATGAATGTAAAGTATATTACTTATATCAAATTCAGTATGTTAAAAAATATATTACACTGCACTGACGATTTGGTTTGGTTAAAAAATTCCAAAACTCTTCGGGCCATCCGTAAACGATATCACTGATATCTGCAATATTTTATCAATTATGACGGTTTTCAAAAAAGTAATTTTCGTATAGTTAATAGGTACGTACTTCATCGTTAAAGAATCAGTTACAGAACGTTAAATTCATGGTTATGTATCAATTTAATTTTTAATAGTTCAATCAACAGTCGATTCGCGAGTCCGTCTTGTAATTGGCTGGTTTTTTGGTTGATACTGTTTTGATATCAGTTACGTCAAAAACGAATACGCGTAACATCGTTTTAGCCGACTCGGCGGCGCAGGAGACATTTGACGAGTGGCATCTGGGCTATCCGGCGGAAGATAGTGAGCTCGTTTCCGGCACGCCATCGCCGGAGAAAAGTTTAATAGAGGAATATAGTAAAAAGGTTATATGAATAAAATTACGTAACACGTTACGCCCAATGATCAGTATTATATTAAAAAAATATCGGATAAAAATAAATCTCAGCGTTAAGATGTTACTGACTGCTAAAGCTGCTGCTATTCTATTGATAAAATCACGATTGAATTTCATTATATCGCATTATTTAATGATTATAGAATCTCGACAGATAGCATTTGACAGATCCAAGTGTCGTGAGAGTGAATTAAAAAGAAATGGAATAACTCGTAATTTTATTTTTGTGTAGAAACTTTACAGTTTCTTTTCAGTCTACTTGTAATGATATAGTTGAAACATGGGTGTGTTATGCTTGACATCGTAGAGCCGCAGATCTTAAACCTTTTCCGAATTTTGTGCGAACCTACCACACCACCTCAATATTAGGGTTCAGAAATTAGAAATTGGAGATCGTATTCGAGTTCAGGAATCGTTCCAATCTTTTGATATTTTTTTGACAAACGTTGAACTTTCTAAAATTGTTACGTACTAGTTGATGCAGCTCGGATTCTTCGATTCGATTTGATTATAAATTTTATACACTAGAAGCGTCCGGTAGAGTGACACAAACACCCCAGCAATAAGCTAGATGGTGTAACGGTCGTGGTATCCTATATTCCGTTCGCCCGTTAGCGCACCGGGGGAAGTCCGTTAACGGTGTAATTGCAATTTAAACTAACATAGTTCAGAGATTGAGAGATTGCAATTTAAACTAACATAGTTCAGAGATTGAGAGATTGCAATTGGATTCATTATTGTTAATTGTATTTTCATATACGTATGGACATAAAACCTTATTGAACATTTAACACACTGAAAATAACGTTCAAAGTATTTGAATAATAATAATAATAATAATAATAATAATACATGGGACTTTCCACACAGCGTCATCTAGTCCCAAAGTAAGCAAATATTATGCTTGTGTTATGGGTTACTAGACAACTGATATACATACTTAAATATTCTTTTTAATATATACATATATAAATTACTTTTTTTTCGAAGACACCACACACATATAACAACCAAGACCCGGTACCAGTATCAATATTCATCATATTAATACTGACCCGACGTGGGATTCGAACCCGGGACCTCCAGCTTCGTAGGCAGGGTCGCTACCCACTAGGCTAAGCGGTCGTCTATTATCTCTAATTTACTGATTTTTTAAGTTTAGTGCCAAAATCAGCATAATTTTTTGAATTCTCATGTAGGTAATAATCCTAAAGGATGAATAAGCGCACGGCTGTTTAGGCAGATGCCCGCTTTGTATGGAATCCTTACTTTTTTTTTACCGCTTTCAGGTCATCACGATTTTTTGAACTATGAATGCATAAAATCTGACTCTTGTTAAAGATGCCATTATTCTTCATCGGGGTGACATTAAGAACTAAGTAGCTAGTGATGTTCATTCACAAACGCCCCTTCAAAGTAGTTAGAAATTGTTTAGGTAATCTAGTCACAGGACCTGTCATGTTAATATTGTTGAACGAGATGACAGGAAACTTTTACTTTCAACAGATAAACAATTCAAGTCTTATTTTAGGTATTTACGAGTAGTTGCGGTGAACATTGCGAAACTAGGCTGAAGTTTAAATGCCATTCCACGATGATAGGTAAAAACAATGAACAGAATGTAAAAAAGTTCTTTTGAAACCTGTTTCTACATTACTTTACTACTTTGCCTCTTAAATAGTCTTAAAAAAAATAGTGAAAGCGTATTTACTTAATATATTAATTTACTAATCGTTAGATCATACCTTCATTTTGTAATAATTTCTTAGAAATCGTCTACTGGCTTAAAAAAACAAAAAAAGCAAAAATTGCTTAAATATATCTTCCTTTATGCATGAGTGGCCGAACAATCAATGACGTCATAATTATAAAAACTCCGCTTACATCGCCGCTTCTGTGATAATGAAAATTAACAACTTTCAACCTACACTAGTCTAGCGTGGTGGGATTACGTTCCAAATTCCTTAACTCAAAGTTGAGAAAGGGCTGTACTTCAGTCTTGGAGGCTTGATAGCCTGATAAAAAAAAATGTATCATACTATTAATTTTAAAACAAGTTATTATAAAAGGCACTGGGCGTACGTAATAGTATGTACGCGGCTGGCAAGCAACACCGGCCGGCAATAAATACTGGAACCATTTCCCGCGTCGACAGATAAACGTCCGCCGACGTCCGGCGGTGGTCGCGACAAAAAGTTGCGTGTGAGTTTGTTCTAACCGCTATGCGCATAAGGCTTTACCGAGGCCTTTTTTAAAACGTTCTTGGCGAGAAAATTATTTGTACCTACATCTCACTTTATATCGTATAAAACAGACATTTATTAAAAGAGCTAGGGCATTATTGAAAAATGCATTGTAGGAAAATTAAACAACCTATTTATAAAAAAGAACTTGTTTAAAAAAAGTATTTTAGTTTGCAAACGGGCTCCGGCAATCGTGTTGTACGAAACTTTGGAGGCACGAGAACTTTCGAAAAGCGCACTAACTAATAAACAACCAATTATTTTTTAAGATATCGTATATATATAATATAGTATTGTTCCTTGAAAAACTTTTTCGAAAATCATTATGTAAAGTTTTGCGCTTTTACAATAATTAAATAAATCACGGTACTTAAAAA
Organism: Luffia ferchaultella; assembly: GCA_949709985.1. Classification (NCBI taxonomy): domain Eukaryota; kingdom Metazoa; phylum Arthropoda; class Insecta; order Lepidoptera; family Psychidae; genus Luffia; species Luffia ferchaultella. Next base: position 7,206,659 of record OX453254.1, read on the forward strand.
ATATCACGCGGCAACTTAGAAACTCAAAATACGTTTCATTTATGTGTTACATGCAACCGTAACGTCGTTATAAGGAATCTGTCTGTCAGGGAATCTAATTATTGAATAATTCTGAATTAGCCTTCGATACTATGTAACAGTCATAAATTCTCCATCATTACCTCAAGTTCCAGAGAGGCGGAACTTAAAAAATGTCACGCGGCAGCTTGGAAACTTAAAGTACAATTAGAAGAAGCGTCCGGCCCTTAAATCAGTACGGATGTGTGCTTAATAAGGGCAGTGGGCGTGAGACAACAGGTGGTCACCGAAGGGCGCAGTCACGAAATCTTGACCACACCGGGCAGGTGTTGTTATTTCATCCGTTTCCGGTACAAATATGCAGTATCAGGCATAGCTACGTAAAACAGTCTTGTATTAATTTTAAAAATTCTATTCATTTCTAAAAAGGTCCAAGTATTTTTTTATTTAATGGTTTTATAATAAAAGCCTATTTATTACATACGCATATTATGTTAGTACATATACATACGTGTGCTGCTTCATAAGTGCACAAAGAATAAGGAAGGAGTGAAACAAGACTCTTTACAATTAAGAGTAATAAAAAAAACAAAAAAAAAAGGTGTTTTCTTTATACTCTCTTTTTGATATTTTCATTATTAGGTACAACTAACATGAGCTTTTTTTAAGTAAACAAATGGCAATAACTTAAAATCTATACAATATAAAATCCAAATCACTCATCAATGCGAAGCCGAAACTATAGTAACGAATCACAAGAAGTTTGGACATTGGGTTTCTTGTTTGTATGAAAATTCGTCATTTAACTTAAATACGTGAAAATTGGTATTTGACCTTAAGTTATAAATATCTTAGTATTTCAAGCTTTTACCTTTAAGAGCCTCTGTAAGTTGTCCGTCGTTGACAAGCCCTCGAGCACGATTGAACGCAGCGAGTGCGTATATAGGTTTATTAGGTAATTTTCGAAATTTTATTACAAACAAATTCACAAACAAAAATTAAATATAAAAATTGCATTTGGCAGATAACAACTCAAATTTTAATTTTTATAGGTTTCCTTGTTGTTTTCATTAAATTATAACGCGTAGACGATGATTTTGCGCTTGACTTTTTTGCGTTTATTTAGCATGGAACACATATTTTTACAGTACTAATTAAATAAATTTTAAGACAATTTATCGTACACTTACTAATATATTATACGCCCGTACGTACGATAATCGCTACCAGTTTGCTAAAAAACATTAAAAATCTAATGTTTCGTGCTGACCCAAAAACGTACGTTTTAATTTATTTTTTATAAATATCGAATATGTTAATGGTTATTGAGAAATTCGAAAACTGAAAAAATAGTGTTTTTTGGTTTTCAGATAGCGAAATCAGTGGGGACCCTTAAGGGAGTAAGTAATTTTAAAATAGGTGATGGATATTTGTACTGGGCTGCTGCCATTGTTAACATGAAAGCTATGAAATTTTTTATTTCCCTTTATAGTTGAAATTAAAAAAAAACGTATTCCAGTATTCGGGGGTGAATTAGGGGATGAAAGTTAGTGCCGGAATTACGTCACTTTTACTGCTGATGCGAATCTCATGAAATTCGGTCTGTTTTTTGATGTAAGCATCCACTAAGAAAGGATTTTCGAAATTTTACTCCTAAGTGGGGGATAATCTGTATTTAAAAAAAATTAAATGCATGATATTTAGTTTTTAACTTTTTGGACAGAAATTTGAACGAGTATGTCGTTTTTAAGATTAAGGGAATGTAATCCTTAAGGGAGTAAAATAGAGATAGAAAATTTGTATCCGACTTTTGAAATATTGGTTATTTTTAAAGTTAAACTCATGAAATTTTATAATTGGATTTATGGTTAAAAATTAAGAAAAACGTGTTTGACGACTTATAGTTTAACCCTTAAGGAGTTAAAATAAAGGGACGAAAGATTGGACGGGAAATCCGTTATTTTTAAGGTCAAAACAGTATCAATAAACCAAAGATTTTGTATAAATTCAAAGAATCAGCAAAATTGGTTTTTATTTTCCATTCTAGATACGATTGCTTAAAAATATAACATATTTGCAAGTATTTTGCAAGCTAATAAATAAATGAAACCAAAAAACGTGAAATATTAGTATCAATACAAATAGTAAGATAGTATTGTAAAATAATTTAAGTGTATAGTTTACAGAGTAACCACCTAGTTATTAGTATCACCTCTTTATCTCGTAAATCTCATAGCACTAGCAGTCCCACGTAATTCTCTATAATATGTTTTCTTACCGTTTAAATAGAATAGGCCATAATATAGCTCAGCCTGATTATGTCTCAAGGACTTAGTCTGTGCCTACGTCTCACTCGTGTCGTCCCAAATTAGATCGAACCTTGGCCGCCCCATGCACGGCAACCATAGCCTAACTCTAGCGGAATCAAGTAAACGAAATAATTATAATTTTAATTTCTATTTCGATATAAGATATAGACTATATTTTGTATTTTGTAGTCACCGTGCGACAGTAAGTACATACGTTAATTTAAATTTGATTTTTCGAAATTTCGCGATTGGATGCGCAAAGTGACACTTCGTACCTATTATACAGTTATTGCACTTTGATGACTCAAAAGTCATGAAGTAGCCTGAATTACCATTCCACGTTTCGCATAAAATCAACAATATCAATCAAAATAAAGTTTTAAAATTAAATATTTTGGCATTAACAAATCTTATAGTCTGAAAGATTTTCTTTTTTATAAACTTGTATATTATGTATACATGTCTTATAAAGCATAGAGAATTTTGCATACTTACTGTGGATGGAAATCTTCCACTCAAAAGGGATGCATGCAGATATTCTTCTTATATATACGGGAAATGAACGCGTGAAACCGCATGGGCCACACGTATGTATTATTTAGACTTCAACATATATTCGCGATTGCTTATTACATCGAAAGCCAGTTTTTTTTTTATTATAATTGAAACGTATTACTTCTTCATGTTCTTCTCTTTTTACCCTCTCCTTTTTTGTCTTTATTACTTTGTCATCGGTGTCTTCTTTGCCCTTCTAAAACTTAATTAGAAACCCGTGATAAATCATGCAGGTAAATTTTTAGTACTATAGGCATCAAGTGCCCGAGTTCATTTCACTTACTTAACTTATTTTTTCAGCCCGGCCGTCTCTGAAATAATTTGTGGTCGATAACACACCTTGAGCTTCAACATTATAAAAGGCACACAGCAACGTTATTTGACTTTTTGTCACTAGTAAGGCTAATCTATGATTTGGATCTATGACGTAGGTCGCAATCTAAAGCATAAGTTAGTTAAATATAAACACCTGAAATTTCAGCAAAGAGAACGAGGGCGCGCGTAGGCGCTCCTCGTGTAGAACGAGATTCGACCGCTGTCATGAGCGGAGCGAGCTGAACATTCGTAAAATTTAATTGTAAGCAATGATAATTTTTAATACGTTCAAAAAAAGGAAAGAACATGATAGAAGTTAGTAGAATGTCAAATATTATAAATTATTACACGAATAAGGTATCTGAAAAATGTTGTCGGAGTTTAGATTTGAATTATAACATCATTACAGTTTTGAATCCGCTTCAATGGTTTTGTCCCCAATCTCATCTGCATTTAAATAAAATAACGTTGATTTTTGTGTATACAAAGCAATCTACTTCTTACATCTGAAGTAACTAAGCGTTGACAATTAAATATATACCTATAGCCTAGTTAGTATTTTGACTATAAAATCGCTTGAGCTCATGCGTCGTGCGTTGTACAAGTTACACGGGTATCGCGACACGTGCGAGGCCTCCACAATCAATAGCGCTCATTTCGTCCAACCTTTTACACGTGGCGTCGATTTCGTATCCGATAATGCACGCGCGAACTTTCCACGTTCGCATTTTCTCTCGATGCTACAATGCTCAACCGGAAATATCTGATAACTCGAAAAGAAAATTTCCATAGCCAAAAATGATATATTATTATACTCTAAACAAATAGCTTATTTAGATCGATGTAAAAATGCGATTTGTTTGTAGTTGATATATAATTCAAATGGTATTGGCTATTTTTACCCTACTACGGCAAAAAAAGGAGGGTCATGATTTCAGCCCGTATACGTATGTACGTTTATCTGTTCCCGCATAATTTTAAAACTATTTATCACAACTCAAGAAATGAGCTATCGGTAGAAGCGTCTTGATCATTTGCTGGTTATAGGCTATGTAACGTCACACTAAATACAACATCCCTTTAGCCCTCCAGAGGACATGAAGTCAAGAATTAAAAACTGTTGTATTTAAAGTGCCGTGTTGCGTACTAAATGAAAGGGCTTAATTAGCACACTTAGATATTACAAGCTGTTGTATCAGTACATTAAATGTATATATTACTAGGTGTTGTTTGCTGTTTTTTTTGCATCAATTCGATAATTGCGTATAATTTATATTATTACGTCTCAGACGTCTTTAAACATAAGTATATATCGTTCATTTCAGCTTGCTTTATGTTCTCGGTACTATGAGATGCATTGGAACGAAACTAATATTAATAAGTGACGCAGAAAAAAAAGCCGAAAACAACATTAATTATACTTACAGCGGCACTGCACACACTTTATCGCAGATATAAAACCCCAAATTATTTGAAATAAAAAAAAATAAGATGGAAAATAAAACACGACTAAGGAAAAATCGAACTGAAAAGCTCGAAACAAAATATTCCCTTCTGAAATCAAAGCTTTAGATTCGGCTACACTAGATGTACAGCTGTGGTTGCATGCTGTAGCAATAAAGTACTTTTTGGTGTTGGTAAATAAGGATATGCGCAGATTATTCCATTGCTATGTGACTCCTGTCCAACAAATGTCGCCTTAGCTTACGAACGATCTATTATCCTGGAAAGACGATTATTTCATAGGTTTCTGACTCTTAGTCGACCTCTATGCAGTACTATGAACCGAATCGATCCATTCTTCAGAAACCATAATGTGAAATGTAATGTTTCATGCACAAAGCTTACCTAGTTCATCAAAGCTTTCCATTATACTGAGAATTAATATTTCATAGCTCTCTGATTTCTATCCGACCTTCAAGTAATACTCCTATAGAACAACACAATCCATTGTTCGCAAAGACCATAATGCGAAATATTGCGTCCCTATTCACAAATTTCACCAATGAACGCTATTATAATTGGCTTTGAAATCTATATAATGTTTTTACTCTTTCTACAAATTATTTCAAATAGGCAAGGAAAAAACAGTTCAGGGCTTTTTTCTCTGCTAGTCGTCAACATATTTTCTTTTTCTTTTTTTTTTAGAGTTCCGTAGCCAAATGGCAAAAAAGGAACCCTTATAATTTCGCCATGTCCGTCCGTCCGTTTGTCTGTCTGGGGTTTTTCTCGGAAACTATTGGTAATATATAGGTGAAATTTGAAAGGTAGGTGTGATCTGTGAACCGCCACACAATGACGTAGTGGAATTAAGGAAATTTTTTTTGGGATAGATCGCCCGCCAAACATGTAACTGAAGTACGAAAAAAAAATCATCGTATATTAACGCGAGACGTACCAAACGAAAGGTCTTAAAAAATGATGTTTCAAACATTTTTTTTTTTATTTTAGTCAACAGTTGTTGAGATATGCCCCCCCTGTGTGCCTCATGTGTCCCCCCTCCGCTCTACCAGCTAAAGCGTCATTATTTAACGAGTAATAGATTAACTTATAAAATGTACTTTTATAAGTACAAATTATGTAAAAATATAGCATGTTATTTGCATTCCTTTGCAGAGCTTATTCTCTTCACAATCGATACTAAAAGTCAAAGGTTCTCTGCAATAACATAAGTAATAAAATAAAAATTGCCTCTAGCTATCAGTGCACTCATGCTATTACTTTTCGGATTAGCCAGAGAAGATCGCGCGCCTTCTAAGTAACTAACGAAATAAAAATGAAATATATTCATAAAATAATTCTTAAATTACATAATAATAACGATTAATGGTTAAGTTCGATTAACGTCGCGCTCGTTTTTTTTTTTATATTATATGGTGGTACGGAACCCTTCGTGTGCGAGTTGAATTCGCACTTGGCCGGTTTTTGTTTAGTAGCAACTGACGAGCCTTAGTGTTATCAATAAAAAAAAAATGGAAACACTTACTTTTTTTTCCCCACCATCGACATAGAGTTGAAGTCTTTCTTTATTCGCAATATTTTCATGCTTCTACTCCTTATGTTTTTAGCGGGAATACTAAGGCTTCGCTCAGACACTTAACATTTTTACAAAGTGTGTATTGTTATGGCCACTATAATAAATAATAAACCTAAAGTAAAGTTAAAAATTAAAGGGAGTCCTTAACAACAGATAATAAAACACAAAATAAAGTTAAAATTTAAAGGGGATCCCTATGCAAGAAACGTGTTTTATTCGACGTTTTTAGTGATTGATGGTTGTGAGATCATTGCTCACACTTGAAATTTTTATGAAGTATGTACTACTATAGTAGGCGTAGCTATAACAACAAGTAATAAAAATAAAATAAAATAAAAAATTAAAGGGGTCCAGTACAGGAAACGTTTTTTTTTATATTGTACGGTAGTACCCTTCGTGTGCGAGTTTTTTACTATATAGAATTAATTGTATGCGTAACATATTATTCCATATGCATTAGAGCATTGACACGGAAAAAAGAAACTTCAAGAATAAAAGAAAAGGGAAAATGTAGCCCCAAAAGCGCAATTCTGATAGCCTAATAGTCAGTCGATTGTTGCAATTTGAATTGACTTAGGTACTCTCGCTTTATTATTATTAGTCGTTTCAAAAAAGTAAGTATAATAGGTACGGTCGGATTTCGACCGCTCTGGGCGACCACTAGTGTTCATTAATTTTACAATAATTATATTATATGTAAATAAATATAAATACATTATTTCATTTAGTGCAAATATTTAGCATAAGCATGATGTGTGTAATTACTTAAAAATGACTATATTTAGATATATTTCTCAGCTAGGTGTTAGCAAACAATAGCATAGTTGAAGCACATAATTTATTTAATTATTTATTTCTTTATGTATGATAACGTAGCATGCAAATATTCTAGAATAAACCTTTTGAGTTTGCGTGTTTGATAATTTTCAGAATTCAGAGTCATGAAAAACTCGCTGATAATTAAAGCGAAGATAAACGACGAAAGTTTCCAAAAGACGTTAAAACGTTCTAGGAACGTTTCCGTGACACCAATACCAGCTCGTGTCATGACGAGTTGAAGTTTTACGATACCGTTTTGGGAATGCTAAATTACACAACACGGCTTCTGTGATTGACTGGATGCTTTTTAAAATAGGACGTGAAGTGAAAACGAGTAATTCCTATTTAATAAATACTAGTTTGTACCCGTAGGTATGAAGTATTTAAATTATAATTTTTCCACTAAAATTACAAATTTTCGTTACACTGTGATTGACAATTGAATAAAGAATGGCATGATAATCCTTACTAGAAATATTATACATGTACTGATTTTGTAAATGAGACTGTCGACGAAACTGCAAACAGAGCGCTCGCGTCACATGCAGCTTCGTCGACAGATTCACATTAATATAGTATATGAAAACGGCGTTAGATAAGCGCCCAACAAATGTAAAATAAAATGACGAATAGATACACTTCTATGTACCATACTCACATGAACAATACGTACTGAGAGATGCAATAAAAAATTTTTTGTAAGTTAATCAACAATAAAAGTTTTTAAAGCGGAAATACCTTTTATAACACGGGGTTCCTTCCCCTTCATAAAATCGTTCTCGCAACTTTTAACAAGAACAACAAAGAACGCGATAACCATAATATTTAACTAAACACCTCGGAAAGATTTAAAAAGATAACATTGTAGAAATCCTTCAATACTTTTGCTTGCCATTGGTAAAAAGTATAAGTTAAGAAACAAAAAAGACTGGAATATTCATTATCGTATCTCTATAGTTTAAAATATTTGCAAAATAAGTTGAAGTTATGTACTCTACTATTTTTATACTTACCCAAAAAACTTAATTATACCTTTTATGTCTCTTATATCAAAATAAAATAAGTGGGGCCCTATTACTAAAGAGTATTTCTTTTGTCTATTTGCTCTACGTCTGGGTGTCATCATCCTCCTGCCCTTATCCCACTCTAAGTGGGGTCGGTACAAAATGTGTTCTTCTTCCATTCATCTCTGTCAGTAGTCATCTCAGCATTCACACCTTTCACACACATATCCTTCCTCACGCAATCCATCCACACCTTCTTGGGTCATCCCCTACCCCTACTACCCTCCTATCTATATATGTATGTATTATAAAAATATATCTAAGTACGTATATCAGTTGTGTAATACCCATGATATAGGCACTGCCTAGTTTGAGATTGATGTGATGCCCGTGTGTGAGGTGTCGCAGACATTTTTATTTGATTGTTAGATTAATACTAAATGGCCCCAGCCATTTCTTAGAAACGGTATGCACCTAAAACTGGACTGCTTTATGTAGGTAGAACTATGCCGGTAGGGTAACGAAGGTGCATTTGTAACAATAGGTGGATTTTCGTTGCGCGTGCCAATAGTTTTATGAAGTTTAGAAAAAAACCGACCACTCGACTTGGAGTGCACTCAAAACTGCATAACCATTGTTCATATAACAATGCAACACTTAACTGCATAGTGTCATAGAATAATATTGTGAAGCCCTTCTTATCGACCAGGTTCCGAGGTTTATCTCTATTGTTATTTTGAGACGATATTTGTTATGAAAAAATCAGGAAATGGCTGAGATTTCATTTTGTTGAATAACTTAGTTGAAATGGTGCAATTATTAATTGGTTTTTGAGAATAAATAACAATAAAAATAATTTTAATTTAATTGTTAATGTGTGTTGGATATTCTGGATGTTATTAGATCGAAAAGCCTTATCGTTTCTTGAAGCCCTTATTAAAACTCCACCTTAAGATGTCTGTAACAATTAAAATATTAGGACGCTCGTACGTGAATAACATATGGCAGTAGTGTTTGAATCTATAATTTCTTGTTAAGAGAATTGTGTAGTGGCCATGTAGTGACGAATTTCCATACAAACGGTGTTAGCGGTTGCACCATATTAAACCTTAACCAATTAACGCAAAAAAATATATGGTATTCAGATCAGCAAAAGCTAGGTTTATACGTTTTTAATTTTTTAAATATTTTATACATCAAAAGAGAAAGAAAACTTAAATGCGTGGAATTTTTTTTCCAAAATTGTTTCAATTTTCACATGTGAAAAAAAAATTGAATTTCGATGAAATCTTGTAAAAATGTACTTTCATATTGAACATGCTGAGAAAAATTAAACAATTTGGAAAAAAAATCCCGCGCATTCATGTTTTTTTTCTTTTAATGTATCAAATTATTTAAAAAATTTGAAACGCATAAACCTAGTTTTTGCTAATCTGTATACCATATATTGTTTTTTCCGCTAATCGGTTAAGATTTAATAGGGTGCAACCGTTGACACTGTTTGTACGGAAATTTGTCACTACACAATCCTCTTAACAACGGTCGTTCAATGAATCTTCACTTCATCAGCCCATTTTCACCTCACTGCAGGGGCTTAGGCCTCCCCCGGGGTAAGGGGGATTGGAGCTTAAATCCACCACGCTGCTCCACTGCGAGTAGGGGATTGTAACGACCGCCATCTAATGACAGCGTCCGTGACCGACTGCTTAACGTGCTCTCCGAGGCACGGAGTCAGTGATAGTTAATGTACTTAAGTTAGAAAAAACCATTGGTACACGCCCGGATTCGAACCTTTGCCCTATGGCCTTATAAATTTGAGACAGATTCGCTGCGCTTTGGGCTATATTTTAGTTAAACCGCAGACAGACGGATGGACAGAAGAACGGGCAGGCAGACGAACTTGGCGAAACTATAAAGGTTTCTTGTTAGTCACTACGGAATCCTAAAAACGGGAAACTTTCTATGGCTGGCTGGCACGGCACAGACACAGATACATTAGCGTATCCGATCTTACCTATATACGAGATATCGTATGAATAAATTCAACCAATTTTAAAAGAATACACTACCATGATTTTATGAAAATTTAGACTTTAAGGCCATTTAAAAAGAAATATACCTAAAAAACTAACAATTAGACGTTTGCTTTTTGCGTCGTTTGATTTGGAGAGTTACTTTGCGATGCCATCACTACCTATCGTAATTTTGAAAAAAAAAAATATTAAAAATAACTATATTAAAGTCTGCCCGTTATATTAGACTTCGATACACCGAAAGGCAAAGCAGGAATGAAATACACAAATTAAACTATATTTATTTAGAGCAAACAAAAACTTATCACATTCGTTGCACACGAATAAAAAAACTTATGACATTCTTCAACACTCGACGTATCCTACGACTCACCACCTGTGTTTATAATAAAACGTTCTATTTTGTCATTTACTTACTCCACGAAGCGTCGATATAGACTGATAAATTTTAGCAGAAACTGTACGCCACACGCACACACAGTCGGTTCCTTTGTGACGGCCGGCACGTACGGCGGTTTTCTTTGTGAATTTTATGCCTGAGTGCTTTGGCGGCGTCTCAAAGGATGTGGCTTAAAATAATGGATATACTTTATGTAGTATAATTTTTTTTTTAAATTATTTTTTCACCTGTAATACCTTTACATAGTAGGTATTACTTTCGCGTAAAAAATAAATAACACCATAAGATGCGTAGCAAAATTGTCTAGCAAATAATGGTTAAATTTTCATTTTAACTATTTGCATTTGGCATCTCTCTTTCCTTTGAGTAGCGCCGCGAAGGATCTCCTCTAATTTTAGCGAGACTCGGGCCTTAACGTCTAACGATATTCGCGCATATTATTTATTTCCAGTGCGCAAACGAGCTAATCTGTTTTGACGTAGGCATGCAGTATTGGTAATTACACTCGCAACGGTTGCTACTTGAAAAAGCATTAACCAATATTTTTTATGAATAATTGTAATTTTTCGTTTGTATCAGTAACTGTATTTAAAATGTACATGTTTTGCTAGGATAATCCTCGGGAATCTAATTAAAACTGAATCAACTACATTTTTGGGAAGAAATCTAGTTGGCCTGAAATAGGATATCATTTTTACGTAACTTTTGTAACATATTTTAGGAAATTACACTTTAGCCTGAAACTGTCATACAATAAGAGCTAATTCTGTGACAACACCATAAAAATACGAATTGACTAGAAGCCCTCTTCTGTGTTTACCGTCTGAGTACTTATACTCTAGCTAGCTGGTGTGTACCCGTTGCAAGATGGTGAGTTTAAGTTCGAGTTTGGGCATGGGAAACACCCATAAAAATATGGAAATTATAATTAATAATATAACTATAACCAGAAAATGTAAAACGGGGCTTTCGTACCTATGTACTAAACTAGTCTCGCCTCAGTGCTTAAAGTGATGTTGAATGAACATCGAAAGGTCAGATTTTATAGTAAACAACTTATCAGGGACGTAAGCAAAAGCCAATTTGGGCGAGTTTGGGCTATAAATATAAAAGGGTGATGGATTAAGTTTCACCCTTCTATGCGTCATGCAAGATAACGGGGTGCGGTTGACGTCAGGGCGAACAAACTGCACTGAACGAAGAAATTTCCTTTAGTTATATGGCAGAAAATATATACGATACTTTTCAATCATTATAAAGATTTATTTTAGTGGATTTTGCAATTTCATTAGAAAAGTATATCACTCGGAGTATAATTTTGCTGAATTCCCATTATTGTTTTTACAAATTTTTTTTAATTTTTTTTTTGTTTTAATGGTTATTTTTTATTAGATGACAGCTCGCCAACAGCATAAAAATGATCAATAAACAATATTATGATGAATGTAAGTAGAACTAAACTGCCAAATTGATATTGCCCTAAAATAATACTTAAAGATATATCATCATCATCATCAGCCCGTGTCTCTCCACTGCAGGATATAGGCCTCTCCCAAGGCTCGCCACCACACACGGTCCTCCGCCTTTCGCATCCAACTACCCCCGGTATGGTGCTTCAGGTCATCAGTCCAACTGGCCGGGGGGCGTCCAACGCTTCGCTTCCCGCAAAAGATATATGATTTTGTTAAATAATAATAATAATAATGTCTGAGATATCTCACACAGCGGCATCTAGTCCCAAAGTAAATAAGTATTATGCTTGTATTATGGGGTACTAGACAACTGATATACCTACCTAAATATTCTTTTTTTTATAATACAAATATAAATACTTTTACACCCAGACACGGAACAAATAGACATGTTCATGCACACAAATATTTGTCCCGGGCGAGAATCGAACCCGCGATCTTTGGCTCCGCAATTAGGGTCTCTAACCACTTCGCTAACCGGTTAGTCAGTGTTAAAATGTATTTGAATTTCAATACTGCGTCCAACAACCCTCAATTATCTAAATTGGTGTATTTTTTGAAATACACTAATTTAGATGATTGAGGGTTGTTTCTTACTAGACTGACTAGACTAGTCTAGACTTCAATTTCATGGCCATTCAATTATAATGCGCAAGCCAGCTTAATATAAGCTTCAATGGTATTTGTTAGCAATCATTAAATTATATTACTTACCTACGTTGAGGAAATATTCACGATAAACTAGTTAAGCGTGATGAAGTTCGTGTAGAGGGTTTCGTGGCTAGCCAAATATATTTATACCATCACCACACGATGTATTTATATTACGTAGTTATAAAAAAAATGTAAGTTTATAATAACAGTAAAATAATTTTGTATGTAATACAATTACAAATTAACTACTATTTTTAGATTTTTCCCTTTAGGTACTTATGCTATGCAAATTTTCTAAGTGAACGGGAAATACCCTATATGTTTTGGTTTACTTGCGAGTGTTAAAATATACACCACAAATGGCCGTATTTTATGCATGCGTTGACATAGAAGCTGTATTGTTTTTAAGGCAACGCCTAGGGACCATAGACCTAGTATTTGCTATTATCGTAATTTGAATTTGGTACCTCCACACGTTCTTGAGTAAAAGGGTCTTGACAGACAGACAACGAAGTGATCTTATAAGGGTATTTTTTTTTTTTAAGGTACGGAACTCTAAAAACCGACGGATTTTTATTATTTTCTTCGCCTTCGTCGTTGTATCTTAACTATAGGGTTAACTAACTTAGGTTTATGAAGCAATTTAAACTACCAACCTTATTGCTTCGATGCAAAGTTTAATTTAAAATATCAAAACATTAAGCTTTTTAGTAACTGACAATTGCGGATATATAAAAAACTTGCTATATATACAAAATATTGTGTTCAAAAATATTTTTTGTTGCAATGATTTTTAATGTCCTATTACTAGCTAATATTTTTTAATCACACAGTAAATAATATAGAGACAAAGGACATTAGAAACGACTTTAGTAGAAGCTCATATCTGGCGAAATATCAATATAACTAAAAAATAATAATTAAAAATGTTTAGTGAATTATTAAAGATCTGACTAACAACAAACACGTAAACGTAACATGTTGGAGTCCGCGAAAAACTTTATAATTTTTTCGTATTTATTAATTTAATTACAATGAGGATCGTTTAGAAGTTTGTAAACTAAAATATCCATATAAATTCAAATATTTTATCCTCGCTTCCCCGCACACATTCGTAAGGACCAAAGCGTGTGTCAAAACGAGATGACTAGTTATTGACTCCCACGAAACTAAAATGACCTAAGTCACAATCCAAATTTTTGCATATAATTACAATTATAATAACTTATTTAGAAAGCTGTTTCCATAATGTACTAGTAATTATTCGAAAATTATTTTAAAATACGTAATTAAAAATAATAGCAAATACATAATATAGGATTTTTTTGAAGTGAAACTTCTTATGTTTTATTGGAGCCAGTTTCTGGATTTTTATCTATTGAGATTTTTTAAATAATTGTATTTTTAAATTCACAACCCATTAAGTATTTATTGCCTACTTTCACACTGTTATTTGTATAATTTTATATGAGGCGGTTTTCGAAAATAGACTTGCTTAATTTTTGGATGTCTGTATGTTTAGCTCTTAATGGCAGAAGACTATTGTTTGACGGTCACAATGAAATCCATCTCGTAGTGCTTACTTGTAGATGAATATTCGGAAACAAGCTAAGCTCTCCTTGGTCGAACGATCTTGCCGATCTGTTGCCCTGTAACCCTGTAACTCTACAGTTTTTCTTACTTTCAATAGTATATTTCGTTTAACGGAGGCATCAGTCTAACCAATCAACGAAACGTACACCTTTCGTAAGACATTTGCGGTTGCGATCACCCGAAAGCGGTGTCGTAAATCGTAAGCGAACGATCGAATCGTAACCGAAGCTGACGTTATTTCGTAATTCGACACAATAATTGCGGGTTCAAAGTGTTCACAAGAATTTCCACGTGGTCGGATCGCGGGGGCATACATCTACGCTTTGACTGGCCGATCGCCAGGTATCTATAGTACGAGGGCGACTGTCCGTTCATTCATAAGAAGCTGTTCATTCATGCGGCCGCGACGCCGAGTGAATGGGAGCGAGCGAGATGGATAGACGATTCGTGGGGCGCGTTCATAGTGACGGAGCGACAACTTTGATATTTTTTCGCTTTGATAAACGCGGTTGTGTTTTCGGTATATCTGATATATAAAATACTAGATAGGAATCTGTACTTACCTTATAGATGTTTCACGAAAACATTTCGGAAACACATCGGAAATATTAGGATATCTTCATGATTTTCTCATCGGAAATCAAGCATTTTCCGGGAGTTATTAATTGCATACTTAATGATCACAATAATTCGATTACAACTAAAACTTTTGAAAAATGTGCGATTTTCGATGTGAATATCACATTTTCCAGAGATAATCGAGTATTTCCGAAAGCAAAGGTTTATAGAATTTAAAATTTAAATATAAATACGACTAATTGAAAATAAATATATAACAAATTTACATACAATACTATAACTAATTCTTAAATGGTGATCAAATAAAATTAATCTAATAATCCACCCCCTCGTTGCCCCCGACGCAAATGTGCCCATAACGCTCATCGCATTGCCGCGCTGAAATGCAATGGCAATTCTTTGCACCAGGAAGGAACAGGAACGGGGGTCGAGTCCCCTTTCTCTCAGACGACGGCCGATTTAAATTAAATTTAAATTGGAATCTTAAATATTCTTCGTATTCTTTAGTGTAGTTTAATTCGAGATTCCGAATTAACTACAATTTGACAGAGTTATTGAGTTAAGTTTTGGTGATCCAAAACTTAACTCTATAACTCTGTTAAATACTTTATGGCAATTTCTTTTAATCGCATGCATGCTAGGACAGGTCAAAACTGTATAGTGTAAAGAATGAAGCTTAGTGACTTTTCATAGCAGTTGTTTAGTTAATAATATTTTCGAACAGTTACGAATTTATTGTAACGCAATTGACATTGCACCATTGTATATAATTATCGAAATGCTGTCATTTAGATTATTCCATTCCACCACCCGTACAGCAGTTCAATGGTGATTCTTCACTTCACTTCTTCACTTCATCAGCCCATTTTTACCTCACTGCACGGGCTTAGGCCTCCCCTAGGGTGAGGGGTGGGGGGGCTTGGAGCTTAAATCCACTACGCTGTTCCACTGCGGGTTGGGGATTGTAACGACCGCCATCTATTGACAGCGCCCGTTACGGTAATGGTGATTACGTTGCGGGTTTAATAGACGAAATAGCTAAGCTAACTGTACAACCGTTCGGTAACAACGCACACCTCACATTGAGTCTACGAGGGATCCATAGTTCAAACTGAGGATGCACACTCTAAACAATACGTGGCTGTTTCATTCCTTTATGTTCACGTTTGTCGTTTTTTTCTTTGTTTCTTTAACAACTATATGGCGATGTATTATATTGTTTGAATCAATAGATTCAAAATCAAAATGATTATATATATATAAAAAAAAAAAAAATAGGGAGCTATACTGAATTTTGTTAACTATAAACGCCCCTGGTTGTACAGGTCAGAACTACTGCGTTACTTTTTATTAATTTCGGACCATTAGATAACACTATTAATATTTGCAACTTGTACTGAATAAATATTTTGCCAAGATGTTATTTAAAACAATATAGTGTGAACACATCATTACACGATAACAACAAGATTGTGTAGAAAAACGTCGCCGGTAGGAAGTCAACCCGAGTCGACACAACCTGTCTTGATCTATTAAAGAGAACTCGATTATTGAAATACTTTACATGGAATGTGTGTAAAAACATCTACGCATAAATAACGATATAAAATTGTCAAGATTGATAAATAAAATTTACATATTTAATGCAAATTTTTACGAATTACGTAAAAATACTAAATAGAAATATATTTATATATACTGTTTCATATTTTAAGTATAATTCATTCTACATGCCACATGCATGAAAAAAATTATATTAACATATATTTTCATTCTATTCTAGCTACTTAGCGCATTGTAATTTTATATTTAAAAACCGACGTTTAAAATGGATATGCCTTGAAAAAACAAAATATGGTCACGTACGTAAATGTTAGAAACGTACAGTAGTATTTGAGAATAAGTATCAAAAAATCTTATGGGTTCTCCAAGGTGATTATATCCGGCGTGTAGGCCAACCGTACCTGGGCAGGGCGTCGCGGAGCAAATGCCATGTCAGTCCGACTTCGCGCTCCGTACCAAACACACGTAAGTTACTCGCATCTACGAAACTTCGTGTTTACGATAGAAAACAAACATGCAAGTGTTGACTTCTCTAGTACTAATCTGGGTCCTCAGCGGAGTACGGGGGATGATTAGAACCCCTCTAGAAGCTTTCAGACCTTCGGGCGAAGTCCGCATCAGGCGACCGGATAAGCTGCCTTTAACACCGCGCCGTTGGAGTGGTCTACCGGCTAAAGGGGGATTGAAGATATTGTATCAAACCGGGGTAAGTAGTGATTAATTCTATATTGCCATTTCGACCATGTTATTTATAAAAAAAAATTCAATTTAGAAAATATTCCACATATTTTTAGTTTGTTATCAGTTTGAATTTGATATAGAAATTTTGATTATAATTACTATACGTTTAGTTATTATACTTACTTATTATTATTAATATTTATTTATTATTTATATTAGTAATAAATAAAACAATATAAATAAAACTTTGAAATACGTTTACTTGCCATATTTATCGTCAAGTTTATTACGACTTTTAAACCTGGAACTAAAATATAATTTCAATTGTGAAACTGCACATTTTATTGTACTATTTGCACACAAGAATATTTTGCAACGAAACGTCGATGTCATGTCCTACGCATAACGAAAATCTATTACAGTATTTGTAAGTAATTAAAGTTTATAAAATATAAAATGTGTATTTATATTTGTATTGTTGTAAAACTATGGTGAATATGAAAATTATTTAAAACATGAAACGTTGATTAAACCTAAGAAAAAATTTTCGAAGTTACTACCTTACAAGAAATTTTTCTCGTTTTTATTAATTCTATATTATTGTTTAACGTACATTTTAGAAAAGATTAACGCAAATGTTAAAGATACATCTAAGGAACTGATCAAATTGTTCATATTGTAGTTTAGTTGTAGTAGTGTAGGTATTCCTAGCTAGTCCACGATAATACGTAGTGTAATAAAGTTAGAAAAAGATAGACATTGAATTGGGATACCTTTTAATATGACAATAATTTCATTTATCTATGGCTTCCGAGAACTTGAATCCTACAAACAAAAAAAAAACGTAATTTGACGATTCATACACACCATCAAATATTAGAAAACTAATATGAATCACGGACTACCAGGAAGGGCCTCCGCATACTCCGGGCTTGATTAAGACAATTAAAACCAGCTGGGATATTAAAACATGCCACAATCACGTGCATGTACGAACACACCAATTTTTTTAACAAATATTTTGTTGTTATGAACTTTGCATTTATCAATTCACTAAATATTTTTGTATGACTATTTTATATTAAGTGAAATAAAAAAAAAAACTTGCGTATTTTATGACAGATTTAATGGTTGAGGGGCAATACATTTATTTTCCGAATAAATAATTTTAATCCCTTCTTCCAAATAAATCAAAATTTCTTAAATACAATAAAATTATTATACACTGATTTAATTTAAATTATTTAAATAATCTAAGATCGACTAGATACATAATGTGAATTAAAAGTACCTACCTATAAATTCAAACAAAAAAAAAAACTACAATGAATAAACACCTAGTATCCCATTAATTAAACTGAATTAGATAGTAAATATATAGTTGTTTTTTTTTTTTTTAAATAAAGCAAGTACATGAATACTTTCAACGAATGAAATATTAAAATAAATAAAAGCTGACCTATGGACTTCGGCAAGGTGAAAAACGTTGAAGATGGATTTATTTTTCGTCAAAACGATTTATTAAATTTTTTTCCATAAACTAAAAGCTAATGTTATTCCCGCATAAATATTTAGTGCGTAGCCGATCAAATCAGTTTTGACGTAGGAACCTCTATTACTGACTACTACTGACTCAGTGTTTGCGTTAAGGTATATACTTTCCATTATATATTTCAATTTTTATGGTTTGAAAACTGATTTTCGTAACGTAACTTATACAACCACTTGAAAAACATTCACCAATATTTTTTCATGAATTAAAATATAAATTTACCATAGATGTTCATAGAGATACTGCGTTGCGACAACAAAGATGTGAGCAAAAAAATATATCACGTAGAAGAAATATACACAGTTTTGAAATGTCGAAAAAAAGGATTTTGTGCGACCCACATGTAAAATTCGTACTGGAAAATAAAATAAAAATTATAAAATTAAATTATATGTGAAATTTAAAGAAAAACGTTCGTTTAACACAATGATAAAGACGTAGAGTCTGTTTTATCGATGAGTTTGAGATTTGCTTCTGCTTTTCATCGTTTCGAAATATGAGACAATCCATTCTGATTAATATGCTTATCAAAGAACTGTAACCAAAATGTATATTTTGCTACAAAGACCGCCGGAAATAATTGTTTCTGCCTAATTAAAAGAAAATAAACTACACTTTTGGGTTTATAGATACTGTTAGGCCTGGAAATAGGCCATAATTTTTATGTAACTATTATATTTGAGAAATTTACACTTTAGTCTGAAACTGTACCGCAAAAGTGCTGATTTTCTGACCAAACTGGATTTTTAATTTGCTGCTCTCAGCATACGCTGAAAGGTACCCTCAAATCGAACCTAAAATAACCTCAATGTTTTTAGGAGGTGGAAGAGTATAAAAATATAAATTTTGCCAGGAAAGATATTACACAATGCTCTGTGCATATTCTCACTGCTTCCATTTGTAAAAATGTCAGCATCAGGTACCGCAGAGAGATGCAGTTGTGGTTTTTAGGGTTCTGTAGTCAAATGGCAAAAAACAGAACATTTAGTATTTGGGCCTGTTCATCTGTCCGTGACACTATTTGCACTATACAGATATTTGGAAAATCGTTCAGGGATTGTCGCAGGACATCAACAGACAATGAATGGTTTTAATTTTGCTATTCGCTGCTTACGACGCAATTTCTTATATGTCGCAGACATCTATAGTCTGTACTGTAACAGAACTGCATAATTTATTCCATTAGTATATATTTCAGTATTTTTTATAAGAAATGTTGTTAATGTAATAAAAGCCAAAGATTTCCTGTTTGTCAATGAAAATATGTCATTTTCGTAAAATTCTTTTTCAGTACAATGAATCCATAAAACAGAGGCATTGTATTTTTTTTTAAATTGGATTTTACGAAAACATTTCTTTTTAAATCACAAATAATAAACTCGGTAACAATAGGCTTGTGCTTAACTTAATTATTTTTAGGGTATGTCAGACCCCACCTGGTAGGTACGCAACTTTTATTACGGCTACATGGTACGCGAAACGCGAAAGGTTAAATGACTACGTAAAAACGGCTTGTAGGTTTAGGTCACAATACCCTTAAGGGCACGAACGTTAAGGATCACTGGTATTCTTACATTGTAACCTCAAGGATTTTGTAACTATAAAGAACGATCCGCGCAAAAGAAGCGAGCGTATAGTGGTCTCGGAGCGTGCTAGAACTGAATCGTCCTTTTTCTAATAATCTGCGTTTAAGTTAAAAAATAAATATTGTAGATCCTGGAGACATAAACATTATTCTATTTGACTACAAAGTATGTAATGAAAAGGAATCATCAAAATAAATCAAACAAGCCCACACTCGTTATAGCTGTTAGTAACCTTTAAAGGATTTCAGTAGGCACGTCCTGGCTCTATTATGAGATCACTCGGTTTCATATGATCCTATTATCGTCAAATACATATGTTTCAGAACGATATAGCAATTACGAGTCACAGAACAAGACCCACTTCAAATTTATTAAACACGACAGTGCAACTTTAAAGTGCCATTTATTTTGTGCACCAATTTTGTATATCTATAATTTATTAATATACACTTTTCTCATAACTTTGCTCGAAAAGTGTATAAAAAATCCAAATTTAACCTTTTCCATCTCCTAAAAAAACCAATAGTTCAAATTAAAGATACTTGTTACATGTTAGTTGAGGACTTAAAAACGAAAGTCTGCATAAAAGCCAACCATGATCGGAACTTTTTCAATTTTCTTTTGACACTGTTTCCTGGTTTATTATGAGTGTGTAAAATAACATAACACAGAAAGAATATTTCTTCAAACAAGAAAATATTTTTGTTAGACAATATTCGCAAAATAAGTAAATATTTTCTCAGACCTACGAAAATTTCTTGCAACAACAATATATTCTCTCAAAATAAGTAAATAATTCTTCAGGCCAGCAAAAATTTTATGCAGCAACAACATATTTACTTATTTTGAAAGAATATCCTTTTCGGTATACATGAAATAATATTTTCTTGGTTCAAGAAATATTGTTTTCTGTGTAGTTTTATAACGAACAGAAATAAAATACCTAAGATTACATTGAATCAATAGAAAGAACTAAAATGCATACATATAATACATAGATAATAATAATATACTGCACACTTAGTAAAATTTAAAATATAATTATTTCCATATTAAACGTTTTGACCCCATTTAAAAACATTTTAAACAATCATAGTGAGATAACAAAATGAAGATGTTAATATTTTCTTTAAACATTAAAAGTCCAACAATATATGAAGACATGAGTGGCCAAAGGTCGTAACTCACTAAATAGACATTTTGAGAAAACAGAGTTTAAAGTTTCCCTTTATAATGAACCTTGTAGTGCATTTTCTACTTGTTCTTTAAAATTAATTAAAAATTATAAAAAAAACCGCTCTTATAGCATTGGGAATAGATTGAGCACATCATAAAACCTTTGTTACACCGAAAAAACAGGTTTTTTTATTTTTGCAGATATGACCTTTGGCCACTCATGTTTTCATATGTGTTCGAAAAATGTGTCATAATAAATGTAAAATAAAATATAATCTGTTATACAAAATGGTTTTAGGAAACAAACTAAGTTACCGTAAGTTAATCCATTTTATGAAGATGTACAGGGCGAGCCAAACGAACGGGCCAGTACGATAAATATAAAAAAAGCAAATACAGAAAGAATCTTTTTTTTTTTTTAATATTGAATTTCTACAATCGTTGAGTTTATAAAAGTCATTTGCCTGAGCCAGGAATCGAACAGTCATAAATTGAACAAAAATATTAGGTTTTTTTAGTGCATTAATCGACATCGTCAATTACGGCGTTCAAATCTCTTCAATTAATATTGTATCTTAAATCAATGGAAGACCATAAAGTCTGATAATAAACAATAAAAGAGAACTTAACAATAAATCAATTGTTTTAATTTATTGATTTATACAATAAATCTTTGCCGTGCGAAAAATGGATTTCATTTTGAACAATTTATTAGTAAAGTTGAGTTGTAATGAAACGCAATTATGTACAAGTACCTACTATTCTATTATAAAAATGATTGATTTTGTGTATTGATGTCAGAAAAATAGTGGAAATTTATTTTAATCTTAGTGGGTTAAATTTTGGGCTCAAACAAGACTTAAAGATTTCACGAATGCAGTTTCTTCTCTATACAAAATATAGTAAAGTTTCCTATAAGTAAAACTTGCTATCTTTAATAATAACAGTGCCTATCTATTTTCCCTCCAGAATCTGTTCGTTTGATTTGTCCTGTAGGTATTGTGAAACTGGCTAAACGCGTACCGTCATGTATCAACTTATGGATCCGTAGCATGTACTACAAGAAATCACTTTAGAACCAGCGTCACAAAAAATTCTAAATAGTATATGAAAATTTCAAATTAATCGAGAACTTGTTGACGTTAATATGAAGCTACCAGATATTTTTCCTGTTTTTTCAATACCACGGATTAAAAATTAGAGGGGGGAAATGTATTGTAAACGACTTTAAAAACTCATATCTCATGAAATGTTAACCTAAATATTGTAGTTAAGCCGCTTAAAAACTTTAATTGCATTTTAAAATATCTGTTCAACGATAGCATATAAAGTAGTGTAGTTGTAATGTTTCATCTAGGTACAATAATTGTATGGTGCTTCATCAAAGACATCTATAAATAATAAATAAATAAATAAAATCGTTTATTTCGCAAATAATTCGTTACAAATTTCATTGAGACTGACCCCCACACTAGGCAAAGCCTGTCCTGTGGTGGGTATCTATCTATCTGCATGTGGAATTTCATCGAGACAGTAGACAGATGGATAGAAGGGTTTTGTTTTTGTCGTTTGGCTACGAAATGCTAAAAATTAACTATCCATTACTTCATTTATATTCTGCTAGGATATTTTATTTCTTCCTTCAGAACATTTCAATAGATTTTAATTAATTTATAATAATTTTTCTGTTCTATTCATTAAATCCACAATTATGACAAGTCCAGTTAAACCTTAATCAAATCAAATCAAAATATCTTTATTTCGTAGTTATGTAACATAATCTTGAAATACGTCATAGGAGTGAATTTTATTACTTTGTGGAAGAACGTCACCACAAAGACATTCAAAAAGTGCTGGTATATGTATATGCTAGCACATCAAATAACTGAGATATACTCGTATACTGAATATGAATTCACGTGGGCGGCCACGGCGCCACTAGTTACATAAAATAAAAACAATAAAAAACATTATAAATGTATTCAAATAATACTAGTTTCGTAAAAATCGAATAAACTAAATGAGTCGAATTCAGCCGGTAACATTTAAAAAAACATCGATAATCATTATCATAATTCAAAATCGTATCGAAACGATAATCGTGCATCGAAACTCTAAGGCTTCTTTTGAGATTAACTACCTTAAGGCGAGTGAAGAAAAAGGAGCTTCTTGCCATCGTTAATAAAAGCTATTTTTCTGGTTTTTGTTAAGTTTTTTTTTGTTGAGCTCGATGCGTGGGCGCAGCGCGTAACACCGGTGGCGGCAGGTGCTCATTCAGTCATTCTTATCTTGACAGCGCTGATGAGTTACGACCGCGGCGGCCCGACCCATGTGCACAGTACAAAGACGATATGCCAGTAACACGACTTTACACTGGAGGGTTCGGATTCAGGTATCGATATGCGCCAATGACCAGCAATTCAAATTACGTTAAAGCTGCACACAAAACACATAATGCTATGTTAACCATACTTCGAGTTTTGTAATTGTCATGTTACTGACATGACATAGTTACTGGTCCGTAAGCTGTCGAGATTCGTTGATCGGAAAAAAAGTATTTTTTATCATGTCACAAGCTTTAAGCCATAACGGTAACCTTCTCATCTCGCCTTTTACGAGTGGAATTTTAAGTTGTCTCCCCGGTTATTCATATTACGTTTTGGACGGGAGATTAAGCATGACAGATTATACTAGATTGGTGTTTTATGTCAGTGCTTATGAAAATTAGAAGGCGAAGGTCACCAGGTCACCACCATCGGACATATGCTTGATCGTGTGAAACGTCTAAGGTCAGTTGAAGATGTATGTACTTAATGTTTCATTCTATATTCTTTTAATTATATGAAGATATTTTAACGAGAAGTCTGTATCGAAGTTGTAATACAAACTTAAACTGGTGAAGCTTAATTCATAAGCATATATCGAACAACTTTATATAGTTATCTATAGTATGAAACACTATTATGGTTTCCTTTGGAAAAAAAGATAACAAGCATTACGAATTTAGCAATAAGTAGTTAAAATTGTCCACCTTCTTTATGAGACAAGGGATTATGATAATGGTTTATGTAAGTTTATGAGACAAGGGATTAAGTCTTTATGAAACACACCTTCCGTGTCAATCATTATTGTCAGCATTTCTCCAAGTCCATTTTAGTTTCTCCAAAAAAAACAAAGTTTCAGCGTCACTTCATATTCGCTCTAATTAAAGCTGCCACTTTTGTTATTACGTGTACCAAACGCCATGCACATTTTCCGTATTTACAGTCAAAACGAGATAACTAAATTTTACTTGATGTAGGTACGTCCAAGTAACTTTTTATATATACTATACACGACTATGCTAGTAAAACTTCACGTATGTTGGATCCCTATCGTTTAATAATATTTTTTAAATACAATGTATAATTGGTAGAAAATACGTGTTCAAATATATAATTTCTGTGGCTTAAAACAATTTTCATTCGATGTTGGACAAACTAAACTGTTAGATTACGATGAACGTCCCTCTTTATTTAAATTATAGACGCAAGGCCACAAACGTGTCAGAGGGGTGCTTCAAGTGCTTTAATCTTGCCGACACGACAACACGCCTCTTGACTTTATGACAATATAAGTAAAATACAACAAAATAAAATTGCGACTAAACTATTTTAATAATATATTCGAATATATTATTATTTTTTTTGGGTGATTCCAAAGATCTTAAGGAAGAACAAATCGAAAATGTAAGAAAAGTTGACGGATTTTTAATAGCGACTGAATTTTTATTTCTGTTTATCTCATTTAAATATATTTCTAATATCATATTTTACGAAATACTTCAACAAGGGAAATTCTTCTATAAACTAACTTAGAATGTACATCGAAAATAATTAAAATGAGTTTCATTTTATATTTAGACCTATGATACCTCAAATCAATATCACAATTTTTTTTCGGTCCATCAACATCATCACAGCACAGCTTTGGATTGAATTACCGAATAGAATGATGGCTATGCAATTTGCTGATAATAGAAACAGTCGGGCCTTGTAATAGACAGTAGCGCGCTCCCGCGGTTCGGGTGTCAGGTTATATTGGCCTGAATTATTATGCATATTAGACATATTAGACATATGCGCATAATATGCAATAACTTCATATATGAACGCGTACGCGTAAGTAAAACCATAGACAAAAATTTTAATAGAGCTTCTAACAGAGCTCGTACATAAAGTACAATTGTAGACGTTAATTTACAATGGAGACCATGTTGTGAGGGTGGCTGGTAAACTGAAATCTACTGTTTTTGTATCAGGCAAATAAGGAGAATAAGTGATGTGCCTATAGCGAGGTTGGTGTTGGTTTATAATGTCATACGGAATTCTGCTTTAGGGGAAAGCCACAGACATTGAATATTTGTTCTGCAAAAATGAGTTGTTTGGGTTTTATTCGAATTAAATTCTAGAGATAGTCTGAGGGCACACTTTAAACAAAGTAACATTCTTACGATTTCTTGTCAGTACGTTCATGAAAATATAATTTATGTACATAAAAATTAAACGCATAAAATAAGAAATATATATCGAAATAAAATAAAGAGGAAAGAGGAGGAGTTTCTAGGAAAAGTCGGTTTTTTTTCTTTAAGTTTTCCGAACGGGTCGTAATAAATTCACAATAAAACATTTATTTAAAAGGACGTACATACTTATACGACTTTTAATTTTTGATAATTTTTGTTCTTTACGCGTTCACAGGCAATTAATAATATTAATAATAATACGATCTGGGACATCCCACACAGCGCCGTTAGTATCAAAGTAAACAAAGCTTGTATTATGAGTACCACACAACTGATGTACATACTTAAACATTCTTTTTATAATATATACATATGTAGATATTTTTACATCCAGAGAAGGAACAAAATAGACATGTTCATACACACAAAACGATATACTTATAAAACGATAATAAATTTTGTCAAGACTATATAAAAGTAGCTTACATAACTATACATGTTTATAAAGTTTCATAATCTGGACATATACCTACTTAAGATTCGACATGCGAACAATCAAGCAGACAGAAGCTTTATTATTAGACTTGGGAAGAAACACTAAAGTATTGAAAGAACAATCAGTAGAGGGTTGATTTGGTTAATTTGTAACCGAGACGCCGGCAGCGATGTCTTCATATTCGCAACACAGTGGCTCCCGTTACGTCCGCCGATCCGTCCGGCGAAACGTAATCGCGCTAAGAACGCAGGATAAGATAAATTCATGAAATTTTTCAAGAAAATAGTTTGAAAACACAAAAAACACATATGATTTTTCACGAAGACAGTGCGTTAGGCTTCATCGAGTTTCTACATCGGAGTCGTGCAGCTACAAACATGGTGAAGCTCAATCACAAAATGGATTTCAAACGAATTGGGTATTAAGCTGCCGGAAATAGGAGAAGCTAACACATTCAAGCTCCGTAAAACAGTTTATTTTATATAACTTATTAATGTACAAGTAGATAGTAGACCATACCATCAGTATGGGACCTCTTCTCTCGGGATGAGTGGTCTTGGAGCTTAGTCCATCACGCTGCTCCAACGCGGGATAGTGAATTTTAACGACTGCCATCTATTGATTGTAACCGGAACCGACGGCTTAACGTGCTCTCGGAGACACAGAGTCGGCGATAGTTATGTTCATAAGAAAAAACTCATTGGTAAAAACATTCCCTGGGATTCGAACCACGGCCTTCTAAACAAGAAGCGTGCTCACTACCACTTAGCTATCACCACACTATAGATAGAGCGGAGAGTATAGTTCAATAATGACTACAATAATTTTATTAAATTAGTCGTTGCTATCGTTGGACTTGACAAACGTTTATAATTCTACATTACGTTAGCGGTACTAGTCGAAAACGTATGTCCACGCTCTTTGTATATATCCTAGTAAATAATAATTATTATTAATTCTAAAAATTAAAAATTGTATTGTAATGTGTTTCTGTACAGTAAAACATTTTTTTATTCATAATATTAAAATTATAGCGATCACAAGTTCAACTGGAGATTTCAATGAGATAATTTAATTAAAGCTATTTTAATAGGTTGAAAGCAATTTTTGGAGCGGATAAGGCGCGAATTCTTTCAAATAATTGTGTAGCTGCCCGGTCGAATGGTGCTTATGGTTTGAATTACTAAAACCACACTTTACTTTGTAAGCGAAAAATGAATGTGAATTCCGTAGGTAAAATTATCAAAAAGACGAGACAATATGGAGAAAGAACGTAATTTCATTTTAGATCATAGACAACCTACGAACTAAAACAGGACTTCCTTTCTAGAATCGAATCGCATCGGACGTTTTTGACGGTATATCTGAATTCGGTTAAAATCAAAATAAAACTGAGACAAACACAAGGTCAACGAATTGGGGCGCCTTTGTAATCTTTTGAATTTATATAATCAGACTTACGTAAGGTTACATCTATAAATACAAAAGAAATTTCATAAACGTTGTAAAAAGACACGTACACAAATAAAAATAATTTCAAACGTACCTACAAAAGGAGGAAGGGAATAACAATCTCTGAGATTGAATGGTCGAAGCCTAATAATAATTCCAATAACTGCGATGGAAAAAACGCGAGAGCACCCGGAGCGCGGGCCCGGGGACACCTGTGTTACGCGACCGCAAACAGATAAAAAAACTTACCGTGTAATAATACACTCTTCTCATTTTACTGGCTTACTGCCATAGACTTATTGAACTGTACAGAAGTGTTTCTTTTAAATTGTCCTTATCGCTTACTTATAATCGTGAAAATTCATGTCGAACGTCATTCATGTTATAAAAAATTAAAATTTAATTTATTTAGAAAAAGTAACCGGAGAAATCCCTTATGATAATGAAAACATTTTGTGAGATACTACCTTTTAAAATCAATGATTGCTTAATTTTAAATAAATTGAAAATAAAATGAACGGAAATGACCGAATTTTACATTTATTTTTGAAAGTAAATTTTTGTGATTTATACAGCCCAAAAACGCACAATGATCTTCAATCGATTTCAATCTGAACCGGGTTAAATCTCACTAAATGACACTATTATAGGACAATCCTATATTAGATCATAACGCATTAGCTTATAAAGTACGAAATTTTTATCGTTGCATTCGTTAACTAGTGTTTGACAAACGGGTAATTAGACCTCAATCGTTTCTGGGATTTAAAATATTCGTAGTAAGGGATGCTATACGAACGTAGAATTGATTTTTTGCCATTTTGCAGAAGATGCGTCTTGTAAAAACCTCAAGAAAATTAGATTAAGGACGCAACACGCTGTCGCATTAAGAAAGGATAAAATAAACTATCGAAGATTTAGCGCAAATCTTTAACATTTAACATGGTAATAACCGATCTACTAACAAAAAATAAAAAATTATAAAAAAAAGAACTTTAGAGGTGATTCTACTTTTATTTAATAATGACCGTTTTAGTTTTTTAATATTTCCATTAGGTAACGTATTAACTAAATTTATTTCAAACTGATTTGTTTATCAACAATAAAACTTTATACATCAATCCTTAATACAGACAATAAAACAGCGCTTAATTTTTGATTGTGTATTATCGTAACTAAAGCTTTTTCACTAAGTATAGAATAACTTAATATTATTTGGTGGACTAAATAATGGTGACAATTAATATACCCTGGCAGGTTAAAACAGTTACAACATAGTACATACTACGATACGGGTAGATTTCGATGATTTCTCTATTCTACTTCTAGATCAGGGGACGCTTCCTCAGAAATGTTATGTCTTGGCCACGTGCGTGTTGAATGGCCGGCCCGGATGCCGGCGCCACAATGGCCGAGTCTTCCGCCCGCATCCGAGCTTGCGACACACTCTATTGTCTATACGAGCCTCCGAGGTTCATTCAAAGAACGTATGTAACGCTCGTATGAATGGGGTCTTATGAGATCCGTGCCGCTGCTAGATGCGTACTGAAGATGGGATTGTAAATGTCAACTTGCTTTTTAATGTCTTAAATAGTGGTGGCCTTAAGTATTTCGATTATAAATCTTATATGGTAAATAAATGTTGACAAAAAAAAAGGAAATTTGTATATAATAATACCCTATTATGAAAATATAAAAAGTTTAACAAATTATATAAAAAAGGTTGAATACGATTTGGATTTAAAGATTT
Organism: Luffia ferchaultella; assembly: GCA_949709985.1. NCBI lineage: Eukaryota > Metazoa > Arthropoda > Insecta > Lepidoptera > Psychidae > Luffia > Luffia ferchaultella. Next base: position 7,236,207 of record OX453254.1, read on the forward strand.
ATATCCGTACTAATAGTATAAATTTAGATAGGCAACGAAAAAGAACACGACTCTGAGATGAATTCCGAAAAGTTTAGTCTTATCGAACGGACTATACTGTATACTACAATCAAAATAAAATAACTTACCCAATTGCGTACTTTTGAATAAATAGTATAGAACTTACTTTGAACACCACTTTAAACTAAGTATAATTAAAATCTAAACAAACTTTTCATTCTTCTATTAGGTATAATAATTATTATTATTTTTATATCATTACCTACTTGCTACATATATAAAAACCTTTCATCTCGGTCCATCAATGTATAATTTTCAACTAATTTTGACAATGAATTCGGAATGTTACGGCATAATTTTCTAATCCTTGCACCAAATTAAAACTTAACATTACTAATTACCAATGTTTTAAACAGTTTGTAGGTCGTACCAGAAAGTCGGACTTATTGGTCAAATTACCCTCTTTAAATAATGGAACTTAAAAAATAAGACTTCAACAGTTAAAAAATTCCTGAATTATTATATTTGCATATTAAGAATTTTAATAGGAGATCCCAAATTTCAATTTCATTGTTACAGTAATTTATCAAAGTCAGATATCTTTATTTCGTAGTCATGTAAAATAATCTTGAAATACGCCACAAGAGTGAGTTTATTACTTCGTGGAAAAACGTCATCTCAAACGCGCAATCAAAAAAGTGCTGATTCCTCTCAGAAGAATACGCAAAGAACTAAGGGACGCCCTATTCAATAAAATTATAAAAGCAACTTTTAACAATTGCTTAAAGATTAATATTATTCAAACAAACTGATAGCCGAACGGTTTGCAACCCATGGATGTTTATTATCTAAATAGTCCTACTTTATAAAAATACTTTATAAAAAGCTTTTGCATAAAACTTTCGTTCTATTGTACTTTTAAACTGGTTAAGAGTTATATCTTAAATGTCAACTCGGATCTTATTGTAGAAGCGTACACAATACGTATTGCCCTCTAAAAGATTTTGTGATTTTATTGAAGCGGCTGACATGGTTAGCAAGTTTATCTTGGTTTCTATAACATTATGTCGATCACAATTTTTTTAAATAATACAAAATTTTTTTACGTACATTATGTTTTCAAATATATATTGAGACGGCAATGTCGTTATATTAATTTCCTTAAATTTGTCTCTAAGTAACACTTTAGGTTTTAGTTTATAAATTGTTCGAACAGCTCGCTTCTGCAACACGAAGATTGTGTTCACATTGGCAGCGTGTCCCCACAGCAGAATGCCATCAAACCATGGAACCCACTGAAATACACCAATCTCGCGGTTTCTATGTCCGAAAGGAAGCAAATTCTTTTTAAAGCGCAAGCTGCAGAACCGAGCCTTCTCGCCAAGTTAGTGATATGAGTTTTTCATTGCAATTTCGCGTCCAATGTGATTCCCAAGAATACAGTAGAATTCACAAGGTCCAATTTCTCGCTTTTAGTAACAATATTTGCCGGTGCCCGTTTGACGTTCATCCAATCCAGTAATCGAAACTTTTGCACAATTTGATATTATTTAAAAAAAGAGAAACCAGTTAAAAATTTTCGCAGTTTTTAGATAACATTGTACAATTTGACAAAGGTGCTTCGCAGTATATTTCAGTACTGAATACATCTGATACGCAAGAGAAGGTTAGCCGGCTCGGGCGAATAGGTACCTATCCAATTATGCGATGACTAAGAAACGCGACGTGTAATACGAACACAATGCACGACAGTAGCGGCTTTACGAGGATATTACAATCGTTTCATAATTTTATCGTCATAAATTTTATATTAATAATGATTATGATAATTTTAAAAGACAAAAAATTAATTGCTCCTGACCTGGACCCCTTTAACATAGAGAATAATATAGAAAGAAATTCTGATAAATATTTTGAAAACCTCAGTGATCAATTATCCAGTGGGTTTACATATTACATAGAACCAAGTTTTGATTAGACTTATGTTAGAAGAAAGCTCATTAAATTAAAAACTGAAATAAAACCCATTAGTCCAAACCAATAAAATTGTATTTCAGTTACGCTTCTACATACGCGATTTCTACTAGCGGTAAATATCAAGGTGTTATTACATATATAAGAAAGACCCGAATTTATTTTCCTTTTTTTGTGTTTATAATATAACTATTAAGTACGCGTTGATGTCGTTTGTAGGGCAATATAAAAATTGTATATAGAACTCACTTTACGTTTTATATAATAAGTCGTTTCTATAATTATCTATTTTATGGCAATTTCGTCAAGTATGTCCATTTCTTTTATTACGTTTAATTTTCAAACGTAACAGCATATTTAATATTATATTGTTTCAGCCCATACATTGTATAATCAACGCCCGAGGCCAGACCGCAACGTATTGCCGAAGTGATAAATTACCGCGTGTAAGCGGGTGGTAGGGGCCCGCAATTATAGAGATTAGTAATTTATTTCTCGCTACCTGTGTTCTCCGGAATCGAACCTGGGTCCGCCTACAGCGTCCGGCCCAAACAAAAACTCGACTTTTCTCATTATCGTAATCTTCCAACTGGTTCGTGTATTGTTTACGATCAAATCGTGGAAGACGATTTTCATAACTCGTAAGAGCAAAAGGGATTACAGTATCACAAACTTTCATCCTTTCTCGTTTTATCCCTTTAAGGATTAATTTCCATTAATCCTGAAACACATTTTTCTTGCTTTCTAACCATTAAGGCAAATAATGAACTTCGTGGTTTTCATGTTTAAAAGAATAAAAGTCCTATATAAATTGTATGTCCTATTTTCCTCCCTAAAAGGATAAATTTCTAAAAATCTTCAAATAAGATGTATTTAGTTTCAGACCTAAAGGCTAAATTTCAATTTCCATGCCTTTTATAACTTCAGTAATGGCGGATTTTCATACAAATTTAAATTCTCTATTTTATCGCCGCAGTTTATAAAAATCATCTCTTAGTAGATGTTTACGTAACAAAACAACCCTAATGCCCAAATTTTGTGTGATTCGCTTTAGCGGTTTCGGCTCGGCGGCTCTTCACAAAGAATTTCATATAATAGAATGTAGATAAATGAATATGTTAAAAACATGTGTAAATTTATGATCAATTGATACAATAGAATAACTACCTTTTTAATTAGTCCCAATTCAGGTATTAGCTACTGTTAAAAGCAGTCTGCTCTGCTTATACTTATATACTTATTGAAATAAACTGAACGTTAACTACGTCGGAAAAAGGAAACTCTGGGAATAAAATGAAAAGAATAGTCACGTACGTACCTACCTATTAGTGGAAAGTTCAAGTAGAATAAACCTATCGCTTTGTCAGGGAGCATACACTCCTGAGGTATAGGTACTCATACGAAACGACGCTCACATTTGCTGAGAGAGTCTATCCAAAGACGAATACAGAAAGCAAGCCTGAAATGACCTAAATGGAATCAAGTGAAATACATTGACAATGAATAATACAACATGTCGGGAGTGTCCCCTTTAAGTTTAGGGAGTAAAAAAGAAACAAGGTTTATTAGTCTGTAGGTAGAGTCTGCAGTCACGTTTTATTCTCAAAGTATGAAGCAATGAAAATCTTAACACACGTTACGAGTATTGAAACGATAGAGCTACTAGGTGAAATTTTTTTTACGGCAGTCAAAGGAGCTAAAACCTTCGTCTCGTAGGACTTAAAGAGTCGGTGTTAGAGTTGAGCTCGGGTGAGCGAAAGGGAGGCAAAAGCACGTAGCTACGCGTGAGAGGGACAGTGAGATGGAGAAGGTTGTGGAAGGTCGCGCGTCGCGGGTAACAAATTATTTGATTAGAGTGGGCGCGGCGCGCGCGCAGCCACCTGTCCACTGGACCGGATACCCCGGCGCCCGCATCCCGCACCCGAAGCCTTCCGCCGCAGCCTCCCAGGGTTCGTCGGCTATCCCCGTCTTGCACGAGTGAATTTTCACACAGATTCGAAAACTAAGGAAAACCACAATTTTTTGTGTATCGAATATCGGTTAAACCTTACTTTTCGTTACCCAAGTACGTATATCAACATTTATTTTGGTTGGTTTAGTTTTTGGCTCGTCGATATTTTATATTACTCTGAAAAATAGGACAAAGTAATGATGGTAAGGTCGCAATCTTATCGATCCTATGGCGATTCTCGATGGACAGTTTATATTATTAAGTGACATAATTAAACTACTGAAATCGAATTTTCGATAATCATTACATTCGGTTATTTTCATAATGAGATAATGATATAGATTTTAATATAGGTACCATTATCTTAAGAACGTGTATAATTAGTGACATCTACTTTTTAAACCTTACAGAATCGATGGACGACAGCGGCTACTTGAGAAAGAACATTTTTTTTAAAATTCTCGTTGCGCTTCGCTTTAAAATATCTATTGTCCTGAATTTCAGCTGATTTAACATTAGTATAAATTTTATTTATACTAACTAAATTACTACAAAATAAAACAAAGATTTAAGTAATTGAATTGTTTTGTTTGTTTACTTCTTATTTTTTTACATTGAAACTGACGGTTTCAATCCTTTAAATAAATTTCAGTTTTAGAATCACAAAAAGTATTTTATTGTAAATTACTTAGTCTTTATTATTTTTAAATTGACTAGTATAATCGATTATTCCGATAATTTATTAAATAAAAGTTATTAATAAACAGTATCACACATACGTATGTAAAAATCTTTTTTGTTATTCGACATGGTGCGCTGGGTGTTACGTGTAGTAACGAAAAATAAAAAAAAACGACACAAAAAACACATCGTAACTATTGTAAACGAGACACGGCGTTATTAGCATTCTGTTGGCGAACGGAACCCCGTTAAATGGAACTCTTTGATAAGTAAGTCAACAACCCATAGGACGAGAGCTACAATGCACTTTTTGTTGACGACACAAAAGGGCCTATATCCGGCCGACCGAGACGGGCCGGTTCCGCGAAAAAATCCATAGCACACATAAGAAACGGGAAGTATATCCGGAACGATTAGGTTTTTCAACATCTTCTGTTAGGGTTGACAGACACGTTATAAAAGTTTATTTTATACAAACATAGTTAATTATCATAAAATAGAATTACTTATTTATATTTCACGTCAATTTGTATTTTCTACCATATCTAATTGAATTTCAACAAAAAAAGAAATAGTCTTCAAATAACTTGTACTATAATACAAAAATTTATAGTTTGTACACCAGTACAATAATTTGTGATCAACCATAGTTCACTATTAGTTACAAACCATGTACCTACGCTCGATTTGGCAATGTCACAGGAGTCTGATATGTAACGGCTTTTTCGGTTTCAGTTATCAAAAAAATCGTCAAAGATTCACATTTAATTACCGTTTTCAGGACTGAACTTGAAAAAGATCGTTAAATGTCAGACAGAATTTCGAATGCGACATTGGCTCACATGGTTTGTAGTTAATAGTTGGCTATATGCCAACCCTAAGTTATGCCAATGCGCATAAAAAATATTCCCACAGTTGACAGGTTGCCGAATGGAGCGTCTTCCGGTCGGAAGTACGACCGATGGTCCTTTAGTTGAACAAAAAAAAATATGAATGGTCTGGCAGCGTATGTCACTTCTCGTATTTAAATAGGCCAAGGTGTTCTTCCTTCCTATGATTAATATACTTCCGTTACCAATATAATATAGGCTGTATTTTATTATGCAGATAATATCAAACTGAATGCGAAGTTTTTCGTTTCATGATTTCAGGGTTTGTATTATTTTAACTGTTTGTTCTAGCTAGCAATGATAAAAAATGTGGCGAAACAGCCATGTTGAATTAAATGATGGTATACATAGAACATATTATGGACTTGTTTGATCAAAGTTATTTTCGATGCAGTTCGGAATTAAACCAAGCTGTAAAACTATGGTGGTTTTCCAATGCTTTTAAAATATTAATTATATTTATTACGTCAATACTTCATATTCGTTACAATGTTGAAACAAATCAGGAAGAATTTACGTAGAGCGTTCAGCCCGAGTAAAGTTTATCTTCAGAACTTTTATACGATATGAACTTCAGGGCTCTCAGGCGGATACAGGCCATTTTTGTCAGAATATCATGAACAAAAAAAATTATAAACTTTTAGTTAGTTTGTTCGAAATTGGCCGAAATAAAGTGTTTCAGTCGTGAGGGGTCGTAGGTCCAAGGGTGGGGGAAGCAATTACACCCATTTGGCCCTCTGTATTCGCGCTCTAACATTTCTTATTTAGAACCTTATTTATATCGGCCTGCTTCTAGACGCTAACTTAGGTTTAGAAGTTAAAGGGCTGATAAGAATGAAGACGTACCGTCAACACCTCTGCGATTACGATACCTAATAAAGACAGAACTTTAATGTGAACTTACCTTTTAATCTGAAATTATGTTTTTAATATTATTAAACAATGAAACTAAAGAATACCTACATTAAACATTTTCAGGGCTCGGAAGATGACCTGCCGGCGTGTCGACCACGGCAAGTTTGCAGCAAAGTAGATCTGTACGATTCCTCGCAGCCCTGGATCGAGCGCAAGTGTCGTTGCATGGGGCACAGGCCTTGTTCCAGGTTAGTTCTTTTGTATATTATAGACACCGAATATATAGATAATGAATATACACATCACATTCACGTGTGTGTAAGATAGCGGTAGGCTTGTAGATCAAAGGTTAAGCCTCAGGTATCGCAGGTTTTGTTTGTTAAGAAATATTATAATTTTGTAATTCATCATAAATATTGTAGAATTTAAAAAAGTTCTATTGTAGATAGAACGCGGTCGATCGCGTGTCAAAGCACTCATAAAGTAGGGTTTTGTTGCCATGGCAATAACAAAATTTTTGATAAACCAAAATCATGACTTTGTTCAATTGTAACACCATCATTTATAACTCGTGCACTTACAGTAAGTTGTGATAATTATTTCAGTTAATACGCTATAACTACGTAATGATATGGATTTCATTCAGATTTTTCAGAACAGTTTAGAACATTTGCATGTTTGGGAGGCACCCTAGATTTTTTTTAAGATAAACATATGTAGCGGTTTTACATACACATAGCTATGCCGACTTTCAGCTCTGTAGCACTAATAGGTAATCTGCAAGGGAATATGGAACCTTAAAGGAATTTTGCTACCGTTATAAAAACACTTTTTTTAAATCTTTATTTACGACCTAGACCAAATTGGTCATGTCTAAATAAAGTACTTGAAGCATAGAATTTAAGCGAGCCCTGCTATTAAACGAAATAAAAATATTATCGGAAAAAACTGTTTGTCAAAAAATAAACTAAGACTATTTCTGAATATAATTCATTTGTATCAAATTAATATTTTGACAGTATTTCAATAAATAAACTGAATTTTAGTCCTCACGGATGGAGCCCATGATTATACTACTAAATCTATAGATAACGTTAAAAATTCGTTTCGATAAAAAAAAAATGAAACAAAAAATCCACTTTCGCGTATTTAGTTTTAAATATCACATACGGTTACTAACAAGAACGCTATCAAAGTTAAGAAAATTATTAACCAATTAAATATTAAGAATTACAATTTGAAGGACGGATAATTTTTATTAGACCTTATTCTATATTAAATACAATATGCGGTGCAAAATGTATTAGTGACGAACATTGATATACACACAGAGATACACCCTCTTTAACGTCGATAAGCGTATTTTCCGTCGCCAATTGTATGACATAGAAAAGGATAACAATGCTATAAAAACGTTAAACGGATTAACCATCTTAAAAAAGATTTTTTTATGAAAATAGGATTTCATTTAAATTAAATCCATGACATTATGATTTATATCATATGCGATGTAATATACACAATATTACATATCTATATATATATAAAATCGAAATACCATTCAATCAAAGCCATAAAACTGCCGAAGCAAATCAGACGAATTTCGGATATTAGATTCCATGTCTAACGTAAGCGTCTGCTATAGAAAGATTTTTCGAAATTCTACTCCTACAACAGAGGGAGCAAGTTTGTATGAAAATCTATCATTTTTGAAGATAAATACATAAAAATTGGTATATCGGATTCGGGTCAGAAACTAAATGTGTCGCTTAAAATTTTTTCATAAGTTAACCCTTAAGTGAGCGAAATAGGGGATGAATATTTTTATGGAAATTCCTTCAATTTAGAAGTTAAATGAATGAAAATTGGTATCTGACCTTCGGGTTGAAAAATAAATACGTCGTACTTCAAGATTTTTGAAAATTTAACCTTTAATGGAGCAAAATAGGATTTGAAAGTTTGTAACGGAATCCAGTCATTCTCGAAGTCAAAACCATAAAATTTAAGAAATACTTATTGTATTACAAGATTTATGGAAATCTAAGCCTTAAAGTATTCAAATAAGGGATGAAAGTTTGCATGAAATTTCCCCTCAATTTTAAAGTTAAATGCATGAAAACTGTTCTTTGATCTTTGGGTCTGAAAGTAAATATGTCACGATTCAAGATTTATGAGAATTTACCCTTAAAAGAGTAAAATAGGGGATGAAAGTTTGTAAGAGAGTTCTGATACTTTCAAGGTTTAAACCGTGGAAATCATTATATAGTCTTTTTCTAATTAAATGGCTAAATAATAATTTCTATCGAGAAAGAACTGTTTTAGCGATTATTGAAATTTAACAACCCTTACGGTTCATATTGGTATTAAATCTTCCAATCGGAAATAAAAAATAAAATATTTCAGTGTTTTGTAAAATTGATCAATAACTCGTAATAAATAATAATACACAGGCCGAACACGCCGTATATAATATACGGCGTGTTCAGTTGAACATAGTCCAAACTTATAGAGCTTACCAGACTAAACAAAAAGTTTCAAGTGAGCTTGTAGCGCGAACTAACGGTTATCGAGAAAAACATGTTTAAAGAACTTTTTGTTTAGTTCGGTAAGCTTTACACGCTCTACAAGTGTGGACTACGTTCATCCAGACACTCCGTAGTTCGTGTAGCGTCGCTGAAACAAATCTTAGATGTCAGCGGATGTGAGAGGGTGCCGCGATCTCGTATTTCTCTCGTATTCAGAGCGCTCGAGCGTACATAAAGTTTAGTTGAATCTGTAGGCACAACGAATCGGGGCGACCTTTAACTACTGAGTCATTTAGTTTATGCTTTATATATTTTTACACGTATAGATTAAAATATCAGTATTTTACATGAACCGTATTAAGTACATATATTTATTAAACACTTATCTATCCATCTAACAATTACATTCCAGCAACCTATCGGCAGACGACAACCACAGCTTGTCGGACAAGACGACATTGTATAAAACGTGTGAGCCTGTGAAAAGATTGCCAAAATGCCGCTATTTCAAAGATGCTGCTTGGACGCTGTTCTCCTTCCCCGACAGTAACGCTACGCAACAAATCGTCAACTGCCATTGCCCCAAACTTTCTGTTACGTATCTTCTGAAAAAGTTGCCGTACACGACACCTAGCGGCCAACATGGCAACCAGTATCAGTTCGCGTGTTCACCGCAAAGCGTAAGTATTTAAGTTTCGCTTTATATATACTAGATGACTCTGATTAGCATACCTCAAAATAACTTATTTACAAAGCTTTTTTAATGCAATGCATGCACAGAAATTGCATTGAGAACAAATAATGACTTCCAAATTAATTTGTATGATCATACCCACGCAGGTTTATACACAATTAATTTTCCTGAAACTATATTTTAATTATATTTGTTTTTTTATTATTGTATGAAAAATTAATTATTTTGTTCAGCTTAATAAGTACACGAAAAAATTTAAACTGAATCATTATTATACTCAAATTTAATTGATTTATGTGAACAATAAATAAATTAAATTACAGAAGATACCTTTTTATAATAATTTAAAAATTAACAATTATCAGTTATTAAAGAAAAGTTTTGCAATAACAAAGAAATATTGTTCCAAGTGAAAACAAGTAAAACAAACCAATAGCAAAACTAAACGTGTTACATTGATCTAAATCGAGAAACAATTTTGACTGGGGATTAAACTTGACGTAATGGGACCACATAAATTGTAGGTCTAAAGTGCAGGTTTTCTTTTAATTGTTATTTTGTCGACGTTAACAAAGTAAAATTTCCTTACCATTAATCTAAACGTAATGTACATTACTAAATAAAAGACTCAACATTAACCACCAATTTTTTCGTCCACAGCGTCTCCGTTGTTCTAGAAAAGAACCTTGCAAGTTGTTCAGCGTCAGACGTAGACACGAACTGATCGACGAGGTGAACGCCAGCACCGTCTGCCAATGTCCTCGAGATCATTCCTGCCCAAGAAGGCATAATGAACCTGGCGTTTTATCGGGATTGACGTACGCTGCCGAGGATATTCGTACGTACCACGGTTACTGCGTACCAGAGACGCCTCCCGAACGTCGGTTCGTAGGAAACAAAGATTAAGACTTTAAAAAATGACGGGAAATGAAAAGAATACCACGAAACGTTTATTGCCCGACGTAGTCACGGAATTACTGTATTGGCCTAGCAGCCTAAAAAGAAGTTGCATATACATGGTGGAAGGAAACCGTATTGAGAATAATTTACAGTACTTTTAACTTCAGCCACTAGGAAATATGTAAATGGTGACCATGTCGTATTTTGAAACAGACCCATTTTACTTGTCTACGTCTTTTTACAATGACGAAGTGAATAAAACGAAAACTTTGAAAATACGGAAATGCAATAATTGATAATAATTCGTAACTCCGAGTAGTTGTTTCTGATTTATAATTTATAATTAAAAAGAAGTGGGCGGTAAATATTCCGTGGTCGTTTTGTATGTATACACATAAGCAGTATTAATATAAAGAATATCGTAAAATATATTAAAAGTTTTGTGAAACTGGAATTAGTATTGCGTTTACATCGATCGATTTTATTACGCTTCGAAATTAGGTTAATAAGTTATTTTCGATAACATTATTTTTACAAATATTACGATATTATTTTATATATATATTTCGCACTGTTTTTCAACACACTTGAGAAATTCAGGAACACGGAATTAATCCTTAACTACTTACTACTTTTTGCCAATTCTGATAATGTACAACGACGTTTAGCTATAAGTTTTTCATTTTTAATAATTGTAAATACCTAAATTAGGAGCTTTTTCTTTTAAAATTAATATTTGTTTCTGTTTGTAAATAATTACATTGGGACCATCTATGAAAAAGTTTACGTATTGATATATTTTAATAACTTACTTGCCATACTTACGTAGTGTTTGTTAAATTTGTTCCGAGTCTTCCATTCCAGTCATGAAGACGTAGTTTTTTTTACATTGTTTTTTTTTTTTTCGTGTTGAGCGATTGTGTAATATTGTTACAGGATGGAAGTTGGAGGGTTAATTAAGGTAGATATTAAAATTGTGAAGTTATCATCATCAATGTTCTGTACTGACACACCAAAACCTTAAGAAACTCGAAGGCTTGGTATATTAGCGCATAACATTGCCAAGAAATTAATTAATAATGTGACTTTCATTCCATATAAAAGTTGTTTGTTAATCGATTTTTTTTTTAGTTACTTAAGGAATGCTAAAAATAAGTAATGTAAATATATCTATGTAAATATTAAAAAAAAAACATGTTACTGTGACATATTTCAGGTACGTCTTCCTTGTTTTATATAGATATAATTTAAGTTAAATTATTGAGAGAAAAGGATTAAATGAATTGAACACCAACGTTGTTTTCAGTAGAATTTATATATATCAACGCACACATATAATGTCCGAAACCGGTTACCTAAATTTATGAATAATAGCGGATCTTTTCTCTATTATTGCATCGTTATAAATTACCTATATAAGAGAACACAACAATAGTCTATTTGCTTTATTATACGGAAACATACACTCAGAAAAATAATTAAAGTACAGTACGGCTAAATATATAATGCGCATAGAAATCTTCGCCTTACTTCGGCGAGGGTCGTATACCCGAGTGAGCGGTCGAAAGGCGATATCTATATAGAGGGGTTAAAATACACAACGAAATAAGTGATGTTTGCTATATGAAATTCCAATTATAATGAAAGTTACCTGTGAGACCTACGTTACGGGTTTTTCTGAGTTTAGATATTATATAACCTTTAGGTAAAGCTATCATCATCATCAGCCCATTTTTGCCCAACTGCAGGGGCTTAGGCCTCCCCCAGGGTGAGGAGGGGGGCTTGGAGCTTGAGTCCACCACGCTGCTCCACTGCGGGTTGGGAACTGTAACGACCGCCATCTATTGACAGCGTCCGGGATCGACTGCTTAACGTGCCCTCCGAAGCACGGTGTCAGTGATATTGTGTACTTAAGTCAGAAAAACTCATTGGTACTCGCCCGGATTCGAACCATGGCCCTATGGAGCCTTATGAATTTGAGACAGGTTCGTTGCGCTCTGGGCTATCACGACATCGTGATATAGGTAAAGCTAGTTGAAATGTAATTATTTAGTTATCCTAAGGGGAAAAATAATCTACTATCTATTATTGAAATATCTAAAGTTAAAAATCACCTTAAAAACAAAACGAAAGACGGTGTTAATACCAGCTCTATACAATTCCGTAACAAGAGGTGCACGGTCTTCTATGCATCTACCCTATATCTATATTGAATATATACCCTATATATTCTATGCATCTATATAATATTAATATATTATATTAAATGACCTGGAATTTTAAATTCTTTATGATAAGGTTTAAAATGCGAGTGTTATGTTTGGGGCCTTTACGTTTTGTTATTCGTTTTTTATCGGAAATACGATGTGTGACGAAGATTTCTATGCGCATTATAACTTTAGCCGTACTGTACGCTATAAAATAATAATAATATAGTGAAAACACCTACTGCTAATATGCCACAATTCCAAAACATTTAAATATTCTATAATAAGGACACCTACTGTTAATATTCCAAAATTCCAACACATTTAGGCATTCTAGGTATTCGTACCATGAGCTACCGGTTGCGAATCACTTCTTATTTCCACTTTATAATTAATAGTCTGAAATACCAATTTTAAAATCGTATCGTAGTTTTATACATAACAATGTTGTTTTTTCACCATAACGTGCAAGTTAAACACGTCGTAGTTAGACTTTCACCATAATAAACTTATTAATACCACATATTTCATTACGAAACTAATAATAATCTTCTCGAAATTCGGTAAACGTTAATAGACTAATGACATGTATGTAAATAATGGCAATAACTTGTGAAAGTAATTTTTTTAATCTATATTAAGTCGCACAGATAAAAAAAAGAGGTAACTCAAATCCCAGCACTGAAGGCGAATCTAAAGAGATAAAGGATTTTGGGTTTGCCAGCAATATATTAGCTTCCTCAGCCTAATGTTCGCAATATTTTTGAAGGCTGGCGAAGGATTGATACTTTGGTAGATTTAAACTAGTAACTAATTCATAATAAACACGACGTAAAACGACATAAAAAATGCGTTGAACTCTTTTGTACCGCAGACCAAGAAACGACAAGTTATTTATGTATTACACGTTTTTGCGGTTCGATTTCGAAATATGTTACAAAACGATAACAGTAAAAACCATACAAATAGTATCGAGCTACTGTTATTTGATCTTGAACGAAATTACTTAAACTATTGACCCAGAATCGTATGTACCGTGACCGCTACTAGAACGTGAACACGCAAAATGTTGGTGACTTACTCTTAATAAAAATTGGCCGAAAACAGTTAAATTCACTTACGCCAATTGGGGTAATGCGCTGGGCACAAAATCGAGAACCGACGACGGGCGGGCGGCTCGTGATCAAAACTAACAGTATTTGCTGCCTACTACTTGACCTCGCTGAGATAGCGTAATGCAAGATTTATTTTAATTCTATTTAACCGTATAGTATACTGTATACTAGTGTAAAGAAAACAACTGTAGAATTATTCTTGGTAAATCGCTTCACTATACAATTTTTATGATCAAAAATGCAGAGGTAAACTAGCAGTGTATAATTTTAAAGTTTAAATTTTATGTTTAGATTTTGTTAACAATTTGCAATTCATTTAAGATTTACCTACTGGTGCAACTTGTTCATTAATCTTAATCGGAGTCAGCATAATGACCTTCAAAAGGGTCAATAGGTCTTAGATCTGCGAGTTGAATTGTAGAGATTTGTTTCTTGTTCTGCGCAGAGCACGATTTTGCGCACCGTCGGTAGGTTATACTGAAATAACCCCAAGGGGTTAATTACGTAAAACGAGCTCGATATAGAAAGCAACCATCGCGCGACAGCATACGTGACAATGGCATGACAACAAAAAGTAAGATGCTTTTAGAGTCTTCGTTTATTCACTTGTCCTTACAACAAAAACCTGAAGGGTTAGTGACATTTTTTTATCTATAATTAAAAGATTCCAAAATTACCGAGTTGTTGCGAACTCTATCTTCAGTTTAGACGCGAATTGTCACAAACAACATTATTTAAATATTTGTGTCATTTATTTATTCAGGAAAACAAACAGTGTTATACAAATTAATTTTCTTAATAGGTACTAGTACCAAATACACCTAGAGTTCCATAAATTTATATAAAATAGTAAAATGTGAAATTAGCGTACAATAAATAGTCAGTCACGTCTTGCAAACAAAATTGTTTTGGTGCAATCAGTTAACTTATGGCCAACCATTTAGATATTAAGAATTAATTACACACCTATAAGATGAGGGCCCCTAAAATTACATCAAACCTAGATCCAATAATATTAAAATACTATGTACATAAGGAAGCCTTTTGAAATAATTAAATATTCCAACCGCATAAAGTTGTCTCTTACAAACATCTGAGATGTTAATCAAGAATAGTGCATCAGCAACATCATAACTTTACGGTATAGTGCAAATAAGTTATTGTATGCACCGTTACATGGAATGGGTCGTTTTCGAGCGATCCCGCGGCGATGGGTCAGGGTGCTCCCACGAACGAGTCCCGCGTCCACACGTCTTCACCTTCTATATAATTAACACTGTTTGATGCATCGCACGTGAATGCGAAAAAAAACTTGTTAACCCGTTCACATTAACGAACGGAGCGATTTCAATTCATAATGTAGGCGAGCGTGTACTCATTATTTACCTTCATTAACGTTAGACCTTATTAGCTTTTGTACCAATTCGTCTGATATTATATTTTTTGAGTAACGTTTTTATTTTTTGTATAAGCTTATGTATATAACGACTGTACAACTATATTTTCCCATTTCCGCAGCCATACATAACTTTTTTTATTTCACTTCTTGAGTTCTACTCACATTACTATTCTATTTCAGAAGTCAAATCTATGCTCGTCATATTTCTATCTGAGGGAAACCTTCGATCAAAATAGGCAGTACATGTAACTCTCCGTTCCTTCGATTGCGTCCGTGCAAAAAATTACATCGTTTTGTTCATCCGCTATGACATAAAGAAAGGACAAATAAAATAACACATTTTTGCATTCATATTATTCGTATTAGTTAAAAATTTAATTATAGTATGTAGTATATAAACGACAAACAGCTCGGTGAACAGTAGCTCAATATTCCTTGTTTAAAAAACTCGTAAGTCCGGAAAAATTAGCTTTTATACCGGAAGGGATCGTTCTTGTAAAACGTCTTTGGGTTTATTCATTCTCCAGAGAGCTTTGGCTTCTTACCCAGACGATACTCGAAAGGTAAATTTTAATCTCAAGATTCTTTCACGTGATATAATGAACTGTTTAATATTTGTATACGATAAAAACAGGGCTCTTGAAAGGTTATGGGTATAGGTCACATGTTATACAAAACTTTGTTATTTGTACGTACGGTATTGTAAAAGACATGTTATTTTAGGATCTGTAAAATAAATACCAATTTGCTTTACTTATGTATTCCCTTACCTGAACTTATGGGTATGTTACGGTTAATATATCTATCCTTCCGTTAAAGGACGATAAAATTTATCACACAAGTCTGTGTAACGTAACCGCAGAATCATATTAGTAGCCTCTGTTTAAGTTCAGTTACTGTTCAGTCGAGCCGCGGTAGCTCCTTTTGATCAAATCAAATTTTCCACGCTACAATCTGCACGACTCTTATGAAAACGGCCGCAACACAATAAACCGACGGCGTTCAATTACTATCATTCGTAGACGGATGAAATTCAATAACAAAAGAGCAATGGTCAAACCAAACAATAGTATGGTCACTATATAGATAATATATAATAGACACGACGTAGTCGCCCAATTCGGTATGGCTGTTACTCAGGATTATTTCAGTACTAAGCTAGTTAAATCCTGGTCTTTTATCAAAGCGTTTAGTCGATTCTAGTCGCGACTAATATACATACTCGCAACAAAACTTATAAACTGGAAAGAAATCTACGTAATAACGGACTAACAAAAAAATAGACTTTTCTATATTTGACCGGCCCATTTTAGAAAATATTTTTAATGGCATTGAAGCACAAATTGAATGAAGCAAAGATTCATACAGGTATCAACACTGACCTCAAATCAGGATATAAGTATCAGTGGAACCCCACTAACAGATACAGAAGCCCACCCCTAACTCCCAATTGAATCTGGAATCGTGTTAGAAAGCATACATTTAATAAAATGTCATGCGAATGTAAAATGGGGTGCAATATCACACGGTGACAAAATTAATGTGCAATATTGAGTCCATGTTGTTTTAGCGCGCGGTTACTTTGATTATCAATAGATATATTAAAGCTCTCATCAATACTAGAGGGAAATAACCAGTTTTATTTTTTTTTTTAATATAAGTGCATTATATATAACATCGCAACTAAACCTAAATTTTAATTAACATTTTGATCATAATTTAGTAATATAATTTCGTGATAGGGGGAGACAAACATAGCGTTTGTACGTCCATCAGTTAAGTTATTTTCTATAAGTGTAGGCAAACACGTATACCACTACACGTAATTTTTTGTGTATTACATGAAAGCTTTTGAACAGCACTACCAAAGATAAGTGTCTACATCGTAATGGATATTACGGAAAAAAATTTAAAAATACGAATACATAACAAAAATAAAATGGGCACTATGTAAAAGTAAAAGCACAGGGAAAAAGTGGACCACACACCCGTGAACAAAGCGGTTAAATGTTATTCAAAATTCCACGCCAAACGTCTTAAATATTTTACCAGCAGATAAACATCAGTTAACACAATTCAACATGGACAGCGTACCTAATTGAGCGTATGAGCAACTACACTTTCAAAAATCATTGCCATGTACAATGTGCATTTACATATTCCTTCAGGCCGGTCAAATATTGTGAAGTAACCTACCCGGCGACTACACTCGCATCGGAAGTTGGATCTTTCGGGATTAGGTTATTCGACGAAAAAACCCAAACGAACCTTATATATAATTAACTCTTTTTACACGACAAAAACAAAGCTTTGGACGTTTATCTAAAAAAAGTGTTTAAAGAAAATGCCTGGTGTTTTCGGAAATTTTCATTCAATTACGATTTCGATGGCAAATGAACAGATAAATAATATATTGTTAAATCGATTTTCACAAGCATAAGAATATGTTACCACACTAATAAGCTATTCGTAAAAAAAATAAAACCAACAAGCACGAGAAACAAACGAGAGTTTCTCGTTATAAACAAATATCCGAACGACGCCGTGCGAGATCTCGCGTTTAACATATCTAGAGCAGAGATATCGAACCGACACGCCATTAAAATAAGGAAGTTGCCAAATAAAACCGCACGTACAAAGGTCTGTTTTGAATTCGACGTGATTAGAAGAAAGTGAACCGCAAAGAGCAAACATAAAAACGATAATTGGTTCGGACGTGATTAGAGAGCGAAATGTGCTTTACGAATCATCGAAACGTGCCCGACCCAGATTTCTGTGAAATAATGAGGTGAGGTCCCAATCAATTCCCGTTTCTGGTATTCGGACTCTGTTCGGTAGGGGATCGAAACGTGTGCGTGCTATAAATTATTATGTTAATATTGTAGTAGCGACACGAAATACGAATCATTTTATTATAATACAAATACTTCTAAAGCCTATATAGCAAGAAGAAAGTTTATAGGCAGGCTGGCTATCCAAAAACGTTGCACGGGTAACTTGACTCTGGATTCATTCTCTGAGGTGATTAACTTCCCGCACTATTTCACTTATCTTGCTGGTCTAAGTGCTGTATTTTTGTAAATAGTTACTAAAAATTTCAACATTTTGTAATGTAAACTGTTTTAATTGCAATCTAAAAATAATATACCGTTAATATCCATAAATCGATTTGGTTTTGAGGTATTGTTTGTAGTCATTCAGTAAGTACCATAAAATTTGAAAAAAAAAAAATGAAACTTATCAAAAATTGCTCCTTATTTTTCGATGGTAATTTTGTGGTCGAGCGTAGGTACAAATTATCAAAAAAAGGCGTCCTGACTGCGTAAAAATTATTAAGGGAAAAAGCAAGATCTATGATCTATAGAAAGTGAATAAGTCATATAAATATAACTTGAATTTTATAGGGTACTGCTGACGGGGACAAACTAGCTACTAAAATATGTTTGGTTGTGGTTTTTAAGTGAAAATTTATCTACATTTTTAACACATTTTTTATGTTTGATTGTCCCCGCCTGAAATACCATATACTCTTTTTGGACATCTACTATCATAGTTTTTATTCCTGCCCTCTTTTTTGATTCGCTGACGCAACATTTAAATATTATATATCTACCCTATGTCATTCACACAAGACAAATCTAACGACACCTCATTCATATGTTAAAATCATGACATACATACCACTCAAACATTACCCTCCGCAGTTGGGTAAAAAAAGTTATCTTTAAAATTTTTAATTTTAAATAACTTTATTTAGGTATGTTTCTTATATCGATTTATATGTCGATTTCCTTATTAAAAAATGTATTAACTAATACTATTGATTATTCGTTTAAAAATAAAAAGACTTTATTTATATTATAATATTTTATACATTAAATAATTTTATATATTAAATAATAATATAAATACATTAATATATTATATATTAAATTTTTTTTGTCCGTATAAGTCAACGTATTTTTTTTAAGATATCGCCCTGTACTTTAGGCTAAAGATTTTCCATTATATGTGACGTTTTAAATATGAATAAATAACCCTTTGCTGGTCATCCAATATAGCATAATGTAGGAAGTTACTTGTTTTGTGAACAGTATTTTCGGGTGTGGACCGGCGCGAAAATACTTTTTAGTGAATAAATCCATTTATAGATAAACATGTCTCAAGACCAAAACACTTATATTTAACTAGCTTTCCGTCGGCGGCTCCGCTCGCGATGACTACACAGTTGTATCGGGACCCCTTTTTCCGGGATAAAAAGAAGCCTAGTCATTCTTTAGCTTATCAACTATACCTATGCAAAAAATCATGGCGGTCCCGGTACAAATGTGTAGTTCACGCGAGCGGAGCCGCGGGCGTAAAACTAGTTTGAAAATAAATATCGTCCATGTCACTCGCTGATAATGTAACTTTCTATAAGTAAAAGAATTTTTAAAATCTGTGTACAACTGAGTAGATCACGCGAACGGCGTCGCGGGCGGAATCTAGTATCTTTATAAATTATAGCCTATGTGTTATTCTTATGTACGTTTTAAGCAATATTATTGCAAAGTTTCATTAAAATCCGTTAAGTACTTTTTGCGTAAAAGAGCAACAAACATACATACAAACTTTCGCGTTTATAACATTAGTAACGTAAAAATTTTTCTTACACTACTGTATTGGTACGAAGCGCTATAAAATTAACAGATCAATGGTTGTTTACAATCATTCCGTACGACAGCCATTCTATGCGTAGGCGCGTGCAATAGTAGCAAAACCATATAGATGCAACTCGCGTGTTAATTGCAGACATGTACCCGCTATCAGAGTTTATCGTCAAGCCAGTCAGGTATCGTTAAAATGCCGACGTCTTTCGGTGAAAACGGCGAATTCCGTTAACCTCATATATAGTTTTGCTTGGCTTGAAAAGGTCGTTTCCTTTCGCGTACGGGATATTACATCGTCTCTTAAATTCGATTTCATGTTTTAATTATCACGTTAAGAGTGCCCCGAAGGAGGGAATTTTCATACAATCGTATGTAGTAGTGTTTTGATTTAAAATTGAGTCTACTGGTTTAAATAATATCTCATGATCGTATACGATACATGTGAATCTGAATCGTGCCGCTTTTCTGAAAAAACAGAACCAAAAGAAAATAATATTCATATAAAACCTTTTCCGTTTCTAACTACTGAAAAGCGGTATCTTGGGCCGTATTGTAATAACAATAACATAATTAAAATTTCAAAGCATGATATAATATTGTGTATTTCGAAAATAACAAATAACATTGGCATAGCTGTTTCATTGTTGATATGAAAACAATAATTAATGGGCGAAAACGAAAAAAATGCTGTTATACAGTTGTGGGTAGCGTTTTCTTCTTCTTGAAAGAGGTGTATAATTAGCAACCGGAGACATATCAGTATAGCTACTCATAGTGGGCGAAATCGTGCTCTGCGCGACACGGAAAATACATATGTCGTAAATCGAAATCACAGATTTCTGAGATCATTGATCCGCCTTTAAGAATCTGTTGAACTTCACTGAAACGCAAACGCAGGATAACCACGCCACAGGTTTGTCTTTTAAACACCAAGACGACAACATCGAAAGAAATTTTGCGTACCTATATTACAGTAACAACCAAATTTTTAATTACTGCTTACATAAAAATAAATAGTAACATGCGAATTAGGTGTAGGAAAAAAAATTATATGGAAATCAGTATTTTAAAGCGAAAAGTGGAAAGAAAAGTAACTAATGAGGTATTTTAGAATTACTACTTGTGTCCTGATAACCCGAAGCGCAACGAACCTGTCTTAAATTTATAAGGCCTCATAGAGCCATGGTTCGAATCCGAGCGTGTACCAATGAGTTTTTCTGACTTAAGTACATAACTATCACTGACTCCGTGCCTCGTAGAGCACGTTAAGTAGTTGGTCTCGGACGCTGTCAATAGATGGCGGTCGTTACAATCTCCAACCCGCACTAGAGCAGCGTGGTGGATTTAAGCTCCAAGCTCCTCCTCCCTCCTCACCCTGGGGGAAGCCCAAGCCCCTGCAGGGGGGTAAAAATGGGCTGAGGAAGTGAAGATGAAGTGAACAATTACTAAAATAATGTTCAAAAATTTATATACAAATATAAAATTATAATATCAACAGTCGTTTTGCATGTCTGAGACATGACATCATCTATACCACATTCGATTCCATTTTTGGTGTTTGTGAAAGTTTAAACTTTTGTTACAATCGGTATGGAAACTCAACAAAATAAGTTATAGTATTTAGATAAAACTGAAAATACTTTTATATACATCAAATCAAAAATGTTTTCGTGGATAATAATAATTATTCGGACTTGCGTCAAAAAATGCAGCCGATTTTCATGTCGGAATCGGTTCGTGATCAGTATCTTAAATGTACCGAAGCTGACCGACGGACAGAAAGTGTGAACGGCGCCGGAACATATCGTGGGATTTAGGTTTGTAAATAAAATGTAAATATTACGAGCCGCTAAGTAGAGCGTACAATCAGTTTGAGTCGATTGCGGCCCAACGCTTTTTTCAATTGGCAAAGGCCGACGTGGACCCGATACAGGCGCCGGAACGGTTTGCATGCCTTAACATTTTCATCACATTATTCAGGGCAATCGTTTAAATTAAAAGTTGACACAGATCCGTTGCCTGTATAACCCCTGATCGCTGCGTATAGTTTCAAATTGGAGCTGTATGAAAAAAAATCGGAATATTTGACTATGTCATTTAAAATTGTAGGAATGGCAATACTACAAGTATTATTTTTATACTACGAATATTATTAAGGTGACTAACAGGAAAATCTTATGTAGTTCTTAATTTCGAAAACTATTTATGTCAAATAAATAAATTAGGTCTGAAGTGATTAATAATAAAAAATACTTAACATTCAGCAATTTCTGAAACAATAAAAGCGCCAATAGGAAAGTGAATGAAAATGAATAAAACGAAAATAATATATTTTATTTGACTATTACAAAGAAAACAAATTAATTATTGATATACTTAAAAAAAGGAAAATAATCTGTGACGAAACATAGACTGATTTGAAATAGTGAAATTTTGTAATTTCAAAACAATCGATTTTCTTTTCAATTGATCATATATTTTCTACATTTGCCATGTATCTAGAAAGGTTCATATGCAATTATGCAGTTTAAAGAACGATGAAGTAGGAGAGTGGGCAGTCGTAGCTAGCGGCGTAATGTGCAAGCGGCAACGGCTGCGGCGGCGGCGCAGTTCCGCTCGCTACATCGCCGCGGACGCACGCGCACGAGTTGCGTCATGGCTTCCCGCACGTTACTCGCCCTTGTCATCCTCATTGCGTTCACGGTGCCCGCCCGCGCTGAAGCCCCGCGACCGCGTCTCATAGACTTCGACCCCTGGGCCTGGTTGCCCACGAGCCGCAACCGTTCGCCCTACATCATGGACTACTTTTTCCCGCCCTCCCGTACACCTAAACACACCAATCTCGACCCGCCCTCGGACCGCACTCCGCCCCAGGTTTCCTTGTCGCCCACCGTTCCCGAAAAAACTTTACCGCCCACTACGACAGAAGCGCGCACGGTCACTCCCGTACGAAAAGTCGCCGTCACCGTCGGGAAAATTAAATCGACCGCGAGCAGTGGGCATTCGAGCGCGGCGCACGCGACCGCGACCGTAGCCCCGGCCGCCACCGCCACGGTTGTGCCAAAAACCAGAAAACCGAGCAAAAAAACAAGCACGCCGCCCAGTGCCACCGTTGAGGTGAAGACGACGCTAAATTCGAAAACTGAGACGATGGACTTCGGAGTCACGAACCCCGTGAAAATAGCGACCGTTTCGTCGACATCGCGGCCGACAAAGCATTATACGATTCACCCTGTCCGAACGAGCGACAGGGCGACAGCTTCGGACATCGAGACGACTCTCGACACCGAAAGTACAGAGACAGCAGAAGATTCGTCCCTGGAAGCCGCCACCGGAACCACGTCCGGTGAGTTCGGTGAGACGTCACCAACGCTGACGACTGTGGCGGAGTCACGGGCAACGAGCGTCGGTACAGCCACCGCGCCGGCGGTCGATACGACCACCGAGTCGGCTGATAGCCGCGAGGGGTACCTGCCACTGCGCGACAGTCCACAACACACGCACGTCAAGATTAACGAGCAGACTAAAAAAGAGGTCAGTGACGCCGCAAAGTGTATTTGCAGCTTTATATTTACCCAATTCCCAAATGTTGCATAAAAGAATAAAATGAATAACTTATACATACAATATTACGAACATTATTGTGCTTTATATAATATTATATTCAAAGTAAGGTAAAATCTGCTTCCGATATATTAGCATTGGCATCGTGTTCACGGAGCGTGTACACATAAATTGCAACAAATGAACCCTCGCAGAAAGGTTACGCGATCGTTTTGCTGAGTCGTTCGCAAGTTCCCACATTAGATTGCAAATGGAGTGCATTATTTAGCATTGGCGGGCCGATCGACAGCAACCCCGCGGCCGGGAGAACAAAAACGCGAAAACAAAAGCCGTTACAGGCGTTCACGCGCGTCACGACGGAAGCGTCGATTATGTGAAATAACTGAATTAACGGAGCTTACGGCGCGACAACTACTCGAATTTCGAATCGAGCTTTTTACGACAGCGTAAACCGAAGCACTGTTAATAGGCTTATTTCACTATTTCGCTAGTAATAATTAATCTAACAGAAAATTAATATCATTCTAAGAATTGAATCATAGTCAACTGTCATTACATTCGAACCCATTCCTCTTCTTCTCAATAAAACCGGTACGTATGAACGAAACAAATTGCTAATTTACCTACAAGTCACTTAATCTATGAAACTTCTGGGCTTAATATATTTTAATATTGCACAAAAGTGCTCTCAATGTGAAAGGCAAAAGATGAGATTGTATATTATTCCATTCCATTTTATTCCGTGACAATAACAATAAACAACACCTCCATTTAAGAAAAGAGTCAATAGTTTATCGCCGTATTTTTAAATACTATTAACGATGAAAAGACAAATCTGACGATTTGTAAGCGAACCACCATAAGTGGTTTCTAACATAAATATTAAAACTACATTTCAGAAGAAGAAGGAGAAGTTTGTTATATAGACACATAAAGTAATAAACTTGACTCTGGCGTAATTGCTAGAGAATTACATTTTAATTACGATATAGAAAAAAAAAGCATTGTTAATGGTAAATAGTTTCTGTATTCAGACGCAACATTTTACTTACTAAATAAGTGAAATATAAACACAAATTATTCTGATACATTCTGTTTGTCCAAGCGTCTAATTAACACATTATCCTCTACTCGAGCTAAACCAGTTACGAGTGTGTCAACATTTATTAGTCAGTAAACAGTGCAATTTATACCACTTTTCTACTAAGCAATTATTTTCAATTAACGTTTGCCTGTGGGTTTGTCCATGTGGATTTCGGATTAGTGCGGCCAAAAAGTAACTCTTAAGCTAATTTTATTATAGCCATCTATTTCAGCCAGAAAAAAAACAAACCTGTCACCATAAACTTATATTCATGGCTACAAGCTAAACTTGTTAAATTGAAATTTTCTTGTTGTTTCTACATAATCGACATGTATTAACAATTAGCTACCACCTGCGCCTTCGTCCGCGTAGTGTTACAGGATTTTATTTTAGTGTTTGCCTACGTTGTAATGAAAGAAAGAAAGAAAGAAAGAAAGAAAGAAAGAAAGAAAGAAAGAAAGAAAGAAAGAAAGAAAGAAAGAAAGAAAGAAAGAAAGAAAGAAAGAAAGAAAATATATTTATTCGCAGGAAACACCTGAACAGAAACACAAGAGAACCTCTATGCCAAATTTTACATTTCCAGACCCAGCGGAATGGCCTGTGCGTTAACTGAATACGTTCCGTACGTATGTAATACAGAATGTAGTCTTAGAAAATTATACAATATTCTATATATTTAAATTTATTACAATCATTTAATTCAAATAAAAATCACTGAACAGGTCTTAAAGCTAACGAAAATTAGAAAACTTATTGTATATAGTTTTCAAATTATTTCTCGCAAATCCGTTCTACGTAATACAGACAAACACTCGAAACATAACACTCGAAAATAATAAGTTATTAGACTTTATTACAAAATTCAAATATTCTGTGAAAACAATTGTGATATTATTCTGTCTTAAATAAGAATTGGTAAAAAATATGACAATTCTATTACAAAAGCTGTGACACTTTCGATTATTACTTGAGCATTTCTCAAATAGTCAGAATAATCACCGGCATTGTCCAGACGTAAAAAAAGTTAAGAAAAAAAATTGTGGTTTTGTTCTTTTTGACCCATGGAGACGGGACTTTCCTATCATTAGCAACTCTGTGGTCACAATAAATGTCGCAGTCGTCCGCAAATTGGTATAGAGGAAATTTAGTTTGGTCGCAAGCGATGTTTATTTACGGAAGCTTAATACACTTTCACTTTGCTGATTTTAAACGAACATTTTCTAAAATTATCACAAGAAAAATATTAAGAAAGCGTAGGGAAAATACTGCAAAATATACATCTATATATGCATATGTGAATTCTGCTATTATTAAATAAACAAAATCGGAAGAAAGTATTGAGTATTTTAAGACTAGTGCAATGTGTGAATGTATGCATATACACTCTTCATTTGTATTTCGGAACATATTGATTCATTTATAGTCTTTTTTGTAATCTTCAAAGGCAAGATTTTCGATAACTTTGTATCGTTTGTTACGATAATGTAGCTCAGCATTGTAACGTAAATATATAGACAGAAATGTTATTCTATACGTATTAAACTTGTTAGATTAACCGGGAAATTTCACGTATATTAGTTACGACTGTTGTTTTGTACCAAATGGCTTTAGATCGACAACATCTTCGCCCGTGTATAAGCACATTTAAGGCAAATGTATGTTATTATCACTTTATATAACGTGAAAGCACTCCCATATCGCGACGTCGAGGCGTCATCAAAGCATAATGATACACCCGCGACACTTGTGCGTAATGAGTAGTCATTTCGTCGGTTACTATTTACACCCAATTTATCACACGCATACGATAAAATTAAATACACATCAATGTTTGCTATATTAAAGCGTTGTCGCTGTCGTTGTCATATTCTATATAATCTCGAATCGTTTGCCCTTTTCCGTCTGGAACTCGTTATAAAGAGAATTAAGTCACTACAATAATTTGAATGTTACGGCTTCCCCTCACGATAATGAACTATTTGTACACAATTAAATTCAAAAATTCCTAACACAATTAAAAAAAAACTAATATTTGAGAAGTCTAAAATAAACAGGTTTATTATTTATTAATTTTCAACGAGATGTAGGTGTTGAGTTTTAAGGTTATATAGCGGTTCTTGACGCCTTTAAGGGTCTTTTTAGAGCCTTATTTTTAATTATAATAATATATAAAGAAAATTATTATTAATTTGGAAATCAATAAACCCGTTTCTAATACTAGTCTTTTGTGTAGAAGGTTTATTAAACAACACACGGACATAGGACCTAAAACTTATAACACTCCTCGTTTTTGACGTCGCGCGTCGAGGTTTAAAAGCGGTGCACGTCAAATTAACTGACATTTAATATGTGCGCACAAACCAATCATTTCCACGTTGGGACATCTCGTGATTATATGAACGAACCAGGAAAACATAACGTAATAATCTCACTCCCTTTTCCAAGCTCCCTGATTGAAGTAGCGACAACTTTTTGTATAAATACGTACGTACCCTATGCCGTTTTAATGTCTGTGGATTTAGCAATTTCTTTATTGACAATCGTCTTGCAACTGTTTTTTTTAAAGTTTTATTTAAGTAAACGGGCAAAAATTATAAAAAGTATACACAGAAGTGTTCATATTTCGGATAGTATTCATAGTCGGAAGCGTTCGCTAAGAAGAAACTTTCTATAATTTTATTATAATTTTTTTAATATATATAGTACCTATAGGCTACTGCGAGAGCCAACCAAAAACTATCTAGTATACGATATTTAAATTTATAATTTTACACTATTTTTTTTACTAAGCGAGTCGATGTGAAACTGAATACTTTGTGCTTAAAAAATGTATACCTAATATTAGATACGAAACTAAAGATATTTTTAATGAGATTTCAACTATTTTAAGAGACGATGCTCCGTGCTATTCCACGGTTCTGTTTAATTGTTCCGGATTCAAACGTTTAAGAACGAGCTGTAAAGATAAAGATCGCTCTGAAAAGTCTCTGACGGTTCCCAAAGAAAATGTTTATGAAAATTTGAATTTCGTATTGTCTTATAAAGTGGGTAAATTGGAAATTTCCTTCTATCCAACATTTATGTTTAAATTATACGAATAAATAAAAATAGAACGTCGCGAGAAGTTGTGCTGGGCGTCCGCACACACGTCTAGAGTCGCGCTCGCTACTAATCATCATATTGTCCTGACTTCGCTTCCACTGATTTATATCTGATTTAATCCAAGAACATATCCGAGATAGTCCAACACGAAGTCATGCCTGCAGTAGCGGAGTTCTTCAAACAAAATTAAAAATAATGAAATAATAAAACATGTAAAGCGGTATATTAAATGTATTTAAATAGGAAAGGAATATGTTGGAAAACAAAATATTACAGTAGTTTTGGTATTTTCTATCTAGTGGAGGAAACTACTTAATTGGCTCTCGTTAACTTTAGATATTGGTGTTATTCTAAACTTAAAAAAATATAAAAAATGGAGCTGATTTTATTCTATTAATATTGATAGAATCTGGCAATATTTCCTTCCTCATATAAAGAAGAAAAATATTTATAAAAATTTACAAGTTCGCATATCTATATTAGCTCGAAAAGTAAAACGGCTTTTTGATTCCTACGTGATATTAATTAAATCAATTTTAATCTAATTTCAGAAAAAGTAAAACGCTCGAATTTAATAAACAAAATAACCTATACTCGCATAGAATTCACACGAGAAACCATAAGGCGTTATGTCGCCGTATCGCTCCAAATCTAAAATCCTACGTAATGGCACGCAGCTGAGAAAGCTCGTACACACTTTTCCCTTGCAAGGCATGCTGGCGATTCTCAGATTCCAAGAAAACATGACACATTCAAGTCTGAGGAAAGTGATAGTGCCACAGAGAATTTCGAAAACGTACCTATGAACGATATATAATTAGAATGTCACAGACTATGTGATGACAACATTACCCTCTATTTATGTAGTTTTAAAATAAAAATGTCTATAGCTACTAAAAAAAAAACAGACTTAATACCCAATTTTCCGTCAAGATTTTTATTAATTCCTAAAATATCATTTATATTCTTCGGTTTGATTTATGCAAAAAAGAATGGTAAGTCGAATTTAAAACGTATACTAATTTCTGTCATTATTTTACACATTATTATCATTAAGCATCCGTGTTTAAAAATAGGCATAAAAAATTAGAACAATAGACAATAAAAAGTAACAAAAAATAAATAAAATACAGTTTCGTCTGCTTGTTAAGAATTACAATCAAGTTGCTAAATTCCTAAAACTGTAATTATTTGTTTGCGCACGAGTAGCATTTACGGTTTGGAATTGGATCGATTATTTAAATCAGCAACATCGCTTTCGATAAGCCGATGAACAGTTCATAAGGTCGTTCCCGATCTGATCGTTTCTAATTAATCAGGACGTTAAACGCTGAGAAAGTTGCCAAGTATAACAACAAAGTGTGCTACTGTGTATTAGCTGTATATACTCTGAAAAGTCCATGGTCTAAGGTAGGTACGAACCAAACGCAATAAGGTGTACGAGAGTCTCGGATATATCTATCATCTTCATCATCATCATCATCAGCCCGTGTCTCTCCACTGCAGGATATAGGCCTCTCCCAAGGCTCGCCACCACACACGGTCCTCCGCCTTCCGCATCCAATTACCCCCGGTATGGTGCTTCAGGTCATCAGTCCACCTGGCCGGAGGGCGTCCAACGCTTCGCTTCCCAATACGTGGCCTCCATTCGAGAACCCGTCTACCCCATCGGTTGTCGGTTCTACGGCAAATGTGACCGGCCCATTGCCACTTCAGCTTGCTAATCACTTCGGCTATGTCGACAACTTTAGTTCTTCGACGGATTTCAGTATTCCTGATTTTGTCCATCAAGGAAATGCCGAGCATAGCCCGCTCCATAGCGCGCTGAGCGACTTTAAATTTGTGGACCAGTCCTGCCGTGAGAGTCCATGTTTCGGCACCGTATGTCATTGTGGGCAGGACGCATTGGTTAAAGACCTTGGTCTTCAGACATTGTGGTAGTGGCGACGAGAACAGACGACGGAGCTTCCCGAAAGCAGCCCAGCCCAGCTGAATTCTTCGGTCGGCCTCTTTGTTGAAGTTGTGTTTGCCTAACTGGACAGTCTGTCCTAAATAGACATAGTCTTGCACAACTTCAAGAGTCGCACCTTCTACGGTTACCGGTCTCGGTAGAATATGTTCGTTGAACATGACTTTGGTCTTGTCCAAATTCATCCCGAGCCCTACCTGCCGAGAGGCGGCATTGAGGCCGTTTACCATTCTGCTGAGCTCCTCCAGCGATTCTGCCATGATGACTATGTCGTCAGCAAACCGGAGGTGAGAGATGTATTCCCCGTTGACATTGATGCCACAATATTTCCAGTCCAGCGTCTTGAAAACATCTTCCAATGCGTTGGTGAACAGTTTCGGGGATATCACATCCCCCTGTCGCACTCCTCTTCGCAATTGGATAGGTTTCGTCCGCTGGTCCTGAACCTGGACAGTCATTGTCGCGGTTTCGTACAGACATCTCAACACCTCAATGTAGCGACAGTCGATTCGGCATCGCTGCAAGGATTCCAGAACAGCCCAGGTTTCGATGGAGTCAAAGGCCTTCTCGTAGTCCACAAAGGCTAGGCACAGAGGTTGATTATATTCCTCCGTTTTTTGAATAATCTGCCTCAGCACATGTATGTGGTCCACGGTGCTGTAACCTTTTCGAAACCCGGCCTGCTCAGGGGGCTGAAATTCATCAAATCTTTGGGCGAGGCGATTCGTGATAACCCTCGAAAACAGCTTGTACACGTGGCTGAGGAGTGAGATCGGTCTATAATTCTTTAGAAGCGTTTTGTCTCCTTTTTTGAAGAATAAGATGACCGTACTCTCACTCCATGCATCCGGTGTGGCACCGCTATGTATGACAGAGTTAAATAACTTCTGTAGCTCTTTCAGGACTGGTGTCCCGCCTGCTTTCAGAAGCTCTGTCGTGATACCATCAGCGCCGGGTGCTTTGCCATTTTTAAGCTGTCTGAGAGCCAATCTGACCTCGCCCAGACTGACATCGGGAATGTCATCTGTGTAGTGTCGGGTCAGTGGCGCCCTCCGATCGCTGCCGTCACGGGCTGCAGGGGGAGGTGCATGTGTGGCGTAAAGTCTTTTGTAAAATGTCTCTATCTCAGCGAGTATTTCTGGTCTCGAGTAGACGATTTTGTTGTCGCTAGTCCTGAGCTTCGTCAGCTGACTTCGACCAAGTTGCTGAACGAAAACTTTCGAACCTTTGTTATGCTCGATCGCCTCTTCGATACGTTTTGTATTGAAGAGGCGAAGGTCCCGTCGTATCAGCTTCTTGATTTTTTTGTTGAGAGCCAGGTCTGACGATGCTCCCCGTAGCGACTTTTCACGTCTTTCTCGCATGAAATCCAGAGTCTCGCTGGAGAGCTTAGACTCTTTGCCTTTGCACCTCGACCTAAAATATTTGCCACCCACTTCTCTGACAACATCGATCAGATTCCTTGCCATGTCGTCAACATTTGCTATGGTTTCCAGTGCGTCGAATCTGTTTTTCAACTCCAGTTGAAACGGCTCGGAGCTTATGTCAGCCTGGGACGGTGTCGGTCTGAGATTGAGTTTCATCAGACGGGCTCTTTCACGCCTAAAGTTGATGTTCAGAGTGCCTCGAACCAGGCGGTGATCGCTTCCGGTATTGAACCTGTTGATCACTGAGACATCTCTGAATATGTGCTTTTTATCCGTCATGATGAAATCAATCTCGTTCCTGGTCACTTTATCTGGACTTTGCCAGGTCCACTTCCTCTGTGGTGCCTTCCTGAAGAAAGAGTTCATCAGGAACAAACCTTTCATTTCGAGGAAGTTTGCCAGCATTTGCCCTCTGTGATTTCTCCGTCCGATGCCGTATGGCCCCATCTTAGATTCGTCGCTTTTATGTACTCCCATTTTGGCGTTGAAGTCCCCCATAACAACGGTGAACTGAGTCGGGCTAGTATGATGCATAGCTTTCGCTATGTCGTCATATACTGCCTGGACTTCGTCGTCCGAGTGAGTCGAGGTTGGTGCGTATACCTGTACAACCTTTAGGCGGTACCTGTCGGTTAGTTGCAGTACCAGGTATGCCACCCGAGTCGACACACTGGAGATCTCCACTACGTTGTTGATAAGGACTTTGTTGACGAGAAACCCAACACCACCTTGGGACGGATGATCGCCTTCTCGGAAGTAGAACAAATTACCGGAGCTCAGGATTATCGTGTCCTCCCCCTGTCTTCGGACCTCAGATAATCCAAGAATATGCCACTTTATCCTGCTCAGTTCTACTTCCAACTCCTCAACGTGCTCGTCTCGCATCAGGGTCCTGTTGTTAAAAGTCGCCACAAATAATTGTTTTTTATGGCAGCCGAATCGTATCCGGGGATTCTTCGCACCCCTTGCCCTTCCGTTACCATGACCGCTGCCGTGATCAGGAATAGAAGGGCCGCCGGAGACTGGGGGCCCTTGTGTTTTTGTGTCTACCATTGGGAGGGTTTGCCAATAATCACCACGCTTGGCAGGCGGGTTGGTGATCGCAGTATATAGTTTCACAGAGAGATGCTGCTGCCCATCTTCTGCTAACCTGGGTTAGTCGCCTCTTACGACACGCTTCCCGGTGGCGGTGGGGAATAGTATTCTATGCCGTCCCCACACGGCGTCTATACCACACGGATATATCTATAATATTTTCAAATTCTATTCATTTATAGGTAGAACAATTCTACGTTTTTTCACGTGTCGTATATTATGATAAATTCGACACATTTAAAAACGTAGAGTTGTTCTACATGTAAATATATAGAATGTAAAAGCGAATTTTAAGCCTCTATTATTAGAGGCTTAATTATGAAATTCTCGTTCTAACTAATGGCTACTTTAAAAAAACCCTGCATGGTTGAACTTTAAAATTTAGGATTATTCTCCTTCAAAATTAATAAAACAATTTGATAATTGCTCTTCAATAAAATTGTTTTCGCTATCGCGTCTGCACTTAAATATAGATACATCAAAAAGTTGCGTAATTTGTATAAGTGTCAGTTCCGTCGTAGGTCCAGGTCATACCCTGAATGCTGTACTTGAAGGAAGCATGAGCAATGAACGCACCGTGCGATATTAGTTTAGTCACTTTTGTAATGGAAATTTCGACTTACAAAATGAACCAAGAATTAAGCAAGTCATGAATGAAGACTTGCAAGTCCAGGTTGAAATAGATCCGCATCAATCTACTGCATAATTACCAGTATATTTGGAGGTTAGCATACCAACAATATTAACACATTGGCGCCAAATTGGCAAAATTTAAATACTAGAAAAATGGGTGTCACACGAATGGAGTGACCTGTTATATGATCTCCATGTTGTAGCAGAAATGGATAAATTTTAAATTATAATGAGATATAATTTTTTTTTTAAATAACGAAGCGCCGTGTACTTAAAAGCTGCTACGAGTATTCTTTAAGAACTTAGATACAAGCGGGCGCTAAAGTTGGATCTGAAGGTTCGCTGTCCACATTTTCTGGCACACCCATATGTTCTTACCACAGCGTGTATTTCTATCGAGTGGGTCAACTGTTATTTCCTAGGCTGTAGTAGATAGTTGAGGAATCTGAGAGAAAGGGACTCGTTTTATACACTCTAGAATTTACTAGGTTGAACGGGTCGTAAATAGCACCTATACAACGTACCTACCTATTCGTGGGCGAAAGGACGTTGGCGACTGACGGTAGACGGTAAGTTAACGAGCCTATTTAGATTTAGACCTGTCTCTTTGCACCTGCTGATTTAGAAGGTAAACGATAAAATAGCTTAACGACATAAATACTTAGCTTTTCTGAAAGCCGTTATATTTTACATTGTCGTGCATCTTTCTGCTACCGAATCGACAAATACAAATTACCGGCTTTTTACTGCCACGCTCATAACCACATTATCGGTTACTTAAATTAGATGAGCGAGGTAACGATATCCTTTGAGAAGTTTTTCCTTTGTTTCGATTTCCTTCGTCTAGTTTTGCGGTCTAACCGGATATTTAATATCCCTGAACTATAGTCAATAAAAGTTGTTATGATCAAGAGCCTTTTATCTGATATGTCATAAAAAATTTTATTTTTAAAAATGTTTATGACATATCAGATAAAAAGCTTTTGATCATAACAACTTTCCGGTAGGATACGATTTCTAAAAATAAAAATCGTATCCTGATTGTATCTTATTTTACTCTGTAAATGTAATAGCTACTTTTTTGTTGTAATTGTATGGTCCCCTGAAAATCCGTAGAATTTTTTTTTCCGACAAACGAATTTCAATTGGCATGAATATAGAGACATTTGAAACGGCATAATAACTCAAAATCGTTTATTCGAAATTGACCCGATTCGTCTAGTTACTTTGGGTTACGTGTTCGTCTGTAAGAAAACATAAAAATGCCTTGTTCGGGGTTCAATTTCTATTATTGCTCGTTTATTCGTTTACACAAATATATGTGCGTGTCGGAAATATACGTGTGTAATCTGGGACAAAATATCATTGTGATATGTATTAGTGTTACGTGTCTACACATTTTTAGGGTTCCGCCGTTCGCCAAGGAACCGTTATAGTTTTTCCATGTCCGTCCAAATGTCATAGCCGATTTACTCGGAGAATATTAGTACTGTAAAGTTTAAATATGGCGTGATTATACATATTTGTAACCGCTACAATAGTGTTCATACAAATCATGGACAAAAGAATTTTTTTACAAACGCCTTCGAACGGAGTATCATTAAATATAATTACTTTAAAAAGCAAATTACGTTAATCAGAACCTATTTATAAAATATTCAGCTCGAAATTTGTCTTTCTTTGGAATTACGTGCCATCTCTATTTAACTTTTGAACCACCAATCTACAAAATCTAGAAGACCAGAACAAAGTACGAATTTATATTGAAAACTATGACTATCTAGCGTTAACTAGTTCATGAGTTATAGCTGATAAAATTAGTGGTTGTTATTGCTGGCACGGCTACGGAACCTTATGACCCGACGCATACTGGACCGGTTTTCGTTATACTATATAATAAATAGCCAAACTACTGTAAGGTGTAGAAGCATTTTTAGTTCAACAATTATATCATCTGATTCGATGAAATACTGTTATGCAAATATTATGTATAATATTTGGAACGGCGTCGTACAGGACAGGTTTTGGTGATTGTTGTGAGTCATTCATTCATGCTTTCGTCCATGGCGTTATATTAATAATATCTGGGACTTCATCTAGTCCCATCCATCAATCTAGTCCCAAAGTAGGCAATGCTTGTGTTATGGGTTACTAGATAAATGGTATATACTTAAATATTCTTTTTTTTGTATAATACATACATATATAGATACTTTTACACCCAGACACGGAACAAATATATATATATATATGTTCATGCACAAAAATATTTGTCCCGAGCGGGAATCGAACCCGCGACCCTTGGCTCCGCAGTTAGGGTCTTTAACCAATCGGAATATTTGTCCCGAGCGGGAATCGAACCCGCGACCCTTGGCTCCGCAGTTAGGGTCTTTAACCACTCGGCCAACCGGCCAGTCAAAATGCTATCTCTACGTAATGGACGCTGCTGTAAATTACGTTACTTTAAGCATGACGGTAACCACTAACCAAAAACTTGTAACAACTGATCTCATGAGGTGGGTGGCACCCACAGACAAGTCAACCTTTAGACCACGCTTTAATAAAAGTCAGTACGAAAACGAAATCGCCAAAAAGTGGCGGGTTGCGGGGAGAGGTCAGCTAGTTTTCATTGGCTCGTTCAAAATTGACAATTTAATGGCTTTCAACGTGCTTCCAACTGACGGCTCACTAGTGATGTAGTTATGTAGTGTCACTACATAGCCTTGGCGAATGCTACTCCCAGTTAAAGCGTGGTCTAAAGGTTGACTTCTCTGTGGTGGCACCGTATGGTGAGTCTCAAAACGGGAGCTCTCGTTTGCCCCAATATTATAGACTATGAGAAAATGTCATTCAATAGAAAAACAAGTTATATTTTTTATCAACTAAGGTTAGGTATTATAATAGTTGGATTGTGCATTTTGAACTTTAATTACTCCAGAAAAGAAATTAAGCTACAGCTTTGGAAGTTACGTTGCATGTGAAACTGGAAAGTCTTACTTTCCTTTTTTTAATCGATACAATCGATATTATGCCGTATGACATAAACAATCAATCGATTATTCGATTGACGCATATCCAGATCCGCTAGTAAACACGCGACCGGCGACACGCAAGCCACTAACAGACGTTTCTGCGACAGTTGGTGAAGCCGTACTTCAAGTACAGTTAAGGTGTAACTGCAGTGGATTGCTATACACTCGAAATGCAGCTTATGCACACGCGGTCCGTCTACAGATGCGACGGTTACAATGTTGTTAGCCGCGGTGCCTGAATACATTCAGGCATGCATGCATTATTCATATTATTCGTACCTACTGCACTCGTATTTTAAAACTGTACTAATAGCGTACTATTGCAGTTATCATCAGCGAGTGCTCTAAGAACAACTTTCGACGAGCAAGGATTCTGTAACGGTAGAGTTACTACGATACGGGAAAAGCTAATTAATCTGAAACTTTACGGTATTCAGTGGACTGTTAGAGATTAGCGGGTACAGAACTTGTGATAAGAAATAAAACATAATTAAGCTGTTACCCGAGTATTTGTATATGTATCAGTGCAGTAATACAAAACGTATCATCTATTTGCTGGTAAAGTGTGGTCCGACGAACCAATTAAAAGGATAATAGTCTGATAATAGCTTGTTAATTTAAATCAGTGAAATTTTCGATTCTCAGTCAGCATTTGTTTGCTAATACAGAGAAAATCTATAACTGCTTCTAAGAAGCTTAAAAGACCATAGTTTATTGAGTGTACTACCCGGTTAAGATGCTATTAAGATTGAACGTTTGGTAATTGAACTGCTTTTGCGAGACAGTGTGTCCATTTTGGGAGATTTTTACTATTTGGTGGTTTTAAGATTTCAAATAAAAATTATAAGTACTTAGTATAAAAGTTTTCAAAAATCAAACAATAATTTCGTATTTAATTAATAGAATTTTGTAAAACGTACTCAAACATTATTTTTCATATAACTTATCAATTATTTATTTTATTTCTATCTTTGTCTTTTCTGATTTCTAACAATAATGTATATACATACTATACCAGCCCATTATGCCTCACTGCAGGAGCTTAGATCTTCTCCCAAGGTGAGGAGGATTGGAACTTAATTTACCACGCTGCTCCAGTGCGGGTTGGTGGATGTTAACGACTGCCATTTGTTGATGGCAATCGGGACCAAGGGCTTAACGTGCTCTCCTAGACACGATGTCAGTAATAGCTATGTACGTAAGTTAGAAAAACTTATTGGTACATGCTGGTTCGAACCACGACCTCCTAAATAAGAAGGGGCTCACCACCACGTGGCTATCACAAGATGAAAATATATACATATTTTTATGCACTTAGACAATCGCAACTCTCTATTTGCTCTACCGTTATCATCCACAGTACTACCAAATTAACAGATTTTCGTCAGATCTAACGGATCACAATAATGAAAAACATGGAAAAACAATGTTTAGCGGCTAACAGATTTTTTAACGGGAAGGGAAGCAAAATACAAAAAAAATGTTTAGGTGTATCGTTACATTTTTATATGTACAGCCAGTCCCTTCATTAATTTTATATGTATGTAATATTATTGCTTAAAGTTGTTTAAAAATTATATTAATTTAATTTGCCTGACTTTTTCTTGTCTCTAAGACTCTGTGCTCGGCCCCCGATGCAGTCGCTTGTTACGAGCAAATCAAACACAAAAATGTCCAAACATTTCCCTGATAATGATGAAGGAGGAAGCACGATGAGTTGAATAGAAGAATTAAAATAATATCTTTAATATTCTGCTACATCACTACATAATATAGAACAAAGTCCTCCCGCCGCGTATGTCTGTCTGTCTGTCTGTCTGAACGCGGTAAACTAAAAAACTAACAAACGGATTTCCATACGGTTGTCACCAATAGACGGAGCGATTCAAAGGAAATTTTTATGTGTGTAATTAATTAATGTTTTTTGTAGATTGTTTAAAATATAACCATTACTGTTTAAGATGTCAAAAAAACCAAGCCGTTTAAAAGCTTTCATCGGAAACGCCGCCTAATCCCTTTGAGATATAATAAAACAATGTATGGATAAACTGTTCCTCTTTCATAGGTCTAAAGAAAAGTCC
Organism: Luffia ferchaultella; assembly: GCA_949709985.1. Taxonomy (NCBI): domain Eukaryota; kingdom Metazoa; phylum Arthropoda; class Insecta; order Lepidoptera; family Psychidae; genus Luffia; species Luffia ferchaultella. The sequence goes on from OX453254.1 coordinate 7,274,034, forward strand.
GCGATGGCGTATGTTTATATTTTAAAAGGATAGCGTACTATAGTTACCTGTTTTAACGTTTAAAAGAAATGATGACATATAATGTGGTAATACTGGTAATTGGAAAGCTATTTACACGGATATGATGTTAATCCTTATCAAATGAAATATTTTACCTACTTTAAGCATTTCATGCACATTATAATTGCCCTTTACGCCATAAAATTTAATTTAATATCTTAAGAGTTATGGTATTTAAAATTATCGCCTGACTGAATTCAAGCGATCCAATACCGACGCGACACGCGTGATGTATTGGCATAGGCAGGCAGGCAGAAGCAATGGGCAGAAGTTATCAATAATGTATTCAAAGAAATATTTTAGTTTATTTTTATGTATTTATATTCCTTAGTTTTTCAAATATTTGCAGAATGAGATATAAAATACATTAAAATACTCCTAGTACAATGAACATGGGTCATATTTAAATCCAATTAAATCTTATCCATATGCTCGATGTAACAAGTTAATACAACACTACGTGAGAAAAAAAATGTAAGCATATGCTGTGCTACCCGAGCAAATACGGGGCTGGTCGCTAGTTAAATACGCAATTTGAATTATTTTTTTTTCAAATAAAAAAGTCGTTTGAATTCTATAATCCTACAAGGGTAATACTGCCAATGTTGTCGTTAGTGCTCAGATCCAAAACAGCCAATCTTAACAGCATCTTAACCGGGTAGTACTGCGTTTCATAGTAGCCTTCAAAACTTAAACGAAAATTAAAGAAACGAAGTTCTCAGATATATTTACAGAAATAATTTCATAGCAGAATGTATGATTCAATTATACTTATAATATTTAATTTGTTCAAAATTATTTTCAACATGACCGCAGATGGGATGATTTATAAAATTAAAACTAATAATGTCATATAAAACAAATCTACCGTGTCTATGACTATTCTATATATTTTTTTAATTTCCCCTCAGTAACAGACCTAATCAAAGTCGTAGCTACGCAGAATGATCGCGCCAGTAACCGGTCATGGTTATTTATGACCGCTGACACACTACACAATGTACACAGACTAATAAAATGTATAAATGCTAGTACGAAAGCGAAACTAACAACAGCAATTGGTGAAAGTGTTCTTGATATACATCTGTCTAGCGTTTCAGTTATTGATTAAAACCGGATCCTGCGTTTGTTGTCAAATTCGATATACCTGTGAGAAAACTGCACAAACATATTAAGGACTGATACACGTATATGTGTATTTTTCTTGTAATAGATACACGACTATACATTTTGAATATAGAGACTTGAAGTAATTTTATTAATAAAATCCGTTTTCAGTAGGCATGCCACGTGAAAACATGAAACTGAAATTTAGACCCTTCGACCTATAACAAATTACATATAAATCTGATTTTTTACAAAAATTATTGAATAGAAACGATTAACTAGTACCAAATAAAAACCACACCGATTGGTAAAAAATAAAATTATATCAAAATGACAGAAGCTTTCCAATCTGTCAAGTGATTCGATATACATCATAGAACTGGCAAGGTCGAGAACTTCTGAAACACATTACTAATGCGCTGCCGGGTGACAACCGGGCAATTAAGAGCGCATTCCTTCAAAAGGAAAAACTTGGCCTTAATTTGTCCACTTTATGATGGGTTTTGTTGTAAAAACGACACACTTGTGCTTTCGTTAGAAGAAAGAAAGTCGTACGTCTGGCCGACGGAAAAGTTCAGGATAGCAAAGGATTAATTAACTGTGCTGATTAATTTGATCCTTTTTCGATTTAATCGATTCTAAATTTTGCCCTCGAGAACTTTTTTTTTATGTACTAAATTACAAAGCTATTGACTATAACGGAATCATCTGTTAACAAGTTACGTTTGTGTTACGCTCTACAATTCAAAGTAGGTGGGGCGATGACTAATTTTCACTCTCCAGTAAGGAATATCGCAGATTGGTTATTGGTAATCTATGTTGTTCTCTGTTCGTGATGTATTTAATAGGATACAACGACTGACTAAGAACTTTCAGAATCTTGTTATCTGTCCTAAAACTGACTCTATTGCTTATACCATTTATTGCATTAAACCGGTAAATAATGTATTTCATTTAATCATATTCGGCATACATTCATTCGGTGAAACTTTCTTTGTCAATATGGATAAAATGAACGAAATAAATTAACACTAAATTCGGATCACGACCCAGTGTAAACGTAGCTTTTTGTTAGTGTCTCGATAAATTATGTATTCAGAACAACTGTCACTAGGACCCAGAAGCATGCTGAATAGTACTTCGGCAGACCACCAAGTAGCATAAATCGCCATTAACTTCGTGTCTACAGCCATTCATCAAAATATTAACCGTAATTTGGGAGCACTGTGCGCTACAAATGTCATTAATACGTATTTGTTGTAAAATATCTACATGTTTATAACAAAAGAAATCTAAGTATTTAAGTACGTATATCTGTTGTCTAATATTTACTCATAATACAGCCCTCATAGTTTGGAACTAGATGACCATGTGTGAGATGTTTATTTAATTTTGATCGTACCAAGTGGAAACTATTTATGTAAATAGTTTTCACAGAGACAAAGAACGTAAACAAAGTGACAAAGAAATTGTCTCTATTATGAAATTTATTTATAATAAAATAAGAGGCACAAGCCCCAAAAAAGTTGGGCCGTTCATAGACCTACTGCAGCATAAGTAGTATAAAGTAGGTTCTAGCGTTCTAAAACAGGATCGACTGTCTCCTTGGATTATCGATATATGTTTCTCATACGACTTTTAAAAAAAAAAAACACTATCTCCTATTTTTAACTTTAGTTATTCGCAAAATATATACTATTACAAAAGTTTGCACCGTTTTAATATTTTATTTATAACAGTTTTCCACGTTAAATAATAGATAAGCAGGATATAATGCGTTTTGGTTATTAAAAAAGTAATTTTCTTAAAAAAAACTGTTTTTCAAAAGCAGCAACGAAGGTACAGACAGAGATATATCTTATTCCACTCTACATACGAGACATTTTCATTCGTTTTGTTATAAGTAACAAGTAACAATTGGTAACAATTGATTGTTGTTTTTTGTTTTGTTATTGTGTCATATTGAAGAGACTGGTCCCTACGACACAGGGAATCCTAGTGTGGGGACTATGGCCCATTTGATGTTTTATTTACCTAAGTATTTAGTTATTTCATTGTCATGGCTATCCTTTTGCTAATGTACCATATCTTTTCGTGTTTTAGTTTTTATGGTTTCAATCAGTTTGTGAATTCTTATAGTTCCTGAATAAATTATTTATTTATTTATTACATTTTTGAATCAGTTCAGCCACTTTCAAATTATTGCACTAATACAAAAAAGGTAAAGGGAGCTCGACGAATCGAACTAAATGGTTTAATGTCACAATAGACTAAATATAGGAAAAAGCTCCTGTTTGTTAGCCAATTAATTTTACGTAGCTAAATGTATTACCGTATGTACTGTATGTACCGTATTGCAACTTGCAATTTTATGTCTAAAAGTATCGAAATCGAATTTTTTGAAACGATCGATTAAGGGTGAAAATGAAAAACGCCACGAACGTGTCAAAAATATAATAGAAGCTCCACAAACAGTGGCAAAAGCCGGCTTAATACGAAACAATGTGATGTGTTTATGGCGGGATTGGAAATGCATTTTTCATAGTGACCTTTTACACTTCATACTATTTATTACAAATGAACTAGTGGTACATATGTATTAAAAGCATATTTAACTTCAAAATGTATGGTATTGCACTGGTAGAGAAAACGCAAAGAAAGATCCATTATGTAATACACAAAAACACTAGACCGATTTATAATTTCATTATATTTATTATCAATTATTTTCAGTGTGGGAACGACATATTACAAACAGTATCAGTTATGAAGTGACGTCAATCTTGGAGTAAACATAACCTAAACGGACCTTATTGAAATATGTGAAGGTGACTATTTTGGGGATATAAATACTGTCGTAGTTTGGTACTGCACACCAAGTGCCTATGCCGTTGAGAACTCATTATTTTATAAATAAATTAAAAAAACGACAGCAAGCGTTAATACTAGTTTGCTAGAAAACTGACGTCACACAAATCAACACGAAGCCTCATATTTCAGTGTCAATCTTTCGTACAAAAAAAAATATTTAATTAAAAAAAATTAAAAATTTCAGCGGTCTAAAATCACGATATGAACATTTTAAAACAATTATTAAATACAAGTCAAACAGCTTATTGTCCTAGTTTGAATTCAAAAATAAAGGTCAAAATTTAGACCAAGTTTTCTCTTTTCACTCAACAATTGCTTTGTCGAAGGAAAAGGGAAATTTTCACAAAGAGCGCCATTATGAAAACTGCATTAAGAGAAAAATTAATTTGACGGTGAAAGCGTCAAGTCCGAGAGCGTCCGAAACGTCAATTGTGAACGCCCCCTGACGTTTGACCCCGACGTCAATCTAATTTCGCTATCCATGGGAAACAGTGGGCCTTTGTCAGCGAGAGGTGCCTACCTGCGATGGACCATCGGGTTCGGGCCAATTTGAATGTCACGATAGAAACTCTCCATGTAATATGATTTGCAAATTATGCACAGCTAGTTATGCAGCGGTCCGCGTTCGTAGATCTTTATAATGAAGTTGGTAAGTGTACTTATTCTGTCAGTATATACTCTTAATAAACCGACATCTACCTCTCTTGCTTCGTCCACGGTTATTTATGATAATGATCAGTGTGCTATCTGACGATTATTGTAATAATCTAGTCTTTGAAGGCCGCCCCTAATGTTTTTATTTTTTGACGTTTATATGAATTTCCCCTCGGACATTGGATAAGTTTAACGAAAGCAGTATAGCCTAATATTAAAAAAAAGTTAATAAATTAAAAATTTAAATAACCCCCGACAAAAAAAAAACTAACCTTTAAAAAGTGTGAAATAATACAAGTATGTCCATTGTCAAATGATTTTTGATCCTTAAAGGTGTCTAAGACCGCTAATTATTAGGTATTTAAAGTTTACTTAGCGGTCCCAGACGCTTTTAAGGATCAAAAATCATTTGACCATGAACAAACTTGTATTATTTCACACTTTTTTTTTGTCGGGGGTTATTCAAATTTTTAATTTAATTTTTATTTCAAAATTTTTAAACTCAGTCATTTAGTTAAACTAATTCATACATGATCAGACAAAAAAATAATTTTTAAGTTTTCAGTTTTCATTTCGTAATATTCCTCATTCACTTTCAATATAGTGTACATTATTCTACTAGTCAACTCCTTCCATTTGATGCCCATATTGATGGAGTAGTGAAAAAAATTATGTAATTCGCCATTTTGTGGTGGCGGTCATCTTGGATTTGAAATTTGTCATAGTGTATAGTATTCTACTAGTCAAGCCCTTTCATTCGATACCCATTTTGCTGGAGTAGTGAAAAAATATGATACTCGCCATTTTGTGGCGGCGGCCATCTTGGACTGATTATCATCAAACATAGCTAAGAACACTCCCGACTAATTCACCTTTCATATAAAAAAATCCGCATCCAAATCGGTTCATCCGTTTAGGAGCTACGATGTTACTTATAACACTTATAACTTATAACACCCCTCTTTTTGCGTCACGGGTTAAAAATGAAAGTACCTCATTGCGGCCAATGTTATAACAACAATTCCGTATATTTTTGATCCCGCTCTCGCTGTTACTCCGCTTTCTTGTTTCGGTTCTGGTCATGTTAGCGAATCTAATTTCTAATCAGTTGTTATATACTTTATCTTTCGTTTTACAAAATTTCCGTGGGAATATTATTTGAAATTCAGAAAATATGATAAAGTTCATCCACGAGAATCTAAAAACCGAAAAAACAGCGGTTTAAATGAAGTCTATAAAGCATTTTCTGACTTTAGTTCCGTTTTTTTATGAGAAATCATATTTGATTTTCTCGGTAAAGAGAAAAGAGTTACATTCATTATCTATTCATGATTCGTGTATGAAGCATCGATACGAGACATGTATCTTTCAAGAAAACTTTTCTATACATACATTTCGCTGAGGAAAAAGTTAACGACCGCTTAGCTTAGTGGGTAGCGACCCTGCCTACGAAGCTGGAGGTCCCGGGTTCGAATCCCAGGTCGGGTCTTGGTTGTTATATGTATGCGGTGTCTTCGCTTGGTACCCAAAACACAAGCTAATGCTTAGTTTGGGGCCTAGACGTTGTTGTAATGTAATGTAATTGTCGATAAATTTAGAATTCCTAACATTATGGAAATTACGATAATTTGGCTGGTGAGGATACTCGAGTCACAAAAGAAAATATTAATAGTAAATTTTATTTTGAGATCTTAAAATAACTATAAGGACATAAAAGTAACTACAAAAATATAGTCGGCACAAATTTAATCCAACAAATGATATTCAAAGCCGATAATTTGTGAATTACATTTCTGACGGACCAATTTTATTACATACATACCTTGAGGTATCACCCCGAGGAAATTTTAAAGGAGCGCCGACTTACCTGCAACAAAAAGATTAACTTGATCACGACTATGTCATAATAGCATAAATTCCAATTTGCATACATAACACAGTCGGAGGCTAGTTATTACAATATCATTGCCAACGAAGCCTCAGGCGAAAGTATACCGGCCAGAGTGACCTCTCTATTCATTTCAATATAATCGAAAGTGAAATTAATTCAACGCAAAGATTGTTTTGACAGTGACGTGGTTTTTTTTCTCCATCGACACGTGTTTTAGCACCGCTCTTTTTCCACCTCGTCTAATTGATTCGACCGCTCGCAAAATCCGACTCGTAATCTAGAGGTGAGAAAATAATGACTCGGCCTTTGTAAGAGTCGCAACGATCTGTTGTTGTGATATTGAACGGCACAAAACTAATCTTCAGGCTAAATCGAATGCCGGGTGAAATCGAATATTTTTGTCTTAAATAACTTCAGTGTACTTGGATACTTTCGAATTTTATAGAAGTTTGAGTAAGTGGTTTTGTTAACATCGTCCAACAATAATAATAACACCTGTGTCATACTGGCCTCTTTAGGATTAGTGCGATTGACAACCATAAACACTCACGAACGCACGTTGGAAAATACATTTTCAGTACATTTGCTATTAATACGACATTTATTTATGACATCGAAACATGAACCGTAATGTTGTGTTTTACAGTACTAAGCCTTATTACTTTACACCAATCACAAACGAGTATTCTGTATGTGACGCATGCGTAAACCGCGAAAAGCAACCCGCTCGCGCCCCTAGTTCCCGCCATTATTACTCGTACAGTTTACTGAGTACGATGCTCGTACTCAGTAAGCTGGCTATTATAGTCTCGGTTTATTATAAGCACTCGGCTTCCCCTCGTGCCTATAAACATCTCGACTAAAATATCCAGCTTACCGTACTTGCATCATAATGTACTATCCTACCATTGAATTAATTTCCAAGATCATCTGCAAAGTAGGTACAGTGTTAAATATAAATAGATAGCAAGGATTGATTTTCAAAAGAAGACTTTTAATGTAGAGAAGACATTAAATAAACTTTCCATAAGAGTAATCTAAACACGTTTTGGTAGATATAGAAATGAACTAACTACATTAAAATTTAAATTCTAAAGTGGTAAAAGCATAGAGTAAATTAATTTGACAGCAGCGTTTGATTTTAATAGTCATAAAAGTCACTTCATAGTATCGAAAATGTCAAACGCATTTTTGCGGGGTTGAACCCCCCGGCGCGCGGGAATTTTGCGGAGGTGAAGACTGGCGCGCGGGGACCTTGCGTACTGAAACACGAACTAGCTAGAGTATGAGTAGTTAGACGGTAAACGCAGAAGAGGGCTTTTAGTCGATTCGTACTTTTTGGGTAAAAGCTTCAATAGAACTATACTGGCATCTCTATATGTACAAGAAAGAGGTTAAGTGTGAATTCCTATCTCGAAGTAAAAAACATACGAAAATCAAAGTGTTTGCAAATAACATACGATTGCACTCAAGTTTCGGTTCAACTATACTCATAATAAATAAGAATAAACTAACGTTAGCGTAAAATCGAATAGAGGTTATGAAAATATTAACATTTGTGAATTCCATGCAAGTTTTTACGTCTAACAGTTTATTTTAAAAAGATGATATTGCTCCGTATGTTTTACTTTAGCTATTTTACAGGTAGTAAAATAAGCAGGTTAAGTGTGTCATAAAATTATTAACAGTTTAAAACAAATAACAGTTAACCGCGCAAATACTGCCAAAATGAACAAACTAGTCATAACAGATTTTAAAAAAAAACCGAAAGAAAAAATACCTAGACATAATAATAATCCGATTATGCTTTTGCCTCGAAATTGAATTAATATTTTATTTGACTGATAGTTTGTAAAATGTGCAATACACCATTGGCAACAATTAACTTAGCATTAAGAATAAGAGGCAATTTTCTTATAACTAACAAACAATTTCATAACAAATTTCATATTAATAACAAATATTATGCAGTAAAATTTAACAAAAAAACAACACTTTGTAGCATTGGGCCTTTTAAATAACATGATAACCGTACATTATATAATAATACTAATAATACCTGGGACATCCCAAACAGCGCCATCTAGTCCCAAACTAAGCAAAGTTTGTATTATGGGTACCAGACAACAGATATACATACTTGAATATTATATATATAGATATTTAACACCCAGACACGGAACAAATAGACATGTGCATGCACACAAATATTTGTCCCGGAAGGGAACCGAACCCGCGACCTTTGGATCGGCAATTAGCGTCTCTAATCACTCTGCCAATCGGTCATATGAAATCAGCTATAACATATAGTAAAAAAAAAATATTACAAATTATCATTATACAGTCATGCAATGCAAATAATAATGGGCTTAGTCCAGTACAAAAATATATAGTAATTAAATTAATATTCTTGTCCAGGTATCGACTGTAATGAGAATTCACCCGTCTATACTAAGTATTCCTATAAATTATAATATTGTTACAATATAGAGTTCTACACTATCGCAAATAGTTGCAGGTGGTTTACTCGCTAGCGACGGCGTAAAAGATTTGCATATAGAAATGTAAAGCGCCTCTATTTATAACGAGAAGAAATAACAATTTACATAGAAATCTTTCACGCTATCGCAAGCGACTGTCAACAGTTTAGACTACTTGATATTAATGACAGCAGTGTTCTGTATGCTAAATAACACACAGCAAGTTCTTTACGCTTTTGTTAATAATTCGCAGCGAAATGAATCCATTAATACACGCACATTATTTTGCACTAGGTGACAATATATTTATTTTTTCTTTTACCACTAATATTTGTTGTTTTTGGTTGTTGTCACCCGACTGCGACTTTAAATATCAATGATATCTCACATCGACCTGACACGATGTACGACAAAATTATTGTAGGCCTACTAAACAATTATTTCTCAAAACACAAATAATTCATTTACTAAGCTTCAAGATTATAACGAAAATTGATATGATAATAATAATAATACATGGGACTTCCCACACAGCGCCATCTAGTCCCAAAGTAAGCAAGTATTATGCTTGTGTTATGGGTTACTAGACAACTGATATAGATACTTAAATATTCTTTATAATATATACATATATAATTTTTTTTTTTAAATGTAACAACCAAGACCCGGTACCAGTATCAATATTCATCATATTAATACTGACCCGACCTGGGATTCGAACCCGGGACCTCTAGCTTCGTAGGCAGGGTCGCTACCCACTAGGCTAAGCGGTCGTCAACATAGACTTAGAAAATGTGCACTGAACTGTACATCAAACGCTTTTTGTTACCCTTCAACGGTTTAGTGTCTATGTGTAAAGCAGTTCATACTGATCGATTGGTTGAGTGGTAAAAGACCCTAACTGCAGAACCGAAGATTGTGGGTTCGATTCTCGTCCGGAACAAATATTTGTGTATATGAACATGTTCATTTGTTCCGTGCTTGTGTGTAAAGTATCTATATATATATTTACATAAAATAAAAAAAAATAAGTACGTATATCAGTTGTCAAGTACCCTTGATCCAAGTTCTGCTTAGTTTGGAAGTAAATAGCCGTGTTTGACATGTTCCAGGCATTATTATTATAATTATGCCTGAACCCTCTTAAGTATTCTTAGTTAACGAATAGGAATTGAAACCAAATTTGACAATGGAAAAGGATATTACATTTCAGTAATAAACGAATATCGTAATAATTGCAAAATAATACTTCATTCGCTTTTATTCGAATCGTAAAACGAGTTGATTAGAGATTGAATTTTACGACGTTCTCAAACGATTTCCTACCATTTACGATTTACGTATCATCGGCTATTAACGGCGGTAACAGGTACGTGCATGTATCAAATAAAAAAAAAGTAAGGTCATGATACTTTGCACATCCCTCTAAAGATTGAAATCAAGCGTCGTGAAAAAGAAAGACTGTATCACGCTATGGATGCTGTCAGACATTGCAAAATTTGATTCATTTACTGTACTTGCTTCATTTACACAAGGGAACTGTGCCAATTTCTGAGTAATAGTAAATCGTCGGCCAATAACTTTTTTTTATTGTATCGTGCCTAGTAACAAAATACGGCAGATTTAAAAAGCTTTTCTATTAAATGTGCCCGTTTTTCGTCCGTTCAGGAAGACTTAGGGATTAAGCTCATACAAAACTGCCGTCAGCCGTACTGAGTAAAAAATAAATCACGTCAGGTTTCTACTTGTGGTCATCGGGGGCGGTTATAATAAAAATATAAATTAATAAATCTGTTGAATTGTGTCATTAGGTGCGATACGGAACATTAAAAAAACGGCCTCGGCCGATGGCCTATAGTAGAAACAGCTTTATACATGGTGCAAAATTTTAATACTGTTATTGACCGATGCGTGAACTTTAACCAAAGCTAAATGATTGTTCAATTAATTTATACGGCAGTCGTTATAATCTGCCAACCCGCACTGGAGCAGCGTGGCGGATTAAGTTCCAAGCCGTCTCACCTAGGTCGTCTAAGCCCCTGTAGAGGGGTATGATGGGCTGATATAATGTAATGGAACGACATCTAGCATTCAAACATTTGGCAGGCTACTAAACAAAATTACCGGCATCCTTATTATCTTGGTACTAAAGGATCATATGCGATTGGAAATATAACTATATATCCTCTGTCTACCACTTAGAAAACATACATGAGTTAACGTATTTACAAAATATACAGGTCTCTGAAGGCTGATCGTACTTGTCGACCGACGAAAATCGAGCAAATCTGGAAGCATCATTACGGAAAGACGATACAGGGGGGTCCGTATTTTAAATGCCCACAGTTAAAACATAAAACAGATGCCATTGTTCGGACACGGAACAGGTGGCGCGCCTAGGAATTCGGAAGATTGAGTCAAGAGTTCTTGCACGTACGAGATTTCACGATAAACTTTGATTACGAGAAAGTAACAAAAACTTTTGCGTTCACGCAGAAAGGTAACTTTTATTCTTTGAGTATGATAAATGAAATAATGATTATTGTGAGCGCCCAGATGAATTAATAAAGGAATAATATTAAAATTATAATTAGGAAATCATATGAATTCTCTGGGGAATCATATGAATTATCCTATGAAATTGGAAATAGAAAAACGATTCAATACTTTTATAATTATAAAGGTGAAGGTGAAGTCAAAAACCAAACTTTTCCACTATTCTTACTTCTCAGAAAATATATATTTTCGAGGCTGTAGAGTGGACTTAGTATGTCATTTCATTAATTTTAATTTTCTTTGCTTTGTTATAATGAATAACTCGTAAAACATGTTTGTAACGAATCCGTTTTGCAAAATTATCAATTTTAAGGTTTCTAGCAGTGTCCATGAGAACCACGTATAAAAGTGAATCTCCACAGTCTTTGAGATAACATCATAGATATGATCGAGTTTTGTTATTTGGACATACGAGGTCTTCACTTTACAGCGTCGTTATTCTGAAACCACGAATTTTAATAAGCTGAAATATTAAGCGAATAGCTTTTGTTTACTAATACAAATTCAAACCTGCACCATTTTATATAAGGTGCATCTAAACGTATTCTCATATCTATGGTGTAAGCCGTTCGGGTAAATCATCGGGTTTGCTTTTCAAAATATGCTTACGTGTATGCATACATAGAAACGACACAAAAAAAGTAGGAACACGTTTAATTGACTGTGCAAATGTTTGTAAACCGTAAAAACAATTTCAATTGCAGTGGAACGTAGTATCCGAAAAAAACAACAGTTATAAAAGGTAACTGGCGGCAAGATGAGATTCTTGATGGTTGTCAACACTTGAACACTTAAAAACGCCAGCAGCTGCGGCCGGTACCGTACAATAAAAGGAGAGAAATAATCTGGTAGTTCTTTGAAATGGTCATTAAAGTGTGAAGATCTGGGAAACGACAAATATTTCTGAGAATGTAACGAATACTATAAAAAAATCCTAATTTGTTATATTAAAATTAAAAAAAAAAAAAATAATACCAATACCAACAACAATTTCGAATTCTAGTTTGATAATAATCGGTTCAATGTAACAGCAAAATTGGATAAAAATTAATCATATAGAAAAATGGTTTTGATGAAGAATAACGTTTTTTAAATATTTTTACACACGAAGTGTATGCAAAATTTTTGTCAATACCGAGTGGAATATTACATCAATTGCAGTCACAAATTAGTCGACACGCGTCCACTTATCGACCAGTAGCTGTTTTCCACCGCGAAGTGTACGAGCTTCGAGGCCTACCGTTGCATGCCGTCACCGTCGTCCAACGGATTGTCTTCAATAAAGCACTGTGTCAGTTAGCGGTATGCGCTTTTTACTTACCCTATCAAATCCACCATGCTTCGTTGAGCGCCGATTCGACAAGCCGCCCGATAAATGTGTTCGACGGAATCCGTTTAGGCGTTTATACGAAGGTAGAATTCGTTGAGAAACAAATAATGTCATGATATTATTACATAAAACTTCGAACAGTCGGTGATGGTTATATTGTAATCTTTGTGGTAAAGGACTGGCCAACTGCGAGTAGATTCGTGCTCGTATATCACTTTGTTTAAGACAGGTAACGCGAAGAAGAACTCGATTCTCAAATGAACCTATATGTACTAACAGATATCTTTATTTATGTAACTTTGGTCTAAGTGAATTTTATTTAAAAAATATTTAATGTAATTTCAGTACTTTTGATTTAACAACAATAAAAACACACAAAAATAATAGCACAAATAAAATATTGCAATGGCTTTTCTAAATGCCAGTTTCGGGAACAAAGGGCAATAGTAATTGTTAGCCTATTTACAGAAAATCATGTGAAATTTTAATTAAATGGAAAATCTGTATTTGAAATGTACATAACTAGACGTTTTCCATTATGCATCAATTAATTTTCCAGTACATTTTTAATAGTATTAAATTTTTATGCCAGAATGCAACTTACTATTAGACATAAATTAGCTTCCTAGATATAACTAACAAACTGCTTTTGGATTTCATTTTGAAACAGATCGAATCAGATATTTATAGTCACATCACACACACATAGTTGGGGTGAATCCGGCGAATGCATGAAATTATTCTTTTTAACAACCTCTTATATACAAATCGTGATGATACGCCAGATTAAATAATGATTGAAGAAAGCTGCAATGTCACTTTTAAGCTTTCACGCAGCAATGACGGTATCAGTAGCAGCTCCTATGATAAAACCAGCGTAAATAACATGCTGAACAATGTGAACTTTTGTTTAGTTCTTTTAATGTTGTATTGTTCGATAAAAACGAATCGCCTATTTTTAACACAACACTGTATTGGAAAACCAGAATAACGTAGAAGACTGCAATATAAAAATAATAATTCATACATTAAATATACTTTAAAATTTTAAAATAAAAAATAACAAAAGAACTACTTGGAATACAGAAATAAAAAGAGATATATACTTAAACTAGATTCCAAAACGAAACCGATCATTTGATTCGTTAGTAAGCGATTATAATTAACACCTATTGTTGGAATACGTATAGAAGCGCGAATTTAAAACTACGTGGGAACTGGGCCTCGAATGGTCGATAGAGTAATTTTCAGATTTTTACACGCAATCAAACGACGAGAATTCGAAACTATATTATATTTCGTCGAAACGGATAATCTAGCGTGGAGTAGGCAGTGTGCTGAAACAGTGAGACGGCAAGAAATAATAAGTATTTGGAGCAGGCGGTCGTGGGAATGTGTCATTCTCATAGAGACCATTAAGAGAGGCTGCACAATGCAGTAACAATGTGAAACGCAATTACGAACGTTATGATCTTCCCGTCTAAAGGGTGAATGATTAAACACAATAAGATGAAAAGGGTTCGACAAAGGGACGAGGAAAAACAATGGATCCGCTGTTGTCTCGTGAACCCGAAAACGATACACACAAACTGTCGAAATAAATTCTTCAATACACTTACACTATGGTATCATTTGCCTTGAGTAATATCAAAAGTGTCATACACATTTGCAAACTTTCCTTTATAGTGTAAAATTAATGTGTCTAGAAAGTTTGCTATAGCGCATTTGGTATTTGTCTCTCTAGTCATTGAATTTCTACGTCTAGATTTTAGTTCAGTGCTTTCAGAATTAGGTGGTATAGTAATTTTGTGAATATTGTTGCATCTCAAACAGCGACGTTTTGATAAGGAAATATTGACTAAAAAGAGAAAAATAAGCTCTATAATCTATAGAATGTTAATATAATACAATATCACATAAATTTGCCCCAAAGTTGGTATTACAGACGGAGAGAAATTAATACCAAATTAGTACCAAAATATGTTCGGTGGTGGTCTTTAAATAAAAATCTCTTTTAATTGTTACAACAAATATTGTGTGTTATGTAATTTTATTCACATTCTATACATAATAGTGCTTGTTTTTATCTTTTTTTTAGTTAGTAATATTTTTTATGCATTCGGAATTTGTAATTTTTTAAAATTAATTATTATTTTTTAATTAATAAACTAAAGTTCTCTGGTGTTTTTACTCAACCAAGGGCTACACAAGCCTAATTCTTTCAAAGTTATGAAACTGACTTTCATATAACTGGGTACATAGGTGTAATTCCATAGAAAATAAAATATTTTGATAATCTAGATCTGATCTGATGATGGAAATGGTAGGCAGTCGAGGGTAACTCCTCAACGGTGTACAGCAGCTACCTCGTGTTTGAGCCTATATAATTCGTTTTGACGTGGACTTCATCCGTGTTTTTACTATTATCGAGGAGACCGCAGCCACGAATACAGCGACAGCGGTGGCGGGACGGGAGTAGTACGAAAGATTGTATGCATTTGTATGGAGCCTTCATTTATTTCTGCTACTGTTTCCGCTTCCACTGTATTCATGGCTACGGCCAAACACCCGACCCGCAAATAATTGCTTTCCTTTCCCTATTTGTTTTAAACGATCGTTCCTTTCAGCACTAGTTACCTCCAAACGGAGCTGTCTTATTTGAGCAGCGGTTTAGGGTTACTCAATACTAAATGCAAATAATAAGCCATAGTTAGTACTAAAACTGTAAAATAAACTAATTTTTTACAAAAATTTAAAATCTATCAGTGGGCATTTTTTATAGTCTGGTTTTAGTTATTAAGATATTTTTATTTTTTAAGTACTTATTTTTGGAGGTTTACGTTTGTAAATTTGTAGATAACATATATTTTCGGAATGTATCTACTCTTTAAGATCTTTCATTGGATGCCAAACGCGACATTGTAATTTTAATGCAATTTTCTTGTTAGCGCTTTGTGTTATTAATAAGCTGCCACTTGCCAGATCTTATGTGATGTCTATAACCCGCAGAACAAGACGATGCACCCAAGCAATACCGCATATTTTTTTTTAATACGACGAGTGGTGTTGAAGAATCAGATGAATATATTAACACACATAGCCTACTGAAATCTAAACTCTCAGTAGTCCGGTAAAAAGAAATGGCCATTCCAATTTGCCTTTTATCGAACCGCGGATAATCCGCAGAAAATTAATCTCCATGTACATACATGCAACATTTCTAGTTATCGTTTCGGAAATAAACTGCAGTGACAGTCAAACGCAGCGACAGACGGCCAGACAAATGAGTGTTCCATTAAAGTGGAGATGAGACATTCTTCCAACGAAGACTACTTCCTGCTACTTCTCTATTCATGTAATACAAAATTTTCGGCATCGGTTCATAACCAGCTAGCGAACAAATGGTAAAAAGCAAACACATCAACTAACATTGATACGTTTATCCGTGATCGGGTGCGTAGAGGATATAGCTTGCGATTTTATTCATGTCATTGGGTCGCAACGTGCATTGAATGTACGGTGGCAATTTGTAAAATTTTTACATCGCGTTGATTCGCATGCAGCGCGCGTGATAGCTCTTGCCCGTGGAGCGTGCGTGCCTACAATCTTCAATTTTGTTTACGGCCCTTGAAATCGAAAAGCTTACTGGCTTTTTTTAATCATTTATAGAATCAAATCAGATTTTTAAACCTCTACAGCACAGGGGGATGGAGGGGGGGGACAAAAACCAGAGTAACAATTTTTATTGTTCAAAATTTTGTAACTTGGTCTAAAAATGTTTGAATTTATTTATAGAAATAGGTGTTACTATCCAACAGAAAAAAATAGAAATTTTTTGTAACATTAATGTGACTTCACTGCTACATGTAGCGGTCGACGATCATACAAAGTGCAAATACATACAGTATCAAACCAAATATCTTTATTTCATAGTTATGTAACATAATCTTGAAATACGTCATAAGAGTGAATTTATTACAATTTATTACTTTGTTGAAAAATGTCATCACAAAGGCACATTCCAAAAGTTGCTGGTTCCTCTCAGAAGAATAAGCAAGAAACTGAGGGACGCTTTTTTTTAACAACGTTATAAATAGTTTTTTTTTTTAACAATAAATGCTTAACAATAAAGTTATTGAAACAAACCGATAGGCGAGCGATTTATACTCATGGATTTTCATCGTTTAAGTAGTCCGATACTTTATAATAAGCTTTTGCATAAAGCTTTCGTTTTATTGTAGTTTTAAACTTGTTAAGGGGTACCTATAGACAGTAGTGACGTCGTTGTCAGCTATTAATTTTTAACAGTCAATATTTTTTTATAAATCCTACCTATATATATTTTTTTAATTATTCGAACCCACTAGTTGGTCTATATTTTCATAAAAGGTATTCATAAATGTAAAGTCGAAATTCCTAGTCAATGCCCATTGGACAAAACATATCTTTTCCAACAGAATTATTTTAGTAATCTGTAACGGTTTTATTCTACTAAAAATTCATTCGAAAACACCGTCAATATCAGTTATGCAGGTTTTAACATTTACTTGTTACTAATTACGGACTAGTGTCAGATAATATAGGTCTGCACGACTTTCGCGTGGCAAAATCTTCTGTATCCGTTACGTTTAATAAATAACTGACACAGAACTCTCTGCCAATACTATATATATATATATATATATATATATATATATATATATATATATATATGTCTATAAATTTCGAATAGGCGTAAAATATGTTGACACATTTGTGTGGAAACAAACGTGGCCAGTTACTTTTGATAGATGGACTAATATTTGTTAATTAAAATTTTCTGGTATAACTATCGTTCGATAAGGTATTTTTTTCGGAATTAAATAAATTGATTGCAAAACTATGATTCTTGTACGTCTAGACAGAGCAACGCAATACACGACAACAAAAAAGGGACCATCTTTTATATGATTGCGTGTGTGTGACTGGACAGAATAAAAAATTCCTGCTACGCCGTACTAACCATGTATTAAAAAAAGTCTATGTGTGCGTCAACTATAACCAAATCGTTAGGGGATATTTCTATGTTTTATGATGCCGAATCTCCATCTAGAGATGTTATATTCAAAGTTGCACAAATACAGTTGGAAAACATACTCATTTAGGAGACTGGCTAGTTTCACTATGTTGAAAGGTTAATAACCCTTGTGTTAAAAGCTGAAGAGATTCCTTTTTATTACGTTTTACATGGGATTGCGAACAATATTTATTAGTAGCAGTTAGTAATTTTCTTCAGTAATTAGTTAATTTACTTCAGGCGACATGATAATGTACTAACTATCACATATAGTCTCATTTCCTCTCTGCCGTTGGATGGCGAAACGTTATATTTATAAACATTATATAGTTTTGGGATAAAACCACACAAAAAATACAATTAAATATTGGTTTACATGCTTATCGTAGTGTAGTATCTACACATACATAGTTGGGCCACTGAAAAAAAAAAATATATTTCAATCGTACTTTTCTGATACCA
Source organism: Luffia ferchaultella (assembly GCA_949709985.1). Lineage (NCBI taxonomy): Eukaryota > Metazoa > Arthropoda > Insecta > Lepidoptera > Psychidae > Luffia > Luffia ferchaultella. The sequence goes on from OX453254.1 coordinate 7,292,501, forward strand.
ATATACACACAGCATCACATCAAGCACTTTCAAATATGCTGTGAGATAAAAACGCTGTAATATAAGCATTAATTTTAGCATTTTGCCACTTGACAGCAGACGTTCTTGCATTATCGTTACATAAAAAAAAAAACGATAGTCATAAGCTACATTAAATATTAACTTAAGATTTTCCTTAAAAGCTTGCTTAAAATACAAAAAGCTCTAACGTAAATCTAACCGAAAAAAATAAACTATACTGTGCTTTACACGACAAACAATTAGTCTAGTTTCAGTCTAGTACATTAGATTTAGTTAAGGCGATAAGCTAGCGCACAACAACATTCAGTTATCGAATTAATTTAAATATACAACGTGTTTAATTAAGTAGTTTGTAGTGTAATGTATTTACACTAATCAGAATTGATTTACGAATACAAATCCAGCAATTAATTCACCAGGTTTATTTATCAGCGCAATGGAGTTGCATTTTAATGACTTAGATAAACACAGTAAAATAGTAGGCGTGGTTACTATAATTTTTCTTATCTGTCTTGCTTTTGAGTCGTCATCTATTCGAAAGAGTTCACTCACAGGGTTGGGTATATAAAAATTACAAATTCATAAATAAATTTATTGCAATGTATAGATGAATATTTGTTTGGACTAGACGTTATGAAGCTGACTGAGCGATTGGCCGAATGGTTAGAGACCCTAGCTGTGAAGTGAAGGGTCGTGGGTTTGATCCCCGCCCAGGACAAATATTTGTGTGCTTAAATATGTCTATTTCTTCCGTGTCTGGGTGTAAAAAGTATCTATATATGAATACATTGTATTTATAAAAAAAAATTTAAGTATGTCTACCAGTTGTCTAGTACCCCATAATACAAGCATAATACTTGCTTACTTTGAGACTAGATGACGCTGTATGGGAATGTCCAAGATATTATTAATATTATTATATTATGAAGTACGGCTGGTACTTTATAATTTTGGTGTGGAAGTTTGTCCGTTCGTCCGTCCATTCATTCGCGCCCTAACGCAACGTCAAGATTTTCTAACGATTTTTTTTTAAACTTGGTACCGAGGTTCTCTTTGTCTAGTTTTGCAAATGGGAACCATTTTAGAAGAAACTGAAACTGAGAATTTTCTTTTTCTATGTTTGAACCGCCAAAACAAAAAAGTTTGAAAATGAGCGGGTTTGGGTACAAAAAGTGCTCTTGTTGAGTCTTGTGCTCCCAAACGGCCCCATCATCATCATCATCATCATCAGTGTCGGTCTTGTGCTCTCGAACGGCCCCAGCATATAAAATAAGTAAGTTAATAATGTATTTTCATCAGGACTTTCGTGCTTCTGCGTGATAGAGAGTTACATTGAAATTTAAATGAAAAACACGAACGCTTTTATGCACATATAGATACACATCAGTACACATCCTACACTTGTTTTTGGGATGTTTTTGTAATTTATTTTTAAAATTCTTACAATTGCCTAATTTCTTACATTAAAGTCTGAAATATTTTCTAAAGCTAAAATGACGTCTCAATCAAAAGTCTATCTAACGTTGATAACGGTATGTAATAAATATATTATAAAAGGTGCGCCGGAGGTACTCGAGGGCTTTTAGCAGAAGCTTTTAGTTAGTGCTTGCAGCAAATAATTTAAAATATTATTTACCGTCTGTTCATTATTTGAGATATGAAAGAAAAAGTAAATATGACAATTTCAGTTACAGTTCAGTTTACAGTGCAGAAGAGCCGAATAATATAAGAAATGTCGTCGCTTTATACGACTGGCGAGCACCGATACGTTTACACGTTATCGTGCCAAAATCGTACGGTACGACACGCTGCGAAATGCTGACCAATATTTTTTTCTCGTTGACCAGAAAATGCGAGATTAATTAAAAAGTACCTAAAATTGTTCACATTTTTTTTCTTATTTCGATCTCGGAAATCCTTGGGCAGAATCCCTCGGATACCTCCGGAGCACCTTATTATATAATACGTGCAACCGATATGTGCGGCTCTGAAGCTAGAATAATACCGCAGTAGCATAAATTCACAGCAGCATCGCGGCGGTAAGGTAGGTGGACGTGCGCATTCGGTCGTTCACATCGCACAGCACCCTACCTTACCTTAACTGTACCTTAATGAGATCACGATTAAGAAAAATATATTTAAAAAATCTGAAATTCCATTATTAATTAATTTTAGCCATCATTTTAACATACCTTCAGAACTTTATAAAAGCAAAGTAATTAGTTTCAAATTTATAGATTATATGCATTCACAAATGTTGAACATCGAGTGTTCAGTCAAACTCTACCTACTGATCACTTCGAACGAAGCTAATATGAATGTACTCATATACAGTGTAAACGGCAAGAAATTTTTTGTTGAGCTTCAAAAAGCTTTCAAAATGTAATGACGTTCTTCGAATAACGTGAATTCCGAAATGAGGTTGTATTGACAATCATATGTGCCTTCGTATTTACTATTTAATGGAGCCCTTATACGGTCCCCGCTGACTCCCTTTAACCGGGTCAGACGCCCACCGGGCAACGGTAACGATCGTGAGATGTAAAATAGATAGACGGAACGTTGAGCAAAAATAAGAAAATAACTTTCAATTTCCATAAAAGTAATATTTGAACTAAATTAGTTGAACTTTCAACTAATAGAGAGGTCGCTTTCAAAGAAAAAGTTTACATATTTTGCGTTAAAAGTTCGCGAAGACAACAATTTAAAAAGATTTTTGGTCATACAATTTCCTACTGTTTCTTTTCTGTGTGTAAAAATAATTTTGTATGTGTGCGTTTGAGACTTGATTGTAGACTTTCAAAAGGTGAAAATGAAACGGAAAAAAATGATTTGAAAAAAAATATATAAATAAGAAATAGTGGGAACTAAAGACATGAATTTCTGTTTAAAAAAAAATAAGCACTGATTAAAAACATGTGTGCATCGGGACAATTTGCGCATATAATAAAATTATAACATTTTTCACAAAATAAATAACTACAGAAAATATCACATAATTTAATAGAACGAAATATGTAACTAAGTGAGCCTTACTAATAGAGCCATGGTTCGAATCCAGGCGTGCACCAATGAGTTTTTCTGACTTAAGTACATAACTATCACTGACTCCGTGCTTTGGAGAGCACGTTAAGCAGTCGGTCCCGGACGCTGTCAATAGATGGCGATCGTTACAATCCCCAACCCGCAGTGGTATAGCGTGGTGGATTTAAGCTCCAATCCCCCTCCCCTGGGGGAGGCCTAAGCTCCTACAGTAGGGTAAAAATGGGCTGATGAAGGAGTCTTACTAAAATCAGCGTTTTTCTCTCTGGTGGTTTACATTCTAAATTTTTTTATGCGTCAAGGGATGATATTTTAGATCAGTTAGAGTTGGGAGTATTAACCGAAAGAATAGTTATATATTTGGAACATAACTCTCATAACCAATAAGCAACTTACACGCACGTTCGAGTTTCAACGAATGTAGAGGGCCGCCTTGAGCATTTCTCTTACGTGAGTTGAGAATTAAACGGGAAGTAATTAACCCGGAGTTCATAAGTTATACGTGCGATCGTTCTGTATTAACCCTTTCAAGGAAAAGGAGTGGCACTATGTCCCTTGAATGACTGACTATATACTCACATACCTACTTCATGTTTTATTTCGAGTTGTGATAATAATAATATAATAATAACGTATACATCACAACAACGTCTAGGCCCCAAACTAAGTATTAGCTTGTATTTTGGGTACCAAACGAAGACACCACATACATATAACAACCAAGACCCGGTACCAGTATCAATATTTATCATATAAATACTGACCCGACCTGGAATTGAACCCGGGACCTCCAGCTTCGTAGGCAGGGTCGCTACCCACTAGGCTAAAAGGTCGTCTACTATAACACCCTTTTTGTCACATTAAGAGAATAAAATTATCAACCAAATCACCATCCTCTGTTCATCACCAATTCTACATGAACGTAAATAAGTTCCATAATCCACAATGATTGAAATAAGTACGATGAATGGTCCAAATTGAACGCCACATTAATTTACCTGCCGCCATAAGAGTCACTAAAGTAGTTCTTTCTATAGCGATAATGGTCATTAAATATTATTAACATCCAGTAATTGGTGAAAGTGACATTACTGAATCTTTACATATCATCCGGTCTGATAACCTTCGTTTCTATTATAAAAACGCCTACCTTTGACGAGCTGACAATCGAGATTGGAAGGCATATTCAAAGTATGAGCGAATGTGAAGTATAATTTCATACTACTTTGAAGACATGATTTACAGAAACGTAGCCTACCTACCTACGTCGACTAATAGAAATCGTTAGTTGAATAACAGGATTTGTATTTCTGAGTGTTCTTTGACTGAGGCGTCATATCGGTTGCTGTGCCAATCACATGTACATGATTTTTGCATGTATGAGTTTTCGGGCGAACTCGAAACAACGGTAGCTTTCATGACGACTTCGAAGCTAGGATCCTCTCGCAATTAACGCGCGCCCGCCTTACTCGCCATTACGGGTCATTCTCTACATTGACATTGCACTAATAAACACACAACAAGACATTGAACTCTCTATTGTACCTACGATACCAATTTTATTACTTTACAGCATTTGTTTAATGCCATGTATTAACCTTTCCGGATACACCTTATATAATAACGCCTATAGAAGAGAGCACGGGTCCTTTATTGCTGAAGACTTATAGTACTAGTTTATTAATATTCTGAGCGAACGTCTCGAAGCGGATTTACTATTTTCCTAAATGAATTGCCGTTTGCCGCGAGTCGGGCAATTAGGTGTTGTTGGTAGCGCCGCCGAGTCATCGACGTACCGGCCACAATGGACGCTTTCACGCGGGCTTTGTGCCAGCCTTTGAACTGTCAATAAAGATATTCTATGAACGTGATAATGACCCGAGGCTGGGTTCTCATTAATTATCCACGACGTCTACGATTCGGTTTCTAAATGTATTGAAAATTACAGGATATAACCGTTGACAAAATTCCAAACAGTTAGATGCAAAAGCTACACACAGAAAAAAAGGATTACTTGAAACAAAGCAAATTTTCTCAAACCAAAGCAAATTTCTTAATTTCAAGAAAATGATTCTCTCCCTATAGACGTGAGAGAATATATTCTCCAGTATAGTAAAAAAAACTCTTAAATTTTTCCTTTTGTTGCAAGATAAAATTCTTTGAACCAATAAATAATTAACTCAGTCTGTGACAGTTAGTTATATTGAAAACATGAATACTTTGTCTTGAACGTATTAATATTTTTTTTTGATCAATTTAAAATTTGTATACATCAAGAGAATTTTTAACTTGGTTAAAGTGTAAAAGTAAATAAACCAATCAATGTTTATTTCATTTAAGACAATTCGATTTCTTCACTCAAAATAATGTTGTATTAAGAATGATTCACTATTCTGTTAAGTTAAATATATTGTACATATCACTTTGATTACTTTTTATTCCATTTCAAGCTCTTTGTATATCAATACAAGAATATATTTTGTTACTTAGAGATTGAATTTATATTGATTCTAAATTTTAATTTTTTGGATTAAATTGGTTGTTATAGTTAATTTAAGACACATTATTTAATTGGTGTTGAGTAGGTATTCTTTACTTTTATACCAATATAAACCTAGTTCTATATTGGTGTAATATAAACCTAGGTCTATATTGGCCTGTAAATAAAGAATATAAAAAAGAAAACACCAAATTAATTGCATTTGTTTAACATGATAATAAATTAAACAAGTTAGGTATATTTAAACATAAACATTTATTAAAATACACACAAAACTGAATCAAAATTCTTATAAGAAATTGGTGAACGGTCTACAAACATAGTCTATGATCAGCACTCAACAATACAATTTCAAAAATCAAGTTTCACATATGATTTTGAAGTCACTTTGAAAATTACAGAAATTACGTTTGTATATAAATCATTACATGAAATAGGTTGTTTTTGTAATGTTTGTATTATTTTGTATGCTCTGGAATGTAGGTTATAATGAACAATTTCCAAATAAAAGCAATTAAACAATAAATCTTTAGTGCTCTGATTGACAATAATTTTGTTTATTATGCGTTCAGGTACATCATCTTTAACATTGTACAACAAAATATTGTTTACATTAAACCTGATGCCATTAAATTCACACCAATCAACATAAATACAGTGTTCTTCACTATCATTATCATAATTATCTAATTCAAGTTTTCCAAATGAAATATTATCCTTTAAACCTATTCCAGTGACATAACATAGACAATACTTACTTCAACACAAATAAATATGGAATAAATGGCTTCTTGCGTTGTGAATTTTTTTTTTTTTGTTAATCTGCCCCTCGGCGGCACCAGATGACCCAACACATATATTTGTGCTGGAAGTTTTACTGAAATAGGAAGGAAAATGATGTTTATAATTTGTATTTTTTAGAATGGTTTACACTATAGATATCAATGTCAAAAGACACATACATTCATTTTCAATATTTTTCAGCATTTGCATGATGAATAATAGTTTTTCTTTTTTTGTGCATTTGAATTTTATAAATTTTTCATAAAATATATCCCAATTCAAGTAGAAGTTCAGTCTTTTTTCAGGAAATAATAAATCAAAATCACGATTTATCTGGAATCAGACAAGATTTTAACAATTAAAAGTTTATATTAATGCAATCTATTGAAATAAAAATACACACTGTAACATACCAATATATGACTCCTTATATATTTTAAAATCTTCCAATTATTGAAAAACTCGTGAGGTGTCACAGTTATTTTGTTTTCTTATATTAAATGTTTCTTTCCACTTTTTTAATACTTCGTCCCATGGATCCGAATTTAGCCATAAAACATCTTGCTGAATTATTTTTACTCACTGGCTTTGTAAAATAAATTCCTACTGATTCCTTAGGAAAAACAGTGATTATTTTTGCAGCTATTAGATTATACTCTTCATATGTTATTTGACTGAAATGAAAAATAATTGTTACTTAATGAATACATCCTTGGGGTATATGATTTGAAATACAAATAATAATTAATGTTATAAATATAAACTACTTACCAATTGACAATGTGTGTAAATATATGTTTAATTATTAAATCTGTCAACTGATTTCTTTTGCTGTTGTCAAGAAAGCCATAAGTTTCATAAAATTTAAGGATGCTATTGCCACCTGGTGAAGTTTGCAAAAGTGTATGCAAATCAAAATTAGGAAAACTTCTTGTTAGAACTGCCTCTGATGTGGTGTCAACTCGGAGAATGATAAGTCATCTAAATTTAGTATAGAAACCTCTTGGACATTCTCAACAGTGCTTTTTGTGTTTGTCTCAGTTGTAGCCTGTCAACATAAATATGTAATTACAAAATATCCTATACATCTGATTGGGTACCTATGCAGAGTGCTCCTAAAGTTCCATACTTAAAAAAAAAACACATTTTAAACTAAATGTTAACTCAGCGAATAAATGCACATTTTTAACTTACACACGCAGTAATCAATTCTGAAATTTTTTCCTTCAATATTATCCTGATACCTAAATGTGGACATAATTCTTTTAGATGTTCTGGAGACGATTTTGGAAAACATTCGATAGTTATACCATTTGCTGAAAAGTACAAAGGATTGCTCTAGAATTTCCAACAGAAATAAGGAAAATAGAAGCTTACCTATTGAATTGCGAGAGTTTTAGGTATGATAACTCAGTTATAACATGGGCATTTAATTTTATCTAAATCAGTCTCACATGTTATAAAATGTACAACTATGCTGTCTGATTAATGTTTGATAGACTTTGCTAGTAGGTATATTTCTGTGATTGTAACAGTTTTAATGAAATATTTTACTTACATAAAAAGTTTTGTATTACTTCTTGGGGTATTCCCCACGAAGTTAAAGTTTCACTTATGGTTTCCATTGATACACCAATTACTATTGTAGCAGATTATATTGTGTAATATTGAAAACTTGTAATATTAACAGCAATAAAAAGTAGAAATAATACAGACAAAACAGCATAACAATTCGCACATCACACTAAACTAAAACCGCGGAAGCGTGGGGAAGTATGGTGTTGCCAATCTAAAATTTAAAATACTTGTTACGAGAAAAAATTGCTTGCTTCAATAAGATTAGCTTGTACCAAGAGAATAAATAATAAATTTGTTATTATAAAAGTTATTCAAATAAGAATAAATTGTTTCAATTCAAGTGAAAATGTTCTTGGAGCACCTTGTACATTTAGTCGCTAAATTCAAGAAAATATGTACTTGAATTGTAACCAAGAATATTGTATCTTAGTTTAAGTTAATAATATAACAAATAAGTAATGTTTTAGCACATTTTAAATTCTTGAAACTAAACAAAATCGAATTCTTGAAATGAATTGAATATGTCTTTAATATAATAAACTTGTCTTAAATATAAAATATATTTTAAGAAAAAATATATTTCCGTTCAAAATTAGCAGTTTCTCAGTTATAGTAATATATTTTTAAACTATGATAATGTTTTATTGAATCTACAATATATTTCAAGAAAATGCATTGTCTTAAATGAAGAATTCCTTTTTTTCTGTGCATCAGTTTATGCAGCTTATTTTAAATTTTTACATGTTGTTGTGAATTAATATTTCTTTATTTCTTCAATCACAACTACGAAGGAATTAGAATAAGGCTGTGAATAACTGAAAACTCTCTTATGTGTGAATAGAAAGGTTCAAAAGTTCAATCCTCGTACTAATGCATAAAGGCTTATATCTCATCGTGCAAGACAGTGAAATCAACGAGCCGTGATTGAGTTATTGTTAAGTTCAGTGTGTCAAGTAGTGCTGAGGCGTAGTCACGTTTGGTCAATTTACTTCACGTACGCTCCACAAACCCTTCACCTTTAACACTTTCATGCTCATGTTTGGCTATGGAAGCAGTACCTAATTTTAACATCATCTATTTAAGATCGAACATTTGAAACATTTAACAATATAAACATTCACAAAGATATGAAGCGTAAACAAGGTACATAAGGAGACATGGTTTCAGATGCCGGCCATCATGCGTAATAAAGGTGAATACAAATGAGTATATTATTAAAAAGAAGCGGCTATAAAACCACCAATAAATAAATAATATAAATATAAACCACAAAAGAAAAACAAACTATATTTTAGACTACACAATTTGGTTTGAACAACATAGGATGTATCATGCAATGTTTTTTTTTTATCCGATACCTACTTAAACAGATATTAAAATATACTATCATATATATATGACTTGAATAAAATAAGGTATTGCAGGCAGGGACAACAATATGCCACTCTGACAATTTAAGACGAATTTAACGACAATTCATATGTACAAAATCATAATGCCGTTTAGACTGGCTTGCACAGAAAAAAAAATTCTGTTATCAAGAAAATACAGTTTTCAATAAATACAAATACCGCATATTTTGGGACCAATGCAATTTGCATTGATATAAGAATTTCTTTTTCTTCTGTGTACACATTAAAAAAAGAATCCTTATATCTACTGCTCCAAGAATATGCTGTATTTGTATATATATATTTTATAATTTTTTTTCTGTGTGCCAAAGAAACATTTATGATATATACCTACTCATGAAAACATTACCTTCCGCAGTCGGGTAAAAACGGAACTGATATTGAGGCCAACTGTAGAAGCGGTAGTGGGAGTGAAAGTAGAAAAATAACACTGAAGAAAATACGCGTGAGGCTCGTATTTCACCCAGGCAAGGCCGAAAACTGAATCGTTCGCTTACCTTTGTTTAATGTCGACTCTACTGATCCAGTTTCACAATAATAATAGCTTTGACCTAACATGAGTTCAATTTCTATGTTCGCCATTCATTTGTTTGCCAAAACAATGCGGAAGAGATAGCCCGATTAAAGTCTATAGATAGCAAAATGTGTGCATCAATGCGACTAAGTACTGCAAGACTCATCTCCCGTTAGTTACGAATTCCACGGGCGCGTTCACAATAGAAGCGCCGATCGACGCGGCCAGTCCATAATTTCCGTTTGGATATTGTGTCGAAGGGCTTACAATGTCTGGCCGTATCGCCCAGTACCCGCGCATTCGACCATGAAACGCCCAGAGACAGTTTTAATTGAAAAAGTTCAAACTTTAAGAGAGAAAAAAAAAACACGACTTCCGTTGGACAATTGGTCTCACTCAATGCGTAACGGTACGAAATAAGGGACTTGATTGATTTTTGTTTGGAAATTGAATAACACCTACAATTTGCTGACGCGTGAATGCACTGCTGTATGCTGTTTATAAAATATGGATGAAATGTCAACAGCATTATCTTTTGATGACTATGAGGTAGGTATCAGTAGCCTACAATGTAACTTGCCATAAGTCTAAATTGACTTGATTGATTATTGATCTAAATTGATTGAATTGACCAAAAAAGCAATGAATTTACGATTATTTAGAGCGGGAAAAAACGCTTCGGTTATCTGTCAACTTATGAATTACGATACGGTTGAGTTTCGATTACGTCATGCTTAAATGAATAAACGCACTGGAATTAAGTTTGTATGACGGCCGCTTAGCCTAGTGGGCAGCGACCCTGCCTGCGAAGCTGGAGGTCCCGGGTTCGAATCCCAGGTCGGGTCAGTATTTATATGATGAATATTAATTAATACTGGCACCGGGTCTTGGTTGTTATACGTATGTGGTGTCTTCGCTTGGTACCCAAAATACAGCTAATGCTTAGTTTGGGACCTAGACGTTGTTGTGATTGTGTGTGTTATTATTATTATTATTATGATCTCTTATTACATAACATTTCGAAGATATCAAACTCACGCAATATGTTGGCCATCTTAATTTCACCAAGTTTCCGTGGCGGCGATTCCAGCCCTTTATTTGTATAGAATAAATGACATACGAGTAATTTTAAGATACGTGAAAAATACCTAAGAACCTTTACAATGAAACGGCTATGTCTCGTACGTAGTCGTATCATTGTAAAGGTGCTTTTTAAGCTGAAGGTACAAACGTCTTTGTCAAGGGAACCGCAAGCAAATCAAAGCTTCAATGGGTTATGCAGATTTATAGACGCCGCGCGTCACCCGGACGAGTTCAGCCGTAGATCAGTTGGATCGGCACGCCGGCAACTGGGAAGTATTTCATATTGAACTGCTCTAAAGGTTATAACTATAACTACAATACTCGAGAATGAATAAATAACTATACTTACATAAACTAAAATCTTTTATCCTTATAGTCACCTAGATAAATGTAAATTTTACGATTTTATAAAAATTTTGCTATATCATAATCACCATTTTTGTTTTTTAAATAGTAAAATGAGTATCTAAAGCGAATGGAAAAATAGATAAAACAAAATACTTTCACGATTAAACTTTGACTCGGATAGAACACGGAAGAAACATAATTTATGTCCTCGCATAATTTAGTCACGTTTGAACATAGTGGAATGGATTTTACGGAAACACCAACAATGCCTGTCTTTTCAGGATGCCATTTAAAACAATAAAAATAAGCATTCTATTATTGATAACGACTGACCGATTGGCCGAGTGGTTATAGACCCTAACCGCGGAGCCAAGGGTCGCGGGTTCGATTCCCGCCCGGGATAAATATTTGTGTGCATTGACGTGTCTATTTGTTCCATTACTGGGTGTAAAAAATCTATTAATGTATATATTATTAAAGAATATATATTTTTTTATTTAAGTATGTACGAGTATATCAGTTGTCTGGTATCCATAGTACAAGCTTTGCTTAGTTTGGGACTAGATAGCTTGTGGGATGTCCCAGGTATTATTATTATTATACACGGCTTATACTGAGATGAAGTGTCAATCGTAAAAACACAGACTTACAGAAACAGAGAATTACAAGTGCATGTAGGCTTGGCACTCTGAGTACTGTATCGATTCAGTTATAAACGTATAATGACGTGTTAATCTTTACTCCCCACCAGAATGCCACATAAACGCATATTTAAATTAAAAAAAATTTAAAAATTAATATTTTTTATATAATATAGTTATAAAATAATTATTTTCGGATTTATTCTTTCAATTGTGCTGTAAGATCTTGGTTCTCGCCAAATTTCATGATTCCAGATAAACAGGAAGTACCCTATCGGTTTTCATTTGCCTGCGAGTGTCAAAATGGCCCTATTTTGAATATATATTGGGCTGAATTAGAAGCTAGATTTTTTTTAAACTCTGAGGGATTGTGGACCTAAGTACTTATATATGAATTTCAACTTAATATCTCCACGTATTTCTGAGAAAGATGGTATTTACAAAAAAAAATGTTTTACGTGATCTAACTACATATTAACGATTTTCGGATTTTTTTATTTACTTGTGTTGTGAAAGCTTGCTTCTTGTCAAGTATTATAATTCCAAGTCAAAACGGAGTATCCTAAGAAATAACCTATGGGTTTTACAAATATCAAAACATGCGGCATAAGAGGCCGTATTTTTTGATTGCATTTATTTGGAAGCTTAATTTTTTACAGCTTTTAAAGGACTGTAGACCTAAATATTCGATATCAATTTCGACTTGATACCTTTACGCGTTCTTGAGAAAAAAATTGTATTGATAGAAAGATAGACAAAGATCCGGATAACAAAGTGATCCTATTAACGTTTATTTTTTCCATTTGATGTACGGAACCCTAAAAAACACACCTAAATGAAAATAAATATAAACTTAATTTACCACATGTACACCATTCATAACAACAAAACAGCGCATAGAAGTCAATAGAGATATGATAGGAAGAAATAATATACAAAAAATAAACGTAAAACTGCGCCATCTGCTTTGGTTGTTGTTCAGTACACATTTTTTAATCTCATCTGGAAAACTCCTCATCGTGAGATTATATGATAAATGTAGCATTCAAAACAAATACTGAGCCTTGAAGCGATTTTCACACTTAGAATAAATAATATACAAAAGACTTTTCAAATAATTCAATACCCTCTATCTAACATGAAATCAAAAAGGAATAGTTAAAGGTCTTTGAAATTGCACCGTCGAATACGTTCGATAACAAAGGCATCGGTCTGTTAAGGGGCAGAGTCAATTTCATGAGGAATCTAACACAAGTATGCCAGGAGGTTATGGTCATCCAAGAAAGTTGCGCCTAGCCGCAATACGAGCCCGTTAACCGCGAGTTCCATCGCGTTGTGATACTATAACAAAACTATAAGGACGGATGGATGTTCGGACAGCAATATTAAAAAAAAATTAAGTTAAATTATTTAATATTAAATTAACTCACATTTTATTAAAACTTTCTATTAATAACGATAAAAAAAACTCATAAATAAAATTTCAGTGATGATTAGACAGGTTGGAATATTCTTACAATCCTACATAAGTAAATTAGATATGTTCAATTGACTATTTTTCAAAATTTTTATAATAAGGTCTGTTAATTATTTTTTTTAGGTCGGTATTTACGTATATATTGTATACTATATAATATATTTATACATATAACATAATACAATATATTATATACATATATACGTATATAATATTGAAAATTCTTATAGCGTGACATGACCGGGTGCAATTTTAAGTTTAGGCCATTACCGTTGCATATTTATAAAAACAATGTCAGTCTCAAAACTGTCAATAATAATAATAGTATAATAACGGACTTTAGTTCAAATATTTAGGAATGGTCAATTTCTTACAATAATCGTAAAACTGTCATTACAGACATTTTCTGTAATCCCTAATTTAAAATCAGTCTCCTATAAGGACTTTAGAATGAATGACGCGGCAACTAATCTACGTCAGGTATCAGTGCAGTTGCTCACAGTCATTATTTTAATAGTCATTGCGAGGAAGGAATAATTCCAGGACCAAAGGGGCCGTCTGTGGGCGGTCTTTGCGAGTGAGGGCATCTCACGATTCTATTTCCTTTGATAATGATTACTTAGACAGGTAGTTAAAGTTTGCTTCGACCGCAAGAAGGGCTAATCAAAGTTAAATTCAAAAAAAGGAAGAAAACAGGCTCTATAATCAATAGAAATTAATGAAACCATGAAATATCATTTTGTTCAACATCTACTTAAGCAAATAATAAAATATACTGTAATATAAATATAACATAAATTTTATAAGGTATTACAGGCCGGGATAAACCAGTAATTAAAGTACGTTAAGTTCTTCCAACAAACATGTTTAGTGATTTTTGTTTATCTCCGTCTGCAATACTGATTCCAGCAAAAAAACATTGCAATGAGCATTCAACCTTGCTCAAACAAAATCCTATAGATTTATAGAGATTGGTTTCCTCTTTTACATAATTTTTTTTTTTCAGTTAAGTGTGTTTTTAATCAGGTTTTTTTTTAAATTTAGTTTATTTCAACCTTTTTAGTTCTTATAATCTGCAGAGCACGTTAAGCAGACGGTTCCGGACGCTGTCAATAGATGGCGATCGTTACAGTCTCCAACCCGCAGTGGAGCAGCGTGGTGGATTTAAGCTCCAAGCCCCCTCCTCACCCTAGGGGAGGCCTAAGCCCCTGCAGTGGGGTAAAAATGGGCTGTTGAAGTGAAGTGAAGTTCTTATAATGAAAAAGTTACTCAGTTAAATATTGATAAGTAAATAAGCTTTACGGCAAAGCAAGATAAAGACAATTGGGGTTTAAGAAAATAAGGAATGGATGTAATTAGATAAAATTTTCGGGAGGTTTAATTCTGTTAAGTTTAAGCTACTTGAATACACCAGTTTTAGATGTCCCGTTAGACGTTGAAGCTCTCTTTGATCGTATGGCCGATACAATAGCCAATTGTTTTTATTCAGCTAAGAACTACTTAAGCTTTTACCATATAATGCAAAGATATGTGAACTGAGGTTCATAACGGCCCGATACCCGGACGGTTACAGCCCAACAAAAAATACCCAAATTTAATACCCATCTTTTATAATAACGATACATTAAAAATAAAATCCTTTTTCCTTTTTGATTTGCCTGACGCCACATTCAAATATTACATATTATATTATATATACTCGTATCACACTCACAATTGAAACGAATCCAACGACACCTCAATATTAAAATCCGCCAACCCGTTTAGGTACGGAGCGTGTCAACGAAATATATGTACACTTGGAAAACATGATCCACCTTCTGGAGTAAAAAGTAAGTACACCAGGATACTGGTGTTTAATTATGGCATTGCTTAAGGTTAATAAAACGGTTTCTCGCTCATTTCGCACCTACGTTCAATATCGAAATGATATGGACTAAAAAAAAAAACATGTATATAATATTTTTATTTTCATTCATTAAAACTTTTCAATCATCATCATCATCATCAGCCCATTTTTACCACACTGCAGGGGCTTAGGCTTCCCCTAGGGTGAGGAGGGGGGGTTTGGAGCTTAAGTCCACCACGCTGCTCCACTGCGAGTCGGGAACTGTAACGACCGCCATCTATTGACATCGTCCGGGACCGACTGCTTAACGTGCCCTCCGAAGGACGGTGTCAGTGATATTGTGTACTTAAGTCAGAAAAACTCATTGGTACAAGCCCGGATTCGAACCATGGCCCTATGGGGCCTTATAAATTTGAGACAGGTTTGTTGCGCTCTGGGCTATCACGACACGACAAACTTTTCAATAACACACGAGAACTAATATCCATGCAAGTTAACATATTTAAATTACATCGATTCAGTATATCCAAACGTTATCATACTAATCATTCCCCTATATGACATTAGAGATGACTTATGAAGTAACTATTACGAAATGAAACGTAGATCCGACGGTAATCTTAGGCAATAAACTGGCACGTACAAGTTTAACGGTTGGCGACAGGTAAAGATGTCCCTATAAAGTAGCAATAGGGGCGTCGGTAATACGAAATGCACAGAGAGTAAGCCGTTTGTGGTCACGGCCGAGAGGAGAATGTAAACGTTAAGCTGTAGCTCATTTCCACTTTGGATTTAAAGGGACCTTAGCCAAGACTTCGTACTCGAGATGGGCCTTAGAGATTGGTCCATGAAACATGTATGTCATATTTTTGAGTTATGAATCGACCGAGTTCAATGAATCACTTTATAGTATAGAAATCGGAATAATTTAATAGTAAGACTAGAACGAGCGCTATTCAACTGGACTATTAAATCGTCGTAAGCCACATACGCGGGGAAAATTACGCGACGAAGTGAGGGGGGGGGGGTCAACACGTACAACGACAGTACGTCACGGGAAGGGGAAATTGAGCGTCACTGTTAACGACATCATTTTCGATCAGTTTTTTTTTTAATGAATATTGTTTCGGACCTCTAACAAGCTAGTTGCCAGACACGGCGCGTCAACTACGTTTAATTTAAGTGGAGGTCCGGTAAGACTACGTAAGGGTAGTGTTATTCCTATTTTTATGCTTTATGGCAAACAAAAAAAAATTCTTCTTTGTTAGTGCAATCAAGTAAAAATGATTTCAAAACAAAACTATTTAAAACCCTGAATATATTTTGTCACATTATGAAAATTTTGTTGGGGTTTTCTAACAAAATTTGTCCGATTTGATTTGTTTCAGAGTGGTTACAAAAAAAAAACAGTTTAGGTCTTTCATCTAATTACGAAATATATCCATTGGGTAACCAGAAAAATATGGTTATTCTATTCATTCAAGAAAATGTAGTCAAAGATGCAACACTGCATATACACATTGCAAAGCCAACCATACTTTCGGAACGTCGACGCTCACGGAAGGCCAGCAAAAAACACTAGCGTTCCGAGACCGGGTAATGCACGGCATCTGTCTCAATGGAGTAGAGCACTCGACCTAACAATAAGAGATGGTGAGACGCATGACAAAAAGGTTATAGCACAATAAGTATACAACTGCCGACCTTGCGTTTCACAAATCAACGGGGCTCCAGTCGTGTCCTAGCTGCGATTTTTTGAATACTTCAATTGCATCTATATTCGTGATACCGTTTCGGGTACCGCTCATTTTAATACTTGACCCGAAAATTTATTACAAAATCATTGGTGAAATTTTGTAACGATGGTTATTTAGAAATTGTCGAACAGTTAGATAAGGTTGTTAACCAAATACTCTTTAATGGCTGGACGAGACAAAGCGAATTTTATGCGTTTAAAAATTTGGATGCCATGATTAGACCTTCGCAAGTTCATTTAAATTCTGAAAGAAAATTAAAGATTATCTGAAATGAAATATTCATACAGCAATTACAAGCTAATTATTAACCGATAAAGTTTATGTTTTTATAAAATGTTATAAGTTACGTATTATATAAACTATGCAAATTTATTCTGTGAGATCGATTACTTTGTTATTTGCATAAAACGTTGCTACTGAACTTATATATTGTAACACGGTGGCGTTGAAATGTACATAATTTAAATAAATTATTACAGCCATAGGAAGAACAAAATCGACCAAGCGCGAATCGGACTCGTACCCTGAGTGTTCTGCGCTGCTTTATAACTACCTTATTTTACTATATCTATATTTTTCTGCACTCTTAGACAAATACTAAGAATTACTGGAATACTGAAATTTTATTTCTATGATTAGATTTAATATATTTGAAAAATTAAAATCTGTTAAGTGGAATGTGGCATTCAAGGCGTTTTAATGATCGCTATACGGTATAAAAAAACGTCATCTTTTTTTTGAATTAAAATGCAAATATAAATATTTTCACACAATTATGAAGCCGCGACCTCCGTTTTTGATATTAGTTTAAACTTAATAATACGTTTGCCCATCCTTGAGAAATAAGGGTTGGTAGACAGATAGACGAATAAAAAACTAATGTCATAAGGGTTCGATTTTGTTTTTTTTAACACAAAAAATTGTTAAAGTAACAATTGCTACAAGAAAAAACATATATGCAAGTTTTTAAATGATGTGATAATTTTTTAAGAAAATAATCTACAAATATCACTTTCGTCCCGCTCATCGACAAGAGGAAGGTGCCGAACGGATACTCGGGCGCATGTAGACCGTATCGGCAAGAGCAGTCGACAAAACGGTGCGCTGTCACGCCCAACTAAACGATCTAAGAGTGAAAAGAGTTGGCGTTATTATCGCGTAAATTGATGATGCATTAAAAAATATTTTTATAAAACAAACAAAACTTAAATAAGCGGTAATCTACAACGATCAAAACAATATAAATATCTCCAATTATAGCGAATAAATCTAACTTTATAAAAAGTTTAAACAAAGTATTAAAAAATCATCATCATCATCATCATCAGCCCATTTTTACCCCACTGCAGGGGCTTAAGCCTCCCCCAGGGTGAGGAGCGGGCTTGGAGCTTAAGTTCACCACGCTGCTCCACTGCGGGTTGGGAACTGTAACGACCGCCACCTATTGACAACGTCCGGGACCGACTGCTCAACGTGCCCTCCGAAGCACCGTGGCAGTGATGTTGTGTACTTAAGTCAGAAAAACTCATTGGTACACGCCCGGATTCGAACCGTGGCCCTATGGGGTCTTATAAATTTGAGACAGGTTCGTTGCGCTCTGGGCTATCACGACACTTAAACACTTATTAAAAAATAATATAAAGGTATTGTCATCCGTTTTAGAAATGTCCATGATCTATCATCATAGCGTCAAAAGTGACAGTGGTTCCAAACAATAAACACACGGGAACTTTTCTCAGCTACACACAATTAACCACGAGCGACGACACATTCACGGCTAACGAAAATTTTAAGACGCACCGAGGGGACAATTTGTTTGAATAGTGAAAACGGGCAACAAAAAACTGACCCAGAATGTGTTAACAGGTGCTTTAGAGACGCAGCTGGTGAACCGTAAATGTTTTTGCCAATATTGATTTAAGAACGGCTGAGCGGCCATTTTATTATAGGTCGAAAAAACGGTAATGGGTTACGGTTATTATGAATTATAATGATGAAAATCCATTACAAGAAACAATTATAAACGATAATCTACAATTGAGATTTATACGTAACGAGTAATTTACGAAAATATGAACTAACCGTTGTTTTATAAACAATCGTAGACATATAGGAATCTCACGAACCAAAAATCTTACTCTAACAACAAATCGCTTATCTTTACCATCGCCAATTGGTTTTCGAACGAGCTTGTCTAAAATTTTTCCGTTTGAAAATTATGAGGAAACAATGCCTCGAGATATTATCGCAGACGTGCAAACGCATCCGGACCGCCTCAACAAACTGACAAGTTAGTCGCAGTAACTGATGAATCTATGTAGGTTAATGGAGAGGCGGATCATCATTGATATACGATCTAGTTTGATCGCGGTTTTGTTCTTTTGGGAAGAAACTTCATCGGACAGAAGAATAGATAATAAAATTGGCAATTACAAGTATTCGCGTTGTTTTAACAGATTCAAAAAATACGGAGTAAGTATAGTTTACAAAATGAGTAACAACAGTTTCGTGATAGCCGAGTGGTAGCGAGCCCGCTTTTTATTTGGAAGGCCATGGTTCGAATCCCAGGGCATGTACCGTTGAGTTTTTTTTAACTATGTACATAATTATCATTGACTCTGTGCCTCGGAGAGCACATTAAGCCGCCGATCCCGGTTGCCATCAATAGATTGCAGTCGTTAAAATCCACCCATCCGCAGTGGGGTAGCGTGGTGGATTAAGCTCCAAGCCCCCTCATCTCGAGGAGAGGCCTAAGCCCCTAGAGTGGGGCATTAATAGGGTGATATGGTAATAACAGTTTAAGCTTCAGGCCATCGTCTCGATTTCGCTGTCGACATTCGACAACAGTCAAATTTCTAAGTAATTGTGACATACAATTATATGTTGAATTATTTAGAGTGCATGTACAAGTTTAGAAAGTACATACGTTAAATTCCATTTTTTCATAGAAAAAAATATTAAATATTCATTATGGCTACAGTTACTATCAAACTTTATAGCGGATCCGAAAGTAGGCACAGGTCGCGTCGTAGTAACCAGTTTTAGGTGTAGCGGGACGCAGTGGAGCGAAGGGTATATGACTGTACCTGCGCCAGTACACATAAAGCGTTGAATTCAGATCCGCCATAAAGTTTGACGCGATCTGTAACAATCGTCAATTTTGCTTCGAATCACGTTATTAATTTTTATGCATAAGTTTCGAATTGCCCAATGCTACACCCAAGTAATAAAAGAATCGAAATATAGTCTCATAGCCCACTTTTCGTTCAAATTACGATTATAGTTATTTAACTAGCAACGGAAGAAGTCAATAAATGTTTATCAAACAGCAAAAAGTTCTAACACCAAGTTGAGCCGGTAAATCTGTTGCTTTTAGACTATAAGCTAAAGAGATATTTCGAAGTTGTTCGTTACATGTCAACTTTTCAAAGCATTTTGACATTACATAATGTACTTACTCATCGACATCGTCTTTTTATACGTTAATTTATAGTTTACTATCAAATATTTTTAGATGAAGTTTCGTAAATTATTTCATGATTATTTATAAATATTAAATCGATCTAATGGTTAACAAATTGATTTGATTAATAACAATGAGTAATCGAGAACAGGTGACCCACTCGCTTGCCAAAACGTGTGTATATCTCTAAAGAGTGGATAAAGAAAACGAACTCAAGTGAAATACTAAGGGCATGAAGAAGCAGTGAACTGAGTGTTAGTGTAAAGTAAGTACAAAATAAGCGATTAGTCGGTATTCAGATTATAATTTTCAAGAAGTGAGTCGGTGAAAAACGTTAAGAGCACGTTTGTAGGTCGAGCCAAACTTTATGGCCAATCTGAATGTAGCGCAAATTTTAGATGTCAACGGAGGTGCAATATCGCTATAGTCTTGTATCTGCCTCATCTTCCGATCGGCCATAAAATTTGGCACTATATTGATAATAACTTTACTATTTACCGATAAACAGAGAATAATTTTATCACGTAAATACATATCCGACGTAAAGAATATTTTTTCTAGTAATGTGTCAAGGGTCATAAACCTCATCGTAACTCAGACCGCGTTGTGATGTACTAAGTTTATTATATAGGTAGCTCGCATCTGCATAAGACAAGAAAGCGAGGGCATAGTGCGCGGTGCAGTGTCCCAGTGCCCCACTGCCGTTCGCGATGCACAGCCTACATACAAAACTATTTCATTACAACACGCGCTTAACCAGAGTTATACGTTCATGTCACGACCACTGTTGGTCACTAGTTTGACGCGGAAGTTCCGTCTGAAATGCACTTTAAATTGTAGTAAAACTTTTGCACACTTATTCAGAATTTTGGGTGTACGTAAACCGCTATAATTGCTAATAGTTTTTTCTTTCTCTTTGCAGGTAATGTGGTATATCGACATCGACTGAAAACAATGACAAAGATGTAGGATGGTAATTTCCTGTGAAATTTTTGTGTAACATGTTATAATTACAATTTTTTTATCAGTATTTGAAATCATGAACGGGTAAAAGTGACACGGTTATCGCACAATCGAAATCCGAATAGAAGAACGGTAACCTAATGTAATTACCGAACCTCGGCTAACCGAAGCTAATGCGGCATCAAATTGGTAAGAGCGCCGTTTGACAGAAGGTGTTACTGTGTGAACAGTTTTTGTTGAAACTGTATGATACGGAAGCTAAGGCCGTGATTGGAAAGCTCTCGTATGCTTTTGTAGAGTGTATATTACAATGATTGGAGTTTAACATGAACCAGATAGAAATAAAATTACCCGTATGCAAATTTCACTTGAAAATAATTCTTCGCAGCGGTTGTATTTGCCATGAATGATTTCCTAATGAGACCTGTCTACTATGAGTGAAAAATTGCAAAGTAAACGTAGCGTATTTTGAATAAAAAAATGCAATTTCATTTGACTTATTGCACACTTGAAATTAAAGACGGCAAATATGATTTTGATATTATAGCGTAACCAGCACCTGTCAAGTCGTGCTCAGGACCGACGTTTAAATATTTGATCACTTCCGACACCTGGTATTTGATTCGAACCAATGAATAAGAACAATGCAGGAAATAGAGGAATACATAAAATAAGTAATAACGGAAAAAATATTATAGAGACAATCCTACCTGAAAAAGCTTTAGCAGATTTGAACTCTAATATAAATAAACAAAGTAGCGATATTTGTTATGTTTCACGTAACAGCATAGGTCAAACCTATTTCTGTCTATCCAGCATTAAAGAACCGAGTCAGATAATAATCAGAAAATCAAAAACAGACAAGGCGGTTCAGTAGTTCGGCACCAGATGCCATGTTTTTAACAATACAAGCCCCGTATCACCTATGACCCGATTACGATGCCAAAGTGAAAGGTTATAATAAAACAAAAAAAGGCAATATCAGAAACGACTTTGTGTCAGCGGTAAAAAGATTTTATTGCGTTACAATGCTTTGGAATTTGAATCAATAACAATTCACGATAATGATCTACCTTGTAACAATATTTCTGTAGGTCCATAATACAGTTAATAAAGGTTAATATTTCTAATTTTTCACAATCGTGTTGATATTTATAATAGAAAATAACATTTATGGCACAGAGGAAATTTTTAAATACGAGAAAGAGTTAATCAATCCATATTTCGACACGTCTAAAAAGGCTCACGTCGCTGATAATACGTTACTCGATCGGAGAACAATAAAGCGTAACCGAAAGGGGAATGTACTCATTAATAATAAAATTAATAGTTGATCATAAAAAGTGTTGCACAACAGTGTGGTGCAGAAAAGAAATGTCTGGGTTGACTGCTCGGTAAGTCAGTTGTTCTCAACGTCTTCCCACAAAACTTAGGCTACATTTACGTAGTAATAGTTTGTAACATTTCTATTTAAATCGCATGAACTGCAATAATTTATTATGTAATATTTTGCCTTTATCCCGGGATGAAAGTCGCAGTAAATCGTTGTAGAAAAAAAATAATATATTTTTATCATTTACTAGCAGCATTAAAAATACATATAAAAGAGGTGATTGTCGAAAATTCTTCGTAGATTTAATTCAGGTTAGACGCGAATCGCATTAGCAAAGAAATTATCAAAAATAGAACTCAAATTATTACTATAGACCATCTTTAAGAGGCATGTGTATTGGCAAATTTCCATACAAACGGCGTTAACGGTTGCTTCCCTTTAAACCTTAACCGATTGACGCAATTTGTCATAATTAGCAAAAATTCGTCACTATCCAATTTTCTAATAAACAGGTTGTGTAGACTTACTTGTAGTATTGAGATCGTACCAATTACCTATAGTTTATAATTTCTATTGTCATGTGCACCACGTGTGTATGAACAGTAGCGTTTTCTCTCGGCTTCGCTTGGGGTAGATTCGCGATTTAGCTGCGTTTAATTTTACTGCAACTGAACGCACCCATACCTCATTACATCATGACATTGTCATTATGGAGTTGAAACTTTTTCGCTCCGCACCCACTGAAGGCAGCATGGTATACATTTTGTACAAAAACACATTTACCTATCTCCGTTGGAGTGAAGTCGAGTGCGTCAAAACGAGACAACGCCGTGTGGAACAAAACAAGACAACTCTCATATAGTCATTATTGCGAATAAAATTAAGACTTGTTCGACCTCCAGTAACATATTTTATGCTTACTCCATATGTAGGGTGTTTCCACGATTGTCATACACTGTTTGGTTGGCTGGCTAAATACTTGCGCACGTAATATGGTCATCATGCATTACGCGTAAGTACGTCGTAGAATAATGTACTGTGTGCGTCACAGTCATTATATTTTATTTTAGCTGAATGCTACGTAAAAAAAACTACCAGGATTAGCACTATTTAAATCTCCGTTCTAGTCCCAGTACTCTATTAGATTTTAGAGATTGACCCAGACTAACAAATAGAGCGACGCGATAACATAATGTAGCCTATGTCCATCCTGAAGGTCCTTATGGTAAATATTGATGAATACATTTTTGGATTCGGAAGTAGTTTCGGAAATAACCTCTCCATCCAAACATTTACAAAGTAAAAATTAAAATATACCTATAGATTTCAGAGCGGTTGCATCCTACCATGAAAAATGTAATATAATAGGGTGAGGAAATAATTACTGTGTTAATTCAGTGTACAATTAATACATACAATTTAGACTTTAGTATATACTTTTAATGTCAGCACGCCTACTATAACATGAAAAAAAAACCTCAATTCAAGTCTCAAAGTAAAAGTAGCCGTCGGAATGGTCGCCTTAAGCCGTTATGTGTACTTAACAAGGGGTTAATGATAGGTCCCACGAAATAACATAATGATATACGCGTTATTTACACCTCAAATTTCAATTCAAGCAAATTAAAGTGAAAATAAATCTGATACCAGTAACGTTTCATTGCGGATAATGCGAATATTCGTAACTTCAGAACATTTACTTGAGAGTATCCGACAGCGTATGTAAGCAGCGTCTATGTGTGCGTGAGTATTTTGTCTTCATTTTGTACATTGTCATTATACTAGTAGCTTATCTGTATTGTAGTTAAATTTAAGACAAGCGACATCCGACAGCTACACTCAACGACAAATAATACTAGCCTGTACTTGTTAGCGTCACATCAAATGTTACTTGTGGTAATCGCTTTCTAATGAAAAGGGTTGTTTGAATTCGATTTAGTCCATGCCGTTGCGACGTTCGTGACAATTGTTTTAGCGCCTTTCGAATAATGTACGGCTGATTGTCATATAATAAAATGTTTAAATTGAATAGTTCGTAAAGTGTTCGTTGCAAACCTGTTGGAATTTGGTAGCGGGTAGTGAAAAATATATTGTGATTTGAAAAAAAAAATGAGTAACGGGCTATTGATAAAATATGAAGAAATGAGTAGCCAAAGGTCATAACTCACAAAATAGACATTTTGAGAAAACAGAGTTTAAAGTTTCTCTTAATATGAACCTTGTTGGTTATTTCCCACTTGTTCTTTAAAACTAATTAAAAATTATAAAAGAAACCGCTCTTATAGCATTGGGAATAGATTAGGCGCATCATAAAATCTTTGTTACACCGAAAAAACAAGTTTTTTATTTTTTGCAGATATGACCTTTGGCCACTCATGTCTTCATATGCTACGAGTATATATTTTCGTTTGTCACAGCCACACAGTTTCTACAATTTCACACCAAGTCACATGAAAATTGAGATTTCAATAATTATGAAGCAAAATAACTAATATAATTAATTTTCGTATAAGGTTTGTGAAGTGGGATTGATTTTCGTTTTACGTTTAATATTGTCTGTTGTTATTGAGTAGGTCTTTTCCGATAAGATAAAAGGTTTCTTAGATCATGTATTAGTTTCAAAATAATATTTGAGAAATATTTGATTTCAAGGTTGTCTGAATTATATCTATCTCCCCTATCAATATTTAAAATGATTCTAACCATGCTGTATTATAAAGTTTAAGAATTAACACATAAAGTCATGTTCAAAATCACTTCTACTTAAAATATGTTAAATATTATGCATGTGGAATGACTACGGAATATTGCTTTTGAGTGTTTTGATTGGCACTGATCGTTTTTACACCACTCTAAAATTTCGATAAAGTAGCTGGAAGTCATTAAAAATGGTTTTTTTTTCTTTTCGGAGCAAAGTAAACGGAATAACTGATTCTTGGATCAGAACAGTCGAGTAAATTCGCTGCCAAACCATTTGTATGCATTTTTTTCAAGCTTTTTTTTTATAAAACGTTTTAGATATTGAAAAGAGTTTTTATAATTAAATACAATTAATTAGGTGTCATTATAAGGTGATTTGTTAAGAGCTGCATTTTGGTCGGGCACAAAGATGAAAGTCAACGTGCTCGTCGCGTGCGTCCGACACGAACAAATCGACCGTTCGGCGCCGAACAATCTGTTGATTAATGAATAGGTAGTCTGTGGAATTTAATAACTTCGGTATTTCAATGTACTTTCAGCACGGAAGCACATGTATTTTAAAGGTATACCGTTTACACAGACCAGTCAACCTATAGACTACGCTTTAATAAACGACAGTACGAAAACGAAATCGCCAAAAAGTGGCGGGGTGCGGGGAGAGGTCGGCTAGTTTTCATTGGCTCGTTCAAAATTGACAATTTAATGGCTTCCGACGTGCTTCCAACTGACCGCTCACAAGAGACGTAGTTATGTAGTGTCACTACATAGCCTTGGCGAATGCTACTCACTGTCAAAGCGTGGTCTATAAGGTTGAGTTGTCTGTGACCGTTTATAAGCGCTGGGCGTCATGTTATTTTTTGTTTTTAATGTTTTATCACATCACAGTTATAGTTTAAGAGACAGTGAATAAAAAAACAAGTGAAAATATTATACTTCTCCGTTATTAGAACCTAGTCTTAGTAACTTACGTCATCGTCTGCCCAGCAACTGCGGTTACGTTCACTTAGAGGGGGTCAAGTGAATATGCAAAAAGCAAAGGATCACATTAAGTTATAATGACAAAGATTTTTTATATTACTAAACTTAAGGTAATGTGGCAATATCAGTATTTAGTTGTTAAGACCACTATAGGAAGTCGAAAGAGGGGTGACCTCATTCAAGTGATCAACGGACATATTCCACTCGAAAAGATAGACCGTTAACCACCCGTTAACACATTGCTTTTATACCATTATAATTTATATATATAAATTTTTTGTATCTTCAACATGATTTTAATTTTATTAAAAAGCAGCTAAGTGTTATTCAGACTTTCATACTACAGTATCCTTACCACCAAGCGGTCATTCCAAATGCACATTTTTATCGTTGTTTATATTTTATGAGTTGAGTATCCTAGCCGCGCCCTAAATATTAATTACACAGTATGAACGGTTTCAAAAGACTATTTCGTCCAATTTTCATAGTAAGCGACTCATAATTGACAATCTTTGGCAGGCTCCAACTCCAAGAAGCAATATATACCACCGAATGTTTATACAACAAAAGTTCTTTACGAAATCAAATATTTTATATCCGGATGGAACTATTCGAATTATAAAGATTTAATTGGAACAGATGAACTATAAGTGGAAATAGGTAGTAACAGAGTGTCGTGATAGCCCAAAGCGCAACGAACCTGTCTCAAATTTATAAGGCCATAGGGCCATGTTTCGAATCCGGGCGTGTACCAATGAGTTTTTCTGACTTGAGTACATAACTGTTACTGACTCCGT
Source organism: Luffia ferchaultella (assembly GCA_949709985.1). NCBI lineage: Eukaryota > Metazoa > Arthropoda > Insecta > Lepidoptera > Psychidae > Luffia > Luffia ferchaultella. The sequence goes on from OX453254.1 coordinate 7,319,740, forward strand.
GCCTCGGAGAGCATGTTAAGCAGTCGGTCGCGGACGCTGTCAATAGATGGCGGTCGATACAATCCCCAACGCGCAGTGGAGCAGCGTGATGGATTTAAGCTCCAAGCCCCCCTCATCCCGGGGGAGGCCTAAGCCCCTGTAGTGGGGTAAAAATGGGCTGATGAAGTGTAGTGAAGGTAGTAACATCGGAAGTGTGAGTGTAGTATGAGTTAGTTCAGTTATAGCAGTGAGTTAGACAGGAATGAGAACTCACTGTCGTTCTGTAGAGTCGTGTGTAAAATATAACACCAAATTTTGAATTGACCCTAGGGGTAGCTAAGATGAGTATTTGTCATAAATATAACTTATTAAAGTCATCATGTCGTGATAGCCCGAGCGCAGCAAATCTGTTTGAAATCTGGCCATATGGCCGTGGTTCGAATCCGGGCGTGCACCGATGAGTTTTTTCTAACTTAAGTACAATAACTATCACTCACTCCGTGTCTCGGAGAGCACGTTAAGCAGTCGGTCCCGGTTGTTGTCAATAGATGGCGGTCGTTACAATTCGCCAACCCGCATTGGAGTAGCGTGGTAGATTTAAGCTCCAAGCCTCCTCATCTTGAGGGGGGCCCAAGCCCCAGCAGTGGGGTATAAAAAATGGCTGATGCAATGGAATGGAAAAGTCATATGAAGCATTGGCTAATAACTAATCTGAAAATGTTACTAGGGTTGATCTTAAGCACTTCCCTGTGTAGTTATAGTACCTAGTATATAATTATTAATGAATTACAAGTTCATTCTTTGTTTATATACGTATAATTAATAGAACATCTCATTCTACCAACACATTATGCTCTACTGCAAGGGCTTAGGCTTCTCCCAGGGGACGAGTGCCATCTGCTGATGGCACCCGGAACAATAGAACATACATAATTTTAAAGATATAAGAGAAAAAATGTTACGATGTGCCATCATTAAGTGAAACTACCATACCATAACCAACCTAGATGACCATACCGCTGAACATTATCAATTCATTCCAATAAAAGAACAATGTAATGTACACAATATCATACAAATGTAGCAAGTAATCGGTGATTTCATTTGGAACGGAATCGCTATCGACAAAAGCCTGCAATTTAACAACGAAACCATAAGTGAAATCGTACAAATTAGTGGTTCGAAATCACGATTCAAATCTTTTAAAAGTGATATAAGTAAAAAAAAAGTTCTTCGGCAATTGAATGAACTTACATATCGTTTGCGTATATGGATACGCTTTCTTTATGTTTAAAATTTTTAGTTAGTACGTATTGAGAATTCCACGTTTTGGTATCAAATACTCGTTTAATACTTTCTCTTTCGTAATCAAAATTGCCATTATCACTATGATAACGCAAAAATTTATTAATGCCTCATCAACTTATATTTTTATCATTGTATAAATACATTATATTATTATACTTAATACATTCATGTTTCACGTTTGATATTTTACAATAACGTATTTCACAATATCAGTGAAACTCCACTGATGTCCCATTCGGATAGAAACTTTACCTGCCCTCTAAAATGGCAACAAAAGAATAAGCTCGAATAAGGTAATAAATTGCCTTGCTTTGTTATTCCTACTATTCGGTGGTCGGCCTTTGATAGCACGTAACTTGGAACATACGCTTGAAAAATTCTATAAAGCAACAGAGTTTCTATATTGCTCTATGTCATACATATCGTCATGTAAATACGAACGTCAGTATGTATAGAATTTTAAGTTGTTTCCAAATTGCCTTCATAAAGATTAAAACGCGTCTATGAATAAAATGTTAATGCACTACGTAGACAGTACAAGAAACTCAGTAAGTTAAGCGTCCGTTCACTTTCAGTTTCACCGAAGTATTCGATGACGCGAACATTTTCATTGAAAAAAAAAACATTGTAGGAAAACCTAAGGACGGTTCTCTTAAACAAAATACACAATAGTGTATAATAGTTAACTAGATCTAATAAAACTAGAATAAATGTTAAAGTTTATGACGAATCACAGAAAAAAGTTTTTGGTTATAAGTAACCAAAAATTTGCTACAAGTAATCAAACTCAGTTGTACCAGCTTACCAACCAATAGCTTGCATTTTACCTAACTTTGTTTAAAAATTGTCAAAGTTTTGCTATTTTTATGGTAACACAACTAGTTTTGTTATCAACTTTTTCCAGTGTTTAAACAAGATACTGAATACTAGAAAAACATAAAAAAACAGTAAAAAATTTGAAAAAAAGGTGTACACTAAATAATTTTTCAAGAAACTAATTTTATTTTCATATGAAATACACCTGTGAATGTTATAACATTAAAATGACAACGAGATCCAATAAAAACTAATTTGAGAAAATGGGCGCATCGGCGTTTCGTCGATAGTAACCGCCCCGGTTTAAAATTTCTGTTTGGAACCTAATTTTAAAACCATCACTGTGTACAAATTAACAAGAGTCTATGTTAATGAAATGATTTTTCATTTTGATATCCAAAAGAGCACTTATACCAGTCAAAAACAACCGACGCTTCGGAAAATTAATACTATTAGGAGAAACTCAACAGTTTATATCTTTTCCAAATACATATTACAGATGTTTCTGTATAAACTTTAATACTGTAAAATTCATAATTCAACAGAGCTAACAGTTTCAAGCTTAAAAATATATAAATGTGCCTGAGAGTGATAAATCCAAGCAGCTCTATTGTTCAAATAATTGCGAACGGAATAATAAGCTTTTTATTTTAATAAGATTTTTTTTACGTACAGCTTCAATAGCTAGCGAGCGCTGAAAAACATTATATTTATTAAGAATATATAAAAAAAGACTTTATACGATAACGAGTATTCAATTCATAAGCTATTAAAAGTTTATCTCTATCTTCAAAAACTAAGTATCACATTATTTTAATGGCATGACGTTAGACTGAGCGGTTTTGCCCTGTCTGTGTAACAGGAAATTTTAAACATTTATTACTTTGCTATTAATTATTTTTTTTAATTATTTCACTGTTATCATATATTTAGAAAACACATAAAATATTACAAATAAAATTAAAAAAAAAGTAAATAAATAAAAACAAACTTTTGTAGGCAGAAATGAGGAATGATCAATTTATTCTTGTTTAATAACTTGTTTCGTAATATTTATTTATTACAAATTTACTTTTGAACCGTAGTGAGCTGAACAATATTCAAATATAACAATTTTCTTCAAGCTTTTTAGCCATTGCATGTCGATCGACATTCATAGCTCGTTAGTTGACAAAACTGTGTGGCTGAAACTGTTGTTGGACGGCGTCTGATTGTATATCTTCGACAGATCAAAATTAGTGTAGTGGCACCTTAGTGTGAAGCTCACAGCTTGCAAACTCGAGCGCCTTCGATAGGTTCTCCATCACTACATCGACATAGCTCCAGTTTTAATTTAGATCAAAAATAATAGAAAGGCATCGATTAAGATAATTAACGGTTAACTTAACCAAGTACTATTTCGATAAACAAATTTCGACTGAGTACATCACACACCTGCGGACCGAAAAATAAAGGACGCAGAAAGTTAAGTTTATGAATACAGTTCCGCTAGGACATAACATTCATAGGTACATTTGCTAAGATTTTTGTACCTTTACTAAGAGGTACAAAATGTAGGAAAAAAAACGACATATAATAAAGATTTTTCATTTTCATTTTTTGCACGTTTTTGTCGTACGCCGGCGGCAGCTACGAATTTTTCACCGAAACATAGCGACAAGGGGACGACGAAGTGCAATCATTTAAAACGGGGACGGATTCCGATGCGTCACGGAACTGTTTGAATAAGTGAGCCGTTCGGTATAACAGCCAGGACACGTACAGGCGCCAGGTAAGAACGGACGACGCAAAAAAATCACTCCAAATAACAAACACCATTTAATTTAGGGAGTTCGGTTAGTGAAGCGGATGTTCGCGATTTCGGTGAAACTTTTCGACCGGAGCCGACGTGATTGAGTGTTTATATTCAAAGGGCCCTTTCACCCTTTCTAAAAACAATTTTAACGTCGTTACGCCCGCTTTACGGACCACGGTATTATCATGAGCGCTTTCCACAAAAGAACACTCTGAAAGCTTAAATTCCAATATGATAGAACTTCCGATATCAAAGTGCTGACAATAGTACCTATTGATACGGTTCAAACATTCGTTTGGCCGTCTGTCCTACATTTAAATTTTTAAAAGGTTAATTGTATAAAATTTAAAATTGCTACACACAAGGATAGGTTATTCTAACGTACTCATAGTTGTATGGCGAATTACAAAATTAAAAAAAAATGCTCTGAACTGTTTAATTTTTTGGGTTCCAACGGGTCACTTTTAGTAAGCCGATGCAATCTGTCTGTCTGTCCTTTAGGGGCTATATCTTGTGAACCATCATAGGTAATCTATTGAAACTTTTATAGAATTATATGTATTATTGTTGATATCGTAACAAATATTTTTTTTAAAACTTAAAAGCCTCTTGCCATGTATATTGCAAATTTAGATTATTTATTGTGTTAAGTATATTTAAATTATTACTTGATCATGTATTAAAAATATGCAAAAATTTACAAACTCTTCCCCGCATTCCTTAATTTAAAAGATAAAACTTTATGATAGAAATAAAATTACATTTTTTTTAGATTACAGGAACACTTTTAATGTTTAGAATTTAATTAGATGGCAACCTCATCGTGGTATGCAAAACTATACTTAGATATACCTAGATTCATCTTACAGTAAAGTTTTTCCTTGTTATCTAATCAAACTATACGATAGGTAAAGAACCTAAATAAGTGCTCGAATAAAAAACGTAGGTCCCAACGTTGTTAGAAGGTACACCGCGCCGTCGCGCGACAGCGACAGTATTGTGATCATTTGATCAGAAAGTGATACGAAAATACTCCATCTTGCTTTAGCACTATGCGAATGCCTTAGCTCTGTCTGTCTCATACATACAGCGAATCACTGTGAGGTACGAATTTGCTTTTATAGCGACGAGGACGCAGCGCATTCGCCAGTCAAAAAAATTCTTCTTGTTCCTAGTACCGATATAAGTTGTTTGGCTAGATAGATTTTCGCTCTCGACTTGATAATAAATTCACCAAAAATATGAAGGAATTCACAAGAAAAGTTATGAATCAGTTCGGGATTACCCTATACCGATGTTTTAATTTAATTTTAAATCGGACGACATGTTGAGCACGAAAAAAAAATCTTACAGTGAATCGCGAAGCGAAAGGCGTCGCGACGCGTTCTAATGGCGTAAAAATATTGTGACAAGATAATGTGATTTTCGTAATTTGTATTCAAAATTAGAAATTTTCTCCCATACAAATAAAACAAAAGCAATCGGCGTTAAACTATCTAAGAAGAAGTAAAACCAGAGCATATTATAATAGCACCAATAAATGTAAGACAAACGAACCATACGCGACAAAAAAGTTGGAAACAATCCGCGATACAATTTCCCAGTACGAGTACGTGAACAGATAAGTTTGTTGAGATTGTTCGAAATATACGTAAATCTCTTTTATTCCTTTGTAAGTCATCCGATGACCGGATAAGCGTATATGATTTTATGCAGATGTTAGTTTTGTTTTACTGATTCACCTTTTTCAGTTTCCTTACGGCCAGGTCACGACCTAACCACTTTAGCGGAAACTCAGCGCGGCGACGACGACGAGCGGCAAAAGCAAATGTATAAAAACGAATGAAGCAAGCCGCTAATCGCACTCGGTGGCGCGGCATCCTGGCCCGTCTATACAAATTCCGCGATTCGCATCGCCGAAAGCCGTGGCCCGGCCCTTAGCCACTTTCCATTACAAGTTTTCTATATCGATGCGTCTGTTTCTTTTATTGTGAAATTTCACAGGAAAGGATATTTTCTATTCTGTAACAGTCGTAAACACAATATATAAACGACAGACGATTGATATATATATTCTGTAACCAACAATTTAGTTAAAACAGTGTTTCATCCAAGCCTACAGTGTATGCGGAAGCTGGTACGCTATTATTTGCAACCGCGCCGCTCGGCAGCCGCATTAGTACACCGCAATCGTTCTCGTCGAAAGGGCAATTTCCTCGGGTTCAAGCTAGCTATGGAGTTTCCTAGTCGTGGTCGTGGCGGAAAACATAAAATAATAAATCGCTGTAATGATACGGATCCTGACGGATTTATTGTTCGGGATAGAATACAGATAACCACGAAATTCGTCAATTTCGTAGCATTCTGCTCAGGTAGACGTATCCTTAGCTGTTCAAGTACACAATACTAAAATAAAATTTCTTACGCTATTCTGACGTCAAGTACATCTTACAGATACAAACCATTTCACAAATAGACGACCGCTTAGCCTTTTGGGTAGCGACCCTGCCTACGAAGCCGGAGGTCCTGGGTTCGAATCCCAGGTCGGGTCAGTATTTATATGATGAATATTAATACTGGTACCGGGTCTTGGTTGTTATATATATGTGGTGTCTTCGCTTGGTACCCAAAACACAAGCCAATGCTTAGTTTGGGGCCAGGACGTTGTTGTGATGTATACGTATGTTATGTTAAATATATTAAATGAAAATAATATTTATTAAACATACCAATTAAACGAAATAAGCTAGTTAAAATAATTCATACGCCTAAACACAAACAAAAAATATATATAATAATGGGATCAGTTAGAATCGATGTGAAAAGACTTATACTTTCGTTGGCGTTATAGCAAAGTCATCGTTATACGTTAGATTTTTTTGGGCGTTTTCTAATAGACTATAAGAAGAGAAAAACATGCAAATTGAATAACATCTTCGTGTTCTTCATTACATTTTAACACAAGTGTACGCATGCGAATTTTGTATATAACTTAGAGTTTGACTGGGAAAGGTTAATAAAATAATAGGTTTTTATTTATTTTATCTTCTGTGTCAGATTAAGACCTATCAGCTTATGTAGTCGATTTGGGCACATTAAAAATAATTAAGAATGTCAAAGAAATTGTAAAACCCTATAACGGATATGTCATGATGGACAAAAGCAAATATAAATAAATAGCCACCTTTATGTAGACCAGTAGCAAGAGGTTTTCAATGACGTGAATTTATAATTATTAAATATATTTCAATAAGAATACATCGTGCATAGTTTAATTTAATTATAAGCTCATGATTTGAAAGAAATATAGGTGATCTTACCTTCAGAAATTTGTAGCTAGCAACTGAATCAGTATTAAACATAGATACATAGAACAGCGTTAGATTTGGTCTTAGTCATTCTGGTCAGCGGTCATCCTGGTTTTATGTTCGATTTTAGTGGGTTTAATCATCATGGTGCATCACAAGCAAGACATGTTTAGATATCTTACTTATTTAAGACATATGAACTTTTTTCTGAAAGGTCATTGAACTTCAAGAAAAACTTTTTGTGTGTATATCCCGAAAAAATTGAATTTTTCTATTGAAAAAAAATTAACATTGAATGTCGATTTCAAATGTATTAGATAGTAAAAACTGCAAGTTTTTTACTGCACAGAAAAGCGTAAAAAATATTATTTTGTAAATTAAAAAAAAAAAAAATTGCGATGTATTGGTCGTATTTTATTTTGCTTTTAAAATGAACTTAGTACTGTACCATCGAATCATTAAAATATTAAATAGCTTGCGAGATCTCGGAGATATTGCGTTTACAAGTTTTTCATATGTTTCTATGGAAATACAAATGGTTGTCACAAAATGTATACATTTTAGTTGATTAAGAGCAGTAATTAACCATACTTCTGTTTGATAACATTATTTTTCTCTAAAAACATCATTTTTTGACGACGTACAAAATGTCAAATCTGCCTGTATAAAACAGGTGCTATAGTGTTCAGAATTCTAATTTCAGAACCGTAAAGTCAGCCGGAGACGAGTATACTGAACGCAGACCTATTGTGTATACAACACGATCGGTCTGCGATTAATATTTTCAGAAGTAAAAAGTTTTTAAATATCGAAACGTGGTCACGTGGACGTTATTAGCGTTAAACATCTATGTCACGATATTTTTTTTTTTGAGTATACTTTACTAACATAGTGACGAGGTCAATTCAACGAGTAAAAAACTCAAAATATTGTTGATTATGCATATAATGAAAATTTGCTAAAATTCAATTCTATGCAAACATGACAAGATGTGAGATATGCAAAGGCTGAAATTGAGCGAAACACAGACTGGGTTGGTTTGTGCTTTAATAATTCATAAGGACGGTTAAGTTGATAAGATTGTATTGTACACGAGGGCATAGATGTTGAAATGTATACAAATTAGTATATCTTTCTTCATCATTTCTCATCTAAAGAGATGGAGCGTTGAATAATTCCATTCAATTACATCAGCTCTTTTTATACCCCACTGCAGGGCTTAGGCCTCCCTCAAGATGAGGGCTTGGAGCTTTAATCCACCATGCTGTTGCGATGCGGGTTGGCGGATTGTAACGACCGCCATCTATTGACAGTATCCGGGACCGACTGCTAAACGTGCTCTCCGAGGCACGGAGTCAGTAATAGTTAATGTACATAAGTTAGAAAAAATTCATTGGTACACGCTCGAATTCGAACCATGGCCACATGGCCTTATAGATTTGAAACAGGTTCGCTGCGTTCGAGCTATCACGCGTGGAATAATAAAACTAATACATACAAAATACGAATATGATCACGATTATAACAAATAAGTATAACGACTAGATATAAGTTTGTATAAATCCAAACTGAACTTGGTTTCTTATTGTGCATCGTGCTGAGTACCTATGAAATGAAATGGCCGGTCGTTGCCGATCGTGATCCGCGAACACTAAACTAATCAAATATATTGATAGAAATGGACGCAATGGAAGAAATTAATTGAAGAGAGCTTTCTGTTTTTATTTTCAAAGTTATAGATATTATGGATAGCTTTATGAAAGCCGGACAAACCACATTTCATGTACCTATATAAACATTTAAAGCTAATAGGTACAAATTTTCTTGAACTCCATAAAACTATAATAATAATAATAACGTGTACAATCACAACAACGTTTGAGCCCCAAACTAAGCATTAGTTAGTGTTTTGGGTACCAAGCGAAGACACCACATACATACATATAACAACCTAGACCAATATTCATCATATAAATATTGACCCGACCTGGGATTCGAACTCGGGACTTCCAGCTTCGTAGGCAGGGTCGCTACCCACTACGCTAAGCGGTCGTCTGAAACTAACGCTTCCTTTAGGTTGTAATCGTTATCTGTGCATTGGAATATCATTTGAGTATATCGATTGTAAAATGGTAAAGGACAACTTAACGAGACTTGGATTTCCTTGGTTTCGTAGACTTGCATGGATAGGATGCTTGTCAAACAAGTGTGAAACAAAAACTCAAAACCTATATGATTCACAGATTACAATTTGAGGTAGTTAAATTGAAAACGAATTACTGAAGGACAAAATTTGCAATGCTCCTTGCAAGGATAATGCTGTACAATACGAATAAATAATACAAGTAATGCTTAGCAGATTGGCTAAGAAAAAAAAAACTTTCTAACAAAACGTGAGCGAAGAGAAATATATGGCCCATTACTAAGTGTTCTATAGGAGAAACTCTCCGCAGTACAATGCGTTCGGCTAAGCGATTCCATCGTTAAAACAAAAACTAAGCTCTCTAGTATAAATAAAATTTTATTTCAGCAAAATGTTGATTCGAATGCGATTCTCTTCGCGGCACCTTCTAGTTTAATTAGAAACACAAATATAAAATCGGAGAAAACAAAAGCTAAACACTAATTTGAATTAATTTTCAGGAAATATCGGTACCTACCTCATATTTCTGTTATATGATTGGCATTTCGAATTTTCACTAATTTCGAAACAAACGACAAATTGCTAGTCTCACGATATCAACGATTCTCCAGTCCGCCAATCATCTTCATCTTTAATTTTCCTATTTAATTTCAACTGACAGCAATGATAAGGAAATTTATGACAATCTTGGCATTAATTACTTATATACATTCGTAACTAACCTCACGCCTGTTTCGCATAGGAACGTGCAGAGACAAAATGTCACTAACGTACCTCTTTTATTTTACCGACTTCAATGGTTTTATGCAGACTAGTCAACTAAGTGAAATTTTCACTTAAATGAATAAAATATCGGTCGCGCAATTCATCTCGAATAGGGGTTTGGTGAAAGGTAATTCAACGATCATAAGTGATCATCGCAATAAACTAACGTATTATTTAACCCACTAACTTTTCATCGATCATTATCAATCAATTGTCTCTGTCAATTAAATGGCTAGTGATGTTCAATCTGACCCAATTGGGTTAATGTGTAGGTAATGGGTTAATGAAAGTGTCTTAGTTGGTCAAACTAACGTTATGCTAGACTCGTATGGAACCAAAATGTTTGAACACGGCAATAACAATCATGTAAGAAAGACAAGCAAACTTTTATTTGAATGTAAAAAGCCCTATGTTCCCGATGTGGTCGACGTATGTTTCTGTAGAACGCTCCTTATCGACCCTTACATTACACACGTCTGATCTATTTTATAGACCTTTCGTCAGTCTGCTTTCATTCGTGATCGAACGATTGATCTACTATTTAGAGACCTTAACTGTAGAACAAAAGGTCGCGCGTTCGATTTCCGCCAGGGCAAATATTTGTATGCATAAACATATCTATACGTTCCGTGTAGTAGGTATAATATATATATTTGTTTAGTACCCATAATACAAGCTCTGCCTAATTTGTGACTATAGATGGTTGTGTGTGAGATATTCCAGGTATTATTATTATTCATTATTTTTAAATTATCACCTCAAGATACCTTTTTCACTATAGTTACTACATATTCAAAACCATACCGTTGTCCAACATTCCTATTTTTCATATATCTTTTAAAGATACTCCACATCCATTAAATTAAGATCGCATCTCCACTGGGTAAATTCCACTTTCATGCTTTTCTGACTTACCCAACTTTCCATACTCAACAATTTATTTCGCCGCTAAAAATGTGATACGATTTTACACAACAGTTTCTTCTTCACGAGTACAGGGCATCGATACCGTTAGATGTACCCGCAACGATACGGAAGAACGGACGAACAGGGAAGACAATGGCGCAACGGCGTCGAAAGAAAAAGAGTCTAATTGACTGGAGATCGAGTCGGGCGGTCGATGCCGACGCCGATTACCGCAAGCCTGTTAGAACGGTACCGCTTTTGTAAACGTTTCCCGGACCTATCCACGGTAACACAAGAGATCCGAAACAAAAAGTTTGACTCAGTGCACAACAGTCGTCCGGGCCGCGACTAGGGTAACATCCTTTGTATGGCCGCACTAACAGGCGGGCGGTTATCTTTCCCTGCTCGATACTAAAGGGCAAATAATATGGAATTCATTATTAAGTTACACTCGAGTGGCGACTCCATAGTGTTTAAGTTTTCAGTAAAAAATATGAAGTTATAACAAATTACTATCAACACAATTGGTAATGTATGCATGTTAATTTTTAGGGTTCCGTACATAAAACGAAAAATTTCACCCTTAAGAGAGAGATATTACGCGTTCATCTGACCCTGTCATAGCTGTTTGCCCATAGGTCGTAGGACGCAGGACTTTAAAATATGGAATTGTTTTTAACGGTTCATACATAAAGAAAATTTTATCTTTGAAATTTTTGAGAGGGCAAGTTGCGCGCTAACGTATAAAAAAATATAAAAACCGACTTCAAAAACATAAACTAAAAAGTTAAAAATAAAATTTTCACTGTAAAGAAAGGAGCATTAACAGGCGGCATATAGTTAATGAAGTCGGTGCCTACTCACTCAGACACTTTAAATTGTGTTCTATTTTTGTTATAGTTATAAATATATCATTGTTGTAATTGTTATTATCTAGTAAGTACCATTTAAAATGTCTGAGTTGGCACCGACTTCATTAACTATATGCCGCCTGTTAATGCTCCTTTCTTTACAGTGAAAATTTTATTTTTAACTTTTTAGTTTATGTTTTTGAAGTCGGTTTTTTTTTTTTTTTTAATTATTTTATTTTTCAATTTTTAGTTGAACGCATCTGTAGCTTATTTGTATTTAGTATAAATGGGGCTACTAAACGCGCTACTCTAATGAGACAGAACCGTGATTACGCAACGTAAATTCAGTGTCAAATTGACGCATCAGCATGCCTAGTAGGCAGTGGTATTCCTATGTAAAACTTCAATCTTAATTATTATTTTTGTGCGAACTGAACATTTTGGCATATTCAACCGTATGAAGGAAGCCCAACAAAAAGTAACTGCTGTAAATCGTTGAGGAATTCCCTGGACTGTTTATGGTCTTCATCATCAGACCTGTAATGGCACTTATAACCCATATGAGTGCAAAGTTATCTTCAATAGAAATGAATTAAGTCCAAACACCAGGTAATTGCTGTAAATCTTTAAGGAGTTCCCTCTAATGTGTATGGTCTCCATCATCAGATCTGTGATGGTACTTATAACCCATATGGGTGCAAAGTTCTCATTAATAGAAATGAATTAAGTCCAAACACCAGGTAATTGCTGTAAATCGTTGAGGAGTTCCCTCGATTGTGTATGGTCTCCATCATCAGACCTGTAATGGCACTTATAATCCATATGGGTGCAAAGATCTCATCAATAGAAATGAATCAAGTCCAAACACCAGGTAATTGCTGTAAGTCGTTGAGGAGTTCCCTCGACTGTCTTTCAGCTCCATCATCAGATCGACTCCCGACCTTCATTAAATAGTACTAGTAGTAGTACTTTATCAAAATACTTAAAATACGATACTTTAAAATACGATTTTCGAAGGTTGCCCTCGATTTCTCTGGGATGCCATCATCAGATCCTGGTTTCCTTATCATGGTACCATTTCGGAGATATCTCCCTTTCACAAAAAAAAATCATCCAATTCGGTTCATGAACAACGAAGTTATCCCTGAACACACATAAAAAAAAAAAAAAACATATATACGGTCGAATTGAGTAACCTCCTTCTTTTTTGAAGTCGCTTAAAAATGAAATGAAGACGGTTACTACAACAATATAAAAAAGCGATAGCGACGTTATAATTGTATTTTGACGACAGCAACAGTTGAAATGAAAAAAAGGAAAAAAAAATGAAAAAATGAATGTTACATTTATTTTTAAAACAGTGATCTATCAGATCCAACATGGTGCCCGACTGAGTGAGTGCGTGTGATTACCAGTCAAGTGCGAGTCAATTCGCACTTGACTGGTAATTTTGAAGAGTATTGGATAAGAGAATTTCTTAAAAACTATATTTTACAATAAACGTTACCAAACTATCGAATAAAACATCTCTTGGCCATAATTTACAATTTGAAGCAAATAAATTCGATCGAAGTCCATGTCGGGAGTAACACATTGTGTAGAGCTCGGAAATAATATACTGAATATTGAATATCGGTATAAAGCAGCGCGCTCGAAAGTTTACAAGCGCATAGTATAGTATCCATGTGAAAGTTACAAAGGCAAATGGCTCCGCTTAAGGGCCACTACAATGTCGCCAGCCAATTACGTGTCGGCGGGGCATTCATTATACCGAAGATGTTACTGAATAAAATGTAGAGGCCCGGCTTAACTCCCTAGGATAAGCGTAACCTACGATGCCGTCTTATCAGACTATCTGCACTTGGGTGAGACGCACGTGCCTTCGCGATGTTGCTTCGATATCGCTTAGAATATTTCGTGTTCTCTACTATACGATATAACGCGAGGCAAAATTTATAATAGACCATGGCGCTTGTTCAGATCTGAATCTATGCGTTGTCGTTTGCTTTCAATTGTTCTGGTTCTGTTTTCGTTTGAACGTAATATATCCGACTAAACTAGTTATAAGTCCAATACGCGATTGTAACTGAATTTCTAAGAACAGTATGTATGACAAGTAATCCAAAAATCGGTCCAATAGTACCTACATAGCTAAACTGTTACATAAAATTGATGTAAAACATTGTAATTTTTTATACTTACTTTAATATAATTTTCTTTTAACACATTTTTTTAGTGTGGTGAAATTACATTCTGCGATTTTTCGCTTATTTTTATTATTACTTTGTGGAAAACGCGTTTCTTTTACAGCAACGTTTGTAACAACAACAATGTGCACCGAAGTGTTATGGGGTCTTCCATTAATCACGTGAAGCTCGAAAGTGGGGAAAGGGAGTTGGACAAAAACCACGGAACATCACAATAAGGGTAGGGGTGTAGTGAGATATCTGAAATTCATGCTAGCCGTGCTCAAGTTGAAACTAATAGCGTCACAGTAAGGGAAAAACAGCTCAAGTGCGTATCGGACAATGCAGAATGGAAGTTCCGTGGTCGGAACGAACGTTCGTAGTCAAAATTCAAATAAAAAATTCAAAAGCAAATATCTCTGAAACTGCTCAGTATATTTTAATCAAAACAATTTTCTTCTAAAGTTTTGCTTAAGGTGAAGTAACTTATAATTTTTTTCAGAATATTCCACCCCATAGTCGAAAAGTAAAAAAAGGAGGCATCTCTTAACAACTATTGCCTGAAATAAAAAAGTTATTCTGAAACCCCTATATCATTTTTAGAGACTTATCTATTACGCTTACGCTTATTAGGCTATTAGGTTTACGCGTTAATGGCGGCCAACCCGAAAAAGATTACACCTACTTTCCTAATTTCATCTATATAGCGCCAATAGCCTGCGATTAAAAAGCTGTGACAGATGGACAAACAGATCGATGGGCTGGACGCAATGATAATGGTTCTGTTATTTGCCATTTAGTAACGTTACCCTAAAAATGCATATCAACGGGACTAGAGCGGGAAATGCACCTGCGCAAAATCGCATCCGCGTCAACTTCGAGGAGAACAAGATGTTTGGCACGTGTAATGCGTATTTAAATCTTGAAATAAGTCATCTCTATGAACATCCGTGGTTACACGGATGTTCATAGAGATACTGCGTTATGACAACAAATATGTAAACAAGAAAAATATACACACAGATCAAAATATACACTAGTTGACGTTTTGAAATATTCGCTAAGAAGTAGAGCTTTGTGTGACTCACATGTAAAATTTGTACTTAATAAAAACAAAGGAAATAAAGTTTCTGAAATTACATTCCATGAGACGCTCCATCTAAATTATTATTATATCTAAGAGTATAACATAGGTAATCTAAGAGTATAACATAGGTAATTAATATCCTATATAATAAAGATTATAGACCTAGTATTAAGGTACTTACTTCGTAACTCTAGCGCTTAATATGACCGGTTTATGTCTAAGGAATAATAGATGCGTAGATTTAATAGCAGGTAATACAGATTTATCTCGTTAGTGGGCTGAATATCGGTTGCATAAGTGATGTTAAAGGGTTCGCGGGGCGTGGCGGTCTTTCAGTGCGATTCGCGTGGGCTGCAAAATTGTCGGCCTAGAATGGAACATTGGTTATCTTTCTCCTTTCACATGCTATTTATGTCTTAGGATTTACTTCGGCGATAACATATCGGTGATAACCATAAGGATATCAAAATGAAAAGAGAATTGTAAAGTTGTATGCCCAGTACGCCTTGCTTGGGCCCACTACACGGTGCGTTCTTTTTGCCGGTGAAAACTAATATGAAGTGTTTTGTTTTACCGTACTTATCACTTAAATTATATACAAAAACGGTTTGATAGCTTTCTTTTTTAAAACCAGTTGGTCTATGTTTTGGTGAGATTGAACAAAACGGCACTTTTACTCTCTTCACATTTGGATAACTCTATGGGAATGACAGAAGCATTTAATAGAATATTGATATTAAATCAGTCACCATGAAGATTAGGATTAAAATAACAAAGCACCCTAAAGTTACAAACATCACTAAAGCTACTGAATCAGCTATGGCTGTGGACAATGAAAACGGTAATGCTGTGTACATATACGGTTAGCTCCCACGACCTTGTAACAAGCTACGAGCCCCATAGACACATATAGACAAAACTAGCGACCGCCCACGGCTTCGCACGCATGCATTACACTTGTGTATTATCATTTATTGAGGGTATTTTAAAATTTTACTAAAATTGTTCCCCAATAAGGGTTAAGTTTCCAAAATCATGAAACACAGCATTTTAATTTTCAACTTAAAAGCCAAATACCAATTTCCACGCCCTAACTTCCAAATTGACGAAAAACCCATTCAAACGTTTATCTCATATATTGCTGCTTTAAGGATAAAATTTCCGCAAATCTTGAAACACAAGATATTTGGTTTCCGCCCCAAAGCCCAAATACCAATTTTTATGCATTTAACTTCAAAAGTGACGTATTTTATACAAACTTAGCTCCCCTATTTTATCTCCTCGGGGTTATAATTTCAAAAAATCCTTTCTTAGTGTATGTTTACCTCACAAAACAAACCTGATGTCCGAATTTCCTGTGATTCGCTTCAGCGGTCTCGACTCGGCGCTGATTTATGAGTGAGTGGTATTTCGTTTAATTTAATGAAGAGTTTAGCGATTTACATATTTTGGCATAAAAAACAAAAGAGACCGATGGAAACGTCTGGTGTTATTTTCGTGCCGAACGCGTCTAGTTTACAGGCATGAATTTAATTTTCACCAATCAAATCGGTTTTGAATTTCATGATTAATATAATTTGTACTCAAAATAATGGATGTGTCACCTTAAATGGAGTCATCAAACAACACCAAAGCTATTCCTTAATAACTGGAAAATATTATTAATTATCAAAGTTCATACTTTTAGATATCTCTCTTTAGGTAGATATTTAATACGGATTTGCTTTTAAAGCTGCAAGCCCAAATCATTGGAGAACAATAATAATCAGTATTTTACTGTCCCATTGAAAAAATTACTTAAGAATTTACTATTAATTGAAAGTGCAATTTTTCTCGACCAAATCAAACCAAGTTATAAAACGGTTTGGTATCAAATAGCAAAATTAAAGTTTATACCATTCGCTTAAATACGATTATAATAAACTACTAGCGTTTGTGTATGAAAATTTGGCACCGGTTTTCACGATTCGAATTGTTCAGTTTTTACCCTGCATAAATAGTTATTATGCACATTACTTAGTTTTTTAACCAAGTACAGCTTCCAAAGGAGTGTTTCGCGAATATTTGGATTTATACACGGTTTTTTGTTACATCATGTTCGATATAAAAGGGGTGTGCAGGAAGTGGTTGGTGGATGCTAGTAAACATAATAAAATAATTTTTAAGAAATAAAATAATAATCGTTAAAAAATAAGCGCTTTAATAAAGAGTTTTGATCTCTCATGAATGGTACTTAATTATTTATTAATGATACTAATTAATTAATAATAATAAATTAATTAATTAATAAATTAAAAATATACTTTATTATGCTTATGGGCATCCACCAACCATTTCATGCCCACCCCCGTGTAAACTGAGTGAGAGATCTTTCCCTCGTCTGTTAATAAAAATTTGTACTTAAATCATAGATATGTAATATACATGGCTTTAATATACCTACTACTTTTAACGTTAAAATGAAAAATTTGTTATTAAAAGAATTTAAATATACTAAAAACTCTACTTTGGAAAAAAAATTAAATTATCAAGTAAAATCTGTAAATAGTACAAAAAATACGAAAAAGGGAAAAAAGTTAAAACTAGATTTCAACACGTTACAGTTGTTAGTTAGTTAGTTCGGGTCATCTACTCCCCTAAGGAGGGAGCAGGTGCAGGTATAGGGGTCCTTGAGTTTCCCCTGATCCCGGACATCTTACTTTTTCGTTTGAAAAACCTAGTCCGAAATCGGAACTCCCACATAATATTAGAACCTTCAAATCAAGTGAAGGCGCATCCTGTTGGAGTCACCGTCTCCGGTTTACATTTTGTAGAAGAAAAGTATTTGTAAAATCTTTAATTATTAGTTACGTACTACTGGTCTTTTACTTCTCCTACTATCTTTATTACTGCTCTGCTCCTAAAAATAGCAACATGATGATCGATTTCGTATATTGGAACGTGATAAGTTCAGTGCTTCTTAGGTTATGAATATAAAAAAACCGGCCAAGCGCAAGTCGGACTCGTGCACGAAGGGTTTCGTGCCACCGTACGTTATAAAAAAATTCTCGGTTGTTGTATTGGAGCCTCCGTCAAATATTTGTTTAATTTTAATTTAATTATATATTTTTAAAGTGTATATATAACTAAATATTCTGTGAATATTTCAAGCGTGTACCTGTTGCCATTATCAATATCGAGCAAAAACGAGCAAAAAATTTACGTTTGTTCTATGGGAGCCCCCGTAAATATTTATTAAACGACTTCAAAAAAGGAGGAATTTCTCAATTCGACAGTATATAATTTTTTTTATTCTGTTTTTTAATTTTTGTTGTTATAGCGGCAACAGAAACACATTATCAGTGAAAATTTCAACTGTCTATCACGGTTTATGAGATACAGCCTGCATGGTGACAGACGGACAGACGGACAGCGGAGTCCTAGTAATAGAGTCCCGTTTTTTTATCCTTTAGGTACAGAACTCTAAAAAACCTTCGAAAAAATGTAAAATGTATAATTTGCGTTCAGGTACCACTAGTTTATCGAACATAAAAAAGTTCTTAAAATTATCTCCCATACACTGACACTGCACCGTTTCAGTTTTAGAATGTTATATAGTTAGATAGCGCGATTGGTTAGTGAAAACATCTCTTGAACATTGTCTTCCAAGTGAATCGTATTTCGCGAGGTGTCGACGCGCGACAAGGCACGAACTCGATACTTTTGCTACGGGGCCCGACAGATTTATGTGTTCAGATTTTATCTACGATTTTGCTCCATTAAATCACATTCCGATTTATAATTATCGATAAAATTAATACACATGTTGGGGATTACGGTGCGATTATTATGTGTGGGTTTTCTATATCTGTACTATTAACTTTCTAATTTTATAAATTTTATAGAGACATAGCGTCGATGTCAGAGAATACTAGATTGGTGTACTTGTTTTGCATACATATAAACCAGCGTCGCCATTTTGAGGAACTTAAAAGAGGTGACAGTTGAGATAAGGTACAACATTTTAAATACTTTTTCGAATAAAATTATTACCATAAAGGGAAAAGGTAGTTCAGGTAAATTATTGACTTTGCAATCCATATTTGGTGCACTACTTCATAGACAAATTAAATTATGGACGGTTACCGTATGAAGTATAAGCAAAAGCTTATTATAAAGTATCAGACTACTTAGATGATAAAAATCCATGGGTGTAAGCCGCTCGCCTATCAGCTTGTTTCAATAATATTATTCTTTAAGCACTTATTGTTAAATTTTTTTATAATTATGTTAAAAAGAGCGCCCTTCAGTTTCTTGTGTATTCTTCTGAGAAGAACCAGCATATTTGAATGCGCCTTTGTGGTGACGTTCTTTCACAAAGTAATAAAATTCACTCTTATGACGTATTTCAAGATTATGTTACATAACTACGAAATAAAGATATTTTGATTTGATTTGATTTGAAGTTCGTAATACGGATCTATGTGCGTCATTATTTCGATGGATAATATTAAAGGTGAGCAACTTAATTTTCATCTCAATTCATTACCAATTAATCGGTCAATTCAAGGATCAGATATGGTTTATAATGAGATGATTATTTTGTAAGTGTTTCAAAGGTCAAAAAGACTTTTAATGAGCTCGTCCGAGACAGAGATTTCTCATACAAGAGGTTAGTGAAGAGGCCATGTAACGTTTTAAGGGATAAGGCGAAGGGTCAGTCTGTGGTTTTATAGCTTTATGTTGAGTTGAAAGATGAAAGGGGTCCCATTTTGGTGTTAACGTAACATTCCGTTAAACGTGGTAATACGATTAAATAAATGATTTAATTATTTATATCATTTTAAACTTCCATTCAAAAAGTTAAAGTATTTAATGTATATTTCACTTGAGTGGGTGTCGTCGAGATTCGTGCGGAAAGTGTTGGTTACCTTGAAAACCTCTAATTTTAAAAAAAATTACTTTTAATAGGTCGATGCCTGTAATCACTAAACCTGGGGAAAATGTTCGTTCAATGTATTGTGTTTACACTTTCACAATCATACGTTATTGTATGAATAAACTCTATATATATTCGTACCTTTTATAATGGGTTCGGGAATAAACAATTTAGAAAACTCTTTTAACCGTAAAAATAGTTGAGGTGTATATTTTTGAATTATTTTTTTATTCAATTTTTAGTATTAATTTCGTCCACCATATCTTTTACCGTTTTACTTCCAAACTATTTTGGAGACAAAGGACAAATACAGAAGTGTTCAGTTTTAAGTTCTGTTATGATACATAACATACAGATTATACTCCATATAGAGAAAAAAGAGGATATGAATTTATATCGCCAATTAAATCGGTTTTGGATACCATAATTAATATACTTGGTAATAAAATAGGTAACGGCTGTGTCAACAAAATGAAGTCAAGACGACCGCTTAGCCTAGTGAGTAGCGACCCTGCCTACGAAGCTGGAGGTCTCGGGTTCGAATCCCAGGTTGGGTCAGTATTTATATAATGAATATTGATACTGGTACTGGGTCTTGGTTGTTATATGTATGTGGTTTTTTCGCTTGGTACCCAAAACACAAGCTAAGGCTTAGTTTGGGGCCTAGACGTTGTTGTCATGTGTACGTAATTAATGTGTACGTAATAATAAAAAATACTAAAGCGATTCTTTATACTATATTCATGTTCAATAAATAGAAAATATCAATTATCAAATAAAAACTCAGTAAGTAAATAAATTAAATACAAATTATAAATAATAGGATTGGCCTCAGAAGTGCTCGAAAATTCGAAAACTATTATTAAAAATTAGTATTTTCTAAACTGTCCCATTGCGAAAATTTCTAATTTTTTTTTTTTATAGAATATGGACAATTGTTTTTCTGGCACTTCGTGGGGCGTTTCCAGAGCATGTTCGCGTTTCTCGCTTGGCTCGGATATTATATTAAAGGTGCTATCACAGCTACGTGCTCGTCGAATGAAGTTAAATTATAAATATTTAAACTGAAGTAGACTTGCATAAGCTTTTTTAAATCATTGAGGTTACAGATACCGTTTTTTGATGTGAAAACGTATATTCGCTCGTTATTACAGTACAATGACGGCCTGTCGAACTTTCCTGTGTGAAAAAATATTGTAAGGTTTGAATCGCTCATACCTAAGAAACTAATAACACATAAATAATGGTTGAGGTCACAACGGACAGATTATGTTAGTATGTGTCGGTCACGCAATATTTGTTTTGCCTGTAACATCGCTGTATCAGTTGGCGCATGCGTGTGATTGTTACAAATTAGCTTCGTGTAAAGTTTTAAATTAAGAAATGCGTTTAGCAAGGACATGATGCGGGGTCATTGTGAAAAGCTCGCAGAGCACTACTAAGGCCAAAATAAGAGAAGAAAAACATTCGCTGGTAAAATAATTAAAGTGGGCGTCTCATAGCCTAAAAGTCCAGTCCAAGTTAATTTATATATAATAATCGCGCGCATGCGCCTAAACTGATATAGTGATGTCACAGGAAAAACAAATTGTGAACACAACCATTTTTTACGTATTATTAGCATCGTTGGTCTCAAATTTTACTAGCGATCGAAGTCTTACAACATTTTGTTACAAAAGAAAGTTCAACCGCCTATCACGGTCCTACGCCGAGGGAATACCTAAGCGTTTTCAAGTCAAAACATACATACGTTTGTCACCATGTAATTATTGATAAATATTACTTGTCTGTTGTCAAACGGCTTTATTAAAACCCGCAGAAGCACGAACGCCGCGTCTCGTCGCGTCGTGAGTGTCGATAACAATCCGCTTGTTTCCCACCACACCAATGCCTATTCACATTTTATATTGTCTTTGAGAGAAAAAGCTATTTATTCTAGGAAACTATCTGTGTTATTTCATTTCTGTGGATATGATTTTTTAAACGTGTAGAACATAAAACGATTTAGAAGAGAACAATTGTTGTGTTCTTTTAAGTCTGTTTCAAGCAGTGAACAAATCAAGGGCCGATTTCAGCCTTGAAAATATAGATTCGTCATCATCATCATTAGCCCATTTTACCCCACTGCAGGGGCTTAGGCCTCCTCCAGGGTGAGGAGGTAGTTTGGAGCTTAAATCCACCACGCTATTCCACTGCGGGTTGGGGATTTTAACGATCGCCATCTATTGATAGCGTCCGGGACCGACTGCTTAACGTGCTCTCCGAGGCACGGAGTCAGTGATAGTCAATGTACTTAAGTCAGTAAAACTCATTGGTACACGCCCGGATTCGAACCATGGCCCTATGGCCTTATAAATTTGAGACAGGTTCGTTGCGCTCTGGGCTATCACGACACGATAATATAGATTAGTATCTGCTAAATATAATTTTGCTAAAATAATTCGTTATGTGAAAACATCGATGCCTACGCGATTACTTTATAGTGAAATTACTATCTAATGATTTACTACGATATTAAAGGTAAGTACATGTAAGAGGGCCGCCGCCGTGGCGTCTTCAAACGTACCTCATTAAAATACCGCACTCACTACCGCAATAAATTAATTGTCAATAAGTCAAGCGCGAGAGCGTTAGAATCGGTAGATAGCAGTCGGCGCATAGCGGAGAATTTATCCTAGGGTTGAATATCCGTTGCCGTGTTGGCAGCACTACTTTGATTAATGCCGTACGATAAGCGAAATGTTACTGATATCGGAATTGATGTATCTGAATAACTTTATGCGTACATACTAGATACAAAGTAAAGGTTGATTCTACAGATATATGAATTTTCCACTCGTGCTTTCAATCCGCGTACTTGGTAATCTTAGTAAATTATAAAATTTAAAACTCGTATCAAAACGAAGTCAGCTCCGAAAAATATCATCCCGTTCACAGCATCTCACTCCCGGTCTGTACAAGTAGGTGCAAGTACTGCGGCTTTCCAAATAATTTATGAAATTGCTTCTGTCAACCAGTCAATGCGACCAGTAGGTCTTTTTCCCCTACGATTAACAACTTCTGAATACATTAGTCAAAAGTTTTCATAACAAACTTAACAATAGAAACAAAATATTACAATTATAACAATAACGTCTTGACATCAATGAATTATATTGCACTGCCGTCAAACCAAAAGTTTTTTTATGAGTAATTATGAGTACAAAAGCAACTACACTCACAAACATTTACGGGGGCATACCCAGACATGTAGACCCAGACAAACCTTGGAAGTCAGATTTCAAATATATAGGATACGGGAATGAAAACCTTTCGAAGCGTAGACAAATTACTTGCCCACTGTAGTTCTTACGTAACTTATTTCGAACACTATATATATGGCTTTTGCAGAAAGTCCATATAACTATTTTTTTCCGATTCCCACTCCCATAATCGTACCACTATTACTACTTACCCATTAATCGAGTGGTTTGTATAAGTAATCTTATACACGATATTGATTGATTTTGAGTTATTATATACATAGTAAGAAAGAAAATAATTGAGAATATCGATTCTCAATTATTTTCTTTATTACTAAAACGGTAGGTTTAGATGTGCAATATCACTACATATTATAAAATAAAGTCCACCCTCTCTATCCCTTCAGCTATCTCCGCGTAAAACGCACTGTTTCGGACGTGAAAAAAACAAACACACTTTCGCATTATAACATTAGAACAGATTTTGAAATCAACTGAAACATTTTAAGCATAAAAATGTTATTTCTACACATATATATAAACGATTATTATTATTATGATTATTTGGAATTAAATACAGTTCCACTAAAGTACTAACGAAAATAAGAATCCACATACAATTGAGTCCGATTGAATAAAATCCTAAGGCCCCCTTAAAATACCAAACATAAATGAAAGTATTAACGATTCTGAGGGCTTGTAAATCCGAATTAGTTAGGTCCCAGTTTCACTTGTTAGAAGGCGACCAATGAAAGAGCGTAATAGTCATTAAAGCAATAGGCGATATAAAGAACCGAATCAAGTTGATTGGATTGCAAGACAGCGGCCTGGAAACGAAACAGCTTTTGCAAAGATTACTTGCGAATACTTTGTTAATAAACGCTTTCTTCTGTTACATCCCAACATTAAGATAATAGGAGTAGGCACCTACTGTTGTTGGTTTCTATTAACTAAGTAGGTTTGTTTAGAGATGTAATTTTAATACTGTATTAAATTAAGTTTTTTAAATTTAAAATAACATAAAAATTAACTAAATTAGTGCATTAACAAAGATGTAAAAAAAATAAATTATAATGCACCTTTTGAAATCTAACACCTTCAACCTTGTTGCCACCATATCTATTCGGGTTGTATTTCTAATTTTATTTTGACGAAGTGTGAATATTTCTAAGATTGTGATTTTTGGAAATAGACATCTAAATCAAAAAGATACTGCTGCTGACATCATTACAATCAAGTTGAAATATGAAATTGTTCATCACAATTTGAGACAAGTTCTTTGAGAAGTCCTTATATCTCTTCAAAATCCAACACATTTTGTGTACATTATTTATTTATTTACAACGTACATATTATAGTAGTTTCGATATTTGATATAGATATTCGCTTTTTTATATTTATGTAGTAATATTTGTCTATGTGCATTTTATCCTCTCTTTTTTATTTTTTCGTACCTTCATAATGTAAGAACGTAAGAACGAAGTTCCCCAGAACAGGTATTGTATTCCTCATAAAGGAACTCTCAAGAACTAGGGATGAGAAATAGTTTCTAGTTTACGTAACGAACACAAATTTTCATACGAAATTGCTTCTTATATTTTACTTTCTTAGCGTTAGAATTTTGGAAAATCCTTTCTTGGTGGACGTTTATGTCAAAAAACAAACCTAATGTCCAAATTCTGTGTTATTCGCTTCAACGGTTTCGACTCGGCGTTGATTATAAGTGGTATTTCGATAATATATATATATTTTTAATTATTTTATTTACAGAGTACATTTGTCATTTCAGATGGTGTTTTAATAAACCTAAATTTTACAAAACTAAATGTATTGACTGAGTCGGTGCTGGACGTTTAACCGGCTGGGCGGGTGCACATCCTTGTTTATTGAATGACTACTTCATTATGCGGTCACACAGAACACTGTTGCAAGTTGATCCAGTAATAACGGCTTATCTATACTAAAGTCGTTGAAATACAGCGACTGTCTCACCGAGCTTATAACATTATACTATAAAGTAATAGAGACAGCATGAAAAATTATACACATGGCACCATAATTCGAGTGGTGGATAGTGTTGGAATACAAAATAACGAATGTGCGTGATTCTAACTAAAGCTAGTAGCGGTAGTAAAATCTCTCGCTGGATATTGGCTTTCATATTTATGCAGTCTCTAGTTAATAGTATAACCAATCTATTTTGGATTGTAATGTTTCGAAGGTTTATATGATATGCAATCCCAACGAAATTAGCAATTTTAAGATTTTATTTATTTGTTTTGATTTTTGATTTAAAAAAAATTCAGTTTTAATTAAAATAGAATTGAAAAAGTTGCCTGCTCTCCGTTACCATAAAAACTTTGCCTGTGAACAGTATGCACTCGCTATAGAATATTTTACTCGCAAAGTAGTCGGGGAAGAGTAAAATCGTCTTGGATTATATATACAATGCAGATCGACGTACGACCAAAGACTGTTGAATCTTGTATCAGGTTTGATTGAATTGTATACCCTGAGATGTAAGAAATATGCGTTAATAATACCTATTAATCGAAATTAAAAATTAAAAAAAAAACAAATCATGTAGTTTACGCAGACAAAGCCGCATGAAATAACGAGTATACGAAAATAACAGTCGTGAACAATTTATAGGTATTCTGTGTACGATAATAATGTAACGTTTTAATTATCTTCCATTCCATCAGCCCTTTTTTATACTTTACTGCAGAGGCTTAGGCATCCCTTCGAGATGAGGGGCTTGGAGCTTAAATCCACCACGCTGCTCCAATGCGGGTTGGCGGATTGTACCTAACGACCGCCATCTATTGACAACAACCGGGACCGACTGCTTAACGTGCTGTTCGAGGCACGGGAGTAAGTGATAGTTAAAGTACGTAAGTTAGAAAAAACTCATTGATACACGCCCGGATTCGAACCACGGCCACAATGCCTTATAGACTTAAAACAGGTTCGCTGCGCTCGGGCTATCACGACACGAGCTAATTATCTCGCTACAGAAAAAAAAATTCTACACATAAAAAATCCACGTCTTCAACAGCGTTTCGCCAATTTTATATTTTCATTGGACGTTTGATAAATTGTATGTTATAAATAATTATTAAACGAAAGTGATTAAATTAACAAGTACAATATATAAAACTCTTAAAACGCCAGAGCGGTTTAATATATTAACATAAAAAAAGTTTACATTAGTCTAAGAAATTCGCGAAAGTATAATTAAGAACACGAGTATTTAAAATAATCTGTTTAAATCAAACAGTCGGAAGTAATTAAAGGCTGCGTTATACAGGCGATGGGTTGAGGCGACAACAATCCTAACTTGATCTGACTCTGGTCGCATCCAATGAACGCGTCGATTAAATACTAAGATACAATCCTTTAGATATGCGGTTTAGACAGGGAGGTGGGTTTAGTTTATTAATTTGTCATAGAAATAGGAAATCTTCCTTCGCATATTATATTTTTATCACTTCGGCAACTTATACTGTTTCTAACGTACCAAAAACGTTGAGTTCATATAATACCCTATATTTGCTGCGGTGATATGGTAAAACTGTCAAATCATAAAATTCAATCGAGGGGAATTCAACTAATTTTAGCTCTGGAACCCCGCAAAAACTAATTAGACATCATGTTTAGAGTTCCGTACCCAAAATATACCAATGGGAACCGTATTACTAAGCCTCCGCTGCCGCGCTGTCCGTCTGTTTGTTTGTCACAGGGCTGTATAGTCTAAACTGTAATAGGTAAATAGATAGACAGTTGAAATTTTCATAGTGTGTATTACTATGGTCGCTAAAATCAACAAAAATAAAATAAAGTTAAAAATCTACGGGGTCCTATAAATATAATGAATAATAATTATACTTGGGACATCCCCGACAGCGTCATCTAGTCCAAAAGTAAACAAGTATTATGCTTGTATTATGGAATACTAGACAACAGGTAAACGTACTTATTTTTTATAACAGAAAAAAATATTTAATAAGGGTGTAGGTTTTAACAGTTTTTTTAATTATGGGAGGTGCGTCAAAAAAATCTCGAATCGATTTGTATGATATACACAGACTCGGTGCGTCGCGTTTTTATTTCCGAACTTGGCTGACACAATGCCGTGTCTAGATTAGAGAGATGTTAAGTATGTCCTCACAGGTAGAGCTGTTAGCAAACACTAGTATATTATATAAAGTGTTCAAATTCGGAAAAGATATTTGCTAAACACATGTCCCAATTAAACACACTGAAAACAATTGAGATCAAGAATTGAATTGAAAACAAGAGAGAATTGCGTATAACCATTTCTATTAAAGTAGTCTGTTGTAGGTCGACGTGGTCTGTTTTGATATTACAACAGCTTTAAAATAATTGATAGCTATAATAAAAAGTAAGTTTCTTTTTGACCAGACATTATTACGAGTTTATATTTTTTGTTCCCCTGTTACTACGTGCGGAATATTTCTTTGTAAGTTGGTAACAATTGCGTCTTAATTATGAATCGTTAATATAATGAATGACGTACAATTCAAATCTCTCCTAGAAAAAAATGAATAAAAATGAATCATGATTGGTGAACTGTACACGTATTTCAATCGGCACGTGAAAATGAGAACCTCTCGGACATGAGAGAAATTCGAAAGTTCCTAAAGAGTTAAGCTCGTACTATATTGACACAAATCCCGCAAAAGCTTGTAAAGGAGCTTTTTAATGAATACTTTAAATATAAAAGAATCATTAAAGGGCGTCTCATACTTCGAAACGATTGAAAACCCAACCAACAGGCTAAATGCCAGCCTCATAGGTTAGACAGACCATACGTCATTGTCATTATTTGTTTTAAACATTATGGTAAATCACATATGAAATTTTATTTCAGAATCTGTAGTTGTTTTTTTTTCTGAATGATTTTTAAATGTGCGTCATACGCTAGTATTTAATAGTTCTCTGGTCATAATGAATTCGACTTCACATTGCTATGTCAAGATTTCAAGTGGCGTATTTCTATATTTCTATAAGTGAGAACCTGTTATTGGCCTTTTGTAGCTATTATGTGTCAATAAGTTAATTTGTGCTGTTGGTTTTCCATACAAATAAGATAAAAATAAAATAATGTATCTATTTTTGTCTGTGTACTTTTTGCTCACATATTTGTGGTCACATCGCGGTATCTAGATGTACATCCATGTTGCACTATACTGACATGAAAGCCCTAAGAAGTTCTAATACTGGTAACATTATTGGAAGAAAATTATTTGAATCCAAAAATATATACTTTGAACTACACAGTAGGTACGTGGGTCACTATAAAAGTTTTTAGACAAGCGAAAGATGAACAAAATATTTTTATAAATTAAATAACATTTTATCAAAGTATTTTCCTTTATTCACTAGATATACAAATTTCCATCCGTCTAAAGTAGCTCTGAGAACATTTTCTTTCAGTCTTCGTTCAGCAGGTCAAAAATAGCTGATTCGAAGACAGCTACCGCTTCTTCATCGCGTAAAAAAATTTATGTTTTATTTTATTCTCTACAAATAGCAACAAAAATAAATCACATGGCGCTCAGTCGTGGCTGTAAGGTAGATTAAGTAGGATTTCGATACCAGATTTCTAAACAACATGAAGACGCGTTGTGGTACAGCATGATTCCCCTAAACCCGATCTTTGGTCGTTTTTTCTGCACAGCTTTGAAAACTATTGGCATAACGACTGTTGTGTACTATTCTGAATTAACTGATAAACAATTTTCTAACATTGTTGACGCAAAATGTCCACTCCCTGAAAAAAACTGAAAACAATTTTTTTCTCAATGTTCCAAGGCTTTCAAAATTTTGCTAAGTATATATATCTGTTGTCTATAATAATAATAACAACGTATACATCACAATAACGTCTACGCCCCACCCAAACTAAGCATTAGCTTGTGTTTTGGGTACCAAGCGAAGACACCACATACACATTGTTACGTGTTAAGGTTCGTCGAACTTGGAGAGAAAGACCTGCTGACTCTTTTGAAGACTTTATTCACTAACACTAGCACTACACTAACACTAACACAAAGCACTAAGTCCAAACACTAAGCACTCACGATGTATTAGGTCGTAGCCAAGTCGTAGGTTTCACTTGTATCACTAGTTTCGCTTCGAAGTCGCGTCGAAAGTAGCCCAAAAATTGAACTGAGATCGCTCACGTTGCTGCGGCTATTTATATGAGTCGTAAGGAACTCGAGAACATTCCAGAAATCACTCCACTCGCACGAACCTAATCGATCAATTTGGATAATCCTAGAACATTCTTTTTTCTAACGCCATCTAGTATTGAGTAGGGGTTTCGTGTTGTCCTTGTTGTAAAACCCTTCTACAAAGTGGTTTTACTGGTTGACGCTAGATGGCGGTCATTACTCTGTCCGTTCGTAACAATATAACAACCAAGACCCGGTACCAGTATCAATATTCATCATATAAATACTGACCCGACCTGGGATTCGAACCCGGGACCTCCAGCTTTGTAGGCAGGGTCGCTACCCACTAGACTAAGCGGTCGTCATACTCATAATCAGAGTACTCATAATCTACTATTCATAATCAGACTCTGCCTAGTTTGGAACTAGATGGCCGTGAGTTGGATGTCCCCGGTGTTATTATTATTATTATAGTTATTAATAATAAAAACATAAATTGATTTTTTTTAAAATTGTATTTAAAGTTATTCTCATAGAAAGAGAAATTGTGTAAATTCTCATACACTAATATATAGCAATAAATAATTACAACTGTCCTCATTTTCAAAAGTTCGTTGACTCCCATTTTAGTTGTAACAACATGACTTATACCGGTTCAAAACTATTGAAAAAATCGTGACCATAGATTTTTTGATCTTAAAAGAATTGACAAGTTCACACTAACTCTACGACATGACGTTTCTTCGACCGATGCGATTGGTAACATAAATCATAAATATACATTGTGAATATAGAATATTAACGCCAAAGATAAACAATATTATTTCAAAAAATATCACAAAGATGTTTTAAAAATAAAAAAAAAATGTGTAGCGATTTTTATAATTGACTTACACTAAACAGAGATCCAAAAAAATGCCGTAGTTTATGTGTATTTTTCAAATATGACACTTAGGCGTGGTGGCAATCGGCTTGATACTTCCAAAATGGCTTACAATTTCTAACCATTAATATTGTTCCATTATTTCTACTATTATACGGTAATTAATATTTATTAGAAAACTAGCGACCCGCCCCGGCTTCGCACGGGTGCAATGCTGATACTAAATACACTACAGAAAAACTGTGAACGTTGTATATAAAAACATAGCGGCCCGCTCCGGCTTCGCACGGGTATAAAATATATAGCCTATGTGATTAAAATCGATTCAGTAGTTTTGATTTATTCATTACTGCCCGTGGCCCGCACGCGTTAAATTTGGAGTAAAACAATCCCCCTTTCCCTATACCATGAAGATTTCCTGCTATCTTTGGAATATCTAAATTCTTCGAAATCAAAATCGCTTCGAAAATTAGCCATTATTTGTCGTAAAAAGTAAATGACAAAAAAAAGTTATTGTGGGTTATCCATAAGAGATAGACATATACCATCACGGACTTTTCTGTAGACCTTTTCAATGTGTACAATACTTAGTACATTATTTTGATAAAACTCGTAGGGTTCAGCCTGCGTTTGCAATGTAAGCGGAAAAAATGTAATTATTTACGACATCACATTAGAAGCCTCAAAAATAACAGTACTTCTCCACTATTTAATGGATGTTATTATACATATAAACCTTCCTCTTGAATCACTCTATCTATTAAAAAAAACCGCATCAAAATCCGTTGCGTGGTTTCAAAGATTTAAGCATACAAAGGGACATAGGGACAGAGAAAGCGACTTTGTTTTATACTATGTAGTGATATACGAAGATCAAAGAGAAAGTGCATTAAAACAAATCCTGATAGAGAAATCAATCAATTTTCAGCATGAAACAATTGACACTCAGAACAACAAAAATTTAATCAGAACACTCGCTGATTTTACAGAAGCAAGTGAAAGTCTAAACGCGCGCGAGAAGCGATTACGTAGTAAAAAATAGAAGAAAATACTGCGCATGCGCAGAGTCCGACGAAAGCGGACACAGTGTCCCATTGTGTGCGCCAATCGTGAGGGTCGCGAGAGCAAAACATTTGCTAAAAATTATCACTAAATTGTCGCTTCATAACTAGAAATTTGATATTTCCTTTTTGATCCGACAACAACATTATTGCTCGAAATCGTTACCTATTAGTTTTGTGGTTACACGGCGAAATCATCTACTCACGTATGAAAGAAGACAGAGATCATACAAGCTGCAAATATATTTCCGAGACATACGTGTGTGATTGAGAATAAATCGATTTTAAGTTTTATAATTATATTTATTTATGGTTATAACGGTACAACTTCAGTAATATATATATATATATATATATATATATATATAAATAAATAGTTCAAAGCACTTTATCGTGAAAACACGTCGGACTAGTTAAATAATATGATAATAAAATAACAAAGTGTCATAATATTTGTTTATGGGAGCATTATGAATGATTTGTTTAAAACAAATCAAATCTGGTGATCACCTTCTGCTTTTAGGGCACTTTTCATACGTATGTAAGTTAATGTCACATAATACTTACTAAAAATATGTATATATATATTTTTGAATATCATATAAATAGATTAAGGGAAAAACATATCTACTAATGAAATTATACTTTTGAAAAAAAAAACACTAATAAAAGAGACATTATGCAATTGTTGCATTGAATTCTTCAAAACAAGGCAAATTGCGACAAAAATTTTAAAAAATTACCATAATGTGATCTCAGGCACAACATTTTCAGGATGTTATCATTGGACAATTTTAATTTAATGAAAACATAAAAAAGTCAATTAAGAACAACAGAAAGCATCCCGCTACGAAATCAACTATAGTTCAAGCAGTCAAAGCTACTTAAGCAAATCTAAAAATTTATACCTATCTTAGATCGTTTATTTATTAAAAATCACAACAATTCAGTAACCAAACGATATGAGATTTTCGCCATTATTTTTTATTTTGTTATCTTGAATGAACGACCGATCTCCAATCACTGCCAGTATAAGGCGTTCGTGCGTTTCAAATTAATTGACGTAGATAATAAAAGAAACGCATGTCCAACAAAAAGACATGTCAATACAGTAACTAATGAAAATAGACATGCAAATAAACAAAATCTGACGAACGAACAAAACGAGCCCTATTCTAAATAGCGTTGGAGAAAAAAAAGAGAAAAAAAGTAAGAAGCGGTGAAGGCTATCGAACAACAAAAGCTCAGAGGCGTCCACACAAAAAGGTCTTTGTAAAGTAACATCTGATGTCAATATGCGGGTCACTGGAACAGACGAGTGGCAAGATCATCGATGTACCGATGTTTATCGAAATTGAATCGCGCAGCAGGTGAACATTGTGGCCCAGGCGACGTAACCACGAGATCAACGATTCATGCGACGTAACGGTTATCCAGAATACGGGAATCACTATAACTTCACATCCCTTCATCAGCCCATTTTTACCCCACTGCAGGGGCTTAGGCCTCCCCCAGGGTGAGGAAGGGGGCTTGGAGCTTAAATTCACCACTCTGCTCCACTGCGGGTTGGGGACTGTAACGACCGCCATCTATTGACAGCGTCCGGGACCGACTGCTTAACGTGCCCTCCGAAGCACGGAGTCAGTGATAGTTATGTACTGAAGTCAGAAAAACTCATTGGTACACGACCGAATTCGAACCATGGCCATATGGGGCCTTATAGATTTGAGACAGGTTCGTTGCGCTTTGGGCTATCACGACATCACGGAATCACTATAACTGATATGCGCAAATCTCAAACACGACATGATGTGCGATTTTGTGCGAGCATTGCCATGTACTTATCAGAAAATAAAGTAACAACGTTTTTAGAACGTCCGCGATAAAAGCCAGGAGGTAGAGGATTACGTCTCGAAGGCCTACATAGCATCAACATGGAGTACGCAAGCGCGTTTATTATCCATCGTTCAATTACGTATACTTCAACTGATAGTGCTACGGTTACTTCTTTTTTTCGTAGTTCGATTAATTAAATCATGGGCAAATCGTATCTTTTGCAATTCAGCTAGTTGAACCATTAGCAAATTATCTCCTGTAGTTCTACTAATTGTACCAGAGTTGCAGAATTTTATTTCAACACTGTAAAAACGCCGAACATTAAAAATAATAAAATCGGATTGAAACGATGATTGCCATCAGCCTATTATACCCCACTCCAGGAGCTTAGGCCTCCTCCCAGGGTGAGGGGCTTGGAGCTTAAATCCACCACGCTGCTCCAATGCGGGTTGGCGGATTGTAACCGCCATCTATTGACAGCAACCGGGACCGACTGCTTAACGTGCTCTCCGAGGCACGGAGTCAGTGATAATTATGTAGTTAAGTCAGTAAAACTCATTGGTACACCCCCGGATTCAAACCACAGCCACACGGCCCTGTTTTGAAATAAGTTCGCTGTGTTCGGGCTATCACGACAATACAACGATAATTACATCATGCATATTTAATACGTTGAACTACCAGTGGGCAGGTCACATAGCACGCAGCTGTATGGGGCCAAAAAGTTTTGGAGTGGAGAATACGCCACGGCAAGCGCAGCGCAGGACGTCCAGGCACAAAATGGAAAGATGATCTTATAACGGCGGTATAGAAGGACGTTGGATGCAGGCCGCTCCCAGTAAGTCTTATTAGAAATCAATTGGGGAGCCCTATGTCCAGCAGTGGACTTCCTATGGTTGCGATGATGATGATGAATCTAATACAATTTAGGAATAAAAGAAACTACGGTCGCATGGGTTTTAAACAAAATTCGATGAATTAAAAGTACGTATGACTTTTCAGAAGCATTGTACTTTTTTTGCAACTTATTTGAACATATTGCTTCACAAGCACGAAGAAGCGTACTGACGTATTCAAATAAGTAAGTAATACTGTGGTGTTCGCCGTATTCATTGAACACCGATAACAAGAAATTGAATATTTTTAAATGTAAGAATTAGAAAGCACAATGATGGTCGCCAGGTGAGCAAAAGGAGTAGGGGCAAATGGTGTCGCTTATAAAAGTGTCACAGCGTTGTCGATTCACAAACTCGTCCTCTCTTCACTTCACTAATTAGGTACGTTACACCCAAGTAACAAGAACTAATAAATTTGTAACCAACTATATCCGACGTCCTTGTAAAACAGTAAAACAATCC
This sequence comes from Luffia ferchaultella, assembly GCA_949709985.1. Classification (NCBI taxonomy): domain Eukaryota; kingdom Metazoa; phylum Arthropoda; class Insecta; order Lepidoptera; family Psychidae; genus Luffia; species Luffia ferchaultella. The sequence goes on from OX453254.1 coordinate 7,354,382, forward strand.
CATCTAATTCCCATCGTTCCCAGAAGTTAATAAACATGAAATTTTACGGTATCTCGGAATTTCGCTTATTTAATCGTCCGTTTTGGTTTATCAAAAGCATCGGACGTGCTCGTAACAAAATCGCAAGGTGCATGACCGCCGGTCATTGTCAAGAGTGACTGCGCACGACCGACTCTATCTCTGGAGAACACTAAACAACGGTTTGCTCCACGAGATTATTTTGTCATTGATCAGCGTTCGGATAAAGTTTCAAGAATAAGTTACGCTAAACAAGAACAATCCAAACAGCACGAACGAGTTCCGAGAAGAACTGACAGATTCAATTCAACATACCATTAAAGAAGGCGTTCAATATTTTTTTTAAACGGAAACAGTTAAGATATTAATCTAAGTTAAAAAATACAAGATGCAGCGTGATATGATATATGCTTTCATGTTATTTTTTGAATAGTGCTGATTTATTTTTAAAATTAAAAGACGTGAAAAGCTTTTATAGATACAAAAATCAGTATGTAGGCCGGATGAAACGGACATATATGACTCAAGTTATAACGCGTTAATACTTTTAAAAGTATTTTCGAAAAGATACTTTTTGAGAGTCTAATTGCAAGGCTGTGGGCATTTGATTTGGAAAATGCTTGAATGTATGGAAACGGTTGTCGCCTGTTTCCTTGCATAAATACTATGTAAATGTCAGCTAAATATTTTCCGGTTTTGCAAGTAAAGACTACTTGAGAAACTGTTTTGCTATAAAATAATAATATCTGGGTCATCCCACACAGCGCCATCTAGTCCCAAAGTATTATAACTTGTATTATGAGTACTAAACAACTGATACACATATGTTAGATATTCTTTCTTATACATTTATAGATATTTTACACCCAGACACGGAACAAATAGACATCTTCATGCAAACAAATATTTGTCCCGGCGGGAATCGAACGCGCGATCTTCGGTTCCACAGTTAGATTTACTAACCACTCGGCCGATCGGTCGGTAATAAATCAACTGCAGCGATACAACTGTCAAACTTAGTGAGATGAAAGATATAATGGTAATCAGAACATATAATAAGCTCTAGTCTAGGCACTATGCAACATACATATGTTACATTTAAGGCCAAGTAAATGGTTTTTGCTTGTACCCCACCGGGTAAGAGGCGTGACTTTATGCATGTATGTAAGTACAATATTTAAGGGCATAATTTATGTCACGGTTTGGTATTTCTCTGAAATACGGATACTTAGCAATTTCGTAAAAAATTTCAGATAACAGGCCATATGGATAATAGATGTATTTTGCAAAACTATTGAGCCATGGTGCACTCATTATGTTCATGTATTCGAGAAATATTTAACAACGATTAATTGGTAAAGACACTTCAGAAATGGCAAAAGACACGAATATACCTATAAAACATTCTTAAGTTAAATACTAGGTGGTAGAAAATCCCAAGGCTATCAAAGAAAACTTTTTTTATATGAACCTAAGGATTAAATAGTATAAATGGTAAATACACATTAAAACTGGTACGGTCAAGAAAAAGACAAAAAACAAAGAAGACAACACTTTTTAACTAAGTTTGCACTTGCTGCGTCGATAAAACAATACACCTGTATTGACGGGCTTTACTCCGAGCACAATGGAAGACTTGCGCGTCTTTCGCGGGCGGGGGGACTTGTTAGAGTGAATGAGACATCTATACATATACTCGTACTATTTTCTTTCAAAAGACGGTAAAAACAAGTTTCTGTTCTCAAACATGTACCTCCCTATATAACGTGCGCTTATTTAAAATTTGTTTGTTTGATCTTACTTAATTATTAATAAAGAGTATCAGGTACGAAGATATATTAATTTGATAGAGATTTTTACCCGTTTTTTTATATTGTCTGACTTCCGCAATAAAATAACATGGATGCACCCACCGGATACCATGAAAACGTATGATTTAATGGTATATATAATTTATAAATTACGTATTTTAAAACAATTATTTTAGAATTATTTAAAAAACAATTATATACACATCTTATAATAAAGAAATAAAATTTCCAGTACATATTTTTCAAATAAGATCCAGTGCAACCCTGTTTTGTGTAGGTCGTAGAAATACCCGGTTACATAACATTTTTAATCCATTCTAATATGTGTTCGAAACTTACTAGCGGCATATATTTGTTTTTGTACATGCCGTAGCCGTAGGTACATTTACAATGCGAAATTTTCACTTAACGAAATGATTTTATATTGTTTTACGACTTAAGAGTTATCCTCACAAAGTTCTTGACAATGACCTGTAACAAGAGATCTAATTTCCCACTGGGTCTAACAAAGAACGGGGTCGAGACATCGGAGTCGGTTCACACTATTGTGTCGGCTGACAGTAATTACTGTCGCGAATCATCGACGATTTCGATTGATGCGCACAAACGGAAGCTCATCATGACTGACGTGTGCTTTTCTCGATGGTCACCGGCAAACGTAAACAATGCATGATTATGAATGAATGGTGAGAATGTTTTTATGTGGAATAACGTCCATGACATACATACAACTGCTAATGAACCAACAGCACGTTTTCATTCCTACATCTTCTTCGTGTTATTTGTACGGGTATATCCCTTTTGTTGTGTAGACGCCGATGCTAAACATCTAAAATAGATTCTTTCTTTGAAATCATAATGCTATATGCTGCTGCATTGACAAGTATATTACACTTTTGAGTGATTTATACAGTTCCGACTTATTGTTCCTAAATATCGAAAAAACGAAAATATATTTATAGGAAATATCGATATAAGACGACCGCTTAGCCTAGTGGGTAGCGACCCTGCCTACGAAGCTGGAGGTCCCGTGTTCGAGTCCCAGGGCGGGTCAGTATTGTAAAAGGACTCGAGTACCGCCGCGCATCGGGTTGCGGCCGATGTCTTCCTACGCGTGCGTGAGGTGTTACACCCCGCGCACCGCCGCCTGCGTCGGAGACGATATGCGATTCAATCAATTGATGTCGTGAATTCACGTCCTGACGTCGTGTCGACCAAATAAGATAATTATATAAATAGTTAAATAGTGCCTATGTAAATATTATGTTGAATATACTTTAGTGTGTCGATGAGTAGTTTCATTGAAGTTTTACAGCTCAGAAGTGCGATTGAACCATAATCAACTTATAAATAGAATTACTCACTCAAATATTGTATTGTGATTTCCGATTACGAATAATGTACGTGTTTTTGTGTGACGAAATGGGGTCACATAAGAAAAGGAAAGAAAAGAGTGAATCAAAATTACGTCGACAACTGTTGGCGGACCTCGAGTCGCGCTGATTGACACAAAGGCTCGAATTAATGGAAAGGGAAATATGCTCCTTGAAGTCCCACGGTGAGCCTTTTGTCCTACAAAACCATGAAAGCTCAGCGCCACGGCCGCCGGCACCGCTGCGAACGCCGCTGAGAGAGGAGGGCGACAGTGGCGCGAGAACACCGCCGCTCCCTGCACATTTTGCCCCAACAATCTGGGACCATGGAAGCGCTTCAGATTCCGTCATGCCGATTTCATCACATACAACAACGAGCGAGAGCGGACCCTATGCGTCGAAGGGCGCGAGCCTACCGCTGTCATCGCTTGCACCACCGTTACAGTGCACGCCACCACCGCCTGTGCCGTCTAGAGTGCCATTAACCAAGGTGACAACTACGGGCGTGCCTATATCGGCTGCGCACCTTAATACAGGTACACCATTCCTACTTTCTTCGGACTTTGTCGAACATTCGTGTGGTAATATAAACAATCATTCTGCTATCCGATACATCGGTCGTAGTGATCCTATACCGGAATATGACCCGAAGACGTCGTTAGTAACTATGGAGATATGGCTCCGTAAGGTAGAAGGTATTTCTAACATGTACGGATGGGACGAAAAAACGCTTGTCTTTAACTGCTCTTCTAAATTAAAAGGTTATGCCCGACGTTGGTATGACCAATTACAAGACATTAATCTTTCGTGGCCTGATTTTAAAACTAAATTATTGACAGCGTTCCCGTCTCACAAGAGCAGATTAAATATGATGCGTGACCTTGTCAACGTTGTTAGGCAACCTGATGCTGATTGTTTACAATTTTATTATGATAAGTTAGCTTTAGGCAACTCGTGCGGTATCTCGCCGTCTTTAATAACTGAAGCGATTATAGGTACGATCGGTAATCAGTTGATCGAAATTGGCGCGATCTCCGCGGGCTGCCGCGATCCAAATTCCTTATTGAACTATCTATCATCGCTTACGTCAAACACTATGGCTTTTTCTGTACCTTATAAGCAAAGCATTTCTTATAATGCTAATAATAATCAGATGAAAATAAAATGCCATATATGTAAAAGGCGAGGGCATACCGCTACACGTTGCACTTATAAAGTTCGAGATAAGACAATTACTTTGTGTACTTATTGTGATAAGAAGGGCCACAACGAAAGTAATTGTTACTTGAAACTGCGCAAATGCTCGTATTGTAATAAAATGGGCCATATCAAGGACGAATGCATGAAATATAAACATCGAAGCGCGGGTAATTCCACAACGAACGCAAGCGCGGCGAGTACCACGCAGTCTGTGCGTGTAATAAGAGATTCGCCCGGTAGTTCTAAGCATTATATGACCGTTAAAATTAATGATGTACTTACGCCTGCCTTCATTGATTTGGGTAGTTCGTGTGTCACTATAACAAAAAGCGTTTCGGACAAGTTAAATATTCCCGTTCGCACGTGCGCTTTTAATAATATTATTAAAGGGTTCGGCGGTTCAGAAATAATACCTATTGGTGAGAGTTCGGTTAAAATATCGGCTGATGAGGCCACTTGCGAAGCTGTGAAAGCTTATATCGTACCCGATAGAGCACAGGATATAGGTGTTATCATTGGTCAACCCTTCACTGAGTATTCAGATGTATACATTATCAAAACGCCCACCTCTTTGAAAATTTATAATGCGGATTATTTACCGGCATTACCCGGTGCATGTGTAGAGGAGGTAGGACATTTTAAGTTGAATGCCCGGAATGACATTTACTTACGGCCTGGCATTAATAAGATAGTGTTAGATTGTCCGGAATTCGAGGGACCGATTTTAGTACATGGTACTGAGCATTTAAAACCTAGGTGTGAGAAACGTGTACCTGAACAAATTTCCGAAGCTACGCAAGGACGAGTAGTGGTGAACGTGATTAATTTGAGTACGGAACCAGCTAAAATTATTGAGGGTGCTTGTGTTGCACGCGCTGACGTCTCTTCAACGGAACCAAAATGTGAAATGGGCGAAAGTTTGGATTCAGACATTGCGAATGAATTAGATAAACTCCTGGATGAGTATTCTAGTTGTTTCTCAGATGCTGGTGGGAAAATAGGTAAATGTAATGTTAAGATGAAAATTGAACTGATTGATGGTAAGCCAATCTATTATCGTCCTTATAGAATGTCAATTGCGGATCGGGAACTTGTGCGTTCTATAGTCACGGACCTATTACAAAAAGGCATAATAGAGAATTCTAATTCACCCTATGCTAGCCCAGTTCTGTTAGTATCAAAGAAAACCGGGGAGAAGCGCTTGTGCGTGGATTACCGTGCTTTGAATAAAATAACTAAAAAGGAACGATATCCCTTGCCGTTGATACAAGATCAGTTAGATAGTCTTGCAAAACAGAAAGTGTTCTCATGTCTAGATATTACGTCAGCGTATCATTGTATACAGATAGAGGACGGTAGTAAACCATTTACTGCGTTCATTACTCCTGATGGCCACTATCACTATAATCGCATGAGTTTTGGCCTTGTTAATGCCCCCGCCGTTTTCCAACGCGCCATAGATGATGTACTAGGTCCGTTAAAATTTGAGTGTGCGACCGCATACCTAGACGACATCTTAATCTATGCTAAAGATCATTCTGAAGCACTACAGCGACTAAGAAAAGTATTAGAAAAGATACGCGAGGCCAATATGACCTTAAGATTCGATAAATGCAAATTTTTGGTACCGCGTGTAGAGTACTTGGGTCACGAGGTACATAACGGTGAAATTAAACCAACCCAACACAAAATCAGTGCAGTACGTGATTTTCCAGTACCTACAAATATCCATCAAGTAAGGCAATTTATGGGTTTAGCAAACTATTTCAGAAAATACGTACGCAATTTTGCTACTCTAGTCCGTCCAATCACTATCTTAACAAAAAAAAGACCAACCCTGGCTTTGGGGTGATAATCAACAACGTGTTTTTGAAAAGATAAAAACAATATTGATTAGTCGTCCAGTGCTGGCTTTATTTAACTCGGAATACGACACTCAAATACATACGGACGCCTCAAAGATTGGGCTAGGCGGTATTCTATTACAAAAACAACTTGACGGTGCGATGAAACCCGTCGCTTATGCGAGCCGACAAACGACTCAAACGGAACAACGATATCATAGTTACGAACTCGAGACTTTAGCTGTAGTGATGAGCCTACAAAAGTTTAAAATATACGTAAGTGGTATTAAATTCGTCATTGTGACCGATTGCAATGCCTTACGTTGGACATGGTCTAAACGAGATCTAAATCCACGAATCGCTAGGTGGTGGTTAGAGGTTCAAGGTTACAATTTTGATGTCGAATACCGCGCTGGGACGTCTATGGCTCATGTTGATGCATTGAGTCGGAATCCTGTTGAGTCAGTGATGCGATCCGTTCAAATGGATTTACTTGAGAGTATGCAACAGGTTGACGACTCAATCCGTTCAACAATTACCCAGTTAAAAGACGAATTATCTAAAAATAATACTAAAGGTTTAGCTACGGATTACATACTAGAGAACGGTATTCTGTTAAGAAAGGTTAATGGAATAAACAAAGTGGTAGTTCCAAAGCAATCGCGTTGGTCGTTGGTGCAATCTTTTCATGACGGCAACGGGCACGTCAACTGCGACAAGACTTATGAGGCTATACAGGCCAAATATTGGTTTAGTGGCATGCGCCGTTTTATACAAAAGTACGTTCGCGGCTGTATTTCTTGCCAGTATGCTAAAAAACCGACAGGTCGTCGCATAGGGCTACTACATTCTATTGAAAAGGTAGCCCTACCATTTCACACCATCCATATTGACCATCTGGGTCCATTTTGTAAAAGCCCCTCAGGCAAGATGTATATTTTTGCAATAATAGATGCTTTTACAAGATTTATTTGGATCGAAGCAGTCCGTGACACTAGCTGCGAAAACGCGTTGAAAATTTTAAACATATTTTTAAAAACATTTGGCCTTCCTAGTCGTATTATTAGTGACAGGGGTAAGGCTTTCGATTGCAAGAACTTCAAAAAAATGGTGCACCGAAAGACAAATTAAGCATGTTATGAATGCAGTCGCAAGTCCTAGGGCTAATGGTCAAATTGAACGTTTTAACCGAACAATATTAGACGCTTTAGTGACTTATGTTGGGGATGACCAAAATCATTGGGAACAGTACCTTCCAAAGGTCCAGTTAGGAATAAATTCCAATATTAACAACACCACAAAAAAATCACCTTTGGAATTATTATATGGATTTCGTCCACGTATTGCTGGCGATGTCGTTGTGCCTATTAGGTCCGACAATTTGAATAACATGCGTGACGCTGCTGTTACGCGATCTAAAGTTGCTGCTCAGCGCGCAAAGTATACATTTGATAAAAAACGACGCGCCGAGTCAACGCTCGAGGTGGGTCAGTTGGTCCTAGCTCAGCGTAAAGTCATCAAAAAGGGCTTGAGGAGTGGTAAGCTAATGCCACGCTATGATGGACCCTATGTTATAGTTAAAGTGCTACCTCATGACCGTTACGTCATAAAAAGTACAAAAGGTCGTGGCCGTTCTTATGAAAACATTTTGGCTCGAGACAAGCTAAAGCTTTTTCATTCATCAGGCAATGGAGAATCTGACTCGAATTGAGACTTAAGTTATTTTTTTACCTTGCTTGAAATTATTATCTTATAAAAATTAATTGTGTCATCATATGGCTCATACATCATACAGTTATGTTTAATTGTATTATACAAAGATTGTTGTGTTGTCTCATATCAGATTCAGAACTGATCTTTATTATTAACCATTGGGCTGTCTCATAACTTGTAAGTTGATGTGCTTATTATAATGGTTGCGTGGTCAGATTAAGAACTGACTACAAGAGTGTCAGTTATAAACTGACCTTGATTGATATTATGTGGTTATAACCGATTATTGACTAGTACTAGTTTACTTAAGTGAAATTATATGTTATGGTCGTACACCTATCATTAAGATGTATTAGGTGCTTTTGATCACTGTACTGTATTGTACTGTTGCAAAAACACATTAAGAAGTGTTTTTTTGAAGTTACTTGCTAAGTGATGAACAAATGAATGACCTTAACTGAGATCACATTAAGAAGTGATCGTATACACTGTGGCCATAATGACCTGTGGGGTCTGTGAATATCGCATGCGTCCCTTAAGAGGGAAATTCCTTAATGGAGTTCATTACGTAGACCTTCAGAGGTGGACCGTCATAATGACCGCTTTCAGAAGCTAGTCATTTCTTTGACTAACCTTAAGAGGTTAAGTTGCTGTCTTTAAGGTCAGCTATAATTTTTGGAGGCATTAATAACGTTTCCTGTATGCTTTCGAGGTGGAATGCTATGTTCATTAATGCAGGTTTAGCCATTTGAAACTGTACGGGGACGCACAGTTGCATCAGGAAGGCCGACTGTAAAAGGACTCGAGTACCGCCGCGCATCGGGTTGCGGCCGATGTCTTCCTACGCGTGCGTGAGGTGTTACACCCCGCGCACCGCCGCCTGCGTCGGAGACGATATGCGATTCAATCAATTGATGTCGTGAATTCACGTCCTGACGTCGTGTCGACCAAATAAGATAATTATATAAATAGTTAAATAGTGCCTATGTAAATATTATGTTGAATATACTTTAGTGTGTCGATGAGTAGTTTCATTGAAGTTTTACAGTATTTATATGATGAATATTGATACTGGTACACCGGGTCATGGTTGTTATATGTATGTGGTGTCTTCGCTTGGCACCCAAAACACAAGCTAATGCTTAGTTTGGGGCCTAGACTTTGTTGTTATGTATACGTTATTATTATTATTATAAGAAATGATCAGTATTATAAATTTCCTTCGCTTACCTACAGATGGCGTTAAGAGACCCTTTTTTGCGTAATTAGAATTTAGTAAACTGGCATTTCATAAAGCATTCAATCCGCTCACGCTCGTATACAGAGTGTTTTTCTTGATAAAAATGAAATTCGCATATTTAATTTTTTTGTCAAGTGTGCGATATTTACGAGATAAGTAGTGAAATTCGTGAAAAATTATTTACACCAATCGACTCCTTTTTTATCGGAAACAAATAATTGTAACAAAAAAAAACAATTTTAACACGGGAAGTTGGAAAAATTTTGAAAAAAACTGTTTTCATACAATAATGAATTAGTTTATATGGCTGTTAATTATTTCCCGTTAATGTCAAATGAAAATTCTTAAAAGCTTTTAAATTTTTCTTGCTTTGATACTGACTGACAATAATTTTCCGTTTACGTAGAATAATAAAAAATAATTACATTACGATTTCTTTTTGTTTGACATTTTTGTTTTCGTTCAGTTCACCATGTCGTTTATCTAAGCCAGAGAAAGTTGATTTAATTGATGTGTGCATACCTTATTAATTACCGCGACACAACAGAGGCTCTAAAATGGTATCATTTATAGTATTCACAACGTGAATTGTCCAATTGCAAGATATTTTATAATTTAGTTTATGATGTACGAAAAGGAAGTTGTTTTTAATCACAATAAAAAAAGATTTACAACGGTTAGCGAAAAATTTACCGTAGTCACCGTATTAGGATACTTTGAGGCATTTCCAAAAGCTTTTATAAATGAAACTGCAAATAATACCTACAGGAATTCACAAGTCAACAGTAAGAAAAATATAAAAAACATTAAAAGATATATTAAAAAGTAGTGTCTTGAATATTATGAATAATATTCATCACCTGTCGCTGCGAAAAGCGACGTGTTGTGTATTATTTCGCATTGAGTAACACTTAGTGGTTTCTCGACATCTTCGCGCCGGTGAGACCCTAGTGTGTCTCCTGCCCGCTTCGATGAAGTCGTTGGAGCTTTCGGGCTAACGACATGCGTCCTTATTCTGCTTCAGGCGGTTGTCTAGTGGGCGCAACTCCCACATACCCCGCGAAAACTGTACACTTTAATCCGCCTTCCCACTGCAAGGGTAAAACAAAAAAAAAGACGTGTGGTGTACTAAAACGTGCTCGACTGTGTATTCGGAAAAACGGAGGTCACTTTCAACATTTATTGTAATATTATTACGCAATCGTCTTTAGCGGCTGGACTGCAAAAAATATTTTTAGAAATATTCCTTATTTATAATCCAAAATAAAATTTTACGTATAAACAAACTACGCATGCAATTATTTCAAAAGTTAACCAACTTTCCGTATTCGGAATTTTTTGGTCTAATAGGTTGATTTGTTCCCGATGAAAAAGAAGTCTATTGGTGTAAAAAAAATCAAAATATTTTACGGCTTATCTCGCAAAAATCGCATTTGAGCAAAAAACTAAACATGCAAATTTCATTTTTATCAAAAAGGAGCTAAACTTTCTAAATACAGTTTTCTCGTATTTCCTCCGATTTAATATATGTTTATACTGTTCCATTTAAAAAAAAACACTGTAAGCTCTCCATAGTATTCCTAATAATATATTGATATTTTGATGGCTATCTCAAAATGATGTAGAATACAAATAAATATTTTCAATGTATTTATTTTTTTATTTATATTTGGAGTGAATATGATAAGGTGAAATTATTGAAGTTTTGATTGATTGAATTTTTGATTTTGTATTTCAGACGGTGCCGCTGCCTGCAGGGTCGACATCAGTGCTGGCCAAACCCACCAAGTATCACTATTATCCGCACAACCAACACATATACCTGCTACCAGAGTGCGCCATACAACAGGTGTGTATAAGCAGGGTACCTACTGTTTCAATATACAATATATTATTTGCAGACACAAAAAAAATTTGGCCCACATTTTGTTTATGATGTTATATCTACATATCAATATTTATAAAAAGTAAAATGGGTATATCTACTAAAAATTAAAGTTATCTAAATTGAAAACGTTATTACTTATACCTTAAAAAAATTGGTTGGCTTTAACAATATTGTACATAATTGCTATAAACATCTTGATTTTATACAAGGCGTCAGTTAGATCTACTTAGACAATAGATATCTATATCAACTATGATGATAGTACATCAACGACAATGTATGATATCATAATGATCTAAGGAGAATGGATTAGGAGAGAAGAGAGAGGAGAGAAGGAGATTAAGATCATAGTTGAAGGTAAAATCCAATATGGAGTAATATTAGTTATTCCCGTTTGTATGGTAAATCAGTTGTTTTATTCGTTTAACTCTAAGAGAAAATAAATACGTATTCGTTGCCTTTTATTTTTTTAGTGTACATAAAGCGCCATCTGTAATCGTAATACATAAACTTCGTATTGACCGATCTCCTGCTAATTTAACTATTCCGTTCCGTTCCGTTCCAATGAGTCACCAGCTAGCAGTTCTGCTGCAAGGACGCGAAGGTCCGAGACACCAATGAGCCATAGTAGATAGGACGGAGTGTAGGTGCGTAGGCTGCAGTCGGGATATAGGAACGACAAGAGGTTGAGCCGACCCGAATACCAGCATCATAAAGCTAGCATGGGGAGGATAGATACTATATTCGGTGTGTAACATATAGAGGATGGGATAGTATTCACTGCAACCGTGGGAGTTCGTTTCTTCGGGGATTCAGTCGTTAACTAAGGGTATTCAGTTTCCGGATCCGACTCTGTATCTGTTTCTGGAGACTTATAGATTTCTTCTGCCATTCTTTTCAATGTTGTTCTGTTTTCCGCAGTTCTTTTCCAATACTCATTGTCGTAGTTTGTGTCCTGCTAATTTTAACTATTCCAACATATTAATTACAAACGTATTGTTTTAGATGAAATTATAGAGGTACTAAAAATAGCTCAACACTGACCGGTTGGCCGAGTGGTTAGAGATCCTAACTGCGGCACCAAGGGTCACGGGTTCGATTTCCGCCCGGGACAAACATTCATGTGCATGAACATGTCTACTTGTTCCGTGTTTGGATAATGAATATTTAAATATGTATATCAGTCGTCTGGCACCCATAATACAAGCTTTGCTTAGTTTGGAACTGTACAATGTTCCAGGTATTATTATTATTACTAAACAACTTATTAAATAATCTTTTACAGGTATGCAACGCTGTGTACGTACGTCTGAACTACACGCAGCCTCTGTGCGCCTGCCCTTCGCGCTACAGGGATCCTTGTTCAGCAAGCCTTAACGCCGACGATCTCCATACCACTAGGCTCACCACGGATTCCAAAAAGAAGGTATGAATACAATAAAGGACTTATTTCGACACTGAAAAATTTTTGGGAAAGATCCTACGGTTTAGGTTAGAAATGTCACGTAATAAGTTTATGCAAAACTAGTTTCTTCTAAGCACTAAAATTAGAAGGTAAAACAGAAAATATGAAAATGTCATCTTTAGCCTAAAAGAACATTTTTATTTCTTTGCTACTAAATTAATAATATGAAATAATAAACCTAGGTAATTTTGAACTGAATCATTCGACTAACTCATTACATCGATTAGAGTTTCAAAATAAATATTAAAAGCCCTATTGTGAATTATATTAAGTATTATCATGCGAGCAATGCATGACATATTAAAAAAAACTTTATTGACATCAAATGTCATATTGTCAAATTACAATATGAGTCGGAAGCTTTTGGTCATTAAACGCAATTAACAAAGAAAAAGTACATAATGAAATATACTGATATATTTTAATTATATATTATTTATAGTTTAGGGTTCATGCTACCAGCAGGAAATCTGTCATAGGTCCTTGATTGTAACCCAACTGATTCGGTCATTCAAGTCACGCGCCATCCTCCAATCAAATTACTACTCATTAGTACTCCCTTATGGAACTCGTTATCAATCGCCCGAGGCGAGAGTGAAGTACCAATGTAAGAATTCGTTCGTACAATATATTCTCACATTAATTTCGAATATAAAATTGGCAACAGGGGAATCGTCTCCGCTTTAAAAGGATTTAGTCTAATTTCATTACGCACGATATTATATTATTTCTCACTCATTTTTAATTTTCTACGATTGTTCGGCACAGCGAGATTTGAACGCACAAAACAAAATCCAGGGATCATCTTTTAATATAAGAGGCAATAAAACGCAATGGACATTGTCAAATGGATACAAAAGAATATTTAAGTATGTATATCAGTTGTCTAGTGCTCCATAATACAAGCACGATACTTGCTTACTTTGGGCCTAGATGGCACTGTGTGTGATCTCCCAAATAATATTATTATTGTTCAAAATTTTGCAACATGGTCCACTTCTTGTATTTATAGACATAAGTGTCTTTTTTTGGAGACGTAATAAGAGAGATATAAAAAGGAAACGTGAAACATTAATGTGACGTCACTACTACGTGTATCGGTCGACGGCCACACAATTAAGTGCAATACGTAGAACATTGAAGTTATAATTAGTAATGCAGACGTCATCCGCTATAAAGTTTTAAAAATCGATTATTCCTTGGATTATCATACATAAAATTTAAAAAATAAAAAAGTAAAATGCTCTATGATTGTCTATATTTTCATTTAAAAAAATATTTAAATGTAATGTGAAAACATTTTAATCAATGATTTGATCAATGTTGGCAACGAGAACGCTGCTGTCAAATTTATTTACTCTATGGCCACGGGTGTTCTAAATTTAAAAGTTGACGTCGATTAATTCCCCTCGCATGCCGAAAGCGTAATCTCTGAGTTACGAATAAAGCCTATCGTAATGATTGAGAATTATATAAAACGTTAAATATTTTTGGCCCACCAGTACGCACACAGAGCAGTGACACTCGTGAAGACATGCGAAGCTGTATCAGAGATGCGTGAGTGCCGGGCGCCTCGTGACTGGTCATTGCTGGCGTTGCAGAACATACGAACTGGAAAATCTCACTATCTCGTCATATGTCGGTGTCCAGAGAACCACATACTGGGTAAGTGAACATATCATCATCAGCCCATTTTTACCCCACTGCAGGGGCTTAGGCCTGCCCCAGGGTGAGGAGGGGGGCTTGGAGCTTAAGTCCACCACGCTGCTCCACTGCGGTTTGGGAACTGTAACGACCGCCATCTATTGACAGCGTCCGTACTGACTGCTTAACGTGCCCTCCGAAGCACGGTGTCAGTGATATTGTGTACTTAAGTCAGAAAAACTCATTGGTACACGCCCGGATTCGAACCATGGCTCTATGGGGCCTTATAAATTTGAGACAGGTTTGTTGCGGTCTAGGCTAACACGACAAGTGAATATATAATTGTTTGAAAAACTTTATTATTAATCGGTATCTGTGACAGAAACAAGCACATATTTACATACCTACGCATTATCGAATGAAGTCTATATATAACCTGCCCAATTGACAAACACCAACACAATCGTGTAAATTGTTTAATCATGCTAACAAACAGACAGACAGAATCAACTAGTTGCGGTTTATAACCGGCTGGGATAGACTTAAGTCCACGCAGATGAAGTCGCGGTCATAGCTAGTCTACAAATAAATATGCATAATTTTTAATTCAAATATAGAGGAGAAATGAAATTGAGAAACCACCAAAGAATTTCATTGCACAAAATACCTACTCTTTTGGTATTTTTTTGTATTAATTGAATTATGGGAAACATCTGTAATATAATAAAAATGTATGCAATTTCAGAGGGGCCCATGTCCCACGACCAGCCTACCTACGCGTCCGTGCCTGGGATCAGAGTGTACGGAATGATGTGTGTACGTCCAGTCCCATTTCCAACTTCTGGTATGTATTCGAAGTAAAGATCTTTAACTTGCCTGGGTAGATATTGGTATCAAATGAAGCGTCGGTAACATACTGTGCCTCATCGGGGCTTAAGTGCTTTCGTAACACTTTTGGAATTTAACAATTTGATGGGCGGCATTTAATTACCAATGCAAAGAAATTTACAGGCATAGAAAATTTAACAAAATTTGTTGTCATTATTATTTAATAATTGACCTCGTTTTTTACCAGGATACAACGCGAATAGATACACGGCCGTGACAATCCAGAGCACAACTAGCCCATACAAAGTGGACTATTCTCAACCACACATCAATCCAGAAAAACCGGCATATAACCGGTTCCCAAGCCACAACTACGCCGGTCCTAGTTATTTCAACCGAATGTCGAGGGTTGCCCGGGTCAGGCGAATGGCCCAAGACTATCCCCCATTCCCTTGGTACAAAGTGAGAGAATTCGCACGTTCATTACAGTGGACGCGCTAGAGCTAGTACATATAGTGTAATAAATAGAATAGACATAAAATTGTATGTTGAATTTAAAGAGGTTTCTAAGGTTTTGTCTCTGGTCATTATAACTTACGTTTTTGGGTTATGTCCACACTACAGTTATTATTACAATAATAAATATGCCTGTATTTTTGTAATTCGTGATATGAAATGATTGGATTTTAATTCAGACAAGTAATAATGCCTCTTTGAATTCAACACAAACCTGGAACAACGATGTCGTAATATAGTTAGCCTAACGCCTACATATAAAGTACAATGATATTATCGATTATAAATTCAATTATACATTAAAACAAAACTGTAAATGTCACAAACGATTTTCGCATTCTAAATAATTGTTTAGTGTGCAGAAAATGTATTTTTGCCTACTATAAACAGAATTTTAAAAAATTGCATTTACTAGACTAAAGTAAGACAATTTTAATATTATACGTTCCTAAATTACTGTTCGACTTGTTTGTAATTTATTTATTTTACACGTACAATTGGGAAAAGAAATGTTAATATTAAAAATTCACGATCACTGAAAATTTACATAAAAATAATTCATTTATTTATTAATTCCTTAGTAAAAATTTGTAAATGAATCAGGCGCCTATGCTGTAGTGGCTTTCTAAAAGATATTTTTATAGTGAAAAACTTCACCAATATCTTTTATCCGTTCATAAATTATAAATGTAATCGATTATTTATTTTAATTTTAAAGTATAAAGCGATATGAGAACTGATTGTTAGTAATAAATCTGATTATATAACATAAAAGTTACACAAAATGATGTGATAAGGATTCGTTTCATAATTTAAGATGGGAACTGCATTTATATTATTATAAAGTCACATACATATTTAGTTTAAGTGAAACCATATTTATACGTAAAGTGAAATTGTGGTGTAAATAGTAATTGTAATTACAATATTTGTAATTATGGGGATTAAAATTCAATTTACTTTATTTTGTTCATTTCTTTCCTAAAAGCTGTTAAATTAAAAAAAAAATCTTTATGTAACATATACGCATAAAATAAAAACTCAAAATACCAGCTCACCGTTGATAAGTTTTACCATACAAAAATAAAACATGAGTTCTTATTATTTCCGCAAACTTCATATCTACCGATATGTAAGCCTGGCGAAAAGTTTTGGTTTTGCAGCTTATGCTGTAAAAAGGATTTGCTTCCTTTCAAACATAGAAATTAGGAGATTTGTATATTTCGGCGAGTTCCAGAGGTTGATGACTTATGGCATTCTGTTGTGGGGACACAAAGCGAGCTGTTCAAACAATTTATCACCTAGGGCCTAAAGTATCACTTAGAGATAAGTTCACGGAAATTAACATGATGACATTGCCATCTCAAAATATATTTGAAAATATAATGTATGTAAAAAAATATTGCATTACTTAAAAGGAATAGTGATCGGCATAATGTTAATACAAAGAAACAAAAAAAAAACTTGCTGACCATGTTAGCAGCCGCCTCAGTAAAATCATAAAACTTTCCAAGGGAAATGCTTACAATAAGATGTTGACATTCAAGAATTACCCTTTAACAAGTGTAAACCTACAATAAAACGAAAGCTTTTTGCAAAAGCTTATTATCAATTGTCGGACTACTTAGATGAAAAAAATCCATGGGTAAAAACCGCTCGCCTATCAGTTCAATAATATTAATCGTTAATCACTTATTGTTAAAACAATTGTTATTGTTTTTTAAGAGCGTCCCTCAGATTCTTGTGTATTCTTCTGAAAGGAACCAGCACTTTCTCGAACTCGTCTTTGGGGAGACATTTCGTCTTTTCCCACAATGTAATAAATTCACTCTTGTGATGTATTTCTAAATTATGTTACATATCTACAAAATCAAGATAATTGATTGAGGGATATAGTAAATTAAGTAGAAGTTTCCTTGTGTATCAACCTAAACAATACTTTTTAACTTCCCGCTATCCAAGGGAAGTGTTTGGTTTGGGTTGGATTTTCGAATATCGAGTTTTCAACAGATCTCCACGTTTTGAGGTTCTAAGAAGCCATTCCATTTTCGGCTGGACGTCCATATGTGTGTGTGTGTGTGCGTGTGTGTAGCTTTTTTTGTCGTACAGTACAATAAATATTGCACATTGGCAATAATCGCATTTTCGAATACAAACCAATGCCAATATCCACGTCCATCAATTATTAGATTTATCGTTTAAATCAGAATTTGTAAATACTTTGTTGTTTACAAACAAACGTCATATAGGTAGTGTGCAATAGAGATAACGCTCTATGAAGCCGAAATTAGCCGATTGTCACTTTTCAAAGGTCGATGTGCAATATTTACCGCCGGTTACTGATATCTTGAGAATGGATCGACCGATTAAAACCCAAAATACGGCGTTCGAAAGGGTTTATCGAGACTTAGATCTGATTAGATTTTGAAGTCAATTGGTCGAGCTGTTTTAAAATAATCAAAAAAATTAAAATAATAAAAATTAATTTTATCGGTTATTTTTAGATAACTTTCAGATTTTCCAACGGATCTACTTGAAATTTTTTATATTTTTTTGTGCATAAAAAACTGCGTTGAATGCCGTCAAAAAAATGAAAATCGAACGACGCGTTCAAAAAATATCGCAGTTTATAAACTTAGGAAAAAGTGTTTTTTTAACATAAATTTGAAATTTTACGACCAATCGATTTTTGACTTTATACAAAAAATGTATGCTTACAAAATTGCAGAGAATGCCGTAAACTGCACTGAAATCAAAGGAAGCGTTCAAAAGATATCGCAGTTCAAAAATTTCCAAAATAACCTTTTCTTTGAATAAGTCCCTGGTTTTTGAGCTCTCGAGCTCTAAATTTATAGAAATTCTATTTTTGAGCTTGAAGAGCTCAGAAAATAAATTTTGTGGGCTCGAAGAGTTCAAAAAACCATGAACATCGATACTTTGAGCTTGTGTAATAGCTTTCAAGCTTAGTAACTTTCTAATAGATATTTTCCAACGCTTTGATCTCGAAAATAGCGGGAAGTTTCAGGGATGGCCTGCAAGGTCAACCGATTTTTTAAAGAGATTTACAACATTGATATTCTCTATTTTAATTTAATCTCTACTAAACCTGTCATAAATACATAGATGGCAAAAATCAAGCATTTTTTACCATCTATGTATTAAAGTAAAAAATCAGCACATAGTAACTTACCTAAGACCTTTTGGTCGCATATTATATCACAGGAGTACATTGCCAGCATCAGCCGTTGAGGCTGGACCTGGAATGCCTTCCGACAACCTTCTTTCACTGCAGACATTATTTGACCTGCCAATGAAAATTTAATACTTTATATACATAGAATAATAAAGTATACAGCAGCATACAGTAGAATAGAGAGTGCGGAGCATTTTTTTAATATCGTATTAGACGGGCACGAATCTGCCTAGGAGAGATAGGACTGCATTTCGTGCTAACTCGACTTTGAGTTCTCATATAAAAAAAAATACCGTCGCGCCACGGGCCTCGCTCGTCATGGCAGAGTGACAGCTGCCATCATCTTACCTACGCCCGGCTACTTATACATTTAAAAATCGTGTTTTACTGGATGACACGAGAAAGCAATACAATGCCTCTATCCAAGAGCACGCAACCACCATAGAATTATGAACTCTACATTTAGAACGGTTGAAAATTCATTAAATATTATTAGAAGTGGTTACTATCACTTTTTAAATTATAGTCAAGAGGGGACCTTAAGATATAAGTGGGTAGACCGACATAATGCCGTGTGCAAATAACAATATCTTTTTCAAAAATAAGAAAATGGTATCAATTACACCATTTCAATTACAACATTTACGCTAAATAATCAAAGTAACTATGAATACTATGGTTATTTCCACAATAAAACAGCTATTGCAAATGTTATTTAACATCTATATTAATAAACTTGTAGCAAAATAGTAAATCGGCTGAACCGACTTTAAAGAAACTTTGCAGACGTGCAGAGGGCATTAACGGGGGGGACATAGGTTACTCTTTTGTCCGTCTGTCTGTCCGTCTGTCTGTCTATTCGAGCTAATCTCCGAAATGGCTTAACCGATTTAAATGAAATTTGGCGACATGCAGAGGGCATTAGCGGAGGTGACATAGGCTACTCTTTGTCTGCCTGTCCGTCTGCATGTTCGAGCTGATCTCCGAAACGGCTGAACCGCTTTCAATTAAACTTAACAGACATGAAGAGGGCATTAGCAGAGGTGACTTAGGCTACTCTTTGTCTGTTAATCTCCGAAACGGCTAAACCGATTTCAATGAAACTTCACAGATATGATAAAAAGATTATCAGGAGTGACATACAACACTTTTTGTTTATCTGTCTGTCTGTCCATCCGTCTGTTTGTTCGAACTGATCTCCGAAAGGGTTAAACTTATTTCAATTAAACTTTCAAAGATGTGATTAAAAGATTGTCAGGAGTAACATACAATACTTTTTGTTTGTCTATCTGTCCGTTCATCTGTTTGTTCAAACTGATCTCCGAAAGGGATGAACTGATTTC
This sequence comes from Luffia ferchaultella, assembly GCA_949709985.1. NCBI lineage: Eukaryota > Metazoa > Arthropoda > Insecta > Lepidoptera > Psychidae > Luffia > Luffia ferchaultella. The sequence continues at coordinate 7,374,458 of OX453254.1, forward strand.
AATGAAACTTCACAGATGTGATAAGAAGATTGTTGTGGAAGTGACATACAATACTTTTTGTTTGTCTGTCTGGTCGTCTCTATGTCTGTTTGAGCTAAACTCTAAAACATTTAAACCAATTTTAATGAAACTTCACAAACGCAAAATGATGGGTGTGAACAGTAACATACGCTACTTTTTGTTTGTTTGTCTGTCTGTCTAGCTGTCTATATGTATGTTCGAAATAAACTTTTAAAGATTTTAATGAAACTATTCAGACATCAAAAATAGGTTGTCAGGGGTGACATAAGTCGGTTTTTGTCTGTGTGTTTGTTTGTTAGGGCTAATCGTTGAAACGGCTGATCCGATTTTACTGAAATTTTGCAGACATAAAAAGAGCATAGTCAGGAGTGGAAAGCAATTTTTTTAATATACATATAAAAAATCGTTGTGTCTGTTACTCTGTCTGTTCCGGTTAATCTCCAAAATGGCTGACTGATTTTGGGACCGACTTGTGGGATACCTATTCTTCATGCCAAACTGGCTAAGTGGATTTTTATGAAATTAGGTATAGAGTTTTCTTAGGTAGTTAAGTTCCAGAATGTTCTAGAAAGTATTACAATGTTCTGGAGCGTCGCGCTCTTTTAACTGTATTGGTACAACTGTGTAGTCCATGCGAGCGAAGCCGCGGGTGGAAAGCTAGTTCACAAATAAGACTTCTTATCAAGGTTTTTTCAAGGTTCTCAAATATTATTTAAAGTGAAACAATTCAACTGAAAATACCGCGTTTAAAAATGGAAAACGTTATGTGTCTGTCATTTTATTTAGGTCCTGTTTTTCATAAAGTAAGCAGCAAATAACAAAACAGGTAAGTAGTAAAGTAAGTACAACTTTTATGTCTGAAAATTAGATCAAAGAAGCAAAGCATATGCTTACACTATAAAAATTTGTTCTCTGAGATCAAATTGCACAAAATTGATTGCAGACATATCATAGCCTAAACATGTTCATTGATGATATATATCGTTCTTTTATTATAATTCATTGCAGAATAAGTCACTGCAATTACTTGATAAGTGTGAACCGTTATAAAAATAAGGTTTCCAGTTTCAGTGACAAACATCTGCACCAGATGGCAGGTTTAATCATAGCATAAAGTTCTATTGTGTGATGAGTTTAAGTCTACAAAAAATGAGAAGCAACTTTTTTAATGCTTGATAATTATTAATAAAAGACATAAATACTAAATAGTAACAAATATAGGTATTAATTTCTAATTTATTTATATTATCTATAATAATCACCTGAAAGTGGACCAAATGTACTGGATACAGCTTCATCAGGAGGTGTCTTATCTAAAGTCCATTCTTCCACACAAAAAGCTACACCCATCATGGGCTCTTCACACAAAGGTCCAGCTATGGTCGCCAATTGAAATCCATTAACAAAACTACTTTCATACTCAAATCTTGGATCTTCACTTAACTCTTTTTCATGGTCTAGATATTTTGTAACATAATCAGGTGTCTGATTTAAAAGTAAATTCGGACCACAATTTCTAGGGCCTACAGACCATATTTGTTGAGTAAGATCTCTCCATTCAGGGGATAATTTTGAACAAATATTATGCAGGTCTTCTTTGAATTCTTGTATTAACTTCAACATCCTCTCAGATAGTCGATAGCCGGTGTTGATTCCATTATTTACTGACATATTATTAAACTTTGTTTCAATATTATCATTATTTTTAAGACCCTGTAATGTTTTAATATATTGTGAAATGGCTTTGAGCAAGTCTGTTGATCTTTCTAGTAGTGAGGTGATTTCATTTGGGAGTGGTCGGGCTCTAATCCTGATTTTACTTTGTTTGTTGTTTGTATACACAGTAATGGTAGGATCTTGTTTTTTAATGCTTTTATCAACATTCTGATCATCAATTTCTTCATTAGCCATGTCCACCTTTGGAGGATCTACTATAGTTTCTTTGAATGGCACTATAGGTGCAGAAACTTTAAATGGCACTTTGGCGTAGTGATTTCTGCAATATAAATTATACCAATTTTGATTACATTTTTATTAGATATGTTATCATACACATTTAATATGCCTAAAAAAATGTTAATTAAAGCAGAATGGACAAAATTCGCAGACCACAGGTTCTAAAAAATCATATTAATTAGTTGGTTACAACCATAACTTCTACAACTAATTCAATATTTTCGACTGTGGACACTAAATATTTCGTATTTAATTTTTTATCTCTTTTAAGAAGAATAATTCATTACAAAGTAAAATCAAGGTTTGTACAGGTGTTTCACAAGGGAAAATGATACACATTAGAAAGTGTTGAGTAACAGGTATAAAAAAATTTAACACTTTTTTTTTTAAATTAACATCTGATTGAATTTATGTGATTTTTTTTTCTAAATAATATCTATTTACGGATGATATTGTCCCTTTACCACTGGTGGACGGCTACACAGCGGTAATTAGCACAATAACCTAAGTCAAATCGCATGGAGACAATACTAACATAAATAATTGTATCGACAAACTTACTCCAACGCTTTTCTAACTTTTTGATCCCTTACCAAAAATTTTTTTTATTTCTAAGAGATATTGATTTTAAAAATATGCGTTTGTTTCGATAACGATCCCGTCATTGATGCTAAATTTCTTTCCATAGAGCCATTTTTTTTTAAATTAGGGAAAAGGAAATAGTTGCAGGGGCCTAAAACTGGAAAATATGATGGACGAGCAAGCAATTCATAGCATAATACATGGAACTTGGCTATGATAACAGCACATGTGTGTACCCGTGTATTGTCTTGGTAGAAGGGATTTTTTTTTTCACTAAAAGCAATCTTTTTTTATTATAATCATATGAAAACGGCCCAATAAGGCGGCAAAATATTCATCATTGTCAATTTTTCTGTTCTGGAGGTAATGGATGTGGATTACCCAGGAGTATCTCAAAAAAACTGTACCCATAACTTTATTGGCCGATAAAACTGCTTTGGCCTTCTTCAGTATGGATTCCCTGGAAGGGATCCATAGTTTCAACTGTTCTTTTGTCTCTGGAGTGTGGTGATGATGTTTCCCACAAAAACAATGAGCTATCTCGTTAAAATATAGCCAAACCTGTTTTTGGGTCGCCGAATGGGTGCTTTCATGATCTACTGTAAGTATACGCGGCAGCCATCGGGCGGACTGCTTTTTCATATTAAAACGCCGATGAAAGATATTGCGCATGCGTTCGTCTGAAATGCCTACCATCTCTATGACCTTACGAATCATTACTCTTTAGTCATTTCATACGATATCATAGATCTTAGCAATCATCTCTGATGTGACGACCTCAATGGGGCATCTAGGATGTTCGGCATCACTTGTGCTTGACCACCATAGGAAAAATCAATACACCATTTAGGGATCTTTTTAATAATGGCGCTGAGTCCCCATGATATTTATCAAGCACTTTCTTTGGCTTCGTTATGAATTTTTATGGAAAAAATAATGTTTAATTGGGACACGAAATTCACATTTCTTCCTGTCTGCGAACAAGTTGCAACTGTTTTTTTTCTGTCTGTCAAAACCAAGCTAATGAATAGAACTAGCTGAAAATATACATGAAGCTTAAAGAAATGTGCATGACGAAGGAGGTTTCATGCATTTTACGAAAACCTCACACTGAAATAGAATAATAGTAATGTATACTGAAGAATAATCATGGACTTACTTAAATTTTTTCATATAGCAGTAATAAAATGAAAATATTGCTAATATATTTTATAAACTTGTTAGTAAATACTTTATCATTTGTATAAATTAGGCACCACATGAAACATGCAATGTACATACATGTATAGTTGAAGTTACACAAATAAATAGTGTGTGTGTTGGGACCTTTATACTAATTTATTTATTTCTTTAACTGCATAGGCCCTGCAAAGGCTCTTACTAGACAGAAGAATTTCATAGGACATTAGTGGAATCAACTGAAGTAAACCATACATTTGTATATTGCGTGATGCCTACAAATGACCATCATTCTTTTAAGACTTTTTTTAAAAAACAAACAAACAAAAAAACATTTTTGCATCATTTTAGTAGCATTTTTTTTTGTGTGCTAATACGTTTTATATGTGCCAAATGATAATTAAACACAGAAACTAACTTTAGGTCTTCAAGACATCTTTCCAAGTGAACTTCACCAGCAGTGACCAGCACGTGTTCACCAGTTTCTTGTAATATTACTTGGACACAAGAATCCGATTGATTTAGAAGTTTTAAGCCTATAAAGACAAATTTTTATTCATTAATTAAACATTTATGTCATATTTGTTAACTGAAATTCATTCCTTTTTATAATAAAAATTCTGAATAATAAAAAAAATACCTTTCATGAGTTGAGGCAATTGTGAAGGAAAAGTAGGCTCTATGGCTACCCTTAAAATTGGAATAGCCGCATACTGTAATTCACTGAATGCTGGACATGCAATGGTAGAGCTAATAGTTGCTGTTTTCAGTATGTGTTCATCTAAACCTCCAATACCTAATTGAGAAAAATAACATTTAAATAAAAGATTAGATTTAAAATATATTGTGATATAATAATATATACCTATGATATTTCCTGCTACCGCTTCCTTAATTTCTTCTAATTCTCTTCCCATTAATATATACAAAGATTTAATTCTGAAAATACAACAAACTATTAACACTGATGAAATCAAATATTTGTTAATTATAACTATGAACATATTTAATACTTACTCTGCACATGTTATATGTTGATTACTTTGTAAGTCTTTTAATTTTAAATTAGGATCAATTTTTAAATTTTTCATATCTAAAATTTTAATGGGATCATGTTTAGGACCCAATACATAAACTCTATCACCACATTTAACTTTACCACTAAAGATTCTAGCAAAAGCTATAAATGCATGTTCCTCATTTTCTTCTTGTTCTTTCTCATCTGTTTCACTTTTCTCTAGAGGAACTTTACCTTTTTTCTCTTCTGTGGGTGAAGCTTCGCCATTCTCATTGTTTTGTTTGAGCGATTCACGCAGATGTCTCGCTTTCTCTCTCCGTTTTGACATCTCCTCTGGAGTCAGGACCTTAGGTCTGTTTTCTGGAAGTGCACTTTTGTCTACACTAAACATTTTAGATACAAATATTATTAATGGCCTGTTTTCACTGCCATCACAGGCCAGAAAATCATCTTTTAATTTTTGTGTGTCTGGATGGAGCGATTGGAAATCCTTTATTTTTGAACACATTAACCTTTCAACCTTTTCAGGCACAATTTCTTTCGGGGACGGAAGTTTTTCACACACCATGTTAAGAACAGTTTGAGATAAAGGCAGCCATTGCATCATTAGTGATTGCAACTGTACTCTGCTATCTGTATGCCTCAAATCCCTTGTGGTTAGTTTAATTCCGAGTTTGTCACATATGACTGGAACTTTTTCTCTTTCATTTCTAGCAACTATTGTTTCATACACATTCCATAAATTATCGAGAATAACTTGTACAAATAAAGGTTTTTTGGCTTTTTCTTGAGCACCCTTCATGAATCTTTTTGTTTTAGAATTTAAGTAAAAATTACCCCAAAACACTTTATGTAGTATTTCCTCTCGAACACCTGGAAAAATTGAAAGTTAACTGATAAGAAAAAACAGATATATCTGTTTATTATATAGTGGTGGAATAAAAATAATGGATCAATGGACAAAACCACTCCTATGAGGACTTAGGTGCAATATTTTACCCTGATCTTCGCGCCCTGAAAGGTTTATTTTAACCTTTATTCATTTTATATGTAGTAAAAGCAATCAGCGTTTTTTTTTCCTTCAGTTTTTTAAGATAAACTAGTCAAGAGCGGATCAGGATTTTTCTATCAGCATTCGCTTAATAGTCAACAGATCAAATAGGCATTGACCAAAAATTTTTACTTCACAATTAAATACTTTCTTATGAAAATATAAAAAATCTGGAGTATTACACTCCAGTGAATACTACGAAAAAAGTACTTAAATGCTTTTAGTAGTCGGTTTTTTTCTCCTAAGATGTTTTGATCTCAACGAAATTTGAAATATTTGATGCGGAATGTAGTCGGGGCGAGACTCAGAGATGAGTGTTGCACAGGGATGCATTGGGAGCAACCATTCGTAATGACTAATTGAACTATTTTTATATGTTACGTAATATAACAAAATCAATCAGGTTGACACAGATACTTAATGACTAAGACCCATTATGATTCCAAAAAAAAAAAATTAAATGACTTAACTGTGCTAAATTGATCTCAGCATAGAAAATTAGAATTCTTTTGGGTGATTTTAAACCAATAAAATTTTCAAATGACTTAACCAAGTTGACGATTGACCAATTGACCAAATGGTTAGAGACCCTAACTGCAGGACAATCGTGAATTTGATTCCCGTTCGGGACAAATATTTGTGTGCATGAACATGTTTATTTGTTCCGTGTCTGGGTGTAAAATATCTATATATGTATACAATATTAGCACTAGAAGTACAAATGCCAAATATTAAAAAAAAACTCTCTTCTTGTAAACCTTGATGATTCAAAAATACTTGCAGATATCAACTTGAATAAAAATGTTTTGTTTTGATTTGATTGGCCATTGCCGAATCGTTATATAGTGAATTATGTTTAAAGAGCATTTGAATTTGGAAATTGAAATTTTCATTAAAACTAGGTACTTAAATACCACCATCATCGCAATGTACGTAAAATCGTGATGGTAGCGTTTCTGAATGCTCATGAATACGCTTGATGAACATTAACCTCAATTTTTGTGAGGTGTGACATATAATGTAATTTATAACAGTCTAGTGCATACATTTTATGTCTTTATATATTAATAACATTATTTATGTATATTGATGAAATTTCTATGTTGTGTGGTTTTAGAGACGAAACATTTTCGTCAGAAGACAGATGGACACAAGAATGATTATAAAGTACCTATAAGGTTTCCATATTTTTTATTGTCAGAACCCTGAAAAACAATTAGAATCTTATATATCATTAGGTATTAGGTAGGTCATTAGATGCCGGTCGTAACAATTTGCCAACCCGCATTGGAGCAGCGTGGTGGATTTAAGCTCCAAGCCCCCTCATCTTGAAGGGCCTTGGAGCTTAAGTCCACTGCGGCTGGAGGCCTAAGCCCCTGCAGTGGGGTATAAAAAGGGCTGATGGAATGGAATAAGGTATTAGTTTAGAAATAGATGCTTGTTTGTTAGCATCCATAGTTAATTACCTAGTTTTTCAGCAAATAATTTAGCAAATGTTTGTACAGTGAAACCCCAGCCATCAATAGCACTTGCAAACACAACATTTCCTTGCTCAGGAGAAAAATAAAGATGAGAATCATCTGAATCTTCCAAAGCTGATGTCCAATCATAAAAATTACCATCTTCATTTGTATTTTGTTGTGATTTCTGTAAAAAACATCAATATTTAATATTTTCAGTATTGTGACACACTGTTGTTGTATAATACAATAAAGATAATATGTATTACTTGTTTATCAATAGCAGTTTCTTCATTTTCAAATACTTCGGTGGCAAACAATTCACCCATGACAGCGTTCACTTGTTCTAACACTTGCATCAAATGTATATATGCATCTAAAGGTGCTAATTTCATTTCAAGAATCAATCTATCTATTTTGTTTAAAACTAATACAGCTCGAATATTTTCTGAATAAGCTTGTTTCAAAGCAAGCCTAGTTTGAGGACACACTCCTTCTACAACGTCAACCTGAAAAATCAAATAAAGACATTTAAAGTGAACCCTGTTTGCATATGGCACGTTTTTCTTTTTTAACGACAATAACATGTCTCTTCCGTAAAAAAAAATGTTATTGCTCCAAAATACTAAATTTCTTATTTATTTTTATTGTAAATACTCTTTACAATGCAACAATTATAATATCCTCAAAACTAAATTTTAACGATTAATATTTTTTACAAAACCATTGTGACATAGTATATAAAAAGTGTGACGGAGGTGCTTTACATACAAATAAAGTGTGTCCCTCTGTGACCACTAATGTAAACAAACTGGTCTCGTAAAAAAAATCAAAGTGAAAGTTTATATCCAAAAACATTTACTGAACTACTTAACTATTGTTATTAAATTAATAAGAAGAAATAATTTTTAATGTTTAAAAAAATATTTCTTCTTATTATTTTACTAGCTGTCTTTCGACATATACGATTTTTGACCTTCTATCACTCATTTTATGGTACAAAATATTGTGCGTTGGCAATTTTGACCTTGGTCACTAGAGAAGGGCATAGTCCCCCTCCACCTCGAACCCGCGCTATGCGTCCCTACACCCCGGCAATACCAGTCAGTCACTCGCAAACAGTAAAAGGGGATGCGTATGTTTATTTAGCGACCACTTTGTCACGAAAACTACTTCCAAAATTAAATGTTATCGTAATTTCTGTGTTTCGATATTATTTTATTGATTCCTGATAAATATTTCATATATGCACAGTTTCATACGTAAATCATAATTAGGCGAATGCTGACAATCTCGAACATTATTTTACACCTCTGTCACGAAGCACAACTGTCACAAAAATATGACGGAATGATCGTTTTTGTATAGAACTTAGAGCCTGAGTTTATTTTCATAATAGATTTATTGTTAGTTTTCTTATGTTGGTTATTATATCGTCGATTATTTTATTAATTTAAGGGGTTATCATCAGGTAAATTGAAAAATGACATTATCTGCAGCTGAAAGACAATGACGGTGTCGTAAAAAAGGGAAACTTAACCCTGAAATCTTTGCAGAAGTGAAATGTAAACATTTAGAAAGATACGCTTGTAAAAAGTTAGGAAAACATATGACACAAAAAGAACACAAAAATAAGAAGAATTAGAAATAAGAAGAGAACGACAGAAAGCTTTGCAGAACGTTTTGATGAACACTATGGCTTTTCCACCACCTCCTTTAAGTCCCAGACTACTTCCATTAAGTCCTAGATCTCGTTCACTGACTCCAGCCTCGTCTACTGCCAGTGCAAGGGGATGACAACAAGTTAGATGGGATAGATCACAACTTTATAGACAAAATATTCAATTTCAAGACCAAATACAAGAATTACTAAGAAAAGTACAAGTAAAAGTAAATACAAGAAAAGACTGCAGTGAAAGAAAAAGAAAGAAAGTAAAGTGCATAATACAATCCATAGTAGAAAGGAAAATGAACAAGGCGAAAAAGAAATCAGAAAATATACTGTTTTATCAAAGTAACCACTCTGTCAGAATTTTGTCCTCCTTATAATTTAAGTTCAAAGTAGTATATGATCCAGTTTATTGGTAGTATTTACAAAAATAATGTTTTGTAGTATTTATTACATGCTATAAATAAAAGTGTTCACCAGATTTTCAAGTTACTTTATTGGAAAACTTTCATAAAGTTAAAAAAGTTTTGGTCTTAAAAGCAAAAATATGACAGAGTGGTATTGGATAACATTTTTAAAATGTTTATATTAAGAATTCTGTACCATGCAGTTACCTAAAAATTTTTTTGTATTCTTGTCAGGAAAGTAATAAGAAACTGAAGATCTGATTTTGCATGAAAAATAAGAAAATAAAACATTTTTGTAACAAAGGTGTTAATTTTTTGGGGTCGGCTTTACCTTGTTGCCTGATGAAAATTGTATTCATAAAAATGATAAATTTGAAATCTGGCTAAGATAGGTTGATGGTTCATCATTAAAAAAGAAATAGATTAGGTTATGGTTTGCTTGTGATAATGCAAGAAGCGAAGCGGAGCGGAGCGACGAGCCACTAATAAGCCTTATATATTTTATTTTTTTTTTTTTTAAAAAAATATTTACTGCATGAGTTTCCTACACCCCTCTCCCATAAGCCAGAATAAATATTTTATAACTTTTCAGCAGGCTACTATGGAAAGCACTACCATTTTTTGTTGCCATTCCCACAAAATTTTAAGTAAAACAAAAATTAGACGTACTTAATACTTTGATTATATGTTTTTGAAATCTACAATAACGAGGCAATAATTTAAAATACATTTCACTGAAGAAATCACATGTTTACTTTTTTAACGAATATAAAAATTTGCCGGTCAGATTGTCGAAAAAAAAGAACGTCCCATATAATTTTTAAACAAAATGCAGGAAAATACATAAGTATGAAATAACTTACAACAACAATAGCTCCATCACATAATCGCACTGCTGTCGACACTTCACTAGAGAAATCAATATGGCCAGGGGAGTCAATAAGATTCACTAAGTATTCATTTTTCTCTAGTGAGTGAAATAAAGAAATACTGCTACTTTTCATAGTAATCCCACGTTCTTGCTCATCAGGTCGACTATCCATGTAACGTAGTTTTCCAGTCATCTTTTGGGATATTATACCATTGCTGGATATCAAAGAATCTGCCAAAGTTGTTTTTCCATGGTCCACGTGCGCAACAATACAAATATTTCGAATATTTGTAGTTTTATTTTGAAGTTCTAATAATTTCGCTGATCCTACTAATCGCATGTTTGGAGTTTCGTACAACGCTGTAGTCAAATAAGTTTATTTGTGACTAATATTTTTGTAACATTAATATGAATGAATAGTGCTAATTTATGATAAGAAAATTTTGTGGTACAATTGCTCAACATTATACAAACCTCGTGTAAACAGAAAATACGTTCACAAGTTGCACTTTGTTTACATCGGTGATGGGCGGTATTTTCACTAGTGATTATTTTCTATTGAGTTTAGTAACTATATATACAAATTGTATGAAACCGTCAAAATATTTCTGAAGTTATAAAACAGTACATATAAATTATATTTCAAATACTCCTATAATACATTTGACAAACCGTAAAAATAAATTAAATTCAGCATTACGAACGTATTCGTTTCGTTTCGTTGGTTGTCAACGTTGTCAAAAGTTCAGAAGTGACATACAATCAGTGTTTCCACTTGAAGGTCTTCTATTCCCTTCAGCCGTAGTGAATTCCCCCCAACCTCTCACTAGTGCTATAATAGTCGAAAGCTAAACACCTCGTCTTGAATAGAAAGATCTTGGATTCGATTTCCGCAATAGTACAAGTATTGAAAAATTAAGTTTTAATTTTCTTATAACTTAGATTAATTGAATATCATAAGTCAACGTTTTCGTAGTAAAAGTTAATAGCATTCATAGTCCATAGTCAAAACTGCTAACACAAACTCTGAAACCCTGTTAAAGAAAATTACTCAACTTAAACATGTGCTCTCCTGTGGTTTAGCTCTCTCTTTCTTTGGTTAAAAAGTATAACAAATTAATTTTAATTGGACTTATTTTTATAAGCTTTACAATTTAAAAAAAATTATTGAAAACAAGTTATTTAATTGTGTTATTGTTTTTCTTGTTTCTTCTCACTGCGCAGTTCTATTTTTTATTTTTTTTTTGCCTTCTGAGCATAAATTTTACTTTTAAAAAAAGAATTTCTTCTCTGTATGAAAACACTGTTTAAAGGTATGTCATTTTTAACAATATTTCGACGTTCACTTCAACGTTAAAATGTTTCAATGAGGGATAGTCACAGAACACATTTTATACAGCTACTTTTGTGAAATGAGTGGTACACCATAACTAAGAAGAAGAAGAAGAAATGAGTGGTTTTATGATGTAAGAAAATGGGTTGATAATAGACAGTGCACTCGGCTTTGCAAAACGAGGAGAGGAAATAGCGAGGTCGAAGTCCCTTTGTCTTTTTTCTTCTAGGGTGACAATAATTTATTTTTATTTTTTTTTTCTCTCATCTTGACTTTTGTTGCTAGTGCTCTATGATAACAAGTTTACTTAAAAAGAACGAATAAACGAGAAAAGATGACAAATATCTAAATAACGGATGTGTGTGATGGAAAAAATGGCAGGTAAAGAAAGATTTTTAAGATTAAAGAAAGAAAAGGGTAAGAGAAAAATTTAAATTAAAATCACATTGCCGACACCTTAAGAAACTGCCAAATAACAACAATTGCGTGTTGAGTCACGTGGTTTCGTAGCCTTATCAAGAACAAAAATTAATCACATAGTTATCAAAAAGTGCATCAAGTCAAGAGCATAATCAAGAAAACAATCAGAAATCAATAACTATTATCAAACTTATGATTTTGGTTCGTCATAAGTTTTTGTATATAGTGTCTACGTTATCTTCAATTATTATTAGGAAACTTTTTTATATTTTTCAAAACAGTTCAAGAAAGCTAGTCACTAAAAACGGCAACACGTATTAAAATATGATCTGTCGGCGGAGGATTATCACCTCCAAATTAAATTGTGAAGCGGTTAGCACTCTTAAAAGTCAATGCTTCAAAGATAGATACCTTAATCACCTTAATAAATTAGAGGCTCTCCTTATATATAATACCGCTTTGAATACAAATCTCCGATTTGATCACAGAAATAAAGGTACCTAGATTATGATTAATAATTAGATGGCTGACCCCTTCTATTTACAAAGTAGTTAAGTCCCATATGAGTAAGAAGCCAAGCACGACAAGTTAGGTATTTTTGCACGCCCGGGCCCCTAGGATCCATCACTCAGAAAATATCTCTTTATTACTGTCCCAATGAGCCTAAACACGCTGTTTATAAGATTAGAAATTTTTCTAAATACAAATGATTGAAATATATTTCTCAGAGGTTTCGTCACGCTTTAGCGCCTTAAGTGAAAATGGGAACTCAAAAATATAATTTTGTATAGGTGACCAAGCTGCATTTTTTTCCAAAAAAAATCAATTATCCCAAAAATCCACAATGGTCCGGCGAAAAAAAAAACGTAGTTAAAATACTCTAGGTTTCGAAACAGTATTTCTAAATCCAAAATGTCTTGCACTTGAGCGCTGGTGTAGAAACTAGAGATAAGAAATATTAGTTAAGTGGAGAACTGTAGACTCCTTTCTTTCGATTGGCACCAGAAAATCCCATAAATGTGATAGGATGTTGGAGATATGGATGGATAGAAAATCCTGAACCCGTTCCTAATCGAAATCACACACCAAAGTCTCTCGAATGCATGTATGATGTGACGTTAGAACTGTACTAAATTATTTTCCTATTTTGACAAAAAAAGTTTCTCTTTACAAATATTTCGGTTTCCATCTTTCCTATTCATTGAATCATCACCGACTGCTCGGCCGAGAGATAGGGCGAGACTGTCACTCGGACTCTAGCCTCGAATACACGTACCGAGTATATTGGCGAGACAGTACTCTCGGCTGAGTGCTCGGTGCTTATAAACACATCACCGAGTGCTTGGTCGAGCGCTCGGCCGAGAGAGAGGGCGAGACGGTCAAGCCTTGATTACACGTACCGAGTAATCGAGAGAGACAGTGAAATTGTACTAGGCCGAGACAGCAGCGATGTGCGAGTAGTTTTTATACGTATTTTAGTTTTTGGAGGCAAGTCATTTCACTTTTGAATCATGCTCACAACATGGACCTTTAAAAAAATTAATTAAATGTGCCGAGTGGGGTGTGCATACTGACCGAGTGCATGTTTATACATGCCGAGCGAGCGAGGGGGTCAGTGCGGGGTAGCGCTGGGGTGGGCACTCGGTCTAGTAAAAAGATTAGGGTCGAGTGACTGTCTCGCCCTCTGTCTCGGAGCACTCGGTGATGTGTTTATACGTACCGAGCACTCGACCGAGAGTACTGTCTCGCCAATATACTCGGTACGTGTAATCAAGGCTTTACTCGGACCCTTATCTTTTTACTAGACCGAGTGCCCACCCCCGCGCTACCCGCACTGTCTCGCTCGCTTACTCGGCACGTATGAACACGCACACGTTCGGTGTACACTCGCCACTAGGCACATTTAACTAATTTTTTTAAGGTCCATGTTTTGAGCATGCTTCAAAAGTAAAATAACTCGCCTCCAAAAATTAAAATACGTGTAAACACTACTCGCACGTTGCTGCTGCCTCGGCCTAGTACAATTTCACTGTCTCTCTCGTTGACTCGGTCCGTGTAATCAAAGCTTTAGTAATATGATTTCAAAAACTTCAACTTTAACAATACACACGTCAAAATTTCCCAAATTCTCATTTTAGTTGCCAGTATAAAAACAATTTTTTTCAAACATCCTTTATAAATGTAACTGAAAAATTTAAGAAATTTTTAAAATTAAACGTAATAACTTTCAAAAATATTATTATAATCCGAATACCAAGACATATTAAAAACTGGAAGTCACAAAAAACAGATATTAAACGAATATTCGTATTTATAAAATTCGTTCATGAACCTACTAAATGAAATGTTTTTTTCTAATGGCAAGTGTTAGAAAGGGACAAAAGTACTCTCCGGTAGCTATCAATTCTTCAACTCAATTTGCCTCCTAACGGTTTACAATCAGAAGTGAACCTTATGTATAACACAAAGGTTTCATTTTTGTATTATAAAGTTTTGAAAGTGCACAATCCTGAACCTGAAGGCAGTATTACGTCCATGCATATTTGAGTTCAACAATAATTGCAACACTCTGACATGAAAATGGTGGCTATAGAATGTGTATTGAGCAATCAAATCAATTAAACCACTGTCATATGCTGTCATGTAAAACAGCCGATCGGTACCTCGTGCTCGGTACATACCCAACCAAAAGTCACCAGAAATGTAATTAAAGTGTGGAAAAGGTGGAAAAAGGAGGTTTTTTTTTCAAAATGGCGCATGTAGAACGTCGTAGTTCCCTTCGGCATTTTGAAAAAAACTCCATATTGACCGTACGACGTTGCCTGTTTTTATTATTGTTCAATAAAAATAGTTTAACTCTCATACACTAGACATTGACAGAATTAACATATGTTAGAACGCCATCAACCAAAAAAGAAGAAGAAAAGGTGGAAAAAGCGATCGAGGAGTTTTTTCAAAATGGCGCATGTAGAACGTCGTAGTACCTGGTGCCATTTTGGAAAAACTCCATATCAACCGTCCTACGTTGCCTGTTTTTATTATTATTCAATAAAATAGTTCTGCAGGTTCTGCCGATGTCTTGTTTATGACCAAAAGAAGAAGAAGAAGAAGTGTGAAAAAGCTTTAAAATAGTAAAAGTTCATAAAATGTAATCATTATAATCAAAAGTCATTTTGCAGCATTTTCCATTTTGCATAATTATTAAAAAAAAAAAAACTAATGTATAACATTTATATTGGTATTTCCGAAACTAGGAAACAAAATTTTATTTTGGTACTAAAATTAATTATCCTAACGTGATCTATGTGATCACGTGACCAAATATTTTTGAAATTATTAGTCACAGACCTATGGTGTTGGTACTCAAATTTCATGTTTTAGTGCGATCAATGTGATCCCGTGACCAAATTTTAAAAAGCACATATTTTTAAAATTGCCAGTCACATACCTATAGTTTCCGTACTCAAACTTCATGTTCAAGATTTATGTGACCTCATGACCAAATTTTATTTATTTGTGCTCAGTAGCTGTAATTAAACATGTTATGTTTCTAATTTTAAAGAACGAAGACTTTCGCACAAAGTCCCCCCCATTCCCCCATAATTTAAAATTTCTAAAAAAATAGGTATATTGTTAACAGATGCTTACGTTATAAAATATCGGATGTTCTGATGAATGCAATCCAAACTTTTAGAGTGCGTATAGCATACCGAACTAAACAAAGCATTAATAAAGATAAATGATAGAAAAAAAATAAACAGTTTTAAATAATATAATTAAATTAATTAATTAATAATAACAATTCATTAGATAAAGGGTATCCCAACTTAACTTCTCTTCCCATACCTTCCGCATAAATTCTTTGGCCTTGGTGACTATAGGGACAGCCAGTCCCAAAGGGTCAAAAAAAGTTCCAATACAACATAGAACCGTTCGTTTTGTCCATTCGTTGCGAGTTTTACTCATTGGTTTAAAAATTATAAGTTGATCGCTCAACATATTTAAAGATAATCCTAAGGCCTTTAATAACAAATTTTCATTACAGAAATCGTGTTCATTAAAATTATGTTTTTCCTTGGGAATATCTGACAAGGTGCCAACATTATTCGCACTCCACTTGTGTAAGTCAAAACTGCCCCTTTGCAACAACTTTATTAATCGATCACATACCTCTTTCAATTTTTCGACGCTATTACCTCTAAAGATACAGTCATCAACGTATGTATTGTTTAGCAGCACCGAAGCGGCAAGTGGATACCTGCTGGGCTCCATTCCTTACAACCAACTCAACGAGGCAACGAGTTACAAGAAAGCTGGAGCTCTTTACGCCGTATGTGATCGTCAAAAGCTGTAAACACACTGTCGGGTCGTTGATATTTTCTTTCCAAAGTATATTTTGTAAATGGTGTTGTGTCGATGAGTATTGATCCGTCTGTACATTTGTCGTATATCAGTAAGGGCAACAAATTCATAACATCGAAATAGTAATAGTATGTCGAATAGGCTTTTCTGAACGACAGGGCCATTATGTAGCAAATCATTAAGACTTTTATTTGAATCCGTTCGGGCGCTGGCATCAACAACAACGCAAAGTTCTGTTGTTTTGCTATCTTCCCTGATAACGGGGTGGTGGGGCATGAAATTGTGTTGTTCGATTGGTATTTCTGTTGAAGATAGGTTAATAATTCTGGCGTGGCCTAATTCCAAATATTCTCCAATAAATTTTGATTAACTGGCCTTTAATTTCGCATTCCTTGAAAGGCGCTTACATAAACCGTTCAGGCGTTGCATGGCCCATGAAAAAGAGCTCCCCTATTGCAACCTTTCAATTGGAAACTTGAGAGGCAGCTTAACCTGAAAATGGTTTTTGATTAACTGTACCGACGCAGCTTCGCAGATATCAGCGTTTAACCTATAAACAACTTAACACCGTAATTGTGCAGATCGAGGGAATTTTGAACTCGAGACCAATCACACAACTGTCGCAAAACATAATGTCGGGGTCACTTTTTTCAATTTTGACCACAGAGTCTTCACTGGAGTCCACACAGAACCTTAGATATCGATTTTGAAAGCAATCGGCCCAGGAAATAAAAAGTTCAAAATGGGGGTCACTTTTTCCAATTTTGGCCACAGATTAGTCACCGGAGTCCACCTTTAGATATCGATTTTGGATTATTAGACTGTGGCTTTATAATAATTATGTATATACATATCTATCTGTGTAGATAGTGATATACCTATATAATGTTACAGTTACGTTCATTTTGCTATTTTGACTGTAACAAATGATAAATTACTCAACCAACACAAACAATGAATGTAAAGCAGATGCACATATATTACAGCGCTGTACTTTATAAGTACCTACACTACTTACTTAACAAACCTATTGTTACTTGCAGAACTTTGAACAGAAAGCTCTGCAAATTCTCTAGAGAGCTTACATCCAAGGAAAGCGAGAAGTCTAGGTTGACTTAAATACACCACTTAAAAAGACAGATGGCAAGCCATTGTGAAACTTGCAAGTGCAGTGCCAAGTTTTCTGTATCCCTTGGGGACTTTTTGCTTGATTTACATAGGCGCGTTCGCTTAACTTGTAACAATTTGAATTACCGTTCTGGTGTCACTAGTTGTAATAAAGATAATTGACATTTATAAATTTTATTGTCATACAATCGGTAAAATTAACTTTTCCAGTTAAATAGAATCGAAACGACAAAGCATGTCATCCTATTCCCTTATTACGAAAAACTCTGCGACTAAGATTTAGACACAAGCAGTGTGTCAGCTTCATTCGGTAAAGAAAAGGGCGATGCACCCCCAGTAGATGCACCGACAGTGTTTATTTCACACAAACCATATCGAGCTACCCTCGACCTTCCATAACTCAAAAACTACTTATTGAAACTTACGCACTTGTTGCAATTTTGCATTGCTAATAACGCCCCCTAGAATCTCAGATTTCACCAATTAATGTGATAAGCTTTTGAGTTAATAAAGGACTCTGAAGGGTTATTTTTATCACTTACTGACTGACTCATTTATCAAAAACCTAGACCACTTCTAGGCGAAGTACAAACTTGTACAATGTCGCATCCAAGTTGAGCTCTACTATAAAATGGATGCCAAATAAATTATGTTTGTTATTTGCAAGTTGTTATAATATTTATTACTGAAATAATCTATTTGTGACTTGCCAAGTTAAATCATATAATTTACTTGGCACCTTTTAAAATATCAACTCTTTACCGGCAAAGTCGACAATCTCTCACGTCCATTGACAATCGAACTTAACTTTAACTTTAAATAAAAAATTTTATTTGTAGAGTTGTTAACAACATGAATAGTTTGTATTAAAAAGTATATTTTTATAACCTGAACTGAGGGTCGACTACCCTTGAGAAACATATTTAATCGAGCTGATGGTTATTACCCCTGGAAAAATAATTAGAAAATAAACCAAAAAACAGCTTCGTAAGCTTTGTGGAAAATCTAAAGAAATTCGAAACAATAATTTTGATTTATTCTTTATAGTTCGAGAATGACGTAACAATTAATCAACTGTGAAGGTTAAATTGGCTTTCCAGCCAGTACCTATCTGTTTGAAATCAGAATTACAAAAATTCAATCGAAAAGTGAACATCTATGAGTGATTGTTAGGGAGGGTGACGTTAATTTTCAAAACAATATTCAACATAAAAAAAAAAACATTCAAGTGTATGACGGACCACGCACAGTGAAGGATTTCGTAACCGGGTGAATGTTCTTGGTTAAAATTCAAATAATACATCGAAAAAAATAATATCTCAAACGCTACTGAACATATATTTTATTCAATTTTTATTTCTAAATTTCCACCCCATAGTTGAAAAGTTAAATAAATAAATAAATAAACATTTATTTCAGACTAGGGAAACACTATTTAAGATTTCAGTAGCGCATATCTCAACAACTATTTCTTAAAAAAACTCCTTCGTCCGTCGTACAGTAATTAATCAATAAAAACCCCTTAATGTGCAAAGGATTTTTTTTCCATCTCCCAGTTTTATGCCCCAAAAAAATTATTCGTTTTTTCACTACACCATTGTATAGCATTTTATAGATTATCCCTACTTATTAATTTACACAGTAGGTACCAATAGTTTTCGAGTAAAATAGCTGTAACAGACGGATAGGCAGACAGACGGACGGACAGGTCGAAATTATAAGGGTTTAGTTTTTTGTTATTTAGCTGCGGAACCCACGCGAAACCCTAAAAATCACAAAGATTCCTACTAAAATTACGATATTTTGTTATATCACCATTTTTTATAGACTGTCGTAGCTTCAATTTATATCATCATCATCATCATCATCATCAGCCCATTTTTGACCCCACTGCAGGGGTTTAGGCCTCCCCCAGGGTGAGGAGGGGGGCTTGGAGCTTAAGTCCACCACGCTGCTCCACTGCGGGTTGGGGGGGCAATTTATATCAATTTAAATTAATGAATAAATAACCATATTTACTCGAAAATATCGGCATTACAAATATTCAAAGCAGACATCGTGTTAACGGTTATATTCGTTTAACAGTCAGAGTAGGTACATACCTGAGACACGAATAGACAATCGTCAAAGGAAAGTTTCCGAAGCTTCATTACAGGCAAAACTCTTGGCCCGTCCGTATGAATATTCATTGGACGTCATTAATGTCTGCAAGTCGCGGAGTTGGCTAGCTTCCCGCGCGAACTTGCTCGACACTGAGAAAAATAGCATTTCATTTCGCAGTTTACATAATGCTAAACTTGTGTTCCACAGTCGAGTTACGAACCTCGTCAAATTAAATATTTTTTCGTTGCTCTCTCTGCTAGCACTATTCGAGATGAAGGTTTATGTTGAAGAAGCACTATATATGTACACCATTTTGTCTGAACGTGTTAGAGGCTAAATTACTAGTTTTTTCTCTATCCTCGTATCTTCTGTTTAGTCTGTGTATCCTAGTTTCATTCCGACTTTTTCCTCCACTTTTGCTTTGTATGTTTTATATTTATTTTGTAAAAGAAATTATCTTCTTATTTTCATTGAAATAGTCTAAAAAAAAATCTCTTTGTATAGTTGTACTTCGAAGAAACATAAGCAGAGGATGATTGTTTTATTCAGTCGCTGCTGTTTAATAGAATACGTATTCATTCTATACAAAACCGGGTTCACTAAAACAATATATAATTTATTTTGTTTATTGTTAACCATTACATAGTTTACCTAATGTATGTAACATCTTAGGAATTATATATAATACTATAATTTTTCATAATTTTCATGTCAAAAAATATCTTACGAGTAAAAAAACAAAGAACAAAACTAAATTAATTGAATGGACATTTCAGTAAGCAATTATAATTAATAAACTCAAATCACTGTAGATTTATAAACTTGCCTTAGTTGGCACTGACTCCCAAAATAATTGTCTGTAGTGTGTTGTAAATATTTAAGTGTCAATAACTTTGTATATTAATTACTTAATGCTATTTTCTTCATATTAATAAAATCTTCATTTAATTATTTTTAACTTTATAGTTTAAGTTCGAACACACTGCAAAGTTTTGAACTTGGTTTTTACTATCAGTTTATTTTTTTTGAAAAACTAATATATTTTTGAGATTTAGTTGTAACTGTTTATTGGTTTTCGGTATTGGTAGGATTTCTAAATGCGCTGGTCAAAGGAGACAGCGTCGTTTTGAGGAAACTGGTGACAAAAGGAACGATCGTTTAAATAATAATTGGGAGCAACTCCATAATTTGTGGTTCGGATGTTTGGCTGGAACCGGACTACCGTGGAATCGAAGCAGTAGTGGATCCAAACTAAATGATGGCTCCATACAAACGTATACAATCTTCTTTACTCCTCCCCCCGCCCTGCTTCTGCCTTCGCTATGTTCGTAACCGCCGCCATCTCGATAACAGTCAAAACCCAGATGGAAGTCCTTGTCAAAACGAATCGTTTGCGCCCAAATATGAGGTAACAAGTGTACCTAAAACATTGAAGAGTTCCTTTTGACTGCATGCTACTTCCATCATCTGATCAGTTCTAGGTTATCATATATTTTATTTTCATTAGAACAACATTTACGTGCCAAGTTTTATCAAAATCTGTTAACGGGAAACGAGCGAAATTCGATAAACGGGATTCATCCAATTTTCCATTCTAAGAGGTGGAAATATTTTTTTCAAATTTAAATGGGGCTAACCTCGAGAACTTCGAATGGGGCCTATTCAATAAAAAAGGAATCTAATGAAATAAATTCAATCGGTTTATAATCAGTTAAGATATTTTATGTGTAGGTAGGTACGTTTTTTGTTACACACACAAAATTATGTAGGTAATAATAAAAATATGTTTAATACTCCACACTCTAACTTCACTTATCCGGATAATTAAATAAATAATTACGAACTTGTAATGTTCTTGTATTAATTGATCTAAAATTTTAAAACCTTACAAGGACTCCGAGCTTTACTATGGAACGTTATCCATAAATGTAATAATTTTTTTAAGTCAGTTCAAATCGTTTCCAAGACATCTTTCTCCATTTGCGAGGGCTTCAGAAGGCAGCTTCGAGTACATGTTTGTAACAAAGCTTTTGTTTTATTGTGCGAAATTAACCAAAGGATTTACGGCCCAAGGGTAAAGCCTAAAACGTATCTCGCTATGAATATAAAAATTCACACGTGAGCAAGCAGACAAGCAAAGTGGAAACATAGGAAGTAATTTCTCGAGAGGAATACGTTATTCTTTTCACGTTCGGGGCGCAATTAGCGGGCACTCTGGGATATATTACGTCACAAAGCGCAGATACAGTGCGAATATAAAGAACAAGTAGCCGTTATCAATGGAATACTGGCTAATTTATATGCTTATTCATTTCTTCATCTATACTCTCCGTATATTAAAAAAGTTGTTCATCAGTCAGTCAACAACATACAAGTACGAATTGACTAGAAGTCTTCTTCTGCGTTTACCGTGTAACCACTTATACCCGCAGTTTCAGCCCGCGAGGTTCCCGTGTACCGGTCTTCACCCCCGCGAAATTACTACTATGAAGTGACATTTCTGACTCTATGAAAACCAAATGCTGCTGTCAATTTATTTACTCTATGGTCAACGAGTTAACTGCACAAAACTGTTACTTCAAATTTATGTTCAGAACTGTATAATTTTAATAATACATTAATATTTTAAATTTCGTCTCCTCTGTTATTATATATAAGCAAAGCAAGCAAGCTAATCTACATATAATCTATATCTGGTTGGTGGCGATATACTTAAGTCATATGTACCTACCTGTGTACATATGTTTATTACATATGTTTAAATATCATGTTACTGGTTTTTACACTGTGTAGTAGGTTTATTGTGGGAGGCGTGTACAAACATAGTGGAAGTTTTTCTTGAGAGCATCCCGCTGAAATAACGTATCTCATAGAGACTATTAAATTATGGTCCATGAAGCTTCCCCGCGGACGTTTTACCCACTCTAGTTAACCGATCCCATTTAAAACATTGCATTGAGGCTATTAACTACAACAAATTGTTTATTAAAATGACAAGCAAATTGCTTTTATACAATTTACTAACCCTGATGACATGTGTTACGTTCGTTGTCAAAACTAATCTCAAATCAATCAATTTATTAAAATTATATGTCTGTCAGTCTGTAAAATGCTTTTATTTTGCATTTACAATAAAATTAAAAGCATTGCAATAAGTTTTATTGGATGTCCTTTGGGTGTTTAAGTTAAGTCTTCATCTTTATCTTAATCAGCCTATTTTTACCCCACTGTAGAGGCTTTGGTCTCCCCCAGGGTAAGGGGGCTTGGAGCTTAAATCCATCACGCTATTCCACTGCGGGTTGGGTATTATAACGACCGCCATGTATTAACAACGCCCGGAACCGACTGCTTAACGTGCTTTCCGAAGCATTGAGTCAGTGATAGTTATGTACTAAGTCAGAAAAACTCATTGGTACACGCCCGGATTCAAACCATTACCCTATGGCCTTATAAATTTGAGACAGGTTCGTAGGGCTTTGGGCTATTACGACACAAGTTTAAAATAAGTCGTTTTCGACGAAAGCTTTTGAAATTCGCCGGCTAAAAAAAAATCTGAAAAGAGTGAAACAAGCTAGTAACATATAGAATGTGTATGAAATACACTACCATACGAATATGATTTGAATATTATATAAGGTATAGCAGATGGGGACAAACCAATTACCAAAATATGTTTGCTGGTTGCCCTGAAGTGAAAATTTTATTTTAATATTTTACAACAAAATATCATTATATAAAACTTGATTGTCCCCGCCAGCAAAACTTTGTATAACATTCAAGTCATGTTTATATGATAGCGTATTTTATTCACATTCCACGAGTATGTATTACAGAGCTTCTTTATTCTCTTTTCAGTTGTAATAATTTTTTACGCAGTCGAGTCACAGTAAGTTTAGTTGAATACGAAATATAACTCAGTGTGTTAGCAGTTCCG
Source organism: Luffia ferchaultella (assembly GCA_949709985.1). Classification (NCBI taxonomy): domain Eukaryota; kingdom Metazoa; phylum Arthropoda; class Insecta; order Lepidoptera; family Psychidae; genus Luffia; species Luffia ferchaultella. Next base: position 7,397,952 of record OX453254.1, read on the forward strand.
TTCACATTATGGCTGTAAATCATCTCACTCGTCTAGACTGATGAATCATGAAGTTTGAGATAACACAGAATTGCATGCCAGTCCACCGCGTTCAGAGAATGCCTGGAACTGCTTTTATTTTTTATAAGGGTTTTATATATTTAATAGTACTTATTTATCATATGCATACTCTGTGAATTTCAAGATGATACTGTTACGTTTTAGGGTTCGAAGGATTTGAAGAGAAAGACCTGCTGACTCTTTTGAAAACTTTATTCACTAACACTAGGTCCAACACAAAGCACTAGGTCCAAACACTAAGCACTAACGATGTCCTAGGTCGTAGCCAAGTCGTAGATTTCACTGGTATCACTCTTGATCACGAGTTTTCACTTCAAAGTCACCTCGAAGGTAGCCCAAAACTGAACTGCTTGGCTCGCCTTCCTGCGGCTATTTATATGGGCCGAAACGAGCCTCGAGACCATTCCAGAACTCACTCCACTCGCGCGAACGCGATCGACCGGGTTGGATGATTCTAGAAAGTCTCACGCAGGTACTCAGTTTTCGAGAGTATTCGTTCACAGTAGTTCCTCTAACGCCATCTAGTATTGAGTAGAGGTTTCGTGTTGTCTTTGTTCTTTGAGTGGTTTTACTGGTTGACGCTAGAAGGCGCTAAATGCTTCGTGTGTTCGTAACAATACAATTACGAAAGTAAATCTAATCGAAATATCTACCAAAATATTTTCTTTTTAGATGACAGATAATAAAACTAAAATTTCTAATTGCTGTTATATAATTAATATTAATGTTAATTTTAATATCCGGGCCATCCTATCCCATCCCAACCAGACACTGAACAAATAGACAGGTTCATGCATACAAATATTTGTCCCGGGCGGAAATCGAACCCGCGACCTTCGGCTCGCAGTTAGGGTCTCTAACGACTCGGCCAACCGGTTAGTCATTGAATCATAACAATGTAATATCTATATTTACGTCTATCTATATAATAAATTATCATTCAATTTACAACGAGTTAGATGAAAGATAAGAATAAGACGGCAGGACAAAGGCATAAACTTGACTATAATAAAAATATTACCTAGGACATCCCATATAGCGCCATCTAGTCCCAAACTAAGTAAAGCTTGTATTATTGGTACCAGACAACTGATATACATACTTAAATACTCTTAGAATATAGATACTTTTACAACCAGATACGGAACAAATGGACATGCACACATATGTTTGTCCCGGGAGGGAATCGAACCCGTGACCCATGATTTGCATGCTAATGAAGATATTGTCATTCGTTCAACTAAAAAAATACGGAAGCCCTAAAACACGATCTCACGAGAGTGTGTTTAAAATTCAATTTTCTGCGGAGTTTACGCAAAAGAGGCAATTGACTACGTGATGCGAAAATAAAGTATCGGCGGGGTCAGTCACTCGGCTAGGCCGGCCCTTTCCCGGTTAGCCATTACCTATAAATTATTCAAGAATCTAGCACTGAGATTAGCATGAGAAAAATTTCATTGGAACCACTGAATATCGTATCTGCGAAGTTGGGAAAAAACGATGCACAATTAAACTCAACATTCCTACATCCCAGGTTCTGTGACGCCCAGTGAAATAAATCCACTAAAATCGACACCGATGCAGCAAATACGCCAGGCTTCGTTCGTGTCGATTTACCACACGTCTGCCTGGCTAAATGAATTTTCATTGCAAATCTATGAACATTAAACAGCAAATCGTGTTGCGAATTGCGGCGGTGTATTAATGTTTATTTGCTGTCGCTAGCGATTCGCTGTTGAATCGTTTTTGTACTGAATAATGCAGCCGTACAGCAGAAGCAGTAGAAACAGAAGGAAAGCATCGAACCAGCTTACATTAAACAACACCGCTCGTTGAATTTGAAATTAGAATGAAGTTAGGTATTAACTAATATGCAAATTATCAAAGCTTCACATGTGCCGCTTTTCTAAACTATTTTGTCATTTTTGTATAGTGGAGCCGGGATTCATCTATGTTGTAAACCATAGATTAACTGTAGACTCAATTGTGAGTCCTCAGGAGTCGAGTTGCAGCAAATGCCTTCTTGTATGAAATTCAAGGTCCTAAAGCGAAATTATTCTGCCTAAAATCATATTTCTGGGACCAGTAGTTTGGGCCAGGGGTCAATAATTTCATAAAATGTGTAGACAGTGGCGTTCGGTGGGTTAAATGCATCGGCAAGCCAACATATAAAATTTAAAATCATTTGATGTAGTCTTCAAAGCATTGTCAGCAAGCATACATTTCATAGCGTTTATAATGCATGTAGCAGCAATATTTTACGTGTAGTGACTTTGAAAAAACTATATTGGTTATGACTGATGACATATTGACACATGTTTAAACAAACTTGATCATTTGATTTCTAAAAGCAATTCCGTTGTTCAATTCAGCAAAACAGTGGAAATATCGGAAATTTGGATCTGATCTGTAGTATTGTGAAAATATGTGTCGATTCGTTTCAGTGCTGAAATTAGTCGTTCAGCCGAGGTTGTGTTTGTCGATAGTATTTATCGATTCAGCTAATTCACTATCACGTAATTAATTCGTTGAACCACTGTCATTTATTAATTCAGTAACGGTAAATTTTTAGATGCTGCAGAAAAATATTAATTAATTAATTGAGTCTAATTTTTTCAGTCAAAAAATAAGACTCAAATATCTTTAGTTCATGCAAGAAAACGAATTAATTTTTATCACTGCAACGAATAAGAATTTTCGAAGGTATGTTAAAGCAATATCTATTATTTAAAAATTGCACATTAGTAAATTTCAAAACAACGTTTTCATTTTTAACTTAAGATGATTTATTTTTAAATTTAATTTTTTTTTAATTTACATTTTTAAAGAAACTTTTTATGAAGTCATTAGGTAATCAAAATTATTTATTTGTCTGCTTCAGTAACCCAAATCTACGCTACGATTTTGCCAAATAATAAATCATAGGTAACAATTTACAGAGCGAATTTTTATTCACTAATATTCATTTCTATAAAATCCACCATTTATTAAAGTTTTTTGTTTACAACCGCCGCCGCCGTCAGTTTTTCACTGATATTTTTGTAACAGAACTGGTAATGGGGATATGTGCAGTGCGCGTAAAAATATTTCAACGTTCATAACAAAATAATATTTTACCTCTTTTATGCTAAATCTTTTAGAAACTGGAACTGCCTATAAATACAGATTTGTTTCGACATTACTGTCAGAAATTCAACGGTTCATGTTCTCATTCAAATGGATTCAAATTAAACATTTACGTCGTTCTTGATTAATCTCGAATGCAGGATTTTGTGGTCACTTCATTAAATATTGAATAAATTGGAATTTATAATCATCTGAAATGCGTATGCATAATGTTAAGTAATTATTTTCAAGGGGTAAAACAATTATTACGGATACTGAATTATTCATTCCAGAATCGAAGAGCATGTTTGTTTATGGATCGCGGCAAACAACTTCAAGTCCCAGAAAGTACTTACCGATAGCATTTTTTTAAATTATAAAGTAGGTAAAGTATATCAATTATTTTAACCCACACCCTTTGAGACGCCGCCAAAGCACTCAAACAAAAAATTGACAAAGAAAGCCGCTGCACGTGCCGACCATCACAAAGGAAATCGACGGGTTGCGCGTGCTGCGTACAGTTTCAGCAAAAATTTATCAGTTTATTTCGATGCTTCACGAAGTAATTAAATGACAAAATAGAACATTTATCATGCACACAGGTGGTGATCGAAGGATACGTCGAGTGATGAAAAATGTTTGTGATAAGTTTTTGTTTCATGTGATAAGTTTTTGTTTGCTCTAAATAAATATATTTTAATTTGTCTATTTCGTTCCTCTTTTGCCTTTCGGTGTACCGAGGTCTAATATAACGGATAGACCTTACGTAATAAAGAATAGCAGTGGCTAATAACATCTGATACTCAAAACCTGAAAACTCTTAAGCCAGCCTATACAAGTACAGAAGAACAAGTACAAATCTGAGCAAACCTATAATTAGGTATAAAATTGAACTTATAAAACCTACATTACCTGCAGTTTTTCAGTAAAATTTGAAATAATTAAACACGCCTAGTAAAAAATGAAAGCAATAATGTACCCATATCAATACAATATATTTCGTTTTTTATAATTCCATCGGATTATAAGGCCGCATTATATGTCTATATCTGTATAGAAGTGTCATTCAGTAACATTAACAATCACCTTTGCTTTGATTGTATAATGTGTAAATAAAATGAATGAATTAAATAATTTATTGTCGGGTGCTAGCCCCATAGTAATTTTTACATTTTCATACAATATTTATACATGATTATTATTAAAAAGGGTGCAATTAAATAAAAATAATACATAATTATAACAGTAAATAAATATACGCATGATGACGTGAAAGCGTTTCCTCGAACATTCCAGGCGCGCTACAATACCGCATCAGCACCCTGAACGCATTATTGCATTGGACACGTAGAGCGCTGTATGCTTTTTGCGTACAACTCACCCACAGACTGCAAGTGTAAAAGGATCGACATGTGGCTCTGAAGAACGTGGTCTTGAGCTGACTAGTAGTCCACTATCCAAATCTACGAGCGAGATCATCGTTCGAGACATCGCACAGACAACATATCCATATCATCGCTCAGATCATCCGTGAGTCAATGGGCCAGATACCTACATAAACATGCGGACTATATTAAGAGGAGAACCACTTAATAAGACCATAGGCACAATAGAATAGCATTTGGTAGCGCCTTGAATACCATCAACTCACTCTTCTTCGTGTCGTATTTTAGCATGTGGGCCGCCGCATACCTTTCATAAATTACCAAAGGTCTTCATAATGCTGTAATCTTTGGACTCAACAACACCATATCATAAGCATAACTAATATTATTAATGCTAACCTCGTCAATATGACAACCTATAATATATATAGACAAAGAGTCGGCGTCAAAAACGTAGATGAAAATATCATCTAACAGTTCGATTATAATTCACGCAAACAGAAACGGTTTGTACATGGTCAGTATGGCGTGGTAAGAGCACGTGATCTGTTGAGTCACACACACAAGTATGTAAAATTTAGCCTATAATTTTTGTTGAAACTGTATTGCGACGGTCCATCCATTATATAATCTAAGTATGTCTTTGATGTAGATGACAAATACAAACCTATTGAGACGACTTCTGTCGATGTTTCATTATATTGGATGTCTAAAAATACGAACTGATATTATTTGTGTACTTTTTACACGTTTCATGTTTAAATCAGTTACTTGAACAATCCGGATTCCTCGCGAGCAAAGCTATAGGTATTCAGTATCAAAAGTATCCTTTCAATGAATTAAAACTTTTTAAATGCTCGAATGTCGAGTTCCATTTTGAATATTTCGCGAAAGGTTTTAAGCATAACTTTGTTAACTCAGCGAGAAAGTTCGCTCTAGTCCGAGTTGGTAGAAACGAAAGTCAATGATAAGCAACCTCTTTGAGTTTCTGGCGTTATTCCAGCCAGTTAACAAGTTAGTGCAAGCTGTTTAATTTCATGCCTGGTCGCTCGCGTTTGTGTTTGATAAGACTCGGAAGGTGAAACGCGTAATGACTGTGCGAATTTCAAAGGGTGCCGACTACATTTTTCGTTAATGTATTTGGTATGGACCAACGAGGGTATAATTTGGAATACAAAAAACAGTCAATTGCGAGTCAAACTAGTTGAAGGAGATGTTTTTTTCCTATTCCCTCATTTAATCAAATAGCCATGAACATTAAATACTGTCTACTTCTATTTAAATTAGCTTGTGAAAAATAAATATCTCTACATGAAGGATAGTTAATAAGTAACATCGAAATAATTTGCTTCAACAAGATTGTTAATATTATGGTTAAGCATAATGTTAATTATAAAAAAAAAATATATATATTGTAGGGACTGATGTATATAAAATAAATACTGCAAAGCGACTACTGGCCGCACGAACAAAAAAAGGAAATAAACAACGTGACACTGGCTACACCCCTAAAGAAGAAAGTAGATTTAAGATCGAAATTCGAAACGTGGAACTATATATAATAGAAGAAAAGCGTTAAACAAAGGAGTCGAAGATGGGCCTTGATCGAGCCCTCAACGCATGTATAAAAGCTATACATACAAATATACTCCTCTAAAACCTCTAAAGAGTTATAATTTAATTTCTCTGCCATCTAATATCTCTACTATATTTAAGTTTTACAAGAGCCCTTATTCAATGTGTCTGCTAGACCATATTTAGTAAAATTTTTGAAAATTAAAATGCCACAAAATTTTGGTGTTCATGGAATTTTTATTGTGTCGGAATTGACATGAAGGATAAATTTGATAGACACCTAAAATAAGAACAGGGTCGCTAAATGGGTGTTAAGCAAATAATTATTTATTTACTTCAAATCCTAACAGAATATTTAAAACAAAGTGTTCTTAGAGTTTTTATATTTTTTCTTAAATGAAACCGTTTTCTTTTATATTCCTACAACATAAAGACAGCCAGACCAACAGTTTTTTAAAAGTCTAATGCTGAGAATTCAATATGAATATTTCTGATCTTCAGCTCAATCCTCCATTCTAAGTTCCTCTGATTCGATATTTTATGGTGTTTATCTTTTGTATTTATGGGATTTTTTTGTTTTTGTTATGGTTTAAAACCACTGGACAAAATATCATACACCGTCTCTGCAGAAGTTCAAATTATAAATTTCAATTTTCTGCAGCTTCAGCCAATTTGTAATCAAAGACTGTATAATTAAAATTTTAATGAAATTCATTTTTGTGAACACATTTAAAATTGGCAATTACTGTTGGAGGGAGGGTGAGGATTTCACCATGTTTATTCAATTTGTACGTGAATGAACTTATTGAGAGACTCAGCAGCCACCGTCGGCTGTCATATAGGAGGAAAATGCCTGAATAATATTAGCTAAGCAGATGACATAGTGCTTCAGTTTTTTGGTAAAAGGGCTTAAGGGACCTTTGCAAACGAAGGAATACGCGTTTTCTCAAGGATCTGTTTATAATGCAAAGTAAATTATACTGATCTTTAGAGTATGCAAAGGACCTAGTAACATCCCGCCGCTATATTTGAATATTATTCCGCTCAAACTTGTAAAGTCGTTTAATATCTCGGCCACATACTCGAAGTGACGAAGGATCTAAAAGATGACCTTGACAACGAACGATAGTGCAGATATTATCTGATTGTCAAAGGTAACATGATTGCCAGAAGATTCTCGCTTTTCAGATGCCGCAAAGACTACGCTACTTCAGGCATACTGTATACACCTGCCTACTCTGGTTCAACTATTGTACGTAAATATTTTCAAAGCCATGTTCAGATTGCCCCAACATTGCGTGGATCTAAAATGTTCGTCGATACCAGCGTCGACGAAATTCGCTCCTTTAATAGGAAAAGAATGGTAGTAGTATTTCAAACCAGAATTAGCCAATCCAGTAATAGCATAATTATTATTAAAGTCGTTTAATATACATTAAAATTTTTTTTCAGATTTTACATTTTGTACTTAATTCCGATTTTTATATATGTATATATATAAAATAATATATACATATATATTATATATGTATATATTATTATATTATTGACGACCGAATGGCCGAGTGGTTAGAGACCCTAACTGCGGAGCCAACGGAAGCGGGTTCGATTCCCGCCCGGGACAAATATTTGTATGCATGAACATGTTTATTTCGTTCCGGGTCTGGGTGATATTGTTAAAAAAAAGTATTTAAGTATATATATCGGTTGTCTAGTAACCCATAACACAAGCATAATACTTGCTTACTTTGGGACTAGGTGGTGCTGTGTGGGTTGTCCCATGTATTATTCTTATACAGTTCAAGAAACAATAGCAGAGCACGTACAGTAAGCGGAGCTCATGCGATCCGCGATACCCTGCGGCCTTTGCTTATTCTGTGGCTGAACTTAAACACTAAACGAAACAAGACAAACTTGTTACGTCTTAGTACAATGCGCATTTAGCATCAAAAACATTAACTTTACATTAACATCTACAGCTTTAGGTACTTCCATCGCAAGTTTTGTTCTCCCGGTATTCCTATTGTATGTATCAAACGTTTAATGATTTACATCTTCGAAGGTTCCCGGCACGGGATTTAATTGTGATAATCGAATAACACAGCAAATGTAGATTCGTTTCATTGCTAGAACTCGAAATGAAAAAAGAAGATAGAGAAAAAAGTCAGTTTGCAAATAAAACCATTTTCATGAGCAAGCTTGTAACATTGTAAAAATTTACAAAACCTTCTGGTCGCCGAATCGCCACGCCACTCGTTGGGTTTAGTGTTACCTTAATGCTTTTGAATATATAAAGATGGCGTAAGCTCAATATTTTAGCTCTTAACTAGAAATAAGCTATTAGGCGCATATAATTCTGGAAGGACCTGACTTTATAACTAGACTGAATCACCAACCATCAAAACATTTTAAAGATATTAAATAACACACGTTAAGTATTTTCGCGACCACAGAACTGCATTTAGAGATCCAAGGACCTTTGGATTTGCAAAGACACGACTCAAGTCGTCGGCCTAGCAACTGAATGAGCAGCGTTCCTCAACAAACGCAGTGTTAGAGGCTGTAAAATCTCTAAATCACGATTATTGACTTCCGTACCGTTCACACGTTTCAGCTACATGTGACATATTTTTAAAATTTTAATTTTGTTTATTTACAATAATTATTTTTGCAAAGTTAGTGTATAACCAGAAATTACTAATATTTGCTAATAATTTAAGTTACGGTTCTGCACTTTGTTCAATAGAGTGAGGTAGGTGGTATGATAGGCTCGTCCTAACTATTCGAAATTTAGCAACGCAGATTATACAGTATTATATAAATTATTATTATTTTACTAGATATACAAGTTATAAAAGACTGATACTAAGAATCGAAAAGGGTGAACGTGCTCTTTGATAAAAAAATAACTATAGGACTAACTTTGAGTATTAGAAAAAATCTGCTGTTCCATTCATTTAGAGAGTTAGGTTTTTTTTTTGGAACCATGATTTTATTTTTCAGTTCTCAGAGTTAGTCTCTTAGCGTAAGTTTTTAATATTGGTGGGTATTTTGACCTTCTTCAATTTTCCGAAGCATTTATCATGATATATGTTTCTGTTGTAGTTATATAAAACCACTAACCTCGTTAATATGATCACGGAGTATCCGTACGTGATCATAACGCGTCACACATGTGGCCTTATACGTGCTCTATAGACAGTAATAGGGTCAACGAAAGCGACGGATAATCTAGGAGAAAACTTACTAAAGGATCTTTATGGCGGTACAAGAAGCTCATATTTTATTAAATATTGTTATAATATTGCTAGTTTATAACGTTATTTAATTTTGTGAAAAATCTAATTTGTCACCATTTTTTTAGATCTTCAAAAATCATATAAATCCATAAATGTATGCTGTTTGTTTATCTATGAAAGCCTTTTGACGAAAAGAAATTTTTCAAATTTAAGTTCAAACCCGAATATCCACAAAGCGATATTTCATTTAAAGTTTAGGGTAAGTTGTCGTTCTGGAACTGTCTGAAGCTGTCACGGACAATTTATAGCAATAGTTAAACTAACAATATTTTAAGACCAATGTTCTGTATTGTTTTAAATCATTTGTCACAAAAACAATGTTGTATCATCATGAAAAATCTTCTATTTTAAATTTCTAGTTTTGAATGTTTAGGTTTTGTAAATCAGATTTAGATAAATGAAGACGAAAAAATATTTGTAATTGTTATAAATCTAAATTGTAAACTGTAAACGTTAAATTACACGAAAAATAGAATGTGTGCGTGAATAGACTAGTTACAATATACACTATATACCTATTCTCCATGTAAATATTTAAGCGTTGACTTTGAGTTTGAATTTCACTCTCGGATTTTCTGGAGCCGTATTAATGTGTGTGCATTGTAAGGAAGTTTAGGATCATGTTTCAATTTCACCAAAACCAGTTATTTGGGATAACGAGTTCATTTTGTCTTAAACTATAGCAATTTCAACCGACGCGGGCTTCTCCCAGCCAGGCGGTCGGATTTTTAAAATTTTTAGTTTATAAAAGCAAAGTAGCTTTGTGCGATATCGATAAGATAGCGATAGTGCAGGGTTAAAGTTGCGCGTATTTGAAGGGAGAAAGGATTCCACACAGAGCCATCTAGTCCCAAAGTAAGCAAGTATTATGCTTGTGTTATGGGGTACTATACAACTGGTATACATACTTAAATTTTCTTTTTTTTTAAATAATATTATAAAATATACAGATACTCTTCACACCCATAGACACAGAAGAAATATACAAGTTCATGCACACAAATATTTGTCTCGGGCGGGAGTCGAACCCGCGACCCTTGGCTCCACAGTTAGGTTCTCTAACCACTTAACCAATCGGTCAGTCGAGTCAAATCAACAACGAAAGTCTAGTATAGAGAAACAACACTGAAGTGTTTATTTACTTGACATAATGAACAATTGTATATTGTAATTAAATAAACAATACTTAAATTACCACTGAATGTCAAAGTGACGTAGGTCGTAGGAAACGTAGGAAATGTTGTTTAGCGATATAAATGTGGAAATAACTTTTCGTGCGTTTTACTGAACCCCAGATAGTAACAATACGTTAATCTATTCTTATTATTTCTAATACGGTCCTGTTCAAAGACAAAATTCACCTAATCGATTCATTAAACGGAAATTAATTATTTAATTAAACCCCATACTGCTACATAAGAAGTTGATGTAGGAAAATAAACTAGCTTCTTAACTATACATGTCATGATTGATATTTCCTTAAAACTTCTGGTGGTATCTTAGAGATAAATTATAACATGAATTATTTATTATTAATTTATTATTCGTAATGACAAATTTTTTGAATTTTGTTTTTTAATAATATTTAATGATGTACATTTAATGAATCGTGGCCGATTTTGGTTTCGATAATTACATAAAAGTAAAGTTGAATTTACATTTAAAATTTTCTCTCTAGCATCTGACGGGAATTTGAAAAACTTGATCGTATATCTATTACTTTTATAGAAACTATAACACAAAACCCATTTCCTCGGATAGCAAAAATACATACAGAAAAAACGTTGGGAAAAATATATGTACCTATTCATATACTACACCCTGTATCTATTTCGAAAGATGAAAAGGGAAATGACAGAAAAAAATATAGTAACTCAGATGTGTTTCAACTTCACAACTTTTTAATTAATTTCGAACAGGAATTTTACGCGAAATCGGCTTAAAAAATAAATGAAACAAAAGCCTTTGTTCTGGAGACGGAAAAGTTTGTAATACGTCTGAAAAATTTAAGTATTTACGGGGTAATGTGAGGCATATTTTACATATTTTTGTTTTACTAATGTTCAGTTTGACGTTCAAGTTTTAAACGAGTACTTGCAAAGCTAAAGGTTCTAAAAATATCCCAATGGGACATAGAAGACTGGAAAGTAAATCTTGCCTTTTACAATTCTAGAATAATTTTACGTTTTATTGCCAGTCTAGCACGTCACACATTAAGACGAGAGAATAAACACTATACTACGACCATGGATATACTAGTACATAGAGATACCACGTCATGACTAGAAAAATCTGAGTAAAAAATATACACCACAGCTAAATATACGCTACTCGGTCTTTCCAGTTGTTCATTGCAAAGTAGAATTTTGTGTAAAGCATATGCAAAAGTCGTAAAGGGAAACCAAATAAAGATTCTGAAATTACATTATGGCTGAACAAAAAATTTAAAACAAATAGTGATAACAAGAAAACGCGTGCTCGGCTCGTCTACCCCTAGAAGCGACACTAACACAATATTATCTTCGTCGGCCGGTTCTCGTGCCGCTCCTCTTCCTCACTGGATCTGGTTCTACTGCTCAGTTGCCGATTCCTGGGTTCCAGTTCCTTCTTCCATATCTTCCCTACCTTCTTTTTCTTCTTCTTGTTGCCAGCCGACATCGAGGTAATTTGTATGGAAGGAAACCGCAGCCAGATCCGTTGACCGTAGACCGTACCTATTTTATAGAAAGCCACCCTATTTGGGGCCCCTTAGCCCGGTGTACTAAGCCGAGCCGCACCCAATTTTCTACATCTCTTTAGATCATGTACGTAACTTATAATTATGTGTTACACATCATTAGAAAGGCCTTAAATTGGGCCTTAATGATACATGTTTATACATATATCATTTTTTTCCGTAAGTTATTACATCCATACGTTACTCATGAAACGCTGTTATATTTTTGGTTTTTCTTAATTCATCACCTAGAATCAAACAAATTTTTGTACTATGTTACGCATCCTATACAAGTTTTATTTGCCATTCAGAGCTCGTCATATTAATGTAAAAACCACATTACCATTCACACGTTTCAAGCTACATCGCTATGAATCGGTCACAAAAAGGAATTTCGTATAAAAATTATCCCAATGAAATTTTACAAAAATACAATTTTTTTCCAAAAACCTATCTAACTCATACCTAAAGGTGTCAACAACACTAAATGTGCTTTATAGACCCTAGGCGCAGCTGAAAAACTACTTTTATACACATTTAAAACAACATAAAATTTTCGAAACTCTATTATAAAAGATAACTACTGATTTTACAAATACATATTGATTTTACTTGGAAATAAGTGCATAGTTATCACGTAATTAACGGGAATCACGCACATCTGCGCTCTGATAAGCGCCGTCACCATTGATTTACTAATTTTGATAAGGATTCGTCGTCGCTAGTTGAAGCGACGCAAAAGCGTCCGCCAGGTGCCGTTAACTTATTATGTTTATTTACATGAAGCATGGAAATTGATCTTTAATGGTAATACTTATGACATATATTCGCATTACGGAAGTCTAATTTTAGACCTTTTAGGATCCCTTTCTTCGGACGGAATCATTTCTTTTTCAGAACTTTTTCGGAACTTTTTCTTTCATGAAGCATGAAAATTGAGCTCTATTCGTAACGCTCATGGCATATATTCGCTTAGACAAATTCTAATATAAGATCTTTTAAAATACACTTCGTCAGAACGGCCAACATCGGCTGATTGGTGACCGATGATGATACAAACGTTTATTACGGCGTGGCATATGAGAATGTCACGAAAGTGAAATCGTGTTAATGTGTAATTTAATTCGAAAAATAATCGAATAATTAAATTTTGCAGTGAGAAATTTATTAGGTTATAGTAGTAACATTTTTATTTCTCATACTGTACTGTAGCATATTTTAAACCACACCTGTAACAGTTTTTTCTCCTAATAAATAAATAAATAAATAAATAAATAAATAAATAAATAAATAAACAGTCTATAGGCATAAACTAAAGTTAAATTAAAATGTTTATTTACCAGAAATACGATATTCATCTTTTTTCTGCGTCTTTGAGAAGTAGTTTTTGCAAATTTTTTCGACACAACTCGGCATCGCGCTCGTTTGTTCGTCACTAGGTTATGACACTGACTAAAAGCCGGTTGGTAGACTTATTGTGTTTTGGTAGATTTCCTGCGTGGACATTTCAAAACGCGGACGGCATATCTAGTTAAATTGATATATCAATGGTCTTCATATATTTCACTCAAATGTCGCCAATATTTATAACATAATAATACTTGGGACATCCCATACAGCGCCATCTAGTTGCAAACTAAGCGAGTATTATGCTTGTATTATGGGGTACTAGACAACTTATACATAATTAGAAATACTTATTCTTTTTTAGAATATATACATGTATATAATATATACATAAATACATTTTACACCTGACAACGTAACTCGGAACAAATAGACGTTTTCATGCACACAAATATTTGTCCAGGGCGGAAACCGAACTCGCGACCCTTGGTTCTATAATAATAAAAGTTTTACACTGAACCTTTTATTGTTTTAACCAACAGATTAAGATTTACTGTAGGTACTAATTTTACTATGATTTAACAACAATTTTAATATAATTATATGTCGCCGCCATGTGGTTAAATCAGTCACTCAATTATTATACCCGTAGCCTGTTCATTGAATGCTGGCATTCAATTAAACGACTAGACCGTTCGTTGAAACAATTAAGATAGCTCAACGGTCATCATGTTTGCTGATCGAAAACTACTTAGCCCTTTTTAAACAGCTGAACTATAGGTCACCGGATTATTTAAAGTTTTTTTTTTGAGACCCAATCTTATGATGTGTTTAACTTTTATAACGTTCTTCTTCCGGGTAGCTAGTCGATCCGCTCCGCTTCTCTACTGGCATTTATTTAAACAAACTTAACCTAACCTAATCTATGAATTTATAAATGGTGGACCATCAACGTATTCCGTATTATTGCCGGATTAAAATCTCGAATGGATTCCAAATCGAACACACCATGAAATGATCAGTTCTATGATCTGTCATCATAACAGTACCTAACATGAAGATTTTATTCACCTTTTATTCAATCCTCCTTTAGCCATTCAATTGAATGCCAGCATTTAAGGAACGGGCTAGCCGTCCATTTGATTAGCTGATTTAACATTTGACGTCGAACGAAAACGAACAGTTACCGAAAAAATTAGAACACCGGCAACCAAATGTTTGGTCACCCTACTGTTAAGATATCTAATTCCATTCCGAGACAGGTACCTAATTTATGAGTGATTACACAACAAAGAAATTCCACTGACATTTCAATTCAAAGAATAGTCGGGAATCGATTTTATCAGCTTTTCACGAGTAGTGTTTCTCCAACTTTGCGAATCGCGAGACAGTCTCACGGTGTTTTATTAAGTTTGCAAGCAAACTTTTTAAATAAAAATTTAAAACATTCACAGTGTTATTCTGAACGGGTGTTTTTATTGGTTGCTATAAAAAATGAGATAAGCGATAAGAAAAATAAACTTTAAACATGATTTTCTCGGTAACCGTTAGTTTACGCCATCTGCTCACTTAAAACTTTTTATTCGTATTTTCTATACAAATTTAAAACCAAAAATTTTCATACCGTTATTTCGCAAGTAGTGTTCCCATTGCTGTAGAAATTTCGATACATTGGGCCTTGTAGGGCGAGTGCTACAATGAATACACATAAAAATGTAGTCTGATTGGTAATTGGAGATTAACCTTATATTTTTTGCACATTGATGCTTAGTCTGCAATGCGGCGTTTGTTCTACGTTGCCACTAATTTATTACTTGGCTCCTAGCCTGAGTATAGTTGAAGGGTGGATGCAATATCGGTCTGTGATAATAGATATGTAACCTAGATGTAACGTCTTACGCATTAACCGCATGTGGGCCATGCACCTAAAATTAATTTATTGATATCAGTAAATTATGTGGAACTGGATATTTGAATTACATGTCTCTACTGTGATGCATTGACTTGTAGTGTGTCATAATATTGAAAAAAATCTATTAATATTTTTTTTGTACATTTTTCGTTCGTTTTATTCTCGGTCAAGTGAAAATTATAATACTTATGGCCTAATTTTAATAATTACTAATTATATATCATTAATTATAATATATATCCACCAACCCACAGTGGCGCAACGTGGTGGATTAAGCTCCAAGCACCCTCAATCCAAGGGAAGGTCTAAGTCCCAGCAGTGGCGCATAAAGGGCTGGTGTAGAATAATTATAGGTATTTATGACTAGCTGCCTCGGAGAGCACGTTAAGCAGTTGGTCCCGGACGCTGTCAATAGATGGCGGTCGTTATAATCCCCAACCCGTGGAGCAGTGGAGCAGCGTGGTGGATTTAAGCTCCAAGCCCCCCTCCCCACCCTGGGGGAGGCCTAAGCCCCTGCAGTGGGGTAAAATGGGCTGATGATGATGATGACTAGCTGAAACGTAGCTTGGGAAGTTGTAAAATAAATTTGTAAGGAGAAAAATCACTAAGTTTTAAACTAATAATAAATAAAAGCAAATATACTAATTTTATTTACTATCACAAAAGCAAACCTGATGACACTTGTACTAGTCTTTCATATTACTATTGTGTATAAATTTTGTACTTTGTATTAAAATTAGTCAGCAGAGAAAATTATTTTTCACAGAAGTAGATATCATATTTTTTTAGTGTTATATGATAATTTGTACGGTTTTCAAGGGAAACAACATTAGATTCGCTACCTTTCTATATTTCATACGAATTACAAAGTTTATCAAAATAATTTTAATTGAATTTGGTTATATTTATAAAATTAAAGTTTATTCAAACATTATTTCGACACAGCAGTACATCTTCAAATTATAGCTTAGATAAGTTTCATTTGATGCCTAAATTATTGTAATAAGTCCTACTCACAGATAATCTGAAATTTATTATTCTGAGAAATAATTATTCAATAATTTACTTAATTTTGAGAAGTAATCCCAAATGCAAAATATTTTTTATAATTAATAACTTGTGTGGAAAATAATAAAACTCTTAATTGTAACGGAATACCTTATTTAAAAACTTCTCTACACAATATCTGTTATTTCAAAAATACTTTCCCTAAAAACAAACGAACAGTTGGGATTTACTTTGTTAGCCATGAAATTAATGAGTTTTGTATAATATTTTTTGTCGATTTATTACTATATTTATTTTACATCGTTCCCTCGTATTTTCGTTTTTTTTTTTTTAAATTTTCATTATATTCCGAATTCTGATGTAGGGGGAAGTGGTATGAAAGAGCCAGTTTACTAAACGGAGCAAAAAAAAATAGGTGTTCTGGTTATTTTTAGTTCAACTATATACATAGGTATATATATACCTATAACGTAATATAGTATTACATATTCAGAATATTTATTAAATAAAATGTGATCATAGCTATTATTTTCACTTCATACTCAAAATAGTGTCGTGATAGCCCAAGCGCAGCGAACCTTTTTCAAATTTATAAGGCCATGTGGCCGTGGTTTGAATCCAGGCGTGTACCAATGAGTTTTTCTGACTTAAGTACATATCTATCACTGACTACGTGCCTCAGAGAACTCGTTAAGCAGTCGGTCCCGGGTGCGGTCAATAGATGGCGGTCGTTACAATCCACTAACCCGCACTGGAGTAGCGTGGTGGATTTAAGCTCCAAAACTCCCTCACCCTGGGGAGAGCGTCGCCCCAGTGTGGTGTAAAATGGGTTGATGGAATGAAAAAAAAACTCAAAATAGACGAACATATTTTATATACCACTTAACAGTTATTATCTGGTAACCGTCAAAATACAAATCTCGTTCGGGGTTTAGTCGAGCTTTAAAAGTAATTAAAAGAATTTGTAAAAATAAAGATTGTTTGAAAATATAAATGAAACGCTTGCTGAAATGTGACGCCAGTTGGCGAATTCTCTCACGCACTCAATACCAATATATTTCTATCGCCCTATATAACCTTTGACGCGATCGCTTTACCTAAAGTTCAACGTTGGAAACATTCACCCCAGGTCGAAAGTGCGGTCAAGACAGTACGGTGATATATTATGGACATTTTTCTTCGTATTGAATTATTACTACTACAAAGAAAAGGACTTGTGATCGATATTGAGTTGCGGTGATATTTATTTTAGTGTTTCTTCACACAAGCATCATAACCGCTTGCTCGGTCCAACCGCTCATACACGATTTTTTCACTGTAACGTCAGTGTCGCCTCTCATTATTATCTACGGATGACCGGTTGGCCGAGTGGTTAGAGACCCTAACTGCGGGGCCAAGGGTCACGGATTCGATTCCCGCCCGAGACAAATATTTGTGTGCACGAACATGTCTATTTGTTCCGTGTCTGGGTGTAAAAAAAATATTTTTAAATGTAAATATTATAAAGATTATTTAAGTATTTGTATCAGTTGTCTGGTACCCATAGTGCAAGCTTTGTGTAGTTTGGAACAAGATATCGCTGTGTGGTATTATTGTCATTGGAAAATGTTGTCATTGGAAATGACTTTCATTTCGTTGGAGTATAGGGGGTCATTTGGGAGTTTTGTGAGACAGGCAGATTGCACGAAGAGTTTTCGAGATATCGGAATAAACGAGGTGTCAAAAGACGCAGCTTGGCAAGCTTTACAAGATGGCAAAAGATAATTTGGAAAAAGTTCAAAAACAAAAAAAATTACGGCAAAAAACGAAAAAAATCGCAATTTTTTTCCCCGAATTTCATTTTGGGAGCCCGATGTCTCGAGAACTAGGTCCAAATAAGAAAAAAATAAAAAACGGGTCGAGGTAATTAGACGGGAGATCGATTGAGACTAAAATTGTTAGAATCGGACAACTAGAAGTAGTGGTTAAGGGTGCCCTTAGTTGATGGAAGTCGGATATGCGTCGGTGTTACATTTCGTACTAATTCGGTTTGTTCGATCGAAATGTCGTACAGAATGTTACATTTCAAAGTTTTAAGCTTATTTAGATACAGTTTTGTTATTTTTATTGCGAAAAAAATTTATTTCGAAAAATATTATCCAAAATATGTGTGTTTACTTTATTCCGTTAGGTTTATTTCCTATGTCGTAAGAAGTACGTGCGAAAGCAGGAGATCCGTTGTTTTATCAATATTATTAATTTGCAGAAACGTGTTAGTTAGACTCCTAATGTCGTACCACATGCAAATCCATAAATGTACCTACCCACACCGACAACGCCAAGGTGTTAACGCATCGTGAATTCGAACCGTGTTTCAGTTCGCAGACCGTAACACGCTTGTATACAAAACGATTATATTGTTGTCTCTCTGTCTTCACCTAAGCCTTCAAAAGGATGCTTAGATGTTAAAGTTGAGTGCTGAGTTTGCGGGTTGCCTCATCTGTTTGCTTTAGGATTTTGAGCTTTGCTAAGCACGTTGGTACACAACTATGTACGAGTATGTATACGTTTTGATTATGTGGACTTTTACGACTAGTGAACGTGTTTATTTCGTATTGTCGTTAGATATAGTAACATCTACAATTACCTACATGCCCTGAGAAAAGTGTTTATCATCTGTCGAGCAAAGGATAACCCCCATAATAAAAAAAACGAGGAATACGAAAAGGAAGAAAAAAAATGCGTCAGCGTAAATTATGGTTTCTGTAACGTAATCAAAATAACGTGCAGTTGTTCTTCCTCGTTTTTCTTCTTTTCTTCCTGTTAGAAACGTTATACTTCAATTCTAATCAATTTACAAAGCTAGTTAAAGTCCAACTCATGAAAAAAGCTTATTATTGTATTACCGAGTATTTAAATGATAAGTGTGCATGGACATCATTGCAATAGTTGTAAGCACTTTAAATAATAAAAAAAAACAATTAAGAATAGCATAGAAAATAAAATAAACGGGGAAGAGTTTCTTGCCGGTTCTTCTCCTTCTAATTTTTGAACCGGTACCTAATCCATTCATTTTGACTTTCAATAAGTGTCTAAACATATTATACTGAATAAAAACTTTTTGAATTTTAATTTAAATTTGAATTCTTTTTCTTCATATTCATAATGATCTCGATCTCATTTTCTCTCGATCTCGATCTCAATTTGTCTACTGATAGTAAAACCATCATAATAAATTCTGAATTCACTATAGTACTTTTCTTAGTGTGTGTTCATAGATATATAGAAATACTAAAATTTTTGGTGAAGGACCCGTGGTCCCACCGATTTGACCTACTGGTAGGACCACGGTATACCACTATGTACCCGTGGTCTTACTGGACTAGGGACGAATAAATAATATCGTATCGATATTTATCTGTATTTTTACTAAGTGAATAATTAAAACCATCATTTTTTCTTCATTTAAAATAAATACCGTGGTCCTACTACACAGACCAGTCAACCTATAGACCACGCTTTAATAAACGTCAGTATGAAAACGAAATCGCCAAAAAGTGGCGGGGTGCGGGGAGAAGTCGGCTAGTTTTCATTGGCTCGTTCAAAATTGACAATTTAATGGCTTCCGACGTGCTTACAAGTGACCGCTCACAAGAGACGTAGTTATGTAGTGTCACTACTTAGCCTTGGCGAATGCTACTCCCTGTCAAAGCGTAATCTATAGGTTGACTGGTCTGTGTCCTACTAGTAGGTCAAATTGGTGGGACCACGGGTCCTTCACGAAATTATTGACTTCGAACCCAAATTCGATTATAAAAATATTGGTTTGTATGTATAACGAAAATTTAATGCATGCTTATTTTTTAATTGACTAGAAATGTGCTACATAAAAACAAAACAAAAATAAAACTTAAGTGAACATTTCGAAAAATCTTACCTGTTTGTGCAAAATAAGTCACTAAAACGGCCTTTTTTGTAAAGTAAAAATGTTTTTACGCTATTTGACTAATATTAAATTGTTTCTTACTGCGAAGGGTAAGTTTTTCGAGTGTATATTTTTTGTTTGTATGCAAGATATTTCTTTGGCACACCCTGTAGTCTAAACGGCTGGATAGATTTGAACTTAAGTGGTGTCGGCAGATTCGTTTTAGGGACTTGTCTTACCAAAGGCGATAAGCGAGTTTAACGAGAAATCATTGGGCGATGAGTGAGCAAAAGAACATTGGATGGTGCATTGTACGTTGTCCAAACCAAATTCTATAGAATATAGCTTCTTTTTCACTTCTCAATCAGTATTTTTTTTTAGTTTTACGGTTTCGCAGTAGAGTTTTTTGTTTTTCTTAAATAATTCTTATCCGAGCGATCTAACACTCAATGCAGCAGCTCAGTCGGCAAAGTTTTCATATATATATATGTGATGTTTCATGTTTGTACAAATGAATCGGGACACGATTTTGTAGCTTCACTATTTAATTGTGCGGCAACTTGTATATACTTTTTTTTAATTTCCCCCTATATAGAGTGTTGCCAAAAATATCAAAATCGAACGACGCGTTCAAAAGATATCGCAATCTACAAATTACCGAAAAGGTGTTTTTTTAACATAACTTTGAGATTTTACGACCAATAGATTTTCGACTTTACACAAAACGAAGCGTTCAAAAGATATCGCAGTTCAAAAATTCCAAAATAACGTTCTCTTTGTTTGAGCTCGAAGAACTCAAAATGTATAGAAATTCTGTTTTTGGGCTTGGTGAGCTCGGAAAATAAATATTATGAGCTCGAAGAGCTCAAAAACCACGAAAATCGATATTTTGAGTTTGAAGAGCTAAATAGCTTTCTAATTTTCGAGCGCTTTGAACTCGAAAATAGCGGGAAGTTTCAGGGATGGCCTGCAGGGTCAATCGATTTTTCAGTTTGAGATCATGATCATCTGCGATCTGAGATATTTTCCAAAATAGGTATTTGCCAAATGGGGGTTATTGGAAACTATAACGAGTGGTAAAAAAATGTTGTTCGCTCAAAACGAACTAATGCGAAGCTGGGGCGCACCGGGCGGGCTGCTGGTGGTCAAATAAATCAATCCATCGCGCGTCGATTCACTGGCATTGTTGGATTGATTAAATATTCGTTTTATGTTTGTAGGTCTTTCGAGCGATACTGATTAATTTCTTTTTTAACTGACCTGCCACAGATATATTCAGATGAGTTCAGAGAGTTTTTTGGTCCCAATACTAATGTGAGGAGGCACTGAAAACGTATTCCATATAAAAAATGAACTACTAAATAAAAAGTTAATAGGTTTTCTGTCCCACGAGTCACATTTGGCTCACAAAACGTGACACCTAAACGTTTCGCTATGCTCGTGACACATATGGCTTACGGACTCGTATAACTTTAATGGTAAATATTTCCGCGGAATTTGCTGCGACTCGCTATTTTTTTCGTTTAAAGCTTTCTATTTGCTAACACGGTTACGAAATTTGGGAGAAATTGAAATATAGGAAAAAACACGTTTATTTGACAAAAGAAAAAAAAATGTGTAAGATAATATTGGGTTCGGACGCGCAAATGTGGTTTCAAGTTTTGATAGAGACAGCGAATGTCTATATACTTTTGTTATTACATAAGCTCTTATCTGAATTTGGGAACGTAGCTTTACTCCCTAATAAATAAAACTTTTCTATCTTGAAGATATCTTTTCTGTCTTGTATTGATTGTTTACAAATTGTACCTTATACAATCACTTAGTACAAGCACTTAGACATTGCTACTTATTGAAACTAACACTCATGTAAACGCCAAGCAAAACACTCTATTCGACTCGCCCTGCGAATATCGTTTATTAAAACTTTCACATATACTTCGAGTTTTCCTTTGAAAATTGCGATAGCTTTGTGAGTGGCCAGCGCTAGAATCATCATCATCAGCCCATTTCTACCCCACTGCAGGGGCTTAGGCCTCCCCCAGGGAGAGGAGGGGGCTTGGAGATTAAGTTCACCACGCTTCTCCACTGCGGGTTGGGAACTGTAACGACCGCCATCTATTGACAGCGTCCGGGACCGACTGCTTAACGTGCCCTCCGAAGCACGGCTAGAATATAAAAATTAAATTACTTAAGACGCTGACAATAGCCAGCTATTGTTAGTATCTTAATTATATAGTTAAGATAGGATAGTATAGATTGGATTCTAGCAATTGGCTAGTAGCTCGAATCACCGATCACTGTCGATTTGGATACGCGTGATAAACACGCAATCATTCACTCCTATGCGTGCTATTGAATTAACTTCAAAAATATTTTAAAAAATTGGTAGAGTAGAGTCTGACTGCTTAATTAAAAATATTACTGCTTAATTAAAATTCAGCAATGTACTGTAATATTTAACAAGGATTGTAAAAAGTGTCTTTTAAATGGTGAATTTATGACTTCTTCTATAAAGTAAATCTTGGTTAAATATGTTTTGAAATCGACTCGACATTTCATAAATATGATCAATAATAGCATATTTTTATTTTGTTTTGGTGAGCCATATGGATCATGTGATTTTTTTAATTAAAAAAGCTCAATGTACAGCCGTTACGTTTTCAATTAATTTCATTTTGTGCATATATCTTTCTAAATCTGCCGATCGAGTAAAGTTTGTATCACGAACATCACAATTAAATGGTTTTTCACCAGTATGTGAAAGTGAATTTCAAGCAAGAAGAGTATTTAAATGAGCAATAACTAAAAATTAACTACCTATAAAACAAACTAATTTTAAATAAATAATTAGAAACTTTTTAAAGAAGTTTAGGCTTTTCGAAAAGCGAAGAATATACGATGAAGGCTGAGACCTTTTCTGTTATATCTAACTAAGAAAAAACCTTCTACTTCCGTACATGAATATAATTTTGGATGTTATAAGAACAGATGTAAATAGAGCGGTTATCATTTTTTTTTATTAATTTATGGTGTAATTAATATAAATCGGTTACGATTGCTATTTTCTTTGAAAAAATATTTTTTTCCAAATTTCCCATGTCCCTATTTTGGTTTAATTATTTACAACATAATGACAAAGACGAAATCATTACAGTCGGATTATAAAATGGACTTATTATTATTATTTTTTTTAACACACACAATCACAACAACGTCTTGGCCCCAAACTAAGCATTTGGATATTTGGAAATTTGGAAGATATTTGGAAATAGTAATTATGCTTTGTTTATTAATACATACAAAATCACAAACGCCTTTAATCGATAAATGAAACAAAGCACAGCAAAGTTGGTCACACTGAATGATCATTATATTGGTTGCTGATGAGAGCCAGGATAGATTCGAGCTGTTCTATAGCGCTAATTCTCACGCTACTGACAAGTTGTATTGTACTAGTAGGTATTATATTTGTTTTGATAAATTTTCACTAATATGTGTAATCGTGAAAAAAATACAATGTGTAGTTTGGATTCGCGCTCGTATTTCCGCAGAAGACGTTTTATGCGTACGATGTTGGAAAATTGGAAAATGAATGCCGACAAAAATGTTTATCCAACTCAACATTTATACGTTTAACTTGACACAACAGAAAACCACGAATAGTATAATTTTATGATATAGTTAAAGACATAGTGAGCGAAGAATTTAAAATTCTGTGAACAGACGAACTTCTTAATGAAAATAATACCTAATTGTATCCGAAATTACTCGTTTAATTTAAATGTGGTTATTCGATATTAATGGATAAGCCTAATTTCTTAATCTCACAAATAATGAATTCAATGATAAGTACTTCAGAAAAGCCTGAGGCGAGAAAATACTTAATGAAGTAAATTACGAAATTTTCGACAAAATTACAGAACATTTTAAAAATAACACGTTTTCAAAAAGCGTGGAATAAAATACCGTATTTAATTGGAAAATGTGAGCTCAAATGGAGACCCTGTAAAAAATATCCCGTAGGTAGGTACAGTTGTTTAAAATAATGTATTGTTTTTTAATTATTAATTATGGTAATATAATATATATTTATTACAAAATACAACATGTTTTTGTTTGGCGGTATCACTGGGTTTGTGACTATTTACAATCCCGTAAATTTTACACAATCCGTTATAAAGAACCTACGAGCTTTTCCTGTCATTCAGCTTTAGTGATCGAAATTCATGTCAAAGAAATCATCATCATCATCAGCCCGTGTCTCTCCACTGCAGGATATAGGCCTATCTCAAAGCTCGCCACACCACACAATCATCCGCCTTTCGCATCCAACTAGCCTGGTATGGTGCTTCAGCTCTCCTGTCCACCTGGTCGGGGGGCGTCCAACGCTTCGCTTCCCGGTATGTGGCCTCCACTCGAGAACTCATCTACCCCATCGGTTATCAGTTCCACGACAAATGTGGCCGACCCTTTGCCACTTCAGCTTGCTGATCACTTCGGCTATGTCGACAACTTTGGTTCTTCGACGGATTTCACTGTTTCTGATTTTATACATCAAAGAAATACCGAGCATAGCTTGCTTCGTAGCACGCTAAGCAACTTGAAATTTGTGAACCAGTCCTGTCGTAGGAATCCATGTTTAGGCAACGTACGTCAAAAATGACTCCACAAATACGGACAAATTTAAGTTGGATGTAAATATTTTAACAAACGAAGCAAATAGTAACGACCTGCTATGATGAGATGGTTGCTACTGACGAATCTATATACCTCTATGCTTTATACCAATATTAGGTACTAATGTAACTGTTAAAAAAAATTAAGTAAAATTATGAAGAATTGGAGTAATATCATCAGATGGCGATGCTCAGTTATGGTGTGCTACATTTTAAAATTTATTTTGATACTCTTAATAAGTGAAGGAAAATTAATAAATATTTTTCTTACATTAAATATATAATTATTGTAAACAAAATAGTTACTAACTAGGCTATATTAGTAGAATTGGTGTATATTAAAGATCATCCATCATCAGATCCAACATCAGATATCGTGATAGCCCAGAGCGCAACGAATCTGTCTCACGTAAGGTCCCATAGGGCCATGGTTCGAATCCGGGCGTGTACCAATGGGTTTTTCTGACTTAAGTACACAATATCACTGACACCGTGCTTCGGAGGGCACGTTAAGCAGTCGGTCCCGGACGCTGTCAATAGATGGCGGTCGTTGCAGTTCTCAACCCGCAGTGGAGCAGCGTGGTGGACTTAAGCTCCAAGCCCCCTCCTCACACTGGGGCAGGCCTAAGCCCCTGCAGTGGGGTAAAAATGGGCTGATGATGATGATGAAAGATCATCAATTATTAATATCGATCAATACCTTCAATTTACAAGTTATCGAATACGGTAAACGAAAGCCAAATTAATTCGTCGTTGGCATCCAATTTTATAGGTTGCGTGTACGACTACGTCGCGTCGCGTCGCGTCGGCGAGATTAATGAGTCGAGAGATAAATTCCTATTACCCAACCTAATGAGCGCGTAGCAGCATCCGATGTTACACTTATCGGACGACATAAATCCTAACTACGGAACCACGATATCGCACTAACAGTCTGAACGTAAATTTGAAATGACGTCGGAATCATTGCGGAAAAAATCGAAATTTTTTTTTCCCATTTGGATGGAAAACATTTTATTGTAGCTTTTCTGAAGACTATCTGTCTCATAATATATTGTCTTTATCTTGCTCTATTCACTTTGTCACTTTCGTCTTTACATGTCACACCGTTTATACTTTTTTTTCGATATGTACATATACATCTATAATTTCTTTACTATGGAATTTCACTATTTTACTCTGTACTTCTATTTGAAATAAAACTTCAGGCTTTTAAAATATATATTGACACCTAAACGCTGATGATTATTTTTACATTTTTAGTTCTTTGTTTTTTAAATAAAAGCTTATTTTAAAAAGATTTCGTTTTTATATATTTTTTTTGTTGTCGTTGTAGCGCGTAGTTTTATCTAGGTACCTATAAATAACTGAAGTAAAATTCATGAACTAGCCAGCTAGCGAGTGTTTACCCGTAATACGTCATTTTGCATATACATGCATCTAAATAGTAAAATTGCTGCAAATAAACTTGCCTATTAAAGTAGTAAAATTGACTTTGAAAATTTTATGGCAAAGTAAATTTTTGATAAGACAAATTCACTAGATATTATTAGATGCGGTATGCGTGAAATAATACAGCGTTTGCGTGATGCGTTGCCCTTCATATATTAATTAGCGTGATAGCGCAGTACCCATACATTTTGAGAAATATGAAATTCCTACTTTACCCGTAATTTGCAGTAAAAAACGAAATTTCATTAACTACGCGCAATTAACGGATTTTTTTTTAATTTAGTTGTCTTGATTTAAAAATAAAGCAATAATTTAATTTCGCTGCTTCTTTTTTATTGTCACAGGATTTGAAACCATCTGTCCGTATCGTTATTGAATAAAAGCGTACGTAACCTTTTCACTAAGCAAAATGTAAGAAGGATTTAATAAAGAATGTACAACCATTTATTCTTATAGATTACGTGATTTTTGTTATAATATTTAAAATTGTAATCGAGAATCAAACCGCAGACAGCGGTGAAGATTTTTACCCTGAACTCAATGGCAATCACAAATGTTACCAGTTCAAGGGCTAGAACTGAAATGCCCGGGGAAGTGAGCTGCGACGGGCCATTGTCGACGCCCGTGTTATCCAGTTCACAGTTCATTGAATAAGCTCAATAGAGGGCGCGCCGCAAAGAATGCTATTGTAGGGTGGGTGGCTTGCTCGTGAGACTGCGAGTTAATCCGTCAGTGCTTTGAGCACTCGTTCCCGCTTTCAGCAACGATAATATATTCCAGTAACTTTTCCGCGTACTAGCTTACGACAGGGATTTAGGAGACTATAAAAATTTACTTGTTTACTATACTTACTCAGGCGGTTAAGAGTAATTCTGTATTTTGTGTACTGAGTAGGTACCAAGAATTAAAGTAGATGTCTTCTAACATTCCAAGAAGATCGATATGATCTTGTTATAAATAAATCTGTATGCCAGATAAATAGATAAAAAAATATGGAGATAGCTTTTCACAACTTTTGAAATTGGAATTTAGAACTTAAATTTTTACGATATAATTTGTGTGATTGTACATAAAGAAAACAAGTTGTGGTACATAAAAGTACAAGTCACAAAACTGTATTTTTAGTTTTTAAGTAGACATCGATACATTTCATTATGTAAATATACATGCTAAGCACACTTTAATTTTTATAAGTAATATGCGCAACGGTCAATTACTTTTATACCTACCATATATATGTACTATTCGCTTTTCAGAAGTTTCCTTTTTACGTAGGATCACGGCCTATTTCACATACCCATCAATAGATTGGTAGATTATAGTTAAATGATTAGGAAGATGTCTATTCCAGATTTGACTGTTTTCGCGTCAACTTTTGCCAATCTCTTACCTAAATATCAAACCCAAGTCAAAGACTATAAATTTCACAACAGAGGTAAATGTAAAGTGTAAATAATATTAAGCAATTAATTTTCAATCTAGTATCGATATAGATCTATATACTTATGAAAATGTTTATTGTAATAATTATAATGTCCCAGTAACTCAAAGACGTCGAGTCGCGTCCCAGCGCTTTCTGGTCACGATTTAAAGTCGCTACAATTTCATTTCGTATTTCCTCAACTTCCCACTTTCAGAAAGCTCTCAGCCGCGGCGAGCCATTTAAAAACACGCCTAGTTCGTAAACTAGATTTACGACTAGAATAAATAAACGGATTTATTAAACGATTTATAATAAAAAAATTCCCAGATTGAGAGCGACTCCAAACTTTTAATGACAAAGTTTGCATCAGGTTGATAAGTTCAGGTTGGTAATGAATTCGTAAAGTATGTTCAGTGTTGATACACTCGAAGATAATTCTTTTCTAATATTTCTCAAGTGGGTAGTGGTCAGTTGCCGAAGAACCAATGGACGATGGGGAAGAAAGGTTCTTGAGTGGAGATCACGAACCGGTAAATGTATAGTGTTGGACGCCCACTGGCCGGTTTGCTGGACAGACAATATAAAGCTAGCTGGAGTAAGTCAGTTCGTGTTATGTAGGTCAGAAGTTTTATTTTTTGTACCTTGTTTGCTTTAATACGATTCAAAGTTAACGTTTTTAACTTAAATAAAAATAAAGAGAAAACTAGTTCCGTCATGTTCACATAATTTTCAGTCTGCGGGAACGAGTAAAAGTGTCTACGAAATTCACTATACCATGAAAATTTTTATTATGAAGAAAGTAAAATGCAACACAAGCCGCAAAGAAAATTATTGCCATGACTGTTTCCACCCCTGAAATGTGTATGAATTGGAATCAAAATTTGCAGGGTCATTAAGAAAGGATGTCCTAGGGCGGTGGGTTTTTTTTTGTTAAATTCAAATTAATATCGAACTTACCGCTTATCACTTTCAAAAACAGAGAACCGACGGAAATCATGTTTTTTCAGGAATTCATTCTAAAACAACTGAACAAGATATCCGAAAAACAAAAACACAAAAAGTCTACCCCCTAAAATAATCTGTGATTGGAACAAACTTATTCATTTAATTAATGTAGAACACAAAATATATCAAACTGTATACAATGTCTTGTGTGTTACCTTCGAATCGTAGTCGCCTTTAAAATATTAATGTTTTGTTTGTTTGTTTATTTGAATTACTTCTAAATCAGCTGGGCATTTCACATATTTACTCGGAATTGTATGTAATTTCAACTAGCAATAATCGCACCTCGGATTAACCTCATTGGTTACGATATTGCCTCTGCGCAAATTTGTCGTGATAGCCAGAGCACAACGAACCTGTCTTAAATTTATAAGGCCCCACGGGGCCATGGTTCGAATCCGGGCGTGTACCAATGAGTTTTTCTGACTTAAGTACACAATATCACTGACACCGTGCTTCGGAGGGCACGTTAAGCAGTCGGTCCCGGACGCTGTCAATAGATGGCGGTCGTTACAGTTCCCAACCCGCAGTGGAGCAGCGTGGTGGACTTAAGCTCCAAGCCCCCTTCCTCACCCTGGGGGAGGCCTAAGCCCCTGCAGTGGGGTAAAAATGGGCTGATGATGATGATGATGTATGTAATTTATGAACTATATACGTTTCCGAGGTAACATATTGTCCACGTCTGACGACGCCGCGATTCTCTCTTGTTTGCTGCTATCTTATTATGCAGAAGCGTCAAAAGATGTGGTTCGACTCTAAACAGTA
This sequence comes from Luffia ferchaultella, assembly GCA_949709985.1. Classification (NCBI taxonomy): domain Eukaryota; kingdom Metazoa; phylum Arthropoda; class Insecta; order Lepidoptera; family Psychidae; genus Luffia; species Luffia ferchaultella. Next base: position 7,427,587 of record OX453254.1, read on the forward strand.
TAGATGTGGCTGTTTTCTAAAAAAATATTGTTGCAAGACCACAATTTAACACGTCTTAATTAACGGAATATTACTTTCGTCTCCGCGAGTCTCTACATTTTGTTGTGACGAACAGGGAAGTTAAAAAGAAAAGAAAGAAGGGAAGAAAAAAAGAAGAAAATGAGAAATAAATATCTTAAGCCTAAATACACATGTGTATTTAGGTTTAAGATATTTATTTCTCATTTAGAATATACAAATTCACTTACATGAAAAAGGATAAAGGTACTTATGAATAAATAAAAATGAAGTTAAAGGTGAAACGTACATACCAATTAGGTACTCGATCTTTGAATGATATATATTTAAATGAAAACATGTTTAGTAAATTATAAAACATCAACTAATTCAACTATATGGAATCCGATTATTATCAGTTCGATCACAGAGAGTCAAGTATTTTAGAGATGCCATGTGGACGGTATTTGTTCAGAGACACGTGTCCCAAAAATTATTGCTCACACAACGAATATATGTAAAAATATTAAGCATACGTAATATTTCTACTTAAATTAGTGTATAAAACGTATTAAATATACTATATTTGTGTGCATGAACATATATATGACTGACCGGTTGGCGGAGTGGCCAACCCTAACTGCGGAGCCGAGGGTCGCGGGTTCGATCCCCACCCGGAACAAATACTTGTGTGCATGAACATGTTTATTTATTCCGAGTCTGGGTGTAAAAGTATTTATATACGTATATAATATTTCAAAAAAATAATATTGAAATATATATATCAGTTGTCTAGTAACCCATAATACAAGCATATTTTGTTCCGAGTTTGGGTGTAAAATGCACATATTATAAAAAAAAAGTTTATTTAAGTATGTATATCAATTATCTAGTAATCCGTAGCACAAGCATATTACTTGCTTACTTTGGGACTAGATGGCGCTGCGTGGAATGTCCCATGTAGATATTATTATTATTACTGTTATTATTATATAAAGACATTATTATAATAATTTTTTTAAATAGTTTGAATGTAGGAAAGTAAACTATTTCTTAGCATAAAAATTATACTTGAAAACTGTAGTACTGAATTAATTGAACTTGGAGGAATTGCAATTATGTCGAGTTGGCTAGATGTCTCCTACCCTTTTACATTTGCAGCGGGGTCTTTAAAAGCTAAATCCTTAAAACTAAAGCTCTGGAACGATCGCTGAGACGTACGTTCATAAACCATCTTACATTTTCAAGTCTCTTCTTTGAAGTAAAGGTTGCTTTGAAAATAATATCCAGCGGGTGAATAGTTTTTAAGATTCATATTCGTACATAATAGAAAACAATATTTTCAATGAAACGACATTATATTTTCTAAACAGCCAACCAGTGATGAGTGTAACATCGCACGTGTAGAAACTAGACCTAATCAAAGTTACTCGTGACACAAAGCGACCCTCTAAATTCCGATTTCCACCTCAGGGTAGACACTCCCACAAAGGACGTTTCGATAAATGTCACTCGAATACAAGTTTCGGCTTCACCCTCGTAGGTACTAATGCGGCATGTTTGCGGAATCAGTACGAATTTCGGTCTTTCTACGCCCCTTTTCGGCGTAATCGTGTAAATGACATGCTGCGGTTAAGTGAGGTGTTCAAGTTATTTAAATAAATGTACTGCAATAAACTTAATTCATATGACGTTAATAAAATACAATAATACACATCACAGTACAAAACGCTATAGCTACAAAACCAAATGTATTTACGAGAAAAAAGAATCTAGAAACAGATACCCAGAGCATGAGCTGTGGGTAACGTAGGGATTCACCCCTAAACCCGTCTCCCGGACTATGCTGTTAAATAAGAAATCTAGAAACAGATACCCAGAGCTTGAGCTATGGGTAACGTAGGGATTCACCCCTAAACCTGTCTCCCGGACTATGCTGTTAGCCTGAAGGCTGTGACAGCTTCAACCGGTCGCTACCAGATGGCCGAGCGATGCCGTCTGCGCGTGGACTGTCACCGCACCCGTGTCATATTCCGTCACATGCGTGAGTCTGTACCTACCGAACACTTAAATATATTTCATAAGTGACCGAAATGTTTGGATGTGGTTGTGGATGATCGATAGAAGTGTTCTACGAAATACGAAAAAACCGAAGAAGGATAACTACGCGATATCATAACTACATATTATTTTCTGTTCGCATTCCTCGTTTTTTATTATGGGGGTCATGATCGTGACCACTTTTCTCGGGGCAGTATGTTATATAATGTTACCAATAACCTACGCTCATACGTGTATATATTTAAAATTTAAAGCTTTTTTAATGGTGAGCTTTATTAAAACATAAAATGAAATAATTTGTCAGTGTAACTACTTCCATTTCACAGGAACGCGAACACGGCTGTAACAGCTGCATTTGCGAAAGTAATATAAAGTGGCGTTACGAGCCGTTGCCGAACAAGCCGAGTGGGACGCCAGGCACGCCCAGACAATTAAAACTACGAGTATACTACACTGTTTGTGACGTTCGCAAATCGTTCGTAAAATTATTCTACGGAATGCAACCAGCTTGCTAGGTGTCTTGGAATATCCTAACTTTCAAAATGTGGATATGTAATTAAACCTTTAAAGAGTTTTCGCTTTAAAGTTAGATTGCTCCGTTTTTATAATATTCGTGACAAAGTCTACTGAGTGATTTAAAAGATCTACAGAAATTTGGGATCTAAATATCAAGCAAGATGTAAAGTGCTGAACTCGGTCCCACCCAAAATGTTGGCCAATGGCCAGTCGTTCCAAAAAATTTATTCGAAAAAAATAGTCACTTGTGTATAAAAAACCATGTTAAAATAGACCACGAACACAAACAGTAGTACCAGATTAGTGTTCACTGGTAAGTTGGTATGTTCATACTAAAATCATAAGATTGTGAAAACCGTTAGTTTAGTATAATCAGTTTAGTGAGATTGAAAACTTCTCACTTTATTATTCTCACATATTAGGAAAATAATAGTTTCTTGAGGCTTTTGGATAGCTCGTCGCTCCGCTCTGTTTCGCTCTTTGCATTTACGCAATCAGCAACCTATGCAAACCTAGTAGAAATTGCCAATTTTAGTGTCGGTTTACAATATATCGACAGTTTTACAATCTGACCGGGACATATACATATCAATACAAATAAATAAAATTGGAGTGTTTGACCCTGATTTTAGCACGTAATTGAAGCCCAATTACATGCTAATATGAGTTTGTTTGTTCGGACTAATTTGAGAAACGGCTGAATCAATTTTAATAAGATTTTCACTTGCACGTAAAGCCTATAAAAGCTAGTTTTACTTCGAAAATATTTAGTTCTAATGCTGAAAATCTGTAGAAATTATGATAACTACATGAACGAAATCGCGGGCGTTCGCTAGTTATGAATATAATACAAGGTGCGTATTTTTTATCTATTGCACTTGTATGTGACTGACATTTGAGTGTTTATGCACATACATATGTTCGTGCAAACGACACAACATTATATCGCTGTTCAGCACATCTTGTGACTTATTTGGATGATGCAATCTCTCAAATATAAAGATGCAAGTTTCCACGCGCTGGCTCAACATGTCGGCGGGAACGTTCCCTATGTGGCGAATAGAAAAACGCTGGGAAGCGCTCCCAATCTATGGCGCTCCCTACCTACGTTAACTAATCAGGCTAGGTTCGGTGAACACGTTGACTAACGTGTTTTTGGAGGCAAAATTTCACACGTAAATTTTTTTAAGTACTTGTAGGTAGAACTTGTAACTGGTCGGTATTTATTGCTCTTAAGCAAAAAACGCCAATAAGAAGAAGAAAAAAAAAGAAGATCCAATTTCCTGAATGATTGTTATTTTCATTCACAGTGTTTTCGTTAGTTCCGCTCAATTTTATTTCAGTGTAATCCATTCCCGAGTAACATTAAAATTAAACGGTAGCAAGTTAAAAAGTTTTTATTGGACATTGACTCTGATGGTTGAAGCTTTTTATAAAGTTTTAAAAGTTGTGCTATACAAACCAGCCTAAACTTCGTCTTTAGAGTTCCTTAAGGCTCTAATGAGAACCATAAATATTTTCGTTTTGTCATCCCTGTAGATGGTAAAAAACAATGAATTTACAATACAATAAAAATGTTATATTCACATTTATCTCTGGTAAAAAAAACTCTAATAAGCTATGAACAAGCAGCTTTTACAAAGTTCCTTAAAATTCTGTGCTACTTCTATTTCACTAACCACTATATGTATATTATACATTTACATGGATCGTGTTATTGCTGTAATATTTAACAGGTACTGTATGATGTGGCCGATTGAAGCGCCTTTTTTTTTAATATTTCAGATTGTTTTTGTTAAAATCTGACCCGTAGTCACAGAAACAGTTCAGGTTATAAAGCTGCAGCAGTTATGGACTTCGTGATTACAAAAGAATGCATTCGTGGTAATTTTTTGAAGCAGTACAGTAAGGCACATTAATACAGTTACATAGCACAGTAACAACAAACACACAGCAAAAATAAAATAAGCCCCCCCCCCCGTTTTCCCACCCTCTATTCGTTTTAATAACCGTCGCGGCTTTATAACCAGGTAGATCGGCAATAAATCTTTCGGTATATTCGGTCAATAATAATTGTGATCAAACCTAGTGCCTATTTTAGCAAATAATATGTGCTTTTTCATTATTTTGCTTAGTAATAATAATAATATCTGGGACACAGCGCCGTCTAGTCCCAAACTAAAGCTTGTATTATATACACATACCTAAATATTTTTTAGAATACATAATACAGATATTTTATATATATATATATTATAAAGAATATTTAAGTATGTATATCAGTTGTCTAGTAACCCATAACACAAGCATAATACTTGCTTACTTTGGGACTAGATGGCGCTGTGTGGGAAGTCCCATGTATTATTATTATTATTATTATTATTTTACACCCAAACGTGGAACAAATAGACGTGCTCATGTACACAAATATTTGTCTCGGGCGGGAATCAAACCTGCGACCCTGGGCCTTCGCAGTTAGGGTCTCTAACCACTCGACCAATCGGTCACTTATTTGTAGGTATAGATTTGGCCAAAATTATAGAATTTTGACCAAACTTACTTAATATGCTATCTGCCAGACACGTACGTTAACTTTGAAACTTTTTCGTACATACGAGTACATAATGCAGAGTGCATTAAAATATTCTTATCATACTTATCATATTATTTTTTTATCTAAATTCATTTACGATCTTCAAATTTACAAGACAATTTCAACACTTTTCTGACGGCATACCTCGTATTTGTAATTGTTTAAACATATTGTTGCATAAAGCACTAATCTATCCTAATGTATATTATGAATGTCAAAGTTCGTATGTTCGGATATTTGTTACTCAATCACGCAAAAACAGCAGAACGGATTCGGATGACATTCGTAATATACGTAAGATAGATTTGTGCTTTATTTAACAACAATATTTTTGAACAATTATATTCCGCCAGAAAAGTGTTGAAATTGTCTTATAAATTTAAAGATCATAAAAGACTTTAGTGAATAAATAAATATAATAAGCGTGATAAACATATTTTAATGCAAATTTAAACAAAAAATATTCCGAAGTTTTAAAATAAAACTCAGTATAAACCCAAACATGTTCATACAGAACGTAATTTTCACACTTCAAGTCTCAGTTGCGGCCGAGCTCTGTTGCGAAACATTTCGTGGAAACCCGCATTGAAGTGAAATTGGAAATATGCAGAGAATTTGTACTATCATATTATAACTAGGTTTGCCTGAAACTTATATATATATATCATGTTTACGATTCACATTATAATAATTTGTTTTTCATCTACATAAAGCTTAAGAAATTTAACAAAATTAAAAGAATGCAGCTATACGCAATAAGTATATTATTTTTCGATTTCCTGCCATACTGTTGAAAATAACAGAGTAGGTATTGACACATACACTGTACGTTGAAATATTAATGAATGCATGTAAACATTTAATGAGTAAGTTTTATCACAACCTTTTAGGGAGTTTCGGTTGAAAGCTTTGAAAGAAATTTAAAATATGAAAAAAAGTAAAATTTGTATTTTTAGAGATGACTAATTGTGTTGTATCCACCATGACGAGAACTTGTACCTACTTGATTGTGAGATAATTTACTTAGGAATTTTTTTAAATTTTCTAATTTGCTACCCCCCCCAAATAAAATTTCAAATTACAATACTTTCGTTGCTTAGGTTTTTTTTTGAAACATAAATGAAAGCCTAGATTTATAATTTTTTTTTTCAAAATTTAAGATCAGCAGTTTTGGAGTGGTCAATTTTCGTATATTTTCTTTAATATCTTTGAAACCATAAATTTTAAAATTATATGTTAAATATATTTGTATTCCCCATAAAAACCACTTCCATTTCATATGTCATATGACACCTCTAAAAGGTTTCTTTTTAATTTCATACTTTGCCCTTAAAATTGTCCTCTAAAATGGAATTCGTCCATTTACGCTTCACGTTCATAGTTGGAATACCAAACTCTTTATACATCGAACTTTAACTTTTTCGTCCAGTAAATTAGGAGCGAATTGGGTGCGACAGATGTACAGACATACACCTGAGTGATTTTATAAGGGTTTGTTTTTTTCATCGTTGATGTACGAAACTCTAAAAATAATTGAGACTAAACGCCTGGAGCTAACATACAAAAAGGATAAGACCCTTCACCATTTTCTTTCTAGGCCGCATACATATTTAGCTACTCAGTAAAAATCTGGAGAGCCTGGGTGAGAAGTATTCATGCATCTGTCAACTAACCCTAAACTTGTATGGTCAGATTTTCATACGTTTATAGCACTTTAGAAGTTTTTAAGTAGTTGTCAAAATTACTTGTCGCAGTTTTCGGCAAAAAATTTCAAAGTTTTTCATTAATGGAATCATGATACTATCTACATGATGACAACGATCAAAACGGCATATATTTATTATAAATGAATATATTTAAATTTTAGTATTGTTGGTCTTCAATTTGTACAAAATACAATCAGAATTAAAAATGAAATGTGTAGGTGCTCCTGCTGATTTTTAATAATCTGGCTTTGCCTTTTTGTGGCGCAGGCGATGTATTTATTGTATATGTTTTGACGAGCGTATGTAGCATGTTATGTAATTTATGGGTTTATAATGTAATTTAAGTTATGACGTACAAGTCGTAATTCGTAGAAAGCTGGCGTCCCTACATTGCTCTCCATTTTGTTGTAATCGCTCATTGAGAATGAAAAGTGTAGTAAATCAAAATGTATGATAGTATATGGGCAGGTTTTTTGGTTTCCGGCTACAAACGGAAACGTATCGTTCTGACGTGATTGAGCCGCGATAGAAGCCATACTGTGAATCTCTAATTTCGAGTGATTTGGTAACTATAGCTACCGAACGGAGTCCGTGATTCATAAACTTGCCTTGCCCAGCACCAACTATAAAATTAACCAAAAATTAAAATTTTAAGAGTCATTACTTTTGTGTTTAATGCTTTCGTTGTTTTAAATAAAAAATAATATTTTAAACTTTATAGTTTAGTACATACAGGCAAAGTTTTGAAGTCGATTTTTATTTTTAAATCACAACGTTTTCGGTATTCGAGATGTCTTGTCGAGCAGTATTACCTTTAATAATCATTTCGGGCAAAAATTTTTTTTTTTTTGCTATTTAAGCTTATATGAATGTTCATTATTTTTAAGTTTTTGTTTATATTTTTATACTCTGTTTCTGTAAGCGTAAATTTACACTACAATTTATCTTATCTGATAAGCCGTTTGGACGCTAAAGCGGTGTTAAACATACATGTATTATAAAATCCTAAATAAAACGCTCGAAATCAAAAGTTCACATCATAACTTCCACCGCAGTCTAGTGACGTCGTCTGTACGATAAGTTTGCAAGCAAAGTGTGAAAACTAAGACGTATATCATCGTATAATAATATATATTACTAGCGGCCCGTCCCGGCTTCGCACGGGTAGTATTCGTTTCTCATAAGAATCACTTTTTTTATCTCAGTCTTGTCTCATTCCCGTTCTTCCTTTCATTTTTTCGTTCCCATCGCAAAAATACTTTATTATTTTTGTTCTTGGCCCTAGTGTAGCTTCGTTTTCGTTTCCATTCTCATCAAAAATAATTTTTTTATCTCCGTCTTAACTCATTCCCGTTCTTCCCTTTCCCGTTTTTGTTCCCATCGCATAAATATTTTATCGTTTCCGTTCCTGGCCCTGGTCTCATTTCCTTTTTGTTTCCATTCTCATCAAGTACAACTTTTTTATTTCAGTCTTAACTCTTTCCCGTTCTTCCCTTTCCCGTTTTCGTTCCCGTAACACAAATATTTATCGTTTCAACAATTTCTGTCAGTCTTAATTAAATAAATTACACTTTTGCGAAATAATATTTAGTTATGCAATTATTAAATTACTAAAATGGCTATTAAAAAATAAGGGTTGATCGTAGAAGGGTGAAAATTGAGTATTGTATGTATTTTTGTATGTTGTATCATAAAAAAATAGAAATTAAAAATTTTGTCAAAAAAAAAAAAAAATTTAGGGGTGGACTACCCCTAACATTTAGGGGGATGAAAAATGAATGTTGGCCGATTCTCATAGATACCGGATAAGCACAAAAAATTTCATCGAAATCGGTCAAGCCGTTTCGGAGGAGTATGGCAACGAAAACTGTGATACGAGAATTTTATATATTAGATAGCCACCATTCGATTGAATTGACATAAAGGACAAAATATAAGTTTTACGACGAGCTTAAACTTTAATTTCGAATCACGAATTCGTATTTTATCGTTGAAACATAACGATGTCAAAGGAATTATAATTAATATAAGTAGGGACCTTTGTTCAAAATTTACAAAATTTCTAGCAGTCACCTATTTATTGAGATAATGACCGTTCTAACCTGTTTAAATTGGCGTTTCTATCCGTTATGCCCGGGTTATATAAAGAGTCACCTTTTTGATGTTTATTTTACGTGTAAAAGCATGCCTATAAAGGGAAAAAGTCACTGAATAAATTCAAACCTCGGTGGAAAAAACCAAAAAAGTCGTTATAAAAGTTGTTTTTGATGGGATTCTTATTTCAGTATAACATTTTACCAAACATAGCCGAAGCTTGGGGAGTCATAACCCCTAAAGCACACCCCCAAACATCCCTTACGATTTGTAAATATATCACAATTATACCATAATATATATACATATATTAATGGTTTCAAAGAAGTGAAATTAAAATGCGCATAGATAGATAGATTTCAATAGTTGAAAATTGTTTGAAGTAAATTCGTATTTCTTTAAGCATTATTTATATATATGGAGCTATGCCTGTTTTCGCGTCACGCCCTCTAAAGGTTACATAAAATAAATTTAATATCAAAACTCTGATCAAAATACTATTACTGATTTCCGGGTGGTTGAAGAATGCGTTCGGGTGCAACATAACGAAACAATTGCCATAATAATAATAATAGATGGGACATTAATAATACATGGGACAATAATAATACATGGGACAATAATAATACATGGGACATCCCAGACAGCGCCATCTAGTCCCAAAGTATGCAAGTTTTATGCTTGTGTTATGGGTTACTAGACAACTGATATACGTACTTAAATAATCTTTTTTTTTATAATATATATGTATATAAATATTTTCCACCCAGACCCGGAACAACATAATCATGTTCATGCGCACAAATATTTGTCCCGGGCGGGAATCGAAGCCGCGACTCTTGGCTCCGCAGTTAGTGTGTCTACCCACTCGGCTAATCGGTCGTCATTTTGTCGCCAATCGGTGTCATAGAATCTCATGATTTAGAGTCGAAATAGACTTGTTTAGTCGAAATAGACCTCCAGTAAGGCACGGCGCAAAACCAAACCATTTAATTCATGTTTACACGTTTCCATTCGTAGCTTTTAGATATATACGGATTGCAATATGTTTTTTAAATCACGAGAGAATTTTTATGTTTCGTGAATAGAATGTATTTATTTTTTTGTAATTTTCTCGTATACAAATACAAGCGAGAGTGTATTGAATATTGAACCCTTTAACAGCTGTCTGTGATTTAAATTACATTCACTATGCTACAAGGATTGTATCATGTTTAGACTTTTTGGGTACTGCATTACTAAAAAATCATTTCAATCTGTAACATATGACAAATACAGCACTAATTCAGTTCTGATTTATTGGAAATTTAGTACAAATAAGAAATGTAGACAACTTCTTCTCAGTGTTCTAGCTGTGGTTCTACGGAGGCCGGGATGCTGTATAGATTCGCCAAAACATCGATTGATGTAAAGCAAGAAACAATTTAGGTACATTAATTATTATTATATTCTAGTTGGAATTTGTTTTATTATTAAATTAGGCTAATTATATTTTTTGTGTAGTAAATAAGGTAGATATTGTCACAAAGCGACAAAATACATGTTAGAAGGAATATGAAAAATGTATGTATGTAAATGTCGTGATAGCCCAGAGCGCAATGAACCTGTCTCAAATTTATAAGGCCCCATAGGGCCATGGTTCGAATCCGGGCGTGTACCAATGAGTTTTTCTGACTTAAGTACACAATCTCACTGACACCGTGCTTCGGAGGGCACGTTAAGCAGTGGGTCCAGGACGCTGTCAATAGATGGGGGTCGTTGCAGTTCCCGACCCGCAGTGGAGCAGCGTGGTGGACTTAAGCTCCAAGCCCCCCTCCTTACCCTGGGGGAGGCCTATGCCCCTGCGGTGGGGTAAAAATGGGCTGACGATGATGATGATGGTGTATGTAAATGTATGTATAATATATAAATGAACAACACCCCGCCACGTCAGGTTCGTATACAGGAAATGATAAATAATTGTTTAAGAGATGGTAAGTTATGTAGGTAAAAGAAGTTTAAATGTCATATGGAAAATAAGAGGCTATTTCAATATATTTTTACTGTGTTTATATTTTAGTAATTAGGATTACTGTAACTGATTTATGTGCCGTATAACAGGAAGGAGAGAAGGCTGTTCAGTTCTAGTACATTAGTACAAAATTTTATTTAAGGATGCTTAATATTCAAATCTGTACCTCAAGGACCACTCAAAAACGATTTTTTGACGTCGTCGAGTCGTTTAATAATCGATGATTTCCAGAGAGACGCAAAGGACGGGGCAAAGAGGAAAATGGACTAGAGAAATATATATATCCGAAAATAGGAAAACGCAATTTAAATAACAAAAGCTTTGAATGTTAAAAAATATACATATCGTATTTTATTATTAACTATGTAATGTAAGTGCAAAAGAGTAATATAACCAAACTTTCACACTAAAGATTCGTTAAAACAAAAAAAAAGGGTTATGTATATATGTAAGAATCCTTACTAATATTATAAACGCGAAAGTTTGTATTTATGGATGTTTGTTACTCTTTCACGCAAAAACTACTGAATGGATTTTAATGAGACTTTGCAATAATATAGCTTATACATCACAATGACACAAAAGCTATAATTTATAACGATACTAGCTTTCTGCCCACGGCTCCGCTCGCCTGGACTACACAATTTTTTGCATGGGTATAAGCTGCATGGGGACATTTTTTGCATGGGGACCGTCATAATTTTTTGCATGGGCATAAGCTGAAGAGTGCCATAGGCTACTCTTATTCTGGGAAAAAGAGTCCCGATACAACTGTGTAGTCCACAAAGCTAACTTATGTACCTTCCACCAGCAACTTTGTCCGTGTGGTATCGATGATAACAATAATGCAATTTTTGTGTCTATTTTAGTTAGATCGCCTGTGTTGGTGGTAAGTAGGTATGCATAGGTAAATATCGCTTTGGGTAGTGTAAGTGACACGAATTTCTATAGATTTTCAATTTGACCAATTGGCTAAGTAGTTAGAGACCCGAACTGCAGAACCAACGGTCGCGGGTTCGATTTCCGCCTGGGACAAATATTTTTTACGTGAATATGTCTATTTGTTCTGTGCATGTCTAGGTGTAAAATATCTATATATGTATAGGTAGGTTTAACAGTTGTCTGGCACCCATAATACAAGCTTTGCTTAGTTTGGGACTAGATGGCGCTGTGTCAGATGTCCCAGATATTATTATTGATATTATTCTCTATGATACACATAGACTTGTGTGAAATATCAAATTTCTAGATAAATTCAAATTCAAAAAGTTTGATTGATCGATACAGTGAAGATACAGTGAATATACTGACGTAACGACAGTCAATAATAAAATCTTAATCGCTTGTTATACCGAATGCAGAAGCCAACAGGAAACCGGTTCAGAATAAAAAGTTACTGTAAAGTTATTGGAACGAAAGAGGCGAATCGCATTGCGTCGCGTGCAAATTAACAAAACCACCAAAACCGTTACACCTGCTTCGGTCGTTTGTGAAACTAGATGAGAGCTTTTTACCTGACTTTTTATGTTAGGTGTCTGATGCAGTTTCTCTTTGAAAATCGAGCTCTATCTGCTTTGAGTACACATTTTTTAGCTTCGCCAGTAAAGGGGAGTTATGGCAGATTCATTAAAAATAACGCTTTTCACTTCGTTTATTTTACAAACATAATTTTGTTAACGTTATTACGTAAAATTAAAATAAACTTGAATATGATCGAATACCTAATGGCTAAGCATCCAAACTTTCATACAGATGTCGCCGGTTCGATTCCCGGTACAGGCGTAGTTTTATTTATAAAAATTCAAGTTAAATTAATATAACAAGCTGCGCTAAAATCGTCATTTTTGTGACGGTGAAATATATCAGCCCCGAACCAGCACCGAATGATCGTGGTGGCTCAACGTGGTAGGCTTTTAGTTGAAACTCCTAAACCCAATGTTGAAGAAGAATTGTGTTTCAACAATGGAGTCATTGATCTGATGATAATGATGATGACCTGGTTTACTACAAAATTTAGTTTTGATATTAAAATAAAATATTCTATTTTAATAAAAAAAAAAACAACTTAAGTGAGAATCTCCTTCTTTTAATAAACTGGGTTAAAAATAAACTGAAATTTAAAAAAACTTGGATGAGACGTCATTGATTTGGATTTGAATTTTATCACGATAATGAAATTTAATAATTATATAAAATAATATTTACTGATTATTGGAAATTATGGTCATGGAAACCAAAAAGTAGGAGATATTCTGTTATACGAAACCAGAAATTGTTAAATATTTTAGGATTAGTTTATTAGCTAGAGTCGGTACTGACGAATCGAGTCAACGTCTAGAAATCGTGATTTTAGAAATTCCCTTTTTTGTCAATTTTAGTGAAGTTTATTAAGAGCTCGCTAGTCGTTCAACCTCCTATACAACCGTAATTCTAAAATTATTCATTAACAACTTATTAATTAATTTTTTATATAATTTAATGACGCGAAGAGAACGCATTACCTTAAAAAAATCTAAATTCTATTTTTCGTTATTTTTTCAACCTGTTCGATACATTGATCTCAAAACGTGGACATAATTCCTAAAAAAACACCGTATAGGAAAATTGCGGGGGATGGGCGCTCAGGCGCACAGGGCGGCTCTTGGCATTGCGAATAGGGTGATACGATTCGCGGCATTTTTATAGACACTTTTAATCAATTTTAGTTTTTTTTTTAATTTTTGAATAAATACATGAAGAAATGAAATGAAATTTTTTAGTTTCACTAAAGTACGAAATAATTTATTACACGAAGTAATAAAAAAAATTCCTACTGTAAATCAGCATTATTTAAAAATCATTGTTTTAATTTTTTTTTTGCTTTTGCACGTATTTGAAACGTCAGAATTTCATTTGACAGGTGAAAACCATATTAATTTTAACTCTGGCATAACATATGCTTTTGTGTAGATTAAGAAAAGTAGTTCAGGATGCCAGACTGAAAACTCTTTTTACAGTCTTATAAGATCTGATAGCCGTTTCGTTGGTTTGATGACAATGCCTTCGTTTCATATCATTACACGCCCGCTCCTAATATTTTATTTACTTATTTTACTTACGTTGTGTTACTCTGATTATGTCTTGCTATATCTTCCGAAAGATTGTAACAGATGAAAGAGCATGCATTCAGTTAAGCCCGCTCGCTACAGATTTCATCGTCATGCAGGCCCTCTAAGTTTGCGTTTAGACTGTCTAAGTAAAATGAACTAACAAATGTTTTAGCTTTGATCAACGCAGAGTAAGATACAGAGTGGGCAAAAAGTCTCCCCCCATAGCAGGCGGGATTGAGGGAGAAGTTACGCGTCTTTTCTACCCCCTCACTGCTTCACATTATGCGAAAATGGATTGTTTTCGAGGTGAAGTGTGTATTTACAAAAACAATAGAATTTACGCCCACGTTCTACCAAAATAATTAAAAAATAAGTGCTTTTATGAGATAAAAGCACTTATTTTGTAACCATTTAATTTTTAGCAGAAAAGAATGGAAAAGAAAATATATTTTAAATTTCGAAATCAGATTAATCTGGATCATTATACAACATTACGCTTGTTGACTATTTTAACTTTATTCTTCGGAAATTATTTCGGAACATCTTTATTTATCAAATGCCTGATCTAGCTTTGACATAAATGTCCTACAATAAATAAATGAATATCGTTATGAAAATTCACAGGCAGGTTTTTTTGAATTCGCGATATTAGTTGTGTTCTGAAGAAAGGAAGAAAAAATAGGGTAAAACTAAAAACAAATTCAAACAAATTAAAACAAAAAATTTATATAATCATAAAATCATATTAAATACGTATATTGTTCTGTAGTTTTATTTTTACAGCCCTGTGTATGCTACGAGCTTGCCACTTTGAATTACAATGTCTTATATGTACAGATATGTTATATTTAAAAATCAACGAAATATCACGATTTTTTTGGACTAGCACCTATTATATTTTCGGTGATTATTTTTGGTTGATAATTAGTTATTGATATTCAAAAAAGTTTATAATTAATCTGGGTTCTATCCACATTTTTATTATTATTAATAGGCGTTTGATTTTCAGTTTTTATTATACATGGGTCACAAAAAGTTTTGATATACTCGAAATTCTAATTGTATGCAATATAAAGAATATTAAGTATGTATGTAGGTTGTTTATTACCCCATAATACAAGCATAACAGGTACTTGCTTATTTTGGGACTAGAAAGCTCTGTGTGGGATGTCCCAGACATGATATAAGTATATGTTTTTAGAAGCCAAATTTATTTAAAAATAGAACTCAATAAGCTATTTGCCCAATTGGAAACAGTGTCACAAACATTTTGCTGCAACGCTTCGTCGCACTGATACAGAGAAGCCTTTTCTTCTTCTTCTTAATTAATGACGTTTTCTGCCTATAGCAACTTCGCCACAGAGACGTCTCATCAGTATACACACTTACACACAAAGACAAGCGTCGCCTGCAAATGAAACGTTTTTATTCCCTACTCAACTCGTTACTAGATATTTCACATCTAAAAGCTGAAGTGATTATTTTTTTGAATAAAAATAACATAAATTTACGCGTATCTTGAGCGTAAAAAATTTTCATTTAATTCTCTAACATTCCAGTTACTTTAGATATAAAAACGACCATCTTGCAATAAAATTTCTAGTTAACTGAATTTTGTTCACCTTCATTTCGGTATTTTAATAACCGTGTAGAAAGTCGCCATCCATATTGTACGGGCGTTGCAATATACTCAACGTGAAAATTCCTAAAAAACAATTTTACGCAAATATCTCTCTTTTGATCAATACACTCCTTTATTCAATGGAAGTTATTATAAAATGATACGTAATTGAATTTATTTCAAAAAAGATTTCATCAGTTTTTTAACGACCGTTTTCATGATAGAGCCCGGAGAAACACCACGCATATCATTTTTGCACTAACTTAATTGTAGAATGTAAGCTACATTTTTTTGCATGGTCTCCCGTATATTTTTTCCATTCCATAAGCCCTTTTTATACCTTACTGCAGGAGCTTAGGCGTCCCCTCAAGATGAAGGGGCTTCGAGCTTAAATCCATCACGCTGCGCCAATTCGGGTTGACGAATTATAATGACCGCCATCTATTGACAGCAACAGGGATCGACTGCATAACGTGCTCTCCGAGGCACAGGGTCAGTTCATTGGTATTCATATATGCGATAGAGTTAATCCAAGGTAATAACGAAATATATATTGTGAATGTGTTTTGTGCGGAGTCATTGAACGAAACAATAGGTCATTAAGTCTTAAATCCCTTTGTCACCACACTATTTTTATTTCATAAAAAACTGGAATTTCAGCAAACATCGATTAATTAAAAATTCAAGTATAGTATTCAAGAATGCTATTAATCTACGTGACCAGTTTGTATACGCCACAGACATGCTAAATTAAAAAATCGAATACTTGTGCAAAGTAGAGCGCACGGCCCCGAGCAAGGAAGTCATCTTCAGTATTAACGCCGGTTCACTAACATTTAGTGCGAGACACACGTGTAGGCATGTCGACATATTTTTTTTTTCATAACTTCGCATATATATCAAATCTATTACACACACGTAAACTTTCGTCACATTTGAATACCTTTTTTTAAAATTTACTGTACCTTTCTTGTCTGCTCTCCCGACGCTCGCGGTAGGGATGACCGGGAAGCATCCTCTACTCCACTGCACCGCTTCTTCCTACTCGTGCCACCTATTTATCGCGAAGATGTTCTACTTATAGAATCTTAATCTACTTTGACTCAAGTTTTACATGTAGTCATTTATATTTCTTTTGCTGACCATGTTCCTAGGGCTGGTACACATCGGTGTACTAAAGAAATGAAAAATGCAAATTTCTATGGTGGCTTAACAACCAGGCCCTTTCTACATAAACAAATGAACGCCAGCACAATTTCTGTAATGCGCTTCATTATTTGACCATGCTTTTTAAACAAAACTCATTCTTGTTGAAATAATATCTCGGTTTTATCAAAGCATTAAGCTTTCAGAAAACGGAACACCAATTTAAATCTCTAAAACAATGCAAAGGAAGCAAAGGATTATGATTTTATGAAATTTATATTTAAATTTTCATAAGTAGTACGGAATTCAAGAGCTTTCTTTATGCTCCGTTCTTTAATTAATTAAACAATTCCATTTCGCCTTCCTAAGGATTTTCGAAAGACATTTACGTGATGAAATTGTAACGGATTGGCTGTTTCTCGATTTATACCCTAAAAAAAGTGTATTTATCATCAGTCGAGACAAATTTGAAATTCAAGATGGCCGCCGGCACAAAATGGCGATTTATATTTTTTTTCACTACTCCATCAGTATGGGTATCAAATGAAGGGACTTGATTAGTAAAATACTATACACTATGAGAAATTTCAAATCCAAGATGGCCGCCAGCACAAAACGGGGAATTACTTTTTTTCACAAATCCCTCAATGTGGGTAGCAAATGAAAGGGCTTGACTAGTAGCATAATGTTCACTATATTGAAAGGGAATGAGGAATATTAACGAAATATTTTTTTGTCTGATCATGTATGAATTATTTCAACTACTTAAATAAAAGTTTATAAATGTAGAAATTAAATAAAATTAAAAAAAAACCCCGACGCAAAAAAAACCTTTAAAAAGTCTAAAATAATACAAGTTTCTCCATCGTTTAATGATTTTTGATCCTTATTCCCTAAAAAATTTTTTTATTAATTTCACTACGTCGTTGTGTAGCGGTTCATAGATTACACCTACTTACCAATTTCATCTATATATTCCCAATAGTTTCCGAGAAAAACCCCAAACAGATAGAAGACGAACGGACATGGCGAAACTATAAGGGTTCCTTTTTTGCCATTTGGCTACGGAACCCTTAAAACGAAAAATATGAAGAGGAAAAAATATACGTCAGCAGAAACCATGGTTTTTTTATTTAGAATAAAAAAAAACCTTGTCAAATGTATGCTGGGTGACGCATAAGTTAAAATTCCGTACCGCAGCCCTATTATCAATAAAAACTTGTCATAAACAAAAATGATGAGATTGTTCAGAACTGAATTACGCAATAAGTTCGTAGGTATTATGTATTATTATCACGGTTTTTTTTTAGATTTTTCGGAATAGTGGTTTAAAGGTGAGAGTATCATCATCATCATCATCAGCCCATTTTTACCCCACTGCAGGGGCTGAGGCCTCCCCCAGGGTGAGGAGAGGGGCTTGGAGCTTAAATCCACCACGCTGCTCCACTGCGGGTTGGGGACTGTAACGACCGCCATCTATTGACAGCGTCCGGGACCGACTGCTTAACGTGCCCTCCGAAGCACGGTGTCAGTGATATTGTGCACTTAAGTCAGAAGAACTTATTGGTATACGCCCGGATTCGAACCATGGCCCTATGGGGCCTTATAAATTTGAGACAGGTTCGTTGCGCTTTGGGCTATTACGACACCTTTGGGCTATCTATCTATTGGGCTTATCTATCTATATATTATATCTACCTATTGGGCTATCACGACAAGGTGAGAGTATGAAGACATGCAACTAACCTAAAAGGCCACCGAATATTTTGTAAACGTGACCTCTTTTTGGAGCCTCAACAAAAGACTTGTTACAAGTATTACAAACTTACTAAATTTCAGCTTTATGGTACAGTCAGCGAGTAAAATGGTTGTGACATACCTAAAGACACACACACGGGTATGAACAATCTATAAGATTTTCTTTTCAGACTACGGAATCCTATAATTAGCTATTGTTGTTGTCTATAGTTAGTAATAAAGTTTAAGGCATGTAAATTATATTTTTTATTCATACAAAAAACTGGGTCGAAATTGATACTATACCTATTAAGACTTAAATTAAAACTGACAACTTTGCTCATAATTTTAAAAATTGTACACCAAAGTCTCTAATTACACAAATAATTATTTAAAATTATTTCAAATTATGCTGCCAAAGCCTGTAAGTCAAATTAAACAATCTAAACTTTTTGAATTTAATTATACTCAATATTTTTTTTTTATATTTATCACATCACTATAAACGAAATAGATTTGAGTATTATCTAGAAGGAACTGACGCATCAGTGATTGTGCATTGCATACTTGTGAATGTTTGTTTTATCCACCAAATGCAAATTCAAAAGAGAAATACATATATTTCTTGGAACTCGTGACCAATTTTAAAAGCACATACATTTTGTAATAACGAGCAAGTTTGTAGCGTCATATTCATTGCCACCGATATTAATATTTTCGTATGTTAGTCCTTCTACTTAAGACGTATTTAAATAGTTTGGTTACAAGACTTCTTCTGTAGTTGGTTCAGTTTGAAGAGATTATGATTTATAAAACTCATGGAACTACCTGTACCTATGACCTGTATCCAAAGATTGTTTTACTCTTATATCTTTAACAAAGGTATAAGAAATGGTAGCTTTTCTTAAAAATGACGCAAAAGCAGCTATAACACAAATAAATATTTCTCCATCACTAAACCCAGTAACAGCTGCACCGGCATGGTGGAGATTGTTTGCGTTTGTGGTAAAACGTGAGAAGTGTCGGAAGTTTCACTGTCATATATGGAACCCGTGACTGTCGTTACGATACAAAATGTCACACAGACAGAAATCACAACCGATACATAGGTCTATCTGCCCGAAAAACTCTAAAAGCATTTCGAGCGAGAAGTGATCAAATGTGGAGCTTAACTGAAAAAGCTCGTATATCATAGGTTTACGGTCGACGTCTACGACACCGGACGTGCCAAGTCTTTTTCCACGTAACCATCTTGAGCTGGAAGACACGAGGAACGTAAAAACGCAAAGTCCGCGACTTTTCGGCATAGTATAAGTAGAATTACTATATGAGATCGATAGTTCTAGGCTACAAAAAACTTTAACGTGTTTACGTCTTTATATAGATCGTCCTAATACTTGGTGCATTAATTTTAAAATAATCGTGACAAACGTAACTCCATAGAAGTTGAAAAAACCGGTCAAGTGCGAGTCGGGCTGACGGTGTACCTGCATCGGTGTGACGGCGTACAGTCGTATAGCGTTTTGAATGTATTTACAACTGTACAGACCGCCAGATGGCACAAAAACGCAACTTATTTGAAGATAGCTGTAAAATTCAGTTTAAATTAGAAATTTTCCGACAAAATTTTCTTATATGCCTATATTTCAAGATCCTCAGGTCAACGAGAACTACCTTATATGATTTGATGACGCGTGAAATACATGTTTTCATGCCATATTTCTTTATAACTAATAATAAGGAAATTTAGTATTTTTAAATTAATTAACTATTTACTATTTCCTTATTAGGGATCAGAAACCGGCCAAGTACGAATCGGTCTCGCACACGGAGGGTTCCGTACCACCATACAATATTAAAACAAACATCGCGACGTTAATCGAACTTAACCATTAATCGTTATTATTATGTGATTTAAGAATTATTGTACAAAAATATTTAATTTTTATTTCGTTAGTTATTAAGAAGGCGCTCGATCCTCCTTGGCTAATCCGAAAAGTAATAACATGAGTGCACTGATAGCTACAGACAATTTTTATTACTTACTGTATTACAGTGTATCTTTGACTTTTAGTATTGATTGTGAAGAGAATAACCTCTGCAAAGGAAAGCGTAAATTTATAGTAACTAGTAATACAATACAGTTTTCATCATAACATGTTTTTTTTTAAATTATCTTTTACAGTTACATCACGAAGTTAAAAATACATCTAATTTTCGCTTATTGGCTAAACGCTATCTGTCATTTTCTATGGAAATTTTACAAAATTTTTACTTTTAAAAGTACATTTTATAAGTTTATCTGTTACTCGTTTAATAATACAGTTTAGTTGGCTGTGATAGTTTTCCTTTTAACTACGTTATATATACTCCTGTCGTTAATTTTTTCCACATATCCAAAAACAACGGTTTAGCTGGTAGAGGAGGGGGGGGGGGACACATGTCTCTTATTAGGACTTTAGAAGTGCATATCTCAACAACTGTTGACTTAAATAAAAAAAAATTTATGAAACCTTGATATAAGTTTTTAAGACCTATCGTTTTGTATTTCTTGCTTTAATATACGATGAATTTTTTTTCCTTATTTCAGTTATATGTATCTATCTTATATATTATATAAAAAAAATTTTCTTCATTTCACTATGTCGTTGTGTAGCGGGTTACACCTAACTTCCAAATTTCAACTATATATTGCCAATAGTTTCCGAGGTAAACCCCAGACAGACAGACGGATGGATGGACAGGGCAAAACTATAAGGGTTCCTTTTTTGCCATTTGGCTACGAAACCCTAAAAACACACTTAAACATATATTTTTCTTTAATTGTTTAATTGTTGTTCTATTTAGTTTGTTTCAATGTGTTTCTATTCACTCTATGTTAGTAATTACCCCGCGTCACGATAATACGAGCAATAGATTATAATAAGCGTGTTAAAAACACAATCGAACCATTTGTATAATAAAATTCTTGTTTAACGAAGGAGAAAGCTGTTTAATTTGCTCCGAATGGGTAGTATAAAAATTAATCCCAAAATTTTTTAAGAAAAGAATATTGTGAATTAAAATTACCGTCGCTTCGCTCTTCGGCTTCTCGTCGAAAGCCCTCTTTACTTTAAATTAACTTTTATCAATTCAGTCAATATTGGATTATCTTGAATAAAAAAAATTAAAAATAAAGTCTTTGATCGATTCCCTGGTGATTCTTGAAATAAACGATGTTATACAACGGTCACTTTGTGTTGTTATTCAAAGGTGGAATCAGATATTTGTATAATTGTTTGTACTGATATTCGAGAAACTATATTCATACGTGAAGAAAAAACTTTAGACCCCTTCTTAAGCATACTACACGCACGGAACAGTGTGATATTCGGCATAGTTAAAGTGTACGTGGAGTAGGAGTTCAGAACGTTCAGGTTTAGAAATGGTAGTGTATGAACAAATCCAAAACTATGAAAAATAGCGAAAAGTGTTCAAAGGAATCATGAGCTCAATTTTTGAGAAAACCAAAACCGCATATTTACATTTTTGAAAAATCCTTTGCTTTAACAAGGAATCCAACTGCTTACTTTGAACATCTATATATTATTATTACGTGAAAAGAAAACTTTATACCCCTTGAATAGGTACGGAGGAGTGTAACATAAGGCATAAAGTTTATATAGAAAAAGGGTGCCAAAAGCTAAAATTGCTGTATATAATATGTGTTATAAATACTGTCAAACATACGACTCTGTCTGTCGTTTGATACAATTTGAATTCACTTACTTTTGCCTTTTTTTTTGATGGTTTTAAAAAAGTGAGTACTGTCGAATTTCGATTACTTATAACAGGTTGGTTTACATATATAATTTACATATAAACCAATATTACCATCAAAATTTTGATCAAGGTATACATGTTTATCACGAAGGCATAGCATTGTTTATGATACTGTTATTGGATTCCATTGACGTGCTACTGAACTTATTAGGCCAATTTTACCATGGATAAAACCAGTTCATAAGGCGCAACTATACATTATCTAGCCATAAGTAGGCTTAGACGAGCATTTTAAAGTTGCGTTGATTTAAAATCGAAAGGAACACATTTCTATAACAACATCTTAAAATATATATAATTCTTTTTATGAGTATGCTAGATTTAAAAAAATAAATCATCTGACCTTGAAGTTGTCCCTGTGACGTCATCTGGACAGTTAAGCTTATTTAGCAGCTTTCTCACAGTAGAAAATAAAAAGTGCCTATAAAATATTTAGGTTAATCACTAATATCATGTAAAACTGTAATATTCATGAATCAATAAAAATATTATGATCTTATTTAATTTTAGATAAAGCAAACAATAAACACCTGTTCAGGTAACCCCAGAGGCATATTTTATTAATCAAATTTAAAAAAAAAATTACTAAAAACATTGCTGAATATTTTGTTTTTTCGGGAGAAAGGTATAAATTGGTTTATTATCGCAAAAAAAAATATGAAAATGATATGTTTTTAATAAGATTTTAAATTTAAATTTTTAAGTTAAATTTAAAGTTAAATTTTTTAATTTAAGTCCATTATGCACACGAGCTTTGAGATTATTGATTTTTTTTACAAATTTAATTTTATTAACCCTCTATTAAAGTTATGACAAAGTTTGTTTTTATGCTGTGTTGATGTTGTTTGAGTATCGAGCACGAGTTCTGTTAAATATTATTTTATGATATAAACAGCTCTGAGAAGCAAAACTGAAAATCTGTGTCGGCTGCAGTACTGTATGAGCTTGTCCTCATTTCCCACACTTATTATTTTTATATTTATAATTGTATAAAATATTTTTTTTGTAAGACTTGTTGTCGGTAATAAACGATTATTATTATTAATTCGAAGCGTCGAAAAAAGACCCAACACACAGACAAACAGATGATACTCATTTCCAATTTCAATAACCAATATAAAATCAAACCCAAAATCTTATGGAGGCCACAAAATATCATTCAACCATGTTTCCATTTGGAATATTTTAATTTTTTTTTTGTATTTATTGGTGCTTTGGTCCTTTTTGTGTATTTTAATAGTATTACTGTCGTTGAAAAGGAAGAAAAATTTATTTTCAGTCTTTTATGTTTGAGTGAAGTTGTCGATTGACGTTTTCTTTAACTCGATTTAGTCCGAGAGAAAGAATTTTTTTCCTGTCTCGAGTAAAAAGCGATCTCTTATACTATAGTGTTTTTATGTGGCTCAATCCTAAAATGTTTGAGGTCATTAGCGTGATGACTTGTTATTTTCGATTCTACTAAATTGCTTTCTTTTGATGAATTTCTTTACTTCTGCGTATCTATTCGATACCCCTGTTCCTAATTGTGTTCCGGCTTTAAAGAACACACAAAATATTGCGAACGCCATTAAAATAAAGCAAGGCCTTTCATTGATAAATATTATGCAATGAAAATCCTCGTGTATTTTCCTTATTCTAAAATATAGCTTCTAATAACATAAAATTAAACATTTATTTATTTATTTATATTCTCAGTGTCGTGATAGCCCAAAGCGCAACGAACCTGTCTCAAATTTATAAGGCCATAGGGCCAAAGTGCAAATCTGGACGTGTACCAATGAGTTTTTCTGACTTAAGCACATAACTATCACTGAATCCGTGCTTCGAAGAGCACGTTAAGCAGTCGGTCTCGGACGCTGTCAATAGATGGCGGTCGTTACAATCTCCAACCCGCAGTAGAGCAGCGTGGTGTTAAGCTCCAAGCCCCTTTCACCCGGGGGAGGCCTAAGCTCCTAAAGTGAGGTAAAAATGGGCTGATGGAGATATATTCTCAGACACATTCCCTAGAAATATATTACATTTGTATTTCACTGGTACGATAAAGCAGGTATGGACAGGACTCGACATTCATTAAGACGCTTGCAGCGTATGAAGTGAACGAATGAAAATCGAGTGAAACGTAATCCTATCAAATTTTTTTGAGTTTCGTGTTAGGTACTGTCACAATTTCCAAAGACTCAACACGACATTTTTTAATCATTCTCAATTGACACTTTGACTAATGCGTTCATTAGAAATCACGTCAAAAGCAATGGCAGAACTCTTCGTTCTATAAATATATTTCTGCATGAAAGATCACGCATAAGATATTTGAAGAAACAATTTTAGCAAACAGCTAAATTTTAAATTGGAAAAGTACATGCGTTCTTTAACGCTGTAAATTTTCAATGAACCAGTTTAAGTTTGCTCAACGGTGAAATTTATGGAATGACTTTTGACAAGGTCAGTATTTGATCATTTCTTATCGAGTAAGTGCCCCTTAAACTTACAATCCCCTAACTTAAAAACCCACTAGGCTTTGTTCGACGCGAAGTTACTTTCTCGCTGGGACAAATTATACGGTTGGGGAGCCCCTCTCTCCCTCAAAAGTAATTCAAATGCCGGACCATTGAACATTATTGTGTGGTAATTTAACTAAAATATAACTATATACCGTCGCTTTACTTGATTTACTCAGCCAATCAACGTGGTCGGCGCCGCGTTCCGTTTGTGTTCCGGACTTAAATGCAATTTGTCGAAACTCGGACCGTTTGTTTGCCAACCCCGAGTTGGAGTCTCGCTGTTAAATATTAGGCCCTAGATCTATGAATATTCAGACATTCTTGGAGAGCTTGAGGCTGTGGGCTGTGGCCGCCGTTTTGTCTACTGGCTCAAACGCAAATCGTTATCATTCCAATGTTTCAAGGTGTAAACTACCCTAAATTTAGTAATTAGCTATGCAAATTATAGAGGTCACTCAAAGTGTTCATTATCAATCGAGCAATGGATGTCTCTCATAATAAAAAAGACTAAGAATACGAAGAAGAGAAAAATATGCGTCGGCGGAAATTATGGTTCCTGGAACGTAAAATCATGACGCGTAGTTTGTTTACTCGGTTTCCTCGTTTTTATTTATTATGATCTCGATCATCAATTGCTCTACTGATAGTGAACCATCATATTCATTGAATAACATTTTTCTTAGAGCAATAATTAAAACTTTTTGACCATGTCGTTTGCCTCAGAGGACACCAGGAACTTGTTATCCGACGAACCATACTCGTTTATTATTAACTGTATGTAAACCCAATTCTCCCCGTACACACAGTAAGAACTAAAGATAAAATAAAATTTCCGAATCGTAAAAAAACATAAAAATTAAAAATTAGACTTCAAGACGTATCTTTAGAAATACCTTTTCTTCTTCGACGTGGACAAAAGCTATGCCGGAGTCGGAGGCTTCCCAATGTGCGGAGTACGGATTGCAACATACCCACGAATAATACCTACCTACACTATTAGGTTCTAGCATTATGCACTCAGTTCCCACTCTAGCTTGTGTGTTGTTAAACCAAAGAAAGATGCCTACTTTTGAAGAAACGTTGTAACTCGAATTCTAGTTTTCAACTTTTTGTGATTTTTCATTTTTAAAATTTAATCTTAAAGAATTTTTTTATTTAAATAAAAATCTGAAGTTTCGGAGATTAATTTAATAATACGTCGTACTAATAAAAGTTATTACTTTATCATACGTGCAAGCTCTCTGTCGTGATAGCCCAAAGCGCAACGAACCTGTTTCAAATTTATAAGGCCATAAGGCCATGGTTCGAATCCGGGCGTGTACCAATGAGTTTTTCTGACTTAAGTACTTAACTATCACTGACTCCGTGCCTCGGAGAGCACGTTAAGCAGTCGGTCCCGGGCGCTGTCAATATGGCGATGTCAAGATGTCAAAGATGGCGATCGTTACAATCCTTAACCCGCAGAGGACCAGCGTGGTGGATTTAAGCTCCAAGCCTCCTTTACCCTGATGGAGGCCTAAGCCCCTGCAGTGGGGTAAAAATGGGCTGAAGAAGTGAAGAAGCTCTCTAAATCTTCTATTTATTTATTGATGTTGTCTACGTCTAACAAATACTGTCTAAAACTTCTGGATGAAAGCTCGAACTAGAATACAAACTCAAGGTAATGTAAAAGTTCGATACGCCAACTAAATCTTCTTCTGTTCTGTACTATATTGTAATACAGTTACAGTTTATCGGGAGACAAAATGAAAGTTACGACAGCGACAAAGTAAGTTATCGAGTAAATAGAGAGAATGTACAACACCGCTCCAGCATCGTCTATTTGATTGATAAGTAAACTTTTTGGACGCAAAGGTCAAAACGCCGGAAGTTTGTCCCTACTCAGTGGAAGTTTAGAGAATCATTAGTGTTGATTTTACTGCATTGTCATTTTATTTCCTGTTGGGGCGCGCCCACCGATTTGGTAAGCGACAGCTTTATTAATGACTGTCGAGATCTTTTCATGGGACACGTCGATTAATTACCGCTTTATCTTTGTTTACCGACGGCAAATATCGTTCTTGTTTGCCAGTAATTAAGCTTCAAAAAGTTCATTGGAATAAACAGATGTCAAGCATACTTAAGTATAATGAGAAATAAAATAATTTAAATAGTCATGTATTTAATAATACTACCTAGTACCTCACACACGGCCTTCCAGTCCCACCAAGCTAAGCAGGGCCTGTATTATGGGTAGTAAAGAACTGATATATATATAATATTTTTTAACAATACTCGCATATATAAATATTAAACACCCACAGACGGAACCAACAAACATTTTCATGCCCACAAATATTTATCTTCATCGGGAATAAAACCCGCGATGTGTGATTCTGCGATTAGAATTTAACCACTCGACCAGTCACTCGCTCAGTCAATCGACCAGTCACTCCAGTCGATTAAGCCGATTTATAAAGAATAAATAACTATTAATTCAATTACTATTAATATGACAAAAAAATAATTGAGAAGAACTTAAAAAATTATTAAATTACAACTGGAAAATGTAAATAAACTAGTTCGTATTTCAATGAGTTGCGCGCTTTTTGACAGAGGTATCATATCGGTTGCTCGGTCCAACACACATGACTTTTTCATGTATAAGTCTCAGTGCGCGATCGAGACAACGGTAGCCGTCATGTACGATTCTGAGGTTAGGACCGTATTGCCATTCCCACGCGCCCATCTTCAAGCCCGCGGAATCGAGTCGGTTTCGTCCCATACTTAAAAATGATACCGCGTTCTTTAGTGTTGTGGTGCCTGAATGGCTCCAAACGCTCCTGACGCTGGATACAAAAGGTAGTGGATTTTATATCCGTCACTGACGTTTTGACCAATGAGTTTTTAATTTATAAAACCTTAAGTGAAATTAATAAACAATTTTCGGTGATTAAAACCTTGTCTAAAATAAAACTTTGACCTGTGTCAGGGTAACAGCTCCCAATCGGTGATAAACCAGCATGGTGAGCTTATGATTTAAACTCTATAACTCAATATTAAGACAGCTAATAGAAGAGGGTTGAACGCCTGTTAATAACTCCCTACTGTACCTACCCTGCTGTCATATTTACTATTGTATGTCAATAAAGGAAACTATTAAGGACAAAGAAACAAACTTTACTTGAAAAATATTTTCTTCTTCGAATATTTGATTAGTGTTGAATAATTATATTATATTTATCAAGAAAATAATTAATTTAATTTTTACGATAACAAAATTTATAAAACAATATATTCGGTAGAAGAATATGAAAATTAAAAGCTATTAAAATTGTATCTGTCTCTTTCTTGCAAAACGAAACTTAACAATATATTCTATGGCCTGACGTCACACATAGGTGCGCCGTGCGATTTTGCCCTCTCTGTCTAACAGGACAATTTAATCATTCATAATTTTGTTAATAATCTTTTTTTTTTAAATTCTTTCTCTGCTATGATATATTTAAAAAACTCCTTCATATAAAATAATTCAAAAAAGGCAACTAAACAATTAATAAATACTTCATCGTATTCAACTCAAAAATTATGTTACATAACAGTTTTTGACAATCAGTTCAGAGTACAGTCGTTAACAGTAAATGGGGTCCCTCTCGACTTAACAATCTGTGACGAAGCGTCGTCATCCCCCTCTTGAGTCGCAAAGTTGAATTTGCATTTACTACTGATCATGGCTATTAGCTTTCCGCGGACAAAATTAATGTCCAACGAGCAGTCTGAAGTAGCCTAAGATTAATGTTGAACATTAATAATTAATTTTAATATAATATTAATTAATTTAAATAGACTTTTTATTGAAGAAGTCATAATATCGACTTCACTTACGTCATTTTAGTTATGAGAATACTGTGGATTTTTTTTTTAATACAAAGACTAACACATACAACAAAATAACTAACAGGTGAAACTTAGACTATTCCGAAAAAGAAATCACTTCAAGTTTTACAACTTGATTTATTTAGTGAATATTTTTTAGAGATCAGCCTATTAATAAAAACAATTTTTCTTCAGTGCAATATAAATTGAGTAGCACTAGAGAAAAAACACTCGTCGTTTTTTACATTCGGCCGAATTGATTTTACCTCATAAACAATATTTTAATACACACTTCAGGACATAGCATATTTATTTGCAAGTCTCAAAGATAGTATTGCGACTTGCGCGAGTTTCTCTATTACTTTACTTCGAGTTTTATCACTTGACAGATCCCCTATAAACGCACGTTTCACACGCGTACCTAAAACTTTGTAAATGCGATACGATTTTTCCATCGAAGCCATTTTCGTACGACATTTAAAAAAAAAAGGAGATACGTCCGTCTTCAGGATACTTATAAGATAATCCTAAGTATACGTCGCTCCCCGAGATATAAGGAAATAAATTAGAGGGATCCGGAAGGAAATTAATACTTATTCAGGGACTGCGGTATCGGCTGTGTCCACGGGCTCGGATGGATGGCCGCCATATTTCTCTTTGTAATGAATCCAATTATCGCCGCCCATCGACGGAACGCTCAACGGCCGAACATCGCTCTTCGATCTCACGTAAACGCTGAATGTTTTACGACCCGTACTTATGTTATCTTTCTGCTACAAGGAAAGTATATAGACATTGACTACATTATATATTACATATATACATATTACAAAAACCCAGAAAAGTAATTTCACGAAATACAATCTCTTGAATTCATTAATAACACGCCCCCGTCAAACTTTTCAACTGTGTGATTTAAAATGAAAAATAGAAATAATAATAGTGGACTACAAATATAAAGTTTATATATACAATCTTAAAAGCTAAAAATAACCAGTCCCTGGCAAACCTGATGCAAAGGTACCCATAACGCTCGCGGCATTACCGCGCTAGATCGCTATGGCGAGCCTCTGCATCAGAAACGATCCCGAGCGAGGGTCACACCCCCTCTCCTTAAGTCGGCGACCGATGCTCCTAATTAAATTTCTGGTCTCGAGGCTCCAACACCCCGTGGTCTCCACAGTAAAACGAAGGAAGATATAGGATTTTTCCAAGTTTGAGTATTTATTGCGTTTCAGACGGGCCGCTGAAAATAACATATAACATATTTATAATATATAACATATTAAACGTAAATATAACCCGGTGTAAATATAAATGTATATAAATATGTTACCTTCATATCTTTAATTACGAAAAAATTTACGTCAAAAAAATTTAAGGTCAACAATCGCATACACCTTATTCTATAATTGTGCTAGTTACCTTCACATCAGCAGCCACAGCACAAGAACAAAATTAAACGTAAATAGTCGTTATTTCGAATAAAATAATGATT
Source organism: Luffia ferchaultella (assembly GCA_949709985.1). Taxonomy (NCBI): domain Eukaryota; kingdom Metazoa; phylum Arthropoda; class Insecta; order Lepidoptera; family Psychidae; genus Luffia; species Luffia ferchaultella. Next base: position 7,457,834 of record OX453254.1, read on the forward strand.
CATCATCATCATCATCATTAGCCCATTTTACCCCACTGCAGGGGCTTAGGCCTCCCCCAGGGTGAGGAGGGGGTTTGGAGCTTAAATCCACCACGCTGCAATGTGGGTTGGGGATTGTAACGACCGCCATTTATTGTCAGCGGCCGGGACCGACTGCTTAACGTGCTCTCCGAGGCACGGAGTCAGTGACAGTTAATGTATATAAGTCAGAAAAAACTCATTGGTACACACACGCTCGAATTCGAACCATGGCCACATGGCCTTATAGATTTGAAGCGGGTTCGCTGCGTTCTAGCTGTCACGCTTGGAATAATAAATAGATTTGAGACAAATTCGTTGCACTCTAGGCTATCACGACACTAAATAATGATTAATATTTTGATTGTACAAGTAGGCACACAGTAATATAATAATTATTTTTTGAATTTATTAATTTTAATTATTTTTTATCCTTGTTAGTCAATTTACCATCTTGTATCAATAGTCCCAAATCGACAGCATAGTCGACACGCCGCCGCCGCCGCCGCCAAATTGTTGCTGGTGTATTTTAACTCTTGGCTTATTTGTATGTTTTCCGAGATACGGATACGGTGGGTTTTCTTGGGTAAGGCAATTTATTGAATGAATTTTTAACGGCATTAAGTTTTTTTTCTCCAAAAAGTTACGAACGAAAATGTGTTTTAATTTTAAAGTACAGAATACATTTTGAAAACAAAGAAAGAAGCCAGAATAATTTTAAAAATAGATAATAGAATAAATACAACATTATTTATAATATTGAAGATACAGGAAAAAGCACTCAGCTGCAAACAATTCCCGTAGCTTAAGATTGTGAGCACATTTCGCGAACGTGTTCTGCGACGAAGTGATTACTGTACCAAGCATCCAATTAAAATATTATATCAAATTCGGGGAAAATATATTTACTTAGTACTTGTGCAGAGAATATTCGTATATTAATTTCTCTAATGGCTTAGTGCAGATTATAAATTATGCAAGTTTATAAATAATTTAGATAGCTTATTTCTTAGTTCTTCACGCTATATAATAATAAAATTCATACCTTTTATATGTATTTGGCGACGGCATCTAGTCAATAGTAAACATTGTAAGTAGAAATTAATAATCTATTTTAGATACATGAATTAGTTTAAAAAAGATTTGTACAGTGCAATAGGAATGGCAGCTAATCATGGTTTAGTAAAAACAAAGATAATAAATACAACCCAGATTTAACAAGTGAAAGATAATAAGTAAAATATATATAATAATATAAAAATAAAATATAAATAATAAATCCGTCCTACAAAAAAGCTACAAATTTCTTTATTTTTATTGTGCGTCTTTTTTCTGATCACTCAAAAGAATAACTTTCACAGAGGCAAATCATTTAATTTTTTGGTTTTCGTTTTAGCAAAACTCCAGTTCAGCTCTTAAGTCAGATACTCGAGATATAAAACGTTACGCGAATGTTTATCTGCGTGAGAAACAGAATTGAAGAACAGAACACAGACACAGAAAACAGAACTGAATCTACAAAATCTACCCTTAGAACAATATTCATACCGTCCCAGGTCATATAAGTAATGATTTTTCTTGGCTTTTGTTTATTATGATGATAATTTTTTATAATAATATCATTTAAGGTTTATAGTATCATATTTATATTTAGATTAGCTAGCTAATGTACAATCTGAAACACAATATATGCAAAGGTATTAATTAGATCAATATTCGTCCAAGATTATTTAATATTTCATCATTATTTTCAGTATTCCCGAAACATAAAAAAAATACTCGACATTCTTAATCTATTAAAAAGTTATTTAATTAAAGGAAATTTCGGAACTTTTTATTTAGCTTAAATTAATCTGCGGCCCGCCTCAGTGATTAATGGGCTACTGAAATGTGAGTTTAGCGTGACAAAGCGATTTAAGAATCGAACTGTGAAATTTTGTTCAAACTCGAAACTTCGGGAACTTTATGTCAGCTGTTCATTAACATTGTGGACGGAGCACGTCTTCAACACTGTTCTGTTGCCGCTCTTACTGCCACTCGTGTTCTTATTCCTAAATGCATTTTTCTACTTATTATACACAAGTACGTATAGGGCGCACTATAAATTTTTGGAACTGGCCACTTACATAAACAATATTTAAAAAGTAATTACTACATTTGAAAATGGAACCCTTTGGCTGTAGAATGCAGTTTGTTTCATATAACTGTCATTTGTTTTTACATTGTGGCGTCATTTAAAAAATTGCGTGTCTTCATCTTAGATTAAAGTCGTTAAAATATCCATAGTATGTTTTTCAACGATTTTAAGTATAATTTGACAGTTCAGCAGAGCCTCGCTCGGCTTTGAACTGCTTTTGGAGATGGAGCACCATGCAAGACGACTATTTATAACTGGTTTGCAAAATTCAAGTGCGGTCGTGTCAATCTCAGTGACGAATTTCGTGATGGTCGCCTGTCCACCGCTGTGAACAACAAAAACATCATGAGATTTGGGCATTCTTAGGTATAGCCACGAGTCAAATACAATCAATCCTGCACAAAAATTTGGGTGTGAAAAAGCTGTGTTTACGGTGAATCCCACACAATTTGACTGAGGTTTCAAAAAACGGACCGCATCTCTTGGTGCAATGTCATGCATAATCAAGGACACAGGACAGGACAGTAAGAAGGATTCAAGGAAAGAACGTTAAATTTGGTGTGGGACATAGTAACAGGTGACAAAACATGGATTTATTGCTACGACTCCAAAATAAAGCAGAAATTGACCGTATGGGGTCTATCGAGATGAGCTGAAACCAAACAAAGTGACGCGCGAGGGAAGTGTCTCTAAGCGGATGATTGCTTCTTTTTTTTAATAAAACTGGATACGTGGCTACTGTTTCTTTGGAGATTTTTAGTATCGTCTCTAGTAATTAGTACACGACCATTTGTTTGCCAGAAGTTATTGACGATCTCCGTAAAAATAAAAAAATTACTGTAAACGTCGTACCATCTTGCACTACGACAATGCCAGTCCACATACGGCTAAACAGATAAATACAATTTTGAAGGAGATTAACGTAGATATTATGCGCAATCCTGCATACAGTTCCGACGTGGCACCTTGTGATTTTTTTGTTCGCAAAAATTAAGAACCAATTTTTCAACACCAGAAAGGGCTTTCGAAGAGTATGAAAAACATGTTTCCGTGGTCACCAGGGAGGAGTGGCATAAATGCTATCAAAATTGGTTTATTTGTATGGAAAAGTACATTCATGCCAACGGAAAATATTTTGAGATACTATAATGTCTTTTTGATTATTCATAGTAATTTTTTCTCATTCATTCCAGAAAGTTTTAGTGCACTCCACGTAAGGGTTAATCAAATGCACATAAGAGTGTATTTGAATGGAAAACTTTACAGGCACAATTAATTTGTCCAATTTGTTGAATTTATTGTATCTACTGTTTAATTTGATGAAAGAATTTCATTATCAGAAGGTGCAAATTTCAGCATTCCGTACCTCAAGAGGTAAATGGATCCTTTTGCTATCGGTCTGACCGTCCGTCTCACCGTCTGTCAAAACCTTTTTTCTTAGGAACGCGTAAAGTTATGAAGTTTAAATTAGGTACAATCAAATTTAAGGTCACGATCATTTTAAGATATGAAAAGTTCGGTTTAAAGAACTTTATTCTCAAAAAAAAAGACTACAAATAGTCACTTAACATGAGAACTAACAATATAAATTATACAATAATTTTAAATACAAATACGGCTCAAGTACAAATACAAATAAAGTTCAAGCTACCAAGTCAACAAAATCAAAAGGTACGGCCATTTATGTTAGTTGATACTCGAAAACTCAATTACCAAAATATATAGGGTACTTCACGCTGACTAGAATCAAGAAGCAAAGTTTCAAAGCACAAATAAGGCGTCAAAATTAGAATATTTTTCTATAAATCTTCAAAATTTATAGACATATTACATAAAATATTTTTTGGGATTACGTAGGTATTATTTTTAAGTTCACATTTACGTCTTCATAAAAATAGATTATTTATGTATATCAGCCGTCTAGTAATAATATTTGCTTTTTTGGGACTAGATGGCGCTATGTGGGTGTCCCAAAATTTATTATAATTATTATCTGCAGGTGACTTACGATAGATATATTAAAATACGTTATAAACAGTATAAAAACCATGAAGGCACGAATCTGAATCGGTTTTTCAACAAACACTCAGACCAACAGGTTTTTTTTTTCTTATTTATTGGAGAAATGGAACCCAAAAAGTATGTTTGTTTCCATTTACCGTGCTTTTAATGTCAATTAATGCATAACATAGTATGTCAGTGCAGCCCAACATGGCGAATCAAGAAGAGCTTTCCGGCAAACAATTCGTACAATTCGATAAACTTTTCGATATTTTTGTAAAAGTGTTCACGATCAAATAAATCAGAATTACGCTTGATGGAATCGATATATGAAATAAATCTGAAATATCACCGCACGCAGTCAAAAACATCTGTTAGGTGCGTTGATTAATTAGCGCGACAACGTAAAACAATTTCACCACAATACGTATTGTCAACGCTGTTATAAATTTTTAATCGTAAAAAATCATTTTTTGTTACGTGATAAATCAAAGTATATGCTTCGTCAATTGTGTCAACTCTTTATTTATTGTATCATAATTATGAATTTAATTTTAAATTATATTTCGCTTTATTAAGAATTCGTTTCCGAAGTAATTTTGCCAAAATATTCATATAGTGGCAAAAAAATCTTAATAATGATTTGCTGTACTTTTCTATTTTATTCTATACTAAAGTAGATTTAATTAATTCTATTACTATTGAAAAAAGATTACGCTACTAATATTATAAATGTCGAAACTTGCATGTTTGGATGTTTGGAAGTTTGGTTGTTAATCATGCAGCAACGGAGCAACAGATATACGTAATTTTTGCAAAAATATAGTTCATGAGTGTAACTTAGACTACTTTTTAACCCAGAAAAAGGCACGTTTTCTCTAGGATCACTATTCTGCATCCTAAAACGGATGAACTTATTTTAAAGTAGTACAAAAGTGTCTTAATACTTGGAATAACACACAGAATAAATTTCGTTCCAGAAAATACATGATTCCTGTATTATTACTTAGGTATTTTTCATGCTAAAATGGCTAAACGAATTGTGACGAAAGATGGATTGCAAGTTCGTACCTTGGATTGTGAAATTATGAAACCTTTACCAATAGTTAGACGTTTGATTGTTCGATTTTGAAAATTCCTAGATGTGGCATTGAAAAATATTAAATCATGTTTAAGTTTTTTTACTGCATTAACACAACAACAGTAGAATCTAGTGTGGTATTTGACAGATAATATAAAGTTTACAGTGTTGATAAAGAACTTCTCCTCGAACATTTTAATAATTATCTAATCAGGGTCAAGTTGTACAGGTAATGTATGGGGACTCGCCGTTGTTATTTGGTATAGAAATTTCTTAGGTTAGCATATTAGGTTAGGTGTGTGTTTTTCTGTGCTCTATACACAACTCTTAATACTAGTGGTCGCCCAGTGGTAGAAATTCGACGGTATACACTTTTTTAAAACCACCAATAATAAATAGACGAGGATAAGTCATTTCAAACTGCATCAAACGTTTGAATATTAACTTCTGTGGTTGACAATACTTGTAACACGTATTAGATATATAATAAATTTTACCTTTTGGCACTCCTTTTTCATATAAACTTTACCTATGCAAAATCTCGCACTCCTCCGTACCCGAAATATGCTTTGAAGGGGTACAAAGTTTTCTCTTCACGTATTTATTTATAGATTATCAAAACAAGTGGTTTGATTCCCTGTTGAACTATAAGATTTTTCAGAAATGTAAATATGTAGATTTTAAACCTCAAAAATCGAGCTCATGAATCCTTTGAACACTTTTCGCTATTTCTCATAGTTTAGGATTTGGCCATACAGTCCCATCTCAAAAACTCTTCTGTATATAGACATTACCTTTGTCCACTTCTACTCCACGTAGCTTTAACTACGCCAAATCTCACACTCCTCCGTGCATGTATTATGCTTAAAAAAGGATTCGAAACTTTTTCTTCACGTATTTATATATTATTTATTTTTATTTTATTTTTTTATTTGGGATATCCCACACAGCGCCATTTAGTCCCAAAGTAAGCAAGTATTATGCTTGTATTATGAGGTACCTACTACTAGACAACTAACATACATTCTTAAATATTCTTTATAATATGTACTTAGATACTTTTACACCCAGATGCGGAACAAATAGACATGTTCACATACACAAATTTGTCCCGGGCGGGAATCGAACTCGCCCCCCTTGGCTCCGCAGTTATAGTCTCTAACTACACGGCCAGTCAGTCAGCCTTCATCATAGATCTTCAGAAAAATATTAGACCTAATTCCGTACATTATCGCATAAAGTTTCTGAGTTTGCTCTTAGGGTAGCTTTTTGTGTTTTAACCAGCGACAAAATGTACGGCGAAACGTCGATTCGCGACGCGACACACTGCCTTACATACTAAACTGTCTGATGCTTAGAAAGGGTATAATGCAATAGGTATGTACCGAAACTGGAATTGCTCATATAAGCTACTGTGACAAAGTTATTATACTGGGACTGTAACTATAATATTAACACTTAGAAATGCGACACTGCACTAGAAATATTCTACTTTCCATAGCATCCAAGAAAAGTTGGTAATGGTTATGGTTGGTAACTTATGGAATGAAATACGCCAATATAACAAAAGATAATAATATTTACAATATTTATAGCAAGATAGCAACGTAAACAAGATGTAACAGGTTTTGACAGGTACCTTACTAGTTGCCTAGGAACCTAAATTACATTAGGTAACTCCCAGACTATAAAGTAAAAATATGGCACTCTAATGTGACATTATCACTCCTGTCGCTCTATGCCTCTTAAAAAATAGCGCACGTAGAAGGTTCTTTTGTTCGAGTCAATTCTAGAAACGTCTCTTAAAAATTTAGAAACAGTTTTTTTATTTCAAAGAAGAAACTAGCCGAATTTAATTTGAAGTGAAACTGTGATGGGATTCATTAATAGGACAATAGACATCGAGAGCGTACGTACACTTGAGTCTCACGAAAACTGTAATTAATTTAATTCTATCTCAATTTTTGGATGTTAAAGGAAACATTTGAAAACCTTATTTTAGTTATATATCGTCTCAAACAAAATATTCAAAACGTTTACAAAGAAGTCCATAGTCAGAAACAGTTTAACAATGGGTCGTTTAATAGTTAACGATGGGTATTATTAAGTTTATTTCGTAACTGTCAAATTGGACATTGTCGTCTCAAACAGAAGTTCATCTATTTATATTCGTAAACGTTTCACAAACAAGACTTCAGAATGTTTAGAAAACTGTCAGGGATTGTGTTGGAAACGAAAGTTTCCAATTTAAAATTCGACGCGTTATTACTGTTTTCATTGTTTAAATCGCCATGTTTTCGTTTATGTATTACATTCAGTGATATTGCTGAAATTTTATAAATATTTCAGTAATTCAATATTAAATAATTCAATATTTATTGAATTATTGCGTGATGTAGTGTAAAATTTCTTATTTATTTTTTTATTTTATTTTTATTTATTCAGAAGCAGTTATTCACTAAATTAAATTGTAATTCTTGTAAACGAAAGGTATATAAGTTCGATGATTTGAATATTATTACTATTTGATGTTTAAGGGACCATCAAACTTTGACTGGGTAGGCAACGTTCACTTAAACGTTCAAAAAGATTTTATAGCGAAACACGACTAATTTACAAAACACAATTCATCCTTCAAAACATGACATTTGACAGTTACATAAATCTTTAAGCGCCTCGTTTATATAGAGGTCGTTCATTTTCTGTAGTCAATCATTTATTTTTGAAAGAACAAAGTATAATGATTTATTGACGGAGAAGTGAACCAGAGATGGGACATATCGACAACCATTCCTAAAAATATAACTAACGGGGGCATAATTTTTATTTGGGAAGTTTAGGGCGAATCGGATTCCTAAAATGTTAACGCCAAAGCAAAAATTTTATGCATTTTTTTCGAGTAAAAAATGCATATACGGGATTTACGAAATTCTTTAAGCGGAGCTAGACGGGATATAATTTGGGCACTTACTTGTTTTTTGTTATTTGATATTTGATTATTTCTATTGTCGATTATTTGTTTTTTCTTGCTAGTATGCAAAAAAATGCAAAAAAAGTTTGCCTATGAGTAGTGTTGAGGAATGAGTATAGAGCACGACCTCATGTCAAGTTTATTTTATGATAATAAAATTTGGGGAGGACAAACAAAAAAAAATTTTAAGTATGCATACCAATTGTCTAGAAACCCATAACACAAGCATAATACTTGTTTACTAGATGGCGCTGTGTGGAATGTTCCATGTATTATCATTATTACTAACAAAAAAACTGAAACCCAGCACGTCGGCAGCAGCATACTACTACCGTCATAATTCTGAGCTTGCTCTCATTACCCTTATTTGTTTTAGTATCTTTATTATGTAATTTTTTTAATTTTGTAAGATTTTTGTGAGAAATAAACCATTATTGTTTATATATGAGACTCCCAAGCATAAAGCTCAGTAGCTGCTGCTTTTGTACTTCCACTAATGCCTTTCCTGTATGCTATAACTAGTGTGGAAACGCATTTGAAGCTAACGAACGAATTCATTACCCTATTTCGCTTTCACCGAACGAATATGATAGCAATTTTTAATTAAATTCAAAAAGTGTACTTTACGAAATTCGGTTCTCCGCGCACTATGAATTGGACGTCGGCGTGTTTGCCTTCTCTGCGTCAGCGTTGAAAACATGAGTTTCATGCATTCATTCTTGCGGACTGCGCGCTAGCCTCTTCACGGGATTGCATTGTTTGTTGGAACGAAAATACTGTAATGCGCTGTCGTGGAATTTCGTTCGCGCTGCTCGCTCTTGCCGTTTACTTGCATTGCAATTTTTCCGCACGTGATTTTTAGTTTAGACTATAAGAACAAGCTGTGTTCCAGAATTAACAAACGTAGCTCAGTCAATGGTTAGCGAATTATATAAATAGAATTAGTTACTGTAAGACCGACATAACTTGCTACACTTCGGTCTGGAGAAATATATTTTAATATTTAATTAATGTATTAACAAATTTCAGCACGAATATACCATAATGAGTTTAGGTTATCATACTGGATTACCGTGCTATAAATTTGAATAGAACACATATTTATTTTTGTGATTACTTTTTTACGTATTTTTAAATGTACATGCGTTTTCCTATCATGTAACGGAGGCGGCTATACCTATATCTATTCGTATCGGCATTTTCGGCATGTCTGGGCGGGCGGAACAAACCGAATATGTGTGGAGGAAAAAACGTTCGGCTTGTCCGCAATAATCCAAACTATCGCAAGTTTTGCTGCCCGGCAAAGTAAATTGTCCTACCCATAAATATGCGGCGTGTGTTGTTTGGGTTCCACATTCGGTTTTGATGAAACGGCTATATAGTTGCATTCAAAATGTGAGATGACGAAGACGTATTGTTCTGTCTTTCTTACAGCTTTACTGAATGCAAAAAAAAATGCTGAACTGAAGATGTCAAATCAAACAGATTAACAATCATTACTTCATCATAACAATTACATTAACAATCACCGACTCCGTACCTCGGAGAGCACGTTAAGCCGTCGGTTCCGGTTATCGACGACGTTAAAATCCACCTCCGCACTGGAGCCACGTGGTAGATTAAGTTCCAAATAGCCACATCCCGAAGGAAGGCTTAAACTCCAATAGTGGGGCATAATGGGCTGATGGAATGGTGTGGTGGTAAAGAACTCTCGGTGCGTGATTCCGACTCTAACTTTATCGGTTTCTCGTTTCTTTTAAGCTGCATTGCATGCGAGGTCAAACTGCAGTGCAGACCAATCACGTACATGTGCACTCGCATCGACCAATCACATCCAAATTACTGTTCGTTATATTGGCTTATCGTATTACGGGTCTGGCGGCGCGCCATTACTTCAGTCAATGAACTTGGTGAATCAGGAAATGACAACGGAGGGAGGCCGCAATCTCCTGTGGAAAACCGGACGACGTCGTCGGGACGCCCGGATGCCTGGACGACACAGTAAAGACTTACTGTCTTAAACACAATTTCACTTTGCTTTACATTATGTCAAAATTTGACTTTAAGCAATTGTGTAAAATCACACTGACGTTTATGACATCGTTGCAATTGTTCTGAACTCGGAGGAATAATACTGCGGTGTACGGTGCATTGTAGAATGTAGCCAAGAAAGGGTTTTGTTATTTTCTCGAAGCCTTGTCGGTATTTTTATTTGAAGATAGTTCCCCTTATGTTTTTTAATTTATTTAACACGATTTGATAAAACATAATTATGGCATCATAAATGGCGGTCAATTATAAATTGGAACAAGAAGTTTCAATTCCAATTCGAATTCATACGTATACAATTTTATTAATTGCTTTAAAGGTATGCCTGACTTGTAAAAACTGAATTTGTAGATGGAGAAATTTATTGCAAAATGCTAATTGCAATCAGATATTTCTATATATTTCTAGTGGTTGAATATTTCTAAATAATATTTTGTACATAGTAATGTTTTTTCCTTTCGTGCAAAGAAATCGATAAAGAAACTTCATGTTTTCCGACATAAAATGCCTGAATTATTACATTTAGTTTCCCCGCTTTTGCCGAAAAAAGCTTTGAATCTGAGGTAATATTTCCGAAACATACTACCATGATTTCACATCAGAAAGCTAATAAGCGCGAGTGTGCGTAACTATAACCGTGAAAATGAGAAAGTGGAATACTCGTATCAACGGATGTGGAGGATAGATTTGTGACGGTTGTTTAGTCCCTGATAAAAACAAGAATATACACAACCCAAGCAACTAGCGTTGCCAATAAACAAAGGTAATAAGTGTCCTTTTTTAGTTAAAAAGTTTGCGGTACCCAGGAACATCATTAAATTCAATTTTTTGTAATAATCTTAAAAAAAAAAATTCAAATACACATTATTTGAACGGTGAATTGAAAGTGTACCTTGCGCTGCAGGCAGTGGCTGCGGGTGACCTATATTCAAAAAGGAAAGCCGGTCGCGACAATTTAAGCGATAGAGACTTATTGCTATGGTCAGTTCTAATGTTTAGGGTTCGTTTTAAACATTAGAATACATTCGGGAAGATAGGTTCTTGAGTGGAGACCAGGAACTGGCAAACGTAGTGTGGGACGCCCGCCGGCTCGTTGGACCTACGATATAAAGCTAGTTGCCGGTAGTGGCTGGATGAAGATGGCTGAGGATAGAGGAGTGTGGCGTGCCCTGGGAGAGGTCTATGTCCAGCAGTGGACGAATGTGGGCTGATGGATGGATTAGAATACATTGTAACATTGACTGGGCGTCTATCGTCTAATTAAGGCGCCGGTTTCCCTTTTCTTAGGTCACCTATCGCCACTATTGCAAGGAAGATAAATAACTTGTTCTAAAAACATTTTTGTCAAAATTAGCTGTTTTTAGAGGTCCCAACCACAAGAAGAAAAAAGGGATAATTTCATTGTCCGTCTGTCTGTCTGTTTGCTAAGGCGTTTTTTCTTAAGAACGTGTGGAGGTGTTGAGTTGTAAATTAATATTGAGTACTCAGGTGTACGGTTTCTTATGAAGCTGCGTAAAAACCAAGCTTTAAAATCAACTAAATGAAAAATTGCCCTATTTACAGCGCACGTTTCGACACTCGCAGGTAAATCTAAACATGTAGTGTACTTCCGGTCGGCTTAGAATCATGCAGTTTGGCGAAAAGCAAGATCTTACAGCACAAATAAAACAATAAAGACGATAATCGTTATTTGAAAAAAAATTATTTTAATCTTTTTTGATTGCTTCGATTGAAACATGTCAAAGAGGGATGGAAAGAAGCGTGCTGAAATTAAAACGAATACATAAAGTAAAAAAACAAAACTTTTAGAGAGAAAACTAAATTAAAAGATGCATTATCACAAGCTCTAAAACTAAAATGGTAGTGGGCCGGCCACGTATCACGCATTATAGACAAGAGATGGACTTTACTCACTACCACATGGAAAGTAGCTACGGGGCAAAGAAATGTGGGAAGACCATACAAAAGGTGGTCCGATGACATTATGGAACTGGGAGGAATGACTGGATAGAAAAAGGAAAGAATAGAAAGGAATTGAAGAGACTGGAAAAGGCCTTCACCCAAGAGGGATCCATTTAAATAAATAAATAATTTACTTAAACTAACTACCACTAAACTAATTATTTAATCAACAAATGCAAACTATTAACTAAGTAACAAAAAAATTTAAGTGAATGGAAAATAAATAAAGGCTTATTATTATTATAATCTTTTAAAATTGAAATATGCGTTTACGTGGCATGGTGTGGAGTAACGATAAACGTATGTCAACATACGTTTGTAACTGTATGGATCCCTCTATTGGCGCCAGTCCGACTCGCACTTGGCCGGTTTTTTTTTACAATTTAAAAGTCCCTGTCAACTTTTTCGCGCTTCTATAGTACGAGTACAATGAGTGTAGGCGTTCGAACTATCGCTCTTTATAAAGCTAATTTCCATATTTTGTTACAAATAAATAAAATATAAAAACTGCATTTTTTTAAATGAAAATCTTCGAAACATTTAATTTTTTACCCATAAACATGATTTCGCACACGAATTTATGAGATTTATTCAGCGTGGAGCATATTTTTGCAGTATGCTAATTGAATAAATAATATATATATATATATCACAAAATTACTAATAATAACTAATAACACTAACTATCACTGACTCCGTGCCTCGGAGAGCACGTTTAGCAGTCGGTCCCGGACGCTGTCAATAGATGGCGGTCGTTACAATCCCCAACCCGCAGTGCAGTAGCGTGGTGGATTTAAGCTCCAACCCCCCCCCCCTACCCTGGGGGAGGCCTAAGCCCCTGCAGTGGAATAACATAGGCTGATGATGATGATGATATGCTCACTGCTTACAATTTTTCTCTCTCTAATTTCAATTCACTACAGGTTAGCTAAAAAAAAACTTGAAAATCCTAGTGTAAACATATGATTGAATAGATTTCGGTACCTACTTACTTATAAGAGCTGCTATCTAAATGAAATTTCATAGATGTATTAGATAAATAGGTTGAAAATGACTCCATATTAAAAAAAAAAGTTTGTTGGTGCTGTTCTTCGTGCATCGAGACAAATGATCATCAAAGAACCTGCTGAGATAAGTCTATCTTCTCCGTCTAGCATCAGGCATAGCACCTGATGCCCAAATTTTTGGATGCTGAACCAGCCAGAATTAAAAACTAAGTAGGTATATGTATACTGATGCGTAAGTATAAACACTTATAAAATTCTCTTAACTCGTAGAAATAATATAACAGCTCATCTGTATTCCTTAAATCTAAACAATATTTAGGATAGTGAATATTTGATCTATTTCTGATAGAGCATTAATATGAAGGACTAGTCCTGAAACGTATAAATCTGTTTGTCGTCACGAGAAAAGGGTCTGATGAAAATATGTATTTGTTTTCCCTCTAAAGGCGAACCGCTTAAAACGTACGACGACGTCAAGAAGATTGATATGCAGGTTGCTAGCCGAGGTCTGTAATATTTTTCTTTTGTATTTTATCTAAAAAGCCGGGTCGAGGGTAATCTTCCATGTATAAATATAAACAAATGTAAAACCATAGAGGCTTACGGTGTGTACGCGAAATTGCTTGTTTTGGATTTAAAAAAATTATTCAACCGCTTTCTGTGGCTTTAATCCAACGAACGCAAGCACTTTTTAAACTCTATACTTTTTTACTAGCCAACTTATTCTTAACAATTTAACAGAACTTTGTTTTCGTGATTGTGTTTATAACCGGAACCATTTGAAATTTTTATACACATTTTGAAATAATAAGATAACAAAACGCATGCACACATGCGTACATTCAAAAGACGTAACGCTTCTTAATAATGCGAGACCCGAGCTTTGAGTTTGAATGTGTGGGTGTCGTAGAGACGGCGCGATGAGGCGAGTGCGGGGGTACAAAGGACAGATAGAGCCGTATTGTGGTTCAAGTAGAATGTTGAAAAACATGACAGTGGTGCTTGGATTGGAAGTGCGCTATCACAAAAGCGAACCTCGGGTAATGTTAAAAGTTTTATATATTCACAGCTTACAGATGAAGCTGCAAAATAAATATTTAAAAATTATAATAAATCTATTTAATAATAGCCATTCATCGACACCCAATTTTGCATTTCGGGTACCTCTTAAATATTGATAAGACATTTTTTTTCGAAATAACATCTCTACCTGTGATTTATTAGATATCACAATACTCCTCTAAAACTCTGAAAGCGCTCAACTGAATTAAAGTCAGCTTTTGTAAGCTTTCTCAAAGCTTTCTCTGAGACAAGAAATTGAAATCTTTCTACATACTTTGTTAACCTTTTTTGCTTTAAGCCGTTTCTCCTAATCTCGGTACGCAACAAAGAAAAGATTAACAAAAAAATAAAAGATTCTAATTTACTTATTTCTTTATATATTTATAATGATATCAGATAAATTATCTATACAAACATTGTGAAATTAATATTTCAGATGGAAGTTTAATCGGGATCCTTTGTCTTTTGTCAGGCCAAAGTTATCTACGCTTGGGAATCTGATATTTTCCAGATAGACAACCCTTCACTGAAAGAGTACTTTGGTGAATCGACACCCGGGTGCTGTTGATTTTTCGGTTAATAATAAATATTAAATTTGCTTTACTATGTATAACAATTGATATTTAAACGTGTATGTCAATTATAATAATAATAATAATCTTTACTGCCAATCAAAGTTAATATTTAAAAACTAATTAAAGGAACATACAATAAACCTAATGCTACAGGGAAAGGCTACTGGCACCTAAACTAGGACAGCCTTTATTATAGGTACCACCACCAGCATAATAAGCGGTAATTGCAACATAGTATAAAGCTATACTTACCCTTATACAGTTATCGTACCGCGCCCTCTGGAAGCAGCATTATATAAATTTTGTATGTACATACCAAATGTAATTCTTTGCGCGGTAAATTGTGCGTTCGAGTGCAACAAAACGAGACAATTTAAATATTTATCATGGCGTCATACATGATACTTTTTGACTCTCGTTCGACCTCACCAAACTCATTATGATGTTTAATCCATTAGGGGTGGCACAATGAATTGATGCTGATACCTCCATGATAGCGACAAAGAATGAAATAGATACATAATTTAACACGGCAAAACCACTAACTGACAAAGTGCCTAACGAAAATGCACAGCCTAGATTTTTTACTTTTGTTTATTATTTAGCACGTTGGTTGTACCAATTATATGAACACAAAATAAATGTCGTGATAGCCCGAGCCGCAGCGAACCTGTTTCAAATCTATAAGCTGTGCTGGTGCTGCATTGATTGTAGTCTATTTTGTGAATTTATTAAATAAATAAAATACCCGGTACCAATGAGTTTTTTCTGACTAAAGTACATTAACTGTCACCGACTTATTGCCTCGGAGAGCACGTTAAGCAGTCGGTCGCGGTTGCTGTTAATATATGGCGGGCGTCACAATCCGCCGACCCGCATTGGAGCATCGTGGTGGATTTAAGCTACAAACCCTCTCAACTTGAGGGGAGGTCTAAGCCCCTGCAGTGGGGTATAAAAAGGGCTGTTGGAATGGAATGGTAATAACTTTATTGACAGAAATTTATCAAACTTACACACTTATACAAACAAACGGCGTTTGTTTGTATGTAAAGAAAGCAAATAAAGGAATCTGGTATTTTATATTCTAATATGTCAAAAACATAGAATATTTATTTGGAAGAATCAGCACGGACAATAATCCAGTAGTACACAAATTCTGAAATTAGGCATCCATTCTAGTCTATTGTTTATACTACACCTGAAGAAGGCGGAAAGTCCTTCTTTATTCTCGTAGGATTAAAAAATTTATGAAAATTCATTACTCCCGCTGTCTTTTCTAATATCAAAATACGAATTTTTTTATGTAAAGACGTAAAACGGTACTGGCCACTTTTTATGCTGAATAAAAATTTAATAAAAACCAAACTGACGTCACAGCCGTCTAACTGGGTGAAACTATGGGTAATTTTTTTTCACTGCGTAAAATTTTTTATATGATTCAATAACGTGAATAGAACACATTACCTTAAAAAATCGAACTTTTAACTTTCATTATTTTTTCAACCTGTCCGATAAAATGAATCTTAAAACGTGGACTTACACCGCATAGGATGATTGCGGGGGATGAGCGCGCAGGGGGACGGCGGCTCTCGGCAGTGTGAGTAAATATTAAGTGAAATTATATTTTTTATTTTCATTAAAGTACGAAATTAATTTATTGCGCAGTGATAAAAAAATTGACCGCATTAAAAAAAATGAACGGATTTTTAGTGATATATAAATAGCTTAATTCACCTATTAATTTTACTAAAAAAAAAATCTCTAAAAGCGATAGTACCGATTTGTTGACTCCAATAGCATTAAAAAAAGCTGCTCAAGCTGATATTGATAGCTTGTTGGACCCGGAGATAAGCATTACTGTAAATTTTGATAATTTTAGTTATTTTAATACCAACTTTAATTCATAAACATTTTGTTTGTTTCATTTTCCTCATAGGTTTAGTATAAAGTAGTATGTATCACTATGGAAAAAGTGCGATTCCCCCTTTATTTGTTTAAGGTCCTCCACTTACAGCGTCGGGCTTCAAATGCACACTCAGCGGTAATCGATCACTTTCTTCCCTCGATGAACAGTCTATTATTGTTTACTGGGTTGAAGGTTCCCATGGGAAACAAAACTTGTCATTTCTGCACGACGTAACATAGCAACAGAACGGCGTGATTTTTAGACGATGATAGGTGAAAGGACGAAAAGTATTATATATAATTACCTGTTTTTTCTGGTCGATGATTCCCATGAGATACGAGCGAATTTGGACGTTATTGTTGATTGTGAATCCTATGTCGATTATATAGTTAGAATAGATATGAAAAACCAAGGATTTGTGTTACATTTACTTAATTCATAATTTATAACTAACCCGATGGACTATATGGAACTTACAAAAGATTGTGATTTTTAATGATTTCCGTTTTTATTTTAATTACAGAATTGGAATACATAAAAAATTCCAAGAGGTGCGAAATGTTCTTAACGTCGTAAATTATACGGTAATATTCAATTAATGGGAAATTTCCATCGATGAAAATACCTACCTATTACGTAACTTCTAATTTGACTGCGAATTTGTACCTTATTGATAATTGTGATTAAGTTTTAATAGATTCCGATTGCACATCAATTACAGAGTTGAAATACATAGAAAAATCAAAGAGTTTCAACATGTTCATAAGCTCAAAAGTTGTGTGTCAAGATACTTCGTTTGTAATTATATTTAGCGAGATTACGCGCGGCTAATGTTCTCCAGGATAGAAAAAACTCAGACGAATATACCAGATTCAAGATTCAGATAACCCAGTAAATAAAGAAAATTCAATGAGATAAACTGTAAACGCGAGTGGACCCGCGGTCTAATTTTATTTCGCACGGTTCGTATTTCGAGAGGTCTGTACCATGTGTTAAAGCTCAGGTCTCTTGGGACAGTCCCGTTACGTTTGCTTTCAATTCGGGACACAGCGTACCTTGTCCCTTTATTATGTAACACGAGAAAAGGGTTAAATATATTTATCATTTCTTATAGTCGACGATTGTATGTTGACTTTCACTTTCGAAAAGGATTTTCTATCAGTGAATGAATTTTCTACAAAGAAATACGCCCAGCGTTTCCCAACGTCTCAGAGAAAAATATCCGCACATTATAATCACTAGGCAAGTGCGGTACCAGAATAATTTTCTTATAATATTTACTACAGAATTCTGCTGATTTAAATAAATTTGTGATAATCATGTAGCGAACGTGACATGATGGGAAAATTATTTTGGGACGCAATATAGCTTCAAAGTTTCATATTTTTGTTCATTGTTTCCTTTTTGTGAATATTTTTGTTTTAATTAATGTTATTGAGTGTACAATGCATTTTATTTTGTCACGTGTGGTATATTCTATACCACATATTATTATATGTGGTATAATCAACTGGCCGTCCGTCGACTAGTCCCTCGTTCACCCGATCTAACCCCGTGTGATTTCTTCATGTGGGGTTTTGTAAAGGATCGTGTTTACGTACCACCACTTCAAACAACACTGGATGAACTGCGTGCTCGCATCACAGAAGCCATTGCTGATATCGACCGCGATATGCTGCAGAAAGTTTGGCAGGAGATTGAATATCGGCTTGATGTCTGTCGTGTAACAAAAGGCGCTCACATAGAACACCTGTGATGTGTTTTTTTTTAAAAACTACACTAAACTAAACTTTGAGAGTTTACCTTTCACACAGTATATCTCACAATATTATATGTTCGTTATATTTCACATAATAAATTTTTGAAAACCTGCATAACATTCTGACTTACCCTGTATAATTTTGAACAAACGAAACTAAACATTATTCTTTTCGGAAAGTAGCCGTGTACGTGATGGATATCGAAAATGCATTTGAGGCTAAGAGGCTCTACGCGCTGACTTTAAAGTAGTTTCCTTTAGCGAGAATCGCATTTGACGTTCTCGCTCGATCCTGTTTGGCCTGACGAGGCCATCCGAATAAGCCGTTATGAGCTTCCATATATAATATAAAAGTTAAGATAATACAAGTTTAAACTGCCTTGGAGGGAAGTTAGGTTGATTTTGTAATACTTCTTTTAGACTATGCATAAGGATAAGCATATCGTCTTTTTAAATAAAATTTATAAAATATCTGCAGCATCCGTTTTTAGTGAAATATCTATATGTATAAAATCTGTATACGCAACAATAGTGGCAGGGATAGTGGGAGCAGAAAAGTACTATTAATGTAAAATTGTAATAAAAATTGATGTCCTGTAGAGCAGCAATATACAATAATAAGTTTTTTCTCCCTAAAAAAAAAATTTGATTTTTTTTTTATTTCATTTTATTTCATTTATCATACTTTACATAGTATTTTTTAATTTGTAAATACAATACTTTTGTTTTTTTAATAATTAAAAATGTAATATTTTCTGTTATAAATACAATTAATACACATTTTATTTGGAATACTAACACCATTTATACATTTAGTATACTAAAATTGACAGGTGACAGGCTATTATTATTATTGTTTTGATAAAAATCGGAACAGCCACATAACTTCATAGCAAATGGAGTGCATTTTGAAGCGTTTTATATGTGTGTTTCTCGCATGGGGAATGAAAAATAGTGATTAATTCATTAAAAAATTAATTTTGGGCGACCATTGAATGTATAATTATAATATTCTATTGCTAATTTCACTCTCACCGTACACTATTTTGCTTCCTTGGTAACAAACTTATTTTAACATTCCATCTAAACTGCTACTTAATATTTTAGTTGTATTTCAGGAATGTCCTTCTTTTTGCTCACAAAAAGGACGTTGTTAGTAAAAGAAAATTCGCCTACGTCGCTCAAGGTCAGCAAATTATTTTACGCAGTAATGAAACGTTTAAGTAATAAATAATTACAAAAACAATGTGGATTATTTAACGTTTTTATATTAAGTTTTGACATTACGCGCTCTAGCTTTCGATGATTGATGAACAAACAAGTTTTATGTTGAGTTAGATTTATCCTGACTAATACTATAAATGCGAAAGTGAGTTTGTTTGTTTGTTACGCTTTCATGCATTATCTACTAAATCGATCATCATAAAATTTACATACACGTTGTCAGGAGTACAGAAAAGTACATAAGGTAGCTTTCATTCAGAAAAAAGTATTAATCCCGAGGGATGGAAAAATAACTTATAGATGGTCGTCCGGCATGACAACCCGGCTCACTGGTTGTGTGTGGAGGAGGGATAGTGAAGAGCAAGAGGCGGGAACGTGGAAGGATTAGGGTGGGGAAAGGGACGGAAAGGACCGGTACGAAACCAGGGCGGAACGTAACAGGGTATATGTGTGAAGTGATAATGCGATTGGAAATGAGAGCGGGAACTAATCAGTACATATTATGAATGAGAAACAGAAATAAATAAGATGATAGGAAAAGTGTGATAGGTATTGAGAACACTGGTGAGAGCGAAAAGGACTACAAGGGCGTAACGTTTGTCTTCTATCATCTCTATCTATTTTAAAGACAGTTTATAGTTCTTGGAAGCCGTCTGCGAAATATGAATTGATATATTTTCTAAAAGGAATGAGGTTTTTTTGATTTTGTACCTACAGAATGAATATTTGGGTAATGCTAGTAAAAATAAATATTTACACACAACGTTTGTCTTGGATTGAATGTCAATAGAATCTGCTTATTATTATTTATACACATTTTTTAAAGACAATAAATTTATTACAAAAAATCATCAAATTTAAAATTTCATTACTTAAACGACCTATTTCTGTAAAAATTTATAATAAGAATTCTCTATCTTTTTACCATGGAAGGATTTTAGTTAAATGAGAGCATCTAAAGTTATTATAATATTTAAGTAAATTTAAATTCATTATGAAAAACTCTGTTTAATTATTCTTGATATCTTAAATTAAAAATCGTAGTTTGCATTCAAAAGTCTAGACGCCATCTACTAATGAACATTTGTTCAGTTGAGCTTTTTAGTTCTTTACAACTACATACAAATAGTACTGAAAAGTAAACTGAAGAGAACTTTCCCTCTTTTTTTACCTTATAAGATATATATCAAGCTGACAAACAATAAAAATGTATGAGTCTCGATAGAGAATGCAAAACTAAATTGAAATCGGAATGTAAATCAAGTCCGCCCGTTTCATGTTTGGGTACTGTGTGTTCGATACACCTGATTAATGCAACGAATTTACTCTGTACCTATACCCATTTTGCTGGATTTTTAGAAAACTTTTCTCCAGGCAATAAGACTGAAATAAGTTCCTATTTATGAACGAATATGTAGTTATTGAACGTAATAGGTTACTATGATAAACTCGGTAGATTCTACCGACAGTATTGAAATGGTACTTAATGTGAAAAATTATTAATGTATGTAATTGACTGATTGTAATGTATGTAATGATTCCAATCTAGTAAACTTATTCAAAACGAAAGACAACCATGGAGTTAACCTAAGTTAGCCAAGAAAGTTTACCAGCTATATCACATATTATTATTATTAATTAAAGCGACGACCGCTTAGCTTAGTGGGTAGCGACCCTGCCTACGAAGCTGGAGGTCCCGGGTTCGAATCCCAGGTCGGGTCAGTATTTATGAGATGAATATTGATACTGATACCGGGTCTTGGTTGTTATATGTATGTGGTGTCTTCGCTTGGTACCCAAAATACAAGCTAATGCTTAGTTTGGGGCCTAGACGTTATTGTGATGTATAACGTTATAAATCCTAAATCCTAAATTGACATGCATATTAGAAATAAACCCAAATCATACTTTTTTATAAGCGTTTAATATAACATGTTGTTGATGTACCTAAATAAATATATCATCAGAATCAAATCATCATAATGATTTCCATCCCGTTAGCATTTTAATCTATCAAAATCTTACCAGCCAGTGCTATTTTTAAGGTTAGGTGGATTCCAAACTTAAATTCGATAAAAAAGTCAAACAAAAAAAGACAACAGCAGTTAGCAGAGCAGATTATAATAATAGTCATTACATGATTAAAATTATAACGATTTTAATGAAATAATTTATAAACAAATTGCATATAGTAATCATCCTTAAAAAATCATAATTAACCAAATAAGTTAAATTAAATTAACTAATAAATTTTTAGTCACACGGAGTATTATGTAAAACAATTTATTTTAGAATTCATTCAATATTTGTTAAGTGGATTTGTTGGAATTTCGCCTTCTGGCGATTCCGGGAGTTCCAAGCTAGTAATTTATACGTAACGATGTTATTCATGTAAAACGTGCTCGGGATATCTCTAAGGGCGAAGTGTGTGACCTTTGTAGTAATCGGGTCCTCTTGTTTTTGAAGATAGGTATTGCGGGTGTTTCTCCGCATGAATGGAACGACGAGTTACAAAAACAAAACTTACATTAATACTATAGCAAATAGATTAACGGTTACAGAGACGCGCCGGTCGAAGGTGGTGTCCGTTTCTTGGTAAGCTGTTTTTTCGTGCATAGACGACTATCGATTCAGATCGTTCAAGCGTGAAGCGACAAGTACACAATTTTAGTTTTACACAAAGAAATATTACCACTAATATTTTTTCGGACTGAGCTCACTCGGATCACGCATTAATAAAAGATAGGCCTGTCATCCGAATTCCATCTACTAGGCCTACGAAGGTGGCAGGAGGCAGTGGAAGGAAAGTGACCTACTGGAAGGCGGATACCATTGTGAGCATCGAACCATCGAAGAACAGTTTTCGTACATTATTAGCTTATACGACGTGTAACAAAATACCCCGTAAAAAATATAATTAATTATCAAAGCCAAAAATTTTGTCAACCCTAGTAAGTTGTCATGTCAGGGAACCAGATTATTTAACAGAAAGGCCTACATACCTATTTTACCTAATAATTGTCTACTTTCATAGTTTTTCTATTTTTCATTCATAAATGTTTGCTATCTCAGTACAAGGATGTCATTATACTCAAGTACTGGCTTCGAAAATGTCATGCTTTCAAATGTCGATGCTTTCTAACTCGGAATATTACGATATGATGTTATGCGTAGGCCATGAAGATAGCAATTTAAATCGTGCTCACGAACTGTATCGGCAACGATTTACCAATGGTAGACCCCCCAATGAACAGCGACGGCTGCCTTCGTACCAGTGTTTTCTGAACATGTCGAGACGACTACATTCCACCGGCTCTTAGGTCGGTTTTCGCATCAATAACACCGACGATGGTGCGAAATGCCACACAAGCCATATCCCGACGAGCGAGGTTGTGTATTGAGCAAGGCGGAGCACACTTTGAACCGTTTCAGTAAATTTTGACGTTTATTATGAAAAAGTTAGTGTTGGTTTAGGTTGTTTTGTTAGGTTAGGTCTTTTAAAATTTTTGTCGTTCCGCGAATCAGGTAGAAATATAGGTACATTCTGCGTATTTTACTCTTTAATTTTACTGAAATAGTGTTTGCACCTCAGTCAAAATAATAATATATTTTTTTTTTGGGGTATGTTATACAGCGTTATTACGATTCTTAAATATTGTGAATAAACTCGTTATAAGGCTCCGTTTAACTTCCTTTCGGCTTTACGGGTAGTTTTGTAACACCTTATATAGACTTTTTCATAAATTTCAAAACATACCTGAAGCTAACGTTTGTGGTGATATGGTTGATATTATGATAAGTATTCTAAGGTCAGTTGACAATTCGGAAAATAGATGTACCTGGTATTACTATTATTACCAACTTGTGCTCAGACCGTGTCATGGCTTTTCTTTATCATTGCCACAAAGCGTTGTGGTCGTATAACATGACAGTCAAGACATCAATTTCGCTATGTGGTCTTTCTGTGATTGCCACAACGCGTCGAGAACTTTTTCATAGGAACATAACACGAATTTTGCGATGTGGATGTTTTACAGTGACCACAACGCGTTGTGAGCTGTTTTTTTTTTTGCTCAATGAGCGTTTTTGATGTTTGAGCGCAACATATTTATTACTCAAACAAAGTTCTGTAGATTATAGAGTTCGGTTTTTCTCTTTTGTGTGATTTGACCTTAGATAGCATAATAATCTCGATGGAGGGTTTCATATATCGAAACGATCGAAAACGTGAACAAAATGTCAGACTCAGTGATCAGCCAGACCCATAAAAATACAAATTGACTAGAAGCCCTCTGTTACGTTTACTGTCTAACCACTCATACTCTAACTAGCTGGTGTAAGATGGCGAGTCTCAGTTTGAGTTTCAGTACGCGAAGCCCCCGTGTGCCGGTCGCTACCCCCTGTGAAATCCCAGCGCGCCGGTCTTCAACCCCGCAACATTGCGTAATGTCACTTCGATTCAGCGAAGTGACATTTCGACTCTATTAAAACCAAACGCTGCTGTCAAATTAATTTATTCTACGGCCATAAGTCATCATCATTGTAAATTTCATGCGTAATTTAACAAAATTTTTGTTAAATTACGCATGAAATTTAATTTCAGAAACTTTATTTTCTTTCAAAGTACGATTTTTACGTGTAGGTAAATGAAAAGCGAATATTTCAAAAAGTCAACTTGTATATATTTAGTCTACGACGTACTCGTATATCTGCCCACGTTTTCGTTCCCACATTACAGTATTTTTATAAACGTCCATGGATTTAACCTATTTTTCAGAAAATTTATTTTAACGAAAAATTAATGTAATTTTAGTTTGTTTGGAATTGATTAAATTAAAGTGCTTCGGTTAAGAGTCAGGGGGCGGGGAAATTGCAATCATTTCCCTCCCTTCCCTCCTCTATCTACGCCTACTAATGCGAACAATGCTATATTCGTAGATGTTATACAATCACGCTTATCTCACGAGAAAACTGCAATGCATTATTTTTAATGTGTAAATAACTGAAGTCAAAAAGTAAATACAGCAAGTACTCTTCTTGTACTTTGCTACGTGAATGAAATTCCTTTGGAGTTTTTTTTTTCTAGTGTACACTGAAATGTCATGTAAACATCTTTTAGCTCTCGGTACAATGCATTCGGTGACATTAATTTCGTGAATACGGTACGAAATAAATCGAGGACAGACCGCTATTTAAAAAAAAAACTCAAGCGAGATTTGTATCTAGACACATAGGCAAGAATTTTTAAACAGTCAATCTCTTTCGTTGAAATATTTCTGGTAATCGAAAGAAAAGTGTTTTATTCACGGTGCTAGAGCCCGTTGCTTAAATTAAATTTGTTACGATTGTTGTTTAGAGCCTGTCAGTCAGAAATACATAAAATATGAGCTCAGTATTTTCTTTTAA
This sequence comes from Luffia ferchaultella, assembly GCA_949709985.1. Taxonomy (NCBI): domain Eukaryota; kingdom Metazoa; phylum Arthropoda; class Insecta; order Lepidoptera; family Psychidae; genus Luffia; species Luffia ferchaultella. Next base: position 7,482,992 of record OX453254.1, read on the forward strand.
AAATACCTTTAATTAAACATTACAATTTTCCACTAGATGTGCACTTACTATTGAATATTAGGGTGTATAGCTGTAAATTTGAAAACTTTCAAAAAATAAGTAATATTTAATTGTTAATAATAGAATGATATAAAAATAGTGTTTTTAAGTTCACTTTAAATTAAACAATTTTGAATAAAAATATATATCGAAGTTCAGTATTTGAATATTTTACAAATTAAAATACAAAAAGCTCAATTCTTGAAACTTTTGTTGACTCTTCTTTTTCGTACTTTTCCGAATAAACTTTAACTTACAACACATAAGTGTGTGAACCTGATATTATAAGTTTAAATGACTAACATGTTTACACAACTCTCGTAAGTACCGTGTCACTCACACATATTCTGTATGGTAGGAAAATATTTGACAATAAAAGAGTTCTTCCGCATAATATTATTAACTGAAACCTTATTCCTTGGCACGATTCGAGCTACGTTAATCAGATTACGTTTAAAAGTTGAAAATTATCTGTTATTCGACGAGGAATACTTAATTCCTCGTCGAAATATCCGGAGATTCCGAAAGTTCAAAACCGAGTTTAAGAGTAGATAAATTGGTTTTCCTTACTGAACTTTGTGGAGCTTAATGTTTTTACGCGGGCACTTCGATGCGGTTTTAGTTCTTAACATATTTCTAAACTCTTGCCGAGATAATCGTTTCTTATCTCATTTTTTAGCCTTCCGCCTAAAACTAATTTAAGTATGGACAAAGGAAAGTTTTAAATTCTTAGACTTGTACGACGAAAACGTCAGTTACTTTTATAAAATAAAGAGTAACATAACTTTTTTTATTAAAGCGGTTGCCTAAAGAATAATTGTTCCTTCACCTAACCATTAAATTGTGTTGTGCTGCTAGAAAGGAGATGTCCACGTATTTATCCCGCACCAGCTAGGCTTTGGGAACCGTTTGGGCTTCGAGGCCGTGACATGCGTTTTTGCTGTTGACCCGGCCGATGATGACTGCATTATTATTAAACATGACATACAAAAATCATTTTATAGTGTGGAAACCATTCAATTATTTACTTTTGTGTCAAGCTAAAAATGAAATCCCATCTCTTTATCTGTCTTTTTCTGGCTTACCATTCCAATAGCAACTTGTATTATACGCAATAATCTAATCCTGTCTCATGTTGGCGCGTAACAAGGCGACGTTCCTGGGCCCCTTAATTAGAACCTCGCCATCCAAAACGCTATTTCTAGTTAGAAATGCCTTTGAATGTTTAGTATCTTATTGGTAGTAGGCCAGAGTTTATGTAACAGGACATCCACTTGTTTTCGTTTTCGGGGCATTTGGGATCGAGGGTGAATACAGCAAAATCCCTACCCCTCTAACCCTGTAATTTTTCATTACCATCCTGTCTGAAAATTTTACAGGCTTTAATTTCAAGTCAAGTTCAACTGGATAAAATTCCTTTCAATCTACTGGGTTCGCCCATTTTTCCGGAGGCAATTCCGTTGGCTCTGAAGGAGAGGAAACAGCTTTTGATTTCAGCCAAAAAGCGCCTACTGGATCTTTCCGCCCACTTTGCCCTCATATTGTATGTTTTGTAATCGCAAAGGTTACATAACTTAGAACAAAGGTTAGAACAATAAAACATCAATAAAGCGACATGCATTTTCTTTAAAGTAACGACTACTTACAGTTCAAGCCTGAAATTGCCGTTTTTAGCTACTAGCTATTTCAAATTAAAATAAAACCTGTGGGTTTTATTTTGTATACATATATGTAATATATAAAACATTATATACGATTCCGAAGGTTGTTTTAAATTATTTAGCAATAACATCAATAAAACTGAATCACACAAAACTTTGACGACTTGCAAAATGAACGACGGACCCATATTATTAGTTTCGTTGTCGATCTAACTTCGCGTCGAAAGTGTCGGAGTTAAACACTTAAACTATGTCATTCAACCGAGTGGCACGGCACCGCGTATTGTCTCTAACTTCTATATGTGGAGTAAGTGGCGACAAAATACTACTTACGGCCATAAAAACTCTTAGAAAACACTCATAACAATAAATATTTAGGACAATTCATAAACCATTGAGAGCATAGACTACAGTATTAAATACTAGGTTTAAAAAGACTATATAAAAAGTGAAGATAGTTCATAAATTAATAGTAATTAAAGACATAACACAGAAAAAACTTGCATTATACTGTAGGAAAAAAATGACGGGATACATCTAGTTATATGATACTACGTATTAGAGAACTATCCCAAGAAAAAGTCTTGCTTCTTGCTCTATTTTTTGTAGGAGTAAGTAAAAGCTGAAATTCATTGCAGCGCTGAAACAATAATTATGTCGTCTAATTAAACGATTCAAACACGCAGCGCTAAATTGCTTCTAGGGTGCAGTTTTCTCGCGATCAAAGGGTCGAAAGCACTGTGTATTTCTTGTGATAACATCTCGCCTCTATAGATTTTACACTATACAGTAACATTCATATTCTATTCCATAAATTATTATTAGTTAAATTAATAAATTTAATAATAACAAATTAATTTGATAATTAGCAAAGTAAAGTAAAATTAAATAGACATTTACGTACGATGAAATGCGTTTATAATGACATAAAAAAACAAATTTAATCCAATTACTACACTTAAAATAGTTACAAAATAATAAACATTGTACAGGTAAAATACATTGATACTACAAAGATTAACGTGACTTAGTGTCTCATCCAGCTGACCTCGCTGAATCTGTGTGAGTTTTATAATCTAGCGCAGTTCGATAAATCAAAAAAATCAGTTTATGACAAACACTGCATATTTATAAAAACGAAGAACCGTTCTCGAAAGATCTGCATCGTAAATTCCATACGATATCTACCTCTATGGATGTCTTTTATAGCGTTCAAATCGCTTTCCAAATGTTTTGAGATATATAGCCAATTTCATTTTACTGGTAAAAGTTTAAGGTAACGTAAAAATGCTCCAAGATACGGACATAAGGTAAAAATCCAATGTGAACTTGCTTTTGAATTGTATTAATAATTTTGAATCAGTTATAGCGAATTCATTTTCTTGATGTAAGTGTGATATTTAGGAAATGTAAAACTATGAATGAATGGTATGTTGCAGGCATGTTTGGAATTCGACTAAAACGTGTAATTGAAAAAAAAATGCCTTATTTTCTTTTGCTCTAATGATACCTACCTAATGTTTGTATCAGGATTACACGACTTGAAAACTCTTCTTACTAAAAGTTGTTTGCTAGTCGTAACTGTTATGACGTCTCTATGTAAAACCACTAAGGAAAATTCTATAACTCTGGATTACATTTTGTTCTGACTCTGGAAAACGAACTTTAATTTAGCAATGATTTTTTGTATTTATTTCGCCCCCCATATTTCCAATATGATTCGTAAAAAATATTATATGAACAAATTATTTCGCCCGTGTTAAATTTCTAAGCGTAGGCATTTTCGCCCACGGGCTTAAAACTCTTAGATATTAAAGATTTCACGATTTTTTTTATAGATATTTATTACAGACCGGAGGATGACGGGGAATGGAATAAAAGTCGAAATTAATCTTGTAATAAAATAAAACCTGATATCTCGGCTTCTATAAAGGCAAAAGGAGAAATAAAGCGGACGTCCAATCTGCGGTTATTACGAGGAAACTGCGGGAAACTGCGACAGACGGACATTCGAATGCTCAATGTAAAAATTCGAGTTCACTTCGCTAATCCCTATTACTTTACTTCGGAATGGGTCACTTCATTCCAAGATTGGGCGATATCAGAGAAAACTTGTTTATTTTCTCGACTTTGGGTTAACGTTTTTTTGTACTAAAATGTTTTCGATTCATATCTTGTATAGGTGAAGTTGGTGTTGCATTTTTAATATATACTATTATATAACTGTAACTGTGTGATGAATATATGCGAATGATCACTGAACGTAAATTACAAATTATTTGTTTGTTATTTGGTCGATAATTCAACAATTAAGTTATAAACCTATTTTAAAGAGCTTAAATTTTTAAGTTTATGGTACTATGATTTAACATATGGTACATATTCTATTATTAGGAGCAAGCTGTAAGAGGAAAATTATTAAGTGAAAGCCGAGTTAGTGTGCACGAAAGTTTACTAACACCACCGGCACTCCGATATGTGTTTTTACTCCCCAAATGGGAACTCAGAAACACAGGAACCAATATCTCTCGAGGACAAAACAAAAATTGCGCCGAATATCATAGTAACGGTTTACTACTCCAAAACATAGTAATACGAAAATCTATAGTTATTTTCTGTCGGGCGATCGCCGTGGTCAGTCCTATTCATCGTCTTGGGCAGCGGGCTCTAACCCATTTAGTTTTATATTTATGACATATGAGTATATGATAGTCATTAACACAAATAAAAATACACACACATATATAAATATAACCGCATTACGTTATTCAAATAAATATTTAAAATTTAAATATTTTTTTTACTTTTCGAGGATACAACAAAATTATGCTTCAGTGTTGGCAGACTTTGAGAAAGGAAATGGAGGAAAAACGACGTTTTACCGAAAGCGCTTTTTTCATCTCCTTTTTCCTTTTTTTTACTACTCCTTTCTATCAGTCTCTTATTCCGGTCTTCGGTATCTACGGCCTTCTTAACAATATTTTGCAACTCCTCTACCTTATCCTCGTCTGTCCGTATGTCTTTCTGTTTCTCACTGTATTCCTCAGATCTAGTTATAATTTCTTCTTCTCTTTCCTTATCTTACTATTTGAAAATAAAGCACACTGTTAGTAAGCTCTTTGATTTGTCTAAAACAGTGAACATTAAAAAAAAACAATAATATCGAAGATAGCGCGCAAAATCTCAACCAGTTTATTTGGAAGGTTTCCACGCGTTAAAGTCTCAGAAGAGGTCCCGCGAGCCCCCACCAAAAACAGCGAGAAAATGGCTCGCTATTGAATTGCGTAAGTTGTTACAAAAGCCTTTAGCAAATAAATCCCAGTTACACCGTTCATTGGGCGAGATTGCTTTTCAGAAACGGCCACGGAGGCCTGCCATTATAAAATGTAGTGAAATAAATTGCTTAATCAATCCACCTTTCTCTTGTTAGTACCTACTTACTGTAGTGAGGAACATTTCTGTGGGTTCCGTGACTGAATTTGTTACCATTATGTACGGATGTAGGTTGAATCGCAGTACGTGAAAAAAGCCTCAATTTTAGAAAAGAATATTCGAGATTAATTTTGAATGGACTAATTCTCATCTCATATTAAATTGAAGTAATGTTCCGTGAAAATGTGAAAATGGTAAGAGTGGATTTTTCTTATCATTATTTATTTTTTATGGTATGTTATTATGATTTATTATGGCTCATTGGTTTATGGTCTTGGTGGAAGTATTATATATTTAAAAATTATGAAATTGTACTCGAATATATATATATTACTTTATCTCTATTCGGATAACTTGAAAAAGCTTAATTAAAAGATTGAACTAAACTGTGCAATTGCATAATTATTATTAAATGATATTAAAATAATACTGATTGTATATTACAAATAATTATTTTTTATTTATCAAAGCCAAATAAATATTTTTATTTATTATATATGGTCTTCTACGTACTACATAAAAAGAAAACAGTAATACTAAAAAATCTGAAACCTGGTTGCGTAAGAAATAATTACCTGAAAAGAGAAAAACAAACTCTATGATCAACAGTAAATGCACCATGCAATGTTTCTTTGTATGACACGTACCTACTTGAGCAAATATCAAGTCAAACGTAAGAATTTGATGAGTAGTTCCAGTACTGGCTGGTAAGTAGGAATTCTATACTTAGTAATTACGTTAATTAGTTAAAACTGATAAAAAATTACAATCCAGCAAATTCGTACTGTATTAAACATTGAAACGAGTCAAGCGCAAAAGATTTTACATGTGCATCTGAAGGTACGGAAGATTTACACTCGGTGAATACCGCTTTGTTTGACGGAAGACCAGAAACGAGTGCGTGCAGAATGGTGTCGCAAAATGATATCAAAGTTTAATGGAGGGCAATCAGTGGCTCTCTATAATACCGTGACAGGTGACGAAATCTGGGTGTACTGCTTTGACCGGAAAGAAAAAGTCAATCGTCAAATTGGTTCTTTCTTTTTGAAGATTTGCCAACGAAAGTCGAACCGTTGGCAAGGCAAGAAAATGGTTGCTTCTTTTTTCGGCAAATCAGGACATTACACAACAGTGTCACTTGAAGACTAAAGAATAGTAACTGCTGATTAATATGTCAACACTTGCTTGCCCAGAGTCTTAGGAAAAGTTTTCGAACCAAAATCGTTCTTACGATAATGCATCCTCACATACCACTAAGGTAACAGAAGCGTATTTGAAGGGTTCAAAAGTAAAACTGATGACGTATACACCATACAGTCTAGACTTCGCACCATGCGACTTCTTTTTGTTACCGAAAATTAAAGATAAACTTAGAGGCATACGTCTTACAAGCCCTGAATCGGCGGCGAGTGCATTCCATTAAGCTACTGAGGAGGTCCCTAAAGAAATTGGTCCAACTGCTTTTTACAATGGCAAAAATGTGTCAATTATGGCGGCATATATTTTAAAAACAATAAAGATATCATAAGTAAAATATCAGGTCTTATTTATAGAAATCCAGAAATTTTCAGTATGGCCTACGTATAACGTACGTATAGTTTGAAATTTCGTGGAATAGCTTTAAAAGGGGCGGTGGCGGCCGTTTTCTCGATTTGATCCTGATTTGACAAACAATATTCATTAAATAATAAATTACCGGTTTTCATTTTCTTTAATTCACACTTTCAGAAAAATGCCTGCAAAGCAATTTCAATCCTAATATTTTTTATTATTTTCTGTAGTTACATGAAATAATATCTTATCTAGATGTATGATTTGAACATAACAATAATGTCATTTTGAAGTCGTCGAATGAAGCTATTAAATAAACATTATGACACGCGTGCGTGCGTATGTAATTGAAATCACAAGGAAAATCATAAAGTAAACATAATAATAACATAAAATATAATGATCATGCTAAAAAATAGAAATTTATTATATGTGCAATTATTGTATATAAGAAGAAAATCGTCAACGAGAAGACGGGGGGAAACACGGGAAAGGGATTAAGGCGAGGATCCGCGGGTTAATTAGTTCGGGTCATCTACTCCTCTCACTAGGGAGCAGGTGCTAGTGTAGAGTCCCCTCTGTACCCGGACATCTTTTCGTCGAGGACTCGGCCCCGACGACGGTCGATAGATGCCGCCTTGTCTCGTCGGGCAGGCAGCGTGTCTTTCTGCGATGCGCTGGGTAACGTCTGTAGTCGGCGTGGGGGCGGCAACCACTCGCGAAGTGGAGTTGGATGAAGGTGCCCGAACTCTACTACAGATTACGTCATTCCTGACGTATTGGCTGGCTCCCACGATCACACGCAGGGCGACGTCCTATTGCTGCTGCAATCTTCGACGCGACGTTGCCGATCACAGTGTAATATTTAGTAATATTTTAAAACTATGAATTATAAGTAGTTCTTCAACTCTATTTTATAGGAAAACAAAATAAATATACTGTAATTTAAAAAGTCTTACTTTAATAAATATTAAAGAAAATTCACAATAACCGACATTGCCAGCCTGATCTCCGAAGTCTAAAATAAAAAAAATAAGAATACGGAATATAGAGCCTTACTCATAGTTTACAGGAAAACTTAAACCAAAATCCGAAGTCTTTAAATTCCCGCAGGAAACGGAAAATATTCGTGAGGAGAAAATGAGAAGGTCTAAAATGTGTTGCTTAATTTCATTGGTAACCAATAAGTTCAATATGTCAAGGGGTTACTATGGTAGTCTACTTATATGAAGGAGTCGAGTTCTAATCGACTTCTAATGTACATTAGATTCAAGGTTAAAAATTACATAATTTTTAAAATATATGTACATGGGTTACATAATCGTTAAGATTAATAATTAAATTATTCGTACTAACGCTGGGGTACGAAAAAAAAATTCTCAAAAACAAACACGAAAAATGGATATAAAATTTATATAAGCCGTTATTTACACAACATTTTATATGCAAAAGATATTTGTTATAAAAAAGATATATTTGTTTTATACATTTTAGGACTTTTAATACTCCTTGCTTGTTGAATGCTTTTATCAAAATAGGAGTACCTCTTAGTATAAAACCTCTTGGCACTAAAGCTCAGCTTAAGTAAGCTCAGCGAGTAAATCCGGTATCAGTCTACGAGCAGAAATTCCTAGAGATAAATCAGTAAGCTGAAACTTGACATTTTTATAATTTCCTTGTTTTGCTCTACATTATTTTAATTTTAATTTATTGTATGAACACTAAAACTGCATGAACTTGTTAGCATTATAAAACCTTGTTCTTCCTTTATACGAATTTTTTTTACGTTAATAGCAGTGGCCTTCACTTTCTTTCCCCGTTTGAAGCTTTAGTAGACACTAATGACAACTCGAAATGTTAATATGTTCACACAAATACGCGATGGTTGGCTTCCTCTCGAGAAGGACTTAAAAATAGACCAATAAGTCACAAGGGAGTGCTGCAATAAATGTGTTTCTTTAAAATAGCTGGCATTCACTTCGGAGAAAATTCTCAAATATGTTTTACAGTTTTGGACACCAGATGGAACTGTAATTAATGTGTTTTCTAAATCGGTCGGGCCAATTATAAACCGTTTTTGTATTAGATATTAATCTCAAAGCAAGTTGGTAGACATGTTTTTTTTTTAGTCTTTTAATTCATTATAACATTTTAATGACTATCAAAGTTATTGATTACAATGTTATTAATGAAAACATTGTTATTGTTATTAGCATGGGTTATTAGTGATAACTTGTAATCAATGGTGTCAGTGGCAGTACTATTTCCATTCAGAAACAAAATTGCCAGCGCCGTCCAGTTCAATAGATGTAGCATTTCGTTCGTTCTATCCAACTTTCTCGTGTTTAGGTTGCTTAGATAAGCTGATGGGGTGTAGGCGAAATAGATCTACGCTTACCTTCACACAGAGGTTGACACCTGTAGGGAGCTGACCACTAAAATTTAGTGTTTATGTTCATGAATACGATACGCTTCCAAAACTTAATTGATAATAAAATAATATGAGTTCAAATGGCGCCTTTAATGGCGCCAATGAACGATCCTTCCGGTGTGCTGACATATATATTTGGAAAATAAATCGATATTAGCGAACATATTAGGCCAATATAAACAGAACAACAACCATTATAGTTTTGACAGATATCAGTTTTTCGGGCCGTTAGGTGAAGGCAGGGTGACACACACAGCACTTGGTGTTGTGCCAGTTTCATGTTTTATGTGCATTGTTGCGCAACTTTAGGATTTGTTTACTGCTCCCCATTTCCCTTTTAGCGTTTCGTACGTGTTCTGAATTTCAGTTGGTTTTCATGAAAAATATTGCTCTGTTTCGCGATATCCGCGCACATTTTACGACGTTTTCGGCCGGTCTTTATTAAATGTGATTGTGGAAATATATTTTTAAATGCTTTAATTTATTTCAAAATATTATTTGCGTAGACAGTAAACTCATAATTTACGTACAGACGTAAAGGGAACGCCTGTTTGCCAGAAGAAGTGGTAGAAACGATTGATCTCTACCCGGTCGGCCCTTATTTAAACCCTTTGCTTGATTGGCATTCATCAATCGTTTTATGTAGGGGCGTCGGTTTCCTGTGCTTACAATTTTATTTTTCACTTTTAAAACGCTCATTACTTCATACTAAAAATTATTCTTCAAAACCATAGATATCATAGTCCATTGCCAAAAATTGTGAGCAAAAAATATACGCCATAAATAAATGTACGCGATTCGATGTTTTGACATAGCACTGTGAACGAAAATTTAGTGCACATGTGAAATTCCGACTGAAAAAAACAAATGAAGATTCTGAAATTAATTTTCAGATTTTTTTCAGTTAATTTTAACAAATATTTAAAATTATAATGACGTGTAGTTTAGTTAATATCCGAGCCTGTCATTTCGCTCGGGTTTCCGATGATTTTGAAGTATCTGCATCGTCGTGATTCTGTTATCTACAACAAGTTCACGTGATAGTTACAAGTAAATACGTATAAGATCTATCCTTTCTGTATATTGCACTCACGAAACCTTCCACATCAAATGATAAGACGTTTACAGTATCGCCCCATCGCATATATTCTTTGGTAATGGTGATATACCAATTGTGACCAATTTTGGGGCTGGTAGTCTTGTATTTGCCATGATCTATAATCTATTATAATAGTGATTATAAGTGTTGTATCCGTAGCTAAGGTTCATGCAGATTTTGGATACATCTCGAAGTTCCATCGTGCTTGTTTTGACAACCATTAATATCTATAAGTGGTAATAAAACCAACCTATCTGACCTTCAACCTTCACCTTTCTGTGGTCTCTATTTTACATTGCTATTTTTCTGACACGAATCAGCAAACATCTCTAAATATCAATTTCATTTCTTATCTTTATAAAATCAAGGTAAAATAAAATTGTATAGAAACTCCGCCTTTATAAAACAGATAAATTGAAATTCAAAGAATAAAGTTTTAACGACCTGAAAGTATTAAGTTTCCTTACCGAACATTCAGTCGGGATTGGGAACAAAGTATCAACGATTTGGAAATAATAATAACAATCTTCACATTTGTAGTCAAAACATCTGCTTACCATTTCTTTTAGACAAGTGTATACATTCGAAGTCTTACGGCTCACAACTGGAAACAAATCAAAGCAGATTTGCTTTCGATGTTTTGTATTTGATTTGATTAATGAATGCAATTTTATAATAATAATAATATTTGGGACATTCCACACAGCGCCATCTAGTCCCAAATTAAGCAAATATTATGCTTGTATTTTAAGGTACTAGACAACTGGTATACGTACCTACTCGATTATTCTTTTTATGATATATACACATATATATACTTTTCGCACCTAGACACGGAACAAATAGACATGTTCATGCACACAAGTTTTTGTCCCGGGCGGAAATCGAACCCGCAACCCTTGGCTCCGCAGTTAGGGTCTCTAACCACTCGGCCAAACGGTCAGTCAAATCTATATATCTGACTATCTACCTGAACTAATATTACTTGATTTTAAAAGACTTTTAATGATTTTGAATACTTTAGTCTTGAAAATGCAATTAGTTTCATGTTGAACAGGTTGTGAAAAATAAAACAATTTCGAAAAACAAAATTCCGCGCATTAAAATTTTTCTTATGATGTATCAAAATAATTTAAAAATTAAATACGTATAAATTTAGTTTTTGTTGATCTAAATACCATATATTTTATTGTGCCAATCGGTTAAGGTTTAATGGGGTGCAACCGTTAACGCCGTCTGTATGGAAATTTGTCACTACACATACATAATCCTTTTAATAACCAACGAGCGACGCGTTCGTCGTTTGCTCGAACGAAAGCTGGCAACGCTTTTCATACTGACTATACATAGATGCCTTTGCCCTAAATAAACTAACTTTTACAAGATGCCCAGCCGGGTGTTGGAAAGTATATCCTTATTAAATCTATTAAAGCGAAGGACAAAACAATATGTGTAATAAAAACACCAATCCGTAATGTATTTCCGAACGGTACCTTTAAGTTATAATCAACCTAAATATTTGATTACTGTTAGTTAATTACATACGTAAAGCTCATTAGACCGTTTCTCGATAAGTTGTGTGTTGTTGCTGTTTCTCGATGCCTGTTTCAATACTGATTAGCGTTCATTTGTACATTACAAAGGGTTTTTGTCAGTTTCGTTGAAGGATGTGTTGTTTTGTGCTGCCATAACAAGCAGTATCGCATTTCTTAGTATTTGAATATGGCATTAAAAGGATTTAAAAAAAAGTTTCTTTTGGGTATTCGACAAACTTCTTTTATCAGACTTTTATGTCTCTGGAAGGATTGTACTGCCGGAGTACAATCCTTCCTTTACATTGAGTTAAGGACTGTAGAACATAAATAAGCCAACTACCCTGATCTAGTGTGGGGTAGGGGTGGTAACCTCAATCGTCACTGCGGGGACGATTTCGACGGAGCTTGTGATATTTATATAACGTATTTTTCTATACATTATAAAACGTTGGTCAACACGCCCATGGCGGGGATCGAATACAAGACCTAGCTGTGTATTGAAGGCAGGGTGATCAGCCATTCAGCCAGCACATTTCTTGATTTGACTTGAAGCTTGCCTGATAATTCACAATTTTTTTTTAATAATAGAGGTTAAACGATCTTAAAACTAAACTTTTTTTTAAATTTATATCTTTATCTGTATGATAGAAGTTCAAGTAGGCTGATTCGTTTTCAAGGAAACTTGGCAAAAATGTAAATAAACTTTTTGAGAAGTAATATGCACTTTGTCTCATCTGAATCAATAAATCAGAATGTATTTTGTAGTATATGTGAATGCTAAGTATTGAAGTGTTAGTGTTAATTATTTGGTCTATCTAGCTATGCCAGTTGAAAGCTTCAGTGGGACGGAAGAGAAAAAGTTAATAACGAGAAAATATTATTTTGAAATGTATATTATAGAAAAGCTCTCACGTGTTATCGAATTACGGATTAGATGCATACTAAAGTATAAAGAGCTTTGAAATATTTATTACCTTACCTTGTAGTACGCTTGACAAAAGCGCAAATCTTTTGCGAAACAACGCCAAAACAAAATACCACAAAATCTATATAATAGGAAATTCTCTAAAGCTCAAAATTTTAATGCAATATTTTTCCTGCGTAAGTTGCGGTTATCGATTTTTTTTTTCGAAAAACAGGTCTTAGTGTTTGACCTTACGTAAAATTTGTTTCACGCGGATCAGTATTGAATTTTGATTATTTATTTTGGGTTAGAACCAATATTAAGAACGTTTTCACAAATTATTATGTTACGGTATTCGTGCATATGATTTCTAGTGCGAAGGCGGACAAATATGTTTTGACGTATGCCATGTTGGTTTTCGCTTTCACACACAGGTTTATACCCTTAATTTCATTTATTAAACTTTATGACATTATATTTGTACATTACGAAACTACGTCAAAAAACATTCACCGATATTTTTTCATGACATTTTGTTTGTTGTTATAACTTTCCCAAAAAAAAGCTACTGGTTTTGCTGCGATGACCGTCGGAAATAATTGTTTATGTTTAATTAAAACTGAATAAACAACATTTTGACGTGAATTCGATAAACGTATTCCTCGTCGTACCAGCGGACATTCTAAAAAAAATTGCGGCATAAAAAACGTGTACTCATGAAAGCTTGATACTCTTAAAGTTTAGCACAAAAATGATAGTTATATCGTTGTGATGAATCATCTAGCTACTTTACTAAAATATATGTTTTATCATTCCTTCACCCCCTGCGATGACGTCATAGACCACGAAATTAAGCTCTGAAAATCACGTCTTGCACAGGCGGCGCCGATCAGTACGATTCGCGATTAACAGTTCAAAAGTTCAAAGAAAATTCCTTTAAAATTCAATTTAAAGAAGATTCCGTAATATACCTCATTGGAAATCATCGAATTTCAATGAGGAAAACTAACAGTAGTAGCCCGACTTTTAACCAGCTAGATTTTTGTTTATATAAACTGGTAGACCTGGTATAGGCCGTCATTTTTATGTAACTATCGTACTTGTATTTGACTTGTGGTAAGTCTAATACTGTACAGCAATAAAACGTAACTTAGTAAAATTTCGGGGAATTATGGGAAGCTTTTTTTTGGTTTATTTCTTTGGAGCAGATAGTCTAATGATCGTAGGATCCGGACAACAGACAAAGCTTATTATTGCAAGATAAACATGTGACTAAAGTTGATGTTTGTAGATTAGTAATTACATGTTATATCTCATTATTGAGTAAAAGCTAGAAAAATATCCAAGGATGAGAATGAAATTATGCTTATCATTTATTCTGTTTCGCTTAGTCCACAAGGGTAGAGCCATGGACACCGCTAGAACACTATAAATAGGTTAAAACTGAAAATAATATATTGTAGCAACATAACTTAGAAGATATTCATTTTTCTCATCATTCATAGCAATCGAGGGGCAACCACAGGGGGCAACTTAGCATTTACATGCTTGGCTTCGGGCAACGTTCACGATGCTAATACGGCTCTTTTATTGCTTTACATTAGAATATCCGCGTTCCTAACAATGACTTTATTTTTGACTTTATGTTTATAATTTAAATAAAAAATAACGTTAATAAACTTTCATGTGAACGTATTCTACGAAATAGGATTCAAGTAGGGTTGTTCCACCAAAAGTCGCCCCTCTTGAAGTCGGCTTTTTGAACCATTTTCATAAATTGTACGAGTATAACACCAAATTAAGTATACTACTTTGTAGCGATATAAAGGCGAATTGTGCCAATAATAATATCAAAAATAAGTAAGCTCTAATAAAGGCTTGAACCTAACATCTAAATGAAGTCAGTAGTTATTAAAAAAAACCATGTACATCAGTTATTAGGTAGAATCCAATTCTATTTATAGTAAACTGGACCTTATTAATTCTTTAACCCTGCTGAGGTCGCGCATCTGACTGAGACGGTAGTAGTCGCGCGGACTACTATATTTACATTTTCAAATGGAAATTAAGAAAATATTTGAGCATTATTTCTTTATTTTACTTATGAAAATATAATCGGTACAAGTTTTTCAATATGATAAAATCAACCAAACTTAATCACAACCTCTGTGTCATAAATAATAAACAAAATGAAAAACTTCTCTACATTAGCATAGAAATCACAGGGTTCACTTTAACTGAGATCACAATAAACCTGTTTATTAAAATTTTATTACTTATAATATTTTCTGCGCAGGAAAGACATATTATCTTCGAATGTCTCCACAAATGAACTTTTTGTAAGCTATGCACGACTTTCGGGTGTTTTTATTGCGCGCTCTTCCATAATCATGACATCGGTGCATTATATTACAAGACGTTGCTTCTGAGGTAGGTGGTTGTCTTGCGCTTGCACTATACTATGTGCATCTCTCGATTATTGGTTAATAAGTACCTAGCGGCACATCAAACTAACGCTTACCGTTTCAGAGAAATTTGAGATTTTATATTATTGGATTACATCTGGGGGCACGGCCGTGCCCCCACCAAGTCGAGCGAAAAAGCGTCACGGCCGTACCATCCTTTTCTCGAAGCAATTCAGACCATTTTCGACCCCCTGTAACTTCGTTGTGGATAAAACTAGAAGACTGAAATTTTCAGTAACCATGCAGGCATATTATATAAGCATATTTTCAAATTTCATTCAATTGGAACCAGTATTTTTTAAAAATTATAACGGGTCAAATTTCTTCATTTTGTCACTCACTGTCTCACCGATCATCAAAATTCTAAGGCACTTCTAGCAGACCTAGAAGCTTCAAATTTGGAATATAAGTAGTGTTTGGTGTATGAATCAAGGAAAAACTAAAAAATCTAGAAAAGACCGCAAAAAAAAAAATTAAGCCCATACAGCCAAGTCTTCAGTTAAATTTTTCAATATTGGCTTTATTCGTAACGATGTTTTATTACGGCAGTTATTATTATACTGCGTGCGAAGCCACGGGTTTAAGCTAGTTCCATATAAATATAGGCGCATGGTAGTGCCCCTGCCAAATCGAGCAAAAAATGGGTGTTCCCGTCATGAAAACACGTGTATTAAATTATTTATTAATGCAAAAAACGTACCTACGTGCGTATTCGTACTTATTACGAGTGCGTAAAGTTGTATAATATATCTTAGAAAAACTATATACATATAGATATACATATATACAATAAGTAGAAGGTACCGAAAAGGAAAAAAATAGAACTGTCTACAAAATACAAAAAGAAATGAGATCCCATAAAAAACAATACTTGTCAAAAAAACCAAGTCTCGCAACTCAGTTGTTCTGCGGTAAAAAGTTGTGAGATCCATGTAATACCAAGTCGGTTATTAATTTATTCGGTTATAAATATAAATATGTCCGGTCAACTTTAGATAATTAAAAAAGACAAATGCTGACAACTTTCGCTAACTATTACGTTACCTTTACTTTTACAGAAACTCAAATAAGTTATTTCTATCCTCGACAGTTTCTGTTTCCAAACTCTTTATGTCACACGTGCTGCATTGGAAGCCTTTTTACTATACAAAATATGTGACAATAATTACGATTAAAGTGAAATAATTGAAAAGTTAGAGTTGTGCGTGCGTTAGGAGTCTGTAGCACTGGTCACAGCCTAGATATTTCGCAGCTCTAGTCAGTTATATAACGTGGATTTATTGTGCTTACCGTTGCGCTGTCTCAGAAATATTGGGGAACGGACTGGACATTGAACTATGTTATTATTGTCGAAATTGCTTTTTATTTATTTGTTTGTTTTGTTTTTGTGTTTTTTCTGTATATTGTTTACTTCAATTTTGTTTATTTCGCTACATTATTTATGATTTTGCTCTTACTCTGTTAACAACCTGTAAAAATTTATGTCGGATACATATTGGTTTATTTTCATTTATTAAATTTTGTAATTTATATAAGTGTATCTGTTGAATTTTCTAAATAAATTTGAAGAAAAAAACGTTACAGCATTGACAAAGTGTATGTTTCAAAGTTTATTTTGATTTATTTGAAAGATTGATAAGATTTGAAATTAAAAGTTGTTTTAATTCTGACCGTTTGTTAATACACACGCTCATGCTAAGTGTGATCCGCGCAGGTGTGCTACTGGTTCTTCACTTCACTTCATCAGCCCATTTTTACCCCACTGCAGGGTCTTAGCTTAAATCTGGAGTGGAGCTTAAATCCACCACGCTGCTCCACTGCGGATTGGGGATTGTAACGACCGCTATCTATTGACAGCGTCCGGGACCGACTGCTTCTGGTTGCGGTTAATAAATTATAAAAATCCGAACAGCAGAGCCTGGACGTTTGAGTTCAAGTGGTCGAAATACGTCAATAGACTGATTCGAAGATCTCAACCTCCCTAGGCAACGCATACAGTTACTTTTACAATACTTTTAATAGTTAAGACTGATGCAGGCACACAAAATCAGATATTTAACTGCTAAGGTTTCTCGACCTAGGTACTACTAAGTAACACTAAAATAAAACTAACTTACGAAACATATATCAAGCGATTGAAACGATTCTCATATATAGAGGGACGTCACATGAGGCAAATAATTATTATGCTAACGCTGAGATAAATTATGAAAATGGTAATGAAATGGTTGATTAAAATCACGCGTTCATCTGCGTTCTTGTATCCCCGCTGTTTAATTTAAAAGTGTTGCCGGAGACGATCTTCTGCCTCTCCCTTCTTCGACGCTAGTGGACAGTTCAGAGAATTAAATGCGCCGCCGAGATCGAAAAAACAGTGCTTTTGGCACACATAGTCACCCCATCACGTCTCGATCGCCCTTGAAGCCGAATCATTTGATGGAAAACAGCCCACGTATAGTCGACTTTAGCTTTAAATAGTTTATCTAATTATTGATAAATATAGCTCAAAGGGCCGATTTCATTTAGGAAAGTTTCCAGGAGTGAGAATGGAAATCAGCATATATACGTATAATTTTACGTACATACTAAAAAACACATTTCTAAGTACAACATTAAACCGTCAAGCCACGTAAACTATGAATACATTATGTGTCGTCATATGCCGTGACGTTCCCGGTGACTGAGCAAAAAGCTCCTTCTATGCTTATTGTAGCACAAGACCGCTGGCTTTTCCAATATCTCCCCGTCCATTCAGAACGCGAAAGCTTACTCACTGACCGTCCATAAAAATTTCATAGCTTATTTTTCAAGTTTATATAGATAGAAATTTTCTCGCGTTCTATCATAATACAAGGTGACGGCGATAGATTGATTCTATTTTGAAATACTATAACACTAACTTTTAGTACTCGCTTCATAGATTTTGATTTACTGCGATCTAGAATACTGTCGAAGTTTGGGGAATAATGAATGTTTTATTCAACAGTTAACTATGTTCAAGACAAGATGTTAAAACACCTTTGCGTGAATAAATTTCATAAATTATCTGGGATTAATATCGATTTAGAAAATGATTAATAGCATTTAAGAAATATTGGCCCTCTGACTGAGGCCTTTAAATGTTGATTTATTGTCGGCTCTATCAATTTTCCTTTGTTATTTATAGGTGTTTCTATCGAAACTTACGTTTTTCTATTTGCTTTCTCCCTTAGATATATTTGTTTGTGTCTTACATTTATCACCGTTTATATCCATACATATTTATTACATTTAATGTTATTTATTTATGCTGCATTAAAATATTTTAAAAACGTACGGTCATAAACATATTATTTTTAAGCTAAAGTTCTTCCGGCAACCGGATTATAACATATTTCAACTCTTCCGGCGACCGAACAAATTATCATTTTTATTTATCCGGCTGAAATGATTTGTTGTAAAAGGCTACTTGGGGGACATCGCTCCGTTCAGATTCACTACTTGATACGGACAAAACCTAACCTCACTTCACTTTATTAGCCCATTTTTACCCCACTGAAGGGGCTTAAGCCTCCGCCAGAGTGAGGGGAGGCTTGGAGCTTAAATCCACCACGGAAATTTTATAACGGAAGTTTTATAACGGAAAAATGCATCCGTTAGAAAGCGAACGTGTTTAAATCCGACAGAATAAAACATGGCTTATTCCACTTACGTTTAGCTAAGGGCGCCACTACAACAGAGGTTTTCAAGTGATGCTTATAAGGAAACCCAAGAAATAGGTTGGGAATGTACCGCGGAGACTTATTAGAAGAGGCTTTTAGTGTTGACGTGTACGCTGGCGGTAAGCCGCGGTGCTTACGAGCGGTCTCTTCCGGTGCCACGCCCTTTGCATTAGCTTTAACTATGCTTGGATCACTATACATATAGGCCATATTTTTATATATAATGTTAATATACATGAATGTACAAGTTACATTAAGCTCGGCTGATTATTGTGGACCGATTGAACTTTGTACGTAAAGTTACTATAATTCGTATAATAAGAATTAATAACAGAGTTATTACTATTTAATTATTACAAATTTTATAACTGTATTTAAATCGCTACTGAATAACACTGTTACAGCTCGATGATGTATTGTTGAAGTCATGTTTCAGTTTAATATTGTGGGAAGCGCTTCCAATTTCTTATATTCTGTAGTCCACGCAGGCGAAGCTGTAAATAAAAGTTAGTCATCAGAATGGAGAGTGTTCCTGGCTACGGCCATACGGGTATTAAGGTAGTTAGGAGAGAAAGTACCTATTTACATTATCTATTAGCTTTTCTGAGCTAAAATTGTATAAACTGTGAAATATTTGCAGGCGAAGGGTTGATAGACATGACTAAACTAATAATAAAAAACCAGCAAAGTGCGAGCCGAACAAATGCCATATTGAGGGTTCCGTAACACACACTAATGTATTTGTGTTATATTTTTACGAACAAAAATGCATACACAAACCACACTTCAGTAAAATGAAAATTTATTGAAATTAAATTAAAAACTATAAATACCTACAAACAAGAAATACTATCCAAAACAGTGCCGTGCGGCAGAGTGCCCTATAGGTTGGAAATATTAATTGAAATATTACTAAATTATCGAAAATTACCTAATTAGCGTTGTCAACTACTATAAAAATACTTATTTCGCAATTGAGGTCAGTTCCCTTTCCATCAGATGTGCATGTACCATAAAAAATGCACTCTACTTTCTAAGTATGAAAATAAATTAAAAGTTACAAAAACACTTCAAGCCCGCAAAATTCCGTCATACTTTTGTCATTGGAAATAACTTTCATTTCGTTGGAGTATAGGAGGTCATTTGGGAGTTTTGTGAGACAGGCAGATTGCACGAAGAGTTTTCGAGGTATCGGGATGAACGTGATGTCAAAACACGCAGCTTGGCGAGCTCTACAAGATGGCAAGACAATTTGTAAAAAGTTCAAAAACAACAAAATTATCGGCAAAAAACGAAAAAAATCGCAAATTTTTTTCCTGGATTTTCGTTTTGGGAGCCCTATATCTCAAGAATTAGGTCCGAATAAGAAAAAAATTAAAAAAAAACTGCTCGGGGTACATAGACGGGGGATCGATAGAGACTAAAATTGTTAGAAACGGACAACCGGAAGTAGTGGTTAAGGCTGCCCTTATTTGGAAGTCGGATGTGCGTCGGTGTTACATTTCGTACTAATTCGGTTTGTTCGATGGAAATATCGTACAGAATGTTATATTTCGACGTTTTAAGCTTTTTCAGATACAGTTGTGTAATTTTTTTTGCGAAAAAAAATTATTTCGATAAATATTATCCAAAATATGTGTGTTTACTTTATTCCGTTAGGTTCATTTCCAATGTCGTAAGAAGTTCGTGCGAAAGCAGGAAATCAGTTGATTTTTTACATACCAAATTGAATAGCACAGTCATATAATAAAATTACAATCATTTTTGGAACAACGTCACATTACGAAGCGCTATTAATTTATTTATAAATTCTGAAACAAATAATTGTTTTCGATTTAAATTGCTATTCTTTATCCACAAAATAAATGTTATTCCAATCACATAATTTTTATACTATACGATACGAATTAGTAAAATGATTAGCTAAAAAAGTGAAATCTTTCACATGTATATTACCATAGATATTACCGAAGTAATACTGTTTTCCTATGTCACATAACTAATGTTGACATCGCCTGATCCATCTATACCGCAAATATTTGCCGCTGTCGGCACCTATCGGTATAGGATTTTCTCAATCAAGGGTAATATTTCAAGATGGAAAAGTTTGTTGAGAGAAATTATTATAGCATTTTTGATAATAATAATAATATTATTGGACTTCCTGGGTCTTCTTTTTTCGTTTCCATGGGACTTCCCACACAGCGTCATCTAGTCCCAAAGTAAGCAAGTATTATGCTTGTGTTATGGGTTACTAGACAACTGATATACATACTTAAATATTCTTTATAATATATACATATATAAATATTTTTGCGATGACACCACATGCATAAAACAACCAAGACCTGGTACCAGTATCATTATTCATCATATTAATACTGACCCGACCTGGTATTCGAACCCGGGACCTCCAGCTTCGTAGGCAGGGTGGCTACCCACTAGGATAATACTCGTAAGACGACTTATTTGTGCTTTTGTCGACAACATTAGATATAACAATTTTTTAAGCTATTCAAGCTTTTTTAGCGCTATAAGAAATCATCAACGTACATCTATACTAATATTATAAAGCTGAAGAGTTTGTTTGTTTATTTGTTTGTTTGTTTGAACGCGCTAATCTCAAGAACTACTAGTTCGAATTGAATTTTTTTTTGTGTTGGATAGTCCATATATTGAGGAAGGCTATAGGCTATTATTATATCAGATACAACCAATAGGAGCGGAGCACCAACGAAAAATGTTGCAAAAATGGGAAAAAATATTCTTTTTGAGAGCTTCCGTTGCGTGTGCTGCGTAAACGGTTGATGTTAAGCAAAAGTCATGTATAACGGGATTATTCCCTTTTGAAAGTTCTAACCAAAAGTCTGCGACAACATATGTGTATCTTTTAAGGTTGGTTTACTATAACCTTTCCAAATTCATTCCAACTTATTGCACTATTTGCGAAGGTGTTTTTTAAACATGATTTGAATCCTTATTAAATTAAATACGTTAGTTATCTATAAATGGATTGTTAGGAAAGGGGAGGGGAAGGAGAACGCGATGGGGAACGTTTCTACAGTCCACACGGACGGAGCCGGGTATGACCGCTAATCATAAATAAGTAACTACGTGTTTTAGAGTTTTTTATTTTTAAATTCTAACCAAGGGGGAGGTGGGAGTCAAAAGTTTGTATGACAGTAACCAAAGTTTATATCAGCAAAAAGTACACAGAAACCATCTTTCTGTTAATAATATATCACATTAACAGGAATGTGTAGTCTACGCAGGCGAAGCTGCGGGCGGTCGCTAGTATCATATAAATTCAATGAACGGTATGCAATATAAAGTTTTTAAAAAAGATGGATTATTTTGAATAAAATTATTTATTCGTATGAACTATTTTATCTTTCTGTCAGTCTTTATTTCATTTTTAAATTGAATTATTTGATATAGACATTTCAGCCACACGTATTGGACTGACATTAATGAATAATATATCACATTTATATACATTTCAAGTTTAGATAATAATTACTTACTAGATTTAAATACCACGTAGTCGTATAACTCCAAGAATCTTGTGTCCAATAGGCTAGTTGACTATTTTTTAATTATTTTATATGAATGAGTTTTCTAAATATATCATAACAGAGAAAGGATTTTTTTTAAATAAATCATTATTAACACAGTTCTGAATGTTTAAAATGTCCTGATTATCGTTTTGCAAGAAAGAGAAACCACACTCTTCAACCGAATTCGATTTTGTTTATATTTTTTTATAAAGTCTACTTTTATATTTGCTTGATAAATATCATATTTTCGATATTAGTAAAATACCATATTCAGGCAAGAATGACCGAAGCTTATCAATACTAAATAACGTGCTTTCCATCCGGTAAGTTTGATAGTTCTGTTATTGTCTCTGTTATTGTTTTGTATTTCAACCGTTTAGAATTTTGTCCGTCTCCATATATAGGGACAACGCATTAATAATCCAGTATTTATTAAATTAAGTTGTTTATCTATAACTATTACATGTTTATCTGTGTTCCAATCTGATACTATTTCTTTTTATCCAGTGACGTTTTATATTATTTTAAGGTGTTTTTTTATCTAATTCTATGGGGGAAGCTTCAAAGGGAATCGTTTTCAGTATTGGCAACACAGACGCTAAGAAGAATTGTAAATAAAAAGGACTACTGTTGCCTCAGATGTTCTTGCTATCTCATTATATACCGAAAAAAAAATGAAGCCGTAAAACTGTTTTATTTATATACGCATTGAGATTGTGCGTCATGTATTCAGCGTTGTGATACTATTATGCTAACAGATATGGCGTATGTTTTTTTTTATATTTTATAATCGTTGGCCTTATTATCCCTGGATATGTCTAATGTCGTAAAGTACTTCCATGTACCTTCAAATAACGACGCAGTTTCAATAAAAAAAAAATTACGTTATTAAGAGTTTTAGAAATGCACAAGAAAAACTATCACTAATTGGTTATAGTAAATCTCAACAGGCACAATTATTTTAAAGTTTTTATTTATATTCACTTGTTAGTTTACGTAATTTAAGTGCCATTGCAGTAATCTGGAACCAGGTCTTGATGATTCTGCCAGGATCGTCTCCTCACGAGGGTCTCCTTAACGGTAAATCTAATCGAGTTAAAATTTTACAGATACATCGGGTATTTGGCTGAGCCTAGTCCAAACTTATAGAACGTGTAAAACTTATCGAACTAAACAAAATGATAAATAAATAAAAATAAAAATGTTTTTCTCAGTGACCGTTAGTTTACACTATCTGCTCACTTGAAACTTTTTGTTTGGTTCCGTAAGCTCTACACGCTCTACAAGTTTGATTATGAAAAACCGACCACGCGGTATATTACATACCTACAGGTTGTTCGGTTGAACGTAGTTAAACTTAAAACATGTTTTTCTCGGTAACCATTAGTTTACGCTGTCTGCTTACTGGAAACTTTTTGTTTAGTTCGGTAAGCTTTACGTGCTTTATAAGTTTGGACCACGTTTAGCCGAACATCCGGTATATCATTTGGATGAAAAATGATTATGATAAAAATTTGCTGATCTGATAATGGAGCCTGTAAGGTAGGTTACAGAACCGATCAGTGGCTCCTTGTAAGTCTACTCTGGTACCATCGGCCGGGATTAGTAAGGTAGGAGCATGAGATTGGGAACACCTTGCTACATGTAACACTACCCAAGGTCAAGGTAGAGTAGGTACGTACTGATGAGCCGGATGGTCAGCTGTACATGTAGCAAACATATGTATGCTTGTAATGCCTTCTCTCCCTGGGCTTTAAACACATATCTACGGATAAGTTTACGTATGTAACTGTTTATGTGTATTTAAATATTTTCAAATAAAATATTTAAATGTCAAAAATGTCAAACTGACAAGTTGCAAAAAATTTCAATCTGAATATTTATTTAATATATATAAAGTTACAAAGGCGGAAATAAAATTTCTCAGTGACGAAATATAGAATGTAATCAAACTTAAATATCATCTGAAAAAGCCGTCTACGCACATCCGCTGCCAACGCGCTTTTGGCTGCTGAGTAACCTGCTAGAGATGTCACTGGATGTTCCGAATTAGAAAGCCCTGCACCGCCGGATTATGTAGAGCAAGATGGTTTGGAATAGCAGCTGATTATGTTTAGTAGACAAATAGATATAGCTGATAAGCCGATGCAGGCCACGCCGAGGCTACTTTCTGAACAAGAACTAATCCTCGGCATACGCCGTATGCATTAGTCCCTAGTAGCACTGGCTGCCGGATCGCAGGCGGTCCATGCGCAAGTAGGAGCTCAAAAAGAGCAATATTGGAATTTAAGAAAGTACATACTCCAAGACAATACTGATGTGTTTGCTGTGATATCAACAAACAGCAGCCTAGATCAAATCCTTTGAGAATCTGAGGACAACAAGAAAAAGTTGAAGACATCTTGTTTTACGAGCTCAAACCAAGACAGTGCTGTTTTGTCAGATCCTAGACAAGCATTAGGCAACATACAACAGTTGGCTGGTCCTTCTCCGTTCACCTACGTCTGGAACACATTGCCGCCGTGCGCGTTCCCTGTTTGTGACGCTTCGGTTTTGTAGTAATTATACAAGAAACCTGTTGGCAACCACCTAGTTTCAATGCATCATTCAACACAAGTGGTTTGACGTCCCTAGGCAACGAAACCGCTGAACCGTCTTCCGACTTCAGAAACGGCCAAAACTTGGCAAGCAATGATATTGGAAGTAAACTAGCAAGCGCTATTTACGATCATGATCAAGCAGATGCGAGGCTGAGTTGGTAATGGATTCAAGTTGCGGTTCCAGCTCCATCGCGGACAAAACTACGCTGCTTGAATGTCCTATCTGTGCTGATGGTAAGGAGTACAGGGGTGCTCGTGGACTTGCAATTCACAACGGCCGCCGCCACATACGAAGAACCGCCGCCGTAGGCCCCGGGCCAATAACCGCACCACCTCAAAACGATACTGACCACACGATCGATGGGGCATTATGCACGGGCACGCCATTTTCGATGCGGCTTGCACACATGAAACGAGACATCAAAATCATAAGGAGGATCCCAAGAGGAGCCCGGGTGTCAGTGGCACGTAGCCTTGCCGAGTGTGTGGCTAGGGTGGTCGCTGAAAACACAGTATCTACATGGGAAAACCTACTCACATTTTCATACCGTACCCTCCATATAGCCGACAATAGACACAAGCCATTAACCACAATAATAAAACAAAACATATTAGATAACATGATCCCAGATATTATTACTCCGAAAACCCGTAATAATCATAACATTTTGAAAACAATAGAAAACAAGCTGTCGGACGGCAATGTAAAAGGAGCTAGTAAACTTTTATTTTCAAGCGACTCCATGGCCACGGACTCTGCTGAGACACTCGCAGCCCTACGCGACAAACACCCGCAGCCACCCGCCTCTGCGCTCCTCACAAAATTGCCTAATTCTGAACTTCCAAAAAACCTCAACGTGGACGATGAAGCTGTGATAAACAGTATACGTTCCTTCCCCAATGGATCAGCCGGCGGCTTGGACGGTTTAACCCCTCAACATTTAAAAGACCTTACGGGTCCTTTAGTGGGGGATGCGGGGCGTTCTCTTCTTACTGAACTTACTAATTTAGTGAATATTATGTTGGCAGGACGGGTAGTTGAAGAGATCACCCCCATCCTCTACGGAGCGAACCTCGTGGCTCTATCTAAAAAGGACGGGGGTGTCCGTCCAATCGCCGTCGGTAGTACCTTCCGTCGTTTGGCATCAAAATTATGTTGCCGAGTTTTACATGAAAAACTTACAAATAAGTTTGAGCCACGGCAGCTCGGTTTCGGTTCCAAAGGTGGTTGCGAGGCGGCGGTGCATGCGGCGCGTTCTTTTTTAGTCAATAATTTGGATTACGAGGTATTCATAAAAATTGATGTTAAAAATGCGTTTAATTCAGTCGACAGGGGTGCCTTACTGAAAGAAATTCGAAATGAAATACCAGAAATATTTGATTATGTTTGGCAATGTTATGGCACTCCATCAAAATTATTATTTGGAGATAACGAAATTACTTCAGCTGTAGGCTGCCAGCAAGGAGACCCGCTCGGCCCGGTCATTTTCAGTTTGGCTATTAACCCGATCATTCGTAGTTTAAATTCAAAATTTAATTTGTGGTTCCTTGATGATGGCTCCCTGAGTGGAAGAGCGACGACAGTACTGGATGACCTTGAGATAATCATACATCGTTTTTCAGATATCGGTCTGACATTAAATTTTAACAAGTGTGAGATATACATTCCGGATACAGTACACATTAGTAATCGTTCAGAAATTTTGAATAAATTCAATGTTATCACTCCAAATATCATCGTTCTCACCAGATCAAACCTAACTCTTCTCGGCGCACCAATATGTGACGACGCTCTCCCACCCATAGTAAATAAAAAATTAGAACTTTTTGGCAATTCGTGTGAACGGCTTTTTAAGATTAAGCCACACATGGCAATATATATTCTGCGGCTCTGCCTATTTACTCCACAGTTTCTGTACTTGCTTCGCTGTTGCCCTCTATGGAAATTCCCTTTGGTTACTGCACAGGTTGACAACACATTAAGATATACAGTCAGCAAAATTTTAAATTTAAAATTTGATGATCGCTCATGGAGACAAGCAACATTGCCAATTAAATTTGGTGGTTTGGGTATCCGCTCTTCGGCAAGTGTAGCACTCCCGGCTTTCCTATCCTCCACTTATAGCACGGCTACCCTCATCGGCAGGATCTTAAATATACCACGCCTAGCCGATGTTGAGGTGACTGGCTTGGCGGAGGCTCGGACAGTTTGGATTGCGGCTTTCCCCGGGGAAAAGATGCCTAGCGAGGTAGGTACACAAAATTCGTGGGACCTACCAGCAGTCAAAGCCGTACATGCCGATCTCATCGACCGGTCCCCTGACGATGCTGATCGAGCGAGACTCCTTGCTGTGTCTGAAAAGGAATCGGGTCACTGGCTACACGCACTCCCATCCAAAAACATCGGTACAATTTTTGATCCCGTTTCACTGCGCATCGCTGTGTGTTTGCGGTTAGGCGCAGAAGTGTGCGAGCCTCATCAATGCCCATGTGGCCGTGGTGTGGACCGGCTGGGTCGCCACGGACTTTCGTGTCTCAAAAGCGCTGGTCGTATCTACCGCCACGGAGCCATTAATGACTTGATCCGCCGGGCTCTTGTGACAGCATCTATCCCCTCATCTTTGAAGCCGAGAGGTTTGTTCAGGGACGATGGCAAGAGACCCGACGGAGCAACGTTGGTGCCTTGGTGCCTGGGCCGTGCTTTGATTTGGGATGCCACATGTGTGGATACTCTGGCTCCGTCCCATGTCCGGGCCACGGCCCAGAGTGCTTACGCGGCGGCCGACCAGGCCCAATTATGTAAACGTCGCAAATACTCGGGGTTGATTCCTCACTACGAGTTTGCGGCGGTTGCAGTAGAGACACTCGGTCCGTGGTCGTCTGATACGAAAAAATTCGTAAAAGATTTGTCCACCCGTCTGGTCAGCACTGCTGGCGATCCCAGAGCGGGCGCCTATTTCGCACAGCAACTGAGCATCGCTGTGCAGCGCGGAAATAGTGCAAGCGTAATGGGATCGATGACACATGGGACCAACCTCGACGATATTTTTATGTTGTAAATATTGTAAATATTGTTAATTAGTTCTTAGATTTATTTGTATTTATTGTTATTTAATTTTTCTTAATTATAATTATATGTATTCTGAAATTGAATATGTTTTAAAAAAACTTCTTTTAAAACAAGCTTTTATGAAAATACACTGAACTTAAAGTTTACGATAAATAGTCATCAGCTTCAAAATCTCTAAAGTACAGATATAAAAATATATATATATTTTAAATGCTTGAGGGGTTAAACGTCAAAAGTCTTAAAAGGTTTAATTTGTTTGCGTCAAAATGCAATAAAGTTTATCACACGAACCATTTTCTAACCAGAACGAAGATGTGATTTATATGCCAGTAAAAGTAAATATTTCCCAGCAATCCCCGAGGACAGAAGTAGGTGAAATGAGAACTAAATAAACAAATAGGGTTTTCTACTAAGCACAAGGCCTCCTCTGGGTTCTATTAATATATCACTGTTACTAGCGCATCCCAGCGGATTAATCAGTGAAGTGTAGGCAGATTTACTGCTAGACTTGGACGTTCTTATTTGTGTTTTGATACAGTTAGCGACAGTTCTACATCTGTCATTAGTGTATTAAAATCTGTGTTTATGTAAAAAAGTGTTTAAAAAACATGTTCATGTATAATTTATAGATATTTTTCTAAATGAAATATGGATTCCTTATTTATGATTATATTTCACTTTGGAATTGTTTTTATTTTGTAGTTCTGTGGGTTTATTAATTCGAATAAAATCAAAAAAATCAAGATCAAAAAGTTTTTATTCAATATAAGATGTTTACACGCACTTATTGAACGTCAAAATTGGTGATTAGGTACCGGTTCCAAAACTAGAAGGAGAAGAACCGGCAAGAAACTCCTCCCTGTTTATTTTATTTTAATATATGTTTTTTTAGTTAGTTTATTTTTTTTTAAATCTGCTTACAACTATTACAATGATGTCCATGCGTGCTTATCATTTAAATACTCGCTAATACAATAGTAAGCTTTTTTCACGAGTTGGACTTTAACTTGCTTTGTAAATTGATTTGAATTTAAGTTCAACATTTCTTTAGGAATTTTATTATAAAAACGAATACAATTTCTTATGAAAGAATTATTAACCTTTGAGAGTCTGAACCTAGGAATCTATAACATATGCTTATGTCTTGTATTTAAGTTGTGGCTATCACCCACCCTAGAGAAAGCATTTAAGTTTTTATGTACATAAATTATATTTTCATAAATGTACTGACAAGGGATTGTCAAACTGTTACTTTCTCTAAAGTGAGCCTTCACACTATCTCTAGATTTTAATTTATATATAGCTCGAATAGCTTTTTTCTGCAGAACAAATATTGTTTGAATGTCAGCGGCCTTTCCCGAGAGCAGAATGCCATATGACATTATGCTATGAAAGTAGCTAAAATAAACCAGCCTCGCTGTAGGCACATCGGTTAGTCTTCTTATTTGCCTAATTGCAAAAACAGCAGAGCTCAGTTTACCAGCCACTCTCATAACATGAGGACTCAAGAACACAGTTTCATTAACCAAACTTAATGAATCTCTACCAAGTCGCAAATTGACATCAACTTGCCTAACATTGGGCAATGTAAACTTTGAAAATTTTGTTTTTGCGTTTAATAATAGGTTATTGGCGTTGAACCAATTTAAGACCTGCAAAAGTCAATAATGCAAGTGCAAAAAATAATACGGTTTAATTAAAAATCGATCGTATAACCTGCAGGGCTAACATGGACATCATCGCCATCGTCTTCAGCCCGTGTTTCTCCACTGTAGGATATAGACCTCTCACAAGGCCACGCCACCACACACGGTCCTCGGCCTTCCGCATGCAATTACCCCCGGTATGGCGCTTTAGGTCATCAGTCCACCTGGCCGAGGGGCGCTTCCCGGTACGTGACCTCCACTCGAGAACTCGTCTACCCCATCGGTTGTCGGTTCTACGGCAAATATGACCAGCCCATTGCCACTTCAGCTTGCTAACCACTTCGGGTATGTCGACAACGCTATGTGAATGTAAGTGTAAGTGGCAGAGCTATCTGGTTTCGACACAAGGTAGTGAGTCGGCAAAATTTTGACGCGGTGTGCATATGAGCCCTGTTGTTCCGATATGATCATTATAAATTGACAAAAAATTAGAGGCTTTCTTCCCATGTGAAAAATGCTTACATGTATCAAAATTTTGTTTTGGGCTATATCCTGTTTTCGTGAAAAAGACAATATATTGGTATTTGTGCAGCGGTTGTGGACATGTTTTTCAAAACGTATAATAGCAAGTATCGTGATTATGAACATCCCAGTGGGAACAAAACAATGTAAACTACAATTATAAAATAAAATCTTCCGCCGCGTCTGTCTGAACGCAATAAAGTCAAAAACTACTAAACGGATTTTTATTTAGTTGATACCAATGAACTAAGTAATTCTGGAGGAAGGTTTATGGGTATAATTCATTAACTTTTTGTGCAAATCAGTTTAAATATGACGATTATTGTTGAAGACGTCAGAAAAAATCAAGCCAACTGGGAGCTTTCATCGAAAACGCTGCATAATCTCTTGGAGATATAGCTTTATGTATGGAGGAATTGTTCTTCTTTTATAGGACTAAAAAAATGTCCGCGATGGCATATGTCTATCTTTTATGTAAGCTTACAAAAACTATCCCGCGACAAGCGGCCGGGCGGCTCTACACCGACACGACTCGTGTGATATAAAGTTATCCAGGAGTTATCAGTGTTGTATGCAAAGATATATTTTAGTTTGTTTTCATATATTTTTTCTTTAATTTTTCAAATATTTACAGTATGGAAATAAAATACATTAAAAATACTCCAAGTAGGATGATCTTACGTCACATGTAAATATAATTAAATCTAATCCATATGTTCGACGAAACAAGCTGATATGACACTACGACAGAAAAAACAAACACTTCTGCTTCGGAATATATGCTCTGCTACCCGTACGAAACCGGGGCGGGTCGCTAGTGTATTATATTTCGAAGAGCGACTGAAAAATAACATTCAAAACTAGGAACGAAGTAAACTAGTAACGTCTCTAAGCGCTGCTGGCCACTTAATTATTCACGAACGAGCCCAAACAAGTCTTACTAAAAACCCAAACAAGCCCGAACGAACTTTGCTGGCAGCGATGGAAACTATGGCTGTGCTCTGGTAAATTAACGCAGCGCCGAGTTAGCGCCGAATACGCTCCATTTTAAAAATTCCAACTCTCGCCCATGGTCCTAGCGACCGGATTTTTGAAACGAAACGTATTCGGCGCTACTTCGGCGTCGTGATAAAAGTCAGACTAGGGCTAGGGCCACAGGTGTACAGATTAAGATAAATTTTCTGTAAGCCGGCCACTAAGTCGCAGTGGTCGCTCTGTCCAGGACATCTCATATATATGTAGAATTTACATTATTGTACTATATTTTTGCAGTATATTAATTATTATTTTTTTTAAATAAAAATAAAGAAAACTTTATAAAGCAGGTATCGTAATATGAGTGAAAATTCGGGATTTCACGGTCACTATGACTGATGTGTAAAACATTTTATAGTATCAAGTCTAATTAATAGATATTAAAAATACTAGTCTATGTCCGCGGCTTCGTCTGCGTGTTTTGAAGTGGTTATTATGTTATGATTATGAATATATGCCTTATATTTGTTAGGTTAGTTAGGTTGTGTTTGTTGGTAATGACAACGCGAATAAGGTAAGTACGCATGCGTAAATGTACTCGTAGCTTTGGGTTAATTGCAAAGACTCGTAATTTCCAATCCCCATTTGACCTCCTTAATAATAGGAGCCGAATTTTGAAAATGTTTTTTAGTAGATGCCGCATTATAGTATGAAGAATGAATCCCTACGCAAAATTTCAAATTTCTAGACCAGTTCAGAATATGCGGTGATATTTAAAAACACCCCTTCTCAGCCCGTAACAGTTTAAAATAAAAAAATCGTAATTTGACAGGTTGGCCGAGTAATTAAATACCCTAACAGCGGAGCCAAGGGTCGCTGGTTCGATTCCCGCCCAAGACAAATAATTTTGTGCATAAACATGTCTATTTGTTTTGTGTCTGGGTGTGACATATGTATATGTATATATTATTAAAAAAAAAGTATGTCACAAATAAGTATTTTAGTTATCTGGTATCCATAATACAAGCTTTGCTTAGTTTCAGAGTAGATGGCGCTGTGTGGGATGTCCCAGGTATTATTGTTTTTTGTTTAGTATACCATAACATTCCATCAGCCTATTAATGCCCCACTGCAGGGGCTTAGGCCTCCCCTAGGGATAAGGGGGCTTGTAGCTTAATCTACCACATTAGTATTCTTGCAAGGTTATAAGTTGATATGCGATTTTTCTATTCAAACTTTGGAACATCCTTTCACTCTCTTATAGTGGTTATAAAACAAAACCCTTTTTTTACGGATGTCCACGTTATAAAAGGAATCTTAGCGTAAAATTTGAAATATCTAGACGTAGGTATAATATATTGGTTTGAGCGGTGCATTGAAATACGAACTTTAAGATCTATTTTCATACCATTTAAAATAGAATTTTTAGAAACTTTGATCTTAGTGAATTCTGACGTTCAATATTTCAAGTTAGTTATAGTCCTAATGATTTGGACCACTTTCGTTATAAGTTTGATGTAATTCAAAATATTGATAATTGAAGGGGTAAGTGGACAAAGGTGTTAACTAACAAAAAGTTCAAAATGAGTTACGGGTGTTTTTATGCTGCTCACGCCACATTTGCAAGTCTGAAATGTATGCATGTTTGACAGTTAACACCTTTGCTAGGCCTTTATTTTTGACACGAATCACAATTTGCGCAGTTTATTTGTGATCACTTAAAATCCAATTCCATACAAAAGAGTCGATTTTTTTAGTTTTGTCAGATAACACCTTTATCCACTCACCCCTTCAATTCTTTTCAGCTCCATAGAATATGAATTTAAGGATGAAGCTCGTCTGTCCAGACATCATTTCGACGTTAGATGGAACCAATGTAGATAAAAATTTTTATATTTTTTTACAGACCCATTGCTATGTTTTCTATAACATAACTTTAAGGGTGGCTATAAAACATAGTTTTCTTTAAGGTCCTCAAGTAATAATATTATTTCAAGTCTTATTAGTTTTCCCGTATTCCTTCGGAAACTTTATAATTTGTATGTGTGCACGCATCATGCAAACGTAATATGAATTCAAGTGGTTCATAATTTCAACACGCTTATTAGAAAACGGTGTAGTGTAATCGGCTAGCCCTTGCTTCTTTAGTTTATATACCAGAGAACGAAACCTATCGACGGTACTATTTTTTTTTTAATAAAAATAAGTAGTTTAATTTATTTTATACATGACTTTTTAAGCGACTTCAAAAAGAAGGAGGTTATTAAGCGACTTCAAAAAGAAGGAGGTTACTCAATTCGACAGTATATATGTTTTTTTTTTTTTTATGTGTGTTCAGGGATAACTTCGTTGTTTATAAACCGAATTGGATGATTTTTTTTTGTGAAAGGGAGATATCTCCGAAATGGTACCATGATAAGGAAACCAGGATCTGATGATGGCATCCCAGAGAAATCGAGGGCAACCTTCGAAAATCGTTTTTTAAAGTATCGTATTTTAAGTATTTTGATAAAGTACTACTATTAGTACTATTTAATGAAGGTCGGGAGTCGATCTGATGATGGAGCTGAAAGACAGTCGAGGGAACTCCTCAACGACTTACAGCAATTACCTGGTGTTTGGACTTGATTTATTTCTATTGATGAGATCTTTGCACCTATATGGATTATAAGTGCCATTGCAGGTCTGATGATGGAGACCATTCACAATCGAGGGAACTCCTCAACGATTTACAGCAATTACCTGGTGTTTTGACTTAATTCATTTCTATTAATGAGAACTTTGCACCCATATGGGTTATAAGTACCATTACAGGTCTGATGATGAAGACCATAAACAGTCGAGGGAATTCCTCAACGATTTACAGCAATTACCTGGTGTTTGGACTTAATTCATTTCTATTAATGAGAACTTTGCACCCATATGGGTTATAAGAACCATTACAGGTCTGATGATGGAGACCGTACACAGTCGAAGGAACTCCTTAACGATTTACAGCAATTACCTGGTGTTTGGACTTAATTCATTTCTATTAATGAGAACTTTGCACCCGTATGGGTTATAAGTACCATTACAGATCTGATGATGGAGACCATACACAATCGAGGGAACTCCTTAACGATTTACAGCAATTACCCGGTGTTTGGACTTAATTCATTTCTATTGAAGAGAACTTTGCACTCAAATGGGTTATAAGTGCCATTAAAGGTCTGATGATGAAGACCATAAACAGTCGAGGGAATTCCTCAACGATTTACAGCAGTTACCTTTTGTGGGGCTTCCTTCATACGGTTGAATATGCCAAAATGTTCAGTTCACACAAAAATAATAATTAAGATTGAAGTTTTACATAGGAATACCACTGTCTACTAGGCATGCTGATGCGTCAATTTGACTCTGAATTTACGTTGCGTAATCGCTGTGCTCTCTCATTAGAGTAGCGCGTTTAGAAGCCCCATTTATACTAAATACAAATAAGTTACAAATGCGTTCAACTAAAAATTGAAAAATAAAATAATTTTCAAAAAAAAAATAAAAACGACTTCAAAAACATAAACTAAAAATTAAAAATAAAGTTTTCACTTTAAAGAAAGTAGCATTAACAGGCGGCATATAGTTAATGAAGTCGGTGCCAACTCAAACACTTTAAATGGGTACTTACCAGATAATAACAATTACAACAATGATATATTTATAACTATAACAAAAATAGAACACAATTTAAAGTGTCTGAGTGAGTAGGCACCGACTTCATTAACTATATGCCGCCTGTTAATGCTACTTTCTTTAAAGTGAAAATTTTATTTTTAACTTTTTAGTTTATGTTTTTGAAGTCGTTTTTTTTTTTAAATTATTTTTTACAAATAATTGATAATTTTATATGTGAAGACGTCAGCACTACTAATTATAGGTAATGTTGATATTACTGTGATATTGCCTTTGTTTCTATGGCCGTCGACTGCTGCTTGTATAGTTCGCCTCAAACTTTATGGCGGATCGGAATACAACACTATAAGCGTGTAAGCGCAGGTACAGTCATATACCCCTCGCTCCACTGCGTCCCGCTACACCTAAAACTAGTTACTGCGACGTGACTTGCGCCTATTTTCACATCCGCTATAAAGTTTGATTGGAAATATAGCAATAACGAAACATGAATGTTTTACATTTTTTTTTTGTTATTCTGCGTTCAAAACTCGATATTTCTTTTTGTTTAATAAAGAAACCTATTCATGAAACTACACAAAATTATACCATATTGCAAGATTTTAAGAATGCCCATTCTTTTTATATAGGTACTACGTTTTATTGAGACTTTCGGATCTCCGTGTACCTACTTATAAACCACTCAGTTTGAATTTCAAAATACTCTATTATATATATTCTGTGAATAAGTTAATTTTATTATAGGAGTTTGTAAATAAATAGGAGTAGACTTGAAGTTGTTTATTTTCTCACAAAAATAAAATAAAAAGTATACAATAAAACAATAAAATTGTTTATTCAACTCAGCTGCACAGTTATACCTGAAAAAAAATTAGAAATCAATAAAGATGAAACAAAAATAAGAATTTAGTTAGAAATATATTATTAGAATACATATAAACAGAAAAAGTGTATCTCTAGTTTCACTTTCGAAAAACCGGCGAAGTTACCAGTCGGACTCGCACACGAAGGATTCCGTGCCACAACATAATATAAAAAAAACACGTTTATTATATGGGGACCCCCTTTATTTATTAACTTTATTTTATTTTCATTATTTGTTGTCATAGCGGCTGTAAGAATACATACTTTATGAAAATTTCAAGTGTCTACCTATTATATATAATACATAATACAGCCCTATGACAGACGGACGGACAGACTGGGAGCCTTAGTAATAGGGTTCCCTTTGGTGCCTTTTGGGTAAGGAACCCTAAAAAACTACAATTTTTACTAAGACTTGAGTCCATCATCCTTATTGCTTCAAATTTTACTGTTTTGAACATGGCAATTTGTTCCACGTATGGGTGTTATCATATAAGCATTGTAAAAAATATATTTATGTATGTTCAGTTCTTTAGTACTTATAATATAGGCTCTGTCTAGTTTGGGACTAGATGACCGTGTGTGATATGTTCCACATACTATTATGTCATACGCGGCTCCGCTCGCGTGGATTACATAGTTGTACCGGGACCCCTTTTTTCGGAAAAAAGTAGCCTAGTCACTCTCCAGCCAATGAAGTATATGTATGCAAAAAATAATGGCGGTCCCGGTACAACTGTGTAGTTCACGTGAGCGGAGCCGCGAGCGGAAAGCTAGTTTGAAAATAAAATATAGCCCATGTTACTCGCTGATAAAGTAACTTTCTACAGGTGAAATAATTTTCAAATCAGTATACAACTGTGTAGTCCACGCAAGCGGAGCCGCGGGCTGAAAGCGAGTATGTTTATAAATTATAGCCTATACATTATTCGGATGTATAAGCTATATTATTTTAAAGTTTCAGTAAAACCCATTCAGTAGTTTTTGCGTGAAAGAGCAATAAAATCCATACATCCATACATACAAACTTTCGCGTTTATAATATTAGTAAAGATATATATTATAATATAATAATAGTATGAGAGACATCTCACCAACACGTTTATCTAGTATAATATAAATATAATATTAATTTTGGATTTTATTATAAAAGATTTAAACAGTATTACCATCAGGAGTATCAGGACTTGCACATAAGAATCCTTTACTCAATAGCCCAGCTGGCCTCAAGTTTTTATGGCTACTGAAATTTGTTTCATATAATGCTTCATATAATGCTTCTAACATGATCATGGCATGGTGTAGTTTGCATTCGTTTACTAATCTAAAAACGTAACATATATCACCCAAAGTAATTATAATTGGACCGAAGTTCAGTAAAACAGATGGTTTTATATACAATGTTACCCATGGTAAATGAGCACCTAGATTTTGAAAATTGATGTAGGCACCTAGGTAAGATTAGAGAAAAATAACTTGAAAAGTTATATAAAGTTGCATTCCACAGGTACTTTTTATATAATTTTTTTTTGTTGGTGACTTTTGTTAACTTATTACTTCTCTTAAAAATTACAGTAATTTTAAAGTTACCTAATGTTTAGATGTATTAATCAATTTATAAATAAAATCATTCTACCTAGCTCAGTATTCCTTAGATTTCCGATGTAATAACGAGTTATTTTATTTTGGCAATGAATATTCGTATCAAAAACCAAAATCGAGCAAATAACTTCGAAGATAATAATGACAAATATGTAATAAGGTCATCACCTGTGCTATAATAAGTTTAGTAGAAGTGATAGACCTCCCTTTTAAGTTTTTTATCGATAATTTCATGTAAACTTTATTCCAAAGGTGATTCCAAAAGTGATTCCAAAGCTAGCATCATCGACTCAATCTGTTCTAAGTATTTTAATTTCATGTTGACCTACCTATTGCAACTTGTAACCAACAACACCTATTAAAAATTAATTTGGATAACTTTTATTACACTCCACTTCAGAAAACGATAAATTCTTCCGATCACAGGTTTCGACAATCGGTGTAAAGTAAATAATAAACACTGACTTGACTGTCTATACTATACTGTCATCATCTCATCAATTCAATCAAATACTAACCTTAGCTGCCTTTTAGCTAACTTTCGGCGCGGCAACGCCGCGTCGCGCGTGTTTATCATACTATCTCATTGCGGAGCAGTGGTGTGAGCGAGATGTCGATACTGGTATTCCATAATGGTACTGCACAATTAGACAACACCACGCAATGACAACGTCTCGTAAAGCATACATGCTAATACGCGCCACCTAAAAGGCTAAAAGGCCGCTTGAATTTGGCTACGCACGAAGTCGCGCAGGTACAGCCGAACGTATCAATTAAATAAAACAAATATAATATTTAATTATTTTGAACTTCAGAAATTGTTTAACTTAATAAGCATATATCGTCAATCCTAACTGCTCATAATAAGTCTAATAAATAGAAATACAACATATTTCAAAAAAATTAAGATAAATTAACGAATAAAGTAGAGCAACTTTTTCTTCGTAAACAATGATGGTCAAAATGGACCTCGGTTTTTTTCAAATGTATACGAATTACTCATATACAAAAAATAGCTTAAAAATCACTTAAGTACTTTAATTAACTGAACACTGTAAAAAACAGACACCAAACATTTAAAAAAAAACTTGCATGTAAAGTAAATTGTTTGTGAAGGCAATAATTCTGTGAACGAAACGGAACGTGAGTATATTGGATGTTGATTAACTGTAGTGTGACCACTGTAGTACACTTTTTCTCATTAGTTAGTTTTTTACTCTGGTATTAAAAATATTTTTAAGTAGACTTCTAATGCCATTGCAAGCGGGAACCTATTAGAATAGAAATAAATAAATACAAACCCCAAAAAAGAAGTATCTGAGTTTTATTTACTTTAAAAAGGTTGCCGCCTTGAATATCATTTACAAGGGCCAAAAACAAAAAACATATTTACGTAAAAAAAACATTACCACTCCGTTTGCTTGTATAGTAGGACAATCAAAATAAGCAATAAGGAATTGCAGTTTTATTTCATCCGTACTTGCATAAATACGACCCCAAATTATGATAAATAAACAAATAAGTTCAGTAAGGTATACGTGTATAACCTTAAAAATTAAAGAATTTTTTTTTTGTTGTGATTGAGTGCTGCCCGTCGCCAATCAACGTGCAATCAACCCGCTCTTTATGAAATGAAATTCCGAATAAAGAATGAAATTCTCGCAAAAAAATGTATTATAAAAAACGATAAGAGTTTTTGAAATAAAAGTGGACTAGTTTACAAAAAATTGTCTATTTATTTAATCATAAACATCACCACAATTCAGTGCCTACTTAACAATAGTCCAGTAATAGTCCAATAATCTTTAACTAAAAAAAAAAAATATTTAGCTACATACGTCATGACCCAAAGAGCATAGTGCTGTCAGATTCCCTCCTTGAAAAGAAGACAAAAGAACTATGCTCTTACAGCCATGTCTAAAGTATTTTTAAAAGATATGTATTATTTCTGACTTCGTATCGAAAATATTAATATACCTGTTGTAATAACCTATACTTATTAAATCTACCATTCATTATATTTATACAGATACCCTAAAAATTAGGTCCAAGCTATTAGGGGACGTGACCGGTGTTCTAATATTTTGTTTCAGTTTTCTTTCACTATTCGTAATTCTGGCAATATCATATATATAGTTTTTTACAATGGCCTGTATTTACTGTATATCTGACACAATGTAATAAAACAATTAAAAATACCAATTAACGACAATAATAAATTCACAAAAAATTTTAATAGAATATGATTAATAATAACTGACGCGACGCGGGTTCAAATTACGAAACTGGGAAGGAGACTGATGTACGCGACTGTACATAGACAGCGCGGAGTGTACGCGGGGTGCGAGGGACGCGACCTGCGGCCGTACTCTGATAAATTAACATAGCGCCGAGTTAGCGCCGAATACGCACCATTTCAAAAATCCGTACTCTCCTCGCCCATAGCTCTAGCGACCGGATTTTCGAAACGGAACGTATTCGGCGCTACTTTGGTGTCGTGAAAAGTCAGAGTAGGGCCACTGCTCTCGCGGCCAACCCCCGTCTTTCCGCGCCAACGGCCCTCACCGCCCCTTGCCCATTTGCTGCTAACTTGAGAGTCTTTTACTTTGGTGGCGCGTATGGTACGCCTTGTGTGTATTCATAATCACGCAATGCTGTAACGGTTATGCAAACAGATTCGTACCATTTTAAAAGTTTCGTGCAATTTTAAAAGATGCCCAGTATCTAGAAAAATAGATTTTAGTTATAATTTTCAAGCCAATCATTATCCAAAATAAGTGGCCTAAACAAGCTATATTTCTTTTCCACGGTAAATTTAGTATGAAATATCTTAGACGATCTCCACCCTTAGTGCTTACTTACATTATATACACCTGTTCAGAATTTAATGTTTCTAAACCCTGCGGTTGCGGCTTTGCGTCAATATGTCAGTCAGTCAGAAAATGTTCCTTTGTGTAGGTATATGGATTAGTTTTCCAACCGCGCGTTTGCATCAATCAACAATGGTGGTGTTTGATTTTAACCCAGATAGTGGTAGCCCTTCACTTAACTATTCCACATCAAAAAAGTCTAAGCAACACATACAAATTTCAATTTTACAATGTGTTTTCGCATTAAATCCTTAGTATTTTCTAATTCATATTATTTTTTAATGCTTTTTTGATATTAAACAACAATTGTTTTTTTATATTTATTTTTTAATAATCTTAATTAACAATAATTACGAGTAAGTACTGTATGTACGTAGTACAAAGTAAGGTGCCTAATCAACCTAACTTAAACTAAAATTAAATGGTTGTACTAAAATTGCATAAATTAAGACAAATATGACTTTTTGGTGTTTGCAGTAGAGACGATGGGTCCATGTTCCGGGGATGCTGTTGCGTTTTCGGGCCAAATTGGCGCAAGGCTCCGATTGGTGACCGGTGACCCTCTGAGCAAAGAATATTTTGTTCAGAGGATCAGCCTAGTTCCTCAGCTCAGCGCTCATTATTAAATATTTTTTTTTTATTTATTTATTTTATTTATTATTTGTAAACATCTTATATTAAACAAATCATCAGTAGAACGATCGAAAGTTAAATAGATCGTATGAAAAAAGAACCGTCCTGGAGGTTTAGTGAACTAACATTTGAGAGTATCGGAAATATTCGTCAGATGTCAAACTCGTACAAAGACTGTCATTGCACTTTTTTTTTGTTTTGCGTCGGAAGAGGGGAATCTGGTCCGGCAGGCACCAATAGCGCAGTGATGGTCCAAAAGTAATGTGGTGTATTGAAACACTAAACCCTTCTCCCAAGCATCTTGGTATGTTACACAGCATAAACGAGCAATTATGGTAAGCGAGAAATCTCGAACAAGTCGAAAATAGAAAAGAGTGGAAACCGTCGTGAAGCGGTGGTCCAGCGAAGTCGCGAAGAAAGAATTGAGATCGCCGAATAACGCCGACAGAACGCCGAATAACGCCGACAGAACGCCGAATAACTCAATTGCCTTGAATGGTGAGTCAATAAGCCTTTATTGCAAAACGAGCGTGCCTAGCCTGCGTCTACTTCTGGATCGGTTTCTGATTCTAGAGCGTGGTAGGGAGTTTGCTGAAGGCAACAAGCGGTCCTCGGGTAAACTCAGGCAATACCAGTTAAGAGCGGCGAATTGACGTGTTATGTCATATTCGATTCGGAGTCATTTAGAACATTTTCAGATCGGCGGTGTTTAAACTAAAATATAATTTTGTAGGAAAAGGCCTTTGCTATTAGAGGTTAAAGTGAATCGATGCGGAATCAAAATTGTCTGTTGATATCTCTTTAAAAGGTTTAATTGTCGCGATGACCTCGAGATGTTTAAATACTTCGAAGCGGCAATCGACCCAAGGAGCACTGGTAGCAGGCGCATAAATCTGTTTTGTATAATAGACGACCGAAGAACGTGGACGCCGTTGCGGGCACGTTTTATTTGAAGAGTAAAAGAACCCAGTCGTTCTTATTCCACTGAGTCCATGTAAGACTATTGTGTACTACTACAAGTTAACCCATGCACATGTTTGGCATGGTTGGCCCTTAGATGGCAGTTTTTTTAAATTATAAATCTAAAAATTAAGATATTTATTAACAAACTACATATTTTAATTCAGAATGTTTTGAACTTAATAACTAAATAAAATATCAGTAAAAATAAAAAAACCAATATACATTCGAGTATATTTATTGTAGTAATACATATATGATATATGATAGCGACAGAACCAATAAAATTTAATGCAACAAAGTTTTAAGTACTAACAAGACGAACAATGCACACGTGTCAAAGTTTTGTGCTTGATCCAACTTCGAAAATGGAGGTGTTGGAGTTTAACCCTAAAGTATATCACAGTATGCTCGCCGAGTGGCCCGACGACGCGACGCCGCGTAGGTATTGTTTCTAACTCCGTTAAGTGAAGTAACTAGCGAAAACTACTATTATACGGTCATAAAAACTCTTAGGAAATTTAAGTTTAATATATCGTCACAAACAGTAAAAAGCGTACACGAGAATTGGTATGGGGCTAAATCTTGATGGATGATGTTTAACATGCCGAGAAACATCTGATTTTGGTTAGAAACAAAGAACAATAAAATTGAAATGATAAATGGGCTCATTTCACATGTTTGATGTATGATCAAAATGTAGTATCTACGTAATAAATAATATAAAGATGTTTTTAAAATAAATCAGAATATAATTATATACGCTATTCATATTATTTTAAAACATAAAAGTACAAATTGACTAGAAGCCCTAGGAGCCTTCTGCGTTTACAGTCTAGTTACTAATACTCTAGCTAGCTGGTGTGGGTACCCGTTGTGAGATGGTGAGTTTAGTCCGCGAGGTCCCCGCGCGCCGGTCTTCACCCCTTCCAAAATTGCGTTTGACGTTTTCGGTACTGTGAAGTAACATTTCTCACTCTATTAAAACCAAACGCTGCTGTCAAATTTATTAAATCTATGTCTTAAATTTATGTACGTGGGCAATAAGACAGCCAAGTACAAACAGTAAGTAATAATATTGCTACATGTATCTCGAAACTAGCTATTAATATTCATTAAAATGTGAATTCTACTGTATTCTTGGGAGTCACATATTATTGGACGCGAAATTGCAATGGGATCCTCATATCACTAACTTGGCGAGAAGGCTCGGTTCTACAGCTTACGCTGTAAAAAAAAGAGTCGTTTCCCTTCGGACATAGAAACCGTGCGATTGGTGTATTTCAGTGGGTTGCATAGTTTGATGACTTATGGCATTCTGCTGTGGGGACACGCTGCCAATGTGAATACAATCTTCGTGTTGCAGAAGAGACCTGTTCGAGCAATTTATAAATTAGGACCTAAGGTCTTAGGGGGAACCAGCACTTTTTGAATGCGCCTTTATGGTGACGTTCCTCCACAAAGTAATAAAATTCATTCTTATGACGTATTTCAAGATTATGTTACATGACTACAAAATCAAGATATTTGATCTGATTTGAAAAAAAAGTATTTTATGTTTTGTGCT
The DNA here is from genome assembly GCA_949709985.1 of Luffia ferchaultella. Classification (NCBI taxonomy): domain Eukaryota; kingdom Metazoa; phylum Arthropoda; class Insecta; order Lepidoptera; family Psychidae; genus Luffia; species Luffia ferchaultella. The sequence goes on from OX453254.1 coordinate 7,526,342, forward strand.
TTCTTAGAAGTATCAGCATCAGGCCACAACTTTCGGCGGTGCAACGCAATGGATTTGACTATGTTTGGGCGGGCCGCCGCCGCCGCGCCGCGGTGCTGAGTGCAGTGGCGCGTGGAATGCTTTACGTGCTCTCTAAATTTACGCCGAGAAGGTCCTTGAACTGAACTAGCCGTCTTAGATCCAGGCCTAGAACGACAAAATTTTAGGCGCAGGCCTAGACACGCAGGTCTGACAAAAGTGTTTTTTTAAATATTATGCTGATTCATTATCAATACAACATTAGATAGGTGATCATGATATCATAAAGTATGAAGAATACAGCGTAATTTGTGGTTCCTGTTCTGTCTTTGTGACGTAATTATGCTGATGCGTATTTTTTCCTCCTCGTCTTCCTCGTCTTATTGTCTGGATTGTCCATTATTCTACTGAAAGTGAATCAACATAATATTTCAGGAACAATTTTTTCAGTGTGCCCTGGATATTTCACTCTTTATTTTTAAAAAGGTATTCAAATGTAATAGTTCTTATTGTTAACATTAGCACTAACGTGTCAAACCATACGGTGAATTAGAAATTTACAATGCAATTTAAACCTAAAACAAAACAAAAGCAAATTAAATCCAATCCGGGTGATAGGTTGATTCAGGATGCCCTAATTTGAATACGTAGCCAGCAAACAAAAAATAATATAAACTTAATCCAAACATTACGTTAAGCATGTCCCTAGTACATTTCATCGAGTATTAGATATGAAGTAACGTGTTTACTTTATTGTCGAAACAACTGTACCTGGCAATCCAATCAACCTATAACGGACCAGCGTCTGTTGGTTTTCCGACTGTTATTTGGTATTGAACTGAAGACATATCGAATCATGTGTCCGACAGGTAACAGTAAACAAACCTCAATAAACAGTACTATGACGCTATAATCGGGATTGCTACTATTTATTTTGACTGACCCGTTGGCCGAGTGGTTAGAGACCCTAACTGCGGAGCCAAGGGTCGCGGGTTCGATCCCCGCCCGGAACAAATGTTTGTGTGCACGAACATATCTATTTGTTCCGTGTGTGGGTGTAAAAGTATCTACATATGTATACATAATAATAAAAGAAAAGAATATTTAAGTACATATCAGCTGTCTAGTACCCCATAATACAAGCATAATACTTGCTTACTTTGGGACCAAATGGCGCTGTGTGGGATGTCCGAGATATTATTATTATTATTTTGTTCTAACGTTCAAAGCCTTTGAATTGCATAGCATATATAGAAATGATACAAACGATAGATACATCGGCGGCATCTACGTAGAGACCAAGATTATAAAATATTTAAGACGGTGGTTTTTAGGCTTGAAAACTTTTCGGTCAGTTTTTTTTTCTTTTGCGTGCATAAACTACGTGATTCCAAACTGGCCTCCTTTTTCCTATGCGGCCTATGTGTAACATTTATTTTGCCTTAAACGTGCCATAAATGTAATTTAATTTTTTTTGCTACTAATCCTGAATTACTTTTTTATATTGCCATTACCGACACAATTTTAAAATAATTATCTGGTATAAAATTAGCAAGAACAGTATATTAAATTTAAAATAAAATTTAACAAATTTTTAATTAAAATTTTTTTTAATTTTGTACTTTATTATAAAAAGATATTGCACATTCTGTGTACAGTTTTAATTGTGCCAAAAAAATTATGACGAATCACCTAGCTCCAAGTCTAACTCATCTGTCCCCACGTAGCTTAGAGTAGCTATAAACTGAACTCCTCCTCCCCCATCTTCACCAGGCCAGTTAATAGACATTCTCCTGTCTTTGTAGTAGTTTATACACGTTCTCCTGTCCTATCTCTTTGGTTTAACCTAGAAACACGACTAGCAAATGTGAAAAAGTCAACTGCTTTAAAAGTCGTTATTTACCTACAAAAAGAAGGTACTGGGACAGCTTGCAGTCCGTATCTGTTTACACCTTTAACCTTCGATAGATCGCTTGGAGTCTTCGAAAGCCCGGACTTCGGAAAAATGGAATTTTCACGTATAAAAAACGATAGTAAAACATCTGGGTGTTAGGTACGTTCTAATTAGAAATTTTATTGCCAGTAACACATAAAGTTGAATAATTAGCACAAGGCATTTATAATAATAATACCTGGGACATCATACACAGCGCCATGTAATCCCAAAGTAAGCAAGTATTATGCTTGTATTGTGGGTACTTACTAAACAACTGATATACAAATTTAAATATTCTTTTATTTAATAATATATACATATATTTTACATCCACACGCGGAATATATATTTAGACATGTTCATACACACAAATGTTTGTCCTGGATGGAAATCGAACCCTCCACCTTTGGTTTTACGGTTAGGGTCTGTAACCACTTGGCCAATTGGTCAGTCATAAGACGTTAAACTTACATCTGGGCTTTCAAAGACCCAAATATAATCTATTAATAGTTATTCCGACTCTTATTATGATTTAATAACATTAAATATTAGAATATAGTATAATATTTAGTGTTTCAAACGCACGGCTGTCTGCATCGGCACCAGCTGCTCTGTGGCAGGCAGGCGACAAGATGGGAAGCACAAAGTCTGTCGACACAGGTAGCATACCAGACTAAAGCTCGACCACGTGTGTACGGGATGATGGAAATCCCATCAGAGCGTCTTCTACTGAATGTTAATTATTCGCCATTTGTTTTTAACAAAACTTCAGTCATTAAACTATTAGAGAGGAATGTCGGGATCGATTGCGGGAGCACAGAACATGCGCGTAATAGTATTATTGCCAATAGTTTTTATTTTTCTTTCTTTCTTTGAGTTTCTTTTCGTAATTTAATAACTTTTATTTTATTAACTTGGTTTTCGTCTTGAACGTCACGCGAAGATTTCTCAAAACTAAGTTAGCGAAACTTACTTAAATGTTCTACTGTAAAAGCTCGTCTCGATTCTCTTAGTTTAATAAAAGGATTCCGATAAAAGAACGAGCGGGAAAAAAAATGTTCACCAAATGAACGGAATCAGGTAGAGATCCGCCAAATTGATTTCGAATAGTACTTTCGTAGATGTTTGTTAGAAACTAACTCTGGAATTGTATTTATTGTATGAGAAGAAATTATATAGCTAAATGGGTTTACTATTTCTTTCTTTATTAGTTTTATTGTTTTGATGAACGTAACGAAAATGCACCGATATTTTGGTTATATAATAATAATTGTACCTGGGATATCTCACCGCACAGACAGCCATCTAGTCCCAAATTACGTATAGCTTGTTTAAATTGTATTATGGGTACTATACAACTGATATACTCGTACATACTTACATAATTTTATGATATATAGACATACTATATAATAATCTTATATTATTAAATGAGCAATTTTTGTGTATAGATGAATTTATAAATTTATATCACGTACTTATATCTCTGAAACGGCTATCACGATTTGGATAAAATATTGTATATAAATTATTGGAGGTTATTAACACTATTAAAAGATTATTGGAGAAATGTTTGGAAGAAAAGGAACGAAAAGTGGTTCATCATAAAATGTTTTGTCATTGAAAATGACTATCAAATCCATTTCACGGGAGACGCATTTTTGGTCATAACTCCAAGGGTATGAGGTCTAGCCAAGATTTTAAGATCTCAAAAGATCAATAATTCAGTTGCGCATCGTATGACATCAAAATTTTGGAAATCGGTTTGGTAATTTTAAAAAAAAATTGGAATAGGTAAAAAAATCGGGATTTTTTTTAATTTTTTTTTACTAAATCCAAAATATTTCGAGAACGGGGACCGATATCGAAAATAAAAAAAAATAGTATCTCAGCCATTAACGTAGCTATGGTTTGAGACCAAGTTTTTGGAAATCGGTTAATAATTGTTAGAGAAATTATTTCCGAAAGATGAGATTTTTTGGTCGATCGCTGGTGTTTGCGGATATAAGTTACTATACTTCAGAGGGTATTCGTCGGATTGCTTCGAAGTGTTATACAAAAGGTTAGAAGGCGTCGGTAGCTACAGTTTGAGACCAAACTTTTGGATATCGGTTGGAAATCGAACAAGAAATTTGACATCACATGTTAGATTTTATGGACGATCGGGAACTTGTTAACATTACGGTCATCGCCTTTCGGCCTGTATTCTGTACTGTTTAAGGATATCAGAGGCTGCAGTTTAAAACCTAAATGTTTCAAATATGTTAAACAAACGAAAATATTTTTTTTCGTTGATTTCTTTCCGAGTTTAAAGAGTTGAAAAGAATAGTGCCACGTTTTCGTGGCACTATTCTTTTCAATGGCACTAATCGTGGTTTTGCCACGAAAACGTGGCGATGCCACGATTATGAAAAAAATTGTTTGAAACTTAGATATCGTTTTTTAACACATATCGTTTGGTACCTTTTCCGTTAATATACGATGAATTCTTTTTTCGTACTTCAGTTACGTGTATGGCGACCATGTCTTAATTTCACTACATCATCGTTGTGTAGGGGTTCATAGATTACACCTACCATCCGAATTTAATCTATATATTACCAATACTTTCCGAGAAAAACCACAGACGGACACAGATGGACGGACGGACATGGCGAAACTATAAGGGTTCCTTTTTTGCCATTTGGCTACGGAACTCTAATAAAATTATACATTTCAACGCTTCCTATTAGAGTTGACAGCACTAATTGGAAAGTATCGGAGAAAAAAAAGAAGTGCGATACTATTTATTAACTTCCTCTTCAACTGTATTTGGTCAGCAGTAGTTGCAGCACTGACGTATTTCTGTGCGTTTTCTACGGTAGAAAAAAACGCACAGACAGATCATTTAGTTTAGTGCGTTTTTAGCTTGTGAATTTATAACAAACATAATTTGACAGTTATCAGTATCTTGACAGACTTGACGACCGCTTAGCCTTGTGGGTAGCGACCCTGCTTACAAAGCTGGAGGTCCCGGGTTCGAATCCCAGGTCGGGTCAGTATTTATATGATGAATATTGATACTGGTACCGGGTCTTGGTTGTTATATGTGTGTGGTGTCATCGCAAAAGTATTTATATATGTATATATAGGTATTATAAAAAATATTTAAGTATGTAAATCAATTGTCTAGTAACCCATAACACAAGCATAATACTTGCTTACTTTGGGACTAGATGACGCTGTGTGGGAAGTCCCATGTATTATTATTATTATTCTTATATTTGTCCGAATAGTTCATTTATGTTGCTGTATACATCTGTGTGTGTGTACGTCTGATTTATTTAATCCGCTCGTGTTAGTCTTATATTAACTAAATTTTATTATTTTTATTTTAATTAAAATTTTAAATTTAATTTGTCGAGTTTCAAGCGCCGCAGCGACCGAATGAAACTGCTTGACGGAGACCATGCTGGGCAGAGTCTTATTGGCAGAAGATTCTAAAATCTTTGAAAGTAATTTCATCAACGCTTACGAATATGCAAGAAGAGTTTTTAGTTACTAACTTAGTATTTTCCAGGCATATGGGTTAATATAAAGACTCCATTTTTGAAAAAAAAATTTTGTTAAACTTTCAGATTAATATAATTTTCCTAAAAAAATATCAGTACAGCGTGCATATACTGCAGTGCAGACGACCGCTTAGCCTAGTGGGTAGCGATCCTGCCTACGAAGCTGGAGGTTCCGGGTTCGAATCCCAGGTCGGGTCAGTATTTATATGATGAATATTGATACTGGTACCGGGTCTTGGTTGTTATATGTGTGTGATGTCTTCGTAAAAATATTTATATATGTATATAATAATAATATGAAGAATATTTAAGTATGTATATCAGTTGTCTAGTAACCCATAACACAAGCATAATACTTGTTTACTTTGGGACTAAATGACGCTATGTGGGAAGTCCCATGTATTATTATTATATACTGAGATAAATGCACTACCTACGCGCTAGTAAAGGATGACATTGGGTATAGCGAACAGGAATATACCGCCGGCGACTGCCGACCGACAAGGTTGTCAATTTTTCTCAAACACGTTTTTTTTGTGACGCCATATTTCAATATTTTAATACTAATTGATTATTAGAAAAAAAAAAACTGGTTTTTTAATTATTTCAACAAATGTTATATTAAAGTCAGGTGGTGATGAATAAGTCTATACATAAAAAAGGTTGTAATTAGTGATTTTCGGTGTAAATAATGAAATGCATATTTCATTCTTTCAATTCTAAAATATTGAGAGATTGCGCCACAAAGCAATTATCGATTACCGTGGCGATGCGCAGGCGACTAACAATTGCGTACTTCAGCGGCCGCCGGTACGGTACCCTTCCCCGCTACAACGCAGTCGCACCTTTACTTTGCGCTACATTTATGTTTGACATCGTAACCAAATTGTATCAATAATTATCGACTATTTTGTTTTATGGTGGATTATACCTAATCGCTAAAAAAAAATTAAGAGAGTGACGGAAAGCTCCGTATATATGTTTGTTTTTTTGTTTCGCATTTTTCCACACTTGGCGGCACTGCATGACCGGAATTGACTAAAATGGTTTCAGGAAGGAAGCTAAAGAATATTCGTGAAAAGCATGAATTTACTTTGTATTCGCATTATAAGTATACTTTCAGGTATTACATTTATTTAATAAGTATGACCTTTCTTTGTTCATATTGTAGCAGTCAACCATCCGGAATGATTAAAGAATTCTGACCGGTTCATATTCGCTGAGTTCTATTTAATATGAGATGATGTGTGAATCCAAACCGATTGGACCCAGACTGGTTTAATTTTACGTTATAGCAAATTCCCCTCCTATCACAATTCCAAATAAGACGGATTTCGCCAAGAATGGGCTTGACTTTTTCTGAAATATAACGCCTTATGTGCTTGTGTACTTATTGTATATCACGAATTGATGTTTTATTAATACCTGAGATTGAGTCTTCATATCCTTGTTGGGAAATCATTGCCATAAGTGTCTTGTGAAAATGGGGTTGAAAAAAATATCCTTGAAATTTTTGGGAGGGCGGGGCGCGAACGAAGGCATAAACCAACCTCAATCGAAAACCAAGATTCAATTTTTTTTGTAATATTCAAATTGCCTAAAAATATATTGAGATTAATTCGTATTGTCACATATATCTTCGTTCTATAAAATCGTTGTAAAAAAAAAGTAACTGATGAAATTAAATTATTATGCTTTTTGGGTATAGTGAGACTTCATTTTAAACTATTTCAACATCAACAACAAGTCCTCTAGCAAATGAATATTTATTTTTAAATATGAAACCATATTTTATTGAGGACTAAATTTTTCAAATTCAAGGAATTCAAGAGAAAGAAAATTCAAAATTTTGTCTTCATGACGGTTAATCGAATAGATTAATCGACAATGAATTAACAACGCTTTATAAAGGAAAAGCCATATATTAACATTAAAAATATTTGTCAGATCTTTTTCGTTGGGGAGTGTAATTCGGCTATATTTCCGAAACTTATCAGATTATCCACTAACCGTTTCATAATAAATCGAGATGGTGTCCATCAGGATATATTTCGCGGTGCCATTGTAAGGCTTCAGTTCACTTCATCAGCCCATTTTTACTCCACTGCAGGGGCTTAGGCCTCCCCCAGGGTGAGAAGGGGGGCTTGGAGCTTAAATCCACCACGTTGCTCCACTGCGGATTGGGGACTGTAACGACCGCCATCTATTGACAGCGTCCGGGACCGACTGCTTAACGTGCCCTCCGAAGCACGGAGTCAGTGATAGTTATGCACTTAAGTCAGGAAAACTCATTGGTACACGCCCGGATTCGAACCATAGCCCTATGGGGCCTTATAAATTTGAGACAGGTTCGTTAGGTACGCTTTGGGCTATCACGACTATTGTAAGGCTAATGTTATGTTTTTATGGTTCAAAAAGTATGCTTCCATTAAATCGAAATTATTTTGATACGCCATGGTTATGTAAAAAATTCACAATACATGGCAAAAATCCAAAAATGAAAATCACAGACACAAAAGAATAAAAGTTTGAAAATGTAATACACGTTCGAATTATTTCTTTATAATCAGTGATAATCAGCCAGCCGCATTGCGATGGACGAAATAATTTACACGTCTTTTGGCAGATTCAGGATACGGCAGAAACTTGATTGGACAGAAACTCGATTTGTTGCATACAACCAGGTACCTACTCTACTAATTCGTATATCTTTATAATTTTATCATGCACTTAAGTTATAATAGGGAAATGATGCGTTCACCTCAAGTGGGTACTCATTCATTAGTAATAGGTACTTTAAATTTATAAAATCAGTTGTATGTCTTTACAATGTCAGCTTTTAATTTTTCTGAAAAAAATTTCACTTAAAATGTTAAAATTCATGGCCTTTCTTTTATTTCTGACACTGTTATTTAGTAAAAAATAATCCTTATGATGAAGCCTTTCGATCAGTATGATAAGGCTACAGTGAAAAATTTTTTTTTCCCGGTAGCTGGTTCGATTCCCGGTTTAACCATGTAATTATTTAAAAATCTATGAAAGCAGTTTAAATTGTTTCTTTAATTAAAATAATGTCTTCTTTCAGTAAAATGTTCAATCTACAATAACCAGGGTACTTTCTGTACATGTGGCATAGCCGTGGGACGCCCTTTATAGACATATGATACGAAATCGGTTCGTAACTTTTTCCAGAAAATCGAAATTAGTGAAAAAAAGACGAAATTCCTCGATTTTTTGGACAAAAAGTTGATTATTTCGAAAACGAAAGCCAATATTAAAAAAAAGCTCCTGAGGCAGATAGATTGTCTACCGTCTGAAAAAAATAATTTTGGAATGGGTTGAAAACTGTAGGCTGAGCAGGTGCCCTTTTCATTGAATGATTATCAGATCAGTTACCCCGGAGAATGATTTTCGACTATATTTCAGAAAGTTACATATATATTAAAGATAGACGAAAAGAAGTAGTGTCAAACGATGCAGGAGCTTGCGGAACATCGTATGGCGTCAATTTTTTTTAAATTAATCTATAACTTTATTCGAAAAATTCAATGAAATTGTGTAACAAAAATATGTTATAAATTTAAATAAAAACATGTCCTCCGATAGTTGCGAGAAGCGCAAAATCTGTAGATTTTTTGTGATTGATGTAAATGAAAAGAAAAAATTTAATTATTGGAATTAAACTATTATTGATTATTATTTATGAAATTGGATTATTGGCGTTGATTTTGAAAAATTATTGACACCCTATCTTTGACGCCGTTCATGAGTTTGTTTTGCTTTCGGTGCGTGGTTAAGTGTGCGATTAAAATTAAAACACTTCTTAGGAAAGTAGGTACTTTTTAAGTTTTACCAGTCGATATATTTAGAACATAACGAATGTGTTATAGGTAATATTTTTGTTATAGAACTTAGGTAGATACTTTTTTCTATTTTAACAAAATTAGGTTAACTGTGATAATATGTTGAGTGTCACATATCATTCGTTTGAAAAAAATAAAAACGCCTTGTGCATTATTATACTTAAGTTAAATATTGACAATTTCAAAGTATTTCGCTTACTTATATTTACTTTTCACGATGACTATATGAGGGCATATTCTTCTGTAGTTAATTGATAAAATTACATGTACAAACCAACATGGAACAATATTTAAGTTCAAACATAACAATTATTTCGAAGGATATTGCCAGAATAAATGTGTGGATGCCTTTATAATAAACCTTCTAGCCATCAGATTTCCCTTGTACTTTAGATACTTGCAAACTTTATTGGAAACATACTCAACACTTATACTCGTAACTTGCCTTCTTTACTTAATGACTCGCTGAGACAATGCGCGTATACCATCTCGTGCGGAAGATCTATTGTAAATTTATTTCAATTGCTTCGTAAGATCTATTCACAGAACATTTCCCCTAAGTTTGTTCGAATTTAGATTAGATAACACGAAGTAATATTACAAGGAATTGAATAATAACAACAAGAATAACAATTTGTAATGTCCGTGTTTATTGAATTGGATTCTATAATACATACTGCTCAGAGGAGAATCCCAAAAGTCAAAATTTTTCGTTGTTTGAAAATATTCAATAAAGGACAAATTATTTTTTAAACAGATCATTCGATTTCGTTTGTTTCGATATGTGATATGCATAAAAACACGAATTGACTAGAAGCCATCTTTTGCGTTTACCGTCTAACCACTCATACTATAGTTAACCGGTGTATAATGGGGAGTTTTAGTCCGAGTTTCAATGCTCAAGGTCCCCGCGCGGCGCTCTTCACCCCCGAAAAATCCCCGCACACCGGTTTCAACCCCCCAAAAATGCGAAATGTCACTTCCATACTATGAACTGACATTTATGAATCTATTAAAACCAAACGCTGATGTCAAATTAATTTACTTGACGGTGATATCTGATACGTATTTCTGTTCATGGCATGACACTTAATAAAATTATCAGTCATCATCATCATCGTCAGCCCGTGTCTCTCCACTGCAGGATATAGGCCTCTCCCAAGGCTCACCACCACACACGGTCCTCCGCCTTTCGCATCCAACTGCCCCCAGTATGTTTGTCCACCTGGCCGGGGGACGTCCAACACAATTATCAGTACCTACTACTTATCAATTTTTTACGTTTGATTTGTTACGTTACAACTAATCACATTATAAATTACAACCGATACGATATTTAAACGATTTTAATGAACAAAGATAGAGCGACCGCTGCAACCTAGACAGCGGTTCTCTAAACACCAACGGTTCTAAACTAAATTAAAAGCGACAATATATAGCGAAAACTGTAAATGTAGTAATGGAACGAGGTGGAACTGAAAGTGGCTACGAGGTACCTAATATTTCTAATAAAAACGCAAAAATGAAACCTCGAGAGGAGCTATTGACTTCTAGTTAAACAAAAAATTCGGAAATTGCTTAAAGAAACTATATAACGCAACACAATTGAAATAAAAAAGCCAGCAGGCTCATGTAAATTTAATTAAAGATAACGGAACAATGTGTCCTAAAAAAATATTACTCGTAATAAAGTAATGAATGACAATGTGAATTGTGAGAAAAACATGTAAAAAAACGAATATTATCATTATAATCTAATCTAATCTAATCTTACATTTAAGATGAAATAATGTGCATATTTTATTTTGTTTTATTTATTTATTTATTTAACAAAATCTGCAGCCAAAAACACAAACAGTTAAGTTATTGAATACAACACAGAGGAAAAGCCATTAACAGATTTCACTTAGAATTAAGAATTGATTTTTTTAGCAAAAACAAACTTATTTTCTATACCCATAATGATAAAAGTAATTTAGATTTAATAATAAAATACAAATATTCTATCTATATAAATATACACAAATACATATACATATATACATAATGAACAAGTTAATCACATGTACACAATTTATTTAATATATATTAAATAATATATACATTAAATATATTTATATGCAACCAGAGTATATGAGTAGGTACACATTAAATACATAGATACAAATATACATATATCTATAAGCAGATAATACTATTATTGGATCTCAAGAGCATAAACAGTCCCACAGATCTTTTTTGTAAGCCTGCCTCGATGTTTGGAATGTATCTAGATGCCTAAACATTTTATTATAATTACTTACTAGGAATTCGATACATTGTTGAGCCACGAGTATAACGTGCGCTGGGTAACTTAACATTAGACCGAAACAAATATTAGCGTGCCTGAACATCTCTACTCCTTCCGCGACTGGATGTAAATCGTTTATATTTGCATTAGAAAGATATTTAAGTATCTATATCAGTTTTTCTAGAACACATAGTTCACAATATGCCTAGTTTTGGTCTAGATCACGCTTCGGCAGTCCGCAGCTCTATCGATCTAAATTTGCGGCTATTTAGTTCTTTACGTAAAATCAATTGTTTTATTATCAAAACCTATATAAATCGTGCAATGGCTCCATTATTGAGTACCATGTCCATCGCGCAGCCACTCAAGCATTTTTTCTATAAATAAATAAAAAGTAGATTAAAAACTCAACTAACAAATGAAAATCTAATCGTGCTTATTCAAAACAAGTCTGAGTCAGATTTAACCAAACTTTCAAAAGGCATGCAAAGCCAATACTTTCCTTGATTGAACCGTTGAAGGGGTCCGCGGACGGTCGTTTTGCCTACAAACCAAAGTTAGACTAATGAATAAATGTTACTTTATTGTAATGGACGCTCTGTCAAATTTATTCGCCTATGGCCTTGAAGTATATTAACTAGTTAGAAAATAAGACCCCAATTTTATGTAGAAAAATTATAATAATAATAATAGTGTATTATACATCACAACAACGTCTAGGCCCCAAACTAAGCATTAGCTTGTGTTTTGGGTACCAAGAGAAGACACCACATACATATAACAACCAAGACCCGGTACCAATATCAATATTCAAAATATAAATACTGACCCGACCTTGGGTTCGAACCCGGGACCTCCAGCTTCGTAAGCAGGGTCGTAGCCCACGAGGTTAAACGGTCGTCAATTATAATATTATTAAAAACGGACTTATAATTCATGCAATCATAATAAAATAAACGTTGGTATTTTTGTGAATTTTATAATTTTACTGCGGAAATCATATCGATTATTTACTAAAAGAAACTATATTACACAAGAATAAAAAATTACTAATAATAAGATAAACGTGTAGGTATTGTATTGTACTAATACTATGAAAACTAAACAGTTACTGAAAATACAAACAATTAGAGAATTTCAAAAGTCTTCAATATAAGATTCGATCGACCACAATAAAACGGCTACAGAAATCCAACGAATCTTTTTTATTTTATTTACTACAATCCCACTTTGGTCTCGAATGGAACGAATCGCAATTTCTTTTACAGACATACGGGTCAGAGGTTGTGAAATCAATTTCGATGCACATTAAGCGCTTTCGGCGTGAAGCTATCACAGTACTTGAAACAATGTCGACAGCTATATATACAGTACACAGAGCAAAATTATTAGAAATTTTTTTTCAAACCACATTATTGAAACTTACTAAAAAATTTAAAATTATTGCTCCTACTATTTAATACAAAAAACATGCATTGCGAACTATTCATGCATCCATTGCTTTTAAGAAATTTATTTTTATTGAAATAATTATTTTATATTATTTAGTCCTGTGTGCGCAAAATTTGATGTCCAGTTCTAAGCTATGTTTAAAGTTTTTAGCTCACCAGGAAGTTAATCTAAAATGCATTGCAAAGTTCGTACCGAACAGATAAACAAACAAACAGAGGATTTATTAAGACCGTGGTAAAAACACAAGTTTATTGTATGTTTGCAAGCGATTAATCTTATTTATCTATAATGATTATTTAAATATTATTATAAAACTGTAACGAAACGATGGTGTCTGTAAATAGAAGAAGTTTCGTCATTAAAATTGGAATCAATTAAACTAATCATCCCTGAACATTTAATATATTATTTTAAATTTTCAGCTTTCCGTAGTCGAACAGGGAACCCTTTACAGTTTCGTAATATCCTGTCCGTCTATATGCCACTGCTGTATTATCCCAACACTGTTTCGATATAAATAATAGACAATGAACTTACAATTCCATAATATTCAGAGACAGGGAGAAACAACCTAAAAATAGTCGAACTGAGCGATTATTATCACCTTGCCTGACACAATCTATAATTTTAAAGTTTTTACAAAAATTTGTGACGATTTAAAAGAAATTTTTTTCTAAATTTATTATTTGGATTACTATGTAGCTATTTACATCTATTTAGTATACGTGTTAAATTATGAACTAATTAATATAAATATAACTAATTAATTATTAGAGGAATATATATGGTTCATAACTATTATCAAAGAATCCTTAATAATGTTTAAACATATTGATTTCAGCTTTGTACACTTAAAATTGTTTCATTTTAACGACCGCTTAGCCTAGTGGGTAGTAACCCTGCCTACGAAGGTGGAGGTCCCGGGTTCGAATCCCAGGTCGGGTCAGTATTTATATGTGGTGTCTTCGCTTGGTACCCAAAACACAAGCTAATGCTTAGTTTGGGGGCTAGACGTTGTTGTGATTTATACGTTGTTATTTGAAAAAGTCCACCATAAATTTGCTGGCTGCGCCACGAGTCACCGAAGAGCAGACCATTTACTTGCCAGAGTTGTATATTGTATAGTTGTTGGAGGTGTGGTATGTATGACTCAAAACGGGACTACTTATGCTGGTCAATTATTTCTGCTTGGTTTTCATTATTTGTTAAAGTTCTCAAGCACAACCGTTGGTTGTTTGAATTGTATTTATAGACTTCTTATAAATTGAACAAACATAGGTAATATATAGATAAGGAGTAAATACCTATTGGCCTACAGAGTTATAGTTTGCAAAAAGTTAGCTGATCAATCGTAGGCCAATGTATGCACATGCATATCAATATTCCTGACGATATATTGACCAAATTCAAGTAGCATACTGTTAGTAATAAGTTAATTAAGTTATGACTGACCGGTTGGCCGAGTGGTTAGAGACCCTAACTGCGGAGCCTAGGGTCGCGGGTTCGATCCCCGCCCGGGACAAATATTTGTGTGCATGAACATTTCTATTTGTTCCGTGTCTGGGTGTAAAAGTATGCATTAAAAAAAAGAATATTTAAGTATATAAATCAGTTGTCTAGTACCCCATAATACAAACATAATACTTGCTTACTTTGGGACTAGATGGCGATGTGTGGGATGTCCCAGATATTATTATTAATGAATATGTTTGGTTCTAGTTTCGCTTTAGCTCACATAGCTATTATCTATTTATAAGATACTATAGTATAAGTAATTCACTATAACAGGAAAGATTAATTCATTAATTGGAGAATAAAATACCTGAAATCTTAATATTATTTAAAAGTATTCGCGAGTATATAAGCTTTGAGAATAACTTAGTAACAAGCCGTAGAAGTTCTCTCGTTACTCCATAGTAGAGTCGGACCGCAAGCGAATTTTGTAATGACAACTAGAAAGTCTAGAAACTAAGCGTCAAAGTTTCCAAAGAACTGTAATAATTACAAATTTGTAATACTTTTATAAATAATCAATTGTTTATAAAAGTATTTCAGATAATTAAATATATGTGACTATTATATTTCATTAGAAAACAGTACCTATACTTCATTTACAATCACAGAACAAGAATACTGCAACCTTTCTGGAATCACTTACACACTATAATCTTTTACCATGAATATCTGTCGATATAACGAATTTTCGAGTATTGTATGCAAGTAAACACGTAGTTACAAAGTTTGCCTGGAAAAAAAATTATAAACAAGTCAATCAATTTGTGAAATCACTTATTGTTTGATTCGGCCGAACGCACTCGGCTATACGTTACTTACAATTTACATATATTACGTATTACAATTTGGAGCCTCGAGGCGAGAAATTTAATTAAGAGCATCGGTCGCCGACTTAAGGAGAGGAGGTGTGACCCTCGCTCGGGGTCGTTTCTGATGCAGAGGCTCGCCATAGCGGTCCAGCGCGGTAATGCCGCGAGCGTTATGGGTACCTTTGCATCAGGTTCGCCAGGCACTGGTTATTTTTAGCTTATATTATTGTATATATAGACCTTATATAAATTGATTTATGTACCTACCTATATTTTAATAACTGCTTATAAGGACGAACCGCCTACTCCGTTATTTTAAATGTATCCAATTTAATAATAAATAGTATTACAATAAAATTGTAATGATACGGTTTGCTGCAATTTTAATTTAAACCTGAACTATAATCTAAAGCGTAATACAGCACTAGAATAAACCATTTAGCTTTCAAATCAAAAGATTCCTTGTCAATACATTTGCTATTATTAATACGGTCTTTTTTATGACTTCGAAACTTGTACCGTAATGTTGTATTTTATAGTACTAGGCCTTTTTACTTTACACCAATCACAAACGAGCATTCTGTTTGTGACGCATGCGTACTAAACCGCGAAAAGCAAACCGCTCGCGCCCCTGTTCCCGCCATTATTATATTTGAAGTATTATTTTCATTAATTAAATCGCAAATGTATTGAAAAACGTCGTATGAAGTTCGTACTCAGTAAGCTGGTTATTGTAGTCTCGGTTTATTATACGCACTGTGCTTCGTTTCGTGCCTATAAACATCTCGACTATAATATCCAGTTTACCGTACTTGCATCATAATGTACTATTATACACCTATGGGCGTTATAAAACAGGGAAGAAATGACAATCAAATGAAAATACTAAAGAAAAATCTACGGATCTCCTGCTTTGGTAGTCTCCCGACCAGGTGGACTGATGACCTAAAGCACCTTACCGGCAATAATTGGATGCGGAAGGCGGAGGACCGTGTGCGGTGACGAGCCTTGGGAGAGGCCTATACCCTGCAGTGGAGAGACACGGGCTGATAATGATGATGATTACACTAGGGGAGATTTGTCCCCCAACACTGCTGCCGCAACGCTGCACAATGTTCTTTCATGTTGCTTAACGTTGCACGTAAAATTACGTAAAGGTCTATTTCCTCTGGCAACACTTCGGAAGAGAATGTTGCGCGATACCATATTACAGGGTTGTTTCCTGTTCCGCTAAAATGATAATACGGTGGGAAAATGAGCTAGTCTAAACCTGGGATTATGAATTGTCATAGGATTCTTCAAATAGTGATTGTAAAAATAAGATCATCTTTATAATAATAATAAATAAATAAATAAATAAATAAATAAATAAATATTATAGTGTATAAGAATATTGCATCTTCTTTTTCTTTGCCATTTTGTAATGCCACATCCATTACATTCTCATATTTATCAAAATACAACTCATAATTATACTAATTAACATATCAGTTAGTTTTCGCAACTTTCTCCGGTGACGTTTTTGCGCCAACTGACTGAATGGTATATACATATTCCTTAAGAGGGACGATTGATAGACTTTATAGGTTATTAATACCTTTTGCTAAACTTCCTAAAGTTAAGCTCTGTCAAACTGATTTACTTATTCAAGAGGGAAAAGTTATCGTGTTACAGTTACGCCTCGCCGCTAGTAAAACGTAGTAACAAAAGAAAATTTAATTTGTAGATTAAATAAATTTTCATAAAAAAAAAATTATTTACATTATTATAAAACACACATCTTATCGAGACTTGCGTACCCGAGAGCAGTGGTTCTACTGGTAGTGTTTTCGACGATGACGTTTTTTTGTATGTTTTAAGTAAGAGTTTTTGAAGTAGCGTTTCGCTACCTGATTTGTTTCTCATAATAAACGCGTTATCGTTTAATCTAATCAAAAACGAATTTCTGTGATGAAAATTCCACTTGAATTTAAACCACTGAACAAATGATTTGAAGCAAAAAATATTGCTTTTTAATAGTGTGAAATAACCGAAAATTTCTATCGTTAAATTGAGGTCGGTGATTTAGACTTACAAGAGATCATTACAGGCATACTCGTAAGTGAAACGTGCTGCAGCATGTCACCCAAAATAAAACAAAGATTAATAACTATAGTAATAACTTATCTTCAAAAGAATACGGAGCTTTCTGATGACGCTTTTTGAGGTGCGGAATTATAGGTACCAACCAAAAGTGCGAGCAGTAAAGGCTCTAAAATGCCAGTAAAATTAAAATTTATCTGATAAAACAGGGCCAGGTAAAGTAAACCACTGAACCATGGTAATACGTTAAAATTCTGAAGACAGAAGGTATTTCTTAATGAAATAAATTGAATGAGGAACAAATTCTCTAACTTGAATTATTCAAGTCGAGAAAGTAAGGAACAAATGTTCGAAATACATTTCTTTCTTAATATAGACATGTAATTCGTATTGTTAAAATAAGATGAATTCTAACAAAAACATTTTGCCATGTAGATCGCGAAATTACGCTCAAGGGAAAAATATGAGAAGATAATATGTCTCATATAAAAGTTCTTTTCATATTTTGAACGATATGTAAATTCTCATTCAAGTATCTATTCTAATGTGTTAAATATTTAAAAAATTGCCTCACTGGTTTGAAAAGTGAGCCATTACTCTTTAAAACCAGTGAGCAAACGAAAATTTTGCTCACTCAAAGAAAAAAAATTCTCATTTTATTAGCTCTCGAACTCAGGAACTCCGTATAATCAGAACATTGTATTTTATATACAATATTGTTGTAGGTTATTTTATTTATAAAAACTGGTCTAGTGCGGATTGGACTGCCGCACTGAGGGTTCTATGCCACCACACAATATATTAATGTTACGTATTTACCAAAACAAATTAAGTTTGTAATCGCCATAAAATATGTCATAATAAATATCACAAGGCAAGCTGGCATCGCCATTATTGTGACGATGGATGTAGACGAGCTCCGACCCGATCGGGACCAGTGTAGGCATCTGGTCCGAACTCCTTAATTCAATGTAGAAGAAGAAGCGTGAAAACCTTATAAAAGGAAAAAAATCAGAATTAAGATTTTCCTCGGTGTACGGAGAACTTTAGGTGGCCCATTCATTTCATATTATCACTTAAAATAAAAATAATTTTCAAAAAAAAATAAAAACCGACTTCAAAAACATAAACTAAAAAGTTAAAAATAAAATTTTTCACTTTAAAGAAAGGAGCATTAACAGGCGGCATATAGTTAATGAAGTCGGTGCCTACTCACTCAGACACTTTAAATTCTGTTCTATTTTTGTTATAGTTATAAATATATCATTGTTGTAATTGTTATTACCTGGTAAGTACCCATTTAAAGTGTCTGAGTTGGCACCGACTTCATTAACTATATGCCGCCTGTTGATGCTCCTTTCTTTAAAGTGAAAAATTTATTTTTAACTTTTTAGTTTATGTTTTTGAAGTCGGTTTTTATTTTTTTTGAAAATTATTTTATTTTTAAATTTTTAGTTGAACGCATTTGTAACTTATTTGTATATTTAGTATAAATGGGGCTTCTAAACGCGCTACTCTAATGAGACAGCACCGCGATTACGCAACGTAAATTCAGTGTCAAATTGACGCACCAGCATGCCTAGTAGGTAGTGGTATTCCTATGTAAAACTTATATCTTAATTATTATTTTTGTGCGAACTGAACATTTTGGCATATTCAACCGTATGACGGAAGCCCAACAAAAGGTAACTGCTGTAAATCGTTGAGGAATTCCCTCAACTGTTTAT
The DNA here is from genome assembly GCA_949709985.1 of Luffia ferchaultella. Classification (NCBI taxonomy): domain Eukaryota; kingdom Metazoa; phylum Arthropoda; class Insecta; order Lepidoptera; family Psychidae; genus Luffia; species Luffia ferchaultella. The sequence goes on from OX453254.1 coordinate 7,545,585, forward strand.
GGTCTTCATCATCAGACCTTTAATGGCACTTATAACCCATATGAGTGCAAAGTTCTCTTCAATAGAAATGAATTAAGTCCAAACACCGGGTAATTGCTGTAAATCGTTAAGGAGTTCCCTCGATTGTGTATGGTCTCCATCATCAGATCTGTAATGGTATTTATAACCCATATGGGTGCAAAGTTCTCATTAGTATAAATGAATTAAGTCCATACACCAGGTAATCGCTGTAAATCGTTAAGGAGTTCCTTCGACTGTGTATGGTCTCCATCATCAGACCTGTAATGGTACTTATAACCCATGTGGGTGCAAAGTTCTCATTAATAGAAATGAATCAAGTCCAAACACCAGGTAATTGCTGTAAATCGTTGAGGAGTTCCCTCGATTGTGTATGGTCACCATCATCAGACCTGTAATGGCATTTATAATCCATATGGGTGCGAATATCTCATCAATAGAAATGAATTAAGTCCAAACACCAGGTAATTGCTATAAATCGTTAAGGAGTTCCTTCGACTGTGTATGGTCTCCATCATCAGACCTGTAATGGTACTTATAACCCATATGGGTGCAAAGTTCTCATTAATAGAAATGAATTAAGTCCAAACACCAGGTAATTGCTATAAATCGTTAAGGAGTTCCTTCGACTGTGTATGGTCTCCATCATCAGACCTGTAATGGCACTTATAATCCATATGGGTGCAAAGATCTCATCAATAGAAATGAATCAAGTCCAAACACCAGGTAATTGCTGTAAGTCGTTGAGGAGTTCCCTCGACTGTCTTTCAGCTCCATCATCAGATCGACTCCCGACCTTCATTAAATAGTACTAGTAGTAGTACTTTATCAAAATACTTAAAATACGATACTTTAAAATACGATTTTCGAAGGTTGCCCTCGATTTCTCTGGGATGCCATCATCAGATCCTGGTTTCCTTATCACGGTATCATTTCGGAGATATCTCCCTTTCACAAAAAAAATATCATCCAATTCGGTTCATAAACAACGAAGTTATCCCTGAACACACATAAAATAAAAAATAATAAAAAAAAAAACATATATACGGTCGAATTGAGTAACCTCCTTCTTTTTTGAAGTCGCTTAAAAACGAAATTCATGAATTGGACATAGAGGTATTGTACAATGAAATTTTTTTTTCCATTCCATCAACTCTTTTTTGTATCCCACTGCAAAGGTTTAGGCCTCCCTTCCAGACGAGGAGGCTTGGAGTTGGACTCGACTCGAATGAAAATATCACGCCATAAACATCCAGCTAAGTTCCAGTTCCGTAGCATTTATCAATTAAAAAATCTTATGAAGTGGCAACGTCTATTTATTTCATGAACAGCATAATTAATTTTTATTAGTAATTTTTTTTTTTAATACATAGTTAAACGTTATCGATTTCAGAAGTTTCGAAATATTCTTCTAAAAAACCGGCCAAGTGCGAATCGGACTCGCACACAAAGGGTTCCGTACCACTATACAATATAAAAAAAAAAACTGCCCTTAACCATTTATCGTTATTATTATGTAATTTATGAATTATTGTATAAATACGAGTACATTCCATTTTTGTTTCGTTAGTTATTTAATAGGCGCTTGATCCTCTTTGGCTAATCCAAAAAGTGTTAACATGAGTGCACTGAAAGCTTGAGACAATTTTCATTATTTTGTTACAGTGAAGGTTTGAATTTTAGTATCGATTGTGAAGAGAATAAGCTCTGCTAAGGAAAGCATAAATTTATAGCACCTAGTAATACAATGCAGTTTTCATCATAAAATGTTATTTTTTATATTATCTTTTACAATAACATCACAAAAATAAAATACATAAATTTTTCCAAATATCCAAAAACAACGGTTTAGCTGATAGAGAGGGGGGACACATGACTCTAACAAAAATTAGGACTTTAGGAGTGCATATCTCAACAACTGTTGCCTTAAATAAAAAAAAATATTTGATACCTTGATATCATTTTTTAAGACCAATCGTTTTGTACCTCTCGCGTTAATATATAAGGTTCCTTTTTTGCCATTTGGCTACGGAACCCTAAAAAGTAACTTTTATTGCATTTTCAAAGACCTCGAACTATATCCCACATGAGCGTGGTGAAAAAAAAATATTCATTCGTAAATAATACAGTTTTAATTTTTTCTTTACAATAATAATGCGATTTACATACGACATCTTTCTGTGAAATTTGTAATAAACGAACAAACGGACAGAGTTTGAGACACCGCATCTCCTCCATTTATGAATCGCACCTTGTAATTCACCTATTAGTAAATATCACCCTTAGAGATTTAAAAAAAAAAATATTACCAAATACGACCTTTTAAGATTCTCGAATCAAAAGCAAACAACGTAACCCGTATAATTTCTGTATGTCTGTCCGTCCGTTTGTTCTCCGTGTGCCTCGCCTGTCACGCCCTCGTAGTTTCAACGTTTTTAGAAATAGGTGAATGAGATGTTGCGCCAGGGAGAGATATTTTAGTAGTCTAAAAATTAATTTAATTCTTTTAACGTACGTCCCTCAACAACGAAGTGAGGCTGAACATTTTCGTTCTGTTTATTCCATCATAATGGAGTATCATTATTTTTTAATGATGCGAAACTTCCACTTTTTGTTTTTAGCCCCTGTTTTCAAAATATTGATATCCAAAGTAATATTTCCGTTCTCCCTTCTGAAATTTTTATGCATAAACATTGAATAACATGAAAATGACTTTAGGTAGATGTTGATTAGGTTAAATATCGAGAAAATGTAACCGAAAAACGATTAGGTACGAACTTTGTACAGCTCGTCGTTCGAATTTACAGTTTTGCATATTTTTTTTCAATAATTTATATTTTCACATCATGTACGATCTGTCGATTCAACATATTTTGATATTTTAGACGTTCCAGTAATCTCAATATTGTAGAGAAAATCGCCGTCATATCGTTTTTCTTTCTTCTTTAACGGAAACGCCTTACATTGAAGCGGTCTGCTGCTGAAAGACATTTCCAATATCCTAATATGTTTCGCGCTCCGGAGATGACTGATTAGGCATTCATAATAAACCCGATATCATCTTCCATGTACCGATACTCGTAGATATCACTTCATTATATTGGATAATAATAGCTTAATAATAAGGATGAAGCATTTCATACTTCGAAACGACCGAAAACGTGAAGAAAATGTTAGACTAATTGATTTAGACCATACGCCATTATCATTGTTTAAAACAAACATTTTGATAAATTTCAGAATCTTTATTTTCTTTTGAAATTAAATGAAATTTATTTATTTAACCATCATGCTTATACAATATAATTTTACCAATATATTTTTTCCAGTACAAATTTTACCTACGGGTTACAACCACCAATAGATGGCAGTCATTAAAATCCACCAATGCGCACTGCAGCAGCATGGTGGATTAAGCTTCAAGCCCCCTCATCCCGAGGGGAGGCTTAAGCCCTTGCAGTGGGACATTATTAGGGTTAATGGTATGGTATGGCCGGATTTTATATGTTAGTCACACTGTTGGTTATTTGTGTATTTTTTTTGCTCAACTTTTTGTTCTCACAACGCAGTATATCTATTGTCATCCATGTTCGTTGTAGTTTTTATTAGTATAGATTTAATTCAAGAATATTGGCGGTCAGTTAGGCAGTAAGAAGATGGTGTGGGAACACGTTACTTCCTACTGCCAAAAAGAAAGTAAATAATCTTCTGCACCTATATAGATCAGTCTTTTTTACCCCATTTCATTTTTCGTGATATAGGTAAACTGTAATAATTCAAAATTATTTCAAATCAAAACACATCTCGAGAGAATTCCGTGTTCGAGTATTTAACATTTAAACTGAAACGTTTGTCGTTCGCTCAAGCGCGAATCAAATACAGCGTAACGAATAAAATTACTGGGCACCCCCAGATACCTATTGGATTATTGGAATCGACCGAATGTCGGTTCACATTTGTGAGTTATTGGACCGATTTCTGATGATAACTTGGCACACAATTCGGTGATATTATAGACATCTTGGGAAACATATAGACATATAGTAGATTTAAAGAATGGATGGTCTTTCTGTTCTTTCTAGGTTTATGAACAGAACAGTTTAGTCGCTTATACACAGTGTTTTAGTTGGAGAGAAGTACTATTATTATAATTTTTGGATTAACTAAATACTAGTCACTTATAGTGACAAGACAGCAGTCTATTAGTGTGACACGTGTTAGTATTCGTTCATTGATAGGTCACAACTGTGATTTACATCATTGTTACCAGTACAAAAAATAATGTTAGAAATATGTGAGCATCGCATTCGTTCCCTCAACTGCGATCTGTTGTACTTATTCGAAACCTAAATGTATAAAGTAGCCTATGTCCAGCAGTGGACAAATATGCGCTTATGGATGGATGAATGGAAAGCATAGCATAACAAAGAATACCATCCTGAGAAAACTTTACATGCAAAAGCGTTAGTCCGAAAATAACACGTTAGTGTTATTGACTAGCAGGGACACGAACCAAAAGCTATTTCAGCAAAGCAAAGCAATCCAGGCGGTGTGCCGTCTTGCCCAAAAATACCACGGCCTTCTCAATGGATAACAAAATAGTCATAATCCATTGCAATGTTAACGGGCTTCGGACCAGGATCGCGGAGGTCCGTCACCTCGTATCCACGTATAATCCAGATATTCTGATTCTAAACGAAATCAGGACGCCTGCAAACTACAAGGGTAATCTCCAAGGTTACACAAAGCTCTCCGATCGGATTGCCGACAATCTTGGAACTTTTATGTACATAAAGCAAGGAGTTCGATGGATACAGACACCTTTACTACCCGGACTCGCCGATGACGACCGGATGGTTGAAGGTGTTCGCATCTCGATCCCACTACAAGATACTACCGAGCAATTATCTATAGCTGGCATCTACGTGCCGCCGTGGCAGACACGCCGAGTTAAAGATCAGCTCAATGACATCCTCGAGGAGGCAAATACGGTCGTAATAGGTGACATGAACGCAAAACATCCTTCCCTCGGTCATCACGGCCGTCCGAACGCTCGGGGTAATCTTATTCAACAACATATAGACGCCGGGTCTCTGATCTGGCGAACACAAGAACCGTCTCGGCCATTATATTCGGGCGATGGCTGCCTCGACGCGGCCGTGTCAACCTACGGCGAAGGTAGTTTACAATCTGGCACGTACCCGTGCACGCAGTTAGAAGATATCGGCTCTGACTATATGCCCTGGCTTCTCCGGCTACCCATTCCGATACATCGAGAGAAGACAATGCGCAGAAATATGCGGAACATGAATTGGGAGGCGTACACCGCTCTCACCGAAGAGACTCATGGAGAACCGACCACGATCACGTCCGACGAGTCATGTGAAGCAGCAATCCAACACATCGAGTCTACTATCACGCAGACTCTAAATGAACTCGCCCCGCTGCGCGAACACAAACTAAGGGACGAGCTGCCGCCTGAAACAATACATCTTATCAACCGCAGAAATAAGGCCCGTCAATATCAAAGACTCGGGCTCATTAGCGGAGGCGAGTACAACCGCATTAAGAAGGATGCAGCCGAGGCTATTCTGGCCCACGTCGAAACAAAATGGATACGAGCCCTTGATGACAAGCGAGATAACCGCGCAAACATATGGCGAATACAAAAGGCGCTTAAGAAACCTGAGCAGCGATTACCAGTCATCGCTGGTGTTAAAAATGAGAAAGACACGGTGAACGCGCTAGTCGACGCCGCGCTTGTCCGAAACACAGTCGTCGCACCTTGCGATACAGCTACCTATAAGACGGTGCCATACGCCCCGATCGAAGAATGTAGCATGGAAGAAGTCATTGACGCCATACGAACATTCAAACCAGGCAAGGCCCCAGGTCCCGACGGCATCATGATCCAGCCAATTAGAAGAGCTCACGTCGTCGTACTCAATCAGTTGAGGAAGGTGATTAACTACACGCTCAGCACGGGTTACTACCCAGTGCGCTGGAAACTCGGAGAGTGTATCTTCATTCACAAGGCGCGCAAACCGCACACTGAACCTTCTTCCTACCGGCCCATTACCCTACTTAACATCATGGGTAAGATCTGTGAGCGCGTCATTTACAGGAAGACGCTCGATAGCCTACTACAGCCGATTCCACACACTCAACACGGCTTCCGTCCGGGTCTGGGCTGCGAGACACAGATCCTCCGTACAGTTAAGCACATAACAGAAGCGCTAGAGGGTACCGAGAGACTAACACGTTCTACCCGCACAGGCCAATGGAAACGAGAGCGCAAGTCGAACCACTGCGCAATGATCGTCACAGACCTCTCAAAAGCATTCGATTCAATCCATCATGGTGCACTAGTACGTAAACTCGAGATAGCCAATGTTCCGGCTAATATAATAAAACTTCTAGAGAACTACTTGACTGGACGAACCGTGCGTGGACGATTTCGGACTACCGTCGGCGACGATATGGTCGTCGAGCGCGGCGTGCCGCAAGGGTCTATTCTAGGCCCAATCATATTTAATCTCTACGTCTCAGATGTGAACGAAGCATTAGACAACGGAGGATTTGTGTCACAATACGCAGACGACTTGTGTGTCTTAAACATCTCATCAAACACTGCATTTGCCACACGCCGGGCGGGCGCCGCGATGGACTCCCTGACCACCTACTACAACCGGTGGGGACTCCATTGCAATATCGCCAAAACTGACTGTATCCTATTCACAACAAAGAGAAAACATGAGACACACATAACAACAGCGGACGGCACTCGTCTGCCATACTCCAAATGCATCCGGTATCTAGGAGTCATGCTGGACAAAAGACTATCGATGAACGAGCATATACGTTCGACACTAAGAAAGGGCCGCCTTGTGTCACACATACTAGACCCGATTATCGGATATCGCTCAAAAGCCAGTCTAGACACGAAATTGCTGCTGGTCAAAGCATGCCTCGCCCCTGTGCTAGACTATGGGTGTGTGCAATTGCTCCCACGCATAAGCAAATCAAACCAGTTAAAACTGGAACGAGTCTACCGGATCGCATTGAAACGAGTGGGCCAGCTCCCACGAAACCTGGATACGGATATCCTCTACGAGATGCTCGACGAGGACCCGTACTACAAGCGCATTTACGACCTGCACAATGACGCGTTAAATCGGGTCCTCAATCTGAGACGGATCGAGGACTGTACAGATGCCGGCGCACCATACCGTCGACACGGCATGCACAATGTGCTCCTGCCGTCCGAACGGATAAACCATCTACAGAAGGCCCTCGCGCCAAAAGTGAGAAAGCAACCCGTGTCAAAGCGGCCGCCTAAAGCGATCGAAGGCAGGATGGGCATCCTACGGTGACGTGCCACCAACGACTAGCATAAAAAAAAAAGACTCAACTTAATTCATAAGTGAAGTGCGTAGTGTAGTGTAGTTATTAAGTTACTTAAGTAGTTTTTAAATTAAGATAAGTAGCACGTAAGTTAGCATGTATTTAGGCCACTAGGGTGGATACCAACAGCTTCACGCACCAAAAAGTTTGTAAGCCGACTACGTTCTACTGAACGAAACAGGCAGACAAACAAACCTCTCCTTACGTGGAGGGCTTATTGTTAACCCCATTTCTATGTAATTACCTAACTAAGAAAATAAAAATATTTTTCATTCATTCATTCGTTCGAGCGGCCGGTCTAGGTAGTGAAGCGCTGCGAGCGCTTTGTACTTGCTAGCGTTTATAGGACTTTGTTTAATAAATAGCGTATTGATTTATTAATGACAATTGATGGTTTCGAATGAATCACATATTATTTGGATTGGCTTATTCGTTCGCAAGATTGTGCGGACGGTCGATCCAGTGACTGGTGTGGACTTCGGACTGGTAAATATCACCACTTTCCCTTATACTATATACCACACGAGTAGCTATACATTAAGCGACCAATGTTAGACTCTTACGATGTTTTTATAAAATGAGCCCAAATGCCGACTTATACCTGGGGTGGAAGTGGGGTGGTGCGGGAAGTCCCATGTGTTATTATTATTATTATACCTACCATTAAATTATATAACCTAAATTCGATAACAAAACGTTTTCTCAGTCTCGTGACTGTTTATTGGGTTTTTAACTTAAAGCAAATATAGAAATGGCTGTAATACAGCAATGCATCCTTGAAAGCGTTGCAACTTTAAATTACATAATGTAATCGTATAAGTTCTTAAGGACATTTACTTGATAGCATTTGGGTTCATTTTATACAAACTAACGTCGTGAGAGTCTCGTTTAAAGGTAAAAAATATAAAAAACTGTTTGGTCGCTTAATCGTCGTGTAAACGTCACGTAATAATAACTGCTGTAGTGTGCATTTGGCTTAAAACTCATTGCTCACGATGCGTAGTAGTTTGCTCAAGTACTAATGCTAAGCATCAAATTTCATCTTGAATACGGGTTTTGCTTAGTAGAGACGTCCTCACTCCTCGCGCAAATGGTACTCGCTTTCAGTCTTCAGTTCAGTTTTGACGACCGAACGTTTCATGACGTATGACCCTTTGAACTAACACTAACATCATATGCAAAGTAGTCTAATTACGTATGAACGCTGGCGCAAGTATACGTATACGCATCGTGTGCAACGGGCATTATCTCAAGTAATAGTGCTCAATATGACATTTATATAATGTGGTGGCTGTGATGTCGTCGTTAGAATGCCGTTATTTTCGCTTCGCAATGGTATTTATTTATTTATTTATATATAAATATATATTTATATTATTTATATGAAGTGATATAAAATTATATCACACTAAGTGCATAACAGTTATTTTCACAATTTGTGGTTAAGCAATAAAACAATCAACAAAAGTGATTACGAACTTAAATTTCTTAGTGAAAATGAAGATGTTTAAAACAATTTTTTAATGCGCTTCCGAATTTCATAGGTATTATTTTATTTTCATTTTAAATTACGTAGATATTGTCTTACGTGATTTTCATATGACTTCCTGAGTTATAAATGTCTCTTAAAAACTCATTCCTTTGCCATAACTGTGGAAATAGCTTCCAATAAAAACTATAAAAACATTATAGTAAAAGCCGTTGTCTTCATTATTTTGTTTGTATTGCTGTAATCATTACATGTAGATGGATGGATGCAATAAGGGTTTCATTTTACAAATAATATAAAGTATGGAAAGCACAGACAATCATTGTTGAACGGTGGATGTTATATACAAGTTAAATTTAAAACGTTTACATAATTACTTGGTTAATAGAGGTTGTTTTATCGTTTTTGTTTTCCCTGAGGTCGTATACAGGATGTATTTGTAACAAGTGTTCGATTATTATATAGAAGTACGAATTAAATAAAAGCCCTCTTCTGCATTTACCGTCTAACCACTCATACTGGTCTAACCAGCGGATGCAAGATGGCATGTTTCAGACTGAGATTCAGTGCGCGTGACCCCGCGCGCCGGGTCACCCCCGCAAAATTGCTTTAGACAGTTTCGACACTAGGAAGTGACATTTCTGACTCTATAAAAACCAAACGTTACTGTCAAATTTATTTACTCTATGGATTATTATATATAATGATTACTATTGCGACGCCTAAAAATTCACCCTTCAATTAAAAGTCAGTGTAATAGTTACATGAAAATTTGTTACACAGCAAAATTAATACCTAAAACTTGGACCTTTATGAGAAGGTAATGTTCAGACGACTTAACAATTATGTTAGTAATTGTTATGGACGTCACCGTGTACACAGTTTGTAACTGTTTAGTGAAATATTTAACAATAAGCTTTTACAAGATTATTATATGACAAGATATGAATAATAAGACGCCTAAATCACTAGTACCTGACGAAGAGTAACAAAAATTATCAATGTTTGGATATACGGCGAAATTGTTCGTTGGGGGTTTGAATCGAATTTGAATTAAACGCTGGTCCGTATTATCCATAACCGTATTAAGGTCCGTAAAAGATCCGTATTATCTAGATAATGTTTCCATCACTGACATAAAACGCCAGCAGTTACATTTAATTAACAAATAACTTAACTTGAAGGACCCTGTCAGTGCATGCCGTGAATTAATATTGTCGTAAATTTTATGTGGCACGCGGTATTCGGTCGTTTTTTTAATATTCCCCAAAAAATCTGTAAACGAGACAAACTGAAATTTCGTACAAAGCCCATAAAACGGAATATTTTTGGTCGCGGTCGTTTATTTATTTTAGGTATATGTGTACATTTAAGTAGAAACATGGTTACTTTTTTATTTGAAAATATTTCGAAATCAAATAAAAAACTTTTCATGATACAGTGGCGCCTCAGTGAGATATTTTGAAATAGTATACGCGGTAGATAAATATTTTAAGTTCTTACATTATATTGACATCGACAGTTTTACTTGGTAGTTACAAAAATATAAGCATACATAACAATTCTTGTGGCTCGGTCTAACTCGGTAAATCGTTCGAATTTGGATGTATGGGGTGTCAATAAAATATACAAATAAGTCTGTTTAACCCATAGAAGATTCACTATTTGCGTGTGTACAGACTGATACAGGAACCGGTTAATATCCTATATACATATAAAACAGCACATTTTTTACTTCCATCAGCCCTTTTTTATACCCCATTGTAGGCGGATTGTAACGACCGCCATCTATTGACAGCAACCAGGACCGACTGTCTGGACGGGACTGACCGACCGACCGACGACGGGACAAACAGGTTCGCTGCGGCTCGGGCTATCACGACACATGGTACATAAACGCGTTGTTTTCTATATGTGGGATAAAAAAATAGACTAATGGTTTGATAGATGACCTGTAACACACAGTAAAAATATAAAAATAAATTAAAGTAATATAGATTAATTTTCACAATGTCCACTAATACTTTGTTCGTAAATACTAAAACAAACAATTACAGGTATGTTGTGTACCAAAGTTGATCAGTTGACGCTATATTCTCAAACGCTCTGCCTAATTTAGTCTTACTTTATAATCAATATAGAGAAAAAATAAGATAAGTCTTATATAGATTATTATATAGATTTTTTACAAAGTACTGAAGGCCGCCTCACATAAATTATCGCCTTCAATGTACCTAATTAATGTTGATCAATTTTGAGTATGGCAGTTTGTAACAGTATATAAAAACAAAAAATACTGTATATAAATACATATATAATTGACATAAAGGACGAGTTCGTTTTATTAGGATAACAACATTAATATTGTCTGGCAATGTCCTCTAGGGAATAAAAATCGAAAAACGAGTTTACGCATTGCCCTCGTATAATAAATAACATAAAAAACCACAAAGGCTTGATATTCGGTTTTTTTTGCCTGATTTTGGGTCGGTAACACGAAATATAATCATTTTGGCCCTCATACATAAATTTTATACTTTCAGGTTTCCAGCTTTTCAACTGAAAGTCGTTGATAGAATAGCGAAGTAATTTAAAATAAAGTAAAATAAAATACAGTTTCTTTCAAGTATAATGTGCTACTTTTAGCATTTCTGATACGTTGTCTCCAAGGTACGTTTGACCAGCTGCACCGCTATGTAGGTATACTAAAAGTATATTCCCTACTAATATCCGTCCGCGGCTTCGGCCGTGCGGACATGGAGACTTTACACCCTTGTATAGTCGTTTTTCGCTCGCTTTATCATTTCACACATATCCTATAGGGACCCGCCCCGGTTTCTCACGGACCTTTCTCTCCCCCACCCCGACCCTCTAACCTATCCTGCTCTTTTCCCTTCACCTCCCTTCCCTCACCCTCATCAGTAGGCCGAGTTGACATGCCGGAATGCCGCTTAAAAGGTATTTTTCATCCCTCGGGAATAGATTTTTTCTGGATTTAAGGTACCTTATGTCGTTTTCTGTATTTTAGACAAAGTGTATGTAAAATTTTATAATGATTGGTTGAGTACTTAAGGCGGGAAAGCGTAAGAAACAAACTCCATTTTGCTTTCATTTTAGAGGATAATTTTGTCAAAAGTAATTTATTTTACTGTACCTACCATACAAAATATTTTATTGTACATTGTTACGTGTAGTGCTTTCATACAACAGTTAGTATTTAAAGATGTTTGTGTACAATGCCATAGAATAAATAATAACTGACTGAATAGAATATTCTAGTTAGAATTGTACCGTGGATTTATTTCTTTCTTTCTTTTGCCTCGCCTTTTCCCGTTACGCGGGGTCGGCTTTCCCAATCATGCGGCGCCACTTATTCCTATCTTGTGCGTCCTCCTCTGTAACCCCCATTCCCCTCATGTCCGCTTGGACCTTCGTCATCCAGGTAATTTGGGGTCTTCCCCTTCCCCTCCTTTTAGTAGCCATGGAAAAGCACTTCCTCACGACATGGTCATCCGTTCGTCGAAGCACATGACCATACCATCTCAGCCTGGACTCCTTTACTTTATCCGCGATTTCCGCAACCCCGAAGCTCCCTCTGATATGTTTGTTGCGCACCTTGTCCCCGAGTGTGACTCCTCCTGCCCATCGTAGCATACGCATTTCTGTTTTGTGGAGTTTTCGTTCGTGGGTTTTTTTCATTGCCCACGCTTCGCTGCCATACAGAAGCGTTGGTCTAACCGCGGTTTTGTAAACTTTGCCTTTCGTTTTTATGGGCATTTTAGAATCACACAAAATTCCAGTCAAAGTACGCCACCTGTTCCAGCCCGACGTAATTCTATGAGTTATATCTGCCTCAATTGATCCGTCTTCCGAAAGAACTGAGCCCAGATATTTAAAAGTTTTTACTCTTGGCACGGTTGTGTTGTCAAGCTTGATATCGGCACTGCAAGTATCACTAGCATCAAAGTTGCAGAACATATATTCAGTCTTGGTTCTACTAATACGCAAACCGTTTTCCTCCAATGCCGCCCTCCACTGGTTCAGGTTTTCTTGAATCTCACGATAGTTGTTGGAAATGAGGATCACATCATCAGCGTAGAGAAGGTTCCACGGGGTTGGCTGTTGAATTTTCGCTGTGAGGTAATTCATTACTATGTTAAACAGTAAGGGACTAAGGGCACTACCTTGATGAACACCCACTTTGATGTGGAAACTTTTGGATATCAAAGTATCAAAATGTACCGTGGATTTATGCTGTCTTATATTCAGAACGGCAATGGGCTAAAGTTAGAGAATTATTTTATACAATATATTATCCCTGCAAATCCGTTAACATTCAATGTACTATGTATTTTTACTTTAACACAATTTCGCTTGGATCACTTTTGCAATTCGTTTTACAGCTAGCTTAAGGTCGATCGTGACCTTCTAATTATAGCGCGATAATTTATTCAAGATAGTTACGAAAGTCAGTTGTACCAGAATGGAATTATTACTCACAAAATTTTCCGCGAATCTGTTTTTCAATAATTTCCAGAGCTGGTAGCTCAGAGGGTAGTCGTTTTAGGTCATAGAATTACGAACTCATTAGGCGCGCACGCGTTGATAGAATACGCCTCGCTCATTCGTGCCTACCATGCATCCATACATGATTTTTTTATGTATGACCGGTTAACCCATAGATATATATATACTAGCGTAGGAGACCAACTGACATCTAAACATCGCATGACCGAAACGGAAATGAGTATGTGTGCAAAATTCACATGTGGTTGAGCCAGTTTTAGTGATGTGCATGGGTGTTTTTTATATTATCGATAGCACGTAGTACTTTCATGATAATGTGTCGTTGAAATTACCGCGTTATCATAAGTCGAAATCGGCAATCCTATTTATTATTTTGAATCTGTTCTACTACATAATTTTTGTTTTGAGTAACTTTTCCTAACTTTTAGTTTTTTAAAATGACAAATCATCAATCAGTCAATTCAAATGCCATTTCCTTTACACCAATAAATATTTTTTTTTGTTAACAGTTGATAATAAAAAAATTGCAGAAGTAAAGAAAGCGTTAACATCATTATGGAAATTTTAATATTTAGTTGAATACAAGCCAAGTAATAAATAAAACAATATAAATAAACGATTTTTATTTTTAATGACAATACGTCACGTTGCAACGCATAGCAACAAAATTTTAACTCTTTTTTTTTTTTTATAATAACACACACAATCACAGCAAACAAACAAATGTAACATTTGTAAACAAAAAAATGAGAATGTACAAAACAAAAACATTTACAATGGAGAAGTTCATGATGTTCAAAATATACAATTTAACTCGATAGAATTGAAAGATAAACCAAAACTAATAAAACAGTGAAAGTTTTTTTTTTAAATTCGTCAATAAATGACTGATAAATAAATTATTGATATTTATTAATTTGACGACCGCTTAGCCTAGTGGGTAGCGACCCTGCCTACGAAGCTGGAGGTCTGGGTTCGAATCCTAGGTCGGGTCAGTATTTATATGATGAATATCGATACTGGTACCGGGTCTTGGTTGTTATATGTATGTGGTGTCTTCGCTTGGTACCCAAAACACAAGCTAATGCTTAGTTTGGGGCCACGACGTTGTAATGTGCACGTTATTATTATTATTATGTATTTTCGTGTGGTTTGACTGGTGGCTTCTTACTGCCCATGACGTCACATTGTCTACTCCATTGAGTGTCGCGTCGTCTCACTACACCACAAATTATGCCTTGGATGCCTTGGACTAGTCTATAACATTTTTTGTTTCTTTATGTAATAGGTAATTAAGTTTTATTTGAATATAAAGGAACAAGTTTTTGTAAAAGACAAAGTGATAATTTGATATTTTCACTGTGATGGACTTTTTCTTCAAATCCATTTTATATTAGTGCTGAAATAAAGGTATAGGCTCTAAAGTTGAAGGTCCTGGTGATATATCCCGGTAAACGTACGCTGACACCGATCGCTTGGTCTTCAGATTGACCTGTACAGAAATTACAGTTGGCATAAATGCTCTGACTTTAGATATTAAGTATTATTAGTATATTACTTAATATACCTACTTAGTAAGCACATATGAAAAAAAAAGAAACCCCTAACGGCACAAATTCAGTAGGTATAGATCCTTTCTTCAAAAGTCG
Source organism: Luffia ferchaultella (assembly GCA_949709985.1). NCBI lineage: Eukaryota > Metazoa > Arthropoda > Insecta > Lepidoptera > Psychidae > Luffia > Luffia ferchaultella. Next base: position 7,560,672 of record OX453254.1, read on the forward strand.
TCGGTGATTTAGTTAGACAAAACAGTTATCCGTAAAATGTCTACTGTAAACCAAAGAATGTTTTCGAGGAGTCCCACCTGTTCTATTTAACATTTTTCCGTGTTTACAGGAAACCTGGATATTATGAAATAGTCATCATTATCAGGAAGCATTTTTTAACACCGCAGTTTCTTGGAGGAAAATGAGGTTAAACTATTGTATACAGTAGTTTTGTCATTCAAAGTTAAATTATTTACGACGTTCATAATCAGAGAACAGATAGAACGTCAGACTTTAAATCATAAATAAATAACGATTAAAATTAAATAGAGCATCAGATTTTAAATCATAAATAAATGACGATTAAAATTAATTGTGTATATATCTTATATTTTCATTTGAAAAAGTCTTGTATTTACATATATACCCTATGTGTAGTATATATGTATAGATGTCATACTTTCTCTTACAATGTGCTGCCAGGCTAAATAAACCTCACAATATGTTTAAAAACAGTTAACGTCATCATTCCAGTGGAACAGGTGCAATTAGGAAATATCAAATTTACAAAATATTTATATTTGAAAATATCGACATATCGATAGATTTTGTGCAATCCCTATGCTTAATTGTTACATTGTAATTTTACACAATATTTTTGTATCGTACACATAATTGTTTAAAATAACAAATTATTTACAAAATAAAGTATTAACCGTATACTACTGAGGTATAACCAAGTAAATTTAGGATCGCTTTTTATAAAAATAAGCATTAAGATAACAATATGTTATTGGCAGTACTTACCGGTGAAATGTCTCTTTATTTGGATTATTAACATATGTTACAGTGCAATTTAAAACTGAACACGACACCATTTTTATCACAAGAATTAATTTTTGTAGAATTTAAAACGATTATAACACAAAATAGAAAACAAAGCTGGACCTTATTTTGACAAGTGAGTAATGAAGACTAAATGTGTTCAAAGAGGTTTTATGTCAGATTTTCTTGCATTTCTTTCTCGCATGTAGGATTTCCGCAAAGAGCTGGATGTCATTCGCACACTGTGTTCCTCTCTTACGCTAGTATATATACCTTTATGGGTTAACCACGGGTGATGACAAGTGTCATGACGACAGCATGACAGCTGGAATCGTGTCCGGATGACAGTAATAACTTATTTTTATATGAAAATACGCAGGGGAGTTATTAATTGCAAAACGCTATCCCCGTGCAATGCTACACACCGCAAAGTAAAGTCGCTCTGGTTGAATAGTTAAAACGGACTCCATACTCATTGTGCTTTTTTATTACCTTATGCTTTTGGTCTACTTTTTTAATGTCTTTTTTCAGTAATGAACCACCATCGCCTTTGCTTCGCAATTCGAACCTCAACCATCTATCCTCTATCTACGTACTTAGCTCTTAAAACTCGCCTGTAGCAATCATGTTATTCTTATAATATTTTAAGTATCTATACAAAATATTTCGAACCCTTTGGTGTTTAGTGAAATTACATTTTCTAGATTTAGAAGGGGCGACTCGCTTTATTGAAATTAAGTTAAATAGTAAGTCATTTTCTATTGAAATTCCTACTTTTGGGTAACTCAAATTTTAACTAAGAACAATATTACAGATGTTTAAGGAAAGTACGTTTAAACACAGATTTCCTAAGAGTTTGGGCTGATAAAGCAGGGTGTCCTAATTTGAATATTGCAAATAATTACGAGCATAAAAAGTGAGAGTGACTTAAGGCACAGTTATCTTTTAATAAAACTTATTTAATTTTTCAACTTAATCACTTTTTTAAGTTAAAACACTGTAGTGGAATATCAATTAGAGAATATTCCATACATTTAAAAATTACGCGCATCATAAACCGTTAAGGCGTAGTTAACCCTGATAAATGCAAAAACTGAAGATGTTTCGACGACAAGTTACAAAAGACTTTTTACTAGACTAGTAAAAACACTATACGTATAAAAAATATAATGAATACAGAATAATGCGTAGAAAAACTATTATCAAACAAAATTTTAAAAATTCATCTAGGACTCAATAAAAAAATCGCAAAGTATCTCGTTGGATTTTGTTTTCTTGCGTAATTTCTCGATATTTTGAGTAACAATTATATAATTTTATAGGCTTAGTGGAGGTATATTTTAATGTAATAAAACTATTATCGACAATTATTAAAACGGAATCTCGATTTTGATAATAAAATTAAAAGAAAATAGATGAAATCGCGCACGAGCTAGATTGTACTTGATACCTGCTAAGGCAATTTCATCCTTATGACCCCGTTCATTCGGTCGCCCCGACAGTTACGTAGTAGTGTTGAGTCGATCCAGAACTTCCCCTTCTTCGGCCGCGTCGTCGCTGGGCTATCGTCTACAGTCGCACGATATTACAAATCTGGTAAGTTAATTAAGTACGAACAAAATATGACTTTTCCATTTGCAATATTAATGTTTTATTTTTACATTTCTGATGTACTATATTAGAACACAACACATAGTTTAGTACTAAATTCCTGATCAAGAACGCATTATTTTCCATACAAAATTGAAATCCATTACAAAATTTTTGTTTAAAACCAATACAATTACAAGAATAATAAAAAAAATTATTATACTTAACAGAACCATACAAAACCTATAGAAATTGTATTGTGCTAATTTTTACCTATCATAAGTGAAATACGTTGATGATTGATGATTTTTTTTGGGTTTTTTGTTTCACTTAATGACAACCGACAAACAAAAACGTTCTCCGAAGTGAAAATTAACATTAAAAAAAAAACGGCCAAGTGCGAATCGGACTCGCACACGAAGGGTTCCGTACCACTTTACAATATAAAAAAACGAGCGCGACGTTAATCGAACTTAACCATTAATCGTTATTATTTAGAAAGCACTTGATCCTCTCTGGCTAATCCGGAAAGTAATAACATAAGTGCACTGATAGCTAGAGATAATTTTTATTACTTATTTTATTACAGTGAGCCTTTGACTTTTAGTATCGATTGGGAAGAGAACAAGCTCTGCAAAGGAAAGCGTAAATTTATAGTTCCTACTAATACAATGTAGTTTTCATCATAAAATGTTTTTTTTAAATTATCTTTTACAATAACATCACAAAGATAAAATTCATCTAGTTTTCGCTTATTGGCTAAACGCTATCTGTCATTTTGTATAGAATTTTTACAAATATTTTTACTTTTAAAAGTACATTTTATAAGGTAATTTATTACTCGTTAAATAATACAGTCTAGTTAGCTATGATAGTTTTCCTTTTAACTACGTTATACTCGTATATACTCCTGTCATAAATTTTTTCCACATATCCAAAAACAAAGGTTTAGCTGGGGAGGGAACACATGACTCTAATAAAAATTAAGACTTTAGGAGGGCAAGAACTGTTGACTTAAATAAAAAAAATTGTTTGTAACCTTGATATCAATTTTTAATACTTATCGTTTGGTACCTCTCGCGTTAATACACGATGATTTTTTTCGCACTTCAGTTACATGTGTGGCGACCAACCCAAAAAAAAAATTTCTTAATTTTACTACGTCGTTGTGTAGCGGTTTATAGATTACACCCACCTTCCAAATTTCATCTATATATTGCCAATAGTTTCCGAGAAAAAACACAAACAGACAGACGGACGAACGGACATGGCGAAACTATAAGGGTTCCTTTTTTGCCATTTGGCTACGGAACCCTAAAAATAAAGGACAAAATCTGTTTACAACATCCCAGTTAGGTCTGGACCGATTAAAAGCACCACGGAGTTTGCATTGAGAAGAGCCTAAAATAGTACATTATGATGCAAGTATATACGGTAAGCTGGATATTATATAGTTGAGTTGTTTATAGGGACAAGGCGAAGCCGAGTGCTTATAATAAACCATTATATGACGATATAGTACGAGCATTATATGACGTTTTTCAATACATTTGCGATTAAAATTAGGCTTTTCGCGGTTTCCGCATGCGTCACAAACGGAATGCTCGTTTGTGATTGGTGTAGAGTAAAAAGGCCTAGTACTGTAAAATACAAGATTACGGTTCAAGTTTCGATGTCATAAAGAGCGTATTTATAGCAATGTATTGAAAAGAAAGTTGACATGCCATTAAATAAATTTGAAAAACAATAATCAAAAAGTGTGTTGTAAAGTCGTGTACTGCGCGCATATCTTAAATTGTTGTGAAACGATTCAGTAAACGTTTGCTATCAACAGAGTAGTATATTAGAATTCTGAGATTACAATCTAGCGAATCTATACAGAATGTAAACAATATCTATCAAAGTCAAGTACATGAAGGTTAAGTTTCAAAGGTTAAACACCTTTCATCTGAAGTCGTCACATGCCTCTGTATGTAGAGTAGGGAGTCCGCAAAGTGTATTTTCTAATCCTACTCGACCCGACATAGGTTGCTTTGAGCGTTTAATAAAGGGAAATTGCACTACACGTGTATTAAATAGCCATGCTGGCAGTCAGGTACCTATGTGCAAAACCTTTTCAGTAGGAACAATTTGTTGATTAACGAACTTATTTATTTTATAAGTACCCGTTACATAGACGAAGTTTTTAACGATAATTTTCACAATATTACTAACTACACAGAAAAAATTTAACGCATATAAACATTACGTGAATCGTATTTATTAGTTAACTCGCATCGTATTTCCAAATATTTAATTTTTAACTTACATCATAAAGAATATTTCTTACTTCATAAAATATATTGCTTTTTTGCACATTCGATTTATATTAGTATAAAGTTTAAAAGCGCTTTACGAAGCTATTCTCCTTGTCGATTTACTCTTGAAAACAGTAGTGGGCGGGTATATAACCTATTATATGTCTTTCTATCATTATTTTACCTATTATAAAGTGAAAGTTTTATCGAAATCGATGTAGTGATTCTTGAATTAAGACATAGAAGTAGTAGCGATTGGCAACAGCGTTTGTTAGAGGTCCGTTACAATATTAATTTTAAAAGGAACAACGATCCAAAACGATGTCGATAACTCAGACGCTCTATTTCCCCTTCCCGTGACATACTGGCGCTGTTCGTGTTGACCCCTCTCAAACTTCGCCGCGTACGTAGCAACGCGTTTGCTGCTTACAAAGCTATAAAAGTTCAATTAAATAAAGCTCGTTCTAGTTTTATTATATTATTCCTACATCTATAGTAAAAAGTGTTTAAACAAAAGCAAACAAACAAAATTAATATATTTAGAGCTCTTGAGGTCTATCCCTGGATGACATATGTTAGATAGTTACATTGTACGTACTAATATTACTTTGCGAGAGTTTTATAACAGCGTTTAAAGCTTCAGATTCGTTATACGAAGAAAAAAAATTTTAACACAATGAATTCACTCGAAGACTTTAAACTAGACTTGTCACTAAACAAATTAAATGTATTTTTATTAGTGCACTTAAAACACTTACTTTATTTTACAAAGAAAATCTTATTTCGTTTGCTAGTAAAGAAAATTGTACGCTATTGTGCTTGGAAAAATACATTTTTCCAAAGCACAATAGCGGCGCTGCGTTAAAGTTTTCTAAATTGGAAATTATTCAAAGAAAACAAACTAAATGTGCGGTTTCTTTGAAGGTGCTTTGAAGACACCCCTTTAAAGAAAATATTTAAATTTTTAAAAATTATGTTGTTGAATAGTTAAAGGAAGTCTACGTTCTTAATTTGAGAAAACTCTGTTTACCAACAAACAAGATTGAATTATTTATTTACAAATCCAACTCTTATTGGGTAAATTATAAACTATAAGATTATAGTCTTTAAAATTGATATTTTAGATTATGTAAATTTAAATTATATTCTCGAATATAATAATAATTATAACGTGTACATGACAACAACGTCTAGGCCTCAAACTAAGCATTAGTTTGTGTTTTGGGTACCAAGCGAAGACACCACATACATATAACAACCAAGACCCGGTACCAGTATCAATATTCATCATATAAATACTGACCGGACCTGGGATTCGAACCCGGGACCTCCAGCTTCGTAGGCAGGTTCGCCACCCATTAGGCTGAGCGGTCGTCAAAAATATTCCCGAGCTGCCATATTAATTGTGATCGCAGACCTGTAATTTGAGGGTTTCATTCATTTCTATCTCATTTATATACAATGGTAAGTCTGGAAATTGTACGAAGCCTTTGCCAGTATTCTAGATCTTCATTTGTTTTGTTTAACTGCTCTGACCCTGAAAATAGTATCGTGATATTACAAGTTGAACGATGATTTCGTTTACATCCTAAGCGTATGTTTGTCATAACAAGAGTATTTGTCGTGTTCAATTCAAACATCTTCATTCCACGCGAGCCTAAGAAGACGTAAGTTAGATAAACTACGACAACAGTACCTTTATCTAAGACTAGCGACCGCCCGCAGCTTCGCTTGCGTAGACTACAAATTCCTGTTATAGGTACTATTAACGTTCGAGATGGTTTATACGTACTTTTTGCTGGAACCAATTTTGGTCACACCCATTCAAACTTTCAATCTTCATTCCCCTTCCACCTTTTAAAAAACCGATACAATTTTTCATCTCCCGTTTCCCACTCTTAAAATGTGGAAATCTAAAAACCCTGAAACACGTCATTATTTAAGTCCCTCCATTCCCATCCTTAAGTTTGAAATTTCTAAAAAAGCCTTTCTTAACTTTATAATGCTCACGTTATAAAATAAACTTATGTTCCAAATTTAAGCTTCCTAGACTTAGTACTTTCGGCTGTACGTTGCTAGATCAGTGAGGACAAACGACAGACAGATAGACAGAGAGACAAACACAAAAAGTAGCTTATGACACTCTTGACAACCTTCTTTCACGTCTGCAAAGTTTCATTAAAATCTGTTCAGCCGTATTAGAAATTAGCTCGAATAGATAAAATTGAATTGAATAGACGTACAGACAAACAGACGGACAAAAAGAAGCTAATGTCAACTATCTTGACAACCTTCTTTCCCGTCTGCAAAGTTTCCTTAAAATCTGTTTAGCCGTTTTGCAGATTAGCTCAAATAGACAGATACACGTACAGACAGACGGACAAAAAGCAACATTTGTTAGTTTTAACGACCTTCTTTTCATATTCATTGATGTTTCATTTAAATCGGTTTAGACATATGGACGTACAGACAGACATACAAAAAGTTCTGTATATCACTTAAGGAAAGGGTGTAGTCAAAAGATTACATCCTGTTATATGTGTAAAGTTTCATCAAAATCGGTTAAGCCGTTTTGGCCGAAGCCGATTTCCTCGAATAGACAGACAGTTCGTTTTCATGCATATAGCCTATAACTCTCCGCTAGAATCAGGCTATCAAAGGCAAAAATAATTTTTCAAATCCGACTGGTAGTTTCAGAGATTAACACATCCAAACAAACAAACAAACAAACAAACAAACGAACGAACGAAAGAACCAACCAACCAACCAACAAACAAACAATCAATCAATCAAGCAAGCAAGCAATCAATCAATCAATCAATCAATTAATCACGCAATCAATCAATCTATCTATCTATCTATCAAACAAACAAACTCTTCAGCTTTATAATAAGTATTTCTATTATATAGATTAATAGATTATAAGATAATAAGAAAATAAGATATTACTAAAAACCGTATCAAAGTCTATTGGTTTGGAAGTAAAAAGTTAACGAACAGAGGCAGACAGCGAATTTATTTTCTCCCGCTATAGTTTCATTAATTTTAACGTAAATGTCAAAAAATCAAAAAACATAAATTTCAATAAAAACTGTTAAGATATTAATTTAAATTGTATGGTGTAAAAGGCAATTATAATATGCATGAAATGCTTAAAGACAACTAACGTATTTAATTTGATAAGGATTAATATCACGTTTAAAAAACATCTTCACAAATCGTACATTATGTTAGAACAAATTTGATTGTCATAAAAAAGGTTATAGTAAGTTAACCTTAAAAGATACACATATGCTGTTGCAGATTTTTAGTTAGAACATTTAAAGGGGAACAATTCCGTGATACATGATTTTTGCTTAACATTAACCGTTTACGCAGCGCGCGCGACGGAAGCTCTCAAAAGGAATAATTTTTCCCGTTTTTGCAACATTTGTCAATGATGCTCCACTCCTATTGGTCGTAGCGTGATGTAGGATAGCCTATAGCCTTCCTCGATAAATGGACTATCCAACAAAAAAATAATTTTTCAATTCGAACCAGTAGTTCCTGAGATTTGCGCGTTCAAACAAACAAACAAACAAACAAACAAACAAACTCTTCAGCTTTATAATATTAGTATAGATGATAGGTACATGTACCTAAAATGATTATTGAAATGCCTGTGATCATAGCCGTTTTATTCATTGTACGCTAAGAGAAAATCGAGTCCCTCAAATCGAATAGTTAGATGCAATTTTCTAGAATGGATTGAAATATGAAAACCAATCAAAACCATCAAAATGTTCCTTTTATCAAAGCCGATTGTTTTTTGTTTCTTGAATTTTGAGCTTTGATCAAAATACAGATGAAAAAATTAAAACTGTTGAGTCGATCCAGAGCTTCCAACCGTGACAGAGTAACGCGGTTTCGTGGAATGGATCCGATATATCGTGACCGCGCCTTCTTCGGCCGGGTTGTCGCTGGCTGAAAAAAATTAAAGAAATTATATAAAAAATACATTTAACAAAAAAAGATTAGGTTGTATGTAGAAATGTCTAATTAAATAGTTGAAGTTTTTACATTTTATTACTGAATAATTGTATCGAAAACCTATACGAGATTTTAAAAAGACAATTTCGATAGAACCTTATGTTATTGAAGCTCGGAAGTTTACACAAAACCGAAAGCTCTAGTATTAAATGTTGGCATTAAATTAGACGTCCTGTAGTGGTACGCGATCGGCAATGACAGGCGTTGGACCACAAATTAAATCCACGCTGCGGCGACCACGTCATTTGGTGTTGACAGCCGTTGGTTGCACGAAAACTTTTCACTCTCTGAATATGACTTTATATATTTTTGTACTAAGTTTAGTACTAACTACTAAATTAAAAAAAAAACGAGATACTTCATATCTAACTCATGGACGTAAATCTTCAAATATCATTTCAGATTCGCTGTCAGGAAATGGGTAATTTGCATATTTAACAAAATATGAACGTAGGTATATTCCTCTTACTATCGTGTGAACAATGACATATGAACTTAGCCTAGTGGGCAGCGTCCCTGCCTGCGAAGCTTGAGGTCCCGGGTTCGAATCCTAGGTCGGGTCAGTATTTATATGATGAATATTAATACTGGCACTGGGTCTTGGTTGTTATATGTATGTGTTGTCTTCGCTTGGTACCCAAAATACAAGCTAATGCTTAGTTTGGGACTTAGGCGTTGTTGTGATTGTGTGTGTTATTATTATTATTATTATTATATATGGTAAACCTTAGAAAAGGGGCAACGACAAATAACTTTAGATAAATAATTAAGATATCAACCTATAAATATTTTCAACTTATTCATAATGTTTTCATAAAATACTTTGAACAAATAGGTATAACTTATGTATTATAAATATGATACTATGTCACCCAGTAATAATCCAGTGAAGGAACGAATTAAAACGTTGTATTAATATATAAAATTTGTGTAATTACGCATACACATATTAACACATATAAATAATTCTTACCTAAAATAAAAGCCGTTAAAACTAATAATGATAACACACACAATCACAACAACGCCTAAGTCCCAAACTAAGCATTAGCTTGTATTTTGGGTACCAAGCGAAGACACCACATACATATAACAACCAAGACCCGGTCCCAGTATTAATATTCATCATATAAATACTGACCCGACCTGGGATTCGAACCCGCAACCTCCAGCTTCGTAGGCAGGGTCGCTACCCACTAGGTTAAGCGGTCGTCAACTATTTTTTACTTACAATTTGAAGAATCGCAATAGAGGTTCTAAGGGTTCCTTGACTACTTCCAGCTTTTCCCGCATAAATCCAATAAAATACAAATTTTAAATCTCCACTGAACGTGTTGATTTACTGGATTAAAGTGTATTTTTATGTGATTTGAATTTTCCGAATCGTGTGGAACATCTTTCAAATAATAGATATTAAATTATTTTTTTACTTAGACGTGGATGTGTCGATATGTAGAGTAAAAGTTAAAAAGGCTAATTTCGTTTTTTACAAACAACCAATTTGAGGTCAACTTTTACTCTTAGAATAAACATTATACATATCTTAGAAAATTGTATAAATTAGATAATTAGATACTGTACGCCTGCAGTAATGTCGGGTTTGTAAAATCGAATTAAAAGTAGTGGAAGGTAAGGTTTTTATTGATTTGCACTAATTACACTTATTTGCACTAATAATTAGTAACTACCCAGCTACACTAATATTCTCGCACTTTAAATTTCTTTTCTGTTCGCTTTTACCAATGTACCACAATAATTAGCTTTCTTCACACTTTTAACCATAGAGTAAATCAATTTGACAGCGTTTGGTTTTAATACAGTCATTAATGTTACTTCACAGTAACGAAAATGTCAAACGCAATTTTGCGAGGTTGAAGACCGGCACGCGGGGATTTTGCAAGGGTGAAGACCGGCGCGTGGGGACCCCGCGCTGATTTGAAACTCAGATTGATACTCGCCATTTTACATGAGCTAGCTAGAGTATGAATGGTTAGACGCTAAACGCAAAAGAGCGCTTCTAGTAAATTCGTACTTTTATACTTTTAACTGATGACTCATCTTCGGCCATCATCATGATGGCGCCGCTTCTATACTAACCGATCAAGTTCAATAATTTTCTATGAATATATTCGTTTCACTTCTGCCATTCCGTGTGAACCATTCCAGAATTAGCAATATACGTTAAAATTGGTCGAGGAGAGTTCACAATAGGGCGTCTCACCTCTTATTGTGGGTGTGGCCACATCACAATTGTTAAAGTCAAAGTCAAAGATTTATTTAATTCCATTGAGAACACACACATGTATAGTATATATACGGTTCTATAGAATACGTCAACATAAAAAAACAAACAAAGTTTTTACACATCCATACACGCTATAAATTCGCAACATATTTACAATAATCGTCATGAAGACATCAATTTCATAACCAAAAAATATCCTCAGGGTGTGAGCCATCATCGAAAAAGGCAACACAGGAAGAGAAATCATCAATTAGAAGCACAAAGAGCTCAAATACAATTTGCCGTAGTAGCAACAAATAAATATTATTAGGTATATTATATATTATACACATTACAAATATATGTCATAGTAAAAATTCGTCCACTTTATCACTATTATTGCAATCACAATTCCAAACTTTCAAAATTCAGTTCGTAAAATTCACTAATCGCATATATTGGATTTTCTATTAAAATTTCTTTAATTTCTCTTTTAAATTTAGCTTCGGGTAGCACACGTCTATCATAGTTAATGTGATTAAAAAGGCGCAGTTTTTCAAAATCGCCATGACGCCCAGCCCTTTGCAAAGAAACTTTCGGCAAAATGAAAGAATTTTGAATTTTTTTATTTCTTCTGTCGACATCAGAGCACCTAGAGAATTCAGACTGATGTCTGCAAACATATGTCACACATTCCAATACGTACTGAGACACTACTGTCAAAACCTTCAATTTCTTAAATAAAAACCGACAGCTTGTCTTCTGTGGAACCCTACAAATAACGCGCAATGCAGCTTTCTGTTTAATTAAAATTCGCTTTATATCTGCAGAGTTTCCCCATACAAGTAAACCATAACTCATTATAGAGTGAAAGTAACCAAAATAGGCTATCATCATTGTTTCTGCATTCACTATTTTGTTCAGTTGGCTTAGAGCAAAAATACACGAAGACAATTTCCTACATAGATTATCTATGTGAATTTTCCAATTTAGGTTGATATCCATTTTTACTCCCAGTGTAGTCACTTCACTATCCACGCATAATTCTGAATTTCTATTCACATTCGTACAAGTAAAGTGGAGAACGCGAGTTTTAGTTTTATTTAATATTATGCCATTTGCATCAAACCATTTCCCAATTTCTTTTAAGACGTATTTAATGTTACCCTCCATTTCAGTGATAGTTCTTCCTGTTACCACATAACTTGTGTCGTCGGCAAATAATACAGGTCTAACACTATTTAAGTTTCCAGGCAGATCGTTAATGTAAATTAAAAATAACAGTGGACCCAAAACCGACCCTTGAGGAACACCAATATTAACGTTTTTAAGGCTTGACCAATTATTATTTACAAACACCGTCTGCTCCCTATTTGACAGGTATGATTTTAGTAAATTTAGCGCTGAACCCCTTATACCATACCAATATAACTTTGCAAGCAGGACGTCATGACGCACACAGTCAAATGCCCTAGAAAGGTCGCAAAAAATACCAGTTGTCTTTTGGAGCCCATCCAAGGCCCCCCACACCTGTTTTACAATGTCATACAACGCCACTGACGTGTTTTTATGTTTTCGAAAGCCGTATTGATTATCGCTGAACAGATTATTTTCTTCGAAATGTTTTCTTATTCTGTCACTTATAGCCATTTCAAACATTTTAGAAAAGGCCGGTAAAATACAAACTGGTCTATAGTTACTTAAGTCATGAATTTCGCCCTTTTTGTAAATGGGAATTACTTTTCCAATTTTTAATTGATTTGGAAATACTTCTTCTTTGATTGACTTATTATAAACATATTGCAGCACGTCGATTAACTCATGCCTACATTTTCTTACCAATGTGACAGGGATGTCATAGTAATCAGGAGTGCATTTGTTTTTCAACTTAAGGAAAAGACTATTCATTTCTTTCAAAGTTATCGGATTAGTTAGATTAGTTTCTGTGTTTTACATAGTTCCGCTACTCGAAGCTGACGACGCTAGTTGTTTGTTTAACCATTTAGAAACCTGTTGTTTTATCCGCGGGTGTTTTCACACTTTATTCAGTAATGGCTAATGTATGCGTGCCGCTTACATCCATACTTGGCTTCTTTCGCTAATCGATCCCCACGAACTATTTTGAATTTCCACTACCATATCTTATTTATACTATGGTAATACGATCAAAAAAAATTTTTGACACTTGCATAGACGCGAGAATGTCAACGTTGAAAGCTTTACATACTGCAGGTTACTTTACTTAAGTAAGATGAAGTTAACTTTTAGGAGATTCGCTGAAAAACGTTTGCAAAAGATATCAAACTATTTTTTGAACTGATCTCGAACCGACTATCTTGTACTGTTTGTATTTAATCGACTGTTGAATGAATACAAACCAAACAAGGAAATCACTATCGACAATCAGTTATTTTGAACACAAAGTGTCATCACAATAATTTCGTGATACAATGGATTTCCTATACCTATCTTTGAAACACCCTCGTCGGCATTTTCCGAGAAATGATTGGAAGTAATAGATTGCATATTTCGTTCCTGAATATATTGCAATTACTTGCCAAATTTTACTACAATGTACATAATGTGAACAAACAAGTATACACTACACAAGAATTACTTGGTGCCTCATGTAAACCAATGTGACCTAGAAATAGGTCGCTTTCTAGTAAATGTTCTGAAATAAGGCTTTAAGTATAAAATTGGCATTCTTGCTATTGGCCATTTCGAATCAAAATAAAACATGTCTAACGAAATATCTTTACTCTAACGAAAATTCATATATATTTTTTTTCAAATACTGTGTGTGTTCCGCTGTGTTCCAAATTCAAAATCAATACAGTAAATTGCTGATTGAATTTCAAATTATTTTCACAATTTCGGCTGTACTCTAACATGGACATATCGAAACTTTAAGTAATTTTGAAATAGGGATTCTGTTGTTATAAGCATTTTTGTTAAGGTTTTGTTGTAAACTATGAGTGAAATCCTATATTCCAATTTTTTTTCAAAATTTTTGGCTCAGTAGTTTTGAAAATAAAGATTCCTATATTTACCTTAAAATCTTTTGAATTAAACAGTTCAAAATTAAAAAAATATATGGTTCTATTTGTCATAACAAACTCTTTCGTTGGATATGCCGTAAGCTCACCACGCTGCTGGTTCGCTGTGGTTTGGGGTTGCTAACTTTCACCGACATAGAAATCTCACTTAAATTATAAATTAAAAATCATTACCGAACCCACTGACTCCACCACTCGTCCACCACAGTTCCATATATAGAATAATTTCTACACAAAAAAAAAGATTCAAATTATCATAATAGATTGGAACTGAATCAATTCATGTGTATGTAAGCCCATCGTTCATCAAAAACGCGTAATGCTATGGAGGACAGATTGATGACAGAATGATTGGTAGGCTCAGTGGTGCTTTGTTTTTTTTTTTAAATATATATTTACTTCTGATGCATTATTAAAAGAACGGTTCAATACGATCGCCTATCAATGTACTTCAATGGCTGAATCCATAATCAGCTGATGGATGAAGATTAATATTTTAGCATATTGAAATTGAAGACAGAATTGGAAGACAGTTCTATTTTATTGTTTTTACTTTTTCAATAAATTATCACATTAAGCATCATTGTATTAAGGGTAGTTTTTTTTATAAATTTTAATTTGGTCTTATTTTCATTATTACAGTATGATTTCCATTATTATGTATATCTGTATATAATTATAATTTATTGACTAGTTATATTAATTATAGTTATATAAGGTCTTCTTACAGTGGTTATCTGTAAGAAGACCTTATATAACTTTGGCGATTTTGAAATTTCTTATTTTGTAAAAAGCCATTTTATTTGTTAAGCTCATAAAATAAAACCCACTTCACTGAAATTACAACTTTCATTTTAAATAATATATTATAAAGAAATAATATATTAAAGTCATAAACAGAAATTATTTGTAATACAAAATTATTTCAATATAAATAAACTTTCGCGCAATATAATTAAATGGCAATTTAAAAATATATACTTCTACATAAAACCATTTTAAAAACAAGCTTTATTTAAAAACAATGAACAAAACGAAATTAAACTATCAATAGCATTAAAATTTTAAAAGTATAGCGTTTAAAATTTTAAATATGTATTTGAAAAGCTTCAAGAATTAAATAGGTAGAAAGTTTCAAACAATAAACATAAAATTAACAATAAATGAACATGCAGGTAAAAGAGGATTCTTTGACCCATGCGTGAGTCGCTCGCTGAGTCAACAAGAATTTGACCCCGCTCCGACTTATTAGCTGATAAGTTCTTGTTTATAAACCTTTGTAACCCTTAATTACATACAACTACAACTCATTTCTCATTTGAATTTCAAACATATAACACCTTCGTATTACGATTGTATTATTTTAAATAAATATTTTTTTTAAACGTCTAAAGCCTTCGTTCTTTTGACTTGCACACGTGAACTGGCTGCACAGTTGTAGCTGGACCCCTATTATTTAATAACTTATTTAACAAGTTTTGGATATAAAAACAAAATGTCAAATTATTAATTATTGAGAGGTGCTGGTAGATTGAAAATCCGTGATTATGTGTTTTTTTTTCTCAATTCCAAAAAAGTATTATTAATATTCTTTAAAAAAATTTAAAATGAAATCCTGGATTTAGACAACAGCGTCACCAAACAGTACCTACAAAAAAAAATCACCAAAAACGGTCAAGCCGTTTAGGAGGAGAAGAATCACGAACGCACGCATACGCACGCAATGATTGCTAACCATGGCTATCCAACTCCTCGGCACCTAACCCACCTTGAGCTTGGGTATTACTACCTTACTACCCACTGTGGGTTTCCTAGATGCCACGGAAGGATTCTGTAATTTACTTTCCAGCTCCATCATCTGAGGCTTGCCACTGTGTGCTGTTAAAAGTACTTAAGACAAATTGAATGAGATCAAACTCGTGGGTTTACTAGTAACCATTGATAGGTTCTGTTATACACTTTCCAGCTCCGTCATCAGCCTCGTCACCGTGTGTATTGAAAAGTGCCCGTGAAAAAGATCCAATGAGCTCATACTTGGTGGGTTTGCTAGTATTTAGGGTTTTTTATCCACCTTTCAGCTCCATCATCAGATCAGCTCAATGGTACCATAATTATAGATTTTCAAAGAAATTATACATGACGTATACACCACAACAACGTCCAAGCCCCAAACTAAGCATTAGCTTGTATTTCGGGTACCAAGCCATGACACCACAGACGTATAACAACCAAGACCCGGTACCAGTATCAATATTCATCATATAAATACTGACCCGACCTGGGATTCGAACCCGGGACCTCTAGCTTCGTAGGCAGGGTCGCTACCCTGCCTACATTGCCTAACCTGCCTATTTACATATTTGTAAATCACTCGATTTGCTTAACTGAAGAGTTCCCTCGTAAAGAGACCATTCTGGCTGCATCACCACAATCTGGTCACTAATTTATAATTGTGTTGTCATCCGTATTACTTATAATGCGAACAAAATTTTAATTTCGTATAGAAAAGTATAGAGGAAGCGGGTCAAATTCAAATTGTTTAATTACAGATAATATTCCATTAATTTCTCACATATAAACCTTCTTACTAATCAATATCACATAATATTTCTAAATAAAATAAAATAATTTTATGAATTTTGAGAGAAACATACTATTACACTTTAAGCGCAATTATTTCGAAAAGCTTTATTATCTGTGTTCTTCTTTCAATTATGTCTTCAATTGCAAACCGAATGGTTTTAATTAAAGGTTCTAAATTTCAGGGAGTACCTATAGATCAAAGTGTATTTTTCCGAAGAAACACTTAAGAAATAAATAAATAAATAAAGAAATAGTTCTTTATTCACAACTTGCGTATAACGCACATTTCTGAATGATAAGAAAACATCTAGTCCGGTACGTTACTTCTGTTTATGAGCATTGCCAACGCCTCGGATAAAAACTTATTCGTCGCGTATATAAATAGGAAACGTTTGGCGAGAGAAACTAACTTCACAATGTGTTTATCTCGAACTCCCTTTTCCTTATTTTGACTTGTGTGATAAATTCAATAAAAAAAACTCCCTTTTCACATACAAAACTTTTCATGCAAATAATATTTTGCTTTCCACGCCGATAGGTACATAGTTTCGCAGGGTGTGATTGGCAATCGTGAATTCATTGAAAATTTACGCTTGAAATATACGTATTAAAAAAAGGCACATCAACTTAAATATGATAGAATAAAAAATATATTATTAAATTTTATTTTCAAAAAAATAAATTTATATTACTTAATATTTACTTGTATATTCAATACCTTTTTTCGCGAAAACATAAAAAATTCTCGAAGTCCTATCATTGAAGGAAAATTTAAAAATCTTTGATCGTTTATCAAAACGCTACATCATAACGGTCATTTCTCCAGAAATACCTAGACTTCAGGAATTATTTGAAAGATCGTGTGTGCGTGATAAGTGTTGATTTTTCAGTTTAAATGCGTCCATCGCATCTATACTTAATATTATAAAGCTGAAGAGTTTGTTTGTTTGTTTGTTTGTTTGTTTGTTTGTTTGTTTGTTTGTTTGTTTGTTTGTTTGTTTGAACGCGCAAATGTCGGAAACTACTGGTTCGAATTGAAAAATTCTTTTTGTGTTGGATAGTCCATTTATCGAGGAAGGCTATAGGCTATTACTTCATATCGCTACGACCAATAGGAGCGTAGAATCAATGAATAATGTTGTGAAAACGGGAAAATTTATACCGTTTGAGAGCTTTCGGCGTGCGCGCTGCGTAAATGGTTGATGTTAAGCAAAAATCATGTACTACGAAAACTTTTCTCTTTAAAAGTTCTAATCAAAAGTCCGCGATGGCATATGTGTATCTTTTAAGTTTGACTTACAATAACCTTTTTTATGACAATCAAATTTGTTCTAACATAATGCACTATTTGCAAAGATGTTTTTTAAACGTGATATTAATCCTTATCAAATTAAATAGGTTAGTTATCTTAAGCATTTCATACATATTATAATTGCCCTTACCATACAATTTAAATCAATATCTTAGCAGTTTTTATCGAAATATTAAAACTATAACAGGAGAAAATAAATTCGCTGTCTTCCTTTGTTCGTTATCTTCTTACTTCCAAACCACGCAATGGTTTTTGATTCGGTTTTCAGGAATATCTTATTATCTTATAGTCTATTAATCTATATAGTTGAAATACTTATTATAAAACTGAAGAATTTGTTTGTTTGTTTGAACGTGCTAATCTCTGAAACTACCAGTCGGATTTGAAAAAATCTTTTTGACTTTGATAACTTAAATCTAGCGGAGGGTTATAGGGTATATAAAATCGAACTGTCTGTCTATTCGAGCAAATCTCCAAAACGGCTTAACCGATTTTGATGAAACTTTACACATATGAAAAGGCTGTAGTCAAAAGTGACATATACAACTTTTTGTATGTCTGGCTTTGCCATCCATCCATCCATTACCATCCATCGTACCATCGTCCATCTGTCTAAACCGATTTTAATGAAACATCACAAGTATGAAAAGAAGGTGGTCAAAACTAACATACGTTACTTTTTGTTCGTCTGTCTGTTTGTACGTGTATATGTCTATTCGAGCTAATCTCCAAAACGGGTAAACAAATTTTAAGGAAACTTTGCAGACGGGAAAGAAGGTTGTCAAGAGTGAAAGTCTAGGAAGATTAAATTTGGAACATAGGTTTATTTTATAACGTGATAATTATTTTATAACGTGGCTTTTTTAAAAATTTCATACTTAAGGGTGGGAATGGAGGGACTTAAATGATAAATAATAAATAAATAAATAACGCATACATGACAACAACGTATGCCCGTTGAATGACGTGTTTTAGGGTTTTTAGATTTCCACATGTTAAGGGTGGGAAACGGGAGGTGAAAAATTGTTTCGGTTTTTTAAAGGGTGGGAGGGGAATGAAGATTGAAAATTTGAATGGGCGTAACCAAAATCTGTTCCAGCAAAAAGTACGTATAAACCATCTCGAACTTTAATAGTAGGTACCTATAACAGGAATTTGTAGTCTACGCAAGCGAAGCTGCGGGCAGTCGCTAGTATTACGATAAAATGTTCTGCGGTTTAAAGAATTAAGTTGCATGTTATAATGTTACGTGTTAGGTTCGAATGATCTGAAGAGAAAGACCTGCTGACTCTTTTGAAGACTTTATTCACTAGCACTAGGTCCAAACACTAAGCACTCACGATGTATTAGGTCGTAGCCAAGTCGTAGGTTTCACTGGTATTACTCTTGATCACTGGTTTTCACTTCAAAGTCGCCTCGAAAGTAGCCCAAAAACTGAACTGGAACTCGCTCGCCTTCCTGCGGCTATTTATATGGGTCGTAACTAACCTCGAGATCATTCTAGAAGGCGCGCGAACGCGATCGACCGGGCTCTAGAAAGTCTCACGCAGGTCTGTTTTTCGAGACTATTTTTTAACTTGATTGAAGAAATTTACACAGACAGTTAGAGTAACAAAACAAATTTAATATGCTCTTCCGAGTGGATTCTCATTGAATTTTCATTCCAATTGGTATTTTAAAATCAAACGAGGTTTCAATCAGATAATTTAAATAACAGGGAAATTACGGGCGATCTATCATTTTTCGTATTAAATAATAGAAAGTAATATTTTCGGAAATAACATATTTATTACTGTTATAAATTATCATTTGATCTGAACAGGATTATGCAATCATGGAAAAGTGCTTTCAGAGATTATTAAAGACGACGTATTTATTTCAAAACAAAGCGCCAATTACTCAAAAGGAAATGAAGAGGATTCAACGATACTTATGAAAATATCATAATAAATATTAAAACACGACGAAGGAAAATTCACAAGAAATACTGCTTCGAATGCTTTTCAGATTCTTATCTACAAAAGCGTCTAGTCATAATATTACGGGCTATGGATATTTTATTTTTTTCTAATTCTTACCTCAGTACTGAAAAATAAATTAAACGAGAAAAACTTAAAATAAAAAAAAATAAACTTTGTAAATTGTGTACATAACCGTTGAAGTTTAACGGTCTGCCATTTTCGAGATGTAAAGTTTATAATATGACGTCACATCCTCGGCAGTGGAGAGCAAGCTATATTGGCTCGTGTTTCCTGATCCGAGCTAATTGGCCGGCCGTACATCTTACGATGGTCGGTGACGCCAAACTATAGTAATTTTTAAATTTTAAAATAAACAAATTAGAAGTTTTGCCATGAATTAAATAAATAATAAACCATTTGGCTATGGTCCTAAACGAAATTCGATTTTTTTTAATATTTCCAATATTGTGGACGATGACAAATATATGCATTGTATACAATATTTATCTTAATATTTCATTAGCTTAGATTGTATCAATCGTCGTTGTCGTTCTCATATTATATAAACTTCAGTTCCTATTTCCGTTTTCATTTGTATTTGTAGCGTCTTCATTCCAATTTCATCGTTCCACTTTCACTCTCCGGTCCTGATACTGCTCCCGCTGCCTGTTCTATTGCTTTTCTTGAAAGCGTGAACACATCACAATAAGCGAATAACAAGTAAAAGATTGTGCGAAAACTGTGTATTATTTCCAATCCGCTTCAACGAGTTGGTACAGTACGACCATCTACGTTTGCATAATAGAAAACATTCGCTGAGCGACTATGGTTAGATTTCATCATACTCACTGACAGCCCATTCATATTTTAAGATTGTAAATAGTGACTTGCTGCGTCCTTGTTCTTCTTTTAGATATAGCTCTTCCCTCTCACCCAGCTTTTGAAACCCTGATCGTCCCAACGTCGACCACCTTGCGTCACTTCTTATTTCTGTATTCCTAATCCTAGAATTCTCTCTCACACACCAATAACTGACTTTAAAGAGCAACCCTGATTTGTTTCTGTCGCAAGGGAACTTTCGACCAGAATGAACAATAGCGTATATTCTTAATTGGGTTTATATTTATGCGGCTGCTTACTTATTCCTAAAATCAATTAGTCTACTTGCTATTTTCAGAGTTTTCGAAAGGAAATGCTGTAGCAGTGAAGGGGGTAGGCCTTTCATACAAAAAAAGAGGGCATAGTCCGTGTCTCTAATCCTCGCTGTATTTCTGTATAAATATTTACAGAAAAATTATATGTAATAGGAGAAATATTGTCACAGGGCGGTATACTTTTTTATTTTTTTTGATATTTTATTTAGTTATTTCAGAATAATTCCTAAAAAACATGATTTACGTCGGTTCTTCATTCTTGAAAATAGTGAGCCGTAAATTTAATTTTAATGCGAATTTAAAAAAAAAAAAAAAAAAAAACGTACCGTCCTAAGGACATCCTTTCATAATGACCCTGCAAATTTTGGTTCTAATTCATACACATTTCAGGGCTGGAAGATGGAAACTGTCACGGCTCGCAAGCTGTTTTGAAGGGTATTTATTTTAAAGGTATTTTTGTGAATTTTCTCTTGTCATCTCTGTCACTCAAGAATAGGTCGGGGAGAGGGATTAAAACAGAGATAGAGATGCCAATTCGAAGCCGCGGAGACAAATTAACCCTTTAATAAGGTGTATTTATTTATATCCGTGTATCGATATTATCATACTAAAATACAACTACTTATATAAAAACTGCTGTACTTCATGATATTTACTTACCGAATTTTTTTTTTTTAAGAATCGATAGATTACAATATTTGAATTAAATCGAAGAAACAGTTGGTACAGAATACAGTAGCTGACATTAAAAAAAAAATTATAATAATATGAAAGAGTTTTCTAAATATATCATAAGAGTGAAAGAATTTTTAAAAATAAATCATTATTAACAAGGTTATGAATATTTAAATTGTCCTATTAGACAATAGAGAGTGCAATGCCGCACGGCGACGTACCTATGTGTGACGTCAGGCAATTTAAAATTATGTTAAATATCATTTTACGAGGAAGAGACAGACAAAATTATAATAGTTTATAGTTTCTATACACTCTTCAACCGGATATGATTTTGTTTATAAATTTTATTGTCGTATAAAGTCTATTTTTGTATTTTCTTCATAATTATAATAATTTCAATATTAATCAACTATCTTACTACGGTTTCATATGATTGAAATAAATTCTAATATATCAATCACATCAGCCAAGCCGGTCAATTTTAGAGTTGGAGAGAGATTTTCGAGATTACAACGACGCTTGTCTCCACTATCATGACGGCGCTTAGTGGTGTTTCCAATCCTACAAATACTTAGACTAAAGCTTACATACTATTCTAAGGATTTGAACTGTTTCCTGTATTTGTGCTGTTTACAATTTCGATTGGATACTATATAATCTAAGAACAAAAAGCAAGAAGTGAAGAGAAAATATAATTTATTAGATAAAATATAGGTACACGACTGGTGCAAGCAGCGCAGTCGGCACGGGCAAGTAACATTTATTACGTCCCGCGAGCATTTAATGGACAGAAAACTCCCCAGACAGATAGGGCTCATTTTATAACAAAACAAGACAAATGGATAGCCGTGTTCAGGCGCGCTCCATTAAATTGTTCGTATATCTCCCGGGCACGGAATATACGATGCACTTATATACCCCTTGAGAGAGCCAACTTATCATAATCTTGCATTAGCGGGCTAGACAATTTTGTCTGACTTGGAGATATTATATCCCTAAGAAAGAGGAAGAAAAGGAGTAGAAAAAGAAATGAAAAGTTCTAAAGTAATAACAATATTTATTAATTTAATAATCATTAAACATTGTGTGGATAATTAAGATCTATAAAATAAAAACTAATTAAAAACTAAAAGTATTTACAAATAAAAAAAATACTATGTAAATTATGATAAATTTTAAAGAGACGATGGGTTCAGGGTACCAAGGATGCTTGCCGCGTTGCCGCGCTGTATTGCGACACTGATCCTCTGAACAAAGTATTCTTTGCACATCGGATCCCCTGTCAACAGACACAGCGTGACCCAAATCGTGGACAAGTGATTTGGTATCCTTGGACCAGGGACCCATCGTCTCGACAGCAAAAGGGATGAAATGGTAGCGATTTATAAGTTCCATGTGCTTGGCTGTTTTCCTACGAGCTGCTGTCTCAGCAGCTTCTCCAGTTTTTTTTTGATGTATGTTTTATATAACTTTATTAACTATATTAGTATTGTGAAGTGTTTATGATCGTGGAAATCAGAATTGGTTAGAAATGTCACTATTATGTAACCAGATATCCGTTGTTTTTAATTCGTCCATTTTCTTATAAAACGTCGTTGGCGACGAGTAAATGAAATGTAATTATTTTATTTTTAATAATATTACCAAAACTAAAATAGGGTCGCCTTATTTTACGTAATATGTAGGTACCTACCGTAGCTGTGTTTCATTACACTTATGTCGCTCACTCATAGCGCTAAGCATGTATAAACTGGTCGTATTCATTAATTCGCCTCAAGGCCGCGTACTACACTAGCTCGGCTGTAGGCACTTCATTTTATTTTCATACGGTGGATATATTGTTAGTATTTTTTTATGTGTAATATGTAATATTATTTGGAAAATATTATCTACATTTTTATGGGATTCATAAATAAATCTGGTTGTGTGTTGCAAGAAAATGTGAGATTTAAAAAAAAAATGGTGCTCCTACTCTCATTACTTTTATAAATATTTAAGTAATTTTATTCTGGTAAAAAAACGTAGCAGTATATTATATGTGTGAATATGGATAACTAAACTGGTTTCAGAAATTGACCTCGGTATGTTCATATAAAATAATTTAAAAAACATTCAAGTAATATCAACAAAGTGACGTATATAATATTTAATATATTAGTATTGCAATAGGGCTATAGTATAAATCTGTATTAAAAGTTTTGTAGCGTTTCGTGATCAAAGAAATATTTAAAAAAATTCTAGTCGTAAACGCTAGTGTATACCTAAATCATTTACCTCGTGTAATTTTTTAAGCTCTGGTTTCATTTTAATTCAAAACTGCAAAAGGAAAAAATAATCTGTCGAAATCTTAACATCGCTTTATTTCATTAAACATTGTTTTATATTTATCGTGTCACGCTGTATCACAAACGTATCTCATGAACTACATGCCTTATCAAAATGAGATCTCTTTGCGCACGACCTTCCACAAAGCGAAATCTTCCAACGACGTCTGATGGTTTAATATTTCGACGTATTTCAACCAGTAAATCGAAGTCCGTATGATAGTCCTCGTAGTATAGTGGAACAGTTTCCTCTCAAAAGCGAAGATGTCGGGTTATGGACAAAGATCCGACAGCATACACCGCACATATTGGGTCGGGGAAAAAGTTTCTTCGAATTTTATATGAAAACTCAAGACATTATTTTTTTCAAAGTTTATTTACATTTAATTACAATATATATGTGTCATTTTGTTCGATGACTGTATGCCGTTTTGTAGGTCGGATGTAATATATGTCTGGATTGTTAGTCGACGTCATACGACATAGATTTATAAGTAGCCTAACTGTTCCCCGAACGTCGTCTCAAACTGTCTTAATAGTTATTTGGTCATGGCACTATGCAAAACTCCATCTATATTAAACGAAAAATATGAGATGGACTCAGAGTAAAATTATGAAAGCAATATAAATATATAAAATATAGTCACTTACCTTCATTGAGTTAAAAGTTTTCAAAATTCAATACATATTAATGTCAAGCGATGTTTTCGTTTCAAAATAATTTAATTTTAATTTAACACCAACACCACGGACACCATATTTGAAATTAGTTTTTTAACTTAACAACGGTCCTGGGTTCTAGCACCATTCAGCCCTGAGTTCATAGACCTACACTATCTAAGTGTTGCTAGTATTCACATCCAAAATTTCCTTAAAGGTAGAGTAAAAATGAATGTAATAATATTTTTTAATTATATTTTATCCTAGTGGCGCGCTTTTTAAAACGCAGAACGAACCGACATGTCTAAGATATCCGCATTTACGACATCAATTCTTTGTAATTATTATACTTGTTCCTTTATACGATTTGTATATTTAGTAAAACAGTTAACATTTGTAAAAAAAATCTTATATAGGTATGAGCGTTGGACAATCTAAAGCATTTTATGTAATAAAAAAAGTTGGTAATTTTTGACTTGTCTTTATGGTGTACGTAGGAACCGTCGAAAAGATGTGTCAGGTCTAGAGTTATCGTGATGAAAGACCACACCCTTTCTATTGATTGATTCCGGTCGCTTTCTCTCAATTTCTTGCTTTAATCTCATCAGTTGTTCGCAGTAGGTATAGATCCGAATCGTTGGTTCTTACTTGATCCACTTTTCAGCGCCAGTTATCAATCTTTTCAAAAAAGGTTCGGTTTCATTACGTTTTATTAAAGAATCGCAAATGAGTACACGGTTCATTAGGTTTCTTTCAGTGAGCTCATGTGGCACCCAAATATCGAGCTTTTTTGTATACCCGGTTTTTTTCAAATGGGTCAAATGTGTTTTGTGGTCAATTCCCAGACCTTAAGCTATGTCGTAACTACTGATATGCCAAACTTGCTCCACTTTTTCAACAATGGCGTCCATTTTAGCCGTGACAGGGCAACCACAGCGAGGTACATCTTTGACATTAAAATTCCCAGATTCAAAACGTTTAAACCGATTTTGTACTATTCTTACTGACCCTGCATTAGGGCCATAAACCTCACAAAAAAAATTCGCAGCTGGCGTTGCATTTTTTCCTTTTTAATAATAGAATTATAAAATCTATCGAATTTCTTCATTAGATTCCAGAAAGAAAAACAAATGAAAACCGGCGGGAAACTTTTATTTTACAAATTGTTTTCTGTTTTTGAAATGTAACCTTCTTAATGGTATCAAAACCAGCCAGATACAACTAGTAAAGCCAGAGAGTTTTTGTTAAAAGTGTATACAAACTATTTGCGAAAAGACTTTATCCTCGACCTAATATTTTATAGTATCTAAGTGAGATTACCTTAGTTGCGTTTTGTCAATCGATTTTTTGTCGGATTACTGGACTACGAATGTGATACGTTTGAGAAGGGAGCGGGTTGAAAGTTAGTGAAAATTCAACATAAGCGTGCTAAGACTAGTTACTTCGTGGGGAAACATTAGTAATAGATTGCTTTAAACTTGTTGAGGGCAACTAGAAATTAACGTCAATTTGTATAGGTAGGTTTAGTAGAGTAACAATATAATGTATGCATGTACGAGACAAGAGTAGTTAGTTAGTCATAATACAATCTTTGAACGGTAAACACGTAAGTAGTATTTATTTAACCTCTTATTCCCATCAACTTCTAGCTGTCGCAATTTCTTAAAAGTTGTAAGAGTTAAAATAAACTATTAATAATTCTTCATAGTATCAGAATAGGCCCAAGTGACGGTGGGTCGGTAAATGAATGTTTATTTTACAAATCCGTACCTATTAAAAATCAAATTTATAGTATTACGTAACAATTTTTATTTTTCATTAGTTTTAATCCTCCCAAACGCAATGCAAAGCTCGCTCGCTGCACTTTCTCAATAGACTATGAAGAAAAATAACAAACGTCGAATCGATATTTGCACTTAAAGGGAAGAATGAATCAAATCAAATTAAAAAAAAATATTCAATATAAGATTTTTACACACACTTATTGCAACTCAAGATGAATTGATTAGGTACTAACAGGTAGAGGTTCGGAAAACTAGAAGGACAACGTGAAACAACGTACAAGCACCCATGAAGGAAAAAACCATCCCTCCCTTGACTCGTGTTATTTCAAAAGAATATAAGTATTCAAGCCATCGAACTAATATTACTAGCGTATAGAAATGACACCGCGAACCAAATGTTTGCGCCAAGCGTTTTGGCGACCGGCAACAACTCATTCAGTTACTCGCCTATTCTCATTGCGACCGCATGTCAAAAACGTGATTAAACAACAATTCAAAAACGCTCTTAAAAGGTGTTAAAAACGTGTAAAAATTAATTAACTGTGCAAAAAAAAGATAGTAGCATAACTTATCGTCGATAATTAATCAAAACAAAACTAAAACCATCCAAAACAATTTTTTGTGACTACATTAGTTTGTACTTTGCCGCCATACTTGTTTTAACTAACTAACTACCAACTATTATTATACGTATTATACCTATATAAGGGCGTTGACCGCTCATACTGAAGTCCAAATCGGTGACCCCAATGTCGCAACATTTTTCGATCATTTTTCACCGTCATTTATTTTTATTGAAAAACAATATTTCTGCTAGGAGAGTACACGTGATCTCGCAGGGCCCAAATACTTTGGACTCTCGGATGACACCAAACGTTTTCTGATTGGCCAAAATCCAAAATACAAAACGTATAAAATACCTAGCAACAATATCAATTGTTACCAGTAGAAACACCACCGCACTCAGGTACGCGAGTCCTTGTCCAGACTTGCGTTATATAATATTGTAAGTAAATTTGGTATAAAGTTTATAAAATTTATTTTATTAGTAAATTAATTATTGTTTTACTACAACGTCTACTGGTCGGCGAGGCGCGGCTGAGAACACGAATACCTTCCCTTCTTAATACAAGTACAAGAGTCAGACAGATGTCAATTTTCTTAGGAAGTACAAATACCATTTCTTTCCTACCCCTATACCTATTAAAGACTTGTATAATAGTTGCAATTCTGTGTATTCAAGTGGTAAGCATAACATGTATGAGATCTGTGTAATACAGTGTATTATACTTGGTAGAAAATCAATGTGGTAGAAACAATGTGATATATATAGTGCCGCGCACAGATTTTGTTCGTGCCGTGTATTCTACGGTTCTACTAGTATATAGTTCACTGGTTCAAGCAATAGAATAAAGACTTGACGAGGCAACCCCCGCAATGGTAGCGCCGCGCCGGAGAAGGTGCGCCGGGCGGCGGCGGTGGTGGCAGCGTCCGCAAATTCACTCGCCGAATGACCGAATGACTCGTGTCCGTCCAGTGTGCACCGCGCAAAGTGTAATCATAATAGTCGCGTAGCCAGAGAAAAATTACTTACGATAATTCCAAGGATCTTCGTTTTTGGTGAGTGGATAGATAAAGTGCATTCTGAGCTATTGTCAAAAAGTTAGAAGTTTTAGGGCTGTGCTAAGGGTGTGGCTAGGTATTTCTTAATATTTTGTGTAACACCCTGTATATAGAATTAAAATTTGAAATTTTGATTGGTTTTTAATTAGAACTAACTTATGCTCGCGTTGTAAAATTTTTAGAAAGATAACATAAGGGATATTACGAAAATTTAAAAAAAATAACAGTCTGGTCGTGAGACATTAAAATTCATAAAAAAGTTTTGATAATTCTTAAGCTGTTCCTTTTTTGATGAGTGGATAGACAAAGTGGATTGTGAGCTATTGTCAAAAAGTTAGAAGTTTTAGGGCTGTGCTAAGGGTGTAACTAGGTATTTCTTAATATTTCGTGTAACACACTGTATATAGAATTAAAATTTGAAATTTTGATTGATTTTTAATTAGAACTATCTTAACCTCATAGTGTAAAATTTTTAGAAAGATAACATAAGGGATACTACGAAAATTTAAAAAAAATAAGTTGGTCGTGGGACATTAAATTTCATAAAAAAGTTTTGAAAATTCTAAAGCTGTTCGTTTTTTAATGTGTGGATAGATAAAGTGCATTGTGAGTTAATATTAGTAGGATTAAAATTTCAAATTTTAATTCTATATACACTGTGTTACACGAAATATTAAGGAAAACCTAAGCCATTCCCTTAGCACAGCCCTAAAACTTCTAACTTTTTGACAGTAGCTGACCATGCACTTTATCTATCCACTCACCAAAAACGAACAACTTTAGAATTATCAAAACCTTTTAGTAAAATTTAGTGTCCCACGACCGGACTATATTGAGCACACAAATATTTGTATATAATTTGCCATGGTAATTTGCTTGCCGGCAAAAAATTTGACCTAAAGATGTCATTCGGAGTCATTGACACGTCTGAATTGTCACATTATTTTATTAATTGACAGCTTAACGCAATAAGTTTTATCTTTTGACGTCATAAAGTCAAATAGAAGTCAGCGTATTTTATTGAAAATACACACTTAGAATTTTTCGAAGCGTAACTAATACAATAGTGTATTCGAATAAAATATCTCCGATGGATTTTTGAGTAAGCTTCACTTCGTAAATATTTCATATGCATAATTAGGGCACAATTACACTTCGATTGTTAGACATAATTAAAGTTAGGTTGAACTATCCGTTCGGCTCCGAAGTGTGATGTCCATTTCCGATTGCACAGATCTACCTTACTCGCAGTCGCAATTCTAGTGTGAAATTATTCTTTTGTAATTTTGTTTTTATAGCTAACTTCATACAGGGCCGCACAGATCGGTGGCACGTATATTGTAACATTTGCACAAACATTTATAAGGTCGCTTTCGATGAAGTCCTTACCGGTATTAACCGGTATAAAATTGAAAGAAAAAAATCGGTTGACCCTGCAGGCCATCCCTGAAACTTTCCGCTATTTTCGAGTTCAAAGCGGTCGAAAATTAGAAAGCTATTTAGCTCTTCGAACTCAAAATATCGATTTTCGTGGTTTTTGAGCTCTTGGAGCTCATAATATTCATTTTCCGAGCTTTCCAAGCCCAAAAGCAGAATTTCTATACATATAGAGTTCTTCAAGCTCAGAAACCTAGGACATATCAAAGAAAATGTTATTTTGAAAATATTTGAACTGCGATATCTTTTGAACGCTTTGTTTGATTTTAATGCAATTTTGTAAGCACAAAACTTTTGTGTAAAGTCAAAAATCTTAAAATCTCAAAGTTATGTTAAAAAAAACACTTTTTCAGAAATTTGTAGACTGCGATATTTTTTGAACGCTTCGTTTGATTTTAATGCAATGTACGGCATTATATGTAATTTTGTAAGCACAAAATTTTTGTATAAAATAAAAAATCGATTGATCTTGAAATCTCAAAGTTATGTTAAAAAAACACGTTTTCGGAAATTTGTGAACTGCGATATCTTTTGAACGCGTCGTTCGATTTTGATATTTTTGGCGGCACTCGACACAGTTTTTTGTGTACAAAAAACGTATATAAAGTTTCAAGTATATCGGTTGGAACATCTCAAAGTTATTAAAAAAAACGTAATTTTTTTAAAATTTTTATTTTTTGAATATTTTTGAAACAACTCGACCGATTGACTTCAAAATCTAATCAGAACTATGTCTCGATGAACCCTTTCAATAGCCGTATCGCGGGTCTTAATCAGTCAATCCGTTCTCAAGATATCGTACGACAAAAAAAACACACACACACACATACGGACGTCCAGCCGAAAATGGTCAGAATGGCTTCCCAAGACCTCAAAACGTGGAGATCGGATGAAAACTCGATTTTCGAAAATCGGATCTTTGGATAGCGGGAAGTTGAAAAATTGTAATGCGCCTTTAAAAATTGAAATATTCCTAACTTATTGAGTAGGCAACGCCTGCTTAGAATCGCTCGTTTAGATGTTTGCACGTACGCACATTAGAAAGGGTTGCCTTTAAACTACTGTTTTTGTTGCAATTTTCTAACTGATAGAACTTGCTCTTAGGCGAGATGGAATTTCTTTTGTACAACTTATACTGAATCTTTTTGTAATCGTCAATACAAAATGTCTTTGAAAAGCTACGTTCATCATTTATGTGAAATACAACTGTACAAATAATTGTGTCCTAAGCCATGTCAGGGTCATGGGAATTTAAACCGTCATATGAATGCGTCGACAGGACAAAAAAATATTTATTGTAATTAACTATTACTGTAAAAACGTTCTCTTACCTGCACATAAACTATGATATAAGCATTATTGTTGTCTATGGGCTTTAGAAATAGTCTCATAGAAAGTCTCTATTTAGTTTTCAGCTGTAGGTACTAACCGATCAAACAGATAATTGGATCTAGAGTTTCTAGTCTATTAAGGGCTAGCTCATACGCTCAATTTTTAATAGATGAACTATTTAAAGGCTGCGTGTTTATATGAAAGTGCGTATACGATCGATCCTAGCTCAACAGGAAATTCAAAACACGGTCAATGAGGTCTTTTGACTAAACAGTCGAAGCACTATCGATTATATTTTTATCGATACGGTCGCGATAGCTGTCTGCCTAGACAGCCTAGAGAGGTTGCATGAAGTCTACGCTATGATGGGGGTAACGGACGGCACAAAGCTATTTATAGAGAGACAGTAAAGAATAGGCCGGCCCTGTATTTAAAATTAATTAATGAATTAATTACATAAGAATTAATATTAAAAACAATTAAAAACTAAAATTTACCATTTATAAAAATATACATTATAATCTACAAATATAAAGTATATGTACAATCTTAAAAGCTAAAAATAACCAGTCCCTGGCGAACCCGATGCAAAGGTACCCATAACGCTCGCTACATTACCGCGCTGGATCGCTATGGCGAGCCTCTGCATCAGAAACGAACCCGAGCTGGGGCACACCCCCTCTCTTTATTAATTATCCAATCAATAATTATTTTGTTAAAACTGGATTCACTCATTCGATTATACTTAAAAAAAAAAAAATTGTCTGAATAATTTCGCAACTCAGAATGTAATGTGTGGAATTTTCATTTGAATAATTTTTCCCTAAATATAGGATGAACTGAGTAAATAATTCCTTTTACTTTTTATTTTCTTCTGCAATAAGCAAAACGCAAACAAGAGCGTTTCAATACACTTTTGGAGCGTCCTTAACCGAACGACTGTCGATGCTCAAATATCGATTGTATGTCAACCAATAATATCAACTAGTGGTGAAATCGCAAAGCGCACATATCTCGACTCAATAGTTTAGTCGTCTTACAATCGAGCGTGTGCGCTTAACAACAAATAGGAGAACATCTTTTGGAACTAGAACAATACGTCTGTGTTTAGGCATTTACTTGGTAAACGAAATATGTTTAAGTACTGCATAATGGTAATAATAATAAAATTTGTCTTTGTTTTGGCAGCGGATGAGTTCAGATCAGGTCAGACGGCGCCACCGCCATCTTGGGCTCGATTAAATCATATTGCGACGTCATGTAATTTTTATTGACGCATTCTGTCGCGTTTGTTCGCTTTCTTTAGTAGTTTAGAAATTTTATCACTATTACCAGGAGAAGAATATAAAATTTTTTTCAATACATTTGCTATTAATACAGCCTTTATGACATCGAAACTTGAACCGTAATGTTGTATTTTACAATACTAGGCCTTTTTATTTTACACCAATCACAAACGACCATTCTGTTTGTAAAGCATGCGTAAACCGCGAAAAGCAACCCGCTCGTGCCCTTAGCTCCCGCCATTATTACATTTGAAGTATCTACCTACTTAATTTTAATCGCAAATGTATTGAAAAACTTCGTATGATGCTCATATTCACATATGTTTGGTGGATTGATTATTGCCTAACGGATGTCTAAAAGGCCGTGTTTGTCGTTTTGTTTTTGAGAGGCTCGATAGAGCTCTAGTAGTTTGGCCTCGTAAATGAAATATACTTGATAACACGTTTCATGCTTTTCGAAAAATCATACAATATTTTTAATTGAAGGTTATTTCTTGCGAAACACATGTGCGTAAAGGGTATCGGAATAATTAATTTAGGCCTGTGATTTTAATTTTTTGTAGCTGAGGTGTGATGAGACGCCAAAAGAGTTAAAGTTTTTTTTGCAGTTACATTAATTTCCGTATTAAATAAAATTATACGAAAAATATGTACCTACATATGAAGTGAAAATAATTAAAAAAAAAAACTAGAACTATGCTTAGATCGTTTTAGAATTGATATGGCGATGTATTTATATACGTTTGTTGAGTAAAAAAGCTTGAATGACAAGAAAATCTTTAGGAAGTCTTCGAATATTTAAACTGATGTTTATGTGAAGTGATTTATAAGTACTGACCACTCCGCATGGAATTCCTATTCATAATTGGCCAGTTCAAAAACGAAAAAAAGAGTTATTCGTTCATATGTTACAAAAATAAATTTATAATTTAAAAAATTTAGTTTTATAGCTTGCTGTATTTCAAATAAAATGTAAAGAATTATAAACTTTTATAATTTACTTGATTATAAATTATAAATTTTAAGTACCCATAGTTCCGAAATATAATTATATTACAGCTTATGATGTTATTTTTAAAAAGGTAGCGAATCTGAGATTTTGTCATAATATTCTAGAAATAGATTTTAACTGGAACGGGTGTCGGGTGGTAATCCTCGTTTTCGTTCTTTTTAGAACAGGCACTTTAAATGAGCTTGCTAAATTAAAAGACGTAATAAAGTAGGCAGTGTAATAACTGAATGATTAGTATATAGTGTTTCACGTAAACCTTCGTAATAGGAAACACTTGTGTATGTCCGGGAAGCATAATTTCCGCATCGAAAACCGTAATTTTTTTTCATATCATGAGATTATAATGACTCGATTACAACTGAAACTTCCGATAAATGTTCGATTTTGCAATA
The DNA here is from genome assembly GCA_949709985.1 of Luffia ferchaultella. Lineage (NCBI taxonomy): Eukaryota > Metazoa > Arthropoda > Insecta > Lepidoptera > Psychidae > Luffia > Luffia ferchaultella. The sequence goes on from OX453254.1 coordinate 7,594,213, forward strand.
TCAAAACTATTTCGTCTTTAAGATAAAGTTAATAGCTTAAAGTGAACGAATATGTATATACACATTTGCCCGTTTCATAGCTTTCAGAGTGTTTTTTATAGTTACAGTTTAAAGAGCTGAAATTCAACTCAACGTACGGTCACAACCACAAGTAGAGACGGAATAGATAACCCAAGTAAATGTACTATGCGTGTCCTGATGTTGAAACAAAGCTCCTATACTTCCAACGCCGAAAATTGTTTAATTGTCCAGTAGTTAATGGTGAAAACTTCAAAAGCAGTTTGCAAGGTAAATTGAGATATTTCGTTTCACCGATAAGTATTTTTATCAATAAAATAGCTAAAATTTATTCAAAAAACTTGGCACGCTTAGTTTCATAGGATTTATTGAAATATGTCCCCTTTATATGTGTTGGTACGACGCCATATACTTGAGTACAGAACAGGTATATATGGTACAACGCGTTGTGCACATATTCGCGCGACTCATTTTCCGCTTCGATGCCGTTTGCGTTGTGCGATTGGCTGTGACAGAGTTGCGTTCGCCTCGAGCAGCTAGGAGTGTGTACTTGTGATGAGAATGAAAAAAATATAGCTTATAACAATCCATGTACAGATTTAAATCTGAAGTAATAGACTTAAGACTGGATTGACCTCCGTGTCGATAAAGTCTTAATTCTAAACAGATTCAACAAAAAAAAAAAATGTTTAAAGGTTTTTGTATTTTATTTCAAGAAAAAACGGCATTAACTATTTAAAAAATCGTTATCACGAAACTTTCTCAAAAAACCAATGGTTTTAGAACCTTTACTAGTTTCGTACAAATTTAAAAGTAGTTTTGTAACGTAAACTTTAATGTAATAAAAAAAACAATATTGTTATTTATTTTGAAATAAATCGAGTTGCTGTATTTCAATAATAATAATAACGTATACATCACAACAACGTCTAGGCCTCAAACTAAGCATTAGCTTGTGTTTTGGGAACCAAGCGAAGACAACTCATACATATAACAACCAAGACCCGGTACCAGTATCAATAATCATCAATTAGTTATATGATGAATCCCAGGTTCGAATTAGGATTCGAACCTGGGATCCCCAGCTTCGTAGGCAGGGTCGCTACCCACTAGGCCAAGCGGTCGTCGTTGTGTGATAATGTTACAAAATGCCAGTCTTTGAAATAAGTAACATATAAACGTTAAAAATAAACACTGTTATCCATCTTTCAGTACCAAAACGGCATCAGTTACAGCTTAAAAGCATCGATTTCTTAAAAGTGTACTTTTGTTCCACTCTTCGGTTTCATTTCACAATCGCTTGTTTGATTTTAGATCGCATTTTCTGATAGATACTGGCCTACGCGACTACGCGACCGGGTTCACTTTTTGAAAAATTTTCAAGTTGAACAATACTTAGTTTCGATTTAGTTAATAAATCTGTTGTAATTCGATTTTCTAGTTATTTTTCCAGGGCTAGTAAGCTCATACTTACCGGGTCCCATGCTCATATAAATTTCAGAGGGGCGCTGTTTAACAATTTTACCGTATTATTCATTTTCTTTATGATTTCGGTTTCGTTTTATATAATTGAATATAATAGATACATTGCGGATAACGGAAAATAAATGGTGTTCGATCACTTACTTTTGGGGCATGAGACCAACTTAGAGACGGTTCCAAAAAAACAACCATTATTTATTTAAGATAAATAGGCTGTCAGTTGAAACGTACTGTGTATGTACACGAGCAATTTAAGAATGTATTTATTATGAATATGCCTGTTTAAATAAAACTCTGTTGGTATAATGACACTTGAAAAAATCGGTCGACACTAAAACTTTCCGCTATTTTCGAGTTCAAAGCGCTCGAAAATTAGAAAGCTATTTAGTAGCTCTTCGAACTCAAAATACGATTTTCCTGATTTTGAGCTCTACGTTCGAACTCATAATATTCATTTTCCGAGCTCTCCAAGCCCAAAAACAGAATTTCTATACGTTTAGAGTTCTTCAAGCTCAGAAACCTGGGACATATCAAAGAAAATGTTATTTTGGAAATACTTGAACTGCGATATCTTTTGAACGCTTCGTTTGATTTTAGTGCAGTAAGCAATTTTGTAAGCATAAAATTTTTGTGCAAAGTCAAAAATCTATTGATATCTTTTGAATGCGTCATTAGATTTTGATATGTTTGGCGGCACTTGACGCAGTTTTTTGTGTATAAAAAACGTATATAAGGTTTCAAGTAGATCGGTTGGAAAATCTCAAAGTTATTTTAAAAAAACGTTATAATATTTTTTGGATTTTTATTTTTTGAATATTTTTGAAACAGCTCGACCGATTGACTACAAAATCTAATCAGATCTAAGTCTCGATGAACCCTTTCAATAGGGTATCGCGTATCGCGGGTCTTAATCGGTCAATCCGTTCTCAAGATATCGTACGACAAAACACACACACACACACATACGGACGTCCAGCCGAAAATGGTCAGAATGGCTTTCCAAGACCTCAAAACGTGGAGATCTGATGAAAACTTGATTTTGAAAAATCGGACCCAAATCAATAATTTCCCTTGGATAGCGGAAAGTTAAAAGTATATCATTAGGTACCTACGCAGCCAATGTAGCTAATGTTTTGTTGTTGAATGTCAGATGAATTTTACAACATGATACATTTTCGGTTTTCGATTCGCACTTCTATGATTTTATAAAATTTTCCAAGTGAGAGTCGGCACGGATGGTTCACAACTCCTTTGCATATACATATTTTAAGTTAGTCTTCGACGAAATATCTAAACATAATATGCAGGAATAATCCTACAACACATAAAGCAAAGTAAATAATTACTATCAGTAACCATTACGGAATACCGCATGCCCCAAACTTCAGTTTGCACTAAAGTTGACGCGGGTGTGTTTCGCACAGGCACGTTGCCCGCTCTTGACTCGATACCTACCTATTTTTTTAACTTGTATCGACTTCAGAGCGAACTAGAGGTTTGGCGCGTACTGTAATAATTATTACAGTTCTTTTCTATAAGAATAATCTCTGAGATTTCCGCTTGGTGAACTTGATTAAACAAAACCCCACGAAGAAACCATTTAATAACGCTTGGATTAACGATTCTCACGTAAATTTTAACTATATAAGCCTATATGGTTACGTTTTTCGTGCCTTTTAAGAGCGCTTGTTATGTAAATGCTAACCGAACAACTCGCGAGTTTACACTGACTATTTAATATTGTTCTCGTGGTCCGTTGTGTGTGCTTGAGTACACAGTCACGTTCATTATTTCATCGATTTATTTACATGCAATAATCGATCGTATTGTGCATGACGTGCAGCACCGGTGCGAAGCATCGTCATGCTCTATCGAAGTTTTCCACGCGATCTCTCTCAGGAGAACGTTATATCAGCACAGCGTAGTTGCTTTGCGTACGCGCTGCAGTATTAGCGTCTCGTGGGGATAAATCCCGTACTGTTTGTTATACCAGGTTATACTGTGCTCGTTTCTCGAGTTGATCGCGAATCAACACGCGGTAACGAAACGAATGTTATATAATCTACGTAAGCGGGCCGCCGCCGGACCCATACGGTCTGGGTTACATGAGAGAAAGTTATGTTTTGAAATGTTGCCTGTTGTCGTCGGGTTTCCGTGTTAATCGTAGTGAAAATGATAAATTGGTTCGAATGAGAGCTCGGACGGTAAGCGAGTCGATTATACGTGAAGGACTAAATTGCATGTTATAGACGGAGTGCGGCGCCAATTGTTGTGAAAAGTTTGAAACCTCGGAGCGAATTCTCGGTGTGTTAGTTGAGTGACAGTGATTAGAGGGTGCGGCGGTGTGTAACCTGTTAGTAAACGGGCCGAGCCGGACACCGCTACAAGTGGAGCGGTGAAGCCGCGCGGTGGTGCGGTTACGATTTCACCGCGGTCACGCACGTCCGCGTGGCGCGCGTCGTTCTTTCTCACCTCTCACGTCGGTAATCGATCTGAATGGAAAATCGCCAATTTACATGTTAACGTCGGCCGCACAATAGCGCGGGAGCACGCCGTTCACAAGTGAAAGTGAACGTGAGAGTATGATGGAAACGGTGACTGCGAGGCGCTCAGCTGAGCGCTGACGTCGACTGACGTCGCGGTCATGGGCCATGTGGTGGATATGCGGCGTACCTGAGGCCGAACCCGTGTTTTCAGGTCGAGTAATCGACGATTATGTAAGAGATTATACAATATATCCTAAAATTTATTAACATAAAATAAAATATAAGAATTCATTAATTTTCAAGTAGGACACTGTTATAACTTTTGAACGTCATAAAGCTCAAGTCTAAGTAGGTTCGTACGCGACCACTCTAATAAGAACACTGCAAGAAACTTAGAGTGGCTTGTTTTTTTTAGCGACAACGGGACTACAAACCATTGTCTTAAGAACTAAGTGGATTAGAGCTATTCAATCCCAAAAAAATTTCATCATTCGTATATTTCTTTAAATTATAATATGTTTTAGATATAAATTGTCGTTTTACATAATTCTTGAATTTATTTATTCAAAAATCTATGATATTGCTTGAAAGTTTATTATAAAATGTTACACAATTACATTTGAATTAATTACTTATTTTAAGGAGCCTAGCAGTGTTTAATGCGAGTTTACGTTTATTTTTAGAATTGACATTGTGTATATGACTATTCTTTTTAAATTTGTTGTTATTTTTATGAACATACAATATATGTTCATAAATATACTGACACCGTACAGTCATTATATGAGTTTCTTTGAATGTAACTCTTAGTGAATCTATTGGGCCCATTTCATACATAGCACGAATAGTTTTTTTTTCTGTAGAATAGAAATATTGATAACGGCAGCACTACCCCACAACAACATAAATATCTCTCAAATGACGAATTTTATTACTGAATAAACTGTGCAACCATGTTTATTTGAAAGACTAACTGTATGAGGACCCCACTGGAGTTTGACATCCAACGTTATACTTTGAAACACTGCAGTATCAACCATATCTAATTCCTCATCCCCAATCACTACGCTCGTTTTGGTCTGTTTTACATTAGGTGTAATATACATAATAACTGGGACGTCTCACACAGCGCCATCTAGTACCAAACTAAGCAAAGCTTGTATTATGGGTGCCAGACAACGGAATTAATATGAATGAATTTAATACATTTACACTGCTATACATTGAACTGTGTCGCAGGTATCCACTACACTCTGTGATAAATATATAAAATAAATCTCAATGGTGTTGACAAAGGCTTAAGTGTGTGCTGCTACCATATAAATCTATTTTAATATTACAACGCATGCGCAAGTAGGTACCCCACCACCAATGACAACGATATCCATAAAAGTTAGCATTCGTCTGCCGCTCTGGACACGTTTCGGCACTGAGCTACCTATTCTACTTTATTCCTTCCACTTGTAATCTGTTATCGTATACATGAAAGGATACATGTCTGAAGGTTTATTCCCGTATTCAAAAACCGTAACCAAAAACCAATTTTTATGCAGAAATAAATTTAACTTATCTTTATCACAAATTCGATTGACTTCCGCAACGAGTAGGCGAGAGGTCTATTGAGGAGCTCTGTTTCTGAATTGATTATAGAGTTATTAGGACCACTAATAACCATCAGCTGTGTGTAAAATATTTTTTTATTTACAATAATCGTCTTTAACTGTTTTATTAAATTGTAGTTAAGTATGTTAGCGGCTGTGTTGACCTGTACATATGTTCCAGCAGCCGACGTGGCGGCTGTGGGGCGAGGAACGTGTCGACGGCGCAATCTATACCGTGTACCTCAAGAAGGTGCGCTACCATCGGCCTACGCGCAGCGCTTCAAGTGTAAGTTATTTACATTACACACCGTACTAAAAAATATATACTTTAACAAATATCATGTATATTTCTTAGTTAACGTATATATATTAAATTTATAGATTTCACCATCACCTTCCAATTTTTTTTCTGAGTAATCATCTCTCAAAGACTAATAATTGCAAAAAAAAAATTGATAGGTCAAATAATTTATTATTTTTGCACATTATTAATATAAAGAATTATTGGTAATGCGTGATTACAGAGTCCCACGTAAATACTATTCATGAGAAAAGGGCCACCGTGAGCATAGTAAGTAGGGTAACCCGCCGGCGGCCCCCGATTTATACAATCATCAATAGCCCGTGCATCTCCACTCTAAGACGATAACTTTGTGGAGCCATATCTGAATATTTTAGTACCAATTGATACTAAAAGGAAAAGCTTGTAAAAACATATTTTTAAGGTAAATAACGTATTTAATTTGATAAGGATTAATACTGTATCCGTAAAATTGCTTTCTAATCCCCTTACCATATGACACCATTTTTTTAAACATAAAAATAGGTTTAGTAAGCTATCCATGAAAGATAAACACATGCCATCACGGATTTTCTTTAGTCCTATGAAAGAGGAACGATTCCTCCATATATTATTTTGTTATATCTCATAGGGATTAGGCAGCGTTTTCGATGTAAGGTCCCATTCTAGTCGGCTAGATTGTTTCCGACGTTTTCCACAAAAAAATAATAAATTATATACATAAATCTTCCTCTTGAATCACTCTGTCCGTTGGTATCAACCATACGCTAATCCGTTCGGTAGTTATTGAGTTTATCGCGTTCAGACAGACAGACGCGGCGGGGGACTTTATTTTATAATATATAGGGATTTATCTCTAATTACCGCTAGTAAACACATATTATTATAGCAATTAAAAAAAAATATTTTAAAAATTATGTGAATTAATTGTAAGTTAATGAATTTCGGATTTTTTCTTTTACTAGTGTTGTAGGACCTTGTTTCTTGTTTTTCGTAAATAGTCGCGTAGCCAGAAAAAAATTACTTACCATAATTCCAAGGATCTTCGTTTTTGGTGAGTGGATAGATAAAGTGCATTGTGAGCTATTGTCAAAAAGTTAGAAGTTTTAGGGCTGTGCTAAGGGCATGGCTAGGTATTTCTTAATATTTCGTGTAACACGCTGTATATAAAATAAAAATTTGAAATTTTGATTGGTTCTTATTTAGAACTATCTTATCCTCATATTGTAAAATTTTTAGAAAGATAACATAAGGGATACTACGAAAATTTGAAAAAAATAACGGTCTGGTTGTGGAACATTAAATGTCATAAAACAGTTTTGATACTTCTAAGGCTGTTCGTTTTTTATGAATGGATAGATAAAGTGCATTGTGAGCTAATGTCAAAAAGTTAGAAGTTTTAGGGCTGTGCTAAGGGTGTAACTAGGTATTTCTTAATATTTCGTGTAACACACTGTATATAGAATAAAAATTTGAAATTTTGATTGGTTCTTATTTAGAACTATCTTATCCTCATATTGTAAAATTTTTAGAAAGATAACATAAGGAATACTACGGAAATTTCAGAAAATAAGTCTGGTCGTGGGACATTATATTTCATAAAAAATTTTGACAATTCTAAAGTTGTTCGTTTTTGGTAAGTGGATAGATAAAGTGTATTGTGAGCTATTGTCAAAAAGTTAGAAGTTTTAGGGCTGTGCTAAGGGCATGGCTAGGTATTTCTTAATATTTCGTGTAACACCCTGTATATAAGATTTAAATTTGAAATTTTTATGGGTTCATAATTAAAACTATCTTAACCTCACGTTGTAAAATTTTTAGAAAGATAACATAAGGGATACTACGAAAATTAAAAATTTTCAAAAAAATTTTATAACATCTGATGTTATATTTTGAGACTTTCGGTACCTAGTTACTCAAATCTGTTAGATTAAGTTCAGAAAGTCAAGTGGTATGCTTCTACTACAATTTCATTTTTCTTTCGTAAGATACACAATAATGAATATAAAATTGATAAGTTCTCCGGGCGCAGGCTGGTGTGCAAAAATACCATGCTAATAGAAGAATTGGTGTATATCAAGCCAGAAAACTAGACACTCAAGAGACCATACTAAAGGCTGCTGATACTCATAAAATAATTCTAGCCAACGAGGCAGTTGATATATTATTTGCCTTATGTACAGTACAGTACAGTTACGCGCAGTAGTGCCTTGAAATTATAAGATAAAAGATTAAGTACCTACTTTTTTACGTCGTGTTGTAAATTTTTTAGAAAGATTTAGAACACACGTGTCACTACAAAAATCTAAAAATTACTCATTTGTCATTCAACAAAATTTCTAAAATTACATTTTAAAACGTTCGGTTGTTACACAAATCTGTTTGGTTAAGATTAGAAAGTCAAGTAGTATGCTTCTACTACAATTCCATTTTTCTTTCGTAAGATTCACAATAATGAATAATAGTTGATTCCCTGTTATGTGGCACTTAACAAAGCACTTGATTATCACACGAAAAATTTGAAACATACAGTTTGTGGATTTTGTTTAAATTTCACGAACACACGAATGATGCGGGGTGCGGGTTAGTGTGTGGACATTGCGCGCTCCTCCAAGTGTCGCGCCGGCGCTTAATATATGCTTGTTCAACTAAAAGTTTTTTAAAATATGAAAAAGTTATTCTTGTAATCTATTTCAACAAATCAACTTACTAACCGCAGCGCTCTAGCGGGTATTCATTTCGGCATGCTGGTTGTGTCCTACTCTTAGTTTAATTAAGTAAACATATATAACCAATAATCATTTGCCGCTAAATGGTTGGGTGAGGTGAGCTAAATAGCTTACAAGTCTAATACCATATAAGTACGAATTGACTAAAAGCCCTCTTCTCCTCTTAACGCTAACCACTCATACTCTAATTAGCTAGTGTACCCGCTTTGCGAGATGGTGAGTTTCAGTTAAAGTTTCAGTCGCGCGGGGTCTACAGTTGAACATTGCGTTTGACAGTTTCGATACTGTGAAGTGACATTTGTGACTTTATTAAAACCAAACGCCGCTGTCAAATTTATTTGCTCTATGCCTAATACTTATCTACAAATTAACGAAGCGATCTAGTTGCATTTATGCAATTTTCTTTCCTTGGCGTCGTCGTTGTTTGTGTTTTAAGTCTCAAAGTTCGTTACGATGAGTGATAAATGTGCAATTTGTGACCTTCATCTGACTTCTGACATTGTTACTGTGAAAAAGAAAGGACTCCAGACTCTGTTAGCCGCAAGTCAAACGAGAAAAGATAACAAAATAGCAATATTTGAAAATAAATTAGAGTTACGAGTGCATCGCAAGTGTCGGTTGATGTATATTGAAGAAAAATGTATTACATCATTTAAAACACGCAACCGATCAAATGAGCTCAACGTAAAATTTGATTCTGAAAAGTGCATTTTTTGCAGCGAAAATGCACACCAAGAATTTATAAAAATAAAACGAAAATACCCGGCTGATAGAAGAATTAGAGTACATAAAGTCAGAAAACTAGACACGCAAGAGACCATACTAAAGGCTGCTGAAACTCATAAAGATGATTGGAGTCAACGAGTAAGTTGACATATTATTTGCCTTACGTACAGTATCGTCACGCGCATAAGTGCCTTGAAATGATATGAAAAAAAATTTTACTAGAAAAAACTGACTAGAAAACTAGAAAGTTTTAAATAATATTAAGTAATACTATTTATTTTATTAGGTTCTTCATCGTTCGAATCCGGGCGTGTACCAATGAGTTATTCTGACTTAAGTACACAATATCACTGACACCGTGCCCCGGAGAGCACGTTAAGCAGTCCGTCCCGGACGCTGTCAATAGATGGCGGTCGTTACAATCCCCGACCCGCAGTGGTGTAGCGTGGTGGATTTAAGCTCCAAACCCCCCTCCTCACCGTGGAGGAGGCCTAAGCCCCTGCAGTGGGGTAAAATGGGCTGATGATGATGATGATTTATTAAAGTGCGTATATGTTGTTTTATTTAGAAATACCATTGCCTCTATACTAGGACTTCAAATAGATTTTTTGTCAGACCATGAATCGTACCGAATCATAAAAAATAAGAATTACGGCGCCACGCGTGTGCCGTAATGTAGGCACAATGACACGATAAGTCCCTACATACTCTGTCTCGCTCGCAGCCACACTAATCAAATTTATCCGTAATTTAAACAAAACCCACAATCTATATGTTTCTAATTTTTCGTGTGATAATCAAGTGCTTTTATAAGGCCATATAAGAGCGACTTATCAACTTTTATTCGTTATTATTTATTTTATTATTTGTATATTATTTCATATGTTATGGGAAAAAAATGAAATTATAATATAAGCACACTACTTGACTTTCGAAACTTTACCTAACAGATTTGAGTAACCACCGAAAGTCTTAAAATGTAATTTTAGAAATTTTGTTGAATGACAAAAGAGTAATTTCTAGATTTTCGTAGTGACACGTGTGTTATATTTCTAAAAAATTTACAACACTACGTAAAAAAGTAGATACTTAATCTTTTATTTTATAATTTCAAGGCACTTCTTCGCGTGACTGTACTGTACATAAGGCAAGTAATATATCAACTGACTCGTTCGCTAGAATTATTTTTATGAGTTTCAGCAACCTTTAGTATGGTCTCTGAGTGTCTAGTTTTCTGGCTTGATATACCTACACTAATTCTTCTATCAGCATGGTATTTTTTCACACCAGCCTGCACCCGGCGAAATTATCATTTTCATAGTCATTATTGTCTATCTTACGAAAGAAAAATGACATTGTAGTAGAAGCATACCACTTGACTTTCTAAATTTAATCCAACAGATTTGAGTAACTACCGAAAGTCTTAAAATATAATTTCAGAAGTTTTAAAATTTTGTTGAAAGATTTTGTCTTGTTAATTTTTATATATTCGAAGTATCACATATGTTTTTATTTAAAAAAATTTACAACATGAGGTTAAGATAGTTTTAATTATGAACCAACTAGCGGTCGTACCCGGCTCCGTACGGGTGGACTACAAAAACGTTCTCCTAGCCATTCCCTCCACCTCCCCTTCTTCTTTTCGCTTATGTTACTCGCTGATAAAGTAGCTTTCTATAGGTGAAAGAATTTTCGAAATCAGTGTACAACTGTTTAGTCCACGCGAGCAAAGCCGCTGGCAGAAAGCTAATATCTTTATAAATTATAGCCTATGTGTTATTATGGTGTATAAGCTATATTATTGTAAAGTTTCATTAAAATCCATTAGGTAGTTTTTGCGTGAAAGAGCAACAAACATCCACACATACATCTATACATACAAACTTTCGCGTTTATATTAGTAGTAGGATTAAAATTTCAAACTTTAATTCTATATACACCTTGTTGCACGAAATATTAAGAAAAACCTAAGCCATTCCCTTAGCACAGCCCTAAACCTTCTAACTTTTTGACAGTAGCTCACCATGCACTTTATCTATCCACTCAGCAAAAACGAACAATTTTAGAATTGTGATAACTTCTTTATGAAATTTAATGTCCCACGACCGGACTATAAGTTAATTGCATATTTGATGCGGAATTACCTCAATACAGTGGGATCCCACCGGCCCTAAGTAAAGACAATTAGTGAACAGTGGGCATTGACAGTACGTAATGAAGAACTTTCATCCCGGAAGATGCGATCCGGCGTCAGACCAGACAGCGTGGCGTCACAGTGGCGCATGGCGTGGCGTGCCGCCAATATTCTCAACTCAGCTCAGTTCCACTTTCCACTCAAAATATTATCCCTCATTTTCAACGTATGTAGTCGTTCGCGGCTACATTACAATAGGAAAAGTGATATTCAACAAATATTTTTTTAATCAATCTCCCAATTCCCCACAAAAGTACCTATTAAAATAACGGTTGAAATATCATGCCACTAGCATTCAAAGCAATACGTGTACACATGTTTTTCTATATGAGTGAAAGTTTAGTTTTACCATTATAACAATATCTCCTGTTTGTGTTCTTATTACAACTTCCTTTTCCAGACTGCGTCTATGTCCTATCGGGAGCTGCATAGTTTTTGGAATTAACAATTTTTTTTAGGTAAGGATTTCTTCGAAGTGGCTGAAGTGGGCAGTAGCAAGTAGCGTTTAAATAATTTTGCACTATAGAATACATTTGCAATAAGTTTCACTAAAATATTATAAAAGTTGAGACTATTAATTTTGAAGTAGGTAAGTACTTCTTCACTTACGCTACAGACATGATTTTAAGAGAATTTCACTGTTGCACACAGACTCTTTCAGAACTTTGAAGTTTTCTAAACTTAAAACATATTCGTTTAACGTTTATTCGTATTTGACTTAGAACGTCAGATGCAAGTTACACAATTTTTATGGAGGACGTTTTCTATGTTAAGAAAATGAAAAAAAGGGGCAGCTGGAACGGAAGCTGCAGGGTGTACAGACATAATGAAGCTATTTAAGTAGACAGCGCCACAGAATCGCAGACACATTAAACTAGTTAGTTGTTGTAGCGTGTAGTATATTTGGTATAGTTGATTGATAATACTCGTGATATATGGTATCCCACGATTTCAATGTATGCAATTAGGTATGATTTATAGTAGATTGCTCTACTATTTACATCGATCATGTAGTTTCATTGGAAGCAAGCGACCACTCACGACTCCTTTCGCGTTATTTTTATAATTTCATAAATTAATGCGGAAACCCTTAACATTTCCAAAATGAAAATAATAAATGGGTCAGCCATTGGACAGACAAACAGACAAAAGTAACTTACATCACACCTTACAACCTCGTTTCTTCGTCTACGAAGTTTCATTAAAATCGATTCAGCCATTTTAAACATTAGCCCGGACTGACACACAGACAAAAGGCAGTCACGTCACACTTGATAATCTCTTTTTCAAGTCTGCGAAGTTTCATTAAAATCGTTTCAGACGTTTTGGAGATTAGCCCGGACAGGCAGTCACACCTGATTTTCATTTCACACACGAAGTTTCATTAAAATCGATTCAGCCATTTTAGACATTAGCCCGGACTGACACACAGACAAAAGGCAGTCACGTCACACTTGATAATCTCTTTTTCAAGTCTGCGAAGTTTCATTAAAATCGTTTCAGACGTTTTGGAGATTAGCCCGGACAGGCAGTCACACCTGATTTTCATTTCACACACGAAGTTTCATTAAAATCGATTCAGCCATTTTAGACATTAGCCCGGACTGACACACAGACAAAAGGCAGTCACGTCACACTTGATAATCTCTTTTTCAAGTCTGCGAAGTTTCATTAAAATCGTTTCAGACGTTTTGGAGATTAGCCCGGACAGGCAGTCACACCTGATTTTCATTTCACACACGAAGTTTCATTAAAATCTATTCAGCCATTTTACCGTGGCACTTCACGCTCGCCGAGTGAAGACGAGTGGAGGCGAACGCGAGCGTGTAGACGGACCACTCGTGTCGATTCGTGTGCATTCGCCTCGGTTCGTCGCCGCTCGCTTTCGCGTCGGTATTTTGGGGAAAAATCAAAGTAGCGAGTGGCGAGCGCGAGCGGCCCTTCCACACGCTCGCCTCCGTTCGCCGAGAACTATCTTGTAACTGCTCATTCATATGACCCTATATGTATAATAAAAAGAAATGGTTGTATATATTGTTTATACTTCCAAAATAAGAAAATGTTATATGCATAATATACCTTTGCTATTCACTTCCGTCATAATGACAATATCATTTTAATTACTTAAGTTGTATGTCAATACTAAATAAAGTGTAGTTTTTTTTTTTTTTAAATTGTTACTGATTTTTAGGTATTTGAATTTAAAGCTATTTTCTGTGGTGATTTGCAGGTAATTATATTTGTAAAATTTTACCGTAGCTGTAAGTCATTGCACGTGAAAATTTGATGAAAAAGCTACCCCGCGGGGTTATTATCTAAGAGGAAGCTGGTTTTGAAATAATTCTGATGTAATAAACTGTCGAACTCGATTTCGTATTATATAAAGTGATGTCGAAGTCGTGGAATGAGCTGGAGTGAGCGAACTGACATTACAGCTTGATCGTTTGATCACAAACATAGAATAAATCTATTCGACAGCAGCCACAATTTCATCGTTATTATGAATTTGACATATTTCCATTTACATCAAGCCTCTACATCAAGCATAAAGTCGGAAATCGATTTGATATGGATTTGTTAATCGTTTTAAAATTAAATTTTTTGAAGAATACTACTCAAGAATGATTTTCACGTGATTTGCAAACGATTTTTCCGATAGTATTTTTGTAAGTAGATACCTATATAATATCCGCTGCGAAGCTTCCCCTGCACTCACATAATACGTTTGTACATTTGGGGGTTTATATTAAGCCTTTTGACTAATTCATCCCACAGTGCTAGTGTTCCGAAAAAAAAAGAACGAAAATGAAAAGCGTAAAAAAAATCGTGCACATTCGATACTTATACATGTGACTCGATCACGGAAGAATGGCGTAAATAAACGGATTTCCATTTTGGGGATTAATTTAAGGGGCAAAATACAAAAATAAAAATCTCAATACCATCGTGAGACAAATCAATAATCTTTTAAAGTTTAATAGATTAGAAAATTTATTCAAAATTAAAAAAAAAAACATTCTAGTTAAACGTCATTTATAGTACGGAACTCACTCCATACGAATCTGTCTCACATTTGCAAGGTTTTTTTTTAATTTTTTTAGTGTTTTATTATGCACATAAAATGCAATCATCATCAGCCCGTGTCTCTCTACTGCAGGATATAGGCCTCTCCCAAGGCTCGCCACCACACACGGTCCGCCGCCTTTCGCATCCAACTACCCCCGGTATGGCGCTTCAGGTCATCTGTCCACCTGGCCGAGGAACGTCCAACGCTTCGCTTTCCGGTACGTGGCCTCCATTCGAGAACTCGTCTACCCCATCGGTTATCCGTTCTACGGCAAATATGACCGGCCCATTTCCACTTCAGCTTGCTGATCGCTTCGGCTATGTCGATAACTTTAGTTCTTTGACGAATTTCAGTGTTTCTGATTTTATTCATCAGAATGCAATGACGATAAAATAATAAACAAAGATTAATCAATCCATACGGTTTCAACAAAAATACGAAATATTGACGAATACGTTACAAAAAAAAAAAAATTGTTTCGAATACCCAGTGTCTGGAAATTTCCAGTGGTCCTGGCATCTATGCGACTGAAATGTTTATAATATTTAAAATGAAATCGGTAACGATTTGTTTCTGTACTACGATTTTATTTTCTGTAGCATATTCGATACGCAAATAATTGATTTGCAAATTGAAATCGATTTCATAAAATCTTCTGTGAGTACAATAATGCCATTCAAACTTTATGGCGAATGTGAATATAGGCACAAGTCGCATCGCAGTAACCAGTTTTAGGTGCAGTGGGATGCAATGGAGCGAGGGGTATATGACTAAACCTGTGCAAGCACGCTTGTAGAGTTGTATTCCGATCCGCCATAAAGTTTGAAGTGAATTATACACTGTGTACACTGTCACGGTATGAGTATTATGATCCGGTAGCTCACGCCATTAAAAATTAATTATTATAGATGGAAAAATAAAAATAAAACGATCAATAAAATCCAAGGTTTTATAATACGCCCTGCGATTGAAATGAATTAATAAAGCACGATCGAAGCACTTTTTGTGTCGTGATAGCCCAAAGCGCAACGAACCTGTTTCAATTTATAAGGCTCCATAGGGCCATGGTTCGAATCCGGGCGTGTACCAATGAGTTTTCTGACTTAAGTACATTAACTATCACTGACTCCGTGCCTCGGAGAGCACGTTAAGCAGTCGGTCCCGGACGCTGTCAAAAGATGGCGGTCGTTACATTCTCCAACCCGCAGTGGAGCAGCGTGGTGGATTTAAGCTCCAAGCCTCCCCCCCTCCTCACCCTGGGGGAGGTCTAAGCCCCTGCAGTGGGGTAAAAATGGGCTGAAGAAGTAAAGAATCACTTTTAAGCTTCTTTGTAATTTTAACCAACATATCATGGATGTTCATAGAGTTATCGTGTTCTGATAACAAAGTATACCTACCTACCACGTAGACCAAATATATACTGGTTATTGTTTTAAAATATTCGCTGCGAAACAGAATTTTGTGCGACCCAGCTAACAATACGTTTAGTTTTTGTATTTTATTCGGTAATTTTATTTTTAACAAAAAAGTATTTTATGATAGTTTTAATATGTTTTAATTACTATCATAATAAGCTCAAAAATATTTTAATATAGGTGATTGAAGGTCAACGGTAGCAGTCGCTCAAAATATCTAGAACATTGTATATGAAAACAATCTCAAAAGGTTTTCACAATTTTTTAATCTATTTGTAAGGTTTATTTAACATTATGTTAAATGGGTATGACTTCTTTAAAAAAAAAAAATCTATATAATTTTACAATTTATGGTAGACAGGAGCACTTGAACACACTTCATATTTCATATCTAGTAACAAAACTACACAAAATGTAAGGCGCATTGCAAAAAAATGTTCTCCATGTAGGCGTATTTAAGATTATTTTCTACCGAATCTATTCACGGTAACGGTTCCATGAACACGAATTGGTTTTATTGGCTGTCAACGAGAAAAAATAAACCGACAGATGAAAACTGTCTCGTTTTGTTATGCGGAAAAATAAAAACGACTTAGCTGAGTGTTGACAAAATACTTTTTAGTTTTGTGAATTTTAACAAACAACTAAGGCAGTAACTGTTTTTTTTTTAGTTAACCTACACTTACGTTTGAGTAAGTACGGGTCCATAAATATTTCATTAGGATTGTTTTGTGACGAGTAACTAATCCGATAAGAAAAAACCGATTACGTAAGGAAACGCAAACTCTCGATGGCCGATGTCTTCAGCTTTGCAGTTATGATACGGC
The DNA here is from genome assembly GCA_949709985.1 of Luffia ferchaultella. Lineage (NCBI taxonomy): Eukaryota > Metazoa > Arthropoda > Insecta > Lepidoptera > Psychidae > Luffia > Luffia ferchaultella. The sequence goes on from OX453254.1 coordinate 7,611,059, forward strand.
AAAAACGCGATGTTATTCTACATCAACGACACCTGTGGTCGTTTGCATATAAATAAATTATGTTTGTATATAATAAATAAATAAGATGACCGCTTAGCCTAGTGGGTAGCGACCCTGCTTACGAAGCTGGAGGTCCCGGGTTCGAATCCCAGGTCGGGTCAGTATTTATATGATGAATTAGATACTGGTACCGGGTCTTGGTTGTTATATGTATGTGTAGTCTTCGCTTGGTACTCAAAACACAAGCGAGTGCTTAGTTTGGGGTCAAGACGTTGTTGTGATTTAAACGTTATTATAAAAAAAAATTTATGTTTATGTCATTTTTATTCTTACTAGTGGTTGCCCAGTGATCGAAATTCGACCGCACTCACTTCACGAGAATACGTCAATTCAAATTACATCAAACGACAGACTTTTATACTAACAGTATTTGCAATACATATAATATTACATATAGATTATAAAATTTTGTCTTGACGTATTAATATATAAAGATTATCAAATGAAGTGGTTCGATTCACTGTTAAGTAACAGATTTATAAAAAAATCAAATATATAGTTTTGTTTTTCCAAAAATCAAGCTTATGACTTCTTTGAACATTTTTAGCTATTTCTCGTAGTTTAGTATTTGACCATGCAGTCCCATCTCAAAAACTCACTCTGTATATAGATTTTAACTTTCTGCATTCCTATTTCACAAAAATTTTAACTATGCCAAATCTCACACGCCACCGTGCGCGTATAGTATGCTTATAAAGCGATTGGGAGCTTTTCCTTCACGTATTTCGGAGACTACGGGGGGTAATGTGTTCCCAGTATGTATATGTAGGTACGTTTGGATGGTTATTTCTGTGGTATGCGTTGTAGCCTAAACGGTTAGATGGATTTTAACACATGAGAAGCGGTTAATTGTGGGCGTGACATAATGTATATTTATATTTACCAATTCCCTTCCAGTATATATATATTGTAAGAGTACCAACTCAAATGGCCCTGATGCGAGATGAGCGTGGCGCAATAAAGAGCCGGCGACTTCTGAATTCGGTGACCTAGCTATATCCCCGAAGACCCTCGGGGGCTCACGATTCGACTCTTGGACGTGATGGCTGTATCGTGTGACTAGATTAGAATATTCATATCGGTGTACTTTAAAGAATAGTTTAAAAGTAAGTGATCTTACTTACGTTTAATGTATTCCTTTCAGTTATTAAAGTATTTTTTTTTACCGATTCCGATTTATGGCAACATATATACACCTAAATCGACTTATGCATTATAATGGAATTTGCATTCCAATAAACCCAAACACGGTACCTCTGCTAGAAGTTGGTGATTAGTTGGGTAACCTGCACATCGCAAGTGATGTTGTAGCATCAGGTCAAAGTTAGCATGTTCTTAAAATATTATTGAAGTGAATAGGATACCAAATTTCAGATGAATCAGACCTTTGAAAGATGCTTAGACTCTTTCATCAACTATCAGAGTTCTTCAAACTAGTGAATAGTTTGTTTTTCATCATATATTAGAATATTCTCCATCAAGTAACCTTACACACAAAAAATTATGAATTAAAATCGGTTTATTTCATCCATTTGGATGCTATATACTACGCCACAGACACTTAGATACCCCTTTGTTTGGATCGAGAGTTCAAAAGTTACTGCGCCGTTATTATGTTTAAGTTTGTATACTTAAAGAAAGGTTATTTTCCAGAAATACATATTATAAAGTACCAAAATAATGGATGCCGACGTCAAAGTATTTTATGCTAAATAAAACTTCAACATATATGGAAGTTTTAAGGTTTGAATTCAGTTTGTTATAATATATGACTTTATTTTGAAGAAATCGGCCTTTTCGTGGAGCAAAGGAACTTTTGGAGCTTAATCCTATGTCTGTCACATATCGTTATAAGCGGGCGGGCCACTGTTCACATAGGCGGGCTGGGCAAATTCTTTTTAGTTTTCATTTACGTTTCGTATGAACCATCCCAGATTCAGTCAGTTTTCGAAGAATGTATTCACTAATATTCCAAATCATTATTTCGAATTCACTTCGGCGTTCCACAATGTTCACAAGTAGGTATTTATTTTTTATTTCTTTTTATAATTTTCTGAGGGGTTTTAAATCATCATTGAATAAGCATCAATACAAACTGCACTTCTTGCAACCACTAGCTTACCATAGCTTAGGTTCTACATAATGTAGAACCTATGTAGAATGTAGAACCTATGATTTATAAGTAAACCAATGGTAAAAGATCTGTGATCGGTGATATGATTTGAAATCGGAGAAATTATAATACCGATCAACAGCAAGGGAATCACAAATTATTTGTAATGAAATGCTCAAACGTGGCAGTTTCGAGATTAATATTGTCATATACTACCATGTAGATATCTCATAAATTACGTATTTAATATATGCATAACTAATATATTTACGATTGATTAAATTTTAATTAACCACGTTTACCGTTCATTAATCCACTCAAAAACATAACTATGTAATGCGTCAGAAATAAATTGCTCGTGGGTTTAACATCCATTTACTACTAGTGGTTATAAAATAAAATTATTACATACAATTACCCGATTTTTGTGAAGTCGGCTAAAGTCACAGTAGTAGTCCAACGACTTTGTAGTCAGTACTTAAACTTTGTAATCTATCTATCTAAAATCAAACTTGTTGGGTTTTTACACAAAGAAACAAATTACCGTTCTCCTTGTTATTTAGAATTATTTTTTTAGGGAAAACCTAAAAATATCTTTCCGAATCCAATCTATAATCAAAGGGTGTGTTTATCAAACGTGTTTGTTTCGGTTGAAGATAAACATTTGGCGAGGTTAAACCTTTGCGTCAAAAAAATAAACGAACCCCTCAATTCCTCCATTCCCATACTGTTTTCGCTGCAATTTCACTAGGCTGTATACGCTTTAATCGATACAACGTTCTTGTTCCCGATTTTCGTGTATGGCTAGCGTCAAATATAGTTTCCATTGACATACAATATCTATAGTTTCTGAATGTTTGATCAGTTCGCGGTTTGTTTTTGTCATAGACACAGCATCTTACGTATGTTTGTGTTTATATATCAACTCAAATAAAATACCTTTATTAGAATAATCTTGCAACGCATCACATATGACAATACTTATTTCAATTATGTAATGTTACAGTTATTATGTTTTTATCGAGGTGAAGTAGACTTGCAAACAGAAAGTTCTACAAGATTTATAGATAAACTAGCTTTCTGCCCGCGGCTTCGCCCGCGTGAACTACACAGTTATACCCGGACAGCTAAAGGGACGCGATGCTCCAGGACATTGTGACACACTCTAAAACATTCTGAAACTTAAAAAATCTCTGTACCTAATTTCAACAAAATCCATTTAGCCATTTTCGCATACAGAATAGTTATCCCACAAGGTCGGCCTCAAAGTTGGTTAGCCGTTTTGGAGATTAACCGGAACAGACAGACTAACAGGCACTACGATTTTTATATAGGTATAATAAAATTATATTATATATATAAAAAGTTCGGTTCAAACAGACAGACAACCATACGGACAAAAAGTTATCTATATCACTCCTAACTACCTATTTTCAATGTTTGCATAATTTCATTAAAATAAGTTTAATTTTTTAAGAGTTCGCACAAACAGATAGACAAATAGACAAACAAAAAGTAACGTATGTCACTTGTCACATCTTTCTTTTCACTACTACGAAGATTCATTAAACAACCTTTTTATCACATCTGTGAAGTTTCATTAAAATCGGTTTCGCCGTTTTAGAGATTAGCTATAACGGACAGACAGACAGACAGACAAAAAATATGCTGTGTCACCCCCGATAATGAGAGCATTGTCGGGGGTGATATCATATCTGTTCCGGCTAATCAATGACATACAGAGGGTTGTATGTCATTGATTAGTCGGAATAGACTGACAGACAAACAAACAAAAAGTATTGTATATCACTGCGGGCAACCTTTTTATCATATCTGTGAAGTTTCAATAAAATCAGTTCAGCCAGTTTCGGAGATTAGCTCAAACAGACAGACACTAGGATTTTATTTATACAGATAAATGGGTCACTATAAGACACGCAAAAGGAAACAATACATTTTTTAGTATTATATCATAATTATTCAAAGAATTCTCTTTTATTTACAAATTTCCGGCAGCCTAAACAAGCTCTGCATCGTTTATTTCAGTCTTTCTCGACATGGCTGGCTCGAAATAGCTGTTTTGTAAGGATCAATGATCTTTTTTGGGTGGGGAGATTTTTAAATTTAATTTTGTAGCTTTTTAAATTTAACTATGAACAAATTGATGAAAGTTAACATTTTAAATTTTTTTAATAATTCTTGAAAAATTGTTTACCTAAGAATCACACTATCACAGATATATAGACAGACAGATAAAACAATTTTTGTTAATAATCTTCCCGACTAAATCAGTTTTCAATTAAAAAAAAACTACATCCAAATCGATCTAATCAAACAAAGATACACAGACGTACGCAAATACACACATCCCGACGTAGACCTCAAACTTATAACACCTCTCGTTTTTGTCGTCGGGATTAGAAATAAAACCTGCTTGATTCATATAATGTTCACATCAATGACCAATTTAAAATTCTAACATGATAGGTTGTTGGTGTATCTATATGTTGGTTAGATTTTGTTTGTGTCAATGCGAGGATGAAGCCGAGTGGAACGACGAGCCAGCGAGAAGCCTTATCTTATCAAGAAATAAAAGAAAAGAAATGTATTTTTTTTATCTTACCAGAATTGTATTTATCTATATTTCCTTAAAAAAGCTTTATTGCTGGAGACTTCCTCACTCCTCCCTGTAAATAATCTCGATTTTTTTAAAATAGTCGTCAGGCATATTAGTAAAGCGATACGGTTTACTATATATATATATATATTTATCTTTTAATTATGACGAATTCCAGTTCCTTATGACCGAATAGCTTCAGAAATCAAAGATAAACTACAGGATATACAAATAGTTACAACAAACAATACATGTCATAACTATTCAATTGGCGGTTGGTACAACATACCGAAGAAAATATTGATAAGCTAGACAGACACTCACTAAGAAATATGAAAACCAGTTTTCTTTGTTTTCGCGGCCATGAACGAGATCCGCATGAGTGGCCAATAAAACGAGTGAAAGTCGACCCAACCCTTCATTCGGGCGTTCTAGAAATTCCTTGTTTGATCCTATCAAAGACTTCGCCGGCTGTAGCCTGCAATAAACAAGACTTACTTCGACGACTCGGCGAAAACAGTATCCCGTGTTACGCTGATAACATGTTCCCGCCATATACACTCGAGTTGTGTCTGTTTATTAATATAATGACTATATTTAATGCTTTGCCGTTCATAGGCTATACTATTCTCGTAATTGAACATTCACATATACCTATTGAGACAATTATATTTTAATCGACCCCTTTTTAGGGTTCCGTAGCCAATGGCAAAAAAAGGAACCCTTATAGTTTCGCCATGTCGGTCGGTCTGTCTGTCCGTCTGTCTGTCTGTGGTTTTTCTCGGAAACTATTGGCAATATATAGATGTTATTTGGAACAGATTACACCCTGTGAACCGCTACACAACGACGACGTAGTGAAATAAAGGAAAATTTTTTTGTGGGATAGGTTAGGTACTTGTAAGGGGCCGTCCATTAATCACGTGATCTTTTTTTAAGCATTTTAACCCCCCCCCCTGGTGATACATGGTGAGGTTTAAGACTACCCCCCACCCCCCATCCAACATCACGTGTATTATTAGTATCTACAAAAATTCTTAAATTTTTTAGAATATTTTAGAATATTATCTGAAATACGGGTATAAAGTATAATCTTATTTTTCTGAAATTAAGGACCATGATAAAAATGTCTAGACAAAAAAGTTGCAGGTTTTTTTCAAATTCATCGTATCTTAACGCGAGAGATACTACCAAACGATAGGTCTTCTAAAATGATATCAAGGTTTCAAACATTATTTTTTTTTTATTTAAGTCAACAGTTGTTGAGATAATGCACTCCTAAAGTTTTAATTTTTGTTATCAAATCAAATCAAATCAAAATATCTTTATTTCGTAGTTATGTAACATAATCTTGAAATACGTCTTAAGAGTGAATTTTATTACTTTGTGGAAAAACGTCACCACAAAGGCGCATTCAAAAATGCTGGTACCTCTCAGAAGAATACGCAAGAAACTGAGGGACGCTCTTTTTAACAAAATTATATAAAAAAAAAAAAAATTTTAACAATAAGTGCTTAAAGAATAATATTATTGAAACAAACTGATAGGCGAGTGGCTTACACCCATGGATTTTTATCATCTAAGTAGTCTGATACTTTATAATAAGCTTTTGCATAAAGCTTTCGTTTTATTGTAGTTTTAAACTTATTAAGGGGTAGATCTTGAATGTCAGTTGGGATCTTATTGTAAAAGCGTATACATTGCCCTTTAAAAGATTTCGTGATTTTATTGAGGCGGCTGACATGATTAGCAAGTTTATCTTTGTTTCTTGTATTAACATTATGCCGATCACTATTTTTTTTAAATAATGTAATATTTTTTTTTACGTACATAATGTTTTCAAATATGTATTGAGATGGCAATGTCATTATATTAATTTCCTTAAACTTTTCTCTAAGTGATACTTTAGATCCTAGTTTATAAATTGCTCGAACAGCTCGCTTCTGCAACACGAAGATTGTATTAACATTAGCAGCGTGTCCCCACAGCAGAATGCCATAAGTCATTAAACTATGGAACGCACTGAAATACACCAACCTCGCGGTTTCTATGTCCGAAAGGAAACGAATCCTTTTTACAGCGTAAGCTGCAGAACCGAGCCTTCTCGCCAAGTTAGTGATATGAGGATCCCATTGCAATTTCGCGTCCAATGTGATTCCTAAGAATACAGTAGAATCCACAAGGTCCAATTTCTCGCTTTTAATAACAATATTGGTAGGTGCCTGTTTGACGTTCGGTAGCGAGAATCTTATGCATTTGGTTTTTTTTTCATTTAGTAATAAATTATTAGCCGTGAACCATTCGACTATTTTGGAGATAGCATTGTTTACATCGTCGTAGGTAAATTTCTTTCTATTAACTTTGAATACTAAAGAAGTATCATCAGCAAACATTACTATCTCGTGATTATTTTTTACAAGGTAAGGCAAGTCGTTAACATGAACTAAAAATAGGAATGGACCAAGAATTGAACCCTGTGGGACGCCCATTGACATTGGGGATCCTGATGACCTCTCTCCGCTTACATCAACCCTCTGAACTCTGTTACTTAAGTACGACCTCAGAAAGTCGAGCGCACGGTCTTTAACACCATAATGACACAATTTCCCGACCAATGTATCATGTTGGACACAATCAAAAGCCTTGGAAAGATCACAGAAGATACCTATAGCATCTCCAGAGCCTTCCCAGGCCTCAAAGATATGCTGAATCAGTTCAACACCAGCATCGGTTGTTGAACGGCCCCGGGTGAAACCAAACTGTTTGCGATGCATTAAATTATTCAAGTTAAAATGTGAAAGTAACTGACCCATTAATATTTTTTCGAAAATTTTACTTAAAGTTGGTAGTATTGAAATAGGCCGGAAATTAGTAGGGTCAGATGTGCTACCGGCTTTAAATAATGGAATGACTTTACTGTGTTTCATTAGGTCGGGAAAAACGCCATGGTCTATACACTTATTAAATATATAAGCAAGATGAGGCGAGATGCAATCAATAATTGAGCTTATAATTTTAACTGAAAGGCCATGAAGGTCCGCAGTATTTTTCATTTCTAATGATTTGAATACTTTAATAATGACTGTAGGGTCCACGTGAGAAAACTTAAAATCAACCATGCACTCACTGACATTTTGCTTGAGTAATGATTCGGCAAGAGCGGGAGAAGAGTTTAAGGACTTGGTAGTCGAAACTGGAACATCAGAGAAAAATTTCTCGAAAGCTTCGGCTACTTCTAAATTTGACGTTAAAATCTTATCATCAATTTTAAGTTTAAAATCAATATTGCGCGCTTTTACTTTTCCAGTTTCGCTGTTCACAATTTGCCAAGTCGTTTTTGTAATATTCGAGCTATTTTTTATTTTACTATAAATATGATTTGCTTTAGCTATAGCACAAGCGCGTTTAAACATTTTTGAATAATTCCGAACATAATTTCTAAAATAATCACTTTTGTCATATGATCTTTCTTCATAAAGTTCATACAACTTAAGCCTAACTTCATGGATTTCCGCCGTTGCCCAATCACTGAATCGTAACGAATTATTAATTTGTATGGTTTTGGATTTAAACACATTGTCATATACATTTTTTGTGATATCAAACAATGCACTATATGACTCATTAATATCATCATAATGTTTTAAGTATGATAAACTCGCTAATATGCTTTTTCTATAATTGTCAAGCCGGATCTCATTAACTGGTATACATTTTATTTTATTTTTAGTAAATTGAAATTCACCTACATCAAAAATAGCCAGTTGACCACAATGATCTGACGTTAACTTATTAATTATGGCTTTATCACAAGGTTCAGCATTAGTAAATATATTATCAATACATGTTGCTGTGGTAGCGGTAATTCTTGTAGGCTCAGTAAAGAGGTTCACCAGATCAGAACATCGAAATAGCGATTTGAGCCTACTACTAAGTACACAATTTGAATCTAGTAGATCTATATTGAAATCTCCACAGACAATAACATCCTTGCCTTTATTTCTTACCTTAAATAGTGCCTCATCCATTTTATTTTCAAACAAATCATATGATGAGGCTGGGGGTCTATATACGCTAATTACAATAAGCCGCTCAAGCTCTATACAGGCTATTTCAATTGTTCGTTCAACAGATAGGCTCACAACGTCAACACGTTCTTTACACTTAATTGTGTTACGGGCAAGTATTAAAGAGCCACCGTGTATTGATTTTACTCTGCTGAACGAACTTGCTACCTGGTGATTTTTGAATCCAAACATAAACTGGTGACTTTTGAGCCAATGCTCAGTAATACATAAAATATCGATATTATTATGATTCAAAAACAATTCCAGTTCGAGTTCCTTACTCCGCATGCCCTGAATGTTTTGATGCACCAGGTTAAGCTTACAATTTTTACAGTTATATTTACGATTACAGGCGGGCATTTGTTTTAGAATTTTTTTGCTTAGAATTATGTTGCCAGAGTTAATCCCTATTGTCTTATTAACTAATTTAAATTATTTGGAACGGATTCCAATGTCTCAATGTTAAAATTATTTTTATGCTCAATAGAAGCAGTCGTTTTAGTAGCCAGTAAGCTGGCTAAATTAACAATATTATAAGATAGCAGCTTTGCTAACTGTCGTTTAAAATAATTTGAAAGAAAGTACATTTCTTTTGTCAAATGAAAATTTTTACTAATAAAATTATTAGTATCAATAAAATGAAATTTATTATGACGTTAGTCATGTGTCCCTCCCTTTCCCTCCCACTACCAGCTAAACCGTTGTTTTTGGATATGTGGAAAAAATTTATGACTGGGGTGTATAACGTAGTTAAAAGGAAAACTATCACAGCTAACTAGACTGTATTATTTAACAAGTACCTAATAGATTAACTTATAATTAATGTACTTTTATAAAACTTTGTAAAAATTTGTAAAACTTTTGTAACTTTTGTAAAAAGTCAAAGGTTCACAGTAATAAAGTAAGTACTTAAAAAAATTGTCTCTAGCTATCAGTGCACTTATGTTACTCATAATTTCATGACTTTTCGGATTAGCCAGAGAAGATCAAGCGCCTTCTAAATAAATAACGAAATAAAAATGAATTACATTTATACAATAATTCTTAAATTACATAATAATAACGATTAATGGTTAAGTTCGATTAACGTCTCGCTCGTTTTTTTATATTGTATGGTGGTGCGGAACCCTTCGTGTGCGAGTCCGATTCGCACTTGGCTGGTTTTTTTCTCATTTGTCTACAATTTAAGTTATCCTACTCGCATAATAGTGGAATTTACTTTTTTTTTTTTACTTTAATTTACTGCAGACATAAACTTGTTTAGGCCATTTATTTAGGTAATGATTGGCTCAAAAATTATAACTAAAAATCTTATTTTTTTCCTAGTTTGAGTAAAAATACAACCTAGCCACTGGATGGGTACCTATATCTTAATTATGCATGAGAAATTCAATAAAATATGCAACTGTTGCGAAAGCGCTACAGCATGCGTGATTATGATTACACACAATGCATACCTACGTAACGTATGTGTGACTATGTGTGCTTCTTGCGTGGTGTTGTCTATTAGTGCAGTACATCACATGTATGTACATGGCACTACGACATGACAGTATCGTTATCTCGCTCACACGCGCTCACATCAGGGCTCCGCAATGAGATAGTATGATAACGATGCGACGTTGCCGCGTTGCCGCGCGAAAGCAGAAGGCAGAAAGCGAGCGAAGGTGGAATTGATGAGTTAATGACAGTGTTTATTATTTTTTACACCAATCGTCAAAACCTGTGATCGAAATAATTTATCGTTTTGTGAAGTGGAGTGTAATAAAGTAAACCAAATGAATTTTTGATAGGTATTGATAATTTACAAGTTTCAATATGTCAACATGAAAATGAAATACTTAGAACTGGTAGATTGACTCGATGCTGGCTGCTAACTTTGGAATCACATTTGGAATAAAGTTTAGGTAAAATTATCGATAAAAAACTTAAAAAGGATGTCTATATAGGTATCACTTCAACTTATTATGGGACAGGTGATGACCATATTAGGTACATATTTATTATGTTCGGAGTTATTGGCGCGATTTTGATCCTATTAGGTAAGTACATACCTACATCGAAAATACTGAGGTAGAATAATTATTTATAAACTGATTAATGCGATTATTATTTATAATTATTTATCTGCTGCATAACAAATATGAATAATCAAAACATCTAAACACTAACTATAAAATTACTGAAATTATGTTTCGGAGCTCTACTTATAAATGGATGCTGATAAATACACATTTTATTTATGATTATTAATTATTGGTACGTTGGTGATATTATCCATATAAACAATTATGATAACGAGCAACATATTTTTTTAAAATAATTTTTAAGATGCACAACCCGTAATCAGGAAAATGCGTTATCTCGGAAATGGTTCACTTTAAACGTAAGATAATATTAGATCAAATCAGTTGATAATAACTTACTCTATAACCTTTATATTACGAACCCTGTAGAAATCCCTTAATATTTAAATAAGAATGACAATTATTTAATTATAATAAACAAACAGCTCTCTTTTTCAGAATAAACTATCAATAGGTATTCTAAGGTATCAATATGTAAGTGTCGTGATAGCCCAAAACCAACGAACTTGTCTTAAATTTGTAAGGCCCCATAGGGCCATGGTTCGAATCCGGGCGTGTACCAATGAGTTTTTCTGACTTAAGTACACAATTATCACTGACTCCGTGCTTCGGAGGGCACGTTAAACAGTCGGTCCCGGACGCTGTCAATAGATGGCGGTCGTTACAGTCCCCAACCCGCAGTGTAGCAGCGTGGTGGATTTAATCTCCAAGCCCCCCTCGTCACCCTGGGGGAGGCCTAAGCCCCTAAAGTGGGGTAAAAATGGGCGTATGAAGTGAAGTGAAGTGAAGGTATTCTAAATAACGAGTTTAATTTAAAGCAGTTTACGCTAGACTAATTGCAGCTACAATTCCCCAAAATATAATTCATCGTTATGATATGTAGATTGGTTGTATCAAATTCTGGTTGGTATAACAGTAATCAAACGAACAACGAAATCTGTGCAAATATTTATTCCCAGAGTTTGTCTACGAGATATTAAATCAACAATTTGCCGCCGTTTAACTTGCACGCTCGTGGTAACATCAGCTGACGCTATACAACAGACGAACTTCTGCGAATTGTTTCGAAATAATATACATATTTAAAACAAAATAAATTAGTTTTCGAATTTGTATTTCTTATTTGAATTAATAAAATACAATTGTAGTTGTATCATTTCTATTGTAAATACTGTTTTTGCGAATTATCCATTCATATGGTTCATGAGTGTAAAAGCTTTGTATGTCCAATTCATAATCTGTAAAAGAAAAAAACAATATTAATTCGTCGGAACGGAAGAAAATTTATTTCAAACACTACGTGCGAATTTGTTGCCTTAAATGTTTCAAGTTCATTAAATAATACAACCCAAGGTCCTCAAAAGAAGCTCAAAACTTTTTATACTGTTCAAGGCCAAATTATTTATTTAATTCAAGTTAATGTTATGTTGATACTTAAGACTCGTGTAATAGGGATGAAATTTGACTGACAGTTTTTCAACAAAAAGGACAGTGAAAAATTAATTCGTAAGGATTTCGGGACTTACGAGGAATAAGTATATTTCAGTGTGACGTACTAATATCACATTTTTTCTTTAGAGCTATAAAATAAAAAAAAATACGTTTACAAAGAGGGCCCATCAAAAACCGATATTCCATATTTTGTTTTCTAATTTGATAGTTTTCTGTTTCTAGTTTGAAGTTCACATTTTTTTCTCTTAATTCGCGAAGTTACTTTAGTTAACTTAGTCTGCCTAATATGGATAAAAATTAAATACGCGTACAGTTATAAAATACTTTATATTACAAAAAAACACCTAATAAAGATATTTAAGTACGATTTTAACAGAAAATCATCACGCGGCGTGACCTGTAATGTATCGTAGGTATAACTATCATTATCACAAAAAAACTCTCTACTTATAGGATTTTCTGTAGAAAATAAATATTAAAAGTGAATTTTTATTTGTAAAAACTAATAAATATAAAAAGATTAGAAATGTTCACTTAAATTAATAAATTATTACTTAAAAACTGTTTCCAAGAGCAGTTTTTACAATAAATTAATTATTTTATCTTAAGGTCCCGAAGCTTATAGTCGGAAGCTTATATCTTACAGAGAGTCGATCAGTTCTAGAAATAGAAAATTGTCATAAAAAATTTTATATTTTAATTCTCTGTCTAATTACAGCTAAAAGAAAGAAGAACTATTGCTTCTTTATATTAATTGCTGAAAAAAAATATTTGTACTTATCCACAATTTTTTGTCTTTTACTATATATTCCTAGGTAAGTATTTTAAATCATCTATAACTGAATAATAAATTATGAAGTTGTATTTACTGACCGACTAAAAAAACAATAAAAGTGGGTTTAATTTATATCACCGCTTTACATTTTATTATGATTTATATATGAACTGAATCATAACAAAACTTTTCATATTGTCGATAATGTCTTTGAAGTGAAATTTTCATAGGAAAGGTAAAATCGATCTAACGATAAATTGTCGTTCGATCGCCACTTCGCATGATTTCGGTAAACTTCGGTCAAGTTCGGTTCTGGCAATTTGGGCTCGTCTAATTTATTTTTATGTTGAGTATTTTTTGATATCAAAAACATCAAAAATCTTTCGCTGATATCTTCGCGTATTTATACCTATGGGTATAACATCTTAGCATTCGGTATGCAGTATTTGGTGAAACTAATTTCGTGAATGCGATAGAAATATGTAATAGGTAGTAGATAAGTAAAAAAAGCGCATTATTTAATTCTTAAGTCACGGCTGGCAGTGTAGAAATTTTTGGGACTAATTTAGTGATTTCGAAGTAGGTAAACGTGTGACAGTAGAGGAAATAATTCATTTAAATTCAATTTGTTAAGTTCGATGTAACTCATCATAAGCGACTACTGTAAGACTCGTTTTAATGTGTTTTATAAGTACAATTTTCCGACACACCTCAACTATTTTCTTCCAGTTCTTACCATTCCTTGCGTTTTCCATAGTTACTATCATTTTCTACCTTTCCAACTTATTCATAGTATTACATTTCTAACATGTTTTATCATTGCTGCCATTTTCTAAGATACATGTCAATATTTTCTGCCATAGCTATTATTTCATAAAATGTTCTAAAATTTCTACTATTTCCACAATTTAATATTATTTCTTACACACCGTGTTTCTATACATTTTGTAGCATATCACTAGGGATTTGAAAATGTATAAACAACTTCTTAAAGAAAACATGTCAAAAAATCTGATGTTCACATATAAGAAACTACCTAGTGGCTATTGCGAATTTTAAAAACCTAGTTTTTAAAATATACAGCGAATTAGGATGGACTTACGAACAACCGTTGTTTTTTTACGACGGTTTTTAGTGAACCAAGACACCATCAAAGAAAAATTGTTATCTACATACTGTGCGCGCCTACACTATTGAATATAGAATTATAGAAATTCGAGACAACTGTCTCAAGTTGCACGTTTTCATAAATTAATTTACTTTCCGTAAAGAGGAACAAAAGCCGTAAAGAGGAAAATTATTCAGTAAATATTTAAATAATTTTGCGTTTGGTTCTTCGGGAAATAATTTATTCTCAAACCGATTATGTTACGCATCGAACATATAAAATGTGAGGCATATTATATATTTCGTAAATTTAAAACGTTTGGATGTTTTTGCTTAGTATCTAGTTCTTAAACTTTATATAACATATATATAATTTATATCCTTTTATGACAGAAAAATGTTTGAAAAATAATGACTGGTAGTGTTACAAATAATTTAATACATAAGTAGATTCGGACGACATTAAATCAATGTGTGGGCCGCTACATACATTTGAAGTGAAACTGTGCATAAGGATTTTAATAATATAATTTAATTTTAATGATATAATATAATGAATAAAAAGAAATTCCATGGTAATTAATTTAATATTCTTATAGTTATAATTTCATGACGTTATTGTAAAATCACACTATGTTGTAAAATTGATTAGCAACACGAAAATTTGTGCGGCGAGGCTTTCCGTCCCTATATAATATCATAGTAACACGACGTGGACACAATTTCACGTTACAAAAAAATCCTATGGAATTGGTATTTACAAGTAAGTAGGTAATTTTTCAAATTAAAACGTCCACGGACACACATGTTTAAGTAATTGGCTTCAATATTACAGTTGATTCAAAAGGAATGAGGATCGCAAGCGGTATGAAGACAGAAACGGTCTATTATTACTCCTGACTCTTCGAGTGCATGCCATGAACAAATATAGGCAGATACACCAACACAAACGACCTAATATAAGCAGTATTTAATATATAATTATATATTTATTAAGCTATAACGAGTTTTACTTCAAATCTTTAAAGGTATCCAAAGGTTTACTTTGTCAAAATAAAATAAAAATTCCGCTTACCGTCGTGAAAGTCTGCACAGAAACGGTTACAAGTTTTCCTGCGGTGAGTTCTAAAGGCCGCTGACATCGGGTCGTGAAAATCATTAGAGTGCGTTTGAAAGAAGGGCTCTGATCCGTCCATGGGCTATTATAAATTGCTCTTCCGACCTGTAAACTCTGATGTCAAAATGATTATCATCAGTTTCCAATGAAACGTCAGAAAGGATTATGCCGTGTTGTGTTATATACCTAAACCTCTGATAGTTTATTTCACGCGGCACATTTCTATTAATAATATTTTCTGAATATCGTATGTGTTATCAACAAAGTCCTCAGAAAATATTCCATCTGGTTTTCCATAATTAATCAAATCATGCTGTTATTTTATTATTGGGTCGTATGAAACAAGGATTCATTTCATCAAATGCATTGAGTAATTTGGGTGATTTCATAAAAAAAGTGGGGCCCATATATTCTAAAAAGACGGCAAATCAATGTTTCGGAGCCATTGCAAGGCCATCATATAGATACATGCCCATATACTATATTAATTCTAACAGGTTGATATGTATACGAAAGGGATTTAAAAAAAAAATATAGAGATCGGCTATTAGTTTTATCTGCAAACAAAACTGACTTTTGATTATTTATACACCTTTATACACCTTTAAATTTTAAATAGATAAAAATATGGTGCAAAATATACAATTACGCTGTTATTTTTAAGAGCAGAGCAGTAAAAAATATTGTTATAATTTTAAATTTATAAGTATAAGTTTAAATTTTAAAAAAGTAAAAAAATAAAAACTAAAAGTTATATTTTCCAGTTCCCTACGTATAAAAAACTTAGCATCTAACGTCATCTTTCCTAAAATGTGTGTATTAAAATTTGTATTTTTCAGTATTTATAAAGACAAGAAAATAATAGAAAAATTATTTTATCGATTTTACCTTTACACTGATGGTGTTTCCCAACCAACATGTGATATATATATTAATCACCATAATGATAAAATAGGCCAAAATCCAGATAATTGCTGTCATATTTTCATGTGAAGATGCGATCTGGAAATTTCAGTAGGGTAGACTGGGTACTCTTGTGACAATTTTCATTTGATCGTCCATAATTTTGTTAATAAGCCAGTTAGGTGAAAGAAAGCTGATTTGTGATTGATAAAGTTTGATTGGAACTTTGTCAACTTTTTAAACATTGTACACGTAACGGTTACACACATAATTGTTTTTTTTTTTTTAGTGGGAAATGATTATGACCACTGACAGGATGATTATGACGTAGGATAGTTATTGTAATATAGTTATTATAAAAGTATATGAATTATACCTACCACAATTAGTTGCATAGCTGTTGTACAGATAACGAAACCAGCCATCGTGAATCTCATTACAAACTGACTGCTAAATGCCGTTTGAATGTTTTTCACGAGCCTGAAAGCGCATTGAAATGTACGATAATTATACGCTCGTAGTACTTACTAAGGAAAAACTTTGAATGCTAGACTTTTTGTAAAGCCCTACAGTATTCAACTTGAATCAAAAGAAAGGAATCTGTGAGCAAAAACCACTTTAAAATTAATTATTTTAGATTTTGATTGAAATAAGTACACAATGAAATCTATCGATAGTAGAATTTCAGAAATTGTATTCAATAATTACGTGGGTAAGTACGGTAATAATTAGGTTAGGTAGATTAATTATTCTATATATAATTGTAATGTTTTCCTTAATTGAACGAATAACGTTCTTCCCAAATATATTAGATTTGAAATAGAAATAAAACCTACTAGTTGATAAATTTTAAACTAAACAAAATTCTTAAACTATGCATTCCAAACGTGCTCTATGACAATATTGTTGTATTGTTACGTCACACAAAAATTCTGAAGCAAATAAAAGACAGATCCCACGAATGTGTACATAAAGCTTATTATGTGCTTTAAACTTACATGGTTTCAACTGTTAGACGAAAACACACGCGGGTAGAGTTAAAACTACAATTTCGAAATATTCACTCAAAGTTTCACGTAGCAAGTTTTGACTTTACACATTGTTGCGAACGAAATCTACTACGTGCGGAATTTATATTTGAAGGCAATGAAGTGCACCGATTTATTTCTGTTTTCTTTAGATAATCATTACCAGGTTATAGATACATTGTCGCAACGTTTAGACACTGACAAAATTCGAATTTGGAGAAATACGAAGCAATAACATAGAAAGACAGCTTTAAATTGCTATGCTTTCAAATTTACTCGTTATTCTACTTTATTCAAGTTCGGTTAGTCTTCAGTAATATTGTATCCCATCAAAAACAATACTTGTTTTTGATGGGATCTCATTTCTTTTTGTATTTTGTAGACAGTTCTACTTTTTTCCTTTTCGGTACCTTCTACTTATTGTATATATGTATATCTACCAGCAACGAATTTTCGTAAAGCCCTCTCTCTGACTTATGAACTTTTCTTATTTTTGTAGGTAGCCTTCCGTTTTCTCTTTTCCGGTACTACTTCTTGAGCTTCAGCTACAGTTTAATATAATAATAACTGCCGTAATAAAACATCGTTACGAATAAAGCCAATATTGAAAAATTTAACTGAAGACTTGGCTGTATGGGCTTAATTTTCTTTGCGGTCTTTTCTAAATTTTTTAGTTTTTCCTTGATTCATACACCAAACACTACTTATATTCCAAATTTGAAGCTTCTAGGTCTGCTAAAAGTGCCTTAGAATTTTGATGATCGTTGAGTCAGTGAGTGACATAATTAAGAAATTTGACCCGTTATAATTTCTTAAAAATACTGGTTCAAATTGAATTAAAACGTGTAATATGCTTATATAATATGCCTGCATGGTTACTGAAAATTCCAGTCTTCTAGTTTTATCCACAACGAAGTTACAGGGGGTCGAAAATGGTCTGAATTGCTTCGAGAAAAGGATGATACGGCCGTGACGCTTTTTTGCTCGACTTGGTGGGGGCACGGCCGTGCCCCCAGATCTTCTACCCAAAGCTCTCGAAAGTGCAACAACGTAAGTATTTATATGTACTGACCGATGGGCCGAGTGGTTAGAGACCTTAGCTGCAAAGCCAAATGTCGTGGGTTCGATTCCCGCCCGGGATAAATATTTGTGTGCATGAACATGTCTATTTGTCCGTGTCTGGGTGTAAAATATCCATATATGTATGTGATAATAATAAGTAATATTTAAGTATAATCAGTTGCCTTGTAACCATAATACAAGCTTTGCTTAGTTTGGGACTAGATGGCGCTGTATAGGATATCCCAGATGTTATTATTATATGCTAGTAATAATGAATAGTTTTTTTTTATATTTAAGGGAGTATGTTTTCCGGCGGTTAATCTTCGTGAACATAGAATTTAATTGCTTCTAATTTAATTTAATTTTTAAGTTCACAATTTTTAATTTAAATTATATAAGTACGAGCGATTATTTTTTTAATAACATTACATGTTAAAAGAACATATATATTTTTTTATTTAACGACAATTTCATTATATACTTAACTTATTAAGATGGTAAAATATTTATAAGTAGTTTTTTACCTCTGGTCAAAAGAATTTTCTATGGAAATTAAACTGGAAATTTAATCTCAAAGTGAACAAAATCGATGAAAAAATACTTGTACAAAGTAAGATAGAAATAATTTTGTTTAGCCATGTTTCGGAATTAGGTTTGTTTACATGTGTACAAATGTGAAAATAAAAAATGAAATCTAAAGCAATTAGTATTCATTATCATTAATGCACTGACAATACGCTATAGGTATGTCAGATTCTAAATACTAAAAATATAATAAAAATATATAAAATATAAAAATATAATAAATTTGTGATGATCTACACAACGTCTGAAGAACTCCTGAAAACCGTCGCCGTCCTCGTTTCCTTTTTCTTGTCGTTCCGACTCAATTATACTTGTCATATTTTCCAAATTATAAATTAATATGTCAAGCTGACTTGCTGCGTAAAAACAAAGTTATGTCTCAGAGGAAATTAAGATTTCCTATTAATTTTTCGCTCCACACTTAATACTACGAATAGGAAAATTGTAATAATTTTCAAATGTTAAGATAATAATAATAATAATAACGTATACATTACAACAACGTCTAGGCCCCGAACTAAGCATTAGCTTATGTTTTGGGTACCAAGCGAAGACACCACATACACATAACAACCAAGACCCGGTACCAGTATCAATATTCATCATATAAATAATGACGCGACCTGGGATTCGAACCCAGGACCTCCAGCTTCGTAGGCAGAGTCGCTACCCACTAGGCTAAGCGACCGTCCCTACCAAGATAATTATGTTTGCCGTATCGTTTTAGTAGTGGAAAAGTTTTTAATAATATGAAATATTATAATTTATCGTCCACAGATATTTATCCGGACTAGACGTGTGTTTTGATTGCAAACACTCTTTGTACGATTAGTGGATTCAGTTAGGTAATATTGCCCTACCTACGTACCTACTTTACTAAAACACCCTGCAAGGTAGGATTGTAGTTTTATTTTCAAAGTGGTATAGTACACACACATACTCCAAAAATGGTGTTTGGAAAGCAGTCTGTTTTAAAAAAATACAATAATTTTTGTAAGCAATTTCAAACCGATCATCTATTTCCTATAGTATACAATTATAGTTCATTTTATATGAAATGTTATTACGCATATTAATGTTACGACAATACCAACCCCCCAATACGCAAAAATTTTTTTGAATCAACGCTAATTTCTTTAAACGTTATGTTTTTTACTCAGCATTTATATATCTCTATATCACTCATTTGAAATCATTCTTGACGTGTCAGCGATCGCGCAGGACCACCTTTATAAGGCAGCGTTTGTGTTATAGTTCTTGTTCACTTGTTTTTGCCATTTCAATTTTGTATCTATTGTTTAAATATATTTTTAGGAGGGGATAGTCCCTTTCCTTTTGTCCTTACTCAAATTAATGTTCACATCACAGACCAGTCAACCTATAGACCACGCTTTAATATACGTTGATACGAAAACGAAATCGCCAAAAAGTGGCGGGGTGCGGGGAGAGGTCGGCTAGTTTTCATTGGCTCGTTCAAAATTGACAATATCGCTGACAAATAGGCTTCCGACATGCTTCCAACTGACCGCTCACAAGAGACGTAGTTATG
The DNA here is from genome assembly GCA_949709985.1 of Luffia ferchaultella. Classification (NCBI taxonomy): domain Eukaryota; kingdom Metazoa; phylum Arthropoda; class Insecta; order Lepidoptera; family Psychidae; genus Luffia; species Luffia ferchaultella. The sequence continues at coordinate 7,631,581 of OX453254.1, forward strand.
TAGTTATGGTAGTGTCACTACCATAGCCTTGGCGAATGCTACTCCCTGTCAAAGCGTGGTCTATAAGGTTGACTGGTCTGTGGTTCACATTCACTAGTCTAAACTTGCTTTAAATGTAATTTTTAATATTTTAAATTAATAATAATTTATTTTAAAAAATTTGTGCTTTGAATTGTAAAAGAAAATGTAAATTAGTTACCTTTTTACATTTCATAATACCATGATAAATGGCTATGATCAGTAAGCAATCAAACTGTCTATGAAAGTATATTCAATGTATAAAAAAGTATATTCAATTAATTAATGTATCTGCCAACAAACTGCATTGTAGTTTGGCAGTACATTGCACTTTAATTACTGGTCTTCTACTGATATATATCAATAATAATAATAATTTACTTCTATTTAAGTGTATACCTATGAGATTAAAAAAATTAATACTTGCGTAAGACATGAAAGCCCACGGCATAGTTTCCATTGCAACATATACAGTTATTAAGGCAGGCTTATAGAGTATCTGAAAGCATTCAAAACTCAATCACGTAGACACTCGAAGTTGCACTATCGATTCGATACTTGATTGTAACCCATATGGTCCTCACAAGGCAAGTTTACATTGACTTAGGGCAAGATCGATATGTGACAGGAACTACCAGAAATCTGTTATAATCCGAACTTACCAGTAACAATGCGTAGTCTACAAGATTATTTCCAAGATAAATATGTAATCATGATCTAAAAAAGTTCAACAACTTGTATAGGGACCACATTGAAATTCTTATTTTTACTTCATAAAATAGTAATCTTTTCAAATATTTGATTATTTAGTTTATTTTACAAAAAACATTGAAACACCTCATTTTTAATTATATATATCAAATATTAAATGCCTGTTTTAATCATTTCACTTCCTTATGGATTTTTCTATAAATGCTAAAATTTCCCTTTTGGAATTTCCAATCACAAGGTTACCAATTTTAATGGTTTTAAACTTAAAAAGCACAGGATTCCGTATTAACTATTGTCCCCTATTTTACCCCCTCTTTCATAAGGGTAAACTTATTTATCTATACGTAATGTTTGATTATAATTATTCATAATTTAGAAGGACCACTGAGCAAAATTATTTTGACATTAAGACTACATTCGTATATTTTTTTATGGAAATATGGACAATCTGAAGTGTTTAAGTAATTTTTTACAATTTTAATATGATTTTTCAAGGAATAATCGGTTGATAAAAATTAATAGCTGATGAAGTCACTACTACTAATCATAGCTACGATGTTCTACATATTGCACTTGTAGTGACGTCACCTTAATGTTTCACGTTTGTATCCATGTTATTACGCTTTCGAAACTTTTCGAAATGAAATTTTTCCTGTTAAGTAATGACATCTATTCCAATAGATACAAAAAAAATCGGACAATGTTGCATAATTAGGAACGATGCCTATTACATTAAATTTAAACTACTGTTAGAGCGGTGCCACATCTCTCATCCGTGATATTGGAGTTAAATACCGATGACAGTATAAATAAAATGTATGAAATATGTGTTTGCTTTTTACATTATACGATTCGATATCGAATTCATAAAACAATATGAAAAACGCTTATGGGCTGAATCAATAACGGCTGGTCTGCTACGCTTCAGTATAACGTAAATTATCGTTACGCGATGCATTCATTGACGTTCGACTCCGTCTTGTTTATAAATAAATTTTATCCACCGGAGAGCAGTCATATACTTTGTACTATCATCAGTAACTTTCTATTATATACGATTTCAGATTTTTACTGTAACATATACAACCAACTTTGTTTTCACTCGCAAGTGAATTTCAACATGTTCCTGTTACGAAATGTGTTGGTATCTGTAATATAATTGAGTGGGAATTGTTTAGAACTTTAGAATGGAGATATCGTTGAACTGTACACTAACAGAGGTTGTAAATTACTATTACTGTGACATGAATATTATAAATTGTATACATATTTAATTATATGAATAAATTTTGTATAATTTTTGGCATTATATTTAAATTACCTTTCTTGACGTAAGAGTCACATAGACAATACGTCAATGATGTACGTACAAATAATTTTCTTCGTTATAGCCATGAGTCCATTATACAAAATCGCGTTTTGACAGTGAGCGAGTCATGTCATTTTTACATTTTATAAAAATATATTATATTTATTAAGAAAAACTAATAAGTGGAAGAATTTTATTGACATCTACAAAAATGTCGATGATACATTTTTTTTTAATAAATTGTGCAATGACGTCACTCGATTACATTACTATGGGCTAACGTCATCGATGTACCAATATAACTAGATGGGCTGTCCTCATTCTAAAGTGTCCGCGCAGAAAGTAATCCAAAACGCAATAAGTCCTCCAACCGGTTTTTAGTCAATGTAATAGCTTAGCGCCGAATCAACGTGCGCGATGTCGACTTGTGCTGTAAAAATTTGTAAAACTACTCGTCAAAGACGCAAAAAGAGCTAAACATCGTATTTTTGATAAGTAAACATTCAAATTTAACATTAGTTTATGTCAGCAGACGGTAATTCCATTATTTTTAATTTAATTTGAACATTATCACGATTTGGTTCTCGTCCGTCTCATCTCGTCGTCGTGTGACACGTCCGTCCCGTAATAAGTATTTCTAATGACTGCCCCGACCCGATGCGACCCACGCACGGCGCGACGCATTACGGTACAATACGGACGGTTTTGTTTCGCCTTTACACAGGTGACTTCGCACCCTGTTAAAAATAGTAGATCAATGGCTAACGTGGATAATTTGTACGTAGCGGCATCGAGTGACGTCGCGACCGTGTCGTAAAATCACAAACTTTGATTTGTTATATCTCCGGCAATAATCGGTATTTTCCCAAAATTGAAAAAGTATAATCAGTTTTTTATACTCTAGTGTGCCAAGTTGCGTATGATACATAATTTTGTAGAAGAGAACGCGCTCGTTCGTGTTGTCATTTTCTTCTCATATGTATAGATGATTCTTCAGCAGGATGTATAAAAATCAACAATATTCACTCAGTATTTTTTTGTATAGTTAGTATTTGATTAGGTCTTATTACATTATTTGTGAACTCTGTGTACTGTAACACCTAAATTCTCATAATAATCTCGAATAATCTCGAAAGTGTGTGGTATCGGAGTGAGATTTAAATGTTTTCGTATTATCTTTTATTTTCTTACGCAAGAAAGATTTCCGTGACACGTTAAAATAAACGTAAAAGTTACATAATATATAATAAATAGGTGATTAATAATTCACAAAGTATTACGCTTGCGGATACAGAAAGCGGGAGCTGTAGGAAAGATCACCTCAGTGTACCAGGTCGAGTGACGGGACCGCAGCCCGCTTTTTGATAACGTGTAATTCCAGACCTTACCCCCGCCGAGCTCCTGTCGAGCTCCCGCGACACAGGCCAATCCTCCTTTATTGGGTGTCGATGTATATCATACTGGTTTATTTTATTTGCTTTTCCATTTTTTTAGTTTTAATTTATTGTTACTTACGTGCGCTATCGACCGTTGTTTCAGGACCTTATAGTTTTAATTTTTTTTAATTTTATTTAGTTTTTATTTCAACGTGATTCATAGTCTGTTATTAAGTAGTTACTCAGTTTTTATTAGTTTTATTTTTATTAGTATTAATTAAATGTTTTTAACTTAACTCGCTTTTACTTAAAAAAAAATAGTATTACAGTACGAAATAATATTTTCTGATTAAAAACAGAATACTTAAAAAAAATGGTAATACGACCTCCACCAAATATTAAATCAGGTTAATATGTGTATCTATTTTTTTATTTCGACGCATCTACAGTTAAATTATTATTGCATATACATACTAATAGACTATATACCATTACGTAAATTCATTAACAAACAAGTATCTCTCGTTAGTGATTTAGTACCTATTGAAATGGAAATGTAAGGTTTTGACTTCTAAAAGCTATTTTAGGGTCCCGCATCTGTTAAAACCGACCTTATAAAATTAATGAAATAGGTGAAAACTTTGAATAACAAAAATTATGTAATCGTCCAAATCTGGGTCGTCTAATTTTTTTTGTATTTTGTGTGTATCGGTGAGTTTTACGATTTAAGTTTTAGAAAACCTGTATGAAAGATACAGGCTTTTTAACCTAGGCTCACTTCAAAAACAATTTCTTTAGTTCGACAGAAATTTAGGTAATGTAGTAATAGTATAATATGTAATAGTATATACTAATAGTAATAATGTAGTAATGAAACGTAAGTACGATTTTGAAACTGCAACATTAAACGAAAATAGATTTACCCTACTGCGTTAATATTATGGGAAATTTTGAATATCATTATTTCAAGTTACTTTTATTGTGTTTCTTCCTCAACAAAGTCTTTGAAAGCGCGAAGTGAATTCGTAAATACTAAAACTGTTTTTTTTTTAGTTTTCCTTTGGCGTCTGCACGAAATAAACGCTTTTATTAAAAATATCTTTTTTTAACTGTATCCAATTTTTACAAATTATGAGCCTATTATTTCGAGTAGGTAAATCGCAAGAATAACGCTCTCGAATACTTTAAATTAAACATTTATACATTGTAGTTGTATTGGAGGATAAATTATCCTGAATTAATGTAAATATACTTAAATAGGTACACACTAAGCTTGTATAACGACTGATTTTTATTAATTCACCAATTATAATACAATTTTATGTAATTAAAAAAAAATGTACCTGAAATGCACACAACACGACGAAATACGCCTTTGTGGTGTCGTCGAAGAATAAAAATTTCATGTTCATGGGTAGTTTCTCAAAACTGTTCAACATGGGCACGATTATAACATGTACTGAAAATAAAGACATTTATAAAATGATGTTTTAATTTGCAGAACGAAAATCGACTTTCCAATAAACTCAAAAAAAAAAAAAATTGTGATTTGGAATGTTTTATAGATTTTAAGTTACTGGGTCATGGGCAACAATAAATGACCCCTCCATAAATTATTCTCAAGACGTGAATGTCAGTGGTTTAAAACAGAAATTAGTGGTAACCGACGACTTGTGGTGGCCGGGTCTATAAAAGGTCGGGTGTTCGATTCCAACCGCTGCTATGGTTTATCATTTTTAAAAAAAACTTAAGCAAAATATATATGGATAATATGTATATAATGTATAATTTGCCCGTAATTTCCTCCGTCTAGCCTTTTATACTGTTTTTCACTTCACTATTCCGTCTAACTCATATCTATGTTTTGTTATCCTTTGCAGATCTTGTATATTCAATCTCCGTACCTTCAACTATCTCTATGCAAAAATCTCGTTGTTTCTACATCATTCATTCACATAGTCTATATAGTTTTTTCTACACTACAACGTGGGTGAAAGAGAAACAATCATTGAGCATTTATGAGTAATTGATTCTATTTAAATTTAAAGTTGCTCAGCGCGCTATGGAGCGGGCTATGCTCGGCATTTCCTTGATGGACAAAATCAGAAACACTGAAATCCGAAGAACTAAAGTTGTTGACATAGCCGAAGTGATTAGCAAGCTAAAGTGGCAATGGGGTGGCCACATTTGCCGTAGAACCGACAACCTATGGGGTAGAAGGGTTCTCGAGTGGTGGCCACGTATTGGGAAGCGAAGCGTGGGACGCCCCCCGGCCAGGTGGACTGATGACCTGAAGCACCATACCGGGGGTAATTGGATGCGGAAGGCGGAGGACCGTGTGTGGTGGCGAGCCTTGGGAGAGGCCTATATCTTGCAGTGGAGAGACCCGGGCTGATGATGATGATGATGATTACATTATTAAATTACAAGGATTGAAAAAAAAATGAAATACCCGCAACATCGATGCCACATGCGCCCAAATACCACACAAATAAGGATCTAGATCGTTTGACAGCCGATTTGTTATATATAGCATGTTTATTGTGCGACCATTGAAACTGTTTATTTTTCAGTTGAGATATGAGCTGTTCGACTACATCGCGATTCAACCACAATACTAAAAGTTTGAACATAGTCAGCACTTCCGTCAGAAATATGTTTAACCTGGAACAAATATTAGAATAAAACGTGAGCTCAATTTATGAGATTCTTGGACAATTGGATTTTCGTTTGTTTTTCCACAAATTGTTTATAAGTGGAGAGGCGAGCTTAATAAAATGGAGCTATTGAAAGTTTCGAGAAACTCAGTAAGTATCGAAACGATGATAGTTACTTTGAGTGGCAACCGCGTGAAAGCTTGACACGTCCTAACTTCCATTACAAATTAGTAAACTTGAACAAACTTTTTTTGAAATAAATAATTTTACTTTTTTATTTAGTTATTCGGCTCAACATGAAAGCATAAGTAACATTTGAGATAAATTAAAGCTAAAATCCTTAATTAACAGAAAAAAAAACTTTCTTTTATACTGTTTACAATTACTTGCAACCTATATTTAAGAAAAATAAGGGGTGACCCGCCGGCGGATTAGATTTTCAATGGAATACCGCTGTAAGTGCCTATCGTCTCAACGGACACTAGATATAAATTCTAAAAAGGTCAACTTTTAACAAAGAAGCTACTTTCTAACTATCCTCAAACAAACTATTATTGAAACTAAACTATAACCATAGAGATAGGAACCCCACCCCAACTACCCATAATTTCTATATAGAGACATCATAAAAAGTTTAGTTGACCGATGATAATGTAGAATATACACCAGTCCCTAGTACCTCACACTACTCCAGTCTTTAACACATTGATCGATCAGTTGTGTTTTCAAATAAAGAATTGATTTTTTTTCAATTGCTTCTCTATCAAATGTGGACAGAGATATATATATCAAGCTTTTGCGATATTGACCCACTATAAAAATATGTATATTAATTAACGGTTACAGTCTCTTTTCAGTTAATGTTCAGTTCAATTCAGTTAATTTTAATGTAAAAATTAAATTAAATAACATTTATAAATCTTTTCAATAAGTTGTAAAAAATAAAAAGAACACGCTAAAAAAATTAAATATTTATAAAATAAAATTTTAGAAGTTATTGAGCCAATAATAAAAAAATAAATATAAACTCACGCGCCAGTCAGCTCGTCTATGTCACGTACATCAGTAAAAATGTAAATAGCTTGTCCAACCATCGGTAAAATCAATACGAAGCTAACATTCAAGTAACGCCAAGCCGCAAAAGCGCTGCGCTTCAATACTCCGCCATGAAATTTGTCAAACCACACGCCGAAAATCCTCAAAGCTGCGACATGCAACGAAACGTGCTCAAATAAGTCCAACTTTTCCGCCACAGACTTCATTTCAACGGACAAAAGCTTCTCGGATTGAGGCCACGGGGAAAATCTCTTTCCTTTATATGCAAATTTCTGTAATTGCGGGCGAAATACACGTGAAAATACTAAGATAATTTCGAAAAAAAGCCGCTATTAAGAAGCAATCAAGTAGCATCCCTGATTACATTTAATTACTTAAATAGTACTTTGAGTTTAGACTTCCGTTTTTTGCTATTTGCAAGTTAGATTTCTTCGGATTGTACTCAAGGTGAAGTCTTTGTTTTATTCGTATTTAATGTTTAGTATTTATTTCTTTACGCTCTATAATACACTCAAAAGTTTATACTTATATAAGCATATTAAAAATGCAACTGATATTAACATATCATATATACCCGAGATCAGGAAAACAAAATTTTTTATAAAAATCTTGCGCTTCCAATCGCGCTAAAGTTTGATAGGTTAAATCTCCTTTTGGCTCAGAACGGAGCCTTTGGTTCGAAGTTTAAAGAAAACACGACATTATACCTATATTTACATATGTTTATATGTCGTAGGGAAATAATGAAACCAGCCTTTTCTCAGAAGTTTCGGTAATAATTTGACTTTATATGATTTAGCTACGAATTAGGCGTTCCTATTACAACTATTTCAAAATTTCACTAGATCGGTTCAGTGATTTATCAATCATTAAATTGTATCAGATTAGTTAATTAGTTGAAATATTCGTCATTATCGAATATATCGCAAAATTTAGGGTTTTCCCCAATTCCAATTTCCAGGAAGGAATTTCCAAAATTCCTTCCGACACGTATACCGGGTGGTTTTTTCCACTTCCTATAATGTCTTTGGTTAAAATACTAAAACAGGTGTTTTTTTTACTTTTAGTAGGTATTACTCAGTACTAAAATATAGGTATACGGCACCACAAAGTTTCGTATTATGGTGAGGATATGCGGGTGACTGACAATTGCGTCGATTGCGTTGGTCAGTGGCAGTCAGTGGGATAGCCTCTCCGCAACAACCGCAGTCGAAAATTCTTTCGGGGAAAATATATTAATGTGAATAAATGGCCAATTTTTTTTTTTTTCATAAATGCAATCGCATTTAGATAATACCTAATACTTACTACCCGTCCGCTTCGTGTTTGTCATGACGACGTCATATTGCGTAGTATAAAGTAGGGTGTGCAAAATAATTTAACTTAAAAAATAATATAAATATTTATTTAGTGAGAAGGTTTATTCAGTAATAATAATAGTATTTATCAATTGTTTATCCACACGAAGTAGACCAACCACAAAACAATGAAATTATTAAGAAGAAAAGAAAATAATAATAAAGAAACGTAATGACAACAGCACAACAATTATAAAATGACTATAAATTTTACGATAGCGTCAGTAAATAAATGAACAAATGCGTACGTACGTAAACAACAAAATGCCAACGGTACTAAACGGAACGGGCAAGCAAACGTGGGCACGATGGACATTGATGGAAGGCAAGGCGTATTCTGGCGTCACGGCAAATATGAAGCGGTCGAGTAGGAGAAATGCGAAAAATGATGTAAATATCTCCTTGTATATGTGATTCTAAATACAATTTCAATTTTTTTTTAATTGCGAAGCTCTCATTTTGAGCCAAAAAAGCAAATGCTTAACCTGGTTTATCATTTTCCTAAAACATTAAATTTTATAAACATAGGTGTAATTATTTTATTATGAACTTAGGTGGCTTTATAATTTTTTTAAATTCCCACTATCCGAGGGAAGTTATTTATTTGGGTCCGATTTCGGAAATCGAGTTTTCTTCAGATCTTTACGTTTTGAGGCCAAGGGAAGCCATTCTGACCATTTTCGGGTGTGTGTGTGTTTGTGTATGTAACTTTTTTTTGTCGTACGATATCTTGAGAACGGATTGACTGATTGAGACCCACATACGACGTTTGAAAGGGTTTATCGCGACTTAGATTCGATTAGATTTCAAAGTCAATCAATCACTTTGATATTTTTCAACCGAACTACTTAAAATTTTGTACATAAAAAACTGCGTCGAGTAGTGCCGCCAAAAATATAAAAATTTAAACGACGCGTTTAAAAGATATGGCAGTTCACAAATTTCCGAAAACGTGTTTTTTTAACGTAACTTTTAGACTTTAAGATCAATCGATTTTTGGGTTGACACAAAAGTTTTGTGCTTACAAAGTTGCATAGAATGCCGCAAATTGCATTAAAATCAAACAAAGCGTTCAAAAGATATCGCAGTTCAAAAATTCCAAAATAACGTTTTCTTTAATTGAGCTCGAAGAACTCTAAATGTATAGAAATTCTGTCCTTGGGCTTGGCGAGCTCGGGAAATGAATATTATGAGCTCGAAGAGCTCAAAAACCACAAAAATCGATATTTTGATTTCGATGAGCTAAATAGCTTTCTAATTTTCGAGCGCTTTGAATTCGAAAATAGCGGGAAGTTTCAGGGATAGCCTGCAAGGCCGATTTTTCCTTTAGGTTCAAAATGGAAACGTTTCTTGCTAAACTATCGTATAAGTTATAGAAGAAAAAAAAACAGAATTTGTGTAAAGTTGCGATATCTATTTTATTCGTATCATGGGTCATGCTACTCACCATGCAGTGCAGGCTGGCCACGAAGCATGCGCATTTTGTATTAGAAAAATTTAAAGATTGAACCCATTTTTTATACTGGCACAGTAATTTTTATATATATTTATTTAAGAAACCAATATATTACGTTTTATAAAAGGTAATATTTTAAGAAAATGTTTTTTGCGAAAATACATAATATGTATTTGAATTACAAATTATAACTCTCGTGAATGGTAAAAATACGCAATGAAAGGACTTAGATTTTTTTTATAAGGAAGAAAAATAGTCTAAATCTACCATTATTTCGTAATCCTAAAAACAGTTTCGTAAAAATTTAATTTTAAATTGCCTTTATTTATTTCGTAGATTCAGGATCAATAAGGGAGCGGCCAACATTCCATCTAAACAAAATTTTAAGCCAAATGATAATTCTAAAAGTTAGAGCGTTATATCATGGCCGTCAAGAGAATGCGTTCCTGACAGGCCGTAATCGGATGGTTGACGTGAATAATATAATATTTAATTAATTTTGTTTCATTGTGATAATAATATTTGATAACGGGGATTGTCCGATGGTAGGTAACCATCGAACAATTCCCGTTATCAAATATGATTATCACAATAAAACAAAATTAAATTAAAAATTATATTATGTCAACTCACAACAAACATGATGTTATAGCTATAGATTTCTTGTGTCAGAAACGCATTCTCTCGACGGCCATGATGTAGTATCCAATATATATCTATATATTTGTTATGACCAACGTTGAATTATAAAAGTTTAAAATTCTAACCTAGTTCTTTGGAAGACGACAGCCGGTCGACATTTCTAGTGGCTTTACTGTGGCTTTCGAGTTCCGAGCAATCACCCGAGAATAATCTCTTTTGATAGACAGAACAATCCATAGCCCAATAACAACTGCGCTTGGATTTTTGGGCACAAATTGAAAATATAATTGGTTCATATTGGTTCGGTGTTACCGAGAATTGTGTTCTTTATAAGTATATAAATGAAATTTCTTTAACTCGCTGACTTTTCTTTTGTCATTTATTCGTTTAAATAAAATATATTATTTATTTACTTAAATAGATTTCATTGGTAACATTAAAATATACCATCACGTTCACATTTTTTTTAACTAAAATATTAATTACAATACCTGGGGCATTCCACACAGCGCCATCTAGTCAGTCACAATCTAAGCAAAGCATATATTTATTATGGGTTGCGGACAACTGCAATACATACTTAAATATGCTTTATGATATATAATTATATGGATATTTTATTTCCAGATATAAAACAAATAACATGTCTATTTTTGAGGTTTAAAAATTTGTGTTCAGGGATAAAATAACATTGTTAAAAATAATAATAATAATAATAAATAAAACTAATCCAATAATCCACCCCTCGTTGCCCCCGACGCAAATGTGCCCATGAAGCTCATTGCCGCGCTGAATTGCAATGGCAATTCTTTGCACCAGGAAGGAACCGGAACGGGGGTCGTGTCTCCTTTCTTTTAGACGACGGCCGATGCTCGCGACGAAACGTTTGGCTTCAATCCCCCAACAGCCAGCATCTTCCACCGCAAGAGGGACGAACATGTCTATTTGGTATATGGTTGAAATTGTATTAGGGTAAGTCTCATTTTGTACAAGAAAGTGAATAAATGTCTATTTTAATTTTTTTATTTTTACTTTTTGTTATGGTATATCGGTATATGTCTGGGTACACCACTTGTAGGTACCTATACGCATATATCAAATTCATACGATTGTTTGCTAATGTTTGCAGTTGTTTGGTATTTTCAAGTCATAAAAGTACGAAATGACTAGAAGCCCTCTTCTGCGTTTATCGTCTAGCCACTCATACTCTAGCTAATCCAAGATGTCCAAGGCTAAGGTCCAAGATGACGAGTTTTAGTCCGAGTTTCAATCCGCGAAGTCCACGCGCGCCAGTCTTCACCCTCGCGAAATTGCGTTTGATATTTTCGATACTGTGAAGTGACATTTCTGACTCTATTAAAACCAAACACTGCTGTCCAATTTATTTACTATATGCGATTTGTATGTAAAAATGATATTTATTATTTTAAGTTTGGCGCCATCATACAGCAACGTAACGCAACGTTAACGCGCCGGCTCGCCGCGTAATTATAACATGAAATGCAGCTGAATAATATGTACATATATATCTGTATATATAGCTATCGAACGAATAATATCTACACAAACAGACGCATAATTCTTATAAATAAATTATTTATTTTTCACATGTGAAAATGCATTAGTTTCATATTGAACAGGTTGAGAAAAATGAAACAATTTCGAAAAAAACCCGTGTATTTAATTTTTTTTCTTACGATGTACCCATCAAAATAATTGACAAAATAAAAACACTTGAATCTGTTTTGCTTGAAAAAGTTTTGCTGATCTGATACCATATACTTTTTTTGCGTCAATCGGTTAAGGTTTAATGAGGTGCAACTGTTAACGCCGTTTATATGGAAATTTGGCAGTACACAGATGTTTGAGTACATCTGGCAAATCATGAAACCATTGCTGCGAACTCAACATAAAAATTTAGCGTTGTATGAAATGTCTCAGTGTTTTGTAACGTATGTCAAAGGATTTAAGTAAATGAAATGCACGTCTTCACATTATGAGACAAGGGGATGAATAACAGGTTATTATCATGCTTCGCTTTGCCTACGAGTTTGCACTCCTAGTGCAAACTTGTAATGTACGGCGAAACGTGCGTCTAGGCGGCGGTTTTAGTAATTTAAGGCGACGTTTATAGTCGCGTTCCCTAACATACCGCTCGTTATGAGAACGATTCAACTTTTCTGCGCTAATATTAAACGAATTCGCTATGGCTGCGCTAGGGCAGGCTTCCTCGTATTTATAAGTGGGTACATTTTATTTTACACTATGTCTTAATTTTGTGATTTTAGAGATACAATAGCGAGTGATGAAAGACCAATTCTGGAAATTTTAAGCAGAAAAGTAGGCATATTCCTAAGAGTGTTTATTCTATTGTTTCATTTTTTGATTATTTTTCCGAAGCTGTATATACCGAGCCACGGTCACTAAGGACAATTTAACGCTTTGTATAATATAATATTTATTCATTTATTATAGTAAATGATTGCAAATTAAACTAAGATTAGACTTATGTGAGAACTTGATACTTTACATTGTTGATAGGCACGTCAAAACATAGAAAATGAGAAGAAATAAATAATATTGACTATAAAATCATAATTTTAATCATAAGTTGCATTTGAAGTCACTAACATTGTCTCAAAACCACAGCGTAAGAATTTACAGTGGGACAACGCCTTTGAAGTCTTGTGAGAAGTTGCTGTTGTCTGGACATTCGTCATTGCTGCAGGGTTACAAAAAAATTTTTTTTTACTTATATTATTTGCTTATTGGTAGTAAGTGTATGTAGGGTACTAGGAATATAATATAAAAGAAATATAAGTATATATGAATCGTTTTATCTATTATAATAAATAAAATCGTAGTGTCTGTCTGTCTGTTTATTGGAGCTAATGTCCAAAACGGCTGAGCAGATTTTAATGAAACTTTACCTACCTACGAATAGGAAATGGTCAAAAGTGACATACACTACTTTTTATCTGTATGTCTGTACGTCTATTTGTCTGTTAGAGTCAATTTCTGAAATGGTTAAACCGTTTTGAGTGAAACTTCACATGTATGAAAAGGAAGTGCTCAAAAGTGACATACATAGCGATTTGTGGTCGGAGTCTACAGGACTTTTGAATATTGATTTTGAAAGCAATCAAGTAGTGCATGTTAATTTTATCACCTCCTTTTCATACCTGTGAAGTTTCATTAAAATCTGTTCAACCGTTTTGGAGATTAGCTCGAATAGACAGATAGACGTAGAGACAGACAAACAATAGTGTATGTCACTTTTGAGCACCTTCTTTTCGTACGTAAGGTGACGAAACTTCTGACGGTATTTAAAAAAAAAACTCCATAATAGTCTTGTTCATAATTCATAATAAAAATAGTTAAACTAGACGAATGGCAAATTGTGTAACAAATATTACAATAATGATCTTTATATAGAATTCCGCCGAAAATCCAACCACGATAGCTAGATCCTAGATCGATATGAAGGAAATTATTTGTCGATCGTTGTTTTTCACCCGTGCATGTAGCCCATTAGATTGGGATCCGTTTATCGGGCACAATGCCAGGGCGTTACCCAGATGCCTCAGTCTGAGCTTCCAAACATCTATATCTGACGTTTTCGACCGTCTATTGTACGCGTGTGTGTAACTTCCCTGTTTTTGTTAGAATTTATTCACACTCAAGAGTGTTAAAGGGCAGAAAATCTCCAAAGTGTCGCCTTTTCATTTCAGTTCACTCGGCGACGATCCGACCCACTCCCTTTAACAAGTTTAGATAATCGAATTCCATATGGACTCCTTTTTGTTTACTGAAGCGTAGAAAAACGACTCTCATATATTTAGGTGAATATATTAATAGTGAAAGTTGCGGAATTTCAATTCACTTGTTAATTATGCGATCGGGGAAAATGTTCTTCATACCCATCGCCGCATTTATGGGTTGAACAGAATTAAATTTTATTCCATTCCTTGTATGTACGATACCTATATTAATATTATTAATTTTGGCTAACACTTTATTGCAAGTACCTCAAAGATAAACCGATACTTTTGTAGTTAAACTTTGTTGTTTTTGCTGACTAGAAGCCCTCTTCTGCGTTTACCGTCTAACCACTCATACTTCTAGCTAGTTAGTGCACTAAAACGAAACGCTGCTGTCAAATTTATTTACTCTATGGTCTGTTTCTTCTGAATAATTAATACAAAGCATTCCAGTTTGATGTTGTGGTCTTCGGTCATTTGGTTTGAAACCTAAACAATTGCATTTGATACAATTTACATATTCAATATAATTGTATTTTAGGTCTAAAATGTGTAAATTTTATTTATATTCATTCTATAAGATTATTACCTTTTAAATTAAAACTTAAGTAAACAATATTCACAGAACATTAAAACAATACAATGGCTAAAAGAAAATAATCACGGTCACGAGAATTTGCAATTGTTGTGTTTAGGGAACCCTTGGCACATATATTTCAGTTCGCAGTTGACAACTTTTTGTTTATTATATTACTATTGAAATGATAGCTTTTTAATTAAACCAATCACTTCATACAAAGATTAAGAAAAAAACTTCGTGAGCTTTTATTTAAGTTTTTTAAATTCCTATATATAAAATACTAGCGACCGCCCGCAGCTTCGCTTGCGTAGACTACAAATTCCTGTTATAGGTACTATTAATGTTCGAGATGGTTTATACGTACTTTTTGCTGGAACCAATTTTGGTTACACCCATTCAAACTTTCAATCTTCATTCCCCTTCCACTCTTTAAAAAAACCGATACAATTTTTCATCTCTCGTTTCCCACCCTTAAAATGTGGAAATCTAAAAACCTGAAACACGTCATTATTTAAGTCCCTCCATTCCCATCCTTAAGTTTGAAATTTCTAAAAAAGCCTTTCTTAACTTAATGCTCACGTTATAAAATAAACCTATGTTCCAAATTTAAGCTTCCTAGACTTAGTAGTTTTAGTTGTACGTTGATAGATCAGTGTGGACAAACGACAGACAGATAGACAGACAAACAAACACAAAAAGTAGCTTATGACACTCTTGACAACCTTCTTTCACGTCTGCAAAGTTTCATTAAAATCTGTTCAGCCGTATTGGAAATTAGCTCGAATAGATAAAATTGAATTGAATAGACACATAGACGTACAGATAAACAGACGGACAAAAAGTAGCTAATGTCAAATCTCTTGACAACCTTCTTTCCCGTCTTCAAAGTTTCCTTAAAATCTGTTTAGCCGCTTTGGAGATTAGCTCAAATAGACAGATACACGTACATAGACGGACAATAGTAACATTTGTTAGTTTTGACGACCTTCTTTTCATACTTGTGATGTTTCATTAAAATCGGTTTAGACAGATGGACGTACAGACAGACATACAAAAAGTTCTGTATGTCACTTTTGACTACATCCTTTCCATATGTGTAAAGTTTCATCAAAATCGGTTAAGCTGTTTTGGCCGAAACCTATTTGCTCGAATAGACAGACAGTTCGTTTTCATATATATAGCCTATAACCCTCCGCTAGATTCAGGCTATCAAAAGCAAAAAAAAAAATTTCGAATCCGACTGGTAATTTCAGAGATTAGCGCATTCAAACAAACAAACAAACTCTTCAGCTTTATAATAAGTATTTCTGTTATATAGATTAATAGATTATAAGATTTAAAAAGGTTTAAAAGTAAAAGTTAACGAACAGAGGCAGACAGCGAATTTATTTTCTCCCGCTATAGTTTTCATATTTTGATAAAAACTGCTAAGATATTAATTGAAATTGTGTGGTGTAAAGGGCAATTATAATATGCATAAAATGCTTAAGACAACTAACGTATTTAATTTGATAAGGATTAATATCA
This sequence comes from Luffia ferchaultella, assembly GCA_949709985.1. Classification (NCBI taxonomy): domain Eukaryota; kingdom Metazoa; phylum Arthropoda; class Insecta; order Lepidoptera; family Psychidae; genus Luffia; species Luffia ferchaultella. The sequence continues at coordinate 7,648,032 of OX453254.1, forward strand.
CGTTTAAAAAACATCTTCGCAAATAGTACATAATGTTAGAACAAATTTGATTGTCATAAAAAAGGTTATAGTAAGTTAACCTTAAAAGATACACATATGCTGTCGCAGACTTTTGGTTAGATCTTTTAAAGGGGAACAATTCCGTAATACATGATTTTTGGTTAAAATCAACCGTTTACGCAGCGCGCGCGACGGAAGCTCTCAAAAGGAATAATTTTTCCCGTTTTTGCAACATTTTCATTGATGCTCCACTCCTATTGATCGTAGCGTGATGTAGTATAGCCTATAGCCTTCCTCGATAAATGGACTATCCAACACAACTATAATTTTTCAATTTGAACCAGTAGTTCCTGAGATTTGCGCGTTCAAACAAACAAACAAACAAACAAACAAACAAACAAACAAACAAACAAACAAACTCTTCAGCTTTATAATATTAGTATAGATTTTGCCCCTCTTGTTTTTTAACCACGGAGTATCTCATCGATGGCGCCAGTAAAATTATTTCGGATAAAATACAACTTTTCAAAAAATTTAATGCTCAAAAGATAAAAGTTATACTGATTTATTACAAGTTTCCTATTTTAATTTTCATAGAGCAAAGGAAGAAATGATAAACGGAACAAAAAAGGAAAAGGCCAAAAGTTTAAGAGGATAAAGAAGTAATAAGAAGTTCTAAAGTTAAACCAACGTCGTGATGTGATAATACATCAAAAGTGGTGAAAATATAGTAACTTTATATCGTTATGTCATACAAGTAAATCTCGTGAATTCGTCCAAATTGTATAAACATGTCAAAATAAAACGTCGTCGATTCAGGCATCCAATTCCCTGTCAATGCGGTCGGACAAATGTAGGGACCCTCGTCATATACGGTACAGATAAGTAAATAAAATTGAATAATTTACGAGCGGCCTGCCGCTGTGTGTCACTGCGAGGATATCAAATTATGAGCACCGAATATCTATGTTTGACGGCAGGGCTAGCGACACTCGATCGTGCCTGAGTTACCGTTGACTTATAACTCTTTTAAGTCCATCAATTTCTAGAGTGTACTTTAATAGTAGACAATTTCGAGTGTCGTCGGTTTTTTTACGGTTAAGATGCGGGCATGCGCGGCAAAGTGCTGCCATGCTAGTCACCCGCGTCACGCCGCATCGACTGTGCGATTTCTCGTCTAACGTTAACAATCTAAATATACGAGTTTCGCTGAAAGGGAAACGGAATCGTTGACGAAAAATTACAATTTAAAACGTACAAAAAGGTCAAAATTAAAAAAAAATACAATTTAAATTTCATCGCTAAAAGTGGTAAAGTGTCTTTATTATTAATATTTTATTTTGTTTGATATTGTTTTTCCTGTGTTAATTGTAATTAATATTATATAAAAATTTTGTATTATAAAAATTATCAAAAAAATGTGATTGCGAAGTTAACATTTAAATAAATTTAGATTCTTTGTACATTAAATATCCGTATTTAAAAAAAGAAACAAAATTACTTTAGAATATTTAATTACAAATATTAATACATCATTATATACAAATATATTATAATACTGATGACATGGGTCAGCGACGCTTGAACGGATTTACGTCCATTCGTTTTGCATTACTGTGATAATTTTTTTTACGTTCTTAAAAAAAAATTTTCAGATCTTGTTTAAAGAAACATCAATTTTGACAGATTTGGAGTCGGCTCACGTATTCGATCATAAACTTTTCAGAGTGAGTACTTTTAGCTTAACGAAAAGGAAATACGTATTAAAATTACCATAATTTTAATAAGTTTGCTAAGGGTTGAAACAAAATGCAATATTACATCGTATATCTTTATAACGGTTATTTAAATTTTATTTTATTTAAAATTGTATTTTATTATTATGAGTTGATTAAAAGTTCACCGACACTAACTCGATGTTGAAATCTATATTAAATAGGAAATCTATCATAATTAATTTCGAGCACTACGTAACTTCATAGTAATAAAAATAAGAGGGGGAAATGGGATTTTGTCCGGAATATTGGAAATATTTTATACGCGCGATAAGAGCGATCTTACTAGAAGACGTACGACGATCCTTCGACATAAAATTTTTACTGTTTACCATTGAAACGTAAGATTTTCTTACCGATTTATATTCTGATATTTTTCCTTTTTATATTCATACGTCTCTAAGTCCATGTTAATACTTTTGATACAAGCTACGAAAGTAATTTGAACTTTATTATGTTCTTAATCACTTTACTAAGACGTGTCTAATTTACTTTGAGCTTAACTTAGTTTCGGGTGGTAATCGTATTTATGTAGATACTACTACGATTAGTGGTATTAGTTTGATTTTGATCTGCTGTAAATTCAATTAAAAAACTTATTCATTTAATTCACTAAATTCAATTCATTATCCATGTAAAGATTATTATTATTACTATTATTATTGTTATTATTCTTATTATTGTTATTATTATTATAAATATTTTTATTATTATCATTAATATTATTGTTAATTTTATTATTATTATCACATTGTATGTATTTCATATGTTTTATTATGCACATTTGCAAAATGGAGCAATCATTGATCGTTTTCACTAGCTTTAATTTTCTCTATATTTACTTGTTTTTTTCTTATCTTTATTACATATTATGCGACTGAATTTTACATCATTTTGCCCTAACCGATTAAGCTAAAATTTGGAACGATTATGTAACTTCTATGACCATACACTAAAATGATAAAGTGACCTGATGCTGCTGTCACGATTTTCTCTTTATGAAGGCATTCCTCAACGGTTAGTAACACGAACACGAAGTTTTGTACACTGAGAAAAGTACTATAGGGAATTCAGATTTTATTGTGATGATTTCACTATGAGTAGAGCAATTGATGACCGAGATCATCATAAATACGAGGAAACCGAAGAAAAAAACTACATGTCATCATAATTATGTTACAGGAACCATAATTTCCGCTGACGCATATTTTTATCCCTCTTCGTATTCCTCGTTTTTTTATTATGGGGGTCATACATTGCTCGACTGATGAACAGTTTTTTCGAGGTATATAGGTACGTTGGATTTTCGCTTTGTATATAGGTTCGATTCTGATAGTTAACCATGATTTTCACAATGAACTGATGATGTAGTTAAAATAGTTAGCTCACTTGTGAACTTCGCAGTAGTTTGTAGCACGAACTTGAAACTTTATAATGTTTAAGTTGAATTTAAAGAGTTAATCACGATTTTTACCATAAGCTAATGATGTGGCCAAGATTGTTGACACACGAGAAGACTTTTAATCAAATCAAATTGTTCAGATATGTATAATTTTGCTGATCCGAGCCGAGCTGATCCAATGACGCTTTAATGGCTTCTAGAAAACCCACCGAGAATGGACTCATTAGATTTGTCTTCAAGAGCACTTTCGCAGCGCATGGGGATGAGTTCCGATGATGGAGCTGGAAAGTGCTCATCGAAATTGAACTCACTCGTTTTGTCTACACGAGTAGGTACCTTTCATAGTAAACGGTGACAAGGTTCTAAAGCTAGAAGGTGGATTAGATAGAACACTACTGAGCTACTGATAGAAGCTACTGAGCTTCTCATAAGCTTGCTGTGGCGCTTTCAATCGGGCTCAGTAAGTTATATGGCATGGAAAAAACCACGTCATGAGTAATCAACTACCCAAGCTCAAAGTGGGGTACGTGCAGAAGAGCTGAATAGGCCAGGATTAGCAAACATAATATGCCACTAACGTATCAACCTCTAGGCATTTAACACGTGACATACGAATAATATTATGTATTCTAATACTAAAAAGCCTAAAATAAAATGTAATATTTTTTCTTTTAAACAAATTTTACTCAAAAAGCAATAAAAATATAAAAATAATCATCAGCGTTTAAATCCCAAAAGTATAGGAGTATGAAATGCATATTTTAAAATCTTGAAGCGTCAAACGTCAAGTGCAATAAAATATTAGTTTGAAAAAAATTCTATTTGAAACGAAGTCTCAAGCTTTTATCATGGATATATGTTACGACTAAAGCTGGGTGTGAAAATAAACTTAAGATTAGCTGGCTAAAATTAAGTTCGATTTCTAGGAGAGGCTAATGGTCGACATAATGTTCATTTGCGATAAATGATTTCATCTTTAACCGGTCAATTTATCCATTTGACCATTAGCCTCTCCTAAAAATGAAACTTAATTTTATCCAACTAATCTTAAGTTTATTTTCACACCCAGCTTTAGGTGTAACATATATGATAAAAGCTTAAGACTTATTTTCAAATAGAAATTTATCAATTTTACGCCTCAATATCAAAAATACGGACTGTTTAATTAAAAATGTTTATATACGTATTATAAGAATCGATACGATCTAAAAAAGTTTATGTAGTGTACAGTGTTCCATTCCATGACATTCCATTTCATCAGCCTATTATGTCCCACTGCAGGGGCTTAGGCTCACCCCCAGAAAGGCTTGCAGCTTTATCCAGCACTCTGCTCCAGTGCCGTGTACTGATTTTCATTTCTTTGATAATTTGGTTCTCATGATAACTCTCTCTAACTTAAGATTAGCCAGCTACACTTAAGTTTATTTACGCACCCAACTTTAGCCATAACATATTATATTTCATATTTTAAACGTTATGTACATATTTTTTTTTAAAAAAAAGCTTCTTTTTAAAGTGGGTTTAATATACTATAGTTTAATCTACATTCTGTGTTACGTAGTTTTAATATAATGCGCTAATCCACATTGGGTATATTTAAGCTTGCTAGAATGAATAACGTATTTTTTGTGAATCTCATAAATTGGAAAACGCACATGTAATGAAAGGTCATGTTGTAAATAACTGGAAGTTAAAAATAGAATGATTTGGTTTGCAGGCTCGGACATATAAATTTTTTAGACATTTTTGAATTCACATTGTTGTAATTAATTTTTTTTTTACTCGTTACAGGTATTTGAGGAAATTAAATAATTATTTTAAAAATTAAAAAATTGCTATTTCATAATGAGGTATATTACTTTATCTTTTTCCATAAATACACCAGAGTTAATAAAGTACCCTAGATTGTTCTCCGGAAAGTCATATATTTGCCCATGAATTCCCGCCAAAATCTGTTCAACAAAAATTTATGAATTAAAAAAATAATGAAAGCTCCTGGCTGGGAGACTGAAAATTTGAGGTCACATTTTTCTTCATGTGAGAAATCCAAAAAAAATATTTTAACAAAACTGGATTCTGATCACAGCGCCACCTACCGGGTGCAACTGTAGCTAAAAACCATCCATGTAACCCATAAGTACAAGAAAAAAATTGATGAAAATCAGTTAAAGCGATTAGGAGGTGAACATTTACGAACACAAGCACACAAGAATGTTATGTTAAATGTTCAACGTCGTCATGCAGTGAATAGCCATAAACCCAAAAAGGTGAACAAATGGAATAGTTTGAAATCATCTTTTTTATATATTTTTTTTATCAGGCTTTCACGCCTTTAAATCTTTTATTTATTATCATATTTATGTTTAGGCAAAAATAATAAAACCGCCTAGTTTTATTTAAATTAAAATTTCGTAGATCTACTTAAAATATAACGTAATGTATACTTACGAATACATAAAATTATATAACTATTTCCCAGAAATTAGATTGAAAATATGATATCTACGCGATCATCTTCGGATTACAGAAACTTTGGAACGAGAGGAACAGTACCTGTTCGATTTTTACGAGCCAACGTTTCCGCTTTAATTTGGCGAAGCTTTTCCGGCCATCAATAAATTACATCCGTCCATAAAGTTTCCCCATGGGCGCCAAGAGTTCGTTCAAATGTACAAAACACTTTTTTTTTCAAGCGTCTTTCGTCAGTTAACAAAGGAGAGGCGTAAAAATAAGTACTACTAATTCTTTTGTGTTTCAGCGAAAAGTGGACCGAGTTTAAAGAATGGAACTTTATGCTAAAGACAAAAAGTTCTCGTCCCTTTATGAATGTTCTTCGTTTAAAGCTACGGTTAACTTCGAAATGATATTATATAATTTGGAAACATTATGCCATTATTTTGAATGACCTCTTTTTGTTTTGTGTTTACGAGAGTTTACTGGTTGTGTATACCATACCATACGAAAGAATTTTTAGATATGTAGAAATAAAACTATTTAAAAAAAAAATATTAGATTTTGGGGTTACTAGAAACTTTTACAGTATTGCCAACTTGATGGCCTGTTTCGGTTTTGTTAATCTCTTCAATTGAAAATTAAAATTAAAGTAGGGCGCGATAATCTGTGTCTATATTGGAGACATTATTGAAACCTGAAAACCAGATTTTATTTGAAGTCATTAAACCTATGTACATTATTATATCTAATATACTAATATACACAGCCTTATATCTAATACATGGATGTACATAGCGATACCGAATTGTAGTGATAAAATGTGAACAAAAACCGGCCAAGTGCGAATCGTACTCGCACACGAAGGGTTCCGTACCACCATACAGTAATATAAAAAACGAACGCAACGTTAATCGAACTTAACCATTAATCGTTATTATGTAATTTAAAAATTATTGTATGAATATATTTCGTTAGTTATTTAGAAGGCGCTCGATCCTCTCTGGCTAATCCGAAAAGTAATAACATGAGTGCACTAATAGCTAGAGACAATTTTTATTACTTATTTTATTACAGTGAACCTTTGACTTTTAATATTGATTGTGAAGAGAATAAGCTCTGCAAGGGAATGAAAATAACACGCTATTTGTCATTTTCTATGGAATTTTTACTTTTTACAAAATTTGTACTCATAAAAGTGCATTTAATAAGTTATTCTATTAGTCGTTTAATAATAGTCTAGTTAGCTGCGATATCCGAAAACAACGGTTGAGCTGGTAGAGGGGGGGAGCACATGACTCTAATAAAAATTAGGAATTCAGGAGTGTATATCTCAACAACTGTTGACTTAAATGAAAATTTTGTTTTGATTCCTTGATATCATTTTTTAAGACCTATCGTTTGGTACCTCTTGCGTTAATATGCGATGATTTTTTTTCTCTACTTCAGTTACATGTATGGCGACCTATCCCAAAAAAAAATTCTTAATTTCACTACGTCGTTGTGTGGCGGTTCATAGATTACACCTACCTTCCAAATTTCATCTATACCTATATTGCCAATAGTTTCCGAGAAAAACCACAGGCAGACAGACAGACATACGGACATGGTGAAACTTTTTTTGCGATGTTTCTTTTACTTCGGTGGTTCTAAACTTTAGGCCGTGCCTTTTTTGCCATTTGGCTTCAGAACCCTAAAAAAGTATATTCCATTCCATTCCATCAGCCCTTTTTACTCCGCCCTGCAGGGGCTTAGGCCTACCCTCAACGTGAGGGAGCTTAGTGCTTAAAGCCACCACGCTACTCCAATGCGGGTTGGTGGATTGTAACGACCGCCATCTCTTGACAGCAACCGGGACTGACTGCTTACCGTGTTCTTCGAGACACAGAGTCAGTGATAATGTACTTAAGTCAGAAAAACTCTTTGGTATACGCCCGGATTCGAACCACCACGGTCCCATGACCAGGTTCGTTGCGCTCGGACTATCAAGGCACTTTACGAAATCTATCACGAAAAAGTATATGCTTCAAACCAAATATACGCCTATCGATGTTTTTGAAATATTCACTGTGAAATAAAATTTCGCGTGAGCGACACTTAAAATTCGTACTGGAATAGAAAACAAAGAATCTGAAATTACATTTCATGTGTAATTTAACAAAATGTTTGTTTCAAATAGGTCTGTCTAATCACCGAGTCGATTATTTGCTATTTGAGATCTAATCTTTTTACAAATAACTAACCAGGCAGAAACTGCGATGTTGCTTTTGAAAATACCATCTGTTAAGTGTTCCTCCCACAGACGGGATCACTACTGTAAAATCTTAACCAATTCTCTAATTTTTATTTATTAATTTCTTTACACAACTTCGTTACAATCCCCAACCCGCAGTGGAGTAGCGTGGTGCATTTATGCTCCAAACCCCCTCCTCACCCTGGGGGAGGCCTAAGCCCCTGGTTAAAATGGGCTGATGATGATGATGATGATGAATTTCTTTATTGTATTGTACATTTCATATCCACTCACGCACGTACTCATCATAAAGGGAATCGTGGCTTGAGCGACAAACCGCAACCGCTTTAGGAGTGGCTTTTTTATTTGAGACCCGTCGCAACTACTCTCAAAGTGGTCGGTGGTTGCTGCTGTGGAAACATAACTTTGTTACAACCTTTTCGTTTTAGAGCTTAAAATCAGTCTAGATCGAGGTCAAAGTCAGTTCTAGTAGGGCGTAACTGGTAAATTTAATAATTTTCTGAAATTCTTAATGAAGATCGCTCTAGCTAAGTCTATTTCCAGAACTATTTCACTGAGTTTCTTAACTGCAATGATTTTCGTATTATTTTGACGGTACAATGACTAATCGATTTTCCTTAAAATAAGGGAAGATATTTTCCGCATTTTAAAAATCTTTTATATACTTTAAAAGTTGGTAATAACGACAAAACTCTTCTTCTTAATACTGGCCTTGTACAGACAAATTCATAATTTTTAAATGATTACAATTTATGGAAAAAAGAGGACAAATCACATTACAATATTTTTCTCGAAAGAATTAGTGATGTAGCGTGGTTTTGTAGTGAAACAAATACTACGCAACAGAAAGGAGCAACTACGGGTGAAATAGGTAGGGAAATCCCGCCGATGGCTGCCGACAGTATGTCTATTAGAAAAACGCAATTTACGTTTGACTTATCATAACGCCTATGTGCGCATTTTGAATCACTTTTTCTTCGATTTCATGAAAGTGCCGTTTTTTTTTTTGAGATAGAGCTCCTAAAAAAAATCAACATGGCTGTTACGTCCACAATTTTTCAGTGCATATATAATCTTTAAAAAAATGAGCGCAGTCGGGTAATTAATGACCATTTTTTCTTTAAGTATGGCTTTTATATATAGAATGAGCACCAAAGACCAAAATATAACGCTTATAAAATACTAGCGACCGCCCGCAGCTTCGCTTGCGTAGACTACAAATTCCTGTTATAGGTACTATTAACGTTCGAGATGGTTTATACATAGTTTTTGCTGGAACCAATTATGGTTACACCCATTCAAACTTAAAATCTTCATTCCCCTTCCACCCTTTAAAAAAACCGATACAATTTTTCATCTCCCGTTTCCCACCCTTAAAAGGTGGAAATCTAAAAACCCTGAAACACGTCATTATTTAAGTGCCTCCATTCCCATCCTTAAGTTTGAAATTTCTAAAAAAGCCTTTCTTCATGTTCACGTTATAAAATAAACCTATGTTCCAAATTTAAGCTTCCTAGACTTAGTAGTTTTGGCTGTAGGTTGATAGATCAGTGTGGACAAACGACAGACAGATAGACAGACAAACAAACACAAAAAGTAGCTTATGACAATCTTGACAACCTTCTTTCACGTCTGCAAAGTTTCATTAAAATATGTTCAGCCGTATTGGAAATTAGCTCGAATAGATAAAATTGAATTGAATAGACACATAGACGTACAGACAAACAGATGAACAAAAAGTAGCTAATGTCAAATCTCTTGACAACCTTCTTTCTCGTCTGCAAAGTTTCCTTAAAATCTGTTTAGCCGTTTTGGAGATTAGCTCAAATAGACAGATACCCGTACAGATAAACAGACGGACAAAAAGTAACATTTGTTAGTTTTGATGACATTTTTTTCATACTTGTGATGTTTCATTAAAATCGGTTTAGACAGATGGACATACGAACAGACATACAAAAGTTGACTACATCCTTTCCATATGTGTAAAGTTTCATCAAAATCGGTTAAGCCGTTTTGCCCGAAACCGATTTGCTCGAATAGACAGACAGTTCGTTTTCATATATATAGCCTATATAACCCTCCGCTAGATTCAGGCTGTCAAAGCCAAAAAGAATTTTACAAATCCGACTGGTAGTTTCAGAGATTAGCGCATTCAAACAAACAAACTCTTCAGCTTTGTAATAAGTATTTGTATTATATAGATTAATAGATTATAAGGTAATACAGAAAACCGTATCAAAGTCTATTGCGTGGTTTGGAAGTAAAAAGTTAACGAACAGAGACAGACAGCGAATTTATTTTCTCCCGCTATAGTTTTCATATTTCGATAAAAACTGCTAACATATTAATTGAAATTGCGTGGTGTAAAGGGCAATTAGAATATGCATGAAATTCTTAAAACAACTAACGTATTTAATTTGATAAGGATTAATATTACGTTTAAAAAACATCTTCGCAAATAGTACATTATGTTAGAACAAATTTGATTGTCATAAAAAAGGTTACAGTAAGTTAACCTTAAAAGATACACATATGCTGTTGGGGACTTTTGGTTAGAACTTTTAAAGGGGAACAATTCCGTAATACATTGTTTTTGGTTAACATCAACCGTTTACGCAGCGCGCGCGACAGAAGCTCCCAAAAGGAATAATTTTTCCCGTTTTTGCAACATTTTTCATTGATGCTCCACTCCTATTGGTCGTAGCGTGATGCAGTATAGCCTATAGCCTTCCTCGATAAATGGACTGTCCAACACAACTATAATTTTTCAATTTGAACCAGTAGTTCCTGAGCTTTGCGCGTTCAAACAAACAAACAAACAAACAAACAAACAAACTCTTCAGCTTTATAATATTAGTATAGATAGTATTTCTTATTTTGATAAATTAAATGCGAACAGGGCGTAACGGTCATTATCTCAGTAATAGACGATTGTCAACCAACTTGACATTTTCAAACAAAGGAGCCCCCAATTGAAAAAAAAAACGTCGCCATTCACATCATTATGCTTCAACGATAAACGCAAAAAAAATGAGTACCAAAAAAGAGCAGTTTTTTTGTCGACCCTCTAAATTTGTGATTTGTCCCTTACAATTCTTGCAATTCTTACAATTCACCAATTGAAATTTCCAGTGCCTTAAGATGTGCGTTTTCAGAGTTTCAGGGAAAACAAAAAATACGGCCATTGGTGGCGCATATTTTGAAATTTGCAAGTAAATCAAAACTTATAGGGTACTCACTTCCCGTTTACATATAATTTTGAACTTTGTAACTGCGGAGACTAGTCGTGATAGCCCTAGCGCAGCGAACGTGTTCGAAGTTTAGAAGACTGTGTGGCCGTAGTTCGAATTCAGGCGTGTACCAGTAGGTTTTTTCTGACTTAAGAGCATATGCATCACTGACTCTATGCCTCGGAGAGCATGTTAAGCCGTCGGTCCCGAGTGCCACCAACAGATGGTAATCGTTAAAATCCACCAACCCGCACTGGAGCACCGTGGTGGATTAAGCTCCAAGCCCCCTCACCGTGGGGGAGGGCTAAGCCCATGTAGTGGGGCATAATGGGTTGGTGGAATGGAAAAAAACTGCGGAGACAAAGGTCGCGAGTCCAATTCCTACATATTGTCGCTGTTGTTGCCGTTGCTTCCTTTTATTTCGTTTCTTGCAAAGAAACCAATTCGTTACCTTTTAGTAGATATGTTATATACATATGTTATATACATTGCACATCTACCCTCCGTACAAGTAACATCGTTTTAAATTACTTCCTCAATTAAAATTCAATTTAAGTGATAAAAACGTATTGTTTGAAAAAAAAAAAAAACTTATATCTACAGTTTCGTTAGCAAATAGTAAACTTACAAAATCATAAATAAATTAAAAATAACAGTGGTGATCTGTGACCGGAACGCGTTTCGCAAACTTTCCTTCAAAATATATAATTGTTGTGCAAATACATTGTCCACCCCTATTAAATAAGATGTTGAGCTGCACCAAGTGCAATGTCGCCTACAAAGATGGTGTAGTTTGCTCTGGCTGTAAAAAGAACTTTGATTTCGGTTGTGCTGGAATATCAGAAGGGAATTATAGGAAGCTTAGAGCGGACCGGCGTGGAACCTGGAGGTGCGGTACGTGTAAAACTATATCAACATCGCCTGGAAGCGATGGGACTTCTGATTCGGCCTCCTTGGAGCTAATCATATCAGAGCTTCGTTTAGTAAAGCAACAGCTGGTCTGTCTCCCTACACTTATTGATGATATTAAGTGCATCAAAACGGAGATCACCGAGTTAAGGGCATCTTGTGAATTTGCAGCTGCCAAGGTCGACGAATTTGGTACCAGATTGACGGATGTCGAGCGCAGGATCGGGGATTTGGAGCGTGCAAGGGAGGGTGTTGACGCTGCACAGGATGACCTGTTTGCTATTAAATCACAATTAGTTGCATTGGAACGCCGTTCTCGTTTAAATAATGCGGAAATAAAAGGTATACCTGTGAAGAAAGACGAGAATCTCTTCTCTGTGTTAGATTCTTTGTGTGAAATAGTAAACTATACCTTTCCCAGGGAACAGATTAACTATATTGCCCGTGTGCCTGTTTACAATTCCAATGATAAATCTATTGTGGTGGGTTTCGCCAACAGATATGTTAAAGAGGAGTTTGTAGCAGCGGCTCGTTTGAAGAAGAATATAACAGCGAGTCTTATCGGGTATGCGAATCCAACTAGAATCTTTATCAACGACCATTTAACCCCGGAGCAGAAGATTCTCCTTACAAAAACTAAGTTGCTGGCGAAAAATAAGAACTTTAGTTATGTATGGGTGAAACATGGCAAAATTCATGTACGAAAGAATGACGCCTCTAGTGTTCTGTTAGTTAATTCAGAAAATGATTTAAACAAAATTGTCTAAGCAGTCTTTTTACATTTACAAAATCACTTTCGATGTTTATAGTGTTAATTTTTTTATTTTACTCTTTGTCATATTTTGTGTATAAGAAAATATTTGTCACCTCTGATTCATTTGTAATGCACTCGCCTCGCTTTTGTTCGCTTATCATATTATTATATTTGCTTTGTCACTTGCATATACTGACTTTGACCGCACTGGATCGATTTATATTTGTCTCGTTTATGCCTTTAAATTTGCCACTTAACCACCAACGTATTCATCTTATTTATTTTGTTGTTGTAGTTTCTATATATCGTGATGTCGAACTACCCCGCATACCGTTATATTCATTGATAAATTTATATCGTGTAAAAAAATTCCATATATTAACTTTTATTTCATTCACTATTTATATTGAAATAACTATAACATATAAAATTAGCTTTTATGCGATTATTATTATTTCTTTTCTGCGCTGGCTTAATTCCGTTGTGTTTTTTAATTTCAATGGATTGTGACGTACACAGACCTATTGATAATAATACGCTTAGTATATATTATCAGAACGTAAGAGGTTTAAGATCTAAAACGAATACTTTTTACCGAAATATTCGCGCTTGTGACTACGATGTTGTAATTTTAACCGAAACTTGGTTGTTGGATTCCATTGCCGATAGTGAAATATTTGATAATAGGTATGTAGTTTGGCGACGCGACCGCGACTATGCTCTGACCGGGCAATCTCGCGGGGGCGGTGTACTGGTCGCCGTGCGCCGACAATTATGCGTTGCACCGAAGCCAACCTTTCATTCTACCGCCGAAGACTTATGGCTCTCGTTAACGGTTCGCGATATTAATACCCGAGCAATACTGAATCTTAACGTGTGTGTGTTGTATCTATGCAAACAAAATTTAGGTTTCTCTTTCTCAGAACAACTATCACATTTTTGTTCAGGTTTAAATAATATTGTTATGAATCACCCGGACGATCGCTGGCTAATCGTAGGCGACTTTAACTTAAGTGGAATCGAGTGGGTCCTTGACGCGGAAAATAATTATTATCAGCCGTCCATTGCTCGGACTAACGATGAATTTCTGTTAATTAATGAATTGATGACTCATAGCCTGAGTCAATACAACGGTGTTATGAACAAAGATAACAAAATTCTAGATTTGGTACTGAGCACTCACGCTATTAATGTAAATAAATGTACAGACCCGTTGGTACCGATCGATCCCTTCCATGAAGCCCTTATTATCCAAGCTAAATTATCTACTCCAAATCCATTACCAGCTCAATCCCGAATCAAATACCTTTTTAATAATGGTGACTATGAAGAGATTAACAAAGAGATTCTAAGTGTCGACTGGCCTACAGCTTTCAGTCGACGCTCAGTCGATAATGCCGTTGATTTCTTCTACTCGTCAATTAATAGTTTAATAGAAAAACACATACCTACTACAAAATGTGTCAGCGGTACATTTCCATTATGGTACACGAATGCATTAAAAAAGGTTATTAGAGAGAAAAATAAGCATTTACGGAAGTTTAGAATCTATGGTAATAAATCAGACGAATCCTCATTTAAATTACTCCGCGAGCGCGTCAAGAAGTTGGAAAGGGAATGTTATAGTAATTATATTAGATCCATTGAAAGCTGTATTACAAAAACCCCAAAACGTTTCTGGTCTTTCATGAAATCGCGTGCGAAATCCAACTCAATGCCTGGCAGTCTTAACTACCGCAATAGCTGTGTCAATAATGGTAAATCTATTTGCAGCGCATTTTCAGATTATTTCAACTCAGCTTTTCTCTCTAGCCATACTAATCATCTAAACACACTTCATGACCTGTGTAACTCAACTTCTCCTGACAATGTTACTGATATACATAGTATCGAAATCGCAGTTAATGAAGTGCGTAAATTATTACTCAATTTTGACCCTTGCAAATCTGCTGGCCCGGATGGCGTACCTGCGGTCTTTCTAATCAATTGCGCTGACACGATTTCTTTTCCATTATCATTACTTTTTCTTAAGTCCATAAAGACATGCACAGTCCCAATTATTTGGAAGCGTGCATTTATAACACCTATTCATAAGAAGGGCTCTAAGACAGATATAGTTAACTACAGACCTATTTCTAAGTTATGTTTGGTCTCAAAGGTGTTAGAGAAGATAATACATAAGCAACTCTATAATTCAATAAAATCACAACTCTCTCCCTACCAGCATGGATTTCTAGAGGGTCGTTCAACTGTTTCAAACTTAGTCTTATTTACTGATTATATCACGGAATCGATGGATGGTGGCGATAGGGTCGATGTTATCTATACTGACTACAGTAAAGCTTTCGATCGAATTGATCATTCCATTCTATTAACTAAACTTTTTAACTCCGGAGTTAGGGGCAATCTCTTACGGTGGTTCGCTTCTTACATCGAGAACAGGTCTCAAGCTGTGGTTGTTAGCAATTACGTATCAGGATGGTCCGGTGTTCCCAGTGGTGTTCCACAGGGCTCGATATTGGGTCCGCTTCTTTTCGTTATCTTTGTGAACGACATAAACAATTGTATACGATCCTCCCAATTGTTGTGTTTTGCCGATGACATGAAGCTATTCGCACGGATTTCCACAGTTGATGATGCTATGGCCCTTCAATCCGATTTAACGCGCCTGGAGGTGTATTGTTCAGAGAACAATCTGGACCTTAATCCAAGCAAATGTCTCGTTGTTTCTTTTAGCCGCAAGCGCAAAGTTGAGAGCTATAAATACAGGTTGCATTCTGAAGTACTAAAGGTTGGTTCATCGATGCGTGACCTGGGCGTTGTCCTAGATAGTAGGCTCGTGTATGACGTTCATATAGATAACATAATAGCAAAAGCATCTAGAGCCTTGGGTTTCATAATGAGAAATTCAGGGGATTTTATGGATCTTAAGACTTTGAAAATATTATATTGTACATATGTGAGAAGTAACCTGGAGTACGCGTCGCAGGTATGGAACCCTCGTTACCAAACTTATATCTCGCGAATTGAGGCAGTTCAGAGGCGGTTTGTTAGGTATTTGTGTTATCGAGGAAGGGAAACTTACCAATCCGATAACTACCTCGATGTTTGCAAGAAACATCATCTTGTTCCTCTGGAACAACGACGCAAGACTGCTGACATTGTATTTTTATATAAAATTGCTAATGGAGTGTTGGATTGCCCCGATCTTCTCGCAAAATTAAACTTTTACGTTCCGCGTGTGTCATTTAGGCTCAATTCCACATTCTTTACACCAGTCGTCAGCACTAACTACAGGCAGAATACTTATTTATGGCGGTCATGTGACAATTTTAATAAAATTAATAGAACACTACCGATAGATCTGTTTAATACCAGTGTTTCACAGGTGAGGCGTCTGCTCAGCAATGAATTCTTTGTAGACAAGACTCATAGATAGGAGGTTTGACTAATAAGTATGCATATATTTCTACATATATATGAGTGTCGGAGGGAGAGGATGAGGTTTTTCATGTCATTTTTTATTAGTGGGAACCTGTAAATGGTTGACTGTTAACTACCCACTGCTAATTATTCTCATTATATGTAACTGTTGGTTCTCCTTAACATAAATAAATAAATAAATAAATAAATAAATAAATAAATACAATATTTGTTGGCTTACGCTTATACGGCAACTAAAAAGCGTATGTTTTTTAATTTAGTTTGGGCCTTTTGCTGAGTAGTTTGAGGTCTAGTCGCTACGCAAAAGTCGCGGGTTAGATTCCCGCACAGGGACAAATATTTATGAGCATGAACATGTCTGTTTGTTCCGTGTCTGGGTGTAAAAAGTATCCACGAGTATGCGTATATAGGTATATATATATATAAAACGAATATTCATGTATATACCAGTTGTCTAGTACTCCATAATACAAGCATAATACTTGCTTACTTTGGGACTAGATGGTGTTGTGTGGGATTTCCCAGGTATTGTATTAAATAGTTATATTGCAAGAATTTTTTTTTCACTGTTATAAATTCACATTTTTATTGGTAAATACATACTATTAATATATTTATTGTATACTGGTATGGAACTCTCGGTGGGCTAGTCTGACACGCACTGGTAGAGTGAGATCCCAGTCACCCCAGACTTACGTGATTTTAGGGAAGATGAAATTTTTAGGATCGGTAGTATAATATTAACTAAAAAAGAAATGGATACTCGCTAAGCTGAAAGCGGCGCCGTTTTACAGGTAGCAGGTATCAAAGATGGAAAAAAAAACATGCATACTTATTCAAGCGCATAAGTACAAGTGACATGTACTCTGACGCGTAAATATCTCTCTCTTACAACTCGAAGCTACTCTGAATTAGTGTTATGTTAGTTTTTAGTCTATATTATTGATTATTAAAGATAGGCGTTTTCGGATTTTTACACCAACGATTTGCAAACCGATGTCGCAAACGACCTTCGTTTTCGCAAACCGATGTCAAAAATCGACTTCTTTTCTGAACCGTAAATAGTTTACGTTATTTTCTTACAAATATACCTGCCACCTGTAAAACGGCCCAGCTTTCAGCTTAGCGAGTATCCCTTCTTTTCTACGTTTATGTTATACTACCGATCCTAAACATTTCATCTTTCCTAATATCACGTAAGTCTGGGGTGACTGGGATCTTGGACTATGGACCTTTTTTTATACATGCTATATTTTTTGTGAAATTCGCTGTATAAAACTTTTCTTCTTAATTAGCTCAGCTCCTAAAATTGCATAAAAAATTAAACAATCAAATAACTTTATCAAACTCATGAATGTTTTAAGCAGAACAGAATGTTATGAAATATTAACTAGCCACTTTAATTTTTTTTATTATAATGTTGATTTTTCGCGACGCTTGTTTTTAACACAAACCACTTTCATACCGCTCCTGCTCGGTGGAAAGAAATAACTTGTGAGGTTGCAAGAGCACTACACATTATACTTTTACAAATACTTCGTAAAGAGCCACGCCTTAATTGGCAGGTGTGAAGGCGGTAGCGTGGAAGTCGGCGGATAGTCATTGTCAGCTGTTTCGTCTACAAACCCGTAACATATACACCAGAAAACTAATGTTTAATTAGTTGCAGAAAAGTACCGAAATTCTTGCTAAAACGGCAAAAATTTTGTATTCATGTATTTATATTAGTTTTTCTTTTTAAACCATGTTAGATACACAATATCTGCATTTTTTATATGACTGCAGAGATTAATGTTGTTTTTTCTTCATGGCACTGAAGTAGGTATAACAAAAATTTGACTTTCATGTATTAGTACATTTGAACCATGAAATACAAATATTAAACGTATGTAGCAAGCTTAAACTATATTATAACTTTTGAATTATTATATAAAATGTATACATGCACATGACGATGTTAGGTATATATGTATAGAAACATAGCTAAAGATATACCCAAAATACCAGGGTCGGTCGGATCTCAAGATTTCCTGCGCGCTATCCCGACGTGATTGCACAAACGCGGCCTGAATAGGCTTAAAAAGGCTTCACGCGGAATCCCACTGATCAAAGAGATAGCGTTTTTCTTCACTCGCATAACATCTTTTCCAGTTTTGTGGAAAATTCTGTAGCGAATTGAGACTTTTTATTTATATACTGTTGCTTCGAACCGGCTCCTCGTTAACTAAATAAATCTTGATCGTTTACTACATAATTTTAATGGAAAATATATATAAAAAGTAAACTAATTCATTATTTAAACATTTTAAATAAGGAAAACTAAGATTTCTATGAATAGAATGAATAAACATGTAATTTCATCGTATAACTAAATAACTATATTCTTGAAGGCCAATTAGAAACATAGTTCAGATTATATGTGTCATGTCGGGGGTTCGAATACCTTAGTGATCCCTTTCTTAGATACAGCCTTGTTTGTTTTCTATTGGAACAATTTTTTTGTACAAATATATAAGGTTATTTTTGTACCTACATACTACGTTTGGTAATGCATACATTATTCCAATGCGTATCTTCCGAAGTAAATAATAGTTTTTCCCGTGATTGCCGAAACATTAAAGTCAAAAATTTTTGTTCAATATAAATAAAATATTTACAGACACTTCTTGAAACTCAGAAAGAATTGAATTTGTATATACCCGTCACAACTGGTTCGAAAAACCAGAAAGAAAAAATTTTGGTGAGAAACTCCTCCTTGTTTATATTGTGTTTTCCTTTTTTTATTTTATTTTAAATACTTATGCCTATTAAAATGATGTCCATGCGCTATGATCACTTGGAAGAATTGTTTTTTATTTTTTTTTATTTTGTTACCTACTCTAAAGTTCATATTGTTTGTGGTAGGTATTTTTTAACATTTTTTTATAAGTGTTCTTATTGAAAACGTTAGGAAATAGATAGCTGTTTAAATATATAAAACAAAATTATCTGTAAAAATGATTACCTACACAGTTATAGTTTAATACTAACATTTTTTTTTGAATTTTCTTACTGAAACAAATGGACGCCCAGTGAAATTTTTTTTCAATTTGGTGAAAATAAAATTGAATTTTCTCTGCAAGCAATCAAGGATTTATTTATTAAAGTAATATGAACAAAGGTACCTAAGCGTAACTAATCACCCTCAGTTTTGACAGTTAAATTATTACCCCGAACTAAGTTATTTCCATACCATACTCATTTCCATATAATTTTCTGCTCCCACGCCTTGTTCGTCGCTGTATTTATGCATACAATGTCTGTGTTTACTGTCTTCTCATTATTCATCATTACATTCAACTATGGCTCTACAGGGAGAGAAGGACTGAGGAGCCTTTAGCCCAAGGGCACACCCATTCCATTCAGCTTGGTATTAAAAATTATTAGGAAAGGTCAACGTATGAATATAAAGGGAAACGACTCTATGAAATATTTCATATTTGTTATTGTAATTGAGTAATATTGTTTGACAGACAGTTGTTTGGCTTATATTGACAGAATCAGGTGTTAGCATACTACGAAAATACGATAATTTATCGAATTAAAAATCAGAATTTATCGATTCCCGATAACAGATCGATTTATTATTTAAATTTTGAAATCACAATTTTTAACATTGATAATGTATATCAGATCGTGGGGGATTCGTGGGGAGTGTAATTCGGCTACAACAATTCCGTTTATGATGATAGACGAAAGGCAGTAGTCACAAAAGATGCAAGGGCTTGTGGAGCATCGTATGATACCAGTTCTTCTAAAATCGGTTGGTAACTTTTTCCGGAAAATCGAAAATGATGAAAAAAAGACGAAATTTTCCGATTTTTCCGACAAAAGTTGATTATTTACAAAACGAAAGCCAGTAACGAAAAAATGAAAAATGTCTTGGAGCAGATTGATCGTCTACCGTTTGAAAAAAAAATTTTTTAATCGGTCAAAAGCTGTGTGCTGAGCAGGTGCCCTTTTCAATGAATGATTATCAGGTCCGTTACCCCGGAGAGTGAGATTCGGCTATATTTCAGAAGCTTATAAAATTAGACGAAAGGCAGTAATGTCAAAAGATGCAGGAGCTCGCGGGGCATTTTATGGTAAAAAATTTTCGAAAATTGGTACAATTTTTTTAGAAAAATTTTATAAAATTGAGAAAAATGTGTTTACGTTTTTATTTATTTAATGTACTCCGGATAGTTGCAAGAAGCGCGAAATCTGTGGATTTTTTGTCTGGAAACGACATGGAACGTCATTCTTGTAACATACATAACCTACGAACCAACAATGGGAACAAAATTTTTTACATGTCAGTAGTTGTTTATTTGCTACAAGACTGGCGTCATAGTACACGGTGGCATGACAGTTCGTTCATTAACGGCAATTACTATAATTTAAATTATGAATGCTAATACACCGTGTTCAGCTGAACATAGTCTTCTTCTAAAACTTATAAAGCTTATTGAAATAAACAAAAAGTTTCAAGTGAGCGGATGGCGATAAACTAACGGTTCCCGAGAATAAAAATTAAGTAGCTTTTTTTCTCACACAGCTTTTTTTTGTAACTACTAATAAAAACACTAATACCGAATTACAATATAAAAGTGATACATTTTTATTTAATTAGGTATACATAAAACACAGCGAGACTGTGTCGACAATCGTAAAATTGGATAAACACTACTCGTGAAAAAGCCGATATATTCTTTGAATTGAAACGTTGGTGGAATTTTTTGTCATGGTAATCATTTTTAAATTGGTGGTTGCCGGTAGACCAACTGTCTCGGAATAGAATCAACAGTAGGGTGACCAAGCATTCGAGTTGACCGTATTGTAATTTTTTTCTTTCTCGGTAACCTTTAGTTTGCACCACTGATTTACTTGAAACTTTTTATTTAGTTCGTTAAAGTGAACGCATTCTTTAAGTTTGGACTACAGCCGAAGACAGTGTATATGTACTAAAAGAAATTTCATTAATAAACGCATCAAATTTTCTTTCGTTCTGATACTATGAACATTTAAAAATATATTTAAAAATATGATTTGAAATTGCCTATTAATTAAAAAACCAAATTTCTTTTCAGTAAAGTTAAAAGCACCCTAGGGACCCAGAGTATACAACGGTCCCAAGTAGAAGCCATGTGCTGAATTTTTAATATTGTACAAATTAGACTATGTATTTCTGAGTAACCTAACTATGAGAAAAATTTATGAAAAATGTAGAATGGAAAATACATTGTAATTATGCTCATCTTAATCTTGTTATTGTTCGTAATTGTTAGAAAAAGAACACGAAATATTTCATGAGTGAAATAACGAAATTTGATTCAGCGAAAGTCATAATTTGCCAATTATTTATATTAGGCATATACTCTACTCTCGAAATCGTTATTGACAATTTTTCTTTATTAAGATTAATATTGTATCGGTCTTATAACAAGCGCTGTTCCCAAAGGCGGGTATCAACTACACTTAATTGAAGTGTAGGCAGCGGAAGTATAGTGTATGTTCTAGTGTCTATATATTATTATTCCTACTTCTATGATGTGACAGGATTATAGCTGTAGATTGATTAATACAATCACAACCTGTATCCTCAACCTCCTTTAATCCTGTATCATAATTTTTAGATCCAGCAACAAGGACTGAACGTCCTTCTCAAGCTATTAGAGCTGAGGATTGATATGTCAATCAATTAGACATCCTCTTCGTACATATATCGTTTCACCATTGAAAGCCGATTGAGAGTTTTGCGCATAGACAATATAGAATTTTATACGTTCCGTTTTTTTTTTTTTCGTAAACAGAACTGTCGATAAATTTAAGTCTTAAACATAAAACGTAATAAGATTCAGTCCAATGACTAGGATGATTACAATCTGCTTCTGAAATGCTCTGCACGAAATATCTGGAAGAAGGCGTAAAGAAGATATTCACGGCGTTAGTGCTAGATTTTTACGGCGCCTTTAGCAAGAACGAACGTATGACGAATAGGCGAATAATGGCGATGCTGATTGCATTGTCAACTTCCTCGCCAAAGTCTTTTCTATTAAGCAGTTACAACCATAATGAAGCCTTCGTGCCGCAATATAAGAATAATAATATCTTTTCAATTTATACGAATCGAAAATAATTAAGTTACTGTCGTCGTTCGCAGAATAAATAATTCAGAACAAAAGACTTCAGAAATACATCGATATTTTGGGTTTAAAGACTGATACAAGACAAGACAAAAACTTTAAGTTTTTGTACTATGCGGTTATAATAATAATCAAATTCGTTACTAGGGTTTTCCATCTGTTTGTGTACTAACATATATGTACTTATTCAATCTAAAATTGAATGCTATACCACGCTACCTCTATAAAAAATTTGATCAGACAAGACCCGATTCTGACATTGTTATGAGTCTTAGAACGCGGCTTCTTCCCTATTTCTCGTCCTTCCGAGGAAGTTTTCGGGTCGTGGCTTCCAAATGTTGGAATGACATTCCGCCTCCAATGAAAACTCTCACTACATTGATATCTTTTAAAAACAAAAGCAAACTATGGATTCAAAATAAACAACTAAAGGTGGAACATTTTTGGAAGGAGCATGAGTAGGGGAAATATTTGTATGCCCATAATTTTATTACCTATTCATATTGTTTTAATCTCTTTCATGTTAAAGGTTATTGCTTTTTATGGCTTGTTATAGTTTGCCTCAAACTTTATGGCGGATCGGAAAACAACACTATAAGCGTGCTTTCGCAGGTACAGTCATATACCCGTCGCTCCACTGCGTCCTCCTACACCTAAAACTGGTTACTACGACGTGACTTGTGCCTATATTCACATCCGCCATAAAGTTTGATTGGAACTGTGCTTGTTATATTATGTTTATGCCTGCTTACTTATTTTTTTGTGTAATGTACTGCTTTAATGCGCGTGCGTGCGTGCGTGCGTCAGGCTGTTGCTGAAAAACAGCGCCCACACCATTTGTGTGTCGGAAAATGCTGAGCTCCAGCCTTTTAGTACATAAACCGCAGTGTTGTATCAATTACCTTTTGTTTTGTATGTATAATTTTTTTATTTATTTAAGGATGCACATATATTTTTGTAGCAAATAAATGTCTTATTATTATTTTAGCATGGAATCAATTATTCCATTTCATCAGCCCATTATACCCCAGGGGCTTAGACATCCTCCCAGGGTGAGGGGGGTTGGTGTCTAAACCCACCACGCTGTTCCAATGCGATTTGGCCTATTGTAACGACTGCTATCCATTGACAGCAACCGGGACCGACCGCTTAACTTGCTCTCTGAGGTGCGGAGTCAGTGATAGTTATGTAATCAATTGTTATATTGCAATATTATTATTATTAGAGTGATTATAATAGAGAAATCGCATAAGATGTTCTATCGTTAGGACGTGTTTAAGAGAACTTCTTACGATTTCGGACAGCTTTCAAACGAGGACTAATTCGATTTACCTCTGCGAATGACGACATCCCTAAAGTTTATATAAAACCTAGAGTAAATAAATTTGACAGCAGATGAAACAATGGTTGTATTAAGAATTCGTTAAATATTTACACATGAGGCGCACTGACGACGTGTTATTCACATATTAAAGGGATGTGACAATGGGCATTGACTGAAAATTTTGGTATAACATTTGAATAGTTTTTCGTGAAAATATAGACAATCTGGAGTATTTTAGTAATTTCTTCTTTTTAAATTATGTATTTTTTTTTCAAGGTATAATCGACTACTAAATATCGATAGCTGATTGCGTCACTACTATCCATTAAAGCTACGATGTTCTACGTGTTGCACTTGATTCGATTATGCTCGTCGACTGCTGCATGTAGTAGTCACCTCACATTAATGTTTCAAGTTTTCTTTTTATATCTCTGGTGCATAAACTACAAAAAAATCTTATTTTTCCTGTTCAGTAAAGTCACCTATGTACCTATAAATACAATTTTTTGAATGATTGTTATGATAGTATGAAATTGCAGTTCTAGCTATTGGCCAGTTTAATTAAAAATAAAATCTGCATGGAGATACTTTCAATTTAGGACTTTTTTAAAGGAAGCTCACAGTAATTTAAATTAAAAATCTATAAAATAATTTCATAATTGTTTTTACACTGAAAATTCGAGTAACTTTTTTATAAGAATTCCATCGTGGAAATAACGTAGCAGATACAGTTCTTATCATTCATGTTGTATCTGGAATGAATATGACTAATGAACGCATCACGCGTTTTTTTATTTAATCTTATTAGTTTTTATTTAGAATTAAATCAAGAAATAATCCGGGCACTAAAGTCAATAATGAAGAATTGTAAGCTATGTTGGGAGCTGATCCGTATCAAAATGAGCAAATTAATGTTAACCAATACGGACTCTGACTGAAAATGTTAAAATTGAAAACAACAGCCCTGACTGGTCAAACGATCTTCACAATTATTGCTTTATGATAATGCAATGAAACCGTTTTAACGTTATAAGAGATATAAAAAATTTCCGTCACCCTTCAAACTCTCTAGACTTGGCATCTACCTGCTACAATTTTTTTTTCACATTCAGACAAGTATCTCCTGGCAAAATAAATTTCTGAGAACCAGTAGAAATCAGCTTCACATACGTAACTTATTGACTCTTGCTACTCACTATCACAAAGGCATTCATAATCTCCAAATTAGATGGCACAAATACTTAAGGAATATTAGTAATGAATGATGTTGATTAAATAAATATTTGTTTTCTTAGTAATTTCTAGTTTCTTAGATTTTGTTAATCCCAATTTTTATTTTATTGAACAATTTTATAGCTTTGTGATTAATTTCAAAATTGAATAACAATTATCACATTACGATTGAACTCCGCTTGACTCGTATCACCTATTCCGGTAACGGTAAGCCTGGTTTCTGTATAGTGATCACCATGCGAATCTACATCTATTCTCTGATGTGGGCGCTCACTGGGCTCAGATACTGTATAAATAATATTTAGGTCCATTAATTTTTACTACAAAACTATATCAATAAAGTATGGTATACGAAATATGTTAACGAAAGAGAATTCAGAAAATATGTATGCTCTACCAAAATACGTGTTACAGACGTGTTCACACTAGCATAGATTGAGCGGTTGATTTTCCAGCGGGCTCATTTAATTTTCTGAATAAAATTTATTAACTAATAAGTTACCTAGTTTGCATTATCCGACAATTTTATGAGATTTTTTCAGATATTTCAGATTCAGACAATTTCAGATATTTTATTCGTTACAGTTACTTTTTTTTTGTTGATTATCTGACAATTTTTAGGATAGAGGCCAAGAGAGTTAAAAAAAGAGAGACAAAGAAGAGATTCGGAATCGCGCACATCTATATGTCGGCGGTACCGAATCTCTTCTTTATTTTTTATATCCTATGTTCCATGACATCAGTATTGTCCTTGATCCTTTCACCAATAAACAAAGGATTATTTCATCTGTAGATAAAATTTCCCTCGTGACCCCGTCAACCTGAACTATGTCCAATGAAATTGCCATTTTATCTGTAATACAGCCGTGCATTTATTTTCTGAAAATTATGTATGCCTTCATGTGTTAAATATTCAAAAGTACATTGCGCGCTCATTGGCTTGTGCGTAATAACAGCAATGTAAAACGTGAAAAAATGGCAAAATATAATTTCACTGAATAAAGTAAAGCGCCCTGTTCTTTTTTCAAAACATTTAACGTATAACTGCTGGCGATAGCTGGCGTAACTGAGCACGCTGCAGTGCCACACGTAAAATACGTTTGTGTCTCACGTACAAATAAGAGAGGAATCGCGTTGTTTATTTACAGAAGACAACACAGACGACCAATAGTTTCTTATATAATTTTACCGAAAGTATAATTTTATCTACAATGCTTGACGGTGCGATAAGACTTGACCAGTTGTCGATTCATCTGAATCCATCCACCAAATTCGATTCAGTACCAATTTTGGATAGGTTGCTTGTCGATTCGCAATTTCCGTTAGACATAACTAATATATAATTTCAACAACTTTAGGAAACACAGTCAGAGCTGCCGATCTAGTCGACGGTCTTTAGGCGTATACTCGCGACAGCAGAAATCTCGTTCGGGCTCGCTTGCGATTGTTGATCTGTTGCTGGGGTCCACTTGGGATTACTGTGATGAAAACCGTTTGGTTGAACCGCACTGAGTGTATGATTTGCTTGTCGTCTCCACGACCGCCCTCCGACATATATGGTTCATAATATATTTTCTATTGGACAGACTTACTTAATAAACTTTTATTTACTTTAATAATTTTACACAACTTTAACTAGTGATTGGAAACTCATTTTAAGCATATTTTACCTGAAAACAGACAGACAGTAAAACGATATGGGTGAAAATAATAAATGTGCCTTCTGTCGTAGGTCTACACTATATTAATTATAGGCTCGAACGCCTATTAAATTCTTGATGTGGCCACAGCCTAATAAATAAACTAGACAAAAGTTTCCCTTAACGATGAATAAAGATTGGGGTCCAAGTTGGCTTCGCAATAAAGATTTCCTTATCTATCTCCCTCACTGACTTAATAACATTATTTGTGTTCTATTATGCATTCAATATGTTTGTTTGTCTTTACTGACAGCTTTAGCATATAAACGATTCGCGCTTACTCGCATTTAAAATGTAATGAAACGTGAATAAGTGACTAATAAAACGTAACTTGTGAGTGAAAAAGTTGAAGTCGTGATGTGAAATAGACCGTCAAAATGTGGATTGGGTTCCTGGCTTGCTTACTTGGATTTTTCGGTGAGTATCTTTTATTATATATTACTATAATTTGAATTCTAGTTGACGACAGATTGTATCGAAATTCTTTTTTGTTTTAATGTATGTTTAATAACACACACAATCACAACAACGTCTAGGTCCCAAACTAAGCATTAGCTTGTGTTTTGGGTACTAAGGGAAGACACCACATACATATAACAACCAAGACCCGGTACCAGTATCGATATTCATCATATAAATATTGACCCGACCTGGGATTCGAACCCGGGATCTCCAGCTTCGTAGGCAGGGTCGCTACCCACTAGGCTAAGCGGTGGTCAATATATCGTCAATATATTTTAAACGAGTAGAAAATTTTAAATATATTTTATGATTGATTCGTATCAACTATACACCTGCGTACATGTTAAAGGACATCATCATCATCATCAGCCCATTTTTACCCCACTGCAGGGGCTTAGGCCTCCCCCAGGGTGAGGAGGGGGGCTTGGAGCTTAAGTCCACCACGCTGCTCCACTGCGGGTTGGGAACTGTAACGACCGCCATCTATTGACAGCGTCCGGGACCGACTGCTTAACGTGCCCTCTGAAGCACGGTGTCAGTGATATTGTGCACTTAAGTCAGAAAACTCATTGGTACACTCCCGGATTCGAACCATGGCCCTGTGGGGTCTTATAAATTTGAGACAGGTTCGTTGCGCTCTGGGCTATCACGACACGGGCTAAAGGACATAATAAACTTCAAAACTACGGTTTTTTAGTTTTTTCCGTTTACTCCCGAAAACATTGTCAAATGAAATTAAAAAAAAAACAGAATTGAAAAATCCATGGCCATTGTTTTAAACAATCTGTACACAAAATAAAATTATGTAAATAGAATTAAATAAAAAAAGGTATCTTAGTTAAAAACCAAAACCTTTAAATTATAATTTAAAATAACTCGAATTCGAACTGCGTTTTGATAATAAATTGTAATTGTAGTTGAAGCGACGACTGTGTTATGAATAAATTTATATTATTTTTAAATGATTGTACATTTCACGTAATTTAGAATCTCAATACGATGGAAAGCTTCTTTTAGCTCTTTTTTTTTGAAGCTCAGCAATAAGGTCTGGCCTGTAAACATAATGCAGTAAGCATGTTTTCATTGTATTTATACGTAAATGCGTTTGTGAATATTAAGCTTTTATCGAACATTTTGGTGTTAAATTTTGTTTTTTTTTGTAATTATTGACCGAATAACAATACAAGAATATCGAATATTAAATACTCTAAATTACTTTACGAATCATATTGTTTCTGACAAAATGATTCCTGAATTGTATAAATAAAATATTAAAAGAAAACAGTAAAATTATTAATAGTCAATAAAAGTAATTCCCTTGTACTCCGAAAACGCCACAACTTTTCCAGGCGACGCACGTGACTTGACTTTCTTCGGTGGAAGATAATTGTTACGTTTCCATTGTTTGGATTGTTCTTTTGTTTCAAGGATGTAATAGCAAATCTAGGTTTCGTCGGTGGTCATAAATCTACTCAAAAAATTCTAGTATTCTTTCGAAATAACGCCGAATTTTCTGTAGAAACTTCAACCCGCAGATGAACTTTTGCTGCACGCTTAACAAAATTCGTCAGTTAAAATATGGTAAACCCGCTCAAAATATTTATGGCATCACTTATTTTCAGCACTTTTAATCGATTCTATCGATTGTATTTCATCGATGATTTTTTCAGTGGTGGACGTCGACGTTTCACCGCTCCCTCTGCCATGTTTAAACAAAGGTGAACACTTTTTCACTGAATACAAAGCCTGTAATGTGTTATGCAAGTCTTCCTTAATTTGACATGGTGAAGTATTCTTTTTGACAAAATATTTAATCACAGCTCTGATTTTAGTTTTCCAATAGATTTTCCAATACGAGATAGAACCGAATACGTTCAAACAAAAAATCGTAGAAAAATAATTATACGACCAATCTTAACGACATTGGAATTAGATCAAATATCAAAATAACGAACGCATGTAAATTTATTTACATTCCACTCTCAAGTCTTGGTTAGGTCGAAAACTGTTTCAGTCTATCTACGTAAAATCATTGTAAGAAAAATAAACACTGTGTATAAAACGATGGCTTAGAGCCACCTTATGCTACGTCCAAAAACACGGAGGTTAACCGGATATCACAAATAAAAATATTACTTAGCTGTAACTTTGCTATATAATTATAAAATCATAAAGCACAACTCATTATAAATAGGTTATTGTATTGTCAAAAACTTAGTATGAGCTATGAACAACAAAAGAACGCGGGTTACGTACGTACATAGGTAAGTATAACAAATTAACTTTTTTGTTCATATTAATTAGGAAATGTTTTTTTCCGAGCTTGACGTTACAACAACCCGTGAAAGAATAAATGTTTGTTTTGTTCACCGTTTACGAAGTACGTTAGGAAACAACGTATTCGGTATTTATTGTTTAAATAGAGTCTATGTTATATAATATACCCACTTTCTAAATTCCTAATATTTTAATTTTTTTGAAGTAGACCCGATTCAAAAATGGTCTAAATTTGTCCACATTCGCGATCCCCATTTCTGTATTCACCTCTTTGTTTACAAAAAATACATGTGTACTATAGGTACTAAAATAGTTCCCAACAGTAACACCCTATAATATGATAGGTTAAAAAAAATTTTTTGAACATTTTTTATGTATACAATAATTTAATTTGATTTCGAATTAATTATTCCGTTTTGGGTCAACATTGTACACAAGTTATCAAAATTTTAGGTTTGAAACTTATTATGTTCACGACCTAAAAACGCGTAACATATGGACGGACAAACAGCAGAGTGACAGCAATAGGGCTTCATTTAGCTTTATGGCTACGGAACGGTTTTTTTTGTATGTAAGGATGGACATATATTTGAATAGTTCTAATATGACATATCATCATATTTGAATAGTTTTAATATGACAAATCCACGCATCTGACGACCGCTTAGCCTAGTGGGTAGCGACCTTGCCTACGAAGCTGGAGGCCCCGTGTTCGAATCCCAGAACGGGTCAGTATTTATATGATGAATATTGATACTGGTACCGGGTCTTCGTTGTTATATGTATGTGGTGTCTTCACTTGGTACCCAAAACACAAGCTAATGCTTAGTTTGGGACCTACACGTTGTTGTGATGTATACGTTATTATTATTATTATCTAGATCTAAAGACAAGCTATAAAAAGCTTCTCAAATTTGGCCAGAAGAATACAAAAGTACCAATAATTATATTGATCAGATGACCATATTTTTGGGCTTGTCGGGATTGTGTATTATATATTTCATATTTTTGGGCTTGTCGGGATTATGTATCATATATTTCGACAGCCTCGAGTACGCGCGCTAATGATATACCTATATAAATTAAAAATACCTATTTATTCGCTTTTTAATGGTAACAAAATCTCATACAGAAATATAGCCGTATAAGTTTTTTTCGTTGTTCAATTTATATGATAGCATTATTAATTTATTAAGTACAAAAAGTAAATTTTTTTGCATGAATGTACTATAAGCCACCGAACATTTTTCACAATTTTTAGGCAGATGTTCAGACCTTTTCTCCTTATAGACATTATCCATTTCTGAAAATGCGGGTTTTAGCAAGTACTAAAAAGTAGTTGCTAGGTATCCTTTTGTAGGCAATATGAAAAGAGCCTCTTATTTCTAAACCAATATGAGCATAGACTTGACTGCTGTGAAACATATTTCACTTTAAAATTACGTCTCGAGCTCGGTTGCGCTTTTGTTCTTTTCATCAGTGTGGCTTTGTTTCCAAAAAGCTTTTCTGTGCTGCTTCTACAAATATCACCCAAGAAGAAGAATGTCTATTCAGATTCATGTTTTCTTTTCAATTATCGTTTCCTTCTAAAAGTTTATTGTCTGCGTAGGCACCATCACTGTTATTTTCACAGGCTATTTATCAAAGATTTAAGTAAAATATACGGCTTAGCCCATTCAATTTGCAATAGAATAACCCATGTAAACTTCATATTATGCATGACATGTGTGAAACAATAGCAATCCTTATATTAAGTTGGCCAAAGAATAATACCTATTCAGCTGAATATTCGACATCCGGCATTGGAACCAGACGAAAATTCGGTATTGGGCAAAGCGCCAAATATACCATTTGTTATAAGCAGTGAATAACACGAGAGGACACGAAATTCGCAATGTTTGTAAAGTGCATGTGAAAAATAACCGAAGTAATTTGGATGTCCTAACCAATGCACAAATTTTCGTATTGTCTGAAACTAATTTTGAGAACGCACCACTCAGATATATTAAAAAAACTTGGTCAAGTGCGAGTAGGACAGCCTCGAAGGTTCTGTAGCATTTTTTTTAAATTATTCGTGTAATAAAACTGTAGCTTTTCATATCGAATTAGAATTTAATAATTTTATGATTATCCCTTTGTTTTTGCTATGAGAGACATTCTCACGTGCAAAATTTTAACATTCGGAACCAACCGGAAGTCCTGTATAATCAGACAGTTCGCCAGTTAGTATCAAAACGGACTTTGAAAAATCTTGAAATTTTGAAAAGCCTCATGTTTATATTACACTAAGTTATAAAATTGACTTTTTAAAGGGCTATATGGCCATAGATCTTAGTTTTCTATTAATTGATACCTGAAGTATATTCCACATCTCAAACTATTCCTGAAAAAACTTGTCTTGGTGGAGACACAAATGGAAAACAGTGTAACCTATAAGAATCCGTTTTCTTCTTACGGAGCCCTGGAAAATTACTTTTTCCACGTATTTTACAATGGATTTTTTGGACGACGTACGTAATATCCGTAAAAATTATTTACCTTAAACTATACAAAATTTATAAATACGTTATCGAACTGACATTCCGGAGACAGCAATAGGGTTCCCTTTTGGTCCATTCGGATATAGGACCCTAATAAATAACATTAATAGACCACTTCCGTCCAATCTTTTCGTTTAAGACCCTACAAGGTAGCTGTTATACGGGGACTAGCTAACAAAAGCATTAACTAGGATTCGTAACACAATAACTGGTCCGCTATTATGGGATGGGAAGTGGGACATAATTCTCCAAGCGTTTAATATTATGTATAGAAGCGTACAATGATTCCATTACGTTTTGTATTTCAGGTGGTAATATTGTTAATATGTGTACACATAGAAACTAGAAGGAACTATTTGATCGCTTTACATTCATCATCATCATCAGCCCATTTTTACCCTATTGCAGGGGCTTAGGCCTCCCCCAGGGTGAGGAGGGGGGTTTGGAGCGTAAATCCACCACGCTGCTCCACTGCGGGTTGGGGACTGTAACGACCGCCATCTATTGACAGCGTCCGGAACCGACTGCTTAACGTGCCCTCCGAAGCACGGTGTCAGTGATATTGTGTACTTAAGTCAGAAAAACTCATTGGTACACGCCCGGAGTCGAACCATGGCCCTATGGGGCTTTACATTACTTAGTTTTTATTAAATACTATATACAAACAAAACTTTTTAGGTAAGTTAATACTGATAATGAAAGTTGGACGAATTTAATAGCTTAAAAAGCAATTTTTCGTAGTTTCTGGAATAGGAATAGCTCTATTATTTATATACCGGTTGACCAGATGACAGGTCAGCCGAGTGTTTAGAGACTAACTGCGGAGTCAAGGGTAGCGAGTTCGATTCCCGCCCGGCACAAAAATTTGTGTGCATGAACATATCTACTTTTTTCGTGTTGGGTGTAAAAAAAATTATAATATGTAAATATTATAAAGATTATTTTAGTATTTATATCAGTTGTCTGGTATCCATAGTACAAGCTTCGCTTAGTTTGAAACTAGATGGCGCTGTGTGGGATGTCCGAAGTTATATTATTATATATTTCATTTATGATTTAGTTCATCAGTCCTACGAACTTAACCTTAGTAATGTTCCATTTTCATGTAAGTTTATATAACTAATCAACTTATTTATATTCATTAAATGGAAAACCGGATCTACATATTAATTATATCGTAATACGTTGCTAACAAAGTCCCTTCAATAAGGGTTTCCTAACGAACACAATATCTGTTTATAATTATTGCAGGATGTAATTTCAGTCTTTGTATACAAAGTTACTGCATCATCATTAAGTTCAGTCTTCCGTGTAACAAGAAGCTTTCTTTAACGAAATCGAAAGCTTTGAAGAAAGTTTCTGACGTTTTTTTGTTCATTTTGAAAAACCCATATAATAAAATTAGAAATTCAAATCAGTTTGTCTGCAAGAACTTCAACATATATAAAACCTCTAAAGGTTCCAACAGGTATCCAACTAATTTTAGGGTTCCGTGATCGAGTGGCAAAAATGGAACCCTTATAATTTCGCCTTTTCCGTCTGTCTGTCTGTTCGTCTGACATATCTAATTTACCCGGAGACCATCAGCACTATATAGATGGATTTCGGAAGATAAGTGTAACAAATATGAACCACTATAAAATGTACAATGCTGTAACGAACATACGAAATTTTCATTATGCAATGCAGATCGTCATATATGTAACTAAGAGACGAAATTAAGAAGAAGAAGAAGAAGAGACGAAAAAAAAATCCAGTACATATTATCGTGTGCGGTGCTTTAAAATAGATAGGTCTTTAAAAATGATATAGAGGACACTAAATGACCTTTGTTTCTCCTAAATTTGTCCCTCCGTTAATCTTTTAACTACGGGATGGAAAATTCATAAAAAAAGTCAATAATACAATTTTGAATATAACTACAATTTTAATAATAATAACGTATACATAACAACAACGTCTAGGCCCCAAACTAAACATTACCTTGTGTTATGGTTACCAAGCGAAAATACCACATACATATAACAACCAAAATCCGGTACTAGTACCAATATTCATCATCAAAATACTGACCCTCTCGTAGACGACGGTAGACGAGTTCTCGAGTGGAGGCCACGTATTGAGAAGCGAAGTGTTGGACGCCCCCCGGCCTGGTGGACTGATGAGCTAATGCACCATACCGGGGGTAATTGGATGCGGAAGGCGAAGGACCGTGTGTGGTGGCGAGCCTTGGGAGAGGTCTATATCCTGCAGTGGAGAGACACGAGCTGATGATGATGATGATGATGATGATAAAATACTGACCCGACCTGGGATTCTAACCTGGGACCTCTAGCTTCGTAGGCACGGTTGCTACCCACTAGGCTAAGCGGTCGTCGAATGAAAATTAGTTGAATAAAAATATTTATTGGTTTTTGAGACATTTGTTTTTAATATTATTTGAATTTAAAAAAAATATTTTTTCACTAAATTGAAATAGGGAACACTAAAATATAATTGTTAAGGACTTTATATAATCATAGTGCGTGAGTTGATTTAAAAGACTTGCATTATAATATGTTTGACTGCACTATAAAAAGACTGCTGTAGTAAACATGATACAAATCATGTATTTTTGACGTTTCAAAAAAGTTCTTTTACCTTTTCCTTAATGCTTAATTTGATCGAGGTCGGATGATTTAACGAGTCATATAGGCTTGAAATCCACTCACGAAATAACTACACAAACACTGCTTACCCCACTATAACTTGTCGTAACGATTATATATGATCCTGAACGTTGGGATGAACACGAAAACGGTGTATATTACGAAAGGTCGGCGCAGGGATAGCTGGCAGTCATCAAAGCTCATGACGCACGTGTATGTCGTATTACGTCGTTGTTGGTGGATGGGTATATTTTAGGAAAATGGGTTTCGTTTAGATAAGCTTGAACGCGGTAAAGACTACTGAATTATATATTTATACGCATATACAAAAGTATAGCGATTCATTTATATTTAAACGATTTATTTATATGCAGGGGCAAATCGAAATGATTGGGAATTGATTATAAAATGAGTACTGGCCATTTAGAATTGTGAATACGTTAACACAATTAATTTTAAAAAAAAATTTAAATATACAGAAATTTCCGTGCCGAAATTTCCGAAAATAATTTATAATAACTATCTATTCCCGAATGTTATCTCAAGATGCTGAGCTTTTTTCTTTTTTTGATGTTGAATATGCCACTGTGAGTTGAGAGTGTGAGTCCGATTCGCACTTGGTCGGTTTTTTATACACATCTGCATCAAATTCATTACCTACTAACCGTGCGTTCTACATGATTAGAAATACCATATTGTACAACTTTATCTTGGTAAAGTATACTACAAATAAAGTATACATTCCACAGTGAGACCTATCGTTTATTGTGTTGCGGTAAGTAAACTGTCGTGCCTTTACAAATACCATAGAGATAATAGAATATAGTTGGGAAGTCAGTCCGAAATGCGAGCCTCAACGAAAGAAGACAAAGAATAAATATACCTCAAATCATCATAATAGAATGAATTGACTAGAAGCCCTCTTCTGCGTTTACCGTCTAACCACTCATACTATAGCTAGCTGGTGTAAGATGACGAGTTTTAGTCCGAGTTTCAGTGCGCAAGGTCCCCGCGCGCCGCTCTTCACTTCCGAGAAACCCCCGCGTGCCGGAGTCAACCCCCCGAAATTGCGAAATGTCACTTCGATACTGTGTTCCATTTATGACTCTATTAAAACCAAACGCTGCTGCTGTCAACTTAATTTACTCTATTAGAATAATACTAAGTCTTTTTTATTTTGACAGTGCGCAGTTGATAGCTCTTTGGTTGATAGCTGTGACTGTCAAATGAATGTCCTAATGCATATGCAACATAAAAGTAAAATAAGGATAGACCTAGATAGTTATTCTCCACATTTTGTTCTCCATGCTCAACCGTCACATTCAGGGCTTTATAAAGTTTGCTTACTCTAGTTATATTATCTCTATGGCAAATAGGATCACAAAAGTTTAGTAACCTTTTAACGACTTAGAAAGCTCACACACCTGTGCGTCCTGCTTATTGATTTAGTGTGTACTCAGATCGAATATATACGGATACGCCACCTTAAAGAAGAAACCTTTTATCTTATTATTTTATAAAGATGTGTGTGCTAGCGAATGTGATATCACGAAAATGTGTAGCAAATATACGCCACAGACCAAAGTAGAATTTAGTGTGTCAAAAACAAAGAGAGATTCTGAAATTACATTTCAAGTGTAATAATAACAGAATGCTTAAATAATTACGTAATATAATACTTGAAAAATAACTATATAATTACTGAAATAAGTAGATAGTATTAAACTCTGTTGTTAGGTGGTACGCGCATGCGAACATGTATTATTCTGTGCAGAGGTCTTGTGACCAAAATTCTGTGAAATTGAAAAATAATACCATTACTTACCTAATAACTATTTACTTAGGTAAGTTTTATTTATTAGGAGAATATCGAAAACTATACTTCTAGCAAAACTCTATTTACATGTCACGTCATAGAGATTTGGTTTCTCGTCCAATTTTTGTGCTGAAAATAATTTTGTGTTATTGGTATATAGTTTTACTACGCATGAAGAAAGACTCGGCTTCCCGGGAAAGACTATACTCGCGTGAGCTCGGTTTTGGTGTATTTGTATTCGCTTATGTACACAAATGAACTTGGTTTTGCGAACAGACCTTAAATTAGGATTACGTCGTATCTGTATATATTTACTTTATTGGAGACCGTGTGGTATTTTTCTACAGACTTGTGCTATAGAAGTTTAAGTATGAAATTAATATTTTTAAATTTTTTTTTTAATAACGTCTACATCACAACAACGTCTTGGCACCAAACTAAGCATTAGCTTGTGTTTTGGGTTCCAAGCAAAGACACCACATACATATAACAACCAGGACCCGGTACCAGTATCAATATTCATCATATAAATAACTGACCCGACCTGGGATTCGAACCCGGGACCTCCAGCTTCGTAGGCAGGATCGTTACCCACTAGGCTAAGCGGTCGTCAAATTACCATTCTAGCTCCTATTTTGGCTATTTTGAATGAAAATAAATCCTGTAATTTAATACTTTTTAAGGTTTCGTGCTTCAAAAGGAAATTAATATAAAATATATAGGTCTACGATCTCTTGAAGCTCTAAAAAAAAGACATATAAAAAATACGACCTTTTATGTCGCATATTTTGACTTCAGTAAGTAAATTAAAACCTGTAGGGTTCTTCCCTTGACCAAGAATAGGGTATTTGACTAATATTAAATGTATTATATTTATAGAAAAAATATAAAAATAGACTTTAGAAGATGACAAAATTTATAAATAAAATATTACATGGTTGAAGAATATGGAATTACAAGGTATTAAAATTTTATCTCTTTCTTGCAAAACGAAATTTAAGTTTTAAAAGGCCTGACGTTACATAAAGGCACACCGCCCGTGCGGTATTACCCTGTCTAACAGGACATTTTAAACATTCATAAAACTGTAAATAATTATTTATTTTTTAAATTCTTTCACTATTGGTATGATATATTTAAAAAACTGTTTCATATAAAATGATATTTAAAAAAAAATTGTCCAATAGCCTATTATAAAATTTGAGAAGAAACATTACTTCACAATATATGTATAGGAAAATATCCGAAAATCGTTAATTAAGTATATTTATATCACATTTTTTATATATTTTTTTATTTGGTATATTTGATTACATGCCATCTGGCAGTGAGTAGCGATAAAAACTATATGATAAATTTAATAATAATAAGATAACGTAGCTAAACTTTAACATATTTTGTTCTTGGATAAAAAATACGAAGACACTTCCTTACCGACCCATTCTTTAAGTTCTTACGGTTAACCGTAACATAGAACATAATGTGGTGGCCATCAACCCAATACATCCATCCATCAGCCCACATTCGTCCACTACTGGACATAGGCCTCTCCCAAGGCACACTTCTCTATCCTCAGCCATTTTCATCCAGCTACTACCGGCAGCTAGCTTTATTTCGTCGGTCCAGCGAGCCGGCGGGCGTCCGTCACTACGTTTGCCAGTTCGTAGTCTCCACTCAAGAACCTTTCTTCTCCATCGTCCATCAGTTCTTCGGTAGATGTGACCTGTCCACTGCCAGTTCAGCTTACTTATATTGCAGGCTATGTCGATCACCTTTGTTCTCTGACGGATGACTTCATTCCTGACATGATCCATCAGAGATACCCCGAGCATAGCCCGTTCCATAGCTCGCTGAGCAACTTTAAACCCAATCATCAACCCAATAGTTAAACAAAAAATATTTTAGTACGTAATAACTATTATAGGACTGTGCTTATTATAAAACTAAGCAATTAATTTGGACATCTATGCCGAGAGTTAGAACAAACATTAAACCTTAGACTATCCGCCTAAACTTAAAATTAGTTTTGGTCCTTGGCTAATATGAACGTCGTTAGATCTTCAAACGATCCAATCTGTGAACAAAAAATTAAGCAAACTAAGTTTCAGCTATTATAATTTGTGTGTGTGTTATATGTGTTTAAAATATTATGATGTAAAATCGTAACAGAATTTAGCACAATAATGGAAAGTTACAACGTAACACAGTTCTGAATAAATTTTCATGGATATAAAAATTCTCGGGGTTTTCAAATAAATGTATGGAAATTAAATATAAATCACTCTCTACTGTTCCTGAAACCATACGGTAAAGCCTGTTCAGGTTACAAGAAGAGAATTCAATTCAATAACACCGTTTTCAATTAAAAAATACAGTGAAAAGCAACGAACGTGTATATTAAGGTAACGGTAAATAAAGTAATTTTCGAAATTTTGTTAGAAACAAATTTGCAAACAAAAATAAAATGTAAAAATTTTGTTTGGGAGATAACACCTCAATTTATATTTTTTCATAAGTTTTTATGTTATTTTCATTAAATTGTAACGCGTAGGCAAGGACTTTTTTGCGTTGAAAAGCACGAAACAATTTTTTTTACAGTTCTAATTAAATAAATTTTAAAACAATTTATCGTACACTTACTAATATATTATATGCCCTGTACGTATGATTTTTTTTGTGATTGGCATTCGCTACCAGTTCGCTAAAAAAACCCTGATAAATCTGAAGATTCGTGCTTACGCAAAAACGTATGTTTGAATTTATTGATTACTTGTTATCTAAATGAAATTTCGTAGACTTTCTAGATAAATGGGTGATGTATGATTATGCATTAAGAAAATATCGAATATCTTAATGGCTATCGAGAAATTAGTCCTGAAAAATTGTGTTTTTCGCTTTTCAGACCGTAAAATCCTTAGAGAGCCTTAAGAGGGTTGTGTACTGGCAAATTTCCATGCAAACGGCGTTAACGGTTGTACCCATTAAACCTTAACCGATTACTGCAAGAAAATATAATCTGGTGTTTAGATCAGCAATAACTAGGTTCAACCGTTTGTATTTTGTTTTTTAGTTATTTTGATACTAATGATACAAAAGAAAAAAATCTTAAATGCGCCGTGCATTTTTTTTTCAAAGTCGTTTTATTTTCCATATGTTCATCATAAAACTAAATGCATTTTCACGTGTAAAAAATAAAAGGGATTCGACAAAAATCATAACACAATACAAAATCTTTGGTTCATCATCACTGGCCGTTGTGAATACGTTCTGCGACGAGTAACTTTCTGTTTTTGTTTTTTATTTATTTTGATTTTTTTTTATACTCATTATTACTAATCTTACAAAGTCAGTCTTTGTTTATTGATTAGCTTTGTGTTTCCATACACATTGAACATTTTTCATCATAATGGACACTTTAAAAATTCGTGGAATTGTGGAATATGAGTTCCGTCGTGGCACTAACGTTTACGGAGAGAACTTAACAAACGAACGCACAACCCGTTATTGGTTTGCCTGCTTCCGTTCTGGAAATTATGACTTAAATAATTAACCACGTGGTTATCCGGACACTGGTCAACAATGATGAATTGACGGCAAAAGCTTGATAGATGGGTACCCCACGAACTTAACGATCGCCAGCGCAACGTACGCCTCGCGTTGCTCAACAGGTACAGAAATGAAGGAATTTTGAAGCGGATTGTTACCTGTGATGAAAAGCGGATTCTGTTTGACAATCGAAAGCGCTCAACAAGTTGGTTAGATCCTGGTTCAGCACCAAAGCAATGTGTTAAACGAAAAATAACCCCTAAAAAGGTGATGGTCACTGTTCGGTGGTCTAGTGCCGGTGTGATTTATCACAGCTTTTTACAAAACGGCATGAGCATTACTGCAGATGTGTACTGTGAAGAACGGAAGACAATGATGGAGAAGCTTTAAATAATTTTAACCACTTTTTATCGGTTTATTTGAATATAGAAAGAAAAATATTGCACCCGTATTTTTTTTTATTTTCACTATTTTACTAGTTTCAATTTAAAAGCTGCTTATTCTAAAAGGTCATAGTAGTATAGTAGATAAGGATAAGATGTTTTTAGTTCTTGTCTTTGCGCTTAATTTACATACACGTTTCCTTATTTTTTTTACATTTATAAGGAGCATCAACGTAATGTAACGAGCCAAACATAGAAAGCGCGGGGAAGGGAGTGATGTCAAAAACTTGGCAGACTTGTTTAGTACTGATGAACCGTTTCACGGGTTCGTACCTACTGCGCATTTCACGTGCGAGCGTTTTATAAAACAACCTAGGTACCTACACAGTTATTCAACATCTTTACATACATGGAATATGCCAACTGCGAACGTAACCAAGCATTGTATGTCCTAGATTATAAATACTAGAACGCAACGTCGTCTGCTATCTCATGTAGTGAAATTTTGGACCCATATTCTTTTGAGGATTTTTTTTTTGAGGAGGAGGAGAAGGAAGGATAGCGTTGCGCTGCGCATAATTGAAAATTGCAGTTCCAGGATAAATAAGTGTGAAGAAGCAGATTGTATGCGTTTACAAATGGTTCTTTTTCTTAATTAATACTAAAAAACTACTCTTCAATTTAACACTCCTTAAAACTAGTTTGAACTTATTCTAGGGTTTTGTTTTACAGCATCAAAAACGAAAAACATTCTGAGAACACCTTACATTTTGAACCAGAGCTAAATATATTTACCTTAATTATAAACAACTTATAGTGTATAACGTTTGGAGTTTATTTGCTAATGATAAGCAAAATCACGTTCATTTAACTTACAATTAACGTAGGTAATCAATCCTCTTCGCATACTTACAACACAACAAGCGAATTTTCGGTTCGGCGGATATCAAGTTTCTTTGTGTAACCTAATGACGTGAATTAAATATTTCTATTTGTTCATTCTGTTTCGGATTCGCGAGGTCACGAATAATAAACTAGCTAGCTGGGGTTAGCTGTCTATTGAGTATTGGACTCATCGGGCGAGAGAGCGGTGCATTGGAATAGGAAATCCAAGACGAAACTATGAAAAACTCATTTTGTTCAACCATACAGCGATCGTCACGCCTCTGCCATAAGCCCGCACTTTAAATTCCCGCAATTGGTATGGCCAAAGGTCACTTGCCAATTTTTTCTTTATGGACCGCCCGCGTCATGTGTTTACAAAAACATTGAATAATCTATAAGTTACGGGTATTGATAGAAATATGAAACTGTATTTCATTCACTCATCCCTCTAAAAGTTTTCTTCTTTCTCGTAAAGCTATCTAAATTCTGTTTCTGATTATACCATCTACAAAATTTTTAGAAGAGATAACTTGAATTTACTGACTTATATTAATTCATTTAATTAATTACCTTTGACTAATATCGTCATTTAATGGCTGCATAGGTACTCAGAGTTTAGTTATAATTTTTTTTCAATAAGCTTATCAAAACCAGTCAAGTGCGAATCAGACTTGTGAGGAGAGGGTTTTGTACTATGAATCATCGCATTACCTATTATGTTTATTTTTTTAATTTCGCCTTAAATTTAAGCAAAAACTGAACTCGACTCTTCCGTATAAACGGACTAGTGATTACCATGGGGTAATCACTAGACCAATTAAAGTTCTTAGTCTTCGGTGAAATTAAGTAACACATTTTGTACGCATTTTCTCTTCACGAAAGTTTTCCGTTTCCCGTGGGAAATTAAAGATTTAGGAAATGGTAGATTTTCATATATTTTCTTCAATATCTTTTAAATTACATATTTAAAAATATAAAATTACTAAAAATTACATTTATATTCTCATGACAAGCTTTTTTACCCCTTTCTTTGTCAAACTCAACCCCTAAAATGAGATTTCGTTTATAGTTTTGATTTTCCTGTAAAATACATTTTATTATAATTATTTTACAAACAGCCAAGTTGCCGAATTCTTGGAGTCTTCATAAATTTCCTCTATTTATTTTTCTCTACACCTATAGATATCTTCCCTTCTCCTTTCCTATTCCCATCTACCACCTCCCACCTTTAATTTCCCTACCATCCACAGCCATTCCACTGCTCCTTTTTTCCCATTCCCGTAGTTCACGTATTTCCCCTTTTCTGGTCCACCCTATGCTTCTTAAAGTACCCAAAATGTCTCTCTCCCCTGCATATTGTGCATTTTCTTTCATCATCTGCCACCCATTACTTTTCAGATCTTGGTACTTTCTTCTAAATTCTTCGTTTCCACTTTTTTACAGATACGTTAGCTTCTTTTTAACCCTTAATTCTCTAAATCTTCTAAAATACCTTGTCTCCAGTACTATACCATATTCCCATTGCGTTTGCCTCTCTACTTCTCGTCGTTCTATCAATTTCACCATCTTTACGCTTTCTTGCCTCGTCTTGTTTCCTTGCCTGTAACCGTTTTCTCTGTACAATCTTTTTCTTCAACTTAATTTTCCAACCTTTCCACTTTTATTTCCTTTTCCATCAGATATTTTTGTGATAATCTTTCCCCTCTAGATTCAATTTTATGCTTTTG
Source organism: Luffia ferchaultella (assembly GCA_949709985.1). NCBI lineage: Eukaryota > Metazoa > Arthropoda > Insecta > Lepidoptera > Psychidae > Luffia > Luffia ferchaultella. Next base: position 7,690,959 of record OX453254.1, read on the forward strand.
TTTTCTAATTTACACCCCGAAATGAAAATCCGTTATTTATGCTACACGTGTGTAATTGGGCCACCTAATTCTATATAATATCTATCTGACTGCATTTCTTTTCGTCCAGAACTTTTCCGGGAAAAGACTGTTTCGGATGGACAGGCAGACACCAGAGTTATTTTAAAAGACTTCCGTTTTTTATTTTGCATTTACGGAATCCTAAAAAGTCGAATTAGATTTGTACTTGAAATACAGACAACTGAACAAAAAAAAATGAGTCATATCCTATAATCACATTTACTGCAAAAACTTTTCGTTACAATTTCAGGTTAGAACATTAGCGCTACTTAGATTTCACATTTTTTTTATTTTAAATAAATTTACATAGGTACCTAATAACTACATACCTATGTGTTTAAAGCAACATTATCGATTTCATTTGTCAAATAACAAACAACACGCGTGACCATAAAATATCAAGTTGTAGTTTTCATTTCTCGCGCACCGCTAATCTCACGACATTTATGGAACATAAAGCATTTTAACACGTACGGTAAGAAAAAAAACACGAAGGCGGATTTACACAAGGTCGTCAAAATCGGTGTTGCGACGTGACGTGTGTACAGACCGCCTCACGAGCCGCACGCCTCCAGTTACGCCCGATCCCCCACGACAATAACCGAACATATTTATTGCCAACACAGGACTTCCATTAGCCGACAAAAATAAGAGGCTAATTCTTATTTATGTAAGGAGTAAATCAAAATTAGCCGCGGCTCAAATTACCGGTCCGACCATCCATCATAGTCGATAAAATGGCTTTACTGCCGGCGTTATTAGGCCCCGAGAATACTTTATTGTGAGTTTTATTACTCAGTAAATATCGTATTTTTTTATTGTTAGCAAAGAAACGGCGCGGGCAGATAACCCTTACAAATGAACGCTGACAATGTACGCCTGGCACCGACACAGATGACCTTTCTTAACTATCATGGTAATTAGTTCCATTTCTTAGCTATTGTCGATGATAACAATAAAGTTGCTACAATACTTGTTTAGTGGAAAAGATGGTCTTTTGTTAAATTTATGTTTCCATATAAAACGTGCTGCATAATTTCATTGAATATCACAATTCAAATGGTAGATACTATTGCAGCCTAAACCGAAGGAGTGGGGTTCAGCAGGACTCAAATTTAAAAAAAGCATAAACGGCATAAAGTTAATAAATTTGACAGCAGCGATAAATTTTAATTAAAGTTTTAATAGAGTCAGTAATGTCACTTCACAGTATCGAAAGTGTCAAACGCTATTTTGCGGGGGCGTAGGCTGACGCCTCGCGGACCTCGCGGACTGAAACCGGAACGAAACTCGCCATCTTGCCAAACAGTTACACCAGCTAGCTAGAGTACGAGTTGCTATACGGTAAACGCAGAAGAGGGCTCCTATTCAATTCATACTTTTATAATAGACGGTAATCTGATGATTTATAGCGCGTGACTCTCTCCACGCTAATCCGACTCGCACTTGATTATTCTCTTTACCACAAAATAAGTACTTTCTAGGAAATTTTATCATAAATTATCTATAAAAGAACTAGTTACCTTATTAATTATTAAGTCTGTTTAATTTTACATTTTCTGAAGCGTCTATCAGGGTCAGGACCTCTGTTTAAGAATAATATGCGCGTAACTAATTAGGAGCATAATTTTGTTATAACTAGGTTTGTTTACAATTTTTAGAAATCTCATCAACATTTCCAGTTTAATAAAAATCCTGTCACAAAAGGGAGTTAATTAGCATATTGTTTAACAATGGATTGCTTGGTCGATATACGTGTATGTCCCTTATCAATATTCATAAACATTTTTACTCCTCCCGGATAAATGTTAAACATAAATATAATATATAATGCGTATACGTATTATAAAGATGTATGAGTATGTGTTTATGTTTTTTGCTGACCATATTAGTGGCTTGGCCTAGTTTGGGACTAGATGGTCATGTGTGATTTGCGTGTTTGCCTCGGAGAGCAGGTTAAGCCGTCATTCCGGATTGCCATCAATAGACGGCAGTCGCAACCCGCACTGGAGCAGCGTAGTGGATTACGCTCCAAACCTCCTCATCCCTATGGGAGAACTAAGCCCCAGCAGTGGGGCATTAATGGGCTGATGGTATGGTTTGGTGTGATTTTCCCGTATTATTATTTGCATAAAAGTTAAACAATCTTTAATAACACAGATAGAACATATTAAAAAGTTACCAAAAAATCATCCATTATTCGTTATTTCTTTTCATGACAGAGATGTTAGCGGGCGGCGGAAGCGGTGGCGATAGCGGGAGCGGGAGCACTAACAGCAGCGCCAGCGTTAATGTCAGTACGAGTTTGGAGTCACTGGGCCAGCCATACTTTGACAATGCGACGAAACGCGAGTATACCGCTGCGGTGGGACAGCCAGCCTATCTACATTGCCGTGTGCGCAATCTTGCCGACAGAGCGGTAAGTTTATGAAGTACTTTTAGAAAAGAAGTAAAACCTTTTTTTTCCTAATTTTTTGTAATTTTTATTATTTTTTTGTTAGTGGTTGTGCTAAAGCATGTGCGTGTTCATGTTCTACACAATTCAAAATATAATGCATTAAGGATTGTAATTAAACTTTCTTCAAAATAAAAACTATGATGTTTGGGCAAAAAAGAAAACATTTTAATATTCTTCAAGGCCGAAGAAAAAACTACAAAAAAAAAATTTAAACATACATGAACACAATCACAACAATGCCTAGGCCCCAAACTAAGCATTAGCTTGTGTTTTGGGTACCATGCGAAGACGTCACATACACATAACAACCACTACCCGGTACTAGCATCAATATTCATCATATAAATACTGACCCGACCTGGGATTCGAACCCGGGACCTCCAGCTTCGTAGGCAGGGCCGCTACCCATTACGCTAAGCGGTCGTCAAAACGTAGAGACATTTCTCGGTTTTATATTTATTAGTGATAGCGAAAGGAGTTTCTCGCTTTTCCAGTTGACCAATTATCCATGTGCGACGTACCGAGCTTAGAAAGAGAATCGTCTTACGGGCTGTCGGTCCAGACATATGGGAAGCACTAAAATACCGATTTAATTGTACTTTATTTTATTATGAAGTAAAAATCACAAGCTGATTTGATCACAATTCACACAGATACGAATTACACTGTTGACGAACTTTATATCTCGCAAACTGACTGTCCGAAGTCGCGTCGTCCTCCTTAATTAACCCTCAGAAATCCGCCACCAACAGGCATCTCGAATATTCTATTTGAAAATTATAATCTCAATTTACCGTGGGACAGTTCTAGCGCCGGCGCCAGTCTTTGCCAAAATACGCCTCAAAATTCGAATTATGGAGTGTGTAATTTCTTTTGAGTAAAAAACCGCATCTAGAATGAATTTAATTTGTGGAATTTATTTTTTCTCGATGTTTCTGTATTGATCGATATGTTTAGATGACCGTGTGATCTTTTCGAGTACTTAATTTTCAAATGTTTCTTTATCCTTGAAGTCGTCCAGGACCGTTAAGAAGGCGCTGCGAACTATAGAGCCAAAACTTCGAAATTCGTATAAACATCCTGTAGTTATATAACGATTCGTCGATTCATACTTCAAAATTGGTCAAATTTTTTTGGCTGCAAATAAGTTCTTGATAGAGTAAGCTATCTATGACAAGAATGAAAAGGTTGTACGGTTTCAGAATTTTTTTAAAACTTTAAAAACCTCTGTCAAAAAAACACCTCTAGAAGATTTTTATCAATTTAAAAAGAGCTCAGCGTCATATAAGCTGCGTCGCTATTTTCCAAAGAGGATCGCAATCGATTGTTACTTAAAAGAAACTCGATTAGCTATTGATAAATACCTATAGTTTTTTAAAGACTACTATTTATATATTACATATATTACAGTTGTTTTTGCTGAAAGAGCGGGGTCGATTTTGATCCGGATTATAGGATTCCGTACCAAAAGGGTACCAACGGAAACCCTATTACTAAGCAGCCGTTGTCCGTCCGTCCTTCCGTCTGTTACAGGGCTACATCATTTAAACCGTAATATTATGTAGACACTTGAAATTTACACAGAGTGTGTACTGTGGCCGCTATAACAAAAAACAATAAAAGCATATTAAAGTTATAAAATTAAGGGGTACCCACACAAGAAACCTGTTTTTTCCGACGTTTTTGGTGATTGATGGTTGTAAGATCATTGCTTACACATGAAATTTTCTTGAATTATGTATTATTTATTCTAGCCGCTATAACAGCAAATAATAAAAATTAAATAAAGTTAGTTATTAAAAAGGGTCCTAATACAAGATACGTGTTTTTTTTGACGTTTTCGGTGATTTGTAGTTATGAGAGCATTGATTACATTTGAAATTTTCGTGGAGTGTGTAATACTATGGTCACCATAGCGACAAATAATAAAGTTAAATTAAAAATAATAATAACGTATACGTCACAACAACGTCTTGGCCCCAAACTAAGCATTCGCTTGTGTTTGTGGGTGCCAAGCAAAGACACCACATACATATAACAACCAAGACCCGGTGCCAGAATCAATATTCATCATATAAATACTGAAGGTTTTTTGGTATTGCGTAGATACTCGTGTATTACCTCAAACCAAGTTCTCAGACATGTTTTCTGGCTGTAGGGTTATAGGCGACCAGGGAGTGCTATATTTACCGATTATAGGCCACCAGAGGGTACTGCAGTAGATATCTTAAAAAATCAACGGATCTCCTGCTTTCGCACGAACTTCTTACGACATTGGAAATGAACCTAAGAAAATAATGTAAACACACATATTTAGGACAATATTTTTCGAAATAAATTTTTTTCGCAAAAAAAAATAACACAACTGTATCTGAATAAGTTTAAAACTTCGAAATATAAGATTCTATACGACATTCCGATCTAACAAACCGAATTAGTACGAAATGTAACACCGACGCATATCCGACTTCCAACTAAGGGCACCCTTAACCACTACTTCCGGTTGCCCTATTCTAACAATTTTAGTCTCAATCGATCCCCCGTCTAATTAGCCCGAGCCGTTTTTTTATGTTTTTCTTATTCGGACCTAGTTCTCGAGGTATCGGGCTCCCAAAATATATGGTTTTTTGGCCATATTTTTTTTTTGTTTTCGAACTTTTTCCAAATTTTCTTTTGCCATCTTGTAGAACTCGCCAAGCTGCGTCTTTTGACACCACGTTCATCCCGATATCTCGAAAACTCTTCGTGCAATCTGCCTATCTCTTAAAACTCCCAAATGACCCCCTATACTCCAACGAAATGAAAGTAATTTCCAATGACAAAACGATTGAGTCCTTTTGATGTATTTTTGTTTTACATAGATATGACTTCAAAGTAGATCTTTAAACATATTTTACGGTTATATACCACCAGAGGACGCTGCAGCAGATGTGTTTCTCTAAAACTATTTTAGATTCGATGTCATGACCTCAGACATGACATAGGTGTTTTCACCACAGAGCAAGTTCTTAATTAGTTTACGGTTCTAAGCCGCCAGGGGCACTGCTGCAGACATATTGATTCATAAGGACTTTTTCATTATTTTCATCATTATGTGGTTATAAATATCTCTCTTAAATCTGTTGAGTACTGGCCTACTTATCTTTAAGAAGTTATTAGGTACTTTGTAAAGAGTAATTAATTAACGCGTGATGGAAAAATTACTCTTAATAATGTAACTATAAGAACTTTATAAAATACATAAAAATAGACACCAAAGAAACATAGCACACCTTATAACACACCTCTATTTAAATACTGGATATTTAAATGTCTGTTAATAATTCCAAGATCTAGACTTCCAAAGGTTAAAAAATTCATTTATGGAAATTAGTATCCGTTTTTATAATAAAACTATAAAAGAAAGGACATCATTTTAATAGAGTGAGCTTTTTGTATTAAGAAAAAAAAGAAAAAAAGGAATAATATATATAGATACTTAAAAAAATAAACAGGGTGGAGTGTCTTGACGGTTCTTCTCCTTCTAGTTTTAGTAATCGACACTTGATCAATTCATTTTTATTTACAAAAAGGTATTTGAGTGGTGTCGTGATAGCCCAAAGCGCAACGAACCTATCTCAAATTTATAAGGCCATAGGGCCATGGTTCAAAGCCGGGCGTGTACCAATGAGTTTTTCTGACTTAAGTACATAACTATCATTGACTCCGTGCCTCGGAGAGCACGTTAAGCAATCGGTCTCTGGCGCTGTTAATAGATGGCGGTCGCTACAATCCTCAACCCGCAGTAGAGCATCGTGGTGGATTTAAGCTCCAAGCCCTTTTCACCCCGGAGGAGGCCTAAGCCCCTGGCAAGGGGGTAAAAATGGGCTTATGAAAATGAGGATTAAGTATTTGAATATGTTAAATTGAATAAATAAATTTCACTTTGACTTTCTTCGTGGGTCTTTTTTGGCGAGAGTTAAATATAAAGTATATGAGACGCTTAGTAATACATATTTATCTCATGATTAATTAATAGTGGTAAACTCTCTACTCTTTTGTTCTATATTCCTTATTCGCCTTTATTGCCAGCGAATCCAATAATAACATCCAATATATCATTTGTTCGGGTCAAGTAAAGAGAAAAAATCCACTTCATACATACTTCATTCACTACTTTCTCTTCGTCAACAATACTACAACAGTATTAGGGACGTAAATACGATACGAATATATATCGAGTTTGTTTTTTTTAGGTTCCGTAGAAAAAATTGATTGATGAAACCCATACACTTTATCAATCAAAAGTTATTAATTTTTATTGTATACAAAATTTTTACTTTACTCACACATATTGTAACACAAATGTCATAAACTGTATAATTATCGTTAGATATTTAAGTTTCATTGTACGAGTTTTTTGTTGTCCTATATAAATAAAATAAAAATAAATAATATTGAAAGGCGAATTCTATTTAATAGCCTCATCTAAGAATTGCTTATGACGATATACTAAACTGGAACTTTGGATTGATTGTATATATAATATTAATACAGTTATGAGTGCGTTTTGAAATTTGTGTGTATATAAATTCCTGAATAGGAATGTCTCTGACATCCACTATACTTCCGGTACCTTGTTTCAACTGATCACCTTTTTTTATAATATTTTAACAATTTTTTACAAGGATTTGCAAAAATTCTATTCTGATAAGGTAGTCCAAACCGTTTTTTTTTTTAAGATTTTATTTAGAAAGGAATTAACAAACTACCTATAAAATGGCGAAAGGGCAAGATAACAATGTCACATACTTTGATTGATTAAATATGCAACTTCATATTTATATTCGTTTACTTGCTTAATTTGGGACTAGATGGCGCTGTGTGAAATGTCCCAGATATTAATCTTATCACTATAAAAAGACCTTTGAGAAATAATATACGTATATAGATTATTTAATTAAATCTTTGAGCAGTTCACTACTATACATCGGCCGTAGAGAGTTTGCATTCCTGACAGGTCGTAATCGGAGAGTTGATGTGAATTTGTACTGTCTTCACACGACTCCCGTTTTCAAATATTATTATCGTTTACATGCGCGAATGACACAAAATTAAATTAAAATTTTATATTATTGTGTCAACTCACAACAAACATGTTATAAATCTCATGTGTCCGGAACGCAAATTCTCGACGGCCAATGTATAATATAATATATAGCCAAGTCACGACGAAATGGCTATATCGCATCGTAGCAATGTGAAAGCGAGGAGCTCTTCATCGCCTTACAACGGTGACGTTGGTAGTATTCACATAGCAACCAATGATATTGAGAGGTAAAGATACGCCCCACTGAACATTTTTACATAAACATTTTTCATACAAGCAAAAATTGCGCCATCTGACATGAACAGTTCGAACTAATACTATACTGACGACCGCTTAGCCTAGTGGGTAGCGACCCTGCCTACGAAGCTGGAGGTCCCGGGTTCGAATCCCAGGTCGGGTCAGTATTTATATGATGAATATCGATACTGGTACCGGGTCATGGTTGTTATATGTATGTGGTGTCTTCGCTTGGTACCCAAAACACAAGCTAATGCTTAGTTTGGGGCCTAGACGTTGTTGTCATGTATACGTTATTATTATTATTATTATTATTATTTTTATATAACCAATATAACCTTGTAATCTTATGGACTTGGTTAATAAAATTATCGGTTTAGTCGGCGGTTTAGAAATATGTTTATTCAATTATTCAACAAATTAAACATGTAACAAACATAATGTAAGATTACTTATTGATGATATGATATCCCATGTTCGTTTTTAAGTTTTGTATCATAGTTTTTGCAGTCTTTTACAACGAAACTTAGTATTTTTTATGACGAGCAATAGTAAACGAGCGATCGCACCGCTCGCGGACAACTGACCCGCTTTGGCCCTAAACTGACATTTTAGGGCCAGCGTACTGGAGACATTTTAGTCCGTCGTTGGCCCGGTCCTTATATATATGTCTATGACAGCAACCTATGAGATAACGACCGACTTAAAGTAGAATAAAGTGTGCCCGAACCGAGTCGTATGAACATTCACACAGGATTTTCTTACAGTAGTTCATAGACGATTGATGTAAAATAAAAAATATGCTTCATTTTTCATGACAGATTTAAATAAAAATTAAATAAAACTTGTCATAAGTCGATGAAAAAAAAAACTGTTTTGAAGAAATGTTTACAGCAGCGCTCCTTGGCTGCTTATATCTGTAAACGAACATAAGAACCTGCTCTGAGGCCTATGTAATGCAAAAACACCCATTACAATCATCCCTTGTTTGGGAAAAAACGCACATCTATAACTGCGAGTCCATAATACCGAATCGGCAGTAATTTTGTGTTCGAGAGTCGAATTTTATATACGTCGCCTGTAAATGGTGAAGACTATATTAGAGGAAAGCACGCTAACCTCAGTAAGACGTATGCGAATTGTGCAATAGGAAATGTCGCGTGTAAGGGAAATAAAACAAACAGAATTAGATCGAAATTGTACATTTTGGAGAAAAGCCAAACCCGCCTTTCTCGCTCGCTCGTTTGTTTCGCGCCGCCTTAATAATAGTTTCGTTTCGATTTGAGCCAAAATAAGTTTTCGCCGGAATGAGATTATGCTGTGTGTTCCGTCGTTTTTCTTTTTAAATTTCACATAAGAAATTTCATCGATACGAATCTCACGAGAGCGAATGAATTCACCTTTTTCCGGCCGATATGAACCTGCGAACCGTTCCGAGGAACTAGATAATTCTGGAATATTAAATTTTTTAGACGAATCACAACGGGATGGCATAAAGTCAGATATCGAAATCTCAACTGGAATGCCGTGATAACATTTCTATCATGTACTAGCAATTCGTTGTGAATCGGAACGTGAAAACGATCCGATGTAGTACGTGAATTTATTTGAATAACGCTGAGAAGTGTCTTTTTTTTCACGTCTTTCAAAACGTCGCTGTCATATTACATTTTATATTCCTCGGTCGTAAAAGAAAATGAACTAATTTAGCTTTTTTACTATATTACACAAAACTGCTGAAGTTACCAGCTTATAAGATAGATACTACCTTTCCACGCACCGCTTCACCCGCAAGGACAATTTGTATACACCGGAAGCACGCACGATATTAGTTAAAATCATAAATTATAATGTTTTAGGATTCTAAGGTGAAAATAGTTATTTAATTTCTTCATACTTTTAGAGGAACACCTATAAAAATATTTTAAGTTAGCTTTTTCTGTCATGGATACTTAAAAAAAATTATCTTATTTCTTTTATTTGTAATTTTTCAAAGATTAGTAGTCCTGTGCTCAACTATGAGACGTTGATAGACCGATAATGAATAAGCCGTTTTGAAGATACATATATCAACTCAGCTCTACTTGACGGCTTAAAACCGCAAAGCAATCTAAAACCTGTTCGGAGATGATAATTGTGTAATGCAATAAATCGCACTGAAATCGGCCAAATCATTTTGAAAACCCATCTGCTCTAGAGCCACTTGATACACTGGCACTATAAAAACCTTTCTGAAAACTTTGTGGTGATATCTATGTAATGCATAAAATGTATCGAAATTGGGTCAGTTGTTTTAGAGAAACACTTTAACTGCAGCGCTCCCTGGTGGCCTGTCACCATTAACACTTCTAAAATCGTAAGGAATATTTTTAATGAAATTTTATTAAATCCCGTAATAGCTTCTAAATTAAATCCGAAAAAATGCAGTTTAAAAAAAAAACAAATAAACGCAAAAGGTTTTACCAAAACACTTAGAGGCCAGCCTTCTATCAGTTTTATGCTGATAAGGCCAGCGAACGATGGGAAATAAAAGCGACGCAACAGGAAAAGGTGTGACAAGAGATCCCCTCGAAACAACGCGACACGGGCGGATCCAGACTTCGTCTCGCACTTTAGGAAATGTTAAAAACGAAAACCAAATTAAGGGCTTTTGCAGCCAGAGTGCTTGCTATTTGACAATTTGGTTCATAAACAATAAATTAAAGTGTCTCTCTTTCGCCACGATAACCATGAAGTCAGAAAAGAATGAGCATTGTTTAAACTTTTGCAACATGGTCCAAAAATAAAATTGTATTCATAGGAATAGAGATATAAAAGCAAAACTTGAAACATTCATGTGACGTCACTATTACATGCAGATGGCCATACGAACAAGTGCAATACGTAGAACATTGATGGTATAATTTGTGGATGGTCAATTTCTTTATCGATTATTCATAAAAAACTCATATATAAAATGTATAAAAAAACACTAAATGTTCCAGATTGTCTTTAATTTCTGTAACGCTTAAACCGATTTTGATGGATGATACCTATAAATGAAGATTTATTTTCACTACAGCGAAATCAATTCCATGCGCGCGAAGCCGCGGGAAAAAATATATTTAATTAATCATAGTGTTGGCAGGAATTTTTTAGCCAACCGATTCGCGATGTATTTTCTAGGTACTAAAGATAACAAAAAAATTTCATCGTTGAAACAGACGGGTTAAGGTCGTTGTTAATTCGGATCCTCTACTATTAATACAATCAAAATAATGAATTCTTAAACAACTTTGGATCACTTACAATGGACACTCAAAATAAAAGCTAAGTCATTGAGATGCCAGGGAGAGGATTTTATTGTGATAATTAGACAGATTGAATGTAATTTAAAAAATTTAGCAATCCTAATAAAAATCTATATAATGTTACATATTTTACAACTAATATACAGGTTTTAGCTTGACGCTTTACTACGTGACGAATGACGAAACTAGAGGTGCTTAATGGCGCAAGAACAGCAATTATAGGCACTTTAAGTATTCAAAGCTCAATGATGAAAACTATAACAACATTTAATCACTCGAAAATTAAAATAGCAATAAACTTAAAAAAAAAAATTTGCAATAATTTAATAAACACAATCTTTCTATGAAATTGAGTATTAAATACTTCTTACTATAATAATAATCTGCAACGTATTCGTTACAATTGTACTATATTCCAATTATTACTTTGTTTTTAATTTAAATTAAATCACTACATCAAGTGAAATTAGCTTTTTAAAGTTAATTAAACAATTTGAAGTTATTGCACTGAAACCTTACAGAACCAAAACAGTTTTTTATGCGGTGGTCCTTTTACATAATTAAAATATCTCGTGAAGATCGCATTTAACCAAAAAACTAAATATGCAAATTTCATTCTTATCAAAAGAAAGCTTAAAGTTTCTATATACAGTATATTATATACAAATTTAAGCTTCCCATACTGTCCTATATTAGAAAAACAAACTGTTTAGCGGTTACTTTTTATTCACATACCACAAGAATATGATTAAAAATACGCGTGTTAGACATGTTTTAATTAGGGTTATTAAGATATTATTTCTATTAAACGGTTAGCCCAGGCTTACGACATTGGCGTCCTAACGCAATATTATCAACCATGCAATATTTAAACATTATAAAGGAAATAATAATAAGTATAATATAATAACAGTACAAACAAAAAATGTTTTTGTGACTGTTTCCTTGTCAACATGTTTGACACAGGTGGCGCGCTCAATTATGATTACACATACCGCACTGTGTCCAAAAACATTACGTACGTCCCGCGCCTGCCTCACTTCCCGCCCGCGTAATGTTGCTAGATCGGGAGAGGTTTCCTACTGTTTTTGGGATAATCATATAAAATCAGAAAAAAGGTGTTTAATAAAAATATTAACAGATAGGTATATTTAGGCCGCGTTTATATAACACAAATTATTTCTTGCGGGGCAGCCGCACGGTCGCTGCGTACTTGTTCATTCATAGTAAGTTTTAACTATACCAGGTACTAGGTCAAAACTCACAACATTCAAATTTCCTTCAGGCGCCAGGTGTTTACTTGAGTTCAATGAGTTTTTTGGTATAGAAAGGAAGTAGCATGACCTTCTGACATAAGTGTTCTTCATTTAATAGAAAGTTACTCACTACAACTTGAAATGCATACATACCATTTTAGTTAAATACCTAAAGGAAATAAACATTTCTTTTTTTATACCTATTACAATAAATAAAACCCGGCTTCAATAAAGTACCTTTTTAAAGGTAAGGTAAGGCAAGTAAAATTTTTATTAGGTACCCTTTTGTTGAGTAAGCTTTTTATAATATTTTCTTTTAGAATTTGAACTGATTGGCAGAATTTTACGTTTAGATAAATAATGTAGGTACCTAATCTTATATCTAAATCTTTTTCAATAACCGCCGTTTCTATGACTTTCACCATTTATGTGGTCATCATTTACAAGGAATATATTATTTTTTTCAATGAATTTCTTGAAAATTGAAAAAACGATTGCTAATCGTTTGATATTTGAACTTATAACAAAATCTTCATTTGAAATTTTTCGGGCATGTGCTTCTCAAATACGACATTCATGTAATTAAGATTTTGGAAAGGGAAATAAAGTCTGCCTTTATTTTCTAATCCATATCACAATCCATACCACACCTGAGGCCAATTGCTTCTACACAAAACGAACATTTTATTGATTTCGACAAGTAATAAGCAACAGTTCCCGATAATAACCTACGATATATTTTGACAAATCATGAAGCTGAGGCGATTTTAAGACAATAATTTTGCAATGCTACCACCATTTTCACTATTATAGATCGTTATTGAGTAGCTTTCTCGTTGTATCACATAGAAAATCCAAATCAGAAATATAGACATCACTAATTTCTGAGTTTGATCGTGTAGGCGATTGTGGCTGTGTATCCTGAAATGAAAAACTTTAAGTCTATCATAAAATGAAAAAGCAAATTGCTTAATCAAAAACTGAAAATCAAATGTAATCAATTGAACATAAAAATTATAGGTAGGTATGTACGCACTTTTTCCGAAGTCGAAGGTCCAGATGTGACTCAGACAATTGTGATGTCAAGACCAAATACCGAAATAGCATGCCATTATTAGATAACTCATATATTATTTCATTCACCAAAATTTCATTGTAATCGGAATGCATAGAAGATTCATTAACACGTATACAAAGTATTCATTAAGATATATCCATTGTATTTTCTAGGAAAAAATGAAATTTTTGGTATAATAGCCACCGAATTTCCAGTCACTAGTTGTGAATGAATTCCGCATTTATCAGTAAGGTATTGGATTACCCGCCATCAACCCGCATTGGAGCAGCGTGGTGGATTAAGCTCCAAGCCGCCTCATCCCGAGGGGAGGCCTAAGCCCCTGTAGTGGGGTATTAATGGGATGATGGAATGGAACATGAACAATGAACATATATGGTGGTTTTTGTTTCTTCAGTTTCATGCTCACAGGCGGTTTCTGGTTTGTTCTGTATTCTGAGATGTTTGACTTCGAGAATATCATTCAGTATTTGTTTGAGAACGTCGTAATCTTGACCTCTCACCAACCCGGAACTAGGACCAGTCATTGGATTTGATTCAGCATCTGTCTCCGGCGTGGTGATTTGCGGCGAATAATTAAATCGAAACTAATATTTGCATACAGATTCACTTCTGTTTTTTTTTTACATTTAATTGCTTACAACTATTACAATGATGTCCATGCGCACTTATCATTTAAATACTCGGTAATACAATAGTAAGCTTTTTTCATGAGTTGGACTTTAACTCGCTTTATAAATTGATTGGAATCCAACCCTAACATTCCTTTTGGAATTTTATTATAAAAATGGATACAATTTCCCTAGAAAGAATTATTAACCTTACCTTAACCTATTAACTTCTGTTCACGTCGCTAGCAACGAAGCTTGTTCGTAATCGCTCGGAGATACTGCGTTAAACCTTGTTTAGTCTCGTTCAGAGATCGTGTACCAGTCAGTGCCGCACCGTGTCAAACGCTTTCTAGTTTTGAATGTGGTCTTTTCGACCGCTTTTTGGAATTTATACTGTATACTTTTTTTTAAATATTTTAAGTTATAGTGAAACATTTTATAAATGAAAATAAATATCATAGCACAATCTGTAAAACGTCATATTTCCGCAGGTGTCCTGGATCCGTAAGCGCGATCTTCACATCCTGACAGTGGGTGTGCATACGTATAGTAGCGACGCTCGTTTCGCGGCCCTACATGCAGACGGTTCTGATGAATGGACTCTGAGGGTTGCTCCTGCCCAGCCTCGAGACTCAGGCGCATATGAATGTCAAGTATCTACGGAACCGAAGATCAGTCTTTCCTTTCGACTCACCGTTGTTGGTGAGTGTAAATTGACAGTACTCAATACTGTTTTTTTTTTAAAGTACACTTAGAATAATTTTAATAGCTAAAATCCCGGCCTACGTCCACCTTACCTTTATCATTTTCAATGATAGTTTTTTTTTTTAATAATGTGTAAATAATATATCATTAAACAAATTTTATCATATCTAACCATTGTATACATTTATTTAAAGAGAATCAATAAGACTTTATTCTAGTTCTAGCATTTGTGAAGCAAAAAAGAAATAGGTAGTTATGACCCCATGCAAGTTACTAAAAAATCGAAGTGCCTCACCACACGCAAAATATGATTTTTATTGTTTTTTTTTTCATACACCTGGTTGTGCCGGTTCAACTGTAGTTCACGTGGGCGAAGCCGGGGGCCGAAAGCTAGTAATAAATAAAATCAAGTTTACTAACCTCACCTTGAAAAATATAGTACCTATCAAAAAATTTGAGAGAAGTCAAAAATATTGTCACAATTTTAAATATTACAAAAAATGTTATCCCTAAAAAGGTTGAATTATAGCTGTTTATTCATTTTGAAATAAATTACTTTGTTACCTAAAAGGCGTTTATACAAGCGCTACCTATGTAAACTTCTCAGTACCTCAGTTTTTTTTTTTTATTACCTAACGTCACAACAAAATACAAGTTCTAAGTTGTGATAACTTAGTATTCTGGAATGCCTCTAAAGGTAAGGAATCATTTGAAAATTAATAAACAAGAATTATTTCGAACTGTTTAATAGTTACATATGTCTTTTTTTTTATAGAAAGTGTTTCAACTATTATATTTATTATGTAAGCGTAAATACAAACATTTTGACTATGTATCCGATTTAATTATATATGTAAGAAGATAATGAATATAGTTTTTTTACTATCCCGATTAAACGATCTTCCAAACTAGAGAACATTACGATAAAACCTGTTCACCCGTTTAGGAGCAATGACGCCACAGAAAAACACACAAACTGACAGGTAGACACACAAAAAGTAGTCAAGAACCATTCCGACTGAACCAGCTATCCCCAAAAAAAAACCATTCAAGTCGGTTCATCCTTTTAGGAGCTACGTAGCCACACACAGACAGGCTGACAGACAAAGGCTTCAAACTTTTAACATCCTTCTTTTTACGTCAGATGTTGAAAATTGCCTTTGGAAAGGAACACTAACTGCGCGATTGCACTTATCTGGTTCTTTAAAGTTAAAAACTAACCAATCGCGGACACGCCTCGATCTATTTGGCGTATTGGGAGTGGCTTCGAATCGAACGATTGGACGGTCGGGTGACCCGGTCACCCAATTTCAGAATAACAATTAAATACAATAAAGGCTCATAAACAACACAGTTTGTAACTTGAAACTGAAAAATGTCATGAAGCGTACTACAGGTTGGGGAAATTCTTCCCAATTACAATATAGTCGATGGAATGGAAGCTGTTGTACGCTTGCTGCACTGCCGGTGTACCTGCAATAACGTCAATCCTTTTAAAAATCATGTGACTTGAAACGATGTTTGCTCTTAGATGACTTCTGTACTCAAAGTTATAAATATTCTTTCACAGTTTCTAAAGCGGAGATATTAGCCGGTCCTGAGTTGTTCGTGAGAGCGGGCTCGGACATCAATTTGACTTGCATAGCGAGACACGCTCCCGACCCGCCAAGGTAAAGCCTGGTATTAATACTTGTTATACTAAATTATAATGCGTATAATACCTCAGTAGCGACCTTTTTCTTAGCCAGTAAGGACTTAAAAACGCAGTAAGGAAGGAAAACCACATTTTTGTTATAAAATACGCTGAAAATAGACTTTTTATGTGAAAATGATAATTTTATTTCAATAAATAACTGTTACCAGTTGTATGTCAGTTGCATTTCCGCTTTTTTTTATATAGTCTTTGCATTATTTATTATATTACTTTTTGTCTAAAATACCGGGAGCCAATGCATTCGTTTTAATATAAGATAGTGCTTATCTAACGTAACATTTTTTTGTATAGAGACTGCATGCCCGAGACTTATAGTCTAAGAGAAAAAAAAACAAGTACTGTACATTATTTGTTAAAATATTTTGTATTATAAACATATCTTATTTTTTCCCTGGGGGTTCATAAAAAAAGTGTTATATTCGGTAACGCCAACTGTAGTTTTCATATATTGGAAACGAATGCACGGACAATCCATATACATAGTAATTAATATTTTATTTTTGTTCTTGTTTGTGATTAGTGTCAAGTTAATAATTACAGCGGCAGCGTGCCCTTGTAATGGTCCGAGAGCTGCTAACGCAATTGTATTGAGTAGGTATTTGAGGTATTTGAGGCAGTATGAAACTTTGTGTAAAGCTTGTTTAGCGCTGTCTGAACATAAAATTAAAAACGTGGCTTAAAGGTGGTAGCCCCTTAAATTTTATTTTAAAAAAATAGTTGCTCTAAAAAAAATTAAAACTCAGTTTTTCTATTTAAAGTTTTGGAAATATTAGAAGGAGACGAACCGACAAGAAACTCTTTCCTGTATTTTTAACTATATATTTTTTTTCGATATAAAATATTTAACACTATTACAATAATGACCATGCATTATTATCATTTGGTATAAATATTCTTTGACAGAATAATAAGCTTTTGTATGAGATGAAATTTAAAATTTTTTTTTAATCGTTCGCGGTTTAATTGTCATACTTCCATTAGAAGTCCAGTTGACCATAAAGGAATGGTTTTCTTTTGAAAGACTGAATCTAGGATTAGCAGCATATGCTTATCTCTAACTATTAAAATATTGTGGCCCTTTGAAAGACCGAAAATGCGCCCTTAGTCTATCACTAGATTTTAATTTATAAATGGCTCTAATAGCTTTTTTTAAACGAATATTATTTGAGTGTCAGAGACGTTGCCCCAAAGCAAAATGCCGTTTTGAGTTGTCCCATCCATCAAACACATGTCAAAAGGCAAGTGCCAGTTATGGATCTTCCTTTAATAAAACCAAATCGGTTCTGTTTGTAGTAGATGGTGGAACGTAAAATATAAAAGTAAAATAAATGTTAAATGTAAAATATAAACTATACATATATCTTTTCAAAATCTTTCTCAGTGTAAGTAATATGTTTATATTGGTTAATATTTTTAGGGTCCTTTTTGTCACCTAGTTTAAAAAGAGAAATCAACTTACTATATTTCATTTTTATTTTATCATTACTGTCATCGAAAAAAGAAATATACATGCTTACTGTATTAGAATCATTGAATAAGTATATCGGATTAATAAGGTGCTATGATATGATTTACAGAATATTACTTTCAGCGATAACACCTATAAATCCGCGGTTTTTTTTTAATTTTTATAGGTTTAAAGGCTTGAATAATTATTTGAGGATTTACTTTGAAAAACCTGAACTCTGTCCCCGTAATCGGCACGTTTTCGTTTAACATCATTTCAGCATAATCTTGAAATGAGCTCGAGTGACTCGTAATCTCAATCGGTATATTTTGGAAAAAGTTTCAAATACTTTAGCACCGATATCGGCTGCTGAAATAACAGTTCTGTCATCTTCTTGCTAGGTATAATCACGGTCAAGCGATTGTTGAATATGCCACATAGTTTTCTATTTATTTTCAGATTTTATTATTCCACTTCTAATAAAAATAATTTTGACTAATTTACAAACTTTTTGAATATTGTAGGATAAGATTTTTACATGTTGCATAAATGATTAGTTATAATAACCTAAAAGTTATTTCCTCGTACAGACAATTTAGCTTTTCTCCACTCTTGCGACTGCCTGAAATAGACTATTCACAAAATTTAATGTTTTTACTAATTTATACGGCTTCTAGTATAAAATTGCTGTTAAAATTACGAAAAACAATACTTGTATAGTATTATTAAGAAAGATCCATACTGGTTTTGATTCAAACAGCTTTGCAAAATCCCAGGTTTGTTTCTGCAAGTCCGTAAGTAAAATAAACAAATATAAATTATTTCTATAATCTACGAATATGACTGTAAATTAATTAATTAAAGTATGAAAAATAACTGCTAGAGGAATTTGATAAGATCTCCGTTTGTCGCTTTTTAAGATTTTAACTTTAAATTTTACTCAAACATATTGAGTTAATATAAACTAACATACAAACAACAAATCTGTACCTACTTATAAAGAAATAATATTGGACGTAAAGACTACATAATAAATCACAACTCCAAGCAACATGTTCCTAATGTTCACCCGATACGGTGAAAGTAATTTAATACTGCATGCATTTAGAATTAGCCCCTAAAGCAAATGTAAGGCCAGCGCGTTACTAAATAACTCCCACACGACCCGAACCATTTCTCAGCGTCGTGTCAGACGAGGCATATTTTATATTTGTGATTTATCGTCTGACCAAAACATTAACAAAATTTCGTTACAAGAAAATGTACGGGGGAATTGTTATTAAGATTTACTGAAACGAAATACTGCGTAATCCTTAATCTTTACTTTAATATTTAAAAATGGAAGGATGTCGGTCGTGCAATTAGGTTTTCATCAGACAATAGTTTGAACTAGAGACACTGAACTATATACTAGTAGCACCGACACCGCGAACCAAATGTTTGCGCCAAGCGTTGTTGCCTGAACAACGAATTCATTCACTCGCCTATGCTCATAGTGACCGCATGCTAAAAACGTGAGTAAACAACAATTCAAAAATGCTATCGTGGGTGTTGAAAACGTGTAAAAATCAAACAATTGCAAAGAAAAAAGATAGTGGCATAACTTATCGTCGATAATTAATCAATACAAAACTAAAATCATCCAAAACTAACTTTTGCACCTACATTATTTTCTGCCGTTGCCGCCATACTTGTTTTAACTACAAGTAATGTCACGACTTTTATAATACCTACTAAAGACTTGTAAAATACTTGCGATTCTGTATATTCTGGTGGAAACGGACCAAGCATAGCATGTATGAGGCATGTATAATACAATGTATTACACTTGGTAGAAAAATCAATGTGGTAGAAACAACGCAACAGCGCCGCGCGCACAGATTTTGTTCGTGGCGTCTGTTCTACTAGTATTTAGTTCAGTGACTAGAAATAATGAAAGTTACTATTAATGTATACTAAATAATGAATATAAAAGTAATTATAATATATAATGTACCTACTTAATTCATAATTTACTACATCGTCAATATGGGAAAGCCTTTCAGGGTACAGAAGTAATAAGAAACGCTTTTTTAATAACATGTTTTGTAAGTTTTACATAATTATGTTATCATAGTTCCTGTGATATATAAAAAATATATCTATATATTTAAATATTATAAAGATTATTTAAGTATTTATATCAGTATCCATTGTACAAGTTTCGCTTAGTTTGGAACTAGATGGCGCTGTCTAAGATGTCCGAGGTGTTATTATTATATAAAAGTATCACTTCTAGATACCTGTTATCCAATTGCCAGTGTATCAATCAATTCATATGATAAAAAAAGTAAAAATTAATCGATTCTTCTATAAAATTTGTTCGGTGAAGCACTTTAACATAAGGGCTTTCTAATAGAAATGTTTGCAACAAGGTTATATACAGGTTGTCTCAGAAATCAATGTCGATTCCGAAATATGTGATAGGCTGAGGCGATAGGAATGTAGTGACAGCTATCAGAAAATGGAAAAAAATAATTAGTAATTTTTAGACACTCTGTGACTCGCAACTACACAAACTGTCATTTTTTTAGACCTGTTACAATGTTACAATATAATATGCCGCGCCACACTTCTAAAGTGATCTATATTACAGCTCAATATAGCAGATCCACAGATCCTTATCACAAAAGAGCCAAAACCGATAAAAATTAGTAGTACTTCAAACATTACGCCAACTGTGAATAATTCAGCGACTGTCTGACGATTTTCTTGGCATCGGAAAATCTGCAGAAAAGAAATCTAATGCGTCTCATTGTTACGTATACTTTACGCTTGATACATTGAATACTTGACTGCCTCCATGGCGTTCGGGCAAGTATTTAGCTATCTGTTCATTCGATAGAAGATCCGAGTGTCGATTCTCGTGTCGATAGGTACATATTGACAGTTTAGTTTCTAACCTACGTATTTATCAAGTGTACGAGAACAAATAAAATTATCATTTCTTAAATTGCTTATCCGCGTAACGGGATCGGGAACACTAAGTCGCTAAGCCCATATTAGATATTATACTCTAAAATAGTTTATAACATGTAAAACACCAAGAAGGTGTCTCCGAAAAAGTTAATCGACTCTTAATTATAATCCTATCGAAACCAGAATGGTATCATTTTGAAGCAATTTAAATTCTCCTGAATTACTATTTTTATTTTTTCGATATCTTTTTTCGTTTTTGAGAAGATTAAGATTCTTTGAGAAAAGTTCAAGCTTTTTCAGCACAGTACTTTTTCAGTAATGAAAATGGTATCAACATCTATTGATACCATTTTCATTTCTCTACTTTAATAATTGACGATTTTAGCTCCGGTCGCACATTTCTTGAAAATCGTACCCTACTGAAGCGATCGAAAAAGCATTTTCATTTCTAAAAGTTTTTTAATATGTTTTTTCTCGTACCTGAGTAGGTTAGGATAAGTTTATTTGTTTGCATTAGAATCGAATATCGAATTATCAAATTAATTGTATGTGTGTTTTAAGTTAACATTGGTGTATTATAAAAAAAAACTTATTTATTGTGATTGGCTGTGGAAATGAACTAGAACTCTAATTCTTTTTAATTTTCAGAATTTGGTCCTTTTATCCTTAAAGTTTAATCCCACCCGAATTGGGAACACTGTATATCACAGAATTCCGGTTAATTTATTATTTGCTATGATTTTCAGTTTCTCGCAAATCACTATACAGGTTGAAGTTTTAATGACCGGCCAAATTTTAATAATCTTTCGTAGAATACCGATAGCCGTCTTGTTTCCTTTTAGTATCGTTCAATAGAAAAATATTAATATATGACTACACAAACCTTTCCCGAAAAAATCAACAACTCTAGTCACCATTCATGCCCGCCGCTCCATTCCGTTTCAAGGCCTCGAGCGCGTACGTTTACTATAGTGTTATGAAGGCAACCAAACGTTATAAAATAACACTGTATATAAAATAATTTATTATGAAAATGTAACCCATATTTTTTATTTACGCAACGGGGTCTATTGGTGATACCTAACATCTAGAAAAATTTTGGCCGGTTACTAAAATCTCACCTTATATATCGATGTTTTATAATTTAAATTAACATTAGTTATAAACCCGATACTATGAGTTTAAATTGTCTCTATTTTTCTATAATATAATATTATGATCTTCGCGGTATAAAGCGTAAGACTATAATTGAGTAGCATTCTCCCCAGCTTCATATACTGGTATCGGGGGCCGCACGTCGTGAACTACGCGCAGAGGGGCGGCATTAGCGTCGAGACTGAACAAAGAACGCGAACAAGCAGGCTCCTCATAGCTAGAGCGTCGCCGAGGGATTCCGGCAACTATACCTGCGCGCCTAGTAGTTCTGGTCAGTATTTGAACCCACTTTTCAAATATAGTTCTGAAACATCCAATGGTCATAAGCAAAGTCATGTTTGTAAAATAATTTCAGGGAATTTTATCAGTATCCCTAAATCAAACCCGAAACCTTTGTTGTGACCGTACGTCTGTTGCCTTTACTTTGTGTGTAGTTTCTGTTAATTTTGTTTTTCACAGTTTTAGAACTATAGCCCTTAGAAATGCAATAAAAAGCTTTAGATAGAGAGAAAAATGTGTTCGAAAATACCAAAAAAATCAATGTTTACTCGTGTTTAAGATTTCTTTGCGCACACTGTACTTCGAAGTTTCATACATGACACATCAAACTGAAATATGTTTCTGTGAAAATATCAAAAATTGTGTTTAATGAGCTATGAATTTTAAATAATTTAAAATGATAATGAAACTATTTTTATCTAAATCTGAAATAGCTAACTGAATGTATATATAACGAATAAGTCTTTTAATGATCTTATACTTTTCTTTTATCTCTACTTTGCCACTATCGGTCGCCATTCTTATCCAGTCACCGGCAATTTATCAGCTACTGTCAGACCCCTTTCTCTGGGCAGCTACTTTCATATTTCTAGTCATTTATTACTGAATAGATGAAGGTTAATAGAATAATACATGTGGGTAAGAAAAGAAAAGGCAGCTGAACACACGAATGATTCTCATATTTATTCGCGAACGTGCTATTAAGAATTCATATACATCAACGACAGTTAACACAAATTACTATAATAATAAAATCGGCGAAGTATGTGTTGCCTTAGGATTCCGTATACACCTACCGATCTTATAAGCAACAACCGAAAAAAAGTTGTTATACTTCAAATCTTATTGAAAACAATTTCCATGGAAAATGTTTGGGAATTGCTATTTTCTTTTTTTTCAGTTTTTTTTTTTTAATCCACGGTCGATAAGTTAGAGATAAAAGTTACTCAATGCCGACGACTATTAGAGCTCATACTTCCATCCAATCATATAAATATTTAGATTACACAATTTTTCTATAGAATTTTACGGTGGTTCATTTAAGACATCTGAAACGATTGATGAAAATCTGGCGAAGTTATAAACCTGTGACATGCAGACAGAAAGACCAAATTTGTTAAAGTCTTTCTTTCGTTCAACAATCAGCACAATGGCATTAGCCGGAATTTTCCATCCGAAAGCAACACATTTGCAAAATTTCAATGAAATTCAGCTTTGTAATTTCGGGATTAATTTCAAGGGGACCCTGAAAGATACAACGTAACGACACTCATTGTTATAACATTTGATTCTTGTATACACTCAGTCATCCTTAGAGAATAGAACTAGAAGTTTTAAATTATAAAAATATTTTTATAGATCCCGCTTTAGATTATATTTTCTTTTTGGTGTATTGAACGAAGCTCTTTTTGTGTGTATACGCATACAGGCTGTCCTTTTGTCCTCTGTTTGTCCTTAGAATAAGTCTCTAGTATTATCGACTGTAATTAGATTAGTGTGATTTATCTATGTTAATGTATTCTTAATAGATTCGGCGTCTGTCGTCGTTCATGTCGTGAGCGGAGAGAGACCGGCGGCGATGCAGAGTCGATCGGCGAAAATATATTCTTCCGTGTACTTTATATTCTTCTCGGCTACAGCAAACTCGAGAAAAATACAAATAATAATTCTTCTCATCCTTAATACATTATCGAAAGCGTTCTCGAATGGTTTTTTCTACTGCAGTACCGACAGATGACCGGTAGATCACTAGTGAGCTTATACAGCGTGTATTAAATGTCATGGACTAAATAGTGATGTATTATGAATCGAATTATACAAGAGGGTATCAAATACTTTAATAAATTGTAAATATATAGTAATAATGTTTTTTTTTTTTTAATTTGTTTACTGTGATTGTTATGAATAGTCACAGATTGTAATATTTCGCTGTGAAACAATGTAGTTAATGATTAAAATTAAACGGTAATAAAATTGATGTTAATTACCTATTTTATGTTTTATGAAAGATTTTATTATTGTATTAATATAAATTATTATTTTAAAATTTTATTGTTGAATTAGTGAATATATAAAACATTTTTATCGTTTACTATTGATATAAATGACGAAAGTAAATTTTCAATTTTCCAAATACAAAACAGATATGTTTTCTGTAAATAGTTTTGTAAATAAAACATTGTTCGACACGTAGTCTTTTTCATTTGTCGTTTACCCCAAAGGCTTTCATGCCATCAACGAAACGAGCGTTTCTTTGACGTCTATTGAATTTCCTGAAGGACATACAACTTACAGAGCAGCAATAAAATCTATGGTTCACAATATTTGTTTATTTAATGTTACAATAGTTTATACGTCTTTACGTGAAAAAAGATTGATTTTTCCATTCCTTTTTATACCCCACTGCAGGAGCTTAGGCCTCCCCTCAACATGAGGGGCGTGGAGCTTAAATCCACCACGCTGCTCCAATGCGGGTTGGCAGATTGTAACGGAAAAGAGATTGATATTTAATATAAAATACTTTAAGCAATGCATAAACCATTTTGCAGACTGGACTTTAAGACAACATTTGTTCAGAAAATAATACATTAAAGTAAAATTTAATAAAATAATTAAATAACTGTATTTTACCTTAGGTATCAACCTAAAACAATAAAATTTAAGATTTTAATAAACTGTGGTACCTTGTCCGTAGGCTTCATAAAAAGTTGTCATCTAGCAATTTTCTTTTTAAATTAGATATCAAATAAAAGAACTCGATTTTCACATCTCATATTATATTTAAGCCATAACCTTATACAGGAGACCGCAAGGAGACCACCCATATAAAGTAAATTCCATTTTGAAAACTGCAACACGATACAGAACCACTTTAGTTTTTCTGTGATAGCAACTAAATAGTCTGTTATCCATATTTTCAGATAAATTTTCTGATTAGATTAGGTGATAAGGTTTTCTAATTTCTAAATATCAGTTCAAGCCCATTCCGCTTACCTCTATAATAAGCTACACGACAAATACAATATATATAACCTTCAATACTACGAATGCAAAAAACATTGATCAAAGAACTTTAGACAATTGGATACTGTGAAACAGAGGACCTATTATTCAAATATTCATTGTTGGCTTTTAGTATAATATAAATTATAAGAATATAATTTTAAAATTGTATGAATGCACAAATAAATCTCTCTCTCTCTCACACACACACACTCGTATATTCATTTTGTTTTCATAAGCTAAATATTTATTAGTATAACATGTTATATATAGTTTATTTTCTATTCTACTCAATTCTATTATATACTCTGTAAGAAGAGTAGAACCTCCTACTAAAAGCATTTAACATGCTTACTGAAGTGGTTCTGGCCATCATCATCATTATCTTCCTCAGCCCGTGTCTCTCCACTGCAGGACATAGGTCTCTCCCAAGGCTCGCCACCACACACGGTTCTCCGCCTTTCGCATCCAACTACCTCCGGTATGGTGCTTCAGGTCATCTGTCCACCTGGCCGGGGGGCGTCCAACGCATCGCTTTCCGGTACGTGGCCTCCATTCGAGAACTCGTCTACCCCATCGGTTATCAGTTCTACGGCAAATGTGACCGGCCCATTGCCACTTCAGCTTGCTGATCCCTTCGGCTATGTCTACAACTTTAGTTCTTTGACGGATTTCAGTGTTTCTGATTTTATCCATCAAGGAAACGTCGAGCATAGCCCGCTCCATAGCACGCTAAGCGACTATGGAGGACTAATGGTTCTGGCCATTGTATACAAATGTACATAAATGTTAACGTAAATAAACTATTTTTATTTTATCAGTCTAGCGATTCACGCGGGTCAGACACTTCTCTTCACGCAATATTTGCTGCTGTCAACTTTATTAGTCTATGACGGCTTGCCAAAAATAGTTCAAGGGTCGTTAATTAGTAATTTGTAATTTAAAATACACATATTATGATTATATTATTATAAAAGTTAAAAATTGATCATACAAAAATACAAACCATGATTTAAACTAAAGAAGATTTTTTTCTACTTAGGTTTACTTTTCGACACCTAATTAGTAACGTACAGACCCTTGGCAAGAAGGTTTAAATCACGTGGTAAGTCATTACAATGAGCTAATCTTCAATATACTGAAAGGGCTTCAAATATATTTTCAGAATACTGTCACGATCACGCTTTTGATATCGATTTTCGTCGTTTCCCTTCACTACGCATCACTAATGTGCTGCTAGAATATTCAATGAACAATGAATGCCCGTAAATTGAATATGAAGGGGCTTTATTGTGTAAAGCAACGCATTTATACCATCGATAGTTTTGATCACTATCGATGTTTGAGTTTTGGATCAAATTGGCTAAGACATCGTGGAACGTCAACGACAAATGTATAACAAAATAATATAGAAACCTTCAGGTGTTTAGCGAGGTTGATATGTGTTTTACTCGGTAGTTAGGGAAGTGTCGGTCGTTTCATTATCACACACGGGATCTGTCAAGTCATTACAATTCTATAGTAAAGGGATGTAATACATATTATATGTGTCTGCTAACTTTCTTTTTGCTAAGCAATCAGAACTTTATCCAAGTCTTAAGATGTATAATGTAGATAGAGCCAATGCGGAACTCTGCGCACAAATTAAGTTTCATTGGGTAAAGGTTACCATTGACGAAGAAATTATTTGTATTTTTTAAAAATCTGAAAAATCTACTGAAGAGTAAGATTATTTTACCACACAAAGAGATACCATTCCATATTATAAGGGCTAGATGTATTCAACATCTCGTTTATCGCCTAAACTCACGCGACGTCGGTGTGGGAATAAGTGTAGCACCTATTTACCTTTTGTAGATTTTGCATATCTCAACATCGTTATTGTTGTGTGAAAAAACAGTTTTTTAATGGTGGCCGTTGATCTTTTTCGTTACTAGAACCTAAAATGGATACTTAGATAAATCATTAATGGTCTTTAACCATTCGGCAGATTGGCCGAATGGTTAAAGACCCTAACTGAAAAATCGAAGATCGCGGGTTCGATTCCCGCCCGGAACAATTATTTGTGTGCATGAACAGTAATGAACATGTCTATTAGTTCCGTGTTTGAGTGTAAAATATCTATATATTATAAAAAAATCTTTGATAAGATTTTTTTTTAAATTTTTACAAATAATTGTTAAAACTATAAAATAGTAGACTATGTCGTAAGGCGAAATGATAATAATCGCCCAGTTCGTCTTTTTGAAAAATTGTTTCTCTCAAGTACCCATAATACAAGCTTTGCGTTGTTTACTCCCTAAATTAGATAGCGCAGTGTGGGAATCCCCAAATATTATTATTATAAATACGTTAATACCTTGTTGCTATGGGCTTTGTGTCCCATTTTCAAAAGATTACCAAAGACTAACTGAACGTGGTCGAAGTTATTCTCACAGGCAGACGAGCTCAGATAAGACTTATTGGAATATTGCTATCTCTTTCTTTTTTATTGTTTCATATTTTGATTTAGAATCTGGTCTCATTCCGTCTCTGGTGACAATGCATGTATACACTAGTAATAATCAATCTGATAATATTTCTTATGGAATTTTTCATAAAATATATGTATTACCATGTTAGGCACTCGTACATAAAAAAACTTTTTAGTATTCAATATTGTACATTCGCCATATAATAAAAGCTACTCATATTATTATAAATCACCGACGCTGACACGTCGTAAAAGTTTATTGCGTTTTTAAAATGATTTGTTTTCATTACATAAACGCGTGTGTCGAGCAACATCGCATTAAAGTCTGCACGTAATACGACACGTTACGTTACGTCGTCTTATGACGTGAAGTTAACGTATACGGTTTTATACACAAGTTGTTTACATATTCCACCGAATTACTGGCTTTGTCCGGGATTGTCGCGAATTTTGACACAATTTTCAACGTGAATACAAACTACGAGTATGAGAGCCGTATATAATCCAGTGATGTGTCGTGTCTAGTGGTGTATCGTGATAGCCCAGAGCGCAACGAACCTGACTCAAATTTATAAGGCCCCATAGGGCCATGGTTCGAATCCGGGCGTGTACCAATGAGATTTTCCGCCTTAAGTACATTACTTATCACTGACTCCGTGCCTCGGAGAGCACGTAAAGCAGTCGGTCCCGGACGCTGTCAATAGATGGTCGTTACAATCTCCAACCCGCAGTGGAGTAGCGTAGTGGATTTAGGCTCCAAACCCCCTCCTCACCCTGGGGGAGGCCTAAGCCCCTGCAGTGGGGTAAAATGGGCTGATGATGATATAATCTAGACTGTAAATTTACAGATTTAACGTTTACGTCTAACGTGAACGAGAACGGGTTTAAGTTCTTATTCATACAAATTTTTAAGAGTCTCATCACTTTTCTGATAATATTGTCATTTATCACTTACTGCCTACGAAAGAAACCGAAACGGGAACATATCCAACATACTTATGAACAGAACTACAGACTAATGAAATTTGATTTAGCAAACAAATTTTGGTTTGATCCAATTTCTCTCTTTGATTATAAAATACCTGGATGGACCATCGTAATAGGAAATCAACAAAAATGACAGACCACTTTTAAAAACCTCGTACAAACCGTCTCTGTGTAGGTGAATTATAACCGAATTGATAGGTGATATTTTTATTTACGTTTTTTGACGCCGACGCTTTTCAACTTATATTATACAATCAAAGATTTTTCTTTTCAATCAACGAAGTACACGCGCAATAGCGACCGTCGTGTGCCCTATGAGACAATAGAGTAACCATAAACAGTGATTATTTTATTGGAAAATCATGTAAAATTTTATCATCTGTACCAAGATAAACTCGCATTAACAAAATTTCGTATACTATATGAATTCGTTTCGTAAATGTGACACAAATCAAGTGTCTATTAATTAGGATATATTTGACATTATTTGGCAAAATATTTGACTACGACATTTGACTTTTACATAATTACTCAACAATATTAATTGGTACATTAACGCGACGTCATGAAACTCGGAAATACAAGAAGTCGAACATTTGCCGAGGATAGTTAATGGAACGCGCATTTCCAGGTAATTTAATTTGATAAATTAATCCAATGCGTCGTGTTTCTTATATATTCAAAAGGAAATATTTAATTACAGAATTTTCAATTCGCTCGCAGCTTGTAGCTGGTGGTCTAATATAAAAGTTGGCTTTACTGTGAGATATTAATCTGTTATTAATATAGATGAATTGAAAAATTATCAAGCACTCAAACTCTCCACTGTTGGAGTACAGTCCTACTTAAATATTGAGACAAGGAGTTTAACGCTTATATTAATTCCACCTGTATGTTTGTTTGTATGTAATGGAATCTTAGAACGCAATTTTCGCCCACTTCCACTGAAGCTATCGGGCTGAAATTTGGAAGACATATGTAACCTAAAAGAATAAATATAACCTTATGCTGCGGCCAGGGTTGTCTCCTCATGAGGACACTCCTCAACAGTTAGTAATTGTTGTTAAGCGGACAGGACATTGAGTGGGCGCATAGCGTGCGCTATCTTGGGTGCGAGATTGACCGCGCGCTGTGCATGGGCGGGCAGGTGGAGCACGCCATCCGCCTAGCTCTCTCTTGCGCCCTGTATTAGCTTCTCGCCTTTCGCTGTGTGCTAAACTCGGCGTCTGTACGACGCATGTCCGCTCGCGACTGACCTACGCAGCACCGGCATGGTATGCGCTGTGCTCGACAACGTCCCGTCAAAGATTGCAGCAGCAACAGAAAGTCACCTTGCGTGTGATCGTAGGAGCTGGGCAGTACGTCAAAATGACGTAATCGTTCGCGACCTGCGGATCTCATCGGTGAAGGAGTTCGTGCACAGGTTGGGGCATCGTATGTTCGACCGCGTTCACAACAGCTCCTTCACCTACCTCCGCAACGTAGCTCCGTATCACGAGTGGTTGCCGAACGGGCGCCCGCTCCCACGCGAACTACTGGCGTCACCCAGCACATCGCAGAGCGACGCGTTGCCTACCCGACGAGATTAGGCAGCATCACCCATCTATCGACCGTCGGGGCCGTGGCCTCGACGAGAAGAAGTCCAAGAACAGGGGGAACCCTATACCCACACCTGCTCCCTCCTGAGGGAAGTACATGACCCGAACTAACTAACGGTTAGTAGCACTAACACGAAATTGTGTATATACGTTGGATTTTGATAGTTAAGCATGATTTTCATTACGAATTGATGCCGAAGCCAAGATTGTCTCCTCATGAGTACCCTCCTCAACGGTTAATAGCACGAACACGAAACGCAACGTTAGTAGCACGGATATAAAACTTGGAAACTTCGTACGTGAGTTCATCGTTTTATTGATATTTGTGAGTCCCACCTGTAAGTTTGTAAATTTTGATGAAACGTAGTTTAAGAAAATTTAGGACTAAAAATTAAAAAAATAATTATTAGTACTTAAAAAAAAACTAAAAAACAGGTTTGGATAATAATAATAAAAATAATAATAAAATAATAATACATGGGACTTCGCACACAGCGCCATCTAGTCCCAAAGTAAGCAAGTACTATGCTTATGTTATGGGTTTTCTCGGTAATAACTTTATACTTATACTAAAGGTTATTTTCTGATTTTTAGTTCGTTTTGCTATTAAAGAGTGTTTTTTAGTTTTTTTTAAACTACTTATTGTAAATTAAAAATTCATCGGCAATTCGCTCGTGCATGGCGAGAATCGAACCTACATTCTTCGTATAAAAGGAGTAATGCTTAGCCAGTCGGCCACAGCAGCTTATTTAATTCGAAATCAAACTCAGAACATTTTTATTCAAACATTTTGGCTCCTTATGTATTTATCTATTCTGTAATAGTACAAAAATAATTATTTCAACCAAATGATTTTACTTCATTCAAGATATTTCTGTTTCCTGTATAAGGAAAAACGAAATTTCTTCACTAGGGAAAATGTATTTTCAATTAAGAAGTAATTTGTGTTAAACTACTTTTGATTTGATTTGATTGGTAGAAAATATTTATTTTTAGTTTTAAGAACTTGACTTCGAGACATAATTTGTTTCTTTAATGAAAATTTCATTTCTATCAGTGCACTTTCGAGTAAATTTTTTATACAAGTTTTCAATGTATGTCAGTTCAGGCCAAATTCAATATTTCTGATAAGTTTATTTTTATTTATGTATTGCTACACAAATATTACTAGAAACTTATTGTGAAGCCGTAGGCAAGAAACCGAATCCCGAAATCCCTCCCGACGGGGAATTCGGGCTCACAAGTTGTAAATTGCTCGTGGGACGCTTTTTTGCGTGAGGTTTTTTAGCTTGACCTGTGATGTAACGTTTGAAAAAAAATATGTAAAAAAAGAAGGGAAGGTTTACATTCGGGGTATAATATACTGGGCTAATGGAAATCTATGGTTAATGGAGAATATGGAGATGTTACTTTAAGGGTTATACTATGAAGCTGTGTAAAAATGGGGAAAATGCCGAATCGAGTCCATATATAGTCACCTTAGCCCAGTAAGACATTTTCAGTTACTTTACACTACAAAGCGTAAACTCAACTAGAATGAATCTCTTTCAATAGTTTGTAGCCCAGTAATTCGCAACGGGTGACAGGCATTAGGTAGTTATGCCCATTTTCTACCACTCGAAAGTGAAAACTTCAGTGCAGTATTTGTCTCAAACGGTCCCTATTCCTTTATAACACAATATTCGCGCTTAAAATGACAATTTTATAAAGTTGGTGGTAGGAATTGAATGCTCACTGCTCAATATCATCTAGAGTGGCATAAAAAAAATATTAAGAAAATTCATAGAGTAAATAAATTTGGCAGCAGGTTTGGTTCTAATAGAGTCGGAAAGGCCTTCTAGTCAATTCGTAATTTTTTAAGAAAATTATTTATAAACATAACAATCGTTTTAATGTTTGTTATAATTAAATAACTAAGCTATGTTTTACTAATTTGTAAGTCAAACATAAATAAAAATTGAAGCAAGTTTTTATATATTTTAAATTTTGTTTATTTTTACCCGCCAACCCACATTGGAGCAGCGTGGTGGATTTAAGCTTCAAACTCTATCATCTTAAGGGGAGGCCTAAGCCCTGCAGTGGGGTATAAAAAGGGCTGATAGAATGGAAAAAAGTTTTTTTACAAGGCGATGTATACACTTCATCATCATCATCATCAGCCCATTTTTACCCCACTGCAGGGACTTAGGCCTCCCCCTGGGTGAGGAGGGGGGCTTGGAGCTTAAGTCCTTAGGAGCTTGGAGCTCCAATGCGGGTTGGGAACTGTAACGACCGCCATCTATTGACAGCGTCCGGGACCGACTGCTTAACGTGCTCTCCGAGGCACGGAGTCAGTGATAAATAATGTACTTAAGTCAGAAAAACTCATTGGTACACGCCCGGATTCGAACCATGGCCCTATGGGGCCTAATAAATTTGAGACAGGCTCGTTGCGCTCTGGGCTATCACGACAATATATCTATATAATATATAATCATGACGATGTATATACGCTTTTCCAATAATATACCGGTTGACATTCAAAATTTACCCCATAACAAGTTTAAAACTACAATAAAACGAAACATTATAAAGTATCGGACTACTTAGAAAATAAAAACCATGTGTGTAAGTCGTCGCCTATCAGTTTGTTACAATAATATTAATCTTTAAGTACTTATTGTTATAACATATATAATTTTGTTAATAAAGAGCATCCCTCAGTTTTTTCCGTATTCAAATGAGAGGAACTAGCACTTTTTTTGAATGCGCCTTTATGGTGACGTTTTCCTACAAAGTAATAAATTCACTCTTGTGGCATATTTCAAGATTATGTTATATAACTACGAAATAGAGATATTTGATTGATTGATAATACTAAGTTTATTTTTCTCTAACATCGAGAAACAAGAAAAAATTGCTCTTTCTAATAATATTTCGTTAATTAATTAGAAAATTTGAAAGCCCGACTCTTAAATTTATACATTGTTGGCATCCCATTACTTATAGAAAATTAATAACTTCGTACCATACTCGGTTTCGATTCAAAGATATTAGTCGAAACATCCCTTAATTAGCGAAATTTAGTAATTAAGCGTTAGGTATGTTACGTTTGTCCCATCTTGACGCGTAACAGGGAAATTTTCCAGGCCGGTGGATGTCGCAAATTAGTCTTTAATTAAAGTAATTCCAAAAATTTCGAGCGTAACACCCTTTTTCGGTTCGACCCACTCCGTTCCGCCCGCCCTTTTATCTTATCTCGTATCTCGTTGAAAAATTAAAGCGGGAAACATTATCGTTTGTAACGTAATATTGTCAAAAATCGTGGATAAAAAAAAACATTACGAATAATTCTATTTGGAATTGCAAACACATAAAAAATAATGAACAATTGTGTATATAAATCCTTTTGTTTCTGAATATCGCACAATACATTGAAACGCACCGATACTTGACCATTCCTGAAAATGAATCGAAAAGAAATTCTGAAATTCGAAAATCACTGTACCTATCGCACACACCTTAAAGATACGCACATCCATTTCTTCTACTACTAATTCTTTGTACTTAAAGTTTAAGACGATAAAGAATTCCAAACAAACCTTATAAAATCGTTGCTGACGGGTCTTTGACATCGACTATCGACATTTCCCAACGCTAGTAGGGGTTAGTAACCACCAAGTAAACTAATTTAATGGTAGTTTAATAATAATAATATCTGGCACATCCCACACCGCGCCATCTAGTCCCAAAGTAAGCAAGTATTATGCTTGTATTATGGGGTACTAGACGACTGAGATACATACTTAAATATTCTTTTTTTTATAATATAGACATATATAGATACTTTTTTACACCCTGACACGGAATAAATAGATATGTTCATGCATACAAATATTTGTCCTGGGCGGGAATCGAACCCGCTACCGCTACGTAATAGTGATAAAAAGCCAAATGTATTAAGAAAAATTTAATATGAGATTAATTTGTAAAATTTCATGTGGATATTCATGTATTAATTTAACTACTATGTTGTTATCGAAATAAACACCTATAGAACTTGCCGCGAGTGTTACTGAGGAGACACAGAATCTGCAAGGATACGTTGATACGTTGTAAGCGTAGGTACTTAATTAACCACGTGTGAAATACGTTAACCAAATAAACATAAACTTCATGAAATAAGCTAATTTTATTTACTAAATTATAACCGCCAAACGTTTAAAGTTCGTGTTGCGCAGCACGCGGTTACCAAGTATTAAGAAACTTTCTTTCCTAATTCACCGCTAACACCTATTCAAAAGTTTAACTTCAAACGATAAATCTGATGTAAATCAAGTGTTAAAACTAATAATCAGGCTGATTAAGAAGTTTGCTGTAAAATTAAAACAACTTCGTTGACTTAATTTATTTGTTAATATTATACAAATGCAAGTAGTTTAATTTGGTTTACCATAAAAACAGGATAAAAATATAAAAACAGTGTAGAAATTACACTGACCGACAAACGAATTAAATTTTCTTATTGAAAGCATTTATTGCTGTTGGTTTGATCGGTTATATTTAACACGATAACGTACAATAAAATTATGCAATAAAAAAGTGACATGAATGTTTTATTGGGTACACCAAAATCCATAAAAGAACGAATAGACTAGAAGCCCTCTTCTGCATTTACCGTCTACCCATTCATACTGTAGCTAGCTGGTGCAAGATGGCGAGTGTCTTCTTCACATACGTGAAATCCCCGCGCGTCCGTTTTCAGCCCCAGCAAAATTTCATTTGGCATTTTCAATACTGTGACGTGACATTTCTGACTCTATTAAAACCAAACGCTGGTGTCAAATTTATTTACTCTATGCCAAAAACAAAATACATTCATATGTTCGGGTATGTAGGATCAGTGTCGCCTGTACTTAGAATAGGGTTCTCATAACAGTACCAGATGTCATTTGTGGCAATACGTCCAATTATCAGGTCGACGAGAAAGTTTCTTCGTATTTTTATTTTGTATAAATTCGAGACCAAAATTACTTAGAATAAACATGTGCTGTTTTGATCGCTAATTCGTAGAAGTAGTGTCGTGATCCTAACGATAAAGAAATTTCGAGATTTTTAGGCAAAAAATTGTGATAATTCATTTTGACAGTCTTCTTTGGGAAGGTTAACTTACACTAATTAAAGAGTTCTGAAGTAACCGAAACATGTAAAAAGTAGTTAAAAGGGAGTAAATTCAGGGCTAATAGCAGAAACATCAACACTTCCCAGTTACGAACTCTTTTTTTTTTGTTGAGTACCTAAAAACGTCGTGGTCTGGCGAATTCACGAAAAATGTACATCCGCTCTGGCCGTTCTGTCTCAATCACTTGCTTCAATCTCATCAGCAGCTTGTAACAGAGGTCAGAATCTATGGTCTTCCCTGCAATAAAATCTTATAATTCTAGTTCCACAATACACACATCAAAATGTTTCAAATTAAGCCAGGTTTTGCACTGTTCGTCAAATCATCAAAGAGAATCGCAAATTTAAATACGATTCATGAAGTTTCTTTACGCAAATTAGACACAAATATCGAGTTTTCCAAGAACCCAGGCATTTACAAATGACAGAATTCCGTTTTATTATCATTTCCACCTCCACAACAGAAGCGTAAGTATACTGTTGTGTTGTTTTTACTCCACTTTTCTA
The DNA here is from genome assembly GCA_949709985.1 of Luffia ferchaultella. Taxonomy (NCBI): domain Eukaryota; kingdom Metazoa; phylum Arthropoda; class Insecta; order Lepidoptera; family Psychidae; genus Luffia; species Luffia ferchaultella. The sequence continues at coordinate 7,727,021 of OX453254.1, forward strand.
AAGGCAGCATTGATTTCATCCATGACAGGGTGCATATTTCACATTAAAATTTCCAGACTAAAACGTTTAAACCTACTTTGTAATCTTACTGTTACCACATCTGCTCTTTAAATGGTATCCTATATTTTGTCGTAAAATTTTGAAATATAGTACATTTCTTTGTTACTTCCATTTATTTTCACAAAGTGTATAACAATTTAAAAACTACAGGATTTTCACTTAATAATATCAACTATTAATCGTATATAAAGACAGCGACGATAAAAATTTAACACGATTTCTAACGTACAAAAGACGAAAATATATTTCGTCGAGATTTCATCTTGAAATAATGTTAATGTTTAATGTTTTGTTACATACCCAATATATGTATATGTTGGAGATCTAAATATAACTTCACTCGCCAATCCGAATAGGTCTTTTCCTCACATCAAAGATTCGATAAGAATGCTACAAAGGGTTGGAAAAGATCGAGTAAGCTCTCAACCGTGCAGCCTCTGTACTGATTCAAGTTTATCAATTATTGAGAATGAAGAAAATATATGTTTTACATAAAATAATGTCGTGATATTCCGAACGCAGCGAACTTGTTTCAAATGTATAAGAACATGTGGCCGTGATTCAAATCCGGGCGTGTAACAATGAGTTTTTTTTTTACTCAAGTAGGTACATTAACTATTACTGACTCCGTGCCTCGGAGAACACGTTAAGCAGTCGGTCCCGGTTGCTGTCAATAGATGGCGGTCGTTACAATACGCCAACCCGCGTTGGAGCAGCGTGGTGGATTTAAGCTTCAAGCCCCCTCACCTTGAGAGGAGGCCTAAGCCCTTTCAGTGAGGTACAAAAAGGGCTGATGGTATGGAATGGAATGTCGTGATGGCCGAGTGGCAGTGAGCCCGTTTCTTGTTTAGAAGTTCGTGCTTCAAATCCCAGGGTATGTACCAATGAGTTTTTTCTAACTTATGTACATAATATCACTTTGTGCCTCGGAGAGCACGTTAAGCCGTCGGTACCAGTTAAAATCCACCAACCCTCACTGGAACAGCATGGTGGATTAAGCTCCAAGCTTTATCAACCCCAGGAGAAGAGTAAGCTTCTGCAGTAGGGCATTAATAGGCTGATGGTACATAAAATTTTGTTTAGGTTCAGTACGTTATTGCGCCTACCTAACCATCACTTAGTATAAAATATCTCACGTGGAAGCGAGCCAGTACTCACACAGCTTACTTACAGACCATACAGAAAATAATGTGATCGACGAATAGGTTTTCATGAGATTTGACTAAAGTATAATTTTAAATAAATTAATTAATTAGTCAATGACAAATGGCTACTTAATAATACGTATTTGTAAGATTTTTTGCAAATCAATAGACTTTTTGCTAATATGGTATTGTTAATATTATTTTTGCTAGAATTTCAAATTAAGTGGTTTTACGTTAGTGTTTTTTTTTCCTGTTATATAAAATAAACGTAAACAAGTTTTGAAAACAGTTAATGGACGGAGAAAAATCTAAATTTAAATTTCCTAACCGCGTAGAATTATTGAAGGAACATTTAAAAAAATATTTTTGCGCAATTATACACTTAAAGCTACTATGTACATACCTATATTTATATATAGAAATAATTTGAATTAGTAAAATTGTTAATTGGTAATACTGAATAATTTTTTTTTTCTACAACAAATTGATTTCAGTACTTGTGATAGGTAATTTCCTAAATTATTTTACGATCACTAAGCTTTCTCGTTCCTACTAATAAAGCTTAATAAAAATAAAATGCCACTAAAATCTAACAAGAAAATTGTGTGCCAACTATTATATCAAGGATTACAATTTTCACAGTAAAATTATAATTTCACTGGTTCTAATTTTATTTCTACGAACTTATTGCGACATATAATAAGTATTCTATTTTATTTATCACAATTTGTATTTGTGTGAGTTTATTTAAATATAGCAATAATAGAGGTCTTGTAATGTGTCCAAAGCTTGTAACGTTTTTTTGTTATTTCACTCACAAAAATCTTCCGTATCAAGGCAATATTCAGCGACGTTTCGGTCAGCCCAGGCCATGCCCAGGCAATCACATCACGCCATGTAACTGTCAATCAAACGGACTGTCTATGTGGTGTGATTGACTGTGGTTCCCAGTAAGCCGTTGAGTGTGTACTATAGTTATGACCACAGACAAAGTATATAATTGCTTTCTTCTTAAGTATTTCAGCAGTGCTTTTTAAGCTGTCACGTAGTGTCTTCATATTATAATACATTTTTTTATCAGGCTTTCACAGCTCCCCTGCTGGAATTCGAGGTGATGAGTTTGGACCGTAACCCCACAATGCTGGTCCGGTACAGGCTGGAGGCTTGGGATCGGTGATTTGAGGGTGCCGATGAAGCTTGTGATATTCGTTTAAGTTTTTTTAAATTAAAAACTCACCGGTCAATACACTTGACGGGGATCGAACCTACTATAGAATTAACGCCACCACAGCCCTACGATGTTATTACCATGAGGTTATTACACGCCGACTTACTCCAATCACTAGACAACCACATACGTGCCCAAATGGAATGTATATATGCAAATTGAATTTACGGATGCACAACCAGATGCATACAATCAAGTGATGATGGTTATACTGAAAGGTTAATAAGCACAATCTAATGGATTAATTCGAAACAGAGGCATAACAATAGACCTCATGTTGTAAAATCTTGGAGATAATTTCAAATGTTAAGCTCGAGGAAGCTTTCTGATCACAAATTATCGTTTAAAGCAAAGGCATTTCAAGGCATTTCAATTTAATTTAAATTTTAATTTAATTTAAAATAAATATACAACATTTTTATAATATTCAATTAAATTTCTTTTTTTTTATTTCATTTTATTAAATCTCTGGAACAGCTTAATTCAAAATTTGAATAAAATACTTGTCTTTATCAAAATTTATTATTTCATTATCCTCCTCTTTTAGATTCACTTACATTTTTCTTTTTATAACTGTAATGTAACTGTTTTAACTGTAAATACATAGAACATGGTGCTATAATTCATAGTAAGAACGTGACCAGCTATCAATATTTATCAATCGATTATTTATTGAAAATCCAAATACTAAAATTAAATAAAATAAATATTTGGTTAACTCTATTTTTCTAACTTTTCATAAAAAAATATGTAAAAAATTTTCGTTAATGCTCATTGAGTAACGACACAACAAGGATTTTTCACCATTTTCATCTTCATTTTATTTCACTGCATTACTATCTCGAATGATTTTCCGATCTCAATTTACATCCTGTATAAATAAATTTACCAAAAATAAAACATATAAAAATGTGTGCTAAAACCGCAGAGAGCTTCTAATTTGGGTAACATCGTCGTAAAATTTCATCGTAGGTATGCAAATTTTACAAAAACGTAATAAGCCACAATGTTCAGGTTGTACCACAATATCTCTAGAGAGAGTAACCGTCGCCGTATTTACGCCAGCAACATTTCGCCCAGGGACTATGTGAACGACGGACGTACACCGACGTTATGTGGTCATACTCGAAGCGGCGCGTTAATGTCTCTTTGGGACTGACCGACTGACGTGTAGGTACATATAAATACCGCCTTGACGTGACGATTCCTGACTGATACTAATGTGTGGTCATACCCCAAGCGACACGATATCGTGTAGTAAGGACTGAGCGACCGGCGTATAATTGGTATAGCGATAAATACCAACTCGCAAAGAATTCTGACAGTGATTAGATGATGGCCAATACAAACCGAGGTTGTGTGGTATTACCGGAGCGGAACAATAGCCGCTCGTAGGCACTGTACAACAGATATGTGCCGATGTTTCTTGTTGTGCCAGCGATTTCATAGCGGTCAAATTACACCGACGTAATGTGGCCATTATCAGAGCGTGTTGATGGGATATGCAAACTGAGCGACTTAAGTATCGAAATTAAATATACAGTTAAACTGTCATTGTATAGCACATCAATGCATAGCAAGTCATATTTATATATTAGAAACGCTACAAGTGCGTGGTACGCGTGCCGCTCCAATACGTCATATGACGATCGCTTAGCCTAGTGAGCAGTGACCCTGCCTACGAAGCTGGAGGTCCTGGGTTCGAATCCCAGGTCGGATCTTGGTACTATATAATAATATTGATACTGGTACCGGGTCTTATTCGTTATATGTGTGTGGTGTCTTCGCAAAAATAATTATATATGTATATATTATAAAGAATATTTAAGTACGTATATCAGTTCTCTAGTAACCCATAATTCAAGCGTAATACTTGATTACTTTGGGACTAGATAACGCTGTGTGGGAAGTCCCATGTATTATTACATATGATAGCATCAGCATCTATGCAGAGATAAAAATAATTACTTTAACCAAATATGGTTACTTCACTAAAGATAACAGTTTCCTATATAAGGAAAAACTAAATTTATTTACTAGAAAAAAATTTATGTCAATCAAGTAAGAAATAATTTGAGTGATACTTTAGATTTGATTTGATGTGACAGAAAAAACATATTTTTATATGTAAGAGGTAAGAGATATATCTACTTTGAAACACATATATTTCTTGAATGAAAATTTCATTTCTATGTGTGGCATATTTACTACCGTGACATGCCAGCTGTATTTCTGCAATTAAATTAATTCACAGTGAAAAATTCCTTATTACGAAACGATTAAATATTGCGGATCTTTGTTTCCAGGTCTCTGTCAATTTTCTGACGTTCCTAAATTACAATAGAATGAAATAGTATCGTAGCGTTGGAACTATCGCTGTTTATATAACATTTTTTTTATATTTCATTCCAAAATAAATAAGTGGACAAAAAGAAAATATACAATTTGTATTGGGTAGATGGAAATCCTACGGTTTTGAGTCTTCATTGTTATTTAAAATACATCCTTATGTGTCAACGATGATTTTGCACACAATTTTATTACATTTATTCTGCGGAAAAGCATTTGTTTAGTTGTTTTTAGTACTAATAGAATAAAAAAAGATATATGTACATATACTTACTAATAAACTATAGGTTCATTTCGTACAGTTTTTTTCCGATTGATAAATTTTGTGTTGAAAAACTTAGACGTGATAAATCTAGCTTATTTTTATATTTGCTATAATCTAAACTAAAATTCATTAACTTACTAAATATATGAGTGATATACAACACTGAATTAAAAAAATGCAATGGCTATTAAGAAATATGTTCTCAAAGTTGTACCTATTTTCCGGAGAAAAATTACAGGTACTTTATAGTTCAACGGAATATTATACTTCAAATCTCCTCAAAACTCACTGTTTAATACCACTATAATGGTATTTAATTTTAAGCTTTTGATCGGGAATAAAAAAAGTTTACAAACGATATATATATACTTCTTAATATAAAAAAATTGGGGCAACTTTGCGTGGCACAAACGAAAGTTTCAACTGCATATTCATCCACGCCTCTGTAGCCCAGCTGTATACTGTGATTTGCGTTCCTTGAGCCTATGAGCCGAGCAGAGCCTAATATAATCTAATTGGTTCCACTGTACAGATATATCCAACAATATGCACACCACGTAAACAACTGGATAATATGAACAAGTCAATGTGAGTGTCGCACCAATCAGCCTGCGTCCACAAGGTGTTCGTCTGTAGGAATGGTGACACTGATTTCGATACTAGAAAAATATCAGAACACTTCATACTTTAGTAAAACCAATCCCACGTGATTGCGCTTCCGATAAAAGCTTTCCGTGTCGATATGATCACTCACTATCTAAACATAAATAATAACTTGTGACGTGTTTTTTGCAGAGTTACATTTTGTGTATTTTCTTAGGCTATGTATAACCAAAGCGTCGGCCATCAACCAGGTCTGATAGCTATTACAAAGTTTTCACGAGTGAACGCTACTTAAGCAGACAACTTTGTCACTTTTAAAGCGCTTTGTCAATTTTGGGTATATAAAACACATTATTATTTAATAAATAGTGAAGATTGAAAATATCTGCAGATGTTTATAAACTAGAGTCTGTTTATGACTTCACACGCAAAATATAATAACTAAGTGCTAAAAAATAGAATATCTCTACTTGCAAACTTATCCTTTTTGGTAATTGATCGAAACAGAAGAATTTAATGTTTTATATGTCTGAAAAAGCCATTCATAAATATATTTTGCAAAAACGAGCTATAATAGTCAAAAAAAAATAACGGTGCCTTTCGCCTGAAGGTTCTGAAAATGAAATAATCTTATAGTAAAACTTTGGGCATTCCCTTAAGGGATAACAATGTATTTCTATTCAAATGTAAGGTATACGTCCAAACAAAAACATCTCATATGGATACATATTGAAAGACATCAACAAAGTTGTCGTCAGGCAGACGGGTGCGCGGCTCACCTCGAATTTCCCACGAACAACATTTCATTTATTTATTCTTGTCCTTTGTGTAAATATCAAACGCATCAATGGAAATATTTTAGTGATAAAAACATGATATAACGTTCTTTTTTCTTTAGCACATTTATTTGCTAGTGAATCTACTTGTTACTGTAAGTTCTTAGAGTTTGTGAACCTATCGACGTACAGCCGGATATTAAAAGTACATAATCGGCATAATTTTCCATCGAGATGAAGATAATTGTAGTAATTAACCAGCACAATAATTTAGGTGATTATTTTAGATTATTGTGCTTGTGATTAATAAGACTCGCGCTGTATATGTCAAGTCGTGATAGCTCAGAGCGCAACGAACCTGTCTCAAATTTATAAGGCTTTGGGGCCATGGTTCGAATCCGGGCGTGTACCAATAAGTTTTTCTGACTTAAGTACATTAACTATCACTGACTTTGTGCCTCGGAGAGCACGTTAAGCAGCCGGTCCCTGACGCTGTCAATAGATGGCGGTCGTTACAATCCCCAACCCGCAGTGGAGTAGCGTGGTGGATTTAAGCTCCAAACCCCCCCCCCTTCACCCTGGGGGAGACGTAAGTCCCTGCAGTGGGATAAAATGGGCTGATGATGATGATGTATATGTCACCCTTTTAGTCTGTTTTGCTATCAGTAAGTTTAAATGGCATTCAATGACCAAAATTTTAATCATTTCAATTCAAATTAGGCTTACAAAAAAGTCTGTATAGAAACGTTAAACAAATGTTGGATTTCTTTTAAATCCATGGTACTTAATTTTCTTTAAAATGGGTCTACATAAAAAAATGAAGCTAGTACAAATTATTAATATTGCGCTCACAAGTTAAGTTTTATCTAGATAAAGGATTTTGAGGGCTGAGAAACTTAATCAAAAAGTTTCGCTCCAACTAATTCAAGTCGGTCGGTCGTTTCCAGTCGAGTCCACACCTCAGAGCCCTTTGTTTGAAACGCATTTAAGCGGTTTTGTATTGCAACTAATTAAAATGTTTGCAAACAATAAATTAGTTAAAGAATTTATCGCAAGAAGCGGAAATTGTGTAAACGTGACGGTTTGTTTTTGTGCAGGTAAATGGTAAAAACAGGAAATTGCCAAAAAACGGTCTTACATTAATTTATGAGGCCCCTAACATTGCGCACTACCACAGCGATCCGCGATTTTATAGCTGTATCGAAATGCAAAAGACGCAGTCAAAAAAACTCACTCCAATTCAGAGTCAAATATATACAACTTAAAAAATATAGCTACCTCCAAATTAGGTGTACAAACGGCGTAACAGATGCGTCGTCGTCGTCAAAGAACTCCGTATTTAGTGAGGAGTTCTCGTTAAACATATGGGATTCGACTGTTAAGACAACAATGGAATATAACAATGGCGAGTGTGAAATATTGAATCCAGAGCGCAACGAAGGATTCTAAAATAGGATCCTGAACGAAGCAAAAGGTTAGATGTCATACTCGAGAAAAATAATTTCGCCCTCGATATAAACACTCCGCTTTTAACTAACCCTACGTAAAAATAATTATGAAATCATCATCTGCCCATTTTACCCCACTGTAGGGGCTTAGGCCATCTCCAGGGTGAGAGGGGGGGGGGGGTGTTGGAGCTATCTCTAATTATACATACAGGGTTATCTTTTCGTCACTGCGCGTATTTTTTTATATGATTCTGTAACGTGAATATAACACATTCTTCACTTCACTTCATCAGCCCATTTTTACCCCACTGCAGGGGCTTAGGCCTCTTCCCGAGTGAGAGGGGGGGGGAGTTGTAGCCTTAATCCACCACGCGACTCCACTGCGGAATGGGGATTGTAATGACCGCCATCTATTGACAGCGTCCGAGACCGACTGCTTAACGTGTTCTCCGAGGCACGGAGTCAGTGATAGATAATGTACTTAAATCAGAAAAAAATATTGGTACACGCCCGGATTCGAACCATGGCCCTATGGCCTTATAAATTTGAGACAGGTTCGTTGCGCTTTGGGCTATCACGACTCATCAATTATGACATAAAATATAAATATTTCTGATCACAAAAACTATCGTGATATGGTGAACTATTGAAAATTGTAATATAATAAAAGCTCTTTGAGTTCAACCTTTGTCACTCGATACCAAGGCGGGCCCTTCGCCGTGGCAACCTTCTTGCCGCACCGTCGATTACGCAGTTGACAGGGTATATTATAAAATCGATGCTTCCTTTGTAACTATTTATAATATATTGATGTTGAAAAGGGGAGCATCTATAAATCATAGTCTTCTATACGCAATATAGATATAAACTTAACGTATGATATTAAAAAACCTTTTTATTGTTAGCACCTAATATCTAGATCATATACTACAATCGAAAATATAAAGCACAACTTTCGCGCCCTAAACCTATGACTCGTTCTATAGCAGTGGGCGTAATACAACAGTACTAATGAGATACACCAATTCCGAATTTTATCTTATTTTCTTGCTGTATTTCAGCATAATTTTCGATGATTTCAGTCACGATTCAGCGGTGGAGTTTGTACTTCTAGTATAACATTTATTTCAATTTCATAGGTACTACATTTATTGCACGTACGAAGACTTTCGTCGTTCCACCAATATTTTCTTAAAGCCGGGCTCTGTATTGATTCTCAGTACACATTTTGTCCACCTATTCCTCACTTAACTCCCTTGAATGTGAACACCTCGATTTATAGCCTACTAGCTTTCCGCCCGCGGATTCGCCCGCGTAGACTATACATTTGTACGGGACCGCTTTAGGAACGTGCAGTGCCGTCTTTACAAGGAATGAGGCCCTAGGCCCAAGTATCGACGGGGCCCGCCCCCAATAAATGTAGAATAAATTAAACCTTTCGAATATCAAAACCTTAAGTCTTATAGCGTAACACTATAGTTGTAAGTCGCTTTTATAGAAGCTTAGATTATAATCACTTAATTATGCACATAAGCAACTATTTCAAATGACACCAGACACAAATTTTATTTAAAAATAACCCTAAATTATTTGTGAAATGATTTTACATAGAGTAAGATATTTGCTATAGTGTAGATAAAAAAATTCTACGTAATAAATCTGTAGATCTTGTTTGTGTAAAAAATATCTGTTTAGAATTATTTCAAGTTCGGTTTGAAATTATCTTCGTGTAAAGTTTGTCCAGTGTCTTTCAATACTTTCAAATTTACCGCGTGCTCTGCTCTGGTAGCGCGCGCATGCGCGACTGGACTGCTATATGCGGCGCGGCGCGGAAGTTCCGCGCCGCGCAAATTTTTTTAAGCATGATGATCACGAATTGTAGCGGCGAGAGATCATTTTCAGCCTTAAAATTTATAAAAAATGATCATCGAAATGCCATGTTAAATCCTCGATTGAATTATCTTTCGATTATGTTTATAGAATCGGACATTTTAAATAATATAAGTTTTGAAGACATAATTTCTGATTTCGCTCACAAAAAATCAAGAAAAAAATTGTAATGTTACATTTCCATATTACATAATAAATATTATATTATAAATTAAATGACTAACGTAATTAATACTATGGGGGTTTTAAAGCTTACGATTTGTTATTCAACGTTCTTTCTAAAGGATGATTGTAAATGATTTTTTGCGATTGGGGGGCCCCCAACATGCCTGGGGCCCTAGGCCCGGGCCTATTAGGACTTTGCGTAAAGACGGCACTGGGAACGTGACGCTCTAGAACAGCAATGGCCATTACGCGGCCCGCCAGCAAATCTCTTGTGGCCCGCCCCGGTGTCATAGCGCACGTCGTCGGCGGGCGTTGATCGCATGTAATGTAACTAGACGTGTGTATAGTTCCAATCAACCTTTATGGCGGATGTGAACATAGGCACAAGTCGCGTCGCAGTAACCAGTTTTAGGTGTAGCGGGACGCAGTGGAGCGAGAGGCATATGACTGAACCTGCGCAAGCATGCATAGAGCGTTGTATTCCGATCCGCCATAAAGTTTGAGTGGAACTATAGCTCGCGAAAGAAAGATAAGAAAAAGATATTTATCCAGCCAAAAGAGCTATTATATCTTCATATCACTTGTGTTTCAACTGCGTCTTTAGTATACCTACTTTATATATCTTAGTGATATGGTTCATTTTCGGATATACAATGACAGTGCAATTCGACCGATTAAATGACAAGTGAGCGACTCGCAAGCTAGCTAAGCCGAACCGAAAGTAGGGATACTACATTGCCTTATTAGAACGAAAGAACGAGAGAGAGCTACATCATTCGATCAACTTTGACCGTTCATTACGTGCGAAGTGTGTGGCATGAGTACAAAGAACTTTTTACCATCGTTCGATATAAATAGAGTTTAATTTCGATACTGCGGTATTTCAAAACATAATACGGTGAAATTAAATGCTGTGTTATTGTTTATTGTATTTATTTTTTAATTTTAGTTTTAATTAATTATGATTTATATGATGATATAATTGCAGATATAAATCATTCATTCATTCATTTGTTTCAGCGCTCAACTAGTGAGCTAAATGATATAGATGAGAGATATGAATCGCTGATATGAAAAGATATATATGTCGGAGAGCGGTCAGGGTGGTCACTTTGATTAGACCCTTACTGAACAATTACTCTAATCCTACAAATTTAACTATTACAATAAACATTACTGCAAACTGTAGACACTACTATCCTTAACTCTCACAGGCCTAGTCTTATCTATCATTACACAGTAATAATCTTCAAATTATAAATACGATTAAAATTATTATTACGATGCGTAAGTGATCCAGGGACACGACCACCTCCCGCCACGCACAGACCTCTCTCTCCTCGTGCTCTGGCCTTGGCCTTAGGTCTCGTATATTTATCGCCCTTTTGCGATCTACATACATAGGCCTGTGCCCGATTCCACTCGAATATGACAATAACTTAGTGTTGCTACCCAATAAGTCATAATCGACGCATTATATAATAATTTACTATTAAAACAGGCGCGCTGCGACATATACATCTCTTTTTTTTTCAAGGATTTATATTGCGCACGTCTACCACAGATTAACGACGCTGTGAGATTGTTTTTTTGTGACAACATTGATCTAAATCAGTTTAGCCGTTTCGGAGATTAGCCCGGACCAACAAACAGACAAACACACAGACAAAAAATAACCTGAGTCACTCCTGACTATTTCTTTTCAAATCTGCAAAATTTCATTGAAATCGGTTTAGCTATTTCGGAGATTAGCTGTAACAGACAGATCGAGAGACAAAACGTAGTCTATGTCACTACTGATAACCTCCTTTTCACGTCTGCGAAGTTTCATAGAAATCTGTTCAACCATAATACTTAAATAAAATAAAGTAAGCATAGGTACCTAGATTTGTTTGGACTTCTATACGAATTTCATCCCCTATTTCACATTCATGTAGGTTGTCATGTAAAAACGCTTGAACAAATGTTTATTTATTTCTTGTCGAGTGCCTAAATACAAAGTTTTTTGCTTTTATCTCCAATATCGACGAGTTCCTATACAAACTTTCATCCCTTATTTCACCCCTTCAAGCTTTTTTTCGCAACAAAAAGTAACCCCTGTCCTTCTTTATTTTCTTATCTATATCTGCCCCAAATTTAATCAAAATCGGTTCAGCTGCTTAGGAGTGAAAGCGTAACAGACAGACAGAGTTACTTTCACATTTATAATATTAATAGGGATGTTCCATTTCCACTTCCAACAGCCCACTGGAGAGACTTAGGCCTCCCCTCAGGGTGAGAGTGGATTAGGGTTTAATCCACAACACTGCTCCAGAGGGGATTGGTGGATGTAGGGATGTTACTCAAATTCATAAAAAAAAACATTTAAATGGATAAAATGGTTAATCATCATCGGCCCATTTTTACCCCACTGCAGGGGCTTAGGCCTCCTTTGGAGCTTAAGTCCACCACGCTGCTCCACTGCGGGTTGGGAACTGTAACGACCGCCATCTATTGACAGCGTCCGGGACCGACTGCTTAACGTGCCCTCCGAAGCACGGTGTCAGTGATATTGTGTACTTAAGTCAGAAAAACTCATTGGTACACGCCCGGATTCGAACCATGGCCCTATGGGGCCTTATAAATTTGAAACAGGTTCGTTGCGCTCTGGGCTATCACGACATTCAAAATGGTTAATGATTAATTTATATTGGTATTTATCGTCACACATCAATTTTTATAAATTTTTATTAGCAGTTTGGTACTGGGTACTGTTAGAACTTTCTTAAATGTGAAGAATAGAAATTGTGTTTCAACATTTGGAATATGTGTGAGTTTTCTTTACCACCATATTTTATTATTTCTTAGGATAAGAAGTTATATTACTACAAAATTGTAGCGAAATTATGTTCGAACGTTTATGACTAAAAATTCACTAAACCTATTTTGATATTTTCGTATATAAATGATACCCGTATTATACACGTGTTAGCACGCTGATATTTTTAAGAAAAGTAGAAAAGCATATTCCACGTGAACGAAGTCGTGGACAGTAGCTGCTGATAAGGGATTAACACTTATGGCGTAATATTGAAGAAAAGTCGTATATTACCTTTCGGACGGTTAAGTACGTACCCCTTCGGACGACTTGGTCCACTTCCTAACTTGACCATTTCCAAAGTTGTCCACTCCCTAATTCTTCCACTCGTGCACCGTTCATTGCCTGTATTATCAATCCTCGAATCCTAATTCGTCTACTTCCTAAATAGTCCAATCCGCATTCGACATTTCGTATTTAGTCTCTTCCTAACTTGTCCGCTTTTTATTCCTAGACACCCCTCGGGACGACTTGGTCCACTTCCTAACTTGACCATTTCCAAACTTGTCCACTCCCTAATTCTTCCACTCGTGCACCGTTCATTGCCTGTATTTTCAATCCTCGAATCCTAATTCGTCTACTTCCTAAATAGTCCAATCCGCATTCGTCATTTCGTATTTAGTCTCTTCCTAACTTGTCCGCTTTTTATTCCTAGACACCCCTCGGGACGACTTGGTCCACTTCCTAACTTGACCATTTCCAAACTTGTCCACTCCCTAATTCTTCCAACTCGTGCACCGTTCATTGCCTGTATTATCAATCCGCGAATCCTAATTCGTCTACTTCCTAAATAGTCCAATCCCCATTCGTCATTTCGTATTTAGTCTCTTCCTAACTTATCCGCTTTTTATTTCTAGACACCCATCGGGACGACTTGGTCCACTTCCTAACTTGACCGTTTACTTTGAATCCGATGGCTTGGGCCGCTTTCTATTTAAAAAGTAGGTAACACGGCTAACCGAATAAAATAAACTACAAATATTTTTTGATTTAACTTTATTAGTAGAAAAACTAACTAAAAATACGTTTACTTAATCTTATTAACAATAATAAACTTCACTTAAACTTATTTGAACTTGTATCCCTACTAAGTTCAGTTAGTAAGTGGAGTTAATATGGATCTAAGCTAATACCCGTAACGTGACTAAAATAGTTCCTTAAATATACAAATATCTTTCTAAAATTAATAATAATAATACATGGGACATCCCACACTGTGCCATCTAGACCCAAGAAGTAAGCGAGTATTATGCTTGTGTTCTATTCTGTTTTTTTTTTTAAATGATATATACATATATAAATATTTTTACATCCAATTGACTAGATATTCTGCGATTATACAGCTTCTTCAATAGCGGTGTGTATTTATTATCAGAATGTATGTCCCTTTTTCTCCCGATTTTGGTATATTACAGAAGCAATCACCCATATGTATGTTATAAGGAATATTTAAGTATGTATGTCAGTTGTGTTGTACCCCTTGATACAAGCATAATACTTGCTTACTTTGGGACTAGATGGCTCTGTGTAGAATGTCTCAGATATTATCATTATATTATTATTTTAGGGGTCAGAGTCAAAAACTTTGGACAGTGTTTTTTCAAGAAAATTAATAATATTAAGTTTTTGCCTGCTTAACAAACTTACACCAGATATCACAGAGGTTACATAGATACTTCGTGCAAAAAATAGACGAATTAAAATATATCACAGAAAAACACACCAATTTATTAAGCTATATAGTAAACTACCTGACTGTACCTATTTGTTTAGAAATAGAAATTTAAACCTCTGATTACACCTATTTCAAACGGTGAATCCCTTATACCACATCTGCCAATAAATATGCATAACCTGTACTACAGTAATAGAGCATGTATACTGTATATAGCTTTAAAGTATATTCGTGATTTAAATATGTCACGATGCGGCTCATTTATAATTATTTTCAGTCATAAATTTTCTAACAATTATAGCTGCTAAACTGTCTACACTTTGTAACACTGACTTAATTATGCTCGATGGTCCAACAACTTGGCTAAGCTCTGTCGGAGCTTAACTGTTTACATAATTTAGAACTTATAAGTAGCAATATTATTCAACAGAGATCAGTTTTAATCCAAGAATATTGACTCAATACTAAACAGATATCTACGTAAAAATTTATGGATACAAAATTTAGATATAAATAATATATTCTTCTTAATTATTCCAACATTTATTTCGTCTAATTTCTAACTTGAAGTGGGTTAGTACAAATTGTTGAATGTAATGTGATCCATGATGTGAGAGAGAAGAAGAAGAACTCATAATCTACATCTTCTTCTTCTACTTCTACGAGTAATTATAATACAAGGTGTGCCTATACAGTGGGTATTAACAAGTCAAACGTAAGAACTTGGTAAATACTTACCGCTGATTTTATAAAACGCCATTAACCGACATGACATGTTATGAAAGGTCATAAAATGTCACGAAATCTCATATATAATAATAATAAGGAATGTTATGTATATCACAAAAGATTATAATAGGTAAGGAAAGCTTATAAAATGTCATAAAATATTAATGGATCATGAAAGGTTATGAAAAATCATGAAAGGTCATGAAATATTCTCAGTGCTAAATAAAAAAAAATCGTTGGAAAATTTAAAAAAATTTTAAGTTTTCTTTTTGTTTAACTTTATATTTGTTTAAAAAATAAATATGGTAAATGTATTTAAGTTAATGTGCCTAATGTAACTTAATATGGTTTTTTTTTATGTAAATATACTTTTTCAATTTACCCCGATTGTGTAAGCAAAATCCCTTTGATAGGCGGTCGTTCTTTGCGTTGACAAAAGATAGCAATTCCGTTAAAGAACACTGACGTGGCTTTTAAGACCGTTCTGCCATTATTGTGATGAATAAATACATTACTTAAGTATGCATTTTGGTTATTTTAGACTTTTTTCCAATATAGTCACTTAATATCTGTTTCGATAGGCGATTTTATTATTTTCTACCAATTGAATAAAGAAAATTAAAAATTTTACATTCATAAATTATTAAAATTCTTACACTCAGTAAAATGATCTATGTCAGAATAGTGATTTTTTTAGATAACGAAACAGTTTACGCACAAAAAATAAAACTTAAATAAACTTCTTGAATAATTCTGATCTAATATTATTATTATTTTATAGCATGAGGTTTTTCACTCACTTACAATTAAATTAGAGAATTGACACACAAACACGGATTGTATTTATTTATATTAATTACTCCGGCCGCCTACCGCTTCGCATGTTCTGATAGTTCAGCTTCCAGAATATTGTAGAAATTTCTAGAAAATTCTGGAAAATTCTAGAAAAAGCTGAAACATTCTTAATGGAGACTCCGTAACGTCATACATTTTCGCCACTAACCACTCGTAGCCATAGCACCATCAAATCCTATTCAGAATCGATGGAAGACCAAGGGATGAGCGGTTACGAAGAAATTTGAAAATAAACCGAAAAACTTTCAGTCTACGTCGTGGACAGATCTTTCAAAACAAACAACAAACAAATGAAACTTTGTGCACGATGTTGCATAAACAGTGATCGTTAAAGAAAACAAGTTTTAAAATATATTAAAATTATTAAATTCGTTGTTTTTTATTGAAATACCTATAATTTATGATTTCCTTCCAAAAACATATAAATTTTGCGACTTCGGTGTGCTTCAATCACGCTTCAATAGTTACACCATTGATATATTATTTATATTAATATATATTTATCTATATTAGATAGTTGATTGTTACAACTAATATAGGTAATTTAATTTATTATTAATATTCAAGAAGTTAATTGTACATAAATATATGTGACGAATCGTCATATAACTATATAGTGGCTCCTGTGATCCTACCACAAAAGTACGAATTGACTAGAAGCGCTCTTCTTCGTTTATCATCTAACCACTCATAGTATAGCTGGCTGGTGTAAGATGGGGAGTTTTAATCCAAGTTCCAGTACACCAGGTCCCCGCGCGCCGCTCTTCAGCCGCTTTTCAACCCCGAGAAACTAAAATTTTTGACTCTATTAAAACCAAACGCTGCTGTCAAATTAATTTACTCTATGGGTTCTACTATTTTCGTTTAATGCTTTCTTTTGTTTTTATTTGAATGAAATTTGGCCCATACCTAGCTATAATGACAACTGACTTAGTTTGTCTATATGATTGGCACACAATGATATATAGCCATTTTTTTAGATACGTATATGTCTATTTGTTTCATATGTGGGTGTAAAATATTTATATTTGTATATATTATAAAGAATATTTAAGTATGTATATCGGTTGTCCAGTAACCCATAACACAAGCATAATATTTGCTTACTTTAGGACTAGATGGTGCTGTGTGGGATGTCCCAGGTGTTATTATTATTATACATAAGTATTATAATGGATATTTTTTTTTCAATATATGATATTCGTGCATCGAAATTGAAACTTTTATTTAATAACAACTGTCCATAACGGTATCTGTGTATACAGGATTTGACTTATAATAGAAAGTCATAATCAATTGATTTGATCCTATTTCGGAGATAACGTTAAAAGAAACGTTTTTTTTTTTTAAAATAACGTATAACGTATGCATGAACGACAATGTCTAGACCCCAAACTAAGTAAATTAATAAAACTAAATAAAGTTAAAATACAATTTTTTAATTTAATTTTAATTTCCTTTTAAAAATCCTACGTGTTTACAACATACTATTTTGGCAGAATTGTTGAGTTGCACTGGCAACACAATCTTATAGTTTTAATTCGATGAAATAAAAAACCCTCTCTTGTCCATAACAAAGCAATGACTGGTGGTATTTCACTATTTTTCCCTCCGATCCGAAATATCACCAAATAAATATCAATTTACGTTGGAGGCACACCAGCCACATACTAGTTAAAAGTCTTCAACACTACGTCAAAAGATTACGGTCGTCTAACACAACTGCGTGTAGGGTGCAGCTATATTTTTTTAGTAATTTTTTTTTAAACTTCCTGTTTCTAGTAATAGCAACTTTTACTAAATAGCGTGGTCATACGCTATGCAAAAACATATGTAGTGACTAGTTATGGAAAATGGTGATTTTCAGCCGATTGTGCTTTTGGTTTTAACCGTGTGATTGTCGAACATGATTTCCGAAATATCAGTGATTACCATTTGTTTATTTCTGTGCTAACAAATATATACATGTTTCTTCATGTAATATGAAATTAATTCAAATGTCGCTTCTTTGAAATAAATTCATGAAAATTACATTAGAACTTCAAAGGACTTAAAATTACAGTTACAGGATCTTACTTGGTAGTAGAACGAGCAGGGAAGGCTCGAATATTACACGTCATAAATTAGCGGATGGGCTCCGCCTCCTCTCTCACACGATTGTAGGTAGGCATAAATGAAATACCTACTCAGAATATCTAATGGGTAGACAGGACATTATTAACGAATATCTATTTTGTACAACACTAAAGTTTAGAAAAACGGTTTATGGTTAACCATTTTATGGGGTTCGTTCACCGAAATAAAAAAGCTGTAATTACTATGTGGTCATGGCACACGTAACTTCATATGAGGAGGACCAGCCCAAAAAGCTACATGTCCACTATAACTAATTTGGACCGGTTGGGGTAAAATTCCTAAATAATGTTTCGTTTTTGGTATGACTGCTTAATTTTACTAACGTCTATCACTGGAAAGGAAGCTTTTTGGTCAAAAAAGGAAGTAGATTAATGCGGAGTTTAATGGCTTTAAAATATTTTGTGAGAAAAATAGTTTATTTTGCTATAGGTACTGGAAATGTGACGTTTTGGGCTGGACCTCCTCATATAGGATCGAATACATCTAGTGCCTAGTGCTTATATTTTATATCAAAAACAATACATTATTTTAAGCAATAATTAGATGCAAAATTTTATGATAATTTGCAAATGTTTGTAAATCTATCCAAAGGAAATCGCCAAGTTCGTGCCACACAACTATGTTAACAGGATATATAAAGCCTAAAAAATTTTATATTAACTACATTTTTAATACAAAACTGATGGAATTTTTAAGGCATATCCATAGATACAGATGATCGATAAGAGGTAACTTGGGACTTGGTATTTATTCGAGATAGTAATGCAGTGAAAGAAAATAGGTAAAATTACGGCAAAATGCCATATCTTGTAGTAACTGAATTATCGAGATATTTTTTCGATCGAACAGATCGATTTTATGTAGTTTTTTGATTAATAAAACTATCAATAATAATAGGTGCGTACCGTATTTATTGTTTCTGCACTAGTTAACTGTGTTCTTTGTGCAGTGTATTTTATACTATTGTGCAGAAACAATGTTTTTTTTTTTTTTAATTATTTTGTAACAACACATGACACACGTATTAGGTCGGGGAAAAAGTCTTTTCGCATAAAGTTTGTATATACTTTTAAGAAAATCTCTTTGGGTTGTATCTAGCTGGTTTTGATACCATTAAAAAACTAACATTTCAAAAAAGAAACAATTTAGTAAAATATTGTTTCCCGCCGGTTTTCATTTATTTCTTATTTCTGTCAAAATGAGTGAATCTAATGAAGAAATTCGATACATTTTAAAATTTTATTATAAAAAAGAAAAAATGCAAGGCAAGCTGCGAAATTTTTTGGTGACGTTTTTGGCCCTAATACGGTGTCAGTAAGTGTAGAACATAGTTGGTTTAATTGTTTTCAATCCGGGAATTTTTATGTCAAAAATGCACTTCCTCTTGCACCTTAATATTTCCACCTGTTTCGGTCTCTTCAGAATTCTTTAGACAGTATCAGATTAACATCAAGAGAGGACTGCCAAAACTACTTGTCGCATTTTTTTGATCAGAAGTCCCAAAATTTCTACTGCAATGCAACGGAATCATGTCACTACCTACAAAATTACAGACAGTCATCGAACAAAATGGCATATATATATTGTAATGAAATGTAAATAAACTGTGAAAAAAAAATGTCTTGAGTTTATTTAAAAAATGCGAAGAAACTTTTCCCCGACCCAATATTTTGTGAAAACCCTGATCTAAAATTAAAGCCTGTGTAAAAGAACTTTTGCACTATTGCAATTTTATGGATACTAGATATCGTTTGTGCCAATGTGGTGAGTTATTAACTTTGGTTACAAGTTACAAAACTGTCATTAGAAAATCCACAGTTTTGCAGCTCGCCCATCGAACAGTTTTATAACTGCCAACTTTTAGACTTCCTCGTAATAGATGAATAAAGTTACAGTTTCTAAAGAAGTTAGAACATTAATAGACATTACATGGTCGCATAATTCAAATACTTTAAATCATAGCTGTAAATTGAACTCTCTTAAATTTATTCATTTCGAAGTTATTTCAAAAGCCATCACAAAATTCGTACCAAAATAGATTTATCGATAATTAAAACGTTTAGTGCGAATTTAATGAGTCATTAGTCCAAAACAACGTTCGATGTTCTCCCTTTAATGAAAGGTAATGAAAAACGACTCATGGCTTGTTGTTATATAAGCAGCAATATGTACGTACACCTTAATTTCTTTTTCTTGAATTAATTCTGAGTCATCAATATTCATGAACTTCCGTCGCGTCGGAGGGGTTCCGATTAATTCTTTCCTTAACTGGATATCATCGACGGGTTTTCTTGCGTGTACTTTATCGGCGGAAGCTATTTTGGTTGACTAAATTAGTCGGACAGTTTCGACCAATACACCGCACCTTAGGGCCAAATATTGTGCATGTGTTTTCGAATTATTTATTTTAAGCGTTTCACAGTAAGTAAACTAATTTGTGCCGTGATATATGTCGTGATAGCCCAAAGCGCAACGAACCTGTCTCAAATTTATAAGGCCCCATAGGGCCATGGTTCGAATCCGGGCGTATACCAATGAGTTTTTCTGACTTAAGTACATAACTATCACTGACTCCGTGCTTCGGAGGGCACGTTAAGCAGTCGGTCCCGGACGCTGACAATAGATGGCGGTCCTTACAGTCCCCAACCCGCAGTGGAGCAGTGTGGTGGATTTAAGCTCTAAGCCAGAGGGAGAACTCATTTCATAAGTTTTGTGGTTATCTGGAGTATTTATTTAAGTATTTCGACGAATTTCTTTATACATTTAGGTCAGATAATGTAACGTGGCCTGACTGTGTCCTTTGCTCGAAAAGGATTCGTCTGTTTAAAAAACATCAGCTGAACCTAAACCTGAAAGAAAAAGGTACAAAACATTTTATTCAGGTTTACATACTTTGTCTACATGTTTAGCAAAAATTAAGAAAAAGCTAATATGGGCAGGTTTTTATATACTCGTAGAATTGATATAGTACTAAATAATAAGCTCAAGTTCACAGACATGATGTTAGCAATTGGTAATAAGGGCAGGGATATTCGGCTATTCATACAGAGTTCTAATAGACAGTTAATGCCTATTTAAATTTCTGCATAATTTTATATTTGATATATGTTTGATATGATATTTGACAAACGTGCGCCGTAAGCACACCACCGCACCGCTGTGAAATGCGTAAGAGAATTGAAAGAACAGTATCAGCGATGAAACAATAGGCTAGTGTTTTTTTTAAATTATTTTATATGAAAGAGTTTTCTAAATATATATTAACAATGAAACAATTTTTTTAAATAAAACATTATTAACAAAGTTAGAAATGTTAAAAATGTCCTGTTAGACAGAGACGGTAATACCGCACGGCGCGGCGTACCTATGTGTGACGTCAGGCTATTTAAAATAATGTTATAGTTTTGAAAGAAAGACACAAAGATAAAATTTTAACGGCTTATAATTTCCATATTCTTCAATTGTATCTAATTTTGTTTTCAAATCTCTTATCATTTAAGCTCTTTTTTTAAATTTTCTTGATAACTATAATGTATTTAATATTAGTCAAATGCCGTATTGTACACCGACTTTATTCGCTAAATGATTTTCAAACGTTTGCAAGGGAATCTGTCTAGCCGGACGAATCATGACTGCCGGATTTGCAGCGTCGTAGATTTGAAAGTAAATTCTTGTCGTGGAACAAAGTTGTAAGGTATATTATTGTATCATTTCTTGAACTTAGCACAGATTCACCGCCATTACGCTGTCACGCGTGAAGGCTATGCATGGGATGAATAATTGACCTAATGATAGTTATTCAAGTAGATTTTCACGAACTGTCTGTAGTGTATCTGTCTAGCACAGCTTTTCAACATCCGAAAACGTTAAACAAAAAAAAAAACTAGAAAAAAACTAAATTTAAGAAATATTAATTAAAAAATTGGTGGGTTTTCGGGCTTATGTTTCTAGAATTTAAAAAAATAGAATAATAATAAAAGGGCTTTTAAAAACCTACTATAAATTGAGATTTAATTATTCATACATTGTTATACCTACTGGAAACTTTTAAACTTTTGTCAGCTAATCGCTTTTAGAATATTGGAAATTATTTTATTTCCAGGTCATTGATTTTGTCCAACCTGAAATGGTATCATAAAACGTGATACCAACACCAAAGAAATCTATGAAACTCATATTCATGATTTTTGTGTTAGATAGGGTTACACAAAGCTTTAAAGCGTGGGCCATAAAAATAGCCGCGAATAAAAGCGCCTTCCGAGTATATTACCTATAAGATATACACTGAGAGAATATACCCACGTGTTCTGTGACGTCGTGTGCATTTGAGATGGGCGCATACGTGTGGATAATTCGTACCAAATACCGGTTGCTGTTTTAACGCTCGCTGTGGTGAATATTATACGGAAATAATAAATGTTAACGCTTTCCGATGTAATATAACTTCCGCTTGGTTGTATGAAAATTTTACGTGTCACTTTTAACTCATCATCGTGATTTTACTATAAATATGTTAGACATTTTCGTTAATTTCTTGTTACTCTCTTGAGAATATCTATTCGATCTCAGTATCTGTAGTCGGGTTACATAAACCCTATACACATTATCGAGTGTTTTCGAATAGAACACTGCTTTCAGTGTCACAGTATTTAATAACGACTGCCACGATATTTTGTATTAATTTTCCTCACTCAGTCTTATCACGAACACGAAACAAACAAACGTGCTCATAAGCTGCGAGAGAATATAATGAAGCTACGACAAATAAACATGGAAAATATTTACGAAGTTTTTACGTTCTCCTGCAGGAGGAAACACTGATTTTCCACTAATACACTACCAGTAACACGACGACCGCTTAGCCTAGTGGGTAGCGACCCTGCCTACAAAACTGGAGGTCCTGGGTTCGAATCCCAGGTCGAATCAGTATTCATATGATGAATTTCGGTACTGGTATTGGGTTTTGGTTGTTATATGTATGTAGTGTCTTCGTAGGGGCTTAAACGTTGTTGTCGTTTTTGTTTGCTGCTCTGGATCTAACAATAAGATATTACATAGATTTAGTGGTTTTCAAAACCTCAGTAGATGTTACATGTAAGCGTTTTACAAAGCTTTGTACTTCATCATCAGCCCGTTCTACCCCACTGCAGGGGCTTAGGCCTCCCCCCAGGGTGAGTAGGGGGTTTTGAGTTTAAATCCACCACACTACTCCACTGCGGGTTGGGGATTGTAACGACCGCCATCTATTGACAGCGTCCGGGACCGACTGCTTAACGTGCTCTCCGAGGCACGTCTGAAAAACTCCTCACTCATTGAAAAACTCAAAACTCACTCAAAAACGCCCGGATTCGAACCATGGCCCTATGGCCTTATAAATTTGAGACAGGTTCGTTGCGCTCTGGGCTATCACGACACTCACTTGTAAAAAAAAAATTTAAAAAACGATCCTTGCCTTGAAAACTTTGACAATGACTTAGAGGTCCTGAAAAGAAAGAGAGTCACCATATAAGTCATGAAAAAGAGTGTGTAAGTGAGTAACTGAAGACCCCAAGTAGAAATGAAACTCAAGCACAAGACGATTGGGCATTCATCATTCATTCCGGTTCCTGCGTCCGCCGCGATCAGACGTGTTCGGTCCTCCGAACGCCCTTCTGTCCCGCGTGGCCCATGTGTAACGGCCCGTTGCCGAGATCCCAGTGATGGCTACGTAGTAGCTGCGTGTGTGTTTAGTGTTTGTCGTAGAGGTTTGTCGCTCAGCGACAGTTAGCCTTCGTGGCGTCGTTCCGGCACTCCAGCTCCTGCCTAGACACATTTCGCGCTCTGTAGTTCTTTCTGTGTTTTCTGCACCCTGGTGCGCTCTATGGCAGCTCACGCCTTTACAAGCCGATCGCGCTCCCTATTTCGTGAGTTAAACTCACATAACCGCACCAAGATTCCTGCGCAGCGGGAGCCGCGCAGTCGACAGTTAGCCACGTGTGCGGGCACGTCGAGTCGCTCCGAGTTCCGAGCTCCGGGTTTTTAGCGTGCATTCACCAGTAACTCCATAACTCCTACTTATTCGTTTACAATCACTTAATTGTGAATTGCAACTTGTTATTATAATAATTACAATTAGTCACTTCAGGGATTACTTCCCTTCTGAACCGGAATCGTTATTACTCCTTCATCACCTCTCCAGGTGTTAGGTCCGTCCCAATTAGAGTCATTCCACGTTATAATAATAACGAGAACCCCAACCGGGGGCCCGCGCCTCCGTCATTATTTCGCCTCGAGTAACCCTTAGGGGTCACCCGACAACTTCGCGCCGGCGACACCCTAGTGTGCCGTCTGGCCGCTTCAATGAAGTCGTAGGAGCTTTCGGGCTAACGACACGCGTCCCTCTTCAGGCGGTTGTTTAGTGGGCGCAACTCCCACATACCCCGCGCGCCCGGGCGCGCGGAAGCTCAGCAGTTTTATCCGCCTTCCCGTCGCAAGGGTAGTAAATAAAAAAAAAAAAGACGATTGGGCCAGGCATCAACGAATGGTTGTATGGCATAATGGTAAGGTCGAGTTACGTACACCTGCTATTATGCCCAAACAATTTCAAATAAGTTTTTCTAACCTACTGAGAAAACCATTTAAATGTGTTCACCTTTATTATATTTAAATATATTTAATTTTAATTACAGATATAAACTAGGAATTATCATCAAATAAAATTATATATATATACGAAGACATAGACCAAATTCAACAATTTTTTTTGCAAGACATCCAAAATGAATACCTAGATCCACATCAAATAAACTTTAAGACGGTTTTGATAAAAAGCACTATACTGTTTATCTCTTTTCGGGAGATTTCTCATGAAGTTTCATTTTTGTCAAAAATCCCGCTATAGTCATATCGTTTTTTTTTTGTTAGTAGCAGATTTCAGATTTTGTTTGAAAATAATTTTATGCTTAAAGCATACGTAATCAGAATATTTAATATTTTTTATAAAATTTTGATTGTTACGAGTACTAACTCCACAATTTATTCCGGAGGTGAAAATCCTCCGCTGACGCATCAGATTTTCGGAAGATATATTTTGAACAACTGTTTCGAAAACTCTGAAATTAATAATTATAATACATAGTTCACTACGTACAAAAACATGTTACGGACCAAAATCACATATTTGTTCATATTAAAACTACACATTAAATATGATTATTTTTTTGTTAAATTCGTCAAAATAATAATAATAATAATTGATTTTATAAAAACTTACATGACAAAAAAAAGATGTATACACTTACAATATTAACTTAACAAATATGAATTAGTAACAATTTAAATTAAAAACTATTATTAAGTAATAATCACGTTAATACCTAGTGAAAATATGAATAAACTTATAATTTTAATTTTTAAGTTTTTTTTTTCTTGGTATGGATACCAAACCCTATCACATGCGTGGCGTGTGTTCTCCTCAAACGCCCCTTACCGATTTTCCCTTAACACAGATTCGGTTTATAGATTTTTGTCATCTTTTCTCATTCATTTTATTTTAGAGTACTAGTTAGTGCAACACCTTCTGAACATGCAATCAAATTTTTACAAGTAGTAAATTTCACTAATCCTGCTGCCACTACTTGAAATTATTATTTCATACACTAGTGGAAAGTATATTTTATGCTTTTTCAATGCTATTCAACTTATGGATATTTTTCTGATCCTCACGGTTTAACATTTGGAAACAATATTTGCCAAAAAACAGCTCAAATTTAGATACCCGCCACTGATTACATGTTTACTGAGAGCAGAAATTTCAGTTGTTAAGACAATCTGCCAATCTTCGCCTTTCGATCGAAATATGCATCACATACGAGCGTGCAGTTTTGACTAAGGTGTAAGCGTTCTTTACAGTCGAGTTTCACTTTGTACACGCCACTATGTAACGGCCTTGCAAGTATTGTAATTTGATTCCATGTTAAAATAAGAATGAACGTTATTGTCACCCTACAAGAAAAGGACAAAGGGACCCGGATCCTCTCTATCTCCCATGCCCATTTTGCAATGCCTAGTGCACAGTCTTCAAACTAATATGTAACGTCCTTGCGTAAAACTTATATAATGACATACGTATGAGTGATTTAATATATTGATGGCAACAATCAGGTTGAAAACAACACTCTAAATAGGTATATAATATCAGATTACATATTGCTTTCCAATATAATTATTTAGATTCGTTATTGTTTTAAACCAACTGCTCATTACTGTTCATTTTACAAAAATATTGGTATGAAGTTAAAATAAAAGCAAAAAATAGTTTGTATAAAAATGAAAGCTGATATAATTCACTTATCGTTTTACAATCATAACAAAGTTTCCGATTGTTCACTAAATTTGTTGGTACAAGACAACAAAGGTTCCGACCTTCTGATGTTCTACTAAGTTTGATAGACAAAATCTAATATTAATGAAAAGACTTGCAAGTGGACACCGGATGATAATTTCATCACATTTCCGATTTTAATATTATGAGCTTTGGTCGAAATAATAAAATAAGTGTTTTCCTTTCTGTGTCAGTACTAAAATATTGAGATGTAGTGCTTCAAAGTCATCTTAATATCAATATCGGCGATTGACACTGACACTGCGGTATTCGCTTTCTCGTGCGTAGTATAATAATAACATACACATCACAACAACGTCTAGGCCCGAAACTAAGCATTAGCTTATATTTTGGGTACCAAGCGAAGATATCACATACATATAACAACCAAGACCCGGCGCCAGTATCAACATTCGTCATATAAATACTGACCCGACCTGGGACCCCCAGCTTAGTAAGTAGGTCGCTACCCACTAGGCCAAGCGGTCGTCAAACCACTTACCTAACTTATTGTTTAACTTTTCTATTTATTTTTTTACAAAAAATAAACTCTTTAGAAAATATCTAAAATCTTAAAAAAAATTGAAGTAGGCGAAAATCCCCCTGTACATAATAGATATTGTCAACATTTACAACATGCACCACCGATGTAAAAGGCCGCCGGCTGTACACATTAGCCGAACAGAGGCGCGCTAAATCTGGCGCTCGTCTCCTCTGCAAGTGTGTACAACCGACGGCCTTTTACATCGGTTGGCGTGCATTGTACATAACTTTTACTGCTCTTAAGTCCTCATACATACACTACATTATGTGGCTTTTCATATTCTATCTACAAGTCTACATTACACTAGTATATCATGCAGAAGAAGTTTTGATAAATCGTAAACGGGCTGTTCAGCTATAGTTTACATAAAACAAATTGAGCCAAAGCCCACAAAGACCACGCTTAACTTTAGTTCATTTTATTTTCACGCAAACTATACCTGAACACCAGGAAAGCATAAAGCCAGCAATGTATAAAGCGCTTCGTTCCGTCGCAGAGGAAATTGCCGTTCGGGCTGGAGAGACGCTCTCGAGCCGCGTTATCCCGTTTTAACGACCCAAATAAAATACATAATGGGTATTTATTCACTGGAAAATCCAACACAAGTGAAAATCGATGCTTTATAGATTTACATTGCCTTCTTCGTTTATACCATACCTTCAAAGTATTTTCTAATACACAATATACGTAATCGAATGCGTTAACGTAAGTAAAAATTGGCCAAGTGCGTAGTAGGTATATCGTAGATTTACATTCATATAGTAAATAAATTTGACAGCAGCGTTTGATTTTAATAGAGTCAGAAATGTCAGATCACATTATCGAAAATGTCAAACGCAATTTTGCGGGGTTGAAGGCCCGCGCGCGGGGATCTCGCGGACTAAACTCGGACTGAAATCGCCATCTCGCAACGGGTACACACCAGCTAGCTAGAGTATGAGTGGTTAGACGGTAACCGCAGAAGAGGGCTTCTAGTCAATTCGTACTTCTATGTTTACATCACTACATATCGATCGGTTATCATCATAGCCAGGTATGGGCCAAATTTCATGCAAGCAAAAGCAAAGAAATACTATAGAGTACCTACTAGAACTCTGGAGTTATGTGGCGATTCGTCCATAAGTCCAAGATATGGCATGATGAGTCCATAAATTCATGACCGATCCGTAGTCACTCCAATACATCTGATAAATTAGAAAAATGTCTTATTTCAAAAATCAAATATTTTTTGGGGTAACCCTTTCCACCTTCTGAAGAGAGTCTTGACCTTGACCTTGATTGAGGGTTATACATCCTGTGCTCATTTAAATGGCTAAAAGAACTTCAGTTAATATTACATAAAGATCGAAAACATTCTTCTAAAATCTCGCTTTTCACAAATTCGACGTTGCTGATTAAATTAAATTATACCTACAGATTCCTATGCAGGAGCGGCACCATGAGCTCATCCCGACTGGTAAGCTATTAGAAAAGTGCCACCTCCACGTAACAATATACCAATACAAGAAAAATGGTTAACTATATGCTTCGAACTAACTTTCTTGACGTATGTTAGTCTGTACAGTCTATGAAAAAAAGAGTAGAAAAGTCCGAGAGCAAAGTCGCGGGTAAAATAAACCAGCTAAACAATATTTCGCCCGGGAGCGGCACGGGCGGGGCGCCCGGGTATCAAGGTCGCCACTGCCTCTGCCTACATGATATCGTGAATATTAAAATAATTGATTAATTTACGAAATTTAATTTAATAGGTATTTAGGAATTGTGAGGCTGTGACAAATGAGCAGACAATTCACAAATATGGTGATTTCGTATCCATGTAATAACGATTACATCACTGGTTTGATATACATAAAATTGTTGTTTAGATTGGTTCCGCTGCTGAAACGTTACATTTGTAACGGGTCACTCAGGTCAGATATTAATTTTTGTGCTTAGATGATTAGATAACAGAAAGGGTACCTATAAATACAATACTTACTTATTTCACCGGAAGTTATCAATGATCACTTAATTGGTGAGTCAATTAAATGAGTGTTGCTAACTTCAGTCGCCCCACAATATAGGTGTACTTGTAAACATCTTAACTATTCAACTGAGTCTCTAATTACCGCAGGGTTTCTTTAGGTTCCTTAGTTAGGTCGTTTACAAGTCAAACAAATTTTAAAATTATTAAGTTCTGTGAGAAAGCTCTTTAAGTATTTATAGTTCGACACAACAGCATATTATAATGAAATTCATCTATATCTAACTGAAATATACATATATATATATATAAACTGTCCGTGTGTATGTAACTGAACTCCTCCTAAAGAAGGCAGCGCTATCTCAACAAAATTTTTTTTCGGAATAGTTCTTCTCTCTAATTCACAGCTAATAAATGTTTTATTTTTAAATTTCGTAAATCCCTTAGTGAATGGGTGTATTAACAGCCAAACGTGACGTCACAAAGGTCATCTGAAAGTTATTACTATTATTCCATTTTCATTAAAAAAAACTGATAAATTATAATTCTGTAAGGCTATTCCTCGAAACGGTTTTCCGTTTGTAAATAATTTTCTAAAATATGCAGTGCCCATTATCTTAAATAATTCTCAAGCGGAGTATTATTTACGTACTTGTAGTTAGTCAACTGGATATGAGTGAGTTAAAGCGCAGTGCTCCTTTTACTTGTAAAGCTATGTATGAAATTTTTTTTAAATCAGTTGAACATAATTTTTGTATACTGCCAGTGTTACACAAACAAAAAAGGCCGTTCCAGTTTTACCACTATTCTTGCATTGGGACTGACGCGCCTAATACGAGATAGGGTACTGACTGGTACTATTTTCTTTGCTTGTGTAAAAAAAAACAGGAGAATTAACAAAATAAGGTTTTAGAAAATGTTTTTCTTATTTGGGTAATTTTATTTTATAAATATTCCTAAGGACGCTGACACCATGAATTCAGATTTTAAAAACTTGTATCCATTTTCTTTCACGGGCTCCCGGACTATGAAGAGCATCAGGCTTACGATCAGATGGTGTATTCGAGTCTTAGTTATTACACATAAAAATAAAATACAATACAATGAAAACATGAAGCTTTTGTCAAAATAATGCTACAGAAGAACACTCTCCGTTTTCCATTCCCCCAAAATTCAACTGGCGCCTATCTTAATGGTTTCATGTCATCAAGTTGAAAAGAAATGTTTCTCGTTATAGCCTTTTTGGGGCGTCGGATTTCAAAGAAATCTGCAGTAAAGAAGAATGAGAATATTTAATGCGAGCTCTTGACTTTGTCTGCCAGTATTATTATTTTTTTTTTTTTGAGAAAAATTGATAATTTTAACAACGCCATTGAAGCTTAGTGAGAAATTTCAAATATTTCAACAATTTCGCCGTAAATCTCTTTTAGGATTGCCTTTTCAAATTAGACGTAAACTTGTACAGTCCTTATATAAAATATATTTCTTTGATGTCATATTTTTCAATATGAATTTCAGTATAATATTTCTAAATAACTGATTTCTTCAAATAATTATTTATGTTTGCAAATATTATTATTTGTTGAATAATATATAATAAAAAGAAACTATTTTGGACCTTTGTTATTGATTAAATTCAAGTATGCGACATTTCAAAGTCTGAAAACCGAGCTAAGATTCTGGATCCATTATAGATTTCCGATTTCCTTTAAGCAAATTAATTGCTTTTTAGTTTCGATGTTTTTTTATACTGTAAGTACTGTGTTTTTTTATAGGGTGGTGAACTTAATTCACGATTTTCTCTCAAATTCAACGTCTTTCTCATTCTTAATCTAAGACGTAAATTTATGAGACAATACAACATTCCCACACCTACATCACATTGGTAATTACTGCAAATGAAGTAGGTCAAAATGGAATACCGGAAGCCAGTGATAAATAGGTTTTTCATGACAACAGTTACGGTCGGAAATCAGGCTTTCTGGCGACGACATACTACATAACGTAAATGATTTAAAATCCACTGTTCTACTTCTATCGCTAATTTATGTACCGGAAGTGTCGTACATTTATAATTTTCGGGTTCCGGTAGTAAATAATGGTAGGTACTTACAATTAATGTATACCTATATATTAAGCTAAATATATAGTACGTACCTACTATTTGTTATCTACAAAACCATGAAACGAGAAAAATAAATGAATATAAAGCGAAAGACTAAACGAAATAGAAAAACTTAACGAAAAATAACTTAAAAAGATATCAAGTCATTTACACAAAACATTTACCGTTGTGTGGTAACGACTTACAAAAAAAAATTACGAAATAACTACTATTTTATTTGGGTGCGCTTTTGTTCAATACATAAAACTGACATTTCAATCTCTACCGTATCACACGTTGCTGTCAATTTAGTTACTCTAGGGTTTACAATGAACATGTCTTATTTGTGAATTTGACGCTTCTGTGGGAGATCTAAAGAACAGTTCATTGTTTAGTAGAATTTGGTGGACGAGTGTAACGTATATATACAAATTAAAAAATAATTACACCAAACCACAAGTGTGAGTGAGAAAAAAATATATGAGATTTTCTTTTAAAAAACCTTTCAGATATTAAGATTACGTCAACTCATAACGTCCACAAGGAAAAAAGTCATGTTAAAAACCACTTACCATACCATCAGCTCGTTAATGCCCCACTGCAGGGGCTTAGGCCTCTCGGGACGAAGGGGCTTGAAGCTTATTCCATCAAGCTACTCAAGTGCGGGTCGGTGAATTTTAACGACTGCCATCTAATGACGGCAACTGGGATCGATGGCTTAACGTGTTCTCCGAGGTACGGAGTCAATGATAAAAACTACATAAATAGGGAATATCGTTCTAAAATAACATCAGAACGTAGAAAATGGCTAGCACTGCTGTTATAAATTGATAGATAAGCTTCTTATCTGTACTTCATCTGTGAGTCATACAGGCAGGTAAATGATACGGTACAAAACCTAAAGCATATGCGATTCGCTCATAACCAGTTATTAAGGACCTGTCTAATATACGAATAACTGTTTGTCCCGTCTACCCTTTTATTTCCTCCCCTTCAGCGAGTCCTTGACATGATCTACTTACTTTCTTACCTAGCTAACTCACATTCCGACTCTGCAGCAAATTACATTTTTCTTTTTATTTCCTAGGAATAAAATGTACTATAAAGATATTACCAAATGTACCAATAAGTTCTTTCCGACTTAAGTGCATAACTATCACTGACTCCGTACCTCGGAGAGCAAGTGAAGTTGTCGATCCCGGAAAATCCACCAACCCGCACTGGAGCCGCGTGGTAGATTAAGCTCCAATCCCCTTCACTTTAGGGGAGGCATAAGCCCTTGCAGTAGGGCATAATGGGCTGGTGGAAGAAGAAGATAATATATTTTTTATCGGTATTGTACTGCTTCAAATGCATTTCAAGTGGTACATACAAACACAATTGCACCGAGACCGCTAAATAAACGCAATGCTCCAGGACACTGTAAGAGTTTCTAACTACTATGATACCCTGTCTATTATTCCACATCTTAGACACTTCACAAAAAACAGATAAAAATTTGTATGTAGCTCTTGACAACCTTTTTTTTTATATCTTCAAAGTTTCATTGAAATCATTGAAATCGGACAAACAGACAGGCAACAGAGAAACAAAAAGTGTCTGATGTCCATCTCCAAGATATAATATACTATCTTATACCAAAATTGATCAAAATGGGTTTAGTGGGTTGTAATATTTTTTTTTAAATTTTCCCAATTATCAGGAGCTTTATTCACATAATTCAGATATGTCTATATTATAAAGAATATTTTAGTATTTATATCAGTTGTCTGGTATTCATAATACAAGCTTTGCTTAGTTAGGAACTAGATGGCGCTGTGTGGGATGTCCGAGGTATTAAAACGTTATTAATTTATCTTGAAGTTTTCAGTACTTCCTGCCTGTCAAACAGACTAAGTTCTGTAGGAATCCTACATAAACAACTGCGAATCGGACTTCCCGTTCGTTATTTAACGGCGAAACAATTCCAAAGATTTTGACAAATGGACTATCCAAATAAACAACAAAGAAGTTACAGCCTCTCATCGCGACCTTTCCTCTTGAAAACTGTTTCTTTCCTTTCTCACAATTTATGTGTTCCGGTCGAGTAGTTGGCAACAAATACACGAATCCTATTTACATCGGAGTCTTAAGTATGAAACAAAAGAATTGGCGCATAAAAGCAATAAATTTTATAGACATTTTTATCTGAAGAAAACGTAATCCTCATAAAGACAAAAACAATAGAGTTCTGGTTCTGGTAAGGCTTATTTTGTTTATCTTTTGAATCGGCTGTTTCGATTCTAACAGCGAGTTGCACCAAAAGAGATTACGTAAACGTACCTATATTGCGTAAAGTAAAAACTGACAGCTATTCTTTGATTGGACCTGTGATGACTTCCGTGTCTGGTACAATGAAGCGCATACATTGAGGTCATCGTGGTTCTGATCGAAGTATATCTGTCAATTTTTACTTTATGTGATATACTTTGATATATAATCTCTTTTGGTGCAACTCGCGGTAAAAGAACTAGTAAAAATCTAATAAGAATAATGTACTACACTAGCCCTAGAAAAATAATACAAATAAAAGAACAAAAGATATATCTTTTTATCGTTATCAAATTATTGAAATTATCTAATTCATGAAATATTGAAAGGTGAACGAGAACTTTTGGAATAAGTAGTTTATAAGTCTATCTTTTGTTTGTCTCCTAATTATTTTTCTAGGGTCACACCACAGACATTATTGTTAGATTTTTGTCGTTCATTCATGAAAAATCTATTAAAGGACTTTGTCATTCAAAATCTTTGATTATTTATATATAGAGCCGCGCCACGTCAATCTAACCATCTCTGTCTACGTACGTGGGTTTATCATGAATATTTATAATGATCGGATGAATTTATTTACATAAGTTATAATTTGTTATAAAGAGATAGAAGTAGTTATATAAGTTATAATCATTAATACGTAAAGTAATAATATTATAACAACAATATATTATTAGTAAATATGTTAGTAATATTAATTAAAATTACTTTAACTTAAAAACGAACGAAGACGAATATGGAACTACTAACGACTAGAGCTGACCACTATTTTAAGAATAAGGTACATATTAGTTATTACAGTTTTTATCTGTATTATCTATACTTCTATACTTAATAAACTTAATTTACTTAATTTTACTTAATAATATTATAAAGCTAATGAGTTTGTTTGTTTTGTTACGTGTTAGGGTTCGTCGAATTTGGAGAAAAAGACCTGCTGACTCTTTTGAAGAATTTATTCACTACACTAGGTCCAACACAAAGCACTAAGTCCAAACACTAAGCACTAACGATGTTCCTAGGTCGTAGCCAAGTCGTAGGTTTCACTTGTATCACTAGTTTCGCTTCGAAGTCGCGTCGAAAGTAGCCCAAAAACTGAACTGCTGGCTCGCCTTCCTGCTGCTATTTATATGGGCCGAACAAGCGCCAGATCTTTCTAGATTGTACCGGACTGGACGACTCTAGAAAGCTCCGCAATTCTTTACCCTAACGCCATCTAGTATTGAGTAGGAGTTCATGTTGTCCTTTTTGTAAAACCCTTTTACAAAGTGGTTTTACTGGTTGACGCTAGATGGCGGTCATTACTCTGTCCGTTCGTAACAGTTTGAACGCGCTATTCTCAGGAACTACTGGTTCAAATTGAAAAATTCTTTTTGTGTTGGATAGTTCATTTATCGAGAAATGCTATAGCTTATTATGACAATACACTACGACCAATAGGAGCGGAGCATCAATGAAAATGTTGCAAAAACAGGTAAAATTATTCCTTTTGAGAGCTTCCGTTGCGTGTACTGCGTAAACGGTTGATGCTAAGCAAAAATCATGTATAACGGAATTGTTCCCGTTTAAAAGTTCTAACCAAAATTCCGCGCCAGTATTGTATTTGTATTTTTTAAGGTTGACTTACTATAAACTGTTTTTATAGTAATTAAATTTGTTGTTTGTTTGTTTGACGACGAATAATATTAAAGAAAAAGAAATAAGTTTAATAAACTAGTTACTGTATGATCAATTTAACGCTCATTTACCCAAAAAAGGTGTCAATCATCATGTATGTACCACGCTAATTCATCAGTCGTTTACACTTAAGTTGATTTTGAAACTGTTAACAATCACAGTCAAAAATTTTGTCATTTATTTGTCATTTTGTCATTGGAAATGACTTTTATTTCGTTGGAGTATATTGTCATTGGAAATGACTTTCATTTCGTTGGAGTATAGGGGGTCATTTGGGAGTTTTGTGAGACAGGCAGATTGCACAAAGAGTTTTTTAAATATCCGGATGAACGTGGTGTTAAAAGACGCAACTCGACGAGCTTTACAAGATGGCAAAAGACAATTTGGAAAAGGTTCCAAAACCAAAAAAATATCGGCAAAAAACCAAAAAAATCGCAATTTTTTTCCCCGATTTTCATTTTGGGAACCCGATATCTCGAGAACTAGGTCCGAATAAGAAAAATATAAAAAAAACGGCTCGGGGTAATTAAACAGGGGATCGATTGAGACTAAAATTGTTAGAATCGGACAACCGGAAGCAATGGTGCCCTTATTTGGAAGTCGGATATGCGTCGGTGTTACATTTCGTACTAATTCGGTTTGTTCGATCGAAACGTCGTATAGAATGTTATATTTCGAAGTTTTAAGCTTATTCAGATACAGTTGTGTTATTTTTTTTGAGAAAAATATTTATTTCGTAAAATATTATCCAAAATATGTGTGTTTACTTTATTCCGTTAGGTTCATTTCCAATGTCGTAAGAAGTTCGTGCGAAAGCAGGAGATCCGTTGATTTTTTTTTTTAATAAGATATATATATCCGCTGTAACAAAGTGTAATTAAATAGAATGACTGCGAATAAATATACCTAATACGTATAAATGAAATAGTTGTGCAGCTGTATGATCATATGACCACTTCTATCTACTCCAAAAAGGTATCAAAAAATCAATTATTTGTATTTGCTCTTCATCATTGGATGTTACTGTGGCCCGTTTGTTTCAATTCGTGGGATTCGTTTAGCTTTATTTTTGCCGCTTTGTATTTAATCTAACTACTTTGGCTTTGGATACACATTTTCGAGTACTCTTTGATTCGCATTATAATACGAACGCTAATTTTTAGTGATTTGATTTGTCTCACGTTAAATACCTACGCTTATGTCATGAAAAACTCTTAAATAATCTGCACGAATTGCGGCATTTGGATTCACCGGATGGAGCGGCATCAGGTTTTGGACTTTAATATTGATCAGATGTATTCTAATATTGTAGTTATTTTATAATAATATTTTTTATTGTACACCAAAAGTAATTTCAACGAAAAAACTATAAACTTTTTATTTTTTTTTGGCTCAGAGCCAAATATAAAATATAACCATTCAATAATAAATAAGCTATTGCTTCAATAAATATTCAGTCGTCTGATGAAATTTCTAGCAAATCATGATAGGAATGTACAATATACTTCAATGTAACAGAATACAAACGTTTAAAGTCCGAAAAAAGAAACTTGAAGTCTAAGCAATAGTGGTATCTAGGTATCAAAAACGCGCTTCGCTCCACTTCTTCACTTCATCAGCCCATTTTTTTACCCCACTGCAGGGGCTTAGGCCTCCCCCAGGGTGAGGAGGGGGCTTGGAGCTTAAATCCACTACGCTGCTCCACTGCGGGTTGGGGACTGTAACGACCGCCATGTATTGACAGCGTCCTGGACCGACAGCTTAACGTACACGCCCGTATTCGAACCATGGCCCTACGGGGCCTTATAAATTTGAGACAGGTTCGTTGCGCTTTCGGCTATCATGACACAAAAACGCGCATGTGCACTAAACTACTGACGTGCATGTAAACTGGCTTATTCTGTGGACGTAAACGTTTATCGGCTCGTTCTGCTCTGCTTCATACCCTACACAGTTCAAAAACATAAAAAAATAGACACCTTTAGTATATGATGAATTGTTTTCTCTAAATTTTACCACAACAGAGTGACAGTCTGTTGATGCAGCTGATCGTGCAATTGTCATCGGAATAAGAATATTACTGAGAAATGTAAGATAACATTTTCAATCTATTCTGGAATGGATTTTAAATAAATACAACTGTTGAGTGTCTTGGCGCTTCTTCTTATAGCAGTGCAATTTTCTGAAGCGCCATAGATTCTATTTACTCATGTGACGAATTTGAGAGTTTTTACAAGGTCTACACGTTTGTTTAGTTAGTTTCAAAATTTGCCTAATGTTAACTTCCTTAAAAGACAAAAATGTTATGGGAATATTTTTTTTTATCACTACGCATAAAAATTTATTTCGTGAAAATAAAAAATATAATTTCACTTATTTATCAATTTATTCAAAAACAAAAAAACAGTTGAATAAATGTATCCTTAAAAATGCCGTGAGTCGTATCACCCTACTCGCACTACCTAGAGCCGCCGTCCCCCTGCGCGCCCATCCCCCGCAATCATCATATACGGTGTATGTCAATGTTTTAAGATCAATTGTATCGGACAGGTTGAAAAAATAATGACAAATAAAAGTACGATTTTTTGAAGGTAATGAGTGTCGCGATAGCCCAAAGCGCAACGAACCTGTCTCAAATTTAGAAGGCCCCATAGGGCCATGGTTCGAATCCGGGCGTGTACCAATGAGTTTTTCTGACTTAAGTACATAACTATCACTGACTCCGTGCTTCGGAGAGCACGTTAAGCAGTCGGTCCCGGACGCTCTCAATAGATGGCGGTCGTTGCAATCACCAACCCGTAGTGGAGCAGCGTGGTGGATTTCCTCCAGCCCCCCTCAACCCGGGGGAGGACTAAGCCCCTACAGTGGGGTAAAAATGGGCTGATGAAGTGAAGTGAAGAATGTGTTATATTCACGTTACAGAATCATATAAAAAATTACGCGCAGTGACGAAAAAATATGTATGTATAATTAAGGATCGCTTTAACTGAAACCGTCGAATTAGGCAAAAGCTACGGTGATGTTCCTATATCGTTTTCTTTGTTGTCTCTCAACGTGTCATAGTTTCCAAAACGAAATATTCGTCTAAATATGCCAATAGATGTACAGATATATACATGTAAATATATATATATATATTAAATCCTTTTGATCATACAATGTAATACGGTATCCGAGAAATCAAGACCGATGATTGGCATATCTATTTTACGGGGACAGTTGCCATTGGTGATATTGAATACGTACATTCAATATCGGATACCTCGTACTATTTGCTAAACATCAAATAGTTCGTGTACGATAATTATCGGAGTTATGTAACAATCATACGAGTTTCATAAAAACTGTTTGATATAATGTTTCCGATTATCGTATTCGGTTTCTACTAACTAAATTATCGAATGGTTTATCGAATTAGCTATCGATATTTAAAAAATAAATGCATTGTTTAGTTATTAAAACGCAATATAGTATAGTAATATAGTTAAGCAGTCGGTCCCGGACGCTGTCAATAGATAGCGGTCGTTACAATCCCCAACCCGCAGTGGAGTAGCGTGGTGGATTTAAGCTCCAAACCCTCTCCTCACCCTGGGGGAGGCCTAAGCCCCTGCAGTGGTTTAAAATGGGCTGATGATGAATATAGTATAGTTCTTCAAAGTTTATACCTAAATACATTTTGATATTAATAGTATCGTGATAGCCCGAACGCAGCGAACCTATTTCAAATCTATAAGGCCATGTGGCCGTGGTTCGAATCCGGGCATATACCATTGAGTTTTTTCTGACTTACGTAAGTACATTAAACTATCACTAACTCTGTGCCTCGGAGAGCACGTTAGCAGTCGGTCCCGATTGCTGTTAATAGATGGCGGTCGTTACAA
The DNA here is from genome assembly GCA_949709985.1 of Luffia ferchaultella. Lineage (NCBI taxonomy): Eukaryota > Metazoa > Arthropoda > Insecta > Lepidoptera > Psychidae > Luffia > Luffia ferchaultella. The sequence goes on from OX453254.1 coordinate 7,766,046, forward strand.
TCGGCCAATCCGCATTGGAGCAGCGTGGTAGATTTAAGCTCCAAGCCATCTCATCTTGAGAGGAGGCCTAAGCCCCTGCAGTGGGGTATAAAAAGGTCTGTATAAATATTGCCATACCCAAGGAAAATTCACAAACAAAAAAAATTATGCTTTTATTAGAACAAATGTATCTACGGTAAACCTGATTTACAATAGTTTTTTTTTTTAATATTTTAACTTTTATACTTTTTAAATTGTTCAATAGCTCATAACGCCCATAACGTGCTAACTTAGTAAATAATACACAATAAAAATGCAAAGGAAGAAATCGTCGAGATTATTCTGATGGATCGATTAACTATCTATGAACTAAAAAAAAATGTTTTTAAGATTTCGTACCTCAAAAGGAACCCTTACAGAATCACTTCGTTCTTGCCTTTCCATCTATCTGTCTGTCAAAACCCTTTTGCTAACAAACGTGTGAAGGTATCAGTTGAAATTAATATCAAATTCTTTGGTCTATGGCCCCTCAGAGCTGTAAAAAAATTAAGCTTCCAAGTGAACGCAATCGAAAATTCCGGCCAATTATACCGTATTTTTTGACTTTCGCTAATTAATTGGAACATATATTCCCGTTGATCCAGAATCATGAAATTCGGCAAGAAGCAATGTCTCAGAGCACAATTAAAATAACTAATCCGAAAATCGTAAATTTTTAGTTTCGTCACATAAAACATATACCCATCTATATATGTAATGCCAGTTTAGGGAAACACGTCTGCTATAGCGGCCCTTGAAGGGCTATACGCGAAACACATGTCTAAGATTCTAGTCTAAATACATATCTATCTAAGTTAAACGAAAAATTCAAAATGAAAATGTAATATACAACACTATTTCGAAATCAGTTTTGAGGAAAATGGTAACACATATTGTTTAGTTTTAGATTCAAATATTTCGCGGCAAAATAAAAAACATTAAAATTTTATAATTTTATTCGAAGGTAGTAGAGAGAACTAACAAAATTTCGTTTTTTCGTGTGTGTCGTATTAGTATTGTCTTGTCGTTCGTATTCTCTCGTTCGTATTCTGTCGTTCGTACTCTCGAAGAATTGTCGTATAATATTATCGTTTGTCGAAGAATTGAAAGATAAATTTGTCGCAAGTAACTCAAAATTATTGCTTGTGTCGTATTTAAAACCGGATATTTGAGATTGTGTTGCTGGTGAGTGTGTGACTTAACAAAAGCGGATTCCATACTTCGGCAAATATCGCTGGTCTAGGTGCGTGAAAGGGTAACGGTATTTCGAAGGTAAGTTGACGAACCAACGTATGCTGAAGCCTGGCCATGACACCGAAGCCAGCCTAAGGAGGAATCTGCAAAAGCGGTGAGTTCATACAATTTCATTCAGTAGCGCACATTATCGAAGAATCCAGTTTCTTAAACAATTTATCGTCGAATATACAGTCCACACCGCCTTCTCGTAAATTAACCCCAACCCCCATTTTACCAATCACAAATAACCTAACACATATATACTTAAACAAACACACAACCTTTTACCCCAAACACGTACGTATACCGTCTCCTTCCCGTCCTCGTGGGTAAAAGTATACGATTTTAATATTATTTTATTCTTGTGGCGACGGAAGGTTAAGAAGGTTATTTGGGAATAGACGAAATAAGTTTTATGACAAAGACGTATAGACTGCCTCGATCAAATGTGTAAACAGCTATGTCTTTGTCCGAGATGGGACACGTATAAGCGTTACGTGCCTACTTGTTTTGACTGATGCGAATTTTGATAGGCGCAAAAGATTTTTTCAGATAAAATCTTTTATTATGTGTCCAGGTTGTCACGATTTTACTATTGCGTATTCATACACTTAAACTGTTGACGTATGGACTCATGCCTCCTCTACTCTAAATTGTTCTCGTTTATACGCCAAACAAACTCTACTACGCCGAGCCTAGGTCTATGCTAATATAAAGGAATAAAATATATCAATATAATAAAATTCTTCGTGCAAGAATAGAATTTCCCTTTTGTGAAATATTAGGTTGAGGAGAAATTTTCTTCATATTTTTTTCTTATGAAGTTGTAATACGTTGCCTTTGGTTGTACTGTTTGTATATAACTGGTTGGTTAAATACCATTACAAAAGTGATATATGAAAAAAAAAGTAATAGATGTTCCCGCCGTTATTTAAGAGTTTTTCTGTCTAAAAATATGAATAAATCTAAGGAAAAAAAGCGATATATTTTTAAATTTCATTGCCAAAAAAAAGGAAAAAGGGCGACCAAAAAAAGTCACGAAATTTTTTTTACTGTTTTATACCATAAACGGCAAAAAAAATTCATTATCGGTAAAAGTAGCACAAAGTTGGTTTAAAACACTTTCGATCAGGACATATATTTCAAAGTTTTAATGGTGCAGTTCGCTCTGCCCACTTTGCTACGGATAAAGTTTATGTCATCTATGAAAAAGCGGAGCATAGGAGCGGCATATTAGAGTTACATTTCTGAAGAACTGGGCATTGACCACAAAACCACCGAATAAAACAGTTAATACAACAGAATAATACAACAACCTGGTAGCCAGGTCCTGTTGTTGCAGCAAGGATCGTCTACTAATGAAGGAACTCGTCATCGGTTAATCGAATCGAGTTCTTTTAGAGGTATATGCGACTGGGATGATATGTTCACGAAATTGGAAGGAGGACAGCAAGATTCTTTCTTCAGTGATTACTAACAAACGTGTCGAGTATTTCACGACCTCTTTTAATAGCACATGGTGACAAGAATCTGATGATGAGCTGGAAGGTGGATGACAGAACCCATCAGTAGCTAGAACGTAAGATAAAAAAATGAACTAAAGGAATCCCTCGGAATACCTCGACAAGCTGCCACAAGCTGACGTCGGAGTTATGACGAAAGCTCGTCGTACTTAGATGAGATTCTCTGTCGTATTCACTACTGGTGGGAGATGAGATGATGATGAATTCCACTCCGGACCTGTGTGCATGGGACGGCAAAGAATTAGTGATTAAAATAAATTTAAGGTACCTTACAATCTGTTATCCGATAATTCGCGGAAATACGACTGGCTACTTTCCTTTATTTCCTATTTTCAAGTATATTGAAAGAATTTAGATCACTTCTGCGTTGGCATTGCTCGTCGTTTTTCGAAGACCGCTCCTGGCGTCCACAGCAATTTTTCAGCTAGGTTCTGTTTCGGGATCCCACAGGCACTAGACAGCGAATCCCATAGTTCCCGAATTTATACAACCTTACGTTTTTCAAGTGGTTATCTTTCTAAATTTTGTAAACACACATCTGAATTCCCTAAAGGAATAGCATATTTTGATATTTATTAAATAGAAAACCTCTGTGACTGCTTGTATTTTAGACTTTTGTTATTAAATTTATTTTGCTGCTATGTGTCTAATTACTTGTTGAATAGCTAACCAGTTGCTCATTCGACTACAAAAAATCTTTATAAATTGTTGGCAAATTGAATTTTCTATCGGCGCCGCTGTATCATGATAAATTAAATAACCTATCCAAATATAGACTTCAATTGATAAATTAAATACAAAGTTAAGTTTATAAAATAACTAGGTACTTAAAATTGCTGAGCCTAACAAAAAAAAAGCCGAACTCGCAACTTCTCCCGCCTAACCGCTCTGTATGGCCAGCGAAAATACAAACACAATAATACACTTAATAACAAGTGTGTTTATGGGTTAGTATAGGTAATTTTCTTAATAACGATGCGGCGCGGCGCGGCGTCAGGAAATTCAGTAGTCCAAAAACTGAATTTCTCATCGCATTAAAAACCTTGACTTTAAATAAAGGCGTAAAATCTTAAAAGACTTCATTATAATTTTGATTTATTATAATTTATGACAAACAAAGTCGCTTCGGAGATCAAGTTTCAGTCAATTTTACATAAATATTTATTCAATACGTACGATAAATCTAGGGTTATTTCTATTTCGGAAACGAATTTTATCATACATCGTATTTTCGTCCACATATTCTAAAATATTCATAATATTATATGGAGGGGCAAAATTGAATTGTACCATTTTAGAATGGTATAGATACATTACCATGTGACAGACATCACTTTACTATGTTTACAGTTTTAACACCTACCGATTTTTAATAGTATGTTACCTTGTAATGTTTTACATTGAGATTACTCAGTACTAGTATTACACTACTAGATTGCATGTCTACCACTTTTTAAGAAATATTTTTTAGTATTAAAATTTTACAAAATACCATGATTGGTGTACGTACTATGCATTGGAGAGCACGTGGTTGCCTTCAACAGATGACAGTCGTTATAAATAATTTAAAAAATAAAAATAAAAACCGACTTCAAAAACATAAACTAAAAAGTTAAAAATAAAATTTTCACTTTAAAGAAAGGAGCATTAACAGGCGGCATATAGTTAATGAAGTCGGTGCCTACTCACTCAGACACTTTAAATTGTGTTCTATTTTTGTTATTGTTATAAATATATCATTGTTGTAATTGTTATTACCTGGTAAGTACCCATTTAAAGTGTCTGGAGTAGGCACCGACTTCATTAACTATATGCCGCCTGTTAATGCTCCTTTCTTTAAAGTGAAAATTTTATTTTTAACTTTTTAGTTTATGTTTTTGAAGTCGGTTTTTATTTTATTTTTTTAAATTATTTTATTTTTCAATTTTTAGTTGAACGCATCTGTAACTTATTTGTATTTAGTATAAATGGGGCTACTAAATGCGCTACTCTAATGAGACAGAACCGTGATTACGCAACGTAAATTCAGTGTCAAATTGACGCATCAGCATGCCTAGTAGGCAGTGGCATTCCTAGGTAAAACTTCAATCTTAATTATTATTTTTGTGCGAACTGAACATTTTGGCATATTCAACCGTATGAAGGAAGCCCAACAAAAAGTAACTGCTGTAAATCGTTGAGGAATTCCCTCGACTGTTTATGGTCTTCATCATCAGACCTGTAATGGCACTTATAACCCATATGAGTGCAAAGTTCTCTTCAATAGAAATGAATTAAGTCCAAACACCAGGTAATTGCTGTAAATCGTTAAGGAGTTCCCTCGAATGTGTATGGTCTCCATCATCAGATCTGTGATGGTACGTATAACCCATATGGGTGCAAAGTTCTCATTAATAGAAATGAATTTAGTCCAAACACCAGGTAATTGCTGTAAATCGTTGAGGAGTTCCCTCGATTGTGTATGGTCTCCATCATCAAACCTGTAATGGCACTTATAATCCATATGGGTGCAAAGATCTCATCAATAGAAATGAATCAAGTCCAAACACCAGGTAATTGCTATAAATCGTTAAGGAGTTCCTTCGACTGTGTATGGTCTCCATCATCAGACCTGTAATGGTACTTATAACCTTTATGGGTGCAAAGTTCTCATTAATAGAAATGAATTAAGTCCAAACACCAGGTAATTGCTGTAAATCGTTAAGGAGTTCCCTCGATTGTGTATGGTCTCCATCATCAGACCTGTAATGGCACTTATAATCCTTATGGGTGCAAAGATCTCATCAATAGAAATGAATCAAGTCCAAACACCAGGTAATTGCTGTAAGTCGTTGAGGAGTTCCCTCGACTGTCTTTCAGCTCCATTATCAGATCGACTCCCGACCTTCATTAAATAGTACTAGTAGTAGTACTTTATCAAAATACTTAAAATACGATACTTTAAAATACGATTTTCGAAGGTTGCCCTCGATTTCCCTGGGATGCCATCATCAGATCCTGGTTTCCTTATCATAGTACCATTTCGGAGATATCTCCCTTCCACAAAAAAAAAATTATCCAATTCGGTTCATAAACAACGAAGTTATCCCTGAACATACATAAAAAAAAAAAAAAAACATATATACGGTCGAATTGAGTAACCTCCTTCTTTTTTGAAGTCGCTTAATTAAAAATCAACCAACTCGCACTGAAGCAGCGTGGTGGATTAAGCTCCAATCCCCCTCACCCTGGGAGAGGCCTAAGGCCCTGCTAATGGGACCACAGGGAATTTTTTTCCCCGTGGTCACATTAATGGGTCAACTCAATCGGACCACGGGGAAGTGCTTAAAGCAACTATACCACAAGCTCATGGTGCGTTCACCTGCAGTGGGGCATAATGGGCTGGTGCAATGGAATGGATGTACGTACGTACACTGTGGTAAATTTTAGCGTACCAACTTGCGATATTTTATATGTCAGTTAGTATTCCTCAGAATTTTAAAGATTATAAAAATATACTGCTCATAACTTACTATTAGATATATACATTTAAGTATTATACGCACAGTAACAGAGTTATGTCTTTGCATGGATGAAACCCAACGACGCAAATACCGTATTTTTGTTTCTTTGTGTGTTTATTTGATTATACACTTAGAAGCACTAAACCGATTTGGAAGAAACTTAAATAGATAGACAGGTTTAATGAAAAGCATTCAGAAAGATTTTATACGACATTTAGCGCTGTTATATTGACTAAGACGCTATTTCATTATGTGAATATCTATACCACAATAAGTTTATAATAATGCAATTCCGAATAACAGTGTTATTATAAAAGATCCTTTGACAATAGATTAGCAATTTAGTTGCTTTGAAAGATATATTTTCAAACTTACAATTAAACAAAAGTGTTTTTGTGATGTTTTATATAATATCGGCGCTATTAACAGGATTGTGTAGTAACTTTCCATACAAACGGCGTTAACAGTTACACCTCATCAAACCTTAACCGATTATTTTATTTATTTATTATTTCATATCAAGTAACAAAGACTCATTTGTTAGTAAAACACCTACATTACAACCTAAATGTTAGTAACATAATATAACAGTCAAAATAAAAACAAACTACAAATCACAAATCAACATCAAATTGTAAAAATTAACTATAAAGTCGTACACAAGATGTCAATAATATATTCCATATCTACCCTATATGAAATGGCTATCCGAGAAAGAACACAAATCGCAATTTATTTTTAAAAAATATTATGGAATTCAAATCAGTAAAAACCAGTTTTATACGTTTTTAATTTATTAAATATTTTGATACACCATTAGAAAAAAAAACTTAAAAGCGCGGAAATTTTTTTTTGGTTATTTTTCAATTTTCACAACATATTCAACATGAAAGTAATCGTATTTACATAACATCTCATCGAAATTCATATTTTTTTTATTTTTCACAACATGTGAAAATGCATTTAGTTGCATTTTGAACATATTGTGAAAAATAAAACAATTTGGAAAAAAAATCCCGCGCATTTGAGGTTTAATTTTCTTGTGACGTATCGAAATATTAAAAAATTAAAAACGTATAAACCTAGTTTTTGTTGATCTGAATACCATATTTTTTTGCGCTAATCGGTTAAGGCTTAATGGGGTGCAACCATTAACGCCGTTTGTATGGAAGTTCGCTACAACATGTCCACTACGCAATCCTCTTAATTCCTCGAGTAAACCTTCACTCGACATGTATGTAGAAAAAAAATCGATGAAAGCTAAAAACGAGCAATCTTTTGAGAAACAACCTTTTAAACGATTGTTTAGTAAATTAAGGGCAGTTCTCACTTAAACGTTATGTGAAGCTTAATTTTCAAAATCTAATACAATTAAGCTTTTCTTAACGTTATTCCTAGCCTAGGATAAGTGAGAACTGAAATACCGGCCCTAAGATCTTTCTTTCGATTGTTTTTTCATCAATAATCATAAGAGTCGCTTTCTAGTTAATAAGGAAAATAGTGTTGCTACCCAAGTTAATTTTTTCTCAATTTCGACAGCACTTCTTCGTAGCTTTGCTCGCATATGTGACCATTTTTGCTGTCGAACTGTATGAAAAATCCTTTTTGACTGGTACTCCACATCACTTTTAAGCGCGAGCTAAGCTGAAAATAAGTGAAATATTCGTTGATCTCCACGAAGTGTTGGTCCTCTAAAAGCGCGGACGTGTGCGAACGTCACATTACTTTTATATATTGTAAAAGGTGGACGCAGTCCGAACGCAGTGAACCTGTATAAAATCTATAAACCCACGTGGCCTTGGTTCGAATCCGGGCATGTACCAATGAGTTTTTTTTTTATTTAAGTGCGTTAACTATCACTGACTCCGTGTCTCGGAGACCACGTTAAGCAGTCGGTCCCGGTAGCTGTCAATAGAGGACGGTCTTTACAATCCGCCAACCCGCAATGGAGCAGCGTGGTGGATTTAAGTTCCAAGCCCCCTCACCTTGAGGGTAGGAAGGAGACTATAAAATGGGCTGATGGAATGGAATGGAAATGAAGGACCACAGCGCTTTAGGTAGATACGACTTAATCCACTTACAGCTCGCGCCAAATTTTTTTATTCGCTCTAAAGCTGAGGCGGTGCGTTGTGCGCAAACAGGCATGAGGCCCTCTGATCTGTTCAGAGCGAACAGGAAGTTTGGCGCGAATGTGAAGGCGTCTCTTTCGGGATCTTTTCTATCTCTAAAGATATCACACATATTAGTAGAGTAATGGGGATTTTGTCATTTTAAATACATTAATATCGAAATAAACGTGGACGTCCGATAAATCGTTTACGTTATCGCGAAAAATGCTCTTGGGGGATAAAATACAAGAAAGCATTGCATAAAACATTTTTCCATTCTGTATCTCGTATCTACACTTTGAACCTTACGTGACTATCACGCGCCTCCAGAGACGGCCCGATGGCTTTTTCACTGTTTCTACGAGAATTTCTTATCTTTCGTGGTCGTCCCAAGAGTTTCCAAGATGGAGACCTAAATAAATTACGGAGAAATCAAAGTTCTTTTTTTTACCGGAAAAAAAACGGTCAGTTATGAATGGTGACGTCAAACTTTTCGGTGAGGAGACGTTTTTATTTATTTGATGATTTCCCGAATTATAACTTCTGTATTACGGAAATGGCATTTAAATATAATTCCTCGGCAGGAACCACTCGATGCGAGTTTTAATAAAATTATTCGTGGATTTTTGGAATGCTAAAAGTGGACCGACGACACTGACTTTATCGATGTACACTCTCTAAAGTGTAGGAATCTGTATTATGCATCAGTGGCATGCGGTGACCTATTAAAAAATAAGCTCACCGTCAAAAAGGCTGTATATTTATAGTGCGATGGTCTATTGTAAAGTTTACGGCATCGCAATATAAATGAAAGGGTCTCTATCGCCTAGATTATCACTACCGGTTTCCCTTTTTACAGGCTACCGCACGTCACTTTTATCAACCGAACTTATACCTACTACACTACTGATCGGATACTGCCTGAACTTAAAATCCTTAGTCAGAATCGAAAGAAAATATTTACATTATAAATTATAATAATAATCACAATAATAATTATACATGGGACTTCCCACACAGCGTCATCTAGTCCAAAAGTAAGCAAGTATTATGCTTGTGTTATGGATTACTAGACAACTGATATACATACTTAAATATTCTTTATAATATATACATATATAAATATTTTTGCCAAGACACCACACACATATATCAACCAAGACCCGGTACCAGTATCAATATTCGTCATATTAATACAGACCCGATCTGGGATTGGAACCTGGGACCTTACTAGGCTAAGCGGTCGTCAAATAAAATATTTTCGAATCCCGGTAAATCATTTTGAGTTGTGTTTAAAAAGCTAGCAGAAAGCAACCAGTTTCAATTTTTTTACTCCAGCACTACGCAAAGGAGCCATTATATATTCTATTTGATAGTGTGCTTGTTACAAATCAAGAATCACTGGATCGTTTTCACCGAAATTTTAAGTGAAGTTGAAAGTGTATAAAATATTTTATCACATTATAATAACATCAGTGAAACAATACTATTGGGTATTTCGGTGTTTCTCTGATATAGGGGTACTTAGCAATTTCGTAAAAACTTTCAGATGACAGGCTATTTGTATACATTATAGATAATAGATGTGTTTTGCAAAACTATTAAGCCATGATGCACTCATTATGTTCATGTATTCGAGAAATATTTAGCAACGATTAACTGGTAAAGACACGTCAGAAATGGCTAAAGACACGAATATACCTATAAGCATTCTTAAGTTAAATACTAGGTGGTAGAAAATCCCAAGGCTATCAAATTAAACTTTTTTTTTATATGAACCTAAGGCTTTGAAATAAATATAAGTTAAATAGTATAAAATGGTAAAGGCACATTAAAACTGGTAAGGACAAGAAAAGGACAAAAAAAACAAAGAGAACAACGCTTTTTAACTAGGTTTGTATGACACTTGCTGCGTCGATAAAACAACACACCTCCATTGACGGGCATTACTCCGAGCACAATGGAAGACTTCCGCGTCTTTCGCGGGCGGAGGGACTCGTTAGAGTGAATGAGACATCTATACATAGACTATTTTCTTTCAAAAGACGGTAAAGACAAGTTTCTGTTCTCAAACATGTACCTACCTACAGAACGTTCGCTTATTTAAAATTTGTTGATCTTACTTAATTATTAGTACAGAGAACCAAGTATGAGGAAATATTAGTTTGATAGAGATTTTTATACGTATACACATCTTGTAATAAAGAAATAAAATTTTCAGTGTATATTTTACAAATAAGATCAGTGCAGCCCTGTTTTGGGTAGGTCGTAGAAATACCCTATTCCATAAGTGCATTGATATACCAATTTAACTAGATGCGCCGTCCACGTTCTAAAGTGTCCGCGCAGGAAGCCTACCAAAACGCAATAAGTCTACCAACCGCTTTTTAGTCAGTGTCATGACCTAGCTACGAACAAACGTCTGCGATGCCAACTGGTGCCGTAAAAATTTGCAAAAACTCTTCAAAGACGCAGAAAAAGATGAATATCCTATTTAAACACATAACGTAACATTTTGATTTAACATTAGGTTATGCCTAAAAACTGTTATTCGATTATTTTTCGTTTTAATTAGAATATTAACACGATTTCATCCTCGACACATTCTCGTATGCAACGTAACACGACCACCCCATAATAAACGTTTGTAACCCTGAAATCCTAGGCCGCCAATCAGCTGATGATGGTCGGTCCGAAGAAGTGTATTCTAAAACGTTTTATATTAGATTTCTCTAACCGAATATATGTCATAAGTATTTAGAATAGAGCTCAATTTCCATGCTTCATGAAAATCAAAGTGTATATAAGGTAACAAACTATGATACGCTACTCAAAATTGCAATCCTTATAAAATTGGTACATCAATGATTAAGTCACATAACTTGAACTCGTTAAGTTATCTGAACGAAGCATACAAAAAATAGCAAACAGACTAATGAACCCATGATTAATATTTAATTTGTTTACACTTAATGTTCGAAACTACGTAACAGATTTTAATGGCTCTTTTCTTTGATAATATAATGTCTGGATGCAGGGCCGGCGATAGGGGGGGTGTAAGGGTAGTAACTAGTACCACCAGAGCCCGGACTAAGAAACGGGGGCCCGGTTAATTGATTTTTTTTTCAAAGTAAGGTGGGGTGGGCCCCGCAATGTTTTACACCCGGGGCCCGTTCTAGCTCTCGTCGGGCCTGTCTGGATGGACCCACGCCAATACAATGTCGACAAACATGACAGGCCAACTTTTATATGATGACCGCTTGGCCGAGTGGTTAGAGACCCTAACTGCGGAGTCGAGGGTCGTGGGTTCGATTCCCGCCCGGGACAAATACTTGTGTACATGTACATGTCTATTTATTACGTGTCTGGGTGTAAAATATATAGAGTAGAGTAGGTATATATAGACCACCAGTCTCGCTTTTTGCAATAATACTCATAAAGAATAAGAATAAATAGTTTTATTATTTGTATTCTTTAAAAACCCACAACAATCAAAATAAATCAGTACGACAGATATTATTACAAAACGTTTGAGGACAAAAAAAATCAAATGTAAGAAACTATAAAATAAGCTTCTGCAAAAATTTGGTGGTAATATGGAGTATTAGTCCATATTATCGTCCAATTTATTTAAATTAGTAGTCCAGATTATCCTAAATATTGATTGAGCACAAAATTCACAAATAAATATGTCCCGTTCGCGTCCTGCGTATTCATCGTGGCTCCAATTATTACAAGAAATACACTCTATTCATATTTCAGCATGATTATCTTCTGAGTAGGTATAAGCTATCGCAATATATGCATACAGCATCCTCTTGTTCTTTGATATTGAAGGTTTTGTCATTATTATAATCATCGTGACAACTGTAATTTTCTTAGGTGTCTGTACTGCCTACCGCTTGGTAGTACTTATTAACCTTAAGAACCCATAAAAATAAAATCATGCTCCTCAAGATACAAACATGTTTATTAACGTTGTGTTTTTTTATTAAATTATCTGTTATAACTTAATATGTTACATTACCAAAATTCATTAAGTATCGTATATAATTGTTTGCAAAATCGAAAGAAACTCTTGGGCTTTAATAATAATCAACTGCGCACAAATCTAAAAACCGATGACAAGAGTACACATCCGTCTGCGGCGGCTGCTTGGGCAAACTGACGTGAAGTTTGAACTACTGATGCTTAGGTACAAAATGATTTTACGTTAAAATAATTTGTAGTTTTAAAAATAATGTGGTGGTCCATATTAGCCGCGTAGTCTATATTACCTGCCCTTACTCAATATTTGTATATATCATAAAAAAGGATATTTAAGTATATATATCAGTTGTCCGGTAACCATAAAACAAGCTTTACTTAGTTTGGGACTAGATGGCGCTGTATGGGTTGTCCCAGGTACTAGGTAGGTACTACATGCTTGTGTGTGTGACTCAACAGACCACATACTTTCGTTACGCCATACCAAACATATACAAACTGTCTCTCTCTCTCTCTCTATGCCTAAATTATGACCGAACAGTTAGGTGATATTTTAATCTACGTTTTTTGACGCCGACTCTCTATTCGGGAACTATGTAATCAAAAGCTCTTTCACTGATAATGTCTTTGCTCATCAGAATTATCGTAGACTATTTATTATAATCATAATGATACATCAAAAAGAAGCAAATCAGTAATCGTAAATAATAATAATCGTAAGGATGTAGCTACCGTAAAATTGTTTTACCATCTGGGAATCACAATTGACTAGAAAGGGAACGGTGTGAAGGCGAAATGGAAAAAAAGAGGGGGGAGAAGGAATATAAAAGCTAGAATATGAAATCCAGGGTGGCGAGATGATCAAAAATTTAAATTTTATTTTGATTGAGATCGAAGCTGCGAGCGAACGCTTATGTATAGACATACATGATATATATATATAAAATTATTAAGTTCTGTGAGAAAGCTCTTTATGTATTTATAAATCGAAACAACAGCAAATTATAATGAAATTCATCTATACCGAAATGAATCTATATCTAGATGAAATGAATGAATTAATGAAAACGAAATAAATGAATTTAGAAATAGATGAATTTCATTATAATTTGCTGTTGTTTCGATTTATAAATACATATATATATATATATATAAACGCATAAATGTACATATATTTATGTATTAGTACCCTTTCATATATATATATATATATATTTATGTATTAGTACCCTTTCATATATATATATATATATATATATATATGAAAGGGTACTAATACATAAATATATGTACATTTATGCGTTTTTATGGCTTATTATTTTATTCGCAAGAAGATAATTTACTTATGTGCCAGTCGATCATAGAAAAAGTACATCTACATAAGCACCGGTCAACTTACGTTTGGCGAGTTGTTTCACGACAATGAAATATATTTAAACGATTTGTTCAACATATTTTAAAAAATTCTAAAGCAGCGAGTCAGCATAATTAATAATAATAATAATAAAAACATATACATCACAACAACGTCTAGGCCCCAAACTAAGCATTAGCTTGTGTTTTGGGTACCAAGCGAAGACACCGCATACATATTATGACAACCAAGACCTGGTACCAGTATCAATATTCATCATATAAATACTAACCCGATCTGGGATTCGAACCCGGGACCCATAGCTTCGTAGACAGGATAGCCACCCTCTAGGCTAAGCGGTCGTCATTGAATGAAATATTGCTCTAAGTGCGTATATATATGGAAACAATTTAAAAATGTAAAAGTTGGCTGAAAAATCTTGTAATTTGTAATAAATTTTTTGGTAGCAGTTTTAATTTTAGTGTATATTGAATTTGAGTGCAAAACCAGTGTACTATGAACTTATTAAAAATCGGCTGCAACCTTTACGACTGGTACAAGGTACCTGCAGCCAGGTAAGCAGGTGAGGTATAATTTTCTTATACAAAATTATTATAAAATTTAATTTACAAATTACAATAAATTAATATTAAGACTCAAGTAGTTTAATAAATACTCAAAATAATATGGAAAATATGAATACAAATTATTTAATTGCAGTTAACAGCAACAGGATTTTACTGACCAGTTTTACATTCTTATAAATTATTTAATTTAAATACGCCCTCAGAATATTATCTCGTTCAATGAACATGTGAGTAGAAGCTTTTTAACACCGGAACATATACCATAAAGCAAATAGCTTCGTTTAAAACCAAATGATATTATTTGTAAAAAGATTTTGTATTCATTTATTTATAAATGGTATATTCTGAAGTTAATTAGTGTAATTGAATATTTGCTTACAAGTAAACAGGATCCCATCAAAAACAATACTTGTCAAAAAAACCAAGTCTCGCAACTCAGTTGTTCTGCAGTAAAAAGTTGTGAGATCCATGTAATACCAAGTCGGTTATTAATTTATTCGGTTATAAATATATTGAGACTTGGCCATCGCCTGAAAACACGTGTAAATTCAATCGCCTGAAAACACATGTAAATTCAATTATTTAGTGCGATGGCCAAGTCTCAATATATTTATAACCGAATAAATTAATAACCGACTTGGTATTACATGGATCTCACAACTTTTTACCGCAGAACAACTGAGTTGCGAGACTTGGTTTTTTTGACAAGTATTGTTTTTTATGGGATCTCATTTCTTTTTGTATTTTGTAGACAGTTCTATTTTTTTCCTTTTCGGTACCTTCTACTTATTGTATATATGTATATCTATATGTATATAGTTTTTCTAAGATATATTATACAACCTTACGCACTCGTAATAAGTACGAATACGCACGAAGGTACGTTTTTTGCATTAATAAATAATTTAATACACGTGTTTTCATGACGGGAATACCCATTTTTTGCTCGATTTGGCAGGGGCACTACCATGCGCCTATATTTATATGGGACTAGCTTAAACCCGCGGCTTCGCACGCAATATAATAATAACTGCCGTAATAAAACATCGTTACGAATAAAGCCAATATTGAAAAATTTAACTGAAGACTTGGCTGTATGGGCTTAATTTTTTTTTCGGTCTTTTCTAGATTTTTTAGTTTTTCCTTGATTCATACACCAAACACTACTTATATTCCAAATTTGAAGCTTCTAGGTCTGCTAGAAGTGCCTTAGAATTTTGATGATCGGTGAGTGAGTGAGTGACAAAATGAAGAAATTTGACCCGTTATAATTTCTTAAAAATACTGGTTCCAATTGAATGAAATTTGAAAATATGCTTATATAATATGCCTGCATGGTTACTGAAAATTTCAGTCTTCTAGTTTTATCCACAACGAAGTTACAGGGGGTCGAAAATGGTCTGAAATGCTTCGAGAAAAGGATGGTACGGCCGCGACGCTTTTTCGCTCGACTTGGTGGGGGCACGGCCGTGCCCCCAGATTAACACGTATGCTATTGTAGGGAGACGTACGATATAAAATATTATTTTAATTATCGCTAGGTAATGGGCTCACAGAGACAAACAAAATTCCTCATGAACCCCTTAATGAGTCAACTCAATATGGCATCACGGGTAAGTGGCCATATTAATGCTTTTCATCACGCCGTATCAGGACAACGAAAAAAAGTTAATTTTATTTTTTACAATGCTGAGCAAAACTTCAAATTGGGACATTCAAAATTTGTGGGAGTAGAATTCATGACGCGAAGTATAAATTACGGTTGCGGGAATGGTAACGGGAACGGAACAACATAAGTTATAGGGACGTTAAGTCACATATATTGCCCTAAGCAAAACGTCACACGAGACGTGCGTCTTAATCCAAATAGTTTATCTGTTTAGAAGTTTAATTAGTTGGCATAACATCAAAGTGTATTGTGACCGGAAGCGGCACGGCCATTACTCATGTCATAATATGGCTGCGAAGACGCCATTAACACTGACCCATATCAAAAGTTTCTTTGATGTCCCAACACCCTTGTAGTTATACGGCGTGGATTAATTTTCTGCCTTTCACCGATTCGGGGTCGAACACTAGCGCTTTTAATAGACGGGCTTTAATGAAATTTAGCGACATTTTAACTAAACGAGCTATTAAAATCTGGTGTCATTCGTTTAATTAAATTGTATGTTATTTGTTAATTTATATGTTTCTACAGGTTTTAAGGAAATATTTGTTTTCACTATAGTATACATGTTTTGGAACTACTTTCTACCACTTCTACTTCTAATGCGGACCTGAAATCAGCCATCGCGTTTGGTATAGCGTCAATGTCAGTGCATTGCTTGCGACCGAATAATTTAACTGAAACTAATACTAATAATGATTTTATAGAAATGTATAATGGCCTACATATTCTTTACATTTCAACTTCGGAAATACTTAAGTAACTTAAACAATGTTATCAAACATGGACAGTAAACTGGTCGAGGGACAGCTCGAGTGACCAGGGCCTATAGACATGTGGTTTTTTTACCATCGTGAACGCTAGTAGAATAAAACAGAATAGAATGATAAATGTATGGGATCGACATTTGCTAACGATATGTCACGTGATCTTAACTATAGAAATTAAATCGTCAAATGTCGACTTCTACGAGGCTCGATCAGACCCGCTCGGGTTGCTTGCTTGAGTTGTTCGAGCTAGGTCAGTGTCCGCTGGTGTCCGTGACGTACGTACGATACCACATTTTAAATAAGATTTTTATTTTTATGGCCGCTCTCTGACACACACATACCTATATACGAGGTCTTTTGTGTTATTAATGTCTTACTACAAATTTTTGTTATTTGTACTTTCCTGTCGGAAATCTGATCGATATTAGGTTAGAGAAATTTACATATGTTAACGCTAGCATAATTAAATATTACCAAGGATTAAAAGGAATCCCTCCTCAAAATTTTAACAAAATCCATTCAGCCCTGAAGCGATAAAAGTTTTCCAACTGATGAATAGTATTCTAAATTACATTTTGTGTGTCGTATGCGTAGCTTAAGAATAGGACCTTCACCGGGGTCAATTTCGAGCTATAGTGGCATATGTTTGAAGCACTGAAAGGACCTACTTAGGGACCTAAAGATGTTCAAATTCAAAGAAAGTCGATAATTCCATTAAAACAGAAGACGCGCTCGTCTATCCGTTTTACGCTTCCAAATTGACTTCGTTAGTTTTAAGGGGAAAGCGGGCTGTTGTATTATTGTAAATTATGGAAAATGTTATCTGTCCATTAGTGTAACATAACAAATTATCTTAAAATAACACTATAGAGTGTAAATCAGTTGGGTCTATTTGAGTATCACATTCGATGTTATTTACCAATTTTGAAATAATAATGGACTTATTCGGCAAATTATATTAATATTAATAAAATATTATATAACTTTCATATTAATAAAATCCATAAAAGCACGAATTGACTAGAAGCCTTCTTTTGCATTTTTTACCACGTCTAATCACTCATACTCTAGCTAGCTGGTGCAAGATGGTAAGTTTCAGTTCGACTTTCAGTGTGCGAAGTCTCCGCGCACATCGTGGTGAAAGACATCAACTGAGGGTGTTTTGTCTCAATTGCTTGTTTTAATCTCATCAGCTACTTATACTTTTCTCAGGCGTTAAAAGCTCTTTTTCACTTCACTTCATCAGCCCTTTTTATCCCACTGCCGGGGTTTAGGCCTCCCCCAGGGTGAGGGAGGGCTTAAAGCTTAAATCCACCACGCTGCTCCACTGCGGGTTGGGGATTGTACCGACCGCCATCTATTGACAGCGCCCGGTACCGACAGCTTAACGTGCTCTCCGAGGCACGGAGTCAGTAATAGCTTAAAAACTCTTGAGTAACGACATCTTTCCAGATTCGCCATGCACGCAACATCTCTTTGTTTCGTATTACGGGTATTTCCAGTGTTTGTGGAGCTTATTCGTGCTACGACTTCGATAGTTTTGGCACATTCTTGTCATACATGATCTACTTCTTTTCACTCGTGACCCGTCGTTTCACGGTTCAAGAATTTTTGTCATTGGAAATGACTTTCATTTCGTTGGAGGTGGTCATTTGGGAGTTTTGTGAGACAGGCAGATTGCACGAAGAGTTTTCGAGATATCGGGATGAACGTGGTGTCAAAAGACGCAGCTCGGCAAGCTCTATAAGATGGCAAATGACAATTTGGAAAAAGTTCAAAAACAAAAAAATTATCGACAAAAAACGAAAAAGTCGCAATTTTTTTCCCCGATTTTCATTTTGGGAGCCCGATATTTCGAGAACTAGATTGGAATAAGAAAAAAAAATAAAAAAACGGCTCGGGGTAATTAGACGGGGGATCGATTGAGACTAAAATTGTTAGAATCGGCAACCGGATGTAGTGGTCAAGGGTGCCCTTAGTTGGAAGTCGGATATGCGTCGGTGTTACATTTCGTACTAATTCGGTTTGTTCGATCGAAATGTCGTACAGAATGTTATAGTTATTTTTTTGCGAAAAGAATTTATTTCGAAAAATATTATCCAAAATATGTGTGTTTCCTTTATTCCGTTAGGTTCGTTTTCAATGTCGTAAGAAGTTCGTGCGAAAACAGGAGATCCGTTGATTTTTCACAAGATAATGTGTTTTTCTAGTGCTCAAATTTTTGCAAATGACTGAAAACCATTTTATGATAAATTTAAAAAATTTTTAAAAAAAACCTAACTATTTATGTGATTATCTCGCTCCATTTTTTCACAGACAGCATTGATTTGCATTTTGCACTTTAAAATTTCTAGACTCAAAACATTTAAACCAACTGTACCGTTAGAACCTATTCACACGTATGGCGAAGTGTATGGGCCTACCCCGCCGCGCCCCGTAAATAACGTCGATACGTGTGAAAGCTACCTACATGCCCGTGCACTTCGCTATCGGATACCCGGCGCAAGCTAACCGTCACCCGGCATGTGCGAAAAGACTCTTACTGATACAAATAATCACATCAACGTCGACAACAAACTTTTTTTACTTAATTTTTTCTTAACCTTAATAAGTGAGTTTTACAGGGAAACTAAGGAAATATTCCAATTCCACTCGTACAAAATACGAAAAGATGTTTTCCCCGACGTTATAAATCAACAAACAGCTCTCTTAAATTTAAGTACCTAATACTTCGGTAAAACGTCCTGAACGTTCAAGATATGTTATGTCATCTGAATGATACTTTTATGATTCAAAAAGGAAAAAGGATTTAAAAAAAAAAGTAAAAAAAAATTGTGTTTTCACAAAATAGAACAAAAAACCTTTTAGAATCAAATCATTCATCAAAACATCTCAAAATTTAATAAATGTGTGTTAATACTTAAGTACCTTAAAAACCGGCCAAGTGCGAATCGGCTCATACACAAAGGGTTCCGTATAGAGTTGGCATGTGGGCAGTTACGCTTTCCCTTCAAGTATGCAATACGTTTCATACTTAAGACTGTGGGATGATGCAGGTTGCTTGTGTTGATTTGCTCGGGGTCACCGTGAATCTGACATGCGGGAAGGAGTCTTGCGTGTGTTGCCTCGGTGCCTGATTATTTAGATCTTCCACATAAACGAATCTAAATAATCGGAGTTTAGGTTCGCGCGTAAAATGAATAAGTGACAGAGTCTGGGTTTTCACTAATTTACTATTGGATAAATTATAGCGTACAGACTTAATTTAGCGTTTTTCACTGATATATATATATTACAAAGAATGGAAAGAGCGAGTTGAGTGATTACGTCAGAAGACTATATCGATTCACGACTTGTCGTGCTGAGGATTGCGTAACAACTATTATCTCCCATGTCGTCGTTGGTCGAGATGAGATTCCAGGGGTTTCTGGTAACGGTAACTGGTAACGGTACCGTGGGAGAGTAAAAAAATAGGTCGGCATCGCTTCTTTGAGGGATGCCGCGTTTACTACAAATAGAATATCTGTAACATTGTGCAAGTCTAACGGTTTGTTTGTAAAATGTCCGTCGACGTCAATAATCGTAAAATCTTTGATTTTGCAAAGGAAGAAAAATATTTTAAGCTAGCATGCAATTTACACCATTAAACAAGGGATCTTACAAAGATAAAAATGTTTGTACAGTTTGCGAAATACCGACAAAGGAATACCGACTATTAGCTAAATTAATATTACATGACTTAGGTACTACTTAGGTATATACATTGTTCTTATATAATATGTTATAATGTGAGATAGTGTACTGCTATCGCCACAAGACAGATCTCATTATACCTAAATTCTAAAATGCGATATCATCTCATACTACCGAAGATGTAAGGGAAAAGTATGAACGGCTTAACAACTTTCTTAAATGATATGAATCTGAGACAAAACTATTTACGTATCATCATCAGCCCATTTTTACCCCAGTGCAGGGGCTTAGGCCTCCCCCAGGGTGAGAAGGGGGGCTTGGAGCTTAAGTCCACCACGCTGCTCCACTGCTGCTGCTGCTGCTAGAGTTGGGAACTGTAACGACCGCCATCTATTGACAGCGTCCGGGACCGACTGCTTAACGTGCCCTCCGAAGCACGGTGTCGGTGATATTGTGTACTTAAGTCAGAAAAACTCATTGGTACACGCCCGGATTCGAACCATGGCCCTATGGGGCCTTGTAAATTTGAGACAGGTTCGTTGCGCTTTGGGCTATCATATCACGACAACGATTACGACACGATTTACATATGCGTAACATTATTACTCATATTTTTTATGAGTAATTCTTTTTGGAACACGTGTCTCTGAACAAATACCGCCACGTGGCACCTCTAACCTACCTACTCGATTTTCTGTGGTTTCGTATACCGTACTATATTAAACACAACATTTTTAAATGTCATATGGTGTAAGGAACCCTTCGTGTGCGAGCCCGACTCGCATTTGACAAGTTTTATTTTTATTATTTATAGCTATAAAGCCTACAGTAATACACACTCCACGAACATTTCGTGTGTGTCAGAATGGCGGTACAAAGTCGTACAAGGTTACCGTTTCGAATTGTGATTATGCTGTAGATTTAGTACCTAATTTGTACTATTTAATACCTTTCATCAAAAAATTTGAGCCTGCCTACATTCAAAAATATTTGAGATTTAAAGTGTACCGCCATTCTGTCGGCAGGATGGCGGTACATTTTCTAAATTAGGTACTTCTAATATTTAAAATTACATTTAGAGTTATCAGATATTTAGTACCTAATTTGTACCTAAACATATATAAAATTCACATCTCCAAGTCAAACTGTTAAGTAGTATTCGTCAATGTAAACTTTACGCCCATTATGACGAATAAACAATAAGTTAGGCCAAGAGCGCATATACAAAAGTCTTTCGTTTTTGTGATTTTTTTTAATTTCTTTCTGTACATGATACAATGTGAAAGAACATAATTATCTTGAGCTGTTTGTTATATAAGATTTGTTTTATCTCCCTTCCATCTCATTCCCTCCCATCTTAATTATTTAATGTTTTACTTCTAATCATTATGTAAATCAGTCCGGGTCTCAGGGACTCAACAACTAATCGGCAGTGGATCAGCGACTGGAACATATTTGCTCTGCGTCTGATCTTCGGTATCATTATACCAATAACGTCTTCTGCATCCACCTGTTTAACAATGTCGAGATTAATGTGCTTCATGTGGCACATAACTTCATTACTCCGCTACTCCTCCCCATCTTAAACATGCGGCTAAAGCCTGCTCTTTTTTATTTTAGTAGCAATACCATGAACTCTTTTGTTTAACAACTGGTAACAGCAAAATCTTTTTTGACTTAAAGCATTTGGAGCACAACGAACAAATTATTTCTGTCGAGCGTAATTGGACAAATTTTGTATATGGGCTCTTGGTCTAACTTATCGTTTATTCGTCTCTATATATATATATATACAAGTACTGTATACTTACTCAAGATATATATTCTTGTTAGGTACAAATACTAAATTCCTGTTTATCAACATTTATACTCTTTTACGTATTTCTTGTTAGGTTTGGGAATTTCATAGGCGTCAGGATGGCGGTACAAATTTTGTATTGACGAATACTACTAAACAGTTTCACTTAGGTATGTGGATTTTATATATGTTTAAGTACTAAATAGGCACTAAATATCTGATAACTCCAAATGTAATTTTAAATAATAGAAGTACCTAATTTAGAAAATGTACCACCATCCTGGCGTCAGAATGGCGGTACACTTTAAATCTGAAATATTTTTGAAAGTAGGCTGGTATAAATTGTTTGATGAAAGGTACTAAATAGTACAAATTAGGTACTAAATCTACAGCATAATCACAATTCTAAACGGTAACCTTGTACGACCTTGTACCGCCATTCTGATGCAAACAACATTTCAAGTGTAAGCAATGATCTCACAAATTACCATCACCAAAAAAGCTAAAAACTTAACTTTATTTTATTTTTAATATTTCTTGTTATAGCGGTTATAGTAATACACACACAGAAAATTTCAGTTATCTAACCTATTACAGTTCAGACGATACAGCCCTGTGACAGACGGACAGACGCGCAACGGACGGACGGACAGCGAATGCTTAGCAATAGAGATTCCGTTATTGCCCTTTGGGTATGGAACCCTAGAAACTGAATAATCATCATGCGGATGAAGTAGCACCCAAAAGGTTGTATAGAATATGAAGAAAATTTAATATCCTTACTTAACATGGCGTGAAGGCGTACACTGAATTATATTTTCCCTTCAAGTGGGATACACAATGGCATTCCATTAGCCTGAAGTTGGCATTCTTCACGGCGACTTTTTCGACGCTATCGTGCCCTTAACATTCACGTTTCAAGACGTTTATTTCAAAGAAGCATTTTGCTTTGTGAGCTCAAGGGAACAATTGTCTCCAAGTAAACATTATTTTGGTATCATAGTCTAGTAAATTTACTTTGCGAAAAGATTCATATTTTGTAGTGTTTCTTGTGTCGGCTTTTGTGTATTCCTCTTTCGCAATAAATTGCTGTTTTCGTTATTCATGGTATTAAAATTACGTTTACCTACTGATAATGTTGTGTCAAATTAACAATGAGAAAATTTAAAAAATAAAGCAAGTGTGCGCTAATTCCTTTATTATTGTATATATAATATAATTATATTATCTTTATTCTATTACACATTTCTTTTGTCTTTGTATGCGATTGAATATGTTCAAAACGTCGGACTCTATTTAATAATGACGACAATAAATGGAAAGAGGCCAATTTTTTACTGATTTTAAAAAAAAGGAGGTTCTCCGTTTCACCTGTATGTTTGTCCGCAATTATCTCACTTTTGGCTGAACTAAAAAAAGTAATTAACCCAAAATCTAAAGTGAATAAAGTACTTACTAAAAAAAATGATAATTTCTTCTTTTAAAATGAACCGCATCCAATTTTTCGAGGAGGCCATGTAAGCATGGAGCGTCCTGTGTCGGTCTGATGACCAGCCTGTAAAGCGAAATTCGTAACGTGGTTGGGATGAGATTCTATGTAAACAGCTTCTCACAGATTTATTGGAACAGGCCACAGGTGTTGACAGGATTGTAAAGAAAAGATAAAGTTATATAAAGTAATTATGTAAAGTACAACATCGTGTTATAATATAGAAACAGCGGTGACTTTTTAGCTGTGAAACCGAATCGACACAAATTTGCGGGAGCAGGTATTGCTGTTTGTATCAGTATTGTTAGCAATAACTCGGCTGGCAGTTTCCATATATATATACGTGAAGGAAAAGCTTTAGACCCCTTTATAAGCATGCTACGCGCACGGAGGAGTGTGAGATTTGGCATAGTTAAAGTTTATGTGAAGTAGGAGTGCAGAAAGCTAAAACGTAAATATATACAGGCTGAAATTTTAGTCACTTTTTTGAACAATTTTTGAGATATTTCTGTATGGCCAAATCCGGAACTATGAGAAATAGAGAAAAGTGTTGAAAGGGGTCATGAGCTCGATGCTTGAGGAATTTTTGAACATTTTTGAAAAATCTGTTACTTTAACAGGAAATCAAACCACTCAAGCATATTGCGCACACGGAGCAGTATCAGATTTGGCATTCCTTGTTAGAGTTTATGTGGAGCGGGAGTATAAAAAGGTAAAATCAATATATGAACTGTATGGCCAAATTCTTAACTATGAGAAATAGCGAAAAGTTATTAAAAGAATCATGAACTCGATTTTAGAGAAAACAAAAACTGCATATTCACATTTTTCTAAAATCTGTTACTTTAACAGGGTATCAAACCCCTTGATTTGATAATATTTGTACTAACACGCGAAACACTTTGCACCCCTTTTAAAGCATATTACGCGTACGGACAGAGGTTCGGCATAGGTAAAGTTTTTAGGGAAAAGGCACGCCAAAAGCTAAAATTTATATGTACCTAATATGCGTTATAAATACTGTCAAACATACAAGTTTAATAGTCTGTCGTTTGATGCAGTTTGAATTGACTTACTCTCGCCTATTTATTATTGGGGGTTTCAAAAAAGTGAGTACGGTCGAGCTTCGAAAGCTGGGCGACCACTAATAAAAATTAACCGTTTTGCTGTCATTTTGCCCGCGTTTGACGACATGCGTAAAACATAATATATAGGTGGAAGACACGGACGAGCGATGTGATGTCATCAAGGCCCGCCCACGATTATCATAAAATTATGAACTTTAAAAAAATATAAACAACGCATGTATGAACTTTATATGCTCCTGTATGTAGTACGAATGTAATAAAAAGGTTGTTAAACTATTTTTGACATACAACTACTAATGGAGTGAACAGAGGGTTAAGCGCATGGAAAATGTCATTAATGTTATTTAAATCTATTTAAAAATATAAGAATACAATATGCACTATACAATATAAGAATACACAATGCAATAAGACGTATACAATAATACACGAGCACCTGGTTTTGAATGTTCTGACAAAGGCATTGTCTATGTCACTCACATATTGTATCTGTTGCTTTGTTAACGCATCACACAAAGAATTAGGACATCAATGCTAACCTTTTCAATACCCAGTTTACAACAATGAAATCTCAAAGAAATTCAGATTAGCATGGACGTAATACATGCAGATTAGTCTCCGACTTAGAATATAGACCACTGTACATCTTGTCAAAGGTCACCATGGTATAAAAACTAATTAACATTTGAAGTTAATTAACTTAAGCGAACGTGAGCAAGGCTTTGGATATTTAGGTTAGGTGTAACAGTATAGTCAGCTAACTGAAGAGTGAAATACAGTAGAAAACGTTGTCCGATGGCAATAAGAATGTAAAATCGGGGAACGTTATAATATGTCCACACAAGCACATGCTGTTCTGCGACATGATTTGATGTGGATCAAAGACCTTTAAATGTAGACATATATATAATATTAAATGCATTAAAATATTAAATGCATAATCTCAAGCTCTTTAAGATGCATAGATGTCTTAATTATTTATTGTTTACAAGCGGCCGCCCACGGCTCCACCTACGTGGACTACATGTTAAGGTAAATTTTAATAAATCCGTTTAGCCATTTTAGTGTGAAAGATTGCTATCCCACAGGAACCGTATATTCTTCCGGAATCAAATTTATCCTATCTGTTATTTCAAACCTTGAGACACCTACGTAATGAATTTCATCAAAATCCTTTCAGCCGTTTTGTAGTGTAGTTAAAAATAAGTGTAACTACTTATTTGCTATTCTATTTGTCTATTGAAATATTTTACTTATATAACAACCTATTCAAAGACATATTTTTCATTACAGAACAATAATTATTGCGGTTAACTCTTTTTTAAAATTCGTCAACTACCCTTGTGCATGGAAAATAATTCAATATGTAATGAAATATATCTAGGTTTAAACGACCGATTGATTTAGTTACAAATATGTAGAAACAATTTTTTTTTTTCATAATTTTTGTATTGAAAACTAATTACCACATGTGCACTTTGAACGGACTTGGCCCTAAAATTAATTGAAAAATTTAAAATAAAGTAAGATTCAGAAATCGTATAATAAAGAAAAGACAAAGAAAGATCGAAGAGCGATAGACGCCCGTTGAGCGTTCCGTCGGAGCGTCCCGATAATTGGATTCATTACAACGCGAAATATGGCGGCCATCCATCCAGCGACGGACAGAGAAAATATAGAATTATATTTCAACATTTCTATTTTATATGTGTATTCTATATAAATTGAAACGTATGCAG
Organism: Luffia ferchaultella; assembly: GCA_949709985.1. Lineage (NCBI taxonomy): Eukaryota > Metazoa > Arthropoda > Insecta > Lepidoptera > Psychidae > Luffia > Luffia ferchaultella. Next base: position 7,792,608 of record OX453254.1, read on the forward strand.
CAAATTAATACCACTTATGCAAAGCAAATTTCAGTTGAAAGAGAATTTCTATGCAAGATTGCTGTTAGTAATATGTTCTTCTTTAGTAATATACATATTAAACGTAAAAGTATTTCGAATATCATAACATACTTTTTCAGTAAATTATACTGCCATGAAATTTTCTGTAGATTATTACGCTAAATATTTTGTAACAACAAATAGGTACCTACAATGGGTGCCATGCTGCCTTTGACCGACTCTTGCTACAGCCATACACAAATCCAACCAAGTCCAACATAATCATAAAAGGTTTGAAACGAGTTAGTCTGTATTAAAGTACTCATAATATGTGATGTGAACACTCATATAAGCATAGATATAGACTCACTAGATATACCATAGTTATCCCATACATTGCGGCAGGAATGGACGTAATGAACATACTGGAGTGTAATAGTACATTATGATGCAACTACGGTAAGCTGCATATTATAGCCGAAGTATTTAAAGGCACGATGTGAAACCGAGTGCTTATAATAAATTGATGACTATAATAGCCAGCTTATTGCGTACGAGCATCATACGACGTTTTTCGATGCGATGCGAATTTGCGATGAAAATTAGGTAGATATTTCAAATGTAATAATGGAGGGAACTAAGTGCACGAGCGGGTTTCTTTTCGCGGTTTACGCATGCGTTGCAAACAGAATGCTCGTTTGTGATTGGTGTAAAATGAAAAGGCCTAGTACTGTAAAATACAACATTATGGTACAAGTTTCGATGTCATAAAAACCGTATTAATAGCAAATGTATTGAAAAGTTAATTATCACATTAATACGGGTTACACGTGCAAATGTAAAGCCACACAATTAATACAATAAATGACAACTTTTCTCATTGATATATCTCTTTACTGTGAAGAGACAAAATTATTAAACTTTAGCTGGACGACATGAAGGCAGTCTATAGGCGCATTTGAGTACAAGCATGACACACCTGAATGGTATTTGTAAACCTGTTCTTATTTTTATGGAAAGACCTAGAATAAATCTAGAGTGAATGAAGAAATCAAACTCAAACTAGGTACTAAAATTGTCTCATATATAATTCACGAATTTTTTTACAGGTTTAACACTAGTTATGACTCCATCAATTTCTCTGTCACGATTAGATACTTTTGATAGATACACGAACTTTTGAGTACCTATTCCCGTAGAACTCGCCACTCGCTAATGAATACTGACAGCCGTTTCAAAGTTACTTCGTTCTTTTGTTTCGCTCAATATCTTGCACCAACTTTGTTATGAAGTCTTTATTTGACGCGTTGTAATAGACATAATGTTGATGTAATGAATTATTTGTATGCCTAACTTTATATCAAATCCTCTAAAAATCCTAAGAATAAAGTAAAGTAGTATTTGATTTTATATAAATATTTCACAATTGCTTTTCTGTTATTATTCAGGTATTGTAGAAGTTTGTGATGGTGGTGACCCCGACACTCAATCTTAGTGGAAGGGGTCTGAAATGGCGTCTCGTTTTCTGACTGAATTATGGCATGTATTAATTAGTTCGATCAAACAGTAAAAAATTTATCTACTCCAAAGTTAAATTTTTGGAGATCTGAATCGATTAACAATTTTTTCAGCAAAAAGGTTGTTTGTTTCTATACTCTGTTGGTTATGTCAAATATTTCGTGTATGGCTGGTAATTATTTATCGTTCAAATGAGGTTGTTAATGCGCGTTTGTAATTTATAAGGGGTCAATAAGTATCCTAAACACAATTGTGCCTTCAAACACTTCTGATTGCTAGTAGGTATGTAGTCGATTAAAAAGAAAATGTAGGGCTTATGTATTACAGTTAGAAAATTATATTCAAATACTCCCACTACTAAATTATTTTGGGTTAATTTGTTAATTGTAGTAAGCAAAGTCCGTTTTAAACTGTATCAAACCTATAAATTTAAATATATTTGGTAGTTTTTGACTGTACGTTTCATGTTCTGTTACTTAAAAATGTTATATAGCGAAAATGCTATTTAAGGTTGTAACTGTGAAAAAAAAATATCCGGTTGGCTCTTTAATGAGAGAATTCGGGGAATGAAATAGGGCGAACACTTCTCGACCACGCGCCTTCTCGCCACTCTCGAACACAACTGAACTAAAACTCTGCGAACAAGAAATGAAATATGTATACGACAATATCGACTTGTATTGCAGCCACGGCTTTGTGAACAGGCAGCCATTTGTTTAGAACCCGTAACAAAGGGAAAGTGATAAATTCTCTTGTGACCTTATGACAAAATATAATCGGTACAGTCGAGATCTAAACGGAATACTAGTTTGTAATATAATGCTAATGTGTTTTAATTTTTTATTTTTTTATTTTTACTATCAAACATGAAGAAATGGATATCATGTCTTTATATTTGTTGAAATTGTATACTTGTAAGGACACTGATTTCTAAAATACAGGCTTATCACCTAGTTTCGAAATCGGAGACCAAAAATTTTTGTATAGGTATTGTTTTTTTTTTCAATAAATAAATATTATTATGCTAAATACTGAATAGAGTACTGAAACTTACAAAAGCCAAAAATAACTTATAAATTCTTTGGAACCGTATCGTGCGATTAAACGACACAGCGTCGTTGTAGCTTTCTTATAAAAAATTATAAGCAATTTAGTAAACGTTTAAAAAAAATTTAAGTTTTGACGATCTTGCGATTTGTTTTGAAAAAAGTATTTCTTGTACAAAGTTTGATGTTATTTTAATATTTTACACGATTTTATGTAGAATTTTAATTTCTCCAAAAAAAAATATTGTTGAGAATTTGTACAACTCTAATTTTTAGTTATATTTATACTTGACTTAACACTTCGAGAGTCGCCAATTTCAAACCGTTCTTATAAACACGATTTTGAATTCATTAGCTCTTTGCGATTTTATCATCTTTATGGGCCATCAAACATATAAATAAACAATAAAAACCCTCTAAATATCGATTACCTCTAACGCACAAATATTTGTACCTACTATTCGCCTATTATTTAGAAGGTACCTCCTCTGGTGTGATTGAAAAACTAATTTTAAATATCAAAAATTCGTAGGTATGATTTGTACTATTAAAACGATGAAAAGAATAAAGGGAGATTTAAAATACGATTGATAAGTATAATAAAATGTTTCATAATTTATAAATTAACTAGCTTTCCGCCCGCGGGCTTCGCTCGCGTTGAGCACAGTTGTAGTGGGACAGTTAAAGGAACGCGACGCTCTAGAACATTGTAACACTTTCTAGAACGTTCTGAAATTTAACTGCCTAAGAAATCTTATGAATTTTTTATGAAATTAGGTAATATGACATGGTCACATAGATTTCGTCAAAACATCATTTTTGAGTACCAACACGATAAATCTGCGATTGATAGTTTCGAAAATATAAGCATTTAAAAATTTGGTCACGTGGTCACATAAATCTTGTCAAAACATCAAGTTTGAGTACCAACACGATAGGTCTGAGATTGAGGGTTTCGAAAAAATAAGCATTTAAATATTTGGTCACGTGGTCACATAGATATCTTCAAAACATCAAGTTTGAGTACCAACATGATAGGTCTGCGATTGATAGTTTCGAAAATATAAGCTTTTAAAAATGTGGTCACGTGGTCACATAGATCTCGTCAAAACATCAAGTTTGAGCACCAACACGATAGGTCTGCGATTGATTGTTCGAAAATGTAAGCTTTTAAATATTTGGTCACGTGGTCACATAGATATCTTCAAAACATCAAGTTTGAGTACCAACATGATAGGTCTGCGATTGATAGTTTCGAAAATATAAGCATTTAAAAATGTGGTCACGTGGTCACATAGATCTCGTCAAAACATCAAGTTTGAGCACCAACACGATAGGTCTGCAATTGATTGTTCGAAAATGTAAGCTTTTAAATATGTGGTCTCGTGGTCACGTAGATCTCGTCAAAACATCAAGTTTGAGTACCAACACGATAGGTCTGAGATCGAGGGTTTCGAAAAAATAAGCATTTAAATATTTGGTCACGTGGTCACATAGATATCTTCAAAACATCAAGTTTGAGTACCAACATGATAGGTCTGCGATTGATAGTTTCGAAAATATAAGCTTTTAAAAATGTGGTCACGTGGTCACATAGATATCTTCAAAACATCAAGTTTGAGCACCAACACGATAGGTCTGCGATTGATTGTTCGAAAATGTAAGCTTTTAAATATGTGGTCTCGTGGTCACGTAGATCTCGTCAAAACATCAAGTTTGAGTACCAACACGATAGGTCTGAGATTGAGGGTTTCGAAAAAATAAGCATTTAAATATTTGGTCACGTGGTCACATAGATATCTTCAAAACATCAAGTTTGAGTACCAACATGATAGGTCTGCGATTGATAGTTTCGAAAATATAAGCTTTTAAAAATGTGGTCACGTGGTCACATAGATATCTTCAAAACATCAAGTTTGAGCACCAACACGATAGGTCTGCGATTGATTGTTCGAAAATGTAAGCTTTTAAATATGTGGTCCCGTGGTCACGTAGATCTCGTCAAAACATCAAGTTTGAGTACCAACACGATAGGTCTGAGATTGAGGGTTTCGAAAAAATAAGCATTTAAATATTTGGTCACGTGGTCACATAGATATCTTCAAAACATCAAGTTTGAGTACCAACACGATAGGTCTGCGATTGATTGTTCGAAAATGTAAGCTTTTAAATATGTGGTCCCGTGGTCACGTAGATCTCGTCAAAACATCAAGTTTGAGTACCAACACGATAGGTCTGAGATTGATGGTTTCGAAAAAATAAGCATTTAAATATTTGGTCACGTGGTCACATAGATATCTTCAAAACATCAAGTTTGAGTACTAACACGATAGGTCTGCGATTGATTGTTCGAAAATGTAAGCTTTTAAAGATGTGGTCACGTGGTCACGTAGATCTCGTCAAAACATCAAGTTTGAGTACCAACACGATAGGTCTGAGATTGATGGTTTCGAAAAAATAAGCATTTAAATATTTGGTCACGTGGTCACATAGATATCTTCAAAACATCAAGTTTGAGTACCAACACGATAGGTCTGTGGCTACGCCGCATCCCTGATTCTTGTTTCCTCACTACCCGCTTTTTCCTTTACATTCTGTCCGCTGTTGTCTTTCCTATGTGACGCACTGAAAATATAAAACGCTGAACGCATAATCGCTTATCGCCTAAAACTCGTATAAAAAACCTAATAATATTGTGTAACAAACGCTATAACATAAACTGTGGAGTGTGCCCGATTACGTGTTGGTGCCGCACCGCCGCCTGACTGGAGGAGCTCCTGGCTGACAGCGAAGACTTATATGTGTGTTGCTGCGTCAAGGTCAGTCCCTTTAGTCTTTCCTCTCCGTTCGCTATCGCCCCTCGCTATACCTATAAATACAGTCCACTAAAACGCTCACGCTTCAGGAGTGAGCCCAGACGAAGTTCAAAGAAGAACTCGTGGGCGCCTTCATAATAATATGGTCCTTCGATCCGAAGGTTTAAAAAATAATTTGTTCTTCTGACCACGCTCGCTTCATAAAATTCTGGTCTATACCAAAAGTTTTAAAATAACTCGCTGCACGCTTCCCTTCATACAATTCTTTTAAACTACGCTATTCTTACTCTGTCAGTCTTTACTGAACAAGGTAGATTCCATTTCTCGCACGAAACGCTTTATAAAAATATAAAATTATTTTATAACAAAATTTTATCTAAGAATTTATAATTATTTCGCTTTGTAGGTAGGTAAACATCGCGTCGCATCTACGCGCGTACCTTGTGTGTGCGTGCCGCGTGTGCATGTTACAGGCAGTAATTGCGACATTTATTGAATCGTCTAGTTTCTTACGTTTTCAGTTTTAATTCTATTGATTCTATAAATATATTTAACTTCAAATATGCCTACAAAAGGTAAAGTAACACTGCAAGAGGCAGATATTAAAATACAAATAACGATGTTAACTGCGCAACGTGAATCAATGTTTGGTCGGTTGCAATACATCTATAATTACGCAAAAAACGCCTTTGAAGATACAGTAGCAGAAGAATTAGTTTTGTCCAGTATTATTACATTGGAATCGATTCGCGATGAATTTTCTGATTTAGTAAAACAAATCAATTTGCTTGAGCTGACTGTGAATCCTGACGCGGTACCTAATTTTCAATCTTGGAATGCGTTTGATGATTTATATTGCCGTATTAAGCGGGTCGAAAGCAAAATTAACGCTCTTAAAGTTCCTCAGTCTACATGCAACGATACTGGTAACAATTCTGAAAGCCAGAAGAGTACTATAAAATTACCTAAATTGGAGTTATTGTCGTTTTCTGGTGATCCTATTGAGTGGCCAATGTTTTATGAAAATTTCAAAAATACTATTCATGTAAACGAAAACTTAACAGATCACGAAAGAGTGCAATACTTAATAGGAAAACTTTCTGGTCGTGCTTTATTAGTGTGCTCCGGAATCACTCCCACCGGGGAAAATTACGAAAAGATTTGGTCAACTTTGGTTAAAAAATATGAGGATAAACGTTGTCTCGCTTCCGCTTATTTGGATCAATTATTTAATTTTAAAGCTGCTAGTTACGCTTCTTCAAAAAATATAGAATTATTTTTAGATAAATTCGCCACCGCAGTCGCTAGTTTGAAATCTTTGACATTGTCTGATTTGGCGGATTTCATATTACTCCACGTAGCACTTAAGAAACTGGATTCGGAAACATCGCGCACCTTTGAAATGTTAAAACGTGACGAATCCATACCTACGTATAATAGTTTAATCGGTTTTCTTCATGAACAATCCAAAATATTGGATCGTACGCCTTCTTCTATATCTACTACTTCTGCCCCGCCAAAGAAGTATGGTAAAAATAACGCAGAACAAAATTACTCGAAGCCTACGCATTCCTTTGTCGTAGTGGATAATGCTTGTGTATGCTGTAAAAAAACCACACATACACAATTATATAAATGTGATTCTTTCAAACGCCTTTCAATTAATGATCGTATTAATTTTATTAAAAAACGAAATGGATGTTCTAATTGTTTGAGTTTATATCATGTAAGTTTCGCTTGTAAATCTACGGTTTTATGTCGCTACTGTGGATGCAAACATCATTCACTTTTATGTAGAAAAATGAAGTCGCATACGGAACCGCAAACCGTAAACGTTCGTGCGGAATCCTCTGAAACGCTGAAGCACTCGGCTGCCGCCGGCGGCCCCGCTAACCGGTTTCAGACGCCTGCGCCCACAGTGGATGCGTCATAATAAAATATCTCTTTGTAATATTAAATCTAGGTCTGAACGCTTGAACACTTGTTTATTAGGAACTGTTCAATTAAACACTGAAGATAACTTGGGTAATTTACATACTATTAGAGGTCTAGTGGACACAGGTTCACAAAACAACTTCATAACCACAGATTGCTGCAAATTATTAAATTTACGCTATAATAAAATTACTAGATCTGTCGTTAAGGGCATAGGTGGCTCCGCTAGTTCAATTAAGGGCATGTTAACACTTAAAGTGTCATCATTAATAAATAAAAATATTAAATATTCTATTAACGCTTTTGTAATCGATCGAATTACGGATAAAATACCTACCGCTCATATAAATACTACTTCATTTACTTATTTAAATAATGTTACGCTCGCTGATAAATATTACTCGGTTCCGGGTGATATCGATCTTTTGTTGGGGGTTCGATGTTTTCACAAATTTTACTGTCGGGCCGTGTAACGGGGCCTCCGGGTATGCCGACAGCTTTCGAGACTGTTTTCGGTTATATGATTATAGGCAATGTAGATATTGAAAATAATCCCAGTAACATATCTCTTGCTTGTTGCGCTGTTACTCAACCCTGTATAACTACAATTTTACAAAATTTTTGGCAACTTGAAGAAGTTCATACCGCGCCTGTCCTTAATGCTGAGGATCGTGAATGCGAAATTATATTTAAAGATAATTTGTCGCGAGACAAGTCTGGACGCTACAGCGTCGCGCTTCTCTTTTCGCGCGACTCTGCTTCTTTGTGTGACTCGTATACAATCGCTAAAAATAGATATTTTTCTTTGGAACGAAAACTTAATGCTTCGCCTACTTTGCGCTTAGAATACAACGCGGTTATCAAAGAATATTTAGATAAAAATCATATCTCTCCAGTTTATGATGATAATATTAAAAGTGGTTATTACATCCCTCACCACGCCATCGTGCGTCAAGACAAAACCACGACGAAGTTACGTATAGTGTTAGACGCGAGTGCCAAAACCACTTCTGGCCTATCACTCAACGACATATTATATACAGGGCAAAATCTACAAAATGACTTATTTTTAATATTACTCATGTTTCGCTTTTATAGTATAGCTTTCTCAGCAGACATCAAGCAGATGTATTTGCAAATTTTGGTTCAGGAAGAACATCGCAAATTTCAAAAAATACTTTATCGTTACAACTCTACGGAACCTCTCGTCACGTATGAGTTCAATCGCGTCTGTTTTGGATTACGTAGCAGTCCCTATCTCGCTATGCGGGTCGTACGCGAATTGGCCGCCGAAGAACAAGACACGTACCCGCTCGCCGCGGATCTTATACCGCGCACCACCTATATGGACGACGTGTGTTATTCTGTTCCCGCGCTACCTGACGCACTCAAACTTAAGAATGAGTTGCTGGGTCTCTTCAAGGCCGGGGGCTTTGATTTGGTAAAATGGTCTAGTAATTCTGCTGAATTGTTAGATTCGTTGCCCGAGTCTTATCGCTACCGTTCGGCTGTTCAGTTTGAACAGGATCAACATTTAAAGATTTTGGGACTTCAGTGGTCTCCGTCCACTGATGAATTTAGTTTTGTCGTGTCCATAGAGGAGCGACTATGTACAAAACGAAATATTTTGTCCGTCATCGCTCGTCAATATGACATAATTGGGTTTATCGCACCGGTCATATTATTTGCTAAGGTTCTCATCCAGCAGCTTTGGCTTTTGAAATTGGACTGGGACGAACCAACGCCACCGCACATTGCTGAAATTTGGCATAAATATATTTCCGAACTTCCTGAATTAGCTAAATTTAAATTCCCGCGTCATTTAGGTGTAACTGAAAATTCAAATATTTCTATAATCGCTTTTTCAGACGCTAGTGAAAAAGCTTATGGCGCAGTTATTTATTTACGCGTATCTAACGCTAACAACCCGCCTATTATACGTTTGGTTTGCGCGAAATCTAAAGTAGCGCCTCTTAAAGTTGTTTCTATCGCTCGCTTGGAGTTGTGCGCTGCGCTACTTATGGCTAAATTAACGCGTCTAGTCATCGACACATACGCTCCTCGTCATAATATTGACGATATTTATTGTTTCACCGATTCTATGGTGACTCTATGCTGGATCCACTCGTCTCCGCATAAATTTAAAACATTTGTTGCTACGCGAATTACAAAAATTATTGATACGCTTCCTCCGCGACATTTTTATCACGTAAATGGAGTCGATAATCCGAGTGATTGTTTGTCTCGTGGTATCACACCTTTACGCTTAATTGACCATCCATTATGGTTTAACGGTCCCTCATGGCTACAGCAAGAACCGGAAAGTTGGCCTATTAAAAGGTTCAAACCTTCTGATAATATAGAAGTACCCGAATCAAAGGTAATCGCTTTGGCTACGTCGGCCGAAGAAGAACCACATGCTTTGTATACGCTATCACAACGCTTTTCTTCGTGGAACGCTTTACTTCGCTCTATTGTTTACATTTGTCGCTTTTTAAAGAAACTACCTCGCGCTGAAGTAATTACCAGTTCACAATTTGATTTCGCTGAAACTCAAATAATTAAAGTTATGCAATCTAAATATTTCGCTGACGATATAAAATGTTTAATTTCAAATAAAAACTGTTCGCCTCAAATCAGAAAATTAAACCCATTTCTAGATAAATACGGATTGTTGCGCGTTGGTGGACGCCTGCGTAATGCAGACTTATCCTATGATCAGCAGCATCCTATTTTATTACCTCGAAAAGACTATATTGTCGATCTCATAATAAAATATTATCACGAGAAACATTGTCATACTGGGCCGCAACTACTTATGTCTATACTTAGACAACGCTATTGGATTTTATCTTGTCGAAACACCGTTCGCAAAATTGTTCATCAATGTAACTTTTGTTTCAAGGTAAATCCAAAAAATACATTTCCTATGATGTCTGATTTACCAGCTTGTCGTGTACAGCAAACTAAAGCTTTCACGCATACAGCTGTAGATTATGCAGGTCCAATCAGCATTACGCCTTATAGAAAACGCGGTGTTCGTCCTATAAAATGCTATTTGTGCATATTTGTGTGCCTCGTAACGCGCGCTGTACATATAGAGATAGCCTCAGATCTGACAACGCACGCATTCATTTCTGCTTTTAAACGCTTTCTTGCCAGACGGAGTGCGGTTTCGTGTATGTATTCTGATAACGGTACGACGTTTATAGGAGCAAAAAATACGTTTAAGGAACTCTATAAATTTTTATGTTCTGAAAATTACAATTTTTCATTTGCAAAGGAGTTATCAGAAAACAGAATCACCTGGAAACTCATACCTCCACGCAGTCCTCATTTTAATGGACATGTCGAGACTTACGTCAAAGCGTTTAAAACTCATTTGTTTCGCGTAATAGGTTCACAGATTTTAACATATGAAGAATTGTTGACAGTATTGGTGCAAATAGAGTGCGTACTGAATTCGCGTCCGCTTACGCTATTGAGTTCTGATCCATCGGAGCCTTCTGCTCTAACGCCCGCGCATTTTTTAATGTCAAGGCCAATAAAACATTTACCTTTTGTAGATGAGACTGAGTTTTCTAGTAATTTAGTAAAACGATATAAGCTTTTGGATAATATGGTACAATCTTTTTCAAAAAGATGGAAGTTAGAGTACTTACATCTTTTACAAACGCGTGAGAAATGGAATACACCTTCTAAACCAATCGAAAAGGGTACGATTGTAATAGTAATGACTGATGATACCCCTATCCTTCATTGGCCGTTGGGCGTAGTAGTTTCTACATTCCCAGGAGTCGACGGAGTAGTCCGTGTTGCGTCAGTTAAGACTGCAACTGGAATTTACAAGAGACCAGTCGTGCGTCTCTGTCCTTTACCCACGCAATAGCAATAATTTAATTTAATTTATTCTCCGCTTTCTTTGTTAAATTTTAAGTTTATTTTAATATTTTTCTTTTATTTTTCCTTGTGCAATTGAAAGCGAGTCTTTCAATGGCCGGGGGCAATGGCTACGCCGCATCCCTGATTCTTGTTTCCTCACTACCCGCTTTTTCCTTTACATTCTGTCCGCTGTTGTCTTTCCTATGTGACGCACTGAAAATATAAAACACTGAACGCATAATCGCTTATCGCCTAAAACTCGTATAAAAAACCTAATAATATTGTGTAACAAACGCTATAACATAAACTGTGGAGTGTGCCCGATTACGTGTTGGTGCCGCGCCGCCGCCTGACTGGAGGAGCTCCTGGCTGACAGCGAAGACTTATATGTGTGTTGCTGCGTCAAGGTCAGTCCCTTTAGTCTTTCCTCTCCGTTCGCTATCGCCCCTCGCTATACCTATAAATACAGTCCACTAAAACGCTCACGCTTCAGGAGTGAGCCCAGACGAAGTTCAAAGAAGAACTCGTGGGCGCCTTCAGTCTGAGATTGATGGTTTCGAAAAAATAGTTATTTAAAAATGTTGTCACATGGGCACATAGATCTCGTCAAAACATCAAGTTTGAGTACCAACACGATAGGTCTGCGATTGATAGTTTCAAAAATATAAGCTTTTAAAAATGTGGTCACGTGGTCACATAGATCTTGTCAAAACATCAAGTTTGAGTACCAACACGATAACTTATGTCATCCCCGGTAATGCCCTCTGTACGTTTGCAAAGTTTCATTGAAATCAGGTTAGCCGTTTCGAAAATTAGCCGGAACAAACAGACAGATTGGCAGACAGACAGATTGGCAGACAGACATACAAAAAACAGCTTATGTCACCCCCGATAATACCCTCAGCATGTTTGCCTAGTTTCATTGAAATCGGTTTAGCCGTTTCGGAGATGAGCTCGAACAGACAGACAGACGGACAGACAGACAAACAGAAAACATCCTATGTCACCCCTGATAATACTCTCTGCAAGTCTGCCAAGTTTCATTGAAATCGGTTCAGCCGTTTCTGAGATCAGCTCAAACAGACAGACAGATGGACAGACAGACAGATAAAAAGTACCCTATGTTACCCGCGGTAATGCCCTCTGCACGTCTGCAAAGTTTCATTGAAATCGGTTTAGTCGTTTCGGAGATTAGCCGGAACAGACAGACAGACAGACAGACAGACAGACAGACAGACACTTCAATTTTATTAATATAGATGAACCCCCAATAAAAATTATTAATCAAAATATATTTTATCAAAACATTATATTTTCACTAAAAGAAAAAACTTTAATTCGTATTTTAATAGACTTTCAACTTTTAGAAATAAAAGTACGAATTGACTAGAATCCCTCTTCTGCGTTTACCGTCTAATCCCTCATACTATAGCTAGCTGGTGCAAGATAGCGTCTTTTAGTCTGAGTTTCAGTTCGCGAAGTCTCCGCGCACCGGTCTTTACCCTCGCGAAATTGCGTTTGACAGTTTCGACACTATGAAGTGACATTTCTGACTCTATAAAAAAAAACCAAACGCTGCTGTCAAATTCATTTAATCTATGCATTTGGATGATTTTCATTAAAATTGGATTTTCACTCTTACATCGGTAGTCATGCCTGTGTATTTCAATAGATACTCACGTACAGGGACCGAAACTGTTACTAAAAATTCAAAATTTTTAATGTTTTTAAATCGACTACACACACTGACTAGCTAGCTCATTGGTCGACAGTCCAACGGGCCTCCCCAGGCGAGGCCGGCTATCTTTATCCAAAAAATGGTACTTATTGTGGTGTTAATAGTCAATCTCATTCACTCACTACTAATATTCCTACCATATTCCTACCCACTGTTCTCGTTGAAAACTTGCGCTTCGTACAATTTTTTTGATGCAGTGACATTTGCAGTGATTAATCATTTGAGTAGTGGATCGGAAAAAATTAAATTCAGTGTACATGGTACAGGGGAACCCTGAGGATTCGAACAAAGTGATAATCAGGCTAAAAAGCAATCTTTGTGTAAATGAGGGTTGATGAAAGACTATCGAAAATCTATCTGCGCAGTCATACATTGTGTCATCGCCTAGTGGATTTTAACTATTTTTTAAATTTGAGGGCCGGATCTGCATACAGACGAGTACCTGACCTACCGCGCAGATAGTTCCAGGTTGAAACAACGCAAAAGGTGCAGCCTGCCCGGCTAAACCGCCGGCTAAACTAACCTATAATCCGCAGAGTGTATAAGATTTGTAATGAACGCAGATCGGACACATTGAAGATGTTCAGGTGCGTGAATAAGCATGGATTAAGCTCCAAGTACCCTCATCTCGAGGGGAGGTCTAAGCCCCTGCAGTGCGGCATAATGGTCTCATATGGAATCTCTTTAAAATTTTCAGTGGCATCCTTTTTTTATTTTTATCCAACGATATCTTCCAATTAAAACTTATTTCGATAGAGTTTACGGCATTCGATGCAGTTAATTAGAAGTTGGTGCCAATTGAATAATGAAATTGATGGATTAGTTGAATCGCAATTTATCGCAAAAAAAAACTTATATCACTATATTAAAATTTTATTTATTTTATTTTATTAAATCCTGATTAAAATAAAATTTTCAGAGAATCTAAAATAAGTAAAAGTATTTTTGGAAGCAGCAAGTTTAATTCTAATCGGTCGATTCGTTTAAAAGTAAAAAGAAGTGGGGGGTGCGTGCCAATGAATTCATTATTTTTCTTAAGCATTTTAGAGGTAATGCGAGTATTTGCATGACAGATTGCAAGAGGTTGACAAGGTTGCAAGAGGGATCACAGATCGTTGCGAAGTTAAACAAACCATAGAGCAAAACAACCTAAGTGGAAGGCCACCCTACGTTTTTTTTCTTCGCAGATTTTTTCCGCACCGAATGAATCCCTACATTTTTACCGTAAAAAAAAACAACAGAAAATGCGTGCGTCAAATTGTATGAAGTGCATTTTCAGCGCTTTATTTAAACGTTACCAACACGTTTAACGAAGGTAACTTCGAAATCAGACACTTATGAATCAATCACGAACATTTTATAATTATGGGTCGTTTTTGTTAACAATTTCAATTTATTTTTAAGACATGAATTATTATGACATAAATAATCAAATTATCAAATAGATAAAATATTTGCAACTGTCGTCAAAGTATTCAATATTTTTATGACCCATACTCACGCAGGGGCACTCATAAAAAAGTTTTTATGAAGGGACCCATGTTGTCGCAGAAATTAAATTTCATACGAATAAACGGATGTATACTATCAAAGCTTAGGTTTTATTGTATTCGTAAATACTTTTACAACACACATCTGTCGGTAATAATTAACAGTTTTTTAAATTTCATTTCAAACTATGATTAATAATAATAATACGTACCTACTTACCGAATTAAACGACTTACATAGACTACAAATCATTACACATTAAGTACAGTTCCAATCACCCGTTATGGCGGATGTGAACATAGGCACAAGTCGCGTCGCAGTAACCAGTTTTAGGTGTAGCGGGACGCAGTGGGGCGAGGGGCTTAAGATTGAACCTGCGCAAGCACGCTTAAAGCGTTGTACTCCGATCCGCCATAAAGTTTGAGGCGAACTATATCATTAACAATTTCAGTAATAAGGTATTCAGAATGAAGATTGTTGTCTACCCACTTTTATATGTATGTGGTGTCTTCGCAAATATATTTATATATGTATATATTATAAAGAATATTTAAGTATGTATATCAGTTGCCTAGTAACCCATAACACAAGCATAATACTTGCTTACTTTGGGACTAATGGCGCTGTGTGGGCAGTCCCATGTATCATTATTATTATATTATTATATTAATCACACCCTTCATGAACGCGCGCGCGACCTTGTCAGTCCCCAATCACTATTTCATGCGACCCGTCAAGAGTAACCTGGCTCAAACTACTGGTATTTGAACAAACCACGTCTGAAGTTTGATCTAAGAATTTGAACAAATTCTAGCGCTTTCTAATAACAAACAGTTCTTAAAAAAACTGACACATATTTAAACCAATTTTATTCTAAACTTACGAAAAATTAGCTTAAATTGGCGAAGTTTTAAGGAATTTTACCAATGATATATTACAAATATATTATAAATATAGCGATTAATATATTATAATATTTAACAAATTCAAAGTTTGAGTAAAATTATCGCCACAAACTGTCAAGGCGCACACGGTTATTTATATAGAAATAAGTTCTCGATGAGGGCTCATAAACACCCTTCAAAATTGCACGAATTCGACAGCCTGCTATCTCTATCTTATGCAATCTGATGAGCGGAACCCGCAATAGCAATTTTATTATTGTTTGAGAGTTGGAGACAATGTTAACTAACTCGCTTTGGCAAATAGCTGTTTCTAATGAAATTGAACAATTTTTTTTTTTTAATCTGTATGATCCTATACAGGTTGTGATTTTATTAACCAGGCAAAAATTTTCTAGAATGAGGTCTATTGGTGATACTTAACAGTATCACCAATAGACCTCATTACGTAAATAAAAATATAGGTCAAATATTCATAATCAATAATTATATCCTAAATATTTTTTATCAAAATTTGGTTACCTTCTACTTACATAGGCGAAAGGGCGCGGCATGGGGCATGTGGCCAGGACGCGTGCACGTGCACTGGTGCCCTCGCGAATGGTGACTAGTATATTGGTAGTTTTGGGAAAGGTTTACGTAGTCTTAACTGAATATTTTCCTATTAAACGATACTAAAAAGTAACAAGACGGCCAACGGATTCTTATGAAAAGTTATTTTACATTAAAATTTGGCTGGTCATTAAAACCTCAGCCTGTATAACCACTTACATACTCATTAATATACAAAATACGAAGCTACTTGGGAAAGAATATCCAATGGTAAGAATATAATTATTACCTACTCTGTGACATGTCCGGTGAAGTTTGCGCTCAAAATTAGCTACAATCTAATTTTCGTATCTAATTTTGATTTCTTAGTACTTAAGCATAAACTTAAAATTTTAGACTTCTCAAGGTATTCATTTTTTAAATTCGAAGTTTAAATTCAATAATAATAATAATACCTGGGACATGGGACCCACACAGCACCATCTAGTTCCAAAGTACAAGTATTATGCTTGTATTATGGGGACTATACAACTGATATTATAAAATATTTTTTATAATATATACATGTAATAATATTTTACACGGTCCTGCAGCTGGGTCTCTAAGCAGTCGACCAGTATATCGTCACAAACAGTAAAGGGTGCACCTAATCAAGAATGTATGTACTTAATGGGACCTAAATTCTTTTATAGCGTTCTTAAAACAAATGTACTTGTATACGTACGTCAAATATTATCTTATAACAAATTAATAATTTATTTTTTTATTGTCTTGGATAATTGATGAGAGGAATACACTTAACAATTTTTCCCTTTTTTCTTTAAAAATATGCGCGAAAATTGCACTATAGGAATATAAGTTTTAAACACCGACTTACGCTTTAGATATAAAAATCGGCAGACCATCCAGATTTTTTTTCTAATTTAGAATTTTTTGGAATATACATATAGTAAGAATAATACGCGGAACTTCCCACACAGCGCCAACTAGTCCCAAAGTAAGCAAGTATTATGCTAGTGTTATGGGTTACTAGGTAACTGATGTACATATATAAATATTTTTGCGAAGACACCTCATACATATAACAACCAAGACCCGGTTCCAGTAACAATATTCATCATATTAATACTGATTCGACCTAGGATTCGAAACCGGGACCTCCAGCTTCGTAGGCAGGGTCGCTATCCACTAGGCTAAGCGGTCGTCAATATATTAATACAATACATATATTTTTTTAGATATGATCACATACAGATTAAATATGAATATTTTTCGATCTTACCGACGTATGAAACTGGTTATTTAAAAATAAAAAAAAATCATGAGTTTAACATTTTATTATAAATAATTTGCCGTAACATAGTACATTTTTACAGTATATATATCATTTCGTGTATATTGGAATACTCTGTTTTATCATAACTCTGTTTTAAGATAGAGAAATAACACATAGAGAAAACGTCGCAATACGACGTCAAAAAATTTACTACAGGATGCATTGACTAGCCAACTTTAACGGACTAGTGTTCGTGATGTTAGAATTATATAACACATAATCCGTATCCGGTCCGTATGTAGGTACTCCGAATACGAAACTGTGATTAAAATTGAAAAAAGTTACCGCAATTTCGAACTTTTTGTTACTGGACCCACTGCTTTCAAAATCGATATCTAAGGATCCGCGTAGACTCCGGTCACGAATCTGTGGTGCAAATTGAAAAAAGTGGCCGCCATTTTAAACTTTTATCTATCACATCAATATTCAATTTCGCATCTCTGACTTCGTTTAGGAGTCTGAATTCATTTAACAGCAATTTACAAATCTAAGATAGCGATATCGCTAATAATGGCAAAGTCGTCATTATGCTTGTTTCCAACTAACTTAAAAATTCTAAATAAAAATTTTTAATTGGGGTTTTGAAATCGCAGATGGCGCCATCGATTTGATTGATCACACAGTTGATAGATCTGTCACATAGATTTCGCTAAAACATGACGTTTGAGTACGAACACGAAAGGTCTATGACTAATAATTTCAAAAATATGAGCTTTTGTAAAATTTGGTCCCGAGGTCACAAGATCTCGCTAAAACATGAAATTTGAGACCAACACCATAGGTCTGTGACTAATAATTGCAAAAATGTGTGCTTTTCATAATTTGGTCACGGGTTCACATAGATCTCGCTAAAACATGAAGTTTGAGTACCAACACCATAGGTCTAAGACTAGTAATTTCAAGGATATTTGCTTTTCAAAATTTGGTCACGGGGTCACATAGATCTCGCTGAAACATGAAGTTTGAGTACCAACATCATAGGTCTGAGACTAATAATTTCAAAAATGAGTGCTTTTCAAAATTTGGTCACGTGATCACATAGATCACATCACGTTAGAATAATTAATTTTAGTACCCAAATAAAATTTTGTTTCCTAGTTTCGGAAATACGAATATAAATGTACATTCGTTTTAATTTTTTTTTTTAAAGAATAATACATATGGAAAATATTTTGTGATATTGATCCTGACGTCGGCATTTTCTGGGATATGAAAGGCATGATATATCCCATTATGTATGATATTTCTTCTATGGTAGAAGTGATCTCGAATCACAAAAGTTCGATTATGCTACATCAATTTCTCATCAAGTTCCATTAGATGATTCCAAGGTTAAAGGTCAGAGGCACCCAGCAATGCAACCTCTAATTTAAAAAATATTTTTACATTTAGTTTCACTCTAACTTCAAGGAAAGAATGAGAGCCATCTTCTATACTACTTCTGCCTTGTCAAAATGGTTCAATGATGTGTTCAATGGTAATTGAGGCTAATGGACCAACTGATGCGTATAAAATACCTGGTACTTATAAAGAAATAATCTAATAATAATAACAATATATAATGTGGTGTTTTAAAGATATTTGGAAAATAAAAACAACATAAACAAAAACATAAATTCGTGGTTGATGATTGACATGACAATTATTAAAGAAACCCCATTGTAGAAATCAAAACTGTAATTGTATTATTTGTTGTTATCATGTATATAATTCGTTTACCGAAAATTAAACATCACCGTGACTATCCCGTTTACACTTGACTTTTCTAGGCAGATTTGGCGGTCATTCTTTGGATTTGAATACTAGCAACACTCAGATAATGTAGGTCTATGGACTCAGGGCTGAATGGTGCTGGAACCTAGGACCATTCATCATCATCATCATCAGCCCGTGTCTCTCCACTGCAGGACATAGGCCTCTCCCAAGGCTCGCCACCACGGTCCTCCGCCTTTCGCATTCAACTACCCCCTGTATGGTGCTTCAGGTCATCTGTCCACCTGGCCGGGGGGCGTCCAACGCTTCGCTTTCCGGTACGTGGCCTCCATTCGAGAACTCGTCTACCCCATCGGTTATCAGTTCTACCGCAAATGGGACCGGCCCATTGCCACTTCAGCTTGCTGATCGCTTCGGCTATGTCGACAACTTTAGTTCTTTGACGGATTTCAGTGTTTCTGATTTTATCCATCAAAGAAACACCGAACATAGCCTGCTCCATAGCACGCTGAGCGACTTTAAATTTGTGGATCAGTCCTGCCGTGAGAGTCCACGTTTCGGCACCGTACGTCATTGTAGATAGGACGCATTGATTGAAGAACTTGGTCTTCAGACATTGTGGTAGTGGCGACGAGAACAGATGACGAAGCTTCCCGAAGGCAGCCCAGCCCAGCTGAGTTCTTCGATCGGCCTCTTTGTAGAAGTTGTGTTTGCCTAACTGGACAGCCTGTCCTAAATAGACAGTCTTGCACAACTCTAGAGTCGCACCCTCTACGATAACCGGTCTCGGGAGAATATGTTCGTTGAACATAACTTTCGTCTTGTCCAAGTTCATCCCGAGCCCCACCCGCCGAGAGGCGACATTGAGGCCGTTAACCATTCCGCTGAGCTCCTCCAGCGACTCTGCCATGATGACTATGTCGTCAGCAAAACGGAGGTGATTGCTAGGACCATTGCTAAGTTAAAAAACCAATTTCAAACATGGTGTAGACCACGTAGATAGGTCTGAAATTAAAATTAATTATTGTGAAAAGAAAAAGATCGCTTGACATTAATATGTATTGAATTCTGAAAATTTTGAACTTAACAAATGTATATTTTATATATTTATATTGCTTTAATATTTTCATCCGACATTTTCATTTTAAATAATTTTTAAACAGTGGAGGTAAGAATAGTGTTATGACCAAATAAGCATTAAGGCACCTTGATACGAAAGTTGGGGAACTGTTAGGATTATGAATCTACGTCGTGTGACGTCGACTATCTATCCAGACAATAACACATCGATGGTCGGGTCTTGCCCTAATTCCGTAATATCATATAGCGCCATCTCACAAAATTTTGAGGCACCTAACAGTTGATATCATCTGTCGGCAACAGGACAAGTACCACAAAAATGTACGAGATGACACTATATTAAATAGTTATGAATATTTTTTTTTTTATGTATTAATGTAATAAATGTATCTGTTACAGCTGATTAGGTACACCCTGTGGGTACACCGCACCGTACCCTTTCTTGATGCTGGTTCACTAAAACTTCCAGGAACAGTCGCAGTCATAGTTTGTTCGGCCAATCAGGACACTTTGATGCTCGTTCCTTGAAATTATTTTAGCTATCCGCTTCAGTATCCATAAAAATGCGGCGAGTCGTATCACCCTACTCGCACTGCCGATAGCCGGGGGGCCTCTGCGTGCCCATATTCCGCATTCATCCTATGCGGTGTATGTCCACGTTTTAAGATTAATTTTATCGGGCAGGTTGAAAAAGTAATGAAAAATAAAATTTCCTTTTGTAAGGGAATGTGTTTTATTCACGTAACTGAGTCATATAAAAATTATGCGCAGTGATGAAAAAACTATCCTGTATATATATTATTGCATAGTAACACTAACCGAAATAAAAAAAAATTAAGTATCAATCCTCACTGTCAATATCTCAACTTGATGCTAGCTGTTGCTTGCTGTCATGCTGTCGTCAAGGTCAAGGATGTCATCTAAATTGATTGTTGTCTATGATTGTTGCAGTGTGACCAGATTTAGCCGGATCGGATCTCATTATGGCTTCTAGCAGATTTTATAGATTTTCTAAATCTATTAAATAATTTTCTAAAATAAAATACTAAATAAAAATGTGACAATTTCTATTGTACCTTTTCGTTCTGACACCTCGAAGCCAAAATTGTTAGGTATTTAGATTTAGATATATTTTGAAACTTTACTGGTTTACTGAAATTGGTAACGTAATGGGGTCTAACCCAGTCTAGCCATGTAGGTATACACAGAAATAAAATGCTCAACTCAGTCTTGCAACTGGCTGCCTAGGGCGCGGCCGCGGCTCAGGCTCAGCTCTCTTTTCCTGTATAGGTATGGGCTGTAGATAATGGGTTTAACTCATAGAAGTATGACTCTTTTTAGTATGACTCATGAAGGTAGTATAAACCTATTACTACGGGATAATCTATATAGTCTGTGATAATAATCATACTCTTTGGCCGTGGCGCAAGTGTATTCTGTCTGTGGTCAAGTGACAAGCCAAGTCAGCTAACAGCAGCGTGACCATTTTTAGCATTTTTGATGCTAGTTTAGTATTTTTTTCCTTTTTGGAATATTTTTAGCAAACTAATTAATTTTAGCATTTTTTGGCACAATTGTCGAGATACATGAATTGGTTGACTCACTATTATGTATTAAGTATGGCAAAACCTTTATGATTTATATGACAACACTCTAAATATCATGTTCCCTAATGTTTAATAAACTTGGAATTTTAGAAACAATTAATCGACGAGCAATATCGTCGATTATTTAGCACTAAAGTTCAAAAACTGATGACAAGCAAATCTAGTGTGACAGTAATTAACACTGAAGAATTTTGGTGTTTATAGGTAGTAGGTTATATAGTCAATAAACAAAAGAGTGTAATTTTTTCAAATGTTTAATGCGCCTTCCGATATCAAACACACAATGCGAAAGATTATTTTCATAGGTAAATTTAATGAAAACCAAACAAAGACTACTTGTATACTGTATACATTTACATGCTTTATACTGAACATGTGTCATTTACTTACATTACATGTTAAACAAAGTTTTTGTACCGATGTAAGATATGATAACAGTGACGTGCTAACCAAGAATACTTCCAATTATGAATGAGTGTGGAGTTGATGAGGATTTGGAATAAACGCTATACTTAATTAAAATAAATATATTGTTTTATTTCATTGCATATTTTTGGCTTTAATACCTGTATGTTTTAGCATATTTTAGCACAGGCAACCCTTAATATTAGCGCGTCTTGATTGAAAAACGGTCACACTGGGTTGCAAGTTGCATTGCGTTGCGAATGATGCGATGCAATGTCATTGCTTATTCGAAAGCTGTGTGTTTCCACTGCAAAGGAAATCATATTGCAATATCGTCTATTTGTTCAATAAAGAAAAATAAAATCGATGAAAATAAAACCCGCATCTTTTGCTGATATTTTTGATGAAGAAATTTTTCAGGTCGTACTTCACAATCTAAAAATAAAACACAAGAATCACAACAAAAAGATTTATTAAATTTCCTACACTCTGATAAAGTAATGAATTTATTGGTACAATCCTTAGTTAAAATTATGTCTTTAAATAAAGATAATACAAATGTTAGTACACAAAATATTAAAACAATTTTATCAGAAACTTTCAGTAATAATAATTTAAGTAATATATCAGTAAGGCCCAGTTAAACATAATGCAATGGAACGCACAGAGTCTGTTGAGTAATCGACATACATTTATAAAGTATTTATATGATAATGATATACATGTAGCTCTCATTTGAGAAATGTGGCTTAAGTCAGAGCAGCGTTTCAACATAAAGGGCAATATTACAGAGCGTCTTGATTCAGGTAATGATCATAACGGTGTAGCAATCATAATTAGAGATAGTTTGTCATATCAAATTATTAATACTTTTTGTGATAACTCCATACAGAATTTAGCAATCAAGTTACACTACAATAATGAATATGTTCATTTAGTTACTTTTTATAGCCCCAATAATAGTCTGCCACAGTTTAATAAAGCTAAATTTGAAACTTTAATTAAAAATATTCCCAAACCGATGATATTTGCAGGTGATTTTAATGCTCATCACACTGTATGGGGTTGTGGTTTAATTGATATTAGAGGCAGAGATATTCTGGAAATTATAAATGATAATGGTTTTGTACTGCTGAACAATGGTCAGACTACTACCGTGGGTAGTCATATATGGGCGCCTAATGCGTTGGATTTAACCATAGTATCTCCTCAGTTGGCGTTGTTGTGTGCATGGAAAGTGCACGATGACCCACTGGGTAGTTATCATCTTCCTACACTGACAAAACTTGTAATTGGTCAGCCTATTCCTTTGGGTGATGAGAAGTCTTGCAATGATACAGTTCGGCCTAATTTCCGCTTGGTAGACTGGAAGATATATTCTGAAACAGTTAGTGATTTGCTGGTTAACTTTCAGTATAGTTCATCTGATCCAGGAGGCTCTTACAATAGCCTTTGTGATATTTTGAATGATGCTTTAGTAAAATCTATCCCTTTTAAAACTAAAAGACCTTGTTTAAATAAAAAAGATTTTGTTAAAAAACCAACTCTTCCTTGGTGGAACTCGAATTGCACTACAGCTGTGTCAAACTCTAGAGAAGCCTATGCGCTTTTTAAAGCTAATTCTACATTAGACAATTATTTAAAATTTAAACGTTTGCAAGCTCTGAAAAAGTTGATTCTTAAACAAGAAAGAGACAAAAGTTGGTTAGATTTTTGTAATTCATTAAACAGGCTTTCTCCAATTAGCAAGGTATGGAAGACTATGAAAAAGTTTAATAAAACATTTGTTCCTAATAATAGCCATAATACTAATATTGCATGGATTGAAGAATTTCTTAATAAATATACATCAGATACTGTTCAAAATATAACAGATCCTTCTTTCACAGACGCTTTACCGTTAAGAAAAGAAAATGATTATTTAATTAAAAAATTTACTTTGGCAGAATTAAAATCAGCATTAAATAGTAGAAAAGACACAACTTGTGGATTAGACAACATCTCTTATAAAATGCTCTCTAGTCTTGATATACCCTTTTTGAAAATAGTTTTAGACATAATAAACCTATTATGGGACAGTTCTTATATCCCTATAGAGTGGAAAACTGATTGCTTAGTTCCGATTCTTAAGTCAGGAAAACAAAAAGAGTGTTCAGATTCTTATCGTCCTATCGCACTGACCTCATGTTTTGGCAAAGTTGTCGAACAATTAATTAAACAACGGCTTGAATTTTACATTGAAAGCAACAACATATTACCAAGTAATCAATTTGGTTTTCGACGCGGACGCTCAGCCCGGGAAAGTCTGTCTCAATTGCATTTGGATATACAGGAATCTTTTTCTAAAAACAATAAATTGATATGCGTACTTTTCGATGTAGTTGGAGCATTTAATAATGTGAATCACACTACCCTTGTTTCCATTTTGAAATCTCTCGGCATCCCTGAAAAAATTATGAAATGGATATATAACTTTTTAAATGAAAGAAAAGTATTTGTTAAATATAATAATCAATTGATTGGCCCTCAATTATCTTATAAGGGTGTCTGTCAAGGAGGGATCCTTAGCCCTTTACTTTTCATATTGTATGTACACAAACTTAATTTGGTGTTGGGATCTAATGTACTTAATTTGCAATTTGCAGATGATTTAGCTGTATATTGTATGGGTAACAATGTTGTTGAATTGGAGAGGGACCTCAATAAAGCTTTGAAAAATTTAAATGAATATTATAATTATTTAGGATTAGATATATCCACTGAGAAGAGTAAAGTGATTGTTTTTAGTAAACGAAAATTGAATCATAAATTTGATATTTCATATAATAACAATTGTTTGACATTGGTTGACAGTGTTAAATTTTTGGGTGTAATATTTACTTCCAAGTTATCATGGCAGAGTTATGTCGATTGCTTAACAGACAGAGCCAACAGATCATTTAATATTTTAAAGTCAGTAGCTAAAATTAGTTGGGGAGCTGACCCTAAAATTCTACTCATACTCTATAAGGCTTTGGTAAGAAGTCATTTCGAATATGCTTTTTTTTGTTATGCATCTGATCCAAAGTTAATAGATAAAATAGAAAAAATTCAAAATAATAACTTGCGCCTCATTACAGGGGCAATGAAAACTACCCCAATCAATTCATTACAAGTCGAGTGTAATACACCTTCTATTCTTCTTCGTTTTAAATACCTAAAAATTAAATTTATTACTAGATTATACTCTATGTCTAACAATTTCTTATTTTCTAAACTTTGTAGACTTTCAATTTTACAAAATCATCCTTTTATTATTGAAGACTTTTCTGAAATTCATAATTTTATAAGTCTTAGTAACATACATAAAAGTTCTTTCCATTGTTATAAAGGGGTTTTTGATAGTAAATTTCCTCAAATGAATATTGTAATAGACAAACAGCTGAAAACAAAACAAGAAGTTTATGAGAAATTGAACAAGTGGCAGGATTATCATCATTTATATACTGATGGAGCGAAAAATAAGGATGGTGTTTCTGCAGTATTTTATGATAAGAATATAAAAACCGGACATGGAGTTAAGTTACCAAACACAGTGAGCATCTGTACAGCTGAAGCTTATGCAAATTGGTTAATTGCCAGTGACAGTATGAGCGTTTTACTAGCTATAAAGAATTCGAAGTTGGATGCTAACACTAATTATATATTGCATGAAATAAGAGAGAAATGGTTACAACTACAAAGAATGATGAAAAACATAATATTCTTTTGGACACCTGCACATGTTGGAGTCTGGGGCAATGAAAATGCTGATCACCTTGCAAAAGCTATAGTTGAAACAAATTTACATGAAACTACTCACAACCTAGATATTCCTCTTTCCGATTTTCTTGCTCAAGTTCGAAATCGTCTGAACATGGAATGGTACATGGACTGGTACGCCTCGCTACATGCTAAAGGTCGATGGTATGAGGAAATCAACAACATCATAGGAATTCCGTGGTTTGTTAAAAATAAAGTCCATTATCGAGGCAGAAGATTCTTTACAACTATTTGTCGTCTGAGATTCGGCCACTGCAAATTTAGAGCCCATCTCTAAAAAGAATGAAAATAGTCGAAAGCGACATTTGTGATAATTGTCATCAATCATCAGAGACACTTCAGCATATTTTTTTCGACTGTAGTAAATTTGCCATTGAAAGACTGATTTTGATTGATAAATTATTAAACATCTTTAAAAGTACTGAAAAATTCCCGCGCTCTATTCAGCAAATACTTTCTAATCCGGCAACATATACTTCTGTTTATGACTATGTAAAAAATACAATTTTAGATATTTAAATTACTATAAAATTTTGATTGTAGAAATGTTTACCCATAGACATATATATACTAGCGTAGGAGACCAACTGACATCTAAACATCGCATGACCGAAACGGAAATGAGTATGTGTGCAAAATTCACATGTGGTTGAGCCAGTTTTAGTGATGTGCATAGGTGTTTTTTTATATTATCGATAGCACGTAGTACTTTCATGATAATGTGTCGTTGAAGTTACCGCGTTATCATAAGTCGAAATCGGCAATCCTATTTATTATTTTGAATCTGCTATACTGCATAATTTTTGTTTTGAGTTACTTTTCCTAACTTTTAGTTTTTTAAAATGACAAATCATCAATCAGTTAATTCAAATGCCATTTCCTTTACTCCAATAATTTTTTTTTTTTTTGTTAACAGTTGATAATAAAAAATTTGCAGAAGTAAAGAAAGCGTTAACATCATTATGGAAATTTTAATATTTAGTTGAATACAAGCCAAGTAATATATAAAACAATATAAATAAACGATTTTTATTTTTAATGACAATACGTCACGTTGCAACGCATAACAACAAAATTTTAACTCTTTGTAAACAAAAAAATGAGAATGTACAAAACAAAAACATTTACAATGGAGAAGTTCATGATGTTCAAAATATACAATTTAACTCGATAGAATTGAAAGATAAACCAAAACTAATAAAACAGTGAAAGTTTTTTTAAATTCGTCAATAAATGACTGAGAAATAAATTATTGATATTTATTAATTTGACGACCGCTTAGCCTAGTGGGTAGCGACCCTGCCTATGAAGCTGGAGGTCCCGGGTTCGAATCCTAGGTCGGGTCAGTATTTATATGATGAATATCGATACTGGTACCGGGTCTTGGTTGTTATATGTATGTGGTGTCTTCGCTTTTTACCCAAAACACAAGCTAATGCTTAGTTTGGGGCCACGACGTTGTGTTGTGCACGTTATTATTATTATTATTATGTATTTTCGTGCGGTTTTACTGTTGACTTCTTACTGCCCATGACGTCACATTGTCTACTCGATTGAGTGTCGCGTCGTCTCACTACACCACAAATTATGCCTTCGATGCCTTGGACTAGTCTATAATATCTTTTGTTTCTTTATGTAATAGGTAATTAAGTTTTATTTGAATATAAAGGAACAAGTTTTTGTAAAAAGACAAAGTGATAATTTGCCTAAAATTGATATTTTCACTGTGATGGACTTTTTCTTCAAATCCATTTTATATTAGTGCTGAAATAAAGGTTTAGGCTCTAAAGTTGAAGGTCCTGGTGATATATCCCGGTAAACGTACGCTGACACCGATCGCTTGGTCTTCAGATTGACCTGTACAGAAATTACAGTTGGCATAAATGCTCTGACTTTAGATATTAAGTATTATTAGTATATTACTTAATATACTTAGTAAGCACATATGAAAAAAAAGAAACCCCTAACGGCACAAATTCAGTAGGTATAGATCCTTTCTTCAAAAGTCGTCGGTGATTTAGTTAGACAAAACAGTTATCCGTAAAATGTCTACTGCAAACCAAAGAATGTTTTCGAGGAGTCCCACCTGTTCTATTTAACATTTTTTCCATTGTTCTATGCTAACCGTGTTTACAGGAAACCTGGATATTATGAAAGAGTCATCATTATCAGGAAGCATTTTTTAACACCGCAGTTTCTTGGAGGAAAATGAGAAACTATTGTATACAGTAGTTTTGTCATTCAAAGTTAAATTATTTACGACGTTCATAATCAGAGAACAGATAGAACGTCAGACTTTAAATCATAAATAAAAAACGATTAAAATTAATTGTGTATATATCTTATATTTTCATTTGAAAAACTCTTGTATTTACATATATACCCTATGTGTAGTATATATGTATAGATGTCATACTTTCTCTTACAATGTGCTGCCAGGCTAAATAAACCTCACAATATGTTTAAAAACAGTTAACGACATCATTCCAGTGGAACAGGTGCAATTAGGTAATATCAAATTTACAAAAAATTTATATTTGAAAATATCGACATATCGATAGATTTTGTGCAATCCCTATGCTTAATTGTTATATTGTAATTTTACACAATATTTTTGTATCGTACACATAATTGTTTAAAATAACAAATTATTTACAAAATAAAGTATTTACCGTATACTACTGAGGTATAACCAAGTAAATTTAGGATCGCTTTTTATAAAAATAAGCATTAAGATAACAATATGTTATTAGCAGTACTTACCGGTGAAATGTCTCTTTATTTGGATTATTAACATATGTTACAGTGCAATTTAAAACTGAACACTACACCATTTTTATCACAAGAATTAATTTTTGTAGAATTCAAAACGATTATAACACAAAATAGAAAACAAAGCTGGACCTTATTTTGACAAGTGACTAATGAAGACTAAATGTGTTCAAAGAGGTTTTATGTCAGATTTTCTTGCATTTCTTTCTCGCATGTAAGATTTCCGCAAAGAGCTGGATGTCATTCGCATACTGTGTTCCTCTCTTACGCTAGTATATATACCTTTATGTGTTTACCTAAGACTTGGCAGTTTTTGCCTAATTTAATGTTAAGTAATTGAAAATTGTAAAATTCTGACCAGGCTGTATGGTCTTGTACCTTTGCCTTCCTTAAGGAAAATAAATTTAAAAAAAAGAAAATGTCATTGCTTATTTAAATTAATCTGTGGTTAGGATCACAAAATAATTGCAGATTTGTGTTTGAGTGTTTGATAAATGAATTGATTCTTTAAATTAAACATATTTTTTACGATTCCTTTTTTGTAAGTACCTACCATTATTTTAAAATTCACTCCTTAATCTCTTCGTCGAAAGTTTAGGTAATAACCTTGTAATAACTTCTGTTTTCGAAATTATGGAGGAACCGAAAAAGATATCGTTTGAATTCAAAAAAATCAAAAAAGCTGATAAACCCCTTAATATAGAGAAAAGAGATTATATTGACTGCTTAGAAGAGAAATCAATAAAAATTATTGGGTAAGTAAATTTTTGTCATAAATGTCATGTGTAACACAAATAAGGTGTAAAGTTTAATAAATAATTAAATAATTACTATAAAAAAAAGTGAGTTCCAGCAAAAAAATTTTTTACCGTTTTCATCAGTGCATCACCAACGATTGATAAAAGCTATCAACAAACCCGAAATCCAGGCATCGTATTTAAAATTCCAGCCTGAAGTTGTACTTACCTCATACTAACACAATATAATAATTATACCAATTCTAAAAAATTACAGTGGTGACAATGTAGAAGAAAAACAAGATCTTGTGATTCCTATGAAGCCAAATACTCTTTTAACCGTTGCTGATAGACTGAAACAAATAGCAGAGCAAGTAGAAGGTTCTCTTGAATTAGATAACAATGAAAAACTTACTGAAAATGATCTCAATATCCCAAGGACAGTGGAAAATGAGACTTTGGATCAAATGGCTGCACGCGAACTGATAGAAGAATCTAAAAAAGACAGAAAGACTGATGTGCCTACATTAGTTCTTCCAGTGCCAACGCAGCCTGTACTCGAAGGTGAAAAGGAGGTAATATTAACTTTTATAGGTTGCCTCTACAATAGGGGTGCAGGAATTCAGGGTTAGTCAGGGTCGTATTTTGTAAAGGTTGAACCCCTTCTTTCCCCTCATGGAAATGTGTGGTTTTTTTTAAATTATTTTTTTAATGTTCATAAAATGGAACACAATCCTACTCCCTGAACATTATTTCGCTTGGTAGTTTTTGTGGTACCAATGCAAATAATTGTTAGATATTTTAGAACTTAATATTTCATTGCTAAAGGTAGTAGGTATAGTATTTTATTATTATTTTGTCTAATTTATGTTATTCAATAGTTTGAGATTTGTTGCTATTGCTACACATACAAATACAAAACAAACATTCACATGTAATCCAATAATTGTATTGCAGGCCACTCAGAAGCTTTTCTATTGATTTTTTATTTGACTGATATTGGTTGTCCTACCATTTCTAAATTATTAAATTAGGTTAGGTCAAGAGCGAATATAACCATGCAAAAAGTGAAGCAAAATGGAGCGTTAAGCTACTAAGAAGGTTTTCTATTCATTTTAAATTCAGCCGAAATAGGTTATTGGTCCACAATTTTAAAATCTAGGTTAGACTAGATTTGAGAATGTCTATTTGAGGTGAAAAGAAGAGCAAAGCGACAAGCTTCTCAGAAGTTTTTCTATTCGTTTTAAATTCGGTCAAAATAGGTTGATGGTTCGCAGTATTTGCACTCATGAATTACTTTTAAGTAAGTAGTCTTAAGTTAGGCTATAAGGTAATTAATTATATGAGAAGAAGGGGTAATGGTAGAAGAGAACGCCCCTCCTGCCCTGGGCCCTCAACTCCAGTGCACTAATTTAAAATTTTTCTCACGTTTATCTCAGCTACAGAAATGAATATTGAAATTTTATTTTATTATAATGAATTTTTATTTGGATAATTCACATTTAATAAGTTAAACACAATACCTAATTAAATAACAGCTTAGGGCAAACGTAAGTTATAATACTGTATAGATATATTGTGTATGTAAGCTGTTGAACACGGATAACCAAAACAATTCTATGCAATAATGTGGACACATTTTTTTTTTAAATACAAGATTTATAGTAATTGATTTAATAACCTATAACTTTTCAGTCATCTTTGGAAGATTATGAATCAGTTCCAGTAAATGAATTTGGTATGGCAATGTTACGTGGTATGGGATGGACACCAGGAAACGAAAAGTAAGTTCTAGTTTAATTTTTTATTTTTATTACACAGTTCTCGTTTAATCTATCACTGAGCTTATAATGTCTGTTTGTCCATCCGTCTATTTGTCACAGACCTCTAACTTGGTGACTGTAAGAGGTATATAAATGAAATTTCCACAGATTTATGTTATTGTGGCAGCTGCCACACCAAATGCTAGACATAATAAGTTTAGTTAAATCTGGGGGAGAGGGTCTTTACATATAAATATGATTATTTTAGGTGCCAGAAACATATTTGGGTAAAATAAAAAGAAAACAGTGGGTAATATAATTATTTATAGTACGAAACCTTCTCCACCTGAGTCTGACTCTCTTTAGACTGCGTTTTTTGTCTTATCATCATTTCAGCACGATGATCAAAATTATAAATTATTCACCAGTCAACAAATCAACAAGTAAGAACTTTAGTGTCAATTTCACAGAGAGCTCTTTAAAAATACTTGGGGGTCCTTTTGTGTCATTGATCATGCTCATAATATTTCTGTTCTAATCAAACTTTTGTAAATCAAGGGGCACAAATTCTGAACAGTGACTTTCTCGCCCTAGATATTTATTTTATGATCAGTTCGATGTTACAAAGTTAGGTCATCATCATCATCATCATCAGCCCATTTTTTACCCCACTGCAGGCGCTTAGGCCTCCCCCAGGGTGAGGAGGGGGGCTTGGAGCTTAAGTCCACCACGCTGCTCCACTGCGGGTTGGGAACTGTAACGACCGCCATCTATTGACAGCGTCCGGGACCGACTGCTTAACGTGCCCTCCGAAGCACGGTGTCAGTGATATTGTGTACTTAAGTCAGAAAAACTCATTGGTACATGCCCGGATTTGAACTATGGCCTTATAAATTTGAGACGGGTTCGTTGCTCTCTGGGCTATCACGGTCACATATAAAGTTAGGTCACGATGTATCTACTTATAATAACGTGATTGGAAAGACTCCTCCAACAGCGGCATCTCACCTTAAATAAACGACTGCTCATTTGAAAGCCTGTGCTCACAACTTGTGCGGTTGCTGGTAATACTGTTGTTGGTGCTGAGCCAGCTGCAGATACTAAAAAGTTCCCAAATAAATTTTGTTTCGAATGAAGAATCTGTTTTTCGAATATTGCGCTCGTAGTTAAGTCGCTATAGAATACATCCTCTGAATTTTCATTAAGCTAGTGTTCAATTTCAGAATTCCTGACATTTTGAAAATATATTTGTCTGCTAATATTTTGCAAGTGTTATAGTAATATTGAAAGTTAAAGTTGCAGCTAAATATGTATGATGAGCAAGATGTTATTGTCATAATTAATGCAATTTTATTTTAACCCCAATTTAAGGTGAAAATGTTTTCTAACCCGCTGTTTTAAATGAATTCCTATCTATACTATTATTCAAAAAAAACCTTCATTTGTATTTATATGTATGTCCAAACATGCAAAACTTGAGGATGACTTAACCTGACTTAACCAATTTTAATTGAATATCACTGTTAGACAGCTTATATCACTGGTTGTAACATAGGCTATATATAAAGTTCTATGTTAAAACCATGGATGTTCATGGAGATACCACATTATGAGAACATAAATGTGAGCTAGACAATATACACCGTAGACACCAGTTGATCTTTTGAAATATTTGCTGTGAGATAGAATTTTGAGTGACCTACGTGTAAAATTCATACTGAAAAAGAAAATAAAGATTCTGAAATTGCATTTAATGTGTAATGTTTGTTTAAAACAATGATAATGACTTTTGGTCTGTCTAATCACTGAGTTTGACATTTTGCTCACATTTACGATTGTTCCAAAGTATGCTCCATCCAGTAGATGCTCCATCCTGATTATTGCGCTATCTAAAGTTTGGAAGCACAAAACTCGAGAACGGCTAATTTAAACATAGGCTATACAATCTGTTCTTGCATGTATGTTTGAAAGAAAGCTCATAATATCAGAATAGCTTGACTAATCTGGATTAGATATCTTTGTATAGATATTAGCATATTTATTTATTAACCCCCATAAACTAAATAGTTTGAATATGGCCGGAGTGTAAATAATATCCCATGTTTGTATGTTTGTGTTTTCAAATGCATACAACTCGAGAATGGCTTAACCGATTTGAATGGCACTATCATCATTTATTTACTACATAGGCTATATTTTATGTGGGTATCTATATCATTTGAGAAGTTCAAAAGTTAAACAAAGCATGGCGGGAAATTCTAAAATGATTGGCCAAGCTTATAGCCTATAGTTTAAAGGTTTAAAGGGTTTAAGTTTAATTATTTTATTGTCAGCAAGATAAGGCTTTGCTTAAGTACATGTAGGAAAGCTGAAAAGGAAGAGGAAGGGAAGGTAAGAAGGTGAAAGGGAGAGAGAGGCCAACAAGTGGAAATATGCAAAATTATATGAATCAAATTGGGATAAAGATGGAGACCATAATCAGAATTGAGATTAGGACTCTGATCAAGATGGGGACCAGAAGTGGAATCAGGAATTTACCTTAAGTCCACATGGACAGAGCCCATGACTTGCCCGTGGTAGTACCAGGGTTTACTACTAGTTGGTCCACAGGGGATTTTTTTGCTTGTGGACCTACTTGTACAACTGGGGAGCAACTGTTAGTACAATGCTGTTAGTACTATGGGCAAAACATGGCAGAGCCATTATAAATGCTAAAAATTGTAGTGACTGATCAGGTTTCCACTTCAGTTTTGAAAGGGCAAGGAAGGGGTTGAGAAGAAAATGATAAAAGAAAAAGGGGGATACAAGAGAAGAGAAATAGGGTAAAAAAAATTACCTTTTGGCATAATAAACAGGGGCTGTTATGATTGTGTTAAAACCGAAATAATATAAATGAGTCCAAGCAGGCATAGGAGCTTATGGCCAAACCGAAATAATATAAATTAGTCCAAGCAGGCATAGGAGCTTATGGCCATTAGTAAATTATAATTATGAGAATGGTGAAAATTTTTAAATGAAATATTATAATATTTCGTTCACAAAGATATTTCATATTTAACTTCACATTAATATGTATTAAGAAAACATAGTTTTTACGAAATAGATTATTAGTCAGTTAATGACATAAAGACTTTAATTTAACTTTCTGAATACATTTTAATTACAGAAATAAATACAAAGCTCCAGAATTAAGGCCAAAAGGACTCGGCTTGGGTGCAGATAAAGTTATAAAACAAATCCAAAATAAGAAGAACAAAACAACAACCAATGAAGAAGATAAAGATCTTGTGCTTGTAAAGAATGCCTTGGTTAAAGTCATTATGGGAAAATACAATGGATTTTATGGCAAGGTAATCAACTAATAGAATGTAACACAGAAATGATTATTTGCAGCACTCTACTGATAACGTCCACTTTCTACCAAACAGTTTATACAAAGCTTAAGCAAGCGATTGATGCAGAAATATCTTTAATACGCTTTTAAACCAAGCTAGGATCATCATGACGTAATAAAATAGGTATCATGTGATTTATCTAAAGCATTTGATTGCGTTTGTCACGAAATTTTGATTAGTAAGCTTAGTGATTATGATATTACCGGTAAAACATGGAGCTTATTAGTGTTGTATCTTAATAATAGAACTCAAGTTGTTTATACAAATGGTACAGATTCTTCAAGTACACCTATTTTAAGAAATCATCATCTTCTTAAAGTAATATGTTATTGATATAATAATATGCTACATGTGTCATTCCAGGTAGTAAGTTTGGACGATGACACAGGTCGTGTGACCGTAGACCTCACAGTCAAGAAAGAAACCGTCAGCATAAATGAATGTATGGTACAACCAGTCACTAAGAAAGAATATGAACAGCAATCGAGGGTTCTGAGTAAGATCATTTTGTTTTCTTTGTTACAGCTTAGTACCTACGATTTCATTTTCAATTGTTAAAAGTTTTTCACATCTCTCCAATTTTGTCCTTAATTGAAAATAAGTTTCGTATATCTTAAAATTAACTAAACATTTATTTATTAAATTATGCACTCTAAATTGAAATCTAATTAAAAAAAACTAAAAATAAATAATACCTATACCTATACCAATACCTACAAATCAAAAATACTATCCAAGTAATGATAAACGAGAAAATTTCAAAGAAACTACGGGTTCAAGGTGCCAAAGATACTTGCCGCGTTGTCACACTGTATTGCGACACTGGTCTTCTAAACAAGGTATTCCTTGCTCAAAGGATCCGACGCACCGCGACACCCAAATCGTGAGCAAGTGATTTGGCATCCTTGGACCAGGGACCCATCGTCTCGACAGCAAAAGAAATGAAATGGTAACGATTTAAATGTTCTACATGCTTGGCTATTTTCCTAACTTTCCAGTTTTTTATGAAGTAGTTTTTATACAACTTTGACACAAAGTATCCATGCAACTTACATCCCAAACAAGAGCTCAACCACTTTTGTATGGAATCATGGGTACGCCATGGGGTCTCCTGCCATCAACCCTAAAAATACCTGGAGGCTCAAGACATGAGATCTGTATAGAAGACAGTGTATCCATTATAATGTAGTTGACACGATCATGCGAATGCGCATGGAAAAACGACCAGCATTTTTTATGCAAGAGAACCCATGGAGACTATAAGTATCTGCATTTTCCCCACAGACACAACGCTGAGATTGGTAAATATTGAGACCTAATCTCAAAGATACGGCGATGCGTAAGAAGGCGGGTCAAGCAACGAGCCCAAATTAGGAGATGGAATAGCTCGCAGCCAGGCATTGGACTACCTTTTGCATGACGCCAGGAGACGCGCTTCATCAGTGATTGATGTTTTGGTAGTGTGTTGAAGATATTTTTCGCTATATGGTGGTCCCAAGCCTTTAGAGTTTATAGAGAAAGAGGATAATCAACTGAAGAAGCGGATTTCCAGAGAGTTAAACACTCTAGTTTCCCATGGAAATGGGAAATAGAGAGAGATGTTCTTACAGTAAAGCATTGCATAAAGATTTTGGGACACTCAAGGAATTAAGATATGCAGGGATTGCTAAATCTAAAGTTTTACTCACACCCAGACCACCAAGACGAACTAGAAAGGAAGCCTGTGTGAACTTGTTAGAATTAAGTTGTATATTAATTATAGATATTATGGAGATATTATGTCAATATTATGGAGAATATTACAGTACCAAGTTGAAGCAGTACGGAGTGAGTAAACAAATCGTGGAGAAGAAATACAGTTGAATACATGATGAACATTCTATCTTCTCAAGTCTAGAACAAGCATGCTTCAATAAAACTAGTTTTGATTCTAAGGTCAATGGTATACTTTCATCTTTAATTGGGGCACCTAACAAGGAGAAGTTTTCATTGGAGATTAAATGAATGCCAGGAGCTAAATTATTAAGGACTCGAAAATTCTGTATTTGAAAGAAAATATAGTTCACACTTGTTGGTGTTAATTTCGAGGCCTAAGTGTTTTGAAAACGAAATTAATTTAGAAAGATCAGCTAATACAGAATCAGGTTCACCCCCAATATTACCATTGTGTAAGTACCACCAAACATTATGCCCAGAAGAGAGTTGAGTAATTAATGGATTGATGGTGAGAGAGTTAGAAGGCGGCTGGACCCATAGGATCACCTTGGTGACAACCTACAGTAGAATTAATTATTTGGTCTTCGAATATCAATGATGACAAGAAGTAGTAACTTTCCCATGTATATGAAAAAATGCTTGGGCAATTTGATTTAATTTCAGAAAGCAAAGTGTCTCTTTCGATACAGTTGAAGGCGTTTTTTTAAGCTATTTTCAGTATTACTTTGTAGGTGGAGTTATTTGAATTAACAAAATGACGTGTAGCGTGAACGGCTGCTTCACAACCGCTACGAACTGCAAATCCAACTTGTGTTGGTTCAAAAATGTTGCTTAGAGAGTTGGTGACACTGGAGCAAGCTATTTTGGAAGCTATACGTCGGAAAACACTGCCAACTGCAATTGGATGTAAACCGCCATCTTTTTTTTTAAACACGCAAACTTGCGCCGAAAAGGTATTTAGAAAATTTTTCATTTACAGAACCAGATGACTTCATATTGACTAACCCACTGATCAAATCTACAAGTTTGATCCCGGCGTCTCCTGCGGAAAGAAATTATATCTTTCAAAACTTGAGGTCTGATACCATCAAGATCTCCAGCTTCCGCTGGAGGCCTTTGGAACAATTTGGAAAGCTTCTTATGGCATCAATTGATATAATTTATTGATATTTAATAAAAAGATATTGTTACGAACGGACAGAGTAATGACCGCCATCTAGCGTCCACCAGTAAAACCACTTTGTAGAAGGGTTTTACAACAAACAAACACGAAACCCCTACTCAATACTAGATGGCGGTAGAGGAAAGAATGTTCTGGAATAATCCAAACTGTTCGATTACGTTCGTGCGAGTGGAGTGATTTCTGGAATGTTCTCCAGTTCGTTGCGACCTATATAAATAGCCGCAGGAAGGCGAGCAGTTCCAGTTCAGTTTTGGGCTACTTTCGACGCGACTTCGAAGCGAAACTAGTGAAAGTGAAATCTACGACTTGGCTATGATCTAGTAACATCGTTAGTGCTTAGTGTTTGGACTTAGTGCTTTGTGTTGGACCTAGTGTTAGTGAATAAAGTCTTTAAAAGAGTCAGCAGGTCTTTCTCTCCAAATTCGACGAACCCTAACACGTAACAATATAATTTATCTTTTGGGTTAGTGTATAAACAAGTATCACCCAGAACTGGTGGATCTGGAAAGCATAACAACATTAATGGGGAAGAATGTTTGGTACAAAGAGTTTTCAAGGTTGATTCGTCACAAATAACAGTCATCGTTGGATAACAACAAACATACTGCACCTTTTATGTCATCGTCAGCTAATTTCATCTCAATGCGCGTAAAATATTTATTTAATAGGTTTGGTGTCTATATTACTTTGGACAGATGGGCAGTTCTGATTTTTCTAAGTTAATTTTTATTGCTGTAGTCAGTGATTTATTTGATTTATCTAAAACCTTAAAGGCTGAATAAAAAAATAAAAAAAGGTGTTCCCAAACTTGGGTAGAGTTATCTTCAATACACCTAGAAATTTAATGTGAAAGCTTAATGGCTGCATAACGACGTGCACCTTTTGGAACTCTTTTTATGACTTATGATGTCCGGTGAGAAATTCTTCGAACGAAATATGGTTCAACGAAATGTCACAAACATTAGTTAAATTAAGTTAGCTAGGGGGTAATTCGTGACCTTCGTGTTTATGACCGAAATGGATATGTAGTCCTGTAAAACTGTTGAAACATTTTGAACAGATAGAACCCTGATTGAGTTGTGTTAGAGAACATGTTTGGGACTTATTTAAATCTGAACAACCCGCGCAAAACCAATTCAAAGTGGAATTGTCTGACTGCTGAGTGGCTTGTCAACTGATCACACATTTACGTGAAGCCATATATTACAACCAGAATAAATAATACAATTATCGTTGAAAATTAGGGCCAAATTACCGCACAAGCACATAGAGAGATTTTACATGAATGTTCTAAATCCGACTCATAATCAACTTCAAAGTGCTCAAATGTCAAAACACCATGTGGTATAGTTTTTTTTGTGTCGTATTTGTTAAAAATTTCGTGGTGTCACGACGTGGTATCCCGTTGTACATCTTTGTATGCGTAGAGGAACAACAATGGCTGAAGATAACAACAATGTGCATCAAAGAAGAGGTAGATTTCGATCATAATACATTCCTGGTTTGTGGGCGAAACAGACGATGACAATGGTGCAATAAAACACATGTTTTATAGAATATTGCAAGTTGATAAGCACACCAACTACAACATTCTCCTCCTGCTAGAGTTTCGAAATCCATTTCTTTTCTTTGTGGTTACTCACATCATAAGGAAAGTCGGTGATAAGGAACATCTGTGCCAAATTTCAAACTAGACCAGGTAGCTTAGGTTGAATGTTATAAAATTTCAACAATCTATTTCACCTCATTAGATATTAATTTTGCTAAGGGCTAATAAAACGTGTTCACTCGATAATTTAGCAGGTAAATTCAACATTAATTTAATATTATTTAAATTTTATAGTTCTATTTGACGTCTGACCGTTTTGACATCCTTTTCTTTTTTTAATGTTTTGTTAATTTTAAAATATAACTGTAATTCCTTTCAATGAATATATACTGATACCATTTTCATACTATTTTCGTATGTTATCTGTTTGCTGAAAAAATATTAGTGGCACAAAACCTATTATATCATAGTGAAAATAAGTAATTTTATTTATGTTTGATGTTACTCCCATTAATTTAAATGAGAATGTCATTGTTTTGTCCAAGTACAGGGTTTATTACATTTTTCGTTCTGTGGCATACCATGACAGGTGTATTGGAAAACATACTGATTGAGTCACTATCCAGTCAATATTGTAACAGTCAACATTGTAATGATCTGCTTTTCTAATTACAAACGGAAATGAAAACAATATAGATATGGTTTGAAGTCTTACCTTTCACCACAATAATGACCTGATGGTCAACTGAAATGATTAGTTAACTCTGTTACGCGCTTTATAAAGTAGAAATATTAACCTAGTAACCTAAAATTATTTTACCATGTCAGATCTGATAGTAGCAAAGATTTTAATTTTAATATGTCATGTTGTATTCATATATATATAATATATTTGTGTCGTGATAGCCCAAAGCGCAACGAACCAGTCTTAAATTTATATAAGGCCATAGGGCCATGGTTCGAATCCGTGCGTTTACCAATGAGTTTTTGTGACTTAAGGACATTAACTATCACTGACTCCGTGCCTCGGAGAGCACCTTAAGCAATCGGTCCCGGGAGCTGTCAATCGATGGCGGTCGTTACAATTCCCAACCCGCAGTGAAGCAGCGTGGTGGATTTAAGCTCCATGGTTATATAGTAATGTGTGACATCACGGAATTCGCAGTGAACGTCTACTTCAATCGGTAGCACTTCGTAGTCAATCAAACGTGTAGTTCTCGACGTAGCGGGCTGAAGAGTAAGCGGTGTTGAATTTTCACTTTTGAACTTCATGGTAAACTTGGTTTCGAAATGGTACATTTCCTCCAGTATTTTTCTTCCGCATTCCCCAAAGCCGAATCCATTCTGCTCCAAAAACCTTTCAAAGTCAGTTGCCATTAATAATTTTAGTATTTTTAACACGATTTATTTTTTACTCACGACATTGCCCATAACCCTTACAAATTTGCTTTCATTCATTCGTTTTTACTATAAAATGATTGATTCAAGTTATGGCTAAATAACTTAAAGTTATTTTGAATACAAAGATAGTTTTATTGTAACTTACATATCCACAGTCAAAATGATGCGTTTCAGAGTAGTTTACCTGGTTTATGTTAAACTTATTATCATGGACTACCCCTCCGTATGTGAAGTAATACATTCATCGATTTCACGTCAAAAAACCTTACTGCTGCTACAACGGCAGAATAACCGGATTGCTTATTTGACTTGTCAATACAATCTATGTATAAAAATCATCTAAGTAATTAAAGTTTATTACCGCCTGCAGATGTCCGTGAGAAAAGGCAAATAATAAACGAAATGGAAAATGTTGGAGAAATGTGCAATGATAATATAGAATTTTGTTTTGGGATGTGTAATTTATCACACAACCGTCATATATGATGCTTGTATACAAGGTACAACATAAAAAGCCTACAAAATATGAACTAAATCTGTATACTGTAACTATATGAATAAATTTAATAATATTTAAAATTCTTTTAGATGCTGATAAATACGAAGAGTACAAAATGAGTGAGAAATCACGAAAACAGGCAACATATTCAGAAACTATAAAATCAAGCGATCGGCAAAGTTCGTCAAATAGTAGACAACACTATGATACCGTTCATGAAAACAAGAGGCTTGAAGATAGATCAAGTAAAAGTTTGTCAAATACAGATAAAGATAATGGAATGAGAAGGGACTCAAGTAATAATGAAGAGAAACACAGTAGGAGAAAAGAGAAAAAGTACAGTAGTAATGAGTCGTTAACTTCCGATTCTGAAACAGGTAATAGGAAACGTGAATCAAGGAGAAGGCACAGTAGTGGCGAATCTTTCAGTTCTGACTCTTACAAAGAAAAAAGGAATAAAAAGAAGAAATCGAAAAGTAGTTTAAAATCAGAAAAAAGGGACATAGACAAAAAACGTAAAGGAAAAAAGAAAAAACGCGATAGAGATCGTTCGCCTAATTATAAAAAATATAAAAAGTAATCTGTATATTGCGAATAATTTTAATGTTTTCCAATGTTCTGTATGTGACATATTTCTAAATTGTACTAAATATAAATAATTGTTATGAATACAAGAAAAATGTATAACAATAAGTTATTCCTAGTGTTGATATAAGTACAAAACAAATTCATAATTAAATATTTATATTGCAGCATCTTTGTTTTTTCCTTTTTTTCAATCCAATATCTGACAAACTAAATAATTATACTGCTTACGCATCATCCTTTTGTTTGTCGGACGCTGCGATTATTATGAAGAAAGTGAGCCTGCCTGCGAACCTTTAATAAATAAATAGACGCATGACGTGCGTCACCAAATTTTCGTTTTTTACAGAAATGGGTTATATTAATATTCATTTGGCGAGGATGGACGAAAGAAATTTATTGTGCGGAGGCGAATGGTAGGATCTGAAAGGGTCGCCCTAGACTAACGTACAGGAACCAGATTGGGGACATACTAGAAAAGGGTCAAGTCCAGATT
Source organism: Luffia ferchaultella (assembly GCA_949709985.1). Lineage (NCBI taxonomy): Eukaryota > Metazoa > Arthropoda > Insecta > Lepidoptera > Psychidae > Luffia > Luffia ferchaultella. Next base: position 7,834,526 of record OX453254.1, read on the forward strand.
ACCCGGAGTATCCGGAGTGTATGAGAAGAGTGATGAGTTTCCATGAGGCGAAAGAAGTATGCCAGGATCGCACTAAGTGGAAATCTGTAGTCTCTGCCTACCCCAATGGGAAGCAGACGTGAGTATATGTATGTGTGTTATATTAGGTTGAGGAGTAAGTCTTTTTGAATTTTATATACAAATTCAAAATGATTTTTTTTCATTTACGTTCTACTAAGTTCAACCAGAGATATAATTCTCAAGGTGAAAGAGTTAACGCAATGCGCCGACGGCGCCGCCTCCTACGGGATTTCTTTGGTGGCGGGTGGCGCGATAACACGCCATCTATGTTTAACTAGAAGAACTGAGGCTCCACTGTTTAACAACACGTCATCTGCTCGCTTAATATTTCGTCGCACAGATGGCGTCCGATCGCAAATCTATCGTTTGTATACACCTGAGATATGGACGTGTTGTTGGTCTATCGTTGTCATACGAACCACAGATTAAACTACAAAGTACCTACTTTGTGCGTCATGTTGTCAAATATCCACAATAGGGTGATAGGGTGCACGAATAACGAACATGTAGGTACATATGCTAACGCTTGATATCTATACTAATATTATAAAGCTGAAGAGTTTGTTTGTTTGTTTGAAAGCGCTAATCTCAAGAACTACTGGTTCGAATTGAATTTATTGAGAAAGGCTATAGGCTATTATTATATCAGCTACGACCAATAAGAGGGGAGCACCAACGAAAAATGTTGCAAAAACGGAAAAAAAATATTCTTTTTGAGAGCTTCCGTTGCGTGTGCTTCGTAAACGGTTGTTGTTAAGCAAAAATCATGTATGACGGGATTGTTCCCCTTTGAAAGTTCTAACCAAAAGTTCGCAACAGCATATGTGTATCTTTTAAGGTTGGTTTACTATAACCTTTTTTATGGCAATCAAATTTATTCTAACATAAACGCACTATTTGCGAAGGTGTTTCTTAAACATGATATGAATCCTTATCATGTGCTTATAAATTTACAAAATAAAAGCTGTTTAGATCTGTGATTGGTCAACATTACTCAATTTGATTTGCCACGAGTTCATGAAACGTCAAGCTATATAAATAATACCCTTGGTTCTGTGTGTGCTCAGTAAAACGCGCGGCAAGTTCTTTATGCGTTTATTGCACTAAGGACAATTCAGAGTGAGATATTCTCTGATAACCACGTAAAATCTACTAGCCACGTACCCCTGGCTACTTATTAAATCATTCCATACACTTGACCTTTAACTGTTACTTGTAATCTTACTGACATATCTGGTGTTCTGATTTAACGTACCTAGTCCAAACTTATTATAAAATAAACAAAAACGTATAGTCAATTAACTACGTCATAGGAGTTATTTGAAACTATCAAATAAATCCTAGGATCGAAATTGAAAAAAGAACCTTTTTTGGGGTGTTAAAACAAATCAACGCATACTCCGAACCGCTTTTCTAGAAACTCGAAATTTTGCGTATATACGCATATATTCGATCCTTATATGTAAATACTATAATGTACATTAAAATAAGATTTGAAAGGAGTTGGAAGTAGGTAACAAATCATTTTTATAAATCCAAAGTCACAATTCCCTAATTTATTACTTTCTAGTTGTCTTTCCACGACCGTAAGTACGAACACACGCAATCTAACTAACCGAACTTAACTCGTCTATTCTAAATAATGACATATAAACCATCTATAACACGCAAACCAAGTAGCGGGCAGATGCTAGTGTATTATAATACTCTTCGTACTCTTCTCAGTTCGGCTTAAGATGAACATATTAAATTATAAAATGGAATAATGAAACATCAATCACAAAATATAAAATTTCTACGCTCTGATTGGCTGTTATCACGGTTGAGTGAAATCGGGTCGAGGTGGGGCGCTTTGAAGAAAATAATGAATCCAAAAAATCGAGCACGAATCGTATAATGATTTCAATTACGTTACTAGCGACTGCCCGCAGCTTCGCTTGCGTAGACTACTCATTTCTGTTTTAGGTAGTATTAACATTCGAAACGGTTTATACGTAGGTACCTTTTGCTAAAACTAACCCATTCAAACTTTCAATCTTCATTGTCCCCACTCCTTTAAGAAAACCGATACTCCTATACTTTTCACCTCCCGTTTTCCCCCCATAAAATGTGCAAATCCCAAAAAGCCTGAAACACGTCATTATTTATTTATGTTAAAATTTTTATGTTTCTAACTTTAAAGAACAAAGACTCTCATACAAAGCCCTTCCATCTCTCCCTCCTTAAATTTGAAATTTCCAAATATTCCTTTCTTAAAAAAATTAATACCATTCGCATTACTAATACTAATACTATCGCATTCAGGTGTATTGCCAAAGGTATAGAGTTGTCTCTTTCCAGCTAATTGACGTTTCTGAAATTAGAAAACTTGACTTTAAATTGACATGTGATTAGACAACTAATCAGAGATGGACATAATCGATGATAGTACACCTGATACGTTGGTTAACCTCCGTTTAACGGACGATTAACTTGACAAGCGTTTCAGCACTCGGGTGTTATAGTTTATTCTCCTGTCACCAGCATCTCATTACAAATAATAAAAGAAAAGAAGCAGCTATTCACAACGTGTAAGGGAATCAATAAGTAAACTGACAAAGTATGCACTTACCAAATCAATTAAATATTAATAATTTCTTATAAACCCACTTTTCGTTGGTTCGTGAATTTCTTATTTACTAACTTTTCGCCCACGGCTTCGCCCCCGTGGACTATACTGTTGTGCGCTAAAGGAACGAGACACTCCAGGACATTGTGAGACTTTCTAGAACATTCTGAAACTTTAATATCTAAGAATTCTCTTTCATCAAATTCATTTAGCCGTTTAAGCATGAAGAATAGCTATTCCACAGGAACCGTGTGTTTTTCCGGGATGAAATTTATCTTGTGTATTATTCCAAGCCTTAGAGACCTTCGTACCAAATTTCATCAACATCTGTTCAGCTGTTTTAAAATGAGGAATAATTACACCACAGAAACGGTGCCTTTTTCTAAGATGAAAAGTTGCCTGTGTCACTTCCGACAACTTCCTTTTCATGTCTGCGAGAAGTTGTAATAAAATCGGTTTAGCAGTTTCAGAGATTAGCTGAAACAAACAGACACTACGATGTTTTATGTCTAGAAAAATTTTGCCAATGTCGCTCTTGAGAACCTTCTTTTCACGGCTCCGAAATTTCATTAAAATCGGTTCAGCTGCTTTGGAGTTTAACTCGAACAGACAGTTAGACGGACAGACAGACAGACAAAAAGTAGCTTATGTCAACTCTTACGACGCCCTCTTTATGTCTGCAAAGTTTCATTATCGTTCAGCCATTTCGGAGATTGGACGGAACAGACAGACAGACACTACGATTTTATAATATATAACACGAGTAAATTAATTTGACAGCAGCATTTGGTTTTAGTAATAGTCATAAATGTCACTTCACAGTATCGAAGTGGCATTACGCAATTTTGCAGGGTTGAAGACCGCTGCGCGGGGATTTCACGGGGGTTGAAGACCGAAGCGCGGGGAACTTGCGCACTGAAACTCGGACTAAAACTCGCTATCTTACCAGCTAGCTAGAGTATGAGTGGTTAGACGGTAAACGCAGAAAAGGGCTTCTAGTCAATTCTTACTTTTATGGTATAACATATTGAAATCAATCGTAGATGGAATGAATTCGAAAACAAGAACTACTATAAGCAGAATTATTAGCAGCCGTTAACGAGTTGCATAAAGTAGTTTTTCTCATTATATCTGTTATAAGGTGACTTATAGTCGTTAGTGTTTTTAAATAATTTCACCAATATTACTGGTTTATATTCAAGTCTATATTAACATACTACATAACCCCGCTAACGACGATGCTGTTAGTTTTTGGTTTAAGCAAAGCAAGTATAGGATGTAGAAATATCTGGAATTGTGGACCTGACATCTAAGAGGTCTCACATTCCATTTCTTTAATTTGATACTGCTGTGCCCAATCCGGGCTGATGTTAAAACTATAGACTGAAGATGTTATATTTATACATGAATGCAATAAACAATATCTAATAATTTTCTCAAACGTCAGTTATTAACGTAATATTCTTTTTTAGTTTCGCAATTGATATTTTAGAAGGTCCGTGACGTAAGTAGTCCAATTTTAATAGACACTTTAATTTTTTTCAATTTTTTATGTACCTATCCTATCGCTTTCTAATACCCTCCAAACAAAATAAATATAAAAAAACGTTATGGCGAATTTTCATTACAACTAAGTACATTATAATTTTTCTAGCGAACTACGTAATAAAGTTTTCGATGAATAGACTGAAACGATCCGCTCTGTATCACAAAAACCCTTTTAGACCGTATTTAGACCCTTTCACACTTAGGTAGACCCCGCCCACGTAGAGGAGAGTCCTTTCAAAAACTCTGGAAGAAAAAGTTTTGTGCTGAAATCACCATAAAATCATTCATAAAATTGATGTTCATAACATAAGTAAATATAGGTTATAGGTGAGAAAATTTTATTTTCACTTGTAATACCTACCACTTTTATTAAACATTATTTATACATCTATTGCACTGTGCTGACGATTACGTCGCGCTGGTGTTTTTTTATCCGGGGAGTGTTAAAAAATTATCTAGAATATAATATAAGAAACAGTTTTGTTGATATTTTGAATTTTTACAAAATGAGGGTTCAAAATGATAGAGCATCAAGGGTCAAGAACAAGATTTTTTTTTCAAGCGGTATAAATGGACTAGTGAAATAAGTATACGTACATCACAACAACGTCTAGGCCCCAAACTAAGCATTAGCTTGTGTTTTGGGTACCAAGTCAAGACATCACATACCCCAACATATACATAACAACCAAGACCCGGTACCAGTATCAATATTCATCATATAAATACTGACCCGACCTGGGATTCGAACCCGGGACCCCCAGCTTCGTAGGCAGGGTCGCTACCCACTAGGCTAAGCGGTCGTCGTGAAATATACAGATTATGTTGAAAAATAAAATATACATGTAGTAATTTTTTTTACATTTAAGCTATTTCATCAATTGCTGGCTGCTGAATATCTCAAACGGCGCAAATTTGTTGCCTTGGGAAGCAGCTACGTAATTGTGCTGATTGGGATCGAGATGATGGAGCCGCCGCGCGGTGAGGACATGTCGATTTTTCCAAGATTTATCGAAGGGCCCAGTCGACGCCTCACCGTGACCGGAGGGCTAGTGCTTACCTCGGCCAACGCTTAAGCATTGCCATACAGCAAGGTAATATACCGTTAACCTTTTGGGCTCTTTGCCGCTCGGCACTGATTTTCAATGATATCTTCTATTGATATGTATTGTTATTTTTTAATTTAGTATAAACTTTTGTTTCTTTGTTATTAAGAATAAACTCTGATTAATTATTTTTTAAATGTTACTTCCCTCATACTATTTTTGGAAACTTTTTGAACACCCCTCATAGGGACATGCTATCCAATATTTTGTGTTCAGTTTTTTTTTTGTTAACTAATTAGTATACAAACTATACGGCATCTATAGACTTAAGTGAATTTCAATTTATCTCTGTTATTCTGTTATAACAGAGATAAATTGAAATGATATGAATGATGAAATGATATATATAGAATCTGTTAGAAATTCACAAATCTTTATAATCAATTCATTAATTTCAGGCAAAGCACTTCGATTCCTGTCAAAGCACCTATTAACCAGCTGACCTAATAAAAAAATGGGTATGTAATTTCGTTTATATAAATGTATACTATTTCCTATTTCAGAGCAACGAGCATACATCAAGAAGATTTAAGATTTAACGACATAATTGATATAAAAGTTATAAAAATGTTATATATATTTTTTTTATCTTATTTTATTTACTCTCAATCTTTTCTATCAATAATGAAATGACAGAATACGCAACTTGTAGACTTCATCCATACTTCATCCTCCATTTGAGATGATGCCTAATTGGAGTCTAATATTGTGCTTTACATCTGTCAGATATTTTATATGACACTTAGGCTCAGCGGCGGCCTTACCCATTGCGAGGCTCCGGGCGGCAGGTCTTTGCGAGGCCCTTTGTCCTACGGAAAAGTACTTATGTGATGCGAAAGTAAGTCTGGTTGTTTGGTAGGTATTTGTTATGTTTGACGAGAAATGCTAAAGTTATACAAATAAATAAAATTTGAGTTTTAAAATATTTTACTTACATTGAAATATTTACAAAATTAACAAATACAGAGATGATAAATTTTAAAATTGATGTTTGCGGCTTTTACTAAGACTAAAATCTTTAATTATAGCACAATAATCTAACAAATGAGCTACGTCATTTTCGATTGATAGAATAGCAAGGGCTGAAAGGCGCGATATTGATATTATACTACAAAATGAATTTATCAATTATGATTTGAATGAATAAATTAGTTAACTAACTTTATTTTAATTTACTGATATGTTAAAACCTTAGTAAATAATTAAGAATCAAAATCAAAAGTTTTAAATAAAAAAAATCTGTGTTTTTTTTTAATTTCCTTGATGCGAGGCCCCTGCAAGAGCGAGGCCCCGGGCGATTGCCCTGTTCGCCACCCCCTAAGGCCGCCGCTGCTTAGGCTTTATACGCACTAGCGGAACGGGTGGCGGAGCGCAAACCGCTGGAGACGGCGCGGCGGTCGACAGAACGGTTTCCGCAGCGGAAACCGTCCCGCCATCCGCTGGTCTTCCCGCGGTTTGAGCTGTTTTGTCAGTTTAAAATGGACACCACAGACGTAACATGTATTTTACAAGTACCTACCGCTCCGCCATTGTTGTAATGCTGTTGTAACCGGCGGTTTCATACATATTTCGCAAACCGCTAGTGCGTATAAGGCCTTATAATTCTGTTTGAAGGCAAAACATGAATATCTCAACAGCCTTCATATTGAAATGATGCTGGACCTCATAATTAATGCTACACTCAGATGTGCCAGCAGTTTCTGGTCTATATTGTTTTGTAGGTGGGGCGAGATGTCATATCCTGGTAGCGCCTGGTACGTAATAAATTAGGACATTTTTGCTACATTTAAACAGATTGACAACGGTTCATTATTTTTACATTTTCACAGACAACATTCTAAACTTTTTGTTACTACGTGAGGGTTATTGAGACATTTTTGGAGTTGCTGCAATAAGAACAAAATTGGAGTCGCTTACGTAACGCCATAGTTCAATAATATAAGCGCTTATTGACTTAATAAGGTTTTGTGGATGAGTATTTTTTGTCTATACCTAGTAGCCAGTACTGAGTTCGTATAAGATACACTGCATCGATAAAAAATCTCAGAACTGAACTGTGATGTTTACAAACAGACAGACGGACGCGAATATAATATATCATCATCATCATCATTAGCCCATTTTTACCCCACTGCAGGGGCTTAGGCCTCCCCCAGGGTGAGGAGGGGGCTTGGAGCTTAAGTCCACCACGCTGCTCCACTGCGGGTTGGGAACTGTAACGACCGCCATCTCTTGACAGCGTCCGGGACCGACTGCTTAACGTGCCCTCCGAAGCACCGTGTCAGTGATATTGTGTACTTAATTCAGAAAAACTCATTGGTACACGCCCGGATTCGAACCATGGCCCTATGGGGCCTTATAAATTTGAGACATGTTCGTTGCGCTCGGGGCTATCACGACATTATAATATAATATATAGTCTATGTATAATCCTAAAGATTCATTCTAAACATTTGTAGATAGAATTTTTGAATTCGGATGAGTCTGTGAACGTTTCGGAGATTGTCTCTTAAATCCAAATAAACTTACAATCGTACGAACTTTTTTCTTCATAATTATGAGTGTAGATTATTTCGGGCATGTTGAACTCTGCACTAAATTTAAGTTGGTTGTATACCAGACTTAAACGTTCTAAAAAGTAGGCTTAATAGTGCTTAATGGAGAATTAATTGTCTAATGGAAGTCAATATGTATGGTAAGATATCTGAATAAGAAGATCACTTAGATACTTCAGACAGATATTTTCATCGTTGGTCCTATATAATAATAATAACGTATAAAACATAACAACGTCTAGGCCCCAAACTAAGCATTAGCTTATGTTTTGGGTACCAAGCGAAGACGCCGCATACATATAACAACCAAGACCCGATACCAGTATCAATATTCATTATATAAATACTGTCCCGACCTGGGATTCGAACCAGGGACCTCCAGCTTCGTAGGCAGCGTTGCTACCCACTAGGCTAAACGGTATATATATATTTTGTTTAAGTTCATCACTGTTACAGTATAAACAAAGAACCATACAAGTACGAATTGATTAGAAGCCAATTCTAGCTAACTAGAAGCGTCTAACCACTCATACTCTACCTGGCTGATGTAACAGTTTGGCGAGATGGCGAGTTTCACTCCGATTTCAGTTGGCGACGTCCCCGCGCGCCAGCCTTCTCTCCACGAAATCGCGTTTGACAGTTTCGACACCATGAATGAAGTGACATTTCTGACTCTATTAAAGCAGAACGTCGCTATAAAATTTATTTACTGTATGGCACGAATAGGCAACTCGCGAAAATAGCAATATCAGAAAATAACTTACAGGTAGATTTTATCATCACTTTACATTTTTTTCTAGACATTAGGTATAATAGGATAATACCTATTGTCTAGAAAAAAATAATAATTATAGACACAGCGTAGTTATTATGTCGAAGATGAATACTACGCGTGGCAAAGGGGCTACAGCGAATATAACAGGAACGGGTATTCATTCGTCCGGCGTTCGCCGGTCAACGCAATTCTCAGTCGCCTCCGCATCCCTCAATAATAATATTTTAGCAAAAGTGTTTATTAAACAATAAACCTGTATTTTATTATTTACTTATAGTACGCAATGATGTTTACATGTACATACGTTACCTTCATATTTCACTAAAAATAAAAACTGGCCAAGTGCGAATCCAACTCGCATACGAAGGGTTCCGTACCACCGTACAACATTAAAAAAAGTTTCTTATCCATACCATCCATAGCATTCATATATATCCAACCAAAATTTAAAGGGGTCTCAATGGACCCTCTTCAATTTTTAACTATATTTTTATTAGAATAATTTATTTTGTGGTAGTCTTTTAGTATATATGGTTACCCTTTAAAATGAAACAAGTTATTGTTGTCCAGCTTGGTACTTTTTTCAATTGGAGTAGTCATTCTCTTAGTATATAAGTTCAGAAAAAAAAATATTTATTAATTTGGTGAATTTGGTACATTAGTCCGAAATGTATTCTCTAGGGAGTGTAGTTAGGGGCCTAGGGCACAGAACCTGTATAGATCCCATAGTCCAATATCTTCTGGAAGGTATTAATTGTAATATCTGCCTAATTTAAATATGTATTTAATTAAACTTTGCACTATATTATCGTTATCATATATAATATTGTGTATCTTTTCTGAACAACAAAAATTTTCTGATTTTTTTATTTATTTTATATTTTTTATTTTTTGTTTAATTTTCTTTTTTCTTTGTTTTCCTGTGTGACTAGCGATTATAGATTTTAAATATTTGGAAGCATTTTGTTGGACGTTACAATATTCTAAACTTTATTTTTATTTTCTGTATGTGTAATCCATGTAAACGTCTGTTTTTGTTTCCTGAATAAATTAAAAAAAAAAGTTTCTGATTAAAGTTTATTACGATTATTAGGGAAGCTATGGGGCTAGAGGCTCTATTGATTTAAAAGTTACCCGTAAATATCTAAATATATTTCAATAACACATGAATAACAAGACATGTAATACGATAATGAGAAACACAAAGGGTTTTTGCACATGTCAGTTTAATATTACAAGAGGTTTCTAGGCTCACTGAGTTAATGGGCAAAGTTTAGAGGTGAAACAGGTCGAGAGGTTCGTGGAATGGGGGTACTGTTTAGGAAAATACTGTCATGGGATGGGCCCGTTAATCGAGTGGCACGATTAAAATTATGTTTGTTGTATCAACATTCAACACTGTATTAAACACGAGTCACAGACACGAGTTACGAAAGCTGTGAGTGTGACAGCTGTCCAACTGTCTAAATATTTATGCTGTAATATTTTGTCTGGGTGTAAAATGTATATATAAATAAAAAAGTATTTAAGTATGTTTAACAGTCGTCAAGGGTGGAATCGAAATGTACAGATAAAGAACTGTTCACAAAAAGTTTTTATGCGAAAATGAATACGAAATTTACAAGCTATCATTGAAATTCCATTAGTGAGGGAGGGGTGGGAAAGAGCCCGCGCGAACCCGGGGTGGGACGCTATAGGATAAATGTGTGAAATGGTAATCAAATTTATAAGGCCATGGTTCGAATCCGGGCATGTACCAATGAGTTTTTCTGACTTAAGTACATAACTATCACTGACGCCGTGCCTCGGAGAGCACGTTAATCAGTTGGTCCCGGATGCTGGCAATAGATGGCGGTCGTCACAATCCTCCAACCCGCAGTGGAGCAGCGTGGTGGATTTAAGCTCCAAGCCCCCCCTCACCCTGAGGGAGGCCTAAGCCCCTGCAGTGGGGTAAAAAAAGGGCTGATGAAGTGAAGTGGTAGGTAATGCGAATGGAATTGGAAGCGGGAAAGCGAGGTACATATTATAACAGCAGACGAAAGCAGGAGTTAGACGAGAATAAAAGTGTATTAGGGAATGACAATAGTAGTCGGGCGAAGCCGCGAGTGGAAACGAGTTCTATTCTAATACATACGTTATAACATATTGAATATTTTACTGTTATATATTATCGCTATAAATCATAGTAAATTATAATATACAAGTACCTAATTAATTTTTTTCGCGACGTATTCTTCTACTTTGGGGCCGTCCATTAATCACGTGATCTTATTTTAAGCATTTTTAACCCCCCCCCCCCCCCCCCCCCCTTGGTCATACATGGTGAGGTTTAAGACTACCCCCCACCCCCCACCCAACATCACGTGTATTATTAGTATCTACAAAAATTCGAAAATTTTATAGAATATTATCTTAAATACGGATATAAAGTATAACCTTATTTTATTCTGAAATGACCATGATAAAAATGTCTAGACAGAAAAGTTGCAGATTGTTTTTGATTGGTATAAAAATAATAAACGAATGGTGTACACTACACGCCACTTTTCGATTTAAAAATAGCGCGTTTGAAAAAATAAATACACGTGATATCTTACTACACCCCCCTCCCCCCTTGTGACATTTCGTGATTTTTGTCAAACCCCTCCCCCCCCTTTCAAGCATCACGTGATTAATGGACGGCCCCTTTAGAGTTTGTATCCACGTCAAAATATATTAAGGTTAACACTGATTGTTTTTTCCCGTGTATATTATGATGGTTCAACGATAATTGACGTATGGTATGTACCTATTAACACACTATTTTAAACCAGGCAAAAGGTAATATATAAAAATGTTAGAGAATAAATTACGCAGGGCAATGTTGTTAGCATTGTAAAACACAAAGGTAAAAGGTATACCTATAATTATTTATCGATTAGGTCTCCCCTTAGTCCCACCTCCGCTGCCAAATCTAGTGACGCGTGCCCTGTAGGCACAGTGCACTGACGAAACAAATTGTGTTTTATTATAAAGTAAAATCACCTGATTTTATTGAAAATTGCCAGATTTTAATAATTACTGTTATTGGAAATGTACAACGTTTTACTTCTAGTTTTTATATAAATCTCGCTTCGATTAATTAACTTTAACTGCATGGTAGAAAAATTTATACCCTAAATGAAATTTAATTAAATGAAATTAATTTTACAGCAGATTAGCGGTCTACAAATGATTAAAAAAAAACAGTAAAATACTTAAAGGTATAAGGTACTCTAACGGCTGAAAAAATCATAATAAATACTTATAGACGTATTAATGTGAATGATGCCATATATTATATTATAAAGGCCACACATGTCTGTAAAAATATTATAAATCAAACCAAAATAAATGTTATGTGTACCCTAGCGCCGCAATTTATTATTTTCTCGATACCTCTGTTCTTTCTGTATTTTTCATGAACGTTTTTGGTTTTGAATCAGTTTTCGAGATTCATTTTTTCTTTTTCTGCGTGGTATAGTCCAAATTTTATAATTCAACCAACTGCCGACACAAAACTTGCAATCCGAAATTAAATTTTATGTACTAATTGGATAGTATATTTTATGTTTTTTCCAATGATATCCAACTTTTATCTGCAGCGCTTATATTTTTTCTATTTAAGTTTTAACGAAATTCGGAATTAAAATTTTGTCTGAGTAATAAGCGTTCTCGTGGAACACGTTTTCGTTACACTCGAGTTTCAGTTTGTACACGCCACTATGTGACGTCCGTATAAGACATGTAATTTGCTTCCATGTCAAAAAATGATCGTAAAGTAAAATCTGTAAATAGCAAAATAAAACCAAAAGGTTAATACAAAAGAATTTAAGATAAGTCAGAGAGTCCAATAGAGTGCAGCCACACTTTAATTGAAGATTCTAACTTTTTGTGAGATCTCCAAACATTTCAAATACCGAGACAGTATTTCTATATTAATAGCGTTCGTATAAAAGGTAATCATACTAATCAACTATACCTACACGTGGAATTATCTCCAAAAGAGGAATTATCTCCAATATTAATTTTGATGGCGAGATAAAGATGTAAACTTGGTCGTCCTAGGCGGGCGTTCATTCTATATGACCTATTTTCCCTCTACCTGACCTCTCGGAAATTAAGTTTGGCCAAGTACGACTACAGGACACTTGATATCGGCAAATCGAATTACGTCTTATGTTTGCTAAGACAACAGTGTAAACAACTTGGATTTTCTCTTTGTCCTAAATACGCTAAAACAAAAGTTGTAGGGTTTTACACAATAACCTTCGCTCGTTTTTAGGCTTCCGTACCCAAAGTGTACCAACGGGAAGCCTATCACTGAGGCTTCACTGTCCGGCTGTGTCCGTCCGTCTATCTGTCACGGAGCTGTATCGTCTGAACCATAATAGTTAGATACTTGAAATTTTCGTTGTGTTTGTATTATACTATAATTGTTGTAACAACTGGTCCCCTATACAGGAAATGTGCTTTTTTAGGGTTCCGTAGCCAAATGGCAAAAAAGGAACTCTTATAGTTTCCCCTTGTCCGTCCGTCCGTCTGCCTGTCTGTGGTTTTTCTCGGAAACTATTGGCAATATATAGGTATAGATGAAATTTGAAAGGTAGGTGTAATCTGTGACACGCTACACAACGACATTGTGAAATTAGAAAAAATTTTTTTTGGGATAGGTCGCCATACATGAAACTGATGTACGAAAGAAAAATTCATCATATATTAACGCGAAAGATACTAAACGATAAGTCTTACAAAATGATAACAAGGTTTCAAACAATTTTTTTAATTTAAGTCAACAGTTGTTAAGATATGCACTCCTAAAGTCCTAATTTTTGTTAGAGTCATGTGTATCCCCCCGCCCCTCTCTCTACCAGCTAAACCGCTGTTTTTGGATATGTGGAAAAAAATTTTGACAGAAGTATATATAACGTAGTTAAAAGGAAAACTATCACAGCTAACTAGACTGTATTATTTAACGAGTAATAGATTGACTTATAATATGTACTTTCATTAAGTAAAAATTTTGTAAAAATTCCATAAAAAATTACAGCGTTTAGCCACTAAGCGAAAACTAGATGCATTTTATCTTTGTGATGTCATTGTAAAAAATAATTTTAAAAAACCATTTCATGATGAAACATTGTATTACTAGGTACTATAAATTTACACTTTCCTTTGCAGAGCTTATTCTCTTCACAATTGATACTCGATACAAGTCAAAGGTTCACTGTAATAAAATAAGTAATAAAAATTGTCTCTAGCTATCAATGCACTCATATTATTACTTTTCGAATTAGCCAGAGAGGATCGAGGGCCTTCTAAATAACTAACGAAATAAAAATGAAATATATTTATACAATAATTCTTAAATTACATAATAATAACGATTAATGGTTAAGTTCGATTAACGTCACGCTCGTTTTTTATATTGTATGGTGGTACGGAACCCTTCGTGTGCGAATCCGATTCGCACTTGGTTGGTTTTTTTTTAATATATTGTACGGTGGTACGGAAACCTTCGTGTACGAAATCGATTCGCACTTGGCCGATTTTTTATCATTACTTTTATATACTTGCCTAAGAATTGAACTTAATACAGTATTTGTTATTCAGTTACGTTTTAAACGTAAAATCGATCGATTTGTGAGCGTTGATTCAGTATAGTACGGTTATGTTAGTTGACATGAGAATACTTTTATATTATAAAGATGCGTTTCACCAACTGGTGCAGGATAGCCATCTGTGGTTGAATTGAAAGAAAGAAGAAAGAAAAGAAGAAATACTATTCATTCTCGGCTACGGAACATAGAAGTTAAACGGGGAAATAAAATATAGTAAAAAACAAAAATGCGAACAAAAAGGTCTCCGCAGCCATGAAAAGAGCTGACTTAGCACCCGCTGCAGATTTGTATGACCACGCCCACAACACTGATTTTCAGTCAACCCCTGCACAAAGCCCGCCGCACACATCACCTGCACAGCAACCCGCCCGCATAATAGGTACCTATACAACACACACTACACAATAATATAACAATATATACTTTTTATAAGATGAGATAAACTATAACAAACATGTTAGTACACACAAAATAAATAAATAAAAACTTTAAACATACACACCGAATAATGCGGACAAAGTAAATAAAAAGAAAAATATTTAAATAGGATATAAGAAAATTAACATATACGTCGAGGCAAAAATAGGGAAGAGAATATGTACGAAATAAAGATGTAAGTTTTTGCAATATTAACAAGTGCATCTTAAACTTATGTTTAAAATTGAACCTGCCAGCAATGTCGCGGATGGGGGAGGTAGATCATTTTAACACTTAGACGCCGCAAACTTAAAATTTCCCCGGAACGCTGCAGTTCCATGCGCAGGCAGGATAGCCCTAACACCTTTCCGGAACCAACGATTTGACCACGTGAGTTTTTTGTACAGGTAGTGGAGGGTCTCCTTTCGCACTATATCAAACAGCAGCGTTGCGAAGTACAGTCGCCTGCGCGCCCGCATGTTCAGTAGGCCTGCCTCGTCCAGCACGGCTACCATGAATTTGAATTGGGTAACGCGTCGACACTCGCTAGCGACAGCTCACCAGATTTGTATGAAAAGCGCCTCTAGCGGCACCGAGAAGAACTGAAATTCACATACAAATCTCTTACGAGTCGGTATCGACTGTCGACTCGCTGTAATATTTCAAACTCATGGTACCTAACCGTGCAGGTATGGAGTGACATGGGATCGAGGAGGGACGCGGAAACAGAAACGAGCACATGCGTTTTGAACTCGTTGTATCAACCTCTGTGTGCAACTAAGAATACAGCCATCATAAACAACATCACAATAGTTTAATCTCGATAATATGAGCGACTCACATAGGTGGACACGCAAATCGACACTAAGGTAGTCACGCATTATAAAGAATTTTGAGACGGTAAAAACAATTGCTAACAGCTCCAAGTATATACATCTCGAAGCGTAGCTTCCCATCCATGAGTCTACTAAGCCCAACTGGTCTATTAAGTTTAGAAATATTCCAAATTTCATAATAATGAGAATTAATGCGTAATGAAATAAATTAATCATTATCATAATAAGTTTATTGCATTTAATAACCGTATTATGATTTTTTTTTCTTAAAAACTGCGCCACCATCTGTTTCTTGAGAATAAAGCAAGTAGGTTCATCTAGTACGAATTCTATGATATCCGTATAAACGAAGGTCATACAGCTATAAACTCTTTCCTGTAGGTCCTTCAATGGAATTGGCAGAGTTCTAAACTACAAATATTCATACAACAACTCCTTATTGTTTTTTCAATATTTGGTATGACAATTTAACGAATTTGAAAATTCAAATGCTTGTACGACCACAAAATTAGATTCCGTGCATTGAATTGTTAACGAACTTTGTACACATCTTTGGAAGTATGTGCATGCGTGTCATAACTCTCTGGAGCTTCTTTAACTACTTGTTACGATTAATTCAGTTTATAAAGTTAGCAGTAAGAGCTTCTGTAAGCCCCACGGATTTATTGGATGTGGTGAATATCAAGTACTATAAATAAAGTGCAGACAATTATTATTTGACTACTTACAGTAGTCCAAAGCAAAAGCTTGCTAGCGTTATTTAGTTGAAGTTGGAATTTACGGTCGCTAAACTACAACGCGCACCTATATAATTGCTAGTTATTGCTCAAAGGGTAGGCTTTTATGACTTCTGTTAGTACTATAATTTATTCTGTGCTTGTGTCACAGATTACTGATACGACGATTGCGATTTTCTGGCTTTTAAAAAAAATAAAATTCAACAAATCGCACAGATTTGAATACGAAGTTTCTTCACCATTTTTATTTTATAATGTTTATAAGTACATATAATATTTCTTTTATCAAAACAAGTTTTGTTTCTCAAAATAGATAATACGTTAGATTTCTATTTTTCACTTCGGGTATGTAGACAAAGTTCCATTTTCGTTCTTCCTTTTCGCCACAACATATAGTTAACAAAATCTACAAAATGATGGATGGTTATCATTTGTGCCAGTTTGTAAACTGTTTTGTTACTGAGTAAAATGAACGAAGAGGACCTCTCTTCGCTCATTTTCCTCGTTACCGAGGAGGAGGAGGAGCGAATAGGAGGAGAGTTGACATCACGTTGACTTACATTGTAGTTATTATATATCGAGCTCTATGTAATGATATGCCCAATCAATATCTTCACAAACAGGCCCTCTTCGCCAACTTTCGTCGTTACCAAAGCAGTTTAGAATTACAATTTGGAATAATTTCACAATTACTATTCAAGTCGGCGGTATCTGTGAGTCTTTCTCAGAAGGTTCGAAGTTAGAAATTAAATTTTCATCTCACACTTTCTCAGTTGAAACATGTATGATAATATGTTATAATATAGACAAGGTGAAATTTTGGTAACCGGCCGAAATTTTTCTAGATGTTGGGTATCACCAATAGACCTCATTGCGCAAATAAAAAATATGAGTAACATTTTCATAATAAATTATTTTATCTACAGTGTTATTTTACAACGTTTGGTTGCCTTCTTAACGCTATAGTAAACGTACGCGCCCGAGGCCTTGAAACGGAATGGGGCGGCGGGCATGAATGGTGACTAGAGTTATTGGTTTTTTCGGGATAGTTTTGTGTAGTCATATCTCAATATTTCTCTATAAAACGATACTAAAAGGAAACAAGACGGCTA
Organism: Luffia ferchaultella; assembly: GCA_949709985.1. Lineage (NCBI taxonomy): Eukaryota > Metazoa > Arthropoda > Insecta > Lepidoptera > Psychidae > Luffia > Luffia ferchaultella. The sequence continues at coordinate 7,851,919 of OX453254.1, forward strand.
TCGGTTTTCTACCAAAGATCATTCTATTAAAATTTGGCTGGTCATTATAACCTCAGCCTGTATATATTATGTGTGTCACGTGTGAAAATAGCATTGTGAAAATGTAAAGTTTATTTCTTTTCAAGTTGCTATGCGCACAGTTTGGAGTCCTATAATCAACCCTACTTATTTGTTTTAGAATTAGTTTCTAGTTTGCAGCATAAAAAAGCATCCAGGGGTTCGGCGATTATATTTCTATATAAGAGCCGTTGAGCGAATTATAATAATAATAACGTATACATCACAACAACGTCTAGGCCCCAAACTAAGCATTAGCTTGTGTTTAGGGTACCAAGCGAAGACACCACATACGTATAACAACCAAGACCCGGTACCAGTGTCAATATTCATCATATAAATACTGACCCGACCTGGGATTCGGACCCGGGACCTTGCTTCATAGGCAAGTCGCTACCACTAGGCTAAGCGGTCGTCGAATTAATTCCTGTTTTCTTTTTGCGTGGGAAGAGAGGAATCTTGTCGGTCAGGAACCGCACAGTAATAATTCTAAAATGATAGGATACCTACCTATTCACAAACTTATTCGACTTATGAATTGTTCGAAATAACGATAAGTAAAAATAAATTCTTTTAATTTTATATGTAGCTAATACGATTAAATTAAACTTGGCATTCATTTCATCGTATGATAGGTATCTGCGTGAATAAAAATGTTAAGTGATGGTCGTTTAGAAATCACCGATATTGTAGATTTTTCTTCATCTTCCTTCTATTTTAAAATACTGTATTATTTAGAAGAAGTTGATCGTTATAATTGACTAAATCGATTGATGTTGTAAAAGTACAGGATGTTATTTTTGCTTATTTCGCATGTTCAATTTTATCCACGGCTCAGCGGGTTATTTATCAAAAATATATATACTTATTTTTGAAAGTAAAGGAATGTTTCCTTTCAGCTAAATTTACTATTATAAATATTTAGGCAATTTCTTGAATTATTCAACATTTAAAGTCATTTAAGTACAATTTATATTACAAATTAATGACAATTATATGCAATTTTTATTAAAAAATAAACCTATCACTGTTTATAAGCTTAGCACAGTTTAAAACATAAATATCGCAATTTCCAACTATTTCATGAGTATGGACGCCCGGAGACCACCGTCGTTATTCGGTGCACATGCACCTAATAGTATCTAGGTAGATGGTCGGTGAATGTGTTTGTGTGTTTCTAGGCTAGTCGTGATCACAAAGATCTCGATAATGGCCAGATAAATAATTTCATGAGTACAGTCGTACAACATGAATTAAGTTATAATAAAATAGTTTACTTTCTTACAATAGTAAGCATGGAGATATGGATGTCGTTTTTACACGTCACTGTTTGTGGAGTAAGTATAAACAATAATCAAGACTCAAAAAAGACTCTAGTTCGACCTTCCTGAAATGTTTAAGTGCTTGCTTCATAGGGCGCGGCATTGAAGGTGTGCTGCATGAAAATGATGTTCATTTCTCCATGATAATGTTGCACCATACCTATTTGTTAGTTTGGAATCTCAGAAATGTTGATTTCTGAGATTCCAAACTAACAAATAGGTCTTATTGTAATGCGTAGGTTTTCTAAACTATATATATGGTGCAGGTATGCTACCAATAAATATCATACATTTACGTTTAAAATGGCAAAATCTCTAAACGAAAACAAAATGTGATCGATGAAATTGCAGGCCTGCAAATTGTAACTTTTATTAAATTTTACTTTCATCAGCGCAAGATAGACACGTTTCCGGAAAACGACACGTGTTGTTAATAGGCCGCAGTAGTGTGAACTGGATTGAAAAATGTGCGATTGAGATCTCAATAAATATACATTATTGGGGAAATCGTGACAAGCTCCTAGAATTAAAAAAATAGATACTGCCACAGAGGTATCAAAATACAAAGAGAGAAAAAGAAAGAGATATTAATACCGTCTGTTTGGGATAAACCGCGCTATTGAATGACAAATTTTAAAAATAGTTTTATTTGTAAATATAGCAGTTTATTGTTTAAAAGTTTTAAAAACGCACAGCCAAAAGAATTTAAATAAAAGAATTATCCTCGTATGTTCACTGGCAAAGCATTCGTTTGCATATACGCGTAATCACTCTGTGCCAAGACAATATGGCTGCGGTTTTTTTTTTATTATTATTGTAGTGCCATTATGAGGTTACAGAAATAGGAAGTACTTTTTTTATTGTAAAATTAATGTAGAAACTTCATAAAACTTAAAATATTCATAAAACTGCTGAGCCAATTTTGATTGGTTTTTTTTTGCATTAGAGTTTATTTAGTATACTTGAGAGGGCGCTGTCGTAAATGTTTTTCTCTAGAACGGCTGAACCGATTTTGATTCAGATTTTGGTATTCCACAAGTATCACTTAAGAACAGATTCTTAGACATATCTTCTGGTTATAAATCACCAATTATGGGGTGCAGTAGTGGATGTATTTCTCTAAAACGGTTGGACTTATTTTGATTCAGATTTTTGGGGTACATGCGGGTCACTCCAGGACAGATTCTTAAACATATCTTCTGGTTATATATCACCAAGGGACGCTGCAGCTTTAAAAGTATTTTTCTAAAACGGTTGGACCAATTTTGATTTAGTTTCTTGTAATACATACGTATCACTTCTGGTCAGGTTCTTAGACATGTCTTATGGTTACAAATCACCAATAATGGGGTGCAGCAGTGGATGTATTTATCTAAAACGGACACTGGTCCGATTCCGATTTTTGTATTACATACGTATCACATCAGAACAGATTTCTAGACATATTATATGGTTATAAATCACCAAGGGACGATGTAGTAGATGTGATTCTCTAAAACAGCTAGACCGATTTTATCATATTTTTCTCATTACCAGATATCACCTCAGCGTAGGCTCTTAGATTAGTTTAAGGTTACAAGCTGTTCGACAGCGCTGTACCTAGTATACAATACAAATATCTCTTCAAAACAGCTTTTTTATCCTCATTATCGTCGGTATATAAATATCCTTCTTATTGAGAATAATTTTTAAAAAATAATAAATAAAATTGTTATATTCGTTGACGAAAATTAATTAGAGACTTCTTTTTCTTCTTCTTCTTAATTATGGCGTTTAATGTTGTATTTAGAAACGTTTCCTCTCCAAAACGTTTATACCTCTATGGATGTTACCTACTCTCTAAAATATTAAACGAAATCCGTCTTCTGAAATCATTAGCAAATTTTAACATTTTAGGGTCATTAATCGAGAATGAATTCCTTTTGAAGCTTTAGTAATAAAAGCATTCACCGACTTGAACTTGATAACGAATTTACGGAATCTGTCGTTTTTGGCCTCAAAGTAATTTAATTAAGATATTGGTGTTTATCTAATGAAATAATACAATTATTTAAAAAACAATTTTATTCAGAAGACAGTATGGGTTTTCACACTTGGTATTAGGAGTGGAGGGTTTATAGGCAGGTTATCACATTCAACATTTATAACTATTTCGAAATAATTTCACATCGAAGTATGGTTTAATTGTTAAGAATAATATATCCTTACCAGCTATATTACTTAGCCATATTTATTACTTTCTCTCTTTCTTCGAACAGACTTACAAAGTTTTATTATCGAACCATGTCATAAATACTTATTTAAATAATAATATTGGATTTACTCTCCCAGTTTTCATTAAAGTTTGACAATATTTTGTGCACTAAAGAGCATATATCATTGAGATTATTGTTAAAGTAAATTGAAGTAATTTTAAGTTGAATTTCTATTAGAAGGACTTAATTAATTTTTTAAATATTGTTTCATCATCATCATCAGCCCATTTTACCCCACTGCAGGGGCTTAGGCCTCCCCCAGGGTGAGGGGGGGATTCACCACGCTACTCCACTGCGGGTTGGGGATTGTAACGACCGCCATCTATTGACAGTGTCCGGGACCGACTGCTTAAAGTGCTCTCCGAGGCATGGAGCCAGTGATAGTTAATATACTTAAGTCAGAAAAACTCATTGGTACAGGTTCGTTGCGCTCTGGCCTGTCACGACTTCAAAAATAATAATTCAATAGTAATATTTTAGTTTACGTATTGTTATTTATTGTTTTTCTACAAGTATCTATTTTTTCAAAGTATTCGCCCTGAGCAATTATTTATATTTATTCACTGTTTAATGCGTTTAAACTACTTGGAAAATATTTCTGACCATTCTTCTTTAGAAACTTCAGAAATAAATTATAGGCAGCCAGTTCATCTTCTTTGCTCTTAAATGTCTTTAAATCATTTTTTTTATTTTGACACACAAGCGAAAATCGCAAAGTCCTAAAATCAAAGAAATATGGAGCGGACGTGTTGCGGGCCGCGGCGTTATTGTTATGCAAATGAAGGTGCCTGAATCGTAATTTTGGTCGCTTGTTACACCAAACTGCTGGCGTACAAACTGTCGCATACCACTCTCAAACTGTTTTTTGATCCTCTAGCACCACAGTAGCAATATGACTGGTCTTACAAAAAAAAAACGGCCAAGTGCGAGCCCGAGTCGCGCACCGAGTGTTCCTAACCTGAAGATATGAGTTTCAATTTGATACCTCTACGCGTTCATGAGGAAAGGGGTAGTAGGTTTAAAATTATTAAAAATATTTTTATTATATGATGTAACCAAAAATGTATGCTTTTCGCAATTTTTCCTTTACCTGTGCTATAAGACGTTGGTTCGTACCAAATTTCAAGATTCTGAGTTTACGGGAAGAACCCTGTAGGTTTTGGTTCCCTTGCGAGTGTAGAAAATTTGCAACTTAAACGGCTGTATCTTTTGATTAAGTTGGCTTAGAAGTTCGATTTCTTCACAGCTCCAAGGGACAGTAGACCTGAAGCTTGATACCTCCACGCGTTCTTGAGGAAAAGGGTCTTGACGAACAGACAGACGGACAACAAAGTGATCCTATAAAGGTTCCGTTTTTTATTCCTCTTAAGGTATGGAACCCTAAAAACGAGACAATTATTTGTTTTTGTTAATTACTTCACGCATGGCGACATTTTGTTGTTTCATTTTCAAAGCACCATATATACGGTCGATTGTCGCTTTATTTCGGGACCGTGTGTGGTTACCGGTCAGTATATTTTATACACTTTCAGGCCCTCGGTCTCATTACTCTATCATAAATCAGCATCGATCTACCCAGCGTTTTTATTCTTATCGGTCAGTTTGTGTGGCACGCATTTTGAACAACGCTCACGGAAATAAAGGTGGTGATGAATAATGGTTTGCATTGCTGCTGATTTAATACACAGTTCTTGGTCAAGCTCAACACATGTAAGCTGTCGCTTCAATTTTTCAACTGCTATTTTCTTGAGCGACTGCGGTTAGCGGCCGACTTTTCTCGCTTCGTCTCCAAAGGTTTTCCGCCTTCTTTTTATGACAAATTCAAAACTGTTGCTCGTGAACACGCAAACCCACCAAAAGTAGCAATCAAAAGTTTAGAACATTCTTGAGCCTTAAAACCTTTTTTGTTATTATAATAAATTATAGCACAAAGATTACGTCGACTGCGAATTCAATTCTATGGAAGCAAATTCCCGCCAGATTCTCATATAAACAATGTAAACAAGCACTTTCCAGAGAAAATATTTGATTTAAAATGTGTTCCATTTTTAAATCTATCCTATTCAGTATATAGGATGGTGTATAACTTGCCAGTATCAAAAAAAAATAGTAAAGAGTATCTAACTATATTTAGCATGCCCCATACTAGCCCCATAAAATGTAGAACAATAACGTAAAGTCGAGTCGCGTCATAGCGGCGTATTCGTAGCGTATCATGGGACTAGTTAAGTAGTAACCCTGTTAGAAGACTCGTTTTAGATTACCTTCTAACGGAAATTCAACTTATTATTTTACGTAATTCTATATTTAATTAATTTAATCAATTTAATCAATCTCGGCACCCACTACAAGCAATTTTAAGCGTACCATTTTTATTGCATGACTATTATTGATGAATATTAAATAAGTAAAGAATTATTTTCTTTATTAATTTACTACGATTACACTTACTTATCAATAATAAAAGATTGCTTCATTTAAAACAACTTATCAAAATTGATTTAAAACAAATATATCAAATGCGTTTAAGAATCATTGTAGGTACAAAAATTATTCCTACTTGTGCTTTGTTTATATAATCAATTCACAAATGACGGCTCAACGACTATATGCATATCAAATTCGCGGAAGCGTAGCAATTTTTGTTCTTTGTTTTACAAGTAAAAGTCTTTTCCCTTAAAAAAATGAATTTAGTTACGCTTCTGCGACAGTATGATATTCATACAGTGATTCGCCCAGAATCACTAAAGCCTTAAGGTACAAATATCATAATCATTTTATATATAATTTCAGTACCATATATGTCTAGAGTTTATAGAAAAAATAATTTAGAGTCACTAACATGTACAACAAATGTTAAGGCATCTCAGACGAGGACTTAAAGAAGTAGATTTTGGAAATGTTTTGGGTCATTCAATACGAGACTTCAGTTTTAGACAATTCTCATGTATGTACAACGATAATGTAAAATGTAAAATATATTCATTATAAATCAATAGAAAATACAATATGTCATGTTACCCATGCCGAAGAAGTTACAACTTATATACTATCTTACTTGCTATAAGCGTCTTCTTACACCGATCACGTAACACCATATGAAACACCTTTTCCGGGGTCTATTCTACTGAGGAAGACACCTAAAGTCGGTATAGAGGGCACCTAATTACTATTCTGATTTAATACGAAAAAAATATTTTTCATATAAAAACTCACTTGCCTCTATCGAGATATGTCGCTTTGATTGTCTCAAACTCGATATCAATCGAACGGTGTTAAGTATATTATTGAATGACACTGCTCAGATTATTTCTTGGTCTATCCACCTAGATGAGTTTAATTAACTGTAATATAATATGTCTTCGTATAGAGACACGGTATACGCACACAAAAGCACTTTGGCGGTAGGCGCGATTTTTGCTTTCTGCCATGTTTAATAACTTTTATATTGTACATCGTTACGTCTACTTTGATACAAGGAAACCAAGGAAAGCGGTAGCATTCGTGTGCAATTGCAGTGAGTCATATATTTCATCTAATACATTAGAATTCGACTTTGTATCACCGTATCTCCATATTCGTGTATGACATTCCATTTTTATAGATACGTTACACTCACTCTGGGTGATGATAATAAACGATGATGCTTTGGACCAACTAACTCACGGAAGCGTAGTATTTATGAGGAGTATTTCTGCTACCTAATGGGCCAGCGCCGAAACATACAATGAGGCGCAAATGTCCCAATTAGAACGTATTAAAGGTGCCAATGTTTTCGTTGAACCGTTTCTATAAAAATAAAACGTCATTGGTATGTTTAGTTTTTATAAAGACAGTGTACAGTTCCAATCAAACTTTATGGCGGATCCGAACATAGGCACAAGTCGCGTCGCAGTAACCAGTTTTAGGTGTAGCGGGACGCAGTGGAGCGAGGGATATATGACTGAACCTGCGCAAGCATGCATAGAGCGTTGTATTCTGATTCGCCATAAAGTTTGAGGCAAACTATACATTCGATAATCGTAAATATAATAGCCGGTTAAAATTTCCCACGAATTACTCGCTTACGATCACCGGAATATAAAACGTTATGTGAGATGACAGGTGTGAGCCACCCCAACTAGTATTAGTAACGTGATTGGTGTTAGCGCTTCGAGAAAGGGTTGCGTGCAGTGCGTGCAGCGGCGGCGGCTGCGGCGGTCTGCGTGCAGTTGCATAATGCATCGAAAACACGCAACACGAAGCCGCGCGCACGGCCCAAGCGACGCTTTATGTTACCTGAAACGACAAACACTGATTAATTATCGACTCTTTTGACACATTTACAATTTACAATATCCCTGCGGGTTACTACTGCCAACTATATGACCTTGGGGCGACAGTTTAGAGGCCATTAGAGGGCAATGATATAGTCGTAAATGTAATCGTCTAAACGTGAACTGTTTTTTTATACGATTTAGACATATTTCGTAAATTATATACAGTTCGAGCGTAATTTGCGATCAGGCATTTATTTTAAACATTGCCTGAGATACCCATCAGGGTAAATTGATGTAAATAGATAGTTATTTAATCATAAATAATTACCTTGGTACATCAATTTTATGCAGAACAAAAAAAATTAAACTCGTTTTATTTCTAAAAAAAATGATAACGCAATATTACAAAAATATAAACACCAATAAGTAGTAAAATGTTAAAAAAATATAATCAATATTTAAACGTGAAATAAATTGTTTTGTTTTCAATAGTCGATTAGTACGGCAATAAATATATAAAAAATTAAAAAAAATACAATAAAATCTCTAAGTCGAAATGATATAATTTGGAACTTTCGTTACAAGGGCAATTACACAATTAAGAACTCTTCTAAGATTGTTAATTAAGAGCAAAACTTGCCAAGTCAAAACAAGCTTACAATTTGTTTTACAACCAGAAGCTCGAGTGTTATCTTTCCTTTTTAGGATCGGAAAGGAACTTGGCACTGTTTGAAAACATTCTTTCGATGGCCGAGCGTACCGACTGTGAAGAATTTGGCAATTTCTACCCTGAAAAAAAAGTTCATTAGTCGAGCAATGGATGACCCGCATAATAACAAACGAGGAATACGAAGAGGGCAAAAAAAAGCGTCAGCGGAAATTATGGTTCCTGTAACGTAATTATGATGATGCGCAGTTTTTCTTCCCCGGTTTCCTCGTATTTATGATGACTTCGATCATCAATTGTCTAGTGATGGTGACCCATTATATTTTTCAGACAACACTGTTCTCAGTGTATTCACGTTTACACGTATGCTTTTGACTTTTAACCAACTTTTTGCAAAACTTAAATTATTGCACACTAAACGCTATATTAATATCATAAACAAGTTATTGATAAAATAATAAGGTTCACAATGTAGTACTTTATTTGTGCCTCGGATTTATAATTTCTTGAAATTACTCTCTTCACCAGCAAAACATATTGTTACGAACACACAGAGTAACGACCGCCATCTAGCGTCAATCAGTAAAACCGCTTCGTAGAACAAAAAACAACATGAAACCCCTACTCAATACTAGATGGCGTTAGAAGGAATAGTCTCGAAAAGCCAGTACCTGCGTGAGACTTTCTAGAATTATCCAACCCGGTCGATTGCGTTCGCGCGAGTGGAGTGACTTCTAGAATGCTCTCGAGGCTCGTTACGACCCATATAAATAGCCGCAGGAAGGCGAGCGAGTTCAGTTCAGTTTTTGGGCTACTTTCGAGGCGACTTCGAAGCGAAACTAGTGATCAAGAGTGATACCAGTGAAACCTACGACTTGGCTACGAGCTAGGAACATCGTTAGTGCTTAGTGTTTGGACTTAGTGCTTTGTGTTGGACCTAGTGCTAGTGAATAAAGTCTTCAAAAGAGTCAGCAGGTCTTTCTCTCCAGATCCTTCGAACTCTAACACGTAACAATATTTTTTAGGATTTAATTAGTGACCAAGCGACACAGTGAGTGTCAAGATACATAACTTTTTTAGCAGCATATTTCTTAAATGTTAAGGTAAGTATATGACTATAATTTTTCAGGACTGGAATCAACTTTATCTTAGCAGCATGCACGATTTTCTTTAGGCGGTATATGGAATAGACGACATCCGATTGTACATTTTTCCTCTATTTATTCTTCTTTCACCGTCACAGCTCTACCTTTTTATGATAAAACATGCTGCTACACGGCCTATGATCATGGACAGACCTCGGTATACACATTATTCGTTTCTACTCAATCGCATTTTCTGGTAATATTACAAATAAAACCAGTCACTGGATTTAAAATTGTCATTTTGCACTATGTACACAATAAAAGTTTTCATGAGTTTTTTCATTGAATACTTATTATACAAGTTTTTTGAGATACAAGAAGCGTTGTAATAGGTACCTGTCACGGCGCTTTTTCAGAAGGGTTTCACACGCGAATGTCGGGAACAATACCGACGAACCCAATAGCACTTACCTTAAATAAGAGGCTTTAAGTAACAGTCTCGCGGTTTTTATTGTTATATTGACGATTAAGTTAATAACAGTATTTAAAACGGATATTCAACGTTTTATTGGAAAACATTATGGAACTGGTAGCTGTCGATTCATGAGTAGGTAGATGTAGGTACTTTAAAATGTGAAATTTTCGAAATTTTATATTATAAGATATAAAAACGTCTAACGGACCTAACATGCACGCCGCGACAAAATTTTGTCGACGGCAATACTCGTCCCGAAACGAGATATCTCTATATGGCTACGACTACAAATCAAAGGGCCGCGCCGACGTGGTTATTATAACATCGTTTCATCAATTAGGTTAGAGATTGTATCTTGTTAGTATGAAGTAGGCGGTTATATAACCTATCCCCTTCAAGTATTCAGTATAAACGCCTACCTACTTATGACAGATTTTCTAACCTAAACTCTTTCTCTTCTTAATTGTGGAACCTAATCTCTAAAATGCCACATCAATTCATACCAAACATGCAAGGGAAAGGGATGATTGTCTAATTTTAGAAAGTATTTAATATCACTTTTTAAAATTAGATAAATCTGAAATTAAACCACGTATGCATAATATTTGTACTTATTTTTGTGAGTAATTATTTTTGAGATACGTATCTCCAAACAAATACCGACAAACATACATACAAACGCGAAAGTTTGTATGTATGTTTGTTGCTCTTTCAGCAAAAACTACTGAAATAATATAGCATATACATCAGAATAACACATAGGCTATTATTTATAAAGATACTAGCTTTCCGCCTGCGGCTCCGCTCGCGTGGACTACACAGCTGTACACAGATTTTAAAATTTCTTTTACCTATAGAAAGCTACATTATCAGCGAGTAACATGGGCTATATTTCATTTTCAAACTAGCTTTCCGCCTACGGCTCCCTTCGCGTAAACAACACAGTTGCACCGGGACCGCCATGACTTTTTTGCATAGCTATAGTTTGTAAGCGGAAGAGTGACTAGGTTAGTTTTTTTCCTGGAAAAAGGGGTCACGATACAACTATGTAGTCCACGCGAGCGATCCGCAGGCGGAAAGCTAGTCGAAAATAATCACGCGGACAAATTTAATTTCCTAGAATATAATTTATCTGGAAATCCATAGTATTGTCGAAAGTATTCATAACATTTGCAGATGTTTAAATAAAAGGTTTGCAAAATCAGAACGGAAGGTTATGCTAATAATGAGTTTGTAGGTTTATATCACGCAACGGACACGCCTTAATAAATATATTATATATTTCATTTAATTACATACATAAACTCACGTCTGTTTCCCGGATAGGTGGGCATATAGTTTAGATCTTCAACTGCATTCATACATTTTTAGTTTCATTGACAAGCATCAATCGATTCATGTAAGTTCTTCGCTTCCGATAGCTTAGAATTTGGCCCTTCTTTCAGATATCGTCTATTCGGTCGGCATAGATTTTTATAGGCCACCTCATAATAACCCTCCCATCACATATGCTCTACATTATTTTTTCAGGCTACTTTCATTTGTAGTTTCTAAAAGTAGTTTCTAAAGCCAAGCGCCTTCAACATATCTTTAATTTTCCGTTTTACTAAATACGACTTCCTTCAAACAATACTCTCTCATATAACTGCTCTATGTCAACACATTCTATTAATGAAAAGCAATTAATTTCTTTGTTTACTCTCTAAGTAGCTGTGATATCGCAAATATTCAAAACATATTCCTACAACATAAATATCCTAAATATTCCTAAAACATTGTAAATACAGAACCGAAAATTACATACTTTATATCGAGATATTATAAAGCTGAAGAGTTTGTTTGTTTGTTTGTTTGAACGCGCAAATCTCAGGAACTACTGGTTCGAATTGAAAAATTCTTTTTATGTTGGATAGTCTATTTATTGACAAAGGCTATAGGCTATATGTATAAAATAATACTATCTGTCTGTCTGTCCATTTGAGCAAATCTCCAAAATGGCTAAATTGATTTTCATGAAACTTCACAGATATAAAAAGGAAGTGGTCAAAAGTGACATACACTACTTTTTGTATGCCTGTATGTACGTCCATCTGTCTATTCGAGCTAATCTCCAAAACGGTTAAACCGACTTTAGAGAAATTTCACGGGTATGAAAAGGAGGGGTCAAAAGTGACATACGCTACTTTTTGTCCGTCTGTTTGTCTGTACGTCTGTGTGTCTATTCAAGCTAATCTTCAAAACGGCTCAACAGATTTTAATGAAACTTTGCAGACGTGAAAGAAGGTTGTCTAGAGTGACATCAGCTACTTTTTGTGTCTGTCTATCGTTTGTCTTCACTGATCTATAGACGTAGATAAAGCCGAAACTACTAAGTCTAGGAAGCCGAAATTTGGAACAGTGGTTTAATTTATAACATATCAATTTTTTATGAAAGGAATATTTGAAAATTTCAAATTTAAGGAGGGAGGGGCGGAAGGGCTTTGTATGAGTCTTTGTTCTTTAAAGTTAGAAACATAAAAATTTTTACATAAATAAATAATGATGTCTTTCAGGGTTTTTGGATTTCCACATTTTAAGGGTGGGAAACGGGAGGTGAAAAGTATGGGAGTATGGGTTTTCCTAAAGAAGTGGGGAGAATGAAGATTGAAAGTTTGAATGAGTGTACCCAATATTAGATTCAGCAAAAAGTATGTATAAACCATATCGAATGTTAATACTACCTAAAACAGGAATGTGTAGTCTACGCAAGCGAAGCTGCGGACGGTCGCTAGTACTTTATATCGAGACTCAACTGTTCGTTCGTGCTATCTATCACGGGTTATGAAGTTATGAAACTTTACAAATTAAGAGTAAATTAATGGCAACGTTAACGATTTCTCTATGGAAATGTGGCGCCATTATATGAACAAAAGCGGATGAAAAGTATTCCGTCTCTGAGAACAAGATCCTCGATTCTTGTTTGAATACGATTTTATATAACTTTTGATATTTCAAACGTTTATTCTCTGTGTACTTTAAGAGAAGATATTTAAGATGTACTACTTTTCAATGGGATCTGTCTTGTTTTTGCCAATCTTGTAAAGGACCATGGACATTCTCGGATGAAGTATTTCGGAGTACTGGGCACAGGCGAGTAACATCAACCTGTCTGTCTCCTTTGATGTGGCCACAAAAAAACCGACACGGAGTCGAAGTCACGCGATGCGAATAAATAGTACGACGTACGTCCGTTCATACGTTTCGTATACGTCTTTGGCTAACTTTGAACATGAACAAACATTGTCAGATTGACAACAATTTGTAGGGCTATAGATAATCCTAACATAAATGCAATGGTGGCTCTGTTTGTATATTTGTCATTTTCCTGACCAGTTTTATGGAATATGTGAACGAAGATAGGTACTTGAAGGAACCAAGATTAACACACTAATATTTATCCCAGTTGTAGACTCTCATGGAATATAAAATTAGTCAATTCTGAGCATAGAGACGACGAGCCTTTTTGTATTCTCATACTTGAAGAGACGGAGATTAGCATAGACTACGGTTCCTCTTAGTTCAAGATTCGCATGGGATACAAAACATCAAGATTGGAAATAAACACGAGCCAAGTTTTGAGGTAAGAGATAAAATAGTTTCTAATAGGAGTACCTAAATCTCAAAAATTGACATAAAAGAACTGAAAGAGAAGTATCATGATTGCGGAATGATATGGATGATAGGAACTTTAAGTATTTCCACGCAGACAAAGCCACGGACGAGAGTTAGTTTAATGTAAATCCTATAAAAGTATACTATGAATTACTCGGATATTTGTGATACGAATGCCGTGAGATTTCAGGCGATCACCTATTGGATCATAAATTGTGAAGATTTTTTCTCAAAGGAAGTACGCTAATATGTTTTATCGTTTTCCAATATTGTAACATTACATTAACAAGGTAAATGTTCGTCGAATGAGACTCGCGTGTCTTTCCTTTCCGCTTTTGTTATAAGCAACAATTCAAAGAACAATGAATTGGAATAATTCCGTTTACTCTTTTATTTTTGCAAAATGCGAAAAAAAATCCTTTTTTATTTACGAATATGTAAGATGAAAACACTGTCTAGACTTCAATTTAGAAAGTTAATCAACACGTTGTTTTACAATAAATTCAAATTTAATAAACTATATTAGAATTTTATTTACACACTTAATCAGGGTGGTGAAATGGCTGTACACGAGCAGGTACATCCATTTCACCACCTTCGTAACTTGATATTGTTTCAGATTTCCCTTTAACGATGACGTTCTGTGCCATAATTCACTTTCGACGTTTATTTCATTTAAATATCATTCTTAGTTGAATTTCACAAAGCCTCTTTTTTTTAAGCGGAGAAGGTGAGTATTAGATATTAACTATGTTATACATTAAAGCATGAGTACAAATCATCAAAAAAGACAACAGTGGAGAAAAAGAAATTTAGTGTATCGTTGGAAAGACCTCGGGCAATACGTGTACACAAAATTGGGAAGGTTGGGGTCAAAAAAGGCATGTGGCGATGGTCACAAGCTATTTTCTCGCTTTCTGTGTATACTGTGATATACTGTGTATTATGTGAAAGTGTCACATAATACCTTCAAAGTGTCCGATATGGCTCTCAATCATCTACCAGCGATAGACCACTTCGTCGAATGCAAAAGAAGTACGAAACGCTAATGACCCACAAAATATTTATTTCGTAATTTATTTTTCTCCAATTCTTGTTTTTTAAGCACAAATTTTTACTAGCATGCCTCCTAAACTATCAGTGGTCGATTTTAACAAAACATTTTAGAAAGTGCTTTCTTAATCTAAGTTTAAATCACAAAATGCCGCTGAGGACATTTTAATGAAGAAGTCGGGTTCAAAATGCAGCCAAAAATCTAAGTCATATATAAAAAAAACATAGTAGATGATGCGGTGATTTCTAATAGATATAGAACCCTCTCCACGTGAGTTCGACTCGCACTTGATCCTTTCTCTCAAAGCACTGGGTCTATTGAAATTAGAATACACTCGAATACCTGATGAAAAGGCGATAAACGTATTCTCAGTTCAGGAATATATTATGAGGGCAATTTATAAAAAAAAAACACTTTTCTCAGGTGCAGCATGTGTCACATCAAATCAAAGCATTTTGAGAAATACATATATATTTATGAAAAAAATAAGAAATGAATAAGCTCACCCATAGCGTACAGAAAACTTAAATCGGAAACACCTTTCAATTTTCGCGGGAAACGGAAAATATTCGTGAAGAGAACATGCGTACAAGTGTTGCTTAACTTCACTGAGAATTAAGAAATTAAATTGCTCTAGTGAGTACTGTGGTAGCCTATATGTAGTAGGTATTAGAATGTTTTTTTTAATTTTTTATTTCTTCCTTAGGCCGGCCAAGGACACCATAGCGGATTATCAATAGCCTAATAGCTATCGATGGATTCTGTTATCAATGTACTACGTATATGAAAAGTTCTCATGTATACAAATCTCACAAGCCGAAACTCGGTAGTTTACAAGTAGCTATTGAAGGGTTGTGGTATTCACCTTCCAGCTCTATTAGCCTAACACGAGTATGTTATATTAATAAACACGTCTAAAATAACATGCTAATCATTTGCCAGAAAAAGAACCTTGTTCGCCTTACATAATTACTATGAAGTTGAGGTCAAAGCGTTTGAATGCAGTCTGTGTAATGGAACGAAGACATGAACGTTCCTTTACAAACAATTATAGTATCTCATACATAATAAACGACCACTAATCGATCAATAAAGTCATAAGAAAATGAATGAAGATACGTAATTGATAATTCGATATTGAGAACGTATTCGTCTTTAATGCCAAGTATTTAAAGTATTTATATGCACCGACCGACTGACTTATCGGCCGAGTGGTTAGAGGCTCTAATTGCGGAGCTAAGGGTCGCGGGTGTGGTTCCCGACCGGGACAAATATTTGTGTGCGTGAACATGTCTAATTGTTCCGTGTCTGGGTGTAAAATATCTATATACCTATATGTTAAATATTATAAAGAATATTTAAGTATGTATATTCGTTATTTGGTACTCATAATACAAGCTTTGTTAATGCAAGTTTGAGACTAGATGGTAGTGTGTGGGATGTCCGAGATATTATTATTATGCAACGGAAAATGAAGTAAAATAATTTTAATTCATACTGAAGTTTGGCCCACATATTGGCCAAAATACTATCACTTGCTGCATTGTCCTCTCACACATGGGAGACGAGTCTAACACTATGTCAACAAACGACCTAAAGGTTACGCAAAGGAAACGCCTTTCACTCTTGGCATGTGTACGCACGTGCATGACTGGTTATTGGTTTACGTGGACTTTTCATGATCTGCACTGCAATTGCCTGATGCCGTTACATTTCTTATGTCAAGTTTCAACAAAATAAAGAAATCATGCACTGAGAAAAGTACTATAGTTAATTCAATTTGTATTATGATGGTTTCACTATCAGTAGAGCAATTGATGATCAAGATCATCATAAATACGAGGAAACCGAAGGAATAAAACTACGCGTCATCAAGGAATCATAATTTCCGCTGACGCATATTTTTTTCCTCTTCACATTGGTTGTTTATTTTTAGGGGGTCATTCATTGCTCGACTGATGATGAACACATTTCTCGGCGTGCAAGATATTAGTATTTTTATCACGATTCATTATTTGTTGATTTAAGATATGTTTATATTTAATAGAATCTCAGTATTATGTATACACTTAGATATACTGTAATAATAATCTATGTATTGCCAAAAAGTCTTATGCTGACACGTATAATTCTGATGAATAATTAAGCATGTTTACATGATCGAGACACCAGTTTTAAAATAAAATACATTTTCATGTTCATAATTTAGTCAGAGTTGAAACTGGCATTGGATTGAGTTCAGATTACGAGCTCAATTTATCTAAATGATGTCAGATATCTAAGATTGAACTACGACACCATTACAGTGAGTGCCATCCCGACGACAGTCGTTATAGTAAATGAGTTTGATCAAAGTTGGGGTCGAAAGCTAGTATTTCACACCTCCTAAATTACAAATCATATATTTGGATGATAGTTTCTCCGCCCGCGATTTGATGCTGTTATTTTCCCACTCGAAAACTTGGTACAGAGTTTCCAATTGATATCTAGTTTTACAAGTACCATTTTGGAGCAGGATTTTCTCGTGCACTCGGATATGTAATTTATTTTATAACAAAGAAAATTACAAAATAACAGGGTTTAGATTCGATAACTGCTTTCGAATATAGTCTCATGTTCGTAAACAGCCCGAGCATATAAAATAAGCAAGATCGTAATATGTCCATAACCACGTTTCGTGCTTCTGAGTAGGGGAAAACCGGGAGACTTGCTCAGGTGGGAGAGTTGAACCATCTTTCAAAATTGTATGTAAATTTAGTGCGAACGAATCGTCAATGCGATCATTATTATTAGTCATTGACGACCGCTTAGCACAGTGAGTAGCGACCCTGCCTACGAAGCTGGAGGTCCCGGGTTCGAATCCCAGGTCGGTTCAGTATTTATATGATGAATATTGATACTGGTACCGGGTATTGGTTGTTATATGTATGTGGTGTCTTCGCTTGGTACCCAGAATACAAGCTAATGCTTAGTTTGGGGCCTAGACGTTGTTGTGATGTATAACGTCATTATCATTGTCATTAGTCACATGCAAGAGGCCAATCACAAGCATGCCGCCATTTTGCATCATGGCTGTTTTGTTTGGCAATGAGAATGTAAAACGTGTTTTTACGGCTGCGGAGTGTTTTTTTTAAATGCAAGTAGTTTTGTGATTGCTGTCGTTTTTATTGAGGTACGTATTGCGTATACCTATTATTATATTACTAGATAAACGCAATTAGACGTGTGCTGAGTATTTTTCTCTACGATCGAAAGTTTTTCTGTGGCATTAACTAAATGTGAAATTAGTGTGAGTGGAAGAGTTGCATCAGTGTGTGTGCAGGAGACATGCTCAGTGGTTCATATCTATTTTTGTAAGAACTATAAACGTAGTTTCAATTAAGTGTTCTCTTTTCTGTCCTAATTTTATAATTTTTATTTACAGTAGGTACCTATTTTCATGATACCCTTTCGATACAAGCCTCCTGAAAATGCACACGAACGAAAAAAATACACAAAAAAAACGGAGTTGTAAATGTCATAGATGAAATTAAGGGTGGCGCTTCTATTAGGAAAACTTCAATCACGTATGGCATGGATAGAAGTACATTGAGAAGATACAAATCAAATGAAAAATGTTGAATGGATTTAAAATAATGTTGAGATTATTAAAGATTTACTAAAAGTTCATTAATAGTTTTTAAAAAAATGAAAATTAAGATTTGATAAATGTTATCTGAATAAATGATTAGTAATTTTATTAAGGTGAGGTGTGTCGAGAAAGATATAAATTTAAAAAAAAATATTGATTTACAATAATTTGGAGACTGGTAAGTGATGCTAAATTAAAATTATAAAGTTAATAATAAAAAATTAAAAATGCAATTATGAACAAGTGTACCTAGGTACTAGAGTGAGGTATCGCAAAAATTTATAATTGATTTCCTAAACCCTATGAATAAGAAATTATGTTGTTTTATGTAAAAAGCGGTTCAACTCTCCCGGACTTCCCCTACATATTATGGGGTGCAACCATTAACGCCGTTTGTATGGAAATTTGCCACTACACACTTCTCTTTACTTGGCGAAGTTATGTCACTGCGCGTATCGTCGGGCGTTTGTGATTGGTCAAATATCTAGGCTCTAGGGATACAAACAGGCGCGAAGAACGCATAGGTGGAATTTTTATTTTGAGCTAGCTACCTATGGTAAGAGGCTTAAAGATATTAATCATTTTTTCAATAAATTTAATTCTTATAAGTACTTAACGAAAATAATCAGCGTAATGAAAAGAAGATTAAATTTTCTGTAGTCAAATATTATTTTAGAAGGTATAAGTACACTCGCTTTGAACATCAAATATTTACCTAGAACGGTAGAAATAATTGATTGAAATTTCAATAATCGCACGAAATAGGCACAAATAAACAAAATATTCGAGGAAATTTACACAAAACCTTGTGATTTGTAGATATATTTGAGAATGGGTTGGGCGCCGTATTGATTGAGCGCGGAGAAGGCGAACCACCGTGGTAAGTTTACCTCCGTTCCGGACTAAATTAAATCCATTTTACGATCTCTGAATCTACTGTCTCGCAGTTATCTACTATACGTATACGAGGGTGGGTTGATAACTACATAGTCTAACCTACTTCTGAGTACGGTAAATTAAAAAAATAATGTTATACTGTAAATTGGTTTTGTAATTGGTCACATATAAAATTACAAGCCAGATAAGCGAGTAGTTTTTTTTTTTTAATGTCATTTAAAAAAGCATCGTCACGGATTTTTTGCTGCTGTCATTAAGTTTTGTATATGAAAGAATTGAAGGGCAGGGCAATTTTCGAAGCAATGAAAAATCTTTTACGTCATAGTGCACCATCATATGCGACAGTAAAAAACTGGGCAGCTGAATTTAAACGAGGCCGTACAAGCGTTCAAGATGAACACCGACCTGGGCGTCCAAAAAGTGTTACAATTCCGAAATGGTATTTAAAGTACACGACATGGTTTTAGCAGACCGACGTTTGAAATTGTCAGAGATAGCTGACGCAGTAGGTATTTCTAAGGAACGGGTGTATTACATTTTAATTGAAGAATTGGGTATGAAAAAATTATGTGCAAGATAGGTGCCGCGTTTGCTCACTATCGACCAGAAACGTTTACGAATGCAAATATCGCAAAATAATTTGGCTCGTTTTATGAAAAATAGAAGTGATCTTACGCAAAGATTTGTGACTACAGATGAGACATGGGTCCACTACTATACACCGGAATCAAATATACAATCATAGCAGTGAACAGTAAAAGGAACTACAGCCCCAAAAAATCGAAGGTGGAGAAATCTGCGGGCAAAGGCATGGCACCAGTGTTTTGGGATGCGAAAGGAATTTTATTGATGGATTATCTTCCAAAAGGCTAAACCATAAACAGTACATATTACGCTATAAATAACAAGATTGCATTCGTATGAGAAAACCGGGATTGAATAAATAAAAAATTTTATCGAGACAATGCACGCGATCACACAGGTGCTGTCGCCATGGTGAAAATCAACGAACTGCGCTATGATTTGCTTTTCTCACCCACCTTATTCATCTGATTTGGCACCGTCCGACTTTCATTTGTTTTCCTACCTAAAAAATTTTTTGAGTGGGTAGAGATTTAGGGACGGAGATCAGGTCAAAGCTGCTGTAGATGACTATTTTTCGAGACTAGATAAAAGTCATTTTAAGAGAGGTATTGAAACTTTAGAAGATCGTTGGACTCAGTGCATACAGCTCAACGGAGACTACGTCAAAAAATAAAGATAGTTTTTAAACGATAACTTAGGTATTACATTGTCAGGCTAAGTAGTTATCAACCCACCCTAGTATAATAAAACTTTGAGCACTATCGAAATTCTTTTGTATTTCTGATGGTTAGTATTTCAGTATTGAATAGTTTTAGAGTTCCGTAGCCAAATTGAAAAAGTGGAACTCTTATAATTCTATCTGTCTGTCACAACGATTTACTCGGAGACCATTGACACAATATAAATGGAGGTTCCTATGCGTAATCTATGAACCGCTATTAATACAGCTAAATAATATTTTTTTTTTAATTCAGGTTGGCTCATATGTAGCTGAGAAATTATAAAAAAATATTTGCACATACATAAACGTGCGGAGCACCTAATACTTTTAAAGTTCTTAATAATTATAAACAAACAAAACGCGCTACTCAAATGAGACAGCACTGCTTTTAGAGATAACTGTCGACAAATCGCAGTGTATAATCCCTAGCTCTTAACTGTTAAGGAGTACTGTAGCTTTCCTCGTCACCCTGAAATGATGACTTCCAGACGCAAACATCTGAAGAACTAAATGAAATCGGTTATAATGCAAATTTAAGAACTATATGGTTTTCTCATGGATAACATTGTCAGAACCGGACCAAATTGAAATCGGACTTCAAGGGAAGCACCAGCTTTCAAATAAGAAAAAAAATCATCCAAATCGGTTCACCCAATCGAAAGTTCTGAGGTATCAAACCTTAAAAAAAATACAGTCAAATTGAGAACCTCCTTCTTTTTTTGAAGGCGGTTAAAAATGACTTTTTTGTTTAAAGCAATACATAATTATTTACATATAAGCTCTAAAGTTTTAAAAAGTGTATGTGTTTCCCACTTTTAACTTTTCAACTGCGAAGTCGAAAATTCTGAACTTTTATTTCGAGCATTTAGCATGTTTCATAGCACTTTCAAACCTATGTTTATATTCTCACATTAGAATGCCTTAAATCGATTTTATAGTCTAACTGGGAGTCTATTTCTGCTGGGAGTCTATTTCTGCTAGAAGTCTATGATAGATGCCTAATGTCTTTATAGTCTAACTGGGAGTTACTCCTAGAAGTCTGTAATGGATGCCTAATGTAATCTAGGTTTATAAAACCTAGATTCATCCAGCATCCATCATAGACTATGAGTAATCAGACTCCACTCTAATTACTCATAGAAGTCTATGTTGGATGCTCATAGAATGGATGGATGAATGCGACTTAAATTGATTTTATAGTGTAACTGAGATGTTAGATTATAAAATCAATTTAAGGCACTCCAATGTGACAATATTTACGGTTTTTTCTCAGAAATCTGATAGTAAATAAAGAAACTTGATATATGCTACTCGATATCTTAAGGACGTCTGTAAGTATATGTAACAAACAGACATTTTTTTGTTTTCGTATATAGTATGATATACTTATTTGGTAGACGTATAAGAATAGTTTTTTACACCGTTTTTTTTATATTTTATTCTAGAACTCCTCAGAAATCGCGAACAAAAATAAGCTATACTACTTATATACAGTAGGAAATTTTAACAACCATCCAAAATAAATATAGATGTTAGGTATCACCAATAGACTTCATTACGTAAATAAAAAAATTAGGTTACATTTTCATAATAAATTATTTTATCAACAGTGTTATTTTGTAATGTTTGGTTGCCTTCTTTTCTCACGACGCGCCCCAGACCTTGAGACCGGAGCGGGTCGAAGCGCTTAAGCGTGCAGCGGCCGTGAAGGGTGACTAGAGTTATTGGATTTTTCGGGAATGATCTGTATTGTCATATCTCAATATTTTACTATTGAACGATACTAAAAGGAGACAAGACGACCATCGGTTTCTTACCAAAGATCATTATATTAAAATTTGGATGGTTTTTAAACTTTCATATTGTATGTACATATGAATATACATATAACAAATAGAAAGATACACTACTTGTGTTTGAAATTCGAATTTAATAAGTCTGTCATCTGCGTGCAACGTGACTGAGTGACAAATATCCGACAAATTTATTTTTTTTTAAACCAGGACGTAAAACATCGCTTTCGTAAAATATCATCCAAAGTGTTACCCACTCTAAATAAGGTTACTGAAGATTGGAGGGCGAATGATAAATATTAGATTAGAATGAAATGTAAGTGGATTTATTAACATTCGTGGTGATTTCAATATAAGATGAAAGTCGATGTGCAAATGCTGTATTTCGTGCTCCTGTAGAACAAAATGGAATAATATATAAGGATTTATCAATTCTGTTTATATTTATAGTGAACTGTCACAGTAAATTATGTCAGCAGGTTCGAATGCTATCCATTTTTTTCTAATAAAAAATAAGAAATAATTAATAATTTTATCAGTATATAATAGTTATAGACTGACTGACCGGTTAGCCGAGTGGTCAGAGACCCTAACTGCGGAGCCAAGGGTTGCGGGTTCAATTCTCGTCCGGGACAAATATTTGTGTGCATGAACATGTTTATTTGTTCCGTGTCTAGGTGTAAAAGTGTCTTTAAGTGTACCTATATCTTATTAAAAAAAGGAATGTTTAAGTATGTATGTTAGTTGTCTAGTACCCCCTAATACAAGCATACCTAATACTTGCTTACTGTGGGACTAGATGTCGCTGTGTGAGATTTCCCAAATATTTTTATTATTATAGACCAATATAATTAAATGATAATCAAATGTAACGTCGTCGCTTTGTTGCTAATTACAAAACCATACCATAAGCCCATTAATGCCCCACTGCGGGGACTTAGGCCTCCCCTCGGGTTGAGGGAGATTGGAGCTTAATCCATCACGCTGCTCTAATGCGAATTGTAACGACTGCTATCTATTGCCGGTAACCGAGACGGCTTGACGTGATCTCCTAGGCATAAAGTCAGTGGCAGTTGTTGTTGATTAATGACGTATATTAGAACTTTGACGGTGAGTGGTAATAGCGAAAATGCTATTGCCTAATTATTGTGGTATATTTTAACAGATAGAAACGCTCTGAGCCCAGTAAAAAAATCAATAGTACACGTTAGGTCAGCATAAATGATGAGGAGGCTTATCTCTTAGTGTAACCCAAACGCTAACGTAAATTCGTCAATTTAGGTAAACGTTACCTATATATACTTGCTAAAGGTCAGCTTTTGGAAGCTGGAAGTTTTACAAGTAGGTATATAGATAGGGAGTCAAAGGGCTTTCACGAAATATTATCTTAAATGTCGTACTAAATCCTATCCACGTACAGCATATCACAGACGTCTGACTGAACGTGCCCTAAGTGGTTTCTTTCCAGATGTCGCATCCATCATCATAAACTATTAAAAAAAAATTATATTCATTTTTTTTTCTTTTGTACCTACCTAAAATCAAGAGTGTTTTGTAAGCTTAGTTAGGGGCTGATTGTTTTACATTTGCATTTGTGTGCATATGAACATAACTTGGTGTAAAAAGTATCTATGTCATACTGTGTTTCAAATGTCAAATAAATATAATATAAATAAGGTATTCTCATACAATGTACTTACATAAAAAAGCAGTCAAGTGCGAGTTATGTATGAATATATATCATTAAAAAAAGAATATTATAAATATGTATACCAATTGTCTAGTACTCCATAATACAAGCATATTATTTACTATACTTTGTAACAAGATGGCGCTGTGTGGGACGTCCCACACAGCGCTACAAGATATATTATTATCAATATGAACTTTCTGTCTATTGAAGACAGTTCTTTATTCGTACGCTTTTGATTTGTATGCAGAAGGTATCAGTTTCTTTGTATTAGTGCTTTAAATTGTAAATTCAAATATTTCAAGCCGTGAATTTTGCTTGTTTTAGTCTAAGGAAAGTGTTGCAAATATACTATGTAGTTAGGGAACCGTAAAAGAGATTATAATTTAAGAAAGCATCGGTGCTGATTTACATCTTAGACTAGGGACCATAGAATAAATTAATTAGACAGCAGCGTTTGGTTTTAATTAGAGTCATAAGTGTCACTTCACAGTATTTAAAATGTCAAACGCAATTTCGCGGGGGTGAAAAACGGCGCGCGGGAACCTCGTGCTTTGAAACTCGGACTAAAATTCGCCATCTTACACGAACTATCTAGAGTATAAGTGTTTAGACGGTAAAAGCAGAAACGCAGGGCTTCTAGTCAATTCGTATTTTTATGTTTGGAACATTAAAATGGCTTTTGTAAATTTTTTGTTCTTTCCGAGTGCAAAAATCAATTCTTTCTAATATCAACTGTTATTTTTATTAAGTAACTGATAAAATATTTAGGTTATCTGGAAAATGGTTAATTTGTTATCAAACGATTTTACTAATTTTCTTCATTATGAATAGTTCCAATGACCAGTTCAAAACCTACGTTCAAAACACTTCAGTTTCAGATGTCGGATTGACAGCCGACATAACCAGAACTAACCAGAGGATACCGGCTTATCTGGCCCATAAACGTCCAGTCCAGTTAACTTTATTTCAGAAATGGCTGCTATATTCATCGAATAACCGCTATCTGACTGATGAAAAATCCAAATATCTCTTATTCGACAAATAACTGCTATTAGACTGTTTATCTGACTATTGAAAACTCGGCCCTTAATAGGAGTCACATAATTAAGTTGCAGTGCAAAGCGATGCTCAGTCAACTCAGGGTCTCGTTGTTTTACAGAGACTATATATTGTTACACATTTTCATATATTTATATATTAGGGTTTAAAATAGGCCATTTGTTAAAATATAATTCCATTAATAAAACTGGTTATGAAATTGATTTTAATAGCCTTCGATTAAAAATAGAAAATAGAAACTCTATAAACTCTATCTATAAGGTGTATTTTAGCACATTTAAAAAAAATTAAATCCGACGGAATTTCGGTCGGAACTTCGGTCTTCGGAGTATTTTATAGATATTTTTAGAAGCTTGCTTTCGTTCGTCACCTCTATATTGTTCACAAACGGATCTGGGGAGGGGCATTGAAATGGTGATAGCTATGCCAAATTTAAACCACATATTCGTTTAACCAAAAACAAAAGACTAGCCCAATAACAAAGTAAGCATTAAACATAAAGGAAATTCACTCGAGGAAATGATGTACTCATCGCACTGACATTGTAGTGCGAAGATAAAACTGAGATAAGAAATACAGAAGCGTTCAATGAAAACAATATGCAAACACGAGATAACAACGTAACACAAAACGTGGCCGCAAACAAAGAGACCGTCTGCATGTTTTCAAACTCTTACACGAAAATCGCGTATGTTTGAACAATAAACTATCTGACTTCATGTTTACAATAACATACTGTTTGACATAATTCCATCATGTACATTGGGAATCGGCGACAACGCCATCTAGTCCCAAACTAAGCAGAGCTAGTATCATGGGTATTAGACAACTGTTACACATACTTAATATATTTTTTTAATAATATACACATATTGACGACCGCTTAGCCTAGTGGGCAGCGACCCTGCCTGCGAAGCTGGAGGTCCCGGGTTCGAATCCCAGGTCGGGTCAGTATTTATATGAATATTGATACTGGCACCGGGTCTTGGTTGTTATATGTATGTGGTGTCTTCGCTCGGTACCCAAAATACAAGCAAATGCTTAGTTTGGGACCTAGACGTTGTTGTGATTGTGTGTGTTAAAAAAAAAATATGTAGATATTTTACACCCATCCACGAAACAAATAGACATGTTCACGCAAACAAATATTTTTACCGGACGGGAATCCGCGACCTTTGGTTTTGCAATTGGGACTTCGTTTATTTTTACGGGCACATATCCGTGGTCCCTTTGAGTTGGCCCAGGGATTTCATTTTATCATCAGATTCTCACAGATTGTGCATACAGGGCAGATTAATTGTGTTTAATAGTTTGCCATGCATGTAAACAACTCGATTGATTTGGATGAATGAGAAGTGAAACCATTTGCTTGTGATCTTATAAAGGTATCAAAAAACACATAATTATGCCTAAAAAAGCACATAACCAGCGAGTATTTTTTTTACCACATGCAACATCGTTTCCTTACATCGCGCTAAATATTTGGCTACGATTAATTTTCGAACCCTATGTGGTAAATAAATATTAAAGGGCATTAATTTATGTAGAGTATATTTCCCGTTTAACGAACCTTAACGAGACTTGGGTGGCATACAAATTCGGATACAAGATTTCGTTCAATAGGGGGCGGTGGGAGGTGGGGGGATCTTTGTTTAATTTAACTGTCAAATCGGTCAAAATTACGCACCCATTGCCACCCCCCTGGATCCGCCCCTGGTGGCACATAATCTTCATAGAGGTAAATTATATAATTATGTAGTTATTTAATTTAATGCCAAATCTGTTTTTTGTTTAACATATATATTCATTCAACTGCGCTGATTATAGGGGCACGAGTTTATCCTAAAGAAAATTACTACCCCTTTTCTCATTTTACTGGATTTGAAAAAATCCCGTTTCAGCGAATACCTGCCATGTCAAAGAAAAATATTCTTCGAATTTGTATTTCTGGGATCAGTGGTCTAGGCTGTGCTCTGCGGAGTCAATCAATCAAAACTTTTAGTTAAGCTCTTTGATTGAAGGTTAAGAAGCGTAATAATAAGCATAGACACAAAAAATGTGAAGTACAAAGATTATATATATATAAGCCCTATGTTCACGCGTTAGCAGTTACCTTCTTTGTCATGATTGAAAAATGAAGATTAAGCAAACATGCTACGAGTAGAATGATAAGAATTTAAAAAAATTATGTTATATTTCTTATTCGCATTCCCGAAAAAACTAGTAAAACTAAGAAGGGTGTGAAGTTTTTCAATGGGGCGTTTTAGTCTCTAACTTATAGTACAAAATAAAATATAAATATAGTACAAATATACAATAAATAAATAAATAAACGTTTATTTGGCACCACAAAATTAAAATACAAAGTGCGAAAAAAAACCACTAACTTAAAAAAAATACTAACAAATTAACAGCAATACTTAAAACTAAACAAACTATTGGTACCAAAATAGTCTCAGCTCAGTATAAGGTCGTGACGCCAGAGAGCACGTCCCGACCACTGGTATTCTGCGGGTGCCAAGTGAGGTTCAGGCGCACAAGCTCAGCAAACACATATATGACTTATAAATAGTTCCTACTTCACAGCACTTGACAAACGGTGCGAAACGCACCCATTAAGAAAATTATGTAGCGGCATATTTCCATACAACCTTAACCGATTAAACCTTAACCGATTGGCACAAAAAAATGGTATTCAGATCAGCAAGAAGTAGGTTAATACGCTTTTAATTATTTAAATATTTTGGTAAATCATAAAAAAAACATCGCCAATCGGTTAAGGTATAATGGAGTGCAACCGTTAACGCCGTTTATATAGAAATTTGCCACTACACAATCCTCTTAAGTTTTAAGTTTAAATTTATTTTATGTTAGTAACTTATTATAAGTTAATAGCAAAATATTTATATAGGCATGTATATAATATAAAGAATATTTAAGTACGTATATCAATTGTCTAGTAACCCATAACACAAGGATAATACTTGCATAATTTGGGACTAGATGGCGCTGTGTGGGAAGTCTTATGTATTATTATTATTAACTTATATAGCGAACGTTCTTATGGATCCAATATACCAATAAAATTCTGTGTAAAAGTCAATTCTCTGATTTAATATTTTTGAATGATGGAAGCTAGGTATTTAGTATTACGCACAGTGGAATGAGTCGTAAGACATCGGAACATATGGACACTTGACAACACTAAATATTAACAGTAAAAATATAAATAAAATAGCCAAAACATTGCACAAATAAATCAAGCTAATCGATAAATATCCAAGTTTATCAAAGAAAAATAGCATCGTTATATCATAGCGCTGAGACTGACTGCCTATTTAATTTCGTAACTTAATTGACAGTGGGCTCTGCTCTTGTGAAACGAGACAAACTTTATAACGATCCAAAGTTTTTGTTTCGGAAAAGTGTTCAAAATATCATTTTACGGCATAACAACTTGGAAGGCAACATAGAACCAAGTTAATAAATACCATTTAAAAAATAAGAATTCTTATAAACGATTGAACGATAAACATTGAAATCTCTGTTTACCCTTACTGATTTCTTAGAACTTACAAGTAAAAAGGTGTAAAAGTATCTATATATGTATATATCAAGAATATTTAAGTATGTATATCAGTTATCTAGTACCCCATAATACAAGCATAATACTTGCTTACTTTGGGACTAGATGGCGCTGTGTGGGATGTTATTATTTAATTATTTAATCTTTATCATAAAAAAAATTACAACAATCAAATACCATCAAGAAAGGCGCTTACTTCATAGACTGCTTTACATCTTCAGGTCCGTAGGCACGCAGTAGATACTCATTAAAATTTGCCGAGTCAAGTAACACTCAGTTCAGTCACGAGACGGTTCTCCTTTTGAGATGAGCTCAAAAACCCACACGGAATCAAAGCAACCCGAGGCGAGGCGAGCAAACACAAAGTACGCTTCACTCGTATGTGGCTAACTTCGGGCAACTTCGCGAATAGGGTTTATCATCCTTTTATGGGAAACTTCCAAAATAACCTGCAATTTAATAAACTGTCCCTTCCATAGAAAGCAATCTAAAATAATAATAATAATAATAATAACGCATACATCACAACAACTCTAGGGCCCCAAACTAAGCATATAGCTTGTGTTTTGGGTACCAAACGAAGACACCACATACATATAACAACCAAGACCCGGTACCAGTATCAATATTCATCATATAAATACTGACCCGACCTGGGATTCGAACCCGGGACCTCCAGCTTCGTAGGCAGGGTTGCTACCCACTAGGCTAAGCGGTCGTCAAATATTTCTCATACCTTATTGGAAAGCATACCTACATACACGCATATGTTTACGCCTGTTACCCTGAGAGGTAGACAGGGAGAGGATCTGTACTCGGTGCGGTACTTACATACTTTTCCGTTTCTTTGATACGCCAGAAGGTCCAGTGAAAAATTAGTTATAGCTCATTGAATATGATGGACGTTGTCTCAAAAGCACTAGAACAACCGAATTGTAATATAAAAGGCGACACGCTGGACAAGCAGGAAATGTAAGTTGTAAGATAATTTGAAATGCCATTACTATCATACAAATTTACAATGAAGTCCACGTGTTGTGGGGATAGCTAGTGAACTGAGCTCTGCTGATTAGGGATATGCTCACAATGAGGCTGGTTTATTTTGGCACTTTCATAGCGTAATGTCCAGTGATAATGTCAAATGGCATTCTGGGGAAAGGCCGCTGATATACAAACAATCTTTGTTCTGCAACAAGGGCTATTCGAGCATTATACAAATATAGTCTAAAGAACATGCACGCTTTAAAGCACACTTTAAAGAAAGAACTTTAGTTTGAGTACATTCTTACAATTTAATAGTTCTGTTTTTACGGTCCCTTGTATGAAAATTTGTGAAAATACAATTTGTGTGTATTAAAATTTTAATGCTTTCTCTAAGATAGGTTACAACTCTACAACTTTAATACGTTACTAGACATAAGCATATGTAATAAATTCTCAGGTTCAGACGTTCAAAGGTCAATCATCTATTCTTTTATGGAAAATTGTATTCGTTTTTATACTAAAATCCCCAAAAAAATTATGAATTTTTAAACAATTTAAATGAATGGCATAGACATCATTGTAATAGTTTTAAGCATTTTAAATTTAAAAAGAAAAAGGGGAAATAAACTGAGAGAAGTTTCTTGCCGGTTTTCCTCCTTCTGTAGTTTTCCGAACCTGTGCTTAATCAATTCGTGTTGACATTCAGTAAGTGTCTGTGAACATCTGAACTGAATGATTTTTTATTGTAAAAGGTCATGATAATTTATTTAGATACCTACTTTAGACTATATTAGATACAGATTTTTCAAGACAAACATAATCATTGGTGTATATTACAATCAGAATAGTTTCTATCTTTCCAATATTCGTGCACGCTAGTGCACAGAGCTCCAATATTTTATTATCAAGCGTACCTACAATACGGAAATATGAAAAACCCGATTGCAAAACCACTTAACTGAAAAGAGAAAACAAGTTATAATCTATAGAATTTGGTTTGAACAACGTAAAATGCACCAAGCAATGTTTTTTGTTAAATTCCAACCTACTTAAGCAGATATTAAAATGTATACTATCAGATATAAATATGACTTGAAAAACAAAAACTACAAAACACATTTATTGTAATAATCTTTATTTTCACATAACCATCCATTCATCATACATCATACCAAACCATTACCAAACATATTTTGGTTATTGGTTTATTTGACACTACTGGGTGCAAGTCAATAAAATTAATAAACGAAAGTATTATATCGATCGATTAACGTTCACTCGGGTATATCTAGTATCATCATCATCTCAATCATAGGAAGTTCACTGCTGAACATAGGACATAGATCTCCCCTATTAAATTCCAATAGGACCTACTGGCAGCGGCCTGCATCCAGCGTCCTCCCGCAACCTTTACAAGGTCATCTTTCCACCTTGTGGCTGGACGTCCTACGCTGAACTTGCTTTTTTCATGAGTTGCGTGCGTTAGTATCATCATCATCATCTCTACCATAGGAAGTCAACTGCTGGACATAGGACATAGGCCTCCCCCACTTATTTCCACTGCATGTACCGTCCTCCCGCAACCTTTACACGGTCATCTTTCCACCTTGTGGCTGGACGTCCTACGCTGAACTTGCTTTTTTCATGAGTTGCGTGCGTTAGTATCATCATCATCATCTCTACCATAGGAAGTCAACTGCTGGACATAGGACATAGGCCTCCCCCACTTATTTCCACTGCATGTACCGTCCTCCCGCAACCTTTACAAGGTCATCTTTCCACCTTGTGGCTGGACGTCCTACGCTGAACTTGCTTTTTTCATGAGTTGCGTGCGTTAGTATCATCATCATCATCTCTACCATAGGAAGTCAACTGCTGGACATAGGACATAGGCCTCCCCCACTTATTTCCACTGCATGTACCGTCCTCCCGCAACCTTTACAAGGTCATCTTTCCACCTTGTGGCTGGACGTCCTACGCTGAACTTGCTTTTTTCATGAGTTGCGTGCGTTAGTATCATCATCATCATCTCTACCATAGGAAGTCAACTGCTGGACATAGGACATAGGCCTCCCCCACTTATTTCCACTGCATGTACCGTCCTCCCGCAACCTTTACAAGGTCATCTTTCCACCTTGTGGCTGGACGTCCTACGCTGAACTTGCTTTTTTCATGAGTTGCGTGCGTTAGTATCATCATCATCATCTCTACCATAGGAAGTCAACTGCTGGACATAGGACATAGGCCTCCCCCACTTATTTCCACTGCATGTACCGTCCTCCCGCAACCTTTACACGGTCATCTTTCTACCTTGTAGCTGGACGGTCCTACGCTGCGCTTGTCGTAGCGTGGTCTCCACTCCAGAACTTTTCGGCACCATCGGCCATCAGTTCTGCGTACTATGTGACCTGGCCACGGCCACTTCACCTTATTAATCCGCTGGGCTTGCTAATGTCGGTGACTTTCGTTCGTCTATTGATCTTCTCATTTCTGATTCACACAGCACCAATATTTTACTCTTGTGAATCACAGTATAATTTGTTGAATGAAGTTCTAAACGATACAATGAATTCACAATTACGTTAATGATTTTATGCAAACTAGGTTTAACTGAGTGTTTTCAAACTCAACGACCTGTCGTTTTCAATGCTGTGTATCTACACAAACTATGTACAGACATCTATATAGATTCGGCTTACAAACGAGAACGATAACCACTCTAGCCGTCGGGTTGTGTTAAAGTTCACATCCAAATAACTATCTAAGTACATTGAGGTTATAGATTAACGATTATTATTGTATAGATATATTGTCACTTTAACGAGGGACGAACCAAATTTTAAACCACCAAAACACAAACGAATGATAATGTATCAATCTATACGCTAGTAGGTATAATCTAAGATAGTAGAGACCAGTAGAGACGATTGTTTGGACAAAACAAAAAAAAATAATTATTAATTTTTTAACTGATTATTTAAGTTATATTTTATTAAAATACAATTAATATCAATGGCTTTCTACGCGTAAGTGTACTCAAAATTTTGGAATGTTATGTAATCAATTACGCAAAATTTCAACTTTGCTTCAGCGAAGTTACGCGGCATTGTAAATTAGCGGTTTTGCAGTATAATCGACGATAATTAAGTGGTGGAGTTAGACGAGTATGAAATTACGATTTTGCTATGTTTATAATTCTGCTTTTCGGTGGCTTATTTCGTAATTTATAAAAATGAAATTAAGATAATAATGCCTTGAGTGAGATATAAAAATAGTTTGATACTGGCTGAAAACCAGCTTATTTTTGCCTCAAGAGGCCAGAATACAATAGACATGCTCAGCCAGAACCATTTAGAACAAATCGATTTATGTATTTGCTACATTGTATATTTTACTGTATCTCATGTGTTCTAATAAACGATTGTATTATTATTATATCAAACAATAGCTGTTTCCAAATTAAAAAAGAAATTATTTTTTAAATGTATAAAATTCTTTTTTTACCACAGTATCGCGATATAATTTTTTTTTGTAAATTGTTTTTTCATGATCAAAGCTATTTCCATATGGGTAGGGACACATTCAAAAAAATGAAACGTTAATCAAATATTAATAATGATTTTCTTAATATTTTTCTTAATTCCATAGTTTTTTTTTTTTTAATTTTTATTTTCCCGAAGTCTACTAGTATACTATAGGTACTTGAGCCTGTTCGGGATTTCCCCGTTGCTCAATTTCTGGGAGTGTACTCCGATACCAAAACCCAGATACGGAAAAGGAACCAAAAACCTACCATATTATCGGAACGCTCTTTCCCACTGCACCATGGAGATCTTCCATATCTACGTCCAAGTGGTGAATCGGAAAATTCCTATCTCTCGAGTGGGATCATTTAGAACCCAATATTGTCGCTGTAGGTATCGTTTATATCGTTCATTTTGGTATGGTTATGACATCAAAATGTTGTTATGACGTGATGCTGGCAGCTCTGAATCTCATAATCATAATGAAAATCCGTAAAGTGATTATCGGTGCTGTTGAGTCTTTGTTTGTAAAAATGTTTATTTAAATACATTTTAAAAAATTAAGTTTTGACGATAAGAAATTAAAATAATTTTTATGTCGTTTCTGATCGCTAGTTTACTCTCCAATGTAAGGACTGTAAAAGTTATATGAGAAACATTTTTATCTATATTAATAAAATTGGAGTGTCTGTCTGTCTGTCTGTCTGTCTGTCTGTCTGTCTGTCTGTCTGTTCCGGCTAATCTCCGAAACGGCTGAACCGATTGGAATGAAACTTTGCAGACGTGCAGAGGGCATTACTGCGGGTGACATAGGGTACTTTTTATGTGTCTGTCTGTCCATCTGTCTGTCTGTTTGAGCTGATGTCAAAAACGGATGAACCGATTTCAATGAAACTTGGCAGACGTGCAGAGAATACTGTCGGGAGTGGCATAGGTTGCTTTTTGTCTGTCTGTCTGTCAATCTGTCTGTCTGTTTGAGCTGATCTCAGAAACGGCTTAACCGATTTCAATGAAACTTGGCAGACGTGCAGAGGGTATTATTAGGGGTGACATAGGCTGCCTTTTGTTTGTCTGTCCGTCTGTCTGTCAGTTACGGCTAATCTCCGAAACGACTAAAGCGATTTCAATGAAACTTTGCAGACGAATCTACTTATGTGACTACGTGACTAAATTTTAAAAAGCTTATATTTTCGAAATTATCAATCACAGACCTATTGTGTTGGTACTCAAACTTGATGTTTTGACACGATCTATGTTACCACATGACCACATTTTTAAATGCTTATATTTTCGAAACCATCAATCGCAGACCTATCGTGTTGGTACTCAAACTTGATGTTTTGACAAGATCTATGTGAACACGTGACCACATTTTTAAATGCTTATATTTTCGAAACCATCAATCGCAGACCTATCGTGTTGGTGCTCAAACTTGATGTTTTGACGAGATCTATGTGACCACGTGACCACATTTTTAAATGCTTATATTTTCGAAACCATCAATCGCAGACCTATCGTGTTGGTACTCAAACTTGATGTTTTGACAAGATCTATGTGACCACGTGACCACATTTTTAAATGCTTATATTTTCGAAACCATCAATCGCAGACCTATCGTGTTGGTAC
Organism: Luffia ferchaultella; assembly: GCA_949709985.1. Lineage (NCBI taxonomy): Eukaryota > Metazoa > Arthropoda > Insecta > Lepidoptera > Psychidae > Luffia > Luffia ferchaultella. The sequence continues at coordinate 7,886,843 of OX453254.1, forward strand.
TCAAACTTGATGTTTTGACAAGATCTATGTGACCACGTGACCACATTTTTAAATGCTTATATTTTCGAAACCATCAATCGCAGACCTATCGTGTTGGTACTCAAACTTGATGTTTTGACAAGATCTATGTGACCACGTGACCACATTTTTAAATGCTCATATTTTCGAAACCATCAATCGCAGACCTATCGTGTTGGTACTCAAACTTGATGTTTTGACAAGATCTATGTGACCACGTGACCACATTTTTAAATGCTTATATTTTCGAAACCATCAATCGCAGACCTATCGTGTTGGTGCTCAAACTTGATGTTTTGACGAGATCTATGTGACCGCGGGACCAAATTTTTTTATTTGTCTGTCTGTCTGTCTATTCGAGCTAATCTCCGAAACGGTTGAACCGATTTCAATGAAACTTCACAGATATGATAAAAAGATTATCAGGAATAACATAGAATTGTTTAAGTATCTGTCTGTCAGTCTGTCCGTCTGTTTGTCCGAACTGATCTCCGAAAGGGCTCAACTTATTTCAATGAAGCTTTCAAAGATGTGATTAAAAGATTGTCAGGCGTGACATACAATACTTTTTGTTTGTCTGTCTGGCTATCTCTCTGTCTGTTTGAAATGAACTCTAAAACATTGAAACCAATTTTATTGAAACTTCGCAGACGTGAAAAGACGGGTGTGAGGAGTAGTGACATACGCTACTTTTTGTTTGTTTATTTGTATATCTGTCTGTCCTTCCGTCCGGCGAATTCCCTAATCGACGATGAGCGACTTTTTTGGCAAGTAGGCGCCAATCTTTACGCTACTTGCATTCGCATTCTGTAACACTGATCCGCAACTAATTTTATATTCATATTCACAACCGAAACTGATAAAAGATTTTTAATATATTCATGTCTGTCCATCCGTCCGTCCGTCCGTCCGTCCGTCTGTCTGTCTGTCTGTCTGTCTGTCTGTCTATTAGTTCAACCTAAACTTTTGGAGATTTTAATGAAACTATGATATGATGAAGACAATAAAAATAGGTTGTCAAGAGTGATATAGGTAACGTTTTGTCTGTGTGGTTGTCTGTCTGTCTTTTTGTTCCGGCTTATCTCCAAAACGACTAAACCATTTCTATGAATCTTCGCAGACATAAAAAGGAGATTATCAGGAGTGACATAATTTGGTTTTTGTTTGTGTGATTGTCTGTCTGTTTGTTAGGACTAATCATCGAAATGGCTGATCCGATTTTACTGAAATTTTGCAAATATAAAAGGGCGTTGTCAAGAGTGAAAAGCATTTTATATATATATATAGATAATCGTAGTGTCTGTTTGTCTGTCTGTCTGTTCCAGTTAATCTCCAAAACGTCTGACTGATTTTGGGACCGGATTGTGGGATAGCTATTCTTCATGCTAAAATGGCTAGATGAATTTTTATGAAATTAGGTCTATACCTAATTTTATAAAAATTTCATAAGATTTCTTAGGCAGTTAAATTTCAGAACGTTCTAGAAAGTGTTACAATGTTCTAGAGCGTTGCGTTCCTTTAAATGTCGCAGTACAACTGTGGTCAACGCGAGCGAAGCCCGCGGGCGGAAAGCTAGTAATGTTATAAAAGTAATATTTCCACACGTTTACATGCATAATCCTTATTTTGAAATAATAATAATAATACATGGGACTTCCCACACAGTGCCATCTAGTCCCAAAGTAAGCAAGTATTATGCTTGTGTTATGGGTTACTAGATAACTGATATACATACTTAAATATTCTTTATAATATATACATATATAAATATTTTTGCGAAGACACCACATACATATAACAACCAAGACCCGGTACCAGTATCAATATTCATCATACAAACACTGATCCGACCTGGGATTCGAACCCGGGACCTTCAGCCTTGTAGGCAGGGTCGCTACCCACTAGGCTAAGCGGTCGTCATTCCTAAAACCATAAACATTCCTAATGGCTGAGCCCTGACCATATCGTCAACGTTTCAAGCGTCTATTTTCAAGTAGCGTTTTTTGTAGTTAGTCGTCGATTCGCACAAATAAGTAACGCCAAATTGCGTCAAATTAAGGTACAAACCACTGGGCAAAGTTATCATTGACATGATTTTTAAATTGGTTTTTCTAAAATTTCCTGAATTGTACACAAAATAAGTTGTTTGTATTTTACGTAGACATTTAAATATCCAAACTAGTTATCTTACACGTTTTGCTACTTTCTACTTCAAGTTGAGAGTACCAGGAATGATTTTCACCAATAACAATACATAGATGTTTAGTGGAGTTTGTTAAGGGTGACTAAAGATATGTGTGGTCTGATGTTATCATGATGAAAGTTGTTTATCAGCTCCGGCCGTTACGTCTCAATTGTTTGTTTCATCTCATCTCATCAGTTGCTGGGTGTACAAATCAGAATCAATGAGCTTTCCTGGCGGTAAAAAGCTCGTAATAAAGCCCACCTTCCCAATCACATTATACACGCATCATGTTTCGTATTAAGCCGGGTTTTGCCAAAGTTTTCGGGGCTTGGCCGTGATTAGGCTAATAACTTTTTGCACATTCGTGTAGTATGTAAGCCATATTTCTTAACACCTATTTGATACTTCAAAAAATATTACATTTCGATAAATTTCAACACAAATAAGAATACAGTGTTTAAGCTTTGTTTTCCGTAAGATTATGTGGCACACAAATTAATATCGACCTTTTTAGTGTATCCTAGTTTTTTGCAAATGACGTAACATTCCCTTTGTATCAACTCATGCAGTTTCTAAACAATTTCGTAACGACCGATACCATCTTAGTCGTTTTTTTATAGACGGCATTAATTTTATCGATAATAAGCATAAATATTTATCCCTACGTATAGATCGATTGTCCCCTACTCAGGTATGGGTGGCCCATTCATACCTGTTATATAAATGACTGTTAAAATATAGTTCGATGGTTAAAACATTTACTGACCATGTGTAACTATTATGATGCCGCATCCACATAATATTAAATCAATGGTAATATAAGGCATCTAAAGCGAGCTGCATTTCATGTTAAAATTTTTAGACACAAAACGCTTGAACCATCTTTATTGTTATCGCATTAGATATAAGCGGCCCCAATTATTTTATAGCTTATATCAGATGTATGGCTTTTTGTAAGTAAAATTTAAAATATAGGTAATTCCTTCGTAACTATCAGTAAATTTCACAAATTGAAGTACAATATAAAAATAATTTTCACTTTTATATTTTAAATGTCTAACTTTGAATTGTAGTAAAACCAGCCAAACATTAAAACCTTTTCAATTATTAACGCCACCGCCGCCGTTCGATTTGATTTCGCGAACCGTGTTATTAGTAAAGGAATCCACATCAAATCGGAGTACGAATCCGACCGACAAACAATATCGCTACGGCAAAAACATCGTAGTATACGTCGATGTGCAAACGGAAGCGTAAGTGCCAGCCTATAGTAGGTTATTTAAAATGAAAAAACAAACATCTATTCGTGGAGATTCATACAGTTTTTAGACAAGCGTGCCAAATCTTAGACCATTGTTACCAATAACATATAGATTACGAGGTTAGTGATGTGAAACGAATTATCTTTGAATACATTAGTCTAATTCACAAATTCAAAAATGTGTTAATTTTCGGTACAGCTATAAAACATGAGTGAAGGCTCATTTGATTCTGGAGAAAAATGTGTAAAATATCCAAAGTATATTTAGTATATTTGGTACTTTTAAAGAGGCTGCATCTTAAAATGTATTTCAATTTAGAAACAAAGTAGCAAAAACGTATAATAAAAAATTCAAAATGCGAATTTATTTTGAGAAGATAATGTGACACTTCTTCTTCTTAGTTATGGCGTTCTCTGCATTTAAAGCAATTTCGCCAGAGTCGAGTATTCAGTTCGTATTTTTAATAAAAATAACAAGAATAGGCAGCGTAGTACGGTTATTGTGGAGCTTTTTCAAAATATCGCCAGAAACCACGACGTTCCACGTGCGCCATTTTGAAAAAACTCCATAATGTGACACATCTTTGAATTTTTGTTCGTTTTTTTCCAGGTTGGAGTCATTGATTCATTGAATATAGGTAATCCTAAAAACCGAAGTGAAGTTTTCTTTAAAATTTTAATATTTGGTACACAGAAACATTAAATTTAATCACAATCTCGGATTTCTAAATTGTTTTAGAATTTGTGACGTAAAATTTACATTTATAATAATTTTGTGTGAATTTTATGGATTGGAACTTAGATATAATGGAGTTCTGGTCATCGAGGCTTGTGCTTGCGTCGATCGAAATTAGAAATCAAAAGAAATGAAAAGTGAATGACGACCTTGAAAATGGCCGGCCCAAGTGGGTCACCCTGCTGGGAACCAAGGAAACGAAGTGAGACTTATAAACTAGTTTTGAAGGGATGATATAACATTGCCATAAATAATTTAAAATGCCGGGTATAACTTCTTTCATTTGCGTCAGCAAGGCGGCCTCTGTTGACTGAATGCGAATTGCATGAACAGCCTACTCATAGTCGCCCTTGTTCCTAAAACCTATTTATACATTTTGAAAACGTTTCGATTCTGACATTGCGATGTTTTGTTACAATCTATTTAATTAACAATTAACGTTATTAATTATTTAAGCTAAAGTAAAACTAAAAAAATTGAAAAGAGAGCTTGAATAATTGTTTATTAGTATTAATTATTATTGTTGTTATGCTTACGTACATTAATTTCATTTTTTTAGTGATTTTTCTTTCAACAAATTTTATAAACAAATAGATTGATTACGTATTTAAAAAAATCCATTTATTTATTAGAAAATATGACTTTCAAAAATTCTTAATTTTTTTTTATTTCATCATTCATTTAATATGTCATCTATTAATTTTTTTTCCTTTAAGAATCCTTTACATACACTATAAACTTTACCTTTGTATTTAAAGGGTTATTGCTGTGCAGTTGTCAAGCCAAATGAACTACTGATGGTTTTTCAATAAAATAAGTAGGTCCATACCAGTATATAGACAATAACAGTCTTAAATGCTCTTGTACAGAAAGAGGACGCAGAAAAAGTAGAAATTACCTAGCTGCGAATATCTATTAATAGCTATATTTAACTAAATTTTTGTATTACTAATTGTATAAATGCTGTTGGTATTCCAAATAAAATAAAATAAAAATAAAATAAATTGCAGAGTTTTTAAAAGAACTACAAGTTTTAGATAGCGCTAACACTGTATTAAAGTGTCTTCAAATACCTGGGAAAGCATACCAGTATCTAGAACAATAACTGTACCCATTAAACAGCCGTATATTAGTTATACTTCATAACCTGGTATTACAGCCCAAAGAATTTTCCTACCCTTCTGTCTTTTTATTATAAAAGGTTTGGCCTGCTAATAAGTTAGTTTATCATACAGCTTGTATGCTACCCTGGTGCGGATGCAGTTCTGGCCTGGGGTTACTTCGATTGGAGCAGACTGTTACGTCCCGCTGATCACGGAGAATAGCGCAATTCTAAGATGAGCATGATATTTGGACCAGTTTAATACACAAATTCAATTATGGATGGTTGACGTTCATAAGGCTCAATGATATTTCCGCTTAACGCCGCGCTCGAACAAACAATCAACGAAGATCATTTAATCTTTAAGGGGGTAGGCTTTTCATACAAAAAGACCGTGTGTAAATCCTCGCTGTATTTCTGTATCAATATTTACAGAAAAAATATATGAAATAGGAGAAGTACTGCCACAGTGCGGTTTTTTTTTTATTATCATGTTTAGTTGTTTTAGAATTAATTTCTGAAAAACATGATTTCCGCCAGTTCTTCGTTTTTCAAAATAATGAGCTGTAAATTCGATATTAATGCGAATTACAAAAAAAAAAAACGTACTGCCCTTGGGACACAATTTCTTAAGGTTCTTGCAAATTTTGGTTCCAATTCATACTCATTTCAGGGGTGGAAACAGCCACGACCCGTAAAGCTGTTTCGACGGGTATTCTATAGGTATTTTTGGGAATTTGCTCTTGTCATCTCGGTCACTCAGGAACAGGTCGGGGAAGAGCGATTGACACGGAGGTAACGATGACAATTCGAAGCCGCGGAGAGAAAGACTATGCCCTTAAACCGCGCGTTCCGCTGCCACCATTGTATATTTCCGTAATTAATTTCGTTGTTTGTTTGCTTTGTGCCGACTGAAAATTAGTAGTTACATTAGTTTAGGAGCTTAGGCTTATTTTACGTTTTTCAGTTTCTTTTTTTTTGAGTCGGCTAAATTTATTGTTACTAGTTTTTTTCCAAATAAGCTAGGACATCAGAACAGACAGGAAGAAGTGCTCATTAACGTCAATGAAATAACCCCAACACGCCCAACACAAGGTAGCTGCTGTAAGCCGTCGAGGAGTTCCCACGACTGTCTTCCTTTTTCATCACCAGATTAACTGCGTATTTCCATTATGTTGTAGTGTCTTCAGAATCAATATGCGTGTCAAGGTTCAACAGAATCGGTTCACAGATGAAAATCAAGTAAGTATACCTACCATATCCAATAAAAATAGAATCATCCAAATCAGACTAATCTGGTAAAAAGTACCCCTATTTTTCTACAATTAGAAGTGATTTACGTTTTCATTCAAATGGAGCTAACTTGGAAATATAGCCTATCCACCAAAAAAGAATCATATAATTTGAACTACACTGCAAAAAGTTATAGTAATAATAACGTATACACCACAACAACGTCTAGGCCCCAAACTAAGCATAAGCTTGTGTTTTGGGTGCCAAGCGAAGACAACACATACATATATGACCTAACATATATAAATATTACAGACGTATTGAGAACCTCCTTCTTTTTTCATTGGTTAAAAATAAAGCGTATAATCATAGAATCGCATATAATAAAAAAGTTTGCTAATTGGCCTAGTTCGTAGCTAATTGCTATCGCTTTTCTATATATGTTTTATTGTCTGTTACTGTGTCTAGCACACAAAATAGTTTAGTAACTTATTACATCACATGTGTGTGTTGACAATATAAATCACGCGGTACGACGACCGCTTAGCCTAGTGGGCAGCGACCCTGCCTGCGAAGCTGGAGGTCCCGGGTTCGAATCCCAGGTCGGGGCAGTATTTATATGATGAATATTAATACTGGCACCGGGTCTTGGTTGTTATATGTATGTGGTGTCTTCGCTTGGTACCCAAAATACAAGCTAATGCTTAGTTTGGGACCTAGACGTTGTTGTGATTGTGTGTGTTATTATTATTATTATTATTATTATTATTATTATTATTCGTCATTTTGTACGACGATCACGGGTACACATTGTTATAGTTCAAAGTCCCCACGTGCATCATGACAAAAAGATTAAATTAAAAACATCCAGCTATTAGCGCATATTGAAACAAATGTGGTTTGGAATCGTATACTACAATACCGTACACGACATCAACGTACTTGAATGGAATAAAGTAATAAATCTGATACTTTGATTTGCTGTGAAGGATTTATTTATGAATAAATACTTTCATACATTGAGTTATATGTTATCAGAGCGCGCGAAGCGAGCCTTACACTGTTCCACAACTCATACATTCTTGCGGTAAGTCAATGTAAGGGATGAAAAAAAATCCAGCCCACATTTACGTGTGAGGTATCTATAGATAGTTCTTAAAAATTTGTTGAGATATGCCCCCTTAAATTCCTAAACAATTTCAGTCCCGCCCCCCTTTAACTGTTCATCTGTGCAGTGGGAAATTGGAAAAAATAATTATTTCATTACATTTGCTATTAATACGGTCTTTATGACATCGAAACTTGTACCGTAATGTTGTATTTTACAGTACTAGGCGATTTTACTTTACACCAATCACAAACGAGCATTCTGTTTGTAACGCATGCGTAAACCGCCAAAAGCAACCCGCTCGCTCCCTTAGCTCCCGCTATTATTTCATTTGAAGTATCTACCTAATTTTAATCGCACATGTATGAAAAAGATCGTATGATGCTCGTACTCAGTAAGCTGGCTATTATAGTTATCGGTTTATCATAAGCCTATACACCTCGACTATAATATCCAGCTTACCGTACTTATATCATTATGTACTATTATGGTACAAATGGAAAAGCACTTACAACGAAAACTTATTCGAATACGATGCTTTGAGTAATATTTGACTTTTTTGTTTTATACTTATCGTTCGCATTTTAACCGTGATGGTTCATTCAAACTACGGAACCTTTCACTGCGCGTGATCCGACACACACCTGGTCGGTTTTATTGACAAGTTGTAAATGACAACTAATTAAAAACCATCGGTAATTTTGTGACAAATCTTAAATTATTCAAATTTTATATTTTTAAGATAATTCAAAGTGCGTTTGAAAGTAGGATTCCGTAACTATTTGCATGAAACGAAAATATTATAAATAATAAATAGTAGGTACATATTATATAATATCCAAAACTATCTGTCATACATGCTGAATATTTTACAGCGACCAAAATAAACCATAATCCTTGCTTCACGTTATTTTACTGATTAATTTCAGATTTTTTATCAAAAGGATACGTAATAATATGGTCGTATTAATGTTAATCGTGAATACTCAAACGACCTCGTCTATTCTATTATGGCATAAAAATATATCTGTAAAGGAAACCAAGTAAAAGGTAGAGGGAAATTATTCCATGACATAATATTTAAGATATTTTTTTCTTATAAAATTTTACGTCAAAAGAACTTCGACTGTCTAGAAAAATCTTTCCAGAAAGTTCATACAGCGAAATAATCCTCTCTCAAATAGGCACCCGTCTGTTATTTCTTTTATATTTTTATGTTGCATTTTGACATAAGCTTTATGGAGATCGATATAACTCATGATTTATTAAACTTACCAACTTCTGTGTCCTGGTTTTCCTGTAACAAAAGAAAATTACTTTAAACAATAATAGTTATAACAGAAATTATGAACTCTATCAATAAGCAAAAAGCTTGCAATTCTAAGATCCGAGTTCTAAGATGCTGATCAAATCGTTCATTAGTTAACAGTCGTTTAATTTATAATTTTGATCGAAATGCCGAACCGTTGATTAGACAAACATTAACTAACAGACGATTTGCCAGTTCGATCGATTTCTTCATTAATTTATTAGCTATTGCATTCACATATATTGCCAGAGACATAGTTGTCTCTTTCCAGTAGATTGACGTTTCTCAAATTGTATTCAAAAGTCGCCATAGATTGACCAGTGATTAATCAATTAAACAGAGAAAGACATTATTTATATTACAGCTGACACTTTAGTTAACTTCTATTTAAGAGCCGATTAAGTGGACAAGCGTTTCTGAACTCGATTATTGCTGTATGTATATTCTATCACTCGCACGCTCGCCGAGTTTATTATTCAATAATTAAAAAACTTTAAATTCAAAAATATTAACTATGAAAATTTTTCATTTGTATACACAATTAAGTTAAAAAGCGGGCGGGTTAAGCTTTAACAGTTTTGGATCTACTGTGTTTAGTGCACTTAAGTGATCTAGTAAGAAACTAGAATTGTTTTTTCTAAATTTTCGTTCTTAAAAATAATATAACAATAAATTACGTCATTTTTAAAGTCTATGTCCAAACAGTGGTATAGTTTGACCAAATTCGCTATACTGCGCCTTAGGTTATGTGCGCGGCGAGAAGGGAAGGCAGCTCCTAAGCGTTGACGACGGACTGACAGAGCAAATCTGAAGGCAGATCAAGGCCAATATCAAGGCGAGGTACAGCGGTTCCGGTCAAACTATAAGTACCTATATAACGCTACCTGTTCACCTGTCTAAGCGATGAAGTTGAATTTAGAATCTACTAGTATACAATAGCTATGAATTTCATACTTGCATAAAAAATCGCATCTCGTAAATATTAATATTTATTTTAGTACACCGGAAAAACTATAGATATCTTAGTCCATAGTTATTGAAATTTATCGAACACGTCAGTGCATTTAGTAGTGTAATATGTTTTACAAATTAAAAACTAAAAAAACCTACAAATAAAAATTATTATTTAAATCGGTGCCGTGCGGCAAAGTGCCCAAAAGGCTGGCGGCATTACCTCGCTGTATGGCAATACTTATTCATGTATTTGGTTAAAAAAAAAAAACTAAATATAGTAAATTCACGAATGTCATGTATACAATACAATAAAACACCTTTGTCAAAAAACTAATGAACCGTCGGTTTTTTTATGTGTCGTACCTAATGGCAAAATAGGACATATTTGAAAAGCTTTACTATTATCAAATACGTTCGTCTTTCTATCAATTTAGGAAGTTACGCTTATCTCAAAATGCCGTAAAATAAAATTAATCGCGTCAGGTTTCCACTTGCGGTTGTCGGTGGCCGCTATGAGACCAGTAAAAACATAAAAGACGGTTTGGAAAAAGCTATGGTCAGAACAGACGACGTAATCAATTTTTAAGTAAAAAAATGACGATTCGTTTTAAATTTTTAGTTTCGGTTCGTGTAACAGGAGTCAGAAAGCTATATAAGAAATAGTCGTTCCACAATATTTTTGACTGCGAGGGCTTTTTTTATAAAACATTACTTCCTAAATCTTCCTAAAAATGGTGCCGTATCTAATATACCGTATCTATAATCTGCCGTAATATGTCATTGGACGTAATACAATGCATTAGAAGAAAGATTTCGGATGACGCGACAACAATATATAGTCAACAATATAAGTCTATAGCAATAGTATTAGACTTTTTTGTTTCATAGTAAAATAATAAACGTTCGTCATCAATTCGTCAACTTGTTTTTGCTACCCGAGCTCTTTAGATACAAAGTCACTTCTAGAAAATAAATAATATTTTTTGCATCAATTCCATACAAAAAGAATAGTCTAAAAGCGTTTGTTCAAAATCGGCTATAGCCATCATAATAAATAAACCGCACAGAAACATTTCCTGTAAATCAGCTCAACTTTTCACATTCGGAACGCGGGCACCTACAGGTTTGTCCGTATTGAAGCTAGATCTCGTGCCCGTTGCAAGGAACGTTCGAGACCGTTTTGAGTCGTCTGAACAGGTTTTTATTTTAAATAGATGCACAGAAACTTTGGGATGGTTCTTAGAAAATCTGAAATTGAATTAATTTAATTGATTGACAATTTGCCAAAAGATCGGAATCGTTCTCAAAATAACAGTTACACAATAAATATATATCTGCGATAGGGACGTAGAATACGTTTAGGTAGGGTATTGATCAAACAATCTTGTCGGATGGCTCTAAATAGTTTGAGCCACAGCAAAACTTTACCTTTACTTTAGACCATAGAAATTGTAAACATTTTACTGTTAGAAGTGACTGGATATAAAATATCTCTATGTATGTATTATAAAAAATATTTAATTTAATGTACTATGTACATCAGTCGTTTAGTACCCATTGAATATATTGAATATTGAATACATTGAATCCTAATTGTTTATGTTCCAAACTCCAAAAAGTAGAATCTTTTAAATATCTGGGTGTACTATTAGATTATAAACTAAATTTTAGCTTACATGTGGAATTACTTGCCTCCAGAGTATGAAAATTAATTTATATATTTAAAAACTTAAGAAACATTGCCAGTCCTGATATACTTAAAGCTGTTTATTTTTCTCTTTGCCAATCGCTTCTAATATATTGCATCCCTGTGTGGGGTGGCACTTATAAAACTAATCTAATAAGACTTGAAAGATCTCAAAGAGCCATTCTAAAAGTAAGTAATTTTCTACCTTTCATTTTTCCCACTAATGAGCTTTACAGAAAATGCAATGTACTAACTGTTAGACAACTGTTTATCGTTTATACAATCCTCAAACAACATACAAGACTTTCTTTTGATCATTCTTTTGTCATTGGTAAACGCAAAAATATCTGTCCAAAAAACACAGTTTCTACTTCTTTTGCTCAGAGATTCTTTTTATTCCTTGGTCCCTTTCTATACAACAAAGTTAACAACAATACTCAAATATTCTCCTTGTCCAAATTTGAATGCAAAAAGAAACTAAATTCATGGTTGCAAGAACTTACCTATGAATATACGGAGTCACTTTTAGCCATTATGTCATAATTCCTTGCCTATAAACATCACATTAACATTCACTCACTCACACTATCACTCTACATTCAGACGCAATCTCTCTATGATGACACTAATTTCACATACACTCCCAAATACTCTCTCTCTTTCTTTTTAATTTTTTTTTCATTAAACATTTTAAGTTAAAAATTGTTTAAACTAATAAGTCATGGGGTCTGGAGACCTATAAGAACAGGTTCGACCTAGTTTAGGCTCCAGACTCCGACAATTTAGCTGTACTATTATATATGTCTTTTAATTATGAGAAAATAAATAAATAAAATAAGAAAAAAAAAAAGATACAGGATCTGCCTAGTTTAGTCTAAGATGGCCGTGTGTAAGATGTCTAGGTTTTATTATTATACTAAAAAATACTATGGACAGTACCAGTCTGCAATAAAGATATTTAACTTTATTTATTGTTATTATTATTTACACAAAGTTCTAGAAAATGCCTCCACTTTTTAATAACCACAAATAGCGCTCAGCTAATACCTACAACACTTTTTGTTTTGTAACCACATGGCGCATATGATAGTTTTCGAAAAAAGTCAACACAAAGATAGGGGAAATAAATGTCATTCAACATTCCTTCTTTTCAATATTCATGTTTTTTGCAAAAGTAAACTAAGCCCCATTAAACGTTTTTTCCCCTTAACTTTGTGTTGACTTTTTTCGAAAACAGTTGTACCTATTAGATGAGTGCTATCCGTAATTTTCGAACACCTTGCATGTTACAATATTACCTACGTTTATCTGGATTGGATTTTATAATGGGATAGTCCAACGCAAAGCACTTTGCACAGTGAACGGACCAAAGTGCAATCAAATTATACGTAGATAGGTGCTGTAATTTTCTCAGTCGACTTGAATTATCCTATTTCAAATAATGCGCGTACAATGGCGTGCACATGGCATAAGCTTATTTTAATTCTTTTGTATTTGGTTATTTTACTGATATCGGGTCTGTGGCTGTTTGGTACCTATATGGCGCGAAAAATAGCCGCTTATCAGATAACTTTAATCCAATTGCTCATCAAAATCTCCCAAACCGCCAATATATTTATTTCCCAATAGTTTGAAGCGTCACACAATATGTGTGTGTTATGAATTTCCCAAAAATAAATGTGTGTTCTCCTAGAGAGACACCCCAATAACCCTTGAAAGAAAAAAACAATTGAAGGGGTAAGTGGACAAAGGTGTTAACTAACAAAATGTTCAAAATGAGTTATGAGTGTTTTTATGTTGCTCGTACCACATTTACAAGCCTGAATTGTATGCATGTTTGTCAGTTAATACGTTTGCTATAGGTCTTTATTTTTGGCACGAATCAAAATTTGCGCAGTGGATTTATGATCATTTAAAATCTAATTCCATGCAAAAAGTTGATTTATTTTGTTTTCTCAGATAACACCTTTGTCGACTCACCCCTTCAATTGTTTGTTTTGCTCACAGCCTACTAACTATTTTAATCTAATAAACTAAAATTCCAAAATTCCTACATAGCTTAGATTTTGAGAAAGACCTCGTATTCACCCAACAGTAACGTGGCGAAAAACATGCCGCCAAGTTTACAACAACACAGTGGCCCAGTCATCGATTTAAATGGAACAATGGAAAACACGGAGCCAGCGCGCAGCGGTAGGAACAACACAAAAAACTGAGTTATAAACACAGTGCCTAAAATGTAAGATGCCACAGCAACAGATTGCAGTCAATGCCAAAACATTGTACCTAATTGGCTTAAATGTTATTTTGTCTATAGATCGAAATGCCTAAAAACAGCAATAAGTCTCTCCAAATCAAGTAAATCTAGATCAAGAAATATATTCATATAATATATATTAGGTATATAAAAAATTATTATTAGATAACACTTGATGATTTAGCATGTTATAGTTTTCGTCTAAAAAAAGTTACACTCTGAAATCTGACACAATGCAGGTTTAATTTTAATTCAATATGACCAGTAGGTTCAAACGGCAATTTCATATTTAAACCCCTATTATTACGTCCGTTAAGTTAGTGGTGTACTATTTTTTTTTTTAAATGACTAGAGCAACAAAATTAATTTTACCGTAACAAATTAGCAACAAATTCCTGCCTATTTCCAATTTGATTCCGCTATGTTGACACCGCCAGCTTAACGGACATCCTATTATTTAATGATATTATAATTTATTTGCAGCCAACATTATACTCACAATACATTTTAGGCAATCTGGTTCTTGGTCAATTGGCGTGTTAGATATTACTACAGAAGTGGCATCTTACTTTTCATGCACTGTGCTTATAAATCTAAAAAACTTCGTGGTCATAAATATATCTGTACACTTCTATATCTATACTCAACACTAAAGCTAAAGAAAAGCGTAAAAAAGAAGAAAAAAAAAGAAGAGTAAATAAAATTAAAGATTTTGTTTGTTTGAACGCTCTAATCTCTAAACTACCGGTCAGATTGAAAAAAAATAATTGTATTTGATAGCCCAATACATGAGGATGGCTGTGTGTTATATATAGAATCGTAGTGACTGTTCCAACTAATCTCTGAAACGGTTGAACTGATTTTAATGAAACTTTGTATACCTACCTACATAAAAGTGATGTTTGGAGTGACATACTTTTATCTATCTGTTAGTACGTCTGTCTGTCTGTTCGAGCTAATCTCCTAAACGGCTAAACAGATTTTAATGAAACTTCACCGGTATGAAAAGAAGATGGTCAAAAGTGATGTAGGTACAATACTTTTTGTCCTTGGGTATTTTTATAACTTAAGAACGGCCTGACCGATTTTGAGGAAAATTGGTATATAATAAGAATATGACATGTAATTGCGCGAATGATAGACCTTATATGACTTTAAGGGTGTAATTAATGGGGCGGTGAACTTGCTATGAAAGTCTTTGTTCTTAGAAGTTAGAAACATGAAATTTTAATTAAAGCTACTAAACTTATATAAATAATGATGTGTTTCAGGTTTTTTTAGTATCTCTCGGGTTTTTTCGGTTAGTTTTCGAGTATCTCTCGGTTTTTTAAAAGTAAGAATTTGAAAATTGGAATCGTCACTACTCATCATAAATAAATAACGAGTTTTAGGTTTTTTGAGTTATCAAAATTGGTTCCAGCAAAAAGTACGCAGAAACCATCTCGAATGTTAATAGTAACTTTCACAAGAATGCTTAGTCTACGCAGGCGAAGCTGCGGTCGGCCGCTACACCAAAATCGTAATCACAAACTATTTAATCACATTTCACACAGATCACGAATTACACTGTTGGAGCACTTTATACTTCGCAAGTAGTCGCACTTGACATATTAGTAAAACTGACTGTACGCCGTCGCTCTTTTATACCCTCAGAAATCCCTCCACTAACAGGCATCTCGAACATTCCATCCTCGAATATTTTATTTCAAAATTATAATTCTATTTTAGCGTGGGAATTTTCTGGGCGCCGGCGCCAGTCTTTGTGTAGTAACCAAAATACGTCTGAATTTTCGAATTATCGAGCGCGCAGTTCCCTTTGAATAGAAACCGCCTTTAAAATGAATTTAATTTATGGAATTTATTATTTATCTCGATGCTTCTATATTTGATCGAACTGTATGAATAGCCGTGTGATCTTTTCGAGTACATTTTATAACACGTCGACGTGTTTCTATATTTAGACGTCTCACATTACAGTATATTAAAAGTGTTGAACTTATAATAAAAGGAATGCGTGCGGGTGGAACTTGATTCTGGTGTATCTTCGAGTGCGGTCTATAAAAATTATTGTGGGCTGGTAAAAGCCAATAACTGTGGGACTTAAATTATAAAACTTTATATTGTTGATAACTACGGATCCAGATCACCAGATCATCATCTTCAAATACATAACGGCGCGGGACCGACACACCGGCCATTTGAATCTTCACAACGTATAATGGTCATCACAAATAACAGGTGAGAACTATTCATCATATCATCATCAGCCCGTGTGTCTCCACTCCAGGATATAGGCCTATCCTAAGGCTCGCCACCACATGCGATCATCCGCCTTTCGCATCCAACAACCCCTGGTGGTGCCTCAGGTCATCTGTTCACCTGGCCGGGGGGCGTCCAACGCTTCGCTTCTCGATACGTGGCCTCCACTCGAGAACTCGCTTACCCCATCGGTTATCGGTTCTACGGCAAATATGACCGGCCCATTGCCCCTTCAGTTTGCTGATCGCTTCGGCTATGTCGACAACTTTGGTTCTTCGACGGATTTCAGCGTTGTTTGTGTGCCACATTAGGAGGGTTTGCCAATAATCACCACGCTTGGCAGGCGGGTTGGTGATCACAGTATATCAGAAATATTAACTAACTAAAATACTTAGTAGCTCCTACGTTACAAATTGCTTTAACCTTTTGGTTGGAAATTAAAACTCGATGATTTCAGAGTTTTTGCAAAATTTTTGATAACCCTTAATAAATGCTACTACAATGTGATCTATGCGAACGAAACCACGGGCGGTCGATAGTATGAAATAAATCAAGTGCTAATAACTATGACTTAATAGAACACCTAATAGAAAATAAAAGACAATTTTGTGAATGAAGTGGTACCTATGTGCTTCGAAAAATTACACATGCAATACCTCGTCATTTCAAAGATTCAAATGCACGGATGGTGACGCAATTTAGGCACATTCCAAGGAATCCAAGGAT
Organism: Luffia ferchaultella; assembly: GCA_949709985.1. NCBI lineage: Eukaryota > Metazoa > Arthropoda > Insecta > Lepidoptera > Psychidae > Luffia > Luffia ferchaultella. Next base: position 7,903,678 of record OX453254.1, read on the forward strand.
GGCACGACGTAGTCTTTCGCCAAATGAGTTCTGAACTTCGGCTGAAGGCAGTTATATCCGTAATTTAACAGCGTTGCCCTGTCTAGAGGAAATCGAGCGCTATCGATGGACTCATTTGAAATGTGCCTTCACACCTAACAGTTCTGCAACAGTAAACAAGCCGGTTTACTAACTACGTGCCACTACTCCATTGAACACTTACCGCCCTATCATATCCGTTAATCAGTTTTCCTTATTGGGATAAATATACATTGATACTTACGAATTTCGTTTTCTCTTTTTCTTTATATTTTAGTTCTGCTTCTTTTCTAGCCTGTTGTATTATCTGGTCTACAAACTCCGTCGCTTGACGAAGCCTCTCCGGGTCACTCTTGAACGCCTCTATTCTTTCGGCTAGAGCCGAGGCATCACTGTCTTGTCTCATTTTGAATTGTTTGTTTACTAAACCGTTTAACGCGTTTACTGCTGTCACGTTTTTCGTGTTCCAAAGTAACGGCTAGTTTATTCTATAAATCAATATTCTCCAAAATGCATGCTTTGATTTTTACAGTGTGCAATTTTTCAGTGATTTGGGAGACGGTAATATTTCACGTATATAGATCATATTACTTGAAATAGTAGAATTTAAGTATAAAATTGTTTAAACCATTCAATATAGTTATTGATATTTAGTTATTTGAGTTCGGTTATATCAGCGCAATTTCGGGTAGCGCGCGCGTGACCCATTAGCGGATGCAGTTGTAATACTGGCCGCGGCCAGAGGCGGTGAGACAGCCGTTCGTACTGAGCATGCGCCGCTCGGCCTCCACTTATTACTACGACTGTCGTCGGCTAGGAATATTAAAACTCTGCACGTAATATTATCTATACACTGCCCTACAGAGTACTAAGAAAATCAATTTCCTTTTTGAATCGTCTTGTAATTCATATCTAATTAAACAATTTATATCGTTGTTATTTGCACTACTGGTACGTATCATCACGCTACCATTTTTAGTAGCACAGCAGTAAAAAGAAAGTTTCTGAAGAAGAAGCAGTTTTCTTCTTACTACTGTGCTAACATCACTCTGTTACAGAGCGCGATGTTTCACAAAGTAGATAAGATGGGCAAACAATGTTCACTTTAATATGTATGTAAAACTAGCTTTTGTCCACGGCTCCGCCCATTCGGTCGTATAGTATCATCCCCCTATGTTTTCTCAATCCTGTTCAAAGCAGTCCTGCCATTGCTTCTCTTCTATTTCACTTCTAGCGTTCTATTTTCACTAGTATTCCATCTCACAACTCGACGTTTTGCTCGTGTTTACTCGAAATTTTTAATTTTTGTATTGCTCTGCTCCAAGAAATAGCAGCGTGATTATACATAGGTAGGTACCATAGACGTTGAACCAAAATTTTATTTATATATAAGTGAAAGTTTCTTATTTTTTTAAAACATGTCTTCCGTGCACATACTCCGTTACAGTTTTGTAAAAGTATTAGCTTACCGCACGAGGCTCCGCCCGCGTGAATTACATGTTTGTACTTAATTATATTGTAATTAAAACTATTCACTTTTTAATAGAGCAAGAAGGAAATCCATTTCTTTTCGGTCTCTTTTATATTTATGACTTTCTTTCCGCTTTTCGCTAGTCATTTCAAAATTTCTCGAACAAATAGGATCATATTGAGAAAAACCTTTATTTTGAAATCACAGCCAGAAACTTCCTTTTTATTTATATGTATAGAATAAACGAATATTTCTAAGACAAAAAATACCTATCCTAATTACTTTTCGAAAGTCCACTTTCTGACAATGAAAGCCTCATCAAAATCGGTTAAGCTGTTTCAGAAATTAGCTCGAACAAACAAACAGACAGAGAGACATAAAAAATTTAAAAAGGGCTTTTTGAGTTTTGGTGTTGTGCAAATACCTAAACATATGAGCTTAAGATAAGCATAGTTTATGAGCTAGAGAGTGATTTGTCCTACTTTTTATCCAGAAAAAGCACGGTTTCTATGCGATAGTACCTAATTGTTTACGCTAAAACCGCTAGACGGATATTGATGAAAAGTACACACAGTTACACAGAATAAAAACATCTCAGAAAAATACATAGTTCCTGTGGGATTGCTATTAGATATTCATGTTAAAATGACTAAACGAATTTCCATAAAATTCAGTATAAGTACCTACCTACAGTTAGAGATTTTTTAGGTAATTAAGTTTCAGAATGGTCTAGAAACTCGCAGTTTCATGGAGCGTCGCGTTTCTTTAGTTGTCCCGTACAACTGTGTAGTCCATGCGGGCAAACCCACGGACGGAAAGCTATTTTATGTACGGGTTGTTGGGCTGAACGAAATCCAAACTTAAGAGCGTGTTAAGAGTACAAAAAGGTTTGAGTGAGCAGATGGCGCAAACTAATGGTTACTGAGAAAACATGTTTAAATGTTTTTTTACCACTTTTTTTTTATTTCTTTGTTTAGTTCGGTAACCTCTACACGCTCAATAAGTTTTGACTGCGTTCAATCGAACACCCCGTATACACACGGTGTCGGGAAAGAGTAGGTCATATCCGAAAATGGGAGATAGGTAGGAATATACTGAATCTTTTTTCAGCATTTATAGATTTTTTTAAAACTTTTTTTAATATTTATGAAGTATCAAAATCTAGTAAATCCAACAGTTGCGAATCGGTTGCACTCGGCGACGCAACGCCCAACAACGCCGCCCGACCGCCCGCTACGCGGTGCCTCACCATGCCTATAGTCTATTAAACAGTATACCTACCTACAAGAGTATAAAATCTTACGTACCTACATAATTCTAAATCTGCATCATGTTTACTAACTTTACTTTTTCGACACAAATCACTGTATAAACTGTTAGAAATAGCCACTTTTTAGTCGTGACGTAGGCTACTTTTTGTCTGTTTGTCTGTCCATCTGTTTGTTTGAGTTAATCTCCAAAACGGCTGAATCTATTTTAATGACATTTTGCAGACGCGAAAAGAAGGTTGCTAGGAGTGACACAAACTACTTTTTCTTTGGCTGGCTGGCTGTCTGTCTGAAAAGAGCTGGACCGGCTTTAATTAAACTTTGCACATGCGAATAGGAGGTTAACTACATGTTCTGTTAAATTTCCGTTCAGGGTTGTCTCTCTCAAGGTCGAAAACAAGAATGTAAATATGTTAAAGTTTCAACATCAGATATGATTTGATTTAACTAATGTGAAGATTCTGAAGCCATTCACTTGAAAATACGTAAGTATTTTTTTTCCGATTATACACTTAGGTATCTCTTGAAAAACTACCGTAGATATTCCAAGAGATAATAATAATAATAATAATAATAACACACACAATCACAACAACTAGTCCAACTAGTAGTCTAGGTCCCAAACTAAGCATTAGCTTGTATTTTGGGTACCAAGCGAAGACACCACATACATATAACAACCAAGATAAGAGTGTGATTATTTTTTTGATGCGAATAGTGTATCTGAATTAGATAATTAATTAGGGCTCTAAATTAGTATCAAAATCCAAAGTCAGCCTATCTTGTGACCTCATAAAGACCAAATATAGGTCAAAGGTATTTTATTGAAAATACACACAATCTTCGACTTTTTCGAAGCGTAACCAATAAAGTAGGGTATTGTGACGTTTATACGTAGAAGCACGTCGATGTTAGAAAGTACTAGAACGATCGCGCGATTTCACAAACATATCGGCCCAGCACGGGAAACTTCAAGATAAAAATAAATTAGAAATGAAATTTTATTTTAGAGGTGGCTCGAGTCAAAGAGCTGGCGCCGGTGATATGAAATGTTATTATGATAAATTACAATTACTTACTATTACAATTTAAAAATGGAACATACGATGATGAAAATTTCAAGACACCTCCAGCCAGGATTTGGGCGCTTATATAAGGAGTTCGGGCGCCGGCGCCAGTCAGTCATTTTGAAAGAGTCAAGAAGCGAACATACCTGCGAACAAGTATAGGAGTGTAATAACAGTTTGTGATTTTATAAAGTACGTAATAAAGTACCTATCTTACAACTTAAATCAGTGTTTTAATGCATCCACAAACAGTATTTTAACAAAATGCCTCAAAATGATTTTTGAACTAAGTGGCATAAATTTGTAAAAATTTCACATTAAGCATTCACACAATGTTGCACTGAAGTAATTTATCCTATAATTAAATTACTTCACTACAACGTTGTGATTACGTACCCTAAACCCTAACTGCAGAACCAAAAGTCGCGGGTTCGTTTCCTGCCCAGGACAAATATTTGTGTGGTGACTGTAATACATGAACATGTCTATTTGTTCCGTGTCTCAGAGTCAAACATCTATTTAAGTAGATAATATCAGGGCGACCGAGCTTCGCTAGGGCTCTTCCCAGTTTTCCTTGGGAATGTGATAACTTCCTGCAGGAAAAATTCATATTTGTGTTTATTTATATTTATTCAATCTAAGAATCTGCTTTCGTGTGATACCTATATAATGCTAAAAACCGCATCATAATCCTTATCTCATAACCTGCTTTTAGACAATACAGCCCTGTGACAGACGGACGTACAGAGGAGTCTCAATACTAGGGTTCCCGTCGGGTACTCTTTGGATACGGAACCCTAAAAATATCTAATTAGGTACCTGGCTATGTAATATCAATTTTCTAGTACTCATAAGCTCTGCCTAGACTTGGGTTTGGGACTAGATGACCGTGCGTGCACCGTGTGGGCCGTGTCCCAGCAGGCTGATTCCGAAGAAGTGTTAAATCACTTACCGACGCGTACCGGTACCAGTGCATACCAAAATGTTATACGGTGATATAACATTTTGGTATGCACTGAGGTTTGTCCGCAAGTAACGCGCCATCTGCGCGTAGGTATCGTGGCTGGCTGGTTTTAAAATGAATTAAAACGATTATTAAATTATTAAAAATTTAAAATAAAAATAGGCAAATTGACGACGATAATACAAGGGAAGATAGAAACTTTTCGGGATAGAGACCAATCTCACAAAAACAAAAAGAGAAGAACAAAGTCCAGCCTTACGGCGATGCAACGATTCATGATCTTCGTCATCATTATCAACATCCACACACTGTGATAGAGTGTGATAATGATTTTGAAGATGATTATAGTGGCCACAGTTATAGACATTCTATGAAGATTTCAAGGGTCTACCTTTTACGGTTCAGACGATACAACCTTACAGACGGACGGACGGACGAACAGCGAAAGCTTAGTAATAGGGTCCCCATTGGGTACCGAACCCTAAAAATAGTAATGGTCACGGGTTACATGCTTGCATGTATGAGTGTAAACAAAATACACGTATATAACCCTTAGCAGTTTCATTTTGATGCGTGTACACCATGATACTCGCGCCATTTTTTTATCACAATATTGATAATAAATTATTTTAATTCAAAATTATAATTCTATGTATGTACCTTTTTCAGTAATTATTTTCATAGCTTTGATAAATTAAAGTTTGTATACAATGGTTCTGTTTGGTGTTCATGATACCTCACAATTACAATTTTTTTCTTTGAATATGTAAGCTTTTCATGTTTACATGCAAATGCTTTAAAAAAATATAATATTGTAACAATATCAATTTTTATTTCAAAATACTAGATTTTCAGCACCTTATGGCACTTTTAACAAAAAAATGATTAAAAAATGAATAAGGGATATAAATAATTAACCATAGTTGTGCCTTGGTGAAGTGTGAAAAACAAGTATATAGCTAAATTAAGTAAAAACTTTAGGAACCTTAAGTAGGAAAAGAAACAAATTGATATTTCTATTAATTATATTTAAACATCAATCACTAGATCTCTTAGAGCTTTAGATGATGGAGCCAATGTTTCATTTGCATCTAAATTATCACTAACTGTATTAACTTCCGCTCCTGCCAATAACAATGCTAAAGCGCCTTCTATTTCACACACTCTTTTACAAACATCTACCTCTGCTGTGACACAATTTTTCAATGCTGTATATAATATGGAATTTTGTTCTGCAAATAATTTTACTTGACTATCATAAATATCTATAAAAACGTTTGCTGCATCTATGATTGTTCTAGTACACCTTGTTTCTCCGAGATTTCTAATAAAATATTTTAATAAGGCACCAATATGTTTGTCTTCTAGACCAATTAATGCTAAATGTAAAGCATCTCTTCTTAGTAACTCTTGTATAAGTGCAGCTGTCACTTCTGGATGTTTTGTCATAACATATGTTTTCAAAACAGCACACAGGGCTTTAGAATACTCCATTTTTCTAAGATGCACATCATGCTGGGAACACTTTTGTTTTGTATCTTTATTTACCACTTCATCTACATTACTCCTTACATGATCTGAAGCAAATTTATGTGTTACTTTTCTCTTTCCTATATCTTTAGTAGGCTCATCTCTTTTTCTAATTGATATAACTCCATCAACCATACCGACTGCCAACACTTCATCATTTTCAGAGATTGCCATACTCAATATAGCATTAGGAAAATCTATGTTGTGTACTACACTGAAGTTTGCTATATCATAAATTTTGACATGTCTGTCTAAGGAAGCTGACATTAACCTACTGTTATTACTTGCAAGTCGCAGTTGTGTAACTGTTTTGTGGTGCTGTGATATATTCGCTAGAAGTTTTCCTCCATTTAAAATGTCCCACACTTTTATTTCTGTACCGCCTGCACTAATAAAGATGCCACCTGATGGTAAAAATAGAGTAGACTCAACAGGACTTCCATGATTGACAGTTAACACTGCTCCTCGTTTCCTACAATCATATAACTTAAGAATATGGTCATAACCTCCTGACAATATTAAGTCGGAGGATATTGGACTTGGCGATCCGGCCCGCACATAATCATTATGTTCTGAAAATGTTAATATTTTTTCTTCTGTAGCTATATCCCACAGTCCCACTGATTTATCATCAGAGTAACTTATAATTTTAACTTTATCTTTAGTGAAGAAAGTCCTGTGTACCTGTAAACACACATTAAATAAGGGTAATTAATTTATTTTGAATTTTCATCATTGAAGTTCATAATGTGTTAAGTTTATCAAACAGAAATCAGAACAGGTTAGAAATATCTTGTTTAAGTGGTACACCTGCTTTCAAAATATAACCAATGTTGAACTTAAAATGCTTAACTTAAAGAATTTGTATATCTGAAATTAATTTATTTTACAGCGAAACAAAATCGCTCAGTAGTAAAAGAAATTTCAGATTTACTCGTAAGAGTCCCGATATACACAAACCTAACCTAACCTAATGATTTGAAAAAATAGATTATCAACCTAAATGAACCTAATTCGAAATTGATCTATAAGCTCCTGAATGGCTCTTCGCTCCGCTCCGCTTTGCTCCTCGCATTGACATAGACAAACCTAACCTAATGATTTTAAAAAATGGACCTAATTTGAAATTGATCAAGACTTCTAAATAGACCCTTAACCTAAACAAAACAAATTGGGAATTGATGAATTGGCTTCTGAATGGCTCGTCGCTCAGCTTTGCTTCACTCCTCACATTGACATAAACAAACCTAACCTAATTATTTCAAAAAATAGACCATTAACCTAATTCGAAATTGATCAACAGACTTTTTATGAGGTCGCCACCCTTGTCCCACGGCCGCCATCTTGGAAAAAGGGGTTGAAATGGTTTTAACGGTTTATCTCGTAATCTATTGGTCTCATAAAAAAAAATTGTTAACATTTTTTGTTGCAAATTAAATTATCTACAACTTTGATTCAGTAATTTTTTGTCGCAGAACCATAAACAAAAAAGTTATGAGCAAAAATGTACACTAAGTAACTCTACAAATCAATAAAAAGTAAATTACATAGTCGTGATTATTTCCCTCACGGATGGCATTGAATCTCTTATGCCAAGGATCCTACTTTAGAATGTTTTGCTATGCTCAGGATTATATTATAGAATCCTAACCTGCACTCTGGGTTCAATATTACACCCTCACTCGAAATATACTATTTAGCCCTTTTGGTTAACAATCTACTGTTGAAGTAGGTATAATTGAAAAACACTGAGTAGGTATATTGAATACTTACTGGAGCAGTATGGCCTGTGAAGATTCTTAATACATTTTTAGATTGAACATCAAATAATTTGATTGCAGCCTCTTCACTGCCAGCAACTAACAAACGTCCATCGGACCTGAAGCATCCACCATATGCACCTTTCACAAATTTTGAAATGTTCTTTGCCACTAACTTTGTTATAGGATTGTATACCTGTAAATTATGTATATAATACTTTTAAGTTAGTCCATTGAAATACACTGAAAAAAGGGTATAATCGGACAATCCGATAAGCCATTCCAATAAAGAAACACTTTGAAAATGGAAGCTGTTGTATTTGTCTCTCGGTGTGATATGTTTGAGTGAGACAAAGAATTAATTGGTCTTTTTGCAATAGTTCCCTTTTTAATGACACTGACTGACACACTTTATATACTTCAGCAAATTCTAAATTGACAATACAAATTAAGGTTGTTGAAATTTGATATACAAAATACAATCAACATTACTGTTTTAAGACATAGGTATTGTATTTTTCTATAATTTTTTATGCGAATTTAAATGGTGTGCCAATTCACATGTGTTACAATTTTATCAGTACAGATCACAGCAAATTCAGTGTGTTCTTATTTTACCTGTATTCGAACAGAACAAGTCGCTGCAAAATAATACGGTTGCAATGCGCTGAAATCCAAGTAATCAATTGCACCAAATTCCTTTACAAGTACAGGCGACTGAAAAATACAAATTTCATTGAAAAATCTTAAAGTTGGGTACAGTTCCAATCAACCTTTATGGCGGATGTGAACTTAGGCACAAATCGCGTCGCAGTAACCAGTTTTAGGTGAAGCGGGACGTAGTGAAGCGAGAGGCATATGACTGAACCTGCGCAAGCACGCCTAAAACGTTGTATTCCGATCCACCATAAAGTTTAATTGGAATTATACCTACTTGAAATACAATTAAAAAGTTTTGGTTAAAACCATGTTAGAACATAACTTACCCCAAGCTTTTTCCAGTATAATGTATCTTCTGTGTTGACAGAGACTGGTTTTTGAAATAGAGATTTGCTAGTTTTTTTGAATGGAAACGCATGTGCCATTTTACTAGATACAATTTCACTGAATTTCACTTCCTTCCCAGCTTAGAACAAACAGTGACAATCCGTGGTGACAATTGACAAACAGGCAAACAGCCACACACATCAGTGTTACCAACTCTCAAAAATATTTATCCCTAAAGTTGTGTCAAAAACCCCTAAAATCGCCTTAATTATTGAGTTGTCCCCCTAAAAAATATATAAATATAAATTCATAATGATTTTGAAATAATATGCTGTAATATGTTTCAAAAGTCTATTTATTATAAGTTATTTAATATATAAAATATTTCGTCTTCTTCTGAAGATTCAGATTTTTTGAATCATACATATTTTTTTGGCGGTATCCTATATGACATAAGCTCGTGTCAAACATACGTTCAAGTTTAAAAAAATATAGACTTATACATAACAATTTGCACAGACAATAAAATGGCCAGTGGCGCCAGTATTGCCGCCAGTCACCACAGAGTGGTTGTAGAATTGCGTACTAGATGTCGTTATAAGTCGCTAGGTCAAGAAATAAATATTAATATTATCAATTTAAAAATATCAAAGAGTCAAAAAATCCCTGAAAATACCCCTAAAGATTTTAGACTCCTAAAAAAATCCCATCTCACTTATTTACGCCCTAAATCTGGGGGGAAAACCCCTAACTTGGGAACACTGACACACATGCCACACACAGCCAGCCACACACAGCTTAAATAGGGATGCAACGATATATCGAAATTATCGATATTATACGCATATAATTTTCGATATCTATATCGATATTTAATAATATGATATATCGAACATCGCTATTTACCTGGTTTCATTATTTATATCGATATATATATATATATCAATATATATATATATATCAATATTAAAAACGTCTTGCATCGCTGAATGAGATCTAATGTCAAGAAACCTTTATAGAAAATCTATTTTCTTGCAAATTTTATTATTAAACGAAACTTTAAAAGACATGGTTATTTCTGCGACACAAAACAGGGTTGGACTGATCTTATTTGAAAAATATGCACTGTAAATTTAATTTTTTTATTAGAACATGTGTATATAACTGTTTTTTAAATAATCCTATGATAATTGTTTTAAAATACATAATTTATCAATGATATATACCGTTTAATCATACGTTTTCATGGTATCCAGTGGGTGCGACCACGTTATTTTATTTCAAAAGTCAGACAATATAAAAACACATAAACAAATCTCTATCAAATTAACATTTCCTTATACCTGATACTCTGTACTAATAATTAAGTAAGATCAAACAACAAATTTTAAATAATTATAATGTTTTGGGAGGTATATGTTTAAGGATCAAAACTTATCTTTATTGTCTTTTGTAAGAAAAAAGTCTATATATAGAAGTCTCATTCACTCTAGTGAGTCCTCCTGCAAACGAAAGACGAACAAGTCTTCCATTGTGCTCGGAGTAATGCTCGTCAAAGGAGGTGTGTTGTTTTATCGACACAGCAAGTGTTATACAAACTTAGTTAAAACAGCTGTCTTTTTTGTCCTTTTCCTGTCTTTACCAGTTTTAATGTGTCTTTACCAATTATATTATTTAACGTTGTATCAATATGCCTTCTATATTTATTTCAAATCCCTAATTTCATATACAAAAAAAATTTTTTTTTTGACAGCCTTGGAGATTATCTACCTCCTATTATTTAACTTAAGAATGTTTCATAGGTAAATTCGTGTCTTTAGGCGTTTCTAACAAGTCTTTACCAATTAATAGTAGCTAAATATTTCTCGAATACATGAACATAATGGTGCAATATGGCTTAATAGTTTTGCAAAATACATCTACTATCCATCATTATCATCATAATCAGCCCGTGTCTCTCAACTGCAGGATATAGGCCTCTCCAAAGGCTCGCCACCACACACGGTCCTCCGCCTTTCGCATCCAACTACCCCCAGTATGGTGCTTCAGGTCATCTGTCCACCTGGCCGGGGGGCGTCCAACGCTTCGCTTTCCGGTACCTAGCCTCCATTCGAGAACTCGTCTACCCCATCGGTTATCAGTTCTACTGCAAATGTGACCAGCCTAATGCCACTTCAGCTTGCTGATCGCTTCGGCTATGTCGACAACTTTAGTTCTTTGACGGATTTCAGTGTTTCTGATTTCATCAAAGAAACACCGAGCATAGCCCGCTCTATTGCACGCTGAGTGACTTAAAATTTGTGGATCAGTCCTGCCGTGAGAGTCCATGTTTCGGCACCGTACGTCATTGTAGGTAGGATGCATTTGTTGAAGACCTTGGTCTTCAGACATTGTGGAAGTGGCGACGAGAACAGACGACGGAGCTTCCCGAAAGCAGCTCAGCCCAGCTGAATTCTTCGGTCGGCCTCTTTGTTGAAGTTGCGTTTTTTTTGCGTTTAACTGGACAGTCTGTCCTAAATAGACATAGTCTTGCACAACTTCTAGAGTCGCACGCTCTACGGTTACCGGTCTCGGGAGAATATGTTCGTTGAACATGACTTTCGTTTTGTCCAAGTTCATCCCGAGGCCCACCCGCCAAGAGGCGACATTGAGGCCGTTAATTATTCCGCTGAGCTCCTCCAGCGACTCCGCCATGATGACTATGTCGTCAGCAAAACGGAGGTGAGAGATGTATTCGCCGTTGACGTTAATGCCACAATATTTCCAGTCCAGCGTCTTGAAAATATCTTCCAATGCGTTGGTAAACAGATTCGGGGATATAACATCCCCATGTCGTACTCCTCTTCGCAATTGGATAGGTGCCGTTCACTGGTCCTGGACCTGGACAGTCATTGTCGCGGCTTCCTATTATCCATAATGTATACAAATAGCCTGTTATCTGAAAGTTTTTACGAAATTGCTGAGTATCCGTATTTCAGAGAAACAGTCATATGTGAAAAAAATTCGCTTTCACTTTTCAGGTACGGGAGGCATTGTAAAATATTTTTTTATGTCGATATTAACGGCTTAGAAAGGTCGATATATCGAATATCGAAATTCTCCTGCTTTCGATATTTGTATCGATATTAAATATTTTCATCCCTAAGCTTGAATTTTGACGTGTATAATGTCAAAGTTGAAGTTTTTAACGTCATATTACTAAGGTGATCATAATATTTTCTTCAGTTAGTAGGAATTCTTTATGAGAATTAAAAAAAAAAAACAGATAAAGGGTTTAAAATATCCAGTTTTTTTGTAGCACAAATTTAAAACACTATGTTAAAAACAAAAATATTCTGATATAGTAAAAAAATGTTTAAATTTCTAGACGTCATAGCATAATACTTACGTACAAAAATATCAATAGAGCATCAGACGGAAAATCTAAAATGTCTAATTACACGAGTACGAAAAGGAATCAGCAGCAGAAATCAGTCCAGCGTAGGCAAATATTTCAGCGTAGGATGATATAGGAACACATAGATAATAAAAAATATAAAGCAACATTTATTAAATAGATAGATGACCCACCGTAAACAGGACGATGATCATTCGATCGCGGCATGTAGTACGAATTGTTTCCCATCACGAAATTGATTACGGTTGTCAAATATATAGTACGCGATTCGTCTTATTATATTGATATCGTATAGTGACGATGGATCAAAACCTCCACCGTCCCAAATGTGACCTAAAACGTTATCACGTTAGTACTAGCATTTAAAAGTGTTACTATTGGTTGTATTAATTAGCAAGCTAAAATCATCTTGTCAATTCAAATTACTGGGTTTGTGAACATTTAACTTCTGCATTGTTTTTTGGTCTAAGTTTTTAATATATTCTTCATATCTCCTTTAAAAAATGGTTAAAAAGTGTTGTATAAGATACTGTGGAAGAGAATCAGTGGGTGGTTGTGGCAAATTTTTTTTACAGGTAACTTCAAATATAGTACAAAAAAACTGGTCAGTAATAAATTTTACATTGTGGAATTTTAAGCAGTTCCGAGGAGAGACCCAAGAACAAGTTTCTGACAGGTTTCTAATAATAAATTGCGATTAGCTTGTAATTTATAAAATAAAAGTGTTAACGTCATTACGGAAACTGTATTCTCCCTTAGTTAAATGCAAGACAAGTAATGAATCCACCTTCCATATAAATAAAATCGTAGTGCCTGTCTACCTGTCTGTTCCACCTAATCTCCGAAACGATTGATCAGATTTAAATGAAACTTTGCAGACATGAATAGGGCGTTGTCAGAAGTGACATAGTGACATAGGCTACCTTTTATCACGAAACTTCTTTTCCTATATAAGAAATATTTCTTATCTCTGAGTCCCGCACCAGCGCTCAAGGGCAAAACATTTTGGCCCTGTTTCGAAAGCTTGAGTATTTTAAATTAGTTTTATCCGCCGGATCAATGGGAGTTTTTAGGATTGTTGGTTTTTTGGAAAGGAAAGAAGCTGGTCACCTGTACAAAGTGTATTTTTAGATTCCCACGTTCGCATAAGGCAGTAAAGCGTGACAAAATTTATGAGTAATATATTTTAAACATTGATATTTAGATAATTTCCAATCTTTTGTGCAGCGTATTTATTTAGGCACAATCCTTTTAACGAGATAATCCCTAAGTGATGGATCCTGGGAGCCCGGGCGTGCAAAATACGTAACTTGTCGTGCTTGGCTTTTTATTCATGTGGGACTTAACTACTTTGTAAATAGAGGCGGTCAGCCATCTAATTATTAATCACAATCTAGGTCCCTTTATTTCTGTGATCAAATCGAAGATTTGTATTCAAAGCGGTATTATATATAAGGGGAGCCTGCGCTAATTTATTAAGGTGATTAAGGTATCTTATCTTTGAAACTTTGATTTTTACGAGTTCTAACTGCTTCACAATTTAATTTGGAGGTGATAATCCTCCGCCGACGGATCATATTTTAATACGAGTTGCCGCTCTAGTGACTAGCTTTCTTGAACTGTTTTGAAAAATATAAAAAAGTTGCCTAATAATAATAGTAGATGGCGTACATTTTATATACAAAGACTTATGACGAACCAAAATCATAAGTTTGGTCGTAGTTATTGATTTCTGATTCTTTTCTGGATTAAGCACTTGACTTGACTTGATGCACTTTTTGATGACTTTGTGATTAATTTTTGTTCTTGGTATGGCAACGAAACCACGTGATTCAACACGCAATTGTTGTTATTCGGCAGTATTTTTAAGGTGTCGGAAATGCGATTTTAATTTAATTTTTCTTTTACCATTTTCTTTCTTTAAAAATCTTCCATTTTTTCCATCACACACATCCGCCATTTAGATATTCGTCATCTTTTCTCGTTTATTCGTTCTTTTTAAGTAAAATTGTTATTATAAAGCACTAGCAACAAAAGTCAAGATGAGAGAAGAAAAAATTAAGAATGAAAATAAATTATTGTCACCCTAGAAGAAAAGTGACAAAGAGACTTGGACCTCCCTTGGACCTCGCTATTTCAGCTCCTCGTTTCGCAAAGTCGAGTGCACTGTCCTGAACCTTGCACCTGCCACCGTAAATTTAGATGACAGGTAGCGTAACCGTAACCCATGGAACTAATATTAATAGTTCCATGCCGTAACCATAGAGTAACTGACACTTCTTTAGGTAATCAATTGACATTTGACATCTAGTGTTTTTTTTTAGGCAAAGAAAGATTATATTTTAATTTGTTTATTTATTTTGACAATACAAACCCACATTATTAATTGTTATTATAAGAACCTTTCTTTATAAGAACCAGGTATTTTATACTTATTAGTTGGTTAATCAGTCTCACAAACCATTGAACCATTTTGGTATAATGGTAATATGAATGGTAGCTACTTGGATCACCTCCCATCGCATTGCTAATATAAAAAGTTACATATTCAACATGTCGTGATAGCCCAGAGCGCAACGAGCCTGTCTCAAATTTGGCCCCATCGGGCCATGGTTCGAATCCGGGCGTGTACCAATGAGTTTTTCTGACTTAAGTACACAATATCACTGACACCGTGCTTCGGAGGGCACGTTAAGCAGTCGGTCCCGGACTCTGTCAATAGATGGCGGTCGTTACAGTTCCCAACCCGCAGTGGAGCAGCGTGGTGGACTTAAGCTCCAAGCCCCCCTCCTCACCCTGGGGGAGGCCTAAGCCCCTGCAGTGTGGTAAAAATGGGCTGATGATGATGATGACATATTCAACCTGATTCAACAAGCTTCTACCTACATTATGAGGGGGACCTCCTCACTCATCCTTCATCCTATAAATCATTGAAAATGACATTCTGCTAAGTTTTGTTGTATTGTTTTCTATTTGATTCTGTTCACATTCTGTTGTTCTGTGCATTCTGTTCTGTTCTTTACTGTTCTTTATGATTCTGCATTTATGAAGGCAATGTAAGAATATACTCTGATACTCTGTGAATGTAAGGTTACGGGTGCATTACGGCTGATTACGGCGTTGTATATTTTACTAAAATTTTAATGAATTTTCTTCTGCTACTAACGTAATTGTAATGTGAAATTAAAAATGTCTATAAAACCCTATTACTTTTTAAGATGTGAGTGTGCTAAGTATGTATTCGACATATTAAATTAATGTTTTGTTCAAATAAGTCAATAGTTGATTCTAGTGATTAGTCAAATAAAACTTGTCTTTAAAATTGAATTTATAGTGTTTGTTGTTGAATTTATGGCAGCATTATAACAACGGATCGTTAAATTTTTCCTCAGATAAGTATATAAGCTACAGTGCGTAATATTTTTTTTAAATAAAAAATGGATGAACGCAGAGTAGCGGATTATTTTGTGGTGGCAGGATTACCAGAAGAACCTTTATTGTTAGATGATACTGATTCTGGTCATCTAAAAGGATACAGTTGTAAACCTCCGATCACTGATGTTGGTAAGGAACAATTTTTAATTTTGTTCAACTAGGTAGGTACATAATACATTACCAAAAACAAATAATAGTCTCTAAACGATAAAAGTTTGTTCTAGTTTTAAAACTTTTAAGACATCTATAAAATGCGTGAGAATCATTATTTCATCAGAATTATTTCATTCACAATGCTTGGATCTTGAGAATTCTCCTCAATCTGCGTTAGGTTCATATAGCTTAGTTCTCATAAAGAAATAAGTCGTGGTATCGCTTTCCAAAACTACCGCCCTAGAAGTATTAATAATAATTTAGGGGAGGGGATAATGATGCGAAATCAACTTTTAGAATTTTTTAAAATATGAATAAAAATGAAAAATTCATACCAGTTAGCACCGACATGAATTCACTCCTTGCATTGACAAAATCTAAGGGTCGACTATTGAAAGAGGGAATAGAATCTCATTATCATAGGAAATTCAAAACAGTAAAATATGCTAAGAATTTCTTAACCTAACTTTAGTAACAAGTGAAAATAGATTTGCGTGGCGCTCGGCGCTCGCCTCATGCATTTTTTATGTTCCTAGTATAGTGGAGCAGTAGTTGAAGTGCCCCTATAATCGGTCTTTATTGCATTTTTTTATTTGACCTTACTCAGAGTGATTTTTTTCAAATTTGTTTTTTTTATAAAAAATACTGTTTTGCTAGTTTTGCTCCTCACAATAACATAGACTAACGTAACCTATTGATTGATATTGGTACCTGACCTTGATTTTTTTTAAACATTCTTTTAATTACCAAACCTAAATTGTTGAGACTTATTAGAAGAGTGGCTGGCCGATTAGTGTTAATTTCACTTTAGTTTCTTTTATTAGTTTGGCCTTATCACACATTCTAATTGCTTGGCAACGCAGCTGATCATATCCAACTACCCAAAAAGATTTAAAAAAAAAACATGTTGTAGATCTGCCTGACATATAATCATGATTACTAAAAAAAAGAGAAATGCACACTTTAGTTCAGTTCTCTTTCAAAACACTTGCAACAACAGATCTGCTCATAGTCGACCAAATGATCTCAAATAAAACTTGAAAAAAAAAAAAATGTTAAAGATGAGATAAATCAATAAATAATTTGGTTTTGGACCTGTATCAACAAAATAGTGAGTGATCAACACCCTTTACCATTTGTATGGGGAGGTGAACGGCTAACGCAACCTTAAATTACACTTTTCGATAATCATTAGGTACATCAATGGGCCGGTTTCATTGGATTATTCAAATTAAAAGGAAGTTATGATTAAAACACACCACAATTGTAGTTGCTTGTGTCAATGCTTATTGTTATTCTGTGTTAGTCATCCATGATTAGCATCTATTTTTAGATATATTGACTAAGGTTATGAAGCATTGTTGATATTGAGTTTTATATGTATACTAGCTTTCCGTCCGCGGCTTCGCTCGCGTGTACTACACAGTTGCACCGGGACCGTTAGAGGAACGCGACACTCCAGAACATTGTAACACTTTCTAGAACATTCTGAAACTTAACTACCTAAGAAATCTGTATACCTAAGTTTATAAAAATCTATTTAGCCATTTTAGCATGAAGAATAGCTATCTCACAAGTCAGTCCCAAAATTAGTCAGCCGTTTTGGACATTAACCGGAACAGACAGACTAATAGACATTACGATTCTTTACATGTATATAAAGGAAATGCTTTTCACTTCTGACAATGCCCTCTTTATGTATGCAAAATTTCAGTAAAATCGGATTAGCTGTTTCGACGAATAGCCCTAACAAACAGACAGACAAACACACAGATAAAAACCAACTTGAAGGGTTGAAAGTTCTCCCTCATCCGCTATACTCACCAGACCTTGCACCTACCGACTATTACTTTTTTCAAAATTTGGACAACTTTTTAATGGGAAAAAAATTAAAATCCCGAGAGACAATACAAAATGCCTTTGAAGAGTTTGTTGCCTCCCATCCAGTTGATTTTTACAAGAAGGGCATCAATAAACTGCCACTGCGTTGGCAAAAATGCATCGATTGCACGGGTGATTACTTTGAAGAACAGAAATAAAGATTTTTGAAAAAAAAAATACTTCAACTTATTTCATTCAAAACGGCAACTTCATAGGTTAAGACCTAATATACACACAATTGTGATTTAAAAATTCACATAATAGGTCTATAAACATAAATGTAATTAATGTATAGGTATCACAATAATTTTTATTTGTTAATAAAACAGCATCATTGGAAGTTGTAATTCATTAGAATTGGAAATTCCAATGTTTTTGTTATTAAACAAAAACATAAATTGTTTAATTTTTTGAGAATTTTTTTACTTCTCACATAATGCGTGTATTTACAATTAGAAGTATCCAATATGCTTCTGACCAATGAATCATATTGTAAGAATGTATTGTATAATGGTTAACCTCATTAGAAACATAATAGCCTGTGGTCACACCCACAGGTATAGTATTACACTAACAGCTTATATTACAAATTGTTGAAATAGTTATATTCATTTTATATTCATTTTCTGTATATATTGTTTTTATACTTGATTAACAATTTATTCTTCCATTTATATTGATATCTAAATTATTAAGACAAAAGATTTGTCTTATAAATTTGTCTAGATATTTTCTTTTGGTCCGTTTGACCTAGATCTAGTAAATTTGATTGAGGGTTCATCAATGGCCTCAGATGATAATTCACTCGAAAGACAATTTCAGAATTTGAAATCGTGAAGAAGGTATTTTGTACTGGTACTCTGTCTTTGATAACATATAAAACACAACAATGTCTAGGCCCCAACCTAAGCATTAGCTTGTGTTTTGGGTACCAAGTGAAGACACCACATACATATAATAACTAAGACCCAGTATCGATATTCATCATATAAATACTGACCCGACCTGGGTTTCGAACCCGGGACCTCCAGCTTCATAGACAGGGTCGCTACCCACTAGGCTAAGCGGTCGTAAGCGGTTTAATGTTTGTGTTACGAAAATTTATAAAAATTGTCTCACTCTAAACATTTTTTAGGATTTTGTATGTCGAAGTTCAAAAAAAAAACCTTATCACTCTAGTGTTGATCTGTCCGTTGGTCACAGCTTATTTTCCGCATCTACTGGACGAAAAAAAGTTGAAATTCAGTACATATAATTATACATAGTTTGGTGACCTAATCACAGTATAAAATGACCAAATGGTGATTTTGGGGGGAAAATTAGAAACTTGAGAAAAAACAACTTTTCATGTTTCTTGTGATGTGTCAAATGAAAGTGCTCATTATGACGAATAAGGATATATATATATATTTCATAGTTTAATAAAACATGGTTTAAAATATATTAAATAAAATATACAATAATTGACCATTTTCGCCTTTCATCAGTGAAACTATTGAACATAAAAGCATACAGGAAAACCTAAGCAATAAATGAATTTACATTTTGGGAGTTGATTTTGGGGGGCAAATACGAAATTTAAAAAAAATCGCACTTTTATTTGATGAAATTTTTTTAATCTTTTTAATGAGATTTTTTAAATCTCATCAAATAAAGAATCGACCTTTGTCCCCTTTGTTTCTGAAACTATTAAGCTTATTTATATTTGTATTAAACATAATAGGTAATGCAATAATTTATAGTACAAAACCCTCTCCAAGCCAGTCCTACTAACACTTGACTGGTTTCATTATGGAAACATGCCTGTAAAAGATTTTATATTTTCACATGACCCTTATCAGGCGTTGTTTATTTTCGTTATCATTTCTGTTGGACTGCTGTTCAATTTATTACTAATGGTGGGGCTATTGATAGAGGTTTCAATGAATCAATTGCCTATAGGTCAATGCCACATTGCAATAGAAAGGAATTTGGTCATGATGATGCATAATATACAGATTGGAAATAAAAAACGGGAGTTGGAGAGAAAATACCTTAAATATTGATGAGATGATAGCAAACACTGAATGGGTACATTCTTTATTTTCAAAAGTAAGTAAAACTGCATTCAAAGATTTTTGATAAATGACCAGTTTGAGCCGAGAATTGAACATGTGGAATATGGAAAAAATATCCATTCCATCAGCCCTTTTTGTACCTCACTGCAGGCCTCTCCTCAAGATGAGGGGGCTTGGGGGCTTGGAGCTTAAATCCACTATGCTGCTCCAATGGGAGTTAGCGAATTGTAATAATCGTCATCTATTCACAGCAACCATATGGAAAAATAAAAACCTCTATTTTCATAGTATGAAATGTAGAATCATAAATAAAAGGAAAACCAACGAAAATAAAATAAAGAATTTATTGTATTTATTTACAAACTAAAAGAAATAGTTTACTTATTTAATTTGTGGATTGTTTTATGTGAGAGTCATTTTCAGGAATGTGCAAATTAATTCTTTGATGGAATTTGTTTCGTGTCGCCTTTTGTATCGAGTTATATATATTAAAATATTTACAACAATATTTTGAACTTTGGTTTTCAACTCCTCCACTAACCAGTAGTAGTTTTTATGAAGTAATGGTGTTAGATCCTGAGATCTCTCAGGCCATCTAATGTAAATAGGTACAATAACATTTTAGAATCAATGTTGTTTTAATTTTTTGGTCTTGCCTTTATTGAAGACGTTATGTCATTCAGAAAAAATTGACCATTATGATTGACTGTGAATTAATGTCCTAAAAGTACAGAGCGTTATTTTTCCATATTTCACATGTTCGATTCCTGGCTCAAGGAGCTCATTTATCAAAAATCTTTACTTGTTTGGTAAATTTGCTTTCATCATTAATTCCTCTTTCCTTTAAACTCCTATCTTTTATTTCCACCCCTGTATTGCTGATTAAAGTAATATTATCTTGATTAAAATAAAAATTAAATATGATTTTATATTACAAATAAATTGATAACAGTGTACTTGCAGATAAAATGTAATAATCATCATTTCTTATAAACCAAAAAATTATCATACCTACAGGTAAATTATTGTTTATTTATTTCATAGGAAGATCAACACCAAATTCTTATGTTCCAGTCTAGACTAATGAATAAAAGACAAAAAGTCAATTATAGATCCTCACAAATATTGTATTTTATGTATAGTAATTTTATCTTAAAAAAAAAAAACAGCGTTGTTGTCTTTTGGAATTTTAATGTAGTTATTAGAATGTGAACTCTAACGGTGGCCACATTCAGTATTTGTGTGTTTCCGATTTCTGAGGCGTTTGTCACACTACAGTTGCTAGACAGAAAAAACCGCCCAAGTCGAGTCGGCCAGCATTCATCTGCGAATCGCACTCGCAGATGATTTTCAATTTTTACTAAAGTTAGGTTAGGAAATTCTTAACGTATTTACTGTTTTCAATTTATTTTAATGTTGAAGTCTATTCCCTGTTTCAATAGCCAATCCTTTGATTATGTCAATGCAAGGAGCAAATTCATGTCGGTAGTAACGAGTATGTACCTAGTTTACATTTTTTATTTTTGGTTTTTTTCGCATTTCTAAAATTCTGAAAATTGGTTTTCTGGCCTCGTCCCATCATCCCCTAAATTATTATTGATACTTCTAGGGTAGGTAGTTTTGTAAAGCTGTACCAATTTAATACACACTAATGTCTTAAGCTAGGTATAAATAAATGCGATAAATGAAAAAAAATTGTCGCAGGTGTTATATTTCCGACTCTTGGTGAAACACTACCTAATAGTTTCGAACTTCTGGAGTGGACACCCGGCGGCCTGCCAGCAGACCTTAACCATGGCTCAGTCCGATCGCCTCCCTGCTACCTGTGTATCAGAC
Organism: Luffia ferchaultella; assembly: GCA_949709985.1. NCBI lineage: Eukaryota > Metazoa > Arthropoda > Insecta > Lepidoptera > Psychidae > Luffia > Luffia ferchaultella. The sequence goes on from OX453254.1 coordinate 7,925,502, forward strand.
GTGGCCGCGATAGACCTGCACTCGTCGATATTGGTAAGAATATCTTAAAATAGTTCAACATGTCGCCTCTTAAATATAAAGTTCCATTTATTGCTGAACAATGAATAGTTTTGAGAAATGGCATGTCAAAATTGAGAATTTTTTTTATATAATTTTTCTTCCTATGGAATTCTATGAAGTATAACATAATTATGATGTATAAAAATTTCTTTTACAAAATTACTAATTAGGTAACATTTTATGTTTTTTAATTTAATAAAAATTATCCCCCGATATTGATCCACAGAATAGCTTTGGTTTCATCAAAATTCATTCAGCCCGTTCTGACGCTAGGTAGCAACGTCATGCCAACATTCTAGATCACACCCTAAATGTATACCCACTACAATGTCGGTTGATAGATAAAAATTATAATAAGTTTTAAATAAAAATCATTAAAAATATGGTGTATACATTGATTTAGGTGTAGGTATACAGAGGTATATGTAAGCTTCAAAGCATACATGACATTACACATTTTCTATGTATATATATTTTGATTATGTTTAATAATAGAAGTTTTTGTTGAAACTCGTCAGTGGGTTCATAAGGTTAAAAATTTACTCATTAAAACTAGGACCGTTGGTTCCACCACATAAGTGGAACCACGAGGATTTGAAAAACCTGCTGGTCCCACGGGTGGAACTAAGCAGTGGGACCAACAGTCCGTAACCACAATATTCCATTCCAACTCCAACCATACAGTACTTAAATTTTTTATATCGCAAAATTTTCTTGATGTAAGGAGGTAAATGACGAGGCTATTTTAATTATTAGTCCGTTGCGTTGCTGTCATACAGCCCAACAATACTCAACAAATTTCAATAAAAACTGTTCAACAAAAAATCTTACATTAAGTGGAATAACTCGAGCATAGAAATGCAAAAAATAAATAAGAAAAAAAACCACTGCCAACCAAGAGAATTGAAATTCTTGTCGTAATTTATTAAATATTTATGTTGAAAGGAATGGCTACTAAAAACATTTATTATTACTTACTGTTTACTTTAGGGGACAAATTGCCCTTTATAATATTTATTTTAAACGTGGTGGGGGGAAAAAACTTGCCAAGGCGAGTACAAAGCGGAAACACCTTCTACGTGTCTAAGTTACCCGTCGGGGACCATATTCACACTGCCCAGTAACAATGAACCGGATAAATGGAAAATATCAACGAAACTGTTCCTTATAGAAATTCTATTAGTTTTTGATCACTCCTCACACATGAGTGTTCAAGAATTAAAATATTCCATCTGTAAAACGATTTGGAATTGTAACAATTATGCTATATGCGCGCCCCACAGACAAGTCAACCTTTAGACCACGCTTTAATAAACGTCAGTACGAAAACGAAATCGCCAAAAAGTGGCGGGTTGCGCAGAGAGGTCGGCTAGTTTTCATTGGCTCGTTCAAAATTGACAATTTAATGGCTTCCAACGTGCTTCCAACTAACGGCTCACTAGTGATGTAGTTATGTAGTGTCACTACATAGCCTTGGCGAATGCTACTCCCTGTTAAAGCGTGGTGTAAAGGTTGACTTGTCTGTGGCGCACCTCATGCCTGCATGCATGCATATTATTTCTGTTTTCAGTATAGTTTGTTTGTTCATAGTGAAATGAATAAATAAGATTAGCTAATCTTTAACAATGAACTATAATATTAAGTAGAAATATTATCAACAAACAATAAATATATTATAAGAAAACATAACAATTTTACACAATTTTAAATATAGGTATTCAAACCAATATAATATTAGTGATGTGTATATCTACCGCGAATGACAATTACACTTTTTTTTTCCTACAGGTGTTATGTACGAAGGCAAAGAACGTCTCATGGCTGACGCTGAAGTGGTTCTGTCTTCAGTCGGCGACCGTTTGGCCAACGTGAACAACTCCTCAGCCAAAACGTTCATAACGTACCGAAGAGCACATCCTTCTGCTCCCTGTAATGCATTAGTTGTAGTCGATGTATGTGTGATAATAACTAGCAAAAGCGAATGTCCTCCGCACGCATTTTGCATGATCGCGAAAAATTTAAATAAAGGTGAGTGATGATGGTGTAGTAATTATATTCATTTATTCGTGAGTTTTATATGATTTAAGTTCCAAGGCCCCCTCCTCACCCTGGGGGAGGCCTAAGTCCCTGCAGTGGGGTAAAAATGGGCTGATGAAGTGAAGCGAAGTGATTCGTTAGTTACCCTTTCACTTTTAAATGAGTACCATATTTTTATATGACCTTATTTTGCTTCGCAATTTATAAAATAGTCTTACCAAGATAAGTAAACGTCTGGCCAATGCGAACACAGGCTTAGGGAATTGGCGGTACGGCAGCGCCGCGACCGAAAATCAAGGGGATCGCATTTCACAAAATATCACGGAATTACTTTATAGCCTGTTATAATTAATAATATTAATTGTTACTATTTCATAAAATATCGTCTCGTATGAGAAAAGTGTGTTAATATTTCAGGTGAATAAAAATTCACATTGTATGTGATCAACTTCATTGTACATCATCATCATCAGCCCATTTTTTACCCCACTGCAGGGGCTTAGGCCTCCCCCAGGGTGAGGAGGGGGGCTTGGAGTTTAAATCCACCACGCTGCTCCACTGCGGGTTGGGAACTGTAACGACCGCCATCTATTGACAGCGTCCGGGACCGACTGCTTAACGTGCCCTCCGAAGCACTGTGTCAGTGATATTGTGTACTTAAGTCAGAAAAACTCATTTGTACACGCCCGGATTTGAACCTTGGCCCTATGGGGCCTTATAAATTTCAGACAGGTTCGTTGCGCTCTGGGCTATCACGACATTGTACAATATTACTATACTTTGAATGCAAGCATTAGCAATTTGCTTAGCCTTAAACATTGACACGACATCATTAAATTGTACTTTATTTCAAATTACAGGCCTAATGGGTAGTGATGTATTCCTGTGTTACAAGAAGTCAATGAACCGTCCACCGCTCATAGCTTATAAACCAGAAGTTTTATTTAGGTAAGTAAATATTATTTACTATTTACGTTCCAAGCCCATCTTTTATATTTTGTGTTCAATTGTAAGTTATTGAAATGATAGCACTGTTTTTTTATTATTCTATATAAGTAATAAAATTGTGAACAAATCGACTTTTAACGAAATACAATTTTTATTAATAATACTAAAAAATTAATAAAGCGTAACACTAGTACAGAAGCTCTGAATCATTCACGTTAATATGAAGTGCATACAATTTAGAAAGGAAGCCATTCCAAATTTAATGATGCTAATTTGTCTCAACTTTCACTTTGACTGCTTTGTGATTGTCTGTATGCTCCAAATATTCTGGGTTAGCACAAAATTGTTTTGATTGCATACACTATTTGACGACCGCTTAGCCTAGTGGGTAGCGACTCTGCCTGCGAAGCTGGAGGTCCCGGGTTCGAATCCCAGGTCGGGTCAGTATTTATATGATGAATATTAATACTGGCACCGGGTCTTGGTTGTTATATGTATGTGGTGTCTTCGCTTGGTACCCAAAATACAAGCTAATGCTTAGTTTGGGACCTAGACGTTGTTGTGATTGTGTGTGTTATTATTATTATTACTATTATTGAAACTAAATTTTTATAGCAATAGAATAGTAGGTATTTTACATGTTATATATGTTAATAATATCCTTTAGTGACCATAAAATGCTAAGCAAACCCAAGTTTATAAAGCTTTCTTATCTTAAAGGTACCCATTGACAGAACGGCGTAATATGGTATTTCCAACGTCTGTACCACTGTTCTGCCTGCCTATGGGCGCGACTCTAGAAATGTGGCCAAATACTGCCGCTACGCCGAAACCAGTATTTTCCACTTTCGTTTTGACAGTTGCCGACGCCACTGACAAGGTAGGTTAATTACGCTTGAATTGATAACAATTTAGTGGTTGATTGCTTCTTAATACAAAACCGATTTAAGGGAAAAATTATGACATGGGTTTTGATATATTTATAGGGGTATCGACCCCTTATCATTATATTATATATATAATAAAACTAAGTTAATAAAATGTGCGTGCCGATAAAACTTAAAAAGGAGTTCCGGCACGATAAAAGGACTTATATAGTGTAATAGCCCTTTATCTCCCCTCGAACAAGAAAGTTCCCGTTTTAACCTAAAGGGCGTGTTTTTAAAGATAAAAAGACTTTTCCAACCCTTCAACTTGGAAATTAAGTGTAGTGGCGCCATCTGTTGTCGAGTATTCGAACTTCATTCAGAACAACGATCATTTGGGTTGCATTACGCAAGGCGCTGCGAGCAATTGTAGCATGTGTAGTAATGGCGCGAAATTTAAAATTCCAGTTTCAATAAATTCTTTAATTACATTTGTTACTATAATAAAGTTATTAAATTTTGTGTATTTATACAGCAGTAGCTAACTTATATTTTGGAGTTAAAGCGACATAATTTTAGTTATTCAAATTAGTTCTGAAAACATTTTAAAATTTAAGTTTTTAAATTTCGCGCCTTCACTACGTATGCTACATTCTAGAAGGTGTGAGAAGGAAAATATTCTCAAACTTTCTCCAATATCCTAGAGCCTAGCTCTCTGAATATATAAGAGCCCTGTGTCGCCCGCCAAAGTTAGTTTGATTTGAACAGCCAAGCAAGCGATTTCGAAACGAAAAGAAAAGAAGTTATCTGTGAGCCTTTATTTTGAAGTATCACGTGTGAGTATTTTTAATAGTGTGTTTAATTAATTCTCGATTTTGAAGTGGAGAAGAAAAAAGTTGTCTGTGAGCCTTTATTGTGAAATATCATATGTGAGTATTTTAACATTGTGTTTAATTAATTCTGATGGTTTTTTTTTTTCTATTCTTTAAATTGTAATTTCCTTAACCTTCAAGCAGTTGCGCGACGTTGAATCGATGTCTTCTATATATTTTTGGCCGTAAAGAAAATATCACTCGATCGCTTGAAGGTTAAATAATATTTTTTCTTTGTCTCAACGTACCCCACGTTCACGTAACAATATATTTGTTTATAGAATGTTTATTTAATTTATATTTTACAGAATACAATGCCTAGACGTAAAAGAGGAGGAGATCTTGCCAGCTCTGCAGCGAAACGACGGAAACAAAAAGAATGTCGAAGAAATGAAACGGAAGAAGAGCATGAAGCACGTTTACAAAATCAACGAACCAGAATGAGCACCAGAAGAGAAAATGAAAGTATTGAAGAATTGAGAATTTTAAAAGATAATCTAACAAAGGAAGCATTCCACTACGAACTGACGAAAAAATATCACAATCATAAATATGTTGTAATCGGAAAAATGAATAACATTTGCCAATTTTGCCACGCGAAAAAATTCAGTAAAGAAACACCAGGTCTCTGTTGCATGAACGGAAAAATTCGATTACCACCACTGGAAGCACCTCCGCAGGATTTTCTACATTACATGACCGGGGAAACACTAGAATCAAAACACTTTCTTCAAAAAATAAGATCATACAACTCCTGCTTTCAAATGACTTCTTTCGGTGTTACTTCGACTAATACTAATAGAAATCAATTTGAATACCTATGTATTTTCAATTCAAGGGCAAATTTATCACAAAATAGGATCGTTACTACCAATGCCTAACGAAGACTATAAATTTCTGCAAGTATATTTCATCGGAAATGAAGAACAAGAAATTGATCAACGATGCACAAATTTTAATGGATTGAGATGCGAAATAATCCAAGATGTGCAGAGGATCTTACACAAATACAATCAACTGATTTACATATTCAAAACAACATTAGACCGCATGATTTCTGATGACTATAAAATTGTAATTCGAGCCGATAAAAGACCACGTGGAGAACACGAACGTAGATTTAATGCACCCCAGATAGATGAAGTCGCCATCGTAATTGTGGACAATGAAAATACAAGCCGTGACATAATTATACAACGAAGAAGAAAAGGATTACAACGCATTACAGAGACACACCGTTCATATGATGCTCTTCAATATCCGTTAATATTTCTGCACGGAGAGGACGGATATCATTTCAATATAAAACAAATTCATCCTGAAACAGGCATAGAAACCAACAAAAAAGTCACTTCTAAGGAGTTCTATGCTTACCGCTTAATGATCAGAGACAATGAAATATACAATCACATACTCAACACTCGCCGTTTATTCCAACAATTTCTGGTAGATATGTATGCAAAAATAGAAGCAGAACGGATATATATATACCCCGGACAATAAAATGAAAAATATTGTTTAATTATGAGAAAATGTTTTCAATAAATTTTTTTTAACTTTTTTAGTCATAGTTTATTTTTTTATTTCAACTATCAACTGCCACGTAATCTCATACCAACTCCCGAGCGAAGCCGGGTATCATAGCTAGTAAGTTCAAATAGAGGATCTCAATTCAACGATGAAATTTTACTGTCACGTACGTATTATTTTACGCAAACGACAAATAATGAAACAAACATCCTTTTTGCTGAATTTCGAGTTCGTGAACCCGGCGAACTAAATTCTTACAACACACTGACACTGATTCCTTTCTGATTGGCCCAACGTACACACACACACACACGCATGATTTTAGAATCACCGCTCTTAGGTAGCAAATCTTCGTTTAGTTAGGATTTGTGTTTTATGATGTAAATAATCTTTGTGTCGACTTTTAAATTTCATTTTGTTTACAATTTCACTTTCATATTTATCACATCTTTCTAATGCGGCGAGGCGCAACTGTGAATACAAGAACCTTCTTGTGTTAAATAATTAAATCAGTCAGATGGCTGTAAATTTTCATAGAATGTTCAGTGGTTTGTCAGTAGTCCGCTGGTTTGGGCTGATGGAAATTTATTTATTAATATTAGAGAATACTTTGATAAAATATAATATTAATATATTGTTTCCTTTTCGCATATCTCGATACTTCATAGTAACCTACATAGTTTTATACAAAATCATTGTAATCTAATACTTTGGCAGAGGTTAGTTTTAACTTTTCCAGTTCTAAATAATCCTCTAAGCCTTTTAGACGTTTCACTCTTCAGAAATAAAATAATCCTAATATGTGAAAAACAATTTCCAGGTGTACGGTTCGGCAGTAACTTTCTACGAGAGTTACAATTACAGTCGTTTATCAGAACCACAGATGGAAGACATTGGATGGCGGCGTGGTGTTTCACAACACACGCATTCCCTTCACGCTAGCAAATCAATATGTCTTCTCTCCCGATGGCCTTTCAGTGATACCTTTGAACGATGGCTGCTTTATATACTGGTGAATATTAAGTAATTATTTATTATCCGTACAATTCTTAGGAAGTCGTCAATTAATAATACGCCTTGGGACGACACTGCCAGGTGTACCGTTTTATACAGAGTTTGCTCATCGAGTATATGATTTTTTTTCTTTCCCATTTTTTTCTCAAACTTACAATTGTCAAAGGATTCGTCTTTGAAATTTTACTTGTCTCTGGTAAGCAAATGGCTCGTGACCTTTGATCTAACACAATTGGGTTAATGCGTAGTACCTAGGTTAAACATCTATCATTTGATGACTAAGGAAATGAATGGTTCATTAATTGAAAACACTTTCGTTTCTATAGCGTGTTAGATACGTACCCAAATCCCGCGTGGTACGGAGCGTAAGGGTTGGCGAATAACTAATTTTAATTTTTTGTCGTAGTTTTCGTAAATTTTTATTGTGAATAAAATAAAAATACTTGATACAATTTATTTAGCTAGGCAGGCATTGCAACGTTTTCCAACCTGTATACAGATGTTACTCAAATACTTTCCCAATTGAAATACTCTTCGAAAAACATGATTTACGAATAGGAAATTGCGCACTTTTGCGGAAGTTTCAGTTGTAATAATGCTATCTTAATCTTAACGTAAAACGGAAGTAAAAGCTTCTGTGTGATATGCCTTTTTTTTTTGGGGAATGGCATGTTTTTCATTAATACCTGAGTATTTATGATGGAAAAAGTTTTCATGGATATATCAACAATGTCACAAAGTAAAAATCGTATAGGAAATCATTCAAACACTAATTATGGCTTTTTTATCATTTACTTTAATTTACTTTTAGCTTAATAAAAAATAATACTTAATATTTCATACCATTCATGTAATTACTTCCAGGAAATGTCATGGAGTGAACAACCATTGAATATTCCTATCGAGCGGTATATCACGCATCTGCTAGAAGAGGTTCCATTCCCTGACCCAAGAATTTTATTGCAGGTTTGATTTTGACTGTTTTCTTGCTACAGACAGTTTCATTTACTAATCCCAGGCGACCCCTGCCCCAAATTTATCTTTCCGCACTTGCTGTCTCTCTGCCATTTTTAAATTCATATCTGTGCTGGGTCTTATCATCTATACGTTCTGTACTTTTATTTAGGGACCGTATTGATACTGATTTATTTATTGAGTATCAAATAAATAAAGAAAAGAATCATTTATCGAAATAACGACCATTTACGATCGATATTGTTTCTGTGCGACAATATGGTCGCCGGTGCGGCGTTGATCATCACAATAATCTAGGTAAACTGAGGTCGATTGTCGTCGTTGACCTAGATTATTGTTTATGAAGAGTCACGACCCATAACAATTTGAAAAGTAGACTCTTTTAATTCTTTAGTTATTTGAAATTTACAAACCTAAATTTTTAGTTATCACCGACGAACGCGAGCGATCGCGTCATAGTGACACGTCGTGATGACCAGCCCTTAGTGCGAAGTGGCGCAGGTTTCCGGCAACTTTTACTAAATCTGGGTCCCGACAACTGCTTGCTTTTGCTAGCGCTAGCTATTACTGAGCAGAAGATCCTGATACATTCGCTTAGGTCAGTGTTGTATTTGTGTTTCTTGTTGACTAACTGGAAATATAATATTAACTAGGTATTTTTTTAGGAAACTGCGTGATTAACACCTATCGAATGTTATATATCAAAAATTCACAATAAATGTTGATTTGTTTTTCAGGCCTGACACATTGACAGCGGTCTCAGAAGCTGTTTCGAGTTTATTGTTTCCTTTCAAATGGCAGTGTCCGTACATACCTTTATGTCCATTAGGTAAGTATATATAACAACTGTACTAGACATGCATAGAATTAATAATACGTCATATTTAAAAAAAAAACCCCGCCAAGTGCGACCCACGCACCGAGGGTTCCGTCCGTACTATTTTATAACGTATTTATCGCTACTAGCGCCATATGCGTTAAATTGGGAGCTTGATTTTCTTTCAACTCCAAGGGCCATAGTCTTACGAAAGCTGTTTGAAATTCTTTCGGTTCGATCAATAATACAATAAAAATTTGACACTATTTGCTATTAACACGCTTTTTGTTCTAAATATTCTCCTATCTCAATGCACTTATTCCATCTATATGCTAGCTCTTCTATACCTTTCATATAAACCGGTTCCTCAAACTCCTCAAAAAACCGTTCCGTCTAGCTACCACTTCTTCGTTGGTTGAACATTTTCGTCCAGCCAAGTGTTTTTTTAATTATGGAACAGGTAATAATCTATGGTGCTACATGGGGCGAATAGATGGGTGTTTCAGATCTTCAAATCGAGACATGGCAACAACTGACTTGTGCGCCGGTGCTTGTCTTGATGCACCGTCTCTAGTATTTTCTTTTTGGCTAATCCCGGTCTTTAACCGCGATTTTTTTCACCCACTTTGTCTAACTGATTAATATAGTATTCACCTTTTATAATTTGTCCTTTGGGTAGGTAATCAATAAAAATCCTTTGTAATCCCAAAACACTGACTCCATCACTTTTCGAGCTGAAGCGGCGGCGGAGGCGCTATTTTTAGGAATTGGGTGTGTCCATTGTTTGGATTGTTCTTTTGTTTCAAGTATGTAGTGGTGAATCCAAGTTTGGTCAAAGGTTATAAATCTTAAAAAAAAAATCGTTAATATTCTTCGAAATAACGCCAGATTCTCTGTAAAAATTTCAACCCGGTTGAACATTTGGTCTACAGGTAACAAATGCGGCATCCATCTTGTTGAAAGTTTTTTCAATCCTAATTTATCAGTTAAAATATGGTAAACCCGCTCAGTCGAGTTACCTGTAGTATCACATGTTTCTCGCAATTTTAATCTTCCATTTTCTAAAACCATTTGATGAATTTTGTTGATGTGTTCTGTAGTGGTGGACGTCGACAGTCTACCACTCTTCGAATTATCTTGGACGTTCTCTGTTATGTAACAAAGCTGCCCATTGAGCGTGCTACACCCGCACCACACCGCCTCTTCCTACTTAGTTCACCTGTTTATCGAGAAGATGACTTACTTATTCGGTCCTAAAGAAGTCCTCTTTGGCATATGTATGAATCTGATGTGTGTGTTTAACATATGTGAATTCAATGTTTCTAGGTTTGGCTGAAGTATTACATGCTCCTCTACCATACTTGATAGGGGTCGATTCGAGGTTCTTTGATCTTTATGAACCGCCACCAGACGTCACCTGTGTGGATCTAGACACGAACAATATTACGGTATGTGTTTATTATTAGTAATATAATGAATAGGACAGTACTTGACATATATATTATCACTGACTCCGTGCCTAGGAGAGCACGTTAAGCAGTCGGTCCCGGACGCTGTCAATAGATGGCGGTCGTTACAGTCCCCAACTCGCGTGGAGTAGCGTGGTAGATTTAAGCTCCAAACCCCCTCCTCACCCTGGGGAGGCCTAAGCCCCTGCAGTGGGGTAAAATGGGCTGATGATGATAACATATATATTATATGAGCGGCTTTGAAGTGCGATGCGCATATCCTATTGCGCATCGCACCATGCTACCCGCCGCAACGCTTATCACGTTACTGCGATGTTTTTGTGGCTAATGTCAGAGTCGTACGTATACATGGCAAGTACTGTATAGTTTGCGTATTGAGAAATCGTTATATGCACCAAAGCTTTTTATTCAATGATCCATGGTAGTAAAGTATTTGACAGGGTATTTCCAGATTAGAACATTAATATACCCTGGTAATTTTACTTGTCTCACAATGGCAGCTATGTATATATACGCTATGCCAAATATTCATATGCAAGTTGTGAATAATGAAATAACTAAAAATAAACAAATTTCAATTTAATCCACTAAGAAATTGCGTGTGGAAATTTAACCCGAAAAGTACGCAAACGACTTGGCTAAGCATAAGTGCGTTAGACCGTGATTGGTTATTACTGGACATAGACTATCTATGATCTGTGCTGATACATACAGGATGTTATTATTTTAATTCAATTTTTTTTAGTTTAATTCATACTATTATTTTTGGCCCTACACGTTGGATATTTTGATTAACATATCACTCTTAGGCGAATAAATGCCAGTTAGTACCTTCTAGTCCACATTTAAATAATAACATTACAATTTTATTACTCCCCAATCCCTAAGATGTTTCACTCCATCGGAAACGGATATTATTTAGTCGAAATCGACGTTAAGCAAATACCGTTGGGAAGAAGCGCCAAGAAATTTAACAGTTACATCTTTTCCGAATTCAAATTACAGATATTTGTACATAAGCATTGTAACATTGTAACATTCACAATGTCGTAGAGTAGAAAAGTTTTATTTTTAAGTTTCCTTCTAGTGTTTTCTGACAACAGTGAATTTTAATATTCATTGCAAGGCGTCATACATCATATATGTCATGTTACTATGTTGAAATTCATTTAAAATTGAATAATTTTTGTCATCATTATCTCAACCATAGTCACCCATAGGAAGGTCACTGCTGGACATAGGCCTCCCTCATTGATTTCCAATAGGACATGCTGGTAGCAGCCTGCATCCAGCGTCGTCCCGCCGTTTTTACAAGGTCATTTTTCCACATTTCGGCTGCGCTTAACGTAGCGTGGTCTCCACTCCAGAACTTTTTGTAAAGCAATGTATTTTTTTTTAATTACAGGTGTGTGAGTCGCAGCGCCATGTATCATTGAAACTTTTACCTAAAAGACAATCTCGAGTATTACGACAAAAATTAGATATCCTCTATGGGAAAATTCGACCGGGAATGTTAGCTTCACCCGTCCATCAATCTAGTTCGCAATACAATGGAGAGCCAACTACTAGTTTAGATAGAGATTTTCAAAAGAGAAAAAAAGAGGTAACTTCTTTTAAAATTTAATAATGTATCATGATATGCCAGTAATACAAGTTCAAAATATATATATATATATTTTAATATGTATAGGTACAAATACAAATTATTATATTGAATATAGTAGGATTTTTTTTGTTAAATTATTTTTCTGTCGAACAGGCAATTAAAACATTGTATTGAAAATAAGAACTTTTATTTCTTATTAATATCGGAATATAATAAGATAACTTTATTTTCAGCAAGCACTAGAGTTAGAAATTCAAGAGGCCTTTTTAAGGTTCATGGCTCAAACTCTAAAAGGATATCGTAGTTATCTGATACCTATTACGAAAGCGCCCACTGTAGGTACGACTGACCCACACGCGTTGTTTCATATGGACGCATTCTTAGCATCGCGTGAAAAGGTAAATACTATATCACGGATTACCTTAATTGACCATTCCAACATTTTTAAACTGTAGTCTGTTGTTTTTCTTTTTAAAGAATAGGCAATTTTATGAAACTAATATGAAATTTTTCCCTTTTGGATCGGTATTTACGTAGATATATTGAAAATTCTTATATCGTGACGTCACCGGGTGGAATTATAATTTTAACCATTGCCGTTGCATATTTATAAAAACAATGACACTATTACTATTGATAATTCTGTAACTGACATTGTTTTTATAATATATATACCTAAATACGGATCCAAAAAGGAAACATTGCAAATTAGTTCCATAAAATTGCCTATTCTTTTGAAAAAAAATATAATGGACTTTAGTTCAAAAATTTGGGAATGGTCAATTATTGTGTAAGGATTATTTATGTAATAGCTTTTATTTATTTTCATTTTATTTTATTTGGTAATCCTACAGCTTTACAGTTAAATATTACACCATCAAGTTTAATCTTAAATAAGGGCAAACGTGGATTACACTTTTAATTTAAATTTAATTTAAAGTAACAAATATATCTAAGTTAACAATCCTACTTATGTGATTTTGGGATGCGTGTGCGCGCGCGCGTGTGTGTATGTGTGTGTGGGAGAATTAGGGTATATTTGTGTATTTGTGTGAAATTGTGTTCGTATTTTTAAGTGCATGTGTGTTGGTTTAAATATTCATTCCAATATAGCTTTCAACTTTATGTACTCGATTCCCCGATTAAATTAATAAAGTTCTCTTTCATGTAAAATTTTTGTGTAACTTTTTGTAATGTATAAAAATATCCAAGTTCTGAAACGCTCGTCAAGTCAATCATTTATTAAATAGAGTTTAATCAACGTTCCAGGTGTAATAACATATCTTTCTCTGATCAGTCGACTAATCACTTGTAAATCTACAGTCAAGTTTATCAGTTAGAGAAACGTCAATTGTCTGGAAAGAGACATCGCAACACTTCCGACAGTACACCTAAATGCGATAGCGATTAATATACGAATGAATGAAACAAACGTCCCAACTAGCAAAATAGTCATGGAAATCGGCCCTTGAAATGCTCTAAATCTTGTACAAATTACGTAAGCGCTTTAATTATTGTTAGAATGCTTGTAGACACACTGTAATATATCATTGTAAGAAAGCATCTTACAAAGTTGTTAGAAGACAAATTCAGGTTTAAAGATCTTGGATTTTGTGCCCAAATCGAGACTTGTTAGACATTACATAACCAATGCAAAGACTAAATAAATGCGCAACGGTGACTTGATAATATCGCTTTTTGCTAGTTGGCACTGACATTCCGCATGTTTTGGCACAACAATTTGACCAGCGTTTTAGAACTGGAGTGTATGTCTCTATCAATAACAACGTTCATAATGAGATTCACGGCTTGCGTATTTGATCCTTATCTTACTAGACAGTTTGTATGTAAAATTGTTATATGTTTTAATATTGGCAGAATACTATCAATAATGTTTGATTTCTGTTTTTTTTTTTTTTTTAATTCTGAATACAGACTCAACAACGTTTCTTCGCGTTAATGATGAACACACAGATGTTCACACGTTTCATTGAAGAGCGTTCATTCGTGTGCGACGTAGAGCAAGGCTTAACTTTTTTTGACGAGTGCATTGAAAAAGTGTCAGTTAGTGACGAACCGTTACTGGGAATGGACAGCACCAACGTGTCTGAGAGAACTGTATTCGTGCTACCACCAGATCCACCTAGTCCTGGTAATTTTAAAACATTATTTTAGTATATTCTATTCATAAGTTGTGTTTTTACATGCAGATACAGAGACCATATTCCATTCCATTCCATCAACCATTTTTATACCCCACTGCAGGAGTTTTGGCCTCCCCTCAAGATGAAGGGGCTTGGAGCTTAAATCCAACAAGCTACTTCAATGCGGGTTGGCGGATTGTTAGCGACCGCCATCTATTGACAGCAAACGGGACCGACTGCTTAACGTGCTCTCCGAGGCACGCACTCAGTGATAGTTAATGGACTTAAGTCAGAAAAAACTCATTGGTACACGCCCGGATTCGAACCACGGCTACATGGCCTTATAGATTTGAAACAGGTTCGCTGCGCTCAGACTGTCACGACACGAATAAATATTCGTTATTACGAAAAAAGATGCCGATTAAAAGTTTTTTTCTTTTATTATTATTTTATATTTGTTAGTTAATATTCTATAACCGGTATTAATACGGTGTCTTAATACAAATACAGCGTGTATCATCGAGGCTAGGTCCTTGGCCGTTTCGTACACACTCGTACCCGGGACTAATCGAGTTATAGGTGACTGACAGACCAAAGGTCAGACGCGCGACACCAGAAACTCGTTTACATTTTCACAAAATATCTATTAAGTTATGGTTTACATGACAGACGATGGAGTCATCTGTAATAATTATTGTTCTTGGTATAAAACTGATTCTAGATTCTAAATTACATGTGTTGAAAAAGTATTCGATCTGAAGTTATTTAAATAATTTTCAAATGCTGAACGATTTAGTGAAGAAAATGAAGACTAATATTTTTTTGATGCGAATCTAATGAACGTCTTTCAGCTCAGATGTATGGTCATTTACAAAAGGTTGCGTCACGATAATAGTGTTCTTTCCGAGGCTTGTCACTCGTAAACCATAAAAGATACAGAAACAGGAGGCATCGCCTTATAGATCCATTTTCTAACTACCCAGATGAGGTCAAACAACTTTGTACCTTGAGCTCTCCGAAAAATGTGGCCCTTAGAAAATGAATCAAAAAATCGTCAAGGAAATTTTCGATTCTATTAAATGTGATTATACAATGTAAACTAGCGGCCCGATCGACTGTCAATTTGTTTAATTTGTCATACATTCAATAGCGGCATCAAAATTACGAATCCTTACAGTTAAGTGACCATGGCTCCGACACAGCCCACACCACATTTTTTTTTGTTATGAGTAATACTAAATTATCTTCTAGGTGAGACCTATAAGTACGAGAAGTTTGAACTCAACCCTGCTCTGCTGGCTCGCAGTTCGACACGCGGGCGCACTGCTGCACTCAATATGCTGTCGCCAGCCACGCGATCCGCTCTCGCTTCTGCTGAATCATTAGGAGAATCATCACCGATGGCACGACGGACTAAGCAGGAGATTGCTGCCGCTCAGAGGTCACTGCCATAAATATAATTTTAAATTACTGCATATGACAGTTTTTTTTTCTCTGAAATATTTTACTTTAATTTTTCGGATTTTCCGTTTTGGTATATACAACGTGTTTATAATTCGTGGATTTCCTTGCAATAACAACCAAGTATTTTATAAGAACCCTATAACAATAGAAACTCTATCCACCGTATGAACTTAAAATAATGCACGATCGACAATTTACGTTACCTAAACCGTGCGGCCTTAATACGAACGAACAAAGCTAACAAACTTTTATATGGTTAGCACAAATGAGACCGATATAGGCATGCGCAATATAGTACAGATATGGTAGCTAGATGTTAAATTAAATGAGGTGCGTATTGCATGAAAATTATTAAAAAATAATAAAGTAAAATAATATGTAATAGTTGCCAATGTGTTTATACCTTGATACCCGACAGCGTGTTGCAAGTAAATCCGTGAATTAAAAAAAAATGTACGAGAGGAAACTGATAAGTAATCTACCTATCAAACAAAAGATGAGCATGTGCCTTTTTTGATGTGAAACATCTATTGGTGTATCTTATGCCGTGACGGCAAACGGCATGACGTTTTCATATGCCGTCATGCCCCCTCTCTGCTGCCGCTCTCTACTCCTTTGAGTATAGACCGCGGTATATACCAACATCATTCAAAGGTCGACTGCCGCGTATGAACATGGTGTGAACAGAATAAAAACCAATACAACCCGGTTTTATTGTGTTTTAAACCAGTTTATGCTTTATATTTAAACCATAATATATTGTATGGTATTCTTTTCTAAACATTTTAACACTCAACCAATCGGTCAGTAATCTATGAAAAGTATTAAAATTTATTTTAAATCTGTTTGTATTACAACATATGAGTGTAATGAAATACAATGTGTTATATGTGGTCAGTAAAAGCACAGAAAAAAAAAGATTACTTATGTGAAATTAATATTGTAAAAAGTTATCCGAAAATTGCTGCGAAATTACCCCTGTCATTACACTGTGATGTTTATTTAATTTATCATTTTATGCAGGCTAGCGCGAAAGGCGTGTCAGTCACCAGAGGCTTGGGCCAAGTGCTTACTTGGCGCGTGCTTCTCCCTCTATTTTCTATCGCTGCCATGTCGACTGTTACTGAGTAGAGGTAGAGAGCACGCCACCTTGCGCTACGCTTACGAATTACTAGTCAGAGCCACCAAGTTAAGGGTGCCTTGTGATGAGGTAGGTTGACAAGTGGAAACCCAGTGCTATTCATTGTTTTTTAAATCACACGGCATTTTTGAGATGGTCTTATCTTCCTGAATTCTCCTAAACGGACAGGAAGACAGACACGTTTGATGACATTAAGGCTTTTCAAATCTGTCGAATTGTGTCATTAGGCGTGAATCGGTATATCAGAAAAACAGCCACAGTTGACGATTTAAAACAATGTGATGCACTTGCGAACCTATACTCTGTGACTATAGAGTATTCGAGAATCCACCTGGTTAGAATATAAGTTTAATAATGTATACTAGTTCGGCATATTTTGTGGAAAGAGGCCTTTCTCAAACTCGCCTGAGCTACCAAGTGGATTCTCACGCACTATCCTGTAGCAGTGCATGTGTGTGCGTGTAGCGATTAACGATTTTTGGTAACTGAGTTTATATGTAACTCATTTAAATTATGTTCAAATGTAACAGTTGTTCCCAAAAAACTATCAAAAATTCTTAAGGTTCCATGGTCCAACTTTGATTATTATATGTCTAGATAGAGTCATGCGATACAATGACTACAAAAAAAAAGGATCAACTATTACATGTTTGTGTGTGTGACTAACAGACCACATACTCTTTCCCCACCAGAGTAAACCATGTACTTAACATTTTTGAGTTCGTCAATTACGCGAGAGCACATGTTTACGTAATATTTTTATCTACGTTTTTTGATAATGAATCTCCACCGAAAGATGTATATATAATCAAAAGGTCATTAGGAACCCTTGCAATTTTTTCATCTATATTGTGTGACAGAAATGAGACGCGTATTTTCAGTCACGTAACGTTAACACGTCATTCAATTACAAAAAAATCATGTGTCTGCACACACACGGTGTTGCGACGCATTACTCTACCGAAGATAACGCATCTGCGGCAGGATCTGGCTGAATATACACAGCGCATTCCACTGAGTTGGCAACGGCCCCTAATTTTATTTATTTCCATGTTAGAACTGTGCTAGTAACAAAATTATAGACGTTTCTCTTTTTTTTTGTAGGTTTGCTACAGAGTAATGATGCAACTATGCGGTATCCATTCGTTACCAGTGTTGGCGGTGCAGCTTTTATTTCTCATGAAAAGAGCGGGACTGCAACCCAATGCCTTGACTTATGGTTACTACAACAGATGCGTATTAGAAGCGCAGTGGCCTCAGGATATGCCGAGGTCAGTTGAATAACTTATTATTACATTTAGTTGACAATTATTTTATTGCTTAATAGCATTTCTGTTCACATAATAAGCTTTGTGTTGTGTTTACCCCAACAAATAGTTTTTTTGTCTATGACATGGTCTGAAAATTTAATTAGCAAACCTAACACAATTTACAGTTTATTATATTATCTACCAAAATTTATGTTTTTTTTTTTTATTTTTCTTTAGCAGTGGCTCACAGCTATTGTGGAATAAACTCCGTATAGCTGTCATGGGGGCTGCACTATTCCGGAAAGCGGGGGCCCAAAGAGAGGCTAGGCGTGCCGCCGACTCCAGTCTACAAGTGACAAATACAACTGGTAAAAAATATTTTCATTACAGTACACTCGCGTTTAGAAAATAGAGAGTCGTCAATTTGATTACAGAATGAAGGAGTAACTAAAACGGAATAAATAATGAAACTTGTTTTTTTTTTAAAGTATATATTAGTAAGATGTTTTATGCTGATTCATCATATGTTTTTCTAATAAAATTGTTGTTCTTCATTACTCATATATGAATAATACTGTTCTAGTTACAAAAAATTGGAAATTATTTATCGAACTACACTACCAATTTTCAAACTACTATTTACAAATAGATGAAGTAGAATTAATTAAGTTTAAAATAAATTGAATTCACAAAGAACGTGATAAATCTTTCGTAAGGAGAGCTCGTTGAATTGATTAATCAATATGAATATGATACTCTCATTGGTCAAGGAGCATGGCTAGACCAATTACTAACTATTTTCTAAACATAAGTGCATTATAATGGGTTGATATTTGAACGAATTGGAGTTAACCAACATTAAAAGATATATATGTCGAACAGTGAAATGGAAAATTTAATGAAAATAACTAGATAATCACATACAAACGAAAGGCCAATTGTGTCCCAATTTTCTGTTATAAAAGTCAAAATTTTGTGGGTGCTATATGGCTCTAAAACAAGACAAACCGAGTCCGTAGGCGCCTTTCGTTACGTTCGATATTTTTATAATGTAACGACTTGGCGGTAGAGTACTTCTGGTGTATAGTTCGCCTCAAACTTTATGGCGGATCGAAATACAACGCTTTAAGCGTTCTTGCGCATGTACAGTCAAATACCCCTCGTTCCACTGCGTCCCGCTACACCTAAAACTGGTTACTGCGACGCGACTTGTGCCTATGTTCGGATCCGCCATAAAGCTTGATTGGAACTATAACATTTATTACATTACTCGTAACGAGATTAAATCACAAATGAGATTTAAGAAATTTATGGAATTGAGTTCATAATCTTATAGTACAGTAGCACAAAAGCAGAAATAAACTGTCACGTACATAACGAAAGCATACAATATGAGATAGAACGCGACGATGACGGTGCGAGGAAAACATGCGTTGGAGTACTATAAAGTAAAGCTCAACTGATCCATTGAGCTTGAGCGCTTGAGTACCTAAGACTTATTTGTTAAAAAATATGTATGCAGGAAGTGGTACCCTACCACGTGTACGTTCAGCTGCGGCTGTGGGCGACGGAGCGGATTTGGCTAGCCTGGCTGGGTTAGCTGCTTCTGAACCTACAGCAAGTAGAACCAGTCTAGATTCAGGTAAGTGTTTTGTATGAGGGGATGAATAAAAAATATGCATTATAACATATTAAGGAAAAAGTTGTATATAAAATATTGTTTAATATTTTATAATCAACAAAAAAATCTGTAAATATACATATATTAATGAAATATATGAAATAATGTTAGAAATATGGTTATTATTGAGTACTAACATTTACTCGCGGCTTCGCCCGCGTGGATTACATATTTGTATGTATCGTAATACCAAAGTTAAACACTTCATAGTAGAGTAAATATTAGCACTTATTTCCTATCATCCCCTCTTATGTTTATTACTTTTTTCTCAATTTCTTTACTTTTTAAAACTCAAGTGAGAATTCCTTGATAAATAAGCTCATATAAAAAAAAAATCTTTTATTTTGCAATCACAGACCATCAAAATCGGTTCAGCAGTTTTGGAGATTAGCCCATATGAACAAGTAGACAGACAAACACGATAGTATATAGCCTATGTCCACCCTGAAGGTCTATTCTAAATATTGGTGAAAGAAATTTTGAAATTGGATATGTAGTTTTGGAGGTTACCTCATACATCTACATCTTCACAAACTTTACCCCTATATAATATTCAATATAGCATATTAAATAAAATGGACACTCTGTATTTTAAGAATTGTTGTATAGATATTTGTATTGTTTATATTAACTAATAAATGTTAATTAATAACTTATAAACATATCACAGCTGGCAACTGGGTGGATGGTAGCTCCAGTGCATTTGAAGCTCTGTGTCGTCGCGGCGGAAACATCGTACGTGCTACACCGAACGCTCGACAACACGCGCCGCGAATTTCTACTGCTGCTGGAATACTTATATCTGGTAAGCCCCATAGCATTGAAATCTCGTAAATGAGGAGTTAAACAAACTTTATGGGTTGTTTTGATCTATCTTTGTTGGTTGGTTTTTGTTAGAGTAGGTTAGCAAATCAAAATCTTTAATTTTATCTAACTAGTAAAAGTACGGAAACGCTCGGTTCGGTCCGTTTGACTAGAAGCACCCTTATGCACTTATGTCTAACCACTCCTACAGTAGTTAGGTTGTGTACCGCTTTAGTGAGTTTCAGTCCGTTTGTATACGTTGTGATACTTCTACTGGAGCGAAATTCAATTTTCTGTTCCAAAATACCAAATTGTGCAGATAAAGGGTACAAAACACTTGTCAAAACCCTAAAACGAAAAGCCCTGGCGTTACTTTTCATATGTAAGTAATTTAACCTCCTTAATATTTCCTTATATATATATATATATATATAAGATGAACTAAATTGAAATTTTTTTTTAATGAGTATTTAATTAACAGTTGGCGCCTGTCATTTAAACTTTAGCGTAAAAACAAATTTTGCACAGGTTACTATAACTTTTTTTTTTGTTACAAGTATCTGCGAACGAATTTGTATCGAAGCCATCCTATAATATTTATTCATGTACAGGATTACCCTCAAACCCGGACCTCTGTGAAACTGCGAGACCGAGGACAAATTCTTTGGACAATGAAGACCAACCGGTGACATGGTCGAGTACTGAAAAGAGACAGGTATTTTATTGTTTTCATTTGTAATTTTAAATACATTCTTATAAGATGGGACATCAAGCAGTGGGTCTAGTCACATGTACCTTTCCTTCATCTAATAGGATTATCGGTGCCAAAAGTAGACAAGTCAATCGTTACCAGAACAATGCGCTCTTGATACTTCGCTTGGTCGCTGTTTAGGTTAACCCCTTTTTTTGCGGTATAGTTCCAATCAAACTTTATGGCGGATCGGAATACAACGCTTTAAGCATGCTTGCGCAGGTTCAGTCATATGCCCCTCGCTCCACTGCGTCCCGCTACACCTAAAACTGGTTACTGCGACGCGACTTGTGCCTATGTTCACATCCGCCATAAAAGTTGAATGGAACTGTATTTGTGATATATAATAATAGTATCTGGAACATCCCACACAATGCCATTTAGTCCCAAAGTAAGCAAGTATTATGCTTGTGTTATGGATTACTAGACAACTGATATACATACTTAAATATTCTTTACAATATATTATGTGAAATAAAAGTGTTTTATCATATTTAACTATCTTCATTTGTATTTAAATTATCCATCCCTAGTTACATACTTATACGACATTTTTATGAAAATTCAATTATAATGTTTTATGCTATCTATTCCTTCCAAATCAATAACATAAATCTTTGAAATTCTCAAGTGAAAGTATATAGTGATAAAAAAGATAATATGTTGTCATCGTACCTCACTAATGAAGGCAAACCGGCCAAGTATGAATTAGATTCATGCTCTGAGGGCTCCATGCTGGCATATAACATATTTCATTGCACATTTACGCTTACGCCTCACATAAGGCAGCACTTTCTGTTCTTCATATCGTGCAAAACGAGCAAGTTACGAACATTTACATTTACATACGAACATGCGTTATTATTATTATTATTTAGTTCATTAGTCGATTCTAGCGACACCAAACGAAGACGAGTCAATTGCTTCGTATCCAATAGCACTTTTTCTGGACTGTAATATATATAATATAATTGACACAAAGCTTAAAACTTTCTATTTTTCAGACTATCCACGTGAGCCCTGAAAGCCCGTCAGATCTCAGGTTGCTAACACGATCGGAGAGCTTCGCGGGCGACGCGCAAATCGTGCAAAATTTACAAAAACTGGCGTTTGGTAGTGGTTAGTTTTAAATTCTCAATAACGGCTAACAAATTATAGATTGGCTTTGTGAATATAATTCTTTAGAAAAGTATTAATGAGAAATATAAAATAATTCCTAGTTTGTTTGTAACTTTTCTGTTGATATAAAACTTAACAAATATTTTTTTCATTTGATTTCAGGGGCGTCAAATACAAAGTCGCGGTGTTCGAGAGCATTAAGTTTTCCTGAAGAGACCGAACGAGAAGTGAACGACAATATGATTACAGCAACCAAGACTTCACCCCTTAAGTTAGTATGTAGTTCGATTATTCAAAAACTGTCTGTTGTGTTCAATTTGTTAGGATTTGTTTTTACACATAAGGTGCATTGTGGTCTGCCTAGTAGACATGGCGTTTTGAATATAGATAGAGCCACTACATAAAAAAAATCACACATTTATGACTTTTCGTTCCTTTATGCTAACCGATACTTTAATTCACCTCATGCCTATAATAAACCGATGATTATAATAACCAGTTTACTGAGTACGAGGATCATACGACGTTTTTCAATACGTTTCCGATTCAAATTAGGTATATACTTCAAATGTAATAATGGCGGGAGCTAAGGCCGCGAGCCTGAACAGATGACCTGAAGCACCATACAGTGGGTAGTTGGATGCGAAAGGCGGAGGACCGAGGCGAGCCTTGGGAGAGGTCTATATCTGCAGTGGAGAGACACGGGCTGATGATGATGATGAACGCCGCGAGCGGGTAGCTTTTCGCGGTTTGCGCGTCACAGAGTAACAGAGCGTAACAGAATGCTCGTTTGTGATTGGTGTAAAGTAAAAAGGCCTAGTACTGTAAAATAGAACATTACGGTACAAGTTTCGATGTCATAAAGACCGTTTTAATAGCAAATGTATTGAAATAGTACATTATGATGCAAGTATGGTAAGCTGCATATTATAGTCCAGGTGTTAATAGGCACGAGGCAATGCCGAGTGCTTATTATAAACCGATGACTATAATATCCAGCTTACTCAGTACGAGCATCATACGACGTTTTTCAATACATTTGCGATTGAACTTAGGTTGCTTTTCGCGGTGTACGCATGCGTTACAAACAAATGTTCGCTTGTGATTGGTGTAAAGTAAAAAGACCTAGTTCTGTAAAATACGACATTACGGTACAAGTTTCGATGGCATATATACCCTATTAATTGCAAATGTATTGAAAAGGTTTATTAATTTAAAAAAATCTGTTATTTTTCAGCTTAACCTTAATTAATGAACCTGATTATATTTTGAAAATGTTTCTGTAGTATAATTATTCAAAACAAACATGTACTTTAATAATTTTTAATTGGAAAAGTCCATGATTTCAGAATTGCTTCCATAAGAATGTTCAGGTGACACTTTACATAGCCTTTGTTTTTATATGACAGAATATCACCACGCACTCCAGTGCTAGCTGATGATCCCCTAGGGGCTTTGAAAGAACCAGAACCGCCACCGGAGCCTGAACCGGCGAACGAAGAGACACCTTTACCGCCAAAACACGAGTTGAGCGTCAGTCCTAAACTGTTCCACCGGCGTTCCAACTCGTTCCAAGATGAACCACCTGTGCAGGATGGGTACATAATTTCCTGTACTAAAGGTTTCGCCAAATTTAATGACCGGTCCGAACATGGGCACGAGTAGCGTCGCAGTGGAACATTTTTGATTTTAATTTTGTCAGCGGCCGAGAGCGGGATCGTTGTAATGTCGCAATATCCCATCCGTCTCGTGTTCAGATCGGCCATAAAGTTTGACTCACGCCCAACTATTGGACTTGATTTAAGTCTAATCATATTGAATTTTATTGATATCCTGAAGAATTTGACAACTCATTCCCTAAATTGAATAAGAGAAACATATATCCCACACAGTGAAATGGTTTTTTTTTAGCGATCAACATCTTGTTGATTCGCACAGTCTGCCGAAGTTTCAACCACTTTAATGAATGGGTTTAGTCACTTCCAATAAAAGTTAAAAAAAATGGAAAACATATTCATGTTCGAATGGCTTCCAAATGCAATGAGTCATATTTTGGTTGATATCGCCTTTTATTTCTATAGGTTGATTTTTTCATCACCTTCTAAATTTTTTTTAGGCATTTCATATTACTCAGAGACTCCATTTCTTTTTAAATAAATAGGACCAATTTTTACAATAAAATATTTTGAAAAAATTTATCGGTGTTTGGTTAGTAAGTCGAACTAAATATTTATCACGAGGAAGGGGTGACCGCGGGTGCAGCGGTGAGGGGTATCACGCCGACGATCGGCACAACCATCAGTCGCTCGTTCATTTCTACGCTAAGGCCATAACTACTGCTTCGTATTTCAACTATAATTTTTATTATTTACTGTTATAATTATCTTTCACAAAGGCAAACGTAATGTATCCACAGATCGTAACATGCCATATAATTTTTCTGTCCATCAGTGAGTGATTGAAATGCATATGCCGAACCATCTCAGTGTTAGCAACTTCTACCGACCGAATAACAATGTCCGTTCATTACTCAGCGCGCGGTAGTGTTCTCTGTCACTGAACAAAATTAGGAAGGCAATAAAAAAAACATCCGATATTGTTAAGGGCGATGAGGGCAAGGTTCGTGGCTATCGACGATTCGTATGGAGAACGAAATAAGATGTAGGCTTTCGATTCGAAGTTGGCGGAGCGGGCTCAAGCAGGCAGGTTCTTATATTGCGACGGCTCGATGATGACTAACTTCATTGACACAAAATTCTATGCGACGCTACCTTCACTCTGTTCTCAGGCCTGACTGCCGACCGCTGTGCGCTATATGTCTCAGACTGACGTTTTTTGCTGCACAACTCCATGAATGAGTACCTACTCCGCTGTCCACCGACGAGTTTATTTTAAACATTCTTAATTATTATTACCAGCTTACATAAAATTACTATCTACTAAATCGGTACAACTATAGATTATTAAATTTACATTATTTTTATTTATACTTTAAATTTCACGTCACTAACACTATTATATACATATCCTTGTATGCTAGAACTATATTTTGTTGAAGCATGGTTACTTCGATTGGTTTCCTCCATTGCAGGAAACTTCGTAGAAGTGAAACCGTACCCGCGGGCACAGTGTCCTCAAGTTTAGCCAGTCTTGGGAACACGCTAAAACTGAGTTTTGGGTGAGTTTATTGATAATATTATTTTATGTTGTTTGAGTAGCTTTTTTTTAAATATTAAATGTAAAGAACTGTGTATCACGCATTTCGAGGTTTTTATAATGTAACTTACATGGTTAAATGCATTAATGCGAGTTGTTTCACCTATAGTTAAATTTTAAGGTTATGATAACGATATTTTTAAACTCCGTTTTTGCCAAGTTAGCGTTGTTTCAACAGACAAGCAGTTGATATTTTAATTACGTTACACTTGAATCTTTAAACGCTCGGTTTAAACGAACTTAATCTAAGGCTATTCTGATTAAACGCATAAAAATGAGCTTTTTCTCTCTCTTAATTAATTAATCTCTTCAGTTAATTATTTTTTACATGGTCTAGGTTTTAAATTTTTTTATATTACATTTTTTTATTAGAAACTGAAAAAATAATTTTCAAAAAAAAAATAAAAACCGACTTCAAAAACATAAACTAAAAAGTTAAAAATAAAATTTTCACTTTAAAGAAAGGAGCATTAACAGGCGGCATATAGTTAATGAAGTCGGTGCCTACTCACTCAGACACTTTAAATTGTGTTTGTTCTATATTCGTTATAGTTATAAATATATCATTGTTGTAATTGTTATTACCTGGTAAGTACCCATTTAAAGTGTCTGAGTTGGCACCGACTTCATTAACTATATGCCGCCTGTTAATGCTCCTTTCTTTAAAGTGAAAATTTTATTTTTTACTTTTTAGTTTATGTTTTTGAAGTCGGTTTTTAATTTTTTTTTGAAAATTATTTTATTTTTCAATTTTTAGTTGAACGCATCTGTAACTTATTTGTATTTAGTATAAATGGGGCTACTAAACGCGCTACTCTAATGAGACAGAACCGCGATTACGCAACGTAAATTCAGTGTCAAATTGACGCATCAGCATGCCTAGTAGGCAGTGGTATTCCTATGTAAAACTTCAATCTTAATTATTTTTGTGCGAAATGAACATTTTGGCATATTCAACCGTATGAAGGAAGCCCAACAAAAAGTAACTGCTGTAAATCGTTGAGGAATTCCCTCGACTGTTTATGGTCTTCATCATCAGACCTGTAATGGCACTTATAATCCATATGAGTGCAAGGTTCTCATCAATAGAAATGAATTAAGTCCAAACACCAGGTAATTGCTGTAAATCGTTGAGGAATTCCCTCGATTGTGTATGGTCTCCATCATCAGACCTGTAATGGCACTTATAATCCAAATGGGTGCAAAGATCTCATCAATAGAAATGAATTAAGTCCAAACACCAGGTAATTGCTGTAAATCGTTAAGGAGTTCCCTCGCTTGTGTATGGTCTCCATCATCAGATCTTTAATGGTACTTATAACCCATACGGGTGCAAAGTTCTCATCAATAGAAATTAATTAAGTCCAAACACCAGGTAATTGCTATAAATCGTTAAGGAGTTCCTTCGACTGTGTATGGTAACCATCATCAGACCTGTAATGGTACTTATAACCCATATGGGTTCAAAGTTCTCATTAATAGAAATGAATTAAGTCCAAACGCCAGGTAATTGCTGTAAATCGTTGAGGAGTTCCCTCGATTGTGTATGGTCTCCATCATCAGACCTGTAATGGCACTTATAATCCATATGGGTGCAAAGATCTCATCAATAGAAATGAATCAAGTCCAAACACCAGGTAATTGCTATAAATCGTTAAGGAGTTCCTTCGACTGTGTATGGTTTCCATCATCAGACCTGTAATGGTACTTATAACCCATATGGGTGCAAAGTTCTCATTAATAGAAATGAATTAAGTCCAAACACCAGGTAATTGCTGTAAATCGTTGAGGAATTCCCTCGATTGTGTATGGTCTCCATCATCAGACCTGTAATGGCACTTATAATCCAAATGGGTGCAAAGATCTCATCAATAGAAATGAATCAAGTCCAAACACCAGGTAATTGCTGTAAGTCGTTGAGGAGTTCCCTCGACTGTCTTTCAGCTCCATCATCAGATTGACTCCCGACCTTCATTAAATAGTACTAGTAGTAGTATTTTATCAAAATACTTAAAATACGATACTTTAAAATACGATTTTCGAAGGTTGCCCTCGATTTCTTTGGGATGCCATCATCAGATCCTGGTTTCCTTATCATGGTACCATTTCGGAGATATCTCCCTTTCACAAAAAAAATATCATCCAATTCGGTTCATAAACAACGAAGTTATCCCTGAACACACATAAAAAAAAATAAAAAAAAATAAAAACATATATACGGTCGAATTGAGTAACCTCCTTCTTTTTTGAAGTCGCTTAAAAATAAATTATATTCTCTGGTGTTTTCACCCTGCCTAGGGTTACATAATATGTATACATTGTTTGAAATTGGCTATTTAATTTACTAGTTGTTACTTGATACCCCCATTGTCATAATAAAAAAATAATATCCCACCCCTTTTTTTGATTCGCAGACGCCATATTTAAACATGAAGGGTGTTTAATAAAACTTGAGAATGAGATAGATACTCCTTGGTAAGAATAACTAATTACTGGCAGGCATAGCCTATAGACATTTGTTATAAAAATTATTAAAAAGATACTGTTTTTTTTTTCGTTTATCGTAAATCGTAATCATTTATTTTTTATGTTACGGAGCGTGTTGTCGAAAATGGGGAAATTGGAATTCACTCTGTAATTAAGTATCTCTGTTTAAATATTTTTATTATAGAGTGGGTAAATCATGACTTGTGAAAAACATTAGGTGTTAAGGCTTCTCCATATTCACTAGTTGCTCATTGATGTGCTGATTTTAAGCGAGGAAGAACATCCAACAACGGCGACCCAAGCTCGGACCCCTACGACAGCACTAACCGAACAAATTATTAAAAAAGTAGAAAAAATTGTTGTGGCGGATCGTCGTGTTACTATTCGTTTTATTGCTGAAGAAGTGAAAATTTCGATGGGAGTGTCTATAATATTATACACGACTATTTGGGCATTAAAAAAGTGTCAACGCGCTAGCAGAAAGAAATCAGACTGAGGATTTCGCAAAGTTTTTTCGATATATTACAGTAAGGTGTTGACCGACTTTTAACTCGATTCATAACTATGGGTGAAACATGGTTTCACGATTACAACCCTAAAACGAAACAGCAGTCCATGACTTGGAAGAGACCGTCATCTCCAACTCCTAAGAAATTGTAGGCAATTCCATCCGCCGGTAAGCTCGTGAGCTCTTTTTCTGGGATAGCGAAGGGGTGGTAATTATCGAATACCTCAATCATGGAGCCACTACTATGGGACTTAATATGCAAGAGGAATAAAAAAATTCCCAACGAAATACACGAGAAAGAGCGATAAACTCGCTAAAGTCGTGTTTAAATTCTTCCATATTCAATGGACCTCGCCACTAGTGATGTCTAAGTCTTTCCGCGGTTGAAAGAGCACTCCAACGGTAGAAAATGTGAAGACGATGAGGGAGTGGTCGGCGGTACACGATTTTTTAGTGGCTCAGGATCAATAGTTTAGTAAAGGAATTTTAAGAATTTTTTTGTTTGGATAATTCACAGTACATACCTACACATATTATTAACTTGTTACAGTTACATCATTTTACATTATTATTATCTTGTACCAATTATGAATTAACATAAATTTTATAGCGTTTAATTCTATTAATACTTAGACTACAAAACAGTCTACAACAAGTTTACATAATAAAGATACATCAAGTGTATTGTCATAAAAGACGATTACGTTGAAAAATAAAATATGTTTTATTAACCTTTTAACTAGTCATCAATCATTATCAATCAATTGTCTCTGTTAATTAAATGGGTCGTAACTTTCAATCTAACCAAATATGGTTGGTTAGTAGCGAATAGGTTAAATGATCATCACTCTCACTTTCTATTGAACACCTTTCATAATTAGATCCATGTCACTCCCGCAATAAAAACAAATCAAATAATACCTCATATGTTGAAATCCATCAAGTTGTTTAGGCTACAGAGCGTGGCATAGAAATATACATACGTTCATACATACACGCGAAAAACATTAGCCTCTGCGGTCGGGTAAAAAAAAACCCTTAATCTTAATAATTGTAACTTTATAGAAAACAACTCGCCTTATGTACATTAACTTACGTTTATTAAGAATTAAGGTAAGCTATTAATTACTGTGAGGAAATGCAGTTCAAACTTCTCAACCTTTTGCTAGTACTCGCTGTGTACAAATTAATTTTAAAAATTACAAATTATGTTCTAGAATAAATGTGTTATGAGGTTTAAAGACACTACGTGTTGTATATAGTTATTATTTTCTGCATGTTTTAGTTGTGCACAGACATGAAATTTCACATGAGAATTCTCATAATATCGTAATTTGGTATAATATAAAAGTTAAAATCTATAAAAAACCGGTCAAGCGCAAGTGAGATTGCGTGGATAGGGTTCCATACTATAAATATTACAGCATTGCTTATGTTTTTTTTTTACAATTCGAATTAATACTAGACCATTTGAATTTATAAGTCCTCGATGAAATTAAGCTACACATTTTATGGTGAGACCCTAGGTATAGTTTGTACTTTTTTTAAAAAATTTTTTTACCCTCAGTCTCAAAGATATGCGGGATTGCTTGATTTTCGTATATTTTGTTTATTCTTCTAATATTATAAAAAAATATATATTTGTATTTCTCTTTACAAGCCCAGCCCTTGCATTTGATGCGTCACATGTTGCACGTGCCAAAAGTTTTTATTTTCTTATTTGCTTTTCTTATTTTATTCTGAAAATTAATTCCAAAAAACAGAATTCGTTTATTTATGCTATACGCCCGTAATCGCCTCACTTATTTCTATCTGTACTCAAATTTCAACTTTTTTCGTTCAGTAGGTACATTAGATGAAAATGGCTGTGACAGATGGACAGACAGACACAAGAGTGATCCTATAAGTGTTCAGTTTTTTCATAGCATGTGGGGAACCTTAAAACAAGAAACTCAGTAATCAATTTAAAAATGTAACAATCGACCATTCCCAAATTTTTGAACTAAAGTCCGTTATTTCTTTTCTCGGAAGAATAGGCAATTTTAAGAAACGAATTGGTTTTTTTTTGTTTTAGATCGGTATTTACGTAGTTATATAGTTTTAAAAATTCTCATGGCGTGACGTCACAGGCTGGAATTATTACACCTCGTTTCCACCAAGTATACACTGCATTATGTTGTCATATCCATAGTGTATCGCTGTAATACAGAGTAATATACTTTGTGGAAACGAGGTGTAAGGTCAGCAATTGCCGTTGCACATTCATGAAAATAATGTCACTCTCAGAATGTTGGCTGTCATGTCATCAACTGTCATTATTAGTTCCTTAAACTGTCATGACAGCCAACACTCTGAGAGTGATATCATTTTTATAAATATGCAACGGCAATGGCTGATATATATATGGCTATAAGAATTTTCAAAATGATATAAGTACGTAAATACGATCTAAAACAAAAAAACACTCAAATTGGTTTCTTAAAATTGCCTATTCTTTCGAAAAATAAAATAACGGCCTTTTGTTTATAAATGTGATAATGGTCAATTTTGGAATTATTATAAAAAATACAACTCCAAGATAAAGGTAATTCTTACGAGATTGAATTGTTTTTTTAATATTTCATGGATTGAAAAAATAGACATATTTTGTCAGTAATTAGCGATATAACATAATAGATAATATTATAATTCCATGTTGATTTTTTTTTTAAATATAGCGATTAACCAATTAATTAAAAAAGAAATTAATATTACCAAAAATTACATATTTAATACTTAACACGCACTTCTCGGCTCTGTTTTATTTAATTTATTTTTGTTAGTAAAAGCTCACTGCCCGTGTTTGCTAGCTTGTCTGTTTGCTTTAGACGCTACTCGCCCGCTCGCCTATCATTGCGAAAGGAAAATATGAAAATTGGCAAACAAATGATCGAGAATTATTTCAGGTAATTTATTTGCATAATTTTTATCAGTGTTGATAATAAATAACTTTTTACTTACATAAATACAGTGACTGTCAGGAGTATTTATAGTCATTTGGGTAATCAGATATGAGATTAATCGTCATATAAATACATTTAGTTAGTAATAAAAAAATAACAATATTTTAAGTTATATGTATGATGCATAAGGAATGACAATTAGATGACATAAATCATGTTTTTGATTTCTAGTGAAATGTATGTACATGTATTTATGTCGATGCAGTTTTCACTGATTAGTAATTATTTTTTTTGCTGGAAAAGTTCCTATGCAAACATATCAAATTAAATCTCCATTGACTCACCGAATTGAACTTCTTTAAAAACATTATTCATGTGGAAAACATAATTATTTATTAAAATTATGAATATCATAGATGTGTTGAATATTTCATAGTTTTACACAGTTTTATTTTTATGTTAGATGATTCTTCGGAATCTCTATTAATATTATAAATACGAAAGTAACTCTGTCTGTCTGTTACGCTTTCACGCCTAAACCGCTAAACCGATTTTGATGAAATTTGATACAGAGATAGATTACACCTTGGAGAAGGACATAAAAGCTGCTCTTTGTCTGTCTATCTATTACGCTTTCATGTCTAAACCGCTAAACCGATTTTGAAATTAAATACGCATGTTTTGTTCAGAGAGTACATCATCAAAATTTGCCAAGGAATTTTTGAGCTCATAATGTAAATGAAGGCATTCATTTTTCGATGTCTCTTAGTCGTCGTTTAAGTCTTCAGGATCCTAATTGCCGAGTTAATTTGGTTGATTTTTCTACTCATTTGTATCCATTTGACATAAAGTATCAAAATCTAAAGTTTTACATAAAGCTTATCAAATGCATTCTTATGTTTAAAAACAAATTATTAAGATTGTTTTGTCTCTTTATTTCTGGGATAGCCTAGTATACTTATAACTACACACGAGTAAACAATACAACACCGAACGCGTGAAGGTGAGTAAATTTATAATAACCGAATAACAAATAACGTAATTAATTAAAAATAATGTTATTTAATAGTGTTATTTAATGGCCATAACCAGTCATGCCCAATTGACATGTGTCATGAACGCAAACTTCCGGCGGCTACAGAATAGGTGACCACTTTCGCGTCAAGCCACAAGTATGATAAATACCGGTCGCGTAATGAGTTAAGCTAAAACTAAGTTAGTTTAGTCGCGCTGCGGTGGAACTGCAGTTTCTAAAAAGGGATTCCCATGAACATAAAGCAGCCAATTTCTTAACTTTTATCTTCATTCCCCAGCCCATCAAGTATAGCAGGGAAGAAGTCAAATGAGCTACTACAGAGTGGCCTGAGTAGTCTCAAGTCAGCTGCCAGCAGCGTTGTGAAGAAGATAGACGAAATGAAAGAAGTTATTTCAGCGAATTCGACTCCTGTCAAAGGAGCCATTGGCAACGCGCTTACAAGCTTCAGAACTGAAGAGGACACCGATGGATCTTCAGAATTAAATCCTGATGGTTAGAGTTTTTTTTTAAATGTCTTCGAACTGCACTTCATCTATTTAGATCATGTTTCACTATAACTCTCATTTGCAACTAGAAACACTGTACATTAAATTGATATACAAATTAGTTTTTGAGATGGAACTATATGGCTAAATCCTAAACTATAAGATATTGCGAAAAGCGTTGAAAGGAGTCATGAGATCAATTATTTAGAGAACAAAAACTGCATATTCATATTTTTGAAAAATCTGATACTTGAATCGGGAATCAATTCATTTGATTTTGTAAAAATGTAGCATCCTGTATTATCGCACCAATTGTTGCTAATAAGGACGACGTCTTGCAAAGAAATGGCATATGGAAAATAAAAAGAAATAGCTTGATAGCTTGTCATCTGGAAATGGGAAAAGAAAAACGCAACGTCGTGCTTGGACGATCGAAATCCGCAGTAATTTTTTTTAAGTCAGACCTATGTATATGATATACCATACCATCAGCCCATTAATGCCCCACTACAAGGGCTTATACCTCCCCTCGGGATGAGAGGGCTTGGAGCTTAATCCATCACGCTGCTCTTATGCGGATTGGTGGATTGTAACCACTGCCATCTCTTGGTGGCAATTGGGACTGACCGCTTAATGTGCTCTCCGAGGCATAGAGCCAGTGATGTTGGTTATGTACATAAGTTAGAAAAAAATAATTGGTACATACCCTGGGATTCGAATCACGGCCTTCTAAACAAGAAACTGGCACGCTACCATTCGGCTATCATCACAGTATATGACATACAATTACACCAACACAGACTCCACAATGTTTAAAAAATATCATATAAGGTTGGTCTTTACCGCGATGGTTCAAAGTTCCGCATGGAAGGCCAACGCTAATGGGGTAGTCCTTTCATACAAAAAAAGAAGGTTCCGCCCGTATCTAATCCTCGCTGTATTTCTGTATTAATATGTACAGAAAAAATATATTTAATAGGTAAAGTACTGTCACAGGACGTTATGTTTTTGTTTTTTTGATATCTTGTTTAGTTGCTTTAGAATAAATTCCTAAAAACCATGAATTCCGTTGGTTATTTGTTTTTGAAAATAATGAGCCGTAAATTCGATATTAATGCGAATTTAGCAAAACAAAAAAACGTACCGCTCTAGGAACATCCTTCCTTAATGACCCTGCAAATTTTGGTTCCAATTCATACACATTTCAGGGGTGGAAACAGTCATGGCCCGCAAGCTGTTTCGACGGGTATTTTACAGGTATTTTTGGGAATTTTGGGAATAGGTCGGGGAAGAGGGATTGAAACGGAGATAGCGATGCCAATTCGAAGCCGCGTATTGAAACACTATACCCTTAACGGCATATATTTAGTAAGTCTTTTTGAAATTCTAATAGAATGGAACAATCTTGGAGGTCGGCGTGCTTCCAGTGACGC
Source organism: Luffia ferchaultella (assembly GCA_949709985.1). Lineage (NCBI taxonomy): Eukaryota > Metazoa > Arthropoda > Insecta > Lepidoptera > Psychidae > Luffia > Luffia ferchaultella. Next base: position 7,960,157 of record OX453254.1, read on the forward strand.
AGATCTGGCTTGCCCTATTGAAAGAGGATCACTCGCGACACTGCTGTCGCATTTACCAGACAATTTATATCCACCTTTAACGGTATGTACGCTTTATCCTTTAATCACACAATTATATAAGCGACCTACGCGTGAAAAAGTTAACTATAAAATAACAGAAAACTCTTTTGGAAAAGATAATACCAACAGGGCTCACAATAAGTGTCGTGAATCACAAAAATGTGATATATCATATGTTGGAAACTAGAATAAATTATTACACCGTTAAACAAAGCTAGCAATGGATTGCACTAGTGAAATAGCCGTAGCTCACCCCTTATTTTATGGATCTTTGGTAACAAGCAGCCTGCTACATTCCTCTCTCGTCTGGGTCGTCCCGTCTACCGGCCCTTGTCCTCTCCAATGTATTCAGGAAAATTGACTATTTTTAACTTTCATCGGTTTGAACAGTTCATTGTCGTTATTATCTTTTAATTAACCCTAAATAAATAGGGAATCAAGAGAAATAACAGTGTACGAAAAAGTTAATGTCATAAGGTTATCAATTTTATTTATTTGTCTTTTAAATTTTCACATTAACATACACAAACAATCGTTCAGAGTTCCTGCCAGTAATATATTTTTCTAGCTTTTGGTTTGCGGCTTAGCTCGCGCCGACTACACATTTGTAGTGAGCACACCAAAAATATAAAAAAATTACATGAAAAATTGTCTAACAGTGTCCTCTAAAAAAGGTGAAGTTATTCAATAATGTGGTTTAAAAAAAATATTTGGATTTTTTAACTTATTAACATTTTATGATTTATATGCATGTGCCCAACGTTTAATGACTGATGATAAAGCTATTTTAAAGAAATATGTCTACTGCAGCACGCCCTTGGCAGCTTATTGTTATATATGTACAGAAAAAACCGCACCAACACGACTCAGCTGTTTTAGAGAAAAACATCTACTGTAGCGCCCCCTGGTAGCCTATATCCGTCGAACATGTCTAATGATTGGCTCTGAAGTAATATCTATGTCATACAAAAAACGAATCAAAGTCAGGCTAGCCCTTTTAGAAAATACATTTTTGCAACGTTCTCTGATGGCCCTTAACCATGAAATATAGCCTGTAGTCACAGACCAGTCAACCTTTAGACCACGCGTCGTTACGTTTATTAATGACGTTAATTAATAAACGTCAGTACGAAAACGAAATCGCCAAAAAGTGGCGGGGTGCGGGGAGAGGTCGGCTAGTTTTCATTGGCTCGTTCAAAATTGACAATTTAATGGCTTCCGACGTGCTTCCAACTGACGGCTCACTAGTGACGTAGTTATGTAGTGTCACTACATAGCCTTGGCGAATGCTACTCCCTGTCAAAGCGTGGTCTATAAGGTTGACTTGTCTGTGCCTGTAGTCAATGATGTTATATGTATTAAAAGAGGCAGATGTCGCACTAGTGCGCAGAAAGTGAGGAGCTAAAATTCACCTAATTAAGTTAATTTTATTTAATCGCCTATTTGGCCTTTCCTTCTAATTTATGTTGACTAAGCATATTTCAAGCATAAATCTTTACAGATAGCTATCTCTTTTTGTATCATATGTTCCAAATCATATTTCACTTTCCGTTTCATAATATATGACGATTATGACATAAGTATACATGTAATTGGAGATCAATTTTTGAACGCCGTGCAGTATGAAGGTGCGTCCTCTTTACTAAAACATCACTGCCTGCAGTGCTGTTGTTCTAGAACCATACAGAACATTTTAATAAGTTTCATAAGAATGTGACAATTAATTTTTAAGTCAAATTCAAACGTTAACATACATTGTGTAATAATTTAAATAAACCAGAATACAATAAAGGAATGAATATTAGACGTGTAAGACTATAATATCGTGACGTGTCGTCTTCAGGTTTTTCAAATACTTTGTGATTATGTATTAAGGAAATATAAACATATGATTTGGTTTCAATATTTAGTACTTATCTCCATACACAATACACAGTCACATATTGAGGTATATGTCGAAACAGGATGAAATATTTCAAATAACTACCTACGTGTCTATCAAGCATTTATAAATGTATTTTTTCAATCACTCTTTGGACTTTCCAGATGGTTGTTTTATTTTATACATAAAGAAATTCTCATCTTACCATTAGAATACAACTTAGTACTAATTAATAAACCTATTTATAAATGCGAGATATTGGCATTATTAGAATCGTCTTCCTTCATAATTGCATCCCATAGTTGCATTCGTTCAGGCAGGGGAAACGTCTTGTTTTCTACAATGAGGTCAATTCCCTAGTAATTCATTCTTAAAACTTCCAAAGGTTCCCAATGATTGGCTTGACCCGCCGAATTTCGTTCTCTAAAAAAAACGAGTATGATGAAAAGTATGCTAGAACATAAAGTAAACTATTAGCACAAATGAATTAGCAAAAGCAAATGACAAGTGAAAATAATACTTTCCCAAATTTGATAAAATTGGCACAATGATCGGCTGCTAAACCTGGTCCATTTAACTCTCTTTTGGTAGTGACATAAGTGAATTCATATAAATGGACTGATATAGTTTCTTCGTGGAGGTAAAACGATTTTAGTAGTTCTGTGCCTTTGACTTCATCCATAACTGCATGAGAAATAAAAAAAATGGCGGAAGATGGTAGCTAAAATTTTCATTCATTCTGCCATTATGGCTTCTCTGGCATCACACATATTTAACCCTTCATCGTTTGTGTATCCAGTCAATATGGGTAGCTTTGAGTAATTTCCGCCTTGTAAAATTATATATGGCATTGTATTCATTATAATTTCTTGGTCATTATTTTTGTCTTCAATACAAGGTAAAAATTCTATTGTTCCATCAGTCAAGAACGTTACAAGTTCTTCATACGATAAAGACAAATAAAAGTTTACGAGTTGCGTGATGTCATCACCGTCATGCGTCAGTGGCGCCGTTCTCCGAAGCGAATTTTCGAGAGAATTCTAAACCTTTTAGGTTTGTTGCCCAAGTGGTCATAGCCGAACCACTTTCCAGTAATACTTTAGTGAACAAATCATTAGCTTATTAGCAAAGGCTTATTTTCATATTAGTCAAATTTATATTACTAAATTTATCGAACGTTATCAAAGAAGATTGCTTTTTACTTCTAATCAACCGATATTATCCGACTGAAAGTGAGTCACAACTTACAGGATTTGAATATTGTTTCCATAATCTACGCATAGATCGGTAGATAAAGTTTGTGGTGTACAATGAAAAGTGTAAAAAAGTTTTTTTTACCGTCTTTTACAGTACCTGCGGAAGGTCATACACGAAATATTATCACAGCTGGATATTTTTGAAGCCATCCTTTACTTTTTAGCTTCATGTCAAAATGACGGATCCAATCGTCGTAGAAACAGATCTCCATCGGTCATCTGGTCGGTTAGCCGCTTTTTTTTAGAACTCGTAATTCCTTGTGATTGTCTGTTAACATTTTACGTACCCATCGTGCTGAAGCCTTTTTCAAGTCTAACTCGGCCGTTAGAATTGATTGAATGCGACCAAACGAAATGTAATAATAATAACGTATACATCACAACAACGTCTAGGCCCAAACTAAGCATTATTATATGTATGTGGTGTCTTCGCTTGGTACCCAAAATACAAGCTAATGCTTAGTTTGGGGCCTAGACGTTGTTGTGATGTATACGTTATTATTATTAGCTTGGGTTTTGAGTACCAAGCGAAGACACCACATACATATAACGACCAAGACCCTGTACCAGTATCAAAATTCATCATATAAATACTGACCCGACCTACGATTCGAACCCGGGGTCTCCAGCTTCGTAGGCAGGGTCGCTACCCCACTAGGCTAAGCGGTAGTCATGTTTAAGAGTCTTAGCTACAATACTTATAGCTATTCTTCTGTCATTCAAACCTATCATTTTTTCCACGTGTAAATTCCGCACACCAAAAATCCACTGTAGAGATTGTGAAGGCAATGCGCAGTGTTAAAAATCTTGCAGCATGGTCCCAAATTGTTGGTATCTATAGGAATAAGTGTCCTTAATCGACATAAAAAATATGAAATTTTTTGAAGGCGTAATAACAAAAATATAAGAAGGAAACGTAAAACATTAATGTGAGGTCACTACTACATGCAGTGGTCGACCGTCATACAAACAAGTATAATACGTACGTAGAGTATCGTAACTACAATTTATTAATAGTACTGACATCGTCAGCTTTCAATTTTTAACAATCGAATATTCTTTGAACTTTCATACATAAATTTAAAAATAAATATTGGATCAAGGCCTGAATCTAAGTTCTCTCTATTTTTCAAGATAAATAATAATTACATGTTAAAATAAAAAACAAAAAAAAAATCACCCGCTGCGAACCATAATTTTCACACTGACCAGTAACAATGAACCAAAGATTTTGTATAAATTCAAAATGTCAATAAAACTCTAGTTCTTGTACCCCATTCTAGATAGTTTTTCATTGTACATATTTCTCCATGGGTTGTCACAATGCGCGTTATGTAATTTTAAATCGAATTTAATATTGATTAATATTCTGTTTGCGTGGTGGATTTAAGCTCCAAGCCTCACACTCACCTTGGGGAGGCCTAAGCCCATGCAATGGGGTAAAAATGGGCTAATGAAGTGAAGTTAAGAATATTCTGTATGCGGACCTTTCGAGTTTATATGTAACAGATAAGACATTACAGGCCTTACATAGACAGATATATGGACAGTAAAGTCTCGCATTAGGGGTTCCGTTTTAAGTTTTAAGGAATCCTAAAAAAATTATGCATTTTAATGTAGACTTGTGTGTCAATTAGGAATGTCTTATCATTTTACGTCTTTATAATATATGACTCAGAATAACCAGAAGGCGCCTGTAAGCGTGAAACTGAAGAAACAAAAACCACTCTTAAACAGAGTGGTTTCACTTTGTTACGATTAGTCACTCCGTTGCACTTACCGCGTTATAATGTACAGTACAAGTGTCAATTTTAATTTTAAAATGTCGTCTTGTGTCGTTCCTACATGCAAAAATGCTGCTGGGCTTACGAAGAAATCGGATGGGATCACATTTCATCTGTAATTAACGTATTCAAAAGTGGATTTATTTAATTATTGAATTTGTTTTACATATTGTGATTGACTTAAAAAATGGCGCGTTCATTTTGTGAGTGTTGCCAGTTCCATCGAAAATTTTATCTACTTTTTATTTAATACCTGTTTAGAATACTCTATTGTTTGAGTAATAAAGCACCTGTGTGAACAACAAACAACAAAGAAAATTGAATTGGATGAAAGTCATACAAAGAGCACGGCTAGATAAGTTTTTGAGACCATCAGAGCGGAACGTAATTTGTTCGATTCACCTTGACGAGCAATATTTTTGTGACGCGAAATGTAGTTTAAAAAAACTAAAGAAATCAGCTATTCCGACTAAGGTAGAATTAGTCAAGATATGTTAGTTAAATATTATTCATATTGCACCTTTCCTGTTCATTATGTAGGTCATAATTATATTATGAAATAATCCAATTTCATTCCATTCCATCATTCCTTTAATACCCCACTACAGGGGCTTAGGCTTCCGGGATGAGGAGGCTTGGAGCTTAATCTACCACGCTGATCCAATGCGGGTTGATGGCGGGTAGGTGGTTGGTGGGTAATCCAATACCGTACTTCGGTGGCTATTATACCAAAAATTTCATTTTTTCCCAGAAAATACAAAGGATATACCTTTATGAATACATTGTATACGTGTTATTGAATCTTCTATGCATTCCGATTAAAATTAAATTTTGGTGAATGGAGTAATATATGGATTATCTAATAATGGCATGCTATTTCGGGATTTGGTATTGACATCACAATTGTCTGAGTCACATATAGAAACATCTGGACCTTCGATTTCGGAAAATGTGCGTAGGTACTTACCTATCTAAAATTTTTATGTTTAATTGATTACATTTGATTTTCTGTTTTTGATTAAGCATTTTGCTTTTTCATTTTATGATAGACTTAAAGTTTTTCATTTCAGGATACACAGCCACAATCGCCTACACGATCAAACTCAGAAATTAGTGATGTCTATATTTCTGATTTGGATTTTCTATGTGATACAACGAAAAAGCTACTCAATAACGATCTATAATAGTGAAAATGGTGGTAGCATTGCAAAATTATTGTCTTAAAATCGCCTCAGCTTCATGATTTGTCAAAATATATCGTAGGTTATTATCGGGAACTGTTGCTTATTACTTGTCGAAATCAATAAAATATTCCTTTTGTGTAGAAGCAATTGGCCTCAGATGTGCTATGGATTCACAAGCTTATTGGTTTGAAAAATAATGGAGTTTATTTCTCTTCCCAAAATTTTAATTACATAAATACCGTATTTGTGAAGCACATGTCCGAAAAATTTCAAATGAAGATTTTGTTATAAGTTCAAATATCAAACGATTAGCAATCGTTCTTTCAATTTTCAAGAAATTCATTGAAAAAAATAATATATTCCTTGTAAATGATGACCACATAAATGGTGAAAGTCATAGAAACGGCGGTTATTGAAAAAGATTTAGATATAAGATTAGGTACCTACATTATTTATCTAAACGTAAAATTCTGCCAATCAGTTCAAATTCTAAAAGAAAATATTATAAAAAGATTACTCAACAAAAGGGTACCTAATGAAAATTTTACTTGCCTTACCTTACCTTTAAAAAGGTACTTTATTGAAGCCGGGTTTTATTTATTGTAATAGGTATAAAAAAAGAAATGTTTATTTCCTTTAGGTATTTAACTAAAATGGTATGTATGCATTTCAAGTTGTAGTGAGTAACTTTCTATTAAATGAAGAACACTTATGTCAGAAGGTCATGCTACTTCCTTTCTATAATTATACTCGTAGTGTACCAAAAAACTCATTGAACTCAAGTAAACACCTGGCGCCTGAAGGAAATTTGAATGTTGTGAGTTTTGACCTAGTACCTGGTATAGTTAAAACTTACTATGAATGAACAAGTACGCAGCGACCGTGCGGCTGCCCCGCAAGAAATAATTTGTGTTATATAAACGCGGCCTAAATATACCCATCTGTTAATATTTTTATTAAACACCTTTTTTCTGATTTTATATGATTATCCCAAAAACAGTAGGAAACCTCTCCCGATCTAGCAACATTACGCGGGCGGGAAGTGAGGCAGGCGCGGGACGTACGTAATGTTTTTGGACACAGTGCGGTATGTGTAATCATAATTGAGCGCGCCACCTGTGATATATGATATATAATCTAATCAATTTTGACATAGTGTTCTAATAAATATTTATATAATAAATTTAGCATTTCTCTATTTGCTGCTTCTGTCGTAATTTCGAAACGGTGGAGTTCTGAGTAAAGTCTGAAATCTAATACATCATAAAGAATAGAAACAACGTTAACATAGGACTTTTTAGTCTTTATGAAATCCAATTAAATAGTCATCACGTCTTAGATTAGTTATTCACGATATTTATCTTATCTACTTATCTTTTGTTCCCGATCATTATGACAATCGCAAATACAAGGGCACGCTGAAAAGTAATCTCTTTTGATCATACGTAATGCTAAAATGATACTGGCCATTATATAGTCGTATTCTCGGTATATTTCTTAAAAAAAAAAATTAACTTTCATATATTTAATATATTTATCATGTTAGATTTCACATTGACGTCAATTAGTTTGGCATCATCAGGCAACGTAACTATGTCAAATGTGTTTAGTTATTCTTGCCCTACTAATTTCGTCATACAGTTTGTTTGAACTTGTATAAACAAGACCGTGAGAGCCTCGAAGAAGACCTCCCCGTCGTGGGTGACCTGTTTGGGCCGTGCATCCGGGAGACGGACATAGGCTCCTGTTTACCGCGGGTTTTTTTTCTAGAGAGAGTTTTTTCAGAAGTGTTTTCATTAATAAATTATTTTTTAAACGTCGGTATTTAACTGCATAGAACAATCCAGAAAAAAAAAACTATTTTAGCGCCATTTGTAAATGAATAGCGAAAAAGCTTTCATCTTGCAGTTGGATGTAATTAGGCTAATTTTATTATAACCGGCGTTCAGTCCTTACGCTGTGCAATGCCGAATCCAACAGAAAGATTAGGTAATTAAGTTAAATTTAGTACAGCCCGTGTAGTAAAAATATGTTGCATCAATATCGAGATTGATTATATTATTGATTGACATGATTCGAACTACATCATTTGCGGTTGAGTTCTAAAATTTTTCTTAATTTTAACGATATTCTGTTTTGCTTCGTAACACTAAATGGCACTCTCGAGACTGAAAACATGTAATCCTATTTTTAACATAACCATCTGTTTGGCCGGAAATTAAGCAACTAGTTGACTAAATTCTTCGTTTCGAATTTTCGATTATGTCAAATGGCATCATCTACGTTCATCTACGTGAAATAGTACGTTCATCTTGAGAACGAACTTTGTACACCGCGATAAGAATTTTTTATTTTTAAATTATCTTGAATATACATTAAGTATTGCATGTCGTCTTGTCTAATATACCAGCGAACGGTGTGAATTTATGGTCATCCAAAAGTAGGTGAAGGTGTTTTGCAGTTCGATAATAGAAGGCGAAAATAAAGAATTTAAATTTTTTATTTGTACAAATTATTCTATTAAAGAATAATTATTCATGATGCATTTAGTCATGATTGTAATTAGTTATGTTTACTTACATTTATTTTTTTATTTATACAAATAATCCTTTTCAAAAATAATTATCATTCATAACATATCTAGTTATGAATGTTATATATAAGTAATTATGTTAACTTTCACCGGTAGATATTGAGTAATTGTTTTTTTATATTGTACAACAAAAAAGATCATCGTCATTATATAGGCGAGCGAAGCAAACGCTGACTTATATATTACCTAGGGTAATAGACTCTACGTACCACAGTATGAAACTCCTCACGAAAATCGTTCAGATCGCGGTGCTCTGAACGACTTTGAAATAGTCGCCTGTGGACCGCCTGTCAGTGTAATCGATTGACATTATTGTGTATTTTGGAAAAATATCTGCGAGAAATGCCTTGCTGCGCCTTTAAAAAGTGTATAAATTACACCCAAAACTTTAAAAAGGCGGATTGGATTACTTATCACACGTAACTTCATAATATTTTATTAATTTAGTTTTTACTAATTTAATTTTAAGAATTACAAATTTGACGGTTGCACATGAATTAGTTGGTAAGCATAACGATAATACTCATTTCATCTCTTTTCAATCTATTACATTTCCCCAACCTACCCTTTTCGCTATCTCGTTCAGCACAGCGGTTCAGACACAAATTTTGAAAGATCAAAGTAAGCAGGGGGGTAATTCTCGGACCACTTGACTTTATGTCTAATGAGACATTGTGGATGAAATTCAATATTTTTCTAGCGGAAACTTAATTCTGTATTGTCAAAAGCCATATAAAACATTACAATTTTCGAGAATTAAATGGAACATACCAACTTTCGTGATATAAAATTACGTTTTGACAAGAAACAAAATATGTTTCATTGAAATTGTCTCATGAGACTAAAAGTAAAGCGATACGAGAATCGCCCGCACAAAATTGCAATCGACTATCTTCAGACGCGTTCGGCCATTCTCGTTTACGTTACGTTTTTTTCCCCTTGCGGTGGGAAGGCGGATTAAACTCTACAGTTTCTGCACGCAGGGGCGCGCGGGGTATGTGGGAGTTGCACCCACTAAACAACCGCAAGCAAAATATGGACGCGTGTCGTTAGCCCGAAAGCTCCAACGACTTCATCGAAACGGCCAGGAGGCACACTAGGGTGTCACCGGCGCGAAGATGTCGAGAAACCCCTAAGAGTTACTAGATATGAAAAAGTTCCGTAGGCGCGGGCCTCCGGTTAAGATTTGCGTTATTAATATAACTTGAAAAGTGTTTTACTGTTTACTCATTTGAGATGAGGTCAGTAGGGTGACGTTACGTGCGCTGTACAATATAAAGGGATCGTCGCGTCTAGTACCTAAGTACATATAAGTCCGTGGAAGCATAGAACAAAATTGACAATACAAGGAATAGGCATTTATCCTCTAGGGTACAGTTCGTTAAATATAATCATCAGAAATTCGAAAAAACATTAGTCGTTGCAGTGAAACTTTTTAGGTTACAAGAAAAGTTTTATTTTGGAAATTTCATTTGCCTTAAGTATTGCTTCTACACACCTCTTATTTTTAATATAATGATGTGGCTTCCGAAAATTCGCACTTACGCACGAAGCTCCAAACATGTAATTGAAAATTGCTCAAATGTGAACCTCACCCATATGTTGCGGATATGCTTTCTAAAATTTTATTCTATTTATATGAATTTACGTAATACATTTAACAATTACATTTCACGTGAATATATGATATATTCTTTAAATGAACCCATTTCATCTTATTACAAGAATAATACTTAAAAACAATAAACTCATATATAAATATAAACTATTAGTAGCACCCGAGTCTTCCTCTTCCTTCATAATTTGGTCCCATAACCGTATTCGTTCAGGCAAAGGGAAAGTCCTGTTCTGTACATTCAAACCAATGTCGAGATAATTCATTTTATCGCCATCCAAAGGTTCCCAATATTCAGACTGGCTTATCGGTACTGGTTCTCTGAAACGAATTGTAAAATGATTAAAAATTGGTTTAAAAAGCTAATCACAAGTTAAAAAAAATCAACTAACCCGAATTTAATAAAATTGGTCCACATGTCCACAAGGCGACGTTGAACGATTCGGTCATTTTCGCTTAAAGGCATGTTTGATAAGCTTTCATCGAGTATAAGGAATGTGTGTGCACAATGGCCAGCACCTAAATGTTGGCCACTTACTTGTGTGGAGGGCACATACGTAAATTCATACAAATAAACTGATGTAGAATTGATTGATTGTAGTTTAGCAGATTCAATAATCCAATAAGCGAACAAATGGTCTGTGAAATAATCTGTGTAATTTCTAACAGAATTTTCAGTTATAATATCTTCATCGAAGTAAAAAGGCTTTATTAATTCTATGGCTTCCTCTTCCGTTACATGGGCATAAGAAACAAAATTAGGTGGGAGATGATTATTAAAATTTTCGTTCATTTCTGCCATTATTCTCTCTCTATCTTCATAGTAAAGTAACCCTTCTGCGTCTGTCCATCCAGTGAGTAGCGGTAACTTTGAATAGTTCCCACTTTGTAAAATGTTATACGGCAATGTCTTTATAACAATTTCGTCGTCTCCGTTATCATTTTCAATGCATGGTGTAAACGTTAATGTTGTGCCATCATTCGGCGCTAACTTTAAAAGTTCTTCAAATGACAAGGCCAGATAATATTCTTCTAGTTGCGTGTCGTCGTCGACATTGCTTGCGCCATTTTCTATTGCCACATTTCGGGCCAATTCAAGACCTTTAGGATTTACAGCCCAGGTACTTAATGCGGTGCCACTTTCCAATATCACTTTATTGAATAAATTATTAGTGGCAGGCGACAACATCAGTAGTTCAGCGGAAGCGGCGCCAGCACTGTATCCTAATATAGTTATGTCTTCGGAGTTTCCTCCAAACGCTTCTATATTACTTTTGACCCATTTAAGAGCAGCTATTTGATCTTTTAACCCAGCGTTTCCGGGTGCAGTATCAGTATTTAGACACAAAAAACCATGAGCACCTAATCGATAATTTAAAGTTACGACGATGAAATCTCTCTCTACTACATTGTACGGCAACCCCATATTACCGAATCCGATAGAAAATCCTCCTCCGTGTATAATGACAAGGACAGATTTCGATGTGAGATTATTTCCTGGTAGGAAAATGTTTACAACCAAGCAGTCTTCTCGGTATGGTAAGCCTGCCAAATCTTGGGGACATAAAATAAAATCTTCTGTTGCATCAAAAATACCTGTCCATGTAGGAGCTGGTAGCGGTGCCTAGAAACAAACAAGTTTTTTTTTTAAGTATAGTATACAACCTAAAAACAAAAACATGCCAAATACAAAATATTTGAAGTTCCAGTTACGGCGCATATAATTACTAAGAATTTTAGTTTCTTAATAGTTCCATATAGTTACCGAAAACGTATGGTTACTGCGCTAGTTTGCTAATTGATATTGTGGCGTGCAATCGCTGCATTGTTTAATGTCAATACTTGTTATCTAATTATCTAGTGCATTAGTTGGACGTCTATAAAATATTTCTTAGGTACAGGTGTACGCAAAATAATATTATGCATAGCAGAATTTCTAATATATTAACAGAATTAAAGAAGTCTAAACCTAATAAAATATAGGTTTACTGGTAATCCGACCCGTTCTTATCAGAAGATTGTAAGTAAGATCATCAACTGATCAAAATTCTATACTGTGTCGTGCCCAAGCAAACCATTTTCCAGAATATTTAAATTTAAAGTTTTTTTTAATAAGGTGAATGGCAACATTGAAAGTTAGATAATATAAAGAACTTCACACCTTTTATTATGGCACCTTTTACTAGTATGAAACGGCTTCCTCCCACATGCTAGGTTAAGAATTTTTTTTTCCCCGACCATTTTTATCTATTTGTACTCTACATAATGAATCCTAGAAGATCACCCCCCTCACGCCAGGGTAAAAAAAAATTTTTTTCAGTTCCTTTTTACATATTTGTACTTTTCTCAATGAGTTCTAGAATAACGCCCCATATGCCAGGGTAACGAAATGTCCCGTACCCAGAGCACACTATTACTGAGCCTCCGCTGTCCGTCCGTCTGTCACAGGGCTTTATCGTCCTAACCGTAATAGGTAGACAATTGAAATTTTCACAAAGTGTGTATAACTATGGCCGCCATAACAACAAATAATAAAAGTGAAATAAAGTTAGAAATAAAAAACGATCCCTACACAAAAACGTGTTTTTTTTTCGATGTTTTTGATGATTGGTGGTTGTGAAATCATTGCTTACACTTGAAATTTTCATGGAGTGTGTACTACTAAGGCCGCTATAACAACAAATAATAAAAATAAAATGTGTCAAGATAGCCCAGAAGCGCAACGAACCTGTCTCAAATTTATAAGGCCATAGGACCATGGTTCGAATCTAGGCGTGTACCAATGAGTTTTTTCCGACTTAAGTACATTAACTATCACTGACTCCGTGCTTCGGAGAGCACGTTAAGCAGTCGGTCCCGGACGCTGTCAATAGACGGCGGTCGTTACAATCCCCAACCTGCAGTGGAGTAGCGTGGTGGATTTAAGCTCCAAACCCCCTCCTCACCCTGGGGGAGGCCTAAGCCCCTGCAGTGGGGTAAAACGGGCTGATGATGATGATGAATAAAAATAAAATAAAGTTAAACATTAAAGGGGTTCCCCATATAAAAAATATGTTTTGTTTTTATATTGTACAGTGGTACGAAACCCTTCGTGTGCGAGTTCAACTCGTACTTGGCTGGTTTTATATGTTTGTATTTATGAAACCGGCCAACTTTTACTCAATGAGTTTTAGACAATAAAGCTTTACGTGCCAGGTTAAAAAAAGTTTTTGACCCTTTTTTATATATATCTATACTTTATCTACTCAATTTATTCTAGACAATTCCATCCCACATGTCTTGTCTGGGTAGAGAATATATATTTTTTGGCCCCTTTCTCATTTGTGATTCCATTCTGTAAAATTATTTAATTGAATGTCTGATTCAATATTCGGTTTCGAGTCAACGTTTTACACAAAATATCCAAATTACAAGTCTGTATCTCATTCAGTTTACGAGCTATAAACCCGTGACATACGATCATACAGCAGAGTGACAACAATAGGGCTCCATTTTGCCCTTTGCGTACGAAATCCAAAAAATAATTAATATATTTATCATTTAGGAACTGCATATAATCTTCCACTGGTAGGGTGCTGTTTATTTACATTCTGTATATAGGAGGTTTTATTTGGACTACATTGTAAAAAGTTTAATGCCAGACAAATTAAGGATCTCCTCCTTTTTTCTTTGATTAAAAACTGTTACCAGTTATGGGATATCCTGTATACTTAGTGCATTATTATTACAACATATTTTATATATAAATAAATTTAATTGAAGTGTCAGTGATTGCAAAATAATCATTAAAATGTAAGGGAGAATATGCTATTTACATGCTACCTAAGCATAAATATTTTTTTTAATATCTGCCTGAATATTTCAAAGTCATACATTATAGCGAATATTATTATTTATATTCTGTTACTCATTTCATCTCGATATCGAGACACATAAACGATAAACACATATAGCGATTTTCTAACCACTGATCATTATATTTTCAAATTACAAGCAAAAAGTAATTAAGTATAAAAGTAACGCAAAAAGTAAACTAATATATTACCAACATGAATAGCGATGGACAAGATAAAGTGAACAGAGAGGGTGTTCAGCTGCCTCCACCCGTTCCCGATTTATATGAAGAAGAGGTCAATATCGCAGCTGGATCAATATCAATTGTTTACAGTTACGAGTTAAGCGAAAAATACACTCATGTTATTAACAAAATGCATAATGTCCAACGAGACAAATCCCAACAGTGAAATAATGACCCAACTACCTCAATCCATTACTACCTCTACTTCAATACACATAAATTTCCATATGAATTGGTTGTAAAAATTAAAACGCCTATCATACCATTGTATAACTTTTATATAACAGTTTCTTTTGCTCATGAGCTTGTTCCCTAGAAGTTCCAGCTTGGCAATGTTGGTAAAAACCATCAAAATAAAGCGAATGTGAAAACGTATCCGAACAAAAAAAAAAAAATCGATCATACTTTCAATAATAGATGAGCGGTTTCATGTCAAATTACTTATCATCATTAAAATTAATATTTATAATTTTCCGAATATCCGTTCGACAAAATTTTGTGTGATACAAAATAATTTGCCGAACTATTATGTCAACTTAAGTAGAATTTATACTTGTAAGCGAATCTGTAAAATAACTGGACTTGGGTTCTAGTACTATGAAACCTCTGATAAATAATACATACCTTAAATCTATCTTCACCGGTTGGAACTGTAGCGTACGGGATACCGTGAAATTCGTATATGTCTCGGGTAGCGTGTTTATGACCTCTCACTATCCCTTGGTCAATTGTCACAAATAGTTCCTGTTTAAAAATAAATTCTTAATGAAGAAAAATGTTCATTAGTATATGCAAAAAACACTTTTGTTTCTCTTTAGCATTATATAGCATATATAGCACGTTTTTAAAGTTCTGAGGAAAGCGAGTTTTTTGCTATTGTATCGATTGTTTTTTTCATAACTTGTAAAAAAACTCGTACAGCGACCGTAGCGGTCCTTTTGTCTTACTAAGAGTTTTCATATAAATTACAAAAAATGCATACGACATAGTTAATAATAAAAAAGTCGCATTTGGCCCTTGTATTATAATGTACAGTACTTGCCACCAATTTGTGCGGCTTCGAAGTGCAATGTGCGTGTTCTAATGTGCAGGTTCGTCGTACTGCCCAACGCTTCTGTACAATGTAGTTACTGTGACGTTTTTGAAACTAGCTTCAGAGCCGCACAGATCGATGATATATGAGAAAGCGACTGTTAACCTATTCACTACTCAATAACCATATTTGGACACTGAACATCTCTAGCTATTTAATTAACAGATACAATTGATTGATAATAATTGATGTCAAGTCAAAAGGTTAAAAAAAACGAAACGAGAGATAGTGCGCGAATCCAGCTGGTCATCGGTCATACCTGGCCCCAACCAGGCCGGAGTAATAATTTTGTTGTGCCACCTCGCGGTTCTCAAAAATACACTAGACAATTTTTTGAATTCCCGACCACAATAATTCAGGCCTGTGAGCTTTCAAATTCTACCGGAGCGTTTGACACGAGTTCTAGATGCTCACAAAGCCTAAGTTACTGTATAATCTTTTATCATTAAAAAATTAAATCTGTTTCTTTTTTCTTGTGTTGTGTATCGCAGGAATTTCTTAACATAATATCAACTTTTGTCCTGTTAATTTTTACAAAAATATTAGGATATTTTTATTATAAATTATGTGACACTTTTTAGACCTTCTCGCTCCCTGATTAAAGCGCAGTTTATGGATAATCCTTTATGACATACGATAAACTGTCACTTACAGAAGTAGATTCAAGTAGGTAAACTTCCCTTACTATTTTTCAAATTTTTATATTTTTAAAATAATATAAATTAATAGCAAAGCCCAAAAAACCATACAGTACAATATAAACGTATTTTACTAACAGTATCAAGGTCCTCGCTTTCCTTCATAATCTGGTCCCACAACTGCATTCGATCGGGTAAAGGGGAAGTCCTGTTCTGCATGTTCAAATTAATAGTGACATAATTCATTCTATCGTGATCTAAAGGTTCCCAATATTCAGACTGACTTAGTGGTACCGGTTCTCTGAAATAAATTGTAAAATGATTAAACATCAATTTAAAAATAGAGCACAACGTTAAGCAAAACTCAACTAACCCGAATTTAATAAAATTGGTCCACATGTCCACGAGGCGTCCTAGAACAATGCGGTCAGTTTCGCTTAAAGTCACATTTTGTGTGGAATCTTCGAGTATGAGGAATGTCTGCGCACAATGTTCGGCGCCTAAATCTCGTCCATTTATTTGTGTGGAGGGCACATAAGTAAATTCATACAAATAAACTGGTGCAGAGTTGAGTGCATGTAATTTAGCAGATTCAATAATTCCATAAGTGTATAAACCATCTCCTAAATAATCTGTATAATTTCTGATAGAATCTTCATTAATAACATCTTCATCGAAGTAAAACGCCTTTAATAATTCTACGGCTTCCTGTTCACTCACATGGGCATAAGAAACAAAATTAATTGGGAGATGATCACTAAAATTTTCGTTCATTTGTGCCATTATTGTCTCTCTATCTTCATAGAATTGTAATCCTTCTGCGTCTGTCCATCCAATGAGCACCGGTAGCTTGGTATAATTTCCACTTTGTAAAGTGTTACGCGGCAGTGTCTTTATAATTATTTCTTCGTTACCGTTATCATTTTCAATACATGGTAAAAAGCCTAATCTTGAGAATTCATTTAGCTCTAAATTTAAAAGTTCTTCCAATGACAAGGCCAGGTAGTAATCTTCGAGTTGTGTCACGTCATCAACGTCGCTAGCGCCGTTACGTATTGCTACATTTCGGGCGAACTCTAAACTTTCAGGATTTACAGCCCAAGTACCCATTGCGGAGCTACTTTCTAATATAACTTTATTGAACAAATTATCAGCGGCCGGTGACAACATTAGTGTTTCAGCTGAACCGGCGGAAGCACCGAATCCTAATATAGTTATATCTTCAGAGTTTCCTCCAAACGCTTCTATATTGTTTTTGACCCATTTGAGAGCGGCTATTTGGTCTCTCATTCCGCTATTCCCGGGAACGGTTTCAGTATTAAGACACAAAAAACCAAGAGCACCCAATCGATAGTTAAAAGATACAGCGATGACATCTTTCTCCACTAAATTGTAAGGCATCACCATGTTACCAGATCCCCTGAAAAATCCTGCTCCATGTATAATGACAATGACCGGTTTTGGTGTAGTATTATTGCCTGGTAGAAAAACATTAACAACTAAACATTCTTCTATATATGGTATGCCTCCACTTTGTGGACAAGCTATAAAATCTTCTGTCGCATCAAGAATGCCTCCCCAGCTTGGTGCTGGCAAAGGTGCCTATAAACAAAACATGTATTTAATATTTATTTAATATTATGTTCCATAAGCAGTCTTCTATGAACGGTGTACTTCTAAGAACTTGTAGAGATATCTGAAATGATATCTACTGTATCAAAAATACATTCCCAGTTTGGGGCAGGCTATGGTGCCTACAAAACAAATTTTGTGTTTTTTTTTTTTTACTACATAAAGCAAAATTACTAGTAGTAGACTCGATACGACAGCGTTTATTTTATTTTTAGAAATCGATTATAGGTTCTTTGAAGTTGTTACTTGAGCTTGATGAAAGAAATCTATACTGTCATTTTACAAAAATGAACTTAACAAATATCAATAAAAATACTGTAAAACTAAAAAATATATTGAACCGGATTGCGTAAAAAATAATTTACTGAAATAACAAAAATGGGCTCTAAGCAAATCTATATCAGTTTGTTTATGCAATGCAAACTGCTCCATGCAATGTTTTTTTTATTTGCTTTTGTTCGATATCTACTTAAGTGAATAATAAAATACGCTATCATTTGAATTTGTCTTGAACATTGTAAGGTATGGCAGACATTTGCGAGAAACCATTGTGAGGTTTTGTAATCCACCTTCCAGCTCCTTCATCAAAGCTTTGTCATCGCGTGCTATGAAAAGTGTCTGTTAAGACAAAGCGAAGGAGCCCAGAGTCGGTGTATTTACTAGTAGCCATTGATGGGTACTGTTGTTCACCTTCGCGTTCAATCATCAAATCAATTCCATTGTACTATTATTATCGATTTTTGTGTATTGTCATCTGAATTACATATGTATACAAAATTTCAGCTCAATCGGTTAAGAAGAACTGGTCTAAAATTCAGTTGCAAGTTTTGAAACAAAGAAATACAGTCAAGCTAAATAAAAGCTAGTATGTTAAAAAAATCATCCAAATCGGACTGCTTTGTAAGAGGTATTATTTCCCTTATTTTCCTTTCCTTAAGAGCCTTTTCACACGTGCCGGGTGCCAGGTAGGCGGCGCCGGGTATCCGGTGTAGTGTATGGGCAGCATGTAGGTAGCTTTCACACGTACCGCCGTAATTTACCGTAATTTACCCTCATATTTGTCTTCCAGTCAAGCTTCTTAATATGAAGTTATAAATATGATTTTGAGTATGACTTGACACATGTAAAATCGTATCCGCCGAAAGAAATCAGTCATACTTTAAATTGAATTGTAGATGAGGCTTTTAATATCTTATTATCTCCATTAAAATAAATCTTTCTAATTTCCCGACTATCCGTTCGGAAAAATTTTGTGTGACTGGTAGTTGAAGAATTTACAGAACGGTTTTATCAACCTAATATGTAAATTAAGTTTATGCTTGTAAGCGGATCTGTAAAATAACTATATAAATAACTCATACCTTAAATCTATCTTCACCGGTTGGAACTGTAGCGTACGGGATACCGTGAAATTCGTACATGTCTCGGGTAGCGTGTTTATGACCTCTCACTGTCCCTTGGTCAATTGTAACAAATAGTTCCTGTTTAAAAATAAATTCTTAATGAAGAAAAATGTTCATTAGTATATGCAAAAAACACTTTTGTTTCTCTTTAGCATTATATAGCATATATAGCACGTTTTTAAAGTTCTGAGGAAAGCGAGTTTTTTGCTATTGTATCGATTGCTTTTTTCATAACTTGTAAAAAAACTCGTACAGCGACCGTAGCGGTCCTTTTGTCTTACTAAGAGTTTTCATATAAATTACAAAAAATGCATACGACATAGTTAATAATAAAAAAGTCGCATTTGGCCCTTGTATTATAATGTACAGTACTTGCCACCAATTTGTGCGGCTTCGAAGTGCAATGTGCGTGTTCTAATGTGCAGGTTCGTCGTACTGCCCAACGCTTCTGTACAATGTAGTTACTGTGACGTTTTTGAAACTAGCTTCAGAGCCGCACAGATCGATGATATATGAGAAAGCGACTGTTAACCTATTCACTACTCAATAACCATATTTGGACACTGAACATCTCTAGCTATTTAATTAACAGATACAATTGATTGATAATAATTGATGTCAAGTCAAAAGGTTAAAAAAAACGAAACGAGAGATAGTGCGCGAATCCAGCTGGTCATCGGTCATACCTGGCCCCAACCAGGCCGGAGTAATAATTTTGTTGTGCCACCTCGCGGTTCTCAAAAATACACTAGACAATTTTTTGAATTCCCGACCACAATAATTCAGGCCTGTGAGCTTTCAAATTCTACCGGAGCGTTTGACACGAGTTCTAGATGCTCACAAAGCCTAAGTTACTGTATAATCTTTTATCATTAAAAAATTAAATCTGTTTCTTTTTTCTTGTGTTGTGTATCGCAGGAATTTCTTAACATAATATCAACTTTTGTCCTGTTAATTTTTACAAAAATATTAGGATATTTTTATTATAAATTATGTGACACTTTTTAGACCTTCTCGCTCCCTGATTAAAGCGCAGTTTATGGATAATCCTTTATGACATACGATAAACTGTCACTTACTTACAGAAGTAGATTCAAGTAGGTAAACTTCCCTTACTATTTTTCAAATTTTTATATTTTTAAATAATATAAATTAATAGCAAAGCCCAAAAAACCATACAGTACAATATAAACGTATTTTACTAACAGTATCAAGGTCCTCGCTTTCCTTCATAATCTGGTCCCACAACTGCATTCGATCGGGTAAAGGGGAAGTCCTGTTCTGCATGTTCAAATTAATAGTGACATAATTCATTCTATCGTGATCTAAAGGTTCCCAATATTCAGACTGACTTAGTGGTACCGGTTCTCTGAAATAAATTGTAAAATGATTAAACATCAATTTAAAAATAGAGCACAACGTTAAGCAAAACTCAACTAACCCGAATTTAATGAAATTGGTCCACATGTCCACGAGGCGTCCTAGAACAATGCGGTCAGTTTCGCTTAAAGTCACATTTTGTGTGGAATCTTCGAGTATGAGGAATGTCTGCGCACAATGTTCGGCGCCTAAATCTCGTCCATTTATTTGTGTGGAGGGCACATAAGTAAATTCATACAAATAAACTGGTGCAGAGTTGAGTGCATGTAATTTAGCAGATTCAATAATTCCATAAGTGTATAAACCATCTCCTAAATAATCTGTATAATTTCTGATAGAATCTTCATTAATAACATCTTCATCGAAGTAAAACGCCTTTAATAATTCTACGGCTTCCTGTTCACTCACATGGGCATAAGAAACAAAATTAATTGGGAGATGATCACTAAAATTTTCGTTCATTTGTGCCATTATTGTCTCTCTATCTTCATAGAATTGTAATCCTTCTGCGTCTGTCCATCCAATGAGCACCGGTAGCTTGGTATAATTTCCACTTTGTAAAGTGTTACGCGGCAGTGTCTTTATAATTATTTCTTCGTTACCGTTATCATTTTCAATACATGGTAAAAAGCCTAATCTTGAGAATTCATTTAGCTCTAAATTTAAAAGTTCTTCCAATGACAAGGCCAGGTAGTAATCTTCGAGTTGTGTCACGTCATCAACGTCGCTAGCGCCGTTACGTATTGCTACATTTCGGGCGAACTCTAAACTTTCAGGATTTACAGCCCAAGTACCCATTGCGGAGCTACTTTCTAATATAACTTTATTGAACAAATTATCAGCGGCCGGTGACAACATCAGTGTTTCAGCTGAACCGGCGGAAGCACCGAATCCTAATATAGTTATATCTTCAGAGTTTCCTCCAAACGCTTCTATATTGTTTTTGACCCATTTGAGAGCGGCTATTTGGTCTCTCATTCCGCTATTCCCGGGAACGGTTTCAGTATTAAGACACAAAAAACCAAGAGCACCCAATCGATAGTTAAAAGATACAGCGATGACATCTTTCTCCACTAAATTGTAAGGCATCACCATGTTACCAGATCCCCTGAAAAATCCTGCTCCATGTATAATGACAATGACCGGTTTTGGTGTAGTATTATTGCCTGGTAGAAAAACATTAACAACTAAACATTCTTCTATATATGGTATGCCTCCACTTTGTGGACAAGCTATAAAATCTTCTGTCGCATCAAGAATGCCTCCCCAGCTTGGTGCTGGCAAAGGTGCCTATAAACAAAACATGTATTTAATATTTATTTAATATTATGTTCCATAAGCAGTCTTCTATGAACGGTGTACTTCTAAGAACTTGTAGAGATATCTGAAATGATATCTACTGTATCAAAAATACATTCCCAGTTTGGGGCAGGCTATGGTGCCTACAAAACAAATTTTGTGTTTTTTTTTTTTTACTACATAAAGCAAAATTACTAGTAGTAGACTCGATACGACAGCGTTTATTTTATTTTTAGAAATCGATTATAGGTTCTTTGAAGTTGTTACTTGAGCTTGATGAAAGAAATCTATACTGTCATTTTACAAAAATGAACTTAACAAATATCAATAAAAATACTGTAAAACTAAAAAATATATTGAACCGAATTGCGTAAAAAATAATTTACTGAAATAACAAAAATGGGCTCTAAGCAAATCTATATCAGTTTGTTTATGCAATGCAAACTGCTCCATGCAATGTTTTTTTTATTTGCTTTTGTTCGATATCTACTTAAGTGAATAATAAAATACGCTATCATTTGAATTTGTCTTGAACATTGTAAGGTATGGCAGACATTTGCGAGAAACCATTGTGAGGTTTTGTAATCCACCTTCCAGCTCCTTCATCAAAGCTTTGTCATCGCGTGCTATGAAAAGTGTCTGTTAAGACAAAGCGAAGGAGCCCAGAGTCGGTGTATTTACTAGTAGCCATTGATGGGTACTGTTGTTCACCTTCGCGTTCAATCATCAAATCAATTCGATTGTACTATTATTATCGATTTTTGTGTATTGTCATCTGAATTACATATGTATACAAAATTTCAGCTCAATCGGTTAAGAAGAACTGGTCTAAAATTCAGTTGCAAGTTTTGAAACAAAGAAATACAGTCAAGCTAAATAAAAGCTAGTATGTTAAAAAAATCATCCAAATCGGACTGCTTTGTAAGAGGTATTATTTCCCTTATTTTCCTTTCCTTAAGAGCCTTTTCACACGTGCCGGGTGCCAGGTAGGCGGCGCCGGGTATCCGGTGTAGTGTATGGGCAGCATGTAGGTAGCTTTCACACGTACCGCCGTAATTTACCGTAATTTACCCTCATATTTGTCTTCCAGTCAAGCTTCTTAATATGAAGTTATAAATATGATTTTGAGTATGACTTGACACATGTAAAATCGTATCCGCCGAAAGAAATCAGTCATACTTTAAATTGAATTGTAGATGAGGCTTTTAATATCTTATTATCTCCATTAAAATAAATCTTTCTAATTTCCCGACTATCCGTTCGGAAAAATTTTGTGTGACTGGTAGTTGAAGAATTTACAGAACGGTTTTATCAACCTAATATGTAAATTAAGTTTATGCTTGTAAGCGGATCTGTAAAATAACTATATAAATAACTCATACCTTAAATCTATCTTCACCGGTTGGAACTGTAGCGTACGGGATACCGTGAAATTCGTATATGTCTCGGGTAGCGTGTTTATGACCTCTCACTGTCCCTTGGTCAATTGTAACAAATAGTTCCTGTTTAAAAATAAATTCTTAATGAAGAAAAATGTTCATTAGTATATGCAAAAAACACTTTTGTTTCTCTTTAGCATTATATAGCATATATAGCACGTTTTTAAAGTTCTGAGGAAAGCGAGTTTTTTGCTATTGTATCGATTGCTTTTTTCATAACTTGTAAAAAACTCGTACAGCGACCGTAGCGGTCCTTTTGTCTTACTAAGAGTTTTCATATAAATTACAAAAAATGCATACGACATAGTTAATAATAAAAAAGTCGCATTTGGCCCTTGTATTATAATGTACAGTACTTGCCACCAATTTGTGCGGCTTCGAAGTGCAATGTGCGTGTTCTAATGTGCAGGTTCGTCGTACTGCCCAACGCTTCTGTACAATGTAGTTACTGTGACGTTTTTGAAACTAGCTTCAGAGCCGCACAGATCGATGATATATGAGAAAGCGACTGTTAACCTATTCACTACTCAATAACCATATTTGGACACTGAACATCTCTAGCTATTTAATTAACAGATACAATTGATTGATAATAATTGATGTCAAGTCAAAAGGTTAAAAAAAACGAAACGAGAGATAGTGCGCGAATCCAGCTGGTCATCGGTCATACCTGGCCCCAACCAGGCCGGAGTAATAATTTTGTTGTGCCACCTCGCGGTTCTCAAAAATACACTAGACAATTTTTTGAATTCCCGACCACAATAATTCAGGCCTGTGAGCTTTCAAATTCTACCGGAGCGTTTGACACGAGTTCTAGATGCTCACAAAGCCTAAGTTACTGTATAATCTTTTATCATTAAAAAATTAAATCTGTTTCTTTTTTCTTGTGTTGTGTATCGCAGGAATTTCTTAACATAATATCAACTTTTGTCCTGTTAATTTTTACAAAAATATTAGGATATTTTTATTATAAATTATGTGACACTTTTTAGACCTTCTCGCTCCCTGATTAAAGCGCAGTTTATGGATAATCCTTTATGACATACGATAAACTGTCACTTACAGAAGTAGATTCAAGTAGGTAAACTTCCCTTACTATTTTTCAAATTTTTATATTTTTAAAATAATATAAATTAATAGCAAAGCCCAAAAAACCATACAGTACAATATAAACGTATTTTACTAACAGTATCAAGGTCCTCGCTTTCCTTCATAATCTGGTCCCACAACTGCATTCGATCGGGTAAAGGGGAAGTCCTGTTCTGCATGTTCAAATTAATAGTGACATAATTCATTCTATCGTGATCTAAAGGTTCCCAATATTCAGACTGACTTAGTGGTACCGGTTCTCTGAAATAAATTGTAAAATGATTAAACATCAATTTAAAAATAGAGCACAACGTTAAGCAAAACTCAACTAACCCGAATTTAATAAAATTGGTCCACATGTCCACGAGGCGTCCTAGAACAATGCGGTCAGTTTCGCTTAAAGTCACATTTTGTGTGGAATCTTCGAGTATGAGGAATGTCTGCGCACAATGTTCGGCGCCTAAATCTCGTCCATTTATTTGTGTGGAGGGCACATAAGTAAATTCATACAAATAAACTGGTGCAGAGTTGAGTGCATGTAATTTAGCAGATTCAATAATTCCATAAGTGTATAAACCATCTCCTAAATAATCTGTATAATTTCTGATAGAATCTTCATTAATAACATCTTCATCGAAGTAAAACGCCTTTAATAATTCTACGGCTTCCTGTTCACTCACATGGGCATAAGAAACAAAATTAATTGGGAGATGATCACTAAAATTTTCGTTCATTTGTGCCATTATTGTCTCTCTATCTTCATAGAATTGTAATCCTTCTGCGTCTGTCCATCCAATGAGCACCGGTAGCTTGGTATAATTTCCACTTTGTAAAGTGTTACGCGGCAGTGTCTTTATAATTATTTCTTCGTTACCGTTATCATTTTCAATACATGGTAAAAAGCCTAATCTTGAGAATTCATTTAGCTCTAAATTTAAAAGTTCTTCCAATGACAAGGCCAGGTAGTAATCTTCGAGTTGTGTCACGTCATCAACGTCGCTAGCGCCGTTACGTATTGCTACATTTCGGGCGAACTCTAAACTTTCAGGATTTACAGCCCAAGTACCCATTGCGGAGCTACTTTCTAATATAACTTTATTGAACAAATTATCAGCGGCCGGTGACAACATCAGTGTTTCAGCTGAACCGGCGGAAGCACCGAATCCTAATATAGTTATATCTTCAGAGTTTCCTCCAAACGCTTCTATATTGTTTTTGACCCATTTGAGAGCGGCTATTTGGTCTCTCATTCCGCTATTCCCGGGAACGGTTTCAGTATTAAGACACAAAAAACCAAGAGCACCCAATCGATAGTTAAAAGATACAGCGATGACATCTTTCTCCACTAAATTGTAAGGCATCACCATGTTACCAGATCCCCTGAAAAATCCTGCTCCATGTATAATGACAATGACCGGTTTTGGTGTAGTATTATTGCCTGGTAGAAAAACATTAACAACTAAGCATTCTTCTCTATATGGTATGCCTCCACCTTGTGGACAAGCTATAAAATCTTCTGTCGCATCAAGAATGCCTCCCCAGCTTGGTGCTGGCAAAGGTGCCTATAAACAAAATATTTATTTAATATTATGTTCCATAAGCAGTCTTCTATGAACTGTGTACTTCTAAGAACTTGTAGATATATTGGAAATGAGATCTACTGTAGCAAAAATACATTCTTAGTTTGGGGCAGGCTATGGTGTCTACAAAACAAATTTTGGTTTTTTTTTAATTACTACTAGTAGTTACTTAAATTACTAGTAGTAGTCTCGATACGATAGCGTTTATTTTATTTTTAGAAATCGATTATAGGTTCTTTGAAGTTGTTACTTGAGCTTGATGAAAGAAATCTAAACTGTCATTTTACAAAAATGAACCTTAACAAATATCAATAAAAATACTGTAAAACTAAAAAATATATTGAACCGGATTGCGTAAAAAATAATTTACTGAAATAACAAAAATGGGCGCTAATGAAATCTATATCAGTTTGTTTATGCAATGCAAACTGCTCCATGCAATGTTTTCTTTGCTTTTGTTCGATATCTACTTAAGTAAATTATAAAATACGCTATCGTTTGAATTTGACTTGAACGTTGTAAGGTATGGCAGACATTTATGAGAAACCATTGTGAGGTTTTGTAATCCACCTTCCAGCTCCTTCATCAAAGCTTTGTCACCGTGTGCTATGAAAAGTGTCTGTTAAGACAAATCGAAGGAGCCCAGAATCCGTGTATTTACTAGTAGCCATTGATGGGTTCTGTTCTTCACCTTCGCGCTCAATCATCAAATTAATTCGATTGTACTATAATTATCGATATTCATTCAAATTATACATCCATCTGTAAAATTTGAGCTCGATTCTATTAACCGTTACGGAGTTCCCACGTGGAAAGAAAATTCTGGCTACATCATCAGTTCATGGTGAAAATCATAGTTAACTATCAAAATCCAACGTATATACAATGTTTCGTATTCGTTCTACTAACCGTCGAGGAGTGTCTTCGTGAGGAAACAATCCTGGCTGCAGCATCAGGTCATGGTTAACTTTTAAAATCCAACGTATATACAAAGTTTTTTGTCCGTGCTACAACTGTTGAAGAATGCCTTCGTGAGGAGACCATTCTGGCTACAACATCAGGCCATGCTTATTTAGTGTATTGTCATTTGACTTACATATGTATGCAAAATTTCAGCTCAATCGGTTAAGAAGAACTGGTATAAAATTCATTAGCAAGTTTTGAAACAAAGAAATACAGTCAAGCTAAATGAAAGCTAGTATGTTAAAAAAATCATCCAAATCGGACTGCTTTGTAAGAGGTATTATTTCCCTTATTTTTTTTTATTTTTCTTTCCTTAAGAGCCTTTTCACACGTGCTGGGTGTTTGGTAGCCGGCGCCGGGTATCTGGTGTAGTGTATGGGCATGTAGGTAGCTTTCACACGCACCGCCGTAATTTACCCTCATATTTGTCTTCAAGGCAAGCTTCCTAATATGAAGCCATAAATATAATGATTTGAGTATGACTTCACACATGTAAAATCGTATTCGCCGAAAGAAGTCATACTTTAAATTTAATTATAGATAAGCGTTTTAATATCTAATGATCTCCATTAATTATCTTTATAATTTCCCGCCTATCCGTTCGAGAAAATTTTGTGTGACTGGTAGTTGAAGAATTTACAGAACGGTTATTATCAACCTAACATGTAAATTAAGTTTATGCTTGTAAGCGAATCTGTAAAATAACTACTCTATAAATAATTCTCTGATAAATAATTCATACCTTAAATCTATTTTCACCGGTTGGAACTGTAGCGTACGGGATACCGTGAAATTCGTATATGTCTCGGGTAGCGTGCTTATGACCTCTCACTGTCCCTTGGTCAATTGTCACAAGTAGTTCCTGTTTAAAAATAAATTGTTAATGAAGAATAATGTTCATCATTCTATGCAAAAACACTTACTGTTTAAATAAAACTCAATAAATGGCACATTTTCAGAGTTTGGTATTTTAATGTATATGTCGGAGAGGTACCGTAAAATAATATTATATCATTTCAGTTATACGAGTATTACGTATTAGTATCGGTTAAATTACTCATTTGCAAACAATCACGTTGAGATTGGTGTGAATCAAACTTGACTAGTTTCAGTTCGGATTTGGTAAATGGTCAATTTCACCATGTCCCTTAATATATGTGTTATATGAGAAAACTTTAATCTGGTTTATTTTATATTAGCCGGGATTAATGGGTTAAGTCCAAAAATTGCTTCATATTAATAATGTTTCGGGCATTACCCTGAAAAACTGTATGTATGTAACATCGTTTATATAAGTAAAAAGCTACTGATATATGTATGTATGTTATAAACGTGATTTACTAACAGAATGTGGATCCTCGCGTCCTTTTACTATTTGATCCCATAACTGCATGCGTTCAGGCATAGGGAAATTCTTGCTTTTTAAGTTTACATCAATCGCAAGATAATTCATTCTTTCGGCTTCTAAAGGCTCCCAATATTCAGTCTCGCTTAGTGGTATTTCTCTAATAAAAACGGTTAAATATTAATTCTACTGAAAAAACGATCAGAGACTGGAATGAATAAAAATCAACTAACCCGAATTTAATAAAATTAGTCCAGATGTCCACGAGTTGTCGTTGAACAATTAGATCGGTTTCATTCAACGGTCCTTGCATTTCGAGTATAAGGTAAGTCTGTGCAATATGTTCAGCACCTAAATAAGGTGCTTTTGTTTGCGTGGACGCTACATAAGTGTATTCATATAAATAAACTGGTGCCGAGTTGCGTGCATGTTGTTTTGCGGATTCAATGATCCAATAAGAGAACATACTATCTGTCAAGTAATCAGTAAAATTTCGTATAGAATCTTCTGTTATAATATCTTCATCGAAGTAAAACGACTTAATTAATTCAGTTGCTTCATTTAAATCCATAACTGCCTGAGTATCAAAATAATCGGGAAGGTGATCAGCAAAATTTTCATTCATTTCTCTCATTGTTATTTCTCTGTCGTCATAGAAAAGCAATCCTTCTGCATCTGTCCATCCAGTCAATAGAGGTACTTTTGTGTAATTTCCACTTTGTAAAATTATGTGTGGTAGTATATTAATAACAGTCTCTACCTCTCCGTTATCATGTTCAACGCAAGGTGTAAAAGATGTTTTTATAATATCAGTTGCTGTTAATGCTAAAAGTTCGTTATATGTTAAGGCCAGATAAAAATCTTCAAGTTGTGTCGCGTTGTCAATGTTGCTGGCGCCATTATTTATTGCCACGGTTCGGGCGAATTCGAAACCATTTGGATTTACAACCCAAGTACCTATTGTAGATGCACTCTCCAGTATCACTTTATTGAATAAATTATCGGCAGCTGGCGATAACAGCAACAATTCCGCAGAACCTGCTCCGGCGCTATTTCCGAGTATAGTTATGTTTTCAGGGTTTCCTCCAAAAACTTCTATATTACTTTTGACCCACTTAAGAGCAGCTATTTGATCTTTTAACCCAGCGTTTCCGGGTGCAGTATCAGTATTTAGACACAAAAAACCATGAGCACCTAATCGATAATTTAAAGTTACGACGATGACATCTCTCTCCACTAAATTGTAAGGCGACGCCATGTTACCAAATCCAGCAAAAAAGCCTCCTCCGTGTATCATGGCAAGGACTGGTTTTGGTGTGGTTATATTTCCTGGTAGAAAAACATTTAAAATTAAGCAGTCTTCTCTATATGGTATGCCTCCATCTTGTGGACAAGCAACGAAATCGTCTGTTGCCTCAAAAACGTCTTCCCAGCTCGGTGCTGGCAAAGGTGCCTGTAAAAAATGTATGTGTTATGTACCATTTAATATCATGTATCATGTTTAATATCAATTAGTACTTATATGTTGTTGTCTGTCAATCTGTTGAATAGATTGTCTATATTATGTCCCTACAACCTTCTATTTGTCACAGTCTTATATCTCCATATACTTAGTTAATAAGGACCCAAATAATATACTACAATATGACCATTCCTGTATATGTATTTCGGCTATCTCGGAAACGGCTCGAACGATTTGGATGAAATTTTGTATTTAGATAGGTATCTCAAAACAGGTTTAATTATAGTATTTCGGAATTTTAAAGTTGAAATATATTAGATATTCTGTCCATAGTGCTCATCACAGGTGTTATCATATGACAACTGCTAACGGAAGAAAATTAAATCTAGCTGAATTAAAATAAAAATAAGCAATCTCTCTCTCAACTTAAAACCTCGAAAGATCCCATAAATGTATTATAGGACGTTAACACAAAAAAAATATAGTCAGGTATTTTGGAAGCTCCGCAATAAATTTAAATAGAACTCATAATAATATCAAAAGTTGACGATGCGATAAAGAAACGGTTGGTACCAGTTGCATATCGCGGGATTTTCGGCTCTCACCTGGTCGATTTGTTTATTTCTGATTTAACAGAATGTAAATATGTTATTTTTACCAATCAATACATACAAATCGCAATCACAGAAAATCCTGTTTAATTATTTAATACTGTGATAAATTAGGCACACCTTAAATTTGTCTGCTCCGGTTGGAGCTGTGGCATATGGGATACCGTAAAATTCGTATATGTCCCGGGTTGCATGTCTGTAACCTCTCACTGGCCCTTGGTCAATTGTCACAACTAATTCTTGTCCATAGACGCCCATGAGACATTGACTAATCACAAACAAAAAAATATAGGACTTCATTTTGTAAAGTCCTTTGTGATACTATTTAAATTCACAATTGTAAATTGTTTTTATATCATCGTAATCTTGTTATCAACACTGACTTGTAAAATTTAATCATACACATATAGTATACGTTAAAAATCACAGAAATTTAATTTAATTTAAAACAGATCCATATGTCGAGCAATATCGGCAAGAAGGCGTATTTAATAAAATTTAGTCTTATTACAGACCGAACCTGCTCAGTAATATTTTTTAAATAAAAAAAGTTTAAACAGAGTACCGTTTTATTGAAATGAAATTCTTTATTTGATACATAGGCCCAAAGAGCAATTCATTACAAACATCTTTACATTTTGACAATAAGTGTTTGTATGCAACTTCAGCCGTATAGTGGGTTTCATAAGTACACATAGCATAAATCATAACGCATAATATAATTAGATATCACATGAATATTGACGCATATTTCATACATTTTGATATGGACTTTCTGTGCACAAATGATACATTTTGTTTAACTCCGCTGTACATTACTTTTCTTTTCACTGCTCTTCTCCTAAAATACCAGTGAGCATACCATAAATGTTGAACCATGATATTATCTATTTAAGTATAAAATGCTCATCAAAATAGTTTTAGTGCTACTTGAGTTATAAGGGCACAAACATACAAACAGATTAGTAAATTAGAAGTTTAATTCATCGATCACAATTTTTTTGGTGGTATCTTCAATCTACAAACATCACTATGTTATAATTTTTATAGTAGTACTAGCTTTCCGCCCTGTGGCGCGACGTTCCAGGGCATCACGATCCCCACCAGATAGCCGAGAATTTGCCGAGATGCTGAAATTTCCTAGAATGTTGTGTGGGACTTTCTAGACAATTTTCGTAAAGAATTCTGAATCTTTTATAATGAAAATTTTATAAGAGACCACTTTTAGAAATATTTTTTAGAAATGTTTTTTTCCGTGCTAGGTTTTTTAAATTGTTCAATTTAAGATTTTATATTTATCAGTTTTCAAAAATCAGTAACCCTGAGTCCACTGATATAACACAATAATAATGAAAAAGCTGTTTTGAAGAACATTTAAACACTCTGGCGGCTTATAACATTTACAGTAATCTAAGCTCCCGCTCCTCATCCTGGGGGACGCCTAAGCCCCTGCAGTGGGATAAAAATGGGCTGATGAAGTGAAGAAGTGAAGTCATTTAAGAACATGTCCTGAAGCGTTGAACTAAACGCCTTTGGGTGGCCCATAACGACTGGCTAGCTCATAGTTAGGTACAAACTAAAAATCATTTGAACGTTTTCGTAATGGCGACCATTTTCAATTATTTTTAATTGTGACGTGGGATTTCAGTTGTAATTATAAAACAAAATAGTGTAGCAACCCCTTTTGCTACTATATAAATTGTTATCTGAATTTAGGGATGTAGCTTGATTCGCTGAAAAATATAAATCTGGAAACGCTGGGCACATCCCTAGGTTTTTTAACAAGATAAAGTTAATCAGTTCAAAAGTTTGTCATCGTCCATTATTTCCCTGTCATATAGATTGTTCGTTAGATATGGGGTTTCCATATCGATGACTTTAACACAAATAGTCGAATTAGCGACCTACCTAATAAGCATGATTATTAGTAATTATTGTATATCAAAATCGGGAAAAAAGATAAGATTAGTCACATTGATTACGTGAGATCAGTGTTTATTATGTTAAAACTGAATGTGCAAACACGTGAATGCAAAAAGGATAGAGGATAACACAACCGTGCGGCCATCTTTTTAGTCAGTATTATTCCCCATACATACTAGCGCACTAGCTACAGTTCCAATCAAACTTTATGGCGGATGTGAACGTAGGCACATGTCGTGTCGCAGTAACCAGTTTTTTAGGTGTAGCGGGACGCAGTGGAGCGAGGGGCTTATGACTGAACCTGCGCAAGCATGCATATAGCGTTGTGTTCCGAAACGCCATAAAGTTTGATTGGAACTATACCAATTATTATTTTTTAATTCACGTTTTATTCCTAATTTTTAAAGTCCCTTTAGCGGTACAAATGTGAAGCCGCGAGTGGAAAGTAAGCCATTCTGGTACCTTCTGACATTAGCAGTTTTGCGGAATCGTATGAACTTTTCAAAAGTGTTTTCTTCTCCCTACAGGACACGTGTACCATGAAATCGAGCGTCCATGTGCTTATGTCGTCGTGCTCACAATGTCATCAGTGTCTCGCGTTACTTTACGATGAAGACATCATGGCGGGGTGGGCGGCTGATGATTCTAATCTCAATACGAGATGTACGGCGTGTGGCAGACATACAGTACCGATGTTGTCTGCACAGGTATACGATTTAATATTTAGCACACCTAACACAGAAGCTGTAGATACAGCTAAGATTAACTCTTTTTTACAGCTACTGTTTAGCTGTTATGATAACGATGGCTGCGTAATTTAAGCCACTTGAGCTTGTAATAAATAGCCTTAAGCAGTAGTTAGGTATACAGTACAATATACGACCCTTAGCTGTTAATATAACGTTTAGTGAACTTCGAAAGATGTTCTCAATTAGCACATACTGTGAAATATTGTTATACCATATATTATTATGTTGCTCTCTATTGGTGTATACTCTCACAGATTTAATATCTCACCGCAATCTGCTTGTCAGTATTAACAATCAATTTTAATGATTTTATTTGTTGTGGCTGTTGAGACAATCATAAGTATCATAAGTTGTTAAATGTTTTTTTCAGATAACGCGCATAGATCAGACATCAGCAGAAACTGTTAGTGTGCCTTATCTAAACCCATTGGTGCTGCGGAAGGAATTCGAGTCGATTTTAAGTAAGATTTATTGTAATTATAACTATCCTGCTCCTGTAGTTTGTCTCTATTTGTTACTTTTTAACAGTTGAACTCCTTTTTATTTCGATCGAATTTGGCACGAAGATAGTGAAAAGTTTAGACCCAAGACATTGGACCTTCTAGAAAATTCTGAAATTTTATAATATTCCGTATCGTCACAATATTTTTCCCCCACAACCACCCACGTATATCGATGAGCACCCATGGACATCTACCACTATAACAGCGAGTAAAAGGTGCTGAGTAAATTTTAGCTTTCTTAGGGTAAAAAGTAGTCAGCTATCTCCTTGCCAAATTTCGTCAAGAGCGATTCGATGAATTAGCAGTGATAAGATAACACAAACACGTATTTTGTGCGATATTAGAATAACCTTTGTCCGTATTCAGAATGCAAGCTATTTATTTTCCTTAAAGCATACAGTCGTTTTCCGCGGTAAAATGTAGCCTGTGTCCTATCTTAGGGTTCAATCTCTCTTTAACAAACTTAATCGAAATCGATTCAGCGGATTAGGCGTGAAAAGTTAACACAATTACAAACTTATTTACGCGATAGAAAACCTACGTGTCTGTCTTTAGGACGCAAACTATATTCGTGTCAAGTTTTATCAAGATCGGTTCACTGGTTTAGCTGTGAAAACGTAACAAACATATAGACACATTTCTAGAGTAAAAAGTAGCCTATGTCCGTCTTCAGGCCGCAAATTATCTTCCTGCCACGTTTCATCAAAATTGGTTTGGTAGTTAGGCCCTGAAAAAGTAGAGAGTGTCTATCTCAAAGTAGCATGCCCCTCCACCTTATCCATATACGAATGTATCTACACGTAGCGTGTTGACTAATAGTTCAGTTGTTCGATTTATGAGCCAATTATATACGTCACATTTACAAGTGTATGTTTTTACTACTTAGTGTAACTATGCAAACTCACTAACATTGTTAGTTAATGAATTATAGAGTTAGAATATCTCTAACACACTTAACACATTTCTATGGTAAAAAGTAGCGTATGCCCATTTTCAAGAACATTCAGAATTTTCTTCTAGTGTTTGAATGAAATCGGCATTTTCCTAAAGTTTTTAGAGCGTTTTGATTGCAAATGGTATTTATTACCAATCAATAGAACGCCCCAAGGCGCACCAATGAAATAAAAAAAACTGGTTTGGGTTCAAAAGCGGTTTTGATCGTTTCGTTCGCCGACTCCTCATTTTTCATCAAATTCGGTTAAGCTGTTTAAATGCGAAAAGGCAAACATACTAATACATTTCCGCAACAAAAAAGAGTCCACCTCCTTCCTCAGAGTTCAAACTATATCTGTAGCGAATTTAGTCAAAATCTGTTCACTGGTTTAGTCGTGAAAACGTAACATACAGACCGTTAAATATAACATAGTTTTAGATCAAAAACAAAAGGATCATTATACAATAGCATAGACGATCACAAAAAAAGGGGTTTTGAAAAAGCAAATCTACTGATGTGCCGCTTGGCGGCATATAAAGCAACGCACCCAACCAAAAACCTGCTCTAAGGCGATACCTGTCTAATAACGTATAAGAATAATTTATTTCTGATATATTAGATAAATATCACTTTAAGAACCTAATTTATGAAGCGCCGGAAACGGTTAGAATATGATAATTTGACAGATTTCAATCGTATGATTTCAAGAAATTCGTATTTTTAAAATATTATATACGCTGATTACTGTACGTACGTGCAAGCCATTCGATAATTCGACGAGTCATCTGAATTACACGAAATCAATGCGACAATTTAAAAAAGTATGAAAGGTTGCTTTTTCGAGTATCGAATGTATAAAAAATTATAAAATATATGAGACATGTTTTTCCACTTGCCGGCGCCAGCGACGGCACGAGGATGATTCCCACCAGTACCGGCAGCAAGCTTCCCGCTCGATGTCGGCCGGCAAAACTGCGTATGTATTGTATACGTACGGTGGCCGTTTGCGTGAGCGTGTACGCGGGGCGGTTAGGAGGCGTTGGTGTGCCGGGCTCAGTGGAAAACCAGACAACCGGTGCCGTGCCGGTACCGTTGCCGTTGCCATGCGGGCAAGTGAAAAAACGTCCAATCTCGAGTGACGACCATGAACAAGTCGTTTAAGCGCGGGCGGCTCCTCATTAGGTGGATTGGCGGTCTAAAAAAGATAGAGAGGCCGTCGTTAGTTACAGGTGGCCCAAGACTCGTGGACGTGCAACGGCTGAAATGATGATGTTGAGAAACTGTCGTAGTTTCTCCATGTCCGTCTCCGTCTGTCCGTTTGTCTGTCTGTATGTCACAGCTGTTTTATATATGTGTATATATATATATACAAAGAATTTCATATAATAGTTACTCTACCTTTATATATCTATTATAAAGGTAGAGTAGACAGCGCTGTACATTGTCGCCTTATGAACGGTTCCAAAAGCTTAAGTTTGAACCAAAGCGTATCTTTTAGTCGCACTTGGGACGGCAATAACCTTCTATGGTCTATCGGTATTAAATTATCGTCAATGTAATAGTGTAATGTGCATATTTATTCTTTTCTAATGTTATATTTTTCATTCGATTATAATGAAAATAATGCTTTTAATGTAATACAAATCACTGAACAACGCCACGTCAATTTTATGTTTTAGGAGTCGCAATGTATGATCACTAGAAGTTGTAACAGATTGACCTAATTTTTCTAGTACGGCGAACACTTGAGACAAACTTTTGGATGTGCGTTACTTCTTAAATCAATGTTTATTATCCCTTCATATTTACAGGCAGGGAAGGCGATTCCTGTCTAGCCGATCCCTCTTTCGTGGAGTCCCATCCGATAGTGTACTGGAACCTGGTCTGGTATCTGGAACGCGCCAACATCGACAGCCACCTGCCAGAACTGCTGAGGCCTGACTTCCAAGCGAAATACCACAGCACCGAGAACGTATCTGAGACGGATCATTCAGGTTAGTAATGATCTATGAATCGATTAAAATTTTCTAGTGACAGAAATTTCTTAATATGTATACAAATATACGAAATTTCTGTAACTAGGATGTTCATAAAAATTTCGAGGTTTTGGCTCTATACAAACCTAATTCTAACTCCAGTGAGACTACAATAAAAAAAAAAACAAGATTAAAATGCATATTAACGACGTGATCGTTTAAGAGCTTTTGTATGGGCGTTCACGCGTCCTGCCCCTACTTAAACGCCCACCACTCCACCGCTGCTCTCCATTTAACCGCGGCGCGGTTGGAATTTTAAACATTACTCACCCCGCTAATGCCAAAAATTATAGGTATAGGACCGGGAACTATCAGCATTTTTTTTTTCAAAATACAATTTCAAGCAACTGTTTATTTCCTTTATTTAAACTTTAGCATTTGTAAAATATTCGCATGGGTCATCTAGTATTATTATTGTTGACCTTTTTACTTTGTAGCTCCTCTCCCTGCAACGCCAGTGTCGTTGGTGTGTACGTGGGAGCGGTTCCGTTCGGTGGGCGCTGGCGGCGACGGCGCGGACGCGGGTGCGCCGCTGCACCGCCTGTGGCGTGATCGTCGCCGCGGACACGCGCACTCCAGGACACTGAGAGCGTTGCTCCTGACAGATGACGCCGCGAGTGGAGGGCACTCGTATGTATTGTTCACAGATTAGTATGGTTGTTCTCAAAAGTCAACACACACCTGTATGCGCACCATCTAGTAAACAAATGCGCACACACCTACGCGGCGTTAACTGTAACTCCTTTTTTACGTTGTGTCGACTGTCGCTACTTTGGCAGGTGTTCACGTATGAAAAACAGGTGGAATGAAACTATACTGCCATGTCCACCGCCGCGCTCACGCTTTGCGTATTGCACATGAACAAGCATGACAGTTAAGTGCAATTTTTTGTGCGACAACTTCCGTTAGGTTTTTTGTCAAAAACAGTTTATTCCAAAGTGTTGGTACTTTATAAAAAAAGTTTTCTGTTTGAACAATTGCTTGAAAAAGGTTAACTTCTTCAGTAATGTGCTCGCCTTCAAAGTCCGGTTTCGCTGTATACGAGACAGGATTATCGCCGACTAGTCCATTCTGAGACCAGACCAGTATTAAATACGATGCAGTTGTTGTACGTCAGATTCACTGTTTGAGTTAGTTTGTTCTAAAGACGAGATACAATACACGCTTACGATCAAAGTATTGTCGTGTTAGCCCAAAGCGCAACTGACCTGTATCAAATTTATAAGGCCATAGGGCCATGGTTCGAATGCGGGCGTGTACCAATGAGTTTTTTCTGACTTATGTACATTAACTATCACTGACTCTGTGCCTCGGAGAGCACGTTAAGCAGTCGGTCCCGGACGCTGTCAATAGCTGGCGGTCGTTACAATCCCCAACCCGCAGTGGAGCAGCGTGGTGGATTTAAGCTCCAATCCCCCTCAACCCAGGGGAGGCCTAAGCCCCTGCAGTGGGGTAAAAATGGGCTGATGAAGATCAAAGTATTACGAATTAAAGTAGTTTGGTTTAAATTGCGGAAAGACAGCAGATACTCCTCCACCAGAAACTTATATACAGCTCCTTATTTATTTTAATTTATTTGGAACACCAACAGTTGTCACATCAATGTCAGTTGTCTCTTTTTCGCTTTGGAGTCGAAACAAACAGCTCGTAGTAGAAAAATGGCTATCAGCCGGCCGAAAACAGACCCCGCATCTGCGCAAAACTGCACCCGCGTCAACTTCAAAGGGAACAAGCTGAAATTGAAGGGACCAAATTAAATTCGTTCGTCGGCCATCACGCTTAGGTTTTATAACAAACCTATGAAGGTCGACAATCTTCCGTGGATGTGTAATCGCTCCTTCCTTCTTCCCGACCCGCCAGAAAAGTCCACAATGGGATGTCTCGGTGGCACACAATAGGCGTAGCCGCATCGCTATTGGTTGTTATCTTCGTATCAGGTCCGCTACTCGGCGTTTGGAGCGCTAATACTCGTAGTTAATTAGGACCATATTCTGGTGTTACATGCACGAAGGTCTATTCTGGTATTTAATTCTATTTAATTTGTTGCATGATACGTCACGATCTATTAAGGTAATATGTATTTCATAAATTATAATAAATTTTCAGACGAATAACACTAGTATTATGTAAATTATTCCATTCAGATGAATAAACATATTATTATACAATTTTTTGTTTATTTCTCACTAAGTAAAACGTTGGGAAAAGGTAGCAAAAGGCAAATTTTACATGTTTGTGAACGAGTTAATCACAGAGATTGTCGTAAAAAATGGTATTAAAAATGAATAGGGTTAAGGAATGGCTGGGTGGTTAATTTCTTTACTAAAGAACCTATCAGTATACGAGTATTTTAATAAAGAGAGGCTTCAGATAAGGCCTAAAAGTTTTGATTGTATTTTCGTACTATATTTCAAGAAAATATTTTTTAATACTTAATTATGTGTTCACAGTGTGGTGCAAGCAGTGTTGGACGGTTTACGTAGCAATGACTTGAAGGATGCTGTGCGCAAGCTGGCTGCGT
Source organism: Luffia ferchaultella (assembly GCA_949709985.1). Lineage (NCBI taxonomy): Eukaryota > Metazoa > Arthropoda > Insecta > Lepidoptera > Psychidae > Luffia > Luffia ferchaultella. Next base: position 7,999,209 of record OX453254.1, read on the forward strand.
GGCGTGAAAACACTTGCACGAGCAAAAGATATCACTCTTATTACAGGTACAGTATGTGCAATCGATCTTTGCGGCTCTGAAGCGTGATGCGCATGCCCGATTGCGCAGGTTCGCCATCTTTGCCGCCGCAACGCTTCTATGATTTTACTGTGATATATCTATATATGTATATATCATAAAGAATATTTAAGTATGTATATCAGTCGTCTGGTACCCATAATACAAGTTTTGCTTAGCATGGGTCTATATGGCACTCTGTACGATGTTCCAGGTTTTATTATTACTGCGACTTTTTTGTGACTAACTTCAGAGGAATTATAAGCACAGTGCCTAAAAAGTATAATGCCACTACTGCAGTAATGCCTAACACGTCAATTGACTAAGATGCAGATTGCGTACAATTTCGTGACTATAAATACTTACTGAAATATGAAATTGCCATTTTAACCTAGCCTATTAAAATACGAATATTACAATCTCAGTATGGCTGGATTTACAATATACAATAATTTGTCTTTTCTTTTTCAAGTGCCAGTATATGGCAATAGTTTTTATATATTTTTGATAAACGGTAACATAGGTCAATAGTTAACTGATGTTCGTTGATCTTGATTTGTAGTGTAATCGAGTTACAAAAGAGTTTTCAAACAATTTGGCATTGGAGAGACTTATTGCTGTTTTTAGACATTTCGTTCTATAGACGAAATAACATATAGGCAATTACAATGTTTAGGCAATGACGGTTAGGTAATCTGCTGCAATGGTATCTTACATTTTAGGCACTGTGCCCATAAATCCTTCAGAGCCGCACCGATCGATTGCACGCACTTTGCAGCATCGTCAGTCTATTTTTGTCGTCGTAACGCCTTACAAATATTGAAAGTTTATCGAAGTCGTTCACGCAATAACATCAGCATTTCAGTTCCTAAATATATTGCTCGTTTTATTGAAAATACAAGACTTACAAAACTGCATAAATAAACGAATAAGATAAAATAAAAATTAATTTCACAAAAAAAGTCAGTGTAAAAGTTTGAAAAAGGTAGTAGATTTTTGCTTTGTGTGGTTTGTGTATTGTATATCCCCATAGTATTTACAAATGACATTACTCTTGTTTAACTAATTTGTGCTATTGCAGTTTTGAAACCAATGCAGTAACAGAGTATTCAGCAAGTTCAACTATTACAATCAGTTATAATTTGGGGTGTAAATGATAAAATTTATGTTATAACTCTCCAGAGACATCCTGTTTTTGGCACTGGCCGCGCTCGGCGAGAACAACATCGACTTAGTGGCCCTGCAGCGTGAATACACGCGTGCTTACGACCACTTCGGCGGTATGGTACGTCCTCAAGATAGTCCGCCGTCAGCTACGGCTGTCTGTTGTCGCCACTATTTTAAGAGGCTGAGGCTCATCGCCGATGATTGACTGGCACGTGGCTCTTAGTCACGGATGATCGATTGCCTTATTGACGGAGGACATCATCAACAACTGGTCCATAATATCGGACAATCGGTGAAGGTCGTTGTTTTTTTCTTTTCAAAATATGGAGAAATTACGATGAACGTTCTGAGCGCTCTACGTTGTAGAATAATTTAACAGTGTTGCTGTTGAGTTGCTGAGTGACGATTGTAATATTGCATGATTGACACTCACGATTGATAAACTAAACTCTTAACTATATACATTAGTATACCAACATAATGTTTAAGTGAATTTATTTTTCTCGTTTAATTTTCTCGCTTTTTATTAATTACTGCTTAATGAAATGAATACATTAAAAACTGTACACGAGCATAGCCTCAAATGAGATTTTTCATAATTTCACTCTCACGCCTACTATATACTTACATTGTAAAAGTACATCCAAATGATTATATCTTTATTAATCGAAAAACTAAATATTTTCACATTTTCCAGAAGGCTTTTGAAGCTGTCAAATAAGAAATTTTAAGGTTATAAGTACCGTTACTGCGGGTAACTTTGGCCCATTTTTGTCGTAAAACGTCATGGAAAAGAGAGGGTTAAAACTTGTAATAAACGTTGTCTTGATTCTGTATAATATCACTCTTATTAAAAAATTGAATAAAACTATTAAAACCTGTGGGCCAAAGTTACATTGAGACTTGAGGTATGATTGGCCCATCTTTATCCTTGTTCAATCACACAGACCAGTCAACCTATAGACCACGCTTTAATAAACGTCAGTATGAAAACGAAATCGCCAAAAAGTGGCGGGATGCGGGGAGAAGTCGGCTAGTTTTCATTGGCTCGTTCAAAATTGACAATTTAATGGCTTCCGACCTGCTTCCAACTGACCGCTCAGAAGAGACGTAATTATGTAGTGTCACTACATAGCCTTGGCGAATGCTACTCCCTGTCAAAGCGTGGTCTATAAGATTGACTTGTCTGTGTTCAATCAACACGTATTATTTTAAATTCTGGGCTTCCCATATAACTTTGGCTTTTTGTTTGAGCATAAAAAACGAACGCAGCCCATAGACAATATATATAACTATATATACACAATATAACTGTCAAAATGTTTTTTTTTTTGTGGTTTTTAGTAGCAGACTAAAATTGTTACCATAAAACAAGTACTGCATTTATTCTCAATGAAGTTTATAAAGTACTAAAATATGCATATTTACTACACTGTGGATCCAGATCCTATGACACCAAAATATAAGCATTTTATTCACCCCCTTCCATAGAGAATCATCTTTTATCAGATAGTGACATTATTAGTGAGTTTGCTTTAAAAATATGATTTTTTTACTCCAGCATGCTAACACTCACTCTATTTGTAGATTCTGTAAAGTTAATATTATGTTTAAGTCTGTGGATAAATATTTTCTTTCTGAACTCTTTGTTTTTCTGCAATAATGTGATTCAACACAATTTAACTTCTGAATAAAGCTATGGATAGATGTTTTTTGTGCGGCGAATAAATGCTCCTTGTGATTTCCGTTTGGGATAAAAAATTACCTACCTCAATAAATCTGGTACCACTGAAAAGTTATATTAATAATATATTTTTTTTAAAGTCTTATTTTCGCTTTTCTGTGATGACTACATCTCCAACATAAAAAAATCGGTTCATTACATACGAAACTTTGTTTCGTTATTTGAAATACATTCAAGACAAGTTTCTGGCATATTAGTACTTTAACCTGATGGAGAAATACACTACTAAATAGTAGTTTGCCTTTTCCTTTTAAAACCAAGTCTATGCTGGACAGGTTGAATGGACAAATATTATAATACAAAAAAATCTTGATCGTTTTTTGTGTTTATAAAATTTTTCTTGTATGTCTTGTAACTAAGCCATTTTTAATATAATTTTAGTGTTTTTGAGTCGTGGTTGCACACTCTTGTGGCCAAGGTTGTTTGTATCTGAAATAAAATTACATGAAATAAAATATATTAAGTTGCAGAAAAAATATTACAAAAATATGCAGGTATGTCGGTAGTGTTTAGGTATCTCATAATTTAATTTAACCACAATATACAGCATCCCACAAAAACTTTACAACCTTGATGCATAGCACAATTACACGTACTTTGATTTCATGGCAAGATTTCTTTTCCAATTTTTGCGGTTTCTTGCGTTTTCGAGAAAAACTTTTACAATGCTAGGGTGCTATTTCATGGTGATATTTCGGGTTTATTTAGTTGTTTTATTGATAGATACTCTTTTATATTAATAAGATATACAGTGAGGAATTGCTAATGAATGCTCCGATGACCGTTATATTACGCAAGTAACGCAGGCTTGATAGGTCGACGACAAAATATGGCCGGCTTTGAGTTCAAAGTTCGACAGATTACTGTATTTGTTCCCAACCCATGATTTTGATGACATTTTACAATTGAATATTATTACGATACAAACATTAGAACGGTTTTATTCAGAATTACGAGTGTCGCTTAGTGGGTTACTAATTTTTGGCAAAAAGCACAGATTGCCGTCTTTGAAACTAATCGAGTAATTGGTTTCTATGTTGCTCTTATCCCTACCATTATCCTCCTCTTTATTTCGCCGTTCATCGCCCTAAACTTCATTTTCGATCAATTTTGGTTTGATAACAGCCATTCTTGTGCATTCTGGAGGCTCCATTAATCCATAGGTTCCATGTTTTAAAAGCTTTTAAAAACTGTACTAACTCAACCAATGCATTACCACAAAAATTATTGTGAAACAGGACTTCATTAATTTTTAATGACATCACGATTTCGAAAATGGATTATCGTGGAAGTCAGTTTCGTCGTAATGATGTTTTCTGGTGGAATATCCTGTAGCTCTGGCTCCAAATGTTCAATAAACTGCTCAACTATATTTTTATAGACTTGTGCACGTTTGCAAATAATGAAGTGAGCTATAGTGCCTTGGTAGGTGATGTTTGTCTAAAAAAAGTTTTCTCCATTCCCGCCCTGGCAAATTATTTTTAAAAACTGGCAGTGTTTTATTAACTTTGTCTAAGTAATTCTTTACTAACAGTCGCAGGGCCATAATTCCAAGAGGCATACCAAGATCAGCCAAAGCGGAAATGTGTGCTCTTCTTCTGAAGATAAAGCTTGAGGTCTTCCAAATTCTCTAGCGTGCTGACTTTTCAATTTATATTTCAAGATGCTTTTTGGAATGTGATATAAGCCAGAAGCTTTTCTTTGGGTCATTTGAAGAGTTGTTATTTTCCTCAAAGCTTCTTCTAAATTTTCTTGGCAGTATCTGCTTTCAGTTCCATACTTCCTCGTTTCTGGTTCAGAGTTTTCTTTTTTTTCGAGTAATAATAGGATAAGATTTTCAGAGGTCTAAAAACAAGTCATTTATGTATTTTATAATACATAAATAGCGTTACATACATATGCATATATGTACATAATTTAAATTACTTTAAACAGAGAGATGTATGTATGAAAATCGGCCATGATTCACAAACAATACGGGTAACCTTGGTCCAGGCCAAAGTTAGCCGTATTTCACTGGCCGCAAAGTGGTTTTGAACAAATCAGCCTATTTTGCTGTACCTTTGTGGATATTTTACACTAAACTTCCACTTATATCAACACTAATAAACAATAAATACAATTTAAGCGCCACATACCCATTACAAATATCTAAACACTGCACAGAAAATAACTTTGTTGCTTACTACCGATAAAATTGTCTGTGGTTTTAAATCTATAGCCAGTATCAATGTCACTAAGTTATGGGTGCGTTCAAGATATAATAAAGTACAATATAAGTTTAGAAACATTTTGGTTTATTTGTAAAATAAAATATTGCACTAATGAAGAGTGAGCCAATTTTATATTGAAAGCTTAAGTTACCCGCATTCACGGTACATTTTGACCTATAATTTTTGGACTTTACAACCGGTTTTTAACAATTATGTAATAAAGTACAATATATTTTAAAATTAACACAAGATACATTAATGTTTGTCCAACTAATTTGTACATTGTAAAAATGAAACTGTTCGGATATCATTTGCTGTCAGAGTCAAACAGGAAACTCGCGTTATTTTTCCTATTACAGTACAAGGGCTTGTGATTTCTTACGCATGATAACTATGAAATGTTCATAGATTCTCTTTTTTGGTGTGACAAATCAAATTCCTTACTAACTTTTGATTATTAATTTTATTTCTACATAGTGTTAGACTTGAGATGAAACACTACGGATGCTAACGAAAACTGTTATAGCTAGAATAAAACACCCCAAGAAATATTACTTCACTTTAAAATTTTGTTTAAATTCAACAAATAATATACAAATGGATAAAAAATTTAATTTTTTTTGCTCTATTAGCTCTATTGAGAATAAGGTACAAAATGTTTTATGGAACAAAAAGAGTTTTATTTATTTATTGAAAACAACAGCATGTTTAAGAAAATATAAATACTAAAGTGACATTATACAATATGTTATTCCAATTACAGATTTGAAAATGAAAAACAAAAAGTTAAATAATACATTAAAAAAATACCATTTAATACAATACAAACATGACTATAATAAAAAAAAAGTAAAATGTAAGCGCGCTAATGTTCACGGGTAAACTCTTATCACTTTTAAATAAAAAGCGCGGGAACCGTTGCAGCAATATCATTAGAACGGTTTTTTTTTGTCTTTAAATTGAAGGAATGACTTATTGAGTTCTATTTTTAAATAAATTTACCTTTTAAAAATATAAAGTACTGGTGCGTTCCATTGTTAAATTTCGAACATCTCAAAACTTATTGAGTGATGATCCATGTATGACCAATATTTACATACACAAAGAGGGCTTGATGATAAAAAGTGATATTTGCTCCCTTCAGCTGTCACTACACCGATAAAAATAATTACTTTAACTAAATGAGTTTACTTCATTCAAGATATTTTCTGTTCCCTATATAAAGAAAAACGAAATTTCTTCATGCGTGAAAAATTATTTTTCAAGACCAAGACACTTGAACAATACCCACGAAGCAAATTTCCAATGAAAATCGAGAAATGGTAAATTTTTCTTATAAGAAATATTACATCTATCGTATTAGAACCATAAATTCTTGGTTTTGTACGTGTACAAACGTGTCACGTGTACAAAAGTACGAGTTTTATTTTAAAAAAGCTCGTGTTTATACAAGACCTTAAAAATCTTGAAACCGTACTTTACAACTACTTTTTTTTTTACCTATGCGACGGGAAGGCGGATAAAACTACTGAGCTTCCGCGCGCCCGGGCGCGCGGGGTATGTACGAGTTGCACCCACTAAACAACCGCTTGAAGCAGAATAGGGACGCGTGTCGTTAGCTCGAAAGCTCCTACGACTTCATCGAAGCGGTCAGACGGCACACTAGGGTGTCGCCGGCGCGAAGTAGTCGGGTGACCCCTAAGGGTTACTCTAGGTGAAGTAATGCCGGAGGCGCGGGCCCCCGGTTACAACTACTTCTGTCTACAGATCCATTATACTAAGCATCTGATAAGGTACTTTCGTGTTGTAAAATGACCGACGCGCGATCTCTTATTCTATACTCGAAACTAATCTTCCTCATCACACAAAACTAGAAAGCGAGGAATGCGCTTTCTTGTTCTAAGTTTTATTTTTAGCCAATTACTTAGGTACAGAACCAAAACAATATTGGTCGAAAATCGATGTTCCGTTCCATACTAGAATCATAATTTTTAAGGCAAGTAATTGTGATCACAATTTCAAGAACTAAATGCATTCTCAAATTGAACATGTTGGACTCTCGCAAAAAGAAATAAATCTTGGCTGAAATAGGATAGTTTGAGAATTTTTAATTCTTATGGTAATAAACAGGAGTAATTGTTTGAAGTAAACTACTTTGATAGAAAATACATATTTTAAGATTTTAGAACTTTGAAACATATTTCTTTCTTGAGTGAAAATTTAATTTTTATCTGTGTACTGTTGAGTGATTCTAGAGTTTAACTTATATCTATGAAATACTTAAGGAATTTACGAGGCAAAACGTTTTCTTATAGATGGTTCTAAAAATTGCTTACAATCAGTAACTACATATAAATGCAGTTATTGTTTATAAATAAAATACAGGAACCCAAGTATGCCTAGGAACCTTTATGTAGAAATCTGTGGAAAAAAGCTTTTTGAAGGAAAAATTTTAAGTTAAAGTTATGTCGAAGTTATTTGAAATCACTTTGGAAATCTTTTTTATATTTGAAATGTAAAAATACCGATAAGTATATACGTTTATCGGCCTTTTCCACGAATAAAATCGAAAAAAGTTGTCAAGCCGACTTATGAAAACACGCACGCTATTTCTAGTCTATATGTGGTTGATTGATTAATTGAAGTTAATGACTTAATTTAAATATAGCTTGAAATTATATGGACTACCTATGTATAAACAATCTAGTTTATTTTATTTAGCTAAATCTCTGGACTTTATCGCGCGTCGTCCGACATCCATTTAACCGGTTCGTTTGTTATTTCTAATAGATATATTCTAACTGCGATTAACCCTTCAAATTTACATTATTTTCTTTCTAATAGAAAATGATGCCAATGGACTTTAAAAAAAGAATAACAGTTTTGATAGCCGCCTTACTGTTTCACCTTAAAATTTCTCACTTGAATAATAAAATATCTAGTAGTTTTATTTGAAATTCGGTTATAATTTTGATTGTGTGTGTTATTTGAATGTAGTGCGTTAAAGACAAAGAAAAATTCTTTATGAATGACAACGAAACGAAATTCAATAAACGCGTAAGTATTGATGTACATTTCTAGGACACGATTGGCATATCTAGAATTTAGTTAAGAATGGGTGCTAGCGTCGGTCCATGGAATTTGAAAAGCTTAATGTATTATAGCTTATAAGCTGGCCGAGGCAATATACGAACAATAATTTTTTTTCATTACAGTGATGTTAGGTACGGTTAAATTCGTAAACGAATGGTTATGTTTAAACAATTGAGTGTGTTCACAGAGTCGCATTGTGTGTTTGTCCCGGACGGTAGTTACATGAGTTTGCACATACACAGTTGTGGCACGATCTATTTTAATTTTTAGTCGTTCGTTTGTGACTAAAAATTGAATTGCAAAAATTGAAAAAGCGGAATGCTTCTCAGCGATATTGTTAAAAATATTTTTTTCACTTTAATGGACGAACAGACAGAATAATGTGACTGCCAAAATTCAATAGTGTGGATTGTGGTATAAACATCGTTAAGAAATATGATCAAATCATAATATTATTGTATTATATTATAATCAATTTAAAGCTCTTACGATACGTACGAGAACTCGTGTGGAATGAGTGAAGTTAATACAATTCATGCCAAACATCTTGTTCCCTCTGACGTTGACGTACAGGGTACGCTCTCGTCCCGCTGATACCCAGTTTTGGTTCTGCGACTCTATTCGTTTTGACTGTGGAGTGAACAAGTTTGGCGCGAGATGTAACATGTTAGTTGTAGGCCTATGTATATTATACCTACTGATGAAAAATGAAATTATATTAATTTGAATGTTATTTTATTGTTTTTAGCAATCGATTGTCACAAAAAAAATATTATTTGTATAAAATCAATAAATCAAATATAAATATTGCCATTTTTAATGATCAAGTTATCCGAAAATACTCAACTACATTTGCCAGTCAATGTCTACTAAGTAATGCTAAAAATTGTAATAAACAATACATTTAATAAGAATAAATATTTGATCAACGATATAAATCTACGAATACGCTATGCTAAATCGAAAAGGTTCCACATAATTTCCATAGCTAAAATGTACGTATAGGTATAGTCATCTCTTTTACTCCTGTGCACTGTCATGTTGGAGTGAATGTATCGGAATAGTATTTGTACCATTTCACAGTATGATTTGGCGCCTCAAAAATGAACGACATCTTTTAATTTCAAAATTAGATAGGTTATTAAATGGGAATTTTACTCGTGCATTTCTAATGATTCAATCTACCAAATTTTAAAATAAAAAAGTCTATTTTTGAGGCTCCAAATCACACTGTACACTTGTATCATCAAAGTTAACTTGTACAACGCATTAACCGCGTGATTTTTTTTTTAGCGATACTGTTTCTATAGATTTATATCGTTGTATTTAATTTTCTTTTTTTATTTGTCACTAAACTGATACAGAAATATAATAACATAGTGTATAGAAATATTAGTTAACATTTGTTTCACCTTATATTATTCAGTAGTGTTATGGTTCGATGTTTATTATTGTAATTTCATTTACAGCCATATACTTTGTTCCAGGCGAATTGTACAATCAATATAGTTGCTAAGTGTATTTTTATAGTGAGCCATGAAACTTTAACTATTCTATAACTTCAAAAATTTGGTGTATAATTTGTTAAAAGAATACATAGTGTATTTACATTATTTCGTGTCAATTTAGTATTGTTTTATCTCACGAAAATGTCCCGATTACAAATATGTCCAAATGTAATAATAGACAATATATAGTTTTATAAAAAATATAAGCTTAAAATTCAAATCTGTTTTATTTATTCGTAGGTATTGTCGTTTAGTGAATCTGCTTTGAATGGATCTTTTCTAAATTATTTCTACAGTATTGTGTATAACTGTGTCGTGATAGCCCAAAGGTGTCGTGATAGTCCAAAGCGCAACGAACCTGTCTTAAATTTATAATGCCATAGAGCCATGGTTGGAAACCGGGCGTGTACCAATGAGTTTTTCTGACTTAAGTATCACTGACTCCGTGCCTCGGAGAGCACGTTAAGCAGTCGGTCTCAGGCGCTGTCAATAGATGGCGGTCGTTACAATCCCCAACCCGCAGTGGAGCAACGTGGTGGATTTAAGCTCCAAGCCTCCCCTCACCCTAGGGGAGGTCTAAGCCTCTGCAGTGGGGTAAAAATGGGCTAATGAAGAGTGTATAGCTATCATATCATTCGTAGTGTTGAAGTGTTGATTCGTTACTCATTTTAAGGAAAATTTCACAGTTGATTTGGCACTGACCAAAAATTTTGAAGTTTTTTGAGAATATAAACAAAATGCTGTATTGTATTATTTTTTTCACCCGACTGCGGAGAGTAATGTCCTTTGAGTGCATGTATATTTCTGTGGCGCGCTGTGTATACGGTGAGTGGTCCAACAATGAGCCACGTAACGGCGACATATAACTTTTTTGGTTCTTAATCTACTTAAACGTTGTTTTGTATCAAGCAAGCTAGGGAATTCATGATTTTTTGATATATGATTTTCAGTAAAAAGAGATTTAGAACAAAATGAGAATTGGTTCATAGTGGACACCTGGGTGTACTCATTGAACCAGGCTAATTTCCACAATCAACCACTTCGATGAACACACCAAAAATTTACAAATCGTTAAGAAATTTTTTTACTCCGCATTAAATCACATATGTCTTCTTTTCTTAAAAGTAAATAATTCAGACTTCTTTTTAAAATGGCTTCGCATCAAATCAAATAAAGGACGACATTGTCTAAATACATGTTTTCAACATAGACGAAGGTAGGTGCAACCTGAAAGGGAAAATGTAAGTTCGTCGTATCAGTAATGGCAAATGGTGGCAAAATCATTTTTGTTTCTGAAAGCTTTATTTCTGCCGTAACTTGTAACAATGCACCACGGTTCATTGTAAGCATAGCGTAAGGGTTTAATGTAGAACACTTTTGAAATAAAATGTAAAGCTTTACCTGAAATGACGCCCCGTAAGAAACTGAATTATTGTATTATACGAAGATATTCATGCAGATCATCACGTACCTCTGAAAGAACTGGTAGAATGCACCAGAAAATAATAAAAAAAAAAATACTATTCTTCTGGATGGTTTTCGAAAACTGCGCCGCTACACGTTTATCTCTCACAGCAAGTCGAAGCAACATGGACTATGGTGAAGGGGTACATGAGTATGTCTTTTGCTAGTATAATTCCAATCAAATTTTATGGCGGATCCGAACATAGGCACAAGTCGCGTCGCAGTAACCAGTTTTAGGTGTAGCGGGACGCAGTGGGACGTGGAGTATATGGCTGTACCTGCGCAAGCACGCTTATAGAATTGTATTCCGATCCGCCATAAAGCTTGAGGCGAACTATACTAATGCGGAATTGTGTCGCGTTTTTGAAATATCGCGGTGGTTCAATGAATCTGGCTGGCTCACAGTAGGACAGTTGACCATATACTAAACGGCTTGATGGATTTACCATAGGTGTCGTTATATTCGTGTTAATCGTGGAAGTTTCATCGGGAATAATATAATATTAAATGCGACATCTGCACATCAAAAAAGAAAAGGGGATTCAAATATATATATATATATATGGATATCATGACTGATGATGATGATCATCCAAAGCGCAACGAACCTGTCTCAAATTTGAGTCCCAATGAGTTTTTCTGACTTAAGTACATTAACTATCGCTGACTCCGTGCCTCGGAGAGCACGTTAAGCAGTCGGTCCCAGGTGCTGTCAATAGATGGTGGTCATTACAATCACCACCTCGCAGTGGAGCAGCGTGGTGGATTTAAGCTCCAAGTCCCCCTCACCCTGGGGGAGGCCTAAGCCCCTCCAGTGGGGTAAAAATGGGCTGATGAAGATGGCTATCATATGGAACTAGTAAATAGATAATTTCAAGTATATAGGTATATTACTAGTATATTATAACTAAAGACCGAATCATATGCATTTGAATATTTAAGCACTTTTCATCGGTTACTACATATTTTAACTAAAAAATAGTATGATGCATATTTTCGCGCTATATTTATAACACTTCTGTGCCAAGTTATTTTAGTTGACTTAGAGTAGAACAGTCAACTTCTATGATTTTTTTTTTATGTGACAGCGTCTCACGTGTCACGGTCACAGAAAGTAGGCGTTACGGAATTTGCTCTCAGTTCTGTATCAATTACTCTTTAAGAATGAGCAGTACGTACTATGTAAATATACTATAGGTCTGTCCTAAGCTTCATGTTTTGAACAAAGCTGTGGGCGAAATGTTGTATTGGTAGGAGCCAGACTACAATCCATGGTTTCCGTCTTTCTCTAAGACATCGAATGCGATCATGTACAAATAAAAGAACAAAATTACGGTTTCGTAAGATAAATAGAAGCTGCTGGTTGGGAAAAGAAATCACGGTTCGTAAATTATGTAAGTACAAGGTGTTGTTCTTCCCTTGGGGCACATTAATGCATATAAAAGTTCGATAGGATAACACACGTTTGACAGCATTGTCTATCATTCGAATGAAAGCCTTATCATTAATTTTATGAATTGTCCAAAGCAGCGGCGACTTATCGACGCTACGCAATACAAATGTTGTTTTTACAATGAATTATACCTCGTTCCATTTCTAAATATATCAAGATTCACACAAACTAAGATCATTTTGCCACAACTCTAGTCGTTTTTGTTCAATAGTCCAAAATATGATTTTAGGCCATTAAAATTTCTTTAGTGAAATATCTGGTACATTTCAAAAACTATAGCTTACATCGAAATGAATGAAGATTGACGGGTCGGTCACCATACCATACTATCAGCTCATTATTACACCATTGCAGGGGCGTAGGCCTCCCCACGAGAAGAGGGGACTTGGAGCTTAATCTACCACGCTGCTCCAATGCGGGTTGGTGGGATAACGTTTGATAATTTGTGTAATTATAAATGTTGTCTATGCCCATAATTTGGCGTACAGGTTGTATTGTGATCATTAAAAATATATAAACTTGTGAACATGTACTCTGTCGGCGTATGCATATGAATAAATAAATAACGGGTCGGTTATTTTATAGCAATCATAATTATATTATGTGGTCAACTTTTTTCTAGCTTCAACCGTTACTGAGATAAATAGAAAAAACTACAAGCAGGGAAACATTGGATGGCCGGGAGGGGAAGCGTACACGTGATCCACGGGAACTTTCCAGATATGTTCAGGGGGCCTAAGGAACACTCTAATAAACTATAAGGGTTCCTTTTTTGCCATTGGCCACGGAACCCTAAAAAAGAAACTTTGCGCCGGAATCAGTCCTAGGTTTTAATATATGAAACTTTATTAAAGATTATTTATAGAATTTCCAATATTTTAAGAAAACCTTTACAATGACAGTAATTTTGTTTTTTTCCTATGGCAATTTTGTACTCGTACGCGCTTTTTTTTATTGAGGGACCATATTTATAGATAGATCTGAAGTATCAACTAACAAATGAAAATAAAATATTTAATCGACATGAGTTTCTTTTGAAATGACGACTATTTATCGTCAATATTGTCTACGTACGGCTTGTGGCTGCCGGTCGAGTGGTAACTGGCACAATAATATGGGTCAAACGAGATCGACCACTGTGATCGAATATTGTGTCTTTATATAGAAAAAAAACCTGCCAAGTGCGAATCGGACTTGCACACGAAGGGTTTCGTACCACTATATTGTTACGAACGGACAAAGTAATGACCGCCATCTAGCGTCAACTAGTAAAACCACTTTGTAGAAGGGTTTACAATAAGGACACACGAAACCCCTACTCAATACTAGATGGCGTTGGAGGAAAGAACCGCGGGGCTTTCTGGAACTATTCAGTGATTTCTGGAATGTTCTCGAGTTCCTTACGACTCATATAAATAGCCGCAGGAGCGTGAGCGATCAGTTCATTTTTGGGCTACTTTCGAAGCGACTACCAGTGAAAACTAGTGATACAAGTGAAACCTACGACTTGGCTACGACCTAATACATCGTGAGTGCTTAGTGTTTGGACTTAGTGCTTAGTGTTTGGACTTAGTGCTTTGTGTTTGTGTTAGTGTTAGTGTAGTGCTAGTGTTAGCGAATAAAGTCTTCAAAAGAGTCAGCAGGTCTTTCTCTCCAAGTTCGACGAACCTTAACACGTAACAATATAAAAAACGAGCGTGACGATAATCGATCTTAACCATTAATCGTTATCATTAAGTAATTTGAAAATAATTGTATAAATATAATTCATTTTTGTTTCATTAGTTATTTAAAAGGCGCTCGATCCTCTCTGGTTAATCCGAAAAGTGATAACATGAGTGCACTGATAGTTAGAGACAATTTTTATTACTTATTTTGAACCTTTGACTTTTAGTCAAAGGTTCAAATGTGATTGTAAAGAAAATAAGCTCTGCAAAGGAATTAAAATAACACGTTGTCATTTTCTATAGTAATAATAACGTACACATCACATCAATGTCTAGACCCCAAACTAAGCATTAGTTTGTGTTTTGGGTACCAAGCGAAGACAACACATACATGTGACAACCAAGACCCGGTACCAGTATCAATATTCATCAAATAAATACTGACCCGACTTGGGATTCGAACCCGGGACCCCCAGCTTCGTAGGCAGGGTCGCTACGCACTAGGCCAAGCGGTCTAATCTAGTCTAGCGAATTTTTACTTATGAAAGTACATTTTATAAGTTAATCTATTACTCGTTAAATAATACAGTCATTTTTTGCACATATCCAAAAACAACGGTATAGCTGGTAGAGGGAGAGGAGGGACACATGACTAAGAAAAATTAGGACTTTAGGAGTGCA
This sequence comes from Luffia ferchaultella, assembly GCA_949709985.1. Taxonomy (NCBI): domain Eukaryota; kingdom Metazoa; phylum Arthropoda; class Insecta; order Lepidoptera; family Psychidae; genus Luffia; species Luffia ferchaultella. The sequence goes on from OX453254.1 coordinate 8,014,256, forward strand.
TATTTCAACAACTGTTGACTTCAATAAAAAAATTCTTTGAAACGTTGATATCATTTTTTAAGACCTATGGTTTCACCTCTCGCGTTAATATACGATGAATTTGTTTTTTCGTACTTCAGTTAATGTTCAGTTGATGAATGGCCACCTATCCCAAAAAAAATTCTTAATTTCACTACGTCATTGTGTAGCGGTTCATAGGTTACACCTAGCTTCCAAATTTCATCTGTGTATTGCCAATAATTTCCGAGAAAAACCCCAGACAGACAGACAGACGGACGGACAAACGGACATGGCGAAACTATAACGGCTCCTTTTTTGCCATTTGGCTACGGAACTCTAAAAAAGAGTGAATTTAAAAAAAATATTTTTATTTTATTTGTACTGTGTTTTTTTTTTTTATAAAAGCATGTAATTTTTGTTTCTGTTTTTGTTTTTTAGTTAATATTTTATTTGCATTTGTTAGTCGATATTCTATATCAATATAAGTATTCTCTCGATAAAAACCGGGTTTAAAAAATCAGGTTTTATGATGGCACCAGCAGCTCAGCTCTACCGTAAACCTGATCACAGGAAAATTATCTAATTCATCAACTCTATTGAAAAACGTGACAGAAGCTGAAACATATTCACACGACACTGTCTGCGAAGTTTCCCAAACGCTGCTGTCAAATTTATTTAGTATGTGGAGGTTACCCATTTTCGAGTTTTAGGAAAGTTTCCCATTTTTCCATAAAAAGGAGGTACTGAATAGCACTAGTAGGTACCATATATCCATACTTTCTGCACTTCATTGTTTCACCAAGAAGTAAATCACGTTGAATACTGAAAAATAGATGGGAAACACAATACAAAAAAAAACTAAGTGTCATACAAAAAGTGTGTAAAATCCATAATAATCTATAGAAGTTTGTTAGTGTACACACACACTGATGCACACACCCATTTATTTTACTTCAAAAAATGTATTGATTATATACATAGTAATAGTTAAACACATTTTCTCATTCCTCTTTTTAAATTTTAGTAACAAATTTTATATATTATTTTTGGCCGCCCAAGTAACTCATATCTCGGAAAATAAACAAATAAGGCGACAAATAATATTTTTGTTTACAAAATTTAACCCCTAATTGGTTAAATGATAAACCCATTTTATCTTATTACAAGAACAATACTTAATAACAATAAACTCGTGTATAAATATAAGCTATTAGTAGCACCCGAGTCTTCCTCTTCCTTCATAATTTGGTCCCATAACCGTATTCGTTCAGGCAAAGGGAAAGTCCTGTTCTGTACATTCAAATCAATGTTGAGATAATTCATTTTATCGTCATCCAAAGGTTCCCAATATTCAGACTGGTTTATCGGTACTGGTTCTCTAAAACGAATTGTAAAATGATTAAAAATTGGTTTAAAAACATAATCACAAGTTAAAAAAATTCAACTAACCCGAATTTAATAAAATTGGTCCACATGTCTACAAGGCGACGTTGAACGAGTCGGTCATTTTCGCTTAAAGGCATGTTTTGTAAGCCTTCGAGTATAAGAAATGAGTGTGCACAATGTTCAGCACCTAAATCTTGGCCATGTACTTGTGTTGAAGGCACATATGTAAATTCATATAAATAAACTGATGCGGAGTTGATTGCGTGTAGTTTAGCAGATTCAATAATCCAATAAGCGAACAAACTATCTGTAAAATAATCTGTATAATTTCTAACAGAGTTTTCAGTTATAATATCTTCATCGAAATAAAAAGGCTTTATTAATTCTATGGCTTCCTCTTCCGTTACATGGGCATAAGAAACAAAATTAGGTGGGAGATGATCATTAAAATTTTCGTTCATTTCTGCCATTATCCTCTCTCTATCTACATAGTAAAGTAACCCTTCTGCGTCTGTCCATCCAGTTAGTAGCGGTAACTTTGAATAGTTCCCACTTTGTAAAATGTTATACGGCAATGTCTTTATAACAATTTCTTCTTCTCCGTTGTCGTTTTCAATGCATGGTGTAAATCCTAATATTGTGCCATCACTCGGCGCTAACTTTAGAAGTTCTTCAAACGACAAGGCCAGATAATATTCTTCTAGTTGTGTATCGTCGTCGACATTGCTTGCTCCATTTTTTATTGCCACATTTCTGGCGAAGTCAGTACTCTTGGGATTTACAGCCAAGGTACTTATTGCGGTGCCACTTTCCAATATTACTTTATTGAATAAATTATTAGCGGCCTGCGACAACATCAGTAGTTCAGCGGAAGCGGCGCCAGCGCTGTACCCTAATAAAGTTATGTCTTCGGAGTTTCCTCCAAACGCTTCTATATTATTTTTGACCCACTTTAGAGCGGCTATTTGGTCTTTAAGTCCAATGTTTCCGGGAATTTTTTCTGTGTTTAGACACAAAAAGCCATGAACACCCAATCGATAGTTAAAAGTTACGACGATGAAATCTCTCTCCACTATATTGTAAGGCAACCCCAAGTTACCATATCCAACAGAAAATCCTCCTGCGTGTATGATGACAAGGACAGATTTTGACGTGAGATTATTTCCGGGTAGGAAAATGTTGACAACCAAGCAGTCTTCTCGGTATGGCAAGCCTGCCAAATCTTGGGGGCATAAAATAAAATCTTCTGTTGCATCAAAAATACCTGTCCATGTAGGAGCTGGTAGCGATGCCTATAAAAAAACATGTCAAAAAAATTTATATTCAGCGTTTTTCTCTATCAACAAACAGAGCAATGTCAAGTAAAAAAAGGTCTGCCATGCCATTTACGACGCAGTTACTAGATATTAGTTTTTACGGTAGGTTAACGTAAAATGTAATAATTTCGATACTGGCTGAAGGCAGAATTATTTTTTTAAGATTTTGTCCTAGTTGATAACGATCCTAGTGAGTATATAAAAGGAAGTCATCATTGAAGTCCGAAAAATAATCGTATTTTCGTGTCATCCTTGATCACAACAATGCAAGCCATCACACAGCAACGTGCGCTAAGGACTACTTATTTGTTGGAGCAAAATATCGAACTAATGTCTCATTGTTTTTGAGTCCTGATTTAGCTCTTAATAACTTTTTTTTGTTCCAATATGTAAAGCGTGGTCGGCGGGTCCCATCGCCTGAAGATGCCGTTGACGACGTGTTTCAGAGATTTCGTGAAACAATAAAATCACTTTTTTATGAATATATGTTTTTTCAATAATTTTACAAAAACTTTACGTGTTATCTAAGTAATGAATGTATTTATTTATCATTTAGGAACTGCATAATAATATCGTCTTTCACAGGCAGGGTGCTGTTCATTTACATTCTCTGTTTAGGATGTTTTATGGAGAAAGTATGAATACTTTAATAATAGATGCAAACCTTAAATTTATCTTCTCCGGTTGGGGCTGTAGCATATGGAATACCATGGAATTCGTATATGTCTCGGGTAGCGTGTTTGCGACCTTTTACTGTCCCTTGGTCAATTGTCACAAGTAGTTCCTGTTAAGAAATATACATTTGATAAACTATAATGTCGGTCCTCATTATGAAACAAGCATTTTGTTAATCTATTAATTTAGTTCGATGTATTGTTAGGTTTCCAGTTTATATGTACAATTTTACTGTATGTTTTCTGTAATATATATGTCGCAGCGGATGATTTGATAATTCGAATTTTCGCGAAAACCCTAGGAATTTTGCAAAAACACGGATAATTAGACAATGGTGAAAACATTCAATCTTACTAGAAAAAGTTATGGTTCTTACAAAAACACTAGTCGCTATAGTAATACTGCGAAACGAAACGTTAGCTATTATGAAATAAGAACGCTGATTGGCCGGTCAGAGCGCCCAAATCGAGACCTCCTCTGATCGGTTGACGTTTTAAATGCCGATCATTCACGCATGTTGTTTTGTTTATGTTTTTGAGACCAACTCAGCAGTCTTTTGTTTTAAATATGGTTAAAAGTGTGCAAAAGTTTCTATAAATTGATATTGTTAATTCAAACCCTTCATAAGTCAATGATCCAATACTTCAATGCTCACAGGGTAAAACTAGGAACCAATCAGAATAGGATTTGGTCAGTAAGCAAAAATCTAGCCAATCAGAGTTAAGGATATTCAATGTTACTAGAGCGACTGGCGTTTTGCAAAAACCCTATCTTTTTCCAGTACGATTCGCAAATGTTTTCGCCACTGTCTAATTATCCGTGTTTTCGCAATACACCTAGGGTTTAGGGATATATATATAGGGTTTAAAAAACCTTTCATTACCATTTTACACATACTTATTACCCGACCGCAGAGAGTAATGTTTTTCAGAGTATGTATGTATTTATCCTAGATATTTCTTTGGCACGCACTGTAGCCTAAACGGCTTAACGGATTTAAACATTATGAGGGTCGTTAGAATCGTATTAATTGTCGGAATGACATAGCGCATTTTATATTTCAATATGTCTGCAAAACAAAAAAAAAAGGTTTTTCTTTCCTTTTTACGTCAATATGGGTATCAAATGAAAGCTAGTAAATAGCTCATTACAGATATATGAAAATATATAAATTAAAAGTCGCCGAAAGTGTACTGGGATTTATATTAAGTATGTATATAAATTCCGCAGCGCGCCTGTTTTTCTATTAAACTATTATATAAAGTGTCGATTAGTACAATTTACCGGGTAGCAACCCTGTAAGAGATTGTCGTATTCGAGTGTAATTGGACACAGGCGTATGTGTGTAAATCGCAAAATGACGATAAATAAATATACCTACGAGACCCAAAACCAAATGGCAGAGCACGGGAGGAAAGCCCTTTGCGTGGCGAGGCGTAATGGTCGTGTCCCGGGATTACTAAAGCATCGTTTTAATAATTTTAATCGTATTTATAATTTGAAGATAATTACTGTATAATGATACATACAACTAACGTAGGGTTGTTAGCCGGTAAACAGTGTCTAGAATTTGCAGTAATGTTTATTGTGACAGATTTATAGAATTCGAGTAATTGTTGAAGTAAAATGTCTAATATATGTTGTGGCCTTATCGTAGAATTGCCAATCATGAAATGCTCGAAAATTGCATGAAATGGTTGCATTTCCTGAAATATTTCACTGTCTTTTAGCCACATCATGATGTGCCTTGACCAGATCGATGATAAGAGCTCGTTTGTCGATATGTGCAATTATAGTTTGACCAAAATTGTTGTACCGCGCCATAACTTACCGATAGAAACGCTGGAAGTGCTTTGTTTATGTTATAACATGGCGGTGCATGGCGGCCGCTGATAATATTGTTTCTCGCAGCGAAAAAGATATTATGATTTGTCCGTAGATCTTGGAATTGATCATTTCATGATGTGTTCGCTTTGGGATTTATTCGCAATTCGGCGAAGATAGATTGATAGTCTACCATTTCTAAATCAATACGTTAGGTAAGGTCTGTTTATATTAATGCAAGAAGCGAAGTGGAGCGAAGCGAAGAGCCACCCAGAAAATGAACATTGTTGAAGTCGAACACATCATAAAGTGATTAATTTTATGATCTGGCCACGATACTAAGCGAACATATAATGAAATGATCAATTCTAAGATATGGCTAATCGTGGATGACAAAATCGTGAAACGTTGACGATTTAATGATGTGCTCAAATTTTGTTTCTCACATCATGAAATGCCCATTTCATGAAATTCTCGGGCATTTCATGCAATCAATTCTACGATATGGCCACGGTATATATATTGTGCTACCATTTTGACATAAACTAAAAAACAATGTGTTTAATTAACACACATAAGACAGTGAATTATATCTTTATTGGGATTTTTCCAAAACTAAAGTAAATGCGTGTCAATTAATAAAACTAAAATTTTTAAAACAAACTAAATTATTTAAAACAAACAAAAACTCCAACTGCAAAACCACTTAACTGAAAAGAGAAAAACAATTTATATTCCATAGATTTAATGCACCATGATGCATTTGTCTGATACCTACTTAAACAGATATTAAAATTTATTGTACTATCACATGAATATGACTTGAAAGGTGTGAGGTGTTGCTGTCGAGTTTGTTTTCAATAATTTTCAGTTAGGTACGCCTTTTTATTTTTATTTCATACAATGAAATTTCATGAATATTTCTCTAGTCACCCCGTCGTCCTAATAGAATAGCAGTACTAGGTGTTTTTCAAAATAAATATTCGTGTTTTTGCTAAATAAGTGATTTATATATATATATATATATGTAACCCACATTACGTAGCATCGAAGATCGCCGTTCCTGTCGGATAGATTGTAATGAAGTTTTTATATAAAGTTACTGTAATGTACTAAGTCCGTCTGTCAGTAGTGGTGTCAACCCTGGGGCATTTAGAATAAGGCTCATGCAGCCCATCCTTCTTTAGGGATGGTCCATGTGTCCATGTATTTATAGTACACGTATACCTGTTACTATTTTTGAACCTTCATCCTGTATTTCAAATTTAGTCAGATTTTATATTATTTTCAATACTGAAATAAATACATCAATTTTTAAATAAAATTAAAACCATGCTGCAGTTGCCTTTTTTCAAATTATAAATAACGTCTCTAAGTATGACGCAAGTTATGGGTAACCTTTTATGACATATGACAAACCGTCACTTATTTATAGAATCAGATTTAAGTAGGTAAACTTCCCATACTATTTTTAAATTTAGAAAACCATACAGTAATAAACGTAGTTTACTAACAGTATCAAGGTCTTCGCTTCCCTTCATAATCTGGTCCCACAACTGCATTCGATCAGGCAAAGGGAAAGTCTTGTTCTGTATGCTTAAATTAATAGTGATGTAATTCATTCTATCGTGCTCTAAAGGTTCCCAATATTCAGACTGGCTTATCGGTACTGGTTCTCTGAAAATAATCGTAAAATAATTAAATATTAATATATTAATAATATAATAATCAACTAATGAAATCAACTAACCCGAATTTTATAAAATTGGTCCACATGTCGACAAGGCGTTCTTGAACGAGTCGGTCATTTTCACTTAAAAGCATGTTTTCTAAGCCTTGGAGTATAAGGAAAGTATGTGCACAATGTTCAGCACCTAAATCTCGGCCATGTACTTGTGTTGAAGGCACATATGTAAATTCATATAAATAAACCGATGTGGAGTTGATTGCGTGTAGTTTAGCAGATTCAATAATCCAATAAGCGAACAAACTATCTGTGAAATAATCTGTATAATTTCTTACAAAGTTTTCAGTTATAATATCTTCATCGAAGTAAAAAGGCTTTATTAAATCTATGGCTTTCTCTTCCGTAACATGAGCATGAGAAACAAAATTAGTTGGTAGATGATCATTAAAATTTTCATTCATTTCTGCCATTATTCTCTCTCTATCTTCATAGTAAAGTAACCCTTCTGCGTCTGTCCATCCTGTTAGTAGCGGTAACTTAGAATAATTTCCACTTTGTAAAACGTTATACGGCAAAGTGTTTATAACAGTTTCTTCGTCTCCGTTATCATTTTCAATGCATGGTGTGAATATGAATGTTGTGCCATTACTTGGCGCTAATTTTAGAAGTTCTTCAAACGACAAGGCCAGATAATATTGTTCGAGTTGTGTCACGTCGTCGACGTTGCTTGCGCCATTATCTATTGCCACATTTCGGGCTAATTCAAGACTTTTAGGATTTACAGCCCAAGTACTCACTGCAGACCCACTTTCCAATATCACTTTATCGAATAAATTATTAGCGGCCGGCGACAACATCAGTAGTTCAGCTGAAACGGCACCAGCGCTGTATCCTAATATAGTTATGTCTTCGGAGTTTCCTCCAAACGCTTCTATATTGTTTTTGACCCACTTTAGAGCGGCTATTTGGTCTTTAAGTCCAATATTTCCGGGAATTTTTTCTGTGTTTAGACACAAAAAGCCATGAACACCCAATCGATAGTTAAAAGTTACGACGATGAAATCTCTCTCCACTATACTGTAAGGCAACCCCAAGTTACCAAATCCGACAACAAATCCTCCTCCGTGTATAATAACAAGGACAGATTTCGATGTGAGATTATTTCCTGGTCGGAAAATATTTACAACCAAGCAGTCTTCTCGGTATGGGAAGCCGTGTGGGTATGGGAAGTCTTGGGGACATAAAATAAAATCTTCTGTTGCATCAAAAATACCTGTCCATGTAGGAGCTGGTAGCGGTGCCTACAAACAAATAAATTTAAAAAAAAAGTGATATTCTGCGTTATTTTTTTTCTATCTACAAACAGAACAACGCCAAATAAAAAGAGCCAATTTGCAATCCATTTACGACGCAGTTACTAAATACTAGTTTTTACGGTAGGTTAACGTGAAATGTAAGAATCTCGATTCTGACCGAAGAAAGCATTATTTTTTTTAAATTTGGTCCTAGTTGATAACGATCCTAGTATCAGGATAACAGGAAGTCGTCAATGAAGTCCGAAAAAAAATCGTAATGTGTCACCATTGATCATGACAATGCAAGCCATCCCACATCTGCGGTAACTGAGGACTATTTCTTGGAGCAAAATATCGAATTAATGTCTCATTGGTCTCGTTGGTCCTCCGAATAGATAAATAAATTATTTGTTTTTGAGACCTGATTTAGTTTTTTTTTTAACGTATCTCATAAGTTCCTATAATAACTTTTTGTTCCAATATGTAAAGAAGTTACGAGGTCAGCAGGTCCCTTCACCTGAAGATGCGGTTGATAACTTTGGACGACGTGTTTCAGAGATTTCGTAAAAGAATAATTTTTTTTTGTGAATGTATGTTTTTTCAATATATTTGCAAAAACTTTAGGTGTTACCCAAGTAATGACTGTATTTATATATCATTTATGAACTGCATATCGTCTTTCATTGGCAGAGTGCTGTTCATTTACATTAGGTGTTTAGGATGTTTTATGGAGAAAGTATGAATACTTTAATAAATTATGCATACCTTAAATTTATCTTCCCCGGTTGGAGCTGTAGCATATGGAATACCGTGGAATTCGTATATGTCTCGGGTAGCGTGTTTTATCGTGCGACCTTTTACTGTCCCTTGGTCAATTGTCACAAGTAGTTCCTGTTAAGAAATATACTTTTAATAAAATATAATGTTGGTCCTCATTATGAAACAAGCATTTTGTTAATTTGTAAATTTAGGTCTATGCGTTGTAAAGTTTTTGGTTTATATGTCTAATTGTATTGTATGTTTTCTGTAATATATTTATTTATTATACAGAATAAAATATTCCATCTTAACAATGAATTATAAAAATTAGAAACGAAAACTTACATGAGTCGTTCTAGCATCCTCTTACATTCGAATACCAGGCACGCAATACCACATACAAATATATCCCAGTCGGGTGCACTCGAGTCAAAAGAATTTACTATTTCTATTGCTCTCACTAATGGGGAGTTCTTATATAACTGTCTGCGAAGACGGCAACGCCAGGAGTCTCCTGCACGTGTTCCATCTATCATACGCCTCGGGAGGCACATGCACTCTCAAAAATTTACAAGGTAAATCGATACAGTCGAGTTCATTTCTTGACAATTTAATAAAAAACTTAAAGATATGCGTGTCTCTTCTCAGCTGTAAGGAGTCAAACCCCAAGCAGTCTAAAAGAAAACGTGTAGGATACAAGGTGGGATAATATTTAATTTAATATTTATACAATAATCTTAAAAAAATGTATGCGCTCCAAAATAATATATTTACTCTCAAGTGGGCTTCGTACCACATATTTCGTTTCAAAACGTTTCGAACAAGCGCCCCATATATAGAGCGGGTGGCACCTTCTGATAGACTACCACCACCACAGCCGCCTGCAACAGTGCGCAACACAAACCCGAGACTACTGAAGGCTGATGCAGTTATTGCACGCACATGCGCGCAAAACGTTAGTTTAGCATCGAACCGAACACCTAAATCTCTAACTTCACTACTCGCTAAATGTTTACACCACCCAGACTGTAATCAAAATACACGGGCAGAAGCGGACCAGTGAAGACAGCAAGAGCAGACAGTAGCGTGGCGCGGTGAAGGGAACCGAAGCGGTGTTTTGCTGAAACCAGTGTTTTATTTATACAGTCCACTCTCTAAGGGGGTCTGCCGGGTGTTCACATGAACCCGAGGCTCACATTTTTGGTCCTCTAGGTTGGGTCGAGCGACCAAAACTCATAATCTCACATTTATTAATCTTAAACTTAAGCCTATTGCGAATACTCCACTCTAATACAGCGTTGATATTTCTTCGAAGGAATTCAGAATAAATGTAGGAGTTCTCCACGTGAATAAGTTTAATGTCCTCTGCAAGGCAGCACAGTGAGGCGCAGCTCACGACATTCGGAAGATCGTTGATAGCGATAACAAAAAGGAAGGGCCCGAGGACAGACCCTTGACCTTGACTAATATCCGATTTGGTTACATAGAGTTCAGATACGTACTGTCCATATTTAACGTATTGATATCGTCCACTGAGCTAAATGGCAAATTAATTTAGAAGTCTCAACAAGAAGCCTGACGCCCTCAACTTCGTGTGCGTCAGAATGGCGTCCAAGGCTATCGTTTAGGATTGTAATTATGCTGCAGATTTAGTACCCATTTAAAGTGTCTGAGTGAGTAGACACCGACTTCATTAACTATATGCCGCCTGTTAATGCTCCTTTCTTTAAAGTGAAAATTTCATTTTTAACTTTTTAGTTTATGGTTTTGAAGTCGGTTCTATTTTTTTTGAAAATTATTTTTTTATTTCAGTAGCAATGCCATGATTTTTTTTATTTAACAGGTGGTAAAAGCAAAGCCTTTTTCGACTCAAAATATTTGGAGCACACCGAACAAATTATTTCTGTCGAGCGTGATTGGACAAATTTTGTAATGGGCTCTTGGTCTAGCTTATCGTTTATTCGTCTATATATTTTTACAAGTACTGTATACTTACTCAAGATATATATTTTTGTTAGGTACAAATTAGGTACTAAATCCCTGTTTATCAAAATTTGTACTCTTTTACGTATTTCTTGTTAAAGTTTGAAAGTTTCAAAGGCGTCGGGACGGCGGTATAAATTTTGTATTGACGAATACTACTAAACGGTTTGACTTGGGTATGTGGATTTTATATATGTTTTAGTGCTAAATAGGTACTTAATATCCCATAACTTTGAATATACTTTTACAAAATAAGAGCCCCTAACTAATCTGATCTAAGTTTGATAATGACGTCATAATAAAGTTTATATTGCCGAGTACTACTTAACGGTTTGACTTGGGTATGTGGATTTTATATATATTTAGGAAATTAACTTAAAAGAGAAAAAGAAGCTATATTCCATAGAATGAATGCACCATGCAATGTTTTTTGTTCGATACCTAGGTACTTAAGCAGATATTAAAATATATTGTACTATCACATAAATCTGACTTGAACGATGTGAGGTTTTGCAGTTGGGTTTGTTTTAAATAATTTTCAATTATACCTTTTTATTTTTATTTCATACAATGAAATTTCATGAATATTTCTCTAGTCACCCCGTCACAATAGGGTACCGTGAAGGTGTTTTTATATATAAATCTTCGTGTTATTGCTAGCTCAGGTGATACACCAGCCCCTGCGTTAAGACAACTTTTACAAAAAGTCTGCCTTTTTTAAAATTATAAATAACGATGTTACCTATATTCAAACTTTTTAACTCTCTAATTATGACGCAGTTTATGGGTAACCCTTTATGACATATGACAAACCGTCACTTATTTACAGAATTAGATTCAAGTTGGTAAACTTAATTCCTTTACTATTTTTCAATTTAGAAAACCATAGATACTATAAACGTAGTTTACTAACAGTATCAAGGTCCTCGCTTTCCTTCATAATCTGGTCCCACAACTGCATTCGATCAGGTAAAGGGGAAGTCCTGTTCTGCATGTTCAAATTAATAGTGACATAATTCATTCTATGGTGATCTAAAGGTTCCCAATATTCAGACTGACTTAGTGGTACCGGTTCTCTGAAATAAATTGTAAAATGATTAAACATCAATTTAAAAATAGAGCACAACGTTAAGCAAAACTCAACTAACCCGAATTTAATAAAATTGGTCCACATGTCCACGAGGCGTTCTAGAACAATGCGGTCAGTTTCGCTTAAAGTCACATTTTGTGTGGAATCTTCGAGTATGAGGAATGTCTGCGCACAATGTCCAGCGCCTAAATCTCGTCCATTTATTTGTGTGGAGGGCACATAAGTAAATTCATACAAATAAACTGGTGCAGAGTTGAGTGCATGTAATTTAGCAGATTCAATAACTCCGTAAATAAATAAACTATCTCCAAAATAATCTGTATAATTTCTGATAGAATCTTCATTAATAACATCTTCGTCGAAGTAAAAAGACTTTATTAATTCTACGGCTTCCTGTTCACTCACATGGGCATAAGACTCAAAATTAGGTGGAAGACGATCACTAAAATTATCATTCATTTGTGCCATTATTGTCTCTCTATCTCCATAGTAAAGCAACCCTTCTGCGTCTGTCCATCCAGTGAGCACCGGTAGCTTGGTATAATTTCCACTTTGTAAAGTGTTATACGGCAATGTATTTATAACTATTTCTTCGTCACCGTTATCATTTTCAATACATGGTAAAAATCCTAATCTTGCGAATTCACCCAGCTCTAAATTTAAAAGTTCTTCCAATGACAAGGCCAGGTAGTAATCTTCGAGTTGTGTCACGTCATCAACGTCGCTAGCGCCGTTACGTATTGCTACATTTCGGGCGAACTCTAAACTTTCAGGATTTACAGCCCAAGTACCCATTGCGGAGCTACTTTCTAATATAACTTTATTGAACAAATTATCAGCGGCCGGTGATAACATCAGTGTTTCAGCTGTACCGGCGGTAGCACCGAATCCTAATACAGTGATATCTCCAGAGTTTCCTCCGAACGCTTCTATATTGTTTTTGACCCACTTGAGAGCGGCTATTTGGTCTTTCAGTCCGCTATTCCCAGGAATTTTTTCAGTATTTAGACACAAAAAACCAAGAGCGCCCAGCCGATAGTTAAAAGTTACAGCAATGACATCTTTCTCCACTAAATTGTGAGGCAACCACCTGTTACCAAATCCGCTAAAAAGTCCTCCTCCGTGCATAATGACAATAACCGGTTTTTGTGTGGTATTATATTCTGGTACGAAAAGGTTAACTACCAAGCAGTCTTCTCTATATGATACACCCCCACCTTGTGGACAAGCGATAAAATCCTCTGTCGCGTCAAGAATGCCATCCCAGGTTGGTGCTGGTAAAGGTGCCTGTAAACAACATATGTCGGTATTATGTACAAATATACGTATTTATTGTTGTCTATCGGTCCGTCTATACCAGGAATGGCGAACCATTGTGTCGCTTGCGGTTAATGGTACGCGACACAATATTTTGGGCACTGTAGTAAATTAAGAGTTCTGAATTGATAGTATTTATTATTTTTCCAATAATCACAAAGTAAAAATTATTATATAGATGGCATGTCTATGACCTCATTTAACATTTCTTTAGAAAAATGGCAGTTGATACGTAAAGGTTCGCCGTCCCTGGTCTATACGTTCCTATACGTTTGTCAAAGTTTTATATGACCATACCACGACTGACCGATTGGCCGAGTGTTTAGAGACTCTAACTGCGGAGTCAGGGGTCGCGAATTCGATTCCCGCCCGGTACAAATGTGTGCATGAATATATCTATTTGTTCCGTGTCAGGGCGTAAAATATCTATATTATGCAGGTATATATTAAAAAGAATATTTAAGTGTAATATCAGTTGTCTGGTAACAATAGTACAAGCTTTGCTTAGCTTGAAAAAGAAATAGATTTCTCTTACCATATTAAGAAGTGATTAAGTTTTCAAATACGATATATACAAATATATAGTATACGCGGGTAGAGTCGCAGGCGGTCGCTAGTTAGCAAATATAATGACTATTGGTAAGAAAATCGCTATAAGTGTTTATTATTTATATGTCTCGCTCGATATCGAGGTTAAATAAGAATTATAATAAATAATAATATTAACGTTACATCACAACGTTTAGGCCCCAAACTAAGCATTAGTTTGTGTTTTGGGTACCAAGGGAAGACAACACATATATATAACAACCAAGACCCGGTACCAGTAGCAATATTCATCATATAAATACTGACCCGACCTGGGATTCCAACCCGGAACCCCTAGCTTCGTAGGCAGGGTCGCTACCCTCAAGGCCAAGCGATCTTCAAATAATACTACATTAATACCAAACGCTGCTGATTTATTTAATCTATGACTCGAAGGTTCTTCTCCGCTCTTCACTCGTTATTACAAAACTGAAGTGAAAACTTCGTGATGAATATACTCATATTAAGAAAAAGCTTTTATTTTGAAATCACAGTCGGGCACAATATTTCTTAGATAAAAAGTAGCCTTGATTACTTTTCGAAAAGTCTTCTATCTGCCAATTATAGCGCCATCAAAATTCGGTTTAGCAAAATAATCTAACATATAAGTATAACTTATTAAGAATGAATCTTTTTGTCTATCACATTTCTGTTACGGCTCTCATCTACTAATGTCAGATTGCTTGTGGAATTGACTCTCGAACAGGCCACGTTAAACTGTCCGTGAGAAAAGCAGTCCACCCCTTATATGTCCTCATGTCTAATTATCTCCATTAAAATAAATCTTTATAATTTCCCGAACGTTTGTTCGCAAAAATTTTGTGTGTTATAGTTAAAGAATTTGCAGAACTATTTACACTTTTAAACGAATCTGTAAAATAACTGTACTTGGGCTCTAGTAGGTACTATAAATCCTTTGATAAATAATACATACCTTAAATCTATTTTCACCGGTTGGAACTGTAGCGTACGGGATACCGTGAAATTCGTATATGTCTCGGGTAGCGTGTTTATGACCTCTCACTGTCCCTTGGTCAATTGTGACAAGTAATTCTTGTCCATAGACGCCTATGAAGTATTGACTAATCAGAAACAAAAAAATATAGGACTTCATTTTGCCAAGCCCTTTGTGATACTGTTTAAATTCATAATTGTAAATTGTTTTTATACCATTATAATCTTGTTATCAACACTGACTTGTAAAATTTAATCATACATAATGTACATTAATAATCGCAGAAATCTGATTTAGAACAGATCCGTTTATTGAGCAATATATATGCAAGAAGGTGTATTTTAATAAAATTAAGTCTTATGGCCCGAAGATGCTCAGTAATAGCTTTTTTAAATAATGTTTAAACAGTGTACCTACCGTTTCATTGGAATGAAATTCTGCATTTGATACATAGGCTCAAAGAACAGTCATCGCAATCATCTTTACATTTTGGAAATAAGTGTTTGTATGCAACTTCACCCATGTGGTTGGTCTCTCAAGTACACATAGCATAAATCATAACACGTAAAATAATTACATATCACATTAATTTTAACGCTATTTTAAACATCTTGAGATGGACTGTTTGTGCACAAATGATACATTTTGTATAACTCCGCTGTACATTTCTTTTCACTGCTCTTCTCCGAAAATACCAGTAAGCACACCCTATATGTTGAAACATGATATCGTCTATTTAAGTATGAAATGTTCATAAAATCGCTTTTAGTGGTACTTGAGTTATAAATTCACAAACATACAAACAGATAATGAAATCAGAAGTTTAATTCGTCGATAAGAATTTTCCTGGCGGTATCTACACAAATATCGCTATGTTGTAATTTTTATAATAGTAATAGCTTTTCTCCCTGTGACGCAACGTTTCAGGGCGTCGTGGAACTGTATAGAAAATTATGAAACCCAGAGACCCTTTTTCAAATATTTATTCACTTAAACTATTTGGCGTAAAGAACACATTTATGTAAAAAAAACGGCCAAGTGCGAGTCGGACTCGCGTTCCGTAACCGAGGGTTCCGTACAAACCTAAAAGTATATAAGTAAAATTAAGTTTGATTTTGTTACAGCTGAAAGGTATTATAGACCTGAGTATTTGATATAAATTTCAATTTAATACCTTTACCCGTTCATGAGGAAAGGGGTACTAAGTTTAAAATTATTGAAAATATTCTTATAATATGACGTAACTAAAAATGCTTTTCGCATTTTTCTTTATCTGTGCTATAAGACGTTGGTTCGTACCAAATTTCAAGATTCTGAGTATACGAGAAGTAGGTACCCTGTAGGTTTTGATTCCCTTGCGAGTATAGAAAATTACAGCATAAACAGCTGTATCCTTTGATTGCGTTGGCTTGAAAATTTGATGTTTTCACAGCTCCAAGAGACGGTACATCTGAGTATTTGATATGAATTCCAGCTTGATACCTCCACGTGTTCCTAAGAAAAAGGGTCTTGATAGACAGACAGACAGAGAGACGGACAATAAAGTGATCCTATAAGGGTTTCGTTTTTCTTTTGAGGTTCGGAACCATAAAAATAAACATACGTTCTGTTATACCCTACAATGATAGCAATATCGCTGACTTAATACACCCCTCTGACGCAAGCCCATATTACTTATCATATACATAAACAACTCAACCACTCCATTCCGAGTCAGTCTATTCCCGTCTCTCTGCCGAAAATCATCATATTAAATCGTAATTAAATGTGTATTTAAAATAAAGCGTTTTCTCAAATTAAAGTTTATTCTTAGTGTTTGTGAATTTTCTTTTTTAAAAAGGGAAATGTCAATTCCCGTATAACAGTTCGTAACGTCTGGTTCTTAACCTGAGCCGGCGATTTTCGATATTAATGTTTCTAGTTTCGCGCAGAGCAGGATTTCACTCACTGTGGATATATCGACATCTCTCCGGCTGTCAAGTATTTATAGATACATTCTTTTTCAAAAATGAGAAAACGCCTCGAAATCTATAAGGAAACGCCATTATCCCAAGAAATTGAATTGAGAAAACGCCATCTTTTTTGTCCATTTTTGCCAGATTATGTACTTACCTATTGTTTTCATTCACTGTTTTCGTGACTGGAGAGTAGTAGGTATTGTTATCATTTATTATATTAAATAAAAAAATGTTATAGAGTAATTACAGTTTTAAAATTTAAAATAAAAAAGGTAGGATACTGTGTTTTAGTCGATAAAAAGGCAAATCTTTCTTTGCCCCTCATTTCCTTTTGGTTCTCGATTTTGAAAACTAAAACCCGACTATGGAGAAAGTGCTTTTTTCGTCGTTGGGTTTTAATTTTTAATCTTATTTTTTATTAAAATTTTTTGGGGTTTTATTTTGCGATGAAGAGCGTGCAGTGCCACTATATACATTATTTTGGTTTTAAGTTTAATTTTTTTCTCTCAGCGACGACTTATATTCATATTCATTTCGTTCCAATAATGCATTGAAAACATGAAGGAAGGTGAAACGAATTAACGACATGAGTGGCCAAAGGTCGTAACTCACAAAATAGACATTTTGAGAAAACAGAGTTTAAAGTTTCTCTTAATATAAACCTTGTTGCGCATTTCCTACTTGTTCTTTAAAATTAATTAAAAATTATTAAAAAAAAAAAACCGCTCTTATAGCATTGGGAATAGATTAAGCGCATCATAAAACCTTTGGCCACTCATGTCTTCAATTAGTATACGGCGTGTTCAGCTGAACGTGGTCCAAACTTATAGAGCTTAACGAACTAAATAAAAAGATTCAAAGAAATAAATGATTAAAAAAAATGTTTTAACAAGTTTTCCTCGGTAACCGGTAGTCTGCGCCATCTGCCTACTTGAAACTTTTTTGTTTACTTTGGTAAGCTCTACACACTCTATAAGTTTGGACTACGTACAGCCCTACACGGTGCATAATATAATTAAAAACGTATGAGACGTGAATTTATGAATTACACGCAATCTTCGAGTTAATTCAAATAAAGCAGCGGGCAACCGCTAGTGATATGTATATTTTTGAAATGGTTAACTTAGCCCTTTCATTTGATATCCAACACCGCTCCTTAAAAAAAAACAATTTTTAATTCATGACTTCATGTCCTCTCGAGGGCTGGCGGCAAAGAAGTAAGGAAGTCCCGCTTCCCACTAGAACCACACCACGCTATCGAAAGGGCGACCGCTCATATACCCTGCTAGTAGTGTATGCATAGTAGTGTGTATGTGTATGTAACTGGATGCGGAAGGCGGAGGACCGTGTGTGGTGGCGAGCCTTGGGAGAGGCCCATATCCTGCAGTGGAGAGACACGGGCTGATGATGATGATGTGTATGCCTATATACCATCGGTCGTTAGTCAGCAAACGCCCATCAGCAAGTTTTATTATTTTTCATCGAGAAAACGCCGAATTAAGCGATGAAATTGTAAAAATTGTAAAAACACATCTAAATACAAAACAAAAAACAAATGGACGCTTCTCCCCGCAAACGCGTCTCACGCTACGACTCGTACAGTAACTGTCTTACCATGTCTCTAGTGGGTAGGCGGCGCGATTGTTAGACGCTTCTAATAATTAGGTACCTCATTTTCAAGTTATGACAAGTAGTTTAAAAATTAATTATGTGAGAACAGATAAAAATGCATACATACATACAGGTTGAAATCATAACCTTCCTTTTTTGGTTTATCGTATTCGGGTAAAAAGTAACACAAGTATACTTACCTATTGTATCAAATCCTCGTAAGATGAAAATATTGATTTCCGGGCCGTTTTTATATGCTCAAATTGAAACTCATGGATCTTTAATCTCGACTCATTCCCATACTGCAGTAGGTCGGTCTAGTGATGCGTCACATGCGCATCCCTAGATTTTTTTAAAAAGATAAAGATAATCAAATAAACAGTTCGTGGTCATCCATTAGGTATTTCCCTATCATATCTAGATCGTTCGTTAGATATGGGATTTCAATCTGATAATTTTAACACAACAGAATTAGCGACCTAGCTGATAATCGTGATTGTTACTAACTAGCGACCTGTCCTGACTTCGCACGTATAGTAGAGCATATATGCCTAAGTACATATTTTTTTCTGTAATTACGTAAAGCATGTAAATTAGATTTAATTAGCTTTAAATGTAACTTAAGTCCAATCTACTTGGAGTATGCATTTTTTAAATATATTTTATTTCCAATTATTTGGAAAAGTAAAGAATAAATACATTAAAAAAAACAGACTAAAATATTTTTTGTTTACAACATTGATGACTTCTGCTTAATTACATTATGTGTGTCGCGTTGGTGTGAGACCGCTTGAATTTATTTTGTCGTGCGATAGTTTTAATTTTGCGACAACCCTCAAAATATTAATTGTTACTAACGTATTTAATTTAATAAGGATTAATATCGTATCCGTATACATAACTTTCCAATTACCACATTATATGTTACCATTTTTTAAACAATAAAATAGGTTGGTATAGTAAGTTATCTTTAAAAGATAGACATAATTATGCCATCGCGGGCTTTTCTTTAGACCTATAAAAGTGGAACGATTCCTCCATACCTTGTTTTGTTATATCTCAAAGGGATTAATTAAGCAACGTTTTCGATGAAAACTCCCAGTCGGCTTGATTTTTCCGACATTTTCGAAAATCATCGTCTTATTTCAACCAATTTGCACAAAACATTAATAATTACACACATAAACCTATCTCTTGATCCACTCCGCCTATTGGTGTCAACCGCATGAGAAATGCGTTCGGTACCTAGTTTTTGACTTTATCGTGTTTCAGATAGACAGACGGCGGCGGAGTGACTGTTTTATAATATGTAGTGATTATTTCATATCAAAATCAGAAAAATAAGATAAGATTGATTACATTGACTTCGTGCTAAATTAAATGTTAAAACTGAATAGGTATACGAATACGCGAACGCAATCTTTTTAGTCAGCCCTAACATCCTGCGAACGCGAGTTCTCCACTTTTTATAGTTTTAATAACTACCTACTTTATTTTCTATGGGTAATGCATTTATATTTTTAGGGTTCCGTATCTCAAAACGGAAAACAGCAGAACCATTATAATATCACTCATGTATCCGTCAGTCTGTCACAGACGTTTTACTCGTAGGCCATTTATCGTAAGTAGATATTTTAAAGATTTCATTACAGTAATGCCATGTATGGCGACACACGTATTTCTAGGAACGGAAGTTTGTGAATTATTTTTTTAGAAGAGTTTATCGTAGACCCAATACGCGACCACTTAGGTAAACCTTATAATGTACTGTACCCAAAAACAAACCGTTTTTAAATTATAATTTTTGTTTCTCTTTATATTCGCCGTAATAACACATAAGTACTTTTTGAAAATTCCTACCGGCTACATGCCTTTTTTTGTAAGTCTTCGTTGCCACATTTCATCAAGATTGGTTTAACAGTTAAGTCCTGAAAAGGTAACATACAAAAACATTTCTATGGTAAGAATTAGCCTATGCCCTGACAATTTTCATCACTTCAAACGAAGCGAAGGTCGTGAGGTGAGAGCCTCGATGCAGCTTCCGTAGTGGGCGACTCGTTTCAAAATGTGACAGAAATGTCGAAGTTAATTTTAGGCAAATTAAACAGTGGGAGATATCGTAGACGTGGACACTAGTAAGAAACACGTAAATGAAATAATTCATCAGTATTTATACATGTCCAAGGTTAGTACACGCTAACATCGACTCCGTTCGACATGAAGCGACGTGAGATGTTGCGAGGCGTTTTAGTTATGATAAAAACGTTTATTATTTATTTACAATTAATTATAATTACTTCTAAAATAATACCTAACCTTTGAAGACCTTGATGGGATGGAATATGATCCCGAAAGTAAACGAGAATCGTTACAGTGGAAAAGGGGTAAGAAGCCTCCTCGGAAGTTTAAGATTTCTCCAATCGGTAGGAAAACTAATGGCAATATTTTGGGATGTTAAATCGATATTACCTGCTGAAAATATATTTGCCCAAAAAAAACTACTAACGATGAAAGCCGTATGTTATGCTAATTTGTTGGATAAACTACGAGTCAATAAAAAAAAATATTAAAAAAATACGACTGCAAAACCACATAACTGAAAAGAGAAAAACAATCTGTATTCTATAGAGCTTGGTTTGAACAACGCGAACATAGAAAGTACCTACCATGTTATGTTTTCTTGTCTGATAGGTAGGTACCTACTTAGGAAAGCTGATAGGTATCAAAATATGCTATCATATAAATATGACTTGAATGGCATAAGTTATTGCAGGCAAAACCTACAAAACATATTTGTTGTAAAAATATTTTCACATAAATACCACCACCAAACATACTTTGGTTAGTAATTGATTTGTTTATTCCCGCCTGCCAACAATATACAATTCAAGTCATATTTATATGACAGTAAGGTACAGGTGTATTTTGTTTTAAAAAAATTTCAAAAAACTTGATACATGTCTCATAATTATTCCAAACCAAAATGCTAACACCAATCTTTATAAATCTAATAGGTACGGATTTGCATACATACTTACTTATCCCTAGTTTACCTCCATCAGGGTAGAATTTCGTAAAATCCTTTCTTAGTAGGTCTTTACGTCATAAAAAGAAACCACTGTTCCTTTATCTAATCAAGTTTCGGCAGTTTTGACTCTGTGTTGACGATCAGTAAGGATATGTGCTTATACGCATATAGATTAGGTAGCTTCTTTACTTTTTGGGAATTCTCAATCCTCATTCGATGTCAGCGAAGTGAAATTGTTATTCGCTGCGGCGCTAAACGCTTCGTTTCTTGTATAGTGGTAACTAATATTCATTACGAATCGAAGCGATCGAATGACTAGGAACTGGAAAGTGTATACCTACTCGTAACAAAAAGTAAAAGCACCCAAAGTGAATGAAGCTTTATTAAAATTAAAAAATATGTATACAATTCCTCATATTTTAAGAAAAGCTCTACAATGACAGAAATTTTGGTAATTCTGCAATTTTATACTCGTCCACGCTTTTCTGTTATTGAGGGACCAGATTTATAGACAGATGATCTGAAGTATCAACTAACAAATGAAAATAAAATAGTTTCTATCGTCAATATTGTCTATGTATGGGTCAAATGAGATCGACTACTATGTTGATCTAGATTATTGTGCCAGTTAACGATGCAGTACCCATGGTCCCATCAATTTGTTCTACCCGTACGCCTACAGAACTGACTCCGAGGTTACCTATTTTCGAGTTTTGGGTAAGTTTTACATGTTTCAATAGATACTCGATAGCAGTACCACATACCCATGTTTTTTTCACTTCATTGTTCAACCAGGAAGTACATCAAGGTGAATAATTGTGTTACATACAAGTTATACCTCATAATTTTACAAATTATAGGAAGCTATTAAATAAATCTAATAATAATTCTGAATCGATGTTATCATTTAATGAGGTTCTTCAAGTATTAAGACCATCAGTACATAATGTAGGTATTTAAATGTATACATATTTACCTATTTGCTGATAATAATCATGTCAACATAGTACTAGAAACGACCGCTTTGACGACCGCTTAGCCTAGTGGGCAGCGACCCTGCCTGCGAAGCTGGAGGTCCCGGGTTCGAATCCCAGGTCGGGTCAGTATTTATATGATGAATATTAATACTGGCACCGGGTCTTGGTTGTTATATGTATGTGGTGTCTTCGCTTGGTACCCAAAATACAAGCTAATGCTTAGTTTGGGGCCAAGACGTTGTTGTGATTGTGTGTGTTATTAAAAAAAAAAAATATGAAATTTTAAAATTAAAAATATATCTTGGAAACCAAACATGTTTTATTTGTAACATCAGACTTTTATAACTTAACTGTTTGCTGTGAAATTTTTTTTTTCATAAATTTGTAAACAACTGTAAAATTTCTATAAAGGAAGATATTGAAATTTGTTCTACAGCTTTTTATAGATTCTATAAAGGAGAATATTTATATTTGTTCTACAGCCTACAACTACATTAATGATTATATTGTATTGACACATTATGAAGTAATTAGTCCTTCATTCCAATAACTCTATACAAAAATCTGCCATCATCATCATAGTAACAATCGTCTACTTTATATGTGGCTCCTCTTTTCCAAGCCGATTTTGGAATTCTTATTCTGTCTGGATAAGGCACAATTTCATTTTTTTTCTCATCACTTTCCCAGTGTGTCATTGATTTTTCTTTTTCGTTACTCAAATCCACATCACTGCTGGGATCTTGTTTTGTTGTAACTGTATTCAAATCAAATGTGTTAACAATTAATTGATCTGGCAAATCTACACTCTTTCCACTTTTCATGCTAGCTTTGATTTTATTGGTCAATTCTTCTAGTGTTATTCTTTTTTTATCTATTTTGTTTTTATTTAAATTAGTTGTATCATTAGTAGCAAATTCACTAGTCGTAAAACCATTTTCTTCTAAATTTTCTTGACTCTTTTCCTTTGCAGCACATTTATCTATAATAGCTTGGAATTCACCCATTTTTTCATTCTGAGTAATGTCTATTTTTATAGACTTTTTGCTAAGGGGGGGAATAGTTCTGTCTGAGAATTTCAAAAAATGCTCTCTGAGTTCTGCCGGTATTTCTAAAGTTCCCTCTTTTAACTCTTTCCAATTTCTCATAGCATTTTCGTCATGTCTTGCAATGCGTTGTTCAGTAGCAGGTTTCCAAGGGTACTTGACAAGTTTCTTTAAAAAAATAAATAATGTGGCTCAATATGACTGAACTAGTATTTTAAAAAAATATTATTTCAACAAAAATATCCTATACAAACCTTTGCTATTGCCGCAGTGACAGGGAAACTCTCTGCAATCTTCTCAAATGTCCACTCCTCTGGATATGTACTATGTAAATATCTAATTTGCTCTTTTTCACTCCAAGTCAACAGATTAGGCATTACTTCTTTGAAATATTTCTGTTTTACAATCAGCCTTTTAAGAGCTTCACCTTGTAAACGCTGCTCCTGTTCATGTAGTTTGTGAGCTTGATCAACCTAAAAGCGAATCAGAAAATATAGTGAATACAATTTGAGAAACGTAGGTCTAGATATAACGATAAAAATTTGGATGACACAGGGAGGACTAAAAATATTGTTTTATGGCAACATGTATATTTTTGTACATTATCCAACACAAGTAGATGCTACAAGTTGATTGACTAATATTAAATGTAAGTACACTCTCATTTGCGCCGCCTGGTGGTAAATTCAAGCACGTCAGAACCCTTTCTACAGAAAAATCAGACAATATATTCTTGTAATAATAAAATTAATATGTCTAGATGTAGCCTCGCAATACTATGAAAACAAAAAGAACTAGCCAGCTTTTATATACTTGTGTGACTAGACTGTATGACACACCCCATTTCGCAGCACTAACCGTACTACCCATCTCCGATTGCGTGAGTATAGAAATATCACCTACCTGTTCAGTTATACATAATAACTGAACAGGTAGGTGATATTTTTATCTAAGTTTTTAGACGCCGGAACATTATTTAGACATCTATTTATAATTAAAGTGTTTTTGATAGTATTTATTTTGATAAGTTTATTTCAGATGATGGTATAGGTATGTATATTTAAAAACAATATTAGAATTATAAAGCTGAAGTTACAGTTGTGAAAATGACAGCGGTAGAGAAAAAAATGTTCTGTTCACAAAACCTAAATTGCAAAAAATCCAGTAATATTGAATAATTAGTATCCATTATAGAGCAATGTTGTACACAACTGGTCATGTACTAGCCAGCCAACACTGACCAGCAGCATAGATACCTGTCAGCGCGCTAATCAAAAATTGCGATAATGACACTAATTCTGACACATGGATATACATAGAAATACCGCACTGTATGAACAAAACTATGAGAAAAAATACATGCCGCTGACCAAATATACGGCCATTTGATGTTTTGAAATATTCATTGTGAGGTAGAATTTTATGTGACCCACATGTAAGATGCATACTGGAAAAGAAAAAGATTCGGAAATTACATTTCAATTATATTATACATTTATAATAAATTATCTATACTAATATTATAAAGCTGAAGAGTTTGTTTGTTTGTTTAAACGCGCAAATCTCAGGAACTACTGGTTCAAATTGAAAAATTATTTTTGTGTTGGACAGTACATTTATCGAGGAAGGCTATAGGCTATACTACATCACGCTACGACTAATAGGAGTGGAGCATCAATGAAAAATGTTGCAAAAACGGGAAAAATTATTTCTTTTGAGAGCTTCTGTCGCGCGTGCTGCGTAAACGGTTGATGTTAAGCAAAAATCATGTATTACGGAATTGTACCCCTTTAAAAGTTCTAACTAAAAGTCCGCGACAGCATATGTGTATCTTTTAAGGAATTTGTAGTCTACGCAAGCGAAGCTACTGGCGGTCGCTAGTGGTCTATCATTTTCATATAATTTTTGAACAATTCAAAGTATGAGACACTCCATCTTCATTAATATGCTATCCAAGTACCTACCAACAAGTTTGTATGAAAATAACATCATTTGTAATAAAGTGTTAAGATTCCACTGATATTACTCAGTTTTTACATAAAAGAGAAATTGTAAATAAAAGTCACTCATTGAAAATATATTGCATAAATTAACAAAATAAGTTTGTAGCGACTGGTCAATACCACAGGGGCGACACTCGTGTCTATGTGTCGTAAGCGACCGGCGCTGAGGTTTGCGTGCGTTTACACCCGCGTCGCCTTGCGCGGGGAGAGGAGCCAAAACCCTGGGATCTAGACACGCCCACATTTAATGCGTTTAGCTCAGGGTTGGCGCGCCCACGTATTAATACAATATTAAACTACAATAATTTATTTCTGTGTTCATCAGTTTAGTAATAATGCCCCAATGTATAGTACTTACTTGTGAAAACAACTATACTACAATGAACAGCTTTTACCGTCTTCAGGTTGATTGGGACAGGTAAGGTTTTAAAAATTTATAAGAATTTGTAGATATTTTTGAAGCTACTTAAGTAATAAATGAATAAGAAAGAGAGACCTCTCAACCAGCTGCCCAAAATAACTTGGAATTTATTTTATATAAAATTTTAGAGTCCTGTATGTGTATTACTATGAAATATACAAATAAAATAAATAACATTATTTTATTTTAAATCAAACATATAGTACACATAAAAATAGTTACAAGCTAAAACAGGGTAAGTAGTTAAATATATTTATTTAATTGTTTAAATGAAGTAATTTTCTAAATATATAATAACAGTGAAATATTTTTAAAAAAATTTAAAATTAGTAACCAAGTTATGAATATTTAAAATATCCTGATAGATAGAGAGAGCAATATCATATGGTGTGACGTCAGGCCACTTAACACAATGTTGAACTTCTTTTTTCAAAAAAGAGACAGAGATAAACTTTTAATTGCTTACTGGTTCCATGTTCTCCAATCGCATATAATTTTGTTTATAAATTTTGCTATTGTATAAAGTCTATTTTTATATTTCATAAAAAAATCCATATAGGTGTAATTTTTCAGGTAATTTAATAGTAATTTTCAGAGCAAAATGGAATTTTTTTAAAAAACTTGATAATTATACCTGTCTGTTACTTCTTTGTAGTTAAACTACCAAAACCAATTTTAATCAAATTTGGCAGAAAGATATATTTGAACACGCAGAATAACATGGGATATGTGACATCATAATAGTCACATATCCCATGCGGCTGTCAATCTTTAGCTCAAGCAGTAATTACATTAAATTTGCTTACTTCTTATGGAATCAATAAAGTGGTCATTTTGATACAGTGGACATTTCCATTTTAACAAAACGCCCATTTCGTGACATCTCATTACTTTTATGACATTTCTTGACCTTTCATGGTATTTATTGACCTTTCCTGACATTTTACAGCCTTTCAGGATATTTTATGACTTTCATGACCTATTATGACATTTTATGACATTTCATGACACCAAATGAAATATCTTGACATGTCAAGGTTTTTATGACATTTCATGACCGTTCATGACGTTTAATGACTTTTCTTGATATTTTACAAATTTTATGCCATTTCATGACGTTTCATAATATAATATTAATGATGAAGGTGATAATGGAACTGCTAAGTCCAGAGCTGACAGCTATTTTAAAAGTACGATACTTAAAAGTTATAACAGTTTTTAATTTAATATAACTGGATTGACTGGGGATAGTATAAAAAATAAGTTAAATAAAGTAGTGGCTGGATGATCAGTAACTTTGAAGTTTTTCAACTTTTGAAGTTTTTTTGAAGAATTCAAGTTTTATCGTGGTTGTATCATAATAATTCATGAATTATTTGCACTTAAGGTGATTTTGACACTGTTAACCAAGCAGTGCTAAAAACTATTTTAAAAATAAGATAGTTACCCTCATTTCAAGCAGTCACTGTCACCAGCGACTGTTATTGTAGGTATCTTATTAGTTTCTTTTTGTTGTTGATTCGCTTAGTGTTTGCCGTTTTGTAATATTATTGATTAATTCTAACTACTTTTGGCTATGAATACGGATTATCGAGTGCCCTCTGATTTGCTGCAGACGGATCTGGTCCCAATGACCTGTGCTAGTTTTCATTGAATCACTTGGAGAAGTCAAAAACTACAATGAAACCAAAGCTTTGTACCAAGGCTTTATTATAAAGTGTCAAACTACTTAGACATTAAAAATCAAGTGTAAACATAGACATAATAATAAGTCTAGATTCTCTGTCATGGAACAACCATTGGTGCTGAAGCACTGCAATGCCTATCTGTTTGTTTAAATAATGTGTTTCTTGCGTATTCTTCTGAGAGGAACCAGAACTTTGTTGATTGCGCCTTTGTAAATGGGTACATTTTCCCATAAAGTAACAAATAACTCTTGTGCATTCTTTTGTGACTTATTGTGATGATACATAACAACAAAATAAAGATTTAAATGAATATTAAAATAAAGTTATTTTTACAGATATATTTTGGTTTTATTTAAACTAATAGCTTTGTCAAATTTGCTTCAAGCACCAACTTTACATTTGCTTCTCTTATTTGATCATTAACACAAAAATATGTTTTCCTTATCAGCTGGCTTTTCATACATTTCTTGAAATGATTATCATTCATAATATGTCCTTTGGCATGCCTCTGGCAGTCTAATAAAAACAATTTATTTTCTCATAGAAGAGGCGTTGAACAATAACTTTTATTTGTAGTTTGTAGGTAAGTATTTATATTGTGAGAATCACTATTCTTATGTAAAAAACTCGCAAATAATCGTAAGAACAAAATGTATCTGGCTTGAATGGGGCCCTTTTTAGCTTCTTTTATGTATCACAGTTACTATTTTAGTTTTAATATATGCACTTTTTCGGCACATCTAAAAGACACCAAAAGACGTACGCCATTATTGATTTGTCGCTGAAATGAGTATCTGCCAAGATCGTCTGTCACCATTGGTCACTCTGTCACCATTGCTTAATCCACTTCTTAATCTAATCTATGGCTTAATCCTAATCTGTCGTTCATTTTAATCTTTTTATAAAGTTGGCTTTTGGATTTGAAGATGATGTTTAACATAACCTATAATATACTAAATAGACAATTCTCGGGTTTCTTTAGTGCAATGCTAAATATTACATATTTATTTCAATATGTAGGTCTAGACTAACTTATTTAAATATACCTTATTAATGGTAATCAAAAACAGAATTCCACAGTTTGTATGACGAGCTGGCTTCATTCTTCATGACAGTTCAGGACTTTTATGACATATATAGTATGTACCTAGCTATAGTTTAACTTTTTTCTGTATAATAAATAAAATTATGTCAATTAAATCACTTTTTTATTTCATTTTATAATTCCACAACAATTAGTAATGCAATAATATATTATTGCATACAAAAGTAAAAAATAAAATAAACCGATTAAATCATATATTAAGTGACAACCTTGTGGGTATTGCGCCGTGACTCATCCTGAAAGAATAAATGTTCACACCTACACAACAGTGTCGCTTCTTTAGATGCTAGTATTTATGTTATGGGTTACCAATCAGAAATCATTATGAATAACATTTAAAAACAATTACTTTATGGTTTCTGTAATTCAAAGAGAATACAAGTGGGCTCTGCCAGAAAACGTGCTTCGTCTGCCCTTCTTTCTGAAGGAACTTTTCTCCTTTGCTCGAGACCGCCTTTAGAAGTTATTAGCTCCGCTTTGCTAATAATGCTCTAGAGAAGGTGCGATTCAGACCAAATGGAAGTAGAATGCAGAGAATAGTTTCACCTTCAATTCATTTCTATGATTTAACAATTAATGAATCTTATTTGCTACTAAATGTGCACTCCTGCAAAAAAATTATTGTAAAAATCTTTGTAAAATACCAAGATTAGGTACAAAACTTTTATGATACAGAAATTAAGGTAGGTACCAGTGAAGTCTTTTTTTAAAATTCGTTCCGTGTTGAGACGGTTTGTACATGGTTAGTATGGCATAGCAAGCGTATGTAGTCTGAGTCACACACAAGTTTGTAAAAGTTGGCCTGTCATTTGTTGACATTGTATTACGAGGGTTCATCCAGACAGTAATAACATGTATAATAACATGTAATCAAAGGTATTTATGTGCATTAGTTACAATTTTAATAGCGTACCACTCTTCCCTTATGTTTAGCCGACTTAATATTTAAACGTTTAACTTACATTTCGAAAATCGCTTTCAGATTCCTGTAGATACTCCTCCACATCTTCATCTAAGGGTAAGCCTTTTTCTTTAAACGCATGAATTCTGTAGTCCAGACCGGGATTTGGAGGTAACCTTTTTTGTCTTATATTACGAACGAATACCTTGTCGCATGCAAAGAATACACGTTTAAGTGTAAGGGGAAACATTTTAAAATTTTGTAGGTACCAAGTTCCCTCGGCTCGGCTTGGCCCTCAGTGGTCGATTTAAGATATAAGCTAACTGATGCTAACTAAAGTTGCAATTTTTAGTCAAATAAATGTTAATTTTATTATTGAATCAAACTGATTGATATCTTTTGAAATTGAACATGAATTCAATTCAATTTCTTGGGTTATTGGCGTTTCCTTAAAATTGAACATGTTTCAATCAATCAAAACAAATCCACAGACAGGTTATTGCACTGGCGTCTGCTGTCATTTTCAGAAATGCAAATAAATCATTGACTGCGGACGTCAAAAATAGGTCAAAGACTGTGCACTAACGAAAACAAATCTACATTACAAAAAAAGAAAACCTACGCAATACGCATTTTACTTTAGACTGCAAGCAGTAAGAAGGAAAAACGAGATGAGAGATAACTGTTTTCGAGTTACTTTGTCTCTTTGTAACGCTTGCCATCGGAAACAACGATGATTTTTATAGTGTTTTTATAAATCCATCCTTAGAGAAATAACGCATAGACATAACGTCGCAATACAACGTCAAAAATTAACTGCATAGCTGGCCAACTTTGACGGACTAGGTTGTGGTAATGTTACGCCGGCTCCATACGTTGGTCCAATAGCTGCCCTAATGCTACTTGTCCAATGTGTGGATCTAGGTTTTCTACCTGGGCGCCAACATTGGCTATAGGCCGTCGCGTGTCAATTTTTTTCAAAGGAACCCGCGCGCCAATGTTGGCTAGCCTTCCACATGTTGGCGATTCGCTCAGTCGTGTTCAGTGGTGGATAATATAGCATAAAGCATTATTTAACGCGTTCTTTAAGCCCAACGGATTTAGCATATTATATTGGCTGACTCTAGGTGATATTAAATAGCACGATGCGATCCCGCAGTCCCATCTTACCGATAGAGCGATGCGATCAGCACAAAGAAACACGTCCTACAACCAACGAGATTGCGCGCTGACTGATTAGCAAATTTAGCAATTTAGCGCAGCTGTCGGTCGACAGCATGTGACCGCCGCCGCGCCGCCGCCCAACGCAACGAACGATTCTCGGGCTAAGCATTTTGGAAAAATGCAGCTCAAGTGCGTGCGATGTTTGTGAGAGTGAACAAGGCGAAAAGTACCACTCCCATTCGCGAGGCCCGCAATGACGCAAGGACTTATCAAATGAGAGCGCAGTCCATTGAAGCATGATCATAAACTCTGGCTCTCTTCGTATATACTACGCAATGTAAACAACGCTAAAATGCTAAGTCTCGCTCAGCCACGTCGTCCATCGCCTCAGCTGGCTTCCTTCCGACTTTCGGTGACGGAGCGTTTATTATGCATATACCTAATTACTATTTCATGTATGTATACTAGTCGCAAAGTTTTGTCGAAGAATTTGTGTCTGTAGATTAAATAGTAAGTAATTGTTGTAAAACATAAACCCTCGAATAAAATAAATATTTATGATCAGCAGTTTGTTGTGGATAGTCAGTAGCTATTTAAGGGAGGCTTAAATCACAATATTTACAAAACAACAGTTTTATTGGTTTTATTGTCTTAATTTAAAAAAATACTATGTTTTTATAAAAAATATCACTTCCACATTTAAAAAATACTAACAATAATTAAACTCACTGCAATATGTTTTTTTAACAGTGGCGACTTTGCGGGTGAAGCAAGTGAGGACTATTAATAACAAACAAAAATAAAACTGTTGTTTTGTAAATATTGTGCTTTGAATTTGAAATAAAGGTACATCCATGGTCATATAGTAGGGGAGCCCAAGAGGGGATTTTGGGATTTACTAAAGCGCGGCAGATTAACATACAGGGAGAAACCTAGTAGGTACCCCATTAACTACCTCCACCAAGTATTAGCCCCGTATATGTGGCCGCGCGTCAAGGATAAAGGATCAGATTAGTAAAAAAAAATTGATCATCTGAAATTCTCGAGCGCATCAGATTAAGGTAGGGTAAGTTAGTTATATGCTAAAAAGTGTATATTCCACTAATCTGACAATTTTCGATTGACGATAAGAAGTAGGTGGGTTACAAACTTGTAAAATAAAACGTCATCTTGACTTTCTCGAGCATGGCTAAATTTTTTTTTATTTTGAAGGTAATAATTCAACGTTCACAAATAATAAATAATCTGACGATTTCCGTAAGCCGAAGTAAGGAAAAATAATCGATAAAGTTTAATGCGTGCAGCTACGTGATGCCGGTATTCGCCTTGACGGACTATGGGTGGAGAGTTGTCGACGAAAAATACCAAATGATCTGGTTTGCGGGTGATCAATTGCCAAAAGCGTATGAAGATGTAGTCATAACACCAGATATTTTTGAAGATACTCCAGAATTAGGTTTTTTTTTTCTGCAATGATTGAAGAAATCGTTATTCATGAAGAAAAATTTCGATTAATACTCTCATGATTTCTTGTTACAAATACAGAATCTGAGGATGAAATCGAGCCAAAAGAGGAAGATGATTCTACCGACGAAGATGATGATTGAAATAAAAATTCTCAAAATTTTTTTATATTTTTATACTTATTTTCTCATAAATAAAAGTTTTGTACTTCAAAGAATATATACTGTTTTATTTGCTTGCAATTTTTTCAGCTCTTTAATTTGTTAAGTTAAAAGATTTGATATAATACAAAAAAAATTCTTTCCATTGTCAGATTAGGCGAATCCCTCCAGATAATCGTCAGATTATGAGACAGCACGTTTAGGGTATATAAATGAACCATATATATCTTAATCTGACGCGCTCGAGTATTTCAAAATGGCGATTTTTTTGCACATTCTAATAATGGCCGCGAGTTTGGGTCACATCCAAATCGTCAGATTATTACATAAGAGCCTTCTTTTAGGTTCACTTAACATCCCCTTTGAAAATCTGACACGCTCGATTAAATTTTTTTTTCCGTTTTCAACCCTTACGTACCCCCATCCCCCATCCCCATTACCCCCATCATGGAAACAATCAGATTAACATACGTATGTTTTCAGAAATACGTAGGACATGGATGCTATTAATATCTGACGCGCTCGAGTATGTCCATGCAACTGTTTTTTTTTTACATTTTTGAAAATTTATAGCCGCTCCCCTCACCGATGAAAGTGTATATATTATATGACATTTTTTTCTTCTTATCATCTAAGCTTCGCAATCCAATAGGTCTCTTTGACGCTCGAGTAAATCCCGATTTAGCATCCTGGGCTCCCCTACTAATAGTAAAGCGTTGTTAGTTTTCTTCGTACGTAAATAGGTACCTACTTTATTGTATTAAATTATTATATCACGACGCGTCTCTGCGTTATCGTCGTCCGTGTGACATATTGTTTTTGTTTTGTCTTCATTTTATTTATACAGTTAACAGCCAACGAAGATTTATTAATTTATCGCTGTAATTTTGGTGACAATTATATAATTTCAAACGAGGTCGACGACCGCGTTGACCTAAATTATTATGGCAGTTATTGCCACTACGGAAGCTAAGCTACTCGTCGTAAATGATATCAATTTTACTCATATTTTTCGTTTAATTTACAATTATGTGGGCTCAGCATATGAGTATAAAAGTCTGTACTTAATACCCGATGTTTACCAACTTAGCCGCTACTATAATATACCTATTTGTTATGCTGTTGATATATTTTCAAACAAATAAATCTATGGTGCGGGCCCAGATCGAAATATAGAGTCCTCGATTCATTATTGAATGTAATTGCAAACATTATCCGCAACAAATTGATGGAAAGGCAAGCAGGCGTTACTCTGCGCGCATTATATTTATTAATTCTACAAGAACTAAATGACGTTCGTTGTATTGGGAAATCTGATGTACGACGCGACGGCGGGCAGCGGTCGCAGTTTTTGTACTCTACCCGCGAGATTGCGTCTCCGCTCAGTCCAAGGCAGCCACGAAAGCAGAGCGCGCCTTTTGAAAGTTTAAACGAAAAAATAAATAAAACATTATTACTTTCACATAACAAAAAGTGCGGTTTATTTCAAATAAAAAATATATTCTATGTAAAAATAATTGTTTTTTATAAAATAGAAATATAGTTGTGTTGTGACTTTAAAAGACTTTATTTAAGGTGAGTGAATTCTATGTAATGTAAAATACTGAATTGTTTAAATGATTTGTTTGGTGTCAAAATTTGTTATTTTATTACAGCTTATTTTATAAACATTTTGTCATAAATATGCAGAATGTATATCAATTCAATTTATACCAACTTATCATAATCCTAAAGTTCCTCAAACAGAATAGGTATTTAGATAAAAACTATGGTCTATTCCTGAGCCAACAGTTATTCTAAAGAAAATTAAAAATTAAAGTTTCTTTATAAAATAACTTACAATTTTAATTCATGAAAAAGATATTAATGATTGTTTTGTGAAGTGAGTTTATATTAAATGAAATCTAACTGCAACACATAGTTACATATTTTAGTCTTTCATATTACAACTTTTATTAATAAATGTAATGGATACTCCGTAAATAGCTTTTCGCTATATGTGTTGGGTAGGTAGGTACGTAAGTACTAAATAAATCTGATGTTAAAAAAGATGTGAATATTAAAATACATACATACATCATCATCATCAGCCCATTTTTACCCCACTGCAGGGGCTTAGGCCTCCCCCAGGGTGAGGAGGGGGGCTTGGAGCTTAAGTCCACCAGAGCTGCTCCACTGCGGGTTGGGAAAAAATAAAAAAAATACATACGTTTTATATTTATTCGTATATACGTATATAATTAGTCTTGTCAGCAGCTATGTCCAATAGAATGTCGGTTTAATTGAAAACACGAAATAAATACCTGTAAGTAAGTAAAGGGAATATTAATAAAATGTATATTTGCTCTTTAATAATTTTATCAACTCATTTTTTGCACATCACTGAAATTTTATCCTTTATTGTAGATATAGCGAAAATTGTATCAATAGACTATTTAGTGTTTTTTAGTTTGGATTATATTTTTTCGACTTCTACATTCAACATTTTGATAATCCGCTTTGCACTCTGATGCAGTTAAAGTAGTAACCGAAAACCAGTTCCGATAAATTTTGTAACCAATAGCGAAAGCTCCGTCATTATATTTCAACCGGTTGTCGACGACGTTGCAACAGGCTAAACAGAACTTTTGAATTTACTTGGTACTCAAAAACAATAGACTGGCCACGTAAAATTCCTTAAAATTCTGGGTGCCTACTGTCAGAAATATCTATGTTAAGACCCAACGTTTGCCGAAATATAAAATGTGTCGTGAACGTAATATAATAGCGGTTAGGCAATGCCTTCAAGGCAACCGCTGTAATGGTATATAGCATTGGCATTATAGTGTAGTCAAAAGTACCTAATTACGAAAAATTTTACATAAATTATTAATTTTTTCATTTAAAATAGTATTTTGTATATATTAAATAAATATTAATTATTACTTAAATACATTTATATGTATAATATATAATAATATATTAATAATTGAGGTATAGGGACTATTGTGTACTTACTTATACCCTATCAACAGCTTTGAATTTCTACTTTAACTACCCAGATAAAATCGATATTGCAAAATTATGTTAAATTGTAAATAAGCCTTTGTAGTTTAAATAATACAATAAAACTGTTAGTAAAGCGCCACTATAACAATTATAAAATAAAAAAAATAATAATATTAGGAAGGAAGAGTACACGTATCAGACATACGAGACTAAAAAGATAAAAATAATTTAAAAAAAAATCAACAAACCACGTTTCTGAAACGGGACTAAGTATATGCATTTTTTTAATTTATTGAGTATTTTTTTATTTATAAAAGTAACCAACATGACAACATAAAAAATTGTCTCTTCAGGGAATAAACCTCAGAACAATTACTAGAATAAACGTACGAATATAAAAAACAAAACAGAAAACTACTTGTAAATGTGTGTGTATGTATCATCTGTGTAGGGTGTATTATGATATTGACAGTTCATTTTAGTCCGTGTCAATCCAATCAAAGAATATAGTATAGTTTTCATGCTATTACGAATGGAATATTATCTCTTTTTGGGACTCCGTAACTAAATGGCAAAAACGAAACTTTTATGATTTCGTCCTGTCGGTCTGTCTGTCTGCTTGTTTGTGACAGCCATTATACTCGCAGACTATTTGCACTATAGAGATGAAAGGAATGTATATGTAATCCATAAGCTGCTTTACAAA
Source organism: Luffia ferchaultella (assembly GCA_949709985.1). Classification (NCBI taxonomy): domain Eukaryota; kingdom Metazoa; phylum Arthropoda; class Insecta; order Lepidoptera; family Psychidae; genus Luffia; species Luffia ferchaultella. The sequence continues at coordinate 8,050,352 of OX453254.1, forward strand.
TATGTACCTAATGAACTATCCAAAAATAATTGGTGTAGGTCGCAATACATGTAATTGAGGGACGAAAATAAATTTCCGGTGCACATATCTGTAGTAAATCGTTGTTGAAATATGCGCTCCTGAAGTCCTGAACAATGTGTCACCCCCCTTTAGTTTTTCAACTATGGGGTGGACAATTTTGGTGGACAAAAACACTTTGAACGAAAATTGATTTTAATAAGAATGGTATATCGTGTAGTTTTTGAAATATTTGTTTTTAAACTTATTATTTGAATGTTAATTATGAACGTTCATTCTAATTGCAGAACCCTTCACTGTGTATGGTCCGACACTCACTTGACCTGTTTCTATGAACTGATTGCACTCTACAAACTCAATTTATTTTAAATTGTTATTTAAATTATTAAGTTTAAAACTGTAATTAGCATAATAACTCATTTTAAGTGAACATTGTTCTTTATGAGTGTAATAAAGTTCTCAAACCTCACCTCATATATATTATATATTATTATAAACACAAAAATGTTATCAGTTGAAACCCTTGTAAGAAAGACGCGCCCTTGTAAAAATCTCAACTGAAACTAAACAAACACAAGCAAGGGATGCAATTTCAAAACGAACTTCCGACGGTTGAATTTACAACTCTACAATTTTTTTTACCGGGTATTATCTAAAAAAAGGATTTTATTTTTTAATTGGCAACTATGTAAATTTTTTACATTTAAATATTTTTCCCGAAAGCATTATCTATACATAAATACATACATCTAAATACATTTTAAACATAAATGCTACGCATGAGAAAAGGACGACCTGGCGTGTCGTAGACAACGGTACCCTGCCGGTTGCCACCGACCGACGCAATCATCGGGCGCCCGCGCATCCCTGCGGTATTATGACAACCTTCTATCGGCATATCACATTATTTTATTACTGAGTGATTGAATGCCAAAAGAAAAACACGCAGGTTTTTTTTATTTTTGCCAAAAGTAATTGGCAGGTCGCAAAAAAAATATATCCCGTATACTCAGATTCGTTGACCTCATACAAGAATTAAATGAATTGCAACTTCTGTCCGCGCAGATAAATAGTGGTAAAAAACGTACAATCGTATTAAGGGGATAGGCTTTTCTTTACAAAAAAGAGGGTTCGGCCCATGTTTAATCCTCTCCATAATTCGGTATCAATATTTACAGAAAAAAATATATGTAGTAAGAGAAATACCATCACAGGGCGATATGTTTAGATATAGATATTGTTTAGTTGTTTGAGAATACTATTAAATGAATTTGAATGAAAAAACGAATTTAAAAAAAATAACAGAACGTGTCGTTTACCTTGATAACCCAGCCAATTTTGGTTCCAAGTCAGACACATTTCAGGAGTGGAAACAGTCACGGCCCGCAAGCTGCTAGCGACGGGTATTTTGTAGGTATTTTTGGGAATTTGCTCTTGTCATCTCTTTCACTCAGGAACAGGTCGAGGAAGAGGGATTGAAACGGAGATAGCGATGCCACTTTAAAGCCGCGGAGAGAAAGACTATCCCCTTAAGATGGAATTCTTATCTATATAGTTACATTTATTTGTATCGTTTGGTAATAGATTTAAGTGATCTAAAAATGAAGCAATGTACTTAACTTATTTGATAAATGAAATGAAATTGAAACCCGACTCGCTGTAAAAACTCAACACAGTCTAACCTGTACCCGTTCTTAGGTGATACCTACCTATATAAGAAAAAACTGCATTATGAACGGTCGGTCTAGGAACCTGCTTTCAAGTAATACACACGTAATGCAAAAAGTTTCATCGCCATCGTGATGCACTAACGCGAATAATTAATTATTGTATATAAGATAAGGAGTAGATATACCAATCATCATCATCATCGTCATCATCATCATCAGCCCATTTTACCCCACTGCAGGGGCTTAGGCCTCCCCAGGGTGAGGAGGGGGTTTTGAGCTTAAATTCACCACGCTACTCCACTGCGGGTTGAGGATTGTAACGACCGCCACCTACTGACAGCGTCGGGGACCGACTGCTTAACGTGCTCTCCGAGGCACGGAGTCAGTGATAGTTAATGTACTTAAGTCAGAAAAACTCTGATTAAACTGATATACCAATCAAATACAAATGGATTTCATTCTTCTAGGCAATGTTCCACTATTGTCGTATTTCCTGTTTATAGCTCTAATGCCTATCTAATTGATCCTGATACCTTTGTTTATGTTAATTTGTTAATTTTGAATCATTTTCCTATGAAGCCCTCTTCTGCATTTACCGACTAACCACTTATACTCTAGCTAGCTGGTGCAAGATGGCGAGTTTTAGTTTTAGTTTTAGATGGCGAGGTCTGCACCCCGTGAAATCGCCGCGCGCTAGTCTTCGACCCCGCAAAGTAGCATAATGTCATTTTGATACTGTGAAGTGACATTTATGGCTCTATTAAAACCAAACGCTTCTGTCAAATTAATTTACTACGTATATTTTCCGAATGACTTGTGGCGTAAAAGAGGCTAGGCGGCGTTTTCCTTCCTTTCCTAGGAGATGGTTTTTACATGGTTAGTATGGCGTAACGAGAATACCTACGTGATCTGTTGAGTCACACACAAAAGTATATAAAAGTTGGCCTGTCATTTTTGTTGACATTGTATTGCGAGACTCCATCCAGACATTTTAAACTGAATTAAAAGCTTCTGTTCTATTTATTTTGGAATGCCAACCTTCCATTTTATTATTTGTGCGGTGTTTTTCTGTAACAGCATTTCTGGCGTTTCCCAGTTATTTCTTTTCAAAAACCATTGTTACCGCTGTACAGACACCGAAAGTCGACAGTTTTATTAGTGTATGGATATTGTTAAAAGTGTATCGATATCTGACGACCGCTTAGCTTAGTGGGTAGCGACCGTGCCTACGAAGCTGGAGGTCCAGGAGGAGGTTCGAATCCCAGGTCGGGTCAGTATTTATATGATGAATATTAATACTGGTACCGGGTCTTGGTTGTTATATGTTTGTGGTGTCTTCGCTTGGTACCCAAAACACAAGCTAATGCTTAGTTTGGGGCCTAGACGTTATTGTGATGTATACGTATGTTATGTTATATGAGGTGGTACAACACTATGGAGACATCACATTCCTAAATGAACGACGATGTTGGCGCGAACTGGAAGAAGTGTATTACTATGTATTGTATTGACGTGGACTTATATGTAATAGATATTGTTAATAACATCAAAAATATACCATTCAATAAAATTTTAGGTACATATTATTCGGTCGAAGGTTTGCTTACATTGCGCTAATTACAATGTTCATTGTATAGACAATTACTTCAAACGTAAAACAATTAATTCAAAAAATAATTTAAAACGTACCTATACATTTTCTTTAAGCGGTGGATGCGGATCGGAAGGAAAGTATATATAGATGTAAATTCTGTAAATGCGTGCAACCGAGATATGAGTATTTAAATAAGACGACGTAAGCGAAATAAAGTTTTCCATTTAATTATAGCGAAAGTTTAATTTTAATTAAAATATCAAATAGCCAACGGATAAGTAGATACGGTGAAGATGGGTCTCGGTGGAACTTTCAATTAAAACACTAAAAACATATTATTTTTCATCTAAAAAATTAAAAGGTAATAAAATGCATAATGTAACCTATTATATCGAGCTATTTTTAGATTGTTAGTCCCTGATTAGTTTTTATTTCCTTGAAATTAACCTATTATATCGAGCTATCTTTAGATTGTTAGTCCCTGATTAGTTTTTATTTCCTTGAAATTAACCTATTATATCGAGCTATCTTTAGATTGTTAGTCCCTGATTAGTTTTTATCATGTTTTTATTTCTTTGAAATTCGAAATTTTGTGATTCAAAGCGCAATATCAACTTTTTTTTAATCTATATATCTACCAGCCAGCCAGTTAATTATTACTATGGTACTAAATATAACTCATTTGTAAGATTTATTGCAACTCCATTAACTTTAAATTTTTTGCTGTAACTTTAGATAAATTGTTTTTATAAGGAAATTTTTGGGAATATATCTATCGTATGAAATAAATGTAATCGCAGCGGAAACCGAAATTTTTTAAGAAGTTAAAAAATTTCGTATAACTGTATTTTTATATGGTTGGAACATTCACATATAGTACTGAGTCTTCGACCTAAAAGTCGGTCTCTCACTTAATGTTTTTTTTGTTTCATTTTTCTATTCCTACCTCTTCGGCCTAGCGTATCGAGTTTAACGTTCTCAACGGTAGATTCTAACAAAAGTGTTACAATTAGCGCATGTTCGTAACATCGTTGCTTTCAAAAGTAACTGCTAAATATTATAAAAAAATTACCAAATCTGTGAGTATAAGAACTAGCGGTTCTGATGCTAAAGAATTCAGTTTATTTATAACGCTATCCGCATACGTATCCCGCTCAACGTAAGTTTCCCTTCTTCTATATTATATCTATACTGCTATACTGTACTATACTATATAGCTATACTGTACTTCACTTCACTTTAACAGCCCATTTTTACCCCACTGCAGGGGCTTAGGCCTCCCCCACCGTACACCACCCCCATATAAAGGCATAATTTTATTACTGTACACCACTCCCATATAAATACATAATTTTATTTTAATATCATGTTTTATTAGAATTTAGTTGAATTTCAAATAAGAATTTCATGGAAATGCAATTAGTGAATATCGTCTTATAGACGAACGAACAGACAAACTGATTTTTAAATGTGTTGTTGATATTTTGTAATAATAATAATAATATTATTAATTATATTTGTTCCGTCGTCAATGAACAAAGGAAATGTATATTTAGATACATTTATTAACGTCTTGTCTTATGGAAAAAATCGTCTGTCTGATTATTGTCAAAGTTAAGTTCTTTTTTGTCATGTTTAAAAACAGCCAGTCAGTCTATGGTCAGTCGCCGTCGCCGCGACAATATTATTATAAATATAATATTTTGTAATTTTTACTTTAACGATATTTAATCGTAATCGCATTAAATGTAATCAAGTAGTAACTTAGTAACTTAAGTTAACAATAAAATTCATATAACAAAGATTACATAGCCTTTTTATAACATAATAAGAAACACGTGAGTGTATTAAAATCGAGGTAAGGTCACACGATTTTGTGATTTCTTCACGCGCAGTTGATCAACCTCCAATTTTGCAACCAGCGTTCTAATAACGACAAACCGGTAAATAAATACAAGAAGTGATCAGCTCACAATTTAATGATATTTAGTTGGTAATGATCTGATATAGAGAGAGATTAAACTGGAAATAAAAAGCTAATGTCGGTAAAAAACCAAGGATAAAAAACTAAACGAAATAATTTAAAAAAAAAACCTATACAATTTCAAAACAAGGTCAAGCTTAAAATGCTGTCGTGAAAGTGATATAATGTACGAAAAATTGCGTAAACTAAGCATTGGTCAAAAGATATGGAATGCTCATGCTACAGTCGATTCCAAATCGCAGAGCCTACGTCATGAGCCTGATGCTGTTCTGGTTTGGCTCCGCGGAACCGTAATTAGTTTGTTAATTGTACCAGGTACCGATACAGCAGGAAAATATCCAGAATCGAACGAGCGTCGTGTATGCACCGCTATCAGCGGAAGCGCGGTGGCGACAAGCGGCAAAAGCAATTGTATAGAAACGTATAAAGCATGCCACCTAATGCATGCCACGCGTCCACAAACTCGGCGGCGGCGGTACGTGGGATCTCATAGACTTGTTGCACTTGTCACCGCAAAGTAATTTGCACCACCTCGCGCTGAAAGACAGCAGAAGAATACAGATCTTTCTAGCTTTTGTTAAAGTTCTTCATTAGCCTATGGCTTTGTGTAAATTTTAGTTTTTATTAAGAGTATAACAGATACAAAAATCAGACGCACGGGTAACACGAATGTCGAGCTATGAGTCAAATCAATAGATTTAGAGGCGTTTTTTTATATTTGTTTCACACTTTACTTTTTTAACCAGAAATCTGATAAGTAAGTAACCAAATGCATTAGAAAATTATAAAACCTTAAAAAGACAAAAACAATTGCTCGATCAAAAATTGGGTGAGTATCGGTAAGTATTGAAAGATTAAAAAAAGGGTTTACGAAAACATTTTTTTTTTTCAATATAGTAAAATTTATTTTTCTTTCTTAACGATGCTGCTTTGATTAATTCACTGGACAAGAAACGAACCAACAACATCTTTATTTCATATTTCTTGTTTAAACACTTTTAAATAGGCAGATATAAAATTTGAGAATCTTCGCATTCGCATCCGTGGTCCCCTTAATAATCATCTTGACAGATTTCTAGCTCAGATAATCATAAAAAAATCAAAGTTATCCCCATAAATTATTGATTGGAACTTCAAAAATTTCTTTATAAAGAGTGTCAAAAATTTACTGTAGCATGAAGAAAAGTATATATTTAATAATATTATAAGTTTTGAATTTATAAAAAAAAATTTGTAGAAAAACAAATCAAATGATCTGCAACACCGTAATAAACAAAATATGTTATTTACCAATGCACTAAATGCGTCCATTGAAGTAGTTGTTGACCATGACCGAATAAATGGGCAATAGCTTCAACTAAGTTTCATTAAAATTATAAACGTTGCGTGGTTTTTTATTACGCCTTTATAGCTCTATAAAATTAATTATCAACGGTAATAACCTTTAAAATATAAACAATTTTCAACTGACAATACATAGGTTTAGGATATCATCAATTCGTACCTACATTGAAATTTGAATTCAAAAACACAATCTTCATCATCATCATCATCAGCCCATTTTTACCCCACTACAGGGGCTTAGGCCTCCCCCAGGATGAGGAGGGGGGCTTGGAGCTTAAGTCCACCACGCTGCTCCACTGCGGGTTGGGAACTGTAACGACCGCCATCTATTGACAGCATCCGGGACCGACTGCTTAACGTGCCCTCCGAAGCACGGTGTCAGTGATATTGTGTACTTAAGTCAGAAAAACTCATTGGTACACGCCCGGATTCGAACCATGGCCCTATGGGGCCTTTTAAATTTGAGACAGGTTCGTTGCGCTCTGGGCTATCACGACATTCTTCACTATTTAATAATGTCTATAGCCATCTAGCCATCTAGCTCTGTCTAGACTTTTCAAATGAAAATAAAGAACACAAGGTAGGGTTAACCTTGTATTCATAAACAGTTTACACTTTGACAACCGCTTGGCCTAGTGGGTAGCGACCCTGCCTACAAAGCCGAAGGTCCCGGATTCGAATCACAGGCCGGATCAGTATTCATATGATGAATATTGATACTGGTACCGGGTATTGGTTGTTATATGTATGTCGTGTCTTCGCTTGGTACCCAAAACACAAGCTAATGCTTAGTTTAGGGCTTAGACGTTGTTGTGATGTATACATACATATTCCTTATACTATTTCTAACGCTCGATTTTTATTTAGTTAGCGAAGATAAAATAATATTTGTACTTAAGTGTAATTCTATTAATTCTAATTCCACCAAAAACATAAATGTCAAATCAAATGGAAGCCAAATTCAATACAAGAGATTTGCAAGGTACAGGGCTAACGATGTCACCAATAAAAGAAGTGATATCTAGGTCTAAGTTTTAGAGAAGTAATATATCATTAATTAATACAAAATATTTTATGTTATGTGGTATTAAATTATGCAAGTTAGCAAGTTTTCACACATAATTTTTTATCTTAGAATGCGAATAGTTAAATACATACATAACCAGCTATTAAAACTTTTTAAAGTTGCTCCTTTCAAGGAAAGTAACACCTCTAGAACTTGGTACCTAGATCTCCCTTCTTATAATGGTGAAGCCGCTAACCAACTATCTTGCACGTCATTTGTATCGAACTTGGCTCCTATTTCACATTTAATAGACATGAATAAAAATATACATAGAGATAATAGAATAGATTTGAGTAGGTAAGCCAATCCGAAATACGGGCCTCAACAGAAAGAGAATAACAGTGCCTTTTTTTATACTGAAATATACTGAGTCTATCTCTTTTTATTTTTAGCATCCGCAGTTAATAGCTCAAAGCGAAACGAACCTGTGTTAAATTTATAAGGCCATAGGGCTATGGTTCGAATCCGGGCGTGTACCAATGAGTTTTTCTGACGTAAGTACATAACTATCACTGACTCCGTGCCTCGGAGAGCACGTTAAGCAGTAGGGCCCGAGCGCTGTCAATAGATGGCGGTCGTTACAATCCCCAACCCGCAGTGGAGCAGCGTGGTGGATTTAAGATCCAAGCCCTCCCTGACCCTGGGGGAGGTCTAAGCCCCTGCAGTGGGGTGAAAATGGGCTGATGAAGTGAAGTGAATAGCTCTGGTTGATAGCTGTGACAGTCAAATCAGTGTCCTAAGCACTGCGGGTTAAAAGTAAAATAAGGATACAACATGGTATATTTATTTTCCGTCCCTTTCCTCCCATGCCCAACCGTTGGGCCTTATGGAGCTTGCCTACTCGATATAGTTAGTTTTATATAAATATTCATAGAAGTAACCACATCAAGTAAAAACTGCAATAATAGCTTTATCGGCTATATTAACCCATAATCTGATTTTTTCTAATAACTACTACGATGCTTTCAAGTTTCTATGTCACCTGAAAGTAGTCTTGACTTTTGATGAGTGAGCGAACCCATGAATGGTAAAAATAGTGGTATTCCGGGGTCACTACCAAGTGTCTAGATACGTATATAAGCAATATCAAGGTTCTTACTCATTACTATTTATTTAACTATTTGAATAAAACTCACGTCGATATCAAAAACACTCAATGACGCAACTGACTCCAGTTCCTAGTTTGAAGTACTTATTTGCGATCACGGTGTTGTCCTGTGTCAAAAAAATTTGATCCATTAAGTCTTTTGTTTTTTTTTTTTTGTCAAAACCAATACGATAAATAGTCTCATCTCATCATAAAAATGTCACGCATTAAATTATTGTAATTAGTTGTATCGATATTTTAATGCAGTTTTATAATATAAAATGTAAGTAGTTAAAGAGGTGTAATAGTCTTGTTTATTACTCTATGTATCTGCTAAATTGAGGTATAAAATCTAAATTTTGTTAAAGACATTTTTTTTCTGTTTACAAATTCATTCGCTGTCATAGTGCTATGTCAAAAATCATAACGTAGCATACTCTTCGTTTGTGGCGTACTAATTTACTAACAATTTAGTGGTCACCTCAGGTGGTTAAATTGCGGAATTTCGGTGTACATCTATAATATACTATGCATCTATGATATCTATGGTTAAATCATGAATTTACTAATTTAATATCACAAGTTGCATCGAAATCGGTTCCGTGATTCTTGAGCTATGAACATACAATAAACAAACAGACAAACAAAAAATTTAAAAAAAAAAATTGGGATACATACATGGGACACAAATTTTGTTTCTATAGATAGAGAATTTGCATTCCCCTTCAATACCTGTGTATATAGAAAACTTAATACTATAATTATATAAATACGTATACGACGGTTAAAGGGAGCTGTATGGTCGCACGATATCTGAATGTTTGAGGAGGAAAATGGAAAATAGAAAATGGTATGATCCATTTCCAGTTTCGAGTTTCGATTCGTGTAATAGGAATCAGGGAGTTAATCGCTTCACATAGTATAATTTTTTACTACTGACTGTATTTTTTTATATAGCGTTACTTTCTAAATCATTTGATGATAGAAATGCTTTGTACCAAATCTGTATTGTATTAATGTATATCACAAGCACACGATACGATACATTAAAAAAACGGCCTGGGACGACAGTCTATACCAGCTTCTTAATTTTAAAATTATATGTCTTCCCAATGTGCCCGCATTGAAAGTAGAATTTTGTGTATTGATGAAATGAGATGATTGTGATGTAAGGAATACGTGATGATATTTCTGGAAGTCCAAGGAAAGTTTAAAAGCTGAGAAAATATGAAGAAATCGCAAGGAAAAACTACAATATAGTAAAAACAACAACTTCATTTTCCCTTACAAACTGTTCATATCTACCTGTCGAACAGGATGCTTTCAAGAATTAATTTCTTTACTCTTTTATAGGCTAACTCGCAAACGGCTCTAATGATTTATATGAATTTTTGTATTTAGATAGATAACATTCCAAAACAGGTTTCTTAATAAATTTTTATGGTTAATAAGCACCAGGGGGCGCTGTAGTAAATGTGTATCTTCGAAACGACTGGACTGATTTCGATTCGGTTTTTCGCATTACATGAATATCACCTGCGAATAGATAATCAAATAAGTTTTGCAGTTTTGAGCCACCAGGGGGCGCTGCAATAGATATGTATCTTCAAAACGGCTGGGACGATTTTGACGCGGTTTTTTGTGTTACATAGATATCACCTATAAGAGCAGGTTCTTAGATAAGAATTGTGGTTAGGAGCCACCAAGGGCGCTGCAATAAGTAGTTTTCTCCAAAACGGTTGTATCTCTACACAGTTTTTGCGTTATATGGATATCATCTAAGAGCGTGCTCTTAGATAAGGTTTGCGGTCATGGGCCACCAGGAGGCAGTGCAATGGATGTGTTTCTCTAAAACGGTTGGCAGGATTTTGACGTGGTTTTTCGCTTTACATAGATATCACGTAAAATCAAGTTCTTTAGATAAGCATTGTGGTTATGGGCTACCAGGAGGAGCGCGCTACAATAAATACACGTTTTAAATGTTCTGAGTTCTGAGGGAGTACGAAGTTCGTCGGGTCAGCTACCTAGTATTATATTAAAAATGTATAATTGTTTCAGAAGATGCCCGATTTCGATTCGGAATACGATAGAGATTTGGAATTGATCAAAGACTGGCTGTGGAAACAGCCGCACCTCCCTCATGATGTAGGTGAGTCATTGTTATTTGATTGGTTATAGAAAGTAGATAATATGTTTTTACATCGTCATCATCACCTTTACTTACGGAATACATATTTTCCGTCCGAAGCTTTTCTCTCGTTTATCATAATGAGTAGAGTAATGGGTTCAGCAATCATTGTGAAATGTTACAATAGGTGAACGTGATGACGTAAGATAAGCTTCAGAAAGCTACGTCTATTATAAGATGTAAGAAGCGTTTTCACCATAGCTGTAGACTGGTACCGAATTCTTAACATTATCACAGAAATGAAATGTCGTTTCCGTTTAAACTTTTGCAAGTTATTTTTAGGATATATGTATCTATCAACTTTTCACCTAAAACATCATCGGAATACGAACATCCAACAACGTTTCATTACTGGATACTAGAATTTCAGCATTTTAAAAATCATTAGGTATTATTCATCGATATTTACTATTTTGTAAAAAAGAGTAAATAAATTTAACAATAACCCTTTAAAACGTACACCTAGTAAAACAGCTGGCCGTGTGTGTACGCACCCGTTAACTTGAACACACCCATACTGATACCTCGTGGCCATACCATTGTGTCTACAGACCGCCCCTGACCCATTATTAGGAACACATACCATATTCAATCTGCATGTCTGATATGTCGCAGCTAATGTACTAATATACTTATAGATCACTACATATTATAAAAGAAAGTCCCCCGCCGCGTATGTCTGTCAGAACGCGATAAACTCAAAAACTACCGAACGGGTTGGCATATTATTGGCACCAATAGATGGAGTGATTCAAGATGAAGGTTTACGGGTATAATTTATTAATGTTTTGTGCAAATTTGTTGAAATATAATGATTATTGCGGGACGACGCTACACGCGTAATTAGGTTAGGTTATATGTATTTATTCTTTACTTTTTCATATATTTATATAATTGGAAATAAAATGCTTTAAAAATACTCCAAGTAGGATGAACTTACGTCATATTTAAAGGTAATTAAATTCAATACACATGTTCGACGCCACAAGCTGATATGATACTACGACAGAAAAAAAATTACGGCTTATATGCTCTGCTACACGTCCGAAGCCGGGGCGGGTCGCTAGTAGCATAATAATCAGGATAGAACATTTCAGACTTTGAAACGAGCTAGAACGTGAGCGTAATGTCAGATGCAGTATTAAACAGGTCATCCGTTAGTATCATTGTTCCAAACAAACATTTTGTTAAATTATATATGAAATATCATGATAGCCGAGTGGTATCGAGTCCCCTTCTTGTTCAGAAGTCTGTGGTTCGAATCCTAGGGCATGTACCAATGAGTTTTTTCTAACTATGTACACAACTATCACTGACTGTGCCTCACAGAGCACGTTAAGCCGTCGGTCCAGATTAAAATTTACCAAACCGTACTGAATCAGCGTGATGGATTAAGCTCCTAATCCCTAGGGGAGGCTTAAGCACCTGCATTGGGGCATTAATGGGCTGACATACCATCACATGAAATGTCATTCCAGAATCTTTATTTCCATTTTCAGTACGAATTTTACATGCGGGTCAAACAAAATTCAAATTCATATCGAATATTTCAAAACAATAACTTATGTATACGGTCTGCGGCGTATATTTTTTCGCTTACATTTTTGTTATCACAACGCAAAATCTCTATTCTGTACGAATATCCATGCTAAAAATTACGTCAGAACAACTCTATTGAATAACCATTACGTTACTTACGCAAAAATATATTAGTTAACTTCTGTGAAACGCCACGTCTCCGACACGACGTCGACGGATGTATTTTCATAACTATTTTTTTTTTCTATGGCACAAAAAGAAACATCCGAACTAATACGACACTTGCGTAAGTAAAAAGTAAAAGTTCAATTGAATAGCGCTTTACGTTTTAGGTCAGTGACCTCAGATAGCGACTTACGGATTTCGTTTGCGATTATTATGTGCCTACCTAATAAGCAAGGTGTATTATTTTATTGCGTAAAAATACCACAATGAAACATCCGCAACCGTTAGATAACAAGTATAGAGTCGTATTTAACATTATAAGTACACGTCTGGTGTTCCTCAATCTCCAATAGGTATTATGATATCCTATTTAACGTAAAATAATGTAATAAATATCTACTAAGCGTTAAACTATTCTTATAGCTTAGCTTAGACGACCGCTTAGCCTAGTGGGTAGCGACCCTGCCTACGAAGCTGGAGGTCCCGGGTTGGAATCCTAGGTCGGGTCAGTATTTATACGATGAATATTGATACTGGTACCGGGTCTTGGTTGTTATATGTATGTGTTGTCTTCGCTGGATACCCAAAACACAAGCTAATGCCTAGTTTGGAGCCTAGGCGTTTGTTGTGATGTGTACGTTTATGTTATGTTATAGCTAAGGCTAACTGTTCCATAGGGCCATTCTTTTGGTGATAGTTTGAAATCTGAATTTTCATACAATCACATTAGGTAATGTCCATCGATGTCATAAAAGAATGAAAACACTCGGCTCGATCCGTCTGTTGTCAAATTTATTTACGCTATAGCTCGACGCATACGATGGCAAAAGTGCAGAATAGTGAGGTGTGTAGGTATAGGTAGTGCTGCCTGTGAGCAGAAAAGTACTGAATTATTTTCGAAACAGCACAGTGAACTGAAGTTAGTAATGAAGGCAGAATAGTAGGTATATAGACCGGACTTCTATTGCATGTATCGGTACCGTGCTTCTTTTTTTAGAAAAACAGAACCAAAATTAAAATGACAGTACTGTCATGTGGTCTTTTCAGTTGTGCTCATGTGAAAGATATAAACAAAATTTGAAACCAGTACAAATCAATAATAATGCCTATTTAGAGACTGACGACTGGTTAGCCTAAAGGGTAGCGACCCAGCCTACGAAGCTGGAGGTCCGGGTTCGAATCCCAGGTCGGATCAGTATTCATATGATGAATATTGATACTGATACCGGGTCTTGGTTATTATACATATGTATGTGGTGTCTTCGCTTGGTACTCAAAATACAACCTAATGCTTAGTTTGGGGCCTAGACGTTGTTGTGATGTATACGTAATTATAGTCAACAATCAACGAAATAAACGAAAACAGACAAAAATTATGTTTTGGTGTTATAATATAATTTGTATTGTTAATAGTTCTACTATTACTACTACTAGCTTCCGCCTGCGGCTTTGCCCGCGCGGCCACTTTACGCCCTTGTAGTTGTTTTCCGCTCTCACCACTTTTAGTCTCGTCTAACTCCTGCTTCCGTTTCTCTGTTATAATATGTACTGATTCTTTTCCGCTCTCATTCCCACTCGCATTACCATTTCACGTATATATCCTATAACTCTTACCCGCGGCTTCACTCACGCACGTTTACTTTAGAAAATCTTTAACCTTTCTTTATAGGTACTTCATTAAAAATCTCTACATAGTCGGGTTGGCCGCTAATATTGTATAATATTTAGTAGCTAGTATTTTGGAAAACGTTGAAATACGTAACTCACTATTTTTGCCGTACTCAATTCATACGAAATTTCCATGCTAATATGTCCAAGGAATAAAAAGTTTTATTTAAACTTTTATCCCCTTTTTCACCCTCTTGGGAGTTGAATTTTGAAAAATCCTTCCTTAGTAGATGCCTACGTTATAAGAGGAATAAGTGTGCGAAATTTTAAGTTTCTAGCTGTAAGACCTGTGCGTTTATTTGAAATTTCATCCCCTATTTCGCCCTCTTAAGGGAGTTGAATTTTGGAAAACGCTGAAATACATAACTCACTATTTTTGCCTTACTCAATTCATACGAAATTTCATGCAATTATGTCCAATGAATAAAAAGTTTCATACAAACTTCTATCCCCTTTTCACCCTATTGGGAGTTAAATTTTGAAAACTCCTTCCTTGGTCAATGCCTTCGTCATATGAGAGATACGTGTGCGAAATTTCAATTTTCTATCCTTAAGGGTTTGGCCTTGATATATCAGTTGATGAATTTTTCATTTTATATATATATTTATCTATACTATAATATTATAAAGCTGAAGAGTTTGTTTGTTTGTTTGTTTGAACGCGCTAATCTCAAGAACGACTGGTTCGAATTGAAATTGTTTTATTGTGTTGGATAGTTCATTTATTGAGAAAGGCTATAGGCTATTATTATATCAGCTAAGACCAATAGAAGGGGAGCACCAACGAAAAATGTTGCAAAAACGGGAAAAAATATTCTTTTTGAGAGTTTCCGTTGCGTGTGCTGCGTAAACGGTTGATGTTAAGCAAAAATCATGTATGACGGGATTGTTCCCCTTTGAAAGTTCTAACCAAAAGTCCGCGACAGCATATGTGTATCTTTTAAGGTTGGTTTACTATAACCTTTTTTATGGCAATAAAATTTATTCTAACATAAACGCACTATTTGCGAAGGTGTTTCTTAAACATGATATGAATCCTTATCAAATTAAATACATTAGTTACGTAGAAATGGAGCTAGAACACTAGGAGTGGTATAGTAGGAAAGGGGAGGGGAAGGAGAACGCGATGGGAAACGTTTCCGTAGTCCACGCGGGCGGATCCGGGCACGGCCGCTAATAATAAATAAGTAAAGACGTGTTTCAGAGGTTTTTATTTTCCAATTTTAAGGGGGAGGTGGGAGTCAAAAGTTTGTATGACAGTACACAGAAACCATTACCAGAACCAGAAACCATACACAAAAAGTACACAGAAACCATCTCAAATGTTAATAATAGATCACTTTAACAGTAATGTGTAGTCTGCGCAGGCGAAGCTGCGGGCGGTCGCTAGTTTTATATAAATTATATTAATACATAATAATAATGTGTCGAATTCTGCTTTGCGTGAAACGAAGAATATAGTCGGAGACTATTGGCAGCATATAGATGAAATTTAAAAGTTAGATGTTTGTAATTTATACAATGGTGCCGTAAAATATGATTTTTTTGTATGAGGTCACCATAGCCCCTTCCATTTTCTCTTATCCTGGGGGAAGGCCTAAACCTCTGCAGCGGGGCATAATGGGTCATTGGAATTATTATGGGTTATTATGTGGAAGGTCGCCGTACATGTAACTGAGGAATGAAAAAAAATCATTGCACTCGTTGTTAGGTCTTTAAATATTTAAGTCAATAGTTGATCAGTTATGAGCAGTCCTAAAATTTTTGTGTTTTCCTTTTCAACTATGGGGTGGAAAATAAAACGAAGATAAAAAAATTTCAACGAAAAATGCTTTGAATAAGATAAGTTCTGGTTGTTTTTAAACTTATTATTTGAACTTTAACCATTATAGTCGGGTGAACTACGGAACCTTTACTGTGCGAGGTACAACATGCACTTGATTTTTGATATCCTACCATTGGACATAATAATGCACATAGTATTTTTATTGAAGGACCGTGTATGTGGATTGAGATGGTACTTCCCACACAGCGCCATTTAGTCCCAAAGTAAGCAAGTATTATATGCTTGTGCTGTGGGTTACTAGACAACTGATATACATACTTAAATATTGTTTTTTTTTTATAAGATATACATATATAAATATTTTACACCCAGACCCGCAACGACATAAACATGTTCATGCCCACAAATATTTGTACCGGGCGGGAACCGAACCCACGACCCTTGGCTCCGCAGTTAGAGTCTCTAACTAGTCGGCCAATCGGTCGTCAAATATCCAGTAAATATTATATTGAAATGACTGATGATGCGTCTACCGTTTAAATTTGATCCCACCGTCGTTTATGACCATGGAATCGGAATAAAGACAATAAGTAATTTTAGCCAGAAAATACAGAACATACATACGTCTACATCACAACAACGTCTAGGCCCGAAACTAATCATTAGCTTGTGTTTTGGGTACCAAGCGAAGACATATAAAAAAAACCAAGACCCGGTACCAGCATCAATATTCATCATATGAATACTGACCCGACCTGGGATTCGAACCCGGGACCTTCAGCTTCGTAGGCAGGGTCGCTACCCACTAGGCTAAGCGGTCGTCCAAGTATAAGTCTAAGTAATAAGTATTATTGATTTCTTTACCGGAAAAATAAAATAATTAATGTGATTGCCGAATGGACGAATAGGTTCAACCTTATAACACAATTTAATTGTACTCAAACGAAATGGGACGGATCGCTAGTTTTCTATCAACATATAAAAAATACGCTGCTTTGATGTCTTTTGCTCACGAATCATCTCAGAGAAGGCAAAGGGAAAAATAAGTTTACGGTGCCGCTGGAAGGGATTTGGGCTATATGATGGTTCTTCACAATAACGACTATTTATGGTTAACACCGGGTGGCTGCCGGTGCGGCGGTCACAATAATATAGGTTAAAACACCTGCCGACCTCATTTGACCTAGATTACCGTACAAATGCATATTAATCTCTATACTGAACAAAATATATTCCAGATGAGCTACTGTTACGACGATTCGTTTTGAGCTGCGGCCGTAGCCTCGAGCGTGCCAAACATGCCATCGACCTGTTCTTCACAATCAGGTCTAATGCACCAGAAATTTTCTCAAAACGAGATCCTTTCGCTCCTGAGATAAGACGAGTCTTCGATATCACGTAAGTGTCCAAGTACCTGCTCCTTAGTTTAGCCATAAAGATCATTTATATACAAGATATATAGAAAACGTATTTTTTATTTAAAAAAAAAACACAAAAGTAATTTATCACAATAAATATATAACAAATTTACTTACAATACTATAACTAATGCTTAAAAATAGTGATCAAATAAAACTAATCTACTAATCCAACCCTCGTTGCCCCCGACGCAAATGTGCCCTTATCGCTCATCGCATTGCCGCGCTGAATTGAAATGGCAATTCGTTGTAAGTAAATTTGTTATATATTTATTTTAAATTAGTCGTATTTATATTATTCTATATTATTATAATTTGTTATTTCAAAATAGGATAGTATAGTGTACTTATTATTAAGAATTTATTCGATGAATCCAATCATTTATTGAAGTTGTAATTTCTTAACTATGAATTTATCACAAACATTATAATAAACCGTCGGTTTCGGGAACTCAAAATTTGTATCTGAGCGTATATGAAACGATTGACGGATGATTTTTATTTAATATAGATTGATCCGACACATATTGAAGTAGATTTTTACGATTTCGTATTCAAGATGTAAAAAGAGACCTTATTACTGGACCCTACAATGTCAGTCTGTCCGTCCATCTATCATAGACCTGTGCGACGACGGTGGTATCCAGCTGATTTTTTTCCGGTCTGTGTGATATTGTGGCAATTATTACAAAGAATAATAAAAAGAACAATAAATTTAAATCCAAAGGACACCGGCCCCCACACCACCCCACACATTTATCATTAAAATCACCCAAATTTTTGTAGATACATTAGACAAATATTTTGTGTGATTGTACGGAATTTTCGGTACCTACGTAATAATAATATATATGTAGGATTACTATTTAAATTAAAACACTTTCAAGTATTTTTTCTGTATTTTGATAAAAGTATAACGTCTTCACTCTTTAGTGCGTCTTTCGGTCTACTTTTCCATTCTCACCGTTCATCGCAATGGCGCTACCGTCGTCTTCGTAAAGCGCCACCTGGCGATCGGAATAACTCATATCCCACATATATGTTATTTTCACGTATTTTTTTCAGAGACATGATACCATTGCCGAACAAAACTAAAGAGAACTACAAAGTTTTCATATACAAGCTGAATAATCCGAACTTGGAGTTATTTAACTTCTGCGATGCGGTGAAGACATTTTTCATGTTGGCCGATACGCGACTGACGGGCGACTTGGACATGGCTGCTGGAGAAGTACCGATTTTCGATGCGGAAAAAGTATCTCTGAAATTCATCAGCAAAATCAATTTGTCTGTACTACGAAAGTACATGCTATACACACAGGTTCGTATCCAGTGATTAACTAATCTATATATGTACATAAAATAACATGTGCCGACATGGGCCTGGCTGAATTAACTTATTTATCTACACCGACTCGAAACGGTAGGTTTCTTTTAGACGTAAGCGCCCACCAAAAAAGGAATTTACGAAATTTTTTGTCATACGAGGTAAAAGTTTGTACGAAAATTCATAAATCTATGAAAATGGGTATTCATCCTTGCGGCTGGAAATTATAAAAGACGTAGGTATTTAAATATTTTTAAGGGGTGTAAATTTGGGAATGAAAGTTTAAGGAAGTTTCTTTATTTTTAATGTTAAGCTATGAAAGTATTTGGCCTTTTGGTAGGACATTAAAATGATATGTTTCAATGTTTTTTTTTTTTAAATCAACCTTTAATAAATTATGAAAATAAAAACTATTTCCAGAAACTGCTTTCCTCAATTTGTCTCTGAAATATTAATTGGATTTTTAATATTAAATTAAATTAATCAGGCAATAGGACGAGCCGCTCTGTAAACTTGTACAAAACCATCTTACCACCAACGCAAGATCTACTGCAGAGAGTGCTCGTCTCTTTGCTGCTTCTGAAAGTCCGATCTTTGGCCTCAGGCAATTCCTTCCACCAACCTTTGCACAATGTTGGACTATACAACGTTCTCCCTATCCAACCGTCTGCGTCTCAGGGTCAAGACTAGTGAACCTCACCAGTGTCGGTGCGGCAGTGACGTCGACTCTCTTGGTTATCATGGTCTCAGTTGCTCTCGAAGTGTCGGCCGCATGTCGCGTCATGCATACATTAATGACATCATCCGTCCGGCCCTTGCCTCCGTCAACGTCCCAGACATTGCTACTAGCCGAGCTAATAGAGGCCAACGGAATTGTACGTGACGATGGCAAGAGACCCGACGTTATGACCGTCGTTCCTTGGAAATAGGGGAGGTGGCTGGTTGATAGGCTGGCAGCGTCCCAAATCCAAACCGCCTCAGCAGTCGTTGGCGCGGCCGCGAATGCTGCTGTACATCTCAAACGGCGCAAATATGCTGCCTGAAGCAGCTATGTATTTGTACCGTTTGGTCGAGACGATGGGGCCGTGGGGGCATGCGGCGCGTCTGTTTTTCCAAGATTTATCGACGCGCCTGGTCGAATTGTCGGACGAACGGAGGGCTGGCGCTCGCCTCGGACAACGCATGAGCATTGCCATACAGCGAGGTAATGCCGCCAGCCTTTTGGGTCCTCTGCCGCACGACACTGATTTATATAAAATTTTTATTTGTATGTATTTTTAGTTACTTTTGAGTCTAGTATAAGCCTTTGTTTTTAATCAATTTAGGTTACGACAATTTAGGTTTAGGAAGACGACCGCTTAGCCTAGTGGGCAGCGACCCTGCCTCCGAAGCTGGAGGTCCCGGGTTCAAATCCCAGGTCGGGTCAGTATTTATATGATGAATATTAATACTGGCACCGGGTCTTGGTTGTTATATGTATGTGGTGTCTTCGCTTAGTACCCAAAATACAAGCTAATGCTTAGTTTGGGACTTAGGCGTTGTTGTGATTGTGTGTGTTATTATTATTATTAGTTCATAATTCCGATATTGTTTTTTTCTATACATAATATGATATGTAATGAAACAAGAACGAATAAAATTTTCAGCACGAATTGTCTCAGAGATTGCTGGAAAAAATCAACAGTAGTATCGGGACTGTTGGAAAGAACTCAGGCCGTACATGTGCATAAAATTCACAAAGTGCATAAGTGTTTTGTAACACGAAATATCGCAAAGATAGCGAGACTGAAAAATAAGTTTATGACAACGTTGGGAAGTTTTAGTTTTGTTTGATTTAATTATCGTATAAGTTAAGTTATGCCCAAAGACATTCAATCTCTTTGGTTATGCCACTATCTTTTTTCTTCGCAATTGATTGATTTTTACACGTCTTTAACGCCCACGACGGCATTTTTGAATTGTTGTTTAATCACGTTTTGAATGAGTTATTGCCGGTCGGCAACAACGCTTGGCGCAAACATTTAGTTCGCAGGGTCGGTTCTACTAGTATATAGTTCAGTGGTTATACATGAAAAAATCATGCACGATTGGAAGAAACGAGCAAACGAATGACATCACAGAGTTCGTAAAGTGACACTTGTGACTCTATTAAAAACAGAAGCTACTGCTTCTATGTAATATACGGATAATGCAAGTGGGCGAACCCGTAAACTGCCGCTAGTTTTTTGTAAAAAAATCTACTTGGTAATTAAATTCCGTTCAAGGACCGTAAATGACATGTTTACTGGCAAATCCATTTATGCAGAAATTACTTATGTTAACCTATGCTCTAAAGAAACAGCTATTGTTGTTTTTTCTTATGATAAAAATTACCATTGTCTTTGTACAGATATTTGCTGTAGTCTGAATAAAAACGATGTGGTTATATTTAATCAATCTTAAATGTTTATGACACTCGTGAGTGTCGTGATAGCCCAGAGCGCAACGAACCTGTCTCAAATTTATAAGGCCATAGGGCCATGGTTCGAATCCGGGCGTATACCAATGCGTTTTTCTGACTTAAGTACATTAACTATCACTGACTCCGTGCCTCGGAGAGCACGTAAGCACTCGGTCCCGGACGCTGTCAATAGATGGCGGTTGTTACAAACCTGGGTGTAGTAGCGTAGTGGATTTAAGCTCCAAACCCCTCCTTACCCTGGGGAAGGCCTAAGCCCCTGCAGTGGGGTGACATGGGCTGATGATGAAATGTTTATGGTCGGAATGGTTGCTAGAAGATTTTAAAGTTACTTTATGACTGTAATATTACTTATTTATAATTCCTTAATCACTTGATTATATGATACGTGTTTTTTTTAACTCAATGTTACATCACTCATTATAAAAATCTTAGGTATATGCAAAAATAAACTTTTAATGTCCGCATTCGATATTCAAGGCGATAATGTTAGCGGTGAAAGTGAATCAAAACGAGTGTGCGATAAAATTTGTGCAGTTTTCAGTTGGTATACATACGGATCATGTTACCTGCTCAAACACCAAGTCGGTGACGAAAAACGAGAAAACCGCTTTCTGTTCTAATATATTGACGAAAACTAGAAGCACAAGTTTTCAAATGACTTCGAATAATTTGAATTTTTATGAAATAATCTAACCAGTATTGTCTTATTTTCTTAATATTTTTGTTTAAATTTTTTTAAACTTTCTAAGTTCAAGTTAGTCTAAAGCCCTTAAAGTAAAGTTAAAGTGATGAGGTCATATGATAAACCTACCAGCTTTACTGATTAAAATCTTAAATTTGACTTATTCGAATCAATTTCTATATACGAGATCAAAAATTCACACTCTTGTGTCTAAAGGTACGCAATTAATTCACACTTAAACAAAAAAAAACGGGCGGATGATGGCAAATATTTGATTAAGGAGTACTATGTAAACCAAACGTTAATAATATTTGCTATAGTGGACGTAAACACTTGAACTTCCACCAGTATGTGTGTGGAACTACTTGTGACATCCAATTCAAGTTTTCTGTAAAGTATTAGAACCTTAGAATATATAAAAGGAACTTGACAGCACACAAAAGGATTCGAATGTCGGTAGGTACAGATGGTTGACAGCGAATGCCAAGGAAACATGAATAAAAGAATTGTCAGTGTCAAGGTGACGAGTTAATTATATAAATTAGTACATTTCATGTAGAGTGGGGGTAAACGAAAAAACTTTAAAAAAAACCTGCTTTTCACTAATAATAATAGAACCACTGCATTAAAATTTATCCATCACCACCAATAGGCTATTTGACTATTTTTTTAAATAATTTTATATGAAAGAGTTTTCTAAATATAACAGTGAAATAATTATAAAAACAAATCATTATTAATAATGTTTGAATGTTTAAAATGCTTGAATAGACAGAGGGCAATACCGCACGGCTTACGTATATGATGCCTATATGTCTGGCCATTTGTGCGTCAGGCTGTTGCTGAAAAACAGCGCCCACACCCTTTGTGCGTCGGCAAATGCTGAGCTCCAGCCTTTTAGTACATAAACTGCAGTGTTGTATCAATTACCTTTTGTTTTATATGATTAATTGATCAATTTTTTTTAAAATTTAAGGATGCACATGTATTTTTGTAGCAAATAAATGTCTTATTATTATTATTATTATTAAAATAATGCTAAATATCGTTTTGCAAGAAAGAGACAGAGATAAAATTTTAATAGCTTTTAATTTCCATAGTATTCAACCGAATATGATTTTGTTTATGAATTTTATCTTATAAAAACTATATTTACATTTTCTTGATAAATATGTATATAATATTAGTGAAATACCTTATTTCAGTATTCAATTTGTATTTCATTCAATGTAAATTTGTATATATATATATATATATATATATATATATATCTTTGTATTCGGCAACACGTCGTCAAAACCATAAACAAAAGAAGACCTCCATTGTCATTCAGACTAAACTTTATCCTCATCGCGTACAGAGATCACGTATGTACGTCGTAAGTAACCTGTTCTTACCTTAAATAATTCGAAGGCAAAGATGACAAAGGTTAACAACACATTCAATGTTACACAAGATTACTACATGAAATGTAAAGAATTATACAAAAAAAAACTGTATAAATCTAGAAGTTTTTGGGCCCGATCAGCCTTAGTTAGATGCTGTGTGATTTCAACATATTGAAACACATTTAAATTTTAATTAATCCGCAACATAAGTTTGAAGATGACAAACAGGAGTAAAAAGTAGTTTGATTTTTCACAAAAAAAAAAAATTTATGAAAGATCTCTGAAAAACTATTAGTTAAAATTTGTGCTACTTAGGATGATATATCTATGCGTTTGTGCATCTTGCCCAGCTACGTAACTTCACGGACAGCTAACATCGTTATAAATAGGTATACATTTTTGCGGCGATTCTGCACTTCCGGTCTGAAATACGAGTTGTATATTTACACAAGAACTAACTGACAATTTGACCGTCGAGACTACGAAGGCCGTTACTTTCAAATTTATTAACCTACTTCGAACCAAAAATTTTGAAATACTGTTCGTGCAGTTGCAAAAATATATCATTAAAAACGCGGTAACATAGTTACACAGTACATAATATCTATGTTAGTTTGTTTTTTGTATAATGTGAATTTTTCTATTGTCATTATTAGTAATGTCATTCAGAATTGCTTAAAAATGATTCACACATGTGTCTATTGATTTTTTAGAAACTATTTTACAAATTAAATACTAACAAATATTAACATTCCAAAACGTAAACAATTTAACGATCAGATTTCTTAAAGTGATAAAATTTTGATTTTCTTCACTAAATATTGAAATATTTAATCTATTTTCACTTAATGTCAACATATTAGCATAAAGGGAATGTTAAATAAGCTACAAGGTTAAAGAATTAAAACAAATTTTTGACCAACCCCAATAATTGTTATTGTGAGGTACAGAGAAATATGTTTTTTGATAGATCCTTGAATGAGTCAAATAATTCGGTCGTCATATTGAACCAAAAACTAAATAGATCTTTTAGGCGATATTCTACGTCCCACTTCCGAGTTTGAGCGAGCGTCAAACCCCAAAAGTCCTGGCGGATGCTTCTCAGACCGCTTGATTTTATATCGCATGAGATACTATCAATGAAACATATTTTTTTAGCGAATATATAATTCTGTATTCTCGAAACTCAATACTCAAATGTCTATTGCATTCTATGTAGCAGATACTGGCATTTACAGAACATGACACGACACAGATCACAACTTACATAGACCCTCATTACATAGAACCCCTTACATAGAACTCATATAAAACATAACGATTTTGTGAGAATCTTATAAAACATACAACTTTTAAGAATACAGAATTACGTTTTTGCTAGAAAAAAATATTTCATTAATATTGTGTCATGAAACATAAGAATCAACCTCCTGCCTGACCTCAAACAAGCATTCATTTGTAATACCGTCGATACGTTTTATCAGTAGGTAAAGTTTATTAAAAGCAGTGACTAGAAAAATTGTGAAATAGGTAGGTACAAAAATAAAAATACTTTTCAAGAAATTAAATAAACAGTTGATAAATAAAAACCGAATGTATCATAAAATCAATCGCAGAATTATACTAAGAATTGGTTCATGACTCTGGAGACAAATCTCATAAACTTTTAAAAAAGACTTTTAATAACTACATAATTAATTAAATGTCGTTTAACCTCAAATGAACCCCGACGCACTATCACTTATCATCACATGTCCATTAGTTTCAAATCATCATTACGAAACTCCCACTACAATCGTAGTAATCTGAAACATTTTTACAAATCTTTAAACTAGTAGAAAGTGTCGATAAATATGTTTTAAAATTGAAATTTGTTTTACGTAACTATATGGTTTTAATACATTCGGACAAGATTTATAAAAAAAAAAAAAAAATTTACTGTGAATATACAACTAAATATTCTGTGAATATTTCAAGCGTCTACCAGTTGCCGTTATCAATATTGAGCAAAAACGAGCAAAAAAATGACGTTTGTTGTATTTGTTGTAGCCCCCTTAAATATTTATTTTATTCTATTTTTTAGTATTTATTGTTATAGCGGCAACAGTAATACATCATTGGTGAAAATTTCAACTGTCTATCACGGTTCATGAAGTACAAACGGACAGACAGACGGACAGACAGACGGACGGACAGCAAAGTCTTAGTAATAGGGTCCCGTTTTACCTTTTTGAAATCATGTGAAATTCATTATCGAGTAACTCACTGACCAATTGGCCGAGCGGTTAGAGAGAGCCAAAGGTTGCGGGTTCGATTTCCGTCCAGGACAAATATTTGTTACATGTTAATTACAATTATCTATATTATGTATTTATTATAAAGAATATTTAAGTATGTCTATCAGTTGTCTAGTACCCCATAGCACAAGCATAATACTTGCTAACTTTGGGACTAGATGGCGCTGTGTGGGATGTCCTAGGTATTATCATTATAATTTTTATTTTTAGATGATGTATTAATAATGCTTTATGTACATATTAGGAAGCGATTCCGATTCGCCTAAAGCAAGTCCACGTGATCAATGTACCTGCATACATCGGCAAGCTGTTCGCTGTCGTCAAGCCGTTCCTAAAATCTGAAGTCGCCAAACTGGTGAGATTTGTTCAATTTAATAGAAATTATTATTTTCATAAAATTTAGCAACTAAAATTGCCATGTATTTCAGTTTGTTTAATTTTCATAAATAATATTGAAAATAACAAAGAAACGTTCAAATGAAAACACATAGTTATAGCCTAGTGTTTTCATTTTTAAAGTTTTAAAGAGGTTTTAAAGAATTACCTGTTATTGCGGTGCATTTTTAGACTGAATTGCAATTTTCTCAAATACCTAACTAAAATAGTTACTTAAAAACGTTTTATTTCAAGCCTATAAGTTTACATAAAAGTGTGGTTTATTTCATATCAATCTATACTAATATTATAAAGCTGAAGAGTTTGTTTGTTTGTTTGTTTGTTTGTTTGTTTGAACGCGCAAATCTCAGGAACTACTGGTTCAAATTGAAAAATTATAGTTGTGTTGGATAGTCCATTTATCGAGGAAGGCTATAGGTTATACTACATCACGCTACGATCAATAGGAGTGGAACATCAATGAAAAATGTTACAAAAACGGGAAAAATTATTCCTTTTGAGAGCTTCCGTCGCACGCGCTGCGTAAACGGTTGATGTTAACCAAAAATCATGTATTACGGAATTGTTTCCCTTTGAAAGTTCTAACCAAAAGTCTGCGACAACATATGTGTATCTTTTAAGGTTAGCTTACTATAACCTTTTTTATGACAATCAAATTTGTTCTAACATAATGTACTATTTGCGAAGATGTTATTTAAACGTGATATTAATCCTTATCAAATTAAATACGTTAGTTGTCTTAAGCATTTCATACATATTATAGTTCCCCTTTACACCACACAATTTCAATTAATATCTTAGCAGTTTTTATCGAAATATGAAAACTATAGCGGGAGAAAATAAATTCGCTGTCTGCCTCTGTTCGTTAACTTTTTACTTTCAAACCACGCAATAGACTTTGATACGGTTTTCAGTATTATCTTATTATCTTATAATCTATTAATCTATATAATAGAAATACTTATTATAAAGCTGAAGAGTTTGTTTGTTTATTTGTTTGAATGCGCTAATCTCTGAAACTACCAGTCGGATTTGAAAAATTCTTTTTGCCTTTGATAGCCTGAATCTAGCGGAGGGTTATAGGCTATATATATGAAAACGATCTGTCTGTCTATTCGAGCAAATAGGTTACGGCCAAAACAGCTTAACCGATTTTGATGAAACTTTACACATATGGAAAGGATGTAGTCAAAAGTGACATACAGAACTTTTTGTATGTCTGTCTGTACGTCCATCTGTCTAAGCCAATTTTAATGAAACATCACAAGTATGAAAAGAAGGTCGTCAAAACTAACAAATGTTACTTTTTGTCCGTCCGTCTATCTGTCTGTACGTTTATGTGTCTATTCAATTCAATTTTATCTATTCAAGCTAATTTCCAATATGGCTAAACAAATTTTAATGAAACTTTGCAAACGTGAAAGAAGGTTGTCAAGAGTGTCATAAGCAACTTTTTGTGTTTGTTTGTCTGTCTATCTGTCTGTCGTTTGTCCACACTGATCTGTCAACTACTACAGCCAAAACTACTAAGTCTAAGAAGCTTAAATTTGGAACATAGGTTTATTTTATAACGTGAGCATTACGTTAAGAAAGGCTTTTTTAGAAATTTCAAACTTAAGGATGGGAATGGAAGGACTCAAATAATGACGTGATTCAGGGTTTTTAGATTTCCACATTTTAAGGGTGGGAAACGGGAGATGAAAAATTGTATCGGTTTTTTTAAAGGGTGGAAGGGGAATGAAGATTGAAAGTTTGAATGGGTGTAACCAAAATGTGTTCCAGCAAAAAGTACGTATAGACAATCTCGAACATTAATAGTACCTATAACAGGAATTCGTAGTCTAAGCAAGCGAAGCTGCGGGCGGTCGCTAGTTAAATATAAACAATTATTTTCATCTGCCATTGTAGCAGTAGGTACACGTACACTTTGCATAATTTTATTGATGCAAACGAACAATTTTAAATTAAAAAAAAACCATATATTCTTATCTTATAAATTAAGTAATAACAATTTATATAGAAAGTAAAAAGTCCTTCTAGGAAAAGCCAACTTCAAACGGTTTAACATCAATATGGCATAACGACTATCAGATTTTGTCAGTCTGCGCAGTGAAAATGTAAGGAAAGTTACATCAATACTCATAATTTTTTTTTAATTTTATGATTTAGCATATTTTCGTTTCACCCATTACAACTCGAAAACCACTAATATGATATTGCCGAAACTTTAACATTTAAATAAATAGAATAATGTTGTTGTTATTATCACCACGCTGTTAATTAATTGGTAAAAATTAAAAAAAAAACTGCATAATCTTAGGGTTGGGGAAATTATTGTACTCGAATAATTTAGTTTTATACCTGAACATAAAAAGTTTTTTTTTGTCTGTTTGTTGGTTTAGTCCGTTATAACTCAAAAACCACTTAACAGATTTCGATGACACTATCACATTTAATAAATACAATGAAGAATCAATTTATATTGCCACGCTGCTATTTTTAAAAGCAAAGAATAAGAAAAAATATACGTTCAAAAAACGAAGTAGTCCGTATAGTTCTACTGTTCATTTCTATTAGTAGGAATGAACAAAGAAAAAAGTTCTTTTAGTCCTACTAATTTCTATACTGTCAATATTATTATTTCAATAATGTCGTGATAGCCCAGAGCGCGACGAACCTGTCTCAAATTTATAAGGCCCCATAGGGCCATGGTTCGAATCCGGGCGTGTACCAATGAGTTTTTCTGACTTAAGTACACAATATCACTGACACCGTGCTTTGGAGGGCACGTTAAGCAGTCGGTCCCGGACGCTGTCAATAGATGGCGGTCGTTACAGTTCCCAACCCGCAGTGGAGCAGCGTGGTGGACTTAAACTCCAAGCCCCCCTCTTCACTCTGGGGGAGGCCTAAGCCCCTGCAGTGGGGTAAAAATGGGATGATGATGATGATGAATTTTATACCAAATTCAATAGGACTAAAAGGACAATACTAGTAGGATTAAACGAACAAGAAGTAAAGTCCTGCTGTTTTCAGAATACAAATATTTACTAGACTTAAATGAAATAAAGTATGGAACTTAACTCTTATCTAAACAAATACGAATACAAACATAAGAATTATGACTTATTTTATTCAAAAGATCCTAAAAACAGTGAAGTGGATAATTAGCCATTGAACAGCATCATTTGTTGGTACAAAATATATTTATTTACAAATCTTAATTTTCAGGGACATGTTATGATTGTTATGAATACATTTATTTTCCTTTATTATAATTATTAGTAGAACTGAATGGTAGAACTATACGGATTACTATATTTTTTGGTCCATTCATTTCTAACAGTATGTAGGTCAGAAAGGATAAATAAATCCGGTCTATCCTACTAGTAGAAATGAACGGATATTTTTCTTCGTTTAGTCCTACTAGTTGAACTTAACAGTAAACCTATACGGAATACATTCAAAAAACAGTTTATCTTAAAAGATGTAAGAAAAGTTTAAAAAAGATTAAAAGTTAACTCGTGGAGACGTTGTGTGTAAGACCCAGACAAAAGCATGGATTATATAATAATGTCTGGATAAAAAGCATCAAAATCGTAGGTAAAAATATCACCTAACAGTTCGGATGTATTTCACGCACTAGTGTGGCGTACATAAACTAAATTAATTTGAAAGCAGTGTTTGGTTTTAATAGAATCATAAATGTTACTTCAGAGTATCGAAATGACATTACGCTATTTTGCGGTGTTGAAGACCGGCACGCGGAGATTTCACGGGGGTGAAGACTCGGCGCTCGGTGACTTCGCGCATTGAAATTCAAACTGAAACCCGCCATCTTGCACCAGCTAGTTAGAGTATGAGTGGTTAGACGGTAAACGCAGAAGAGGGCTTCTAGTCAATTCGTACTTTTATTATGGCGTAGCTATTAGAGTGAGTGGTCTGTTGAGTCACAAACACAAGTATTTAAAAGTTGACCTGCCAGTTTTATTGACATATTGCGAGGATCAACCCAGCAATTATAATACAATCGAAGCCAAAAACTAGTGTTTATTTTTACAGCCCAGCTACAACAATTTTCGTTTTGTTTAATAGATCCAATTTCACGATCCAAATGCGGAGACTCTGTACGAATACATTCCTCAAGAGTTGTTACCTGGAGAGTACGGAGGCAAAGCGGGTTCTGTTCAGGAAATTAAACAGCAATGGATAAAGAGTATAGAGGCAAAAAGGTAAGGTTCCATTATATTTATTTTGGAATAGTCGGTATAGCGCTGGAGGCAAATGCACCAAAAACTGGAAAACAGATGTTGAATGGGAGCGCTCAAAGAAGATACCTTCAACTTTTATCAAGCTTTTTATTTATAAAAATAAATAATTTTTTAAACCCTGTTTTACATGTCCCAAGCTGCTATATTGCAATGTGATCTGCTACCTCATTCCCCCACCTTGCACGGTTATTCGTAAAATTCCTGAGTCAGCCATCTGCTGGTAGTAGCTACTAGTAGTGGTGAGTTTGTATATAACCACGCGGGCGGACTCGTTGGCAAAGGCTATTAATATAATGCTTACGGGGAAACTAGAAGCCATTCCTCATTATACACCGTCAAAAAATTACAATAGGCACAAAGCGCCCAGTAAAATACCGACAACACTAAAATCATCTGCTAAATAAATGCACTTTGAACGGCCGATTTTGGACAGTAATAATAATAATACATGGGAATTCCCACACAGCCTCATCTAGTCCCAAAGTAAGCAAGTATTATGCTTGTGTTATGGGTTACTAGACAACTGATATACATTCTTAAATATTCTTTATAATATATACATATATAAATATTTTTGCGAAGACACCAGACACATATAACAACCAAGACCCGGTACCAGTATCAATATTCATTATATTAATACTGATCCAACCTGGGATTCGAACCCGGGACCTCCAGCTTTGTAGGCAGGGTCGCTACCCACTAGGCTAAGCGGTCGTCAAATCGTCGACAGTATTTTAACATATAAATTGCCATCATAAATTGTAACGCTTATACATGTACTGCAACCTTGCATACACTGGCAGACATATCAAGAATGCAACAAGCAACCAACTGGCTAGAAAATAGAAAAAGAAGATTAGAAATTCAAATATTACTAGAAGAACGGAAGAAAACAAGAGAGGGTCAAGAGTCCACGATCGCCTCATTGGCAAAGACAGAAGTACTCTCTC
Organism: Luffia ferchaultella; assembly: GCA_949709985.1. NCBI lineage: Eukaryota > Metazoa > Arthropoda > Insecta > Lepidoptera > Psychidae > Luffia > Luffia ferchaultella. The sequence continues at coordinate 8,081,651 of OX453254.1, forward strand.
CTGCGCTCATATATAAAGCAATATTATAAATGCGTTGTATAAATAAGCTCCCAGTAGTAAAAGCCTTCACAAAATTAATAGTATTTAAGTTTAAATCTTTCAAGAATTTGTCACCTTTAATGATAAATTTTATTTTTCAGGGATTGGTTCTTGGACGACGACCGCTGGTCAGTGGACGAATCCCGCCGGCCGACAGGATCTACAGACGATCGTATTAATGCCGTGAAGGATTTACCTGGGTCATTCCGTACCCTAGAACTAGATTGATAACTTCTAACAATGATGTTTTAATTTTATAGATACGGCGTAACGTAGAAACATTACCCCTTAAAACTTCCTTATTGGGACGTTTGTTCCTTAGTGAGTTTCGGTGCTAGCCAATGATAAGTTGGGAAGTAGTTGGGATACTCACTCGTTATCGTAACTATAAGAACTGAGGGCCAAGTGTGAGTTTTTTACTATTAACTGTGTCGTATCCGTTTTTCATAATTTGTATGGAAACTGGTACAGCACATCTAGCGGTCGTTTTAGGTAACTACGAGTTTCCATACAAATTACGGAAAACGCATACGACACAGTTAATAGTAAAAAAACTCGCACTTGGCCCTCTGTGCTAAACGGTTATCGTTTACTAGCATTTAGTACGAGTGTAACGTATCTACAAAAATAAAATATCGTTTAAAGCAAGTTGTAACATTCTTCATAAACTATTTATTGTCAATGTCCATGTTATTGTATATCAGGTGTGAATAAAATTAAACTTTGATTGTCAACCGTTGAGGGTTGACGAAAGGATTGTTTTGCGATATAAATATTATCTACAGATTAAAATGTCAGTGATTTGTTTGCATCATTATGTCTGCAAATTGTTCACTTTCCATCAAGAACTTCATGGTTGTTTCCGAAATTTTTCTTCATAATATATTTTTTTTAAATGACAACAACGTCTAGGCTCCAAACTAAGCATTAGCTTGTGGTTTGGGTACCAAGTGAAGACACCACACACATATAACAACCAAGACCCGGTACCAGTAATTAAATTGACAAAGTTCTATTAAAATTTAGTTACCGATTAACGTTCATATAATTTTTCCTATATGAAGCCCGTGTATATACGAGACGAGTATATAAACTGGCTTTAAAATACTTTTAAATAAATACTTTGAATGATACTTTAAAATACATTTTTGAGTGCCTCTTTTAATAATGTTCCTCAGTATATTTCTGAACAATTATTTATCACAAAATTAGCAGTGTTAGAGCTTTAAGAAACGCTGTATATTTATTATTTAATTTTTTTCTTAAAAAAATTAAATAGACGCATGTAAAATAAGGAACAATTTTGATATTGTAAACTACTATTTATTTATTTTATTTATCTGTTTATTTAAACAGATACGCTTCATATACTGTGTTGGTGGGATATCAAAAGATTTTAAATATATGTTGTTATAGCATAACAAGTGTTATTTAAATTAGATTTTTATTAGATACGATTTTATGAATAAAAACACTTATAAAAGTTGTTATATTGGTTTCAGTTTAATCTATATTTGTGTAATTTTTTTTTAATTAATAATGTTTCCAAAACTTTTAGTGAAATATAGTTATATTGTCGTAAAATATTTGCAGTAAAATATAAGTGTACCAATAATGTTGAAACTAGATGCTCTCTTCAAATACTTTGTACACTCTGAAGTTTAAATAATCAGCGCCATTTGTTGCCTCTAACTCCTACATTTGAAAATAAATTATTCCCGGTAGTTATTTTTCCTGTTCCCAACTCCGTTTATTTATCGTCAATAGCATTGAAGGTAAGCATAAAAGTAAAAAATAAAAAAAAAACACCTTTGAGAAATAATATAGGGATGCCGATGCTTGGAGGTTAAGCCACTAGGCTAGCCACGACCTAAAGTTAGTTCCTTAAATATAACCAATATTGCATTGAATTTCTTTAGGGAAATATTTAGGGAGATGAAACGCACGGACAGTGTTGTTCTTTATTATTTAAAGTTGGTTTTTTATAATTTTGTTATGGTAGTTTGTCCGTTCTTCTATCCGTTTGAGATCTAACGTCGTTATTTTCTAACGGATTCAGGACCGATTTCACCAAAATTAACCTCAACAGGCATTATCGTCGGTTAACTAACGCTACGTTAGTTCATAGTGAAACATAAAACTGGCTGTCAATTATTTACGTTTTACAACACTTTTTTAACGGGCCGTTCCTAAATCAAGTGCAATCAGGTGCTGACGGTCAGGCACCGGTCAATATTTGGTCAGTATATTCACTGTGACCAAATAGTTCGGTCTTTTTGATTGAACGTATTAATCCATTTGTAGAAAATGCCATTTGTGCCAATATATTTACAGGCAGGAAACCGCATTTCAAAATGGTAGCTTTAATTCATAATGCGACCAAATTGTATGTATTTATATAACTGCGCGCGAGGCTTCAATACATTGTGTCATCTTTAATCACACGAATAACAAACTTGATGACCGCTTGGCCGAGTGGTTAGAGACCTTAACTGCAGAGCCAATGGTCGCGGGTTCGATTCCCGTTTGGGACCAATATTTGTGTGCATGAACATATCTATTTGTTCCGTGTCTGAGTATAAAATATCTATGTATGTATATATTATTTAAAAAAAATATTTAAGTATGTATATCGATTGTCTGGTACCCATAATACAAGCTTTGCTTAGTTTGGGACTAGATGGCGTTGTGTGTGATGTCCCAGGTATTATTATTAAATAAGCGTGGGTGTACGGTTTGACAATTGACATTTTTCCTTGCGATTTCTTGTCTATGATTTTGATGTAATTTTTATATTTCTTGTGTTCGTCTAGAATAAACGATGGCATCGCAATCTCAAAAAAAGTGCGGGCCTAATTTTACAGCGAATGATGGAAATATGTTGATGGATCTCTTGGCAAACTAAAAGTCAATTATAGAAAACAACAAATCCGACGCGGTTATTATTAATTATTATAATAGTGATTAATAATTTTTAAATATGTTTTATTTTTACCTGATTACATTTTGAGATAAATATAATGAAAACCGACAAGTGTGTGTTTGTAACACAGGGTTTGCTTAATTACTATCTTATACTAACTATTATATCAGCCCTTTATGCCTCACTACAGGGTCTCAGGTCTCAGTTTTTTTAGGTTGTAGAAATTATATTTAAATATTATTATAGTAAAAATATGAGTAAGGGAAACGTTTATTTACTTGCATACCTTTTTTTCCATCAGCCCCTTTTATACCCCACTGCAGGGGCTTAGGCCTCTCCTCAAGATGAGGTGGCTTGAAGCTTAAATCCACCACGCTGCTCCAGTGCGGGTTGGTCGACTTACATACCTATATGAGGCAAATTCTAGTTTATTCTCTATCTTATTCAAAACCTCACAAACACTATCTTTGGATAACCGAAACCTCCTACAAAAATTTATGTCATCATACCGTTCAAAGTAATTAATCCTGTCTTCGTGTATTTTCGGTCGATGAATAATTTTCTTGGTCTCTATATTTTTTAAATACGTCAATGTAACGTTTTGAAAAATAAAGTTGTATGCATTATCCATTTTTAACGAAATGTCAAAAACCTAACGTGTCGCTAGACGTGCCATCAAAATTTGACGGACGTCAAGTGATTTAAATGCCCGTTAGGATATGGTAACCGTAAGAAGTTCTTAACGTTTCATCACGAGATTTAACGTCTTGTTAAAAATTTAACTTTGGTGAAATCGGCCTTTCAACACAGAAGTTCTCTTTCACCTCTAATTTTCAGTCTATTTTGGACCTGAGCTGATTGGATATGTCAATGTAATAAAAAACCAACGCTACTTATCAAATTCTTGCATCCATAAACACAATCTCTGCGGTAAAAAATAGCCTTAAGCTTCTTCAGGATGAAAGCTATTTCTCGGCCAGATTTCATTAAGATTAGTTCAACGGTTCTATCGTAAAAATAGAACAAGCAGATAAACTTTCGTCTTTTCAATATAATTAAGATAACAATGCGAAAGTATGATTATAGTTGGATGTTCTATATGCCTATACATCACAAACTTTATGAATGTAACAGAAACATAGATGAAGCCAGTTTATAAATTATGGCGGTGTTACACAACTAACAGGTAAGAGCTAGGCCAAACTCGTGTTCGTTCGATTTAAAAACTACTTAACATGCGGCCATTGGATTTGGAAATCTATCGAAATTCGACCTAATTGAAATTCATTGGTATTCACCGTTTCGACGTATTAGGTGATATATTATTACAGTTGCTTTCTATTTTCTTTTATTTTATCTTTTTATGGAGTGAACAGATGTACGTTACTTTTGTTGTACGCCCTGTACGCATGCAACTTAGGCATCTTTGTAGTTTCATCATGTCCCATGCGTCACATTATCGCGTTTGCTCATTTGGTCATTTTTTTTATTAGATAGAGATAGAGATTTTATAGATTTAAAACGATTTGCTCGGGTAGCCATTGAGTGAGCTATCTACAATGGAAATTATAAACAATCGGTCATATCGTGAGCCATTTTTTGTGTTAACGCTTCAGTAGCAAGATGCCTTTTATGTAGGTCATAAAAGTACGAATTGACTAGAAGCACTTTTCTGCGCTTACCGTCTAACCACTCTTCTCCTAGTTAGCTGGTGTATCTTTGGCAAGTTTCAGTTCGGATTCAGCCCGCGAGGTCCCCGCGCGCCAGTCTTCACCCCCGCGAAAAACTAAACACTGCCGTCAAATTTATGTACTCTATGGAAATGGGTAATTTGTCCTATCTTTCGGACTAATCCATACTTCATACTAATATCATAATCGGAAACGATCCAGCCTGTATGTTACATTTTCATGGCTAAACCCCTGAATCGATTTTATGAAATTTAGTAGTTATAGATAGCTCAAATCATTAGGAAGGAAATAGGCTAATTTTCACCTTGAAAATTTGTCTGTGTGTTGGTTACCATGGGGGTAACCAGAGGCATTCAGAAGAAGGACGATTTCCGAAAATTTTAAATTAACTAAGGACCTACTTATTAACTTAGCCTCAGCGTAGAACATTTGAAACAGCAGGTGTACCTAGAGTTCTAATTATGCTATTCAATTTATGGATTAGCCACTCACACATACCTCATGCGATGGTGAAAACTACTGTCACACTGATCATCAAAGACAAAACGGATGATGCCTCAGAGCCATCCAATTATAGACCTATTTCCATAGCCACAGCAATTGCTAAAGTACTTGGCAGTGCGCGTTCAAATTTAAAGCCGGTTTTCCATTTAAAATGCAATTCTGTCGCCCAAGCATACTGTCAAATACTATGTCGACAGAGAAACGCCAGTGTACCTTTGTTCCTTAGATTTATCAAGCTTTTGACCTGGTTCACTATGACGTGTTGTGGTCAGCATCAAAGCAATCACCTAAGGTGGAAGGGATGCGTCTCGGCACCTTTCGGGCTTGAAGGTGGTGTATGTCAGTGTAAAATTAGGTATATCTCCAAAGCCATTATCTTGTACGCAAATCGTTAGCTAAATCCGCTAAATCCAGTTGAATTAATATTGGATAATTTTTTAGTAACATTTTATTATAAGTAGGGTCATAAAATTTCTTTACAATTTGATAATTCAGCGCTGCAGTCCTGATTGTGTTTACATAAACTGGCTATGACATACTTACAGACTGACGGACGGGCAGAAAAAAACTAAAAGGATTCCTCATTTGACAACGGAACCCCGAAAATGGATATGGAACAGTACCTACCGTATTCTGGTCGTTGTTGCTGATGATATTCATTCTTAACTAGCGTCGAAATACATCACCTCTTATGCCTATGCTTTCTTCTCGTTTCTGCAGCCGTACCACTTCTGGAAGGTTTGCTCTTCATTCATTTTGAAACTTGATTAGCTTTGTACCATGTCGGAACTTTCGCCAAAAATGACACATAGGACAGATCTTTGTTCAAGAATTCACGTCTATTTGTCGTTCCGTAGCTACGTGAAAAAAAGACAAATGAAAATCATAGAAACAAACACAAATTTACATATGTAATATTTTTATTACAGTCAGAATTTATCAAAAAGTACTGAGATGAACTCTGGCAGCACAATATACATATATTATACTTATATATGTAACTTAGCATTTCTTTTTCAGAGATGCTTATACCTAAGTAGGTAGGTAGGTAGTTCCCTAGGTAGGTAGTTCAAATATTCCTTAAGAATTGGTTCTTGGAACGTTGAGTCAAGTTGACTCTCCCCAAATTTCTGGGCTGGAACTCCTCCTGGAAATAGCTTGCACCTTAAAAACGGAATAATCTACATTTGACCACATGTAAAATGGCTCGTGTTGTGGGTTATGAGAGAGACGCTTTTGTAGGGCGTACAGAATAGGCTCGTAGTTTAAAAATATGCGGATTGCCCATGAGTGCAATTGCGGCGCGAAATAATCAAACGTCGGTGGATCCTTTTCACTATCGGTCATCCACAAGAAGTACCATCGTGTAGCATTACATCCGGTGCAATGGCGTTTAGTGATCCATGATGGCGGGTGATTGTGGATGATTGTCGCGTTGTTGGTTTTTTGAGCAAACATCAAAGGGTATTGCGCCTATGGCTCGCGCACTTCTATACACGCTGGTCCATCGTGGTCCAATGCTCAGTGCGTACAGAAAGGATGAAACTGCTCCGTATACATCCACCATCTTCTTTTTCGCCACTTACTTTTAATTAATGTATGACGATGCCCGTTTTTATATGTCCGCATGTGTTATAAAGATAAATAGTGGCTGCCCCAACCACCTCGACGTCCATCTTCACTCGAGGTAATGCCGTAAATGTGCTATGACTGTTGTGTGATTGGTACAACAGTTATTGCAGCCAATTTAAGACATCATGATGGCCGATTCTGAAGAAGAATATGTCCGTGTTAAAATTTTTAATTAAACTTAACATGTCAATAAGTATTTGTCTGTCATAATAACTAAGATTTCATCATTATTAACTTAGGTCGGTGGAGTAGAGGCATTTTCGAGTGGTGGCCAAGTACCGGAAAGCACCCCGTGAGACGGCCTTCAAATGGATGGACCAGCGAGCGGTCTAAAAGAGGTAGCTGTGTCTGGTTGGATTCACAAATATGAAGACCGTCTTTGATGTTGAGCCTTGAGAGACGCCTATTGATAACGTCAACATTATTTGTCTATGTCAAGCGGAAACGCTGTAACACTTTCCATCAGAATGTTATTCGCTGCAATTGTATTCTTACAACAGGTATTTGTCGACCATTAACTTGTTTGTAAAGAAACCAAATATCCGGTCTCCGACAATCCAGGTTTTCTTTTACCACCCTGCACAATCGAACCAAAATAACAACGATATTCATGGTCCTTCGAGCCAGATATATCCAGCAGTCGACCGTTAAAGGCTAATGACGAAGAACTTAAATTGAAATCCATTTGAATTATATACTTTTTTTATTGCGTCGAAAATATATTAATTTAAATGACCTTCCATAGTTTTAACAAATTACGAGAAACTACTTCTTCCTAAGTAGCTATCCCTACATATAATTCTTGGTTAATCTATAGCCAGAGTTCTGAACGATCCACTCATTAATGTCTCTTCTACGGATTTCTTCGGTTTCCTAGCAAGGTCAGCTTTCCACATGTTATCGTTTGAAAACCAGTCCCTGGAACAAAAAAATTTAATACATTGAAACTTTGGTTAAAGTACTTGGAGAGCGCGGCACCGAGTAAGTAAGTCATCTTTGGTACTAACTAACGCTGGTTTACAAATATTTAGCGCGAGAGACACGTGTAGGGATGTCGACATCGTATAGCTACGAACAAATACATTTTTTTTCGTATCTCCGCATATATATCAAATCTTATTAGACACACGTAAACTTCTGTGACATTTTGATACGTTTTTTTTAAATTAACTAAACCTTTTTTGTCTGCTGTTCCGGTGTAGTGATGCGTCCTCTGCCCCACCGTACCGCTTCTTCCCACTTGTGTTGCTTATTTAACACGAAGATATTCTACTTATAGAATTTTAATCTACTTTGCTTTAGTTATTAATTGAGTACATTAGTATCTTTATGTAGAGTTTAAATCGAATATTTGAATCGAATTCGTAAAAGGCTAATAGACTTTTATTTTTAAATTATCTTAAAATGTTCATCTTAGACCACAGGAAATTTGATTTCGTTTACATGAAATCGTTTTGTAGTATTACGCTTTCATATTTACATAGATTAAAAACTTAACTAGCATAATTCATAAAGATGGAGCGACTCATACTTCGAAACGATGGAAAACCCGAGCAAAATGATAGACTTAGAAATTAGACAGACCACGTCATTACGATTGTTTTAAGCATTCTGATTAATTACACATGAAATATAATTTCAGGATCTTTACTTTATTTTCCAGTAAGAATTTTACACGTGGGTCACAAAAAATTCTACATCGAATATTTCAAAACATCAACTGATGTATTTTCGGTCTACGGCGTATATTTTTTCGCATACAATTTTGTTGTCACAATAACGTAGTGTATCTGTAAACGTTTATGAAAAGAAATAAAAAATTGTGAATCCTGAAATCCATATAGGCAAAGTCTCAGCAAAAAGCTAGTATGTAATAAAAGGAACAGAAGTGAACACACGTTTAAAATTTAAAAATGCAATTTATCGCAAATTATTCATTTCTGATGCAATAATATTGACACACCTAAAGATTACATTCAAAATGGAATATATTAAAATATAACAATAATATCGACTGGTAAGCAATTTACGGCCGCTAAATTAAAATTGCAATGATTTTTTTTTTACTTTTGCTTATGAATGTAAATAAAAATTAAAGCGAAATTACACAAACGTATGAAAAAAAATATTGAAACGTCTTAAATATTTAATAAACCAAGTTTTTATGCTGTCGAGTAACATCACATGCAGAACGCGATATCCTACCAGCTTGACGTGGGTTACTAAGTATCGAATAAAAAATATTTTTTTTATCAGACCTATTCAAAAAGAGCTAGTTTGTTCCCCGTTAACAGGGATTAAAATAGCGTTTTAATCCCTAGGGACTAAAAGTGATTTGAATCAGGAATGTGGATATTGTTAGTAAAAGATCAATCAAGTTGAAGATCAATCATGAACATTGTATGAACAAGTTACTGGCTGCTTATTAAAATCACCGCGCGCTTGCCAATTAATTTAAATAAAAATTCAAAGAAATAAAAAACGCGGGAAGTACATTCCGCCTTCGTTTATAAATTGTTTACTCAAATTAGGATTTTATTAAGTTTTATTAAAAATGAGTGTGTCAAAAATCAAAATATCAAAAAATTAGCTGTATACGGCCCATTGTTTCCAGAGAACGTCTGCCACTCTGTTAGCAGATTCGGGAGCGCACATGTCTGTTTTAAAGAAATCGTTTACGGTAGCTGAAGGATATGTAGAGTAATCTATTCACAACAAAGCCAAAATTTGCCACCGAACTGCAGAAAATATCAATTATACCTAAATAATATATTATACCTTAGGTCTTCCGCTCGTTTGACCCAACACATCGTCTTTGCTTTTAAACTTTCAGCCTCGCCTCCATATTCTTCCGGCAAATATTGCTTGTCCATGAACTTATGTAAACTTTCAGGCGTCGGATGGAAATGGATCTGCGGATAATTTAAGTATATAAATTATCGTACTGGTAATATAAAATTATTAGTTTTTCTACCTTCAACAACGATTTTAAAATGCCGTTCCAGATCAATGATGGTAAAAGTTTTCTAGGAATCTGTTCTGAGATGATACCTATATATAATACAGAAAGCTGCATTAAAACGGGCCCAACCGTTTAAGAAGAACACATCTACTGCAGCGCCCCTGGTGGCGTGTAACTGTAAAACATGTATTAGAACCTTTTTTTTTCTCGGAAGAGGAGAATCTTTTCCCAGACAACACCAGCAGCACAACGATCTGCGGGTAGTGGGGCTAAAACCCCCTGCACTCCTCTCTCTGACTTCTTACTGTCAGCCACGGGGCTTTCACAGCGTAAACGGCCGCTTTGGGGCGAGCGGGAAGCTCGAGCCATGCAAAAATTGGAAAATTAGACTGGAACCAGATGGGTTCAATGAAACTCCGAGCGAATCAACTGCCTTGGATGATGGTGATGAAAGTGATGGAGGAGGAAGGCCAGTGTGTGTCTACGTCTTGGTCGGTTTCTATACAAGGATCGTGGTAGTGAGTTCGCTGAGGGCGAAGAGGAGGGATCCTCGGGGGGGTTTAGTGGGGCTATTTGGCACGTGATGATGGCATCGGGGCCATTGAGTACGCTTTTAGGACTGCGGTATTTCCACCAGAACCTAATATCGTAAGAAGATGCCTCTGCTATTAGAGGATTTTTGTGATTCGAGGCTGACTCGATGTATTTTGCAAACAACATTTTTAGGTGTTGGGCTATCGTGGGGAGTTCGAGATCTTTATGTAGATCAAAATTGCGTACGTACCATGGGACACCGGTGGCGGTGCGCATGAATCTATTTTGCATCGCCTAGAGACGATGAATGAGGGCTGGACAGTCTTAGAACCTATTGTAAAGCGATACTTATGCATTACAAAAAACCGTTTCAATATCAGCCCCGCCGTTTAAGAAAAACACATCTACTGCTCATCTCTATAGTTGTAGTGTAGCATAGTGTTTCTGTAGTCTGTCGTCATCAATCAAAAACAAAAAAATTTAAAAAAAAGTCTAGGTGGATAATCAAGTCACATAAGTTATCTGAGCTTAACTTGCTTTTTGTCCACAGCGGAACGAAGACGGTAGGTATATCTGTTTGGGGTAAAAGCTTTGTGTATTTGTATATATTTGTTTGTTTGTGTGCATGTATGCTACTCACAGAGTAAATTAATATGCTACTATTCTTTTAGACAACTGACCGATTTCGAGAAGATGTTTATCAGGCATTACATGATTTTTGTATTATCTCCCCACCAGAGGGTGCTGTAGCAGTAGTGCTGCTCCTAAAATGGCTAGATTGTTTTCAGCAAGATTTTTCGTGTTGCATAAGTTTCAGTCACACCAAAACCGATCCTTGGATAGATTTAATGGTTATAAAAGTCACCGAGGGTGCTGCAGTAGATGTGTTTCTCTGAAGGGCGATGTCAACAGGGACCATAGGTATTACCTCAAAGTAGGTTCATGGACATGTTTTACGCTTACAGGGCACCAGAGGGTGCTGTAGTAGGTGCGTTTTATGTGTTTCTCTAAAACGGTCTTTATCAGTTTTATCATCAGCAGCCTATAGGTAACGTTCCACAGTTCAGCAAAGGCTTACCTATACTAATATCTAAAAAGTAATAAATATAAAAAAGAAAATTAGAAATTTCAAACCCTAGCATACGACTAACAAAAATTAACAACGTAAAGTGAAGTAATTTAATATCTCCGTTTTATTTCATAATCCTAAAATAATAAATTTAATATTTTGACAAACCGTCCTGTGTGACTATAATGTTAACCGAAGCGTTGGTATAGCTTTGCAGTTTACGGATCACACACGATGGCATCAAATTCTTAAATATTGTTTTACGATTATTATTTAATTATATCACTTTTTTAGAAGACCGATATTTTTTTTTCATCGTGGAATCATAAGAATATTAGTATTTAAAATTTTTATACCCAGGATCGCGAAGTGAATCAAATTATATTTCATAAAGTGCATCTACATTAAAAGCTAAATCTAGATGTATAGAAGTTGTAGATAAATAAATGTGTTTCCTTTTACCAAAACTATTACGCAACAAAGAAACCTCAAAAAGTGAAGGACGATGCTGACGGTGCAGAACCTTCATAATCTTGCAATATGTTGTAAATACAAAGAGTACTAACTATCTCACATATTTCAGAAGGTAACACTGGTTTGACCAAAGCAAAAAGCTTGTCCACGTAACTCGGATGGTTTACCACATGAATTTGTTTCAGCCTCACTGGCATCGCTCCCTGAAACGTTACAATGCTATATACTAATATGGTAATTCGAAAGCATGTTTGTTTGTCTTTTTTTCGTGTCCTAAAGAAGTTAGGGATTTTTTATAAGGAGATATTTGAAGGACACATTACTTAGTAGATGTCACTACGTAGCATAGAAATGACCCTCTGTAAAATTTTCCGTAGCGTATTTTGTGTCTGTTTGTTAATATATCGAAGCTAAAAATGACATACTCTAAGAGCTTACATAAACAAAAGGCTCGTATTTCAATTAACAATTAAGTTGGACATAAGAGACATTGAACTCTTAGTATATAAAATTATTTTAATTGTAATATGTGTAAAAACGGACATATATAAAAATTCAATTAGCCTTTTCTTTAGATTTTGCAATAAACTTACACTTACCAATAAATACACCACGAAATCTCTGAAAAACATTATGTTGACTTTTGGCAGGATCTTCAGAGTGTAATCTTTTATATCCATAATTATTACATGCCCATCATCTAAGTTCGCATGCTCCTTCAGCCAAACGTCTCCTTGGATGCAGAAACTTTTGATGACGTCGTAAAACACGAATTTTTCGAGGGTCGGGTCATCTAGCTGATGGATCAACAATTCTTGGTTATTAGGCAAAGAATATTCCGCTACTTTCCTAAAAAAAAAAAAAGGAATAAAGTCAGCGATATTCATTATGTATTTTTTTTTTTTTATATTAGTTTAAGGCTCTAGTACCGACAATCATGACTGAATAGGCAGCGAGACCTGTACCATAGATTATAACGCGCAACGCATAGATCGAATGGCACCATAGGTAGGTATGGGGCTAATTTCATTCAAATAAAAGTAAATAAAGGCTACCAAGAAGACTATTGAGACTATATAGTTCTGGGACGATTCGTCACAAAAATTTGCGGACCGTGGTGCAACTATGACGATGCCGCATCCATGTAATAATATGTCAATGAGCTATACTTGGTACGCCTGGTTCGTTCAGCACCATCACTACATAGTATAAAACAAAGTCGCTTTCTCTGTCCCTATGTCCCTTTGTATGCTTAAATCTTTGAAACTACGCAACGGATGTTGATGCGGTTTTTTTTAATAGATAGAGTGATTCAAGAGGAAGGTTTATATGTATAATAACATCCATTAAATAGTGGAGAAGTACTGTTATTTTTGAGGTTTCTAATGTGATGTCGTAAATAATTACATTTTTTCCGCTTACATTGCAAACGCAGGCTGAACCCTACGAGTTTTATCAAAATAATGTACTAAGTATTGTACACATTGAAAAGGTCTACAGAAAAGTCTGTGATGGTATATGTCTATCTCTTATGGATAACCCACAATAACTTTTTTTTGTCATTTACTTTTTACGACAAATAATGGCTAATTTTCGAAGCGATTTTAACCAATACAGCATTAATCCTTAACCAATTAAATACCTTGAATACATTGTTCATTTAATATAGATCTATATGGCCCTTTACACCGTATGATTTAAGTGAATATTTTCGAAGATATTACAGGTTTAAAAATTGCGGGACGTAGCGTTTGCGACTCCAAATTTAACGCGTGCGGGCCACGGGCAGTAATGAATAAATCAAAACTACTGAATCGATTTTAATCACATAGGCTATATATTTTATACCCGTGCGAAGCCCGAGCGGGCCGCTATTTTTTTATATACAACGTTCACAGTTTTTCTGTAGTGTATTTAGTATCAGCATTGCACCCATGCGAAGCCGGGGCGGGTCGCTAGTACCTTATAAATCTAACTCGTACGAGATTGAGTATTAAGCAAGATTGCGGGCTTTCGTTTAGATAATAAAAAACAAGGAAAAACAATGAAATTTAAAGAAATTGAAACCCCGACTGCGAAATAAAACAATTAACTGAGTAAAGAAAACCGGCCAATTGCAAATCGGACTCGCACCACCGGTTCCTTACCCACCGAACAATATAAAAAAACGAGCGCTACGTTATTTAATCTTAACCATTAATCGATATTATTATTTAATTTAAGAATTATTGTATAAACATATTTCATTTTTATTTCGTTAGTTATTTAGAAGGCGCTCGATCCTCTCTGGCTAATCCGAAAAATAATAACATGAGTGCACTAATAGCTAGAGACAATTTTTATTATTTATTTCATTACAGTCAACCTTTGAGTTTTAGTATCGATTGTGAAGAGAATAAGCTCTGCAAAAGAAAGCGTAAATTTATAGTAGCAAGTAATACAATGTAGTTTTCACCATAATTTTATTTTTAAATTATCTTTTACAATAACATCACAAACATAAAATACATCTAGTTTTCACTTATTGGCTATACGCTATCTGTCATTTTCTATGGAATTTTTACGAAATTTTTACTTATAAAAGTACATTTCATAAGTTAATCTATTACTCGTTAAATAATACAGTCTAGTTAGCTGTGATCGTTTTCCTTTTAACTACGGTATATATACTCCTGTCATAAATTTTTTTCACATATCCAAAAACAACGGTTTAGCTGGTAGAGGCGGGCGGGACACATGACTCTATCAAAAATTAGGACTTTAGGAGTGCATATCTCAAAAATTGTAGACATAAATAAAAAAATGTTTCAAACCTTGATATCATTTTTTAAGACCTATCGTTTGGTACCTCTCGCGTTAATATACGATGATTTTTTTTTTCGTATTTCAGTTATATGTATGGCAACGCGACCTATCCCTAAAAAAATTTTAGCTAAATTTCACGACGTCGTTGTGTAGCGGTTCATAGATTACACCTACCTTCTATAATATATTGGCAATAGTTTCTCAGAAAAACCACAGAGACAAACAAACAGACAGACAGACGGACGGACGGACAGGGCGAAACTATAAGGGTTCCTTTTTTGCCATTTGGCTACGAAACCCTAAAAAACGAGCTCTATAATATATAGAATTTTGTTTGAGCAGTAGAATGCACTACCTTGGAATGTTTTTTTTTTTGTTCGAATAATAAAATATATACCTACTATCATCTGTGTCTGCTTTCGTCGCCACTACCACAATGTCTGTAGACCAAGGTTTTCAATCATTGGGCCCTGCCTACAATGACATACGGTGCCGAAACATGGACTCTCACAGCAGGACTGGTCCACAAATTTAAAGTCGCTCAGTGCGCTATGGAACGGGCTATGCTCGGTATTTCTTTGATGGGCAAAATCAGGAATACTGAAATCCGCCGAAGAACTTAAGTTGTCGCCATAGCCGAAGTAATTAGCAAGCTGAAGTGGCAACGAGCTGGTCACATTTGTCGTAGAACCGACAACCGATGGGGTAGACGAGTTCTCGAGTGAAGGCCACGTACCGGGAATCGAAGCGCTGGGCGCCAGACCTGGCCGGGGCCAGGTGGACTGATGACCTAAAGCACCATACTGGGGATAATTGGATGCGGAAGGCGGAGAACCGTGTGTGGTGGCGAGCCTTGGGAGAGGCCTATATCCTGCAGCGGAGAGACACGGGCTGATGATGATGATACTATCATATAGATATTAATTGAATATTATAAGGTATTATAGACGGGGCCAAATCAAAATAGAAATTTTTGAATGAAAATCTAAAATATATTAATTTTTACAACGAATAGTTATGTTTTGTAATTTTTGTTTGTCCCCACCTATCTACATCCAAGATATATTTGTATGATGGTATATATTTTATTGCATGGTGCATTCTACATTGTTCAAATAAAATTTTACTTAATAGACTTTATAGGTTATGACGCAGTTTTTTTCATTTTTCAAATAAATTATTTACTTGGCTTACGGCTACATAAACCTGATTGTTTTAAATATATCTAAACTATACACAATACATAGATCCAGTTTGGTGCTTTGTTTTGTAGTTTGTGTCAAAAGGTAGCATAAAACTGTTTGCATTTGGCTATATCCATGCTTGGATTTAGTTATGTAGTAAAAATACCTGAAAACAGACCTAACTAGGACACCGAATAAACCTAAACATTTTTAATGATGATGACCCACCAAAGAAGAAGTATCGAAATATTCTCTTTTATTGTCTGGTATTAAATTCAATAATGCGCAACAATTGTGCTGTACAGAAAGGTCAATGTCGGCCATTAACTTGTATTGGGAAGTAAATACAGGGTCTCCGCCAATCTAGCCTTTCTTTCGCCATCCTGCTCCATCGATACGAAATATGTATATTATTCAAATGAAAGCTTAAAGACACTATATGACAAAACTTTAACTATGTTATGTAATTAAATGTCTAATTAAACGCATCTAAGAATTTTAAATAGTAATAAGTTTCAATATCAAAAGGGAAGGAAACCTATTCAATCCAATACAATTCTAGGAAGAGTACTATAATTGTATTTTATTAACAGATGCATATAAAATAGTCATGAAAAACAATTTTGACGTCAGCGCTTTAAGAGCTTTTTACACCATTTGCCTTTATTCAAAACACGAATTAAAGTTTTATAATTTTTTTAACAAATGTTTTTTGTTTTATATATATATATATATTTTCTACATTTTTATTTATATTTTAAACATCTGAGAGGGACATGGTTATGGCGAAAACAACGAAACCTTGGATTTTATGATACATAGAATAGCTTTTAATGCACAAAACCCCAAATACGGACATAGACAGAAATACAATTCGCATTACATAAAGATCGCCTATTAATGGAATTGTTGAATTTAAACATTTATATAAATTTCTTTATCCGGTAGGTACAAGTTACGAAATAGAATAATAGGTACCTTTTATTTGAGACATCACGTAAACGAAATGGCGTAACGCTGACGCCTCGCCTCGACCCTGTAATGTTTCGCAAAATTTCGTTTGGCCTCGAAATAATTCGTGGCTAGAGAAAACAATTCCATTCAAAATGTACTAGCACGTATCTTTACATAACGGCCCTGATAAGTACGTCAATAGCTCTTTAACATTTAAAAACAAAAAAAATCGTAAGCAGCTGCCCCATACAAAAAGTCTTGTAACTCGAAAGTCGAGTTTAATTACGTTTTTACGTAACTTAATAAAAAAGTCTATAAATGTGAAATAAAATAACTTTATCGCTTTATTTTGAAAGCTATAATGTTGGTCACGTCCAGGTCCCCAAGACCAAAAATGGTCACGAATTTCTAAAATCTGAATTTTCAGCAGGTGTTAGTATATACCTAGTTTATTCGCGTAGTAACCCAAAACCTATTTTTGTTTATCGTTAGTTTTTTGCAAAAACAATTGACTTCTTTAATAAACAACGAGTGTGTGTGGCCCTAGTCACTCAACCATTTAAGTAGGCCATACTGAAACTTTCTGGATTCCTATATATAACACCTGATATTTTAATTATGTTACCTACATTTATTGTTTTTCAAAGTATATGCCGCCATAATTGACACATTTTTGTGTTCGGTGGAACCACTTTAAAAAGCGGTTGGACCAATCTCATTTAGGGACCTCTTTAATAGCTTAATGGAATGCACTCGCCGCCGATTCAGGGCTCGTAAAACGTATGCCTCTAAGTTAATCTTTAATTTTCGGTAACAAAAAGAAGTCGCATGGTCTGAGGTCTGGACTATATGGCGGATGCGTCATCAGTTTTACATTTGAACCCTTCAAATACGCTTCTGTTACCTTAGCAGTATGTGAGGAAGCATTATCGTGGTGAAGGACGACTTCGCTTCGAGGACGCTTTTCTCGAACCTTTTCTGAGACTCTGGGCAAGCAAGTGTTGACATATTAATCTGCAGTTACTGTTCTTTGGTCTTCAAGTAACACTGTTGTGTAATATCCTAATTTGCCGAAAAAAAAGCAATCATTTTCTTGCCAACAGTTCGACTGTTGGCGACTTTTCTTAATTTTCGTTGGCAAACCTTCAAAAGGAAAGACCCATTCTGCCGATTGACTTTTTCTTTCCGGTTCAAAGCAGATTTCGTCACCTGTCACGATATTATAGACAGCCAATGATTGCCCTCCATTAAACTTAGCTATCATTTTGCGACACCACTCTACACGCAGTCGTTTCTGGTCTTCCGTCAAACAAAGCGGTATTCACCGAGTGTAAAGCTTCCGTACGTTCAGATGCACATGTAAAATCTTTTGCACTTGACTCATTCAAGTGCCTAATACAGTACGAATTTGCTGACATGTAAATTTTTTATCAGCCTCGACTAATTGACGTACGGTATCAATATTAAATTCGGTAACCGCTGTCGCTGCTCGACCTTCACGTGCATCGTCATGGTGATAATTACGTCCACATCTAAAATCCTGAACCACGTAAACACAGAGCTAGGAGATGGAGCTTTATTACCAAATGCCGATTGTAGTCTCTAGCAGCTCTCTAACTAACTTAAGCCGCAGCGAAAATCATAAAAAATCATAACGCGAAAATTTTCTCTAGTTAAGTTCATTGTAATGCTGACGCCCAATTTTCAAACCGATGCCACAATCAAGAAATAAATGACTGTCTCGCAATTTAAAAAGTAACGTGTTCCCAGAGAGTTCCATTTTCAAATTTCTTAAATGGCTTTCTATTTTTTCTATTGTAATTGGCTAATTCCTGAAACTTTAAATATGCTCTACGTCACCGTGTTAAACGCGTCAGCAGCGATGCAAGCATACAATAAAACAGAGAGCTTTGAACGGGTAAGCTATGTTACTATATTCTTAGTTTTTTTATATTAACCAAGCGACCCCCCGCGGTTCCTTCCACCCGACATATAACAATCTTAATGGCGATTCGTCGAACAGTATATAACATGAAATGCTGCAGCGCCGTTTAGTAGCAAGTAACAAGAAAGTGGATAATGCGAATATATTGTCCACACTCCTAATACCTATTTGTCCAGTTTTTAAACAGTTTGACGGAATAGAAGTTGATATATTGATTTAACTGACTTTTATATTAAATTTGTTTTCCCAATATTACATAAATTTCATTTAAATTTTTTTTACAAGTAAAACGAATAAGTTTAAGATTTTCTATTTAAAAGAAAATACTAAGAAATGAATAAAATATACTCATTAAACAGACAAACTTCGCATCGTTTGTATAATCAAGTCTATTAGCAAAATGAAATTAATGCTATAATCACACACAGGCAAAACACATAATTCTGCTTTTTGCTTAACTGTAGTAGGGTAAAAAAACAAAAAAACTTTAATATTTGATTTACAACTCAGCGATTTAAAAAAAAAACCATTTTTCCTAATTAAATAGTAATCAAATCTTAATTTTTTTTATCGATGTTGTTTCATCAAAGCATTCATAATGTATAAAAGGAATTATATATATATATTTTTTGTTTTTAATATTGTAATGGTAGCTTTATCCTCTGACCTTATATGACTATATAGGTAGCGCAAAAAGCGCATAATATGTATAATTTTATCATACACTCATTACTTGATTCCGTTCGCAAAAAATTGTCAAGGGCAATTATATATACCATATTATTTACGTTGAACGGAAATAATTAATTTTACTCGTATGTAGGTAGGTAGGTATTTACCTAGAGTTTAACATATGATTATTTTATTAAATAAAAATAATTTTTAGTTTATATAGATGGCTAATCTAAGAAATTTCTGAAATGTTGGTAATAAAATCTCACTGACGACGTGTTCTTATCGTTCTTTAAGTTTGTCCTTACCAATATCATTACCACATTGCAAAATATAACGGAACAGTGAAGCGAATGTTAGTGTGCCAAATGTAAATAGTTTTGACAGAGCTTATTTTTAACGATCAAAGCAAGAAATAATAGAGGAACAAAAACGAAATTAGAGGACAAGAGAAATGAGGATTAAAATATAGGTAAGCTTTTGTTGTGAAAGAAGTGAATGAAAGTTTTGAAAAAAAGTACTATGGTTTTTTAAATATTTTCACTTTTGTGACAACTAGAAAATTATAGAGATAGCCTGTAAAAAAGAAGATGAGTCACCAGCGCGTGAGAACTCCCAATTTATTCTCACAGCTTAAGGCGATTATACGGCGTGTTCGGCTGAACACAGTCCAAACACATAGAGCGTGTAGCTTATACCGAACTAAATAAGAAGTTAAAAAAAATGATAGAAAAAAAAGAAAGATTAAACATGTTTTTTCGGTGACCGTTTCCTTGCGCTACCTACTCACTTGAAACTTTTTGTTTAGTTTGGTAAGGTCTACACGCTTTATAAATTTGGACTACGTCCAGCCAAACACGGTGTATACTTGACGCTGCAGATCGAAAGAACTTCAATTTTGCATTGTTATTTAAAAAATATAGACTTATAAAAAAACGGCCAAGCGTGCCAGTCCGACTCGCACCCCGAAGGTTTCGTATTTTTATATGACGAATTTAATTAACACATCGCCAGATAGCACATGAATGCATATATTAATATTAAAATATATACAAAAAATTGTATGATACAACTATAAATTCACAATTTTCGGATTTTGCCCATCATTTATGCTGTGAGGCCTTGCTTCTTGATAAATTTCATAACTCTAGGTCAACAGGAACTATCTCGAAGGTTTTATTTACTTGCGAGTGTCAAATACGCCACATAAATGGCCGTATTTGAAATGAGCCTAAAAATTATGAATCTTTAAAAAAAATATGAAATGTTGTTACGAAAATTTAGAATTTAATATTTTAAATAAAAGCAACAAGGCATACTTTTTTTTTACTTTAATGGATAAAAGACTTCTTTGTCATATGCAACAATTTTCCAAAATAGACATTCTTAAATTTCATAAAAAAAAGATGACATGAAATTTTCGGTTGGCAATAACTACGTGCCAAGGGCATAATATTCTGTAAAGGTAGGTATACGTAGACGTACGTATATAATGTATGCACGTTAGAATAATAAGTCAGTCGTAATACAGTCTATAACCTAAATGTGTTACACCCTGAACTTCCCTTCCCCCACTACCTTCAGCTACTGTATGAGATATACAGTGGGCGTAATAACACGTGTAGTTAGATTAAAGACTGCATTGCGACTACTTATCATATATATTAATACGCTAAGGTGTTTGCCTCCCTTTTTAGAAAACCCCTCACAATCACTCCACATAAATTTTATATCATTTTATGGATAATTGCTTGCTCTACCGGCATCAACTACGAAAAAAGTTATTATTGCTTTTGTTTTTGTAAATTAATTAATCATTAAAATTATATATACATTAAGACATAATACGACAATGCTGCCATCTGACGGTTTTAATTTTGAAACAACGTCAACATGATTAACGATACTTGCGCCTCTATATGACAATTTTAGTAAAAAAATGTTTTAGTTGTAGCTTGGACAGGTATTGCTGCTAATTTAATCGAAGATGGGAGAACGTCTCATTTGCTTTTTAAATTTCCAATTCCTCTTTTAGAAACATCTGTATCTCAAATTCGTCCAAATTCAAAACAAGCTGATATCATTCGTAAAGCATCACTCTTTATATGGGATGAAATTTCTATGGTACCTAAACACGCTTTATCAGTATTAGATAAACTTTTGAAACACTTGATGAATGTTCAATTACCATTTGGTGGTAAAACCGTAGTGTTTGAAGGTGATTTTAGACAAATTTTACCAGTGGTAAGACATGGAAATCGAACGTCAATAGTAGAGATTAATGTGAAGAATTCTTTTTTGTGCCTTTCATTCAAAAACGTCGTTTCATCCAAAATATGAGAACACAGAATGATATTGAGTTCAGTAAATGGCTCTTAGATTTAGGTAATGGTGATTTAACAGTTCATGAACAAATATCACCCAACACAATAAACATTAATAGGGACTGTTATTGTTCAAAAGAAGATTTAATTGATAAATTTTTTGGCACTAATCCTATAAATGATACAAATATACAATAATTTATAAATATTGCTATTTTGTGCCCTAAGAATGAAGATTGCGTTTTAATTTATAATCAAATTGTTGAAATATTAATAAATGGTGATACTAAAATTTATTACAGTTCCGATTCAGTTGAATACGAAGACCAAAATAATGATGAACAACTCTATCCAGTAGAATTTTTAAATACCATCAATGCTTCTGGGTTACCTCCTTATAAATTAAATTTGAAAAAAAAATGCTATAGTTATAATAATAAGAAATTTGAATGCTAAAGAAGGTTTAGTTAATGATATTAGAATGGTTGTTCAAAAATTAAATGAATATAGTATTACTGCAACGGTGATCGGTTCTAATAAAACCGTAATTATTCCAAGAATAATATTAATCCCATCGGATCCTACTATTCCATTTAAGCTACGAAGAAAACAAATTACCAATCAAAGGTCAAACGTTGGAGCGAGTAGAAATTTTTCTGCCATCACCAGTATTCACTCATGGGCAGTTATACGTCGCCCTTTCCATAGTTCGAGATTTCAAAAATTTAACTATTTCAATTACAGAAAGTGACAAGTAAATTGTAACAGATGACTTTATCTATACTTCGAATATTGTTTATAAAGAAGTTTTGTAATGAAGAATAAATAAAATAAATAATTTTTATAATTTTGTAAAGTGATAATTATTATTATACTTATTCAGTGCGAATTATTCGCACGGGTACTGCTAGTTAATATTTAGTTTTGTAGAAACTAATGAGTGACAGAATGACCGATGCACAGAAGCAATGGGTTTCCGTCTCGAACAGTTCAAGTACAAAACCTTGGAAAAAAAACCACGTATAGGTAAATATTTTTTTGAGTGCGTACTTCGTTTGGGTACTTCGTACGGCGCGGCTTAAAGAACGTACGAATTCTGATGTCACAGTGTAATTAATATGTAGGTACACAATGGAAGTTTTATGTCACATAGGTACTGTGTCAATAAAACTTTAATAAGATACTTTGCTTGTCAATATGTCTAAAGGACACATATAAAAATAATCATCGTATAGTTAGGTACACATTTTCTATATATAATGAAAAAAATTATTAACACCCGTAAACAGGAAAATATTTTATTTTAATTATGGAAAAAAGGAAAATAAAAACTATCGACAACATTTTCCTGTTCATTGAAAACACATAAGCGCGTAAATCTTAAGTATGAAATGAATGGAAGGTGCAAGCGATGATGGATTAAAAGGTTAGTGAGGAGGTGGACCTTTCAGTAATCTGTAACAAGCAGCAGCGTTTTTTTACAGTTTAGTTAACAGCGTATCCAGTACGATAATCGAGTGCAAAAGTTACATAGTTCCTTGTCACTTCTTGAAATTTTTCACATACTTCCCCTGCTGCGGTGTCTTATTCCTACCGTTATCTGGCTCCTTTGAAAATTTTTTGGATAAAAACTTTGTCGTTGTTGTAAAAGACAGTAGGTTTCTTCTTGACTGATTATTGTACAGTTGACGAAACTATATTAACGTTTGTCGTTAAAAGCTAATATTTTAATTTAGTCATACTTTAAGTCCTCGTATAAAAGAGAATGGTACAAAAAAGGTCCTATTAATTTTACTAACTCTATGATACAACAGAATGGACAAAGTCTAATTAGTCAAGTAGTCTAATTAGGTCTATATCTGGGTATAAAGTTATAAAGCTGTGTCGTTACTACTTACTACTTAGCACACTCACTACTCACGAACATAAGTGTACTCAGTTCTCAGTTCCGACAGGCTGTCGGTTTTTTGATACGCTCAAGGTGACCGTTTACATGATAGTGCGAATAGATCATCGCACGATCATCTGAACCCACTTAAAATTAGTCAATGTATCGAGTACTAGAATAAAGTAGAACCAACCAACCAAACGTGTCGCGATCGTAATTGATTTGACGCAGCGAACCTGTTTCAAATCAATAAGGCCATGTCCCTGTTTTTTCCACTTAAGTACATTAACTATCACTGACTACGTGTTTCGGAGAGTACGTTAAGCAGTTGGTCGTGCCAACCCACATTGGCGCAGCGTGGTGGATGTAAGCTCCAAGCCCCCTCATCTTGAGGAGAAACCTAAGCCCATACAGTGGGATATAAAAAAGGCTGATGGAATGGAAAGGAATGGAATGAACCAAAACTAATTGGTCTAACCAAATAGCTTGGTGACTTTATTTTTCGACATTGAAACCTATGATGGGTCAAACGTGACAACCTAAATATACACAAGTTCTGCATCCTTTAACATTGCCACAGTCACGACTCACACCTGTGTGAACAGTTGGACGACAAAATTGTACTCACGTAATAGAAAACGCTGTCTGCATACGTGGTGATAAAGGATCTCTCGAAACGTACGCTTCGGTCATGATACTGCGTGTCACGAAAAATTTCTCAATGCATTGTTTCGTGCGCTCCAAACTGCCATAGCAACTGTGTAAAAACTTCTTGATCATCAGCTCGTCTGAAATTTTAAAATATAGCTAGGTTTAGTATTGTTTCGATTTGAAACTTTCCATTTTGGATAAGTGCCAGTAGCGAAAGGTGGCCTATAAAAAGGAAAGCCGACCGCAATCATTTTGACGATAGATATCCTATCGTCATTGATATTGTAATAGTCTATTCTAGTGTTTATATACTGAAACACCCTAAACACTAGAGGGTAAATCACCGCAATGGGTGTATATCGCCTATGTTTTTGTGGCCGGGTTCCCTTTTTATAGATCATTCTTCGCTACTGAAATACATCCCCCAAAACGTGATCTCGAGTTCGTTGCCTGTGTGGCTATATGTTGAACCTATTTTCTGACATATGTGATTTGCGAGTAATATAATATGTCGTTACACTTCTAGCATTTTGTGTAGAAACAAAGTCACCGGTTCCATTACAATGCAATCTTTCAGTTGTACATATATTGGTTCTCTGACGTAGACATGGTGCTTGACGGCTTTTGCCTATCGTCGCGCTGCTGTTTCGGAGATTTTAGGGAATGGACTGGACAATGAACCAAGTTAATTGTTGAAACTGTTTTATTTATTTACTTTGTCTTTGTACGTTTCGTTTACTTTATTTTTTTTTATTGATGTATATTGTTTATTTGTTAATATATTATTATGTTAGCTAGCTGAAAATTGATGTGGGATATATATAGATTTATTTTATTTATTTTCTTTATTCGATATTTGTATATTTGACAAAAAAACTGATATCTGTGGTTGCACTGGTACTCATGACATGGGATAGTTTAGTTTGAGCTTATTTTGAGTAAATTTTGGTAGTAGCGTTTGGATTTATACAAGATATGAACATCGACTCGAATCCACAAACTCCCTCAATGAACGTATATAAGAAATACGTTATACAACCTCGTTTTCTCTTCGTGTAGTAAATTATAAATTAGGTTTTGAATATAAATTTTTATCATATAGATATGTCGTAGATTTTTAAAAATATTTCACAATATTAAAAGTTACATTGTTTTTTAATAGATACCTAACTAATTAAGTAATTTAGATTGCGTTGGTGGTCCGAGAAATTAAAAGGTTGACTGCCGCTGGCCTAGAGTATATTATAAATCCTAGATCATAGGCCTAGGTTGTATTAAACAGGATGTGAAACTAATCCGTATAATAACGACCGTCAGCATGAGGAAAATGAATGCTATATATGGCCATACTAGGTATATATATACTTATTGTGCGGTGATTGGTACTTGTTATGACACAATTATTAAATTTACTAGCAACCCGCCCCGCCCCACCTTCGCACGAATAGCAGAACATATATGCCTAGATTTTTTTTCTATCGTAGTGTCGTATATCAACTTGTTTCGTCGAACATGTCTATTAGATTTAATTTGATTTAAAAATGCTGTTATATATTCATCTTACTTCGAGCATTTTTAATGTATTTTATTTCTAATTCTAAAAATATTTGAAAAAATAAAAGATAAAGGAAGATATATATATAAAAACAAACTAAAATATTACTTCAACTTCAAACTTCAAAATCGTTTATTGCCAAAAAAAAAACTTAATCTATACAGAGTTCGTTACACTACTTCTTAATTTTTTGGTTTTAATGACAAACGGGATCGGCTCAGCATGTTGATGGCCTGCCACAAACAGGCATGCCCATCGCTGACATTCTGCCGATCCCGACCATAAATAAGTTTATGTACACAATTTTTTTTTTTAGCTTACTACCCTCTCCTACTTAATGTTTATTTCAATTTTTTCCTTTCTTAACTTTTTGATTCTCCGCACCCATTCCACTGCTCTTACCTTCCCACTTTCCTGCAATAATTCTTTTATTTCCCATTCTTTCTTCCACCCTGCGTGTTCCATCACGTGCTCCAAATCTCCCTCTCCCCCGCATATTTTACACCTTCTGTCTTCCTCTGCCATCCAGTATTTATTCTTCTCCTCCAAATTCCCACACCTTAATCTCGCAATAATTTTTTGGCTTCCTCGCTCCCCCCTTTCTCTCAGGTACGTTGGTCTCTTGGAAACTTTTAGTTCTTTGGATCGTATATCTTGTCTCCAAAATCCTATTACATTCCCATTGCCCCTGCCTCTCCACTTCCCTTCTCTCTATCACTTTTTCCATTTTCCCACCTTCCTGTCTTCTCCTCCTCACCCTCTCTCCACTATAGCCGTTTTCTCTATAGAACCTCTCTTTATCGTATAATATAATATCGTATAATTAAATATAGAGGAAAAAGGTTATTGGAAAAATGTTTATAAGAAAAGGAAAGAAAAGTGGTCGGAGAGAAATTAAACTAAAATATTACTTTGTATACAACAATGATAACTTCTGCCTAGTTATATCACGCGTCCCGTGTTGACGTAGGACCGCTTCAATTTATTTTATCACGCGATAGTTTTAATTTTGCGATAACTCATAAAATATTAATACAAATTGTATGGTGTGCAGAGCAATTATAATGTGCATAAAATACTTAAGGTACCATCTAATGTATTTAATTTGATTAGGATCAGTATCGAATACGTGTAAATAATTTTCCAATTACCACATTTTATATGTGGATTTTTTAAACATTAAAATAGGTATAGTAAGCTATTCTTAA
Source organism: Luffia ferchaultella (assembly GCA_949709985.1). Lineage (NCBI taxonomy): Eukaryota > Metazoa > Arthropoda > Insecta > Lepidoptera > Psychidae > Luffia > Luffia ferchaultella. The sequence goes on from OX453254.1 coordinate 8,108,665, forward strand.
AAGATATTTCGGACTTTTCTTTAGACCTATAAAAGAGAAACAATTCATCGATTGTTTTGTTATATTTCAGAAGGATTAGGCAGCGTTTTCGATGAAAGCTCCCAACCGGCTTGATTTTTTCCGACATCTTCAACAATTATCGTCATATTTCAACCACTTTACACAAAACATTATTTAATTATACACATCTCTTGAATCACTCCGTCCATTCGTGACAACCGTATGAAAATCTGTTCGGTAATTTTTAAGTATATCGAGTTCAGACAGACAGACAGACGTAACGGGGACTTTGTTTTATAAAATGTAGCGATTACAACATTATTTGAGATACGTGTCTTCTGTATATAATTGGCTTTAGAATTTAATATTATTCAAAAATTTTATTATCATCGCATACAAAATAAACGGATGTATATATTTAACAATAACTATGCAAATTTTTTTACCGTCAATTACAAATGATACGAATGCTAATTACGCATTCACGATAATTTTTGATATGAGGTCATCGTAATTGTCCGTGTACATGAATTGTGTTGAAGAATATCCAAGTCTGTGGGTGTGTTTGTTTTTCATTATGTGACTTAAACAGTATAACTAGAGAGAAATTGAATAAATTTAAGTGAAATTTCGATGAACATTTGATAATAATTAACACACATTCACCGAAATTTCGTTATATTACGCATACACATCTAGGCAAGAAAAATAACGAGAAAAAAAATACAATAGACGAATGTACATTTTCTGAAAGACCTGGCTTGGCTTATATATTATTACTATGGCTTAGACAAATGACAATATTTTAATAGCTAGCCGTCAAATCCCTCAAAGTTGTGTAAGAATTTAAATTCAAAACATTTAAAAAAAGTTGAAGTTCTGATTCAAATATATTTAGGTTGGTTCAAGAGGGTTTTATTGGGGCGATTCTAAGCTAATTTATATATTTTGTAATTAGTAATTTTGTCCTGTCCACCTTGTTCGTATGCCGAATGCTTATATTTGTATCAATCCTGATTCAAATGAAGAAGATGTCTTATATGAACCGCCATTAATTCAGTAGAGAAATTATGAAAACGAAATTTTCTATGCTTTTCGTATATTAAACTAAGAAATAAAATTTTTTTTTGTTCGCCACTCCATCGTGTGGGGTGTCACGAAACAAGTCTTTTATACAGGTGAATATTTCGCGAGATTTGAGCTTCTAAAGTCGTTAATAATGTGCTGCTCCTCTATTTTCGTGGGAATCGTGGGATCGAAAAATTAGAAAAATATTACTTAACAATTTTACACGAAAATACATTTAATTTAGATATTTTGATTTTCTATAATAATAATAATATTTTGGACCACCATATTTATTAATAAATATGGTGGCCTATCCACCAGTTAGTAGGTTGAACAATTTTGTACCGATCGCCAAAATTAAAAGCATAAAAACTGGTTCAGAGTCCAACAAAAAATAACATGACAATTAGCTATAGTATAACTTTTGACAGCTGACCTCACTAACTTCACTAGGGTTGCCACCGTCGTCGAGTTATTCTCAAAACCTTAGCGTCACGATTAGTTGTGCCTATAGCACAGTGCCTAATAACCCTATCATTATTTAACTGACATTGTGTTATCCACTTAAGTTTGCAGTTGTATCTCTGCGATTAATTTAATTATTTGCGATATTACTTTACCAAGCAATTATCCATAATATAATATGTATATATTTGCAAACCTGTCGATAAGAAACCTTCATATTTATGTCCATACATACTTGTATGTACCTAAATAAAATTGCAATTCTGTTCTAAATTCATTGTTCATTCATATGTAATTCTATTCGTACTGCATAAAAGTTTACGAAGTGCAAATAGCAAATCCTTACATACTGGGCTGTAAAAAGGCAAGACCTAGGGTGGAGGTTCTTATTTCATAAGACTAAGTTAACTGGTTTAATATTAAAAATTATAGAACCAAAGTAGTATAAATAAGGTAATAACAATTAATGAAACATAGCAATAAACATAAACAATATAAGATAAAAGTACAAAGTATTTACAAATTGTACGTTTCAAGCTGTTAATTAATGTCTGCGACGTTCCTATAGATACGGGGAACGAAAAGTTCCTTCTAATTCGGGACATTAAATGGCACCATTGTAAAAATATGGGTTACCCGCATCTCTACGGATCTCTTTATTTATTTCAATAATAGTCTACAAGCGGTTGCCAGATTCCTGAGAGAAACGAAAATATTTTTGAAAAAAACATAAATATATATATATGTGAATAAATTGTATAATAAAATCTTGTTTTGAGGAAGTGTCACCGAAACCGGTTCGACTTTAAACGACCTTTGAAAAGGTTTTCTGCCTTACCGAGGTCGCTGGGCAGATGCGGTTCCTTGGCCAACCAGAGATTTATAGCGGCTATGTCCTGGCTCCAATCTTTAGTCATCTGAAACCATCAGAAACTAATCAATTGCGCCTCAGATTTCTTAATTACAAAACCAAATCAACGAACACACAGGTAAATGTACTTTTGTTCTAAATTCAAATCGTTATATAGGGGAAGGAAGGGTAAGATGACGAGTCGGGTAAGATGACTATCTGATAATGTTTCCATATATCGCGGACAAATAGAGCTACTTTACCCATTTGTTAACACAACGGTAATTCCCCCACAGACTGAAACATTAAACAATGCTAGCAGCCAAATTTTATTTTGGCCACACGTGTTTTAAGTTCAAACACAACTTTGTTATAAAATTTGGATTTCACAAAATAACGCCCTTATCATAATTGGTAAGTCTTTAAAAGTTTCCTACGATATTTTATTAATCTGTGTGTTATTTTATTGATATAATGAATTAAGTAAATGCTGATTTAAATTTTTTGGAATATTTTTTTTCGAATTTAGTTTGTCAATGGAAGTGTCGGATAAGTTGACGAATTCATGCGGTTGGTAAGATAACGAATTCGTCTACTTACCCGCACTCTTTTGAAATCATTCTAATGAAATTCGTAATTAATTTTTCAAGTACCTACTGGCATGGGTAAAACATATATAAAAAAGACAAGCAGACAGGAATGGTCTCGTCGATCCATGATTGAAGCTATGAAGGAAGTGAAACAAAGAGCAAGTGTGAATTCGATTGCGAAAAAATATACTTAATTTACCTGAAGCTACTTTACGGCGTTGTGTCAAGAAATATTCTGAAGAAGTAAGGGTTTTTATAGAATTATGTATGTTCTGATCGCTAAGTATGTGCTGAATTCCAAAATACTGTTTTCAGACAAAATAGATTTTAGACTAACTCGAGTATAAATTGCAAAAATTATATATGATTATGCTGAAAAAGCTAATATTCAACATCGCTTCAATAGAGAAAAGAAACAAGCGGGTAAGATTTCATCGAAACAGGGAAAAATGACACTTGGTTTTTTGTTCAATCTGCAAAAAGTGGGCCCACGCCGCATATACTGGACTGACTCGTGAAGAAGCAAAGTACAAACCGTAAGTTTGTAATTTTTACGTTTAAGAATGTAATTAACTTAGTAATTAAAACAAATTATATTTCATTGATTAGGTTTCGTCCAATTTTTTATATCTCATCATCTCACCGTCATGTGAAGTCATCTTACCCGCCATGGCGGATAAGATGACGAACTTGACCTGTTTTTTTAAAATGTTAATTTCAGTAATAAAACTTCTGTAAATCAAAACAATATTTTTTTTACATAAACAGATACACATTAAGGCTGTTTTAAATTCCTAAACATCACGATACATCCTTATCCCAAATAGAAAAAAAATCTGAAACGTTACTTTCGTCATCTTACCCCTCCTTCCCCTACAAGGTGAGATATTATTAACCGGCCAAAATTTTTCTAGGTGATAGGTATCACCAATAGACCTCATTGCGTAAATAAAAAATATGGGTTACATTTTCAAAATAAATTATTTTATCTACAGTTTATTTTATAACGTTTGGTTGCCTTCTTAACGCTATAGCAAACTTACGCGCCCGAGGCCTTTGAAGCGGAATTATGCGACGGGCAAGAATGGTAACTAGAGTTTTTGGTTTTTTCGGGAAAGGTATATGTAGTCATATCTCAATATTTTTCTATAGAACGATACTAAAAGGAAACAAGACGGCTATAGGTTTTCTACCAAAGATCATTATATTAAAATTTGGCTGGTCATAAAAATCTCACCCTGTATAAATAGATGGATCTAAATAAAAGGCACTTATAATCGTGTACGTCTATCAACCAATCTACTAACGCTTTGGAAAATTATCCCGTTTTGAATCAAGAAATTGCCCAGAAATTGAAGAGTTTATCTTAAAAAAATGTCTTTAACTATTTATTACGATTTAATATATGTATTAGAAATATATTACCAAATAGATTTGCAATTTAAATAAACACTAGCAGGTTTAAAACGCTTTGTTGATTAAATTGTTTTTTACAATGAACTTGAATTTACCACAAGTCACTATGATTATCTACAAAAAAAAATCTAGAAGACAGTTTAAATATATAATTTATATGTATATAGTTTAGATATCCTTATAAAAAAAACATTTTAAGTACGTACTTTATGCAGATGTAATTGACATAACCACCGAATAGTTTGAGTCTATGTCGCAGCCATATCTTAGAATCGATCATTTCATGATATGTCCAGCTTTAACAACGTTCATTTTGTGGGTGGCTCATCGCTGCTTGCATTAATAAGTAAACCTAGCCTAAACTAATCTATTCATTTAGAAATGGTGGAGCATCGACCTACCTTGGCCAAATTTCGAATAAATCCGAAAACGGACACGTAATGAAATGTCAAATTCTATGAACTGGCAACGACATATTGTAGGTACAATTACTTATAAAAATGCTACATTGTAGTTAAAGATGCAAGATTTGCATGAATTTCAGTCCACATAAATATTAATGCAATTTTTTTACATCCATGGCCTACTTACCATATATTATACTGAATCGCTAATTCATCTATTTAAGTCTGTAAGTTTCATCGAAATCTTTCATCAAAATCGGTTTAGAGATTTTTGAGTTTATGCGTTCGTACAAAAATACAAACAAACATACAAATAAAAATTAAAATGTGTGTTTTGGTTCATAGACTTTCCACGCGGACATTAAGTTCGCAGTGAGTTAATAATAGTTTTTGTTCTCGAAACAATAAATATTGTATTCTATAAAGTAGACGCTTCGTAAAAATTAACGAAATATGCCCGGATTAAAAAAAAAATCTTGATTACTGATATAATTGACCATTTTTGATCGCCAAATTAAGAGGATTGCGTAGTGGCGAATTTCCATACAAACGAAGTTAAAGGTTGCACCCCATTAAACCTTAACCGATTGGCGCAAAAAAATATAAGGTATTCAAATCAGCAAAAACTAGGTTTGTACGTTTTAAATTTTATAAATATTTTGATACATCATAAGAAAAATAACATATTACATCAAACAAAATTATGAATTTCGATTAAATGTTGTGAAAAAAATATCCCGAGCATTTAAGTTTTTTTTTCTTATGATGCATCAAAAATATTTAAAACATTAAAAACGTATAAACCTAGTTTTTGCTGATCTGAATACCTACGTATATTCTTTTGCTCCAATCGGCTAAGGTTTAATAGGGTGCAACCATTAACCTCGTTTGTATGGAAATTTGTCACTACACAATCCACTTAAGCACCTTGAAATCTATAGAAAATAAAAGGAGTAATCGCACGATCTAGAGCATATATAACTTCCAAGATTTCCGGAACATTTATTCGTCGATTTTACCAAATTTTTTTGACATTAACTTTATTAAAAACAAATTTTTCTAACTTTCGAATTCATTATTATTTAGTTGTAACCCACGTGTCCTCATCCGGAAGACATATATACAGTGATGAAGCCATAACAAACAAACAAATTTTCGTTTTAAAATTTTAATTAGTATAGATTATAATGTCAAGAAGCTATAAATATCTTTATAAATAAATATAGTGAATAGTTCAAGGCCAATAAATTGTGTATGTCAAATAAAATATAATTATGGTATAATATTGTCCAATGTGGATGTTTACGACATTTTATTTTTATTGTATATTAACCTCGAAAAGGTGTAAAAATAAAAATAAATATTTTCATAGAGTTTAAGCTACGGAAATCACAAAAACCTGTTGGCTTTTCAAGGGCGTTTTAAAATAATAAAAACAATTACAAAATCTAATATATTCGCTTATCTATACCACGAATATTATAAAAGTGCAACGAAATCAAGTCTGTATTTAGTAAAAATTGTTGGTAAGAAATTATTATGCACGACTAATTCGGTTTCATCCCTAAATACAAAATTAATTTTTAATTTCCGCTTATAACTGAAAAATGATTACACCGATTCTTATGAAACTTTTACGTTGAATAGATGAAGTTATCATTCCACATAAAGGACGAACTACCACACTACTATTTTTAGGAGCAAAGCAGTAAAAAAAAGTGTAGGTAAGGCCCTATCCTACCCCCGTAGTTTCCCCAAAATACATTAGTTGTATAAAAAGTGTTTAGGTATTTCAAGATGTAAGAAATATACGCAAACATTCTGTTTGAGTATGAAAACTAAAAAATGCATCTGCTGTCAAATTAATTTACTCTATGAAAAAATGTGAACCATGAAAATCCTGCAGTTGAAACGCAAACCGAATAAATATCGATAAAGTTCAGTTTCGGATGTGATCGGTCTATGAAAATTTGACGTATCCTGAAGAAAAAAAAAATACCTACGTAAATTTCGAATTTTAGTAAGTTTAAAATTATATCTTTACGTGTGGGCCATTATCGAATGGAGTGTTTATTTCTTTTCTGGTATTGGAAGAAATTATAAAATTGATTTCTATTGTTCATTGTACTCTTAAGGAATTCATTGCCGATTGTTGATTGATTCGGTATAGAGTAATTATCAATTGTTAGCCAGAAAACAATACACGAACATATTGTCAGATATTTATTAATGGCCAATACTTCCATGTCGACGCCGTTCAATTAAAATCTCCCTTAGGTGCGACTACTTTTTGACGACCTTGTACTTCATTAAAGGGTTCCTACAAGGTACACCGATAAAATCAAATTTTAATGCACAAAATAAAAACAAAAGCCAAATGCTACGTCTGCGTTTAAGTTTATTCTATTTTCGAGTTCAAACATTTTACACCAGACGAGTTTTTGATGAATTATGTTCAGATAATATATTTACTTATATAAGGCAAAGTATTTATAGTAGAGTTTACAGTATTACAATACTTAAAGTACAAAATAATAATAAATAATAACACACACGATCACAACAACGTCTAGGTCCCAAACTAAGCATTAGCTTGTATTTTGGATACCATACATATAACAACCAAGACCCGGTGCCAGTATTAATATTCATCATATAAATACTGAACCGACCTGGGATTCGAACCCGGTACCTCCAGCTTCGCAGGCAGGCATGGGTCGCTGCCCACTAGGCTAAGCGGTCGTCATAATATAAAACGTTTTTAAGTATTTAAATCTGATCGATGTAATTTTGAAGTACTTATGACAAAAATAAACTATTGAAAATTAATAGCGTTATTTTTAATATAATATTTAATATAAAAAATTACAAATGTATTTATTTACCTTTTGCACGAATAACGCAATCTGTGAAGAATATCGTTATTTCTTTATTGGCCAATGTTCGACCGATTTGCCCGCGCGCTTTATCCGAACTGCCAAGTTGCCCAACTTAGTTCCGTCGACAATGCAGTGACGTCAGAATGCGTTGCCATGACACGAAGAAGCAACCATAGGAGATACTATGCCTTCATCACTTATATATTATTATTGAATTTTCATATAAATTACAGATTTTTTTAAATATCTGGTGTATTTTCAGCTCTTTCTTTTGTTATTTACATCCGAATTGGGAATCGGACAAATTAATACAAAATTATTTTAAAAATGCAGTTTCATTAACCTGGGTACTACACATTAACCCATTTGGGTTAGTATCCAAGGTAACGAGCACTTTGATCGACAGAGACAATTGATTGATAATGATTGATGAAAAGTTAATAGGTTAAAATATGTACCGATGATTATATTATAAATTGTCCTTTGCATGTCCTTCTTGGAATTCACAATCTATCGTATCATCCTAGCGCATTGATTACATACAACGTTCTTTTACCAAACACATATAGTTCGCCTCAAACTTTATGGCGGATCGGAATACAACGCTATATGCGTGTTTGCGCAGGTACAGTCTTGCTACCCCTCGATCCACTGCGGCCCGCTACACCTAAAACTGGTTACTGCGACGCGACTTGTGTCTATGTTCGGATCCGCCATAAAGTCTGATTGGAACTGTACCATATTTTAGTTCAGGAATATATCTAGAATCAAGGAATATATCTAGAAGATGTTCGTACCTAGAATCAGAAGCTGAGGCCCTCTAAGTTGATTGTCATCGACATGGCCTTCGAGCACGAATGGACGCTGGGAGCGTGCGTACATAGGTTATTAAGGTAATTTTAGAATCTTTATTACAAAACAAATTTACATACATTACATTTACATAAAAATTCTATTTGGGAGATAACACCTCCATTTTTAATTTTTATAGATGTTATTTTCATTAAATTGTAACGTTTAGGTGACGATTGTCCGCACGACTTTTTTGCGTTTATTCAGCATGGAACACAATTTTTTTACAGCACTAATAAAATACATTTTAAGACAATTTTTCATACGCTTACAAATATAATATATGTCTCGTACGTATGATTTTTCTGTGACTGGTAATCGCTACCATTTCGCTAAAAAACCCTGAAAATTCGGTTGTTTCATGCTTACTTAAAAACGCATGTTTGAGTTTATTTTTTATTTATTTATATTATGTTTTATCTAAATATTTTTTTTAGATTTACTAGACAAATAGGTGATGTATGACTGTGCATTAAAAAAAAAATATGGAATATCTTAATAGTAATTGAGAAATTTCACCTGAAAATAGTGTTTTTCGGTTTTCAGAAGTTTAAATATCTTTATAAACGTCGCATCAAGCATATTTTGGTATTTCTTTGGTATTAAAATAGATTTCATTGACATTCTTAGAACATTGATCTATCAATTTCCCTTGTATACCTATTACAAAAATATTCAACTTTTCATACAGTTGCACCAATATTGCTCAACATTCACCTATTATTAGATAATATCAAATAGCCGGATCTGGATGTATGTCACGATTCAGAGCGCATCTTCAAAAAAAAAGTGTTGGGGGCAATATGTCGTAGTAAGCAGACGTATCAGTATACACTTAGGTACTGTGTCTCTTCTGTCATTCAGCACCATTAGTTAACCATCTATGTTAACGGTTAAGTTTAATTGTATTCACTAATACCTACATTTAAAAAATTTTTGTTACTGTGAAATAACAGAACTACTTACATATAATACTGTCGACAAGACTGTGTGAACTAGGTAAGAAATTTATTAGGTAAATAAAAAATGGAAGTTTTCCATTTTTTAATGCGTTATAAACATGATGTTAGTGTTGCAATAAATAAATAAAAGAGAAATCATGTACCTACCCAGCGGTTTTCAATAATATTATGTTATTATATATTGGACAAACTTTTTTACGAAGTGTATTTGAAAACTGTATATCATCCACAAAAAAAAAATTAAAAAAAACCAGAAGCAAAAATAGACGTGGTTAGGCACCGGACGGAAAAATCAAAGACTCGGTTAAAAATGAAGTATGCACTTTTAGCTGACGAAATGTTTTTTTGGCATTTCCACAGAACGTAACATAACTCAGTTAGACGAAGTAAGGCTGACCGCCGCCGTCGCCGGTCCGCAAATATGCAAAGATATGGAAGCATTGTAACAGAGAAGTAACATTTTCGGGACGCAAATCTACTTCGAGCCCACACACGGGAAGAAGCTGCATAGCAGTGGCAAGATAATTTTTAAAATTCAAATACAATTTTAAAATACAGGTCGTGTTTAATTTTGGGCGCCCAAAGCAGGGCTTTGGCAGCAATTTAATCTTACACTGCGATGCACCTTGGCTCTGGGTTCGATTATTGGTTCGATTCTTGATTTCTGCGGTGTATCTACTGCAACATAAAGCTTATCACTTAATAACACGACATAGAATTTAGCAATTAATGATTTTCAGATTTTCTCCTTCACTTGTGCTGTAAAACCTTCCTTTCTGACCAATATCAAGATTTTATATCAACCGAAAATACCCTACACATTTGGTGATCCGCCAGTTAACTGGTCCATATTACTGTTTGTTATGAAAAGCCGTATATTTATTACGTTGAGTTCAAAATTGAATATTTCACAGGGCTATATGGCTATAAAAGTTACGGACGAAAAGGGTTTTAATGACCAGCAAACTTCAGTGAGGTCTTATTAGCATTCCGGTTATTTCATTTTGATGTACGGAATCCAAAAAAGAAATGTCATCAAAAGTTAAAATAAAATGTAAGGTATAATATCAAGAAATGTGTACAATATATCAACAACGAAACATATTTGATTGGAAATGCAAAGATTTGGCTCAGGTCAAGGTGATTTTTATGAAAACCTGTTTGACTTGATATTCAGGTATCGGCATTTACTAAATGCGAATTTTATGAATCATTAAGTGAATTTATATAATGAATCAAAAATACTTAACAAGGGTTTAGTGGGCCATGCCTCCACTACAGGAATACTGCCCTTCTTCCGGATCGAGTAAGACTATAAATCCACCACGCTGCTGGTAGGCGCGTGTGGGATTAGTTACAGAAGTGACAATGTCTTCAATATGCCAATAACGAAAATCGAAACCCCTGGCTTTGTATCAAAGGCTGGTTGTTACTTTATCATTTGGTCACCACAGCTCTGTTGGAACTGTTGGCAATAGTTGCGTTGTTAATGCAATAAAAATAACATGCCTGTTATTCGCCCAAAAAGTGACAAAATTAAGTCACGCAGTACCGAGTCTGGTAGATAACGCAATTCAACTGCGAAACCGCTGCGATCTGGTCGACGGCTCACATGTACCAGACGAATACCTTCAAACATCTCTCGGTGTCGCTGGCAACCACCGCACTTTGAATGTATCAGATTGCTGAACTCAACGACTCAATAGTATGTACAGTTGTGAAGGGTAATACACAAAGACCTAGACGTTACAGAAATATCCTAGTTAACCAATCGCGTGGCCCATACGCTCGTCCCGCCTCTCATCGGCTCAAATATGAAGAGTTTGGTTCTGGAACTAAACGGCCATGATTACTCTACTATTGAACTAATTCAAAGCTCGGTGCCGGCAACGAATCATGTTCGGGTCCGCTTGGGTTGCTGGTCGACGAAAGAAAACATGAAAATGTGTACTACTTGTTTTAGCAAAAAAGGATTTACTTACTTACCTCTTCAATCGATGTTTCTGATATGTTTCGTTGGTGATTTTTTTACTGCTTCCATCAAATGGGTGTCATTTTGTTAGACTAACCCTATTCGATGTCACACAGGAGTATATATACTCCACTATACAGATAAAAATATAAAATAAAACAAAAATACTTTTTTTTTACTTTAAAATTTGCCACGTGTGTAGGACCGCCTTTAAAAGAATCACTTTTTACCATATACCTAACTTCAATTGACATACACCTGCGGAACTCTCTCAATTCAAATCTTCAGTCAGGTTCCAGAGGAAAATTCGAAATATTACAACAAATAATTTCAATTAATATACAAAAAATAACACAATGAACCACAACATTCAACAGACTGATATAAAGCCAAATAAAAAAGCCGCAATGCAACAACATAAATTTTTTTACGTTGTGCGGGTAAAATCTTATTATATTGGAAATCAATGTCTGATCATACGTCCTTTATTACCTGGGCAAGTAAAAACACTTCAATAATATTAAATGTTTAATTATAGATATTTCAATCATCAAAACATTTACACACAACAATTTTATATATATATATATAGCGAAATCGAACACTTTACTTCCGGATGTTACAATAAAATACTTCGAAACGATAAAAAAAACGTGAACAAAATATCAGAATCAATGAGCAGACAAAACATACGTCATCATCATTGTTTTAAACAAACATTTTGTTAAATTACATAAGAAATATAAATTCAGTCTTTATTTTCTGTTTCTGTTTTTACATGTGGGTCACACAAAAAATTAATGCAACGATATTATTATATCCGTGTCTGGGTGTACACAAGTATCTACATAACTATATATTATTTAAAAAAAAAAAATCAGAATGTATATTAATTGTGTAGTACTTGCTTACTTTGGGACTAGATGACACTGTGTAGGATGTCCCAGATATTATTATCATTATTAATACTAGGCAATTTTGTTCTAATTTGTTTTGTATAATCAGATAATTTTATTTCATTATGTGTTTACTTTAACTTTAAGATCATTGTAATTCATTAACTATGAACCCTAGTCTTAAATAAATGTTTATTTATTTATTTGTTTATTTATTTATTTATTTGTTTATTTATTTATTTGTTTATTTATTTATTTATTTATTTGTTTGTTTTTTTTGTTTTTTTTTATTTATTTATTTATAATAATTCCTTTCGATAAAAATATGATTTTGATTCCATCACTAGGCAATGGGACCACGGGAAAGAAAAATTACCCGTGAACTCGTTATTGGGTCCACTAAATGGGCCCAAGGCTCACAGCGAATGTTTAAAAACAACATGTGCATATTTGATCTATATGAATCCCGCGGTATCTCTGTGACCATCCATGCGTACCACTATGCTTACGCATTATTATCTATCTAAATTAGCTATCGTAAGTGAACACCACAACAATAGGCAGTAGTGGATACAATTACAGCCAAAAAAAAACCAATTTAAAAGATAATACCAGACCCAGGTTACACGATTTGAGCTGTGCCGTAAGTGATTTGCTGTTTTTTCAAACTCAACAAACAAGGATGTGCACTAGTATTCAATATTTATAATATTATCGATAATTCATTAAAGCTAATTAGGTAATAAAGCTACATTCCGTGTATATTTTCATCGATATAATTTTAATCTTTTGAGAGGCGTGGTCATCCTCGGAAACTAGTTCTTCTAGTTTAATGCAAAAAACTCATCCCGGATAGGGGTGCCCAGTCGATTGAGTCGTCTCTATAGGAGGAGATTACTTTTCCAAGTGTAAAAATAATATGTTTTCGGTGTAATTCATACACACACCTAGTGTAGGTAAGTGTGTGACTCGTTGGGAAAAAAATTATAAAGTGAAAGGATGGCATTAAGAAATTAACAGAGAATGGCGTAAAGTTTATTTATACGTAAAATAAATAACATTCTTTAAATTAAATAACACAGCATGTTCGACTAAACGTAGTCCAAACATAAAGAACACGTACAGCTTAAGGAACTAAACAAAACGTTTCAATGGAGCAGGTGCCATAAACTAACGGTTGTCGAGAAAAAAATTCACAACACGGACTATCTGAATGCTTGGTCACCCTACTGTTAAAATATCTAATACTATTCCGAGACAGCTAGACAATCGCTAATTTAAAAATTATTACATAACAAAACATTCCACTAACACTTAAATTTAATAAATAGTAGGTTTTTGACTTCCAGAAGTGTGTCTCCAATTTTGCGATTCGAGAGAGAGTCTCGTGGTGTTTTATTGAGTTTGCAAGTAAACCTGATTCAATAAAAAATTATTACTTTCATATTGTACTTCTGTTTTAGTGATTTATTGATTTAGTCCGGTAAGCTCTACACGACCTATAAGTTTAGACTACACGCTACGTTCGGTCGAACACGTGTATATGTTGAAGGTAAATGGTTAAATCAGCCTGTTGATTGGATGACTAAGCTATTTGATGCCGGCATGACATTCAATTGAATGACTAAAGGAGGACTAGCCAGAGTGTTGAAAGCAACGTTGAACGAAATGGCCGAACATCGCTTTTAGCCTTTTGATTAATTGAATAAAACCTTCATGTATAGGTACTGTTAGGATGACATATAATAGAATTTATCATTTCATGGCGTGCGAGGTTTCGGATCCATTCGAAATTCCAATTCTGCTAAGATAGGTTGATGGTCTACTATTTCTTAGATTAGATTAGATTAGGTTAGGTTTGTGTATATTAATGCGAGGAGCGAAGCGAAGTGGAGCGACTAGAATAGAATACATCATGAAGTTGGAACTGGCTACGGTGAAAAAAAAAACTAATTTTAAACGATCCAGCGGCTTTGGTCCAGCAGTTTCAAAAGGGCTAGCTTTCAATCAGCCATTAAGTTGAACGTTGAGTTACTTTAATTCATTCAACAAATGGCCTAGTCGTCTGATTCAATGCCGGCATTTAAAATGCGTGGCTGATTTGACCAGATGGCGGCGACATACATATATTTAAATAATTGTAAAAAATTGGCTACAAACAATTAATTCGGTTGTCTTTTAACACGTCTGATTTTTGAGATCAACGACATTATCTATCAAATATCGCATATCATCATTAGCCATAAAAGTACTTGGAGTCAAATTTATTTACTCTGTGTCATCAGCATATTATACCATTTTAAAAATAATTTTATAAATTTTGGCTTCCGTTGTATTTAGGTTTTAGTCAAAAGTAAAATATAGATATGCTAATATGAGTGTGACATTTTTGCTTCCCTGCGTATTTATTTCGCTAATTTGAAATTTATAGGAAAGTTTTATCTATAGCTTTTGTGATAATCAAGCAAAAACAATTTAAAATTAATAAATAATGCATTCACTTTACTAATTTTAAAGACTTATACTATATTTTTTGCTGCGATGCTTATTTTTTATATTTCTTCTGTGAAAATATTAGGTATATTATTTTTACCAGATGACATTACCATTGTATTCAAATAAACAATACACATTTAAAAGATATTATCATAATCGACTGCTGTATGATTTGTATTGTGTTGTCAACTTACATAAGTCAAGGTTTACTAAAATTATAAAACAGAAAAATACCTATTATGATTTTTATCGTGTTTATTTAGTTAAAAAGTTTTTTAAAATAAATATTTTAATTTTTAACTAAATTTTTTTTACTAAATATTTTTAATGATACACTAAATTAATATGTAGGGTCAGCTGTCCTACTGTAAGCCAGCCAGATTCACTGAACCACCGCGATATTTCAAAAACGCGACATTCCCATTCCGCATTAGTACTACCAAAAGAGACGCTATGTATGTACCCCACCCCAATAGTCCAATTTGCTCCGACTTGCCAGGACTTACTTTTTATTATAATTTTCTGGCGCATTCTGTCGGTTCTTTCAGTGGTAGGTACGTGACGATCTGCATGAATATCTTCGTATAATGCACTATTTATTATTCAGTTTCTTACGGGGCGTCATTTTAGATAATATTATAAATTTTATTTGGAAGGTATGGTGTGTTCTACATTGAACCATTTCGCTATGTCCTACAATGAACCGTGGTTCATAGTTACCAGTTACGGCAAAAATAAAGCTTTCAAAAAGAAAAATGATTTTGCCACCCTCTAAAGTTACTGAAACGAAGAATCATAACTTACGTTTTTCCTTTCGAGTTGCGCCTATCTTTCATTGATGTTGGAAACATGTATTTAGACAATTTAGTCCTTTATCTGATTTGATGCGAAGCCATTTTAAAAAGACGTCTGAATTATTTACTTTTAAGAAAAGAAGACATAAGTGATTTAATGCGGAGTAAAAAAACATTTCAGAATGATTTGTAAATTTTTGGTGAGTTCATCGAAGTGGTTAATTGTGGAAATTAGCCTGGTTCAATGAGTACACCCAGGTGTCCACTATGAACCAATTCTCATTTTGTTCTAAATATCTTTTTACTGAAAATCTACTGATAATATCAAAAAATCATGAATCCCAATTCACAACCTGATAATTTCCCTAGCTTGGTACAAAACAAGGTTTAAGTAGATTAACAAACAAAAAAGTTATAAGTCGCCGAAATTTACCTGGCTCAGTTTTCAAAACTGTAAGGGATGAGTAGGACCCCTGTATTTTGACAATAATGAGTGGGGGTCTTTTGGTTTAGGGGCTGAGATTCTCGAGGATCAGTGGGTGCGGGACCGGAAAGACAAGACGGCTAACATAATTTTACGTATCGTTACGCGGACATCGAATAGTACGAGCGAATATTAGAATTTCACTTTTTCTTTTTTCAATATAAAAAGTTTCAATATAAAAAAAATAAAGATAATTATTTTGATGAGATATTAATCCACTGTACCAATAAACCTGACAACAAACATAAATCACTCCGTTGTATCTAAGTTCTCAATAGAAAATTTATTTAAAAAGATTTTTTTTTATAAACTTCCTGAACAGAACTGATAGGGAATCGTTGGTTTTTGGTTAGATGTCTGGGTTACTTACATACATATGAAAATTAATAAACCTGTTATTTCAGACTTATTAATGTACTTTTGTGCGGATTTTTAAATTTAAATTTATTATATTCATTTATATTTTGCTTTAAAAAAACTAATAATTTTCAACATTGCAGATAATGTCTAGGTGTCATCGGGTATTACAGTCTCGCTTTATTTAATCAGTCCCGAGCATAGAGATATAAATATGGTCCCGCCCGGGTCTAAGCGACAGGCCTCGTCTTATCAATACTAGGAAAATCAGCAGTTCGCTTTCTTAAGCTGTATACTTCTACTCATATAGGTACAGATTTTTAACAATATTCTATATAAAACTTAACTTTCAGGTTGTAAAAGAGGACGGAAATGGAAAAAGCTGGAATAGAAGCTGTAGAAGAAGTAATAGCATTAAGAAAATGAAGTAAGTTCAAGAAAAACTGCTACGAAAGCGAAGATGGTTATATAGACACTACGTACTATATATATATGTCCCATATGGCGAAACTGTAACTGCAGGCCACAAATAAATGTAATAAATACAAGTGGGTACAGCTCGCGCCAAACTTCTAGTTCGCTCTGAAGTCAAAAGCGATTAGATGGCAGTTAGAAAAATAGAAATCAGAGAGTCGTGGGCGGGCTGCACTCCGCATCTGCCCAAAACGCACCCGCATCAAATTCAGCCTGAACTAAAAGTTTTTGTTGTATTTGGCAAAAGCTGTAGCTACCTACCTATGAAGTCTGACAGTATACAAACTCTATAAACAATTCTAAAGTCAATGCTGCAACCAGCCATGCTGTAATATGTTCGCATTAAAGTCATGTATTTCTTTATATCAAATTCCTCTTTTTTTTTAAATGCATCTTTAAACATTTCCCTAAGTACGCAATAATAAAAGCGAAAAAATCAGAAAGTAACTTAACACAAAATGCAATATTTTACCTTTTTAAAAACACTCAAACTCAAAGACAACTTGATGTTTCCTTATTCCGTATATTAATGTCAGATTTAACATTAACACGCGGTCATTTGTGACCATTGGAAATAAGGTATTGTGTTGGCTAGTCTGTTAATCTTGTCGGCCTTGTTAAAACCCGACAATCTGTAGTTTTAATCGACAATGCTACCTTTAGTTCTTAAATTACTGACAGATACGATTTTAATTATTAGTGCAGTATTTTACTTTATTTATACAGAGCTTTTGTCTACGGCTCCACACGAGTTGAATAATAACCCAATTAATACAAATCTTGTGAGGTTTAGAAGTCCTAAGCCCAAAGCGCAACGAACCTGTCTCAAATTTATAAGGCCCCATAGGGCCATGGCCCGTGGTTCGAATTCGGGCGTGTACCAATGAGTTTTTCTGACTTAAGTACATAACTATTACTGACTCCGTGCCTCGGAGAGCACGTTAAGCAGTCGGTCCCGGACGCTGTCAATAGATGGCGGACGTTACAATCTCCAACCGGCAGTGGAGAAGCGTGGTGGATTTAAGGGCCAAGCCCCCCTCCTCACCCTGGGGGAGGCCTAAGCCCCTACAGTGGGGTGAAAATGGGCTGATGAAGCAAAGTGAAGAAGTGAAGAGTTTTAGAATCTCTGCACATAAAATGTATAAACAAGTAAGAACCGTACAATGGCTTTACAATAATGTATTTACTTGTTATATAATTATTATCATATATCTATTATAACTACCTATTGTATTGATAAAGCCAAAGCTGGGCCCAAATGGAGTTATAAAAATGGCTCAATGACTCTAAAGTAATGTAGAGCCATCGAGTCATTTGTATAACTCCAGTTGGGCACAACTTTAGCAGCCTTTATCGATACAATAGTTATAGAGTAACTACAAAAAAGACTCATAAATAACTGGATAGTAGTTTCAGGAAGTATTTATTAATTCCTAAATCTTTTACACAGTAATTATATAGGCAACAAGGCTGCCAAAGCTGTGCCCAAATGGAGTTGTACAATCTTGTAAAGTCATTAACGGTTTTAGCTGTTTCTAAAGCTTGTATGCATTGATTCTACAAGTCTTAGGGGCATTTAAAATTTGTGTGCAAGTTTGGACCGTTTCTACAACTAGATATGTTTCCAAGTTCCTATTTCTGCAAACGTAATAATTGAAGGGTGAGTGGACAAAGGTGTTATCGGAGAAAACAAAATAAATCGACTTTTTACATGGAATTAGATTTTAAATGATCATAAATCGACTGCGCAAATTTTGATTCGTGTCAAAAATAAAGACCTATAGCAAAGGTATTAACTGACATACATACATTTCAGGCTTGCCAATGTGGTACAAGCAACATAAAAACACTCATCACTAATTTTAAACATTTTGTTAGTTAACACTTTTGTCCACTCACCCCTTCAATTCTTCTACTTCGCATCTTCAGTTGGAGTTTACTTCTCAAATAACATTCCAACTCACATCAAAACTTAAAGCTTTCCCCATCTTAGCTCCTTATTGCATGGGAATTTTCGACCAAGATAAATAGTAGCCTATATTACTCTCTATTACTGGTTCATTAAATCATCTCTTTTCGTTGCTCTGATATTACGTAAAGTAACGACAGACAGACATACAAACACACTTTCGGCCTTATAATATTTGGTAGAATAACTACGTAGCTACTTGATTTTTGAAGATCCCGACATCCTGTAGTATTAAATCAAAGTCGAAGTTCAACTGCATTTAATCAATCCATCGTCAACAGTTGCCAGTTATGAAATTTTCGTACCTAGTTGATACTAAGAAATACGTTTAAATAAAGAATATTACTTACTGTGAAAATACAAAAAAAAATCTAAATACAAATGATAATTTTTATTAAAACTAAATACAAAAAAATACATATAACATATTAAAATTATAATTTATTATCCAACAATCCACATTATAGTAGATACATGAGCTTAATCTAAGGTATAATTTATTGCGTGCTATACACAGCAAATGAGATTTAATTTTAAGATTTATCTAAATATGTATTTGTCAGCTAATCGGTAAATATTTCGCTCTACATATTTAAATTTCCATTGATAATGTCATTTAAGTAAATAACTCAAAGTAATATCACCACTACACGAGTCACAACTAGAGTATCCAGGTCATCTTAGTCAATAATAAAATTGATAGTTTGCACTATTATTTAGAACACACTGAACAGCTCTTTGATCAGCGACTAGAAACTACGGATTTTGCTGTAACATGAAATTACTCTAGTAAACTGTACGTAATGAAATCTAAACGAAGTCTTTTCAGTTAAAGCAATTTTTAGATTTTTAAAACCTGCATAAAACAATAACATTTTAGTTGATAAGTTGGAATATTTTCATTAAACTACACAATGTTAGTACTTATACTTCATTTAATATAAAGTAATCGTTTTTTCATCCGAATCGCAAGTGTCATAGATGCAATTTTAGATATTTTAATACATACATATACCTACGCACTCACCCACACTCGCCCACACAAACACTCACAAACGTGACGTGCGCCATAGCGCGGTGTTTACCGGTCAATGACCCTGAGCGAACATTGACAAATCCATCGCAAGCACATGCAGGTGAGGTCGACGAATGCAAATAATGTAGAGTCCGCGCCACCAAAGAAGTCCCGTAGACGCGGCGCTGTCGGCGCATTGCATAAACCCTTTCACCTTGACAATTATTTTTTTGTTCGCACTTCGCATGAATTTAAGTATCTTAAACCCTTTTTTATTCTTTGTTGGCGCGAACTTTAGTTGTTATCACCAAGTGTACGGCACTCGTTTTCCATAGAGCAAGGCTTGCTGGCCTCCTACCTCGACCGAACCCTCACGAGCTTCGATTACTGGCACAGCGGTGGACGCGTACATTTTATCATAGAATGAATCTTGAAGGTGCTGTTGAATTAGTCACAGCTGTTATGCTCTATCCATATTCGCTATGGTTAACTAAATTACGCACAAATCGCATCGTAACAAATCAATACGTAGTAAGAAAATTGTTTCTATTAAATTACACGGCGTCACTCGCCCGAGATTTAAATCAATCTCAAAACCTAATTCCGAACAGTCTTATCACGACCCAACATAAAATATATCTATCTATTTAGTTATGTATAGTAATTTGTTGATGAAAATCTAGCACAACAATCATGTATTCTTTAATCTAATTTTTACCTGAATTTAAAACCACACTCACGTATGATAAGATAATTATTTGGCACAAGTACGATAATAATAATAATAATAACACACAATCACAACAACGCCTAGGTCCCAAACTAAGCATTAGCTTGTATTTTGGGTACCAAGCGAAGACAACACATACATATAACAACCAAGACCCGGTGCCAGTATTAATATTCATCATATAAATACTGACCCGACCTGGGATTCGAACCCGGGACCTCCAGCTTCGCAGGCAGGGTCGCTGCCCACTAGGCTAAGCGGTCGTCTAATAGGTACGATACTTAAAATTCAGAACCTGAAAAATCAATCAATTCCCGTTTTTTTTTTTAGTTTCATGTGTGGTTATTTTTCGAATTTAAATATGTAAACAATTTTGAGGTTTTCACTATCTAATAAAAAAAGAACTATCCAAATCAGACTACTCTATAAAAATGTTCTCTGTTTTTCTACCCCTAAGGGTGGGATTTTTTTAATTCTGACGGGACCAACTTAGAGGTATATCCTAACCAATAAAAAGGAATCACCCAAATCGGACACTGTGAAAAGTTATGCCCGAACACACAAAAGAAATATATATATAGACGAATTGAGAACCTTTTCTCTTTTAGTCGGTTAAAAAAAGGTCTTTTGAGGTATTTGATATTTGGACTTTAAATTCCAAACGAAGTTGAAATTGGACGTCATAATTAGAACAAGTATTCTGCGACTTTTTATTATACATTATCAATAACGGACTGTAACATAATTATGTACCTACCTAAATCCTATTGTTTTGATCTTGCCCGCTCTTTATTAAAATTTAAGCGATCGTCTTCCAATCAGCTTAACTCCACGACAAAGCTCTTTATGCTTATAATGCTAAAATTCTTTTAATGCTAAAATATATTTTTAGGACTTCGTACTTCAAAAAGAAAAACGCAACCTTTAGAAGATCGCTTTGCCATTCGTACACCCGTCCGACAAAACCCTTTTTCTCGTGAATGGGTGATTCTATGAAGTTGAAATTCAAATTCAAAAACTCACCATTAACTCACTCATCAAAACCTTTAAGGGGTAAGCTATTCATTCAAAAAAACCGGCCAAGTGCGAATCGAATCGCACACGAAGGGTTGGGTACCACCATACCATATAAAAAAAATGAGCGCCACGTTAATAGAACTTAATCATTAATCGTTATTATTATGTAACTTAAGAATTATTGTATAAATATATTTCATTTTTATTTTGTTAGTTATTTAGAAGGCGCTCGATCCTCTTTGGCTAATCCGAAAAGTAATAACAAGAGTGCACTGATAGCTAGAGACAATTTTTATTACTTATTTTATTACATAAGCTCTACAAATCAAAGCGTTAATTTATAGTACTTAGTAACTAGGTACTATAAATTTACGCTTTCCTTTGCAGAGCTTATTCTCTATTCTGTTAAGTCTCCGGCTCGAGACTATTGTGGCGAATCGTGTTTCTGTGATTCTGACCACGCTCGATACAAGCCAATGGGCCCACATATCTTCCAATAATAATCCCGCCGATTATGCCTCAAGAGGTGTTCTACCCAGCGCATTAGCAGAAAACAAACTCTGGCTTTCAGGACCACAGTTCTTGCAAGAGCTAAGTATTACATATCATAAACCTATGGACGTAGATATTCGGTTAGAAGAATTTATTAAATCACATATTGCTACTGAAGCAGTTCAATCGAATTCACCATGGGCCAAAATTTCGTACTAAGAAGATTGTTAAGAGTAGTGGCATATTGCAAGCGATTTGTAAGAACAAAGAAAGACAATGACAAGCCAAATTACCTAACAAAGAAAGAGATAGATGAAGCTTTAATGTGCTTTGTAAAAGAGGCACAGAAAGAAGAATTCTGCGAAGAATATTTACAACTGAAAGAGAAAGGACAGTTAAAAGTCAAAAGAAGTAAGATCAAGTCGCTATGCCCCTACATAGATGATCAAAACATAATGAGAATTGGAGGCAGACTTAGTGAGTCACCTCTACCAGATCAAACTAAACACGCCATCATTCTTCCTCGGAGCGCACACATCAGCAAACTGATTGTAGCTAATGCCCACGAGCGAACGTTACATGGTGGACGACAATTGATGTTGAACTTAGATCAGCATACTGAATACTTGGAGTTAAGGATTTAGTGAAACGACACATTCGCAATTTTGTCACATGCGTTAAAAATAGTGCCAGTATTAAAACTCAGTTAATGGGTTCTTTGCCGTTAGTGCGTTGTACTGCAACAAGAGCCTTTCACCACAGTGGCGTTGATTACGCTGGACCAATAAATTTGAGGACAACAAAAGGTGGTGGGTATCGATCCTATAAAGGATATATTTGTGTCTTTATATGTATGGCTACTCGCGCCATACAATTAGAAGCAGTAAGCGACATGAGTACAGAAGGGTTCTTGGCAGCGTGCCGTCGCTTTGTATCCAGACGTGGACATGTTGCCCAAATATGGAGTGAAAACGGCACTAACTTTGTTGGCGCTAAAAGAGAACCTAAGCAATTAGAAAATATTCAGAATAATATATACGAACATTTAGAATGCAAACGGTACGGAGTGGCATTATATACCGCCTCATGCCCCAAACTTTGGTGGTTTTTGGGAGGCTGCCGTTAAATCGACGAAATTCCATCTGAAGAGAGTCATAGGGGACACTAGATTAACATACGAGGAAATTAGTACACTGCTTAGTCAGGTCGAAGCGTGTCTCAATTCTAGACCTATGATATTAGTACAGACAGATGAGTCCATGGGCACCATTGACTTCTGGTCATTTTTTGATAGGTGATGAGCCACTGGTTGCAGTACCTGATGCGAACTACGAGTAAACTCAAATAAGCCCACTGCATCGCTGGCGGCTCATTCAAAAGATGGTTACAGAACTTCTGGCATCGGTGGTCGGAAGAATATTTAACGACCCTTTTACATCGATACAAATGGTCGGCCAAGATATCTGAAACTCAGGTAGGTGATGTAGTTCTTTTTAAGGGGAGTGACTTACCTCCTAGTCGCTGGTCACTTGGTCGAGTTCTCGAAAAACACTAGTAATACAATGTAGGTAGTTTTCATCATAAAATGTTTTTTTACTAATTATCTTTCACAATAATATCACAAAGATGAAATGCATCTAGTTTTCGCTTATTGGCTAAACACTGTCATTTTCTATGGAATTTTTACAAAAGTTTTACTTATAAAAGTACATTTTATAAGTGAATCTATTCCTCGTTTAAATAATACAGTCTAGTTAGCTGTGATAGTTTTCATTTTAACAATGATATATATTCTCCTATCATAAATTTTTTCCACATATCCAAAAAACAACGGTTTAGCTGGTAGAGGGGGGGGGGGGGGGACACATGACTCTAACAAAAATTAGGACTTTAGGAGTGCATATCTCAACAACTATTGACTTATATAAAAAAAATTGTTTGACACCTCGATATCATTTTTTAAGACCTATCGTTTGGTACCTCCGTATTAATATACGACGAATATACTTCAGTTACATGTATGGCGACCTATCCCAAAAAAATTTTTCTTAATTTCACTACGTCGTTGTGTAGCGGTTCATAGATTACACCTACCTTCCGAATTTCATCTATATATTGCCAATAGTTTCCGAGGAAAACCACAGACAGACAGACAGACAGACGGACGGACGGACGGACATGGCAAAACTATAAGCGTTCCTTTTTTGGCATTTGGCTACGGAACCCTAAAAAAGAGGGATCACCCCGTGTCTAATCCTCACTGTACTTCTGTATCACTATTTACAGAAAAAATATATGTAATAGGAGAAATACTGTCACCGGGCGGTATGTTTTTATCATATTTTTTGGATATTTTGTTTAGTTGTTTTAAAATAAATTCCTGAAAAGCATGATTTCCGTCGATTCTTCGTTTTTAAAAATAACGAGCCGTAAAGTTGATATTATTGCAAATTTAAAAAAAAACGAAACGTACCACTCTAGGGACATCCTTTCTTAATAACCCTGCAAATTTTGGTTACAATTCATACATATTTCAGGGGTGGAAACAGTCACGGCCCGCTTGCTGTTTTGACGGGTATTTCATAGGTATTTTTGGAAATTTGTCCTTGCCATCTCTGTCACTCAGGAATAAGTCAGGGAAGAGAGATTGAAACGGAGATAGCAATGCAAATTCGAAGCCGCGGATTGAAAGACTATCCATTGAAGGGTACATCCCTTTGACCTAGAATCATAAAATTTGGCAAGAAACAAGGTCTCACAGCACAAGTAAAATGGAAAAATCAGAAATTCGTATTTTTGTAATTGTACCACATAATAAAAACGTAAGTTTGCAATCGCAAAAAAAATTACGAATACAAATTTCGATTTTTTTGCAAATATCTAACTCAAGTATATTGTGTGGTGGATGAATGTATACGGAATGTTCTTTTAATTTCATACTTTTTTCAGTACCATCTTAAACGGACTATTGTTGTAAGTGAGCCATTATAGAGTCGTAAAAACAATATTCAGATTACAAACCACAAAAATGTGTTCTTCAGTTCATGCACCTAGTAAATTAAAATTGTAATCGTATCACCTACGATACAAAATATTCTATAGTACTGTCATAACAGGATTTCGACATTAAAAGCTATAGTCACATCGAGATATTTCTTTAATCTTTTTTTTGGGTACGTTCAATCTAAATCGTGGGGCATACTGAAACTTTTTGGAATTTGATAAATAAGACCAGATATTTTTCTTATTGTTTTTCAAAATATATGCCCACATAATTGATACATTTTTGCATTTGGTGGAACCATTTTAAAAAGCAATTACACCAGTCTTTTTTAGGGACCTCCTTAATAGCTTCGTGGAACGTACTCACCGCCGATTCAGGGCTCGTAAAACGTACGCCTCTAAGTTTATCTTTAACTTTCGGAAACGAAAAGAAGTCGCAAGGTGCGAGGAATAAGTTGTATGTCGTATGCGTCGTCACGTCTACATTCAAAACCTTCAAATACGTTTCTGTTACCTTAGCGGCATGTAAGGACGTGTTATCGTAGTGAAGGACGACTTTGCTTCGAGGACGCTTTTCTCGAACTTTTACTAAGACTCTAGGCGAGCAAGTGTTGACATATTAATCTGCAGTTACTGTTCTTTGATCTTCAAGTGACACTGTTGTGTACTGTCCTGATTTGCCGAAAAAAGAAGCAATCATTTTCTAAACAACGGTTCGAATTTTGTAAACTTTCGTTGGCAAATTTTCAAAATAAAAGACCCATTCTGCCGATTGACTTTTTTTTCCGGTTCTAAGTTATACACCCAGGTTTCGTCACCTACCACGATATTATACACAGCCAATGATTGCCCTCCATTAAACTTTGCTTTTTGCGACACCACTCTACACGCAGTCGTTTCTGGTCTTCCGTCAAATCATGTAGATGGATCAAATCATCCATCGAGTGTAAAGATTCCGTACCTTCAGGAGCACATGTAAAATATTTTGCACTTACTCATTCCAATGCCTATTTATTAGTCTCAACTAATTGACGTACGGTATCAATATTAAATTCAATAACCGCAGTCGCTGCTCGACCTTCACGTGTATCGTCATGGAGATAATTACGTCCACGTCTAAAATCACTGAACCACGTATACACAGAGCTACGAGATGGAAATTTATAACTAAATGCCGATTAAAGTCTCAGGCAACTCTCTAACTGACTTAAGTCACAGCGAAAATCATAAAAAATCATAATGCGAAAATTTTCTCTAGTTGAGTTCATTGTAATTCCGACAAACCGTTTTCAAACCAACGCCACAATAAAGAAACAAATGACTATCTCGCAATTTAAGAAGTAATGTGTTCCCAGAGAGTTCCATTTTCAAATTTCATAAATGGCTTTCTATTTTTTTTTTTTTGTAAGTCGCCAGTTCCAGAAACTTCAAATATGCCCTACGTATTATGAGTTATCGATTTCGTTCTTGCTGTCCTACCACCTTTTATGTGTCATATTTTAACATACCAACATTTCCCAATTAATAATAAAACATAAATTTAATAATTATAAAACATAAATTTTCTTTCCCTTAAATGTAAAGATTTTTTTCTTACTGCTCAGCTCTTAAAAATAACAGCGTAATAATATATACCATATATATTGAACAACAGTTTTACCTATCTTAAAGTGTAAATTTAATCCAAATCGGCTTAGTGGTTCTCAAACTCTAAACGTATAAACAAATGGATATTTTTTTTTTTATTTCATTGTGTAATTATTCGATCATAATCATTTTTTAGAAAATATCTTCTATGTATAGACATCACTTCTCTATTGTTTTTACAATATTATTACAAATACATATAGATTATTCTCGTAGATTTAATATTTGGACTCGAGTGACGTCACGACAGACGCGTCACTGTAGACGTTTCTACTTATCGCTAATATTTCAGATAGATGCACCTGACGCACATATTATGAACCACGAACGACTCCTACACACTATGAGGATTTCTCACACTTGAGCGTATATACAAAATGTGTAACAGCGTTTGGAGAGCTAATTCGTTTGAGGTTACCATATCTATCTCAAATATTGCCTGTATGAATATATAGATCGTAGACGTCGGTCATGAATCATTATGATAATACAGTATTGGTGTCAGTTGATATAACAGTTTTCTCATATGTTAGTAGGTATAACGATAGTATACATGCATATAAGTAAATTGAAATTTTAACAGATGATACAACCACGTAATGTTCGTAAATATAAATCATTTACGATCGACACGATCACTATTGTGCATGCAGAAACAAACCACAAATCACGGGTAGAAATGATATCTTTCCAATTTAGGTGACCGCAATATGGTTGATAAAAACGATTCCAATTGTTTTTTTTTTTTTTAATGTCCGTGTATAAGACAATTTAAACTTCAAAGTATGGGCACCCTTCGGCGAATATTTCGTGGTTGCATTACATAATATTAACAAATATCTAAATTTAATCAATTATTCTACAAAACCGCGATATACGTATTCAACATTTAGGTATAGGTATTAGCAAAAGTTTAAGTCTATTTAAAAAAATTAAACAGTCCAATAACAATTTTATAATGTAGGTACTTAGGTTGTAATTTTAAGTAGGTATATCAATTGACGGCAATCCGTCTATCAAAACTATGCGCTACAAGATAATAGATGTTATTTCGTTGATACCTAGACACATCTAAAATTATATTTATCTAAATAGTTTAACCTTTACTTATATTTATCAAAATATTTTAATCTTTACATAAAAATCACATAAAAATAAATAAAAAACTCAATAAAATAATATAAAATGGAATGAAAAATATAATACTGATAAATACTTACAATTTTAATATCAATTGAGTCGAAGTTATGTGGCAAGAATTAAACATTTAAATAATTCGGATTTTTTAAATTAATAAATTCTAATCTATGGCCAGAGATCTAAATGAGCCTGAAGCCATATTTTCTACAGTCTTACTATCTTTAGGCCGCTTGCATCCTTCCGTTTTCCAAAACGACTCACTAAGAACAGTTTCCCTGTAAAATAAAATGGAATTATATTAATGTAATAATATTGTAACTGATGCCAAGTGTGTGTTTTTATGTAGATAATACTGTATTTGACTTGTAAAAAAATTTGGGATTTTTTGAAATGCAGAGAATATACTACTGAAGATTTAGTTTGAGACCGTAAACTGTGTACACCGTGCCAACATAATATTATGGTACTTGCGTTTCGAAAGCAAAAAAACACCATAAAAATGGCCGTTGGTGAGTTGCAGTTTTAAGACGACTTCAATCGATGACAACCATACGACTACTCAAAGTGATTAACTAATCAGATACTTTGAATTTAATATTTATGGTACAAATGATAACGAAACATAACGGTAAACAAGATATATACGAGGGATTTTATTTAAAAATGCGGAACTGGCCACTTACAAAAAATGTTTTAAAAATAAGTACTTACAACATTTAAAAATGGAACTCTTTGGCTGTAGAATACAGTTTGTTTTTATTTATTTTTCCATTGTGGTGCCATTTTGAGAATTGCGTCTCTTCATCATCATGGGTTTGACTAGTAAACGATTTCGTGCGATGATGCTGATGATATTGTTTAGTATCAGGATCCTACGCATAGATCCAAGATTCATCTCCTGCGTAGATATGACAAACAGTTTTTGACTCACCACGATTGTTTTTTTTTTTAACATATTTTTC
This sequence comes from Luffia ferchaultella, assembly GCA_949709985.1. NCBI lineage: Eukaryota > Metazoa > Arthropoda > Insecta > Lepidoptera > Psychidae > Luffia > Luffia ferchaultella. The sequence continues at coordinate 8,137,599 of OX453254.1, forward strand.
CCCAATCGACACGAGCCGGTTTTTGACCATTTGTCAAGTTGTACGGAATCCAACGCGAACAAATTTTTTTACAGCCAAACCATCGTGTAATATCTTACGTATTCTCATCATACGCCCAGGGACGCCTCTGTCTCGCGATATGTAACATGATCTTGCATTATTAGTTCCCGCATAGCATCGATATTTTGTGGCACAACAACCGATTTAGGGTGACCTTATTTAAATTCGTCCGTGAACTTAGACTGCGCAAGGCTAAACTCACTGAATCAGTGATACACACTGGTTTTCTATGGTGCTTCGTCCCCAAAAGTCCTAGTCAGTTGATCGATGCACTGTTTTTGAGTTAGTTAACGTCGAAACTATAAATATAAATAAACTACCTAACTAACTAAACTATAAATATATATAAATAAATCATCGCACTAAAATGTTTAAGGGTCAAATCCATGGTGAGGAAGACACACCCAATTTTCAAAATGACGCCACAATGGAAAAAAAATTTGACAGTTATACGCAACCACAGACCAGTCAACCTATAGACCACGCTTTAATAAACGTCAGTATGAAAACGAAATCGCCAAAAAGTGGCGGGGTGCGGGGAGAAGTCGGCTAGTTTTCATTGGCTCGTTCAAAATTGACAATTTAATGGCTTCCGACGTGCTTACAACTGACGGCTCACTAGTGACGTAGTTATGTAGTGTCACTACTTAGCCTTGGCGAATGCTACTCCCTGTCAAAGCGTGATCTATAAGGTTGACTTGTCTGTGTACGCAACAAACATACAGTTTGTTGCCACAGCCAAAGAGTTCAATTTTCAAATGTTTTTATTATTCTCTAAATATTTTTTTGTAAGTGGCCAGTTCCGGATTCATAAACAGCAGCCCTTGTAATAGGACATGTCTGATTTTCTGTACTGTGTCTTCGAGAAATTATTACCTATATTTCAAAATAATATTTACCTCTTGCTAAGAATGAGTGTCATGGTTTTTTTCATAAGATCTTCCATCTTCCCTGCTGACCCTCCATAGTCATTTGGTAGCTCCTCTTTCTTGATGTACTGGTACAAATTTTCAGAATTCGGAGGGTGAAAGTGGATCTATGTCCAAAAAATGTAATATTAGTTTCAGGCTTAAAAAATAAATTAACCCTATTGGGAAAACTCCATATAATTTTTAGTTTTTCAAAATTTCGAAATAATAGATATATACAAATATTAAGATTGAAAGAGTATTTAAAAAATATAATAAATACTTCTATAGCGACATAAACAACACTCTAAAATGGAGGGTACAACCAGTACAACCGATTTAACGCAGATTAGTCGGTCGTCGGCACTTCAGGTGATATCAGTAGACTTATATAATATACTATGATTAAAATTATCATCCTTTATCTTATTACCAACTTTTTTTGTGTGTACGGTGGACTCGGTATACAACACATATGAGCAATGTTGGATGCAACAAAATTTGCTGTTATATTTTTTTGTGTTAACTTATTTTTGAGAGTTAACAAACAGGTTCTTTACTAGTTCAAGGTTTTCACATTCAGGCCTATACACGCGGGGTGCCATTTTCATACGGTTTTGTCCCAGCAACTCAAATCTGAAGTTTTTTTCAAAAAGAAACCCAAGCACAATGACAAATCGTACGCCATTATTGTTATTGGTAAAAACTAAATAGTGATTCCAAATGTTTATTTCTTTTCCATTAAGATTATTATGTGAGCGTTACATTAGAAACTTTACGGTGGTGTATTGAAACATTAAGTGGTGTACTTTTGATCTATGGCGTACTTTTTTGCTTATATTTTTGTGATTATGCAACGGTACCTCGATGTATTTACATCTATGATTCATTCATAAGCATTAAGGTTGTCACTAATTCAGAAAAAAGACTAATTTTTAATTTGCAACTTTTATAAAATACATCGAGATGTGGGCGTCCTAATTACATGCGGGTGCGGTATTTTCTTGTGTGTAGCTAGAAATCAAATTTCGATAATCTTAATCATTGCTTTTAAATCTATAAAAAACCCATAAATTTACTAACCATATTTGCAAATTCTTGTTTCAGGAAAGGTTTCATTAACGCATGCAGTTTGTCTATGAAGGGCGGTGCGTTGACTACATGGATTTGCTTAAGCCGAATCGGCATCGCTTCCTGTAAAATATGTTATAGATAATATTTAATTATTAGTTTAATGTCTTCTATTTATTGATGTTATACAATTCATTTTTGAATCGCAAAGAGAGAATCTGTGTTTCACGTTAGGTACTTTATTTTACAACTTTATTACAAATTCGTTTATAAATTTATGAATAAGAAAAGTTGATTAAATTAAATAAAACAAAAATTAATTGAAATTAGGTATATCATGTGAATTATATGACTTATCGATGTAGGCAATTGTTGTGAAAAGAGATACTGTCATAGGTATAAAGTGTGATAATGATTCAGATGATTTATGACCTGAATCAGCGATTTATGTGGCGAGTAATATTGACACGCATTTTTCGTACATTTTACTGTCAAAATATTTCTCTTTAAAATATCTACGCCCACTCATTTTACTATTTACATAGCACGGCTGCACGAAATGTACCTATAGATATACACTATAGGTACAAATAATCTTTATTGTAGTATTATCGATAATTCAGACTCAGTCTTTGACCGAAAACTTCCATAGACCTATTCAGGTTGTTACTTTGTTCATAATAGTTTTCGCCATAGAAATCACGCAGAAGGCCGTGCAGAAGGCACTGCGCACGAATGCAATCATATGTGGAGGCGTCTGTGCAAAGTTGCAAACCTAAACGAGACGATATTATTACCGCACAGCTATATCTTTTCAAATAATTTATATCATAGCAAAACAACTTCCTGATATGCAATAGTTGCTTATATGCGAAACCAAGAAGAAAGAAAGAAAAAAATGAGGAGATAGTATGAATTATATTGTTCGTGCTGTGTGAAACAGGTGACATTCGTTTTCATATGAAGGTGCTATCGTGATATTTCTAAATTCATTGAGTAAAGACTATCTTTATACACTGAGGTATGCTGCACATACACTCATTTATTATAATTCTAGAGCGAGACGATACGTTGAATGGATTGTTACAGAGAAGATAGAGAGGTGTCATAAAAATACTCTTTCTCTTTCTCGTAATGTGAGTACTATAACGTTTTGTTGTTTTGTTTCTTGTATATTTATCTTGTCTCCGACGTGGTTAGTATATAATTTTAATATGTAACTATTAATTTTAATACGTAATAATAAACAATCTTAAAATGCATGTATTAATATATAATAATAATCATAATATACTTCACAATAACGTCTAGGCCCCAAACTAAGGCTTAGCTTGTGTTTTGGGTACCAAGCGAAGACACCACATACATATAACAACCAAGACCCGGTACCAGTATCAATATTCATCATATAAATACTGACCCGACCTAAGATTCGAACCCGGGACCTCCAGCTTCGTAGGCAGGATCGCTACCCACTAGACTAAGCGGTCGTTATGCATCTTTTGAAAGTGCTCCGACAGATTAACAGACATTGTGGCGCTGCTGTAGGATTTGGAAGTATGGAAATCTAATAGAATCTAGTTTGGTTGGAGTTTAAAGCTCTTTGTTCTAAATGAATAATTTTATGTATGACAGCATTATGTGCCTAAATTTATTTTATCTACTTTGCGTAAAATCAGATTATTGTTCTCGTACAAATAGACCCCTTATCGCATACCGTATGTAATAAATGTCGCAGTGAAAATATAAAATCATGACTTAATTAAAAAAGTATAATCGTTCGTTTTATTACATGGTTTTTAATCATGCGTCTAATTATCATCAATTTTTTTTCTTTCTACGCTATAAACAGATGTAGGTTATATAGATATATTAGTTACTACATGTATAAGGAGACTGTATGCAATCAGATCTTTAAACCATGAACTAACCTAGAGATTTCGGTTTACATGGTTTACCCATTTAAAATCTAGGTTACAGAAAAATATTGAGATATGACTACACAAAACTTTCCCGAAAAAACCAATAATTCTAGTCACCATTCACGGCCGCCGCACGCTCCGCTTCGTCTCGTTTTCAAGGTCTCGAGTGCCTCGTCACAAAGGATGCAACCAAACGATATAATAATGTAGATAAATAATTTATTATGAAAATGTAACCTATATTTTTTTATTTTTGTAATGAGGTCTATTAACTAACTTTAGTGACATATCGCTTCAACGTGTAAACATATAGGTAATTTAAGTTACGAACCTCTTGATATTTAGCTAATTTCCTCGCAATTGAAACATTAAATTTGGTTATAAATTTTAATGTGATATCCTTTACATCCATCAGAGCCACGTCACTATCTTCTAGTTTTTCATCTTCGTGTATCCAGCAATCAGCAGCGAGCATGAACGTTTTAGCATCGAGTAAGTAATCGAATTTGTCCAAACCAGGATCGTTTAGTTGCCACAACCAAAGATTTTTGTTCCCCGATATAGGTAAGACCGCCAAGTTTCTGTAAAAAACAAACAAAAAAATTTGATATTTTTTTAGCGATTTCGTAATGGAGTGGGCAACGCTGTGTCTGAAATGCGCATGATCTGGGGTTCTATTTTTAAACGACTTCAAAAAAGAAGGAGGTTACTCAATTGGACCGTACATATGTTTTTTTTTTTATGTGTGTTCAGGGATAACTTCGTTGTTTAGGAACCGAATTGGATATTTTTTTTTGTTGGAAAGGAGATATTACCAGAGTGGTACCATGCTAAAGAAACCAGGATCTGATGATGGCATCTCAGAGAAATTGAGGGGAACCTTCGAAAATCGTATTTTAAAGTATCGTATTTTAAGTATTTTGATAAAGTACTACTACTAGTACTGAGACCATACACAGTCGAAGGAACTCCTTAACGATTTACAGCAGTTACGTTTTGTTGGGCTTACTTCCTACGCTTCAATATGCCAAAATGTTCAGTTCGCACAAAAATATTACTTAATTAAGATTGAAGGATTACATAGGAATCCCACTACCTACTAGGCATGCTGATGCGTCAGTTTGACCCTGAATTTCATTTGCGTAATCGCGGCGCTGTCTCATTTGAGTAGCGCGTTTAGAAGCCCCATTTATACTAAATACAAATAAGTAACAGATGCGTTCAACTAAAAATTGAAAAATAAAAATAATTTAAAAAAAATCAACTTCAAAAACATAAACTAAAAAGTTAAAAATAATATTTTCACTTTAAAGAAAGGAGCATTAACAGGCGGCATATAGTTAATGAAGTCGGTGCCCGGTGCCACATTATTACCTGGTAAGTACCCATTTAAAGTGTCTAAATGGGTACTTACCAGGTAATAATAATTACAACAATGATATATTTATAACTATAACGAATATAGAACACAATTTAAAGTGTCTGAGTGAGTAGGCACCGACTTCATTAACTATATACCGCCTGTTAATGCTCCTTTCTTTAAAGTGAAAATTTTATTTTTAACTTTTTAGTTTATATTTTTGAAGTTGGTTTTTTTTTTTTGAAAATTATTTGTTATGTCGGAGTCTAGATGTTGAGATTGTCGGAATACGTCTCCCATGAGTGTTGATGTCGTTCCGCTGCTATTCATAAAACAGGGAAACCTAGTTGACAATTGAGTGTCGTTATATTATTAAGCAAATTTGCCACGAACAGTGTTAGTGTGCATTTTGAAAAAAAAAATTATAGAACCTGATAATAGGGTTTATTCCTCCCACCGCCATGCCAACCGTACTCAAAATTAAAATCAAGTACCTACTACGAGGCGTTAAACACAAGTTATTGTTAAGCGGCGTATGTTAGCGTTGTCATTTTATAATTGATATTGAATTTAAAAAAAATTATAGCCTTGATAGGATAAAAAATCTAAAAACAAAAACAAAATCGATTAAGAAATAAAGAACTTATACGCTTTCGATAATTTTTTGTGCACATTTTTGCAGCAGTTTAGCATCATTTTAAATGGCCGTATCAAGACTACCAAGGCATATGTCACGCATCGATATTTCCCCCTCTCTGTCTAATCGGAAATTTGAAACTTTCGTAACTTGTTTTCACAATAATGTTATTGGTACCTGTTCGGAATTTGTTCAGCATTAGATTTATTAAGTAAATTTTATAATTAAAAATAATAATCACCTACAATTTTATATGTACGTATACTTTGATCGACGTCAACCAGGTTTCAATTAAATGTTTTAAAAAATATGAGTGCAATAATAACAACGCGAGCAAGGTCATAGTTAAACAAGCATAAATTAATAACTACTTCAACTTACTTGCATGATCACTAAAAACTTGTTTGAAAACATAGAGACAGCATCCTACTAATTCAGACAAACATAGTCTGAGAGGAAATATCGTAGGAGGTATCTCATATGAGTAAGTGCGAATTAAAAAAAACAGACTTCAATAACTTAAACTAAAATATTAAATTATTGTTGACACTCCCTCCCTTGACCGCGCCCCCTTCGGTATTATTTATCCCTTTCAGTTGCATAACTGGTTGAAGGAGAGGCACTGATGATGATGATGATGAATTATTATTACCTGATAAATATCCATTTAAAGTATCTGAGTTGGCACCGACTTCATAAACTGTATTCCGCCCATTAATCCTCTTTGTTTTAAATTAAAAATATTATTTTTAACTTTGTAATATAGTTTAAATTTAGTTTAATGTTTTAAGTTATTCAAGTAGGTTTTAATTTTTTCTTTTGTAAAATTTTAGTTTTCAATTTGTAATTGCATAATTATAGCTTAACTCGTAAATGTTAAGGAGTACTGTAACTTCCATCATAAGCTTAGTGACATGAGATGATTACTCCCAGACGCAAACACTAAAATAACTAAAAAATAGAGCTCTAACACACTAAGCATGCCTATAAGGTTCGAAGGTCTCCCTCGATTTCTCTGGGATTCCTTAATCAGATCCTATGCCATGGGATAAAAAGACTACGTCGGGAGTATAATAACATTGTTTCGTGAGTGAGCTAAGCCCCAGCGTGAACGCGTGTTTCAGGATGTTTTCACGGCTTTAAACTATATTTTTAATTATTTTAGTGAATTATTGATATATTATAGGTACCTATAATGGTTCGTGTGGAATTAGTGATTGTAATGTTAGTTATCGGAATAACCCTAATCAATATACCTAAGTTTATCAAGTTGACGACAGCTTAGCCTAGTGGGTAACGACCCTACGAAGCTGGAGGTCCCGGGCTCGAATCCCAGATCGGGTCAAAATTTATATGATGAATATTGATAGTGGTACCGGGTCTTGGTCGTCATATGTATGTGTTGTCTTTGCTTGGTACCCAAAACACAAGCTGATGCTTAGTTTGGAGCCTAGCCGTTGCTGTTGTGATGTAGACGTTATTATTATTATTATTAAATATGATGTATAGTGTCAATTACTTCTCATGTCCTTACTTTATTATTTGCTGTGTATATGTTAACTATATCGAGAAATTTACAAGTGGCTAATATTCCATTTTATATTCTGAAATTTTTTGTTTTAAAATTGTAACAGATGATGAGAAAACTATTATGTATGTGAAAATATGAAGCTTCGACATAGAACTTGACAACTTACTATCGACTAGACACCCACACACAAACGCACGCAGGCATTTAAACCACTTTTAGTCGCGTATTTTTTCCGGAATTTGTTCGTCTGTGTATGTGAGTTAGTGTCCGACCGAATATTCGGTTTCGGTTTCGGCTTTCAAGATTTTTGGCCGTTTTTTAAACTTTTGGCCGAAATTCGGTTTCGGCCGAAAGGAAAATTCATCTTTCGGCATAATTTCGGTTTCGGCGAAATGGAAATGTAATTTTCGGTACAAACCGAAATAAATTTTAACTTATCGCAACAAGCTCGCTGCACAAGCAGGGTAGGTCTGTCACGCCCGCCACGTCATACTTTGGCCGATATTTCAGCTTTCGGTTTCCGCCGAAAGAAAATAAAATTCAAAAGTTTCGGCCGAAGGAATTAATAAGTAAAGTTTCGATTTCGGTTTCGGCCGAAAGAAAATATTGGGTTTCGGTCGGACACTAACGTGAGCACGATGCTAGTGATGCTACGAGTCTATTTATGTTTAAAACAAACACGACAGGCTTACAAAAAAAGTATTGGCCAAGACTGGTATTGGGAGTTTAAGTATTTCAGTAGGGCGGCAACCGCAATAAAGTGTAGCCAACGAGACATTTTCATAAATTTTTAATTATTTCGGAAACCCATAGCATCTCTTTTATTCCTTCAATTCAACAAGTTCACTTTGACTGTGCCCATCGCTATGTCGACTAAATTAATTAAATAACTAAAAATTTTTTTCAATTATCTACTAGCGACCCGTCCGCGTCCCGGCTTCGAACGAGTAGCAGAGCATAGGTATAAGCAGTAGAGTTTTTTTCTCTCTCGTAGTGTCGTATCAGCTTGTTACGTCAAACATGTGGATTGGAATTAATTAGATTTATATGTAACGTAAGTTCATGCTACTTGGAGTATTTTAATGTATTTTATTTCCAATTCTATAAATATTTGAAAAATAAAAAATTTAATACATAAAAACGAGCTACAATATTTCTTTTTATACAATATTGATAACTTCTGCCTAATTTCACATCACGCGCGTCGTGTTGGTCCGGCGCCCCGGCCGGCACCTTGTCGCGCGATAGTTTTTACTTCTCGATAACTCCTAAGATATTAATTTAAATTGCACGGTGTAAAGGGCAATTATAAAGTGCATGAAATTCTGAAGGTAAATAACGTATTTAATAGGGTAAAGATTAATGTTATATCCGTATAAATTGCATTCCAATTACCTCATCATATGACACCATTTTTTCGAACTTAAAAATAGGTATAGTAAGTTATCCATAAAAGACAGACATTATCCCATTGCGGACTTTTCTTTAATCCTATAAAAGAGAAACAATTCCTACATACATTATTTTGTTATATCTCAAAGAGATTAGGCAGCGTTTTCGATGAAAGCTCCCAGTCGGCAAGATTTTTTCCGACGTCTTCAACAATAATCGCCTATGTAATGTAGTCTGTTCGACTACAATACGAAACGATGAGAAGGGAAACTGACCTGAGCTGATGGTGATGGTACTGGCGAGACACCTTACTTGCCTCGTGCTGCTACGCGTCAGCGCCGGGGGTTTCACAGTAACGGTCTGAGCTGATGTTATTTCATTATACACTAATTGTCTTAATTTAGCGCTGGTGGAATCCCACGATATTCAAACGATTCGAATTTGGGTTCTTTGTGTTTAGCGACGTACACTTTTCACCGACGGTTCGGAGCGAGAACACGCGAGTAAGTCATCATCATCATCATCATCAGCCCGTGTCTCTCCACTGCAGGATATAGGCCTCTCCCAAGGCTCGCCACCACACACGGTCCTCCGCCTTTCGCATCCAACTACCCCCGGTATGGTGCTTCAGGTCATCTGTCCACCTGGCCGGGGGGCGTCCAACGCTTCGCTTTCCGGTACGTGGCCTCCATTCGAGAACTCGTCTACCCAATCGGTTATCAGTTCTACGGCAAATATGACCAGCCCATTGCCACTTCAGCCTGCTGATCGCTTCGGCTATATCGACAACTTTAGTTCTTTGACGGATTTCAGTGTTTCTGATTTTATCCATCAAGGAAACACCGAGCATAGCCCGCTCCATAGCACGCTGAGCGACTTTGAATTTATGGATCAGTCCTGCCGTGAGAGTCCACGTTTCGGCACCGTACGTCATTGTAGGTAGGACGCATTGGTTGAAGACCTTGGTCTTCAGACATTGTGGTAGTGGCGACGAGAACAGATGACGAAGCTTCCCGAAAGCAGCCCAGCCCAGCTGAATTCTTCGGTCGGCCTCTTTGTTGAAGTTGTGTTTGCCTAACTGGACAGTGTGTCCTAAATAGACATAGTCTTGCACAACTTCTAGAGTCGCACCCTCTACGGTTACCGGTCTCGGAAGAATATGTTCGTTGAACATGACTTTCGTCTTGTCCAAGTTCATCCCGAGCCCCATTTATCCTTATTTTATTTATCCTTATTTACCCCCCGAGTAAGTCATTTACGTGGAACGCCGCGCGAGTCGCTAGCGACCGGCGCGCGCGATGATTGAGAGTGAATGATATCGTCGAGTCCATAATCTATGGCGCGAACAGCCATATTTCAACTAATTTGCATAAAACATTAATTATCAATGTATTAGACACATAAACCTTCCTCGTGAGTCACTCCGTCCATTTGTGGCAATCATATGTCAATCCGTTTGGTAGTTTTTGAGCTGGCAGACAGAAATAATAATCAGTATTCAAATATTCAATTCAAATGACAATCAGTGTCAAATGTGGTTCTTAGTAATTTATTCTGGAAAATGTTGTATCTGACTTGTTAGGATCGTCTGTAACACATCTACGTATGTTTATTAGTTAGTGTATATTTAGTGTATATTATTAGTGTATAGTTTTTGAAGAATATAACACAATAATAAGTTCTTGTAGCAACAAATGTAACAAATGAATTCTTATTCCACGAAACAAGACGGTCACAAAGACGATGCATTTTGGGTATCAAACCGCTCATGTTGGACGCCTACGCTGTCTCTAAGTGGTTGTGAAAGTACTATTCAATTTGTAGTTAGCTAAGGATAAAATCCTTTCTTTTAAAGAAGTGATAGCGAACAATTTTCTCACCTAAAATTTTATTTCATAAAACTATTGAGTAGGTATTTAAGACTTAATCTGTTCGAAAATACCGTTTAATCAACTATAACAACATCAAGAAAAAAAAAACAAAAAAAATGGCGAAACATAAACAACTCCTCTATTTCATCAATTAGATGTTTAGTTTTTTCAATGTGAAAGCTTAAAAAATAAAAGCTAATAAGTTTTAAAATTATTCACAAATCTTTTGTTTATTTTAATACGACTTGTTTTAAAAATAATTATAAATATGACAGACGCGGAAAATAACGTGACGTTCTTCATATAGGTACCAGTTCAATTACCTACAAACGTTAGCGTAAAGCTATTTTCATAAAAAAAACATGCAAACAAGTTTTTAATGCGACACGATATCGACACGCGACAGTTTTAATAAGTAATAGGTTATTTTTCACGATTGTGTTTTAGTCGAGTGACAAAGTTCACATGTTGTTTTTGTATATCGACGCTATAAAATGAAGATTTCGTATGTCACTTCATTAATTTTAATTTTTTGCTTTGTAACATGTTTTGAAGCATGTTTGTAACGAATCCATTTCTCAAATTTATCAATTTTAGGCCTGCCAGCGGTGTCCATTGAAACTACTTGTACGTATAAAAGTGAATCTCGCAGTCTGTGAGATAACCTCATAGATGTGATGGCGGTGGTGATGTGATGGAGTTTTGTTATTTCGACATACGAGGTCTTCACTCTACAGCATCGATATGTGACTTATTTGTAAACAAAATGTGTTCGTTGTGTATATACATCATAGAAAAGTAATGCGTCTTACAGTTTCCACGTGTCAAAGCACGCTAAATATTGATGACAGCGAATTCAACTGAAAGGAAATTCTTTAATTTAAAAAAAAAACAAAAAAGTAAAACTGCATTCAAAGCTTTTTGATAAATAATAATAATAATAACACACACACAATCACAACAACGTCTAGGTCCCAAACTAAGCATTAGCTTGTATTTTGGGTACCAAGCGAAGACACCACATACATATAACAACCAAGACCCGGTGCCAGTATTAATATTCATCATATAAATACTGACCCGACCTGGGATTCGAACCCGGGACCTCCAGCTTCGCAGGCAGGGTCGCTGCCCACTAGGCTAAGCGGTCGTCAAATGATGATGAAATGATCTGCTAGAGCCGGGAATTGCTTATGTAGATATTTAACTAAAAAATTAGGATGTATAAGCTCGCTAAGTTACACCATTTAGTAGTACAAAACATAAAATATTTTATTTTAGACTGAAATGAAATAAAAATATAAACATAAAAATTTAAACAAGTGCTGTTACTAAAATTAGTACCTACCCTATATGAACATATGGAGATACAATATATATATCGCAATTGGAGGCCTTTTGGAGCTCTATTGTATTTATTTTGGTTGTACCGATCTATTCCGAATATATACAATTAAAAAATTGTGAAAAACACTGGAATTTTATAAATTATTTGTGTATTGAATTTTTTTTAAACACTGGAATTTTATAAAATATTTGCGTTGGAGTATTGAATTTTTTTAATTTTATAGTTCCAGCTTTAGAGACTAAAAATTTAGTAACTAAAAATTATGGCAGCAAGGTAAAAGCGTACCCACTTAGTAATAAAGCAAAATGAAATATGTTATTGGAATTTAATTAACTAAATGATAGTTAAAATATCTTACACAATGCTCAATGCTTTCTTCATGTGATTGGAGAGGGGGTCGCGGTTGTTGAACAATTCTGGTGTTGATGTACGTATGCTGAAAAATAACTCCATGCATGTCTTCGTCTTCTCTATGTTGTAATAGCAGCTGTGTAGAAATCTCTTCAGCACTTTGTCATCTGAAAATTAATAAAGTTTAAAGAATACAAATAGGAACGCTTAACGATGTACGGGATGACCAGATACTGCAAGCCCTTTTCAAGTGTTACATTGTATAACTTTTCGTTGTCCCTACCAAATCAAATAACGCATCACTTTAAGATGAAATGACAATTTTAAGATATTTTTTTAATTTAAAAAACAATGCTGTTCTCACTAGGACACCAAGAGGTAAGTGAAAACGAATATTAAGTAGGTATAATAATAATAATAATAACACACACAATCACAACAACGTCTAGGTCCCAAACTAAGCATTAGCTTGTATTTTGGGTACCAAGCGAAGACACCACTTACATATCACAACCAAGACCCGGTGCCAGTATTAATATTCATCATATAAATACTGACCCGACCTGGGATTCGAACCCGGGACTTCCAGCTTCGCAGGCAGGGTCGCTGCCCACTAGGCTAAGCGGTCGTCAAATGTATGTATCTTTTTTACCCATGACGAGACGGTAATGGTATATGTTTGTGGTAAGAGGTTGTTTTTGTTTGTATGTACGTCTGTTACTATTTACCACTATAACTATTGGACTGATTTCGATACGGTTTTCAATATTACATAGATATTATATCATATTTTAGGGTTATACGCCACAAGGAGGTGCTGTCGTATATGTGTTTGTCTAAAATAACGGAGCCGTTTTGATACAGTATTTTGATTTATATAGTTTACTTCTGACCAGTTTTTTAGATGTATTTAATGGTTAAAGGACACCAAGGGGCGCTGTAATGTTGTAAAAACACATCTACTGCAACGCTCCGTGATAGTTTTCTACTTAGTCGTGAAATAAGCTTAAGAACCTGGTAAAGTGATACCTGGCGGCCATAACCGTTTAACAAATTAAAGAACTTATTTTGCAGTGATACCTATCTATGAAAAACCAAATCTGCATCAAAAAACTGTGCAGAGAGTTGTTCATTATTATAAGGTTTTATTTAAAGGTTTTTTAAAATGTTATTATTAAATTATAATTCTTAAGATTTTTATAGTAATCCCGATTTTCTTACACAAATAATCCTGCGACATCTACAACGTTTCACTTCTATATAATATAGTCTCATTTATACGACTGAGATAACATCGAAATTAAATCGCGAAGTATGTCCAAGGCAATCTTTATAACGGGACGGGATTAAAATTGTAAAAACGAGATTCGAAATACGTGCGGCACGTTGCTTAGCGTCGAATAATCGTATGTAGGACGATGATATCACAGAACGATATTAAGAACGATTCCTTTGTTCATCTCGAGGTGTGGAAAATGAAGAGTTAAATGTGTGTAGTAACAAAGACTTAATACTAACTTGCTATTTTTGGCACTGTCTTACGGCATCGAGTTCTATGATTGATGTACTATTTTATCTATACGCACACTTCTTATCTGCACGTCACCATGACCCTGACCCTTCATACGAATCATTTATTATTCTTCTCTCTATTATAAACTTGACCTCGACTTCGTTGTAAGTCAACAATTTTAAGGGGAGTGTTCTGGAAAGCGCTAGAAGCTTCAGAACCTCAAACAGGAGGTAAAGTCGAGTGAAGACTTGATTCGACTGATTGAACTTTTGTGTAAAAATGTAATGATTCCATTCACTCATATCAGCTCAATATGCCTCACTGCAGGGGTTTAGGCATCCCCTTTGGCAACCAGGACCGACGCGACGGCTCAACGTGCTCCCCGAGACACGGAGTCAGTGATAACTTATTTAAGTCTGAAAAACTCATTGGTACTTGCCACCACCATCACCTTCTAAACAGAAGCGGGCTCGCCATCACTCGGTTATCACGATGCGCAATGTAATTATGATTGCAATCAATCATTATATGATGATGATCATGGTATTGTGAGGTACGATCTCTACTATAACATATTTGGTGATCTGCCTCAATGTTACATCAAACTTACAGGCGAAAAACGACATGCCTGAAACCGCTAGGAACACTATATCACCGATTGGTGATATATCTGAGTAACTTTCAGGGTATGCAAACGTTCTTCGGATTTCTGTAAAGCCAATGACAAATATGAATTGATTTTTGAGAAGCGCTCTATAGGCTGGTTTATTCGCAAGTCGCTAGCATTAGATTCAGCCGGCAAGGTATTGGTGTACATGGACGGCAAGATTTTGATGTACATCTGTGTGCAATCCATGTTTCGACAAGCGAAGACGCTTCAGTATGGTGTTCGCGGCACCTTGGTACCTATCTATAAGTCTGAACTTTAAAGTTTTCACGGGTGAATACGCTGCATTGTAAATAAGTACAATAGCAACTACCTCTTATTATATGTAGATATAAGAAAGAAGAATTCCCAATAGCCATTTCTACATCTACATCGTAGAGGAACTATTTTTCTTTGCCTGATTCTTTTACGTAACGACGAGTTTACCAAAGTTCTTCTTCTCCTTTGTTCAAAGCAAATTCTTTCACAAAATTACCTATTTATTTGTGCAAAAAATTAAAACTATGGATTGATACGCCAATACAAAACGTATCCCTGGAAAACGTGAAACATTCTATAAATTTTTATACCTACAGAGCGCCTGTCGCTGCATCTACGTACGAATTATTTATCACTTTGCTCCTGACGTCGAACGAATTTAGTAGCAGGTAGTTTTAAAGGCAACCGACCTAATTTTATATGAAACTAGCCGCTTCAACAATTGAACATTTTATTTATCTTTATATTATGTATACGTATGTAATTTATGTCCAACTGGAATAATATGACCTTTCAAATGATGAAGTAGTTTCCAACTAGGTAGGTACAGTGGTCCGCAGATGACTCTCTACATATACACAAACTTACAAAATTCATACTCTTTCTTTATAGTGTTAGTATACATGTATAGACAAAGTCCGTCTGGAATAATGTATTTTTCAAATGGTGAAACAATTTTTCAACTAGGTATAGTTCGCCTCAAACTTTATGGTGGATCGGTATACAACGCTACAAGCGTACTTGCGGAGGTACAGTCACATGCCCCTCGCTCCACTGCGTCCCGCTACACCTAAAACTGGTTACTGCGACGCGACTAGTGCCTATGTTCACATCCGCCATAAATTTTGATTGGAACTGTACCACTGTACAGTTCCAATCCCGGAACTGTGGTTCCAATCCGGACCCACTGGTCCGGAGATCACTCACCTGTAGTAAGCTGTCGAGTTATCTAGGATTTTCTTGGATAGCCACATTATAAATCTTTCCTACAAATGTCATTTTCTTTACAATATGTCTAAATCAGTGCGAGCAGACTGGACTTCTGAGGAAGATCGCAACGTCATCGCAACAATGTGGATTCATCATTGATTTAGCATAAAGACATGCCCGTCTTCGGTACGCCTACTATGTAAACGCGCAACGGTAATACAAAAGTGAAATTCTTGCCAACGATGACGAGAATGGCAAGCTGGCTATAGCGGCTGTAGCGTGTGGTAAGCCGAATTACAATACTTACCCTACACATTTGTTATGGCGACGTGATGTAAGGTATGGTTACAGTGTAGCTAATTTCATTGAGTAAATATTTGACAGCAGTGAGCCGAGCATATTCGTACTTTTATAGCTGTGTTACAGTCATTGACGTTCACATAGACACAGCGTCGTGACCACGAAAATGTGAGCAAAAAATATACACCACAGACTAAATATACGCCACTTGATGTTTTCATATAGTACAATTTACTATGTCGCACAAGTAAAATTCGTGCTGGAAAAACAAATTAAGATTCTATAATTTGACGACCGCTTAGCCTAGTGGGCAGCGACCCTTCCTACGAAGCTAGAGGTCCCGGGTTCGAATCCCAGGTCGGGTCAGTATAAATATGATGAATATTGATACTGGTACCGGGTCTTGGTTGTTATATGCGTGTGGTGTCTTTGCAAAAATATTTATATATGTATATATTATAAAGAATATTTAAGTATGTATATCAGTTGTCTAGTAACCCATAACACAAGCATAATACTTGCTTACTTTAGGACTAGATGGCGCTGTGTGGGAAGTCCCATGCATTATTATTATTATTATAATTACATAAAATCAATGCATTACATGTGCAATTTAACAAAATGTCTAAAACAAACAATGTTAATTTTTATGTAACTGTGACATCTAATCTCGGAGTCTACAATTTTACTCACGTATTCAAACGTTTCGAAGTATGACATGCTCATTCTTGATGAATCTGCTATCTATCTAAGGTTACGGTTTAAAGTATTTTGGAACCACACCGAGGAACCATAAAATACAACAACGTTTGTTAATGAAATACAACAGATTGCTTGAGACTCGATATACCACAGCAAGTCGCATTTATACCTATTACCTAATGTTTCAGGACAATCATACAAAATATGTTAGTGAAATACATACCCAGGTCTTTTGGTAAGTGTGGTTGTTTGTTGACCCATTCTCTTAATACGTTCACGTCTCTTTGTAGTTCTTCCGGTGTCCTCGTGTCAGGCATTTTACCTGAAAATATTTATTGATACTAATAAAATACCCTAAAAGTTTAGATTGATATATTGCTTTTATTTTATAGTTCATTAGCTTCCGGCGACTTCATCCGTGTGGTATTTATAATAATAGTGTAGTTTCAGTATCATGAGTAGGTATGAATAAGTGGGTTAGGTTAGTGAGGTCACGTCTGTTGGCAAAGGCGACGATGGCATAATGATAATGGTAAGAAGGTACGTATGTATCGCTTTGGGTTGATTAATCAAACAAATTTAGCTCTCAAATGGATAGAGTTCTGAAATACCGTTCATACCGTTTTTGGAGCTGGAATTTAAAAAATCGGTATAACACGTATTTAGTTGGTCCATATTTAATGGAGTATTTATTATGTGCTAGATAAGTTCATACTCGCACAAATTTTAACACCCCTTTCCACTCTTATATGTACAAAAACAAAATGTACAAAATGTACAAAAAAAGTATTTTTTCAGTAGATGCTAATCTTAGAAATATCTGTGCAAGGTTCAAATTTATAGACCTAGCGATTCGGGCTGTGCGTAGATTTGAAATTTTGATACCCCTTTTCACCTCGCTAGAAATCAATTTCAAAAATAGGTAAAACACGTATAATAGAGTAAATAAATGTGTAAGAACTTAAATTCGAAAAAACGCTCACAAAGTTTAAAACCCCTATTTATCTTTTTGCAGGATTTTCAAACTTTAACATCCCTTTTAACCCCATTAGAAATAGAGTTTCAAAAATTGATAAAACATATGTTTACCCATTTGTATAGCAGATCATATACTTATATGCACGCATCTCAAGTAGATAAGCGCTTTGTTTCCATTTTTTCCATGATCATTTTAAAACCCCTTTTCACACTCTTTGAAAAATTTCCTCGTTCTTTCCCGAAACGAGTGTAAATGTATTATTTAATAATCCAACGCCCAATCTCTCTTTAGGATCAGTGTTCTCTTTTACATACATTTTACATTTCACATACAATACATACATGTACAAATTTTGTCTTCAACTAGAAATGACTACCAATATAAAATGAAATGACTGGCAATATATTTATTTTAGATAGAGTACATATTACTAGGAGTATTAGAACTGTGGCGCTACTAACTTATCACATATTAATACTTCGGTAAAGCGATTCGTAACTCTGCTTGATTGCAATTACTTCTACCTAGCGCACCTAAAAAAGTTTCACTTCAAGGTAACGTGCATTGAATTTCGCGCGCTCTGAACGCAGGCAAGGATCTACTTATAGGTATAGTTCCAATCAAACTTTATGGCGGTTCGGAATACAACGCTTTAAGCGTGCTTGCGCAGGTTCAGTCATATGCCCCTCGCTCCACTGCGTCCCGCTAGACCTAAAACTGGTTACTGCGACGCGACTTGTGCCTATGTTCACATCCGCCATAAGGTTTGATTGGAACTGTACGTAATGTGGTTTTATTTGCCATTATTCTATGTTTATGGACAATGTGTATAAAGTTACCTATAAGACAGAAAAATCAATAAAAGGAAAATCCAAAGTATAGATAATATAAATGTTAAACAAATATAATTTTAAAGTTTTATTCAATAAATGTATGCACAGCATTGTACTCGTAAATAAACTCGTTTTGCATAAGTATTTATGACGTATTCAGTTAAGGTCCGCTTCTCGCTAAAATTAGAAGGATAGACGTCACGCGGCCGTCCCAAAAAAAGGAGAGTTAATAACATTGTGAAATATTTGTACTTTGCTTTTACACATTTAAAATAGAGTTTTTTTTTTGTAATAAATATTGTGTTAATTAATTTTTTGTTAAAACAATAAATAACACTATTGGTTGCTCATTTGCTAAATAATTGTGTTACGCATCTTAATGTGTTATTTATTTTTACCCGAAATAATATTATGTAGAGATAGATATATTACCTACTTATAGATGAAATATTAAAAATCTTTTTTATATGTACCTAATTTTATTATCGATATATTAATTATTTTTTATTATTTTCAGTTTATTCACCGCTTCTCCACAACCACATACTTTGAATTCGAAGTATCGGTATCTAAATTGAAGCGAAATTGAGAACTGGGCCTTAAAATGTGACCATGAGTTTAACGTACACAATTACACGCAGACTCAGACGTCACAGTGTCGAGGATGCTCGAGGTAAACCTAAACCAACCTGAAACACGTTTTAGGAGTAAAATAATAAATGAATTTCACTATAATCTCTTTAAAAGTGTACAATGGAAAATTTAAATGTATGCCTAGGTAAGTATCCGTAGAGCTATTTGAAAGTGTTAAAATTGTAATTTAATGTTGATGTTATAAATTTTCTTGAGCCATTTGAATAATGTACGTTTGAATCTTAGTGTTAGAGGCAAACCTAGGGCTAACATAGTCCACAGAGGTACCTAGGGCTTAGTTTTCTAAAAACATTCTTATCCTTTGGAGAAAGGGTTGCCTTCTTGCAAAACCCTCTCTAAGTGAATTGCAAGATGTTTTTTGCCACAAAGAAGATCGAGATCGTGTTATTCTTTAATACTATACTAAGTAATAAAAAAAACTGCTCAAGTTCTCGTCATTATAAAATCAAGTTGTAGAAATCTAAAGTTTATATTCTTAAACTGTAGTTTAATTTTAATATTTCTATATGTACTATTTAACTCTTTTTTATGTTCATCTTAAACGTAGGTAGGTAAATATTTAGGTTTCTTATCTATTCTAAAATTTAAATAATCATAAATATCATAGATAAGAAAAAAAATCATAAACTGTCATTTTATGAGTTCAACAAAAATATAAATGCATTCTTTTACTTTTTATATTTCACTTGTTTTAAATTATTTTATTATTTTGCCCTTTCTAGACTTATCAGTAAAACAATAGAAAACTTATCAAAAACCATTTACCTAAGATAACGTAGTCATAAGGACCATTATTGTTGTGATGATTTTCGTTTTCTAACAAATGCGTGCGTAGATCGTTTAATCGATTATTTATACATAAATTAAAAAATAATGCGTGGAGATATTGTTTCAAGTGTAGAGAAACAAACATAACTTACCCTAGCTAATATTATTTTGGAAGAATTGAATACACTTCATATAAGTAACTAAAAAATATACCTATATAATATATGTTTAATTGACAGTTTCACTTTTATTTATTTACACGTCAAGCCAACTGCGCGCGCGCATATTTACTGACCGGAAAACCTTGGGGTTTGCCTGTCGCTCACTGTCGCTACAGAAATTATGGATAAACGCATGCACAGCCCGTGTCTTCGTGTTCGTGTGCGCTATATGATTTAGGTATAACTACATGGCCATTAATGAGAATTAAGAATATTGGAGTTAATATTTAAAATAAATAAACATTATCAATGAAAAATATAAAACCGGTCAAGTGCGTGTCAGACTATGCACAGTTGTAAGGTGGCGTAAGTAGCCAGTATGGAAATAATAAAATAGTTGTATCAGTATCCGGCAATTCAGTGCTATGTATACATAAAACTAAGTTAAAAGTTTAATGTTCAAACTATATTACCTATATATAAATACGTAAAGGAAAAGCTTTCAACCCTTTTTAAGCATACTATGCGCTGGAGGAATGTGAGATTTGGCATAGTTTATGTGAAGTAGGAGTGCAGAGCTGCAAATAGTTCGACCCACAGGTTCGACCACTCCACTGGGCGACCACTAGTTATAATAAATAGCACTTACGAAACATTTTGGTACTTATACGAGTACAATACTAGCTATCCCAGTAGCGGCCAGCTATCCCAGTTGTAGTGAAGCAACAGTGAATGGTCAAATACAAGTTAAGTACATATTCAAATTTACATTTTAGGTACGAAACCATAGAAATAATTTATTATTATTATAAACATTTTCTGATCCTTCGAGCCGGATTATTTCAAGGTCCTTCAGGAGTTGAATCAGCGACCTACAAGATACAGTCTGTCCCTTTTCTCTCGCCAGGTGACGCATAAGCGACCGTACTCAATCGACTGTCAGTTTCATACTAAAATTGGAATTTTTATAAACATATATATAGATAAATATAAATATATTCACCAAATCTATATGTCACAATATGTAAAGAAATTGTACCTTCGCCGAAAACACCATCTACAAAAGTTTTGCTTGCCACACCCCATTACCGTCGTAGATGTTGAAACCATAGAAATAGAAAAGAATTCTGGAACGCTCATCTCTATACAACGTGTGGGCTGAATGCGTCCACGGCGATGTGCGTTCCTTTTCACTCTAGCCCGTAAGTCTGTCTTATTCGCGCGCGCGAAACTGCCGTTTAAAGGTACCCCTCATGGCGTACCTGACGAAATACGTGTTTTGCTTACATTTGATCAGTCCTTACTTTTGCAAACGTCATTGGTTGAAACTAGAATAATGACCGTTAACAGTACAGAAAACAACGTACGAAATGCGTATAGGTACCGATTTTAATTGAGATTATTGGATGCCTACAAAATCTTTAAATCTGGTTTGAAACTATAGTTTTAATGTTTAATCGTATTGTAACATTACATGCAAGAGAGAAATAAAACAAAGTTATTAGGTATTATTATTTTAGGCGTTTTTTTATTCTGCGGTAAAATAAATATAAGAGGAGAGCTCGTTTGCCACACACGTCAATATTTTGACTATGGCTGGCTGACCGATTGTGAACATGTACCTTCTCAATGAATATGACCGCAGACTTCTGCGGGTTGCAATCGCAAAGTCTGCGATCGTCGCCCGCAGCCGCTGCGCTCGGTTCGCGGTTCATGCCCTACGTGCCAAAAACCAGCGTCGTGAGTTCTTCACCTATGGGTGCAAGCTTATGCTATATAATGGATACATTAACACTTTCCAGTCAAACTCTCTAAAATTTTTTTAGTGGCTAAAGATTTGTGTGGTCTAGCCATGGTCTAGCATTATCGCGGTGAAAGACTACACTCTTTGTATTGATCAATAACGGCCGTTTTTTCTCAATTGCATGCTTTAGTCTTATCGATGGTTGTGCCTGGTAGTAAAAGCAGATTATAAACGATGCCCTTCAACTCCCACTATACACTCAACATCATTTTAATGCGTACTAATTCGAGTTTTGCCACAGTCTGTGAAGCTTGGCTGCAATTTAACCATGATATTTTGCGTAAGTACGTTCTTATCGTAGGTGATTTACCTCTTATCACCAGTAAACAATTTTTTCAAAAATGGGACGAATTCATTACCTTTTAACAGAGAATGAGTACACGGTTCATGGGGTTTCTTTTGTGTGGCACCCGAACATTCATCATTTTTGTACTCCCAAACCTTCCCAAATGAGTCAAAACTATTTTATTTTTAAGTAATGCCCAATTCCCAGGACGGTTGCAATACAACGTCAAAAAATTGACTGGAAAACTGTTACATACTTGCCTGTGTGACATTACGTTCTATACGTAGACCATGGAACTATAATAAGTAATAGTTCCATGACGTAGACAGAGTAGGGTCAGATAGGTTTCTTTAATCCGGTATGTCAATCTAACCGTCTCTGTGTGCGTGCGTAGGGATACCAACTAATAAATATTTTCTAATGTTCGGAGAAATTAATATAGAAGTAGTACGTAAGTTATAATTATTAATAGTATTATAATAAAATAAAATAAGTAATGGTATTTCTAATATATATCTATACTTCTATACTAATACACAAAACTGAAAAGTTTGTTTGTTTGTTTGAACGCGCTAATCTCTGGAACTACCAGCCGAATTTGAAAAATTGTTCTTGTATTTGATATCTCAAATCTTGCGAAAAGTTATAGGGTATATATATAAAAGTTAACAGTCTATCTGTCTGTTCCAACTAATCTCCAAAACGGGTGAACCGACGGGTGACTTCAAATAAACTTCACAAATACGAAAACGAGGTGGTAAAAAATGGCATGCGCTACATTTCCTCGGGCTCGGGATTAAAATTATGTAATCGTACAGTAAACTGCCTCTTACTTTCAGCTGATACTTATGGGACGCAAAAAACCGCGACAAGATCCGCACAGTCGTTTTAGACAAACATATTTATCGCAGCGCCTCTGGTGGCCCATGATTGCTCACCTTACCTTGCTCTTAGGCGATATCTATAAAACGCAAAAAAACCGCATAGAGATCCTCCCAGCTGTTTTAAAAACACATATCTATTGCAGCGCCCTCTGGTAGCACATATCCGCACAACTTATTTAATTATTTACTTGTAAGTGACACCTATGTAATGCAAAAAACCGTATTAAAATCATCCAGACATTTCGAAGATGCGCATCAACTGCAGCGCCTCCTGGTGGTAAATAGCCATAAAACTTATTTAAAAACCAATTTTGAGATCACGCGTACCTAAATACAAAGTTTCTTCCAAATCGTTAGAACCGCAAAATAAGCATGTTGTACAGATTGTTTTTTTGACCTTTAGACAACAAGTGCAAGAAAAAATGTCATACATGAAAAACATGAATTAAGTAATTAATTTACATTCTCGTCAACTCTCAACAGCGCACGCGTAACGTAACGCAAACCATGGAAACGTAAACACGTGCCGGCTATGATCTAATACCTCAGAACAATTAATAATTGTTCTGAACCTAATACCTACTAGGTCCGGACGCGTCATAACGCGTCCGCGCGCATGATCACAAGTAGCGACTGCTTACATGCTTATTTGTGAATAATGTTCATTAAACTTACCAAAACTCCTCGGTTTTGTAAATCATACCAGGAACGAAAAATGATTCATTCATAATGGTGTACCACGAAGTCACAATAACCCACAGAACACGTTATTAACATAGATTTAATTCACACTTATCAACGTCGTCGTTCGTATTAACTTTTTGGATACCTCCTTACTATTCTTTAATGAAAATGAAAAAAAAAGTTTATTTTTACAGCAGACTAGCGATCTAATTTGTTTGATGAGGTGAACATTTCCTATTAAAAACAGTATTTAATGGAATAAATGTTTAAGTGATAATTACACGATAACACAAATCATTTTTTTAATATGCCACGTGAACTAACGAATGGCTCTTGAATTTTCTACCTGTGTACGTGATGTCCATTGTACATTATTGCACTCGGCACCCCGTCATTATTTTCTTTATCCAAACGCAATTTTTCAAAGACTTGTGTTATGTGGGAACGCATCTTAGTCATTCCGTTTGATAGACTATTTGTACGCGACAACCGCTTCGCAGCACGCGCGGCCATATAAATAGATAGATAATAGCATAGTAATTAATTATAGTAGAAAAAATACTTATAAATTGTAAATACATAGATATTTAGATATAGGGCCCGATAACGGCATGATAAAGTAGACCCCGGCGGATATAGGGTAGACAGAAACCCGCCGGGGAAGACTTTTTCGTGATAGAAGGTAGAAAAATAAATTGACACCACCGTCCTTCGCCCCTCGTTCGCCTGTGATCGGAGAAAGTATAAATTGCGCAAGCGTCACACGCGCGGCATTCTCTCGACAGCAGCGAGCGGGCATACGAGGCACACCGATACAGTCCACATAAACAGGCAAAGCGAGGGGAAAGGGCGGCGAGGTGGCGTTGAACTGGATAAGAACTTTCATTTCACTCATCCCGTCTTCCCAGCTACGACCACCCTAAGAAGGAAGGATGGCAACGAGTCACGCATACTATTCTTTTAATTATCTCCCCGTGAAGCACGTGGTACAATTATAAACGATATACTGAATTAAAAAAGAACACGATGCAACACGACGAACTGCAAACAGCTGATGTTAAAACACTCGGTTTCAAGGTCACGGTCAAGATGTGACAAATCACGACTAATTCATCGCCATTCGCTGCGCACGCCACCCCACGTATACTCTACATACTCTGTGTTACACTACCCCGCTACGCTGCTGACGGCAAATTCCAAATTATTTCAAGCCTGTTGCCGGCTTGTCGGCACTTGTCGGCATGTTCAATGGCGGATAACATAACATATGGCATTTTTTTAAACGCGTTATTTAAGCCCGACGGATTTAGCATATTATATTGGTTGCCTTTTGGTGCTATTAAATAGCACCACGCGATCCCGTAGTCGGGACCTCCACCTTTCAATACAAAACGTTTTGAAGAGGCTATCGAACGGAACAAAGGTTCGAAAGTGTTCGTTCAGCAACTTGGTCGAAGGCCTTGGCCAACTGGCGAAGCTCAGGACTAGCGACAACAAACAAATTGAGACATTATATAAAAAACTCTATGCCGTACATGCACCTCCTCCTGCAGTCCGCGACGACAGCGATCAGAGAGCTCCGCTGACCCGATGCTACACAGATGACATTCCCGACGGCAGCCTGGGTGAGGTCAGATTAGCTCTCAGGCAGCTAAAAAATGTCAAAGCACCCGGCGCCGATGTTATCACGGCAAAGCTTCTGAAAGCAGGCGGGACACCAGTCCTGAAAGAGCTTCAGAAGCTATTCTACTCCGTCTTACATAGCGATGTTGCGCCGAGTGCATGGAATGAGAGTACGGTCATCCTATCATTCAAAAAAGAAGACAAAACGCTTCTAAAGAATTATAGACAACTCAGGCACGTGTACCAGTTGTTCTCGAGAGTCATCACAAATCGTTTCGCCCAAAGATTTGACGAACTTCAGCCCCCTGAACAGGCCGGGTTTCGAAAAGGTTACAGTACCGTAAACCATATCCATACGCTGAGGCAGATTATTCAGAAAACAGAATAATATAATCAACCTCTGTGCCTAGCCTTTGTGGACTACGAGAAAGCTTCGACTCCGTCGAGACTTGGGCTATTTTGGAATCCTTGCAGCGATGCCGAATCGACTGTCGTTACATTGAGGTGTTGAGATGTCTGTACGAAACCGCGACAATGACTGTACAGGTCCAGGACCAGCGAATGGAACCTATCAGATTGCGAAGAGGAGTGCGACGGGGGGATGTGATATCCCTGAAACTGTTCACCAACGCATTGGAAGATGTTTTCAAGAAGCTGGAATGGAAATATCGTGGCATCAATGTCAACGGCGAATACATCTCTCACCTTCGTTTTGCTGACGACATAGTCATCATGGTAGAATCGCGGAAGGAGCTTAGCGGAATAGTAAACGGCCTCAATATCGCCTCTCGGCGGGTAGGACTCGGGGTGAATTTGGACAAGATGAAAGTCATGTTCAACGAACATATTCTCCCAAGACCGGTGACCGTAGAGGGTGCGACTCTTGAAGTTGTGCAAGACTATGTCTACTTAGGACAGACTGTCCAGTTAGGCAAACACAACTTCAATAAAGAGGCCGACCGAAGAATTGAGCTGGGCTGGGCTGCTTTTGGGAAGCTTCGTCATCTGTTCTCGTCGCCACTACCACAATATCTCAAAACCAAGGTCTTCAACCAATGCGTCCTAAATACAATGACGTACGGTGCTGAAATATGGACTCTCACGGCAGGACTGAGCCACAAATTTAAAGTCGCTCAGCGTGCTATGGAGCAGGCTATGCTCGGTATTTCTTTGATGGGTAAAATCAGAAACACTGAAATCCGTCGAAGAACCAAAGTTGTCGACATAGACGAAGCAATCAGCAAACTGAAGTGGCAATGGGCCGGTCACATTTGCCGTAGAACCGATAACCGATGGGGTAGACGAGTTCTCGAGTGGTGGCCACATACCGGGAAGCGAAGCGTTGGATGCCCCCCAGCCAGGTGGACAGATGACCTGAAGCACCATACCGGGGTAGTTGGATGCGAAAGGCGGTGGACCGTGTGTGGTGGCGAGCCTTGGGAGAGGCCTATATCCTGCAGTGGAGAGACACGGGCTGGTGATGATGATCCCGTAGTCCCGTCTTACCAATAATGCGATACGTTCAGCACAACGAAACACGTCCTACAACGAGCACGATCGCGCGCTGACTGACTAGGCTAGCGCTAACCAGTGATGTAAAAATCTGCTATATTTTAAAAACATGCTTCAGACTATATACTATAATATTTTAGCATGTTTGTTTATATGCTATGTTATAGCATAACACGCGGGAATGCTTAGCGTGAGAATATCTACCACGACTCTTTAGTCTGCTGCAGCACTCGGCACGCGATCGCGTCTCATTCGTTCGTTGTGTTGAGCGGCGGTCACATGCTGTCGAACGACAGCTGCGCTAATCAGTCAGAGCGCGATCGCGTTCGTTGTAGGACGTGTTTCGTTGTGCTGATCGCATCGGTCTATCGGTAAGGCAGAACTGCGGGATCGCGTCGCGCTATTTAATAGCACTAAGAGGCAACCAATATAATATGCTTAATCCGTTGGGCTTAAGTAACGTTTTTTAAATAATGCTTTATGCTATATTATCCAATATAGCCCAAAGCGTAAAGGGCCTGAATGTATTAATTCAGGCACGCTCGGGCGAAACGCTCAGGCGAAACGCTCGGCCGAAACGCTCGGGCGTGGCACTCGGCAAGTGATGGCGAAGCGAGGGGTACCTCTCTTCACGCTCGGGTAGGTCAGTTGCCGCCAAACCGTCGAAGATGCAGGTTGATAGGAAAAAAAGCGCTGCTGCAACAGCCATGTCGGTGTTTTTTTAACAATTTTACAAATATAATTACTAATCACCACAGAAAACAGTTTTAAATTCAAATACCTAAATCAGTTACGATAACTTAAAAAAAAAAAAACAATACGACCTTAGTATTGACATATACGACTTAATTAAAATGATATTATCATTATGACGGAGCTGAATAGCATATTATATGCATATAACGTCTTCTTATTTTGATAGTATATATTAAAAAAAACGATCTGGCGCAATATATACAAGACAATATATACAGCAATTTCTTTTTATTATACATATAGGGTCATATGAATGAGCAGTTAGAAAATAGTTATTCGCTTTCTATTACTAGGCACTTCACGCTCGCCTCCGTTCGGCGAGCGTGTGAAAGGGCCACAAGCGCTCGCCACTCGTTACTTTGATCTTTCCCCAAAATACCGATACGAAAGCGACGAACCGAGGCGAACGCACACGAATCGACACGAGTTGACCTTCGACACGCTCGCGTTCTCCTCCACTCGACCATTGGCGCTAAGGCCGCCAACGAAATATTAAAGTTTCGATAGCAACGAAAGTTTAAATAAGAGTAACTAAAATTGGTTCTAGCAAAAAGTACATATTTAAACCATCTTTCACATCAATTTGTACCTACCTATAACAGGAACGTGTAGTCTACGCAAGCGAAGCTGCGAGTGGTCGCTAATATAAGTTATACATAATTTGTACGAACTTAAAAAAATTGGATGAATTCATTCCGACCAATTTTCAATATACGCGTCTCTAACTTTAGGGGTCTGAATTAAAATTTAACAGCGATTTCAAAATCAAAGAGGCTCGAGCATTATGACAAAAGACGTTATTATGTATACTCGCTTCTGGTTAACTTTGGGATCCTGAATAAAACTTAATAGCAATTTCGAAGTCCAAGATGGCACCATCGATATGACCGATCACACGTTCGATCAATCGGTCACGTAGATTTCGTCAAAACATGAAGTTTGAGTACCTACTACAAACACGATAGGTTTGTACATGGTTTGTAGGTACTAATTATTTTGAAAATGTGTGCTTTTTAAACTTTGATCATGAGGTCACATTGATCTCGTTAAAACATGAAGTTTGAGTACAAACCATGTACAAACCAAACACGATAGGTCTATAATCTGTGACTAATAATTTCAAAAATATGTTCTTTATTTTGATCACGTGGTCACATAGATCACGTTAGAAAAATTAATTTAGTACCAAAATAAAATTTTGCTATTCGTAGTTACGAAAATACCGATATAAAATGTTGTATACAAGGTGAAATTTTTATCACCATCCAAATTTTTATATAATGATTTTTGATAAGGAACGATGGAAGTCTTGTTTCCTGTTAGTAGCGTTCAAAAATATTGAAATGTGACTACATAGACATTTCCCAAAACAACCAATATGTCTATAGTCACTGTAAAGCGCCCTTTACATTATACAACTGTCGTACTGATCTATACAACTGTTGTATAAATCGGTACAACCGTTGTATAATGTAAAGGCTTGTCGTATGCGACCTATCGATGGTCGTACAAATCGCACGGTCGGATCTAGGCTACTTCCAACTTGTGCGATTCATGCGACGGTTGTACAATGTAATGCACATTCATACGACTTGTCATTTAGCTTCTAATTTGGGCAAGGTTGGTTGTGTACTACAAAATGGTAAACGAAAATAAAAGCTTCAAAAAGGAATGAATGATTATAATACTAATATTGAAAAGAAAGTTGGCGAGTACGATAATGTGATTTATTACGATTTTTACTTATTACAAAAATATAAAAAGACTTGAAAATAAAATAAATTATGAAAAACTTGTATTATTAATAAAAATGTCTAAAAATTTCAAATCTTCATAAGTTCGTGCAATAGTCAAGCATCGTAAGGTGACGACTAATCTCTCTTTAGCAGGGAAAGCAACACGTAAAAATGTATTTTTCCTTCCATTATGTCTTTCACTAAATTCAATAAATGGTAAAAAGTCTCGTTAATCATACGGAGGTAATTTTTAAAATCATCAGGGCTGTATATTCTAAGTCTCGCAATAAGCCAATGTGAGAAAATGTTTTTCTGTTCATTAGCCGATTCTTCACCCATTGGGATAGAGGCCATATAAAGAATGAGTCACTTTCGTCGTATTTGTTTGTACAACGTATGTATAAATGTAAAAGCGCATTCGACGGTCGTAAACAACTTGTGCGACCGTCGTACGTACGACGGTTGTATAATGTAAAGGGCGCTTAAGTCACCATTCACAGGCGGCGAGCGCTCCGCCCCGTTACTGTACAACGTTACCATTTCTATTTAATCATGTTCAAAGCAAAATGTGAAAAAACATTACGATATTATATTTACTCTATGGGATAATATGGAGTTTTCCGCAAAATGACACAAAAAGTACCTACCTCACTTTACGTGCACCAGACGTGCGCCATTTTGAAAAATATTCTAACCAACCATTGAAAAATTAATAAAAGAACGAAATTGGTACCTACCTATCTTATTCTGAACCATATTTTCAATAGAAAACGTAAACTTGATATTTTAGGTGGTGTATATTTAGTATGTGGCGTATAATGTTTTTACACATTTACAACGCTATAAGCGTGCTTGCGCAGGTGCAGTCATATACCCCTCGCTCCACTGCGTCCCGCTACACTGGCTACACATTAAAACTGGTTACTGTGACGCGACTTGTGCCTATGTTCACATTCGCACTAAAGTTTGATTGGAACTGTACCTACCATGTGATCCTATGCATATGCACATGTAAAGCATTTTCAAATCGAAACAATAATATATATTAAAAATTTACTAAAATGAAATTTTCGCGGTATGTATTAAATTCGATACAATTTTTTTATTAAAATTAATATTTGACAAACAGGGTATTTTTTACATTGGCCATACAATACAAAACAGTTGATTTTAAAGGCAACACCGTAATGCAGTTTGCGCATGCGCCGAATGGCGATTTCAGTGACTACTATCCTTTGAGTTTTCATATTTTCTAACTAAGAAATTTTATTATTATTAGGTAATTAATTCATAGGCATCGACAATTTGAGTAGTTCGTAAATGGGCGATATTTCAATTTCTTTATTGTGATATTCATTAGATAAAGTGATTAAAGTGTAACATTGGTGGCCATTACAAAACCTAAACTTTTTTATCGGGACAAATGTCCACTTGATGTTTCGGCGACGTTGTGACAAATCTATATGAAACAGAATGAAAAATTGTATTTAGTGCTCTTACCTAATTATCTGATGGTGTAGAAACGTTCGATTTTGTAAAGATAACACCTTTCCGACAGAACAATTTTACGGTGACCGACAATTTAGGCTACACTTCATCCCACTCGATGAACTGTCAGTTGCACTACATATTTCCCATATTTTTCAATTTTGTTTAATAAAATCTTGATTAATGACCCATAAGCTAAGCCGTGGTTACGATAATGTTACTTAATTTCAATAGTTTTTTTTTACATTATAAATCAGTAATTCAAATGAACTTTTGCAAATAATGATGATCGTATTCCCAATGCATTGAAAACATATTTGACGCGATACTTTAAATTTAGTTTATTGTTAAACAGTTATTTTTAGGAATTACGTTCATATTTAGTATCTAGTACATTCAAAACTTAACCTTTTCTAGTTTGAGTTGACGTGATAACAGTATTGGATAGTCACATAGTCGTCGTACCTTTCATTGGTGTTTGTTCTTACAGAATATTGAAAATGATTCTGAGGTAAATTGAAAACAGTGCAGTGGAGCAAGTGAAAACAAAAAAAAAACAAGAAAAATAATAATATTAAAAAGTGATACATTAAGTTAGTGTTTGGTTAATATGGAATTCGCGAGAGGCTAAGTGCTTCTGGCGAAGCTGTGGTGACATGGGCTGCGATACGGCAGCCTCGCCCCACATAGGGTTCTGAGATTGGACTCGGTGCAAGAGGCTCCTGAGCCTGCACCCAACATCTAGTATTATGAATAAACGTGACGGGAGCAAGGATAAAGATCGCCAGGGCGAAGACAAACGGAATTCCACGTAAGTAGCACCTCTTCTTTACTTATCCATGAGGTAACAAAAATTGTGTAACATATAAACTTACTACCTAACATGGATTTTCCTTTAACATGGAAGAGCCTCAAACGTAAACCGAGAAAATCAAAACTGATGGAAATTGTTTATATGAACCTCGGCTTTGTGTTAGTGCTGTGTTGAACACTCTATCACTTATTTTGCATTCCATGATGACCTATTTTTGAAAATAGGATAAAATGAGTAGGTACTAATGTAAAATATTACCATGTACTACAAGTAAATAATTTAATAACTAACTATAAGACATTTAAACTTCATTATTTTAAAACCTATGTTCAAACTTGTCTTAACTTGTCTATAACTTGATACCTCTACTACTTTGGAAATGTACCAACGTAACAAATAGACTTTGTAAAATATTCTGTGATATTGTGATTGCTTTACTTGAGACTCATTTTGTGTCATGTCATGTGTACGTTTATATTATTATTATTTATTCACACAATGTCACTATTGGTAAGTACATCATAACCTCTCTTAGGCCCGTTCTAAACTTAGCAAAACTCTCAGGAAATATATGCACTGCAACTCGAGACTAATGAAAAGTATTGGTGAGACTAGGCAAGGCCTCTGGACTTTCATATTTGGCAAGTCTCATTAAGTTTTGCCAAGATAGTAGCACGGCCTTAAGACTGCAAATTATAATTAACAAGCGCGGTTCATACTTTATTTTTATGTGCTCATGCACAGAACACATTCTTTTTTTGTACTTCTATTAAATTACAAATCTGCAATTGAAGCAACAATTATTCAATAATTTCCTTTATAATTGTTCCACTTGAAGATGTAAGATTTGAGGAATATAGTTCATAAAGAAGTAATTATTAAACGGTTTTTCAAAATTCAACCCTGATAAATATGAAAAAGATCTTTTATTAATTTAATACTATGTATCTCTATAAACCTTTAGTTGAAATATGAAATTTGAGAAATAGGCGTCATAACAAAATGGAGTTAGTGTTTGAAGATTTGTGAATTTGATGAAATTTTTTTAACATTGCTTCTAAGATTAATATATTATCATCAACAATAATTAATTTGACGCAAGTGCTGTCATATGATCCTCATCACTAATAATATTACGAACCATTATTTTAGGCAAAGGTGGGACAAGCCTTCTAATTCAGTTTAATTCGTAAAATTCTATGTTATTCTTGATGAAATGTTTATTGGCATAGGATTTTGACCTGCAAATTAATAAACTCATTGATATTTTTGATTCTTAACTCCCGTTGTGTTACACGAATAGTAGGTACCAATCAGTAGGTACTAAGGTGTATTAGGTATATTTTGTTTAATTGAAAATATGACTGGGTAGGTACTTAATTAGATTATAACTAATCTACCATAATCTAGGCTTAGCTCTTTACATTTGTTGAGTAGGTATGTCAGGTGAGAAATTTTATTAAACTCATTATATAACCTTATACATTTATTTTTAATATGTTTAATGAAACATGTTTAATATACTGATAGGCTACATGAAAGTTGTTAATATAAGTTAAATCGAGATCGCCGATAAAGAACAGTTGGTTAGTTAGTACTTGTAAAAGTCTGATCTGTTATGATTTAACCAATTAGTACATAAAATTACATTCAAAATTCACTTTGAGAGAGCATTTAATTCCTAGCTTAGACTTGTGATCTTAGAAAATTTTAGGATTAGTCCTTATAAGTATTAAGAAAACACATTTGCATTTGAAACTGACAGACTGACTGACAGATATCTTGGAATATGCAACATAATAACTGCATACTTACTCTGAAAGTGGTTTGTTATGAATCAGCCACTGAATTGGTTTCAGCTATTTTTATGATTAAGTATTTTTTTATTCTAAAAATAAGTAAATTATTTCAAGTAAATAATAGTCACCCATTCATTGAACAGATGTAACTAACGAAAATGAGGCATAAGTTAAAGCAGTAAGGCTTTTGTGTTTTTCATCCATAGATTTGTAATGTGTCCATACTATTCACCCATGATGAGTATGACTAATTTTCAAAAAATTAGTATTTTTAACATATAGTTTTTTTTAGATATTACGCAGGTTTCAGTACAATAGTGAGATCAGTAAAATTGTAAAGCACATATACATATAAAAGTTATATTTTTGTTTTTGTATAGATAACAGAATATTCTAATCGGGGTGTTTCAAGATGTGCATTATTGCCGATACACTTCATACAGCATAGACCAATACCCTCTCCAAATGGAAAAAATAGAATTAGATCCCATTCCTTGGTTCCCATATTTTATGTATGTCTTTTATGCAATCCCACATCGTTTTCTGCAGACAAGATACTATAGTATTAACGGTGCACAAATTTCCAGTACTTTAATATGAGTTTTTACTCTTC
Source organism: Luffia ferchaultella (assembly GCA_949709985.1). Taxonomy (NCBI): domain Eukaryota; kingdom Metazoa; phylum Arthropoda; class Insecta; order Lepidoptera; family Psychidae; genus Luffia; species Luffia ferchaultella. Next base: position 8,171,814 of record OX453254.1, read on the forward strand.
CAGTAACTCTATGTAACTTGTTTTGCTTGAGAATAAAACCAGAATCACCTTGAACAGCATATTAACAGTCCTCCCTAATCAAAACTGGACAAAAAAAAAGTGTTATATTCAATCATACTAATCTATATTATTTGCAGTTGAATGGTATCCTACTACGTGCGTATAGTACGTATAGGTGCTGCTACTTTTGTGCCATGTTATTTGACTTTAACTGTATGTTACATTCTCAATATTTAAATACAAAGCTTGAGGTTTCTCTTCTACAGTATTTACGTCGAGATGATGGCATGCCACATCCATAGGTACTACTTAATATTAGGAATGTGCAAATGTATCTGTCTGTTCCATTTTTAAAGCTGGACCGTTATACTGTTTTTAATTAAATTAGAGAAAAATAGCTCCAACCCTGAGAAAGGATGTAAGTCAATTTCTATTACAGAAATGTGTCTGTATGTTTGTTACCCTTACACGGCCAAACCGGTGACCAATTTTAATATAACTTAGTAGGAAGATAGCTGCATTCCAAAGAAAGGCATTGGCTACTCTGTACTGCAGAATGTTTCTGTATGTTGGTTACTTTTTCATAGCTTAACTGCAGAACCAATTTTGATTATATTTCATATAGAAATAGCTTGAACTCTGAAGAAAGGCATTAGGTTATTTTTCACCGCATGTGTTTTATAGTATTTCACGGCTAAATCGAAATGCCTCGAGCGGTCCTAGTACAATCATGAGATCTATGGGGGTGGAAAGCTAGTTACTAATGAACCTTGCTTAAAGCAGTAGGTATTACTCATACTTTCATATCACTTGAGAATAGCTATAGTCTTATTTAATATGTTTGACTGAATATGTTCAACTGACTGGTTGGTCGAGTGGTCAAAGACCCTATCTACAGAACCTAAGGTCGCAGGCTCGATTCCCGCATGGGACAAATATTTCTGTCCATGAACATGTCTAATTGTTTCATGTGTAAAATATTTACCGATATATACTTTGCGGAGATGTGTTATAATAAAATATATCAAAGTATGTTTATCAGTTGTTTAGTATCCATAACACAGGCTCTATCTAGTTTGTGCCTAGATTACTGTGTATTGAATGTCCCATGTATTATTATTTAGTTAAGTATGTATATGTATTTAAATTTAACTTAAGACGACCGTTTAGCCTAGTGGGCAGCGACCCTGCGAAGCTGGAGGTCCCGGGTTCGAATCCCAGGTCGGGTCAGTATTTATATGATGAATACCAGCACCAGGTCTTGGTTGTTATATGTTTGTGGTGTCTTCGCTTAGTACCCAAAATACAAGCTAATGCTTAGTTTGGGACCTAGACGTTGTTGTGATTGTGTGTGTTATTATTATTATTATTTAAATTTAATAAAATAAAAAATAAACTTTTAAAATAACATTAATATACTTATATACAATGTCTTTTGTTCATGTATCGTCAAACGTTAAGGCTAGAAACTATGGCTAATATTATCGGTAAAAATAATTAAAAAGCGAAGTCTAGTACACCAGTTTTTTTTTGGTTCCTAAATTTTATTTTGTACATTATCTCCATTCTGATTTGGTCTCGTATTATAATTGAACCAACTACCTGTTATACTTTTAAAAAATATTTTTATAAACTATAGTTTATTAGCTTTTCTAATACAAATAAGAAGATATTACGAACATGTAACTTTTATTAAAAATAAAAACAAATAATTAATAAAATCTCAAAATATGCTCTTCATTTTTAATTTTAGTCCCGTTTGTGGAAAACTAGGTCGTCACACTTGTGTTGTTCTATTTTATTTTTCAATTTAGGTATCATAGCTACAATTCATGAAATAATCCAAGACTTTAAGTATTCGAAATTACTTACTAAAAAAAGGCAACAAAAAAACTTGTGTGTTAGCTCCTCAAACGCTCTCATTGTTTGGATAAATACGCAAAGGGTTGAAAAAAAAAATGGTGTACTAGACCTCGCTTTTTAATTGTTCTTACCAATAATATTAGCCATAGTTTCTAGCCTTAACGTTTGACGATACACGAACAAAAGACATTGTATAGTATTTAAAATAGCCTTAATATTGCAGAAAGAACAAGATTGTGGAAAATTACCTTTTTTCCTATGATTTTTCATAACCCAATTTTTAAAATAGTCTAGTTATCAGGTGTATTTGTAAAATAATAACTTGACTGTTAATATTTCAAACAAGTTATCACCACTTATTATCCAGATGAAATACCATATTCTGGTTAGAGTTGTGTAATAAATAGTAACATCTTTGACATACTGATAACTCTTCTATAATAACATTGTGTTATCGTATCGAGTTTGGTTAAATATAGAGACATAGAGAATCTCATTGAATTGCTTATATTGAAATTATTTTTAAATTATTGTGGTAATATAAAATATAGTATTCTATACACAAATAACGTAACAATGTAGACGAGCAAAGTATTATAATATTTTTTTTTGTGATATATATGTTATATTGTGTTTATGACTAGTTTTTTTGTTTTTTGTTTTTGTGTACAATATGAGATATGCATAGGAAATTGTGAGTATATGGTACACATATAAGTATCAAAATTAAAGAGAGGTTTTGTTGGTAGTATGGTTCATAGTGGAATGGCTAGTATTAGCTTAGATTCAACTCCTCTGTTTTTGCAAAATAATTTGTGAATTTAGTATAAATACATTTAATACTGAGACACATGTCTAGGCATTTTAATATCCGCTTACCAGGGTAATCAGTACATGTATTAATAATTATTCTGAATATTCCTGAACTTCCAGTCATACAAAATTCTATCAGACGGATATTCAGAAAACCAACTTGCAACCAGACTATATTTTACATAAAGCCCAGATTTACTTTAGTGCAGATCATTAGATATCAATAGTTTTCTCTAGAATGTATAGAATATTAGTAATTTTTTTGGTGGATACAATTTTATGATCACTCAAAGTGGCCAAATTTTTAATCTATTTTGCAACATATCTACCAAACTGAAACTTAAAAGATGGTCATGTGAGTTAATGAAGATGTAATGTGAAATCATACAATTGTACATTAAGCGGTAAATAATATAATAATAATATTCAGGACATCCCACACAGCGCCATCCAGTCCCAAAGTAAGCGAGTATATGGGTCATCCTATTTTCAAATGTTTATTTTATGTTACAAAATGTCCTCTTACTTTAGAATTATTTTTGATGACAATTTCTTATAAATCTTCTGGATTTTACATGATTAATTGGATTCATTATTGCCTATTTTATGATTGAAATCCGAATCTTAAGTGTTTTTTAGATTATTCAAGGTTAAAGAATAAAAAAAAGTTTCGAGTACATTTTTATTTCAAACAAAATTATAATGTCTCACTATGGCTTTGACATCTTTGAAAATTTGTAATAAATGTATTTAACGCCTTTCAATTTTTCTAATTATTGACTTATGTAAACAATTAGCTTTAAATTTATAATTCTAAATCGGATTTGATGTTTAGCTTCTTATTCAATTTTTTTACAAAATTAAAAGTTGTGTCCCGTATTTTTCTTCTCGTTCGTTACATTTGCGTTCGTTACGTTGATAAAGAGATAAAAACTATGAATAAATAGAACGCGCTTTTAATTTTTTGTGTAGGCAATACTGTGCTGTCAAATACGATTGACAGCGACGAGCTGTTATTTCCCGTTCGTTAAAAAATAGAGGTCTATGTGAGAGCAAATCGTTATTTACGTATTATTATTTTCTCATTAGTTACATACCATAAATATATCGTTAAGTTATTACATCTATTTATTAATGTTCTTCATTTGAATTTATATATATTTTCATAAAAATTCAACAAATTACAAGTAAACATAACCGTTTTTTTTTAAGGTAATTTTTTTCGAAAGTTCGCGATCCCGTTCGTTATATGTTCGTTATGCAACGAACGGGAACGCGACTAAATCTGTGTTCACACCAAATGATATAATGGATATATTTTAATTAAAGGTAGAAAAAATTAAATTAAAATCTGTGTCGAATAAGATTACCTTTTAAATATGTACTCTTTGAATGCTATTTCTAAATTTCTAAACAGAAGAAAATGTCAGGATTCATTATGGTTTCGTAGCCAAATGGCAAAAACTGAACCCTTATAAAATATTTCTGTCTGCCCGTTGGTCAGTCTGTCTGTTTATTAATTCGAATATCGGAGGGTGTCATTTTCCAAACGTCCAAACCACACTATCTAATTATCTAAAAAGATATCTAGATATCAGCATTTAATAAAAACTCTCCACAGAAATTGTTTTGAGTAACGTGCAGTAGCAACTTCAGGAGATACGGGTAACTAAGTTTTCGTCAAATTGATTTCACAGAAGTCCCGTACAAGTTAATACATAGTATAAATCTAATTTATAAAATTCTCGTGTCACGGTGTACGTAATTGAACTCCTCCGAAACGGCTGGACCGATTATGATGAAATTGTGTGTGCTTATCGAGTAGGTCTGTGAATCGGCTAACATCTATTTTTCATACCCCTAAGTGGTAAGGAGGGCCCACCCCAACATTTTATTTTTTGGACATTTTTTTTTATTTTTTTTTTAATAATATGGCTTATGTGTGTTATTTTGTCGTTTTAATAGCTTATTAAATAAATAAAACCTTTTTTTAATGTAATTCTCTTTTATTAATTATACCTTACAATTAGTTTAGATGATTAGGTATATTATTCACTTTACACTTGCAACATCTAGAAATTTATGATTTTTAATAAGCAGTCTCGCACATAGCTTAATTTTTATTTATTTAATTAGGTTAGAGCATAAGTTACAAAACTATTTGGCCAAAAATTGCTTCCTATTACTCGCTATTCCTAAACGTATCAATGTAGCAGTAATTTGAAAAATATATATTGACACATGGTTTCAAACGGGTCGCAGTTTTTTCTTAATGAGATAAATTTTTCTCGTACGTGTATTTTGTGACTAAATACGCTATTTCCAACAAATTAAATATTTTTAAATATATAGGTATAAAAATATGATTTTTTCATTTTGACCAAATAATATATGGAACTCGTGCGCTAAAATATGCTACACTATAATCAATAATGTATTATTATTTATGAGTAAAAGCTATGTAAACTTAAACACAACATCTTCCTTTGTAAAAACAGTCATTTGAAAAAGTCGTTGTTTTAGAACTAATATGAACGAAGCCTTATATTTCCCGTTCGTAACGTGTTCGTTACATTCCAGATCGTTTCTCGTTCGATACTTTATACAATTGAAACTAGGATGACCCATATGCTTGTATTATGGGGTACTAGACAACTGATATACATACTTAAATATTCATTTTTTATATAATATACTTTTACCCCAAACACAGAACAAATAAACTAAAAAATAAAGTAAAAAATAAAGTTAAAATTTTAAAGCCCTTTTTAAAATGTAATAAATGGAAAATCTGACCAAGTGCATATTGAAAATGCATCAACTTAAGGTTCCGTAACCTCTCTGAACTTGGCAGCTCACTTTCATCGAAACATAAAATTAACACTGTCAGAATTTATCCTTTGTTATCCGTTAAACTTATAATTTTTAGTCGTTGCGCGTTTAAAAAAAATCGTGTGTACTGCTAACTTAATCAAAGTACGAATTGACTAGAAGCCCTCTTGTGCGTTTACCGTCTAACCACTCATACTTTAGCTAGCTAGTGTGTACCCGTTGCGAGATGGCGTGTTTAGTCCGCGAGGTCCCCGCGTGCCGGCCTTCAACCCCGCGAAATTGCGTTTGATATTTTCGATACTGTGAAGTGACATTTCTGACTATTAAAACCAAACGCTGCTGACAAATTTATTTACTCTATAGCTAACTTCAACAGAATTTGACGTTTTTTGCCGTTGATTATCCGTCTAATTAACAATTTGTAACACGGCGTAAATATGAATTCAATAGATAATTACAGGCAAATTCTGATAGTGTTAATTTTATGTTTCGATGAAAGTGCAACGCTAAGTTCAGGAAGGTGATTCCATAGCAAGTAGGTACTACGCTACCTTATAATCACCAATCACACAAAATTGTTGTTGGTAACAGAAAATTGCATATATCGCAAAAACTTGTTAATGTATCTTATCAGTTGTTGAAATTGTCAAGTGTCTTGAATTTTCAAAAATTTTATTCCCCTTGTTGAAAATTTAGAGCATTGCATTTTTGCATTGCATGCATTATTGCATTTCCAAAAATCTATCTTGTGATTCTGCACACGAGGGGATGTGCAAAAAAGTTTTTTCTACCCTTACTAAGCGATGAAAAAAAATTTAACTTCTAATATATATTGGCTTTTCACAATTTCACCACAAAATTTTATCAAGGTTTTTAGAAAGATGGTAGAGATAAATAGGTATGCCTGTGATGTGCAGACAGACCTTGCGTGATATGAAACTGTTTAGACTCGTGGTTGCATTCTTTTGATTCTGGAAGATACGTGGGCCCCAGCACATTGTAATAATTTTCCAATGTTTTGTAAGTCTCAATCAGATCACCCCGTTTACATTTCTGGTGTAATGCAGTTAATCCATCGATTTCTAGATGTTTCTCGTAGCTAATATTTTTTAGAGCTCGCGGTAGTTTCGTCACCCTTCTCCGGACTCTCTCCAACAGGTCAATATCTTAATTTGACAAAGTAGTGACTCCATACCTGATAACCATATTCAAGCAATGGCCTGATATAAGTTGTGTATATGGTCAGATACATGGGAATATTTATGTTAGTGAAGGACTTTCGTGTCAAATATATCATTGAATTTGCTCTCTTAACCACTGTTACAATGTACGCTTCCCATTTGAAGTCTTTACTTATAGTAATAGAACATAAAAACCAATATTTTTCTGTTTTTTTCTTCATTTGTTCGCGCATCACATAAAAGCCACTCATTTGGATTCCATATCTAATAACTGTAAAATATGAATCTTTATTCTGAGTAACATTTAGTGATTATTTCATTAAAATCGACACACAGAATCAAAAGAGAGTCAATGTTTAAGCTTGGGCGTAGACATGTGCGCCGTTTTACTTTTTATCGGCGGCGGCGCGCCGTCTAAATTAATACGGCGGCGGCGCGACGCCGGCGGCGTGATTTTTTTTAGTTTATACTAATGCCTTTATTTTTCCAAAAAATTTAATAAACGAAAAGAATCAAATTCTGGTTCAAATGTTCTATCATAAACCAAATTTGTACTCTTTAAAATGACTACCAAGTTTGCTTTACGCAAAACTTAAAATAATTTTCCATTTAAAACCATTAGACGCCTATCATTTACCTATCTACGCTTAGACACTGATAAGGTAGTAAGATTTTGAATTAAGTTTTTAACTCTTATGATTGGATAGGGAAGAAAAACATTTTTATCATATTGCGACTTTGGTTGGTACCTTTATTGAACACGATTAAAATAAGCTCTTGTTTGTTTATTTATTTAATTATTATAGAAAAGAAAGTGCAGTAATTATCAGTCAAATGAAATCAATCATATATAGCAAAACATTTAGGAATGCTTTATTGACAAATATAGACTTTCTTATTATACGACGTGTTACGAAATAGGTACCCGGTGAAAATATAATTAATTATCAAAGCCAAAAATTTTGTCAACCCTGGTAAGCTGTCATGTCAGGGAACCAGATTATTTATCAGATAGGCCTACGTATCTTTTTTACCTAATAATGGTCTACTTTAATAGTTTTTCTATTTGTCATTCATAAATGTTTGCTACCTCAATACAATATCTTGTCACTGATATCCTATCTTGTAAAGGTGGCAGGGCGGACATACCCTACGCAACCGATGCTTTAGCCTCTTGGGTGGCTCTCAATCCGGGCGCGCCGTTGCCGGCGATTCTACATAGCCAGCGCGCATGGGACGAAACGGGAGCTGAAAGGGTTTTTAACAGTCTCTTAGACCAGGCGGTAGGGGTGGACTTAGCGAGGCTGCGAGCGGTGTCACGGGCTGAGTCCGGGGCCTGGCTCAACGCTCTTCCCTCCCCGCACATTGGTACCCTACTGGACGGCGAGTCTTTGCGTGTGGCAGTGGGGCTCCGCCTGGGCTGCGATGTTTGTGAACGACACCTATGCATCTGCGGTTCCATGTTGGAGGCCAACGGACACCACGCGTTGAGTTGTCGTCGCTGCTCGGGGAGATTACCGCGACACCACGCTCTTAACGACATAGTCCGCAGAGCTTTAATTTCGGCCAATGTTCCGTGCGTGTTGGAGCCTCCTGGTCTTAGCCGATCCGATGGCAAAAGATCCGATGGCAAAAGACCCGATGGTATGACTTTGGTGCCGTGGGAGAAGGGTAGGTGTCTACTTTGGGACGCCACGTGTGTCAGCACATTTGCCGCATCTCACCTTGGTCGTACCGTGGGAACGGCCGGAGCCGCTGCGGAGTCTGCAGCCGCCAGAAAACGAGTCAAATACTCTACTCTGGAGAGTAAATTCTTGTTCGTCCCTCTTGCGGTGGAAGATGCTGGCTGTTGGGGGATTGAAGTCAAACGTTTCGTCGCGAGCATCGGCCGTCGTCTAAAAGAAAGGGGACTCGACCCCCGTTCCGGTACCTTCCTGGTGCAAAGAATTGCCATTACAATTCAGCGCGGCAATGCGATGAGCGTCATGGGCACATTTGCGTCGGGGGCGACGAGGGGTGAATTATTGGATTAGTTTTATTTTTTATTATTATTATAATTTTTATATTTGCAACATATTACGCAGGATGTCATTATACTCAAGTACTGGCTTCAAAAAATGTCAACTTGGAAAAAAAATATGTTGTCAATTTTAAATCTTCTAATCGATATCCTACAACATCCTATTACTATCAGTGCTATGGCCTGCTCGTTCTCCGGACCTCACACCCTTGGACTTCTTTTTGTGGAGTTATGTAAAGGACAGAGTGTATTTCTCCGATTGCCCAACGTTTGCCGAGATGGAACAGCGTCTTAGATCGGTTTTCGAATCAATAACACCGACGATGGTCTGAAATGCTACACAAGCCATTCCCGACGAGTGAGGTTGTGTATTGAGCAAGGCGGAGCACACTTTGAGCCGTTTCTGTAAATTTGACATTTATTTTGAAAAAGCAGGTGTCAGTTTAGGTTGTTTTGTTAGGTTAAATCTTTTAAAATTTCTGTCGTTCCACGAATTAGGTAGAAATGAAGGTACATTCTGTGTAGTTTACTCTTTAATTTTACTGAAATAGGGTTTGCACATCAGTGAAAATAATAATTTTTTTTTATTTTTTTTTGGTATGTTATACAGCGTTACTACGGTTCTGAAATATTGTAAATGGACTCGTTATGAGGCCTCATTTAACCTCCTTTCGGCTTTACGGGTAGTTTTGTAACACCTTGTATATTATCACTTTTACAGATTTTATAATTGTCGTGAACAAAGATAACCTTATTTACGCGGCTGGCACATGGTCTACATCGCTTGGCAAATAAAACCATGCCTGCTATTGAAAACACCCTTTCACTTGATGTGCTCGTAGCTGGAATGCACAAACAAGATTGACCTTGCTAACGCAGCAAGCTAAAGAAAATTTGTAGCCTTATGCGACCAATATTTTAATATGTCCCCATATAATAGTCCGTGTGGGTTGGCTGCAGCAAAATACTTCCAGCATTCTAGTTCTACTGGATCTTCTAAGCCTACACAAATTTTAATAAATTTTAATAAAGCCAGTTTAAATAAAAGGTATTTGTGAGAATTGGAACTTTTAGAGTGTAATTTTGCTGTCACATCTTGATATTTCGCTTCGTTTGAACGCTCCAAAAGTTATGATGTCATTTTCGGTCTCGGCGTTGGATAAACATACATAACAGAAAACATGTTCTTGCAGAATACTCAATTTTTTGTTTTCCTTTTGTAATATTAAAATTCTTAAGTGTTTCCAACAAAAACTACTACAATTCTTTAAGTCATACAATGGATTCACACTAAAATTAGAAGTTTTAAACTTGTGTATTCCTTTATAAAGGAATACATAATTGCGATTATGTTCGTGCGACTCTCACTCGCCATTATATATTAGTCTAGATAGAAATAACACCCGTGAAAACTGACTTGTTAGCGCAAAATAGAGAACACAACAACTGACTTACTGATTGACTGTCGCTAGAAGCAATTCGCTATTGGCAACGCGATGTTACTTTACAAAAACGAAAAGTCGTAAAAAGGTATTTGTCCTCTTTCACTTTAAGTTGTATTTAAATACGTCGGATAATAACAGTGCTGTATTGTTTATGTATAAGATTACCCGATTTTCGTGCGCAGTAGTGTTATTACACAAAATAGGGTTGTCACACAATGTTCACTGACAGGTATTTATTATTTATTCGTGTTCATTATTATCTACAGAAACAGAAATATGATTAGCGTAGTTTAAATTTTAATGAAATCTACCCGTAATATTTTGATTGACAATTGTAGTCAAATTTGTCTCAAGCGTATTGAAAATGTAAAAATTTCCTGGCTGGACTGTGCCGGCGCGCCGTGGTAAAATGACGGCGGCGGCGGCGTCATGTGATTGCCGGCGGCGGCGGCGCGCCGGCGCGGCGCACATGTCTACTTGGGCGTCGCCGCGCTGCTCTGCAGCGCTACGCCAGGCGTGTCAGGTGTCGCAAGGGAACATGGCCAATATAAGTGAGCGAGTTCATGTAGGTCATCCTCATATCCAGTCTTTAACCCGCTCTTGCAATAAGCACCAAAACAATCATATAATTGTTTAATCATACTAAGGAATAAACAGACAGAATGACGTTGCGTTTAATAACCGGCTGTCATAGATTTAAGTCCATGCAGACAAAGTCGCGCGAACAGCTATATAAAATAATGTCTCAAAATTCATGGTTGCAAGTTGGTTTCCTGAATATCTACCCAATAGGATTTTGTATAACTGGCAGTCGAGGGATTTACAGAATGATAATGATTATCCTGATAAGCGGACGTGTGAAATACCTGAACTTTCACTCTGGTACTATTTTAAAAACTTACCAGTGCAAAATAATCTGAGTTTCTTTGTTTTGTGTTTGTCTCATTTGTTTTTATAGCACAGTACACTATTTTTAACATTTCAATTTGTGCAACTGATGGGCTGTTGGTTGGGCATCATTTTTAAACATTTACTCAATATTTTGATGGGATTTATTTCACTATATATATACCTCTCTTAATGTTTTGATATCTCTATAATGTTGAATTCAAATTGTTTAACATTTGTGAGATATAATAAAGTTTATTATTATGATTTTCCCTGCATAGCTAGAAATGTCACACAAACGTGACCTAAACAATACTTATTTGATTCCTTCTCAGCATCCTTGACAGTTTGTTATAAAGCTGTATAGATGAACACCTATTAATTTACAATTTTTTTTAAATGTCAGGATTCAAAGAGATTGACAAGGTAACATCAGAGATACCTTAGAGAGCTAACGAGAATTTAAGTTAAGTCTTAACTTTTTAAGAAATAGGAAATATGCTTGGGGTTTATTTGATGCTCTTGTTTTTATACTGGTATTTATTTCTAACTACATAATTTTAGTAATACTTATTGATCATCATATAAATATACTTGTATGCCATAACAATTTTTTTTGTTGTTGCTAATCAGTTTAAGACAAGGAAAAATATTTCCTATTTGAGACATTCTGGTTTTAATGTAAAGACATAATTTATTACGACTGTCGATTCTCACGTAATTTTATTCATGGATTATAAAATGTACAAAACAGTATAATAAACTGTTAATAAAACTGTTGGTTTTGGGTTTACATCAATTTAAAGTATATAAGTTCGTTAAAAAAAAAACTTAGACTTCGTTTGTATGCAGTTCCTAATTATTCGAATATACAATAAAAGGGATTTCCTTGTTTACATTAATACACCTAGGTATACCAAAAACATTTTGAAATTAGTTGAAGCATAATATTAGGTAAATTAAAAAAAAATACATTCTTTTTTTATGGGCCATGTTGCCAAGGGTATATTAAAAAAATATGCAAACAAAATAATTGGTTACAATAGTAGTGTGAATTATAAGTTTTAAATTAACTAAATTAGTTTGTGTCTATGTTTTGGTACAGTAAACCCGTACATGTACTTTCACTTTTGGAGTTGACGGTCCATAACGGTACAAAACTGCGTGATTCACCACTATTCCACTTGACTTTTATGCATCTCACTTTGATCTATGTGTCTGTTAATTTTCTATTTTATTAACGTTATTATTTATTAGCTGAAACGGAGTTTTTATTTAAATAGCAGTTAAATATAAAATTTGATACCTAAATATGTTTCTACTAAGTATGTGATTGAACCATGAAGTTATAAATATATGTATGACTCACTTGTCATATCCATACTAATTTGGTTCTAAATTATTCCATATCAGTGTATCTACTATTTGATCATGTTGTAAAGATTTGATTCTAGAAAGTTATCAGTTTAAGTGTATATATGCTTCGCAAATTATTGTTACAGATTTGAGGTACGTTAGAATGTTTAAATGTGTGAAAAACGTGAAGGCTATTAAATTACTTACTTAGTTTGTACAGTAACCTATAATACAAGACGGCAATGACGAGAGTATAAAATTATGCGAAATCCTAAAGACTTTAAAAACGTATGTCAGACCATGCGATGTGCTAGATTCATGTAATTGGTTCCGTGGCTTACTCAAATTTTCGAAAACTTTCCAAATTATTGAAAACGGAACAATGTCGGAAACCGAGATCGTCGATCGGTAGATCGGGCGCCAAGGAACGGTCATTTTTTTACTCGCACAATTACGACTCGTACACGCCGCCACTCGCCATAGATTATTGATCGGATAAGACAAAGTTCTGCTCTAAAAACATTTAAACTAGGTAAAATATACTCGTGAGCACTTTTTGAACCAGGTTACTTTATATCCTCAGACTGTTTGGGAACACGGAACCGCTTTAGGCGCTTTTTGAACCTAAAATCGGTTATTTTTAAACTTTGTATAGCGGATTATAGATAAATTACAAATCCGAATAAACAACAAAATCAACAAATGGTACTTGCAAAACTAGACATCAAAGAAAAGGAGGAGGAGGAGGTTTACGTTTAAAAAAAATCGGTTAGAAAAAAAACGACGCTAAAACGCGAACGGATGAAGGGAGCGACGGACAACCAAACCGAAAATATGAACTACTTCATAATGGGGGCTCACACATGTGATATACCTAGCTTTTACTTCCGACAGTTACAAGATGTCATCTTTATTGTCGCAGCTACAACTTCCGCAATTATCGTACACCTCTTCTGATCTCCGAAGGAGATGCTTATAGGTATTAGTTATTTAGATAATTTGCCTATCAAAGAATAATCATGATATCAATTCTATATATATTATAGTTATAACTAACAGGGTAATGCAGACATAGATTCATCATGTCTTTTGAAACTGTTTTGTATTGTTTTTATTTCATTGATAACTGTTTACTGTGTTTGCTATATTTACGGTTTGTGTAATAAAGTTACAATATATAGATATGTTTGTAACGATGACAAATTTATAGTTATAGCACAGACTAGTTCGATATATTTATCGATTTGTTCGAAAAACTTCATTGGCCGACGACGGTATCATTTTTATTTCAGCGACATCGACGAACTATCATTGATATCGATGTCGTAAGATGTTTTGATAATTCGAATTATCGCGAAAATTCTAGAAATTTTGCGAAAACACGGATAATTAGACAACGGTGATTATATTTTTCAATCTTACTGAAAAAAGATAGTGTTTTCCCGAGAACGCGAGTCGCCTTAGTAAGGTTGATGGTTAGCAGGCAAGCAGTTTTTTTTTTAATATTTAATGTGTTAAGTTTGTAGTTGGACTTGAAAAGAGTGCCAAAAGTTATGTAGAAGTGTGTCAGTAAGTACAAAATGACAGATACAAGTGAAATTAGTGCTGAATGTTCAACATAATCAGAAACCAATTTTGAGGTTATGTCTGATAAAAAAAGATTCGACATAGAACCAAGAAAGTTTTACGTTAATAGACAGGACGGAGGTACGATACCTGAATAGACTGAAGAACGAACAAATATTCAACAGTAAAACTCTTCAACTCCTTATTACTAGAATAGTGTACCTAGTTAATTTTCTGTGATTGATATTTACCCAAAAAAAGGTTAAATAAAAAGTAAAGTTCCTATGAATAGATATTGTCATTTCTTTCTCTTTATAACTCTATGATATAATACTTTAAAGCTACATAGGAAAAGATAGGAACCAATTAGAGTAAGAGTTGGTCAGCAACCAAAAATCAAGCCAATCAGCGTTAAGAATGTTCAATGTTACCAAGGTGACTCGCCTTTTCGCAAAAAACCAAACTTTTTTAGAAAGATTGAAAAATATAATCACCATTGTCTAATTATCCGTGTTTTCGCACTATCCCTACCATTTTCGCGATAATTTGAATTATCAAATCATCCTACGATATCGGTACAAATTAGACTTTCAGTTTATCGATGACATAAAGGAATTCAAAGGTAGCAGTAGGACAAATATATCGAAATCGTCTATGCTATCGTCGTATATGTATCGTAGCTGCACTGTATTTCTTTAACGAGTTTGTTTACTATTATAGTTGTTCGCCGCTGCTTGAATAGTTTGTATTATTTTCAAACGTCGCGGTCTGATAACAATAGTAATTATCCGGCGCTTGAAAGTGCTTTTAATTCATTGATCTATAAAGATGGGCCTTATCGTTAGAAAAGACACTCAAAATATTATACAAAAATTAACACGTGCGTTTGCGATGGAAATAGAAAAACGATTGATAAATTGTATGATCAATTAGCGATCGTTTTTATCAATCTATTATCTACAGTGTGTCCTTTTATATAGTGCACAAACGATAGGATGAGGCTCGACTCTGATTTATAATATTTTCCTCGTCGCTATGAGCTTTATATGTACGAGGGGTGTTTAATAAATAGTGATTAAGATTCCGATCTTTTAATAAAACTTATTTTATTTCTTAATATTTTTTCTAAGATAAAATGCCTTTGCTAAAAAACTTCATCTCGAGCCTCTAAAAACACGTGTATTACCTACAGCGACCACTGCCCCATCGTCATCAAAATCTCGACATGTGAGGTGCTATTTCAACAACGGAAAGTGATAGAAATTACTATGGGCGAGATCCGGCGAATATGGAGGACATTCCATTCATTCAAAGCCAACATTTTCAATGGCACCCATCGCAACTCTTAGTGAAACAAAATAAAATTTACCCTGCATATAAAATGCCCGTAATAGTGGCTCCATGATTAAGGTATTCAATCATTACCACCCCTTGCCTGTCCCAGAAAAAAGAGCCCATGATCTTACCAGCGGATGGAATTGCTTTAAATTTCTTAGGAGTTGCAGACGACTCCTCTTCCAAGTCGTGGACTGCTGTTTCGTTGAAAGTCTTAATAGTGAAGCCATGTTTTATCCACAGTTATTAATAACGATTTTTAGATTGATTCATGAATCAAGCTAAAAATCGGTCAGGGTTTTGCTGTAACAAATCCAAACAGCTTTCAAAAATCCTCAGTCTGTTTTTGAGACTGACCGATTAGCCGAGTGGCTGCGGGTTCGATTCCCGCCTGGGACATCTATTAGTACGCTTGAACATGTTTATTTCGTTCCGGGTCTGAGTTGAAAATTCCGCTTAGTATTTTTCTTAATAAATTAAGGTCTAATCAGAAACTCAGCGGAGCTCAGCAGGAGCTCACTCCTAAGTCAGGAGAAGCTCAGCGGAATGGTAAAAGGCTTAAATGTTGCCTATCGGCGGGTGGGACTGGGGGTGAATTTGAACAAGACGAAAGTCATGTTCAACGAACATTTTCTCCCGAGACCGGTGACTGTAGAGAATGCGACTCTTGAAGTTGTGCAAGACTATGTCTATTAGAAAATTTTATAAATAAAGGTTGACGGTCACCCATCCAATAACCAACAGCGACGTTGCTTAACCAGGAAATATTAAAAAAAAACCATGGATTCATAGTGCTAAGCCTATTGATTGAAAGTACAATAAAATTTTGGCTCAGTATTCCTATAATAAAAGGTAATTTGGGACTGAAGTCATCCTATCATTTCTGTGTCGATTAGTCAATAAAAAGTAAATTTCGTCTGCACTTCTGTGCAGGTTATTCAGTAATTTTTTAATTGTTTTTTTAATATTGTCAGTTTGTGGGTCAATATTGTGGGTTTGCTAACCTCAAACCATTCTGCTCATTCTGATATATCTGTTGGGGATCAGTTACCACCATGTCTTGCTGTTCTTTATTATTTGACTTTAGTGACTGGCTTATCTCTTAATTCATTTTACAAGTCAAGATTTCAATGAAAGCGACTAAAAACGCATTGTTTTTTAGTCATGTTTCCTTCAACACACCAATAATGTTAGAACTGTATCTGCTGCGTTAGTGCTATGATGGTCTTATACAAAAATTACTTGTTTGAATGTAAACACAATTGTGAAAACAATTGAATAGCAATTATCAAATTATTTTATTAATTGTGAATTTAGTATGCAATGGTTTTTATTGTAAAAAGACAAAAAAAAAAACTTTCACCATGCATGTGTTATTTTCCTTCAGTGGCCAGTAGCTAGAAAGGGCGTTTCATACTTTTTAATAAACCCCTGTTATTAATAAACGCGAACTTGTTTGTCAAATGTCTCATTTGTACCCAAAGTGAGAAAAAACTGACTGATTGCATGGGTATATTTCATGCATGGTATATAAGTTGCTTATTCGGCGTTAATTAATACTACAGTTAAAGATTAGAACTGCACTGAGATAAACATAATTATAAAGATGCAGCATCTCAACTTCGACACGATCGAAAACTGGCTTAATGTGACACACATTATATCGCTCATCCCCTTTCGCTCCAATCAAATATATAAAAGCGAACAAAAGAAAATGATAATGATGTAATGGCCTGAGAAAAATTTACATATGAACGTTATTTTTTGTTGTAATTTTTGTATTAACGGCGCGGTGTCTTGTTCTTTCTAATATCTAAGGGTAAGAATTGATAAGATTTTGTCAAAGTGATGAACGCTTGTTTTATTTCTGACTAGCGTGACCGGCACGGCGGGGGGACGTGGCGTCGGCGCCAGCAGCACGATGCATACGTCACGGCACTCAGTGACCTCGTCTTCGGGCGTGCTCATGGTCGGGCCCAACTTCCGCGTCGGCAAGAAGATCGGATGTGGCAACTTCGGCGAGCTCAGGCTTGGTTGGTACACCTACAATATCACTAATTGTTTACATATGTATGTGTTGAAAATTAACAAGGTTACACGGAAAGACGGAATATGTATTAACCTCAATACAAAACCATTTTGACTTGAATGGGATGTAATAACTCTAAACTTGAACAGCTCATCGCTAAGAAAATTCATTCGTTTTATCTTATAATATGTTAAAAAAGTATAGCGATAATGCATAACAATAAAATACGTAAGTTATAACGTATTATAATACAATAAATTATACTGTTATCTAGCAAGATAAGTATTAACTATTAATACAAAATTATGATGTAAAGCTCTCAATAATTATTTAAAAATGGAAACATGAAATAATAGGTGGCATCTCCGTCCTCTTGCAACACGTACTTCGGCACGGCAGTAGCTTTTTATTTGGCGGTGTCGATGATTTTGTCATAATTTAAAAAACATGAACGCTGTACTAAAGTTCATACTAAGCATTTGACATAACAGTATGTTCCATATTTGAATAGGATTTTCATGACATGCAGGCACAGACAAGTCAACCTTATAGACTACGCTTTGACAGGGAATAGCATTCGCCAAGGCTATGTAGTGACACTACATAACTGCATCACTAGTGAGCTGTCAGTTGGAAGCACGTTGGAAGCTATTAAATTGTCAATTTTGAACGAGCCAATGAAAACTAGCCGACCTCTCCCCGCAACCCGCCACTTTTTGGCGATTTCGTTTTCGTGCTGACGTTTATTAAAGCGTGGTCTATAGGTTGACTGGTCTGTGCATGCAGGCCTCTAAGATTCTTTTTAATGTATTGTCCATATGATGCGTGAATTTTGTATTAACATACAGTTTGCTGTTTCATATCAAGTTATAAGTAGTCATATTCTAACGTTATTTTAGTAGTTTTTAACATAACTTTTTTATCTGTGTTACGATATAAGTAAGCTACGAGTATATACCTATTAAGTTTGTAGCCGTTCGTGATCTAAAATTTTGACAAGATTACTTGTCTGTTTAAATTTCAAGTTTCAATTGTTGGCCATTCGTAATTTATAGCTTATATGCACGAGATATCGGAAATGGCGGAAAGGCGTTTCCACTCTGCAGCAGTAGGTAAACGAACTGTTTCCTCCAGAAGCGCACGAAAAGGGAATTTCCAAAAATAAGTGTTTTTACGAAAAGACTGAGTGGAAGCAGGTTACGCTCAAACCTGTATGAAATATCTATATCGCGTCAAAAAGCTTCCAATTTTGGTAGTCATATAAAAATCTTCCTCTTCCGAGGGCTGCTATTTATGAATCCGGAACTGGCCACTTACAAAAAAAAGGTATTTAAAAAGTAATAACATTTGAAAATAGAACTCTTTGGCTGTAGAATACAGTCTGTTTCATGTAACTGTCAATTATTGTTTGTCTATGGTGGCGTCATTTTGAAAATTGCGTGTCTTCATCACAATGGATTTGACTCGTGAACATTTTCGCGCGATGATTTATAACGGTTTTCGACGATTCTGACTCAATAGGGTATACAAACGCTTTATAAAATTGAAGGTTATTTCCCAAACAGTAAAACTTAAATTTCGCTTTTGGTCGATGTGTCTTAAACATCATTTTATTAGAAGTTACACATCAGCGCTAATATTCAAATACGAACCTTACCACCAGGTCATAAGACTTAAATGCACTTTTCAAATTATTCCAACATAGCCTGTGCTTGTGTCTTGTATGCATGAACAATCCATATCCTTCCGATATCGACATGGACTAGCCTGTCGGTGTTCAGACCCACTGCGCTATTTATTTCTTGACCGTATTATAAAAACATTTAAATTTAGTACACCTACAAGTGCCATAGTCATTGATGTACCAATTTTATAAGGATTTGTAGTTGTTAATTAAAGGCCACGCAAAAGCGTCCGCCAGGTGCCGTACTTAGATTACCTTATATATAATTTTATTTATATGAAATATGGAAATTGAGCTCTATTCGTAACACTTATGACATATAATCGCAATACGAAATTATAATATGAGACCCTTTAGAATCAGTTTCAACGGACGGAATTATTTTTCTTTCACGAAGCATGGAAATTGAGCTCTATTTGTAACGCTTATGGCATATATTCGCTTAGAAAAATTCTATTATAAGACCATTTAGAATACATTTCTTCGGACCGGCTGCGAGTCGACGACTTCGCCGGTCGATGAGATATCAATTTTACAAACGTTTATTACGGTGTGGCCGTGTTACACTGCATCCGAGAATGTGACGAAAATGAAATCATGTTAATGTTCAATTTAAATCTAAACATTTTAATTTAACATAAACTAATGTTAAATTAAAATGTTTACTTACCGGAAATACGATATTCATCTTTAATCTGCATCTTTGACTGGTAGTTTTTTGCAAATATTTACGACACAAGTCGGCATCGCGCACGTTTGTTCGTCGCTAGGTCATGACACTGACTAAAAGCCGGTTGGTAGACTTATTGCGTTTTCGTAGGCTTTCTGCGCGGACATTTTAGAAAGCGAAGGGCGCATTTAGCTAAATGGGTATATCAATGGACGTAGTGCCGTCTCAGAAGGAAATCATTGCAATGCTAACATTCAACATAACGATCCAACGTGCGATATTATAGTTTATATGTTTTTCGCCATTCGTAATCTACATACATATTAGCTCATATTTCATACGTCTGAAACTCTTCTAGCAAATTTTCTTTTACTTCGCTGTGTCTGTATTCTGGTAAATTAACGCAGCAACGATTTAGCGCCGATTACATGTCAATTTAAAAATCTGTACTTTCGTCTATAGTCATAATGACCAAATTTAAAAAAGGAGCTTTTTGGGCGCTACTTCGATGTCGCTTTAAGAGGGACAATATAGTACCTGCCTTGTTATTACATTTCCATACTATGTTGAACCACGATTTCACCTATATTAAAATGTAGATAAGCTCTTAAAAAAAAAAGGGAAAAAATTCCGTTGTGTCGGTTCAAAGGTGAGATAGTCAATCACAATACTTTTTCCAACTGTAAATTCTATGAACTTATGAATTGCTTTACAATTTTATTATAGTATATATGAAAGTATTTATGTCGAATTTTTTCATGCTAATAAAAAATACTTGCACGCCATCCCTTTGTTGTGCTGTGAGTGCCAGTCCGACAATAGTCACAAACGTTAACCCCGATTATAATAATTGTTACCTTTTATAAATTGTATCTAACGATTGTTTATCTGTACGTTTTTTTAGGTGTAAGTGCATATCTTCTAGAACTTAAAATGAGTCACAACGGAACTCTTAGATCCATCGCGCATTATCAAACTTCTAAGTTTTTGTTTGGTACAAGCGACCGCAAAGTACTATAATAGCATTGGAGGCAAACTCGATTATTATAGATTCGACCTGACCTGCTCTCTATGAAGCCACACAGAGTTTGTCCGTAGACCGACTGCGCAATAAAACAGATAATCGTTAATAACCTGAATCGTATTTAGAGACTAAATGCGTGCCTACATCCTATACTTATGTACCCAGTAGCACCAGAAGAAATAAATAAGTATTTAATGAGAAATGTTTTCTGCTTCTACTTAGAGAACGGATGTCGCTCATTCCGATACCTGCGGGCCGTACCGCGAAACAAATGACCATTCCCAAATTTTTGAACTAAAGTCCGTTATATTTTTTTACGAAAGAATAGGCAATTTTAAGAAACTAGTTTGAATACATTTTTTTTAGATCGGTATTTTACGTAGATTATTACATTGAAAATTCTTATAGCGCGACGTTACCGGGTGGAATTATAAGTTTAGCCGTTGCCATTGCATGTTTATAAAAACAATGTCAGTCTCATAAAC
The DNA here is from genome assembly GCA_949709985.1 of Luffia ferchaultella. Lineage (NCBI taxonomy): Eukaryota > Metazoa > Arthropoda > Insecta > Lepidoptera > Psychidae > Luffia > Luffia ferchaultella. The sequence goes on from OX453254.1 coordinate 8,193,005, forward strand.
TGTCAATAGTAATAGTGTCATTGTACCAATGGACATGAAAATGTTATAAAATATATAAAATAACTGTTAGACTGTCTCACTGTTGACATGTGCGTCACGCATTGGCATCGCGGTATCTATTACTTGTTTATTAACCGACTTCAAAAAAGAGGAGGTTCTATGTTCGTTCGTCAGTATATGTGTTGTTTTTTTTTATGTATGTTCACCGATATCTTCGGCAGCTGTGAACGGATTTGAAAAATCAATGTTTGTTTGAGAGGGTATACTCCCGAGGTGGTCTCATTGTCACCATATCAGGATCTAATGATGGAATTCCAGGGAAATCGAGGTATATTCTTAAATCTTATAGAGGCGCATAGTGTGTTTGAGCACTGTTTTTTAGTTATTCAGGTGTTTGCGTCTGGGAGTCATCATCTTACGTTTCTAAGCTGATGATGAAAGCTACAGCACTCCTTAATAGTTAGGAGCTAGAAGATAATAACTGCGATTTGTTGAAAGTTTTCTCTAAACGGCGCTGTTTTATTTGAGCAGCGCATTTAGAACCCCTATTCACAATGCAAATAAATTACAGTTATTTATGACTAATTTAAAAATAAAATAAATTGTTGCAAAAAACCGAGTTCAACTAAAAAGTTAAAAAAGATAAAAAGGTAAAAAGATAAAAATAATATTTTTACTTTAAAGAAAAGAGCATTAATGGGCTGGATATATTTTATAAAGTCGGTGCCAACTCAAACACTTTAGGTGAGTACTTACCAGATAAAAACAATTACAACAATAATATATTTACAACTTTACTATAAGAAATATAGAACACAATATAAAGTGAATGACTGGGCACCGATTTACTATTTAATGCCGCCTATTAATGCTCTTGTATTCAAAGTAAAAATATTATTTTTAACTTTTTAGTTTAAGTTTTTGAAGTCGGTTTTAATTTTTTGTAAAAATGTATATTTTAGAGATCTGGGATCGGGAAGAAGTGGTAGAAGTGAATAGGACACGATAGGCTTTAATGATCGTGCTCGACCCTCAATCCGTCTGTGCCTTGGGACCGTCTTCATGGTTAAGAAACGAAGATTCATTTTAATTTGTCGGATTACTTAAGAAGTTATACGAGATTTTTTTTAGTTTTCATACTTTAAAAAAAAGGAACGTTTAGAAAAACACTCACTCGTCCCTCTTGTGTCTGTCTGTAGGTCACCACCGCAACCACAATAACGTAGTATTGATCGTTATTATAAAAAAAATCGTTAACTTCAAACCTGAAAAAAAATTCTTTTATTCTTATTTTATTTTTTATTTTGCCAATATATAATTTTTCATTATCGTTCGAGTTTCATGTGCGGTATCGTTTAAAAGGGCTAACATCGTCGGAAATATTTTTTCTTATAATTTTATGTAAGACGTGAAAAATTCACGTGAAAAACATGTTTTCTCTCTTATGTCTAAAAGAGTTAATAAAAATTAAATTAAAGCTTACAGGAGATGGCCATGGCGAGTTTTTGAGATAATCACAATATTATGAACTTGTCTATTTCTTCCGGGTCTGGGTATAAAATATCTATGTACTTATGTATCATCATGTTGTCTAGCACCCATAATACAAGCTCAACCTAGTTTGGGACTAGATGACCGTGGGTGGGATGTCCCAAGTTTTATTATTACACTAGCTTTCCGCCCGCGGGCTTCGCTCGCGTTGACCACAGTTGTACTGAGACAGTTAAAGGAACGCGACGCTCCAGAAAATTGTAACACTTTCTAGAACATTCTGAAACTCAACTGCCTAAGAAATCTCTATACCTAATTTCATAAAAATCTATTAAGTCATTTTAGCATGAAGAATAGCTATCCCACAAATCGGTCTTAAAATCAGTCAGGGGTTTTGGAGATTAATTGGAACAGACAGATAGACTAACAGATACTATGATTTTCTATATGTAGGTATATAAAAAAAAAATTGCTTTTCACTTTTGACAACGCCTTCTTTATATTTGCAAAATTTAAGTAAAATCGGATCAGCTGTTTCGACAATTAGGCCTAACAAACATACAGACAAAAACCAGCTTGTGTCACTCCTGGTTACCTCCTTTTTATGTCTGCGAAGATTCATAGAAGTGGTTTAGTCGTTTTGGAGATAAGCCGGAACAAAAAGACAGACTGACAGCCACACGGACAAAAAGTTTCCTATATAACTCTTGACAACCTATTTTTAATGTCTGCGTAGTTGCATTAAAATCTTCAAAAGTTCAGCTTGAACTATATAGACAGACAGACAGACAGACAAACGAACGAACGAACGAACAAACAAACATACTAACAAAAAGTAGCGTATATCACTCCTCTCACCCGTCTTTTCACGTCTGCGAAGTTTCATGAAAATTGGTTAAAATGTTTTAGAGTTTAGCTCAAATGACAGAGAGACGGCCAGACAGACAATCAAAAAGTATTGTATGTCACTCCAGACAATCTTTTAATCACATCTTTGAAGTTTCATTAAAATCGGTTAAGCCGTTTCGGAGATTAGCTCGAATAGACGGACAGACAGACAGACAGGCAGATAAAAAAATTTGGTCATGTGATCACATAGATCTCGTCAAAACATCAACTTTGAGTACAAACACGATAGGTCTGCGATTGATGGTTTCGAAAATATAAGCTTTTGAAAATTTGGTCACGTGGTCACATAGATCTCGTCAAAACATCAAGTTTGAGTACAAACACGATAGGTCTGCGATTGATGGTTTCGAAAATATAAGCTTTTAAAAATTTGGTCACGTGGTCACATAGATCTCGTCAAAACATCAAGTTTGAGTACAAACACGATAGGTCTGCGATTGATGGTTTCGAAAATATAAGCTTTTAAAAATTTGGTCACGTGGTCACATAGATCTCGTCAAAACATCAAGTTTGAGTAGAAACACGATAGGTCTGCGATTGATTGTTCCGAAAATATAAGCATTTAAAAATGTGGTCACGTGAACTCACGTGGTCACATAGATCTCATCAAAACATCAAGTTTGAGTACCAACACGATAGGTCTGCGATTGATGGTTTCGAAAATATGAGCATTTAAAAATGTGGTCACGTGGTCACATAGATCTCGTCATAACATCAAGTTTGAGTACCAACACGATAGATCTGCGATTGATGGTTTCGAAAATATGAGCATTTAAAAATGTCGTCACGTGGTCACGAAGATCTCGTCAAAACATCAAGTTTGAGTACCAACACGATATGTCTGCGATTGATGGTTTCGAAAATATAAGCATTTAAAAATTTGGTCACGTAGTCACATAGTTACGTCTACAAAGTTTTATTGAAATCGATTTAGTCGTTTCGGAGATTAGCCGCAACAGACAGACAGACGGACAAACAAACAAAAAGCAGCCTATGTCCCCCCTGATAACACCCTCTGCACGTCTGCCAAGTTTCATTGAAATCGGTTAAGCCGTTTCTGAGATCAGCTCAAACAGACAGACAGATGGACCGACAGACAGACAAAAAGCAACCAATGTCACTTCCGACAATACCCTCTGCACGTCTGCCAAGTTTCATTGAAATCGGTTCAGCCGTTTCGGAGATCAGCTCAAACAGACAGACAGATGGACAGACAGACAAACAAAAAGTTGCCTATGTTACCCGCGGTAATGCCCTCTGCACGTCTGCAAAGTTTCATTGAAACCGGTTCAGCCGTTTCGGAGATTAGCCGGAACAGACAGACAGACAGACAGACAGACACTTCAATTTTATTAATATAGACTAGCTTTCCGCCCGCGGGCTTCGCTCGCGTTGACCACAGTTGTAGTGAGACAGTTAAAGGAACGCGACGCTCCAGAAAATTGTAACACTTTCTAGAACATTCTGAAACTCAACTGCCTAAGAAATCTCTATACCTAATTTCATAAAAATCTATTAAGTCATTTTAGCATGAAGAATAGCTATCCCACAAATCGGTCTTAAAATCAGTCAGGGGTTTTGGAGATTAATTGGAACAGACAGATAGACTAACAGATACTATGATTTTCTATATGTAGGTATATAAAAAAAAATTGCTTTTCACTTTTGACAACGCCTTCTTTATATTTGCAAAATTTAAGTAAAATCGGATCAGCTGTTTCGACAATTAGGCCTAACAAATATACAGACAAAAACCAGCTTGTGTCACTCCTGGTAACCTCCTTTTTATGTCTGCGAAGATTCATAGAAGTGGTTTAGTCGTTTTGGGGATAAGCCGGAACAAAAAGACAGACTGACAGCCACACGGACAAAAAGTTTCCTATATAACTCTTGACAACCTATTTTTAATGTCTGCGTAGTTGCATTAAAATCTTCAAAAGTTCAGCTTGAACTATATAGACAGACAGACAGACAGACAAACGAACGAACGAACGAACAAACAAACAAACATACTAACAAAAAGTAGCGTATATCACTCCCCTCACCCGTCTTTTCACGTCTGCGAAGTTTCATGAAAATTGGTTAAAATGTTTTAGAATTTAGCTCAAATGACAGAGAGACGGCCAGACAGACAATCAAAAAGTATTGTATGTCACTCCAGACAATCTTTTAATCACATCTTTGAAGTTTCATCAAAATCGGTTAAGCCGTTTCGGAGATTAGCTCGAATAGACGGACAGACAGACAGACAGGCAGATAAAAAAATTTGGTCATGTGATCACATACATCTCGTCAAAACATCAACTTTGAGTACAAACACGATAAGTCTGCGATTGATGGTTTCGAAAATATAAGCTTTTGAAAATTTGGTCACGTGGTCACATAGATCTCGTCAAAACATCAAGTTTGAGTACCAACACGATAAGTCTGCGATTGATGGTTTCGAAAATATAAGCTTTTGAAAATTTGGTCACGTGGTCACATAGATCTCGTCAAAACATCAAGTTTGAGTACCAACACGATAGGTCTGCGATTGATGGTTTCGAAAATATAAGCATTTAAAAATTTGGTCACGTAGTCACATAGTTACGTCTACAAAGTTTTATTGAAATCGATTTAGTCGTTTCGGAGATTAGCCGCAACAGACAGACAGACGGACAGACAAACAAAAAGCAGCCTATGTCCCCCCTGATAACACCCTCTGCACGTCTGCCAAGTTTCATTGAAATCGCTTAAGCCGTTTCTGAGATCAGCTCAAACAGACAGACAGATGGACCGACAGACAGACAAAAAGCAACCAATGTCACTTCCAAAAATACCCTCTGCACGTCTGCCAAGTTTCATTGAAATCGGTTCAGCCGTTTCGGAGATCAGCTCAAACAGACAGACAGATGGACAGACAGACAAACAAAAAGTTGCCTATGTTACCCGCGGTAATGCCCTCTGCACGTCTGCAAAGTTTCATTGAAACCGGTTCAGCCGTTTCGGAGATTAGCCGGAACAGACAGACAGACAGACAGACACTTCAATTTTATTAATATAGATTACCAAGGAACCCATAATGGCACGACAACACTTTAAGATTTTTTAAATACACTAAATATTTATTTTGATCATACTTCCATTTTGTTATTAATCAAAACAACAACGAATGCTATGAGTTTAATTTTCGTAATTATGCAATGATGTCACCCGTGACGCGCGGTCTCGATTCATACTTGTAATATTTTTTATAAGTGCCATATAAAATCAATAAAAAGGTGATACATAAATAGAATTGTTGGGTATACGTTTATAATATGTCGTTATTTCGATGATTGTAGACAGATACATTTTCCTCGGTTAATTTAATGTGATCGTAAACCGGATAGCATAAAATATTGCAAAGTATTATGAACAAAAAAATAATAAAGACCGAACGGGAATGAGATGGGAGCTTATTTCAATTGTGCTTGAAACAAAATCAGAAAAAATTCATTCCTTCAATTGGGGGATTACAAAGTGAGGACGAGTCACAACAATACGGTAGTTGACTAATATTGAAAATTTATTTGTAAAGAAAATATAAAAATAGACTTTATAAGATAACAAAATTTATAAACAAAATCATATTCGGTTGAAGAGTATGGAAATTATAAGCTGTTAAAATTTTATTTCTGTCTCTTTCTTGCAAAACGATATTTAACCACCTATTTAACGTTATTTTAAATAGTCAGAAGTACGCCATGCAGTATTGCCCTCTCTGTCTAACAGAACATTTTTGACATTGGCATTGATAACTTGGTTATTAATGATTTATTATTTAAAATTCTTTCACTGTTAAATATTTAGAAAACTCTCATATAAAATATTTTTTTTTAAATCGTCAGTTTAAATCAATCACCGTATTCTGTTTTGCAAGTCAGAGATATGACTGTCGGTCCGTCCGGGTCCAGGTGGTCTGTGGTCGACTTATAACATTGACTTCTTCAATATTAATTTTGCTCACGAAGGCTACAATCTGGTTACAGTTTACGCCAAATATCTGGTTCGCTCTGAAGTTGACGTGGGTAAGTTTTGCGCAAGTGCGGGGTCCGCTCTCGACCCTCTAATACCTACCCATTTCTTTTTTTTTTTTTTTGCGCCCCTACTTGCTTCGACTTCAGAGCGAAGTAGATGTTTGGCACGAGTTGAACTAAGTACGCTAATACCGGGTTTTGATTACTTTTATTTCTACCGCGTAAACGACTGCCCCCCTCTCAAATTGTCGTCAACCCAAACGCAAACAAGCTGTTTGGTCCCACTACGTGTTTAAGAAGTTTATGCAGGTTCGAAACAAATAATTTTACTCTTTAGGGAGCAAAATGGCATTTTCAGGCCAAAATGACACTTTACCGAGTAGGAAGAGTGAAAATAGTTAAACTTTATCGCAGACTGCCTAGAAGTGTAGTTTTTAACTGAGTTACATTTAAACATAGAACTAATATTACTAGCGTATAGAAACGACACCGCGAACCAAATGTTTGCGCCAAGCGTTGTTGCCGACCGGCAACAACTTATTCAGCCAGTCACTCGCCTATGCTCATCGCGACCGCGTGCCAAAAACGTGATTAAACAACAATTCAAAAATGCCGTCGTGGGTGTTAATAACGTGTAAAAATCAATCAAGTGCGAAGAAAAAAGATAGTGGCATAACTTATCGTCGATAATTAATCAAAACAAAACTAAAGCCATCCACAACAAATTTTTGTACCTATATTATTTTCTACCGTTGCCGTCATACATGCCGTCATACTTGTTTTAACTACGAGTAATGTCACGACATGTGTAATACCTACTAAAGACTTGTATAATACTTGCAGTTTTGTGTATACTAGTGGAAACGAACCAAATATGACATGTATGAGACATGTAATATACAGTGTATTATACTTAGTAGAAAATCAATGTGGTAAAAACAAGGTAATAGTGTCGCGCGCACAGATTTTGTTCGTCCTATCTCTTCTAGTAGTATATACTTAGTTCAGTGCATTTAAAAAGGATGTCATCAATTCCCAAGTTTCAAAGGGTAATAATTCATTCATGGGAATTATATATCTGGTTTTATAATAAAAAGAAATGTTAGATTCATTAAGAAAGCTTACTATTGTATAAACGAATATATAATTATTTAAGTAAGATAAACGGTGAGGAGTTTCTTGCCGGTTTTTCTTCTTTTAGTTTTCCGAACGGGTAGTACGTAAATTTTGACTTTCAATAATAAACATCATTTAGTAAACATCTTATATTCAACAAAAAAATTGAATTTTGACTTTTGACTATGTTATGCAACGATGTTTTGCGTAGCTAACTATTACCCGCCCATTTTTACCCCACTGCAGGGGCTTAGGCCTCCCCCAGGGTGAGGAGGGGGGCTTGGAGCTTAAGTCCACCACGCTGCTCCACTGCGGTTTGGGAACTGTAACGACCGCCATCTATTGACAGCGTCCGAGACCGACTGCTTAACGTGCCCTCCGAAGCACGGTGTCAGTGATATTGTGTACTTAAGTCAGAAAAACTCATTGGTACACGCCCGGATTCGAACCATGGCCCTGTGGGGCCTTATAAATTTGAGACAGGTTGCGGTCTGGGCTATCACGACACTTGTGTGATTGTCCTAGCCTAATTTATGTGATCTCGACATGATCACGCACCAAAAATTAAGATTAATAATTTCATCCATGCCATCGTAGAGTATTTAAAAACTTGTAAACACGGGGTGGTTATCTTTGTTGCCGTTATAAAACTCAGTTATTGTATTTAGTCACATAATCCTTTACGAAAATATAGGCGTTACTTAGATAAGTCCTATTACCGACAAAATGTGACAAGATGATACCATATACTATGTGACTTAATATCTATTCCAAAATGATATATTGTAAATATATTTAGTGAGCGGAACAAAATTAAAAAAAAAAAAAACCGTCAAAGAACCTCAATAATTAAAAAAAAAGTTGCTATGCACACCTCAACATCTCATGTGATTAGTCAAAATTAAACAACCATAAAAAATAGTACATTGTTAACCAAAAAGGCATAGGAATATATTTAAGGCGAGAGTGAAATATTAAATCCTGATCAGGGAATGGATTCCTTGTGTTACCCGAGAGGTAAATGATTTTGCTCTCGAGTTACACGCCCTGTTTTTCACGCCCCTGCGAGGAAAATTAATAAAAACCTTTAAAATAAATTTTGAAACAATATCCCTTATGTAGCTCGGGATTTGGAAACTTTAAATAATTTTGAATTTCTTTCGATATGGCACGTATTTTAACAAAATTTTACATGTCAAAAGGTGCGCTTGTCCGTTTTTCAAGGTTCCGTGGTCATATGGCAAAAACTGATTCCCCAAAATTTCGGCCTGTCCGTCTGTCTTTTCGTCCGTTCGTCTGTCTAGGCTATTCAGTCTATATAGATGGAATTTGGTAGGTAGGTGGAATCTATAAACCCGTATACAATGGATAGTAAGGACGATTCTTTTTGGGGTCGGTGCTTATACATGTAACTGGGGAATAAAAAATGAATTCCAGAGGTCTACAAATACGTTTTTCTATTTAATACTAAATAAATAAATAATAACAGAGTTATCAATGTTTAAAATGTCCTGTTAGACAGAAGAATAATACCGCACAGTGTGACTTTTTTCTCCTTTTTTCCTCCTCATAGTGAAAAGTTAAAGGGACCCCTTTAACTTTTCACTATGGGGAGGAAAATTCTGAACCATAATTTTAGTTAGTACCACTTAAAAACATTTTGAAAATTGGTCTTAATAAACTATATAAATTTAGTCGTTTTTGCCTAATGGGATATTTTCGATTAGGTACGGAAAATTTTGAGTTTAGCTATCCCAGAAATGACTTTGTTTTTCGTAGTGTTTCTGAGAAACATATTATTAAATACAAACCTATCTTTGTTGCCTATAAAATTATCCGGACTACGGAACCCTTTACTGTGCGGGGCCTACACGCACTTGGCCGGATTTTACCTAACGTTTTTATTTTTAATATACTTACTAGAGTTTATCAAGGAACCAGGCAAAGACCAAACTGGGTCATTATGCCAGAGATCGCTCACGTATTTAATATTCCTTAGTAGATAGATATTTTAATATCGTTTCGCTCATGTCTACTTATTAGAATTCTACTTACGATGTATCTTCGAATAACTTTTTTATGAGAACTTTATTGACACTTTCTGCTACAACTGTTTCACGTATACGTACATAATATTTATAATGTGTATTAATATGTATAAAAATAAACGTAAATTGCCTTCTGTCCCCGTTTTTTAGTCGTTAAGAGTTGAATTCTTAAAATCGATAGAATACAGTGTTAATTCTCATTCGTGACGGATAGGCTAAGAAAACAACCGAAACCTGGAAAAAAACCGATAACTGTAATTTTCTTTTTCGATGACATAAATTATTGTTAGTAATAGATAAAATAAAAAGAATTAAACATTTTAAAGCTCCGCGTCAATGCGAAAAAACTAATAAACATTTTTTTTAACTTTATTTGATTTCATAAGTACAGCATAATAAATAACTTTGTAAAAGTACCTCTTTTAAAATATAATGCTTGCATTCTAGTGAAAAAAATCAAAATTAAACTAATAAATCAATCGGGACTATCATTAATAAAGAAGGTTCCGTAAGCTACAAATTTTTTGGCTTATCTTACCAAAAATTATACGTAACTGTAATTCAACAATTTATTCTGAATAGAATAATATGTGTGTTAATAACTTATTGAAAATTAAACAAATTCACTTTGCAGAATTCTAAAGTCACAAATTTTGGAATTTTTTGGAAAAGCAAAATTAGTAACTACTTCAAAAGTGTTTAATTTATGCCTTTGTATTATTATTAGTATTTGAAGTAAAAAATTAAACAATAAATGTGTACGATTAATTAACTAATGTAAAAACTAATAATTAATTAATAATTTTTCAAAGTAACGTTTCAATATAAACGGTATTTCCTGTAGAATAAGGTCGCAATTTCTTTGTGTTTTAACTCCCGACCGCGCTGTCGCAAGTCGCAAGCGTTGCAATGTTCATTGTTTATATAGATAATACCTAACTAAATTGTTTAGAAAGATGAGATATATAGGCTCTTAGTTTTTTGTATAGAATTATCAACAAGCAAATTATGATACTTAAGCAGACAACATGATAAATAATTCTACTGATTTTGTAAACATATAACAGCCTGTATTATTGCACCAATCGATATTGTTGCGAATAAGGATGAAGTCTTGCAACGGCACGTCATATGGAAAATAAAACGAAATAGCTTTTATAGGTACAGTTTTCTTCAATTTTCATACAATTAATTGCCACGTTAATTCCCCCTCACCCTCCTAGTGATATTTCGTGATTTTTGTCAAACCTTTTGAGCGTCACGTGATTAATGGACAACCCACAACCAGTGGCGTGTGGTGGATTTGGAACATGGCTACGCCAACACGACATATGAAGTTTAAAATCATTTTGGTGGAATCTTTAAAGTTCAGATATTTACCTTAATATGTCTGAAAGTAAGTTTTTATTGCGCGTTTTTACGCCATCTGTTGAAATTTTACTAACCTAGTCTAACCTATTAGTTTAGTAATAACGTAGCAGATGGCGCTATTTGGCAAAATTATATAATCAAATTGTGTGCTGTGTGAAGATAATACAACAGAACTAGTTTTTTATTTAAAAGCAAAGCAAGGTAATTGTGAGAATATCTAAACAAAAAATAAAATAAAATAGGTACCTAACCTATTAGACAAACGAAAAATCTCTATTATTAAAATATCTATTATTTTACCTAATGATTTCACCTTAGTTAAATACATCATAAATACTTATTTATATAAAATAAACTCGTCAATGATTTCATTATAAAATAAACCTGACCCAGACCTGAAATATTACGTAAATATGTGTGGATTCGTTTGTAAAAATCATTGTTTATAAAAGCTAATTGGTTTATAAAGCAAGAGATAGGTACCTATGTTCTGTATGATTTTAATTACTTACCTATTTACTTTGTCACTGTGCAATGACTGCGAAATACATTTGTTTCAGTCTATTGAAATCCTCCAAAATTTCCATTTCGTTATTTGACACTTTAATTTCACCTAATTCATCATTACTTTAATACAACTTTAAAACATAAAACACAACAAATCGCAATGAATGCAATGCAATGAACACAGACAATAATTGAAAACAATAATGAAGTTAGTTTAGCCGCAGAATTCGCAAAGTTCTGCCTGCAGTCTAATTACGTACGAATTTCATGTCGTTATGCCTGGCTTAATTCCAGTATAAAATCCAGTAGGTACCTACCGATGATGTTCGAAACGTAAGAGGGATAGATGCCATTCATCACTACATGTAAGAAGAAGACAGACATAAAAGACGTAACTCATTTGGCTTGCCTCACGGCGTGTTCGCAACGTGTCGGTTGGCGTCGGTATGTCGTGATCGGGAAAGAGAGGGAGGCCGGTGATAGGGTATTAAGATAGGTCAGTAACAGTCAGTAATAGCGCGCCATTGCATTATATGCGCGCGCGGGAAATTCAAACACTCAAAAGAGTACAAACTCTAGCGTTTTCCATCATTATTGTAGGAAAATTTTAGACATGCATGGCTTTTTGGCTTTCAAGGAAGACCCGCGCCTGCCCACAACCAAACTCGTAGTACATCATCCAAGCTTATGAAATTTCGAAACTTTTTGCTGGATATACGACTCATGTTTTTATAACTGGCCACTTATAAAACAACTAAAAAACACCGTAAATTTAAAAAAAAAAGATCGCATTACATAAATTTTAAAATAGAACATAATATGTGTGACACCCTGATTTAGTTTTTGAACGTGCTGTGTGTGTGCTAATTATTAACTCTTCTGTAAAAACTTTACAATGTAATGTAGAATTTAATTTACAAACAATGTACGTTTTGATTTGATGGCGGTCTACTATCTTAATCATAAAAATTTACTCGTGCCCTTGACTGGTCCTAGAACAAATATTCCCGACGCATACATTTTGAAATTAGTTGATATAAAAAAAACCACTCAACAGAAACGAGAAAAAGTTATTAGCTAAAAAAAGAATTAAGCAGATATTAAATTATACTGTCATACAGATATGACTTTTGCGTGCACGCCGATCACGAATCTGTGGTCAAAATTTAAAGAAGTGGCCGCCATTTTGAACTTTTTAGTTACTGGACCGATTGCTTTCAAAATCAATATCTAAGAGTCCGCGTGGACTACGATCACGAATTTGTTGTTAAAATTTAAAAAAATAAATGATTAGCATGGATATTGATTTTGAAAGCAATCAGTCCAGTAGATAACTAAAAAGTTAAAAAAGGCGGCCACTTTTTTTCAAATTTTACAACATATTCGTGATTGGAGTCTATGCCGACCTTTAGATATTTATTTTGATAGCACTCTATCCAGTTCCTAAAAAAATCAAAATGGCGGCCACATTTCTCAATTTCGACTGATCACAGATTCGTGATTGGAGTCCACGCGGACCTATACATATCAATTTTGAAAGCAACCGGTGGCAGAGTCCAACTCGCACTTGGCCAATTTTTAAATATTTTCTGAACTACATTCATAACCAGTAACATAACTACTAACCACAAAATATTTTTTTCTAATAATCAGGTGACAGTTAAGTATCTGGCAACATAATTTTTCCACACACTGGTATCCTTGCAAATTGTTTTACACACACTACAATATAAAGTAGGCGCATTCACAGAGCTGCAGTATTTAGATAGCGCGGAACCTAGTAACAGCGCACGCGCGGGGACCGATCAATCGTCTATTTTAATTGCTGTCTTTATGTTAAAAACATTTTCTATAGTTTATGCTAAAATCGTAGTATAAAGTGTTATAATATATTATATATATTAAGAATAAGCTGTTTAATATCTTTCATTTTAAACTCATATTGCTGTAATAATGAAAAATATTGTATTCACTTCATCCTAACTTTTTTGAATCACAGGCCTTATATTGAAATATGATGTTTCTCCAACAATTAAGACGAATCCAACGACACTTCACATGTGCAAATCCATCAATCCGTTTAGGCTGCACATGCGTGCGTACATACATGTATACATACATATATACACAAATTGAAATTTGAAAAACCATCCAAAAAAATTCTTATAGTTAGGTATCATATCACCAATAGACTTCATTAAGTAAATAAAAAATAGAGGTTGACCGAGATGATGCACTCTACGAAACTAAGGGCCTTCGCGCACTTGTGATTTCTAGTTGGCCGATGGTTTGATTGTTCAGGGAATGAGTATGGAGCTATACTATGGCAGTGCGCGCATTTGACGATTACAAGTCGAACGATCGAACTATCGAAAACCATTGCCGATCCCTATTCAATCAAACTATTAAACAACTATCGGCCGACTAAAAATCACTAGTGCACTATAGCTCTAAACCGTGCGCGGTCGTTCGACAATTAGCCAGCTGATTCATGTGGCGGGCGACTGGGCAACAGTACGCGAACTCATGTCAGCATGTGAGCACGCCTGTCAAACTCTCATTCGCTGTGTCAATCTGACGCGTGCCCGTGTATATCATAGTGTATAGTCAGACGCAACGCAGTGGTCACATCGAGTGTCTTCGAAAATTAACCACGATGGCCGAAATTAAACGACACCAATTACGACTGAATGTCGACTTCACGTCGTTTACAATAAAGTTAGAAACAGGATCGTTTGCAATGTGTAAATGATAATTATTCGGTTACGTTGGGCCATTGCTATTTATCAATTATCATAGTTAATTATCTCAGAGACCCAAAACGACCTTTGCCTTGCGTCTAACTGTAAATTGTTGTAAATCAAACATCTGCCCTCCTTAAAAGTAAACCTGAGCTCTGATAACTCATTCTGCTTCCGAGAAGGCGATCAGCCCTCCAAAGGTGGTGTCGGGTTTTTTGTCAACATAGTCCTTGTCAACAACTTACCGGAGATCTCCAGTGTGTCGACTCCTTATCTTGTTTTGCAACTAACCGACAGGTGATGCCTAAAGGTTATACAGGTATAAGCCAACTTCGTTCGTCAAGACGACGGCAGTGTATGACGACGTAGCGAAAGCTATGCATCATACGGGCTCGACTCAGTTCACTGTTGTTATGGGGGACTTCAACGCCAAAATGTGAGTACAAAAAAGCGACAAATCCAAGATGGGGCAAATGCTGGTAAACTTTCTCGAAATGAAGGGTTTGTTCCTGATGAACTTCTTCTTCAGGGAAACGTCACAGAGGAAGTGGAGCTGACAAAGTTCCGATAAAGTGAATAAAAGGCGAATATTCAGAGATGTCTCAGTGATCAACAGGTTCAACCACGCTGTTCCACTGCGGTTTGGGGCTTGTGACGACCGCCACCTATTGACAGCGTCCGGGACCGACTGCTTAACGTGCTCTCCGAGGCACGGAGTCAGTGATAGTTATGTACTTAAGTCAGAAAAACTCATTGATCTACGCCCGGGTTCGAACCATGGCCCTATGGCCTTATAAATTTGAGACAGGTTCGTTGCGCTTTGGGCTATCACGACTCACTAGTCCGAGGAACTCTGAATATCAACTACAGGCTTGAAAGAGTCCGTCTGATGCAGTTCAAGCTCTGGCCACCATCGTCCTAAGCCAACACCGGCTCCGAAGCTTTTCAACTGGAGTTGAGAAACCGATTCAACGCGCTGTAAAACATGGCGAATGTTGACGCCATGGCGGGCAACCTGATCAGTGTTATCAGAGAAGTGGGCAGAAAATATTTTAATGGCGGTGGAAAGGCGAGGAGTCTAAACTTTCCAGCGAGACACTGGATGTCATGCGAAAGGGACGTGAGAAGTTACTAGAAAAAGTATCGTTAGACCTGGCTCTGAACAAGAAAATCAAGAAGCTGATACGACGGGACCTCCACCTCTTCAATACAAAACGTATCGAAGAGGCAATCGAGTGGAACAAAGGTTCGAAAGTGTTCGTTCAGCAACTTGGTAGAAGCCAACTGGCGAAACTCAGGACTCGCGACAGCAAAATTGTCTCCTCAAAATCAGAGACAGTCGCTGAAATAGAGACATTTTAATAAAAAAATATATGCCGTACATGCACCTCTCCCTGCAGCTCGCGACAGCAGCGACCGGAGAACTCGGTTGACCCGACACTACACAGACGATGTTCCTGATGTCGGCCTGGGCGAGGTCAGATTAGCTCTGAGGCAGCTAAAAAATGGCAAAACACCCGGCGCTGATAGCATCACGACAGAGCTTCTGAAAGCAAACGGGGCACCAGCTCTGAAAGAGCTTCAGAAGCTATTCAACTCTGGCATACGCAGAGGTGTTACGCCGAGTACATGGAGTGAGAGTACGGTCATCCTATTCTTCAAAAAAGGAGACAAAACGCACCTTAAGAATTATAGACCGACCTCAGTCCTCAGACACGTGTACAAGTGTACAAGGTGTTTTCGTTTCATCATGAGTCGCCTCTCCCAAAGATTTGACAGATTTCAGCTCCCTGAGCAGGCCAAGTTTCGGAAAGGCTACAGCACCGTAGACCACATACATAAGCTGAAGCAGATTATTCAAAAAACGGAGGAGTATAAACAACCTCTATTCTTTGTGGACTGGAGAAGGCATTTCACTCCGTCAAGACCTGGGCTGTTCTGGAATGCTTACAGCGATGCCGAATCGACTGTTATTATACTGAGGTGCTGAGGTGTCTGTACGAAACCGCGACAATGATTGTCCAGGGCCAGCGTACGGAACCTATTCAATTGCGAATAAGTGTGCAACAGGGAGATGTGATATCCCCAAAACTGTTCACCAACGCATTGGAAGGTGTTTCCAAGATGCTGGACTGAAAATTTGAGGCCTTAATGTCAATAGCGAATACAACTCTCACCTCCGTTTTGCTGGCGACATAGTGATCATGGCAGAGTTGCTGGAGGAGCTCAGCGGAATGGTAACGCCCTCAATGTCGCCTCTCGGCGGGTAGGCCTCGGGATTAACTTGGATAAGACGAAAGTCTTGTTCAACAAACATATTCTTTCGAGACCGGTAACTGTAGAGAGTGCGATTCTTGAAATTGTGCATGACTAAGTCTATCTAGGACAGACTGTGCAGTTAGGCAAACACAACTTCAACAAAGAGGCAGACCGAAGAATTCAGCTGGGCTGTGCTGCTTTCGGGAAGGTCCATCATCTGTTGTCGTTGCACTACCACAATGTCTGAAGACCTAGGTCTTTAACCAATGCGTTATACCTACAATGACGTACGGTGCCGAAACGTCTATTATAACGTAATATTACTAGCGTATAGAAACGACACCGCGAACCAAATGTTTGCGCCAAGCGTTGTTGCCGACCGGCAACAACTTATTCAGCCAGTCACTCGCCTATGCTCATCGCGACCGCGTGCCAAAAACGTGATTAAACAACAATTCAAAAATGCCGTCGTGGGTGTTAATAACGTGTAAAAATCAATCAAGTGCGAAGAAAAAAGATAGTGGCATAACTTATCGTCGATAATTAATCAAAACAAAACTAAAGCCATCCACAACAAATTTTTGTACCTATATTATTTTCTACCGTTGCCGTCATACATGCCGTCATACTTGTTTTAACTACGAGTAATGTCACGACATGTGTAATACCTACTAAAGACTTGTATAATACTTGCAGTTTTGTGTATACTAGTGGAAACGAACCAAATATGACATGTATGAGACATGTAATATACAGTGTATTATACTTAGTAGAAAATCAATGTGGTAAAAACAAGGTAATAGTGTCGCGCGCACAGATTTTGTTCGTCCTATCTCTTCTAGTAGTATATACTTAGTTCAGTGCATTTAAAAAGGATGTCATCAATTCCCAAGTTTCAAAGGGTAATAATTCATTCATGGGAATTATATATCTGGTTTTATAATAAAAAGAAATGTTAGATTCATTAAGAAAGCTTACTATTGTATAAACGAATATATAATTATTTAAGTAAGATAAACGGTGAGGAGTTTCTTGCCGGTTTTTCTTCTTTTAGTTTTCCGAACGGGTAGTACGTAAATTTTGACTTTCAATAATAAACATCATTTAGTAAACATCTTATATTCAACAAAAAAATTGAATTTTGACTTTTGACTATGTTATGCAACGATGTTTTGCGTAGCTAACTATTACCCGCCCATTTTTACCCCACTGCAGGGGCTTAGGCCTCCCCCAGGGTGAGGAGGGGGGCTTGGAGCTTAAGTCCACCACGCTGCTCCACTGCGGTTTGGGAACTGTAACGACCGCCATCTATTGACAGCGTCCGAGACCGACTGCTTAACGTGCCCTCCGAAGCACGGTGTCAGTGATATTGTGTACTTAAGTCAGAAAAACTCATTGGTACACGCCCGGATTCGAACCATGGTCCGATGAGGCCAAATTTGAGACAGGCTCGTTGCGCTCTGGGCTATCACGACACTAAGCTAACTATCCTTATGCCCAATTAGGTACAACTTAATTCATATAGCGTCGTACAACCAAAGTTTAATACAGGCTTAATAAATACACTTTTTTTTTAAATCCTTATATCAATGCAAATTGCATTGGTCCAAGAATACGCGGTATTTATATATATTGAAAACTATATTTTCTTGAAAACAGAATTCATTTTTTCTGTGTCATAGTTACCTTTTACGGAATTCATAATCGATAAAGTACAGAGGACGAGTTCGTCTTCTTCTGGCCGTTGGGACGATATAGGCCAAGTGCGTATCAGACATAGCAGCCATAGGGTTCTGTGGCTATTACAGAACTTAAAATGTTAAAATCGCGCCTGTCCAATATGCATTGATGACGATTTTTTAGTTATAGTTTTACGCGTATATTTTACGAATTACTCAATAGAATGTAGCCGTATTAAACGATTTTAATGAAATTACTTCGTGTTATTTGACAGCCTTTTTTTTAGTTGCTTGCTGATAAACAATTGTAATCTATTCTATAAAATATTCTTACTTTAAAGCAACTGCCTATGAAATGCCGTATATGGATTACATATTATATGTAATGGATTTTTCTACATGTTTCAAATTCAAATTCAAATGGTTTATTCGCCAGAGACATGGTACAATCAACATTCCAACATTCTCTTACTTAGATAAAAGTGTGCAAATATAATACAAAGCAGAGCCAATTTAAGATTATTAACATGTCAGTCCACAATATAATATACATAAATTATAGTTACAAAGTATAGTCACAAAAATAATAAAAATCAATCAAATTACATATCATTATCATTCAAAAATTCACCAATAGAATAATAGCATTTGTTTAAAAAAAAATTTTTTACATCGTTTTTGAATTGTTGATTTGTTCTATCCTTGAAAACATCAGGTAAATGGTTATAAATTTTGATGGCCATACAATTTCTTTCATTGCTGTGTAGGTACTTTGGTAAAGTGTCAACTTATATGGTGTGTATTGTTACAGATAAGTATGTCTAAATATTTTCAGTTAAATTAACGTAAATATACAAACAAACAACAAAAATGTTAAGTTTGAAGTAATGAAGTGCGATTCGCGTGATACGTGTTCCGTGTCAGCCGTTGCACGATATCGATTTTATTTAATATCGTTATTTTTAAATATACTGATATTGTTTAATGAAGACGACTTTCTGTTGTATTATTATGTAATAACTAACGAAAAAAGTAGCATACAAGTAAATTAGTTCCACAACTTGTGGTGCAAAATATTTTATACTAGCGACCCGCCCCGGCTTCGCACGGGTAGTAGAGCATATAAGCCGTAATGTTTTTTCTGTCATAGTGTCGTATCAGCTTGTTCCGTCGAAGATGTGGATTGGATTTAATTACCTTTAAATGTGACGTAAGTTCCTCCTACTTGGAGTATTTTTAAAGTATTTTATTTCCAATTCTATTAATATTTGAAAAAGTAAAGAATAAATACACATAACCTAACCTAACTACGCGTGTCGCGTCGTCCCGTATGGCCGCGCCTGGTCACGCGATATTTATATTTCGCTTATATAGCTTCTGAGATATTAATTTAAATTGTATAGTGTAAAGGGCAAACATAATGTGCATAAAATGCTGAAGGTAAATAACGTATTTAATTTGAAAAGGATTAATACTGTATCCGTATAAATTGCTTTCCAATCACCTCATCATATGACACCATTTTTTAAACATATAAATAGGTATAGTAAGCTATCCATAAAAGATAGACATATGCCATCGCGGACTTTTCTTTAGTTCTTTATAAGATACAATTCGTCCATGTATTATTTTGTTATATCTCAAAAGGATTAGGCAGTGTTTTCGATGAAAGATCCCAGCCGGCTTGATTTTTTTCCGACTTCTTCAACAATAATCGTCATATTTCAACAAATTTGCGCAAAACATTAATAAATTATACACGTGAACCTTCCTCTTGAATCACACCATCCATTGGTGCATGCCAACCCGTTCGGTAGTTCTTGAGTTTATCGCGTTCAGACAGACAGACAGACGCGGCGGGGGACTTTATTTTATAATATGTAGTGATAATCCTACTTTGACAACATTTATTTCGGGAATCGTTATGATTTCCAAATATTTTGAATTAAATTTTTAGTAGACCTGCGCAAAGTGTCAGCTGTCTACGACAGTTAAACATTCTTATAGATAAAAAGACAGTGGCAGACAGACAAACGAAAACTCGTTTCTTCAATATATTCCGTAAAAAAAAAATACAATCGTCTCTTTAACGTATACAGTGCTTAATCAGATGTTATCTAGGAAAGGAAAACCTGCGAGCAGAAGTGACTCAGACTAACTCACAAAAGACCGTTTCGTAACGTACCTATCCCCCGTGATTCACGAGCAAGTCTGACTGCCTGCCAGCCAATGCCTTTGCTTCGAGCACTTGAAAGGTTTTAGAACGTGTTTTTTTTTTGTTACTCGTATTGACGGCCCATTCTGGAAACGGAACAAATCAACACCGTTTTTTTGGTACGCCTGTTTAGGTAGTTGCAATTCGAACATTATTCTTAATTTTTTTTTTGGGTGTGATTCATCATCATCATCATCAGCCCATTTTTTACCCCACTGCAGGGGCTTAGGCCTCCCCCAGGGTGAGGAGGGGGGGGCTTGTAGCTTAAGTCCACCACGCTGCTCCACTGCGGGTTGGGAACTGTAACGACCGCCATCTATTGACAGCGTCCGGGACCGACTGCTTAACGTGCCCTCCGAAGCACGATGTCAGTGATATTGTGTACTTAAGTCAGAAAAACTCATTGGTACACGCCCGGATTCGAACCATGGCCCTGTGGGGCCTTATAAATTTGAGACAGGTTGCGGTCTGGGCTATCACGACACTTGTGTGATTGTCCTAGCCTAATTTATGTGATCTCGACATGATCACGCACCAAAAATTAAGATTAATAATTTCATCCATGCCATCGTAGAGTATTTAAAAACTTGTAAACACGGGGTGGTTATCTTTGTTGCCGTTATAAAACTCAGTTATTGTATTTAGTCACATAATCCTTTACGAAAATATAGGCGTTACTTAGATAAGTCCTATTACCGACAAAATGTGACAAGATGATACCATATACTATGTGACTTAATATCTATTCCAAAATGATATATTGTAAATATATTTAGTGAGCGGAACAAAATTAAAAAAAAAAAAAACCGTCAAAGAACCTCAATAATTAAAAAAAAAGTTGCTATGCACACCTCAACATCTCATGTGATTAGTCAAAATTAAACAACCATAAAAAATAGTACATTGTTAACCAAAAAGGCATAGGAATATATTTAAGGCGAGAGTGAAATATTAAATCCTGATCAGGGAATGGATTCCTTGTGTTACCCGAGAGGTAAATGATTTTGCTCTCGAGTTACACGCCCTGTTTTTCACGCCCCTGCGAGGAAAATTAATAAAAACCTTTAAAATAAATTTTGAAACAATATCCCTTATGTAGCTCGGGATTTGGAAACTTTAAATAATTTTGAATTTCTTTCGATATGGCACGTATTTTAACAAAATTTTACATGTCAAAAGGTGCGCTTGTCCGTTTTTCAAGGTTCCGTGGTCATATGGCAAAAACTGATTCCCCAAAATTTCGGCCTGTCCGTCTGTCTTTTCGTCCGTTCGTCTGTCTAGGCTATTCAGTCTATATAGATGGAATTTGGTAGGTAGGTGGAATCTATAAACCCGTATACAATGGATAGTAAGGACGATTCTTTTTGGGGTCGGTGCTTATACATGTAACTGGGGAATAAAAAATGAATTCCAGAGGTCTACAAATACGTTTTTCTATTTAATACTAAATAAATAAATAATAACAGAGTTATCAATGTTTAAAATGTCCTGTTAGACAGAAGAATAATACCGCACAGTGTGACTTTTTTCTCCTTTTTTCCTCCTCATAGTGAAAAGTTAAAGGGACCCCTTTAACTTTTCACTATGGGGAGGAAAATTCTGAACCATAATTTTAGTTAGTACCACTTAAAAACATTTTGAAAATTGGTCTTAATAAACTATATAAATTTAGTCGTTTTTGCCTAATGGGATATTTTCGATTAGGTACGGAAAATTTTGAGTTTAGCTATCCCAGAAATGACTTTGTTTTTCGTAGTGTTTCTGAGAAACATATTATTAAATACAAACCTATCTTTGTTGCCTATAAAATTATCCGGACTACGGAACCCTTTACTGTGCGGGGCCTACACGCACTTGGCCGGATTTTACCTAACGTTTTTATTTTTAATATACTTACTAGAGTTTATCAAGGAACCAGGCAAAGACCAAACTGGGTCATTATGCCAGAGATCGCTCACGTATTTAATATTCCTTAGTAGATAGATATTTTAATATCGTTTCGCTCATGTCTACTTATTAGAATTCTACTTACGATGTATCTTCGAATAACTTTTTTATGAGAACTTTATTGACACTTTCTGCTACAACTGTTTCACGTATACGTACATAATATTTATAATGTGTATTAATATGTATAAAAATAAACGTAAATTGCCTTCTGTCCCCGTTTTTTAGTCGTTAAGAGTTGAATTCTTAAAATCGATAGAATACAGTGTTAATTCTCATTCGTGACGGATAGGCTAAGAAAACAACCGAAACCTGGAAAAAAACCGATAACTGTAATTTTCTTTTTCGATGACATAAATTATTGTTAGTAATAGATAAAATAAAAAGAATTAAACATTTTAAAGCTCCGCGTCAATGCGAAAAAACTAATAAACATTTTTTTTAACTTTATTTGATTTCATAAGTACAGCATAATAAATAACTTTGTAAAAGTACCTCTTTTAAAATATAATGCTTGCATTCTAGTGAAAAAAATCAAAATTAAACTAATAAATCAATCGGGACTATCATTAATAAAGAAGGTTCCGTAAGCTACAAATTTTTTGGCTTATCTTACCAAAAATTATACGTAACTGTAATTCAACAATTTATTCTGAATAGAATAATATGTGTGTTAATAACTTATTGAAAATTAAACAAATTCACTTTGCAGAATTCTAAAGTCACAAATTTTGGAATTTTTTGGAAAAGCAAAATTAGTAACTACTTCAAAAGTGTTTAATTTATGCCTTTGTATTATTATTAGTATTTGAAGTAAAAAATTAAACAATAAATGTGTACGATTAATTAACTAATGTAAAAACTAATAATTAATTAATAATTTTTCAAAGTAACGTTTCAATATAAACGGTATTTCCTGTAGAATAAGGTCGCAATTTCTTTGTGTTTTAACTCCCGACCGCGCTGTCGCAAGTCGCAAGCGTTGCAATGTTCATTGTTTATATAGATAATACCTAACTAAATTGTTTAGAAAGATGAGATATATAGGCTCTTAGTTTTTTGTATAGAATTATCAACAAGCAAATTATGATACTTAAGCAGACAACATGATAAATAATTCTACTGATTTTGTAAACATATAACAGCCTGTATTATTGCACCAATCGATATTGTTGCGAATAAGGATGAAGTCTTGCAACGGCACGTCATATGGAAAATAAAACGAAATAGCTTTTATAGGTACAGTTTTCTTCAATTTTCATACAATTAATTGCCACGTTAATTCCCCCTCACCCTCCTAGTGATATTTCGTGATTTTTGTCAAACCTTTTGAGCGTCACGTGATTAATGGACAACCCACAACCAGTGGCGTGTGGTGGATTTGGAACATGGCTACGCCAACACGACATATGAAGTTTAAAATCATTTTGGTGGAATCTTTAAAGTTCAGATATTTACCTTAATATGTCTGAAAGTAAGTTTTTATTGCGCGTTTTTACGCCATCTGTTGAAATTTTACTAACCTAGTCTAACCTATTAGTTTAGTAATAACGTAGCAGATGGCGCTATTTGGCAAAATTATATAATCAAATTGTGTGCTGTGTGAAGATAATACAACAGAACTAGTTTTTTATTTAAAAGCAAAGCAAGGTAATTGTGAGAATATCTAAACAAAAAATAAAATAAAATAGGTACCTAACCTATTAGACAAACGAAAAATCTCTATTATTAAAATATCTATTATTTTACCTAATGATTTCACCTTAGTTAAATACATCATAAATACTTATTTATATAAAATAAACTCGTCAATGATTTCATTATAAAATAAACCTGACCCAGACCTGAAATATTACGTAAATATGTGTGGATTCGTTTGTAAAAATCATTGTTTATAAAAGCTAATTGGTTTATAAAGCAAGAGATAGGTACCTATGTTCTGTATGATTTTAATTACTTACCTATTTACTTTGTCACTGTGCAATGACTGCGAAATACATTTGTTTCAGTCTATTGAAATCCTCCAAAATTTCCATTTCGTTATTTGACACTTTAATTTCACCTAATTCATCATTACTTTAATACAACTTTAAAACATAAAACACAACAAATCGCAATGAATGCAATGCAATGAACACAGACAATAATTGAAAACAATAATGAAGTTAGTTTAGCCGCAGAATTCGCAAAGTTCTGCCTGCAGTCTAATTACGTACGAATTTCATGTCGTTATGCCTGGCTTAATTCCAGTATAAAATCCAGTAGGTACCTACCGATGATGTTCGAAACGTAAGAGGGATAGATGCCATTCATCACTACATGTAAGAAGAAGACAGACATAAAAGACGTAACTCATTTGGCTTGCCTCACGGCGTGTTCGCAACGTGTCGGTTGGCGTCGGTATGTCGTGATCGGGAAAGAGAGGGAGGCCGGTGATAGGGTATTAAGATAGGTCAGTAACAGTCAGTAATAGCGCGCCATTGCATTATATGCGCGCGCGGGAAATTCAAACACTCAAAAGAGTACAAACTCTAGCGTTTTCCATCATTATTGTAGGAAAATTTTAGACATGCATGGCTTTTTGGCTTTCAAGGAAGACCCGCGCCTGCCCACAACCAAACTCGTAGTACATCATCCA
Source organism: Luffia ferchaultella (assembly GCA_949709985.1). Taxonomy (NCBI): domain Eukaryota; kingdom Metazoa; phylum Arthropoda; class Insecta; order Lepidoptera; family Psychidae; genus Luffia; species Luffia ferchaultella. The sequence goes on from OX453254.1 coordinate 8,217,924, forward strand.
AGCTTATGAAATTTCGAAACTTTTTGCTGGATATACGACTCATGTTTTTATAACTGGCCACTTATAAAACAACTAAAAAACACCGTAAATTTAAAAAAAAAAGATCGCATTACATAAATTTTAAAATAGAACATAATATGTGTGACACCCTGATTTAGTTTTTGAACGTGCTGTGTGTGTGCTAATTATTAACTCTTCTGTAAAAACTTTACAATGTAATGTAGAATTTAATTTACAAACAATGTACGTTTTGATTTGATGGCGGTCTACTATCTTAATCATAAAAATTTACTCGTGCCCTTGACTGGTCCTAGAACAAATATTCCCGACGCATACATTTTGAAATTAGTTGATATAAAAAAAACCACTCAACAGAAACGAGAAAAAGTTATTAGCTAAAAAAAGAATTAAGCAGATATTAAATTATACTGTCATACAGATATGACTTTTGCGTGCACGCCGATCACGAATCTGTGGTCAAAATTTAAAGAAGTGGCCGCCATTTTGAACTTTTTAGTTACTGGACCGATTGCTTTCAAAATCAATATCTAAGAGTCCGCGTGGACTACGATCACGAATTTGTTGTTAAAATTTAAAAAAATAAATGATTAGCATGGATATTGATTTTGAAAGCAATCAGTCCAGTAGATAACTAAAAAGTTAAAAAAGGCGGCCACTTTTTTTCAAATTTTACAACATATTCGTGATTGGAGTCTATGCCGACCTTTAGATATTTATTTTGATAGCACTCTATCCAGTTCCTAAAAAAATCAAAATGGCGGCCACATTTCTCAATTTCGACTGATCACAGATTCGTGATTGGAGTCCACGCGGACCTATACATATCAATTTTGAAAGCAACCGGTGGCAGAGTCCAACTCGCACTTGGCCAATTTTTAAATATTTTCTGAACTACATTCATAACCAGTAACATAACTACTAACCACAAAATATTTTTTTCTAATAATCAGGTGACAGTTAAGTATCTGGCAACATAATTTTTCCACACACTGGTATCCTTGCAAATTGTTTTACACACACTACAATATAAAGTAGGCGCATTCACAGAGCTGCAGTATTTAGATAGCGCGGAACCTAGTAACAGCGCACGCGCGGGGACCGATCAATCGTCTATTTTAATTGCTGTCTTTATGTTAAAAACATTTTCTATAGTTTATGCTAAAATCGTAGTATAAAGTGTTATAATATATTATATATATTAAGAATAAGCTGTTTAATATCTTTCATTTTAAACTCATATTGCTGTAATAATGAAAAATATTGTATTCACTTCATCCTAACTTTTTTGAATCACAGGCCTTATATTGAAATATGATGTTTCTCCAACAATTAAGACGAATCCAACGACACTTCACATGTGCAAATCCATCAATCCGTTTAGGCTGCACATGCGTGCGTACATACATGTATACATACATATATACACAAATTGAAATTTGAAAAACCATCCAAAAAAATTCTTATAGTTAGGTATCATATCACCAATAGACTTCATTAAGTAAATAAAAAATAGAGGTTGACCGAGATGATGCACTCTACGAAACTAAGGGCCTTCGCGCACTTGTGATTTCTAGTTGGCCGATGGTTTGATTGTTCAGGGAATGAGTATGGAGCTATACTATGGCAGTGCGCGCATTTGACGATTACAAGTCGAACGATCGAACTATCGAAAACCATTGCCGATCCCTATTCAATCAAACTATTAAACAACTATCGGCCGACTAAAAATCACTAGTGCACTATAGCTCTAAACCGTGCGCGGTCGTTCGACAATTAGCCAGCTGATTCATGTGGCGGGCGACTGGGCAACAGTACGCGAACTCATGTCAGCATGTGAGCACGCCTGTCAAACTCTCATTCGCTGTGTCAATCTGACGCGTGCCCGTGTATATCATAGTGTATAGTCAGACGCAACGCAGTGGTCACATCGAGTGTCTTCGAAAATTAACCACGATGGCCGAAATTAAACGACACCAATTACGACTGAATGTCGACTTCACGTCGTTTACAATAAAGTTAGAAACAGGATCGTTTGCAATGTGTAAATGATAATTATTCGGTTACGTTGGGCCATTGCTATTTATCAATTATCATAGTTAATTATCTCAGAGACCCAAAACGACCTTTGCCTTGCGTCTAACTGTAAATTGTTGTAAATCAAACATCTGCCCTCCTTAAAAGTAAACCTGAGCTCTGATAACTCATTCTGCTTCCGAGAAGGCGATCAGCCCTCCAAAGGTGGTGTCGGGTTTTTTGTCAACATAGTCCTTGTCAACAACTTACCGGAGATCTCCAGTGTGTCGACTCCTTATCTTGTTTTGCAACTAACCGACAGGTGATGCCTAAAGGTTATACAGGTATAAGCCAACTTCGTTCGTCAAGACGACGGCAGTGTATGACGACGTAGCGAAAGCTATGCATCATACGGGCTCGACTCAGTTCACTGTTGTTATGGGGGACTTCAACGCCAAAATGTGAGTACAAAAAAGCGACAAATCCAAGATGGGGCAAATGCTGGTAAACTTTCTCGAAATGAAGGGTTTGTTCCTGATGAACTTCTTCTTCAGGGAAACGTCACAGAGGAAGTGGAGCTGACAAAGTTCCGATAAAGTGAATAAAAGGCGAATATTCAGAGATGTCTCAGTGATCAACAGGTTCAACCACGCTGTTCCACTGCGGTTTGGGGCTTGTGACGACCGCCACCTATTGACAGCGTCCGGGACCGACTGCTTAACGTGCTCTCCGAGGCACGGAGTCAGTGATAGTTATGTACTTAAGTCAGAAAAACTCATTGATCTACGCCCGGGTTCGAACCATGGCCCTATGGCCTTATAAATTTGAGACAGGTTCGTTGCGCTTTGGGCTATCACGACTCACTAGTCCGAGGAACTCTGAATATCAACTACAGGCTTGAAAGAGTCCGTCTGATGCAGTTCAAGCTCTGGCCACCATCGTCCTAAGCCAACACCGGCTCCGAAGCTTTTCAACTGGAGTTGAGAAACCGATTCAACGCGCTGTAAAACATGGCGAATGTTGACGCCATGGCGGGCAACCTGATCAGTGTTATCAGAGAAGTGGGCAGAAAATATTTTAATGGCGGTGGAAAGGCGAGGAGTCTAAACTTTCCAGCGAGACACTGGATGTCATGCGAAAGGGACGTGAGAAGTTACTAGAAAAAGTATCGTTAGACCTGGCTCTGAACAAGAAAATCAAGAAGCTGATACGACGGGACCTCCACCTCTTCAATACAAAACGTATCGAAGAGGCAATCGAGTGGAACAAAGGTTCGAAAGTGTTCGTTCAGCAACTTGGTAGAAGCCAACTGGCGAAACTCAGGACTCGCGACAGCAAAATTGTCTCCTCAAAATCAGAGACAGTCGCTGAAATAGAGACATTTTAATAAAAAAATATATGCCGTACATGCACCTCTCCCTGCAGCTCGCGACAGCAGCGACCGGAGAACTCGGTTGACCCGACACTACACAGACGATGTTCCTGATGTCGGCCTGGGCGAGGTCAGATTAGCTCTGAGGCAGCTAAAAAATGGCAAAACACCCGGCGCTGATAGCATCACGACAGAGCTTCTGAAAGCAAACGGGGCACCAGCTCTGAAAGAGCTTCAGAAGCTATTCAACTCTGGCATACGCAGAGGTGTTACGCCGAGTACATGGAGTGAGAGTACGGTCATCCTATTCTTCAAAAAAGGAGACAAAACGCACCTTAAGAATTATAGACCGACCTCAGTCCTCAGACACGTGTACAAGTGTACAAGGTGTTTTCGTTTCATCATGAGTCGCCTCTCCCAAAGATTTGACAGATTTCAGCTCCCTGAGCAGGCCAAGTTTCGGAAAGGCTACAGCACCGTAGACCACATACATAAGCTGAAGCAGATTATTCAAAAAACGGAGGAGTATAAACAACCTCTATTCTTTGTGGACTGGAGAAGGCATTTCACTCCGTCAAGACCTGGGCTGTTCTGGAATGCTTACAGCGATGCCGAATCGACTGTTATTATACTGAGGTGCTGAGGTGTCTGTACGAAACCGCGACAATGATTGTCCAGGGCCAGCGTACGGAACCTATTCAATTGCGAATAAGTGTGCAACAGGGAGATGTGATATCCCCAAAACTGTTCACCAACGCATTGGAAGGTGTTTCCAAGATGCTGGACTGAAAATTTGAGGCCTTAATGTCAATAGCGAATACAACTCTCACCTCCGTTTTGCTGGCGACATAGTGATCATGGCAGAGTTGCTGGAGGAGCTCAGCGGAATGGTAACGCCCTCAATGTCGCCTCTCGGCGGGTAGGCCTCGGGATTAACTTGGATAAGACGAAAGTCTTGTTCAACAAACATATTCTTTCGAGACCGGTAACTGTAGAGAGTGCGATTCTTGAAATTGTGCATGACTAAGTCTATCTAGGACAGACTGTGCAGTTAGGCAAACACAACTTCAACAAAGAGGCAGACCGAAGAATTCAGCTGGGCTGTGCTGCTTTCGGGAAGGTCCATCATCTGTTGTCGTTGCACTACCACAATGTCTGAAGACCTAGGTCTTTAACCAATGCGTTATACCTACAATGACGTACGGTGCCGAAACTAGAACTCTCACGGCAGGACTGGTCCACAAATTCACAGTCGCTCAACTTGCTATGGAGCGAGCTATGCTCGGTATTTCTTTGATAGATAAAATCAGAAACAAGGCAATCCGTCGAAGAATCAACGTCGTCGACACAGCCGAAGCGATCAGCAAGTATAAGTGGCAATGAGCCAGTACCATTTACGGTAGAACTCATAACCGATGGGATAGACGAGTTCTCGAGTGTAAGCCACGTATTGGGAAGCGAAGCGTTGGACACCCCCCGGCCAGGGGGACAGATGACCTGAGGCACCATACCGGGGGTAGTTGGATGCGAAAGGCGGAGGACCGTGTGTGGTGACGAGCCTTGGGAGAGACTTATATCCTGCAGTGGAGAGACACGGATTGATGATGATGATGATGATAGTATAATGTAACATTTGAAAAAAATGCATTAGTACATACATACCTGTTACTCAGAATTTTAACCTACGACCTCTCGCATTCGAAACGGAGCTGTTACGTACCACTAGATTACCACCATTTAGGTTTTAAAAAATATTCATGCAAAATTTCAGGAAAGTTGGACAAATCGTTTGACCGTAGCTGTGTTACAAACAAATCCACAAGCGCACAGACAGTCGAAAGCTGGTCTTTACTTTACAATTTTGATTTTTTTTTATATTGCCGTTTTTGAGAGTTTATCGATTTCTATAGTTCGTAGGGTGTGTAGTCGCTAATGCTAGTAAGCGACTGAAGGCAATTTGTTTTCTGATTTGAAAAAAGTCATTTTTTCGCCTTCCACGCCTGAAATACTTTTTATTTTTGAGTCACTCTTGTCCTTAACTGTAAAAAGTCATGCAATTGATTCGGTGTTATCTCGAATTATATTTTATATGACCCCCCGATTTCAACAACACATATAAAAAGATGGCAGCCTGGAATAAAATTAAAAAAAAAACGGGTCAAGATGGTAAGAAATACAGTATAACTATATTTATGCAGTAAAATAACTGACGTCATGTCATTCTTTCGTTCATATGTATAAATACATATATGATTCAATTAAAACAAATTAACTATTCATTACATTGTAATTAATAAGGAAATATTTACAACAATAATAAAAAATATACAGAAAAAATATTTTACAGTTTTCAAAAATACAAAATATAAAAAATCGACTTCAAAAACTTAAACCCAAAAATTAAAAATAATATTTATACTTTAGAGACAACAGGATTATAATAGGCAACATATAGTTTACGAAGTCGGTGCCAAGTTATTCTTCGATGACATGTTGAAGATGATAAATGTTGGCGTTTTTCATAATTATCAATCCAGACATGTATACACCATGGTCGCAGAGCAGCTCGCTTTCCCTCCACCGCACCGTATATATCCCAGTACACTACTATAACGTGCGTATTTTTAAAATTTCAATTTCATAGGCGTGATAATAACATGTTTAATTTTGATGAAAACGTGATTGCAGTACACGACAATGTATTATTAAACAAAAAAATCGCAGTTACTATTTTTAACTACTGAGAAAATCCATTATTATTAAAACGTAAAAAGTAAATGTTTAATTTTTGTCTTAAATGTTTAAAAAGACGCAAAATAGCATAAGCAGAAACAAATATCATAGTTATCATTTTTGCTTATCTAGATATTGAACTCAAATGAAAATTGTGAAGAAAACATACTTGCGAACTTGGTTTCAGTTTAATTTTGCTATTAAGTGATAGCATTTTATTGCACCACAAAATTATACTAACAAGGTATTTGGTTACCTATTTTGCTTTTAGAAATAAGTTAGGTAGTAAATGAAATGTCATGATTTTTATAAAAAACGGTTACCACCGGGGATTTTTTACATCATGTATCTTATTAATATTTTATACTCAATAACAATATCCGATAAAATATGAAAAACAACGAGTTTCGGAATTATGTCTAGGGGGCCGTTACTTTTCTTGGCCTAGGATGTTATTTCGGTAGGGTTGCAAGTTGATATACTTTCTCTTTAATTCTTTTTGTATTTTATAAATCGTTTTACTTCTTAGGGGTAGAATTTAAAAAAAAAGACTTCGTTAGTGGATCAACAAGTGGATGACGTTAGTGGAACCAAAGTTATACAAGGAACATCTATCCTCCGTGCCAAATTCAAATTATATTTTACAAAGAAATTAAAATTCATGCAAATCAATATCTTGATGTTTTTATATTTTTCGTTTGTAATTTTTTTTTTAATTTATTTTGTGAAGAATGATCAATATAATTTTGTGTAGCATTAGACATAATGGATACGAACGTCATTAGAGTTATACTGTCTGGTATTTGTAAATCCCTTCACTTGTATAAAGGACAGAACGGGGTATCCCGCTATGATACGGAATCTGCTCTTCAAGTACCTAGTGACATAATTTTATTACTATTTAAGTCTCAGCTCATAAATAGTTGTAGGGCTCTAATACAGGTAGTTTTTAGTCTGGTAGGTAGGTAGCCACGTTCTACGGGGCACCGCGCTTTAAGGTCATAAAAAAAAATATTTTGCAGTATTTCATGGCTAGATTTCGTATACGCCGGGATGCTCTGCTGTCCTGTTTCAATCTGTAAATGTAACTTCGTAAATTTTAGGTTTTTAGCAATACCTAAACACGGATTTCCCTTAATTAAGGAGTATGTTTTGCTTTAAACATATAAGGTTTCTCATAATAGGTATGAAGCGTGTAGCAGATTATGCGGCTGCGTCAGAATTGAATTGGATTCTAAACGCTACGTAACAAAATTACATTATCCGCGTGCGACTGACTGAACGAGTGCCCATAAGTTATTTAGTAAATCGATGTTTTATTTCGGGGTCATGGAAGCATCCATTAGTGCCTACGTTCATATAACTTAAGGGGATAGTTTTTCTCTCGCGGCTTCGATTAAGCATCGCCACCTCCGTTTAAATCCGTCTTCCCCGACCCGTTGAACAGAGATAACAAGAGAATTCCCAAAAATACATACAAAATACTCGTCGAAACAGCTTGCGGGCCGTGTCTGTTTCCTTGACTGAAATGAGTATGTTCTAGAACCAAAATTTGCAGCGTTATCAAGAAAGACCGTCTCTGGGGCGATATCTTCCTGTTTTTAAAATCGTATTAATATAGAAATTACGAACCATTACTTCCAGAACAAAAAATTCGAAGAAAATTATGTGTTTGTAAAATTTCATCATCATCATTTTACCCCACTACAGGGGCTTAGGCCTTGTAGGGATTGTAACGACCGCCATCTATTGACAGCGCCCGGGACCGACTGCTTAACGTGCTCTCCGAGATACGAAGTCAGTGATAGTTAATGTACTTAAGTCAGAAAAACTCATTTGTACCATGCCCGGATTCGAACCATGGCTCTATGGCCCCCTTGTAAAATTTATTATAAAACAACTAAACTATATATCGAAAAAAACACACCGCCCTATAACAGGGTTTCTCTTAATACATATGTTTTTTGCTGTAGATTTGAGCGAGAAACAGACGCGGGCTGGACCCTCTTTTTTCTATGGGAAGTCTACCGCCTGTAGGATATCTACTAAAGATGTTGGCCTTCCGTGCGGAACATTCGACTATCGCCCTAAACGCCAACCTCGAACGGTCAGACCATAGCTTATGCCTACGACTTCGCAGCATTGTTTTCACATAGATTTAATTTCTAGCTGTTCAATGTATTTTGAAGTCTAAACAAATCATGTTTATTTAGACCCAGTTACAGTTAATAGTACATTACGATGTAAGTACGGTAAGCTGAGTATTATAGTCGAGGTGTAAACCGATGACTATATTAGCCAGCTTATTAAGTACGAACATCATACGACGTTTTTCAATACATTAGCGATTAAAATTAGGTAGGTACTTCAAATGTAATAATGGCAGGAGCGTGGGACTCCTTTTCGCTTTTATGATGCAAGTACAGTAAGCCGAATATTAAAGTCGAGGTGTTTATATTTTTTTAAATATATTTATAATAAACCGATGATTATAATAGCCAGTTTACTGAGTACGAGCATTATACGACGTTTTTCAATACATTTGCGATTAAAATTAAGTAGGCCTGTACTTCAAATCTAATAACGGCGGAAGTGGGACTACTTTTTCCGGTTTACGTTACGTTACGTATGCGTTACAAACAATACGCCCGTTTGTTTGGTGTAAAGAAAACTACCTAAACCGTAAAATACAACATCACGATTTACGTTTCGATGTAATAAGGACCGTATCAATAGCAAATAAATACATTGAAAAATATGTTATGTCCTTATTTTCGATTTTGACATTTAGGGTTAAAAGAGAAAATCGAAATTGGATATAAGTAAACGTTGCTGGATTGTATTGCAAAAGAACGTAAATATGCGTTAATATCTTAACGCAAGCGGTTTTCTGAGCATCGAACTAAAACCACATTTTGAAACGCTGCTACTCTATCATGGACCTATTGTCTATGGCTCCTATGCGTTACTTTTTTTCTTGCTGCTCTGCTCTTGAAAATATTAGCGTGATTGTTACTTACCCTATTTGTTGATTTATAATTCAGAATTATATAAAATTTATACGAAATTTATCTATAATTGGAATTATAGAAAATTATAATTATGAAATACGAAATAATAATACGAAAAAGCTATCAAAGTCGTTTTAGCACTTTTTGAGTTATAAACGTTAAAACGAAACAAACATGTAAACAGACGAATAATAATTAAAAATTGTATTTTGCATTGTATCGCTTTATCTTAAACTTTATCGAACAACGTGATTACAAAACGACCACGATAATTTAGTAATCGCATGGTAACCCTTCGGTCTATCATTGGCTAATGCCGCAGCGACGCCGTGTTTGCAAATTGTCTAATTGACGTGGTCGTTTTCGTAATTCGGAATTTCATTAATTTTTGGCTATACATTTATGTGAAGTTCTTTTGCGAGGGAAAGAAAAGACATATGTTTACGCGTTACGCTCTGATGTTATACATATATTTCCTCTTATTAACTTAATTTAACTTTTGATTATAAAAATATATAATGGCAATATAGTAGAAGAGCCCGTCGTTTAATATATTTACAATATAGTCGGAAGGACCCATCGCTTATTTATTGTATTTATTATATACTCGGAGAGTCCGTCCTTAAATTGTTTAATTAATTATATCGATTTTATTTTATTTTATCTAATTATTAATAGTGTTAAGGCTTCAAAAATCTGATGTGTAAACATGGTATGCACATGGTATATGGACTTTGTTGAAAATGAGGCATAAATGTAATGAAAACACAACGCTAATCAATAAACAAAAGACTGACTTTGTAAAAAGAATGTCATGTTTTTAAAACAATTTTTTTTTGAATTTAGAAATCACAGCCAGTCAAAATTTTTTTTTGTTTGAAATGGCCAGTACTGGAGAACGGCAACTTCATAGATTAAGACCTAATATTAATGTAATGGCGGCCTTTCATCGTGTTCCGATAAGATAATTTGACTATTGTAATCTAGATTAATATCTTCTATTAACATTAACAACTAATATCGGCCGATAGCGGAATGTTAACTTGAGAGTGACGTCGCATTAGAATTTTTTATCATTAACAATTTTCCCCGATAAATAAACGTTCAAAATTTTTTTTAGGAATAACTGATGTCGAACTACGACAAATTATTGAAAATAAAATTATACATTATTCGTAGGTATACAATAGTGTTATAATCACTACATATTATAAAACAAAGTCCCCTCGTCGCGTCTGGCTGTTTGTCTAAACGCGATAAACTCAAAAACTACTGAACGGATTTTCATATGGTTATCACCAATAGACGGAGTGATTCAAGAGAAAGGTTTGTGTAATTTATTGATGTTTTGTGTAAATTGGTTAAAATATAACGATAATAGTTGAAGATGTCGAAAAAAATCAAGCCGACTTGAAACTAGACTGAAAACGCTGCCTAACATCCCTTTGAGATATTACAAAACAATGTATGGAGGAATTGTTCCCCTTTTATAAGTCTAGATAAAAATCCGGGATGACATGTCTTTTTTTAAGGAAGCTTCCTGTACTTATTTTAATTTTTAAAAAATAGGTCACATAATGTGGTAATTGGAAAAATTTACCCGGTTACGATATGTATCCTTATCAAATTACTTAAGTTACCTTAAGCATTTCGTGCACATTATAATAGGATATTTGACTACTATTAAATATACGTATAAACGTGAAAAGAATATGGAAATTATAACCTATTAAAATTTTATCTCTGGCTCTTTCTTGCAAAACGATTTTTAACATTATTTATATTGGGCTAACGTCACACATAGGTAAGCCGTGCTGTATTGCCCTCTCTGTCTAACAGGACATTTTAAACATTCATAACTTTGTTAAACAAAAAAATTATTTAGTTTGTTTTTATTTCTACATTCTTTACTTCTTCAAATATTTGCAGAATTTGAAATACATTAAAAATAGTCGAAGTATGATGAACTTTTGTTAAGTTTAAATCTAATCCACATGCTCGACGCAAGAAGCTAATACGGCACTAGGTACATTAAAAAAATGTAGGCATATATGCTCTGCTACCCGCGCGAAGTCAGAGCGGGTCGCTAGTAGTCCGATAATTCTAATCTGGCGACTCCTATGTCTTTTCAGGAAGCGAGGGGGTTATTATCTTGCAATAGGAGCGCGTTTTCAGTTAGCGCAGTAAATTTTCTATTACAATTCGCAGTTTCATAAAAAATAAGCAGTCTCGAATAACTTTAGTTTAAAAGCAGTTAGATAAGTCCACAACTGCAATCTATGGTTTCGGCTAGTAAATAATGTGTTTTTCAATACATTTGTTATTAATACGGTCTTTATGACATCGAAATTTGTACCTTGATGTTGTATTTTACAGTTCTAGGCCTTTTTACTTTACACCGATCCCAAACGAGCATTCTGCTTGTAACGCATGCGTAAACCACGAAAAGCAGCCCGCTCCCGCCATTATTACATTTGAAGTATCTACCTAATTTTAATCGCAAATGTATTGAAATTATTCGTACAATATGATGCGCGTACTCAGTAAGCTGGCTATTATAGTCATAGGTTTTTAATATATATTTTATTAAACACCTCGACTATAATATGCAGCTAACTGTACTTGCACCATAATGTACTATTATGGCCGAGTATATCTCAATATAAAATCCTTGTAAATTTTTCACTTTAAGTTAGAAAGCAGTGGATGGACCCTACTCGCTTTATTTACGCAGAAAGTAGCGTCGCCGCTTTCTAGGTCGTTGGGATGGAATGGTGGTAAAGCGGAACGGAGCTTAAAGTTTTAATGTAATTATTTCGACGTATAATTACTTTATACGGCTATTGAGCTACAGTTAAGTCAGCGTTTACTTTTCACATTACTTTTACGAAACCTGCTTTTGAGTAATGTAAAATTAATAATAATACCTGGGATATACCACACACAGCCGTCTAGTCTCAAACTAAGCAAAGCTTGTATTATGGGTACCAAACAACTGATAAACATACTTAAATATTCTTTTTAATGTATATATTTTACATCCAGACACGGAACAAATAGACATTTTCATGCAGACAAATATTTGTCCCGGGCGGGAATCGAACCGGCGACCTTTGGCGCCGCAGTTAGAGCCTCTAACCACTCGACCAATCGGTCAGTCGCAAAATTCTAATGGTGTATGTAGCAAATTACATACAAACTAAACACTACACAGTTAAAAACTGCATAGTAATACAATGGTACTCTATTATTATGAGTTCTCGCGTAATTTTCCTTTGATTTCAAATGAAAATCACGTTCTCACTAGAGCAAATTTTATTTTTCCCATGGGACATTTTTCAAACCTGAATCATGTAAATGAGAGTAGTACAATTTGCAACCTCAACTAGGTCAACGTTTAATATTTTTCTTAAATATCTTACACAATTAAATCAGTACTGAACTGTATTATGAAAAAAATCTCTTTTATAAAACCTATTGTGTTCTTTCCGACCGATGCATTACATTTAAGCCACCAGTTAACCCAAATTCGAAAGTTGTTTGTTCAGGATATGTATATAGGAAGTGCTAGCTACTGTACTGAATGAATATTTCGCATAAAATTAAGAAGGAATGCAACGTAAGAATATTCTACGAGGTAGTATAAAAACCACGAGCAATATACAGTACTTGCCGTGTATATGTGCGGCTCTGAAGTTAGTCACAATTTTCATAAATATATGCGTATACATATTACAAGTATTGGTATTGCAGTCATATTTTATAATATTTTACCAATAAAATACAATACAATAAAAAGCAATCGCCTCTCCAAACTATACTATCGAATTATTTTCTAGTTTTGTTATACACTGTTTGTTAATTTGTGAAAAATTATGTTTACATCTAAGATTATTAATTATTAGTGTCACTGTTGTGGCATAATGAAAACATACCAAAATCTAAACCGACGAAATACAAAACAATAACAAAAATGATTAATACCTTCAACCGACATCGAAGTTAACACGTTATTCGGTTGGCTTCGGTGAGCCTTTGGGGTCTTTGTGTTATTTGGACACGAATCGCGGACACTTGGTCTGTGGCAACGTATCTATCTAGTAATTTATATCTATGATTTTTACCCACATTTTGCAGTCGAAAACGTGTTTGTTTTCGGACGAGAGAATTTTGCGAGTGTTTCTTATGAAATTGCCACAGTTACTTCTCCATAGTATACTTAACTTATGGGTCGAAGGAGAGAGCGTTGTTTATCAAACACTAAATACAATGACAATGGTTTACCGGATCGTGACTTTTCACACGCACTTGATACTGAAATATCCGCAAGCGGATTCTGTCGCCGAAAACCGTGTCATCTCTTTTTGATTCACTTTTTTTAACCATGGTGCTATATATAAGTAGTTACTATTGAAAATATTTTATTTGAACATCATAATTTTCGGACCAACATTTACTGAATACACAGCTAAAGAGATCCTTCTCCCTAATTTTTTTTGGTACTAGTAAAACTATAGAGTGGTCGCGTATGAACCTGCGTGAAATTAGCTTAAGACGTTCAAAAGTGACAGCAAAGACCTACTTGATAAGAATCTTTATTTTATAATTCGACAACTTTAAACCGGCGTCTCCTTAACCCCGCTACGAAATGAGTTCGGCTTGTCGGACTATACTATATTTTCAAAAGGAGCATTTTCCGATTAGTGTGATTTAGTTTGGGCTGATATATTAAAAAACGTTTTATTGGAATTTGATATGTAAGATATACATATACGTTCGAAAACTTAAAATTAAAGTCTAAACATTTTGATCTAAGTATGTTTTTCTCTCTGTTTCAGGCAAAAATCTCTATAACAATGAACATGTAGCTATTAAGATGGAGCCCATGAAGTCAAAGGCTCCTCAACTGCATCTAGAGTACCGGTTTTATAAGTTATTAGGAACGCATGGTAAGTTACCGTTTCGTACTTTTAACTAGTTTCGAGGCAATTAAGAAACTGTTATTGAAAATATATGTCCCTGGAAACTATGAAAATAGACTTGATGCTGTAATAAAATTTAATTAAAACCAAAATCAAAATTGATTTAAACAATAAAAAACTTACAAAAGCAAAAAATAATTCATATTCACAGAAAAAATATTTCGTGAATCAAGAAAATATTGTTTCGTATATAAGGAAGAGGATATTTTTCTCAAAATAAGTATATATATTGTTGTTGCAAGATATTTTTGTTGATCTGAAGAAATATTTCCTTACTTCGAGGGAAAATATCCTCTTCGTGATATTTTATTGGTTCAAGAAATTTCTTTTTCTGTGTTCTTGCAGATAAAGTTTAATATTATTTTAAATAACCATACGTCGGCAAGTCACGCATCGATATTTCCCTTTCTATTTGGACATTCGAAACGTTCATAACTTTGTTCATATATTACCTATTTAAAAAAAAGTCTTTAAATTTGAAATAATTATTAAAAAAATAGTGACCTAATATAGAGTATAGGTCACTATACAGATGCAATATTACATAATACATGCAATAATACAGCACAAACAAAGATATAATTGAATTCATTGAATAAATATGATATTTATAGTTACTTCGACATAGATTTTGGCGTCGATTTTGCGTAAAGGTTTCATGAATTGCGAATGTCAAATTTAGTAGGAAGGCATTCATATCGAACCCTTTTTTGAAAACTAGTGTAAATACTACGTTCAAATATACGTAGTCCCTGAAGCGATTAGCGCCTATTGTCGGCTCAACCTTTCCTAACAAGTGTATACATATAATCAGACCGGACCTTACGTCTTTTCTTGTGATTCAAAACTAGACTATTAATATCCACATAATGATCGGAATCCATTGTAGGCAACAAACGAGCAGCGAGTAGTTTAGCGACTCCACTACAGCGAGTGGATATAATATACTCGCTAGGCTAATATAAAAGACCCATTGAACGAGTACAGTTCGACGTAGTTACACTCGCTGATGTCGTAATGTGTCCGAACCGTAATAGTCTCCCCAAACAACCGAACTATGTATTATGAAATCTAGAACTTGTATTGATCCGACGGGAATTGAGAAAGAATGTGCCTAACGTAAAACTTATGGGATCAGAGGGGATACCGAAGGTTTACTGCTTGGGCACTTGCGGTGGCCGATACAACGCGCTGGTAATGGAGTTGCTAGGTCCGTCCCTAGAGGATTTGTTTGTACATTGCGGCCGACGGTTCCGACTCAAGACTGTTCTCATGATTGCCATACAGCTAGTAAGTTGGCGATCGATAGCTTTATAGCTAGCTACGTAAAACTTCTGGATAGTTTACTAGCTAGAACTTAGGAATTCTCTTAACACATTCATTGCCAGCCTTTTAACCTGCATTTTGTTTAGATGCCGAATCACTTGTAATGACTTAAACCTCACCTATACGGTACGACAGCCGTCAGCATCAACGAGAACGTCATCACGAAGCACGTCAACGTAATTTTTATTTATCAACAAGACGGTAACAGACATCAGACGTGATTTCTTTCGATGTCGATGATAGTGACGTTATAGCTACATCACTACGTATAGACCGGTCGTCACCATATAGCTAGGTATAGACAAAATTTCATACAAACAGAAACAAAAGGTATGTAAAGACTGTTAGGTAGGACTGTTTAGTTATGGTGACGATTCGTCTCAAAAATTTGCGGACTATGTGCACCTGTAGTGCTGCACCATCCGTGTGCATTCATATATTTAACTTTTTAAAAGAGGAATCGTTCGTAGTCCATAGACGTGCATAGAGAGTAAAAAGGTACGAACAAAAATATATACGCCACTTGACGTTTAGAAATGTTCACTGTAAAGTAGAATTTAATATGACGCACAGTTCAATTCTGCCTGGAAAAATAAACAAAGATTCTAATAAAATTACATTTCATATGTAATTTAGCAAAATGATTAAGACTGGTAATGATGATACGAATGGTTTGTCTAATCTCTGATTCTGTCATTTTGCTCGGGTTTTGAGACGTTCCATCTTGTTGATTCTACTAAGTTGTAGTCATAATAGTTATTTCATTAAATAACAAAAAAAGAAAACAGCAATTAGTCAGTTAATCAAGTTTCACTGTATATTATAAACCTCCACCATTTTCCTGCTTACATTTAAGTTACCATCTTTTTCTAATTAATTGAGTTTGTTTGCAATTATTTTCCATGAACAAAGTTTGTGTTTTGCATCTATCAACGTTTTCGTTTGTGAAATCATTTAAAGCAATGTATGAACAAATGTGTTCTATATATTTTTCTTCGTACATTTCTTGTTGAAAACGTCATCGCCTACACTGTAGATTTAAGAATGAATTTCGCGTTGATGCGGACGAGTTGTGCCGTTCCTTATAGATGGGACTTTCCCGCTCACCACCCCGCGTGACCAAAATAGTTCACGGTGGCAATGAATGTGTTGAAATCTTGGTCTCATCGCGGCGACGACAGCCACGACTGGATCTGAAATTAAAAAATCTGTTCTGTTAACTATTTCGTATATATCGTGCCTACGCCGCTCACGGTGTGACCAGAGTAGACTACTCATAATCGATAATAGTCCGAACACAGCGCCGTGGCCGATACGATTCTAACGGGCTCGATAGCTCGAATTAAATATTCGTGTACGTACGGTCGATTAGTATATTTGTTTCGGTAAAATCGATATACAACGCCCCGGTTGCGGAAGCGCTGTAAAAGGCGTCGATAACTTGGACGATGCTGCGACACATGATCGAATCTAACGGCAAAGTGTAAGAAACGATGACCTGAGAAATGTTTTCTTAGTCATTTTGGGGCAACCTGTACTTTTGTCCAAACTATTACACAAAATATGTGTAATTATGGTCTATGGGCAGTGATTGTATGCGATTTGGCACCTGTTTCATGGAAAACAGTTCAGTATATGTCTCGAGATATCTACGTGTAACCGACTAACCGACAGACGGGAATGTCTGTTTGAACACATAAATTCGGTCACTATCTTATTTTGTCTATGGACTATAAGTAATCACTAATTTAGTATGTAGATTTGAGAGGGTGAAACATTTATAAAATAAATATGGAATAAAACGGAATGTAACCCCTTTTTTCTAAGGTAATATTTTTTAAATTTGGTCACACTAAACGACCAAATAGTATGATAGCTGCTAAGGCAATTTTGAGTAGATATTTGTGGCAGTATGAAACTTTGTGTAAAACTTGCTTAACAATGTTTGAACATAAAATTGAAGACACGTCTAATGGGTGGTGGGGCATTGTGTCAACCCTAAAATTTCCAAAATTGCAGTTTTTTAAATATCTTGCTTGAGTGATTCTGAGATTATTATATATTTTAATTTAATAAACTAGAAAATAAATAAGACATATTCAATCGGATTTAAAATAAGGTCTTCAACTTTATGTTCAGACATTGCTAAACTAGTTTTACACTTTCCATGTTGCCTCAAATACCTACTCAAAATTGAGTTAGCAGTTCTCGGACCAAAAAGCCTTATAAAAGCAGCGACACATCGTCTCTCGTGCTATGATTCCTGTTGCCCTAGTATACCTGACGCGACTTGGAAGCGACACCTATGTCTACGTGACCTACATTTCGCGCCTTCGCATTTAGCAACCTACTTTTTTCGTTACCTATACTTTGCTAACGGATGCTATGTCGTAACAAAACCATGATAAAACATTAACGTATCGGAATATCTAGTCTGTTTAAGATACTGATTTTAATTAATTTGAAATCATATAGCATTATAGTCTATTCGTTTTGTTAAGAAACACCATGCATACCTATACCAATCTATAAAAATCATCGGATGGCATTTGTCCATGTAGACTAATGCACATATGCACTGAGGTGTCCCAGAAATCAACATTCAGCGTCTAGCCTGACAGGTGATGAGGCAAGTGGTGATAGTGATCAGAAAAATCACTACATATTATAAAATAAAGTCCCCGCTGCGTCTGTCTGTCTGTCTGTATGCCTTAACGCGATAAACTCAAAAACTACCGAACGGATTGGCATATGGTTGACACCGGTGGACAAAGGGATTCAAGAGAAAAGTTTATGTGTATAATTTATCAATTTTTTTGTACAAGTTAGTTGAAATATGACGTATATACTTGAAGAAGTCGGAAAAAAATCAAGATGGCTGGGAGCTTTCATCGAAAAGGCTGTTTAATCCCTTTGAGATATAACAAAATAATGTATGGAGAAATTGTTTCTCTTTTACAGGACTATAGAAAAGTCCGCGATGGCATATGTCTATCTTTCATGGATAGCTATACCTATTTTTATGTTTGAAAATATGGTGTCACATAACAGGTGATTCAAAAGCAATTTATACGGATACAGTATTAATCCTTATCAAATTAAATACGTTATTACTTTCAGCATTTCATGAAGATTATGATTGCCCTTTACACCATATAATTTAATTAATATCTTAGGAATTATCGCAAAGAAAACTATCGTCAAAAAGAGGCCGGGCGCGGCGCATCATACCGATGCGACACGTGTAGGTTACCCAGAAGTTATCAATGTTGTATAGTATAAAGAAATATTTTAGCTTGTTTTTATGTACATATTTTTTACTTTTTCAATTATTTACAGAATCGGAAATAAAATACATTTAGAATATTCCAAGTAGGATGAAATTACGTTACATATAAATCTAACTAGCGACCGCCCGCAGCTTCGCTTGCGTAGCCTACAAATTCCTGTTATAGGTACTATTAACGTTCGAGATAGTTTATACGTACTTTTTGCTGGAACCAATTTTGGTTACACCCATTCAAACTTTTAATCTTCATTCCCCTTCCACCCTTTAAAAAAACCGATACAATTTTTCATCTCCCGTTTCCCACCCTTAAAATGTGGAAATCTAAAAACCCTGAAACACGTCATTATATAAGTCCCTCCATTCCCGTTTTTGCAACATTTGTCATTGATGCTCCACTCCTATTGGTCGTAGCGTGATGTAGTATAGCCTATAGCTTTCCTCGATAAATGGACTATCCAACACAAAAATAATTTTTCAATTTGAACTAGTAGTTCCTGAGATTTGCGCGTTTAAACAAACAAACAAACAAACTCTTCAGCTTTATAATATTAGTATAGATTAAATCTAACCCACATGTTCGACGCAACAAGCTGATACGACACTACGGCTTATATGTTCTGCTATCCGTGCGAAGCCAGGGCGGGTCGCTAGTATAAAATAAATCGTAGTCATGCACTTTTAAAACTATAGGCACAAAAAAATCGAGAGAACTGACTTACTGTGACTGCAAGTCTTTACTTTTCTTCGTTTTTTTTTCGATGGTACTCTGAATATCTTTTCCGTAAAGTTTAGTTTAAAATTAAATCATAACTGCCTCACATCATCACAGTGTCACTTGACTGCCACTGATTTCCTCATCATCCGTTTACGGCTTGACGTTGATTTCTGGGACATCCTGTATAAAATGGTGTTTCTGTATAATAATATAGTAATATAGTTTCTATATGATAATAGAACGAAAAGACTATATGGTTTTCCCAACACTAAAAGACCGTTCGCATTTGTTAGTATCGGTTCCGGTACAGTGTTACATTTTGACGTCCAAGATTCTCTTTCTGTGAGTACTAATTTATGGGTCTTTTACCTACTCCTTTATTTGGTCTTCCCCTCTCTCTCTCTGCCTCCTGTTCCTGCCCACGCCTGGCCCACATCACCAACAGCGCCATCGTCAGCTGAGGGCATCCCTGAGGTGTACTACTTCGGGCCGTGCGGTAAATACAACGCGCTGGTCATGGAACTCCTTGGACCTTCCCTCGAAGACCTATTCGACATGTGCGGCCGCCGGTTCTCACTAAAGACTGTACTCATGATCGCCATGCAGCTGGTGCGTATGCCTTTTGATATACAGGTCGCGCCAAACATTTTATTCACTCTGAAATTGACGCTGAAGCGGGTTTGCGCAGTTGCGGGGTCCGCTTTCGCTTCTCTAATAAACAATTTTAGCTTACTGCGACGCTACTCGCATCCATTTCAGAGCGATCAAAAAGATTGGCACTAGCTGTATTTATCTGTTGTTGGTACGACAATACCGCTTTCCTATAGTGATTCGCCTTCTCAAGTAATATTTTAATAATTTGTGTGTCAATGATTTGTGTAAAGTCATGAAATCACAAATTGTCTTTTGTGAATTGTGATATATTTACATCCTACGATATATTCGATTTACCAATTTAAATTTTGAAGTTGGTTAAAGTATATTTATTTTTTAAACAAAACCAAAGTATTATTCATATTTAACTTTTATCTATTATTATGTTTTGCCCTTATTTTATTAAGTGGACCTCAATGTATTTATCTAAAAAAGTATTAATATTGCAGTGTAAAACCAAATTGTTTCAATATTATTTATTCACTAAAACAAATAATTGAATTGATACTCTGATTATAATGAATAGTCAAGACCACAAACTTATTATAGGTAATAAATTTGTCACAATTTACCAGTGAAATAATTAGTGTAGTAAAGTTTTGTACAGTTAGAATTGACCATAGTCATATTTTATAAATTTTTGTTCATCGGTAGATTATAGTTTGAGTTCTTTTATATTATTCACTTATGTCATTTGTTTCAGTTATTAAATGAATATTATTCACAAAATAAAATGCCCCTGAATATATTAAAATATTAAAATCAAATATCTTTAAAAAATATATCTGTCTTTACATTTAAATTATATTTAATGTAATATATATATAATTAATGTTTTCCTCTTTCATCATTTCAGTTACACCGTATTGAATACGTTCACACCCGGCATCTAATATATCGTGATGTAAAACCAGAGAATTTTTTAATAGGTAGAACTGCAACTAAAAAGGAAAAAATCATTCACATCATTGGTGAGTCATCTACTATGAATATTTTTTATAATATAGTGATAAAAAAATTATTACAACGATTTTAATACAAACCTATTGAATAATGGTCCACTGAGAATAAAGAAACAAAATACTGAACAACTAAGATGTACGGAGCAGCCGGTCCAGGTGCCGAAAAAAAATATTTGGTGACATGTTAAGAAAATCAGATTTTACCACAGAGTAAATTAATTTGACATCAGCGTTTGGTTTTAATATAGTCATAGGTGTCACTTCACAGTACCGAAGTGACATTACGCAATTTTGCGGGGTTGAAGACCGGCGTGCGGGGATTTCTCGGGAGTGAAGACCGGTGCGCGAGTACCTCTTGCACTTCTTACACCAGCTAGCTAGAGTATGAGTGGTTAGACGCTAAACACAGAAGAGGGCTTCTATTCAATTCGTATTTTTATTGATTTTACAAACGCATTTAGCGCTGAAAATCTTTTTTATGAAAATGCCTCAATTTTAAACCTTGTTTCATTTTGAAAAGAAACTCTAGCTTTGTTGGGAACAGAGATGGAAATATAAACTTTTAAAAGGGCTATTCTACAAATAAGGGTAAAGGCGAAAGTGGGAATAGAAACAACATATAGTATTACATTCATAAATAACATGGTGAGGGCTACAGAACCTGAAATGGAAGAGGCTGCCAGGTAGACCCACATGTATAATTATTTATTCCTTTTTTTTATGCTGTATTAATTTATACAAAGTTCTCATTTACTACTTGAAATAGATAATGTAATTCAACCTTAGTATACAACATTGAGGCTTGTGGTCGAAACTGCCTTATCAATATGTGCATATATACATGAGAACTATTTATTATACTAAATCTAGACATTTAAAGCTCATAAATCATTTGCGGTGTGGTGTGTGTAAACCATTTTAAACGAAATAAACCAGCAGCATGGTGGATTAAGCTGCAAGCCCTCTCATCCCGAGGGGAGGCCTAAGCCCCTGCAGTGGGGCATTAATGGGCTGATGATATGGTAAACCATTTGTATTGAATAACATATTCTAAGAATTTTACACATTAACCACTGTTTCAGATGAAACATCGTAAGGTTAAAAATAAAACTAGTGGATTAGACCGATATTTTTCGAATGTCGTATAATATGCTACAAAAAGTCTCATTTATGAAAACATAATTTATTAAGAAATCTATATTATAAATAATAATCATCGTCATCATCATCAGCCCATTTTTACCCCACTGCAGGGGCTTAGGCCTCCCCCAGGGTGAGGAGGGGGGCTTGGAGCTTAAGCCCACCACGCTGCTCCACTGCGGGTTGGGAACTGTAACGACCGCCATCTATTGACAGCGTCCGGGAGCGACTGCTTAACGTGCCCTCCGAAGCACGGTGTCAGTGATATTGTGTACTTAAGTCAGAAAAACTCATTGGTACACGCCCGGATTCGAACCATGGCCCTATGGGGCCTTATAAATATGAGACAGGTTCGTTGCGCTCTGGGCTATAACGACACACGATAAATAATAATAAATAAGACTAATAGTAATTTATATTATTGTTGCAATAATTCCAGATTTTGGGTTGGCCAAAGAATATATAGACTTAGAGACAAACAAACATATCCCATACCGGGAGCACAAATCGTTGACCGGCACGGCGCGATACATGTCAATAAACACACATTTAGGAAAAGGTAAGAATAGAGAATATAGCTACACGTTTACATTTCAGCGCCAATTATTTAGCAATCGCACGAAAATAGGACACTTGGTTTAAGAAACAGTAGTTATTTGAATGAAACTGGGAAAAAATTTGTTCAACGCATTTTTGGATCAAATAAAGAATAAATCTCGTCAGGAGATATATTTTTTTAATTACTAGTGCCAAAAAAAATCAATTGATAGCATTCCCATACTACCAGCTATATGTATATGTTACAGTCAAACGTCTTTCCCGGTCAAAAGTAATTTGTTCACAAAATATTCAAAGCGTTTGGGTCTGATGACAAGTCTGAGTTGATGTATATCTGGATGCAGTTGATGCAACTGAAGTGTGATGTAAAGGGCAAAAACAAAAGCAAAGTACTTATACTTTGCTTAACGAGGACCTTTATATTCCATCGTCAAGTATATTCACTCGACACAAAAATTTTCTTAAACTTGTGTGTTCAGTAATTGAAAATATTGAACCGAGCAATAAAATTTCAAGCATATTTTTTTTGTACAAAAACTTTTTTGCATTTGTTCGATGAACAATGGCGTAAAGTTACATATGTTTATCAGGATATCATGCTTCCTCTATCAGAATACAGCATTCTCAACATTAAGGAGTTTGAACCACTCACCACCACACTGGTCGAACCTTTACAGTCACAGAAGTAATGATGCCGGCGGAGCTTGTTATGTGTATTTATTTGACTTTGATCAATACGTTTAGGTAGGGGATCGAACCCACGACCGTTGTATGAAAGGCGTTGGATGCTTAGACACTCGGCCACCTTAGTAACTTAAATAATTTCGAAATAAATCACTTGAAACCATTCACATTTCCAGTCATTTATGAAATAGGTTTGCTCAAATTAGTTTGGACGTGGGCGTCTTTTTATTCAACGGCCAATGAATTTTTCTTATTTCCTAATGCTCAAAACATTTTTCCAAGTGATATCAAAGCTGAGATATTTTAATTTGAAATATGAACTTTTTTAGGTTAGGTTAGAGTTTAGGTTAGGTTAGAGTTTATTCACTATTTTGTTTACAAATTTTATTTCGTATATTGTAGATGGTATAAATGCTTGTAAACAAAGCATTTGTGACAAACTACTTAGTAGGACTGGAACCATTCTATGATGAAATCGAACATGGTGCATTTACTGTAATTTTTAGTACTAGAAACATTATCTACTTGAGATATTTCATGCTGAGCTTTATCATGTTGACAACTATTATCAATCAAAAATAAAAAGATTTAAGACAGTTGCTTGGTTGCTTATTACATCTATAATAATAAAAAAACATTATTATATGAGAATTAATTATTTTGTTTATATAGAGGTGAACAATAACTCTACTTTGATGTATTTTGGAAAAATTCTACCATAACTAGTTTTGGTTAGTGCTAGGGTAAAATTGTCAGTTTGCTTCTACTGACAAATCCGGAAGAAAAAGCTAATTTGTTTTACTTTTATGATTGGTCAAACATAAAAAAAACCACTTAATAATTTAAAAGTAATTATTACACTATATCAATATTATTATAATATTTCAGAACAATCGAGACGCGATGACCTAGAGGCTCTGGGACATATGTTCATGTATTTTTTACGAGGTTCCTTGCCTTGGCAAGGTTTAAAAGCTGATACTTTAAAAGAAAGATACCAAAAAATTGGAGATACGAAGAGGGCGACACCTATTGAGGTATGTTCATCAAGAGAAACAATAATTAAAATCTTAGAATTCCTAGATCCTAGGACTTAGCTTGCCTTGACAAGCCAAAACATAGTACCCAGTCCACCATATTAATAAATACATAGTAAGAATAGAGTAACTTAACACCAAATATGCATTTCTAGTTTGGGTATTTTAATACACGGAGTGAGGAAAGATTAAGTTATTTCGGGTGGTATCTTGTAGCACTCATAGCAGAACTCGGAGCAGGGTAAAGATTCCTTGCAGTAATATATTTCACAAATTAAAGACGTCTATTTAGTGGAAAACTTGCTTTTTTTACTTCACGTTTATCAATTATGGTGTGTGTGTATATTTACATGAATAAATATAATTTAGATCGATATACAGGGAGAGGAAGATAAAGAGATTATTGGATTGTGTGAAGAATGAAGGAGAAGGAGTTCCCCTTATGTGTAAGAATTTTAAATTCTTAGTGTCTTAAATTTGAAATGCCCTGCCTTCACCCTTTCGAACGCGTAAATCCCATGAGAAAATACTTATTCGGCGCCTAGAAGATTAACTCTGTTGTGCATTTGCCGTCGATGGTTTAGGTAGTTAATAGTAATCGTTTTAAATAATTTTTTTTTAGTATTAAAGTATTTTCTTGTTCTTCTATTATTTACTTGTGTGCGTCAACAAGAATTAACTTTTAACATGGAAGGGGAGCTGCCAAAGACCAGTGTTGCGCCGCGATTTGCTTGCGCGGCGTATACTGACCCAGGTTCTTTTACCACACAATGTGCCTTTCTTGTTTGTAGTTCATATTGTTATTGAATTGTGCTTGTTTTTTTATTAATTGCATATATGTTATATGGTTGTATTGTGGGATAAAAATAAATGGTTTCAAAGGTGACCGACGATCTATACAAGGAATGATTGTAAGAAAAGTACATACTGTGCCGACTCCGATGATAAGGAAAAAAGCACACAACATTTCTTTTTTTTTTTAATATTTCTCTTTTTCTCATTACAGGTGCTATGTGAGGGCCACCCAGAAGAATTAGCGACGTACCTTCGTTACGTGCGACGTTTAGACTTCTTCGAGACGCCCGACTATGACCAGCTGCGGCGGATGTTTAGAGACCTTTTCGAGAGGCGCGGCTACGTCGACGACGGCGAGTTCGACTGGACCGGCAAAACCATGGTAAACAGTAGTAACACGACAACTGCCCCGACTCGGGAACCGATGTCAGTCGCTTAATAGTTGTAGAATAGACCTACCCAACACGAGCTCGAATAATCGTGTAATTTAATGCCCTTAAAACAGTGCGCGGTGAATGAAGTTATAATAGAGCCTCCACGCAAGCTGGAAAATGAACCCCTTTAAGACAACCACCGTTAACTGATATCAATGTTCCAAAGCATAGTGTTCCAATATTCTCACTAACAATCACGCTTTATACGTTTACGCATCGTTCAATGTTTTGGCTTAGTAATGATCTGAATGCAGTAAAGGTGTTGGCGCTGCTGCCTTAAGTAATAACATATTCGCGACCACGGAATAGGAAAGAACAGCCGAGTCACTCCATATCGAACATGTGCTTTTAGCAGCATGAAAGTAGATTCTGAAGTGTATATAGTTTACTGTCTACATGTGAGCTTAAATTCGAATCGAATCCAGTGTAAGTGCACTTGATCGAATGGAGTGAACTAGCTAGTTTTTTTTAAAGCTGTTGTATTATTATAAGCTAAGACAAGTAACAAAGTTTGCCACATCTGCTCTTTCACTATATCCCCGCCATGGTACAATAACATATATATTGTAAAGTGCACTAGATTTGCCATATTTTGCCATTACTTAAAATTTATGTCAGGAATATTGTTTAATGACAAAAAACACAATATAAATTTGTTTTATTTTATTGTGTATTACTATTTATGCATCTTCAAACAAATCTCAAGTTTAATATAAAAGATGTTCAAAAAGTATCATAATTTTACTGTTATTAATATATTTTCGATATAATAAGGCAGTAATTAATGCACTGTTAGTCCAAAATTAAAAAACAAAAAACAAATTCATTGACTTTTGTTATGATTAGGATACTATAGATATTCCTTCTATTCGTCTTTCGGTTTAATAAAAGTCGATATTTTTATACGATAATGCACGCCATAACGCGAAGCACGTTGTTAAATATCTTCAGTTTCATGCAGTGGAATACGCATAAAATTTTTTAATCTGTTTCTTGAATCTATCTTAAATTTTTTCATTGGTTTTATTAAATTTATTCAAATATCTTCTTTTTTGTTGAATAGTCAGGAGATACGAATCGTTTTGATAATATTATAGTGTTTTATAATTTAACATTGATATAATTTTCAAAATTTTAATACATGCATGTAGTTATTTTGAAGCGCATATTTCATCGCGTTATTAGGTGAATAAAATATTTTTTTTCTATTTGTTCTAGCTTCATGAAAAACCAAAAATCTCTGTAGATTATGGTACACGTGACACCTAAAATTATATTTATTGAAGATTGCCTACTGCATTTAAGAATGTGCATCCGTCTACTTTTGATAACTTATTTTTAATTTTTTAACATCATTAATACTGGGTGGGTACTTGGAAAAAATCGCTCATATAAAAAAATTGATTTCACACTTTGAAGTAATATACATTTCAAAAATGGTATGGTCATATAATGACCTTAAAAAAATTAAATCATACTCGGTATTATTGATTCTGTAAGCATGTTAAATGTATGGTGAAACTTATGTATCATTGCATTGTACCTCAAAGATGAAAGGGTCGATTCAGTGTTACATTTCAACGGTATATGCTTTAACTAATGTGCTTATGAGTTATGACAATATTTTAAAAATTACTAATTTGCAATGAGATGAAAATTGCAATATAAAAAAAAACCAATGCTGGCAAATGTCTCACTTTAAAAAAAATGTATTAAACAACTAAAACTACATTTAACATATGTGTCCATAAAATTAAAGGTACACACATTTTCGGAATAACATAAAATTTTAAAATGAAATTCGAAAGCTACAAGTCGAGTACATTAGGGTATTAAAAATTATAATCACTACAGTATCACATCCAAAAAATGTAAATTTACTAGAATCAACTAAATAATTGAAAAAATTAAAATGATAAAATTTCGAAATTACTTGTCCTCGTGAAAATAGTAAATTTATTAATAACTTTTTTCATTTTTATCCAGTGATTGTTTTTTAATCGCAAAGCACTGTTGCTTAAAGAATAATCTTTTAAAAAAAGTTTAAAATTACTAACTTATTTAACTTTTTATGATGGACATATTTTACATATCAAAAAAAAAAGCAAGCTAAATAAAACCATTTAAAATACATTTTTTACCTCTTTTTTTATATCTTAAATATCTTTTTGTCTAGAACAAACATACATTGTAAAAAAAATTCATTTTCGTTTTGCCTATGTTTTCCTGCTAATAAAATATGTGCTTGAATTCTTTTTTATCTGGTAATTGGCAATGAAATGCATTGTAGCTTTGGTCACACAAAATCGAATTTAACATTTTTAATGATTTTCTATATTACAATTATATTTAAAGAAAGCGATTATGTGTGGGCATAGCTTTTTATTAATTTTATTAAAGATAATTAATTACTAGTGTTACATGTATTTTATGTGAAACTATTTTTGTATCTTCGGCACAACTTCTAATGTTTTTCTTTTATTTATACTCTTGAACGAAGGTGAAAATCCACAAAGTGTAATTAAAAAAATTACATTTGTGATATTTCCAATCTTTTATACTTGTAAATTATACATAACATAATAACATTGTAATATGCATGAATTATAAATTGTCAATTTTTATGACCCTGATGAATTGAAAAAAGAATCGCCTTTCATAAAATATTAGAAATTCCAGTTTGATTTCATTGCCAGAAGAAACATATTTTATTTTTTTATTTATTAACTCATTCGATCAGTAAATTACTAAGTTCTGTTCAAATAAAACTTAAAGTCACCATCCAAGTGTTTTTGTTTTATGTAGTCGTTTGATTCTTTTACAAACATTAATTTATTTTTTAAACAAAAATTCTTTACAAACTGATCTGTTTGGTTTGTTTACCAATCGACCACGCTCACTAGACGACTACCGAACATAAAATTTATTTGATGCTGACCAGCAGTAGAAGATACGAGATTGAGGCCGTAACACGCCTAGTTGTCTAATTATCGTGGTCAGATAGTACTCACTCTCCACTAGTGTTTTTTCTTTAACTCATGGTGAAGGCAAGATTACTTAAAAGTAAGTAACACATTTATTGATAAATTGCTGGTATTAGCATAGAATGTCACTCTGTTGCATGCTGCATGTTGCGCTTTTAAAACGGTCACCGCAGCCGGCCAACATTCATGTAATGCGAATACTGAAACACGCACCGCCTTCGAATGTGCTTAAAACTAAATCGGCCAAGGTTTGTGGACTTTGTTTTATTTGAGTAATTTATTGCCGCCGCTCCAAGCGATGCAAGGGTAGTTCAAAGCATACGAACATTAGCGTACGCCTGTTTCTTAGATGTATATACACTTATTAGTTATTTATTACCTTTGATTATATACATCTCTCGATTTAGTTTCGGCTTCAAAAAAAAAACGTAAATAAAAATATCACCTAACTGTTCGGTTATAATTGACGAATACAGTGACGGTCAGTACATGGTTAGTATGACGTAGCGGGAGTACGTGGTCTGTTTAGTCCCGTGGTTTAGTCACACGCACAAGTATATAAAAGTTGATCCATTATTTTGTTGTTATTGTATTCATCATCATCGTTTCAGCCTTTGCCTGTCCACTACCGAACATAAACCATCTCCAAAACACGCCACGCGACGCGATCCTCCGCTCGGTCCATCCAGCGTTGACCTGCCGCCTTCTTTAGGTCATCGGTCCATTTAGTCGGGGGGCGCCAGACGCTACGCTTTCCCTTTTTTTTATACCCACGCGAAGGGAAGGCGGATAAACGTGTACAGTTCCTGCGCGCCTGGCCACGCGGGGTATGTGGGTGTCCCATCCACTTACAACCGCCTGAAGCATAATAGGGACGCGTGTCGTTAGCCCGAAAGCTCCACCGGCTTCATCGAAGCGGCCAAGAGGCACACTAGGGTGTCACCGGCGCGAAGATATCGGGATACCCCCAAGGGTTACTCGATGCGAACGCTTTCCCGTGTGTGGTCTCCACTCGAGAATCTTTTTACACCGTCGAGTCTCGATTCTGCGACATGTGGCCGGCCCATCACCACTTCAGCTTGCTGATCTTTAGAGCTATGTCGGTAACTTTGGTTCTTCTACGAATGTTCTCGTTCTGGATCTTATCTTTGTCGTATTGTATTGCTTGGCTCAATCTAGACATATGTGGGAATGATCAAAGAGTCCTTACACACATTTTTTAGTTCATCGACATTTCTCACTGGTTTCGTGGAAGCTTGTCAGTTTTAGGTGCTTATTTGGCTTTTTTAGGGTTTCATGCATCCGAGATAAAAAACATAACTTGTATTGGCTCACTTTGGTGTCCGTCTGTCGCAGCCTATTTTTCCGACTTTCCTGGATGAAATGAATTGCAGTTAGATGATAAATCGAGTAAGCTGGAATGGGTCTATAGTTTATACACTAGTATCATTTAAACTTAGATAACCTAATAATCAAGATGAAGCATCTAGTACTTTGAAACGATCGAAGATGTTAGCGAAACATCAGACTCGGTGATTAGACAGACCATACGTCAGTCATCATCATCAGCCCATTTTACCCCACTGCAGGTGCTTAGGCCTCCCCCAGGGTGAGGAGAGTATTGGAGCTTAAGTCCACCACGCTGCTCCACTGCGGGTTGGGAACTGTAACGACCGCCATCTATTGACAGCGTCCGGGACCGACTGCTTAACATGCCCTCCGAAGCACGATCATACGTCAATATCATGTTTTAAAAAAATATTTTCTTAAACTACAGACGAACACCTATTAATTTTAGTATGAAATGTATTTATTTACCTCTTTTAACCTTTTGACTTGTCATCAATCATTATCAATCAATTGTCTCTGTGTAGTAAATGGCTCGTGCCTTTCGATCTGACCCAATTGGGTTAATGTGTAGTGCATAGGTTAATGAACAATCTTTTGCTTTAATGTAATTTATTTAATCTAAGTTTTATTTAAAACAATTCTCTAACAGTTTATTGATCGTTCGTAATTATTTGTCCAGTTACATTTGTATTTGAATTTGTTGCTATTGATAAAATTAATTTTATAAAAGTAATTCGCGATTTTATATATATATTCTTAATTCCGTTTCCTTTATCCATGTGGCGTTTCATTTATTCATAACAACTAATTACTTCTAAGCAATAATTCAATACAACATATATCATGATTTAGATCAATAATTTCTGGGCCCACAAATTGTTCCCAATGCCCACTATTGTGTTAGTAAATCGTTTGTACTTTCCTTGGGCTATGGGTACCTATAAGTTTAATGTGCATCTTGAATCTCTTCAAAGAGGTTCATTACATTGTTAGATAATCTATTATACTACTGCATACATACCCATAAATTTATTATAAATTTTATTACTCTTAAACTGTGACTGTTTAATCTTATTTTTGTTCCGTGATTTAAAACTATGTGTCACCATTTTTGATAACTTAAGCTTTATTTTTTATGTGCAATATTAATAATTTGCATGATATGATTCATACTGATATATTGACATAGTTGTGTTCAAGATCTATTGATCATCTGCTTATACTATCAATGATGAATCTTGTATCATAAATCAAATATTATTGGGGTTCTGTAACTGAAAACAAAAATCGGGACCTTAAAGTTTCGTGATGTCCATCTGCCCGTTGGTTTGATTCATATACAATTTACTGTCTATATTATATATATAATAATGTATACATGACAACAACGTCTAGGCCCCAAACTAAGCATTAGCTTGTGTTTTGAATACCAAGTGAAGACACCGCATACAACAACCAAGACCCAGTACCAGTATCGATATTCATCATATAAATACTGACCTAACCTGGGATTCGAACTCGGGACCTCCAGCTTCATAGGCAGGATCGCTACCCACTAGGCTAAGCGGTCGTCAAATATATATATATGTACAATATGTACAACTTAATGCGTTTCAACATATCTAATGGCTTGTCGTGATGGCCCAGAGGGCAACGAGCCTGTCTCAAATTTATAAGACCCCATCGGGCCATGGTTCGAATCCGGGCGTGTACCAATGAGTTTTTCTGACTTAAGTACACATTATCACTGACACCGTGCTTCGGAGGGCACGTTAAGCAGTCGGTCCCGGACGCTGTCAATAGATGGCGGTCGTTACAGTTCCCAACCCGCAGTGGAGCAGTGTGGTGGACTTAAGCTCCAAGCCCCCCTCCTCACCCTGGGGGAGGCCTAAGCCCCTGCAGTGGGGTAAAAATGGGCTGATGATGATGATGTACAACTTACTGTCTATACTATATATATCATATACAATTTACTATCTATATTGTGTATGTATACTACTTTTCATCTACAGCTAAGATATAAGAGCAAAAGTGAAGGGTCAAGTGTGGTTACTCATTAAATTAAATGTAAAAAATATTCGTGATCCCCCAGTAATATGGCATAATTTTGTTTTGCTTTGGACTGTACATTAAACTTCTATTTTAATGTTGATATAGATAGGATAAAGTCCTTTATATTATCTACTGTAAAAACACTTTCGATGACAAGTAACGACCTTTGTTATCGCTTGGATCGTGCAATTGTTTAGACAACAACTGACTTGTGCCATTGCTGTGTATGGTATGTCACAAAATAAAATGAGTAGCTTTTTAATGTTTCTAACGGACTGCACGTGCTAGACATGTGTTTTGTCAATTTTTTCTTTTTTTTTTTTATAACAATGTGCCGGATCATCAAAAATCAAATTAGCGGAAACGGATTAGGTTTTACAATTAGTACGTTCATTTCTTAATATAGGTGACCTTGAAGCGATAGTTTTTAGGGGCATCATATTTTTCGTAAACTGAAGTTACAACAAAAACAAAAATTTACTTGAGGATAGCAAAATATAAAGTGCTAAGCGGTTGTTTTCGATAACTCAGCTAATTGAATTCCTCGTCTTAAAGGTACATTTCCTAGGCTTTTGATGTCTTCACTATGGACTTCATACACATGGCTGGCACTATGCTAGGTTCGCGTTTGTTTAATACAGACTTTCCATATTTGTACAATAATGTGCATAACACATCTCTCAGCATCTGTGTCTATATGTTGCAAGTCAATAATGCAATAAACATTTGAGTATTGAGTATTGAGTCAGTTAATAATGAGAGTGAGATTTTGTTTATCTAATTTGGGATATCGGTGTCTTCTTAGCTATTACTTTGGAATTCTGGGAATATAGTATCAAAAGTCCGTAAAGTAAAATACTACTTGTAATATAGAATAAAATAAAAATATTTTAATTTTAAAAATAATATTATGATTCCTTATTGATTGATTATTGCTATCATCCATGAAAAAGTAGAGAGTTGCCATCGTATATTAGTAATTAAAAAAAAAATTAACTTATTGCTTTTTGTAATTTCAGTCTACTCCAGTGGGATCTATAATGACAGGCCAGGACATAGTTTTCGTCTCGCCGAACAGGGACAAACATCAACCGTTTCACAAGGTAGTATTATTTTTTAAGTGTTATATAGCATGCTATTTATTTCCCATTGAAAGATGTTGTCAGTATAAAATATATAGAATTAATAGAGAAATAAATAGTTTACATTCTGTATTAATAGCTTTTGAAATATATTAGTTGTTTTATTAATGCAATTAAATAATTAAATTTTTCCATTTGTTCTATTTTTGTTAGTTGTATGCTGATATTTTGTTTTACATTAACGTACCAACCGTAGATGTCAAAAGATTATAGATCAGTCATACGTGCTGATACAGAGTGGTCGTTGGCAATACTCGTAGATGAATGATATTGTAATGTCTCTTCTATGGTGACATTATCGATAGAAAACTAAATATTTTTTTTATTCTTTAATCTCCATGCACTTCAGCTTTGTCAATGTCTATATTGATTTATGCGTAAATAAACCGAGCAACCTGTCTTTCGTTTTTTTAATATAATTGAAACAAATCAACAAAGAAATTGGTGCCTTAAGTGTATAACTCTAATAATATGTTGAGACGGCAGTGCGATTTCAGACTGAAATACATTTACAGTCATAGTACTTCATTCAGTCGCGCTGCTTTCGCACCGTTTGCCGCTATAGCATTATGTATTTTCAGTTCTCCGATTGTTTCAAAACTATTATTTTTACAATTGTTCACTGTTATTTCTATAGATTTGGATGTTAATTCACAGTCTGATTTCACTATCAATTATTTTATTTTGCAACATCACTATTGGCTGAGCTTTTGGCTGTTGACTGATTAAAGGTGTGTCCACATTGGCGTACAATGAGCGGCTTATTGTTCTTTTAAAGACTCATTTGCGATCTCAGTTCGGGCAAAAAAAATCATAATTATAAAATCTAGGATACTATAGTTTTGGAAATTCGGATGAATAGGTATGTATGTATGTAGATATTTTTGCTAGTTTTTGCTTTATCGGTATGTAATTTGACCACCCAACATTCATCAATTTTTTAAAACTTAAAAATATTATAACAGGACCTGTTCATTTGACTTGTGGGTCTCGTCAAGTTATAACTTTTCATATAGCGCCGTTTATCATAAAAATTTGCTATCATTTTGCGTCTTCATCTTCTGTCATTCTTTATTACCTGACTGCGGAGGGTAATGTTTTCTCTTTTTTTTACACACGTCTCTCTCTAACACATCCGTTCCATTTTTTAGTCATTTCTTATTGCGTTCCATTATAATTTAACATCATAGTATCCTTCATGCCAAAATATTTAATCTACCCATATTTATGTACACGGTAATATGGACGCAGCAGCCGGTGTATAGAGATGTCATATTTGATAGTGCGGGACAATTACATACGCGTAGTAAAATATTGTCGAAGTCGGTCCTCTCTAGTTAGTTATTTCTCTATGATTAATAGTACGTCCAAAATAGACCAACCCATCGTCCGCTCATTATACGACATGTGTTGCCAGTCTAAAGCATCCGTACTTATAAAGTGTTTTGTGGTCGCAGGACGATATGTATGATTATTTGATTGGCTTGGTTGAGGACGATGACGCAGCGCTTGTTACTGGAGAGGTTCGATTCGCTTTTTTAATTTTCGTTTTATTTCGTTTCGTGTATGTAATTTTTGTCATATTTCAATTATGTTAATTGTATCTGGTTTGTTTGTTTTTCTTTTTGTTGCTTAGAGGTTCGAGGTTGTCGTTCCGCTACATTACACATTTCCAGCGCTTTACAATTGTACCATGTTACTGACTTATGTTTAAGTTTAAATCTTTAAAAGTTTAGCTGATCTTTCTATTGTTATCCATTTATTTTTGTCATGGCTAGAGCATCTTTTCTATAATAATAATATCTGGGACATCTACACAGCGCCATCTAGTCCCGAAGTAAGCAAATTATGCTTGTATTATGGGTACTAAACAACTGGTATACATCAATATTTTTTTTAATAATATATACATATATAGACACTTATTACACTCACACACGGAACAAATAGGCCTATTCATGCATACAATTATTTGTCCCGGGTGGAAATCGAACCTGCGACCCTTGGCTTCGTAGTTAGGGTCTATAACCACTCTGCCAATTGGTCGGTCAAATGTTCTATGTACATGAAGTTAATTAGAATTCTTTCATAATGTTGTTTGTTTGCTTTTTATCTATGCAATTATCTCTAAAATTATCTATTGTAAGTGATGTTGATTATGTTCTGTGTATGTACAAATTATTTTAAGTAATGAAAATGCATTGAGTTGTATAGCAGTGTATTAACTCCTAAAAACTCTTCAAAATTTAGTATTCTATTATGAAAAAAAAAAACATTATTGTATTTTACAGGTAAATTATGATTATCAAGCTTATATATTTTTTTTGCTTTGTTGTATGTTACACTCACTACTCGTTTATTTTTTTTCAAAAATTGATATTCATTCTGCTTCTCAAGTACCAAATCAAATGGATTGTCTCTTGTTTCTAACCATAATTTCTGGAACAAAACTAGTGATAGAGAAGTTTCCAGGATGTGCACTTTGAGTTTATAATCATAGGGTAAATTAATTTGACAGCAGTGTTTGGTTTTAATAGAGTCATAAATGTCAGTTCACAGTATCGAAATGACATTACGCAATTTTGTAGGGGGTGATTCCGGCGCGCGGGGATTTCTCGGGGGTGAAGAGCTGCTCGGGGGGACCTTGCACACTGAAACTCGAACTAAAATTCCCATCTTACTCAATCTACTCATAGTATGAGTGGTTAGACGGTAAACGCAGAAGAGGGCTTCTAGTCAATTCATACCTTTATATTGATAATTTTGTGAGTTTGAATTGTAAATTTTTTATTACTCATTTGCTAGAAATAATTTTATTCGCAAATGATAGTTATATTAATTCAGGAGCCAGGGGCATCATTAGGGTTTAGGATCATTTCGTTTTATGTTTTTCACTCATTACCGAAAGTTAAAATTTTTAACTTTGTGCAATTTAGTCAAAATTTTCAGAATGATGTCATAAATATGTCTCAATGAAACTTACAGGGTGAACAATGCAATAAGGAAGCAATTTTTTAATATAGGTATTGGGTAAAGGTATGCCATTTTTATATTTAAATCACTCTAAAATATTTCATAACTTTTTCTTCGATTTAATTTTATAGTTTTTTTTTTGGGCCGATGGCAGCAGATTGTGGCATTAACCTGTTAGGACATGTATCCCTAAAAAACATTTTTAACATTGAAATTTCACGAGCCAGGAAAGACTGGGATGGCGTTGATTACTTATTACTCGTAGATTTAACATTGAAAAATGGTACAGATTCGTTCCGCAATAATTTGCTTTGCTTAAATTTGCTTTTCTATTAAATATTTCTCAAATCCACTTTCCTCTCAAACTTTTTTTCTGGCTACGGCTTTAATACTTGTACAAACAATACCTCAATGATGTATAAGTAGTGGTGTTTTGATTATGAAAATCTAATTAAACGATATTTACGAAAATTAAATACGAGTTCGTTGACCCGTCGTTGCGTGGCCTAATTTTTTTCGACTGCTGTATTGAATGTTATAGAAACTCGTCACAGGTAGCGAAACAAAATAGTGGTATGATCGACAAACGTCTTATCGGTCAGTGATACGAGGTCAACGACCGCGTGAGCTAGATTACCGTGCAGTGTGCATACAAAGACAAGAAATAGTGTTTAATTTAGAGGAAAATCATACAAAAATACAATAAAACAATGTATATAACCATCGTAGTTATTTCAGGGTGCAGCCAAGGAGTCGGGGACAGGTGGCACGGCGAACACGGGCGGCAATTGGCCCCATAGCGGGAAAGCCACTCCTCTCACCGCAGGCCATTTGACTCCTGCGGATCGACATGGTTCAGTTCAGGTGACCATAATTTTATTATGAAGTCAAAAGTCGACGGCTAAGCAGATTGGTTACCCAGATGATTCCAACCTCAAGTGATAGCTATGAGTTTCAATAAAACATTTAGGAAAACGTTATGTGTAGGAATTTCCATTGTTATTGTAGAGTCTTGTTTTTTTCTGTTGTTAGGCCCTTCTACTATATTCTCAGATAACTCATTTTACTCGGGGGTCATAACCTTATAGAATTGAATTAAAAGATGACGGATTCGAAGAAAGACTTTTGTATTTCGTAACCCCGATTGTAACACCACGATAAAGCACATATGTTCGTACGACATGAATTCCCACATTCGTCTATGTCAAAAAACCGATCATCCCGGGCTTGTGTCCCTGACATGTATTTTAAATCGAGCGCCTGGCTTACAACTCGCCAGCGCTACATTATTGTATTGTTAATCCATACAAATGGATTGAATATAGTTTAGAAGCGACCGCAGTTCTATATCGTAAGTTCTATGGAACAAGTGTAGGAATTATCGAATGAAATAATATAATAATAATAACGTATACATCACAACAACGTCTGGGCCCCAAACTAAGCATTAGTTTGTGTTTTGGGTGCCTAGCTAAGACACCACATACATATAACAACCAAGACCCGGTATCAGTATCGATATTCATCATATATGGTCGACTTACTGCATTTATATATATAGGTATCTGTGTCATTAATTTATGTTTATGATGACCGCTTAGCTTAGTGGGTAGTGCCCCTGCCTACAAAGCTGGAGGTCCCGGGTTCGAATTCCAGGCCGGGTCAGTATTTATATGATGAATATTGATACTGATACCGGGTCTTGGTTGTTATATGTATGTGGTATTTTCACTATGTACCCAAAATACAAGCTAATGCTTCGTTTGAGGCCTAGACGTTGTTGTAATGTTTATGTTATTATTATTATTATGTGTTTTTCGCCAAATTATATTTATAAGTTAAATAATTATAATGAATGCCAGGGCTAGCGAAATAGGCATGAAATGATTGGTCACTTCTAGACTGTTCATATTATCAAACCTAGATTTCCTGTATTCAGGGAGCATATCCTGGCACGGAAATCGAACCCATCACCCTCAGCATTGCAGGCGGAGTACTTGTATATACACGAATACATGGAATTGTTTGTACTTCAAACTGATAGTGTACCATCGCATCATCGCCGCGTTTAATGCGCCCAAAACCGACAGATATAACAATCACGATGCTCAGGCATATCGGTTGAAAAAAATATAGTCGAATAACTAGAGACTGCATGAAGTGTAGTCCAGTATCGAATGCGAAATACCTTTTCCCTTTCGTCACCAGCACAAGTTGAATTTATTGTGAATGCCCGTAAAATCATAGTGCTGTGATTTTAAGTCTTATAAAAATCAATAATTTTCGATGTTTCGTATTCAAAGCGACGGGCGACGCGTCAGTAGCTCCGCCCATTCCCCGCCACTCGAACGCGTCAGTAGCTCCGCCCATTCCCCGCCACTCGAACGCGGCAGTAGCTCCGCCCATTCCCCGCCACTCGAAAGTCATAATCAGGGTTTCTTGTTTTTGTTTCATGTTGTCTCAACTCCTTTATATTATAAATTTAGTAAATATGACTAGCGGACTCGTCAGCACCACATTGTA
The DNA here is from genome assembly GCA_949709985.1 of Luffia ferchaultella. NCBI lineage: Eukaryota > Metazoa > Arthropoda > Insecta > Lepidoptera > Psychidae > Luffia > Luffia ferchaultella. Next base: position 8,256,674 of record OX453254.1, read on the forward strand.
ATATATTGCACTGATATATTTTTACATGGATGCAATGTCACTATACTTGCACGCGGTCTGCTAATTAAATTATAATAAAAATTAAATAATTTTAGTTTTTCTTTGTTGTTTGAATGACATTTGGCCGATATTTAGTTAAAGTGACAACCGATCTATACATAGTAATGTATGTCTATGTTTTTTAGCTGTTGAAGAATAATCATTTTCGGTATGTCAAATTCCCGGGATCAATTTCAACGGTCAGTTTTGCACGATATTTTCCAATTTGAGTGGCGCTGATGCACATGTAATAACCTAGGATCCCACCGCATGGAACCTCACGTCATAAGTTACTTTTTATGAGATAGTACTACCAATAACCTGTTAAAAAAATTGTCTGCCGGCCATTGGACTGGAAGGGTCCGAGATCATACCAAAGTTATGCTTTAACATCAGCTATCAACATATTTCATATAAATGAAACTTTTACATGTGAAAAAAGGTTTATAACAGATGCAATAAAAAATGTTCTACCTGCCGTTGACTTGAAGGGATCCAAGTAGTTTAACATCAGGTACTGGAATGAAACATTTATATGTGAAAAGATATGTAGGTTTCACAGATGTAACAAAAAAAATTCCTCCACCCGTCAGCCTGGAGAATTCAGAGTTAGAAGTAACTTAAAGGTGTGATCTGGGATCCTTGCAGGTTAAAGTCAGACAGACAATTTTCTATTACTGTATGATTAGTAGCACTGTCTCATAAAAATAATTTCATTGGTAGCTTATGATGTAAGGTTTCATGCGGTGAGATCTCTGGCTATTAGCTTCTGTGACTCGCTGTTGAAACCTATTTATTGGTGATAACGCCTAAAGCTTGAGTGTCACGAATAGCGTCTTGTACTAACACACCCAACTCTCGAAGAGTTTCTTGGGTTTTTAAGCCTTCCACTGTGAATTCGTTTGTTAAATTTTGGCAAACTTAAAACGTGAAAGCTCATTAAAGTGTTCGAATTAAAGTGACAAATCACAATAAAAACGGGGCCACATTGTCGTGCCACGTCGGTAATTGTGCCACACAGGGCACAATCAATGTAGAAATTACCAGCATTAAAATTTTGTCTGCTTGTAACACGAAAAATATGGATGCCATGGCATCTCTCATAATTTTATAAACACTCAAAATATTTATCTCTCTCTCTCTGTGTTAATAGATATAGTTAAACAAAAAAATATTTTAGCTTTTAACTAACAATCACATGTCGTGAAATACATCACGTTCATTTTTGGTTATGAAAATGCACTGATTAATTTTTTCCTTTTGATTAATATCAGAATTTTCTAATTTTCTCAAGACAATGTTATTTCATAATTAATTGTGAAATGTCATTGTTCATGTTCATGAAATACAATATTTGTAATAACAAAATATATCCATTTCCATATTAAGATGCTTAGGAATCCTCTATATTGATTTCTATCTTTTTCCGCGGTAGAAAGAGCTCGTAGTACACGATTTTTTATAAACTCAGGTTAACGAGTTTTTCAGCAAAGAGATTCAAGTATAGAAAAAAGATAATCGAGTGTATTAAGCACAGACAAGTCAACCTTTAGACCACGCTTTAACAGGGAGTAGCATTCGCCAAGGCTATGTAGTGACACTACATAACTACATCACTAGTGAGCCGTCAGTTGGAAGCACGTTGGAAGCCATTAAATTGTCAATTTTGAACGAGCCAATGAAAAATAGCCGACCTCTCCCCGCAACCCGCCACTTTTTGGCGATTTCGTTTTCATACTGACATTTATTAAAGCGTGGTCTAAAGGTTGACTTGTCTGTGGTATTAAGTTAAAAAGTGATTGTGGTAAAAAATAAAATATGTTTTATTAAAACGTAACTGCATCACAGCTCAATCAGGTATAAACAACAATTACTGGTCATTCTTAGGCCCTGTTTTTCAATTGTACCTTTCGTATCTAGTCGCCATTGTGTCTCAGTTACTTAGTTACAAATATATACTTCGAAACATTTCATTGGGTATAATTGTTGTTAACAAGTTATGATTGGAATACACTCTATAATTTGCACTAGGTGATTTCATGGTAAATGACGGTCATGCGTACTCCATAAAATTATTGTAAATAGGTTCTCAGTCATGTATCTAGTTGTATACGTGTTCACAGGTGGTGAGTTCGACCAATGGCGAGTTAGGAGCGGACGATCCTACCGCAGGCCACAGCAACACTCCCATAACCCAGCCCCACCACGAGCTAGACGTTGTCGACGACACCAAGTCAGTGTTGCACCTGTATGAATGTTTTTATGTTGTTTTGCACACACATACACACTACACAGGTCAACACTTAATTACTACACGACTAATAGAAGATTATATAACATAAATATAAAATTTTGATTTTAAAAAAAAGTTAACATGTCCGAAAAGAGTGTGAATATTTGGCTCGAGTGTTCATTGTACTAACAAAACTAGCGCCATCTGTTAGAACTTCTAATTACACGTGAAACAATGGCAGCTTATCAAAACAAACATAATCTGTATTGCAATATACTGGGCTTGATTTGAGATCGGCCATTTATTTAAAATATGTGCCTGAGATACAAATCCAATTTAGAACACATCAACGTTTATGCAGAATAAACATTGTCTTTTTATTATTAATTCGTTTTTAAAACATAATGTAGGTAACTTTAGTACAATAGGACAAAAAAAATAATGCACTTTATTACAATAACACCTTAAATTAATTTGTAAAGGCACATCATTAGAAATAATTTAATACGTACCTGCTCGTATCTAAGATCGTTTTATTTATCTAAAAGATAAGTGAACTAGTCAGTTTCTAAAAGGAAAAAAATTATAAGTACTCCGATAATTTAGTAAACATGTACGTGGGATTCTCGCCATCGTTTTTAATTTGTTTCAATACAAATAAATAACAGCATATGTCTGTTGTTTTGTAATGAAAATATTTTTTTTTTATACTAAAACAAACAAACATAAACGAAACACGCGTTTTAAAAATTACTGTCTATCTGTTTGTCCAGGTTAATTTCCGAAACGGCTGAACCGATTTTGACGTAATTTTCATTGGCAGGTAGAAGACTTATTAGGAAACATTATAGGCAAAATTTTATTCCCGAAATATTGATTCCTGCGTGATTTAAAAACAAATACTAAAAATAAATAGAAATCACGTGATTGAAGTCGCGGGCGTTCGCTAGTCTTGAATAAGTGCCCAATTTGAAATCACACCCTGTATATATTTCGATTGATTGAACGTTTATTATATTACATTTCATAGTGTATATTTAACTATAAATATGAAAACAATGCCTACACAAGTTTATTATAAAATCTTCTCATTGTACTGACGGCGTCCATAGCATCGCATTGCAAACGATGAGACATGTGAATTCCAAAATTGTTTTTGACTGTTAAATAATGCGTTAAATATTGATTTTTTTTTTTACTTAGGGATAAAAAGTGTCACTTTTTTGTTAAATGAACTTGTCACAGCTCATGTCATCTTTGAAAATACAATTAGACATGTTTACAAACAATGGTCACAAGCGTCACAAGTCTACGTTGGTCCTAACTACATTGTAACAAGTCCTCCCAGTTTACAAATTAATATACAATTCAATTTTATTGCGTACCACATTTATTAGCATATTTATATAGGAATAAAAATGACTCATTGGTTTACAATGTACAATTTGTCGATATAGAAATTACACAAATGGACTTAAAAAATTATTGTTAACTAAATTTTAGTCTTACTATGTAGATTCATTTATAAAATGAGCATCTGTATAAGCGTATGTGTAAATAGCAATATATCCGTGTGTATGTAACTAATTTTTTTTTTTAATTTTATTTAATTTGTGCCTATTTATTTGTGAAATTTTGGCATGAGCTTGTAGTTCATTATCGTTCTCAATGTTTCATATATATACACAAATATTTCTATTTAAATACACTTTTTTCTTCCTTTATTAATATTTTTTTTTAACTTTAAATCATAATAATTTTTTTTAGCATGAAAATAATAAAACTTAGCTAAATATTCTATATCTAAATTTTTCTTATATTTGTCTTTACTTATACCACCCGACAATTTCCTGTTGCCAAAGCCCGCAACGAATCCGTATACAGGGTTGTTAATCGTTCATGCAGACAATCGGTATATTCCAGATGCTGTTGCTTCTTCAAACGCAAAAAGAAGAAGTGCGCGGCCAGAGCGGGCAAGTGACGCGTGTGTGTCGCGCGCCGCTAGCCACGCCCATCTCCGCCCGCGTTGCTGCAAGCTTCGCCCATTGCGGCGCTTGCTCCACCCCTCAAGCTAGGCCCCGCCCACCGTGGTGCTAGCTCCACCCCCTAAAGCAAGCCACGCTCACAAACCAGCACTCGCTTTCCGTTATTACTATGTGCATACTAAGGGAATTGGTGTCAAATACACCAGAACACGTGTCGTTTACATTTTTCAAGTGATTTTTTTTTTTAAATTCGACACCATAAAACATCAAGTTCAGATCGCGCCAAACATCTTGATCGCTCCAAAGTTGATGCGGTGATGTGGATGCAAATTTGCGCAGTTCGCGCTCTGTTCGAGCTCGCTCGAGTCCGCCTCTGTCGGGGTCTGCTCTGGCTTCGCTGATACTCATTTTAAGCTATACTGTGATGCTACTTACCCCGACTTCATAACGATCAAGAAGATTGGCACGAGCTATACCTAATTAGTTGGAAATTGTAATATTAATCAAAAATAAAATTACTTGTAAGAAATCATTGTTATCGTTAGAAAATTTTGGAAAGATTTGCGTCGTTATGGATTACTGATCAAAAATGCAGAATGAAAATAGATGTATGCCATAGAGAAGGTACGTTAGTAAAAACAGACGTCCAAATAGCTATAATAAGCAAAATCACGTTTTTTTTAACTGGTAACAATAATATTAGTTGAGATAATGAATGATGATAGACATAGACACCAATTACCCATTATCAATTGAAATCGCTTACTTTTAGTCAACAAAGCTTGTGAAAACGAATATAGAAAACAAATGTTTTGAGTAAATATTTTTGATTAAATTAAATATATAGAAAATGGTAATATTTGGAAATTCATTCTAAATGTAAATAATTCATGATGTATTTATTATATCCAATGATTTTATTTTTTCCAGTATATATGTATGTATATTAAATTTTTTGGTAGATCTCAGATTAATAATCATTAGTGTATAAATATGTTATCACCGTAACAGGAGAATACAGATCGAATCCTAAACCGACAAAATACGAAACAAACCAAAAATAGATAGCACTATTACATTCAATCAAAGTTACAGTGCACAACAGTGAGTAAAAACGCTTTATTCGGCTTTGCTCACTTTATTTTATTTATTAGCTTTCGATGCTGACGCTACTAGCAACTGCGGTATCTGTCAAAATCATACAAATCGGTTTTCTAAATTATTATCATTTCAAGCAATTTTAAGTGGTCATTTACATGTAAAATAACAATGCCTCACTCGTCAATAATGGATTTTTAAAAAAATAATTAAATTAATTCATTCTTTAAATTGTTTTTGTGCATTTATTCTTAACGTTTGATATCCATTTTTCTCTAAATACTCATTAAAATTACAAAAAATTCCAAATAATATAAAGTATACATATGAATTTGACAGGTAGTCGATACCTATACACTGTCCGGAAGCTTTGAAGGACTCGAGATTTGCATATCAAGTGTGTGTGGTAACGTATCTATACGTTGGTAATTATTTATCTAAGTTTTACACAGAGTCTTTCGTTTTTTCAACATCATACGAACATGTTAAGATCAAATACGATGAATAATTTTAGTTTTTTTTTAAATTATTAATTAAATTATTTTAAATGCTCATGACATAAGGGGTGGGGGAAACGCGGTCAGCGAAAAAATAATCATTTCTTGTGTTCCCGTCCGTAGAAGGTTATATTTTATTTCGAAACATTGTTTTTTTTTTTTCATTATTAAATGTCCATATTTTAGTTTAATTATCTCATCGAATCATTTATTGAATAATAGTATCCATTCCAAAATGTGGTATTTGAAAGGAACTTTCTATATATTATCCGTGTATAGATGTTTGTTAAATTACAGTAATCCATAGATTGACACATTAGTGTGTGACACTCGTTAAATTTGGATCAAATCGATTCGTGAACCAATCGAATGATTTGCACTTTAGTAACTCATGATATCGCTAACTGTTAGATTTCTGTCACAATACATATAATCTACCAGTGATTAGACCCTGCACCAAAGGTGCAAAAATAAAGATTAAGTAGCCATTGGCGTTTCTTATCAGCGATGCAAGATATTTTCAGACTACATTCTTCATTGTAACTGGAATACAGATCAGAGGATTGATGCTCGGTCCATTAGACGACTTCAGAGTGATAAATGAGATTTTCGCACAAGAATGCGTGTCCTTATTTATTTTCATTTCTACATGGAAATATTTTCGCATGATTGTTGTTGGTTGATAAGAAACATATCTCGTTATGACAATACTAACATCAAAATGTCATTAATTTTTTTTTTTTAATAAAGATACAGGATAAATGTATACAGGATACAGAATAAGTGAAAATACTAAAACTTAAGATGGCTGTATGGATCATATGTTTTGCCTATCCTGAAGGAGTAATAAAGAAAAAAATAAAATGATAACATTTAATTTCTATGAATGAGCACTTTTCAGGATGACATTGAAAATAATGAAATAAGCTTTCTATTTATTTATTTATTTTATAACTGATGAACACAACAGATACCTTCGCTAAAGTCAAGTGTCAAAGAAAAAATAATACAGATATGTAAAAAAACCATAGAAATTACCGCATACACATGAATATGTTATTACTTAGAAGTTGTATCACCATCATTGGACATGGTCCATAATTTTTTGTGACGAATCGTTACATTACTCCAAAGTTCTAGTCTCTTTCACTGCCTTTTTTTTTGAGTTTGTTTGTACGACATTTGGCCTATATCTAGATGTCGCATTATGACAATCGATATATGTTTACCATGTAGACTCCTCAAAACAACAAAGCAATGCATTGGAGAAGTGTCAGTAAAGATTTGATGTAGACAATATAATAAAATATATAAATTAAAAGGTATTAATATATAAAACTTGATATTTTCACAGAGTGTGTATTATTACTATAGCCGCTATAACAAAAAAAATATAAAAATAAAATAAAATAAGGGGTCCCTATACAAAAAACGTGTTTTTTTTTTACGTATTTGGTGGTTGTTAGATCATATACTCATTCCGTTTGAAAAATATGTAGGTATTGTAGGATGTTTATAAATACATATTAATTTTGAATTAAATAATTTCTTTTATTCCTAAAAGAATACACGCATACAAATTTAGGTTATTTAAAACAATCTACTTTAGACCAAGTTTACTTGCATATGAAATAATGTAAACGAAGGAACAATCTTTTATTATCTTCCTTATTATCCATATTAATTAACATGTGAAACTAAATCTTATGTATTGTCATTTGATAATTTGCCATTCGTTCGTTATTAATTGTACGTTACTTGAAAATGTGGTCTGAGAATCCCCTCCTACCCTTTGGGTGGATCTGTAGGCACTCCAAATAGATGATTTGTTTGCTTAAACACAATTTCATTGTTAAGTGTCGGGCGTGTTACTGGTAGTTTTGTTTGTATTGTGACTATATATATAGACAGATACCACTTCTCGATTCTATATAGTAATTAAATTTTTTATAATCGTCTGAAATATATTTTTTAATTTTCCCCCTACGAATGTGAATTACCATAATTTAGTGAATTTTGTGACTTACATTTTATAATAAGTTTCTAAGTGTGTTAATCGGGCGATGCGTCTGTTCTGATTTCATAGATTTTATCACTCTTTATTTTTTGAACATAATAGGTACATGTCTTCATTCAATAGAATAGGTGTATATTTCATTTTCTCGACCGCTTCATTGAAATATATGTTCGTTTTGTGTCTACTTTTAAAGATTTATTTACATATTATAAAAGTCTAGAAATCAGAACGGCGTCTATTATATTATAGATTTAGTAATTTTATTTAGTCATTCTGTAAGGTCCAGGCAGTGTTTGATTATGTTTACATTATTTATGGTTGTTCTTATATAGCCACTTTCCTAACATTATTTATATCGAGCTCATAGTGTTAATGAATGAGGACTAGAGATTGTGTGATTTGAAATGATTAGAAAAATTTTATAATAAATTTGGCATCAGTCGATTTCTATTAATATGCACCGTGCCCACCAACCGCTTCCATCTCTGTCGAGTCATGAAATTTATAAAGTACGGTTATAATAGATACATATGGTATAATGGTGTATATATTTTTTATATGTATAAAGAAGTTTAGATAACGCGCATTTAATTCGCATACCTTAAAATAAACTAATAGTTATACACGAATTTAATAAAACATATTAAAAAAACAACAAAAAATACGTTATTTATAGTAAGGCAATTCAAGTTTATTTATATTTTTCAAGCAGGCATATGTGAAATAAACGCAGTTACCTTTCCCTGTATTGTTGTATTGCGAGGAACGCATTATTGGAAGATACTTGGTGGGCTGGGTGTACATTGTAGTTTTATTAAGTGCAATAATTTGATGTGGTTTTGAGATTGTATGTATGTATGTTATGAGGCGGCCCGTGTCAATGCGCCGCATCTACGTATGTATCGTCAAGACTGATTGGAACATTTCACCTTGTGTACAAAGTAAGTGTCCAGTACACTATGTCAATTTCTGTAGATTTTTCGTTTACGCAATTTCATTTTAACGGCGGCTGTGGATAGGTTTTTTTTGAAAGGTATTTAGAAAGCCGAACGCGTCCGATTTTTTTTTTTTTTTGTTTTGGGCGGTGTTTGCCGAAATCTTCAAAAGTGGAGCATTTTACAGCCAGTTGAACCAAACAAAAAAATACTTATAAAGTGGTGTGTGCCTTTTAATTGAAATTGTTCGTTGGCAAAACTGTTAACAAAATCTGTCATTCATAATGGATGGTACAGTTGGTTCAATTAGATGTAAAACTATCTAAACGAAAGAGGATGACACAATATTTCCATGATATATCTCTCTGCCGTGAGCCAAATCTTCCAAGATTCAATGGGTCATATAGTACATTGTATAAATGTTATAATTCGGACGCGCTCGCAACTGTAGTGAAGTGAAGCATTTTCCCTATTTAATATCAAAGGTGTGGTGCTTTGTTGTCGTATATACTAAACTAAAGCAAACAAAAAACGTGTTGATAAAAAAGTCACTTTCTTTGAGAGAAGATTTTATCTTTCCACTAACGGTTTCACCGCTGTGGTCTTGTTACGAGATTGGGGAATTTCGTATTTTATTTATAAGTGAATTAATGCGGAGTCAGAAATGAATCGGTATAGACATAAAGGGTTCGGCGCTGCCACTTATTTTGGACTATATTTCGTGTTTGCTTTTTAGAGAACTATGGTTTAGGACACGTGGAAAGGCGATGATTCATCAATGGGGTATGCCACGCTCGACTTCACCGCCAGAGGCGCCAGTGAGGGGTGTGATCGTCCATCAAAACATTTTTATATTGATCCCAGCACGATTGTCAAAATTAAAAGTATATATACTTGTCTCGCAAGTGCAGAAATAAATATTGGACATATCTGACCACACCCCACTACTAGCGTCTTTGGTATACTGGAGCGATAGTTTCAATTGACATTTATACTATGAAGGAAGAAAAATTTAGTCAATGAGGAAATATCTTAATCGAGTACGCCATAACAGACAAGCGTCTTTTATTATGAAATATATGTTGTTCATTTTTGGAGCTTAGAGTTGAGTCATCCCACCTACTGTGAACTATAGAGTCTATGGCAATCGTAACTTGTTAGCAAATAATTGCAGTTTTATATTATACTTAACGTTTCAATATAGTATATATAATTAAATAAAAACATTTGTTTTTGTGTAATCATTTAGCTAACAATATTTTGAATGATTGGAATATCCACAAATATAAAGATTTTATTTGGTTTAAAGTCAAATGGGCAAAGTAAGTGGCAGTAGTCGTGGCATAGAAGGCCCCGTAGCGGAAGATGTATAAATTGTACAGCTCGGATAAAAAGAAAGGTTTGTATATTTTTGCTTGGACCGAGGCGGCATTGGTTTGTGGCGTAGTTAAGAAGGCCTTTGCACTTTAAACTTGTCGAAAATATAAAAATTTTTGTCATTGAGTGTAATGCCGAACTTTTTCATGTTCAGTAAGTTTCGTGGTTAAAGTGACCGGCGGCGTCGAGAAAAATCGATATTGTTTATTATTGTAGCATCTCAAGATTCCATTCTGTGTAATTTAATTTTGAGTATTCACTTGTACATTTTCCTCAATATTATTTCTCAATATAAAAAATCTGTCAGTTTAAACTTTTTGAATAATCAAAAGGAATTTTGTACTGAATCCACCTCATCGATTCTCTCGACGCGGTCGATTCCTATGGTATTTTGTATTAGTCACTGGTATGTAGTCATCAAAAAAGTGTATTCGAGGATTAGAAAATATTTTGGATCGTTTTTATAACATCTTGTTGTGTCTGTTCATATTTTTAGAGAAAATATTAGATAATGCATTATTATGTCGAAATTTGATGAACGTGTACCGAATGTTTATGAATTTAAATCGCGGTCGTTCAAAGACGGATCTCTGTAACATTCTGGAAAAATGTTGTTAATAATAATATACCCTCAAATGTTAAACAAATTATAATTTGATGCCAAAAATATGATGTGGTAGATATTAAAATTATTTTATTGTTGCTTTAAATCACGGCGAGTAATCTAATTTTGACGATAAATTTAAATTGCTTAATGAACTAACAAAATACAGTTTTTTAACGGTTCCCTTGTTTGGCATGATACAAGTTGACGGTGTCATATCGGCATTCGATTTGTACAGATATAGCAATTTATTGTGTCAAATAAGTATTAATTTACAATAAAACAAAAAAGTAAGCCATATTTTAAGAGGTTATTGTTATATTTATGAAAAAGTAAGATTGCCTAATTGATGTGGTGTAAATTTAAAAAATTTAAAACTTTCGGATGGATAGGTATAATCGCCGACTTGTTGAATGAAATATTTGTAAGATATTCGGGCGACACTGCAGCTTCGTTCGAGCATTTGCCGTTTGTGTGTTAGAGAGGGAGTATAGGCTGCCGTACACCGTCGCGAGTACAATAAATGTGAATATGACCTTTCGTGGAACGAAGTGAGCTCGGTCGCATGGTGTGCGGCCGCCTTAACCCGGTCGGTCGGCTTCGCGTTGACCACTCTGAGCTAGTTGATAAAACTTGTGTACTGTATGATATGATACATGAAGCTTTCTGAAACTGAATTGAATTCTTATTATAAGTATAAATAAAATAATAATTTAGAACCAGTTGTCAGTGTTTAATTTCCTATAAGACGTGGTACATATAATATTTGCAATACGCAATTTGACTTGTATATTCAGTTAAGGTCACAACCTGTTCAAAAATACGAAAATATTTGTTAACAGTTAACTCATAATTAAATAAAGCTTATATAAGACAATCGTTTTATTTTTTTACCCATCACTGGTTTTTTATTGAGCTTGTGCATCCAGAATTTACTACATCATACTACGTCATACATGAATTCGAGAGACTTTGGTGTGTGATTTTGATCAGGAAGGGGTTCAGGATTTTTTATCCATCCATATCTCCAACATCCTATCATATTTATGGGATTTTTTGGTGCCAATTGAAAGAAAGGAATTACAGTTCCCCACTTAACTAATATTTATTATCTCTGGTTCTCACACCAGTGCTTAAATGCAAGGCATTTTGGACTTAGAAATAGTGTTTTGGAACCTAGACTATTTTAAATCCGTTTTTGTTCGCCGGACCATTGAGGATTTTTGGGGTAACTGGTTTTTTTTTTTGGAAAGGAAAGAAGCTTGGTCTTCTCTACAAAATTATATTTTTGAGTTCCAACCAATATATTTCAAACATATTTAGAAAAACTTTCAATCTTTTATACAGCGTGTTTAGGCTCATTAGGACAGTTATAACGAGATATTTCCTGAGTGATGGGTCCTGAGGGCCGGCCGTGCAAAAATACGAAACTTATCGCGCTTGGCTACTTCTGTGAGACTTAATTACTTTGTAATTAAAGGTGGTCAGCCATCCAATTATAAACCACAATCGAGGCGGAGATTTGTATTCAAAGTGGTATTATATATGAGAGGAGCCTGTCGCTAATTTTTCAAGGCGATTAAGGTACCTATCTATGAAGCTTTATTTTAATATGAGGGTTCTAACTGCTTCACAATTTATTTTGGAGTCGATAATCATAGGATTACCAATGGATCATATTTTAAAGCGGGATACCGGGATTTTGACGACCGCTTAGCCTAGTGGGTAGCGACCCTGCCTACGAAGCTGGAGGTCCCGGGTTCGAATCCCAGGTCGGGTCAGTATTTATATGATGAATATGGATACTAGTACCGGGTCTTGGTTGTTATATGTATGTGGTGTCTTCGCTTGGTACCCAAAATACAAGCTAATTGCTTAGATTGGGACCTAGACGTTGTGATTGTGTGTTATTATTATTATACCGCTTTTAGTGACTAGATTTCTTGATCTTATGTTTTGGAAACTAAAAAAAAGTTTCCTAAAAATAGAAAATACCGTAGATACTATATACAAAAACTTATGACGAACCAAAATCATAAGTTTGATCATAGTTATTGATTTCTGATTCTTATCTGGGTTACGCACTTGATTTGATGCACTTTTTGATGACTTTGTGATTAATTTTTGTTCTTGGTATGGCTACGAAACTACGTCATTCGACACGCAAAATTTCTTTGGCTGTTTTTTAAGGTGTCGCCAATTCGATTTTAATTTAGATTTTCTTCAGGCGCCCTGCCAACTTTTCCATCACACACATCCGCTATTTAGAATTTTGTCATTTTTCTTTATTCGTTCTTTTAGTAAGTAAACTTGTTATTATAGAGCACTAGCAACAAAAGTCAAGATGAGAGAAGAAAAAAATATGAATGAAAATAAATTATTGTCACCCTAGAAGAAACGAGGCTAAGGGACTTCGACCTCGCTATTTCATCTCCTCGTTTCACAAAGCCGAGTGCACTGTCCTGAACCTACTATTACGTCCATGGTTTAACTATTTTATCAATTTTCGATTATAATTATGTCTGTTAATAAAAACAATAATTTCATCATTTAATGCCATTTTTAAAGTATACCTGCGTAATATTAATATTTTTTTTTAAATTCTATTGTAAGTTAAATATATTTATTTGATTACTTTCCAGAAAAAACCTTTCTTTCCTTTCATATTGGGTCCAGAATTAAATTAAAAAACACACCAGTTCCATTTCTGCGTACGAGTAATGAATCTAACGCAAAGACGACTGCCAACCTCATGAGATTAGCGGACATGGGGCGACTATGGTGATGCTGCATCCATGTAATATCAATGTTTTGTGGGTGAACGGAACAATACGCTGCTGTCAATGTCGTTACTCTAAGATTTCATTAAAAGTTGGTCTTCCTTGTAAAAGCTTCGTGATGTAATATACCATTATTGTTATTAGATCCTGATTTTGTCTGTTTTAATTTGTATTTCATAATTTCGCCTCATGTATGCCATACAAATACAATAATTGTTTTATTTATTATTAAATACATTAGTAGTTAATTTAATTTTAAGATGGTTAAAATGTAGCCTGCTGAAAATTATAACTATACTCTTTAGTTGAGTGAAAAGGTTTGTAAAATAAAAAGAGTTGTAAAATTATTTATATTTATTTGAACTAACAATCTTCATTTATAACAACGCAAGCGCTCTCGTTCAGCTTCTAAATACAATTATGCTTAACATATAAGGAAAAATATATTAATCAATAAATTCCGTAAAGGAACAAGCAATCTCTGTAAATAAATCCAATGGAATTCTTAAAAAATAACCTTATAAATAATAATAATAACAACAATATATTGCTATTTAAATTTAATTGCACCAAAAAAACTTTCAATGACCCATGTAAGTGTCAAAACACTTTACGAGATAATAAAAACTTTCTAATGTATAATTTTCTTCACCTTTACAATAAATAATTATCTCGCAGTGGCTTAGATCGTGATTATAAACTATCAATTACCTAAAATTTATTATAAAATATTTAAACTTAGGAAATAAAAACTTAAATTATATATCATTCAGGGCGCCTTCGATGACAAAACTCTTTATATCGCTCATGTTCCTCGTATCGTGATCCACCTCCTCAACTAAGATATCTTCGGTTTTCACAGGAATGGGGGGCATAAAATCTATTAGTTCGCCAAGTTTGCGTCCAGCCGACATTATAGTGTTTTCAAGTAGTCCGTTAGCGATTTTAGTGAAGTCGATTTTGTTTAGGTTTTGATACTTTTCTTGTTTTACTATTGGCAAGTAATCGCTACCGTCCCCGTAGTCGAAATATGGCGTTTTAATGCGTCGTTTGAGATGCTGCGGCCAGTCTTCATCGATAGGTATGTCGTGGTAAGTAGAAGTGATGGACCTGGGAGCGGGGGACGTCGCCCTTGGGTAGTCGTGATCACTGGGCGCGCGGAAGGTCACCACTTCCTCCATGCTGAATTCCCCTTCATCGATCACCGTCTCCTCTGGTGACACTGGGGGAAGAAATACATCATATTTAGTTTAGATATTGACTCACTTTGTACATAAGTACTTAAAATTTATATCGAGGGCATCCAACTGAAAGGATGCATCTACGGATTTGTCAAAAAACGTTTTTTGGGGCTAATCTAATTTTTTTAGCTCTACAACACACGGAAAGGGCGTAACACTTGTTCGCTGTTTTATTAATAGACTTCTAAAGAATGCTTGCCAAAGCTGCCTAAAAATCAAGTGTAAACAGGATAGTCTTGGCGATGCTTAATTTTTGGTAAACGAGTTATGTACACGGTAACAACAAATAATACAATTACAGTTTTGATTTCTACAATGGGGTTTCTTTAATAGTTGTCATGTCAATCATCAACCATGAAATTTCAAATGAAATGAATGAATGAAATTCATGTTTTTTTTTACAAATGTCTATAAAACCCCACATTATATATTGTATTATATTATATATTAGTTGTTATATGTGTGTGGTGTCTTCGCAAAAATGTTTATATATGTATATATTATAAAGAATATTTAAGTATGTATATCGGTTGTCTAGTAACCCATAACACAAGCATAATACTTGCTTACTTTGGGACTAGATGATGCTATGTGGGAAGTCCCATGTATTATTATTATTAAATTACTTCTTTATAAGAACCAGGTATTTCATACGCATCAGTTGGTCCATCGCCTTCACTAACCATTGAACCCATCATTGAACCATTTTGACCAGGCAAAAGTAGAATAGAAGGCGACTCTCATTCTCTGAAAGGACGTATATAATACAATTTACAATCGTCAGCAGCGTGCTTAAACAGTAAAAAAATCGTTACCTTCGCTTGCCACCGTAATGTCGATACGCGCTTATTACTTTTTAATAAACGAGCTTTTCTTGTAATATGTTTTTTTATAATTTTTTTCAAGTTTCTTTTTTCATTTATTACCTACATACTTCCATTTTTCTTTTATTATTTACGTTCTTTTTAATACTTAACTTAGCTCTACTATACGTAATTCACTTGTTATTCGCCCTTTTGATAGTCTTTTTGTAATCACACACCAGCGCTCTAAGGGTGTAATTACATAAAAATATGTATAATCATCGTGTGTCGTGATAGCCCAGAGCGCAACGAACCTGTCTCAAATTTATAAGGCCTGTTCGAATCCGGGCGTGTACCAATGAGTTTTTCTGACTTAAGTATACAATATCACTGACACCGTGCTTCGGAGGGCACGCTAAGCAGTCGGTCCCGGACGCTGTCAATAGATGGCGGTCGTTACAGTTCCCAACCCGCAGTGGAGCAGCGTGGTGGACTTAAGCTCCAAGCCCCCCTCCTCACCTTGGGGAGGCCTAAGCCCCTGCAGTGGGGTAAAAATGGGCTCATGGTGATGATGTATAATCATGCACTTTTATAATAATAAGTATGTGCAATAGCATTTCTAGTTAATACCTTTCACCGTACCAAAATGCAAGAATATAAGTAAAGAAACAAAAAAGTTATTAAATTATTCACAATTCTGGCCCTATAAAATGTCATTTTGGTAAATACGCCTTTTCAGCTGTATGCCCACGATATGTGCGGCTCTGAAGTGCAAAGCGCATGGCCTAGTGCACAAATCCGCGCCACAACGCTTCTATGAAATTATGCTACTGCGACATTTTCGTGAGATGTTTCCACATATTGACACTGGTTTGAACGATGAAACTTTGTATTTAAAAGTGGGTACTAGTGTTTTATAATTATTGTGTGCATACCCATAACAACCAGCCCTTCACTTCATCTTCTTCATCAGCCCATTTTTACCTAACTACAGGGGCTTGGGCCTCCCCTGGGTTGAGGGGGATTGGAGCTTAAATCCACCACGCTGCTCCACTGCGGGTTGGGGATTGTAACGACCGCCATCTATTGACAGCGTACGGGAGCGACTGCTTAACGTGCTCTCCGAGGCACGGAGTCAGTGATAGTTATGTACTTAAGTCAGAAAAACTTATTGGTACACGCCCGGATTCGAACCATGGCCCGATGGGACCAAATTTGAGACAGGCTCGTTGCGCTCTGGGCTATCACGACACTGGATAAATGTGGATCACAAAGTTGAAATCCAATATAAATCATGTACATGCTCAGTTGGTTTTTCCAAAAATTCTTTTTTTAGGCATAACAAATTTAGAATGATAACCAAGATGTGAAGAGTCAAATATAAATCATTTAGAATTTAAACTGTTAATGACATTTTCATCATAAATCATGTACATGAATACAAGAAAAAATAAATGTCTAATCATGTGTATAAATTACTAATTATTAATAATTAATGATATAGTTAATAACTTTAAAGAAATTTTTTAACTGATTTCTATTTATCGCACATTAAGCGAACAATAATAATATATTTGACGCAGCGTGTGTTCACTTTAACTTTATAACCGGTTTGAGCTTAAGTCCTTTACTGATTACACCCCTGCTGTTGCCTGCTGACATGTACAATTTACCACTGCTACGCTACTAGTCCCCTTCTTGAGATCGGTCACAAAGTATCCTTTACAAAATCAAGGGCAATACTCACTGCTTGCGGCAGACAGCAGCGCCCTCCTCAATGCAGCTGGCGTATGCGTTGGAGACTGAGCTGGAGACACTGCCTGCTCCGTTCCTCTCCTTAGCGGGGGTTCGTCTCTCAGCGACGGCAGAGCTACCAAAGCCACCGACAGCAACAAAACCAGTAGGCACGTGGCCGGCTGGGCGCTCTTACTGCCACCGGTGTTGCCAGTACCCGCCGATACGCCCGTCAATACACTCTGTGTGAATAGATTTAAAAATACAGAGTGACAATATCAGCCAAGTGCTGGAGACTATAGTTAAAATAGACCAAAAATTATAAAATTCAGACCTAAAAAGCCTTTTATGGTGGTTCGTGAAATTCAAAATATTAGGTCGGGGAGAAACGTTTGACAAATGTGCGTTTACAAAGGGCAACGTCCATTTCGTCATATGCAATTGACTTAATAATATGTAACTATAACTGTTTTATAATCCTTTTTGATGATTTTATTAGTGAAATATTTGCATTTTCAAGGAACCGGCGTTTTTGAGACATATTAAAACATATACATTTGGCGCCACCTTCATATTATTATGTCAAACGCTTGTATTCAATTATTTGTCTTTACCAAATCCGGTTAAATAGAAAATCACGAAATCGAAGTTAATGGCATTTTCGCGTTACTTTATTTTTGCCTTCGATTTTGTTAAGAGTCTTTTTATTTTTAAATGAATTAATAGTCCTTTTGGCGCTAGAACGAAGATATCTTTTATGTAAAGTCATCCGTGTTTTAGGGGTTCTAATGGCATGGAAATGTAGTAACAGCTCGAGTAACATATTTTTAATGACATCATGGCCTAGTTAAGGGTCGAGTTTTTCAAAATTTTCTGTCTTTGCAATCCCGCCTTGCACCCTCTTGCATCAGATCTGCAATTTTGGTGTCAAAAGGAAATTGTATTCTGAATTTTTCGTGAATGCACATCAATTATAATTGTTAAATCCAAATTTATTAAATAGTAAAATTTATCCTCTACCTGAAGCCTCTTTAGCTGGGCTGTGAGCGATTGATTTTGCGACTGCAGGATCTTGATTCTCCTCATGAGGGTTTGGTTGTCGGATGTGCACTGCTTCACTCTGACAATAATTGACAATTTTGAAATTTACGTAATTGTTAGTAATATTAATAGGTAATTTAGAATATATTATTCCTAGCCTTAACAGGTAATCTGTAAAAATGACCTTTAGAAAA
Source organism: Luffia ferchaultella (assembly GCA_949709985.1). Classification (NCBI taxonomy): domain Eukaryota; kingdom Metazoa; phylum Arthropoda; class Insecta; order Lepidoptera; family Psychidae; genus Luffia; species Luffia ferchaultella. The sequence continues at coordinate 8,275,252 of OX453254.1, forward strand.
CTTACATTTAAAAAATATTTAAGCACCCACAATCGATCAGTTACAAGGTGGGCTTTTTTGTTGGGGTTAGTTTTAAGTTTCTAGTTATTTATTTTTTATAGACAGTTAATTTTCGTTTTTAATTACATTTTATTACAAACCTGTAAAATTTTATAGTTTGCATGAAACAATTAATATGCATGATGGGATGAGGTATGTGAATATCATACCAAATGGATCTAGACAGGCTCTGATTACACTATGAGAAACCACATGCGTGAATGCTGTATATATATGCATATTCAATTTGATTAGTGTAATAACTGATTTACACTAACCGGTCTTCCAGTCCATCGACATACTCCTTCTTCCTCTTCCTAGAGTCCTGGGCGGAGATCTTATTCCTGATCTTCCTTCGGATACGCTTCAGTTCCCGTTCTTCGTGTTTGGTGAGGGGATAGCTCGAGGGCAGCACTATGCCCTCCTTAGACAGCAACCTTCGTTCCTCAGATGTCAATACGAGTCTTGGGTATCCGTTTATCCCTTCGCGGTTTTCGCGACTGTCCCTTGAGGTATCATCTTCGTCGCTACGTTCGCTGCTTGAATCGTCTGTTAGATGAAATAACTATTTAAAATTATAATTTTATTCTCATTACGAATTCACATATAAATCAACAAGTCTCCCCAAAACCCTACCTATTAATAACTCCTAATTTTTAGACTGCTGCTTCATTACATAGGTCATGTATATTACACAGGTTTTGAGATGCTCAAAATTTAAAGATGGAAAGCATTTATTGGCAGACTGACCGAATGGCCAAGTGGTTAGAAACTCTTACTGCGGAGCCGAGAGTCACGGGTTTGATTCCCGCCTGGGGCAAATATTTGTGTGCATGAACATGTTCTATGTCTGGGTGTAAAAAGTACCTATATGTATATATTAATTATGTATATCAGTTGTCTAGTACCCATGATACAAGCATAATACTTGCTTACTTTGGGACTAGATGGCGCTGTGTGGGATATCGTATGTTTATTAAATAGCTAATTTATATAAATATTGAATGCGGAAAGATCATTTACAAAAACTAACAAACATTTTTTTTTCGTTTTTTCAGCTCCTACGATGATGACGTTCAAGCGAGAACATTTCTGCACTATTGTCTATTATGATTTCAAATAACAAAGTTCATTATTGCCCTAAACTATTCATCATCCTCCTGCCCTTATCCCACTCTAAGTGGGGTCGGCACAACATGTGTTCTTCTTCCATTCATCTCTGTCAGTCGTCATCTCAGTACTCACACCTTTCACACACATATCCTTTCTCACGCAATCCATCCATACCTTCTTGGGTCGTCCCCTACCCCTCTATCCCTCCACATTCATACTCATCACTTTTCTTGTAATATGCCTTTCATTCCTTCTCATCACTTGCCCATACCACTCCAACCTATTGCTTCTCAGTCTCTCTATGACCGGCGCTACTTTCAGACTTCCTCTTATATACTCATTCCTAATCTTGTCCATTCTAGTTACACCACACATCCATCTTAACATTCTCATCTCTGCCACATGCACTCTTCTTTCATCCGTCTCCTTTGTTGCCCAACACTCCGAACCATACAGCACGACAGGTCTTATGATCGTCTTATAGATCTTCCCTTTCAACCTAAGGGGCATTCGCGGATCACATGTGGTTGATGAGACCTGTCTCCATTTTATCCATCCCGCATTTATCCTGTTCTTCACGTCCCGGTCAATGTCGCCGTCATTTTGTATTAATGATCCGAGATACCTAAAGTCGGAGCAGACTGGAAGGGATACACCATTTAAGGCTATGTGCGAAAAACTGGATGCACCACCGAAGTCGCAGAATAAGTGTTCGGTCTTTGCTCTGCTGATTCTAAATCCTACACTTTCCAGTCTCTCCCGCCATTCCTCCAGTCTGCCCTGGATCTCGGAAGCATTTTCTCCGACAAGAACAATGTCGTCAGCAAACAACATACACCAGGGTGCCCTAAACTATTATTAAAAAAAAAAAACACTGCGCCTTAAAGAAAATCAAGATAAAAAATAAAGTTACGCAAAAATACCTTTCATTTCGATATTCTAATTTTATATTCAACGGCGTTTGATAAATAATGAAAAAAGTAGTGAAATTGCGATGGAGTAGATCAAAACAAGATCAAAAATCTAATAGATGCAGCAAAGAAATCCCAAATCGAATTGATTGCTAAACATTATCACAGATCACCAGCGCCATCTAGTCAGAAAGTACCTAAACAAGAATTATCCTTGCATTATGGGTGATAGACAACTGATAGACATTCTTAAATATTCTTTATAATATATATGATACATACACAAATATTTTACACTCAGACACAGAACATATACACGTGTTGAAGCACACATACATTTGTCGCAGGGGGAATCGAACCCGCGAACTTTAGGTCTGCAGTTAGGTTCTATAACCACTTGGCTAATCTGTCAGTTTACTTTTATATATTTTTCATTTCTTTCGTTTCTTAGTTCAATTAGTAGTTCATTGATTAGTGTAGGGATAAAGTATTTTGTAGTTCTTTTGCCATATAGGTATATTATTATACCTAGGAGTTATTAGTGTTTTTTGTTTGTTACCCTGTGAGTTTTGTCTAAATTTCATTTTAGTAGTATTTAAATATTATTCAGTTAACATTGTATATTTGATTTTTATATGTAGCGACATCATTATACAATAATAAACCAGTTGTTTCTGTATTGTTTTTTTTCTTCTGCTTTCTTATCAATTTAACTTATGAAATTCACATTTGATTAAATTTACATATCGTTGTCATCATTCCAATAGAATAATTGTATTTAAAAAGTATTTCTATTGTCACAACAATTTGTACAGCTCGATAGCTCTGAAGTGTGATGCACATGCCAGGTTTGATTGCAGCAGGTCCATTATAGTTTTCACCGTAACGAAATTATGTTACTCTGACGTTTTTGTAACTACAGTGCCGCACAGATCGGTTGAACGTATTAGTGTTCGAAATTGCTTCACAACTATTAAATAATAGCTGCTTTACAACAATTTACAAACCGAAATGACTGAAATAATGTTTTAAAAAAACACTTCATAACTAACCACAATTGGCCTCTACTTGTTCATACTCCTCAGGCATCTCAGTTTTCAAGTCTTGTATTTTACCACGTCCAAGAAAATTGGCAGCCGCTAGCTTAATGTTGGTATTTTTCAAGTCAGCCGCGTTTATGATTTTTATCGACTTCAAGTCTTTCATATCTTTGATGGTGACTGGAAGGAGGATCGAACGTGGGTTTCCTGCCATGGGTGCTACTCTGATGACTTTCCTCTGAGGCATAGCGTTTTCCATTGGTTTGCAATAAACTTTAGTTTGGGAGTTGATCAGTTGGATGTTAGCAACTTTCAACGGCTTCTGTGCTTGACCTTTGAGGAGCGCAGGAGATGCCACGGGCACAGTAGAAGGTATCTTTATTGCTGCTTTCTGGATTTTCGGTTGGACGATAGTATGGGGAGTTTGAGAAAGGCGACGTTTTCTGGCGGCGGCTTTACCTGCTTAACAATTAAAAAAAAATTTTTTTTAGTAAATTGTAAACTGCATTTACATAATAATTTATATAAATACTCAGGAAGCCCCTGGCTCCCAAACTAGAATGCTCGGGAGCCAGAATAAAAGCCTATAAGAGTAATCACAATTTATGACCTATCCATAAATAGCGTCACGCATTAAGGAGAAGGGAGGAGGTCCACGAAGAGTACCATGATGTGACAAAAAGAGGTATGTCATATTTAAAAATTATTTTTGAAATGTTGTGGTTTTGGTCATTCACACATCATCGTCAGCCCATTTTAATCCACTGCAGGGGCTTAGGCCTCCCTCAGAATGAGAGGGGGGGGGGGTTGGAGCTTAAATCCACCACGCTACTCCACTGCGGGTCGGGGATTGTAACAACCGCCATCTATTGACAGCGTCCAGGACCGACTGCTTAACGTGTTCTCCGAGGCACGGAGTCAGTGATAGTTAATGTACTTAAGTCAGAAAAACTCATTGGTACACGCCCGGATTCGAACCATGGCCGTATGGCCTTATAAGTTTGAGACAGGTTTGTTGCGCTCTGGGCTATCACGACACATTACTACTCAATACTACTCGGTCATTCACACAATACTATTTAATTAAAAATTTAATATGAGAAAAAGAAACTTTCGGTTTTAAAGGAAATTTCATGTATTCACATGTTTAATTATTTTAATTTTACACTTCAGTGACGTCCCACACTATTCATACAAAAAGATATTATGTTACACTCTGTGTCGTTCTGATGCAATAAAGATAAGGAAAAAAAAATAACTAGCAAATAGAAGTTAAGTACCTGAATTCATGTCACTTATTCATACAGATATAAAAAATAATGAATGTCTACAACATCAAGATTCTAAACATCTATACACAAAAGTATATTTAAAAAAAAACATGGCAAAAATAACAAAAAAAAAACAGTTAAAAAATATTAAAAAGACAGTCTTTTAAAAAGAGTGAAATAAAAATAAATGTATTTATTTACATAGTTCGCAGTACCCAACTACTGAGCTTCATAAAACAAATAATTCATTCAAAGGTAATTAATTGTGTAAGATTTCATAATAAATTTCCAATCAATATTATAGACTTGTCAATAAATAAATTCAAAAATTATGTAAAACAAGTCATGTCATATACATATAACAATTTAAATTAATAAATATATAAATGATAAAACTGTTTGGTATTGAATACGGTACTTGACTACTGTTAAATATATTATATTTATAAAGAAAATTGTTAATCTACTACACAGAAGGCGCTTCTGCCCACTTTTTTCAAATTGTACCTATGTAAATTCCAAATATGTGTAGTCTAGGCATGAGAAACCGCGAGCGACCGGTCAATATCAAATATATCCCATTATATAAAAATATATAGGCTTTCATGGTAATGAGTGTAATATGACCTCTTGGTAAACACATCCATTATATAAATTGATTCCGGTTTTTTAGGTTTTACATACATAATGTTAAAACATCACCTCTACAAGGTAATTCATGATTTAGTATGATGAAATAATCTGATTCAGAGAGGAAGCTTATTTGTATGGCAACCAACCTACATAAGCACACTTTTTATAAAATTATATTGCCTTTTCCTTGAGTGTTATAATAATAATGTACATATTACTTGAAGAACGCTTAAACCAACCTAAACTGTATGTACCCTGGTTTCCTCACTAAGAAGTCCTGTACGGAGGAAGCCATGTACCCTGACATAAATTCCATTGACGGTTTGTATATCCACTAGGAAATTAACTATAAGTAATTTAAATAAATCTAAATATTAGGTCTTAATCTATGAAGTACCAAAAAAAAAAATTTTGGTTGGTTGTGAATTCTGAATTCAAATTAATTTTGTTCTAAAAATATGACATTCTTTTTACAAAGTCAGTCTTTTGTTTATTGATTAGCGTTTGGTGATCTAGTGCCAGTGTGATTCATCACAGCTTTTTACAAAATGGCATGGGCAGTACTACAGATGTGTACTGTGAAGAACTGAAAACAATGATGGAGAAGCTCACACGTCTGCGACCAGCTTTGCTTGATCGGTCGCCCCCCTGCTCCTTCACGACAACGTGCGACCCCATACTGCACAACAAACAGTCTCCAAGCTGCTAGATTTGGGGTTAGAAGTTCTCCTTCATCCCCCATACTCACCAGACCTTGCACCTACCGACTATTACTTTTTTCAAAATTTGGACAACTTTTTAATGGGAAAAAAATTAAAATCCCGAGAGACAGTACAAAATGCCTTTGAAGAGTTTGTTGCCTCCCATTCAGTTGATTTTTACAAGAAAGGCATCAATAAACTGCCACTGTGTTGGCAAAGATGCATTGATTGCACGGGTGATAATTTGAATAACAGAAATAAAGATGTTAAAAAAAAAAAAACTTTAACTTATTTCGTACAAAACGGCAACTTCATAGGTTAAGACCTAATACCACCACTATATTAAGCCACGAAGGTCATCAGACTACTAATATATAATCAATAATATATATGATAACATCGTCAATACACTACTTATTTGATAACGATATATGTAAATGTATCAAACCCATTTAGTGTAAAAATTCACATTATAGTGCACTAACGCTGAAATCATAAAAGCGGATCTCCATATCAATGTTAAAGGTCATTTAATATCTATGAGATATACTGTCGAAATGATATTATTGCTAATAATAAATATACTTTGTATTAGTTATTACTAAAAGAGAAAACTTTTAAACATATTAAATTCATTACACCTGATGTAAACATACCAAAACAAAAATAATGATTGAGGATGAGGTATTGGATATGGTTGACACTAATGTTTCCAGGTATAACGTTAGACGCCAAGCTCCAATGGGGTTTTCAAAAAAACTTAGGTCGACAGTTTTTGTAGTAAAAATTCGTTAATTGACAATCACAGCGATGGCAAGACTAGTTTGTTTCAGTTACAAAATTACAAAATATAATAAAAATTATAAAAATATATTGTTTACTTTTCGCGTGTCTCTAAGTTTATATATATAGTGACCCACATCTATATATAAATACGTGAAGGAAAAGCTTTAGACCCCTTTTTAAGCATACTACGCGCACGAAATAGTGTGAAATTTCGCATAGTTAAAGTTTATGCGGAGTAGGAGTGCAGAAAGCTAAAATCTATATACCTAGAAGACGTGTTTTTGAGATAGGACTGTATGGCCAAATCCTATGACAAACAGCGAAAAGTGTTCAAAGGGGTCACGAGCTCGATTTTTGAGAAGACAAAACTGCATTATTACATTTTTGAAAAATCTGTTACTTTAACAGGGGGATCAAACCACTTGATTTGATAATTATTACATGAAGAGAAAATTTTGTACCCCTTTTAAAACATATTATGGGTACGAAGGTGTGTGAGATTTGGCATAGGTAAAGTCTATATGGAAAAGGAGTGCCAAAACTTAAAATCTATAGTTTAATAGTCTGTCGTTTGATGCAGTTTGAATTGACTTACTCGCAACCATTAGTATTATATCATTAGTTAACTATGATTTTCAAGTTATGAAATTATATAAAAATAATTTAAAACAAAGCAATATTTCTACAATACCTATTTAAAACAAGTTATTAAGTCTAAAATATGTATACAAAGAAATTCCTAAACATGAGTAAAATTAAAGAAGAATCGACCTCATTTCAATTGAGACAAAATTTTATGTCCCTGAAAATTGACAGTATTTGCGCAAGTGCAAATGGTAATGTTAAAACGTGACTCAAACGCAAGTAAACAAGTCTAAATTTCAGATATGAATTCCTTCTATAGTAATACATATGTAAGAAAATTATACTTTCTTCATACCTGCCAAAGATTTTTTTTTTTTATTTTTGAACGATTTTTTATATGTATTCTGATCATATAACTCTTATAGTGGATTAGGTCGATAAACCATAAATAAACCTTTGACTGCCATGCCACACCCTGATATACACTATTGCAAACATGTTGTAAACAGGTAGATAAGTAAGAGACATATATACGAGATAATATCCGCCATGGATACTTCGCGTATTTAAGGTTCAATGGCCAAATAGCAAACAAAAAAAAACGGATTCCTTATAATTTCTTCCTATGCGTCTGTCTATCGGTATATCACAGGCTTACGTCTCCGCTGTTATTCCATCAATCCTAATGAAATTTAACAGGCAAACTGATGTCTTATACAAACAGTAATGAAATTCAACTAACTAAATTATTTAGTGGTGATGGTTCATACACTGAAATACAAAATTTAAAAAAAAATCTCGCATGCCACCGTGTGAAATATCATTGCACAGATCTATGAAAATGTAATGAAGATTATTTATACTGACTTTATTTAGGTTGCGCTTAGTCGTTATTAATTAGCTTAATAAACGCTTTCAACGAAAACTATTTTGAACCACACACATTGACAAGTTTTTGTGATATACGCCATCTTCAGTTACCAACATACGTTTTATGTGATTAGTTATTGCTTGTGGTACATGCTACGGAACCCTTGGCCGGTTCTTTATTATTACCGCGTTTTTGTACTTTAGCGTCGCTGGCGTGCAAAAGGTTAACGATTAAGTGAAACTCGCACTTAACTTTTAAAGTATTTTTGCGTTACAGTTACGAGGTCAGCCTCACAATTAATACCATTTCGTTACAACGTCGGATCCGTGATCTTTCAATTGAGTCCCTTTTTAGACAGAGCCGGCAATGAATTCATTAAAATCGATAAGTTGACACTTTACATATAGCAAATTGGAGCATTTCACCTTTGTGTATATTTTTAAATACTTACCTACCTATTACAAATATTCCATTGTACTTAAGTAAAAAGTAAGTGTTCGCGACATAGCTAGAGAGCTTCAAATTGCGCGTTTCTTCACTTTAACAGAATGAAATTGTTTATTAAAGCTCATCTCGCTTTTATGAATGAATTTCGTTTCTTTCATAAATGAATCATCGCCGTGATTCTTGTGAGATAGCGTAATGTTAGATTCAGCAGTACTTTAAGGTAGAGCGAAGATGACGTCAAAACAGATCGACATCAAATCTTGAGTAACAAATCAATTGACAGACAAACAGACAAAAATTTATTATGTATATACATATGTAGGTATAAATCACAGGTGATTGGAGTACCAGTTTAAGTGTTTTCTAGTAATATGGAAAATAATACTAAAGATATCACAAAAATCATATTATGTAACACATACCTGGACTGAAGGGCTCTTTATTAATGAAACCGGGAACAATGTTTTGTTCGAACTGCAGCATGTCGAACGGTTCATCCATAACCTGACTGGCCATGTTCGTGACTTCGTAGCCACGAAGGCCAGTTACGTCACACGCATCCATTGCGACTTCTGTCCTATAGTTGTTCGGTAAAACCGGTACACTGGCTCTTTCATCATCACAAGAGTTTTGTATGAGGAACGGAGACAGCTGTTGTTCAAAGTCACTGAAACAAATTTTCTGTGTCAGTAAGTAACAAATTATATCGGAATTGTGATACTACCTGTTTAATACTAAAAGATATTGCAATTTTAGACATTGTCAGGTAGTTGGCAAAATTTGTAAGTTTTGTTTGATCGTGAAAGTAAATTTTTATTTTAGAAAGTATCAACATTGAAAATTTACATGATGAGTGCCTAAATACAGTATGTAACGTCTGACAACACTTTCACAAAATTAATTCCCTAATAAGTTGAATCTTTGCTACATAGGGCATACTAAAAGTTTCTAGAACTGGCCACTTACAATAAAAAAAATAGAAAGCTATTTATGAAATTTGAAAATAGAACGCTCTGGGAACACGTTACTTTTTAAATTACGAGATAGTCATTTGTTTCTTGATTGTGGCGTCAGTTTGAAAATTGTATGTCGGAATTACAATGAACTTAACTAGAGAAAATTTTCGTGCTATGATTTTTTAAGATTTTCGCTGCGGTTTAAGTCAGTTAGAGGTGCCTGAGACTTCAATCGGCTTTTGGTAATAAACCTTCATTTCGTAGCTCTGCGTATACGTGGTTCAGTGATTTTAGACGTAGAAGTAATTATCTCGATAACGATGCACGTGAAGGTCGACCAGCGACTGCGGTTACCGAACTTAATATTGATACCATACGTCAATTAGTTGAGACTGATAAAAAAATTTAATGTCAGCAAATTCGTACTGTATTAGGCACTGGAATGAGTCAAGTGCAAAATATTTTACATGTGCATCTGAAGGTATGGAAGCTTTACACTAGATGGATACCGCATGATTTGACGGAAGACCAGGAACGGCTTGCAATCATTGGCTGTATCGTGACAGGTGACGAAACCTGGGTGTACTTGATCCGGAAAGAAAAAGTCAATTGGCTGAATGGGTCTTTCTTTTTGAATATTTGCCAACGAAAGTTAAGAAAAGTACAACCGTTGGTTAAAGAAAATGGTTACTTCTTTTTTCGGAAAAACAGGACATTACACAACAGTGTGACTTGAAGACCAAAGAACAGTAACTGCAGATTAATATGTCAACACTTGCTTGTCCAGAGTCTCAGAAAAGGTTCGAAAAAAGCGTCCTCGAAGCAAAGTCGTCCTTCACAACGATAATGCGTCCTCACATACTGCTAAGGTAACAGAAGCGTATTTTAAGGGTTCAAATGTAAAACTGATAACACATTCGCCATACAGTCCAGACTTCGCATCATACAACTTCTTTTTGTTCTCAAAAATTAAATAAATCAAAATCAAAAAGTTTTTATTCAATATAAGATGTTTACACACACTTATTGAACGTCAAAATGAATTGATTAGGTGATTAGGTACCGATTCCAAAACTAGAAGGAGAAGAACCGGCAAGAAACTCCTCCTTGTTTATTTTATTTAAATATATGTTTTTCTTAGTTAGTTTAATTTTTTTTTTTTTAAATATGCTTACAACTATTACAATGTCCATGCGTACTTATCATTTAAATACTCGCTAATACAATAGTAAGCTTTTTTCACAAGTTGGACTTTAACATGCTTTGTAAATTGATTTGAATTTAAGTTCAACATTTCTTTACAAATTTTATTATAAAAACGAATACAATTTCCCATGAAAGAATTATTAACCTTTGAGAGTCTGAGCCTGAGAATCGATAACATATGCTTATGTCTTGTATTTAAGTTGTGGCTATCACCCACCCTAGAGAAAGCATTTAAGTTTTTATGTACATAAATTATATTTCCGTAAATGTACTGACAAGAGACTGTCAAAATATTGCTTTCTCTAAAGTGAGCCTTCACACTATCTCTAGATTTAAATTTATATACAGCTATATAAACTTAGACGCATACGTTTCACGAGCCATGAATCGGCAGCAAGTGCATTCCATGAAGCTATTGAAGAGGTCCCTAAAGAAGATTGGTCCAACTGCTTTTCACAATGGTTACACCGAATACAAAATGTTTAAATTATGGCAACATATACTTTGAAAAACAATAAATGTATCATAAGTAAAATATCACATCTTATTTATAGGAATCCAGAAAGTTTCAGTATGGCCTATGTATTACCACCTAGGACCAAAACATGTAAACAATCTATGCTTAATTTTCAAATTAATATATATAAATAATGCGTTTATTCCAACTGGCGATGAGTAGGATGAATACGTTATATAACAGAGCAGACCCTAGAGGTACGAGTCGGACTCGCACTTGGTAAGTTTATGTAAGTAATATGTACAAAAAAAAAAGTACAAAATTAGTTATTTAATATCATAACAAAACAAAGGTCACATAGAAAATAATGTACTTAGTATAAATAATACATCTACATTTTTCATAAGGAAGTAATTATTTCATAATATAATTTAATCTTATCACATGAAGCTACTCCTGCTGTCTTTGTTTTTACAATCACTATCAATTTTTATATCAAACACAAAAATATTAACTATGAGAAATATCAGAGGTGACTTTTCTTACTGACTTCGTTATAATGAAAGACAAGTAGAATTATATATGACTGTAAATAAAACTTTCACAGTGGTATTTTATTTATATTTTATAGAGGAGACATCAAAATAACTTGTGAAATATGTTAAAAATTTGAAAGACCATGTTTGTGATCGGATGCGTAACACTTTATTTCCTCAGTAAACCATGTGTCAAGTCTCATTCAGTTTAAAACGCTAGTCGACTTTTTTTTATAATGAAATACTATTCACTTCATACTTCTTTACAGTTCAGCAAAAGTAAAAAAAACTTTAGAATATTTTTTTTTAAGTATCAACACTTGCAGCGATAGTACTTTCTTTTTAGAGTATAATATAACTACCTTAAAAATGCAAGATACGCATCAGAAGCTGCAGTCAATATGCGACTATGGTGAACAATATCCAGTACTTATTGATTTTTTGCAACTTTTACTGTCAACTGTGTGGTAAAACGATCTAAGAAATAAATAATAAAATATATTATCATAAATATATGACTGTTATAAGGTATTGCAGGCGGGAACTAAAAATTCAGCTGATCATATTTTTTCAAACATGCTATAAAAACACATGAATTAAATTACAAAACATTCCAGAAACCTCTAAAAATATATCATCAATAAACCCCTCTATCAGTATGTGGGTATATATGCCCCTACCAAATATTTCTGGATGTAGTCGTACGCATGTTAAACATTTCTCGGCTATTAAATTAGTACAATAAGCATGTACGCATATTCAGCTATATTAAAAAACATTAAAAGTCTGTACTTACAATTCTGCTTGGTCACTGGAAAGCCCGCTGTCAGAACATGAACTGCCTGGAACATTTGGGTTATGGGCTGTATCGCACAAGTTAAAGTCAGGAATAGCATCTTCGAGGAAATTCAAAGAGCCCTGTTCCAATGAGAAGATGTTCTCCAAGAGTTCATCGGAGCTTGCTTGCCAGGAGTCCGACTGAAAGTAAGATATTTATTTTATTCAACAGCAAGATCTTATTTCATGATTTCAGTTTTCTCAGTCTAACATTGAGAGGGTGTTTCCTTGACAAATGTATGTCTCGCTTTCTACAAAGGCACATATGTATGTGAATCCTGAGTCCCAAACTATCGTTATCGTATCGTTTCCGAAATACCTGATGATGGAAAACCGCGACAGCGGAGACTAAACAGTGGTAAGCTTTGTGAAAATTTGATAGACAATAAAGCTTAATTGTCAATAGTTTTCTATAATAATATATACTTTACTTATACTATACATTATTGTTTATTTACAGTAATCTACCTAATTTTGAATTTGAATCTAACATTACTATTGTTACGGGCAACACTGGCATCACTGGTGCCATTCGGGCGTCGAATAGAGACATTGAAAAAAATGGACAGAACCCACCAATAGCGACTTCAAGCTCCGCCCACAAGAATGGCTGATGGAACGCGCCGACCAATCGCGAGTACTTATCAGAAATTGCGAGAGGGATCTGATTTGCGCTATCTCGCTCCTACGTATTGCCGCTCGTTCTCTCTTATAGAGATTGCTAGCTTCGCCTCGAGAATTCTAAGAAGCCAGCCAGAGTATATAAGCGGGCCGGGCAGCATGGATTGGTGTGTCTTATTTAAGACACCGAATCAAAGTGAACAACGAGGTACAAGTGAAATTGTGTTTTGGATATGGCACCGTTAATGGAGCAAAGTAAATAAAAGTGCTATAAGTTAATTCTAGTCTTCACTCTCATTTTATTTCCGATCCATACGAACCCCGAAACGGAAAGCACGTATCACATTGCTATAATATAGTTTACTTCTGGATGGAATTTGAGCTAGAATCATTTTACTAATTTAATAACTGAGTAACAAGCAACCATCATTATTTAATTGCACATATTCCAATTCCTATTTATCTTAGGATTTAACTAGTTAGCTATGTTTAAACATGTCTACATTCAACAAATAAGATTAGTCAATTTACAAAATATTTAAGTAAGCTTGCAAATAATATATCAACTTTTGTCTTGTTGATAACACATATTACAGGTCACTTTCAAATATGGTGAAATTACAAAAAAAATTAAGACAAAATCCACCAACCCGCATTGGAGTAAGGTGGTGGATTAAGTTATAAGTCCCCTCATCCCGAGGGAAGGCCTAAGCCCCTGCAGTGGGGCATTAACGGGCTGATGGTATAGGTATGGTAAGACAAAATGAGTGAATTCCAACAAAATATTTTGTCTATGGTAATAGAACAAGTAAACGTAAATCTTTGAATAATGACATTTAAATAAGTTTTCAGTCAAGTCAAGTACATCTTCTATATTTAACATTATGTACCAAACCACCGTTGATATACGATAGACATGCAATAGTAAAGGTACCAAGGCATACTTAAATTGGGCTGTGAGTTGAATGATCTTCAATTCAACTGAATGATGTTTAATGTAACTCAATTCCTTCAATCAATGTGTATTGGAAAGAACCATTAAAACAATTTGTAATAGGTACCTAATAGTTTATAGTTCAAAACAATTTAATTTTTTTTTAAATTTAAACCTACTCAAATTAGATGAAAAATATTGATCACAATAATTTCATAGCTCTGAAATAATAACTAATTAATACATGTTTTTTTTTAATTTGATTATTACAGTATTAGTATTATAGTTATTATTATATTTGTTATTATTATATTTATTATATTAGTATATTAAGGGTGGGTTTCCAAAACTACCACCCTTAGAATATTTGTTTAAATATCTATTGTTTAGAGTTGGTAATTAGAAGAAGTGACAAGCCACCCAGAAGCTTTGTGATTCATTATAATTTGGGCCAAGATAGGTTGATCATCCTTCATTTTGAAATTGATAGATTAAATTAGATTAGGTATGTTTATATCAATGGAAAGGAGCAAAGCAAGCATTGTAAAAGTTATTTTCTGTAATAGGTAGCTACATATTTGTGGTTTTTTCAAATTTTATATTCAAAAAATTCATTTTGCATATGCGCCCAAATTTTCATGCATACATTTAACTTTTTTTCTTAACACTGAAATATAATAAACCACATAGTAAAATTGTAAGGTATAATCATATTTGTCATATATATATATATATATGGTATCCGCATAAAAAAAAAATATTAAATAATGATTATTTAAATTCCATTACAAACGCAAATGTTTTTTAAATATACATCTGAGAGTGTATTGTATTTATCTATGGCTACATAACAAGTGATAAGAAATTTAGGTGTCCAATTTGTAATTACATCACACTTTTGACATATTAACTTCATACTCATGTTAGTACAACAACAAAAAAAGTTTAAGTATATATTTTGGATACCTTCATTTTATTTGAGGTAAGAATGTTACATTTAAGAACATTGTTACTTTGATAAAATACAAGATATTATAAATATCATTTGATACCATAAAATACAGGATATAGATTGAAATGTGAGCAATGTATAATATAACCAATATTACCTCCAATAAGGACATTAAATCCAACTTTTTGTCCATTCTTCTAATTTATAGCCACCACATGGAAACCAACGATTATGAAACTAAGTTAAT
The DNA here is from genome assembly GCA_949709985.1 of Luffia ferchaultella. Lineage (NCBI taxonomy): Eukaryota > Metazoa > Arthropoda > Insecta > Lepidoptera > Psychidae > Luffia > Luffia ferchaultella. Next base: position 8,290,395 of record OX453254.1, read on the forward strand.
GTAATCATTAATTAATTTTTGTTTCTATTTTATTAATGACTCGAAAAATTATAATGAAAAGCTAATGAACTAGGCATTCAGTCTGATGCGAAATATCACTTTTCATTAATGAAAATTAACCGCATATGGTCTAAAACACCGACCGCGTGGTGCCTAGGTGGCAACTGGAATGTTTACGTTGCGCGCGCACTTCGCTCTCAGCCTTATGAAACACGCACTAATTTAACGTAATAATCGATGTTCAAGGAAATTACAATACTAATTAATAAATCAGGAATATAAAAATATGGTAAGCGCCCGGGCCACGTCCGATCCAAAACGAAATGAACAAGACAAGTAACGGTAAAAGACTAAAAGTGGGAGCTAGACTCGAAAGTAGTGGACTGAGCGGCACATACATTTACTTATTACATGAACGTCTTGCTGTTCGGTCGCCTTAATCATATTGTTATTGGGAAATTGGGGCGTCCTTATTAAGTCACTCTTATCTTAAGATACGAACCAGCCCTTCTTGGTGGAATACATCCATTTTTGTTTTGGTGTTTAAGAGATGGTCATCTTCAGTCAGATATTCCAAAATCCTGTTAACATCTTCATTGACTACACTCATTTTTTACTTTTTTTATTTCACTCATTAAAATATTATACATTTTTACTTTGAACCAATTGATATGTTTACAAATAATATGACAAGAAATGCATTTTTATATTCATGTTTTCAATCACTTTTCCGAAATAATTTCTTGACAATTGACATTCCGTTCAAAGTTCCAACGTGGAAATTTTGACGTCATTTACACTCGGACACTTTTTCTGATTTGATTGGTTGAAATTTTGACATTGTACTACTATGATGGTAAAGCAGTTTATTTTAAATAGCGCCACCTAGTAATATTAAACCATACAAAACAAATTTTTTAGTGTTTTTTACTTAGAATGGAGATAGTCGCTGCTACTTTTACGCAACAGATGGCGCATCATCAAACCACCTTAAAGGCAGAGATCTACAAATGAAAAAATCAACTGATCTCCTGCTTTCGCACGAACTTCTTACGACATTGGAAATGAACCTAACGGAGTAAAGTAAACACACATTTTTGGATAATATTTGTCGAAATAATTTTTTTTCGCAAAAAAAATAACACAACTGTATCTGAATAAGTTTAAAACTTCGAAATATAACATTCTGTACGATATTTCGATCGAACAAACCGAATTAGTACGAAATGTAACACCGACGCATATCCGACTTCCAACTAAGGGCACACTTAACCACTACTTCCGGTTGTCCGATTCCAACAATTTTAGTCTCAATCGATCCCCCGTCTAATTACCCCGAGCCGTTTTTTTTATTTTTTTTATTCGAACCTAGTTCTCGAGATATCGGGCTCCCAAAATGAAAAGCTGGGAAAAAAATGCAATTTTTTTCGTTTTTTGACAATAATTTTTTTTTGTTTTTGAACTTTTTCCAAATTGTTTTTTTTCCATCTTGTAGAGCTCGCCGAGCTGCGTTTTTTAACACCACGTTCATCCCGATATCTCGAAAACTCTTCGTGCAATCTGCCTGTCTCACAAAACTCCCAAATGACCCCCTATACTCCAACGAAATGAAAGTCATTTCCAATGACAACATTTCCAATGACAAAAAAAAGAAGTACCTATTTAATAAAAGTCAAACAAACAATCACTGTGATCAAGTGGATTTTTGACCTTCTTGAACAAACTGTTCATAATATGGTGGAAGTCACAGAGACGAAAGGCTCAAAATAAAATAGTTTTCAAAATATTTGGGACCATTTTCCAGAATTCTATATATTCTTTGCTTATTCTTTTTTCCATTGAAAAAGCTTTAAACATAAATGAGTAGTTACCTTTATTATAGTAGTCTAAGGTTAGAACTAATTTAGGGCCGTAACATTACACGAGAAGGACTGCATGTGGCCCAAGGGCCGCGGGTTGAAGAGTAAGACCAATGCCATAAAGCCATCCGCGTCCGGCGTTGTAAATAAAGTTTTAAGGTAAGGAATAGGTAACTTCGTTCTTCTCAGGATCTCAAAACATTTTATGGCTTGAGTTTTACGAGATTTATCTATTTTTTTTTGCAGTAATGGTTGTCAAATCATAGTCAAACAGGCAGGCAGGCGCCATCTAGTGTGATCTGCACGGAGCAACATGAAGATAAAGGCCAAGTTACTCCTTTATATAGAAATACCAATTTTATTTAAGGCGCTGTTAGTTATTGAGGGGGTGAAGCAGAGGCGAGGCTAGTTAAATGCGCGGGCAGATACACACATCAAAAAAGCCTAAACAACACATACAAATTCCAATTTTACAATGTGTTTTTTCATTAAATCCTTAGTATTTTCTTATGTATATTATTTTTTAATGCTTTTTTGATATTAAACAACAATTGTTTTTTTATATTTATTTTTTAATAATCTTAATTAACAATAATTACGAGTAAGTACTGTATGTACGTAGTACAAAATAAGGTGCCTAATCAACTAAACTTAAACTAAAATTAAATGGTTGTACAAAAATTACATGAATTAATACAAAGTGTGGCCTCCTTTGTTATGGAGAACTTGCTGGCACCGATTATTCATAGAATCGATGAGACTGTTAATGTTATCCTGCGGCAATTGCTCCCAATGAAAAGTAAGTCCGCCAGTTGTTGGGTTGTTGTCACTGCATCCGTCCTTTAAAACACGTCTCAGGAGCATGTCCCATGCATGCTCGATGGGGTTGAGGTCTGGCGATTGTGCGGGCCAAGGCAATACCAAGATTTTCCCTTGCCAAGTACTCCCGTGTGTGCAAATCTGTATGCGAAACCGCATTGTCATGCATCAATGTGAAATCGGAGCCAAGGGTTTGTGCGAATGGACGGACATAAGGCCTTAGAACATCCTCAACGTAATTTACAGCGCTCATGTTCCCATTTACAAAAACGAGCTCAGTTCGTCTGTTCTTCATAATACCCGCCCATACCATAACTGTTGAGCCGTTGTATGGATGCACTTCCTGAACGCACCTCAGTCTTTCAGTATTTCCAGGACGACGGTACACTATTACCCTTCTAGTATCAAACTTGAACTCAAATCGAGACTCATCGCAAAATAAAATTTTATCCCATTGTTCCCGGGTCCTTGTAATATGTTCCTTAACCATTCATTTCGACAAGCGCGATTCCCGTGACGTATCGGTGGGCACCTACTTGGACATCGTCCTCGTAGGCCATGCTCGTGCAGTCGATTTCGCACAGTTTGGCAGCTAACAACAACACCACTTGAATTTTGTAGCCTTAAACCTATCTCTCGGGCGGTTGACATCGGCTGGTGTCTTGCAGTCAGTTGTATTTATCGATCTTGCCGTGTGGTTGTACACCTTCCTCGTCCTGGGTGCTGTTCAGCAGGATCTCACGTGTTAGTGTAACGCTGATGAAGACGGCAAATAACGCTTCTGTTGACACCAAAATACCGAGATACCTGAGATTGACTTCTTCCCGCTTGCAACATTCCTACAGCTCTTTGTAATAATGTAAGGCGTAACAGCTACAACGACCTCGACAATAACCACGAGCGTTGTAGACACTCCAACTGAGCAGCTCAATATAGAGAACATATTGAGAGTTCCTTTAGTATATAATAAAAAAAATAAAAAAAGTACAACAATACACTCAAAAGCACGATGTGTAAATGAAAAAAAATAATGCAGATGATGCTTCTACATCTACAGAAGGCAGTTGCAAAAATGCCCTCCAGAAGAAAAAGAAGATACAAAAGAAAAGTGAAAACAGCGGAGATTACGAAGATAATTGGACATGCGCAAATTGTCAGTGCACTTTTTCCGAAGATGCAAGATTAAAAAATGGTAAACGGTGGATACAATGTTCATATTGTATTAGACCATTCCACAATCTGTGCTTGAAAATTGCGTTTGATGATGACGAGGCATACGTAAGGTGTGATGACTGTTGGAATATTGACTAAGTGATTGTTTTTATAATTCATATTAGGTATTATTCGTAATTCATTTTAGGTAACGATTAAAGGCAGGAGTCGTAAACTATAATTATTGTAATATTACTTAATAGTGTTTTGTACCTAAAATAAGTTACAATTTATATCTTCAAGTCTGATTATTGATCTCGTGCCTTGTCACTAATTATCATATACAATAAAACATTTTTTGAAAGTTATTTCTTCATTGTTGTCCTAAAATCGAGACATCATGAATTTGCCTACCCTGGATCACGAGGTTACCAACAGTAGTCACGAAATTGCCACCCCGTTCAAAGTTGAAATAAAATCTTCAATAAAATTGATATATTCTACGAAATAATGTTAATCATCTCTCTTTTATAAAGATTATATATGTGCGGATTGCGTTCATTTTGGTTAATTGCATTTAACTTAACGTTTCAAAGTAATTATAAATTATGTAAGCCATATCACGACAATACCTCCCAACGCTCTAGACAAAAATAATAAGTAAAATCTTTGTTTGAAATTTTTTTTCACATCAAAGATGCATGATATTTACTATAACAGAAGATAATGTGTTTTATTAAAGGTTTTTTGATGATTTTTTTCTATCAAGCGAAATTAATTGTATCTCGTTTTCAAAATAGCCAATAGATAAACAAAGATGCATATTTCCTTACAATATTTTTTTTTGTTGCTATTAAATAAAGATTTTACCTTATAACCTAGATTGAAATTTGATAAAAACAGCCCGAACAATTAGTCACGTCGCCTTAGTTAAATAATATTTTTGATTTGCAGATGGTTTTGGTTCTGCGGTTCCATGGTGGAGGCCAACAGGCACCATGCGTTGAGTTGGCATCGCTGATCGGGGAGATTTGCCGCGACACCGCGCTCTTAACGACGTATTCCGCAGGGCTTTAATTTCGGCCAATGTTCCATGCGTGTTGGAGCCTCCTGATCTTAGCCGTTCTGATGGCAAAAGACCCGATGGTATGACTTTAGTGCCGTGGGAGAAGTGTAGGTGTCTACTTTGGGACGCCACGTGTGTCAGCACATCTGCCGCCTCTCACCTTGGTCGCACTGTGGGATCGGCCGAAGCCGCTGCGGAGTCTGCAGCCGCCAGAAAACGAGTCAAATACTCTACTCTGGAGAGTAAATACTTGTTCATCCCTCTTGCGGTGGAAGATGCTGGCTGTTGGGGGAGTGAAGCCAAACGTTTCGTCGCGGGCAACGGCCACCGTCTGAGAGAAAGGGGATTCCACTCCCGTTCCGGTTCCTGGTGCAATGAACTGCCATTGTAATTCAGCGCAGCAATGTGATGAGCATCATGGGCACCTTTGCTTCGGGGGTGACGAGGGGTGGATTATAATAATAATAATAATACCACACACACAATCACAACAACGTCTAGGTCCCAAACTAAGCATTAGCTTGTATTTTGGGTACCAAGCGAAGGCAGCATATTGGATTAGTTTTATTTGTTTACATATAGACAAAAGTTAATTTTCCTTTTAAGTTTGTAGATTATAATGTATATTTTTATAAGCAGTTAATTTTAAGTTTTAATTATTTTTTATTTTAATATTATTAAACTTGTATATTTATAAACAAAAGTAAATATTTTAATAACTTGTGTAAATATATTTTATTTAAAACTGGCATTTTCGGATTCGGCAATCACGTGGCATCAGGATACATTGTGATGAGAAATTAATTTTATTTTTGTAATAATTTAATACTGGTTGATTTTTTCATCGCCTTCCAAGTCGTAATATTTATAATCTTTGGTGAAAATAACAGAATACGTGTTTTTTTCTTTTATAATCATTCTGCACTAAAATAATGAGATGAGAGAGGCACCACAAAGATATCGTATTACTGTAGGGATGCGCGGATGACTGACAATTGCGTCGGTCGGCGGCATCCACTTCCCGCTACTTTATTGTGCGTAGTATGACTTGATTGACAGCGCATGGATAAATCTTTCGAGAAAAATATTTTAATGTGAAAATCTAACTTACCTATTTTAATTAAAGAGTGCCAATATAAAAATCAAAGATAAAAATGCAAAATAATGAAAAATCTACCTGTATATACACAGCTAATAACAAAGCACAGTAAGTCCACATGAGTCATGACTCGTGGTTGCCGAATCCAAAAGTACAAGTTTTTTAAACAAAATATGTATTGCTCAAAACATTTTACGGCGAAAGTGTGGGGAGACTTTGTTAATGTTTTACCAACGACAACGGGATCACGGGACGGAAACGGTATGTGCGTTTCGGGTAGAATTTGTGTTGCCATGTTCCTCAAAAACTATTGGACTGATTTCGATGCAGTTTTTCATATTTACATGTGCGCAGTACTTGTGTCTGTCTAAAATGGCTAGGCCAATATTTTGATGTAAGCTTTCGTTTTACATACCTAAATAGATTTATCTGCAGACTTGACATGGTTTACGGTTGGACTGATTTGCTGTTTTTCGCATTTAAAAATAGGTATCACCTCAAGGAAAGTTCATATATATTTGTTTACGGTTTTACGCTGCCAGGGGGGCTGCGATAGATATGTTTACTGAAAACGGCTAGTACAAGATCCCAACCTATCTTGTGAACCTGTAACTAAAGTTATTAATTCCTAGGTTCAGACTCTCAAAGGTTAATAATTCTTTCATGGGAAATTGTATCCGTTTTTATAATAAAATTCGAAAAGAAATGTTGGACTTCAATTCTAATCAATTTATAAAGCTAGTTAAAGTCCAACTCATGAAAAAAGCTTACTATTGTATTACCGAGTATTTAAATGATAAGTGCGCATGGACATCATTGTAATAGTTGTAAGCATTTTAAATTAAAACAAAAAAAGAGAATTAAGAAAAACATAGTTATTTAAATAAAATGAAGAGGGAGGTGTTTCTTGCCGGTTCTTCTCCTTCTAGTTTTCGAATCGGTACCTAATCAAATCATTTGGACTTTCAATAAGTGTGCGTAAACATCTAATATTGAAATTATTATATTTTGATGATTTTGATTTTGATCTAGAATAATGCCAACCTAAACAATATTTTGCGGGGGACAACAAACGTCTACGTAACTTTTTTGTTTCCGAACGCAAGTGATCCAGTTCTTTTGGTATCATACTCGTATTTAGAGGTTGGATTTCATAATAGATTGAATATCGTACATATCGCAATGATATATTTTTTATTTAGTTTACGTGGAAAAATTCGCCATCTCTCCAGTTAGATATTATTGCCGGGGTGCGTTCCCCAAAGTGCAATCCATTAACGTACAAACACGATTATATTGCTTCCCCGCTTGAATTTTCCTGGCGTGTGTGTATACAAAAAAAAAACGAATATTTAAACGCGACAACGTAGTACTACGATTTTTATAGCAATCATTATGTTTATTGAAAGGGGTGTGAGCCCCCACTATATATACTCGTCTTACCTATACCTACAAACAGGTTATGATAGGATGTCTGTAATGCCAATATGTCTATCGTTTCTTTTTTTGGAAATTTACAAAATTTTATATGGTGGCCGAGTGGCCACCATAATATTGTAATTGTAAAATTGTAATCCGTCCTTTGTTAAAAAAACCGTAGTTTCGATTTCCGCCACAAGTGTATGTATTGACCAATGAGTTTTTAATTTATAAAACCTTACGTCAAATAAATATTAGCTCGGCCGGCAGTGTCACTTTTGTGACGGTAGAGATCAACTGGCCCCACCCACAATGGACCAGTACTCATACTCATACTGTTTATTGGTTATAGGTACACTTGATACACTCAACCTTGTCATTTCCTGTACATATACAATCCATTATATCTACTATTACTAACAATCATTACATATAAACCAACCGTCACCACTAGACCCAAAAACAATAATCAATTGTATTTCATGAGATGGCACAACTAATCCATATTGTCTATAAAAAATAAAAAGATACTGAAACAGGCCAGACACAACAAAATCCGCACCACTATCCTATCAGCTAAAGGATAATTAAAAATGCAAATAACAAAAAAAAAAACAGATCAGCTCCAAAATGTATGTCCTATGGTATGTCCTGAAGGATAGCTGCTGTAAAGGGGCATTGTCAACAATTAGAATTATTTAAATAATGAATATTATTATACATATATTGAAATGTCAAGTACCTAATTCAGCTGTAAACAGGCTTTGTCCAATATTATAATACTTATATTAAAAACAAAGAAAAATGTAATATGTATCAGCTGTAAAAAGGCTTTGTCTGCTTATAAACTATTTTAAGTCCCCCCTCTAAACCAAAAGAGGATCACTAGAGTCACGTTACACTCCGTGCCTAGGTCTTATTACCGTTATGTCTGAAATGGACTTATCATTGAGAGCCTCTTTTACATTGTAATAAGATTTTTTGATTAATATTCTTTTAATTGCTCTCTTATAATATTTCATGTCAAGTTGTTTTAAGTCATTCGTTAAGTTATTATACAATTTTATTCCATTACAGATGTAACCCTTAGATATTTTTTTTAATCGCTGAGAAGGAAATTGAACGGACGTATGTTGGGTATTAAGGCTATTAAGTATGTTGGGTATTAAGGGGTATTAAGGCCCTTTGTATGCCATGCGATATGATTTAAATCGTCGCATTGAGGAAGCGACTGAGCGAAACAACAATTATTAGGACACTTTTTCAGAGTTGCCCAAAGCGGCAAAAATGAGGGACGCCAAAATATATTAAACTGAGATCGCAGTCACCCCAGACTTACGTGATTTTAGGAAAGATGAAATTTTTAGGAAGTGAGATGCACTCTGACGCGTGAATGTCTCTCTCTTACAACTCGTGCCTGCTCTGAGTTAGCGTGTTGTTAGTTATTAGTTTATATGACTGTTCCCGCAAACAATTTGCAAACCCATGTCAAAAATCGATTTCTTTTCTAAAGCGTAAATAGTTTACGTGATTTTCTTACAAATATACCTGCTACCTGTAAAACGGCCCCGCTTTCAGCGTAGCGAATATCCATTCCTTTCAAAGTTTATGTAATACTACCGATCCTAAAAATTTCATGTTTCCTAAAATCATGTAAGTTAGGGGTGACTTATGGGATCTTGGGCTATATAAAGGGCGGTTGCACGGAGATATTTTTTTTATAAAAATTAAACCGATGTAAAAATTACAGTTTTTTGTGGATAAAGTACGGCCAGGTGGCATATTGTTAGAAAATTATACCAGGAAAGTATAATGCGAAGTGTGCACTTTCACATATAGCAAGGATTTTACCGTTCTGGTTTAAGAATTATTTTGGCACTCTTAAATAAATAAAAACCTATAGAGAGCTTCCCTTTGAACTAGAATCATATTTCGCAAGGAGCAAGGTCTCACATAGCATTAGTAAAGGAAACAATCAGAAAGCCATTGATTTGTAGTTAGCAGCCACTTTTTGTGTATATTAAGTACTTATTTTTAAATTTGCATGCGTTTTCGTGGCATATGGCCATGAATAGCGATAAATCTATACTAATATAATGTATGTTTTTTTTTTGTTTGAACGTTCCAAAATCAGGAATTACCAGTCATGTTTAAACAAATCTTTTTATATTTAATAGCCTAATTCTTGAGGGAGGTAATAGGCTATACTATATATAGAATCGTAGTGTCTGTCTGTCTATTTCAGCTGATCTCCAAAACGGCTTGACCGCTTGAAAAAAGGCTGTCAGAAGTGGTAGAGGCTACTTTTTGTCTGCCTGTTTGTTCGGGTCAATCTCCAAAACGAATAAACCGATTTTATTGAATCTTTACACATTTGAAAAAGAGGTTATTAGTTCCTGAGAGTTACATACACTTTTTGTCTATCTGTCTGTCTTCTGTTTGTGTAGGCTAATCTCCGAAATGGCTAAAACATTTATTCTTTACGTTACGGAAATATTTAGGTATGGTTTCTGCGTAAACTTTCGGAACAATAGAGACTGTAGAAATCATGAAAATGAAAATTGTGGCTACTCATCACTATATATTATAAAACAAAGCCCCTCCGCCACGTCTGTCTGTCTGTCTGTCCATACACGATAAACTCAAAACTACTAAACGGATTTTCATACGGTCGTCCCCAATGTACAGAGTAATTCATGTGAAAGGTTTATGTGTATAATTCATTAATGCTTTGTGTAAATTGATTAAAATATGAAGATGATTGTTGAACATGTCGAATAAATATAAAATGTTAGTTTTGAAAAAAATATTTATATACTAGCTTTCGACCTGGGACTTCGCTCGCTTAGAAATTGTATCGGGACCGTTAAAGGAACGCGACGCTCCATTACATTGTGAGACTTTCTAGTACATTCTGAAACTTAACTGCCTAACAACTTTACTTGAATTTCATCAAAATCTGTTTAGCCATTCGGCATGAAGAAAAGCTATCCCGCACAGGAATCGTGTATTTTTCCAGGATATTAAAAAGATGACAGTATTTGATTTCCTGCTTGCCTACCTTCTCGTCATCGTAACTAATATTATAAATGCGAAAATGAGATTGTTTGTTTGTTACGCTTCGACGCATTAACTACTCAACCGATCATCATATAGTGCGTATACGTTGTCAGACGTACCTACAGAAAAGGACAGGATGTCTTTCATCGAGAAAAAAATTTAGGACTTAATAATAGGACCAATCCTCCGCATTCGTAGGTCATTCACCGGTAACAAAGTTCGGTGCTAATTATACAATGAAACCCATGTCTACTACTTATAGCAAATAATATGTAAGTTTCTGTTCATTTCTTTTATGTCACATCACAAACCCTAACATCTATCCTTCTTATTTAACGTGACATTGGGATGTTGGTTTGTTACGCTTATACGAAAAACTAACTATTTTTTTTATTTTTCTTACTCCAACCAACCACTAGAAACAAAAAAAAATCAATATGTACACTAGACAATAATTTCCTGAAGGCTCATCGGAAGCGAAGATATACCTACTGATTGCAACTTTAGAAAATATGCTCAGGAAAAATATAGGCTACGAGACCACCACGAGTGGGCCATCTTGGTACCTTTCTCGTAGCCTGGTGCGAAGCAAAACAGAAATGAAAAAAACTGGCAAAAAATCACACAAACTCCCAGAAAAGACTCAGAAAGCCTTGCATCAAGTGAAGAAACCGAGTAAAGAATGCTCACGATAAGAAATTGACATAACAACTTATGCTAGCCGCTGTTATTTATTAATGCACTATAATATGTATATCTATTACTTTTAATGAATCCTTCTTCTGGCTAAAGGTTGCACGAATACCGGCTAACTATCACTCCCGTCACCACCAAACTATACTCCGTCCTATATTTACGTTCCCTTCGAAGAGGTGTTTTATTAATTCTGCCCACAACCCAAAAAAAATTATGCATGATGCCAAAGCATTGTGATATTTTCTACAATATTTATTATTTTACTCTGTCAATTTGGACCTTCTTCATATTTTCTGGCCATTATACTGAATTTACGATTAATTACTTGATCCCATAACATTTATACTAATTACTCTACCGATCTGTTGCTGTCAGACTAATTGTGCGAGCAGTTAAAAACTGGCAAAGTGCGAGTCGGACTCGCACGCGAAGGGTTCCGTACCACCGTACAATATATTTAAAAAAACACGTTTCTTGTGTACGGACCCCCTTTAATTTTTAACTTTATTTTATTTTTATTATTTGATGTTACAATGGTTATAGTAATACATATATAGATACCATTACTTGAAAATTTAGACATTGGTAAGTGGTGCATTGTTAACTTATCTAGACCGAATTTAAAATTGTTCAAAAGGCTCATGAGAGGCTCGTCGCTCCGCTCCGCTTCGCTTATCTTATTGTCATAATCAAACCTCACCTAATCTACTAGTTCAGAAATGGTATTAACGTACTTAATTAACCTACAAATGATCAAAGTGCCCAACCAAGTCGAAAACTATTATAATAATAACGGGGCAATGTGATAAATTGTCATCTAAAACGCTACATTTGTTATAGTGTCCGAGTTTACTAGTTATTATGAATTGTTGTAGGGCATTATAAATAATGTCCCGATTAATCGATTGGTCCAAAGTATATACTCTACTATATAATTCCCAAAGGATTCGGTAAAGAAACATTCACTTTTTTTCCAGTTTTTTTCGATGTCCCTAGTATGAAAATGGCTACTACTACTGGCTATGGCTGAGGTAAGATACATCGGATATTATAATAATACATCGGACATCCCACACAGCGTCGTCTAGTCCCAAACTATGCAAGTATTATGCTTGTGTTATGGGTTACAATATAGCCAACTGATAGGTATACATATTTAAATATTCTTTACATTATATACATACCTAAATAAATATTTTACACCCAGACACGGAACAATCATAGACACAAATATTTGTTCCGGGCGGGAATCGAATTTGCGACCTTTGGTGCTGCAGTTAGGGTCTCTAACCACTCGGCTAATCGGTCAATCATAGACAAGGTATAATAATAAATTTAAAAACACAAAATTAATTAAATTAATTAATTAAAAAAATATATATAGACTCAACTAGGCTCCAATCGAACTCTGACGGGAAAAATTGTTGTGTGAAAAAGCCATAGGAAAAAGCACGCTATTGCTTAGATTAACTACGTAACTATATAATCTCTCTTTTTACTGTCACAACTTTTAATGTTAATCATAATGATATGGGTCTGGACGTGGGTGTATAAATTATCAACCTAACGAATCCGTGCTCCAAAGCTGCGATGTTATATATCTACTTTTTTGCACAGGAATGCATTGGGACTTGACTTGGCAGCACCGGTTGTGATGGATGAGTGGACTGTTGTTTATATGCTACCTACCTAATAAAGCGAAATCAATCGGGTTGATAGTCACTAAGTGACTAAAGCTCGTTTGCGACATGGCTCATAACGCCACGTAATGTCACACAGTTGACTTTCGGTCCATGTACATGTATGGTAATTGTTAGTGTACGGCACATTGAAATATATTATTACACTGATTTGGCATCGGCACAGTTGCACATGGATGGCCGGTTAATTTTGGGAGTTATATGAAAAAAACATCACATATAACTCCTAAAATTATAATAGCCTCGTTGAAAACATTTACATTTTTTGTTTATATGAAATTTGGCTCATACCTAGCTATAGTAACAACCGATCATAAACGTAGTGATGTTATATGGTACGGCAGTGTTAAAACTGATGACCATTCATTACCGGTCAGTTATTTTCAATGCCATATGCTTTGATAGCTGCATAGAGCGCGAGATCTATTTTTGGCTTAGTGTCACACATTCATTGTTTTAATTGCTTGATCATAAATTACAATTTCTTTAACCTTCATCTACTATATTAATAAAATTGGAGTGTCTGTCTGTCTGTCTGTCTGTCTGTTCTGGCTAATCTCCGAAACGGCTGAACTGATTTCAATTCAACTTTGCAGACGTGCACAGGACATGTTCGGGGGTGACTTAGGCTACTTTTGGTCTGTCTGTCTGTTCGAGCTGATCTCCGAAACGGCTGAACCGATTTCAACTAAACTTGGCAGACGTGCAGAGGGCATTATCGGAGGTGACATAGGTAATTTTTTGTCTGTATGTCTGTCCATCCGTCTGTTTGTTCAAACTTATCTCCGAAAGGACTGAACTTATTTCTATAAAACATTCAGAGATGTGATTAAAACATTGCCAGGAGTGACATACAATACTTTTTGTTTATCTGTCTGTCCGTTCGTCTGTTTGTTGAAATTGATCTCCGAAAGGGATGAATTGATTTCATCGAAACTTCACAGATGTGATTAAAACATTGCCAGGAGTGACATACAATACTTTTTGTTTGTCTGTCTGGCCGTATCTCTGTCTGTTCGAGCTAAACTCTAAAACATTTAAACCAATTTTAATGAAACTTCGCAGACGTGAAAAGACGGGTGTGAGGAGTGACATACGCTACTATTTGTTTGCGTATCTGTCTGTTTATATGTATGTTCGAGCTAAACTTTTAAAGATTTTAATGAAACTAAGCAGACATTAAGAATAGGTTGTCAGAAGTGATATAAGTAACTTTTTGTCTGTGTGGTTGTCTGTCTGTCTTTTTTTCTGGCTGATCTCCAAAACGATTAAACCATTTCTATGAATCTTCTCAGAAATAAAAGGAGGTTATCAGGAGTAACATAAGTTTTTGTCTGTGTTATTGTCTGTCTGTTTGTTAGGGCGAAAATAGTCGAAACGGCTGACCCGATTTTACTGAAATTTTGCAAACATAAAGAGGGCGTTGTCAGAAGTGAAAAGCATTTTTTTAAATTTTTTATATACATATAAGAAATCGTAGTGTCTGTTAGACTGCCTGTCTGTTTCGGTTAACCTCCAAAACAGCTGACTGATTTTGGGACCGACTTGTGGGATAGCTTTTCTTCTTGCTAAAATGGCTAAATGGATTTTTATGATATTAGGTATAGAGATTTCTTAAGTACCTAGTTAAGTTTCAGAAAGTTCTAGAAAGTGTTAGAATGTTCTGGAGCGTCGCGTTCCTTTAACTGTCCCGGTACAACTACGTAGTCCACGCGAGCAAAGCCGCGGGCGGAAAGCTAGTATTAAATAACATTGGCTGGTAAGCTTTTGACGGGCAGTGATTACCTAAAAAGAAAATGTACCAAACACATGTTATGACTACAAAACAATGCCTCCGTGTTGCTCTATGGTTATGACCATGTAAGTATTCGGGAAAATGACGAAAATTTAAATAATTTGAGAGTCAGTGTGGTATAAAAGACTTCGATATGTCAAACAACTTACTTAACCCTCAGGTGCATTTACCATCTTTACATGCGCCTATACTCTATTCGCACATAGGTCATCTACACCTCATTGAAGTTATCTACAATTAATTAACTTTGTGCGTGCAAAAAAATATTTTGTATGTCGACAAATCGCTCAACATCCGGGTAACTTGCCCGAAGTTAGCAACAAGGTAGATTGCGCGGCCGGCCAAAGAGGGCTCAGACTTTCGGAGCGAGCGAGTCTCGGTCGGTCGGTACTAGGCTTTCGGAGTCTTATTCTGAGCGAACTAAATGAATTAATTTACGTAACTGCATAATTCCGATAATTATTCACTCGATACCTAATAGCTCACGAACTATCAGTTAAATGTCGTGTCGCGTTGACTATCTCGTCTCGATCGTCGCCTAATACAGTCTCGTCTATGCCGTTCATTATTATTCATTCAGAGGACGATTTACGAAAGAACAAAATAAACATTTATTGCTATTGCTGTAGAAGTGATGTCAGGATGGACAACTGGCAACTATTGGATGTCGCCACTTATCTATACTAAAATTACTTTAATTACAATATACATAAATGCGTCTTTCACTTGATCGGCTGAGTGGATAAATTACATACATGCATAGCATTTCATGTGACTAACTAAGGCTTGCTCGCTTATAAAATGAAATTAAAATATTTAATTGTTTTTCGTAATTCATAAATAGTTCTTATTACTAATATTTAAATGTTTATTTGTTTATTAAAGAACAACCACATCGTATCTCCAATGTTAAGTCTATTGGTTTTATCTATTGGTTTTAACTATAAAAATATAGAACACAATTTAAAGTAAATGAGTGAGTAGGCACCGACTTCATTAACTATATGCCGCCTGTTAATGCTCCTTTCTTTAAAGTGAAAATTTTATTTTTAACTTTTTAGTTTATGTTTTTGAAGTCGGTTTTTATTTTTTTTTTTAAATTATTTTATTTTTCAATTCTTAGTTGAACGCATCTGTAACTTATTTGTATTTAGTATAAATGGGGCTACTGAACGCGCTACTCTAATGAGACAGAACCACGATTACGCAACGTAAATTCAGTGTCAAATTGACGCATCAGCATGCCTAGTAGGCAGTGGTATTCCTATGTAAAACTTCAATCTTAATTATTATTTTTGTGCGAACTGAACATTTTGGCATATTCAACCGTATGAAGGAAGCTCAACAAAAAGTAACTGCTGTAAATCGTTGAGGAATTCCCTCGACTGTTTATGGTCTTCATCATCAGACCTGTAATGGCACTTATAACCCATATGAGTGCAAAGTTCTCTTCAATAGAAATAAATTAAGTCCAAACACCAGGTAATTGCTGTAAATCGTTCAGGAGTTCCCTCGATTGTGTATGGTCTCCATCATCAGATCTGTAATGGTACTTATAACCCATATGGGTGCAAAGTTCTCATTAATAGAAATGAATTAAGTCCAAACACCAGGTAATTGCTGTAAATCGTTAAGGAGTTCCTTCGACTGTGTATGGTCTCCATCATCAGACCTGTAATGGTACTTATAACCCATATGGGTGCAAAGTTCTCATTAATAGAAATAAATTAAGTCCAAACACCAGGTAATTGCTGCAAATCGTTGAGGAGTTTCCTCGATTGTGTATGTTCTCCATCATCAGACCTGTAATGGCACTTATAATCCATATGGGTGCAAAGATCTCATCAATAGAAACGAATCAAGTCCAAACACCAGGTAATTGCTATAAATCGTTAAGGAGTTCCTTCGACTGTGTATGGTCTCCATCATCAGACCTGTAATGGTACTTATAACCTTTATAGATGCAAAGTTCTCATTAATAGAAATGGTTTAAGTCCAAACACCAGGTACTTGCTGTAAATCGTTGAGGAGTTCCCTCGATTGTGCATGGTCTATATCATCAGACCTGTAATGGCACTTATAATCCATATGGGTGCAAAGATCTCATCAATAGAAATGAATCAAGTCCAAACACCAGGTAATTGCTGTAAGTCGTTGAGGAGTTCCCTCGACTTTCTTTCAGCTCCATTATCAGATCGACTCCCGACCTTCATTAAATAGTACTAGTAGTCGTACTTTATCAAAATACTTAAAATACGATACTTTAAAATACGATTTTCGAAGGTGGCCCTCGATTTCTCCAGGATGCCATCATCAGATCCTGGTTTCCTTATCATGGTACCATTTCGGAGATATCTCCTTTTCACAAAAAAAATCATCCAATTCGGTTCATAAACAACGAAGTTATCCCTGAACACACATTAAAAAAAAAAAAAACATATATACGGTCGAATTGAGTAACCTCCTTCTTTTTTGAAGTCGCTTAATAATAATAATAATAATAATAATAACGTATACAACACAACAACGTCTAGGCCCCAAAATAAGCATTAGCTTGTGTTTTGGGTACTAAGAGAAAACAATATATACATATAATAACCAAGACCCGGTACCGGTATCAATAGGTATTCATCATATAAATACTAAACCGACCCTAGATTCGAACCCGAGACCTCCAGCTTCATAGGCAGGATCGTTACCCACTAGACTAAGCGGTCGCCATCAATAAGTGTTCAGTTTTAAGTTTCACTATTTACCTACTACTTATTGGTGAGATCCTAAGCCTGTAAATAAGTACGAAAAAAAATCAATCTTTTTTGGGAAATCAACTGGAACTATAGTTATCTACTACCTTATATTAATTATGTGCTGTGATGGTTTAATATTTAGTCTTAATAAAATAGGTAAGTACCTACGCTATAAATTATAATTTATGATGTAGTTACCTAACTTAGCCAAAATCTATAGGTAAAATCATCGATATCAATTGTCTAATAGCTTAGGTATCTACATACTTATATTTTTTTGTTTAGTTATTCATTTTAAAATTACATTGCCTTTAAATAATAAGTTTAGAGCTAAGCGATAAGAGACCAAAGAAATATATACATGGTGAATAGTGAATAAGTAAATATATCTTCTGAACTAAGCGAGCAAGTGAATAAATAAGGGAATGAATTGTTCGGTACGGTCGAGTCGACTCGACTTCGACTGGGACGAGCGAGTCATCCATCAGCCAAGGCAGAACAACCAGCCAGTCGGCGTCACGTGCTCGCCGTGGTTGGGTGTGTTGTTTTTTGTTCGTCGATTCGCGAATCGCACGCGTATCCAGAGACACGTGAAAATAATGCTCATAGTGTTACAGTGAGACATAGTGGATGCTGCCTACTGCGATCGATCGCTCCCACAGCTATTGCCAGTGCATTGAAGAAATCCCGGGATGAAAGGTGAACGCTCGGCCACTCACTGCTCTTTCATATTGTTTAACTGCCACAGAATCTTGGTCCTTCCCATCGGATGGCTCGGATCCGGGTTATCGAACGCCTCAGCACGTATATCGGTGTTTAGTTGTTTACTTATTATACGAAATGTGAACGAGGACGTTAACGTTAAATTAACGTGAGTTTAGGTAACATCTCTAAATAAATATGCAAATCGGTCGGGCCGTAGGAATGCGATTGCTTGATAAATAATTGTCTCTCTAACTGTAAACAGCGCGGTCCCACTTGCACTGCTTGCGTGATTGTTGCTGGCCTCGTTCGCGTGCTGCAGACGAAATAACAACAAATACGTACGACAGTAAAAATATGCATTCGTTGTTGTTCATCAATGTTTATAAATAATGCCTCAGTGTCATCAAACAATACGATAATTGTTTTAGAATATTGGTTACAAAGAAGTGTAGGTACCTAAGTCTGTCTTAAGGCCTGTCTATAAGCATTTGAAAGTAGGTACCAATGTGAATAATACCAACGTACAAAATTTTCCACAATCATTTTCTAGTAGGCGTATGTCTATTCCAAAATTTTTTTCCGGTCACATAATACCTAATCAAAACAAAATGTTATTTGTGTATCTATCTACCTAGGTACCTATCAGGAAAACACCACAAAACTGAATGTTTCATAAAACTTTCCTACCAATGTTTTGACATTCAAATTCTTTTTTTCTATTTTTCTATGAAACTTGCGAGAAAGTAGGTAGGTAGGTACCTACCTACCTAGGTAGTGTAGAGACAATTAGTTATTGTCATTTAATATTTCAACCTGAGATTTCAACATAAAATAATTGTATAATAAAGGGCAGATGTTAACATTTAAACATAAGGAATTTCACATTTTAAAATGGTTTATTTCTCCCTAGGTGCTTATTTAAGGAGAAATAAACCATTTTAAAATGTGAAAATCCTGTTTAAATGTTAACTGTGTAATATTAATTAGCAATAACTGATTCAAAATGGAAAAATGAAATGAAATTCTTTATTTGGTACCTACCTACTTGAAACGCGCGTTTACAAATACTGGACAAATACACGAATTTTGTTTGAATCGTCTACAAATTACCTATCTACTTACTAACGCGCGTTTTTCTTTTTTTTATACTTAAAAAATCCTTACTAAAATATATATATATATATATATATTACGACTTGCTATCTACTTTAAGGGACAATAACACTTCATATTCTACAATGGCTCAAGAAAAGTTGCCAAGACGAGTACAGGCCGGGAAGACCTTCCAACTTTCTACAGGAGAAAAAAAAATTCGGTTGACCCTGCAGGCCATCCTTGAAACTTCCCGCTATTTTTGAGTTCAAAGCACTCGAAAATTAGGTAGCTATTTAGCTCTTCGAACTCAAAATATCGATTTTCGTGGTTTTTGAGCTCTTTGAGTTCATAATATTCATTTTCCGAACTCTCCATGCCCTAAAACAGAATTTCAATATATTTAGAGTTCTTCAAGCTCAGAAACCTAGGATATATCAAAGAAAATGTTATTTTGGAAATATTTGAACTGCGATATCTTTTGAACGCTTTGTTTGATTTCAATGCAGTTTACGACATTCTATGCAATTTTGTATGCACAAAACTTCTGTGTAAAGTCAAAAATGTATTGGTCGTAAATATTCAAAGTTATGTTAAAAAAAAAAACACTTTTTCTGAAATTTGTAGACTCCGATAATTTTTGAACGCTTCATTTTATTTTAATGCAATTTACGGCATTATATTTAATTTTTTAAGCACAAAATTTTTGTGTACAACCAAAAATCGATTGATCTTAAAATCTCAAAGTTATGTTAAAAAAACATGTTTTCGGAAATTCGTGAACTGCGATATCTTTTGAACGCGTCGTTCCATTTTGATATTTTTGGCGGCACTCGACGCAGTTTTTTATGTACAAAAAACGTATTTAAGGTTTCAAGTAGATTGGTTAGAAAAGCTGGAAGTTATTAAAAAAACGTAAAAAAAATTTTTTATATTTTTTTACATATTTTTTAAACAGCTTGACCGACTGAATTCAAAATGTAATCACATCTAAGTCGTGATGAACCCGTTCAAATGCCGTATCGCGGGTCTTAATCGGTCGCTCCGTTCTCAAGATATCGTACGACAAAAAAAGTTACATACACACGCACACACATACGGACGTCTAGCCGAAAATGGTCAGATTGGCTTCCCAGGACCTCAGAAAACTCGATTTTCGAAAATCGGACCCTAATCAATAACTTCCCTTGCATAGCGGGAAGTTAAAAATTGGTGATCTAGTTTTGAATGATAGAAGAAGAACTATATATAGCTTGTATATTTATATAAGATATTTATATTATCGGTTTATAGCTGAGACACTAAACATTTACTTTGGTAGTGTTTTATCGATTTTGACGGAGAACTTGCCCTTCAAAATGTTTTCTGCACGATTAAAAAATTATGAGTTAGAACCGAAAACAAAAAATTGGCTATAATGAAGACCGATGAAGACCTGTTTCTAAGACGATATGTTACTATGGTTATCGTCCATCATTTTAACCTTAAAACTAGAAAGTAAAGAATGTGCATGTGTGCAAAATTTTTGTCTCTGTATTTTGGCACACAGAAGGAATTACGATTGATTAATTGCTCGTGATAGAATAAAGAAAGTAAAGTTTAAAGTGATAGAGCATCCACCATGCATCCACCCACCATATTAAATAGATTTCCTTGTGATCAATTTCCTAAGTTAAAAGCACATATCCCTGGTATAAAATTTAACAACAATGGCAAGGTGATGAGTGCTGCAGAATTTTTTTCGAAGGTTACGAACAAGACGGACGACAAGATTTAATACGGATTCCATAATTAGAATTTGTCTACGATCCTACGACACTTCCTTTCTCCTTCTCAAAGCAAATTTAAGTGGAAGGAAGAGTCGATGAATTTTACGAAAGCAACGTATTTTTTGTTCTATAAAGTTTTCAAACTTAGGTATCTAGGCACCTAATGTGTTGATTTACTGTCATGATGTTATGATTTTAATTAGTTTCTTGTTTATGTATTAATTAATATTGCTGCCATATAATGATAATTCAGCTTGTTATAAAGTTATATGACCAATGACGCCAATTTTCTTATCAATTAGGTTTCATGTTATCGGAATATATTATAAAAGACCGAGCAGCAGTCCAATTGTCTTTGATGCAAATATACATATATTTACAATCAATCCCGTGCGAACTAGAAAGTGCTAGTTTATTTAGAACTAATTCAGTTTTGGAATAGGTATACCGACTTGCTTGCGTCCAGCAAAATCGTGAAATTCCTAAATATGCTAGACCGATACAAAATTTGAATATCACTTATTCACATTTTCAATATTCTTGCGGCACACACAGGAATTGACTTCCTATTACTTGTAAAAAACCGGCCAAGTGCGAATCGGACTCGCACACGAAGGGTTCCGTACCACCATACAATATAAAAAACGAACCCGATGTTAATCGAACTTAACCATTAATCGTTATTATTATGTAATTTAAGAAATATTGTATGAATATATTTCGTTAGTTATTTAGAAGGCGCTCGATCCTCCTTGGCTAATCCGAAAAGTAATAACATGAGTACACTGATAGCTAGAGACAATTTTTATTACAGTGATTTCTTTAATAGTCTTGGGGATTTTCTACCACCTAGTATTTAACTTAAGAATGTTTTATAGGTATATTCGTGTCTTTAGCTGTTTCTGACGTGTCTTTACCAATTAATCGTTGCTAAATATTTCTCGAATACGTGAACATAATGAGTGCACCATGGCTTAATAGTTTTGGAAAATACGGCTATTATCCATAATGTATACAAATAGCCTGTTATCTGAAAGTTTTTACGAAATTGCTAAGTATCGATATTTTGGAGTAATACCCTACTAAGTACAGACAAAGCGATTACGTGCTATACTTTGATACCATTCTACAGTACCTATTCTTATCTTATTCGATATTTTTACTTTAAAGAAAAGAGCGTTAATGGGCGGCATTTAGTTTACAAAGTTGGTGCCAAGCTATTCACTTTATATTGTGTCCTATATTTGTTATAGATGTAAATTAATCATTATTGGAATTGTTATTATTTGGTAAGTACCTACCCATATACTCTTTAAGTGTTTGAGTTGGCACTGACTTCGTAAGCTATATGCCCATTAATGTTATTTTCCTTTAAAGTGAAAATTTTATTTACTTCTTTGTAGTTTAAGTTTTAAAGTCGGTTTTTGTTTTATTTTTTGTTAAATTTTATTTTATATTTTATTTTGTAGTTGTGAGTACCTAATTGTAACTTATTGGTATTTAGTATAAATAGAGTTTAAAATAACCGTACTGCTCTAATGACACCGCGCTGTTTTGAAAAAAAAAAGACTGTTGAAAAATCGCAGTATTTTTGAAAAATCGCAATATTATCCCCTAACTCGTTACCGTTGTGGAGTGATGTAGCTTAGCATACGTTTATCAGGATATAAACATAAGTTTAGCAAGATGAGGTGACTCTCAGACGCTAACACCTGAATAACTAAAAATAGGGCTCAAATACGCTATGCGTGCCTTTAAGATTTGAGGGTATTCCTCGTTTTCCCTGGGATTCCATCATCAGATCTTGACTTCGTAACAATGGGATCACCTCGGCAGTATACCCAAAAGACTTAAACAGAACTTTTTGAAGGCTTGCCCTTATGTGGGGTAGGTTCAATGCATTCTTCCA
Source organism: Luffia ferchaultella (assembly GCA_949709985.1). NCBI lineage: Eukaryota > Metazoa > Arthropoda > Insecta > Lepidoptera > Psychidae > Luffia > Luffia ferchaultella. Next base: position 8,313,282 of record OX453254.1, read on the forward strand.
TGGAAACAGCCAAAAAACGTACTGCTGTATCTGAATGAATGAATGAATAAGAAAACGTCTGTAGAATGTCAGGATAAAAAAAGTATAAACATGGGGACAAAGTCATTAAAAAAAGCCTTATCATACAAAGGGATTTAATTTTTTTGAATTTAAAAAATTTAAAGAACGTGCACAAGCAGTAATTGTCAACCGGGCAAAAGATTGTAAGGAAATACAGTACAGAAGACCAAAATAAAGAAAATCCAGTATGCAAAGGGATACCACAAGATGTACCTCAGTTACTGCATGAATTATGAATTGAAGCATATTGATTTTTCGAAAAAACAAGGTGATAACAAACCAAAAAGCATTGTCCGCCGTTGTACACAGATACAGTACCAGAAATAAAACACTGCAAATATCTGCGTTGGAACCTACGACATCTAATATTCGCAGTGAAATTTGCTTACCTAAGGGATTAAACTCCCTTTATCAACAATCCTTACTAAAAAAAGTTTTAGTGAAGCTACGCGATATAGCGCAATTTCTGAGGAATATAAGATGGTATCGAGCTCTGGAGACAAGCATTGAAGTTATTGTTTGTCTTCCTGTCGCCACTGAATCGGGTTCTTCTGATATTTCTGATGATGAAGAGACATGATTTTTTTTCATTGCATTTTAATTGTATGTTCTCATAAAAACTGAAAAAGACGTTTATTTGAAATACAAAATTTTGTAGTTCATGTATTTTCACTTTAGCAAAATCTGTTAGATATCAAGTCTACAGGACTCTTGGATATCAATTTTGAAAGCAATACAATAGTGTATGTAATTTTTGACCACCTCTTTTGCATACTTACTAAGTTTCATTAAAATATGTTCAGCCGTTTTGGAGATTAGCTCGAAAAGACAGACAAACGTACATACAAACAAAAAGCAGCGTATGTCATTTTTGATCACCTCTTTTTCATATCTGTTAAGTTTCGTCTAATTCTGTTCAGCCATTTTAGAGATTAGTTCAAATAGACAGATAGACGTACAGACAGAAAAAAAGTAGCATATGTAACTTCTGACTGCTTCCTTTTCATATGTGTGAAGTTTCATTGAACTCGGTTAAGCCGTTTTGAAGATAAGCTGAAACAGACAGACAGAATAATAGATTAGTATAGATTATAATATTATTTTTATCGCTAATGATTATGAGTTATATAACTACTTCTATATAAATTTCCCCGAACATTAGAAAATATTTATTAGTTGGTTTTCTTACGCACGCACACATAGACGGTTAGGTTGACGTTCCGGAGTGTAAGAACGTAACATGTAACATCACATACACTAGTCCGTCAAAGTTGGCCAGTAAATTTTTTGACGTTGTATTGCGACGTTTTCTCTATGCGTTATTTCTCTAAGGAAAAAACTTAAAACAAATTACAATAATTTTGTTTACTTATAAAAGTACAGTTTCTATTAATCCAGAAGAGCGATGGATATTCTATTCTAAGCTCTATGTACGAAAACATAGAGCTTGTTTTTACTATTGAAGAAGAAATGCAACTTTAAAGTTTATCAACACTAACTAGATATTTGACTGATCGCAGCAAGGAGTTTATGAAAGTTTTTTCTAAGGTATGGATATGTGTTACGACATTGATCACGATCTTCGATTTACGTTCGTCATAGACAAGATGCACAGAACGATGAAAACATTTTTAAATTAAAGTTATCTTTTAACAATTACAACTTACCTATTCGGTGCATAAAAGATGATTTTTAGCAAGAACTTGAATGTTAGGTACATAAATAAAGAAGCAGCCTAAGCGTACCGCATATTTTCCTGTTTCAGTCGCTTTAATTTACTTTACGACTTGTTATTTATTAAAAGCAATTTATGTGAATGTTCTCTTGGAAATATTATGGTGTTCAGAATTTTACGTTACTTCGATATCTACCCGAGCGAGCTCAACGATTGGATTCTGAATAAACATGTTTGCTTTGCCATCGGACGAAGTAATATGTTTTTTTTTTTGTATATACGAAGAGGAAACGAATTATGATAGCATGTTATATTTTCGTTTGGTAAGCCTGGTACAAAATCGAATCTATGTTATTGACACCGCTCGCTGTAGCAGACATCCAAATAATTGTCCTCGAGGAAAATAATGGATTTCGGGTGCTCGTAATGGATTCTGTGGTTCCTATCAAAACAAATCTGATACCCGTACTGGAACAAAATCTGCAAAATAGTGATTCGATTCGAGTGTTCCGTCGTCTATTTTTAGTTTTATAGACAATACAGACCAGACTAACAGGGCTGCTTGTGGACTTTTCGAATGCTGAACCTTAATAAACCCGGTCAAGTGCGAGTTGTACTTGCGTGGAGAGTATTCCATGCTATAAGTAATAATAATTGCTTTATCTACTATGCTTTTTTAAATTTGACTCTTTAGGCTGAAACTTTAACTCAACTCATTTATATAAAGTAGACTACCATAGTAGCCACTAGACCAGTTGAAGTTATTAGTCCTCGGTGAATTTAAGCAATACATTTTATACACATTTCGTATCTACGAATATTTTTGCTTATATTTTCCTGTAGAAAATAAGCAAAGCCCTATGATCCGTATTTTCTTAAAAATCAGTGTCAGTAGTTTCGGAAACAAAATCTTTAAAATTATGCATATTGAAATTATAAAAAAGTAGATATTTTTAATAATGAGCCTTTTCATTCGGAATGTCACATGATGCACTTTTACAAAATTTTATTTTAATTTACTTTTCTCTCTCAAATGAAACTTCGCTTATCGTTTAGGTTTTCCATGGGTTTTCCTTTAAAGAATAAATGAAGTCCTATATTTAGAATATTTTTCAAAATTATAGACTCAGTAACTTTTGAGTCAAGGTAAGGGGGGGGGGGTGAATAGTCTTTAATATGTTTTAAATTTATGTATTACATTATATACATTAAAATACATACATTAAAATTACATACATTATTACATACATTAAAATTGCAAAAATAAAATATTGTGGTAATTTCCCGTATCAAGCCCTGTGTCACACGATGCACTGGAAATTTTTTTTCATGTATAATGTTCGCCCAAAATGAAAATTCATTCATCAACGCTATACGTCCGTGTTTGGATCACTCTTATTTCGCCCAGTAGACTCGGAGAAACATAAGCTGTGACAGACGGACAGATAGACTTATCCTGTGAGAAACTAATATTTTATTTCCTCATCTCGCATGTACTGAACCCTAAAAACGAACAAATAGAATATTATTTATTACACTATTACAATAGGTCCGTTTTGATTCTGCGACCGACGGACGCGGATGATTTGCATATCTTGTTTATTCAGAGATAAAAGATCAAACGTGAAACAACAATGGGCGTTGTTGGGCCCGGAAAAATGGGTTAAAGTATCGATACTTCACGCAGATGTGATTAATGGTCGTTGCCTGATATGATAATGAAGAGCCACAACAGACTGCCGACCGGCGGCCGACGAGCGCCTTACGTACTTGACCCAATTGGAAAATTGACAAGAACACTTCAACACAATAAACCGTTTTCGAAGACTTATTGTTAGCGATACTTTGGCTACAACGGCGTCAGTCAATAAAATCTGTTGCGTAGTATATTCTCGTCACGTTTTAGAGAAAAGATCGACCGAAACTACTAGAAAACTCTTGTATTCTTATTCCTTATCAACACACCTCTTGTCAATGCGCTATTGGACGATTTGACACAGTTTCCAGACGAATGTTAGAAAATTGAAGTGGTTTTGAATACACATTTCTTAAGAGATTCAATAAACCTTTATAGACAATTATTTTTTATTTAGTTACAGATGTTTTAGGAATATTTTTGCCATCGGAAATACTGTTTTTTTATTAAATATCGGAAATATGTAACATTTTCCGGAAGTTCCAGTTTCAGTTGTGATCGCGTCATCGTAATCCATTTGGGATCTCATAACAAAGTATACAAGTGGAAACTTTTGGAAACAGTATCATTTCCGATGCAAAAAGCATGTGTCCCGAAGATACGCGATTATTTACGATGGCGAAGGTTTTTTTTTGCAACATCTGTGAATCTGGCCACTGACAATTACTGCATTTGGACAATCCAAATGCCGTGATCAAAATATCACATCATTAGTTCATACACCAAGCGTGTGACATGCCCACAAATTAGACGGGATATTTTATACTTATATTTAAAAAAAAATACATAATAAACAACCCGACTGCGTGAACAGGGACTGAAAACATGCAAGCAAGACGTTAGTATTTATAAATCGTAACATGCAGCCGTAAGCCACCTAACTATGTAATTCATAAGCTGGGCAGAAACTTTTGTAGCCTCTGACTGCACGTTATGATTTATATTTATACCTAAATAGATTTTGTTTTTATTTTTATTACGCGACTGCGTGTAACAGGGCCTATTACACGTCGTCGGTGGGATTCTGGCTTTTTGATTAGCTTGTTTTCCATTTTCGATAACCTTTTGATAGCGAAGGTACTATATTACTTCTAGACTTACTAGTACATAGAACGAGAATCAGAATTACAAAAAAATTTGGTTCTGATTTGAATTTTATATTTTTAAGACCACATTCCCAATCAGCGACTTTAAATACGTATGTGTTTTAAGCAAAATTCAATGTTTCTTTAAATTTGCGGCCGCCATATTAATTTTGGAATAAAATATTGTCTATGACATCGCAGAGATTAAGATCAATGTACCAACACTTATGATATCAAAATCCGTTAAGTCATTTAGGCTACAGGATCCGAGAAGATACACAAACATAGACCCTAAAAACATTACCCGCCTTCCGAAACAGTGGAGCAAAAACAACTGCACGTATCTGAAAAATTTCGTCTCGATTCGATTAATCATTGAAGAGTTCCCTCGTGAGAAGACAATCCTGGTAGTATCAACTGGTCATGGTTAATTACTGCATGGTCATCAGAACTACAAACGTGTGCGAAATTTCAACTTCGTGAGTCAAAAATTCGAAAAAATCAGTTACAAATTTTGAAATGGGAAACTTATAAATCCAAACCATCTACTCTTTTTTGATACGAACGTTACAAGTTAAATAAAAGCTTGTAAAAAGGATGAAACTTGAACGATATGTACGACTTATCGTGACAATGGTCATTCGTAGCAGCATCCCCTTGAAAACTTGATCCATCGTGGGGTTGCTCGCTAAGTTGCTGGAAAATACGTTGCAAGGTACTGCCATAACTGTGGGAGATAGATAACCATATATTTTCTTCTGTTAGTAGAAGATTGCGGTTTTAATTTAATATCAATTTGTGTTTTAATGGATTGCCAATATATTTGAGCGAGGCTATTATGTATGTATCATATATTTCAATTAAATTCTGTGCATTACACAAATTGCTATAATTTAAACTACATTTGAAGTTTAAACTTGTAGCTCTTTTGAATTATCATCATCATCATCAGCCCGTGTCTCTCCACTGCAGGATATAGGCCTCTCCCAAGGCTTGAATTATACGATTTGCTAAAAATTAAAGTTGAACTTTAAACTTGTTGCTGTTTGAATTATACAATTAGCTAGAAATTAAACTATATTTATAGTTTAAACTTGTTACTAAGTCAGTAACTACTTTGGAATTTGTAGGTTGTGACTATTGTGAGGACACCCCTTTCTCCTCTCTTCCGCTATCAGCTATTGCCTACAGCTACAGCCTAACTGTGTGTACTAACTGTCACAATATGTACATACTACATTTTCTGAATTATTCATCCCTTACCATGAACTCCATTTCTTACACTCGCCTCACCCTCCACTTAAAGAGAAAAGACACACATACATGAAAATCTAGTGATATTTAATTTTCTCTCATGATTTAGACATACTTAACTGTCTTTTTGTTGACAGAAAACTGATTTATGTTACCCTTTGTTTACAGGCAAACCGCGAATGACGTCTTAGTGTAAACAGACCGTACGTGAGTGTCGTGACGTACAGTGAAATGTCGTGTACTAAACGGTGAGTGTTGCGATGTTGCTGGTGCTGATGTTCGTGGCCCTGGGAGCGGCGAGGGCGCACTACACACCTACATGGGCCGTGCATGTCCCTGACGGAAATATAGCTGCCGACGCCGTCGCCAGAGACCATGGTTTCGTCAACCTTGGAGAGGTGAGTACGCTACATTACAATTGCCGATTGATTTCGACCAGGAGCTGGGACGAAACGCTCCGATTTTTACAGTAGAATTTTACACTTTAAACCCCAGAGCGATTCGGCCGAGTCGTGGGCCAAACCCTACAGGATATTCAAGTACCTACTTGAATATCCTGTAGAGTTTGGTCCACTCTTTTTTTTTAGCCCGCTCTGAGGTTTAAAGTGTAAATCTTGTGAAGCTGAAGTAGACGACGAATCGTCAGCACTGAAAATAATAATTTTTGGATAGGGTTACTAGTGAATTTTTGTAACCGCGATATAAAAATCCACTTCACTGTCTTGTGAATACATAAAAATTCACTGCCTTGTAAATAAAGCAAATCAACAATAGTAGCTATAATTACTTGCGAACGTAAAACTTTGATAAGACGAGTGTTTGTTTATCGATATAGAACAATTAACGATGTACCTACACCTGTTACCTACCTAGTGCCTACTAACCTAGCAGTTACAAGAATAGTTAAAAAGCTTTGTTTTTAGGAGAACAATAACTAGAAAATACGTAAATGGGTTGCGTAACGGACAAAAACGAGACGCAAGGGAAAACTTTGTATTTTCCCCCCTTCGAAAAAGTTTTTTTAGTCGATCTGCAGATAAAATTCATCACGACGCGACTTAAATTAAGGTTATCATCATGATGAATTATAGAAGAAAGTTAGCTTTGTAGATAATTACGGGAGACAGTGATTTACAGCGTCTTAACTCGAATACTCTGGTGATGTCAATCATGAAGATTTTTGCCTCTAATTAATGTAGTGCGTGATATTTACAGGCACACATTAGTTTGTAAAATATACATCGAATAATTTCGTTATTACTATTCAAAATTTTAATTTGGAACACACTTTAAAGCAAATACTTGACCTGTACCTTAATTTAGAATCGAAGTCGATCGTGACACGTGACTGCTGTCTCCACTGGTTGGTTTCTATATATTGTGTCCATATTGACATCATTACGTTTAGCGTAATTGCTAGTAATTTCTATATGAATAAACTAATAAGGAAAATGTAATAATTTTACACTCTGATATCGTTAATAGCCTCTCAAATTTGCCAGATACGTGGCCAAATGCTTAAGTACATTTTAAATTAAATTGTTGTATTTAATCTAATTGATTATTTATTTAGTGTTACAATAAAACAATAGTTCTGACCGCAATAACCTTGGATTGTTTAATCAGTCACCACACCTCCGCAAACTCTATTTCGTTTCACCTTGGCACAACACGAAACACTGATTTCTATCAATGTCCGGTAGTTCGCTGTTTGATTAGAATAGGAAAACGTTCTTGACCGCTATGTGGGTGGTATCGATTATTTGCTTCGAACGATTGAGTATACCAGAGCATTTTATATTTAGGTCCTGTTTCATAATTCGTCCAAAAATAGACATAAAATAAAATTCAAATTGAATTAGTGAGCGTCCTTTACTGTTCAATGATTCAAAGCGAGTATACACCCAATCGCACGCGAAAAAACTTCTCCGCCGATTACGGCAGTAGACATACGAAGATCGTTATTATATGAGTCATCGATTAGATCGGTCACTCTTTTTTATGTTTGCTGACATCGTCTATAATACGTGTTAATTATTTGCAATGAATTTGTTTACGAATATCGGAGCTGAATATGGGAACATGGATGTGTTTCCGCTCTCTTGTGTATAGAAGAACGTCAATCGTCGGCCTTGATGCGATGCCATGACGAAATTGTAGTCCTCGAAACAGCTTCAGAATAGTACTAGCAAAACTAGAAGTCAAGCGAACCACCTCCGTGCCCAATTTTATGAAAAAAACGTTTAAAAGTAACGATGTTAGAATGCTTATCGACAAACGGACCATACCAGAGGTCTAAAGTACCAGTAGTACTTGATAATTTAAATATGTATATATATCTGTATATTCAGCTATTAAACATTTTAGTCGTTCTGCAACTACGAATTCTCGACGTCGAATTAACGTGAATCTCTTGTAGCGAATGCTCTCGAATTCTTATTTAATCGGAATGGAGAAAGAAGCATGGAAATTCAATTAAAGAAGTTTTCGTTTCGACGCGACGAGACTTTAAGGTTTCCTATAACATCCAAGTTCGAAAATCCAATTTTACAAGCGCTACTTTATCAACGGGTACGTAGCCGTATTGATTTCGTTTCAAACATCTATTATTCCTCGAAATCACTTGTTTTAAAGGTGTAATACTCTAAATCCAATGTAGGCAGGTCTGAAATAAAAATTAATTATTTGATGTAATCGGTGAAGAAAGAGTAAAACGGCTTACGATTAAATTATAATAAATGATAATAACTTTTCGAGATCTGTTTAGATATAGAGAAAGAGTTTTAAACATGTGCCTGTATCTAAAGCAATAGGTTTATACCAGTACGAATTGTTGTATAGGTATTACTGTAATTGTTTAAATTATTAACCCAGGCACCACACATTAACCCAGTTGGGTCAGATTGAAAATCACGCGTAATTTAATTTTACAGAGACTATTTATTGATGATGATTCATGACAAGTTATTAGGTTAAAGATCAGGAAAAGTATAATTTTACTAAAAACACTATTTGTTTTTGTGGTAATTCCCAATTTTATTTATCGATTATATATATTATTTATATATAATGATATAAGTATATTTAGTTAATAACTTTATAAAGCTTTAGTCGCACTACAATCAAAAAGTAATATTAAAAGTTTTTCTGTATTGCTGTAAAAAAGAATAGCCACGAAGGTCGTAGTGGTCGCTTCTCCATGTACGCTCCGCGATCAGCGTTGTTCTTGATACGGTAATTGCAGTAATATATGCTTTTCAGACATTCTAGGGATCAAAAATATGTTACATGAGAGCTGTTTGATTACTATATTAAATAAAATATACGGCAATTGCCTAAATTAATTTAAAAAAACATTTTTTCATGTAACTGAACACATCACATGGGCAGCTATGCCATAATAACTGGGGAAAATAAATGGAAATATTAAAAAAAAAAACGAAAAATCTTGTATGTATTCAAACTTGAATGTATACTTCTTACAGAACTTCTTAAAGAATGTATAATTCTTTTTTCAAACAATATATTATAAAGAATATTTAAGTATGTATATCAACTATCTGGTATAATACAAGCTTCGCTTAGTTTGAGACTAAATGGCGCTGTGTGGGATGTCCGAGGTATTATTATTACATATTTCTTACAATACGGTATTTTTGTTTATTTTCTATAAAACACGGCAATTTAAGATTTTGAATACGGCAACCCTAAAGCCAGGAACAACACCATCATAAATCATTGTATATCACATTCCTTCTAACACAGTTTAAAAAAATATAATATTGCAATATTAAATTAAATTTTTATCAATGAAATGAAATACTATTATAAATTTCGTAATATAATTTTACGGTGATTCAACGCCGTATATTTAGTAAACGCTCTCGTTAAAATATGATAGTATATTTTAGTGTGTTCATAAACAGAAGTGCACTCGCGTTCCGAGTCCCCTGGACAGAAATAAACGGGAAATACGAGTGGGTGTTATTTATTTTAAACGACACCAAGATTTCATCTTCTTATGGCCCGCTATTTTTGTAAAGGAGGGACACGAAGACACGCCGCAAAACGGAACGCCATTTGAGAGTTATAAAAAGTGAACTTCTGATGCTGAAAGCCACAGAATATCTGAAGATCGTCGTACGTCGGAAATATTACGCCAGTAAAATGTAAGGGAAAGTAGTTTCCGAATCTTTTCTAAGAACTGCAGAAGTAAGGAGTAACTAAATCATAATCAATTCGTATTATATAATTGATTTTCATCGTAATTCATAAGGTAATTTTACGAAATTTCGCTGGTAAAATTACTGAGGTATATAGTAAAGTCTCTATGCAAATAATTTAATTAAACTAATGTATGGTTATACAGAACAAATAACAACTATATTTTAATGGAAAATCCTTACTAATGTTATAAACGCGAAAGTTTGTATGTATGTTTGTTGTACTTTCACGCAAAAACTACTGAACGAATTTTAATGAAACTTTACAATAATATAGTTTATATATCAGAATAACACATAGGTTATAATTTATAAAGATACTAGCTTTCCGCCCGCGGCTCCGCTCGCGTGGACTACACAGTTGTACACTGATTTAAAAAATTCATTCACCTATAAAAAGCTACATTATCAGCGAGTACCATGGGCTATGTCTCATTTTCAAACTAGTTTTACGTCCGCGGCTCCGCTCGCGTGAACTAAACAGTTGTACCGGAACCGCCATTATTTTTGCATAGATATAGGTTATAAGTTAACGAATGACTAGGCTGCTTTTTTTCCCGGAAAAAGGGGTCCCGGTACAACTATGTAGTCCACGCGAGCGGAGCCGCGGGAGAAAAGCTTGTATGAAATAAAAATGATTTGAGCTTGTTAACTAACAAATTCTTAACCTTATAGTGCATACCAAAAGCTTAAATATATGCTTTATAAATTATTTCTAATAATTTCTAAACGTGGGGAGTAAAAATAACAACAAATACATTTCCATTTAAAAGAATAAAAATCAGTTATACCTACAAAAAATAATATAATAGGTATAAGCAATACGAAACTACAATATCACTCATTGTAATTATTTACATTTTAGTGGTGACATTTTTTTAGTATTATTTTATAAAGGTATTTAAATATTGATATTTTTAAGAATTTTATAAAAAATATCGAGACTGAAAAGGTTTAACTGGTGGTGGTTGAAATAAAAAGAAATATAATGTGCTGCCCACGCAGAATCTCCATTTGGTACTAATTCATGTTTGTATAATAACAAAGAAATTAATCTATGTATGAGACTTAACACGCGTTATTCTTGCAGTTACAGTTTAGTGTTCCAAGCCAGACGGCGCCGCTGCTGGTCGCGGAGGTTGCCAAAATACGCGACACATTGCAGAGTGGGTCACAAATGAATCATTTAAAGGACTGATTAATATACGTCTAGTTTCTTATTATATTCTTCCTAAGTGCCTATTATGAATGGTTCTTAGTAGCTGCAATGGATGTACATAGAGATACTGCGTGTGACAACAAAACTATTACCAAAAATATACGCCACCTGTTTTGAAATTTTTGATGTGGATTAAAATTCTGTGTGACCCACATGTGAAATTCATACTGGAAAAGAAAACAAGGATTCCGAAATTACATTTCATGTATAATTTAACATAGTGTGTGTTTAAAACAATGATAAAGACGCAAGGTCTGTCCAACCACTGAGTTCGACATTTTGCTACGTTTCAGATTAGACGCTCCATCGTGATTCTTATGATATCTAAGATAGCTAATATAAATACCTAAGACCTAAATAGCCTCTAAATGAAATATCGAATATATTCGCGTAGCTTGACACATATAACGTATCTTTATTATTTTTGTACTTCATTTCTTGAGTGCTACTCTCCTAGTTTTTTATCACGAAACTTGAACCTTGATTACCTCATAGGATCTTTTGATCAGTATAAACAGCAGCTAATGTGATTCTGCATTCCTTCACCTATCTCTGTGCAAAAATTTACGTCGTTTCGTTGCCCCGTTACGCACGACGTGATGAAAGGACAAACACATATCGCATTTATAGCCTCCTGGCTTGGCTTGCTCTAATGCCGAGAGTAAGTGTACACCTATAAAGGTTCCTACCTTTATTGCCATTACATTTCGAAACCAAAGGAATTGCCTGCTTTATGACGAAAATAAAAACCACATACTGACAGATGTAGTTTTGCAATATAAAAATTCCGTGCTCGAGTGTAATAATAATAATAATAATAAAGTAATTGCAATTCATCTATTACTCCCAAAAAAGCTGAATTATAGAAGCAATTTCCTTTTAATTTTATACGGTTCTACATATTTTTTTTCGATTACAGATTATTTTACAATTCAATTTATTTCGAAGAAAACATCGCAATTGCAAGGAAAGTTGAAAAAAAAAAGTAAAATATTTCCAGAAGTAATTACGCGATTTCATTGATTTATTTCGTTTGAATTCCGTATTTATTTTTAATATACTTACATATATTAAATTTGGATAGATATTTGTTTCGTCGGCTGATCCTCGATCTTTACCATAATATCGCAGCGTTATTTTATAAATATTTTCGCTGCGCACAGAAATTTTTGGTATCGCATCCATCTTTTCGAATGAAGTGTATTAAATTCATAATAGTGATTTAGTATCGAAACAACTGCAAACTTGAGCAACGGTCTTCCTCAATAAATCACGATTAATATAGTCATGTACGATAAACTTCTAACCAGTTAGTTTCGCGGTTGTAATTTTGAATATAGTGTTGTACTAGCTTGGTTCCTTTTCAGACGTATTGTAATTATTATTGTTTAGTATCATTTATATAAAAGGTTGTACAATTTTATTATAGTTTTAACAATACTATAACAAACTGAAAAGTTAACGATTGCACAGAAAGAAAAAAATGTATTAACCTAATACAGAATAGTTTTGACGTGAATAAGATTATATAACTCTAAACTAGAATGGTTCGTCGCTAAGAATTGTGTTTTCTTTTTATGTTATTGCTACGACAACAAATATACCACAATATGGGAGTTCTATTTTAAAAGACATGTGTATGTTTGGGGAAGATGCACCAAAAACAATACGTTATATCATACGTTAATTACCCAAGAAAACAACCAAAAAAGTTAAAGCCAGAAGAATCTTCTATTACGAACACTTGGTTTGCTAGTAAAAAGAAGGATATATTAAATGCAGCACTTGAGTACATATACAGCACGAAAATGAATATAGGCAGACCCTATCACTCGGAGATGATTCCCACATGCAATACTATGACCGTAGTCACTAGGATTGAATCAGGCTGGCAGAAGTTAGACAAAGAATAAAGGCAGCAGTAGCTAAAATATATATCATTCTAGGGACAGACAGCGAAATATATGAGGAATAACGGTAAATGCAGTTTTATCCTCTTATAATATACATGTACGCCGTATAATATTTATCCACCCCTCTTGTCTACTGTTCCTGGCTAAAGGTTGCATGTGATTCCCTTTCCAAGCTGCATAGGCCTACACTCCCTCCATAGCCACGCCGTCTTCGGTATATCAATATTTATCTCCCTTTCAGTTGCATAACTGCCTTAAGGAGAGGCACTGATGAAGGTTATGATTATGTTGTTGCTGCGACATAGGGCGATGATCCATAACAGTTAAATACTACGTATATTATAACGTGTTATAGAATAAATTATATTGTTATGTAGAACGATAAGTGTTAACTACAAATACAAAATTGTGACTCAACAACACTCTTAGTAATAATTTATAAATGGAAATACGAAATAATAGATGCCGCCTCCGTCTTCTTGCAACACGGTGACACGACGCTCTAGAGTGGATTTTATTTTGTTATTGTCGAATACCTTGTATTAATTTAAAGAACATGTATGATGTACTAAAGTTAATATATTGTATTTGAAGAAACAAATCAAATATCACTATTTCTTAGTTCTGAAACATAACCTACTTAATCTTAAAATACGTCACAAGAGTGAATTTACTACTTTGTGGAAAACGAATCTCTCAGAAAAATAGGTACGCAAGAAACCGAGGGACTCTAAATCCGAGATCGTAGCTACAGAGAAATAAAACGATATAAAAGTAAAGCCAATTAATTGTTTTTGTCAGTGACTCACCTTGGTCTGGGTAGAACTTGACATTTCGCACAGAGGTGACTTTTCGGTTATAAGCAAGGACTAATAATATAATAATATTGGTGAGATGATGTACCTTCTATTTTATATCTATTCCTTAGTATTATTAGTTTTGTGTCAACAAGAGATCTAATTTAATCACAAAGAAGGTAGATGGTATAAGGTTACAAGACATAAAAATAAATTACATATTTTAGGTGCTAGTGGTCGCCCAGCGGTACTCACTTTTTTGAAACCACCAGTAATAAATAGGCGAGAGTAAGTCAATTCAGACTGCATCGAAGGACAGACTATTAAACTCGTATTATTGACAGTATTTGTAACGCATATTAGGTATACATAGATTTTAGTTTTTGGCATTCCTTTTCCATATAAATTTTACCTATGTCAAATTTCACACTTCTCCGTACACGTAATACGGTTTAAAAGGGGTACAAAGTTTCCTCTTCACGTATTGATATATAGATAATCAAATTAAGTAGTTTGATTCCCTGTTAAATTAACAAATTATTCAAAAATTTTCCCTATTATTCATAATTTAGAATTTGGCTATACAATCCCATCTCAAAAACTCAGCCTGTATATAGATTTTAGCTTTCTGCACTCTTACTCCACACTAAACTGTAACTATGCTAAATCTCACATTCCTCCGTGCGCGCATTGTGCTTAAAAAGAGGTGTAAAGCTTTTTCTTCACGTATTTATATATAGATATTAATAAAGGTATACAATACAAATAATACAATACATACTAACATTATAAATACGGAAGTAATTTCGTTATTTTGTTTGTCTATTTTTCACACCGTAACGAAGCAACGAAACGACTTGATAAAAGAATGAACATCTTACTGTTTTTTAAGCCCAAAAACTGAGTTTCAATACATTTGGAGTTCTTCAAGGTCAGAAACCTAGTGGTATATCAAAGAAAATGTTATTTTGGAAATATTTGAACTGCGATATCTTTTGAACGCTTCCTTTGATTACAATGCAGTTTACGGCATTATAAGCAATTTTGTATGCACAAAACTTCTGTGTAAAGTCAAAAATCTATTGGTCGTAAAATCTAAAAGTTATGTTAAAAAAACACTTTTTCGGAAATTTGTAGACTCCGATATTTTTTGAACGCTTCGTTTGATTTTAATGCATTTTACGGCATTATATGTAATTTTGTAAGCACAAAATTTTTGTGTAAAACCAAAAATTGATTGATCTTAAAATCTCAAAGTTATGTTAAAAAAACACGTTTTCGGAAGTTTGTGAACTGCAATATCTTTTGAACGCGTCGTTATCTTTCAAACGCCGTATCGCGAGTCTTAATCGGTGAATCCGTTCTCAAGATATCGTACGACAAAAAAATTCACACATTCGGACGTCTAGCCGAAAATGGTCAAAATGGCTTACTAGGACCTCAAAATGTGGAGACCTGATGAAAATTCGAATTTCGAAAATCGAACCCAAATCAATAACTTCCCTTAGATAGCGGGAAGTTAAAAATATTTATTTCGTTCGTCTTTGTCAGGGGAATCGATTCCATTAATAATTTTTTAAACGAGTTACATATGTATTGGCCTTTGTGATTTGACGTTATACTTATCTCAGAACGAGTCATAATTAATTATCGATTCTTGAGCCGGATTACAATTTAATACTACTAACCATTTATAAATTCCTATCAGTCAGATAAATTCGTTCTCAGCTCTTTTAGTTACGGAATCCAAAGGCAGATGAAATTAACGTCTGGTTTTAAAACATAATATATTTAAACCTATTTGTTTTGATAATCGCTAATCTGAGGTATTAATCTGGGATCGTTATAATGTATTAATATGCCCCTTAATCGCATTCCCGTCGTTCACGAAATCGTGTAGGATCAGCAGACCCCGATAACTTTTAATGGTTCACAAGCGGTGCAGTGCCACGTGCGTGTCGTAACTAAATCGTACGACTATCTAGACGTAAAAATACTAAAACGAAACGGTTGACTTCCGTTTTTTTAACTTTTATTATTTTTAATATGACAGTTGCACCTTCATATGCTCGTAGTTCACAATTGATAGGGAGTGAAATTACAAAGAAGTTTATCGCAAATAAAAATAATTTATAAATCTGAAAATTGTATGTTCTTAAGTTATTAATTTTTTTTTGTTATTAAGCATGAACTTTTTACGTAAACTAGTGGTCGCCTAGCGCAACGGTCGAAGTTCAACCGTACTCACTTTTTTGAAACCACCAATAATAAATAGGCGAGAGTAAGTCAATTCAAACTGCGTGAAAACGACAGACGATTAAACTCGTATGGTTGAAAGTATTTGTAACGCATATTAGGTATATATAGATTTTAGCTTTCGGCGGCACTCCTACTTCACATAAAGTTTAACCACGCCAAATCTCACACTCTTCCGTGTGCGTAGTATGCTTAAAAACCGGCCAAGTGCGAATCGGACTCGCACACGAAGGGTTCCGTACCACCATACAATATAAAAAACGAGCGTGACGTTAATCGAACTTAACCATTAATCGTTATTATTATGTAATTTAAGAATTATTGTATAAATATATTTCATTTTTGCCACATGACAGTAACAAAAATTAGGACTTTGGGAGTGCATATCTCAACATCTGTTGACTTAAATAAAAAAAATCCACAGATCTTGCAGTCCCCGCAACCATCAGTTTCATTGAAAATGAACCTCCTCAAATCCGATTTTCACAGATTATTTTATTTTATTGCCACAAAATAGTGGCATTGCCACGATTTAAACTGCAGCCTCTGATATCCTTAAACGCTATGAACTCGTGAAGCATTCGAACGAATACAGGCCGAAAGGCGATGACCGTAATGTTAACAACTTCCCGATCGTCCATAAAATCTAACATGTGATGTCAAATTTCTTGTTCGATTTCCAACCGATTTCAAAAATTTTGGTCTCAAACTGTAGCTACCGACGCCCTCTAACCTTTTGTATAACACTTTGCAGCGATTTGACGTATATCCTCTGAAATATAGTAACTTATATCCGCAAACACCAGCGATCGACCAAAAAATCTCATCTTTCGGAAATAATTTCTCTTACAATTACCAACCGATTTCTAAAAACTTGGTCTCAAATTGTAGCTACGTTAATGGCCGAGACAGTATTTCTTTTTATTTTCGATATCGGTCCCCGATCTCGAAATATTTTGTATTTAGTAAAAAAACAATCCGAAAAAATCCCGATTTTTTTACATTTTCCAATTTTTTTCGAATACTACCAAACCGATTTCCAAAAATTTAGTGTCACATGATGCGCGACTAAATTATTGATCTTTTAAGACTTTAAAATCTTAGCTAGACTTCATACCCTCGGAGTTATGGCTAAAAATACGTCTCCCGTGAAATAAACTATAATCTCGTGTTAAGAAAAGTAATTTTAATACAAGAAATAATTAGAATTTTCACAAATAAAGCGAATTCTCTGAAAAAATGCTTACATAACCACAGTTTTCAATTATTGTTTGTTAGTCTACCATGTATTTGTCATCAAACAAAGAAAAAGATTGTATCCTCGACACTTATTTTGCTATGAGGTATTAAACTTAGGAAGCCCATCATCACATATTAATTTCTGTTAATTTGAACGTTAATCAATTTCTGTGCTTAATGCAATATATTTTTAAAATTACCACCTCCTTGTTATAAATCCATTCATACTATCGCCGCACGTAATGAACGTTGTGTTGCCATTCGAATCATATTGGGGTCGTTGTTTAAGGTACCGTACCCAAAGGCTACAAACAGAAAGTACAAACTATTACTAAGGCTCTGCTGTCCGTCCGTCCGTCTATCACAGGGCTGCATCGATGTGTATTACGATGGCAGCTATAACAACGAATGATAAAAATAAATTAAAGGTAAAAATTAAAAGAGGTCCTCATATAAGAAACGTGTGTTTTTTTTTATATTGTACGGCGGTACGAACTTCTTCGTCCGATTCGCCTTTGGCCGGTTTTTTAAATTTAATTTGAATGATACACTATGCTTTAGTCCTGGTCATAGCAAAATAAGTATTGGGGATAAAGTTTTTGTTTGAATATGGAAAGATATAGATTAACAAACAGTAAAAAAATAAATTGGGATTATGTGGGAATTTTTTCAAGAAAATGTATTTTAGTTAAAAATTACTAAAATTATAAAAGGTGTTTCTTGTAAAAACATTATTTTTTAAATAAAGCCAGATTCTTCAGCTGACTTCCGCTCGCACACACACAGGATAAAACAAGTTAAGATAGAGTGGGACGCGGAATGTCACCTATAAAAAAAAAATCGGTTTTTTTTCTTCGGATAAAATGTCTATTAAGTTTTTGTTCTATATGACGACTGAATGATTTGAATGATTCGAATTATCTATTCATAGACACATTTTCCATTATAATATAGTATGTATACCCGGCGTATATAGTCACAGTCATTTATTTGCATAATTATACATTACATGTCCATGTAAACAATAGATTAAAAGAAAATAAATGGTTGATTTTTTACATTTCAAATAAATTAATGGAAACAATTATATAACATATAGGTACCTAATAATTATCACGGTTGCTATAAAACTGACTATAAATCTTCAATCTGCCGTGTGTTAAAAAAATAATTTGGGAGATCATTTAAACCCTTACAGTAGAACTCTGGGGCATTTTGTACTGCTTCCCTGAAACAAAATTTTTATTTAATATTGTATTTAATTTTTTAGATAAAGTTACTTAAATCATGTTTTCAACAACGGAATTATTATTTCTTTTAAATTTTCGTATCGAATTTAATTGCTGAATAATTGATTTAAAAACGTGCTTTTAGTAAGGACTTTCAACTAAAAATCGCGATAGCTTATAAATTATTGCCATTTATCTAAATAAAAAGTTTGTCGTCTTTAATAAAAATTTAAGTCTATTAAAGCTATTAAAAAACCAAATTTTCATTTACGAATTTGAGTTTACTTTTATTATATCATCATCTACTTATAGTTTGCACACATTATGAAGGGGCACCTGTAAGTATATTATTTTTCATCATGATAGCAGTATCATACAGTAAAAATTAACCTAAATACGAAAAAAAATTAGGTCATATAAATTCAGCAACTCTTCTATATAAAGAAGATATAAGTAAATAATTCAAGGATTGTCTGGGTGAATGTCAAAAAACCAAACCTAGTACATAAGGTAATGAAAATAACATTCAGACTAGATTTAATATTTTAACGTTAGTATATGTTACATTAAAATATGACAGTTCAAAAGCATCCTAGTAATAAAAAGCAATCGAGTTGAATCCTCAAACAATGGGCGACCAGACGAAATGGGAGTTTCCTTTTGGATCTCGGTCGTGCGGTCGAACACGGCGGCACGTAAACCCTTGGCCATAGCGATAACGCTGCGACACGTCGACGCGGCAATAACCAGTATCGAACTAAAATATATCTGATGCGTGAACAAAATAATTGTTTTGAATTTCTCTACCCGCCGTCGTTTCACCCGACGCGCCGCTGACCTTATCTATCTATTGTATGGCCACAAAATAAATGGGTACGCGCAATATCAGTGCAGCTTAAAAAAAACAACCACCTCACTCTATATAAATAACTATGTGTAGTTAAAACATTAACTTTTGGAAAAAACTTTCGTTATTTATAGACAGTAAACTGTGAGCTAAATAGGAAATTTAATAAGGAGTCAGTTGAATAAGTCCAGAGTAATACGACGGGGGGTGCTATGTTGACAGAATGACGACAATAGAGCTACAAAAGTAATTACTTCGTGGGTGCCTCAGCAAAAACACCGCAGAGTAAGTCTAAAAGGACATTGAATGAACCATTGTGAAAGACCTGATTTTGATGAAATAGTTCGATCGAAGAATCAAGGAATACTTAGAAGAAGTCAATAATGTCAAAACCATAGAGTAAATAAATTTGACAGCAGCGTTTGGTTTTATTAATAGAGTCATATATGTCACTTCACAGTACCTATCGAAAATGTCGAACGCAATTTCGCGAGTGTGCAGATCGGCGCGCGGGGATTTCGCGGGGGTGAAGACAGGCGCGCGGGGACCTCGCGGACTTAAACTCGCCATCTTGCACCAACTAGCTAGAGTATGAGCGTTAAACGCAGAAGAGGGCTTCTGGTCATTCGTATACTTTTATTGCCAAAACACTACTAACCACCAACGTCGAAATACAAATTTAACTAACCTGATATCTGAATCTTTTTGCTGAGCTTATTGTATGTTTACGGCAGCTTACATTTGCAATTAAAAGACAATATGCCCGCCTAAATTAAATGAATAATTAAAAGCACCACAGTTTGTATTTAATGCGTACGTATAATAATATAAACGAAAAATAAACATCTTTGATTGATACCCTCGGGCCCTCTGCATACCCAAGCGTGTAACCTTGTAGCCTTCCAGCGTGTGACTCCCTGTCAGCGTTTGTGAAAATTGTTATTTTGACAGTCACTTTCCAAGATATATACATTTTTTAAACTGGGTCTTATTTTATTTTAAATTCTTTGGTCAGATATGAAAAGTTACGTACATAAACAGTGTTTTGAATTCGCAGGTTTTCAGCTGAAAAGTATAGTAAAAAGCTCAAGGTAGAGTTTGATAATCCATTTTCTGAAAACTTGCTTTTCGTAACTTTCGACTTTGAACTAATTTTTCTCAAAAATTAACAATCCAATCTCCATCTCATTTTTTTCGGTCATAAAATCGAGCAGATATTTTATGATCTTAACTCAATACCGCGCAACTGGGCCCTTTTCACGTGAACGCTAACATAATATCTAAGCGTCGAATATGTACGTGGTTAAGTATTACGGCGTTTGACGAAGGTAAAACTACTGTTCGTATTGTTTATTTTGTGGTATAACCACGGGTGAGCCTGGCTCGCTTGGCTCGAAGGCAGCCTTTTGTGATCGGCGTTGGCTTAAACGCGAATCTTACTGCCCCCTCTTTCTCATCCTTCTCTCTACAACCATAGGGTGGTAATAGAGGGAGGTCCGCTTTTGTACTAGTGGTGAGTGCCCACAAACGCACTGTCTACCGACCGATGGGTTAAACCGATTGGTTAACTAAGACATTCGTAAAGACCTTCCAACGAATAAGGCTTCTATATAATTGAATAGTTGGGATTGAATAGTTAAACTTCATTATTAGTTGCAAGTCTAGAATATCGATTGGAATCTAGACCTATTTGGATAGTAAGGAAATCCCAAAGGGACAAGTTGAAAGGGAATATAATGGGTCATGAAACATAATTTCCGTCATTCACAATTGAAAACAATATTTAACTAGTAACTAGAAGATTTACGAAAAAGTATTTATCAAAGCGATATATTTAGATGTTGGAAAAGCGATGAAATGTGTAGGTTTTTTATACTCTTTGTGGAAAAATATACTTGATTTCATACGATTTTCTGTTCGATGAGCGTCATTTCAAAGAGAAAATCATTCATGACAATTTGTATTTAGTTAAATGTGGGTTTGAATTTATTATTAATTACTCGGAATTAATATAATAGGTGCATTAGGGTGCTTCTCCACCTGATCGTTTGGCCTCGATCGCCACGTCCAGCCGGTAGATTATACGTCGATTGATAACGCCGATCGTTACTACACTCAATTGATCGGGATTGGTCGTCGATACCGATCGATATCGATAGTTAACGACCAATATCGATCGGTATCGACGATATCGAGCGTCGCCGGCGTTGGCGCGCAGCGTCTGCCGTTCTTAAAATCTTAAAGTTATTCCTAGTCGGTCCTTTGATGAAATGCACTGCCTATAATTAGTATTTTTCTTAGTAATTAAAGGACCAACCAAGCTTAGCAATTCTTCAAAATTTTTCGAGGACATTCTGAAAAAGTTCTCAAAAGGACTGTCATACCTAATTTCCAAATTTAAATAGTCGAATTCATTTTGCAAAATATCAATAAAACTATTATTATTAGCGTTTCTTTTCTTTAAGTATGGGCGCATCCAGAAGCGTCTTGGATGGCACTTATTATGAAATAAAGACATTATTATATAGGCAGAAGTAGCAAGTAACACGTCACTGTCGTCCCACATTTTAAAGAAAACTGAATTGCTACAATGGCGACTGTTTCACGATCGACGCCGATCGATTTTAATATAATATCGATTGAGTACGCACTGCCACACTAAATTGCTACGGCCAATCGGCAATGCCCGATCGAGGCCAAACGATCAGGTGGAGAAGCACCCTAACATCAGTTTGTCGTCATGAAAATTTTATTCGTTATACAGCAAAAAGTTTGCAATCATTTACCTGGGCGTCTCATATTACAAGTACATGGGATAAAGTATGAAATTGCCGATTACGCACTGAAAAATGATTAAAAAAACTTTTTAGTTGGTTGATATAGCTACGTTTATTAATCAAAGTATTTACTCTCGTTCTCTATACCTTTCTGTCATCTAATCGGAAGATCATGTAAACCTTTGCAATAGAACTCTGGGGACCTGGACTTTACAAACTGCGTAAAGACATGTGATAGCAAAAAATTGTCCTAATCGCAGAAAAAATGGTAGTCGGTTGGGGAGAGGTCCGGCGAATAAAGAGAATGACGGATGGTTTCTAACTGCAGGTCTTGTATCTGTTTCCCGAACAGTGTGAAGTCTTGCGTTATCATGGAGCAATAATGGTGAAAATCGATTGACGAGTCAGGGCTATTCTGCAGCTAGTTTCACCATGATTGCATGGAGTTTTGCACAGTAGACATCTGTTGTTATGGTTAGGAAGCTGAAGTGAATTGAAGTGAAGTAACCACCAAACAGCTATCATCACCTTTTCATGGGTAAAAGCTTCGCTTTAGGGCATTGTTGTGGCGTTTGTCCTGGGGTCAGCCATTCCGTTGTTCGCTTACGATTATCGTAAAGAATCCACTTTTCTTCACACGTCGTAATTCGATCCAAAATCCCTTCCTTTCTGTACCTGTTTGACAAGCAAAGGGAAGCTTCAGCGCGCGTAGCTCTCTGCAAATCCTGCAAATCAGTCGAATCATGAGACACCCATTTTTCACGTTTTTTAATTTTACCGTTTTGCTGCAAACAGGTCAATATTGTGGTCGGCTTCCATCATCACCTTCAACTCATCGTTATTGAGGCCATATGGTGGCCTGTCTTCCTCGTGCTTTATTCAAGTCGAAGTTTCCACTACCAAAGCGGTCAAACCAAAAACGTACGGTGTGTTGGTTAGCCGTTACTCTTCCCAAGCACAGCATTGACATTACGAGCAGTTTCTGTTGCGTTAGTCCATGGTTAGTCCCACATCGGGACTCGTATTCGAAAATAACTCTGATATTTGCCGTATTTATCTTCACTTTAAATGTTGAATGGAAAAACCACAGAGTACTTTGTAGACAACTAAACGTCAAACAATAAAATGTATTTTTTTTTAAATTTATCTTGTTATAGTTTTCGTGTGAAAAAAGTTTCACTCTGTAATCTGATACCATGCAGTTTTAATTTTTAATTCAAAGCGGCCAGTACGTTAAAACGGTAACCCGATATTTAATTGTGCCCCATTATTATATTATACAAGATTATAACTGCAAACTTAAATTACGCTTTATATAAGACATATTTCCGCGCTCGGTCATTTTGCTTTTCAATTTGTTGGAGTATTCTCAGAATAAATGGATCGTCCTTTGAACAAGAAATAAATAAGTTATTGACATAAGAGACGATTGCTTTTAAATTGAAGTACATCACCGCGACTGTTCAATGACGAAGTAAATAACGTTATTAGAATTGAATAAACAGATGGTAGACGTTTCAATTCCATTATTAAATGAAATCCGTCCTAGGAGATTGGTGGTTTCTCTTGATACGTCATTCTTTTAACGTTTCAATGAATTTTCTAATTTATGTGATCGTATTTTTAGAATTAATAAATTAAAAAAATAATTTTGTATATTATCAGCAATATCTATACAACTACGACACAACCACAAAGCTCCGGAATTTGTCCATCTTACGAAAAGAAACCGGCCAAGTGCGAGTTGTACTCGCAGACGAAGGTTTCCGTATTACCGTACAATATTAAAAAAAAACTCATCTCTTGTTTGAAGACCCCCTTGATTTTATAACTTTATTTTATTTTTATTATTTGTTGTTCTAGCGGCCATAGTTGTACGCATACTCCACGAAAATTGAAGTGTAAGCAATGAACTCACAATTATCAATCACCGATAACGCTAAAAACAATAGCAATCTTAAGCAATCATCGCACATCCACAAAACACCAAAAAAACTTCGAAATAAACACATTTCTTGTATAAAGACCTCTTTTAATTTTTACCTTAAATTTCTTTTTATTATTAGTTGTTATAGCGGCCATAGTAATACACATTCTGTGAAAATTTTAAGTGTCTACCTATTAAAGTTCAGACGACACAGCCCTGTGACAGACGCACCGATTGACGGACGACGGACGCACAGCGGAGGCTTAGTAATAGGGTTACCGTCAGTACCCTTTGAGTCCATCCATCCATATCAGCCCATTATGTTCCACTGCAGGAGCTTATGCATCCCCTTCGCGATGAGGGTACTTGGAGCTTACTCTACCAACCTTTGGGTACCCCGAAACCCTAAAAAGAAATAACCCAGTCAGTACAAAAGTGTTCGTCTAGCTTGAATGCTTGAATATGTTTAATATACTCATTGTTACCGTAAAAGCAATATAACGCATAGTGATCGAACGTTGTAAGATTATAGATTCGCTATTGCGAACAAGGAAATTGTCACGGTCAACACGCGGTCTTATGGCGCGTTGAAAGTTGATGACATTATTTCGATATTTGTATTGAAACGCAACAATTTACCAGAATAGAAACGATGACTGTACGCCCGCTACATTACTTACTATATTTATGTGGAGGTCCAATACAATCAATGAATGATTGCGACAATTTTTCGACTTAGCGTTGCGCATCTCTAGATTTTATCATTGTAGGTAGTGGGCCGACTGTTCATCATTCTATGCTGTTATTTCAGGAGCCAAAACCTCCTTCCCGTTTCAATAACGATACGACAACCTCCGACACTGGCCGGGACGTTTTTACATTTTATTGATTGTTGGACCCCAATTTCTTTTAATTTGAATTCAAAGTTATTATTCGAAAATGCATGCCGGATTAATTAAATTTGGACTACCCAAAGAGTTTAATATTGTCTTTTGTCCAAATTGTGAAATTGTGGAATTCATTAATCGACTTAAGCGGGCTCCGTTTTCACTGCGAGAAAACAGTAGTGCGCTTTAAGTATACGTAAAATATATAAATACAGGAATGAAGGGGAGGAGGGTGGGGATCGCCAGCAGTAAATATCTTTTCACAGAAATACGAAAAAACAACATAGGGCTTCATAGTGAATATATCTTTTATGTATACGTAATTGCAGTGTACCAAAGCGCACAGCGTTACAGTAACAGTGTCCATTGAGCGGTTCTTCATTGCCCGACACCGACATTAGTGGGCATAAAATTGTATGAAGATGTACGGCAAGCTTCTTCATTGCCCAGCCCAAACATGTCGTCGATAGCATATCTCCTTGTCGAGTCGGGCCGGCACCGCTATGCCTATGTTACGTAGTTATACAAGCTTCTATGTGTGCGTTCATTCGCGCTGCGAGTACATACTATGCGCGAGCCGCGCATTCAACATGCTCGCTGTAGTGTCAATATATTATATTTGGTTAACTTTTTAGTGGGTGTTTTTACTCGATCCGCAATTAACTTTTCCAACAAATTATAATACATCACCCCATCTAAATATCTAACTTTTATAAAGGGGTGTACCCAGAACCGCTTTAGGATACTTCGTTTTTTGCGTCTTAAGTACAATAAATACAATTTATTAAACGCTGCCATCACTTCGAATGCCACTTGAGAACGATGTCATCGTGTCGTATCGGCGCAAAATCGGTGTCGTGTCTCCAAATCAAGAATGTATCTGTCGGTGTCGGCGCCGACACTCCCTGTCGACAATGTCGGTGTCGTGTAGGGCCATCTAATGAAGAACCGCGCATTCTAGTTGTGCGCGCGAACCAATCGAACCATACTGTGAAAGAGGGACATGTCTGTCACGTTAACTTCGCGGGAAAATCAAGGCATGAATTCACGCCCCGTCAATCACGCAATAGTCTGGAGTGCGCTTAATAACTAAAATAATAAAATATAGCCAAAAGAAAGTACAAATTAGTACCTACAGTGACTACACATAAACGATGAACTGACTTCATTTGTAAGCAAGGTCGCTCATGTGTAGATGCAAAATTGTAGGCGTCACGTAGGCGTCGTATATTGATGAATGTTGAAGAAGCGAAATGGGCATATAAGGAACAAGGATCATGTAAGGGGTAAGTGGTGAATTATTGTCTCTGTCTACCCCTCTGGGGAAATAACTGTGAGCTTGCTTGCGTATACAGAGAAAATATAATTTTAAAATTAATAAAACTAACTAAACTCGCACTTTGAAATAGGTATAACTAAAAGAAGGTTTGATTTGAGAAAAATAAATTAGTTAATTTTACTAAACAAGTTAAAATAAAATTAACTATTTCAGTGGTACCTATAGAATTTACTAAAAACGCATGTAAAATATCCCGATCGAAGGTTCCGATGGGATCCCAAATTTTTGTCCTTTCTTTATTCTGTACCGGCGGCGCAACGAAACGACAGCATTTTTTTTATATGGTGATATTTGATTTGTACGGAAAGTATGACTAATATTTATCCCAGTCGAATTTTGTGAAGCGCCGAAACGACGTGATTTTTTCGCATGGCAGTAGTTAAAGGAACGGAAATTAACATAGGCTTTTAGCTATCCTCTATCTTTTGACGTCGTGATAGCCCGAGTACAGCGAACCTGTTTCAAGTTTAGAAGGCCGTTATTCGAATCCGGGCATATACCAATGAGTTTTTTATGACTTACGTACATAACTATCACTGACTTCGTGCTTCGGAGAGCACGTTAAGCAGGCGGTCCCGATTGCAATCAACAGATAATAATAATAATAATAAAGCCTTTATTAAAAATTTCTTTTTACAGTGTTTTGCTTTTACAATATATACTTATATATATAGATGTTTACTTATATTTATTTACAACATGCAAGGTTATTAACTATTAGTCATTTTATTCTTAACACTAGCGACCGCCCGCAGCTTCGCTTGCGTAGATTACACATTCCTGTTTTAGGTAGTATTAACATTCGAAATGGTTAATACGTAGGTACTTTTTGCTAAAACTAATATTGGGTACACCCATTCAAACTTTCAATCTTCATTCTCCCCACTCCTTTAAGAAAACCGATATCCCCATACTTTTCACCTCCCGTTTCCCACCCTTGATGTCCAAAAACCCTGAAAGACGACATTATTTATTTATGTTAAAATTTTTATGTTTCTAACTTTAAAGAACAAAGACTGTCATACGAAGCCCCTCCATCCCTCCCTCCTTAAATTTGAAATTTCAAAATATTCCTTTCTTAAAAAATTAATACTCACGTTATAAAATAAACCACTGTTACAAATTTTGGCTTCCTAGATTTAGTAGTTTCGGCTTTATCTACGCTGATAGATCAGTGAGGATAAACGACAGACAGCCACAAAAAGTAACTGATGTCACTCTTGACAACCTTCTTTCACGTCTGCAAAGTTTCATTAAAATCTATTCACCCATTTTGGAGATTAGCTCGAATAGAGACATAGACGTACAGACAGACAGACGGACAAAAAGTAGCGTATGTCACTTTTGACCACCTCCTTTTCATACCCGTGAAATTTCATTAAAATTAAAATTTCATAAAAATGTTTTAGAGATTAGCTGGAATAGACAAATGGACGTACATACAGACATACAAAAAGTAGTGTATGCCATTTTTGACCATTTCCTTTCCACATCTGTGAAGTTTCATCAAAATCGGTTCAGCTGTTTTGGAGATTTGCTCGGACAGACAGACAGACAGATAGTATTATTTTATACATATAGCCTATAGCCTTTCTCAATAAATAGACTATCCAACACAAAAAGAATTTTTCAATTCGAACTAGTAGTTCCTGAGATTTGCGCGTTCAAACAAACAAACAAACAAACAAACTCTTCAGCTTTATAATATTAGTATAGATTACATTTTTAAAGAAATAGATCCCTCTTGGGTGAAGGCCTCCTCCAGTATCTTCCATTCTGTTCTATTTTTTCCTTTCCAGTCTTTTGCGCCTATTTCTATTATGTCATCGTTCATATATCATTATATGGTCTTCCCACGCTCCTTTTCCCTTTCGGTCCTTTCCATGTTGTAGGCTGTATAATCCATCTGTTGTCTATACAGCGCGATACGTGTCTAGCCCGTTGCCATTTCAGCTTTAATGCCTGCGTCAGCACGTCTGCCAGCTTAATTCTCCTTCTGATTATTTCATTATGAATTTTTTTGTACTTTCCATAGTTTCAACATACTCCTTTCCATTCGCCTCTGGCAAGAAGATCTGATATAAGATCGTATTTTGTTTGTATAGGTCCAAGTTTGGCAAACGTATAGCAGGCTGGGGTGAATACATGTTTCCATTACGGTTTTTTCCATTTCGGTGTTATAATTTCCTTTTAGTATTTCTTTTTATGACGAAAATTTCTTCCATGCTATATTGACTCTTCTATTTACTTCTTTTTCATTGGGATTTTTCTTAAAAGATACTATTTTTCCGAGGTAGATGTATTCATTTACAAAAACTAATTTTTGTATTCCTACATATACTATAAGTATGTGTTTTTAAGCCATTTGCCATTATTTTTGTTTTAGTAAAATATATTTCTAGCCCAACTTTCATGCTTTCTTGATTTAGTAGATTAATCATGATTTCTAGGTCCTCTGGGTTTTCATTAAATAAAACAATGGCGTCGGCAAACCTTAGGTGGCTTATAAATTTGTTGTTGACAATAATGCCTTTGTTCTCCCAATTCAACATATGGCGGTCATTAAAATCCATCAACCCGTACTGGAGCAGTTTGGTGGATTAAGCTTCAAGCCCCCTCACCATGGGGCGCGGCTTAAGCCCCTGCTGTGCGATGTAATAGGCTGGTAGAATAGAATGGAAGAATATACATTTTGTCATCTTAATACGTAAAATACATCGTAAAATTGTCGTTAAATTTATAAAAATATCTTCTTTCTAAACGAAAGTGGTTTTAATTTCGGTTTTTAGAGGTCATAATTTTTAATTTAGTTACGTATGTGCGAGCGAGATTTTTCTAATATCAGATTTAGAACTGTTTAGGGTTAGCATGTTATTAGAAAGAACATATTTTTTTAATTTAACGAGAAGTTCATGGTACAGTTCACTTACTAAGATGGTAAAATTAACACAACAAACTGTAATTTTTTACTCCTTGATTACCTACATTTTGTATGAAAATCGACGGCCATTCTTTCCGTCTAAGTAAGTATGTATGTGATAACAGACAATCAAACATTATCGAATACCGAGAAGAAGTCTGTATTGGAACCATCTCCCATCGAAGAGCAGCTTTAACCAAACAAATCTTTCATTACGTATGAAGTATTGAAAAATAGATAGGAGGAAGCGGGATTCTGTATTCAACCAGTCTCGCATTTGAAATTTATCTCGACTTCGGCGACCCGGGAAATTGTCGTCTTAACTTTAGGGAACCATTTATTTGCGTTTAGCCCCGATACTGGGCCTTGTCTTATATTATGCAAACGAGTCGCCGTTCAGGACCCCGGATTTGCGATGAAATAGGTGGGCTGGCCCAGCGGACGCTACATGCTATCAAACGTACCGCGACACATTAGACTGGGAGCCCGTGATGTCACTCCCAAAAGTGTATTGTCTTTGAAACGGAAAAATCAAACGCACACATCTTTTAAAGGCAGTATCGTCTCAGCTATGACATTAATATTCTATGAAAGGACTGCCCGCAAGCGAGAACTATATTTGATTTTGTTATGACTCGGCCAAACGAAAGGATACTTTTTGTCGAACATCGAATTGCCTACGAATCCATTGTTTATACGGCGTAAATTGCTTTACCCTTTTTTAGGATATTGCCGTACCGGTTGAGTGACCGGTTGGTCGAGTGGTCGGAGGCGCCGCCGACTACAAACCCAAAAGTCGTTGGTTCTATTTCCCTCCTAGGCAAATATTTGTGTGCATAAGCATATCTATTTGTTCAATGACTGGGTGTAAAATATCTATATAATGTCTATATTATTAAAAAGTATCACTTCGTCTAGGTGAGGTCTATTTAGATATTTAAAATGCGCTGCTCCTATAATACCTTGTTAAGTAAGTGTTGCGTGAATTGAATATTAATTTTTCTTTTCACTGCGAGAAAAAAGCTTTCGCAACTTTTAATGAGTTCGAAAAAGCTATAACAACTTTCCCAGACTGTAATTTTTCAACTGAATATTGTTAATCCCACTTTTGACGGAATGAAATATTCAGCTTCGTTGTTTGATCTGGTGATTTGGATTCCATTTCATAACTAAGGATCGGTTATCTAAGCAAAGTTTATAAGCTACGTCTCAAATCTAAACTAAGAACTGCCTTATTATACATAACTTTTTTTAGTTCGTGCTTTCATTAGCAGTTTAGATGGTAATGTTTAATTATTCGGAAAAACTCATTAAAATATCACAAAAAACGGATATATTCTTATTAAAATCAAACGAATTATGTTTGTTAGGGTTCTTAGGTAGGTAACATCATTAAGCTGTATGTTTTTAGTTATCATTAGAAAACAAATAAAATATTTCTTCACTGCCTTTATTAATATTACACTCTTTCATGATTCCGTTGGAAAGTTTTTTTTTTTTGGTGTTTTTAAAATTTTTATAATTATGCTATTTTAAGCTACTGATTTCAATATTTTTGTTTTGTAGATGGTAGTTTCGATTAATAATATTTTTAAAATTTTAGCTAGTGATGACGTCACAGAGTAGGCTTAAAAGTATGTTTACAAACGTTTGTCGTTTGCGTAGTTCAGTTTGTCTATGGTTCGTATTAGTTTGTCATTTTTATATCAATTTTTGACTTTCGCAATTAATGGAGGAATACTTTTTAGCGTACTTCATGGCATCATCAGTAGGTGAACTTTGATATATTATTAAGTTCTGGCAACCAAAAAATTGAAATTTATTGTTAAAAATAGTGTAAATAAAAAGAAATATACCTAAAAAAACTTTTACATTTCAAATTTTTATCATAAAAGAGCGTCTTTCATCTGCGAAAGAGAAAAAACGACGGACAGATAAATGAACACAAACTTATGAGTTTCAATGGCTACGTAACCCTAAAGATAGAAAATTACAATATTTCAGTGCTCAGTCCCAAAAACAAAAAACGATCAAAGATTATGGTAATTCCCTAGAAAAAGCATCATCGTCATCATCATCAGCCCATTTTTACCCCACTGCAGGGGCTTAGGCCTCCCCCAGGGTGAATGAGAGAATTTGAGCTTAAGTCCACCACGCTGCTCCACTGCGGGTTGGGAATTGTAACGACCGCCATCTATTGATAGCGTCCGGGACCGACTGCTTAACGTGCCCTCCGAAGCACGGTGTCAGTGATATTGTGTACTTAAGTCAGAAAAACTCATTGGTACACGCCCGGATTCGAACCATGGCCTTATAAATTTGAGACAGGTTCGTTGCGCTCTGGGCTATCACGACACTAGAAAAAGCATACGGTCTAACATTAATAAGTACTTCAAACCCATTGAACAAATATTTGAAGTAGGTACCTAAACTTTTAGTACTATACTTGTTTATAGGATTTGCTCTTACTTAGTCAACAGGAAATTGTAGAAAACGGGGAATAGAATAGGCATTTGCTCAAGTTATAAACCTGGACCGTGAAACTAGTAAATTGCTACCTTCTGTCTTGGTTTGGATGCGATGAGTTTGCATTCCTGCTCAAACACTCACAGAATCTCAAACGTTTCCACACAATTAGTTACCGAAAAGGGTCTCACGGCTGAATGATATTCGGACACCGCCGTATCACCGATTACGTATTACAATATATTTTTTTTTAAATTCACTACATTTATTCCGTAGGTTAAGTCACAAAATGTGCCTCTTGAATAGATAATTACTAGCATATATGAATAAGTTATCAGTTAGTTGCTGTTGGTCTGGAAATCTTGAGTTCAATTTACATAAAACTCGTACCAAACTTGACCAAAGATATAAATAACGTACTCCATTTTCAGTACAGTTAAATGTAATATGCTACGTTTGTCGATGTTATTCTTTCAAATTTCTTCGGGTTAGAACTTGGTTCGTCTTCGGTGATAATGGCATAGCATTTATTCGCCAGTAATTATAATTTTATAATGTGTAATTTCAGCGATATAATTCCAAATATAGTATCGGTCATACAAGAAAAGTGCGGCGCACTGCTTTTGACATGATAGGTTTTCATTGATGCAACATGTTGAAAGTACATATCCTGTCTTATGTGTCTTTGTTAGACACTGTGTTTATATTACCTGAGGTTGTGTTCGATTTGGCCGAATGTTGTGCGAACCAATGATTGCATTTTAATGCAATAACATGGTAAAAACATATAATTTTATTTCAACACTGTACAGAAACATTCGAAAAATTTGATACTATTTCTGACCATTTGAAGCTACCCCGAGAACGGATGGAGCAACATGACTATACAAATAGGTTGTAATTGGCCTCTTGAAAGCGGTTGACCTTTATTTTCATCGGCAAACTCGTCACGAAGTCTTCCCGGCTATAGCAATCTTAAAACGAACAAAAGGAACCAACGGCAGCCTGCATGTGGTAGGTCGCCGCCTCGCCCATTCCCATTTGAAACAATCCTTTAAGGTTGTCTTTATCTTTGTTTAAATGGAACCTTAATCTGCTTGTCTTGAAAATTTTATAAAACATTATGAGATTGTCGTGTCTTGGAGTCTCTTGCTTTTGTCATTGGAAATGACTTTCATTTCGTTGATAGGGGGTCATTTGGGAGTTTTGTGAGACAGGCAGATTGCACGAAGAGTTTTCGACATATCGGGATACACGTGGTGTCAAAAGACGCGGCTCGGCGAGCTCTACAAGATGGCAAAAGACAATTTGGAAAAAGTTCATAAACAAAAAAGTTTTTCCCCGATTTTCATTTTGGAAGCCCGGTATCTCGAGAACTAGGTCCGAATAAAAAAAAATGGCTCGGGGTAATTAAACGGGGGATGGAGATTAAAATTGTTCGAATCGGACAACCGGAAGTAGTGGTTAAGGGTGCCCTTATTTGGAAGTCGGATATGCGTCGGTGTTACATTTCGTTCTAATTCGGTTTGTTCGATCGAAATGTCGTACAGAATGTTATATTTCGTTCAGATACAGTTGTGTTATTTTTATTGCGAAAAAAAATTATTTCGAAAAATATTATCCAAAATATGTGTCTTTACTTTATTCCGTTAGGTTAATTTCCAGTGTCGTAAGAAGTTCGTGCGAAAGCAAGAGATCCGTTGATTTTTTTCACTCATAATAAACGAATCTTCTTACTTTATTATAAACTAGCTTTCCGCCCGCGGGCTTCGCTCGCGTTGACCACAGTTGTACTGAGACAGTTAAAGGAACGCGACGCTCCAGAAAATTGTAACACTTTCTAGAACATTCTGAAACTCAACTGCCTAAGGAATCTCTATATCTAATTTCATAAAAATCTATATAGTCATTTTAGCATGAAGAATAGCTATCCCACAAGTCAGTCTTAAAATCAGTCAGGTGCTTTGGAGATTAATTGGAACAGACAGATAGACTTACAGACACTATGATTTTCTATATGTAGGTATATATAAAAAAATTGCTTTTCACTCTTGACAACGCCTTCTTTATATTTGCAAAATTTCAGTAAAATCGGATCCGCTGTTTCGACAATTAGGCCTAACAAACATACAGACAAACACACAGACAAAAACCAACTTGTGTCACTCCTGGTAACCTCCTTTTTATGTCTGCGAAGATTCATAGAAGTGGTTTAGTCGTTTTGGAGATAAGCCGGAACAAAAAGACAGACTGACAGCCACACGGACAAAAAGTTTCCTCTAAAACTTTTGACAACCTATTTTTAATGTCTGCGTAGTTGCATTAAAATCTTCAAAAGTTCAGCTTGAACTATATAGACAGACAGACAGACAGACAGACAGACAGACAGACAGACAGACAAACGAACAACAACAAACATACTAACAAAAAGTAGCGTATATCACTCCTCTCACCCGTCTTTTCACGTCTGCGAAGTTTCATGAAAATTGGTTAAAATGTTTTAGAGTTTAGCTCAAAAGACAGAGAGACGGCCAGACAGACAATCAAAAAGTATTGTATGTCACTCCAGACAATCTTTTAATCACATCTTTGAAGTTTGACAGACAGGCAGATAAAAAAAATTGGTCATGTGATCACATAGATCTCGTCAAAACATCAAGTTTGAGTACAAACACGATAGGTCTGCGATTGATGGTTTCGAAAATATAAGCTTTTGAAAATTTGGTCACGTGGTCACATAGATCTCGTCAAAACATCAAGTTTGAGTACCAACACAATAGGTCTGCGATTGAAGGTTTCGAAAATATGAGCATTTAAAAATGTGGTCACGTGGTCACATAGATCTCGTCAAAACATCAAGTTTGAGTACCAACACGATTGGTCTGCGATTGATGGTTTCGAAAATATAAGCTTTTTAAAATTTGGTCACGTAGTCACATAAGTAGATACGTCTGCAAAGTTTCATTGAAATCGCTTTAGTCGTTTTGGTGTTTAGCCGGAACAGACAGACCGACGGACAGACAGATAAAAAGCAGCCTATGTCACCCCTGATAATACCCTCTGCACGTCTGCCAAGTTTCATTGAAATCGGTTAAGCCGTTTCTGAGATCAGCTCAAACAGACAGACAGATGGACAGACAGACAGACAAAAAGCAACCTATGTCACTCCCAACAATACCCTCTGCACGTCTGCCAAGTTTCATTGAAATAGGTTCAGCCGTTTCGGAGATCAACTCAAACAGACAGACAGATGGACAGACAGACAGACAAAAAGTAGCCTATGTCACCCGCGGTAATGCCCTCTGCACGTCTGCAAAGTTTCATTGAAATCCGTTCAGCCGTTTCGGAGATCAACTCAAACAGACAGACAGACGAACAGACAGACAGACGAAATGTAGCCTATGTCACCCGCGGTAATGCCCTCTGCACGTCTGCAAAGTTTCATTGAAATCCGTTTAGCCGTTTCGGAGATCAACTCAAACAGACAGACAGACGAACAGACAGACAGACAAAAAGTAGCCTATGTCACCCGCGGTAATGCCCTCTGCACGTCTGCAAAGTTTCATTGAAATCCGTTCAGCCGTTTCGGAGATTAGCCGGAACAGACAGACAGACAGACAGACAGACACTTCAATTTTATTAATATAGATTTCAGTTTTTTAGCTCTGTATATTGACCGTTTTTCCTAAAATAGGTCATTATTGCAATTAACAAGACTTATAACGCTTCTCTTGATATTGGGAATGTTGAATCGATCGATCTATCGAGAAAAATATCGCGGTAATGACGTCATGCTTAGTGTCGAGTGTAAACCGAGCGAAATATAAAACGTCAATTGGCGTTGGTGATGCTGATGTTGGTGTTTGCTGAGAACGTCGAATGACGCATTGTGAAGCTTTCATCGTATTTATGTTTTTATTTTATTATTAAAAATTTAATAGAGTACATTTCTAACGTTTTTTTAGTATACGTAGAAAGTGGAAATCAAGTACATATTCCGTTAGGTACTAAATTTTAAATCTAAAAAAAAATCTTAGGAAATAACGTTCGTCAAAGTAAGAAAACTTTTTATTAAAATATTTTATTAACACTAGCAAGACAGACAGAACCATCGATTTTATAGTACAAATCGCACATAATGGTATTTTTTAATCGTTTTATACATTCGGCATCCGAGAATCTCGAATTTATCTTTTTATGTTCGTGCGGCTCGCC
This sequence comes from Luffia ferchaultella, assembly GCA_949709985.1. NCBI lineage: Eukaryota > Metazoa > Arthropoda > Insecta > Lepidoptera > Psychidae > Luffia > Luffia ferchaultella. The sequence goes on from OX453254.1 coordinate 8,349,306, forward strand.
CCATTAGATCTTAATCTCCTTCGACCATATTTCAAATGGGATACAACGGTTGAATAGATGTTTTGATCTGTTAATTTGTGTACGATTACACATATTTTATTTATACCATCTGATTGATAAGAGAAGAATTTATTTGTATTTTTCAGTCGTTTTAAGACAAATTTAACAAGATAGAATTTATACGATTTTGATATATAGAGAGATGTTAGATGGTTGGTACTCAGTCACTTTTCAAGGGTAAAGCAATTTAAATTTATTTAATACTACCTCGTCTGCAAAAATGGCAGAGTAATAATATGTATTTTATAATAGGAGCACGGTTTCTTTTATTTATATTTAAAAGATTCATGAAAATTGTTTCACTGGTCTTTGAGTTAAGTATTAGTGTACAAACAAACAGACAGCGTAGGTACTTATGATAACAAATCGTCTGCATGCGAGTCGGAATCGCCCTAAACCACTTTTTTGAAGTTATCTTGTTAAGAAATACACTGAGAAAAGTACTATAGTGAATTCAGATTTTATTATGATGATTTCACTATCAGTAGAGCAATTAATGATCGAGATCATCATAAATACGAGGAAACCGAGGAAAAAACTACTTCATCACTTAATCAGCCCATTTTTTACCCCACTACAGGGGCTTAGGCCTGAGTGAGGTGGGCTTGGAGCTTAAATCCACCACGCTGCTCCACTGTGGGTTGGGGATTGTAACAACCGCCATCTATTGACTGCGTCCGGGACCGACTGCTTAACGTGCTCTCCGAGGCACGGAGTCAGTGATAGTCATGTACTTAAGTCAGAAAAACTCATTGGTACACGCCTGCATTTGAACTATTGCCCTACAGCCTTATAAATTTGAGACAGGTTCGTTGCGCTTTAGGCTATCACGACACTCTGAAAAAAAAAACTACACGTTATCATAATTACGTTACAGGAACCACGATTTTCACTGATGCATATTTTTTTCTTCTTCATATTCCTCGTTTTTTACTATGGGGGTCATCCATTGCTCGACTGATGATGAACACTTTTCTCCGGGGAAGTGTTAAAAAAGAGTTACAATCTAGATAACTTTTTGGAAATGCGGTATATGTAACGAAATGGTTTCAGTATTTTTTTTTTTGTAAGTAATAATTAATAATTATTTTTCAATCTTTAGTTATGTGTAATTGTAATTTATTTATATTTAGTATGAATAGAGCTTCTCAACGCGCTGCTCAAGTTGAAATTCCATCATCATATCCTAATTTGGTGATGATGCCCCTCCCCCCCAGGGGTACACCCTTTCAAATAAAAAGAATTTTCTGAATCGGTTTACAATTGACGAAGAAACGGCGATCATACCATTAAAAAAATTTCTCCATACAAAGGCAGTTAATTTCTCACGGTCGCGGTCGGTCACATTACATCCATTGCCCAGGAATGTGATTTTTTGTCTATGAGCCTCACCAAATAATACGGACCTCTGAAAGTATGTTTTTAAGAACGACGGCGTCAAAAAAATAGTGCGATTTTTAAACGACTTCATAAAGAAGGAGATTCTCAATTCGCCTATGTTTTCTTTTTTTCCGCGATATTGTCATTGATTGTAAATCGATTTTATTATATTATTGAAAAGACTATATCTCACAGTTGGTCCCATTTCAATTTGAAGAAAATATTCCACCTCCTCGAGTGGAAAATTGAAGGATGAATCTCGTTTATTGAATTTCAACCGCTTCCCCGATTGTAATAAAATTTGGCACATAATTATACTTCCAATGAAAATAAAGTATTATGGTGCTATGGTACCTAGAGCTCATCCGAAGATGAGGGATGACAGGTAGTCGAAGGTAACTCCTCAATGGTGTAACAGCAGCCATCTCGTGTTTGGGTTCACATGATTAGTTTCATTATTTAATTAATGCGGAAATATCTCTACGAAAAACCTCTATGCGACAAGGTTTCGGAAACCACGAACGGAGTCGACCGTTTAAAATAGTCGTCTTTATGATAAATTAAAAGTTGCCGAACAAGTGATTAGCGTGTGCAAGGTAAATGCACATCCGTTCGCCGACTTCCGTTCCTTTTGGATGATCACAAGGACACTGCTCTGTTCTAAGGTCAGCGATCTCTAGTTTTTTTTCTTTTTCTTCATAAACTGCCATTATAAACTCATTGTCATTTTACATTTTTCTAGTGTTTTAGTTATGACGACCGCTTAGCCTAGTGGGCAGCGACCCTGCCTGCGAAGCTGGAGGTCCCGGGTTCGAATCCCAGGTCGGGTCAGTATTTATATGATGAATATTAATACTGGCACCGGGTCTTGGTTGTTATATGTATGTGGTGTCTTCGCTTGGTACCCAAAATACAAGCTTATGCGCTAGACGTTGTTGTGATTGTGTGTGTTATTATTATTATTATATTCTTTTGTCAATATTTTGTGTTGTCAAAGCTTATTGTCTAGCTAGAACATAAACAATGTTAGGAAGAACTTTAAAGTATAAAAAAATCTTCGTTTTTTCGTTATCCATTAATTATTTCCGTGGCGAACGAAATGAGAAAAGTTTTCTTAATTCTTTTTTAACCAGGAAGAGCCGTGAACTTCCAAGAAAATATGGTTAATCCTAAGATTGCCTCCGTGACCTGATATTACTTGCAAAATTTTTTAAAGTCGTTCTTAAAACCCAAAAATCCAAGCGTCGAAATCTTGTTGAAAGTGGGTATAATTCATTAATATTTTAATTAACTTTGAGGTAGCTAACGTGAATATAAAAAGTAAATGAATAAACGTCTGTATGGACCTGTTTACATTAATTATATTTAAAGAATCCAGTTACCTACGAAAAGATTATTTAAAAAAAACTTTAAAATTAAAAAAAAAAACTAATTTTGTAAATTACTTCAGGACTATGGGAAGCGTCGTAACTCTCTATGTATGCCGATTTACAACTTCAAATTGCGAATCCGTAGAAGACCAACTGCCTTATTCATAAACGTGTAATAACAGTTTTTTAACTAAAATGTGTTTGTCCTTTTTCTGCTCAGTCCCATATTTCTTGTGAGAGACAAAGACAAACATATTTTAGTTAAAACACTTTATATACACGTTTATGAATAAAGCAGTTAGTATATAAAGAGACTTAAAGTAGTATGCCACCAAATAGTCGAAAACACACGGCCAAGTGCGTGTAGTGTACTCACTCACCGAGGGTTCCGAACCACCATATAATATATTTGTATTTATTTACCTATTTCATTTCCGAGCTAGACATCGCAACAGCCCATGAAAGAAAAAAAATGTTTGTTTTGGTAGTAGCTTAAAAACTGCGTTAAGAAATGGAATTTCCAGTACTTTTTTAATAATTGCAGTCTTGGAAATTTAAAAATTAAAAATTGAAAACACAGAATTTTAAAATTCTTAACTAGTCTAGTTTTTGACATGATCCCTATAACAAAAACGGTCTAAAACTTATAAGTTTAACAGCCCTTTCTTCTTTATTTTTGAAAATTTGAAACATTAAACAATATATTTTATTCTGCGAAATGGGTTCTAGAAAATTACACCCCACATCAGAATATGAAGAGGCACGCCTGAAAAATAATTGAATTTCTGATTCAATATTCAGTTTTAAGTTAACACTACATAAAATACCCAAACAATTATTTGATTATACGGACACATGGGATAAATGGAGACAGACAGCAAAGTGACAGCAATAGAGCTCCGTTTTGCCCTTTGGGTCCGGAATCGGCTGTTAAACCATATAAAAGTAAGGTACCTACATCACAAACACAAAACATGTTGGATTAGTTTTTCCCCGTAGGTTGTTACGAGTGTCTTTATAATAAAATCAATATTTTATTTGCGCATTAATCGTTAGGTCGAATAGTCTAACACCCGAGTTCTGAAACCCTGATCGATTTGTTAGCCGCCGATTAAATTTTAATTTTGTTCAGAGTGCCGAAACAGAGAACCATTGCCGAAGTCGTCAGTTTGACCGAAGCTAGAGGTATAGCGTTGTTTCAAGCCAATTGAACTTTTTCAAATTAGAAACCTTGATTTTAGATTGATATGTGAGTAGTCAACTAATCACAGATGGACCACGATGATATTACACTTGAAACGTTGGTTAATCTCTCTTTAACAGACGATTAACTTGACAAACGTTTCAGCACTCGGGTGTAAGTACTCACAAATCAGAGTTTGTTTTAGAACGACAGACGAAAAAACGTACGAATCAAATCATCAGATTCTGTAAAACTTTATGTGTATGACCACGTTCATCTTCAGCCCAGTTTTTACCCCACTGCAGGGGCTTAGGCCTCCCCCAGGGTGAGGAGGGGGGCTTGGAGCTTAAGTCCACCACGCTGCTCCACTGCGGGTTGGGAACTGTAACGACCGCCATCTATTGACAGCGTCCGGGACCGACTGCTTAACGTGCCCTCCGAAGCACGGTGTCAGTGATATTGTGTACTTAAGTCAGAAAAACTCATTGGTACACGCCCGGATTCGAACCATGGCCTTATAAATTTGAGACAGGTTCGTTGCGCTCTGGGCTATCACGACATTCCACGTTCCACCACGTTCAACATTTTATATATTCATGTGTATCAGTTTTGAACATCGTAACTTAGCACCGCTATTTCCAAAACGAACGATATAAAGTTAGTCGCGGGACGGTGGTAAAACTGAAAAACCTATTCGGAGATTAACTGTTTAATTTTGCACGAGTTTTGGCATATCACTAAGCCTGTGTTTATATTACAACTGGGTTAGCTACACGTGTATGTGTATGTTTTAAATATGAGCCTTTAAAATTTATGAGATAACATCCGATACTCGTTCTAAATTTCTAAGTCATTAAAAGAAAAGTGATTCTACCACAGGATCCTAGATACCTAGATATTCTGTATTCGAATAAGGAGCGTGTCTTTTACTCACGCATTTTATTATTTAATAAAACTGTGTGATGTCGGTCTGTAGGCACATTGAAAATATTATTCAGGAATTCATCGTAACCGACTAAATAGTCATCCTTGAATCAAAAATACACTTTTTAATGTTTTTCGAGTGTAGGTATGAACAATATGTCTATAAGGGTGTATGCATATGTGTATGTATGTTTGTTTGTATGTATGTCTATTTCTTTAGCACGCCCTGTAGCAATAAGGAGATAAGCCATATGCGAACAGTGGAGGTTTCACAAAAGTCAAGAAATATGCGTTAATATTTATGTAAATTAAAATCGCGAAAACTATACCTACAGACAAAATCATATGTAAAAGCTACTATATGTTTTTAAGAAGTCGTTTCGTAGTAGCTTCCGTCCTATTGATTCTGTTACCGATAAGAAGCAGTGGAGGTATTTTAATTTTGGCCAGTTAGCTGGAATTTCAAACTCATTGAAAACTTTTAAGCTGAACAATATGAAGTCCAACGTCCGAGCGTCCAACGCTTCGGTTCCCGGTACGTGGCCTCCACTCGAGAACTCGTCTACCCTATCAGTTGTCGGTTCTACGGCAAATGTGACCGGCCCATTGCCACTTAAGCTTGCTAATCACTTCGGCTATGTCGACAACTTTAGTTCTTCGGCGGATTTCATAATTTCAGAATGTTGAAAATGTTTACAACCACTAAATTTTTCTTCCGGTTAACCCTCTGTGAGCCTAGTGGCTTTCACATAGCATAAGCCGCTATTAGTTGTTATATCTGCCACAGTTTAATAAGTCTTGTAGGCGTAATAACACACCTAGTTTTTCAACGTATATTCAATAACGTTTTCATCTTAATTAACGATAATTAACATAAACGTTTTGTAAATTCGAACATATATCTTTACGAATGAACCGTAGAAGGAGCATTAGTGTAAATTTATTATCTTTTTCAGTCTTGAATCTTTTACCGCTAAACACAATCCCTAATTTGGGCAAATGATTACATCTCTTTATAGGCGTTGTTCGCGAGTAGGGAATTAATTAACTGGCGCGGCGCCGCCGTCGCCGTCGCTACAGACATGTGTTTGAACATTTTCCGCCTATGTGCCGTACGAGTGCAAACCTACGTGTTTTCTTATTCCGATTCCCGTTTTGTTTCCAGAATTAAAATATCTTACAACAGATGTAGAAAAGATAACGTATTAGGACTGTGTCTTCTTTTTTTTATGGACAATAACTTGACTGACCGACTGGTCCAATAGTTAGTGACTTCAACTGCAAAATCAGAAAGGTCGCGGGTACGATTCCCATCCGTGATAAATATTTATGTGCATGAACATGTTTATTTGTTTCGTGTCTGAGTCTAACATATACGTTTGTATTTAAAAAAATATCTAACTATATATATGCAACTCTACAATACTTACGAATTCTTTTAATAATAATAATAATAATTCCTGGGATATCTCACACACGGCCATCCGATTCCGAATTAGGCACAGCCTATATCGTGGGTGCTAGATAACTGATATACATACTTAGGTATTTTTTAATGATATTTTATACCCAGAAACAAAACAAAGTGCCATGTTTATTGTTCACGCACACAAATACCGGTCCCGGGCGGGAATCGGACTCGCTACCTTTGGTTTTGCACTTGATCAACTAATCGGCCAGTCCAATATGTAGTATAGGCATGTATCAGGTTATACCAATTATGAGTACTTTTTCGTAGTTTTATTATTTTCTATGGATAAATGCCATTGGAAAAATGTCTAACATATAGTAATGCATATATTCATATTATAATTCCTTTTCTGTCCTATGTCAATATTGTGTGATACGTTTGATCGAACAATCTCCCGATCTTGATATCTGTTATTCAAGTAAATATTTCCTATCTAAATACATACTATCTTATCTTCAAATTCTATATCTTTTCCACATTCTTCAACATATTATATCAATTATACAATAGATACAGGCAAAGTAATTCATTATTAGAAACTAAAAGGAAATGTCTAAACCAAATGAATTATTGTTTTTTGATAAGAAATAATTCGCTATGCAGCGTACTTAGGTACCTACCTGCGTAATGTATTAATAATACAAATAATAAATAGTATGGATATATTTTTAAAATATTTCAGCGCACTGCATAAATACTAAAAAGGAACTCTAGATTCGTTAAAAATTAAAATCATTAATATTATTGGCTATCAAGGGGAAAAAGCTAGTAGTTTTAATTTATTTTATATACCAAACTCATGCCATAGACGAAGCAAAAACCTGAGGTTTCCAGGAGCACGTCGAACAAGTTTAATTTTCTTTACGAAGTAGCTTATCTGGGTATGGCAGAGCTTTAACTCCGAACTAGACATATATGTTCCAAGCAAGCTCAACAATGCTTTAAACAAACATTTATTGCATGGATATTGCTGACTTTATTATTTAACGTAAGCTCGAATATCGTCAGGCCAGGTGATCGTTCTTATTATTCGACAAATAAACATCTTTTTTGTAAAGTCTTTGCCATAGTAATTCTAAACAGCTTTATAATTTCATTAAGCCGGTTAGAGTTTCAGTTTATATTATTTCAGATTTATTTACATTTCACATATGGATACTGCACATAAAATTGTCTGTTACCATACAGGAAAACGATTTAGTAATATTTTTTTGGGTACCCTTAACCGTACGGATTCTGCAGGAGCACAAAAAAAAAACGTCTCCAATTCTTCTATAGTAGGTACTTGCAGAGTACTTAGTACTGTAATGTTTTTTTTGTACCCCATCGAATGGGAGGGATGTTATTGGATAAGTTTTTTCAGTCGAAAGGTTCTTTAGATCACTTTTTATTTCAACGTTTGCGAAGTATTGTGTTTCAAAGTGGTTTTCGATGACACTGTACTTTGTAATTTTTGCACCAAGCAAAATAAATTTTATCTCGTTAATGTGAAATACTTTAGCACAGATTAGTACAATAGTTACTTAGAAAGTAGGTTGTTATCCACGGTATGGTAAGCAGGTACTAATATTCATGTGAAATTATATTGGATATCGGGTGTGCTATAATAATAACTAAGAGATTAAAAAAATGGCATTTTATATCGGAACAACTATTACATGCATGTATAACCGAGTTATTAAAATTGTTTTATGGAATCACAAAAGAAGCATTTTTGCGTGTTATCTACCAAAAAAGTCTAAAAGCTTAATAAATTTTTATTCCATCCGTTTATAAACGTGAACTATAATCGAATGAAAATGACCAATATCTTGACGACAATGATAAAATGTGTACAGTTTTAGTGTGAGTACCTTTGATTATTAAGGAGTTAGGTGTAGGCAGAGACATGAAAAAATGACAATTTAAAATAATTTTTTTGCTAGTAAATTATTTTCTTTTAAAAATAAAATTAAAAACATAGCATCATTAAATAAAATTTCGACTTGACTTGACAGAAATTTAAAAAAAAAATTATAATTTGAAAAGTAATGGCTGTTAGTGTTGATCCAGTTCCAACCGAAACTCCTTGCGGTGACCATCACTAATTCTTGGAGATTCATCTAAAATCAATCGGACAAAAAAAATTGTTTTATTAATAGATGATCTAGTGCCTGATCGAAACTTTTTTTTAATTAACTAAATGGCAGCCTCAGGAATTTTTTTTCCAGATTTTCGGAAAAAACCAACAGTTAATTGTTTATAAAAATACGAAATTTAAAAAAATCTTTCGATCAAGCACTAGTTTTTTATGTTTTCAAACAGCTGTATAAATTTCATTGAAATTTACCGAGCGGTTTTCGAGCTACAGTGGTCACCAGTTCAAAAAACATAGTTTTGAAAAAAAAAACGCATTTGAAGTTTCACACTCAATTTACGTAAAGTAATACGTATTATTTAATTACTTACACCGAGTCATCTATTCCTGGGCTATATAATAGTTCTTCAGCCGTTGCAGCAGCTTCCAAAATATCTATTCGATTATAAGAGAATACAAAATAAAAACGATTTTTTGAAAATCTGACTACACCTAACCCCTTAAATCAGTGGTGTGCAAATAGGCAAAACTGAACATGTAGGTTTGTGCCAAATTGTAGTTTTTCTAATGCATTTGGCCTGCGCAAACTTCTCTACATAGGCCAACTGTGCAGTTCATTTTGTCGTCTAGGGCGGCTTGCCCTTTATTTACGATTTTAGTAATGTTATATACAAATATAGCGAATAATAATAATAATAATAATTTATTTCAGGTAACAATAACCCATAGACAAAATACTAAATATAAACAATCAAAACATATACAATGAACACCTTGCCATTTACACATCAAAAAGCAATTGAAAATACACAAAATGAAAAAATAATAATAATGATAATAAAAATGAAAATGGATACATTAATAAATAAAAGTAAACAAACTAACACGACTCAAGGCCTACACACGACTAGCTAAAGTCGTATGTTGGCAAAGCCAATGATTCAACATTGGAGAGTCCCACCGGTCAGCCAATACCTTCAGGATGCTGTTGGAGCTAGCACGAACGCGGTTTAGTACGGAGACACATCGTTTTCTTAAAATGGCGTGAAAGCCATCTACGCCCGCCTCTACAAACATGCCGGACGCGCTACAAAATCTAGGCAGCCCCATCAGCACCCTAACTTGGGCTGTTTACAAATTTTAAGAAAGAACATGTGAGTTAAAAGCGATCTTCACATTTTCAAACGTAAGACACCTGTGTAATTATTTACGTTTAGTTTTTCATAAGTTACAGTGATTTATTCTTTGTATAATTTTATACGTTGTGTAAAATTATGCGTACCTATAATATTTCAGTACGCCTGTTTATCTGTTTATCAGTATTTTTACTTCATGTTTCCTCAACAATTTACTGTTTAAACTTTGGTATTTAAAACAAGGTATGATTTATTGTTCAAACCGAGTTCAAAGTTAACCATCTCGTTTATTGTTTGTTATACTATTTCTGGGTACTCATAAAATAAAGCACCGTTTCCAGTTATAACGTCAATTTCTGCTACTTGAGTTTATGACCGTTTACGACTGTCTATATACCAAAAACGCCATATGTAAATTTTAGTATTTAACGTCTTCTGCGAAATTCGTGGAATATTTTAACATTTTAGAATGAAGATAACTGCCAAGCTTGCGATAATTGAATATGTGAAAATTGTAATATTCAAATCTAACTAATAATGAAAAAAGAATTATGCAGGAGATAATTGTTGTAATGGTATTCAAAAAATATTGGACTAGTAAAATATGTAAAATATAGTACGTGTGGGGACCGCTTCCAAAATGTGGGTATTGGGTTCTCGGAAGCTTGGGAACCAAAAGCTTTTTTAAATGACGGAATATTAAGCAAATAAAGAACCGTAGGAACATAGGTGCTACTAAATCTCAACAACATAAGGTCTGGGTCACCAGCAATCGATGGCGGCCTGTCACCTTTATTAGGTCTTATAATCCATCTACTGAGAGGCCATTCTATGCTTTGATGTCTGGTTCGTGGTTGCCACTCGAGAAATTTTCTTCCCCAGCGTTTATCAGCTGTACAAGCGATATGGTCTGCCCGTTAGCATTTCAACTTTCTATTTAATTCTGTGAGCTATATCGATCATTCCAGTTCTTCTGCGAATTTCTTCGTAAATATTTTGGTTAGACACCTCTGTTTCTGTTTTTAACTAAACATGATGATAAATAGAAAATAAATATTTTAATTAGACATCCCTATTTCTGTTTAAATATAAACAGAAATAGGGGTGCCTAATCAAAATATTTATTTTGTATTCATCTTTGATTACTATTTATAAAAGTAAATTATACAATTTCATAAAATAATATTCGAATTTCTAAAGCTTTGCAGGTCGCGAGTTCGATCATCATGTATTGAAAAAAAAAAAACTATTCAAGTTATTCAAGCTATTCAAATACAGTTTTTGTCATATATTACAAGATTTATCTAGAAAATCCACCATCAAGTTACTTTTAACAAATTTAGGAGTAGTAGACGAAAATGTTGCACAAGTCTGAAAGAAAATATCCTTAAACGACATTATAATTTTCAAAGTAACCCGACTGCGCGACGCAAAAGAGGGTAATGTGTTCATATGTATGTTTGTTCCCATGTGACACTCTCGAGATTCTTACGACAATAGTGACTTAATCTTGTGAATGTCACTATGGTCACTAAAGACATGAAGTAGTTTAAAGTCGTTAAGGCGACAACTAGATGTGATATTGTGAGAAAAATATTAAAGTCGATGAACTATGTCAAGTAGGGTATCGTTGAAAAGGGCTTCAAAAACCATATTTCGGTTTTTCAAATATTTTTTCCTTTTGTCTGACCCCTTAGGATATTTAACGATTTTAAGTTCCAAAAACATTCTCTCTTATTGGATATTATATTTACAATTCACATATCTTTGAACCAATAAGGCTTGTGTAGCCCTAAGCCGAGTGAATGCACTAGAGAACTTAGTTTTTTAGTTTAAATCAATAATATAAATAATTAAAAAAATCCGTCTGCGTAAAAAATATTTAACCGAAAAGAGAAAAACAATAAACTCTGTATTCTATAGAATGTGAATAAATTACATTACTTATCATGTAAATATGATTTCAATGAAAAATATTTGTTGTAATAATTTAAATTTATTTTCACTTAAATACCACCGCCGAATATAATAGTAGTTGGTTTGTATCCCTCTGCTATACCTTATATAACATTCAAGTCGTATTTATATAATAGTTTATTTTATTCACATTATGTAGATTATAAAGCTTATTTTTCTCTTTTCAGTCAATTATTTTTTACGCAGTCGGGCTTTTTTTTTGTTAAAGGTTTATTTTCAACGCAAATTGAGCGCTGACCTTTTAGAATCACAAATAAGCCGCTAAATGGATCTGCATCAACGAAACCATCAATTAATAATTGGTATCAAAACGTACAAAAAATCTGAGTGAAACAGAAACAGCGATGGACCTAAAAATAGGATTTTTAACTGAACCGAGCTGCGTAAACATTTTTACTAGGTAAACATTGTATAACAAAGTATTATACAATGTTTATAAATATAACAAAGCTTTTTTCATGAGTTGGACTCGCTTTATAAATTGATTAGAATTTAAGTTCAACATTTCATTAGGAATTTTATTATAAAAATGGATACGATTTCCCATCAAAAAATTATTAACTTTTGAGAGTCTGAACCTGGGAATCGATAACATGTGCCATCACCCACCCTAGAGAAAGTATTGAAGTTTTTATGTACATAAATTATATTTTCATAAATGTACTGACGAGGGACTGTCAAAATGTTACTTTCTCTAAAGTGAGCCTTCACACTGTCTCTAGATTTTAATTAATATATAGCTCAAATAGCCCTTTTCTGCAGAACAAATATTGTTTGAATATCAGCGGCCTTTCCCCAGAGCAGAATGCCATATGACATTATGCTATAAAAGTATCTGAAATAAACCAGCCTCGCTGTAGCACGTCGGTTAGTCTTTTTATTTGCGTTATTGCAAAATAGCAGAGCTCAGCTTACCAGCCACCCTCATAACATGGGGACCCCATTGTAAATTTGCATCGATAGTAATGCCCAAGAACATAGTTTCATTAATTAAACCTAATGAATCTCCACCACGTCTCAAATTTACACACTTCGTCAAGTACGTCGAGTTTTCTATTCGAAGGTTTGGACGTTCTCGCGCTCTCTAAGAAGCTCTCATTTAATTAAATTAGGTGACGCTTGTTTTTTACAATTGACTTCCTGGAACAAATCTAATGTAGTAACAAATCTATCTGCACAACCACAGGTCACGGGTTCGATTCCCGCCCGGGACAAATGTTTCTGTGCATGAACATGTGTATAAATTTGTTCCGTAAGGTGTAAAATATCTATATAATGTGTATGTACTCATATTATAAAAAATATCTAAATACGTATATCAGTGGTTTAGTACCCATGATACAGGCACAGCCTAGTTTGGGACTATATATGGCCGTGTGTGAGATGTCCCAGGTATTATTATTAATATTCAAATATTACATGCCATTTTGTACAACCTATACGTACATAAAATTAAATAATCAAACGAACTTACCAAGTGAAGTTCGATTCCAATTATGGTTCTTGAAGCCTTGTCCGAAGAATTGTACTTGATAGATAGGATTTTCAATGCTATCTTAATCACGATGTTTGTAGAAAAAACAAAACGGAACACTACTAATGTCAGCCTTCAACTGCTGTCTCCTGTTTCTATGAGTCATTTTAGTTTAAAGAATATCATTATTATTTACAATTTTTACAATGATATTGCTGGGAATATGTTGTCAAACATATTTGGGAGGGAGGGATTGTGTTCTTCGGACAAGGCTTCAAGAACCATAATTGGAATCGAACTTCACTTGGTAAGTTCGTTTGATTATTTAATTATGGTTGAAGCCTTGTCCGAAGAATTGTACTTGATAGATGTTGAAAGATTAAAATGAAAATTGTAAATATTTTTATGAGTTTACTAGAAATTACAATATTGACATAAATATGTTTACAATATTGTCATGATCTCTATAAGAATATATAAAAAACTATTTATAATAATTAATAATTGCCTCAGGAAACTGTGATCTACTTGTTTCTAGAGGTCGGTTATAAAATCGAGCAAAAGTCTCAGAGCTTTTGGTCCAACCAGCTGTTTTTAGAATCAATTGAATATTCACTCCCTGGCGCCTTGCTGCCGATGTGGCAGCATGCCTGGTACTATGGCTCGAAAAGACAGATGTATCAATTCCACTATCTTTCAGAGTTTGTTTTATCCATTTCCCAAGGGTTTGTGAAGTTACAGCCTTGTGTGGTTTTTTATTTGCTATAAACAATTTACTCTGAGTTCTTAATGGTTTTGTCATCTTTAAGTAATCAATTAAACATTTAGCTGGACAAATTCTCTCATTTTCATTAAAAAAGGGTAAAAGTAACAATGGTTGTGTTCTTCCTATAGCGGATGTCTTAATCTGATCACAAATTTTAATTTCAATATTATCATTAGCAATAGAAATACAATCTAATCTAATTAACGACAGTGTCTGCACCCTGTGTGCTGTAACTAATGCCATTAATGTAACAAGTTTTTTACTAATTTTGGTTAAGTCTAAATTATCATTAGGATACCACTCAGACAAATGCTTAAGAACTATGTTTGGGTCCCACGTCTTATCATACTTAGGCGCCATTGGGCGTAACTTATAAACTCCTCTAAAGAATCTTTTCAGAATTGGGTCTGACCCCAGTTCTGATCCTAATATTAATGACAAGGAGGATCTAATCGAATTCAGTGATCCGTAAGAAGCCCCAGTGTTAAACAATTCTGTTAAAAAACTCACAATACGAGGCACATTTAACTCATAGGGATCAGAATTAATTTTAGCATTGTAAGCCCACCATTGCTTTAGCCCTGTATCATACTGTTTCTTTGTTGACTCAGTAATAGAAGCTAATATGATTTCTGTGTCTTTTATTCCTTTGGATACAAACGCCTCCCTGACAGCCTGGCTGCAACCAAAGTAATTTCTGGTTGTTGATTTTGTTCTCTGGAATATATAAGAGCATCAGATGATTTAAAGGTATATAATTCTGATATTCTTAGTTCATTAAAGAGTGAAAACCAGGCTTGGGATGGCCACCAGGGTACAACTATTATTCCTTCGGCATGGTCATCTCTTATTTTTTGTAATGATTTTAATATCATAGAATATGGTGGGAAAGCATAAAAATAAAAGTGCTTCCAATTAAGTGTAAATGCATCATATGCAAAAGCTAATGGGTCTCTTTTCCAAGAGACATATATAGGGCATTTGTTATTGGTATGGTCAGCAAAAAGATCTATATCCGGTTGACCAAAGGTCTGTACAATTATGTGAAAATATTCATTTGATATTTCAATTTCATTTTCCTCTCGTCTAGACTCAAAGTCCGCCTCTGCATTTTCTTTAGAAGAAATGTAAGAGGCATGCACCCAAAGGTTCCTATTTTCACACCATTCCCAAATATTTCGAGCTAACGCATTGAGATGTGGGTATTGGATACTTCCCATACGATTGACATATGAAATTGCAGTTGTATTATCTATTCTAAGCAAAATTTCACAATCTGTAAGTTTATTAGTAAAGTGTTTTAAGGCATAGAAGACAGCTTTCAATTCTAAATAATTTATATGGAACAAAAGCTCCTGGTCTGACCAAAAACCATGTATCCTTTCATTTCCGCATACAGCTCCCCAACCTGTTCTTGATGCATCTGAGAATATTTCTGCTTCAAACTTGTATTTCCTAATTGGGTTAACAGAACTTTTAATATGAGATAGCCACCATTTGAACTCCTTTTCAAAACATGGTGGAAAAATTATAGTATCATTAAAATTACCCCCTGAACGCCTTAGAGCTAAAAATTTATATCTCTCAAATATTTTTGTATATGCCATACCATAAGCAATACCAGGACAAATAGATATTAATTTACCAATCAAGTGGGCTAACCTAATAATTTTTGTTGATTTTCTTTGACTATAATCTAAAAGCAGACAATAAATTTGTTGTCTTTTTTCCTCTGGAACACCTACCACTAATCTCTCTGAATCTAATATCAAACCTAAAAATTTACACTGTTGTCCTGGTTGAAGGTTAGATTTATCAAAATTGATACAGAATCCCAAATTTTGCAAAAATTCAGTAGTATAGGAAATCTGATTTAACATTTCACTACAAGACCTACCTAAAAATAAAAAATCATCTAAATAATTAACAATATTATATCCCTTTGACCTCAGATGTGTAACTACAGGTTTCATAATTTTGGTAAAAATATAAGGCGCTGTACATAAACCAAAAGGGAGAAAATTATATTCATATAATTTATTCTTAAACATGAATCTGAGATACTTCTTATGTGATTTAAAAATTGGAATGGAATGATATGCATTTTTCAAATCTATGGTAACCATTAAACAATCTTTTATCATGAGTTTAACAGCCGTTCGTAAATCTTCCATTTTAAAATGTTTTGTATGAATAAATTTGTTTAAACATTTCAAATTAAGAATTAACCTGTGTGTTCCATCAGGTTTAGGCACAGTAAAAATTTTAGATAAGAACTGTCCTTTCTTGGGCTTACACCTTGATATTACTTTTCTGTCAATTAAATCTTTTAAACAATTTTCAATGATTTTAATGTCTGACCTAGAGAAATTTGAATTTTTTGGTATAGAGCTTTGTTTTACTACCTTTGTAAATGGAATTTTGTAACCTTTTAACCACTTTAATAAGATTTTATTATTAGTAATATTTGCCCAACTACTAATACAATGTGAAGTATTCACCTGATTTAATTCATATATTTTCGCCCCTGCAAGGTCCTTGGAGGTGGTAAGGCAGGTACTGGTGCTTAGAATTGGGGCCTCTGCCTCTGGTATCTGTAATTGGGCCCGCTCTGCTTGTATCGAGGCCTTTGATGAATTTGAGGCGGGCCCTTGTAGTTTCCCATCTTTTTGGGTATATTTTTTTGATTATATGATACTGGCCTAGGACTTTTTGGAGTTGCAGATCGTATATTCACTCCTACTTTCCCAATACTTTTAAATTTTTTTATCTTTTCCCCTAAATCAGCTCCGAAAAGCCACCCATCAAGTTGGATATTTTCTATGTAATCTTTTAAGTTCTTGTCTAAAGAAGGAGTGATCATTGATCGCCTCAGCTTAGACTCCTGATGCTGAAGATCACACAATATCTTTGCGCTATCACTTAGTGCCTCAATTATGAATAAATCTTTTGATTTTAAAGCCAAGGTTAAACCTTTACACACACCAGAAATTGCTGCGCCAAGTTGGTCTTGACGGCCAAGTATTCTTTTGTCTCTCAAAGCTACAGCTGAGGAGATTGCTGCTGAAATTTCAGGGTTCAATTTTGCTCCACACAAAAATTTGAAATTTTTTGGAACTGGGTATTTTTTTAATAATTCCTCTTTTTTTTTCTTTAAGGAGCCCTTTCTCCAAAATATTTTGGAGGCGAAATGCAGCATCTGGGTGAATATTTTCATCCATTTCATTCTCTTTGGGTGATTCCCCTAGAATATCCAGGATTTCATTATCTAGTGGGGGCAGAGATTGTTCGTGCTGGTCCTCTATAATATTTTCAAGCAACAATTCAGGTGACTCTGGAGTGTTTTGTATCTCCTGTGAGGGCGGTGGCGATTTAAGGTTGATGCTCCCTCCCTCGATACTCGAGTCATTTTCTATTTCAACCAAATTTTCTGTAAAATAACAGTATATAAAACAATACAAGAAGCTTCACTATTATATAGTAGGTACTTTATAACGGGTGCCGTAAGTCATATATCTGCCCCCCCCCCCCCCCCCCCCTTTTCTTTCTTAGCCTTCGTATGAGCCCTGCCGGCCATCACCAGGCCTTTTTGTCCCTTGTCTGACCCTGCCGGTCATCGCCTGGACTTAGCAAACACCTTCGTATAACCCTTCCGGTTATCGCCAGGTTTTAATGTTTCTTCGTATAACCCTGCCGGTTATCGCCCGAAATGTCAAGAATACTCCAATACCAAAGTAAAAACAGTGTAAATCTGCACTACAATGTGTAAAATTTTTACAACCTAAAAGTTATTTTAAAGAACGTAAGTATTTACATACCTTTATTTTGCTTGTTTTTATATTTCTTTAACTTTTTCTTATATTTCTCAACTTTTTTTAATAGTTTCCTTTCCTCTCTGTTCCGTATTTTCTTCGATTTACCCATTTTTTTTAAGCAAACAAACAACGTAATTG
Source organism: Luffia ferchaultella (assembly GCA_949709985.1). NCBI lineage: Eukaryota > Metazoa > Arthropoda > Insecta > Lepidoptera > Psychidae > Luffia > Luffia ferchaultella. The sequence goes on from OX453254.1 coordinate 8,367,077, forward strand.
CGCACAAAAAATCACAATGACTCATAGAAACAGGAGACAGCAGTTGAAGGCTGACATGAGTAGTGTTCCGTTTTGTTTTTTCTACAAACATCGTGATTAAGATAGCATTGAAAATCCTATCTATCAAGTACAATTCTTCGGACAAGGCTTCAACCATAATTCATTTCAAACCAATTACTGTAACTTACTAGGCTCCCATATAATGATCAGGTAAACCGTTGAACACGAACCGCTTTCCTCTTCCCACTATCAATGAACTTCTATATTATTATTTTGTCCATTTGTACCTACTCAAATTTACGGTTAATAGAAGTGTTAAGGCTTATAACATTGAAAAAAGTTGTCAATCATTGGTGAAGCAGGTCAAAATCTTAAAACCTGTGGATGACATTGAGGTCACGCATTGTGCCATCGCCATCATCGCATAGTGAGGCGATCGTCCGAATTATACCACTGTCAAATGACATAGCCCTGTTAACTCAATAAAGGATCACAGTTCTAGGGGTCCACACAATTTGGTCGTTTATATTTTTAATCGCCTATAATAAGTTTAACCGACGGAATTATCTAGGCGCGTAGTATTTTGGTCATTTATTAAAATAATAATGGCTATACAATCAACGACGATCACTTCGACTAAGCCATGGCACAATGCGTAATTCCGCAGATAAGATAATTTATTCCGTTATACACAAACAATACTGATCTTTGCTCAATATTAGCATTGTTAAGGAAGTTCGATCGGCAGCCTTACTTCCGCATTTGTCCCCGCATCATGGATCATAAGTAAACAGTTCTAATGATTTCCGGTGTATTGCCATATTAAAAACCGGCCAAGTGCGAATCGAACTCGCACACGAAAGGTTCCGTACCACCATAAAATTAAAAAAAAAAACGAGCGCGACGTTAATCGAACTTAACCATTAATCGTTATTATTATGTAATTTTAGAATTGTTTTATAAATATATTTCATTTTTATTTCGTTAGTTACTTAGAAGGCGCTCGATCCTCTCTGGCTAATCCGAAAAGAAATAACATGAGTGCACTGATAGCTAGAGATAATTTTTATTACTTATTTTATTACAGTGAACCTTTGACTTTTAGTATCGATTGTGAAGAGAATAAACTCTGCAAAGGAAAGTGTAAATTTATAGTACCTAGTAATACAATGTAGTTTTCATCATAAAATGTTTTTTTTTTTTAAATTATCTTGTACAATAACATCACAAAGATAAAATGCATCTACTTTTCACTTATTGGCTAAATGCTATCTGTAATTTTCTATGGAATTTTTACAAAATTTTTACTTATAAAAGTGCAGTTTATAAATTAATCTATTACTCGTTAAATAATACAGTCTAGTTAGTTGTGATAGTTTTCTTTTTAACTACGTTATATATACTCCTGTCTTAAATTTATTCCATATATCCAAAAACAACGGTTCAGCTGGCAGAGGTGGGGGGGGGGGGGGGGGGGGCCGACACATGACTCTAACAAAAATTTGGAGTTTAGGAGTGCATATCTCAACATCTTTTGACTTAAATAAAAAAACACTTGTTTGAAACTTTGATATCTTTTTAAAACCTATCCCAAAAAAAATTTTTCTTATTTTCACTACGTCGTTGTGTAGCGGTTCGTAGATTACACCTACCTTCCAAATTTCATCTATATATTGCCAATAGTTTCCGAGAAAAACCACAGACAGACAGATGGAGGGACGGACATGGCGAAATTACAAAGATTCCTTTTTTGCCATTTGGCTACGGAACCCTAAAAACACAAAAACAGCAAAGAGTAGTTTTTACGAAATATATGCTCGTAGTTTGTCAAATTTCTTATTAATAAAATGGTTAACGAAACGGTTTGTTCATTTAAGGACAGATTCCGTTTAGGACAGATTCCCTTTAAGTCAGATTTTGTACAGACAAGAGAAAAGGTTTCGATTTGTCCCGATAAGGACAGAAATGTTTTTAACCAACGTCCTCTAAATACGCGTTTACGAATAAGAGACTTATTTATGAGCTATTATTATTAAGTTGTGGAAACTCCTTTCAATTTCTGCTGACATAGTACTATGCTCATGCTATGCAGAATTTTGTTACCTATGCGTATTAATAGAGCGTTAGCGTTGGTAGTTGCTGCATATTTCATTGATAGATAGTTAAGTACCTAGTCAAAACAGGAAAATGACCCCCTTCTTCCTGTTATCCTAAATTAATTTGAACCCAGTGTGTCATACTGAGCCAGTAAAACGATTTGGATTTTTGTTCATATTGTTCTACCATAAAGCACACTTCCTATTCATAAACACGTATTCATGGGACGTTGGTTAAAAATGTTTTCGTCCTTAACGGAACAAATCGAAACTTTTACTCTTGCCTGTACAAAATCTGTCTTAAAGGGAATCTGTCCTAAACGGAATCTGTCCTTAAAGGAACATACCAACGAAACAATAGATTGCTTTACTAGAAAAAGTTTTTTTATCTTGATTGTCAAGACAGAAGTGTAACAAAAATTTTTTCCCTAGTCAATTTATGAATGTAAAATTTAACAAACTGTAAGTGTACATTTGGTGAAAAAATCATTCTTTGCTCTAGAGCACTGCGTGCTTGAAATACTCAGATATATTCTTTATGACGACAGTAAACTGTCCCCTCTGACGCTGTGAAGTTAGTAAGCGAAATAATTATGAAACATACCTAAACGTCATTGTTGTTCCTCTTAGAGTTACAAGGAACGTGACAGTTAAAATAGTTTGCTGTCGCAGTTTAATCACGGAGATTGACAATCCAACCGCGCACATGTGGGGAATTAAGCTTTTGCTGAAGTTGAAACGTAGTTATATAGCTACTTAGTGAAGAACTTGAATTGAAATTTACTTACAGATAACGTCCATGATCTAAGTATTGTGACGTTAAAAACCAAGATTACAATATCTCATTAAAACAAATTCAAATTCAAATTTATTTATTTATCAAAATAATTCATAAATAATGCAACACAGGACATCAATGCTCTCCACACCAGGCACAGCCTATCACGTGGCGAGCAAAAACAAATTAACATTATATTTCACATAAAGTTACATCTCAAATATTATATTAATCGGCATTTATTATTTACTTTTATTTATTTTATTTTTGTTAGAAATATTTATCAATATTTAAAAAGTTATCATTGATGGAAACGATGGAATATTCTATGATTTATTAATAGGAATTACATCACTAAGTTTAGGTTAAAAAAAAAAGTAAACCTCGGATCGAAAGATAATACAAACTTGTATAAATATTTATTTTTATATTTTATAAGTATAGGATTAAGATAAATTAGATTCAAAGTCTCACAGAATCTCGTGTACTTATGCGAGTCAACATATTAAAGGTCACAAAACCCGGTTATTTGCATATAACTTTTTACCTTTGCTCTGAATGACATGTGGAGTTATTGGAAAAGTTGCAGAGCATAAAATTCTTTACAGATTTGATCTTACGTAATATTTTATACAATTAACCGTGGGCAGCACTACGTATGTACTTACACTCGTCTGTTAAAGCTAGGTCTTGTGTGGAATTAATTAGATAGTACGATTCATAATGTCAAATTATTCACTAAAAATATTATAATTATTAGTTTATATAATATTTTATCTTAGTAACTAAGGTTAGTTAAACAATAAAATAAATAAATAAATCACATTTACGCAAACACCAAGGAAGATTTTTCCAAATTCTCTAAGGGAGTACAAAAAGGTGCGAAAGTATGGGAAAAATTTAAATAAAAGGTCGCCGTGATCGACACATAATTTACTAAATTAAGGAATAGCCACGTGCTTCACCGATTTTTCAAATTAAAACTTGAACGGGGTAAAAAGGAGATCTATATTTGCAAATCAATGCACAAACTACCGGGTGAAGAAATTAGGAATCTGTCCCAGATGTTTCTTAAATAAAAGTATTTCTTATTGCACGTTTAAATAAAATTGTTTCCTATTTTTTTTTCAATTTTTTTCCCTAAGAATATTTAAGTAAATTAAAAATTCAACAAGGTTTAATCTCGTCATTTATTTTAAATCAACATAAACCGAAATTTACATTTTTGTCAATGGCTTAATTAACATGGATATATAACATTAGCTACCGCACTGACAGAACTCACTTAAGGTTAATCTGGTTTTTTAGGGCCCTATATCTAAAGATCAAAACTAAACCCTATTGCTGTCACTCTGCTGGCTGTCTGTCAGTCCGTCCTTACGTATGTCACGGGTCTCTAGCTCGTAAATAGAATGAGTTACAGACTTGAAATTTGAATATTTTGTGTGTAATATTAACCCAAACATTGAATCAGAAATTAGATATATTCTATTAAATAGGTTTTCAAAAGTGTGAATGACCCAAGCTCATGGACTGTCATTGTCTAGAATTCACTATGTAGAGTAGGTAAAAATTTTTTTAAACCTATTTCTGATTGCACTATCTAATACCGATAACGGCTTTGTGATACACTAAATTAGTGTAAGTTTGCACTCTGCCATGAGATGCATATTATTCTGAAGAGCCAAAATATTATTTAATAATTAAGATCTATAAAATAAAAACTAATTAAAAACTAAAAGTATTTACAAATTAAAAAAAATACTATGTGAATTATGATAAATGACAAAATTTTAAAGAGACGATGTGTTCAGGGTACCAAGGATGCTTGCCGCGTTGCCGCGCTGTATTGCGACACTGATCCTCGGAACAAAGTATTCCTTGCACATAGGATCCACTGTCAACAGACACAGCAAATCGTGGACAAGTGATTTGGTATCCTTGGACCAGGGACCCATCGTCTCGACAGCAAAAGGGATGAAATGGTAGCGATTTATAACTAATTATAATTTAAACATATTTAATTTAAAAAATGAACAATTGGGGGTCGTAAAAGTCGGTTTTATATTGGTCAGGTAAATAGATAGCCACTACCTAGGTACCGGTGTATTCATTTTTTAGGGTTTCATACCCGAAGAGTACCAGTAGGAACCCTATTAATAAGGCTTCGCTATCCGTCCGTCCGTCCGTCTGTCACAGGGCTGTATTTTCTGAACTGTAATAGGTAGGTATTTGAAATTTTCTTGAAGTATGTACTGGTGTGGCCGCTATAACAAAAAATAATTAAAATTAAATAATTAAAATTGAACCAATATAAGTAACGTGTTTTTTATATTTTGTTCTGTTTTACGAACCTTTCATTGGCTCCGACCTGGCCGGTTTTTTTTTAAGTTTACTTTATACTATATTCTATTACTTTTGAATAGTATAATGTAACTTCAAAATAAATATACAAATGTTTTTATTATTTATTCAATAATTAACTCGAACAAAAATTGACCTCCAAGGAGAAGTAAAAAGGTAAATAACTTGTGTATCCACTGAGAGAGGGTCTTTCAAAATTCGACCTCTTAGTGGGTGAATTAAGAGTCAAAAATGGGTCACCTTTATCAAGCCAAAGCGATACGTAAGTGTACTTACCATTTTCCACCGTCGTCGTCCTTATCAACACACGCGACCTAATTAGCCTACTGTAAGTCATGTATTCAAAATTATGTCACCAGGTGGATGAATTCGCGAGTGGCAGCTAGTTTCAGTATATCTGAAATTATCACCCAATCCCAAAAATAATGTCTCATCTTTATTCTTATACAATAGTCAATAGCTTTGTAAAATTGCCTTTATTTTTCTATTACTTTTGAATAGTATAATGTAACTTCAAAATAAATATACAAATGTTTTTATTATTTATTCAATAATTGTCCAATCCAGAAACGTTTGTATAGATCCAATTTAGTTAAAAAAGTTTTGTCCTTTTCGTTCGATTGTGACATTTGGGTGGAAAGAAAGAGACAAAACATATTTTTACTAAACCGGGTCTAAATAAACGTTTCTTAATTAGACTGTAAGTGTTTGCAATTTACGCGATCTTGGTCTAAAAACATACAAATCTATCTTTTGCATAATTTCCGGGAATTTCTAATTAGTTAACTATATTTTGGTAGCGAGTCATAAAGTAATCTACACTAAAACTTTTCACCCTACTCTTGCGGATCAGTGGGTTCATACAAACGATGTATGCGTGTAACATTTAGTGCGAACTTCAGCCCACTACCATTAGAAGATCAAAGGCGCGCCCTGCTTGTTATATTAGACATGTTTGTGTTGTGACCCAAGTAGAGATATGTGTAAACTTAAATTATAGCCAGCTGGACCTTGTGTATAAATAAAGTACGTTTTCACAGAAAGTTGCGCCTAATATAAAGCTTATTATATTTTTATGTCGGCCTCAGCATTAAAAACAGGGTATGATATCAATTCTCTCACTTTAAGAGATTTTTTAATACTTATTATCATTTATATTAATGCAAAGCAATTAATTTTAAATTTGCTTTACGTATGTCGCGCAAATTGGCGACGTCTTAAAGAAGGGCCAAATAACCGACAATCCAGCATGAAATGGTTTATGAATGTCAATAAAAGGAATAGGTATGTACAGAACGTATCATTTGGATATCTAACATCTGGTTACCTTTCTGGGAAACAGGCGTGAGCTTATACGAGTATATGTGCGGATTCGGTCACAACTTAGGTACAACTTGGTAGTTTGGAAGTGGGTTGTGTTACTTAATCAGTATAGTTCCAATCAAACTTTGTGGCGGATCGGAATACAACGCTTTATGCATGCTTGCACAGGTTCAGTCATATGCCCCTCGCTCCACTGCGTCCCGCTACACCTAAAATTCGTTACTGCGACGCGACTTGTACCTATGTTCACATCCGCCATGAAGGCTGATTGGAACTATAACTGACTCCGAAATTCAAATCTGATCCGGTTAGAACATAATAGTACGAATTGACTAGAAGCCTACTTCTGTGTTTACCGTATAACCACTCATACTATAGCTTGTCGGTGTATGATGGGGAGTTATAGTTCGAGTTTCAGTGCGCAAGGTCCCCGCGTGGCGCTCTTCACCCCCGAGAAAGCCCCGCACACCGGTTTCAACCCCCCGGACATACGAAATGTCACTTCGATACTGTGAACATACATTTATGACTCTATTAAAACCAAACGCTGCTGTCAAATTAATTTACTCTAACATGAGTGGTGCAACAGTACATTGGTGCCCATCTATAAAAATAAGGAGACGTTCAGGACTGTGACAACTATAGAGGAATAAAGCTTATGCCACATAGTATGAAAATATGGGAGAAAGTGATAGAGAGACGAATAAGAGAGGAGAGTGAGGTAACCCAGAACCAGTTCGGATTTATGCCAGGACGAGGGACCATGGACGCAATATTTGCGCTTAGGCAACTTTGTGAAAAGTACCGGGGTGCACAGAAAAACTTGCACATGGTCTTCATAGACCTGGAAAAAGCGTATGATCGGGTCCCGCGCAAGGTTCTGTGGTGGGCTATGAGAGAAAAGAGAGTGCCAGAGAAGTATGTAAGGCTTGTGATTGAAATGTATAGAAGTGTGTGTACAAATGTTCGGTCTGAGGCTGGCGTCACCGACAGGTTCGATGTGGCTGTGGGCCTGCACCAGGGATCGGCTTTAAGCCCGTATTTGTTCTTCCTGATTATGGATGCCTTGACATCGGACATACAGAAGGAGGCACCCTGGTGCATGCTGTTCGCCGACGACATTGTTCTTGTCGGAGAGGATGCGAGTGAGGTACAGAGCAGGCTGGGGAAATGGCAGGAGAGATTGGAGAACGTTGGGCTTAAAATCAGTCGGAGTAAAACTGAACATATGTTCTGTGACTTTGGTGGCCCCTCCAATTTCTCCCAAATTGCCTTAGACGATGTATCCCTTCCAGTTTGCTCAGATTTCTGTTACCTTGGTTCGCTCTTCCAAAACAACGGCGATATTGACCGTGACATTAACAACAGAATGAATGTGGGATGGATGAAGTGGCGACCGGTCTCAGCAACAATTTGTGACGCCCGAATGCCCCTTAAACTAAAGGGAAAAATTTATAAGGCGGCAATCAGACCTGTTGTCATGTATGGATCAGAGTGTTGGGCTATGAAAAAGATGGATGAAAGAAAGGTGCATGTGACAGAGATGCGAATGTTAAGATGGATGTGTGGTGTGACAAGGAAGGATAAGATAAGAAATGAGAGAAGGAGAGCTTTGAAAGTAGCGCCAGTGACAGAGAGACTGCGGAGTAGTAGGCTTGGATGGTATGGTCATGTTATGCGCAGGGATGACGAGTATGTAGGCAGAAGAATGTTAAGTATGAATGTGGAAGGACGTAATAAGAGGGGAAGACCGAGGAAAAGATGGATAGATTGTGTGAAGGAGGATATGATAGCGAAAGGAGTGAGTGATGAACTGACGAGTGACAGAGAGGAGTGGAAGAAAAAAACATGTTGGGCCGACCCCACCTAGAGTGGGATAAGGGCAGGAGAGAGAGAGAGGGTTCGAAGGACCAAATACGTTTTAAAATTTGATTTTGACTTGAGTACACTCTGTTATATTGTTTTTTTTTCGTCAACTTGTTTTTTTTTTTGTTATATTGTTTGTACGTCTTACGTTTAAATTTAAAATCATGATTAATTTATACATTGCTGGATGTCTTTTCAATTAGTTTCTTGGGAAGGTAAAAAAAAACTCAATGTGGATCGAGAATGATTATTATTTTCCTAATGTGTATTCTCATTTCGTATAGTACTCATAAAATTCAATTAACCTTCAAGACGACCTGAGCTAAGTCATTGCCGAAAATACGCAGTGGCACAGTTACTGTGGATTGATATCTCGTGATAATAACGGCAGTTATCGTTCGTCAAGCCCTCTTGCCTAGTTAAACGGCGATCCCATCAATATCTTCTTCCGATAAAGGTTCATTTCATTTATGTGTAACGAAAGTGAAACACAATCGACTATGACATCGTATTAATAAGCATTATTATATTATCCAATATCTTACTTTACGACGTATGTATACTATTCATGTAATTTAGTCCTATCGTCATATATACGGCTAAAAAATTATATGTTTTATCGGCTGGCATGTAGATTCGGTTACATCTAGTTTCATTGTGCCTACGACTAGCGTTTTTCCTAAAACCTCTTTGTTTGCTTCAGTATACCTATTACCTAGCGCTCGCTTACATCCGTTATTTCTATCGATCATTATGAGTAGAAGAGATAGCGATAATTGGAATTGACTACATTTTTTACAATACTAACTTTAAATTTTTCTCCAGTAAAAGCTAGTAATGATTTCAGGATTTTCAGGCTAATACCAGTAAATGAACTCTCGGATCTAATAACGAACAGCGAATGTTAAAAAGCTTAAAAAAAGTAAGAAAAATCCGTATCTAATACGATTGAACCCATACCCATAGCTATCTGTTCAAATAACGCGGATTGCAGACCAAATATGCAGGCATACAGCAGACGTTTGGAACGTAGAAAATTAAAAATGATGCCATTTTAATGTTTCATTGTGAACTAAACATTTGGCAGGCTAAAAAAATGCCATATTGAGACGACGACATCGACTGCCGTAAAGTTGCTTCCGGTGTGCAGGCCCAACGTAGCATTTGCGTCGTGAAAATGTTGCTTCTACTGTGTGCCTCCCTATCATTACAAATTTGGTCTGAGGTCCGCCTAATACTCATAATCCTTGTATTACTCGCATTAAAAGCAAAAAAAAAAATCACGCTAATACTTAGCCGCAAAACAAAGGTACATAGGAACAGGAAACCGATTTGTTACAAACACATAGTGAGAGGATTTTCTCTATTTTTCGTCGTGAAAAACCTTTTACTCTTCATAAAGCTTTAAGCTACATTAACAAGGTCCGTAATCCGAACTTTTCACGAACGCTCGACACATCAACACGTACTTCCTTTAGAAAAGTAGTGACAAGTCGATGAAAACGAAATAAATCATCCATAACAAAATCCTGTTATAAATTTAATTTAGCAAAGATGAAATAAGAAACTGTTGTGTTATAAAGTTATAAGTTTGTTGATTCTCCATATGTTAGAAAATTAATAAGTATATTTGATTAAAATGTTGTCCGAAGATTATTTATAAAATTGCGCAATCTAAGAGATTATGGCTTTCCAAGGTTCCGGAGGAATAATTAAAATTGTAGATTCGATTTAACTGTAATTTTCCGTCAAACCCTAATCTTATCGAGAAAAACAATATAAAGGAGAGCAGGAGAGTATATTATTTTCGAGACAAAGCACTACAAAATAGTAAGTGCAGTAAAAGTTAAACAAACCAAAAGACGAAACCATCGAAGGTGATTCTCAGTGAATAAATAATTTGAACCCCTAAAATCGAAAACTCTAAACTGAATAGAGATATCAGTGTTTTTACATTCGCTAAATCTAGAAACTAGGACATTATGTGTCGTGGTAGTCGGAAATTTTATGAATGCGACAATAAGCGACCTACTCCTATTAAATCTATTGTGTAGATCTTTGTTCAGCTACATTGTGTATGTAAATAACATGAAGTTATTCTATATTTTTTTTTTATGCGATAGTGAGCTAAACGTATTATATGAGTGTCCCTGCACTTGTACCAACTTTTAAAACGAATTATTGAGTAACCTGTGTTTTAAACTAGCGAATTTATCTGTATGTAAAATTTAAGTTAAAATTTTCTGCCTTTTAATATGATTACGTACAAGAAATACAAACGGACATACAATGTTTCCTTTTTATTATTTTTATAGGGTATTTTGTAATTTACGACCTAATGTTAGTATTCTGTCACCTTAAATAGGTAACCATCCATTACAAATTTATTCAAAAATTGCTGTAAACCTTTGATACAATTCAACTTATTTGTTACGTATGTGCGTAAAGAAAAGTACAATATATTTTCTGTGGAGAGGGAGCTAGGAGCTTAATCCACCACCAATAATTATTCATATATATAGCCCCCTCATCCCGACGGGAGGCCTAAGCTCCTGCACTGGAGCATTAATGAGCTGTTGGTATATACATCTATTACCATTTTACTCTGTACATTGAAGGTAAAATGTAAAATAACATTGCACATATTTATTTGATGAAATCTTTCAGGGTATTTCATCCATTGTTACATTCTTCGCTGCAGTGTGTTTAAGTAAACATTTCTAAAAAATATATTATTTGTACTCCCGTAATATTTTTTGTTCTTTGTGTTCAGACATCGCATAGTCGTGGTAATAATCTGATGACACTACGTTAAAAATGATGTTAAATATTTCTTTGGATTTATTTGGCTGTGACATTGATAAAGAAAATATTTTGTCTTAGAGCTCATTGTGCGGTTATCTTAATGAAAGTTAGTAAGGCAAAAAGAAAAAAAACTTAATACCTCACGCATTTCTGAGGAAAAGGATATTTAATAAGTAACTATTTTTTAATATAATAAAACTAAAAATTAACAATATGCTTTTTTTTTCCTTACTTGTGCTGTGATATCTTGATCCTTGACAAATTTCGTAGTTCTAGGTCAACGGGAAGTACCGTATTGGTTTCGATTCACAAGCCAGTGTCCAGAATTAGACCGTTTTTTTCAACTTGATAGCTCCACGCGTTTTTGAGAATTCGGCCTTGACAGACAGACAGACGCTCAACGATGTGATCCTATAAGGGCTCCGTTTTTCTTTTGAGGTAAAACATCATTTAGGGAAGAACTTTATTTAGCCAAAAAAAAATGCACTGTCAATTTTTCAATTTAATCAAGTTCTTTTCAAAAATGTTTATTTAGACCCAGTTTAGTTAAAATGTGTTTTTTCCTTAGTAAGGTACGTGATTGGTTAATTAACGTGAACTCGCTAACGAGTAACAGTATATGTCATGCAAAGGTGAAATTCAGAAACACGAAACGAATATCTTTATCGTGTTGATGAAGCATTTGGGATGGGATGTTTACTGTTAGAAATTAATATAAAATAACACGCGCGTTTCGCATTTGATGGATCACGAAAATCTTCCACGACAAAAGAGCATTAACAAACCTTTAACAGTTTAGATCTAAGCGTAGAGTATGTGCAAGCTATACATGCTATATTTCTGCACTGGGGTATTCATGTTAATATTTCGCGACTCATTTACTTGTTGATATATGTATCAAGTATTCTATATAATATGTACGTATCTATCCTGCGGTTCTGCACTTAGTCATAGGATGTCATACATAATAGATACGCAATAGTTTGCTATTTTCCTATCGATTACAAATGATACATCATTTCGCATCGAGTAACTCTTAGGGGTTTATCGACATCTTCGCGCCGATGACACCCTAGTGTGCCTCCTGGCCGCTTCGATGAAGCCGTTGAAGCTTTCGGGCTAACGACATGCGTCCTTATTCTACTTCAGGCGGTTGTTTAGTGGGTGCAACTCCCACATACCCCGCGCGCTCGGGCGCGCGGAAACTGTAGAGTTTAATCCGCCTTCCCATCGCAAAGGTAAAAAAAAAATATGATACGGATCCATTACTGACAAGAAACGAATACATTAAAATAATGTGTAGTAATGTATGTGATGTAATGATAAATGTACCTAAATAGAAAATATTCTATCTAATTCATCGAGTAGTTTTGACGTAAAGACCAAAAGTTTATTGTGAGTCGATGTTTTTTTTAGATTAAATAATTTTATGTGGCGAACGTTTCGTTACCTACTGGAAGAGGACGTCTTTATGAATGGGATAATTTATGTTGCTTTTTATTTCGCTAATAAAATATTACACTCGTATAATAATCCCCCGCTGCGGCCGTAACTGTTCGCAAATTAGTTAATAATCCATGTCTGATGGTAAAGTCGTCAGCCAGTCGTTTGGATTATATTTTAGTGAACTTTTTAATACGAATATTTGTCAAAGCTCACTAATACCTATAAGTGTAGCGTTAGTGTCCTTTTTGAGTACGGTTTTAGATCTATTATACGATTCTATTTTATGACATATGTTCATCTGTTGATCTCTCTAATATCGGTCCTTAAACTATCATATTACATGTACCTATAATACGAAATCGGTACATTTGTTGATTCAAACGGTAGGTCGTGGATGTCTTGACGCGGACTAACGAAGTGGGCCGAAGTACGCTCAAAGGACGCGGAAGGAAACCGGCTTTCAGCAGCTCTCAAACGAATCCCCTTCTCTACGTCGTCGTCGTCGTCGCATATTTCTAACCGTATCTAACGACAACAAAAGCGTCACTCTTTTACGTATGTTGTCTCGTGACCAGTATTTGCTGTGACGATTTCTTTACTATAAATAATTAAGTTCACTTTATTACGATATTAATAATTTTGAAACTTGATTTGAACCTAATATGGTAATTGAGTTTATTTGGTACTTATAGCATCACGCAAAGAACACGCCCTAACATCTCATTAAAGGGTAAAGGATAGACTTTTATTACATGAGCGAGAACTTTATTAGAAGTCACTTGGTGAAACCAACCTTTTCGTAAATACCTTTTTACGCATTAAAAATAGTCAGACGATATTCGTTGCCATTAAAGCCGAAATTCCTGCTGGAACCACGAAACTAGAAAATATTTTCTCTCTCGGTATTTTTCATTGAATTTTCCAAAAAAAGGTGAGCTCCTATCCGGACAAAAGGCAAGAATGTTTTTGTGTTATGTCGAAATGTTCGCGGGTTGTTGAAGGTATTCCAACAAACAGGGTAGATACATGTCATGTTATTTCTTACACAATCAGTGCGTCTACTTTCATATTTAAAATAAAAAAAAAATTTTTTCTTGCTTATTGTTTATACTCTGGATTAAAAATGTTATTGTAAAACAGTCCTAATATATTTTAATATTTTATACAGAAATATCTATATTATACAAAATATTAACATAAAATATTATATAAATATTTTATACTAAACGTAAGTAAATGAAAATTATGTTGTGATATAAAACAATTCATTTGTTAAAATACTAGTTAAAGTAGAAAAGTTTTTATAAGCTTTAGTTATGATCTGTGGTCACGCATGACGGTTGATAAAAAATTTTCACTTAAATATTTTAAGACTGAAAAGTAAAAAATTTGTTAATTTATTATTTAACTGTTTTCAAAGAATGACAATTTGAATAATTGTTTTTACCTATTCGCTAATATTTTTAATTTTTTTTTCTAGAAACTTTTTGAAATTCGTTTCTCCTAATAATCTAATTATCATTATTTCTTATAAGTATATTTATTTAATGTGAATTTAGTGAATGGTATTTGAGGACACAATATGTTTTAGAGTTAGCTCAAACAGTAACAAAAAATAACAAAATACATTCTAGCGTATCAAATTTATAGATATAATCGTTGCACCACGCTCTAGAATCAAAATAAATTGTCCTTACGTGACAATAAAGATACGATTACAGTGTCTTTTTCATGGTCTTAGTGTGACGAACGGCTACATTTTTCCGTGCTGACGTCACTCTTCCGGATGTCATAAAATGGCACAAAGTTCTTATCGCTGCGTCAAACTGATAAAATCCATTACGCTTAGAATGGGAATCAGCTCAGAATTCAACAGGGCGTGTGCACATATAGATCATAAAATGTTACAAAAAAAAATATTATTTTGTAATAGGCAGGTGAAGTCGTACAAATATAGGGCTCGTGTACATAATTTACTAGCGACACGCCCCGGCTTCGCACGGGTAGCAGAGCACATAAGCCGTAGTGTTTTTTCTGTCGTAGTGTCATATCAGCTTGTTGCGTCTAACATGTGGATTGGATTAATAATAGTAAGTTCACCTTACTTGGAGTATTTTTAATGTATTTTATTTCCAATCCTGTAAATATTTGAAAAAGTAAAGAATATATACATAAAAACAAACTAAAACATTTCTTTAAGTACAACATTGATAAGTAAACCATGAACTAAAATCAATCAAAACAAATTGGCCGCCATTTCTATATGAAAATCATAGATTATGAAAAGTGAACCGTACAGTTTGGATACGTAGGTATAAAATGTTGGGGAACTATATGACTTAGGTGTAACTGATTATTTTTTAGTTTCTTTATTACTCAACCTGTGCCATCTGTCTGTCTGACTGTCACAGCATATTTTTCAGTCAGAAACTAACTAAGCAAATTTTGTTTAAGGATAAGTAAAGTTTATATCACATTGCAACAATGATTTTCATTGCACTTCGTTCATTTCTTTACCGATTAGGCAAAGTGAGATAAAGTGTCGGGTCTAGTTAGTGCAAGCGCATATTCTAGTACCTATATTCAGTACCAATCATAGTTTAATGTATAATTATTTTACTTAAATGGAGAAATATGTATACACAGCATTAATTAAAATAGATATTGAAATTAAAACCGTCAGTGTTGCCTCTTTCAATTTATTTTACTACGTTTTCTTACGTTACCCAATTCAATAGGCAGAATATAAACAAAGTTTCGCATGTCGCCTCTGTGACGATGACATCGTATATCTAGGACTGCTCATTGCTGCACACGTATGCACTGTTCGCGCCGTGTTGTCTGTACCATTAGTAATTCGTATGTTTCTATGCGCCACGCCCGGCCGCTGTCGCGCGATATTTTTATTTGGCGATAATTGCTAAGATATTAATTTAAATTGTATGGTGTAAAGGGCAATCATAGTCTGCATGAAATGCTGAAAGTAAATAACGTATTTAATTTGATAAGAATTAATACTCTATACGTATAAATTGCTTTCCAATCACCTCATCATATGACACCATTTTTTTTAAATATAAAAATAGATACAGTAGGCTATCCATAAAAGATCGACATATGCCATCGCGGACTTTTCTTTATAGTCCTATAAAAAAGACACAATTCCTCCATACATTATTTTGTTATATCTCAAAGGAATGAGGCAGCGTTTTCGATGAAAGCTCCTAGCCGGCTTAATTTTTTTCCGACTTCTTCGACATCAATCGTCATGTTTCAACTATTTCCACAAAACATTAATAAATTATACACGTAAACCTTCCTTTTGAATCACTCCTTGAATTGTCTGTGATTGGTGTCAACCATATGTCAATCCGTTCGGTAGTTTTTGAGTTTATCGTGTTCAGACAGACAGACGCAGTGGGGGACTTTATTTTATAATATGTAGTGATTTTATTTTGAGAACACTACAAAATATGTACGAACACTAAAACTTTACCTGGGTCCTCGAAGTTTAAAGTTTTTTTTCGTCTGCCTTAAGTGCCTTTTAAAAGGATCGAGGTTGCAAAAACAAACTTCTACCTGTATTCAAACAAAGACTCGGTCGCGATTGATAATTACTCCTGTGAAACAAAAATACCGTCAAGAGAGAAACCGATTTTACCTGTAGTAATTCTGTGTACTTTATTATGGCTATCTTATGATTATTGTATTTTTCGAGAACAATAAAAAAAGCTAATTCTGCGATAATGTATATATGACAGGAGGGTAATATGTGTTACGTATGTATATATAGATGTGCGTGTATGTATATGTTACCTCTTACAGCCTGCAACCTTTAATTAATTGCTCTTGGCATATTTTTGTTTGTTATTAGTTTTTTTGCCTAGTTTGGCTTAAAGGATTCGTATCCAGACCATTAATATAAATGAAAAAAAAAAGAAGCACAAATCGTGTTTATAAGTAGGTAGGTACCTACTATAACAAGAACCGGTTATTATAAACGAAGCGTACTCATGAGCACATGGGTACATTATGGGCTTACTTTGGCTGTTCGGAAGCATGTGACTATACTGACGTGACTGTACTCTTTTTGAACCAGCTTATTTTGCCACTGTCACTTTTTGGGTCGGAACCCTGTCATTTACAAAATTTCTGATAAGGGCGTTCTCATCATAAAAGAAAAAAAGAAAATTCTAAATTTTTTTATTTCCTCTAATCGGCTCCAAAATAATACATGTAAAATCAGAGGTAATAGAGAACCTGTACCAAGTTTCAAAGAAATCCGTTGGAAAACAGCGACGTTGAAGCGCGACAGAATGGACTTAGGGACGGATGGACAAACTGCAGTTACTTTAAAGTGCTTGAATTATAACCGAACGGGAAGGTGAAAATGTATCGAGGATTTTTGACGCCGACTCTCTGCCTATCTAGACATGTAAATAATCAGAGGGTTATACATATTTGTAACCGTTATACAATTGTATATTAAAATCTTGATAAAAAAAAACATTTTACAGTGACATCTTTAACTTTTTTGGTATTGAATAAGCAAGCTACGTCTTATTTCAAGAATAACCACGAATCAAGATGACCAATTCAGTATTTAAATAATTTTATTCCAGAAAATGTATAGATTATAATAATCGATAATCTTTTTTTAAACAAAACCCCAAAAATTAAACCGTTGCTGTTGGCTCGCATGTCACTGGTGTCCTTTTTTTGGTTTGATGTGCTGTCAGCAATAATGGCTGAGCGTGTACCTTATACCTATTGAATCCAAAGGATTTTTCTATCCTACCCAATAGGTATATCATATTACACTGTTTTGTATAGTTGTTATAATGTAGGTATATCTATATTATACAATAAAATAGCTGTAAACTGTTAAACATGAAGTTATGATAGTTTTCGCGCCGCGCAATCTGGAGCTGTGCATACAATAAATACATTTTGTATATAAATTGTTTACGGGAGCGTACTATGAGGACTATCGGATAATGCAATTTCATGCCTACGAAAATAAGGCACCTAGTCACCAATGACGGCTTTAAATATGTTTTATTTTAAGATTAAGTAACTTTTAACGTCTTTCTTTAATAATAATTTAGACAAATTACTATATCTATTTTAACATTGAATGAAATTAAGCTACAAACCATGAAAATACGAATCTACTATAGAAGCACACTCCTCTGCGCTTACCGTTTAACCATTCTTCTTCTAGTTAGCTGGCGTATGTTTGGCAAGTTTCAGTTTGGTTTCAGTCCACGAGGTCCCTGCGCGCCAGCCTGCACCCCCGCAAAATTGCGTTTTACAGTTTCGATACTGTGAAGTGACATTTCTGACTCTATTAAAACCAAACGCTGCTGTCATATTTATTTACTCTATGCTATAAAGTTTATAGTGGCGGGGTGAAGCAAACATTCGTTGTCGATGACTCGGACACAGGTGAGTTGTTAGCGATAACGATTGGGCTAGTCGATTGGGCATATACGTTATTTTTGGACTTATCAATTTTAGATTATTATTAAAATTTATTTCGAGAGCGTTGATTACTTCGAGTATTTTATATAAAATATTATTAAACGCAACGAATGTCAAATTTTGTATCTCAGTTTAGGTTAACATCAAAATGAAGACATCGCTTTTTTTTATGAGCTATCTACGTCAAGACGTAAGTGTTCATGTATAAAAAAAAACATTAGAAATTGTTACAGTCTACGCTATCCATTGCTTATTAATTAAAAAAAAAATGGATATTTGGGACAGTCGCAAATTAAATATTCTAAATTAACGAAACAATTAAGTACTTAAAATTTTGGCAAAAAGAGTTCAAGTCTTTAAAAAAAAAATTCTGGCGTAACAGCGTAAATGCAAAGATTTAGTTTCATATTTAACAAATTTCGTTTTCCTAATTATTTAAACACTTGTGTGTTATATGTGGATGGTCTTGTTCATCACTATTTTTCAATTAAATTACAATATTTCATGTAATAAGTACATAATAGACCCCCAACTAAACGAGCGATGTATGTCGTCCATTGCGATATTGTAGCACTACCGGGAAAATGCTTCAGTACTCTTGTTATTATGGTAGCCATCACATACAATGATCTACATTTACATTTTACGGGGCTTTTTATTATACGTACCGTCTTCCGAGGACGACGAAATAAGCGGAGTGTCATCACGCTGCATGATGGATCTTCTACTGCGATCAAATATTATTGGATACACATTACTCACGAAAAGTTGCTACGTGAAACAATGTTCAGTGGGTCTATCCAATTCAGGAAGCACAATCCTACTACAAGTGTTTAACTGTATTTTAAAACATATTCTTCAAAAGTTGACAAAAAATCGCAACGCCACTTTCTAAACAAAATACTGCGAAATTCATATTGTTTTCTCACTCACGATTGTGACGTTTAGACATAATGTAAAATTAATTAAGATTTTGATAACCAACAACTATAGTATTAATATCTAGGTTTTATTAATACTTATCATTACTTTGAACAAAATATACAACATGACTGCTTTCTATGTACGCAATTTTTTTTTTAAATTAAATCATACATTATTTAATAAAAAAGTTATCAGTCGCGAAATAGTTGATGTCCATAAACAACATTACTCAAAATTTATATTCATTCACTCTAGATTCAAATTCAAAAAGTTTTTATTCAATGTAAGATGTTTACACACTTATTGAAAGTCAAAATGAATTGATTAGGTAGATAATAGTTTACAGTAAACATATATTTATAGGAAACAATCCTTTGTTGGCACCCCATTGTTTTTGCTCGGACGTGAATCTCGGTCTGACTTTGTATGAACGCGATATGACTGCTGAGTGACTCAAAAATAATAAAACAAACCGCATTCTGAAATTCTAAACACGTATAATAGTAAAATGTTGTTTCAATTTCAACTTCAAGCTAAAATTTAGATCCTGTTTTACGAGTACACAAACTGACGGATGTACTGTACCAGTTCCCAGTGTTATAAAAACAGTGATGAATGAACATGCTGTTCTATGTAAGGCGGGTCGTGCATACACCTATGCCATCTAAGCCAACTTTCGTCATGTCGACCATAAAGTATACGAGGACACACGTCGCTGCATGACTATTTTTTTCCTTCGCCATTTTTACTACATATTTAATGTCTTGTTATGAATATTTTTGCTATCTAAAATAAGTGTAGATTATTACCGTTGCAAAGGCTTCGGATCATAGATTGCAAAATTGCTAAATGCTAAAATTCTGAAATACGATTTCTACGAGATACGAGATGATTTCTGAAATTAATGCCTTTTGACAGATAAACGGACATTATACCTACTGACTTGATTCCTATACAGATTTTATTTTTGCCTTAGAAGGCAGGAAAAGTTCTGAAATTAAGTTATTGAATGTAATGAGAATTTCTATATATGTGTTAAAGCTGAAAAAAATTATAGTCTAGGACACTCAAAAACATTGTAAATGCTCTATTTAAACTTATATTTACGTTTCATTTTGCGCTTTTAATTCAATTTATCATCTTACGTGCATTTTACACATAGAGTAAATAAATTTGACAGCAGCGTTTGGTTTCAATAGTGTCAGAAATGTGACATCACAATATCGAGACTGTCAAACGCAATTTACGGGGGTGAAGGACGGCGCGCCGGGACTTCATGGACTGAAACTCGGACTGAAACTCGCCATCTCGTCAAACGGGTACAGCAACTAGTTCAAGTAGGAGTGGTTCGCAGTAGAGGGCTTCTAGTGAATTAGTAATTTTATAAATTTACGCCTTTTTCGTTGGGTTTCAATGTGTTGTACGAACTTCGCATTTCCACCATTGTTTAGAATGATTATCAATTTTCGCGCATGCTTATTTCGCGTTTACGCCCTTCCATTTCCACCGATTTATTTTAGACCGTTTTCTCTTTATTTTAATATTTCCAATGTTAAAACATACAATAGGTCAAATGACAATTTAAAAAAAAAAAACATTTAAATTGAAGAGTTTTCTAAATATATCATAACAGTGAAAGAATTTAAAAAATAAATCATAATTTTTAATAATAATAACATACATTACAACAATGTTTAGACCTCAAACTAAACATCAGCTTGTGTTTTGGGTACCAAGCAAAGACACCACGTACATATAACAACCAAGACCTGGTACCAGTATCAATATTCATCATATAAATACTGACCTGACCTGGGATTCGAACCCGGACCTCCAGCTTTGTAGGCAGGGTCGCTACCCACTAGGCAAAGTTAAAACGTCAAAACAACGTCAGGCCATTTAAAATCTCATTTAAAATAATGTTAAATATCGTTTTGCAAGAATGAGACAGAGATAAAATTTTATTAGCATATAATTTCCATTTTTTTTAACCGAATATAATTTTGATCCTTAATTTTGTTGTATAAAGTCAATTTTTATATAAGTATTCTTGATAAATATAATAAATACTTTTAATAGTAGTCAAATACCCTATTCTGTTCTCACGAGCAGAACCGCGGGCAATCTCTAGTTATAGTACTTAATCTATACTAATATTATAAAGCTGAAGAGTTTGTTTGTTTGTTTGTTTGTTTGTTTGTTTGTTTGTTTGAACGCGCAATTCTCAGGAACTACTGGTTCGAATTGAAAAATTTTTTTTGTGTTGGATAGTATATTTATTGAGGAAGGCTATAGGCTATATGTATAAAATAATACTATCTGTCTGTCTGTCCATTTGAGCAAATCTCCAAAACGGTTAAACTGATTTTGATGAAACTTCACAGATATGGAAAGAAAGTAGTCAAAAATGACATACACTACTTTTTGTATGTCTGTATGTACGTCCATCTGTCCATTCGAGCTAATCTCTAAAACGGCTAAACTGATTTAAATGAAATGTTACGGGTATGAAAAGGAGATGGTCAAAAGTGACATACACTACTTTTTGTCCGTCTGTCTGTCTGTACGTCTATGTATCTATTCGAGCTAAGCTCCAAAACGGCTGAACAGATTTTAATAAAACTTTGCAGACGAGAGAGAAGGTTGTCAAGAGTGACATCAGTTACTTTTTGTGGCTGTCTGTCGTTTGTCCTCACTGATCTATCAGCGTAGATAACGCCGAAACTACTAAGTCTAGAAAGCCGAAATTTGGAACAGTGGTTTATTTTATAGCGTGAGTATTAAATTTTTAAGAAAGGAATATTTGGAAATTTCAAATTTGAAGAGGGAGGGATGGAGGTGCTTTGAATGAGAATTTTTGTTCTTTAAAGTTAGAAACATAAAAATTTTAAAATGAATAAATAATGACGTGTTTCAGGATTTATGGATTTTCACATTTCAAGGGTGGTAAATGGGAGGTGAAAAGTATGGGAGTACCCGTTTTCTTAAAGGAAGTAGGGAGAATGAAGATTGAAAGTTTGAATAGGTGTACTTAATATTAGTTTCAGCAAAAAGTACCTACGTATAAACCATTTCGAATGTTAATACTACCTAAAACAGGAATTGTAGTCTACGCAAGCGACGCTGCGGGCGGTCGCTAGTATAGTATATGGCACCGTGAAGGCCCTATGTTTGGCTTTGTCAATGCGAGGAGCTCAACGGAGCGGAGTAGATTTGATGATAGATTGAAGATGACGACCGCTTAGCCTAGTGGGCAGCAACCCTGCCTGCGAAGCTGGAGGTCCCGGGTTCGAATCCCAGGTCGGGTCAGTATTTATATGATGAATATTAATACTGGCACCGGGTTGTTATATCTTGGTTGTTATATGTATGTGTTGTCTTCGCTTGGTACCCAAAATACAAGCTAATGCTTAGTTTGGGACCTAGGCGTTGTTGTAATTGTGTGTATTATTATTATTATTATATTATTATTTACCCAAAAAAATCCTTTCGATTTAGTAAATCAACCACAGTAAGTTAATTAACATGAATATATAACTATTTAAATGATATGTGCGCATGAACATCATTGTAATAGTTGTATGCATTTTAAATAAAAAAAAAATTAAGAAAAACATATATTTAAATAAAATAAAAGGGAGGAGTTTCTTGCCGGTTCTTCTCCTTCTATAGTATTCTGAACCGCTACCGAATCAATTCATTTTGATTTTCAATGAGTGTGTGTAAACGTCTTACATTGAATAAAAACTTTTTGAATTTTTAATTTTTGTATTTTACTTTCGGTGCATGTACATGTGCCTTATATCAACTAAGTAAATTGGTGATTGTCAACACTTCGGTGTATCTTAACATTTCAAAATAGGACATTCACTGTTACATATACACCGAATATAAATATTTCAATATCGTTAAATAATTGTATTATTACGACAATGGTTTAATTAAATACAATGAGAATCAATCAATGTACTCGAAGTTTGAGTTTTGTGTTTGTCAAAGTTCGGATCGACCTCAAAGAGCTTATAATATAAAGAAGCCGTTGAAGAAAATTCATTTGGAAACGGCAGTGACCTACTTTAGACATTGTTGGATTCAAATGCCGGGCAGAGTTTATTTCGCCCTCTCCAGCCAATCACGTCTTGGTATGCCATGATAGTTAAGACAAGTGGGAAGTGATAAAAGAAATACATACGTCGCTTCCTTTTTTTTTGTGTTACGTTTGCGATGGGAAGGCAGATTAAACTCTACAGCTTCCACGCGCCTGAGCGCGCGGGGTATGTGGGAGTTGCACCCACTAAACAACCACCTGAAGCAGAATAAGGACGCGTGTCGTTAGCCCGAAAGCTCCTACGACTGCATCGGAACGGCCAGGCGGCACACTAGGGTGTCGCCGGCGCAAAGTTGTCGGGTAACCCCTAAGGGTTACTCGAGGTGAAATAATGCCGGAGGCGCGGGCCGCCGGTTAAGATTTTCGTTATTATTATAACGTGGAATGACTTTAATTGGGACAGACCTGACACCTGGATAGGTGATGAAGAATTAATGATGATTCCGGTTCGTGAATGTGACTTTAACTCACGAAATAGGAAACGCGATCGGCTTGTAAAGACGTGAGTTGCCATAGAGCACACCAGGGTGCAGAAAACACTGAAAGGACTACGGAGCGCGAAATGCGTATAGGCTGGAGCTGGAATGCCGGAACAACGCCACGAAGGCTAACTGCGCTGCGCGACAACCTCTACGACAAACACTACACACACACGCAGCTAATACCTAGCTGTCACTGGGATCTCGGCAACGGGCCGCTAGACGTGGGCCATGGGGGTGAAAATCGGAGGAACGAACACGACTGATCGCGGTGGATACAGAAACCGGAATCCACGTCGCTTCCCGCTTGTCTTAACTATCATGGTATATCTGTATAATAAATATGTCCAATAAGTTTTCCAATATCTGTGGTGTAAGTACTTTTCTTTGTTTTTATAATAAAATAACATTTAACTTATTGACTTTTTACGAAAACAAATACGAAATAAATCAAAACACTCATAGATAGGTATATAAAGTCTATAGATTATATAATTTTTTCCTCATCAAAAAACCAACGGTTTTACGTGATTTAAGATGTCAGATATTATTCGGCGGTTTTTCCCCGGTCCCCCATTACGCGGAAAGGGCATTGGGTTAGCGCGAGATCATGTAAACGCCACTCGAAGCCCTGAAATGATGTACGGGGTCGTTAGAGGCATCGTTGGGCAGTTTTTGCCGGACACAGCTTTAAGCCCACATATCACGTACTTTTAAGCTCTGCGCTTTGATTTTGAAAATTTAGACGATTACGCGAGGTAAAATTTACTCTGTGAAGACAAGGTATTTTTTATATCTGACCTATGAAATAATGTATGTTATGTTATAATTATACGATTATACAAATCCTGTATGACGCATTCAGCAAACGTAGGGCTAGTTCTATACACGTTTATGTAATGATTTATTAATATCTACTGATAGACAATTTATTTCTGTTTCCTAAATCTTTCAGTGTTATCACTCGACTATCACTTCAAATCGGGCTGTTACTCATTACATTTTGTGGAATACAACTAGTGATAGGGAAGCATCGAGAATCTATGTGAAGGATGTGAACGTAATATAATATCTATCTAGTAGATATTCCTAATAGGTTTTTTACGAAATCGATTTTACATTAAATGCGGGTGAAGCAGAGTCAGAATATTAGTTGTATATAAATTGTAAATTTACAAATAAAATAAATCATATACAGTCCGACCATTAATTCATTATTATCGAAATGTTTCGTACTTTGTCGAAATGTACGATAAATATATATACGAGATTTCATAAGCAGTCTGTGTTAAATGAACCGACTGAAAATAACGACTGTACCTTTTTCACCGTTTCAGGTATTGCCGCTTTTTAGTTATTTGGATTTTAGATAGGAAAACATTTACCTGAATGTACGTATATTGAAAATAAATATTGTTCCATGAACTTATCAATATTTTTGTTGATCTACGTGACGCCGTGGCTTAGCATCCGTGTTTGATATCGAAGGTTCCGGACAAAGGCTCTGGGTCAAAATCTCCAACCGAAACATGTCGGTAAATTAGTAATGCCAACATGTCGTAAGGTCTCTGGATGTTGTGGATGACCTGTTAGTTAGTTTAATTATCTGTATTTACGTTTATGTGTGTCAAGGAATTTTAAAACATATTTTTTATTTCATTTTTAGTTTATTTCATTATTTTTCGGTTCCAGCCAAGTTCCAACGTACGTTTCCGGCTTGGCGATAACTCAAACCTCCTTATCATTTAATCGTGTGAGATAATGTTTCCTTTCGAAAATTCACAAAAGGGGTTGCCGCGATTCTTTTGTGTATAAACCAGGAAATGATAAATTCTCTTTATATATTATAGTAGGATCTTTGCGTGGCTATGATCAAGTGCACCTAACCTTTAATTATATATATATTCACACACACCATCACTCGAACTTAAAGAATGTGATAATATTACTGCTACTGCGCAAATAATGTTGCTGTACCTATATAATAAATAAATAAAAAAGCTAAACACTTTATTTCGGACTGAACGAATTCTATCTTGCAACTAAATCTGTAACTTTGGTAGCACCGATTCAATCTTCAACTTGAATAAATTTTTTTTTACGATGAATTAAATAGCTTGACGAAATCCACGTATATGATAAGAAAACAATCGTCAACGATGTGACATCTTCGAAATGTGTCGCCAATGTATCGAGTGTAGGCAAATGTAGAAAAATCATCTCGTATAGTATAGAAAAGACGATGAGTTATATAGTATTGTATTGTAGAGGATCACATTACAAGACTACAGATAACATGACTCTCTATAATTATGCTGTGGTAAAAAGGTAAATTGTTGAAGAAAACTGGAAAACAAATGTCGAATCGACATTTTTTTATTACGCAGTATTTTTCCTTGTAAGAAAAAGAGAACAACATGCACTTTAGGATCAATCAAACGACGGGACCCGATGTTTTCAAAGGATGCCATTTTTCAAACACGCACACAGAGCAGTAATAACTCAGGATAAGAACACCTGTTCTCGCCTTACAAACAAGTTCGTGTATACATATTTATGAATGTTTTCGTATCTGAACATGTCGGAATGACGGAAAGGAATTTTATTCTGTTGGCGTGATGACCGTAAAACTGAAATGGTAAATGAAATTCGGCCGAAAAAAAGGCACTTTCGTCAAAAACTACCGACGCTTCGGAAATGAACATTGTTGAGAAGAAAGGATATGAAACTCAGCAGTTACATATTTTATCTTAAAGATGCTACGATATACGACCATATCTTGCGTAACATTTTTTGGGATAAATCATACTTGCAGTACCGGACCAGAAAGTGTCCCGCAATGTTTTAGCAGGCGTGCTCGAGCGGTCGAATATGTATTTTGAAAATAGAACGAACTCTTTTAAACCCAAACATTGATAACTAAAGAGATAACTTGTCTTAGTTTTAATTTCGAACTGGCACGACAAAAAGAAGTCGCCTTTAATGAATTTAAAAACGTAAAAAAAATCGACATTGGACCGCGGCGAATTGGCGGCAAAATTACCTAAACTAATTTTATTATTGTAATACAGTAGTCAATATAATTACTTTATGTTAGCTTTACCTACTATAATTATTCAAAATGAGTTCTACGAGTGATGAAGACATTTTAACTCCACTTGAATACAAGAAGCTGCAAAAGTTATTATTAAAAATTTTTTACCACTAAAATCGAAGGACAGACACATGAAAACGTATGAAAATTTTATTCAATGGAAAAACGAAAGAGAATCTAAATCGTTTTCTGAAAACGCTTTCTTAGCTTATTTTGGTGAAATGGCTACAAAAGTATAACCAAGTACACTTTGGGTATTACATTCCATGTTGAAATGTACGATACTAATGAAACATACCTAACATAAACTTGAAACAATATCTGGAAATGTCACAAACTAATACCATCCTGGAAAATCCACTTTCAATTTTCAAAACTGTACCTTCATTAATTGTAATTTTAATTAAACATTTATGTTATTGTTTTAATTTACACGCATCTTTGAGAAAAGTACCATACAAGCCTTGGCCACAACTATGCATAACCGGAAGTACATATGCGTTAAACATACACAGAGCAATTAAATTGCGTTTAAGTACAACAATAGTAAATGCAGTCATGTATTCGTTTAAAATATGAAAAGTTATGACTCTCTATTTAAGTTAATTTATAATTAAACTTATTTACTTATGATTACGGATAGCGGTTACCGTCTTTCAAAAGCTTGGTTTGTTTGATTAATTTGCAAATGATTTGAGGTGTTAAATGTAAAAGGCGTCCATACTAAAGTCCTGCCAGAATAGCGATGAAAAGCTTCTGTTGCGCCATAAACGTTAATATATCTTCTTACTCACGATCGGTACCGTAAAGTGGTGTACATATTTTGAAAATAGTGTCTTATATCTGACAATACACTTACGTCATCAAGCGGGGGAGGGTTCAAAGTAAAGCCTCGAAATACACTCCGTGTGACCAAAGAATTAAACATTACTTTACAACGAAAAGAGGTGGACAAGATATTTGTGTGTGCAAAAAATTACGGTAGTGTAGCAATACTACTAACCTTGATTTTTTCTTTGTGAAGCTTTGTAATCTGTGTGTCAAGCAAGGCTACAAACTTTGCTATATATTAGCTTATTTGATGAATCGCGAAGGAGTGACGGTGAAGTGAAGGGAATATTGTTCATCATCATTCGCCTATTTTACCCCACTGCAGGGGCTTAGGCCTCCCCCAGGGTGAGAAGGGGGTTTGGAGCTTAAATCCACCACGCTACTCTACTGCGGGTTGAGAATATTGTTATAAATAATGATTTAGCAACATTAAACTAACTACTATCCTTCTATACATTCCTGTAGTTAAGTTCCACGCGTACCCAGTCAAGAATAGAACTTGAAACGATCCGTAAATCTACCACTTTTATGGTAGCAGTAAACAGACGGAAGGGTCTTAAAATCGATAGCACCACCACAAATAGTATGAGATAGTTTACTAATACTAGATGGTTATTGAGCCAGGTGTCAGTACTAAACGTAAACATGGTAAACCTGTTGCTATATTGATTGGCTATATTTAGCTGGAGCGTGAGTTTAAACGCAACAAAATAAAGGGTTAACATTGTTATTTTATGTTTCGGTAAACCGAAATAAAATACAGTGATGCCTTGATATATTTATGTAATGTGTTTATAAGTGGCCAGATTTATATCATACGAGAGAGAGAAAAAGTTACCTACTTCGAAACCTGTGTCGAATAATCGAAATAATCGAAGTCATTTGATGAGTTTTACAGGAAATCTCAATATATCTTGTTAAATGTACTCTAATTGTTACCTCGATGATATCAGTGCTTCTTAAAAGTATTGTATGTAAAAATTTGTCGCAACCGATTTTGTTGATGCTGTGAGACATTTCATGCTCGTATACCAGCGATGTGATGATAGAAAATACTAAATTGGCTCAAGCCAATTGTATGGCGTCGTAAAAAAAGAAGCATTGCCATATTTAGGGCAAAGGGGAAGGGGTATGTGCGACGGGTTTAAAAATTTGAATGGGAACTTTAACATAAATACTTACGGCTTTAATTAATTTGTTGGCACTAACATGATTTGTATATTTCCAATATTCGGGCACCGTATAAAATATAAAACTATTTGTTGAATTATTTGTAAATCGCGAAACGAAATCGGTACACCACGCCATAAACGATATCGAGATACCGGAAACAGTCCATATAAACGGATGCACCGTTTTCATTTTGGAATGTTCTCGTACAATGCACGTCACAAACACGGCTACATTGATGGAACACGTAGATTTCGTCGAAATGAAAATATCAAAGCTCCGCGTCGAAATCTACGCTTCAATGAAACTTTCATCTGCATAAATTTCTCAGTAATTTGTATTTCCCATGTCAAATCGTTGTGACTTCAATGTTAATTTGCGATTTCGATTGCCACCTAATCTAACCCACTCACCACATCACCAGTAGTCATACCATTATATAGGTATAGGTGATATCATAGCCGTTCAAGACTTGCTTTGTCAATGACAATATGAGTCGGGAAAATCGAGTCACTCACACCACATTACAGCTATGAAACTACAAGCGTTTCTCACAAAAAAGGGGATTACATCCTTTATCTTGTATGTCTACGATCTGCATGCAAGGATCAAGTCATTTTTGAACACACATGCAATACCCAGACAGTCTTGAGATCCTGATGTCACCGGCTGTGGTACCTGAAGGACGATAAGAGGGCGTTTGCCCCTGCGATGGGCAGATGCAATTGGTACATGATCGACTGGCTTGGAGAGCGATGGTGACCCCGACTACACACTACAGGATCACGTATCTCAGCCACGTAGACATGACCAAGAAAAAGGAGATCTTGTACCTAAGTTTATTCCAGCGGCTAGACGATAAATATTGAAAAAAATAATCGAAATCGGTTATTTTACGGACGCTGTCTATCGTGAACAACAGAAGAAAAAATATACAAAAAATACGCGGGTAATTTTTTTTTCAGATTCAATATATTGATAGTACATGAAAACCTAGTTTCAAGAAATTCGATGGGCTCAGTGGCTTACTGCACCCGGGATATCGACAACTTCCGCATCCGAACCCTTATCAGTACATCACACTGGGATAAATACTTTGTTAACGTGATAGATTTTGTATATTATGGTAAGACTGGCTAAATTGCGCTGGTTGCGCAAGGCAATATAACGAATATTTAATTATATAATATTAAATTAATATATCATTTGAAATGATTAGTAACCAGCCGAGCAGATAGACGTATGTTGTCAGGTTGTGGTAGTTCGGTAATATCTAGAATAAGCTTCCTTGACTGGAATTCAAGGAAGTCCTTTAATTGCGATATTTTGTTAACAAAAACCCAAAAACTTTTAAAAGTGGTAATCCAAGATATAGATAAAATTGATTTTTAATACGCGTTTGTCTAATTTTATAAGTTTTTAGTGTAGACCTTATAAAAATATTTGGATTTTTAACTATTATTAACTATTTGAACAAAAATAATAAGTTAATTTTAGCTTGAATTTTTTATTATATTTAATTTTCACAGGGAAGGCTTTTCTCCAGCACACAACAGTGTAATCCGTGTTATTATATTTTAAGGCTGTATCAAGTATACTCATAACAGCATGAAAATTTTGAAGATACAAATATTGAGAAAAAAAAATTGTGGGAAAATCTTATTCGTATTAGAAACTTATTTGATCGCGTTTGATAGCAAAATATATTTGACCTAAGCAAAGTGTAAACCCGTATTTTATATACATATATTACTTAAAAAAATAACTACATAAAGGTATTTGAAATTACTTATTGTAGTCGCACAACTAGCAAAATTGTTTTTTGTTATATTATCTTAATTTATATTAATTATTATTATAAATTATATATAATAATAATTAATATTAACCTTCTAGTTATATACGGGTCCTTTTCGTGTCGTTTCAATTATAAAACAAAATTTTGAGAGTTGTGGCTGCCACTATCAGTTATCAATAGGTTAACCTTTTAACTAGTCATCAATCATTATCAATCAATTGTCTCTGTTAATTAAATGGGTCGTGACCTTCAATCTGACCAAATATGGTTAATGTGGAGTAAATAGGTTAATTCGTTATAGTTTTATAACCTTGGATACCTTCGCAGATACTGAATGCGTTCTCAAATATAGTTCAAGAAAGCAATAATGAATGAATGAAATAAATATTTAAGTGTCTGGTTTGGTAAAACGTTCATTACTTCGAATCAGTGACAGCGGAACGATCAGGAACGATGCCGTTTCCAAGGCGTCTGTGGGGGAGGGGCGTAATACTGTTTACATTTTAATGAAGCTTTAACTGTAAGCTTCTTAGTCGATAATGTATTCTATTATTACCTTGCACCATAAAGGTAGAAAAGCTGACGGTCCACTTTGTCCATATACTTTCATGCTTGGATTGCTTGAAATACACTTTAAATCTAAGTTATTTGCCGTAGGTACATAATAGCGTTTGTATCGTAAACTGTTTGACTAAACTATATTTTCCACGAATACAATAATCAAGTGAAATAATAAGTTATTCTAGGCCTACAAGTGTTATATATAACAAAAATTTTGTATGTTTATCAATCAATCAATTCGTTCGACCTTCAGCCAGACGTAATGACCGTTTTAATTAAACATAAGTAAACAATGATTTCCAAAGGACATCGTAGCAAAATATCTTCATTTTGAATACATTTAGTACTGATGACAACCAAAACCATTTTAATTCATGAAAAAAATATCGGGTAAAGCTTTTTAAAGTTATTTTCTAAGGTATATTCCGAAAACAAGATATTATTATGTCTTAAAAAATTATAAGGAAATTAATAATATACATTTTCACACAAAGATGCCGCGTGGTGACAGCAAAAATGTGAGTAAAACAATATACGCCCACACCAAATATATGCCATTTGAGTTTCGAAATATTCACTGTGAAGTAGCATTTAATGTGACCCACATGTAAAATTTATACTGGAAAAGAAAAAGATTCTGATATTCCATTTTATGTGTAATTTAACAAAATCTTTGCTTAAAACAATAATATTGATAATGACATACGGTCTGACCAATCACCGAGTCTGATATTTTGCTCACGTTTTCTATCGTTTCGAAATATGACATGATCCATCTTTATTATTGTGTTACCTAAGCATGATACATGTCAAAACAGACTTGTCCCTCAGTGCAGTACAATCTCCAATATTCTGTAATAGGTATAGGGCTGCGCGAAGAAAGGTTCGGTATTTTACGCAAATTACTAATTTTTTAAGCTTTGTAACTCCGTATGTATTACTAGTTGCGTTTAAAAAAATATAAGTAAATAAGTAAAAATCCTTTGAGTCGAAACCCTTTAAAAACACTTCTAATTCGTTCATAATCAACAGAGAAAAAAATGAAACAAGATCCTCTTTGTTCAATTATTCATTTCATTTAAGTAATTTAAACAATAAAATTTAAACACGAAGTAGTTACATACATCGGTAAATTTTTATCATATATTAAAATATGCATAATTACCAGTCAACGGCCTTTTTATATACGCTAGCTAGCAGATCGTGATCCCTGAGGGCCAAGTGCGAGTTTTTTTACTATTAACTGTGTAGTATGCGTTTTCCGTAATTTGTATGGAAACTCGTAGTTACCTAAAACGACCGCTAGGTGTGCTGTACGACTTTCCATACAAATTATAAAAAACGCAAACTACACAGTTAATAGTAAAAAACTCACACTTGGCCCTCTGTAATCGCATTGACACAGACCGTCGTCGCACAACGCATTTCGCTTGTTGGTCGTTGCACTCTAATTAACCATCACACACGTATACGCTACACTATAATACTTGGTAGATGTACAGACCTTGATTCCTACATATAATTATGTATTTAATATTTAAATACGTATAGTTTTCAAAATTTTTTAGTATATTGCAGGTCGTTTGCAAATTTATTTTTCCCGTTTCGGTTTTTCTGCGTGTAAAAAAGAGTATTACAAATTTATATGTAAACGAAGGTTCAATAATACAATGACAACTATCAAATGATATTTCTATTTTTCCTGCAAAGTTATAAAATTAATTGCGAATGTATTCAAAGTCGTCTAACGAGCATACCCTTAGCCAGTCAGCGACAGGCGCTCTGTATATTCGGTTGATAACAGCAAGACATATCACATGGGGCCTTTTTACACAACGGTACATGCCGGTTGTTTACGATAAATAGAAGATAGTTCAATATCATTTTATTTAAATGGGCAACATTTGTCGGGATAAACAATTTAAGAAAATCTGTTTTATTGTAGATAAGTTATTGGTCGTCAAAACCTACGAACGTCAAAACCTTATGATGAGCTTTAATCTTAATGGTAGATTTAACATAACACGAATAATTTTATGTGAATTCAAAATGAATTTACTTGCAATTGCTATTCTGAATACTTACCTAACTACTCTTATTACAATTTCGCAAGAATTGAAAGCCATTTAATTTGTATGGTGACTTCGATTTCACGTCACGTCATATTCTATTGCCTATGCGTTACTCCTTTTTTAGGGTTGCGTACCTCTATAAGTAAAAAAAAAACGGATTCCTTACAGCACCATTTTATTGTATCTCTCTGTTAGTATATTAACTCACCGTTTTTCTTACGAAGGGATGGAGTTATCAAGTTAAAATTAATATAAAATACGAACGTTTCCGAATCCATAGTCATGTAAAAAAAATCAAAAATTTTCAGTCAATGCCATAAAAAGATATGGCGTGTTTCTATGCTAAATAGTTTGTCGTCAAAATCTATAGAGTATTTCACGTTGACCTGGAGTTTTGATTCGTTTGCGGCCAATTACAAATTAAGAGAAGCACAAGTAAAAGACACAATGTGAAAATTACCAGTTTCTAACAAAAAATTTTTTTTTAAATCAAATTATAATTTAAAAAAAAATTATATTCAATACAAGATGTTTACACACACTTATTGAAAGTCAAAATGAATTTATTAGGTACCGGTTCGGAAAACTACAGGAGGTAAGAACCGGTAAAAAAACTCCTCCCTGTTTATTTTATTTTAACATACGTTTTCTTAATTCTTTTTTTTTTTAATTTAAAAGGCTAACATCTATTACATTGATGTCCATGCGCACTTATCATTTAACCCGGTAATACAATAGTGTACAATAAAGCTTTTTACATGAGTTGAACTTTTACTCGCTTTATAAATTGATTAGAATTTAAGTCCAACATTTATTTTGGAACTTTATTATAAAAACGGATACAATTTCCCATGAAAGAATTTATTAACCATGGAAAGTCTGAACCTGGAAATTAATAACATATGCTTATGTCTTGTATTTAAATCGTGTTTAAGTTGTAAAATTTTTAAAGTTATATATTAATATATAATATAAACTTCAGAATCATTTTGAAATGTTTTTAAACTGACAGTGAGGTGCTATATAAATACAATAAAATAAGTCATGTAACAGTATAATTTTTATCACAGTGTATCTTGTCCTATGTTTCGAATAATTGTGTCAAATGAAACAGCATGCATTTATGCACGCATGATCCACACTCGCAGCGGATTTCAGCGTCACACAGTAATAAAACGGAATGGTAGATGCTTAGAAGGATCGCGAAAAAAAATGTTCCATAATATAATTTAGATTTTTCTCCCATACTCTCTACTAACATGTATTTAAATATCGATTTCCTGAAACAGTCAATCGTCGCGTCGCGTCGGTCTGTATGCAAGTATTGTAAGATCGTTGTAACCGCAATAAATACGTAATAAAAATTCGAAAGAATCCGAAAGGTAACCAGGATATCTCTATTATTTAATATTAATTAATTAGATGTTGCTGTTTATGTAAATCAAAACTTAAAAAAGAAGTAAAATTCATTTCCACAGAATTTATTTGAATTATAGTAATAGAAAAATACCAATAAATAAAAAACCAACTAGTGCAAATAAGATAGCATCGTGGTACCGTCATGAATGCTATGCAATGGTAATCGTGTCAGCCTTTGTATAGCTCATTGTACTAACAATGTACTGACCCCGGCTTGCCGGACGTTAAACACAAAAAGGACGTGACAAAAATTTTTCCTTGCACAACTAGACTAGATTTCTAGCAAATAATCCCTATTATTTGCTAGAAGTCTAGTGTCGATTCTAATCTAACTTAACCACATTATGTGACAGTTAATATAAAATGTAGTTACTACTATTTAGTAAAAGGTTATCCCTAAAAAAATCACACAAGTTATCTTAAGGCTTTCTATCTTTGTAATAAATGCTTATATTAAGATCAAACATGTCACATGTTAATTGATGTATTTGAAACGTAAACAGTGTGAACTACAACACTACGAGTATCTCACGTACTCAAATACATTACGTTCATTCATTGTAATATTTGTATCATACTTTTGGTACAACCATTTCCTAGTAGTATCGACATAAGTATAACAATACACATGCACCTTACAAACCGATGTAACCCAACTAGCAAATCTTTGTCACAATAGTAATCGCGTCACTATTATTGTACTTTTTGTGTTAAAATAAACCTTGGTTTCATAACATCATGATAATTCAGTCATTTTAATACATCTATGTCTTATACTAATATTATAAAGCTGAAGAGTTTGTTTGTTTGTTTGTTTGTTTGTTTGTTTGTTTGTTTGTTTGTTTGTTTGTTTGTTTGTTTGTTTGTTTGTTTGTTTGTTTGTTTGTTTGTTTGTTTGTTTGTTTGTTTGTTTGTTTGTTTGTTTGTTTGTTTGTTTGAACGCGCTAATCTCAGGAACTACTAGTTCGAATTGAAAAATTCTTTTTGTGATGAATAGTCCATTTATCGAGGAAGGCTATAGACTATTATTATATCGGTTACGACCAATAGGAGCAGAACACCAACGAAAAATGTTGCAAAAACGGGAAAAAATATTCTTTTTGAGAGCTTCCGTTGCGTGCGCTGCGTAAACGGTTGACGTTAAGCAAAAATCATATATGACGGGATTGTTCCCCTTTGAAAGTTCTAACCAAAAGTCCGCGACAGCATATGTGTATCTTTTAAGGTTGGTTTACTATAATCTTTTTTAAATAAAGCTGCGGGCGGTCGCTAGTTCATTATAATACATTCATTCGGTCTCTATGTTTTATATTGAGACAGAGAGATAAATAAAATATTTTCCTCGGTGCACACCATTATAATAACGTTGTCAAATGACGGCCATGCGAAAATAACGCGTAAGAAGTAACATTTTAGCCAGAAAAATTAATTGCTACAAATATTGCTATGCTAAAATACGCTATAAAAAAAGTACAGGTCTCGAGTACATCAACAGTACTATAACGGGTATTCGAAAACCATCAAAGTGCAATTAACCCACATAGAAGTAACATAGAAATCGGCGATATCACCAAAGCGGTCTGTTGTTGAGTCTTCGTGACCAACAAAACAGTGTGTATACATGAAACTCTTAATAAAACGAAGTCGCCCTATCGTAAAGTTTCCAACACCACCAAAGCGAGAAGGACTATATTCCATATTGGAACCTTTATTGCGCAAATGAAGTTTTTAAAGAAAATCATTATACATACTTATAGTATAGTGTAAATCGCTCGGTAATGGTTTTATTAGAGTCTCTTACAGAATTTGACTATAACAGAGTATGAAATTGTGATGTTAAACGTTAACATCAACTTGATCGAGGGACGTGTTTTCTGCGTACGCCGACAGAGTAAAAATATATCATCAAAAGCTTTTATAGAATTATACAAAAAAAGAAAAACTGATTGGCAGTTATAGGAACTGCCGACAGAAGTGAAAACTTAGAACTTTTAGTATTAAAATTTGAATTTTCATAATGTTATTGAAATTATCAACATCAATCTGGTTTTCACGGTTTTCACATCTATTGACACTCCGAGCGATGACGCAGCTGCCAGCGACACGAAACTGAGTAACGCTCTGGCCTTACTCCCCACACTCAGCAGTTAGTAGTGGGGATATAGGGAACAACCAACCGGCTTCTCGTGTGAAAGCCGATTGTTCCTTATATCTCCCCCACTTATATTATTTAGCGTGACGCATTTTCGTGTCGTTTTAAGCTCACCCTGTGCCATAAGAAGTTTCACTTCAAAAAGAGTTCTGTTATCCAAAAAATATAGTTTTCAATATAGTATACAAATACTGCATATTCTTAACCCAATGAAATATGCATCGATATAAGAATCTTTTTTTTAAGTATACACAGAAAAAAAAGAATTCTTATATCGATGCAAATTGCATTGGTCTAAGAATACGCGGTATTCCTTGATTCATTGTATAGATTGATTGATTCCTGAGTAACTAACTATCAAAACGTTTTATACCAAGAGTTTAGAACCCAAAAATAGTAGATTGTTACACAAGGGGTAAAAGGGACCTATTTAGGCACGAGTGCTTTGGCGCATGAGCGTATAGCGAGGGCGCTAATAGTTCGAGTGCCTAAATAGGTCTTTCACCTGAGGTAAACATACTACTTTTCTTTACGAATATGAGGAAAGTAAAAAAATGCTTCAAATCCATATCTGAATCTTATGAACTCATTTTATACAAATATCTGTATACGTAAATAATTAGCACTCGACCAAACAACAGAAAGAAGATCGAATTTCTCGCCTTTTTTGTATTTATTTTACTGTGGCATTCTACCAGCCAGTATTTTTTATCATTAATGACGGTAAATATTTAGCTCAAATCACAGACAAGTCAACCTTTAGACCACGCTTTAACAGGGAGTAGCATTCGCCAAGGCTATGTAGTGACACTACATAACTACATTACTAGTGAGCCGTCAGTTGGAAGCACGTTGGAAGCCATTAAATTGTCAATTTTGAACGAGCCAATGAAAACTAACCGACTTCTCCCCGCACCCCGCCACTTTTTGGCGATTTCGTTTTCGTACTGACGTTTATTAAAGCGTGGTCTAAAGGTTGACTTGTCTGTGGCTCAAATCTATTTAAATGAAATGATAATTTATTTAAAAGTAGGTAAATTATGAGTATACAGTCATATTACAAAATTGTTGATAATAATTTTTTAGTACAATTTTACGCCGCCATTTAACAGAGTTGCTTTATAAAAAGTTGGGACATGCATATTTTTTTTAAATTTTTTTGACAGCAGGGAAAATCGTTTTCCTGGGACGAAAAGTACTACTTTCATTTCTCTGATTAGGTAACTTCAAGCGTACTTTCCGAGTATGAGTAATGAAAAACGTCATTTGTACTCTCCCTCTCTCAGAACTCTTGGTATAAAACATTTTGATGGTTAGTTATTCAAGAATTAATTCGTATACCTAATTGAAAAAACACGAATTTGATTATGTTTCGATGGCTTCGCGTAACCTCCGAAAACGGCGACTAAATTCAAGAATTAATTCGTATACCTAATTGAAATAACACGAATTTGATTATGTTTCGACGGCTTCGCGTAACCTCTGAAAACGGCGACGCTGGTTAATGTTTTCAAGTACTTTTGTATTTTAAATATCAATACAACGACATTCACAAAATAGCGGAGAACATACACCGTCCAGAGGCAAACATGTTGAAAAAGTTGCTTCAGTGTGTGTTGACCTAAGAATCAAATACTGTACTTACATTTGGCGTCACACGCGTAGGAAAATACAATGAAATCATACCTACATTTAAATGCAGTCCCATCCAAAAATATATTCACATAAATATATATTTCGAGTCTATAAACAGAACCATTAACTCCTTCCTATTTTTATGACCCGCGTGAAAACCCATTTATCTTGTATGAAGATTTCCATATATGTAGATGACAGTGGGAATTCGAGGATGTTTTTATCGGGTGCGGTTTGGGCGAGCGTTGTAATATGTGCTATATATTATACTCGATAAAAGCCGTTCAATTCAAGGAAGCGTAATTTATGGTCCAGGTAAAGTCGAGGGTTTGTATTAAAGTTGAACATTAGAATTATACCCACTTTGGACTTACATTACAAGCTCGAATGAAGCTTTCCCATAAGGATAATAAATTAATACGCTATTGGAGAAATTGGCAAAAGATTTTCTTAATGGAAACGCCTAAAGGTAAATATAATAAAACGTTACAAAATCTTATGTTATTCTTAATAATTTCTACTGATATTGATCCATTTGATTAACTACATCCCAAAAAAGTGTATAATGGAAGATGGTGATCGAATATTCCTCACGAATGATCTTTGTACAGATCTAATCTAACGCAAAATCATTTACAGTCTGTAGGTAATCTCCACCGAAAAAAAATCCGCCAATGCAAATCGAATTCGCATCCTTACAGTTCGCTAGGTACGTTATATAACTTACTTAAAACTACTCACCGCTAGATGACCTGAAAACGTATATAAATTTAAATATACTAAATGTATTTTTATGTGTTATAACTACAAATTACTTAATGTTTTTCGGATTATTTCCTTGGGAGCTGTGTTTTGTGTTGAGAGGACCTTGGTACTTGCCAAATTTCATGACTTTAGGTCAATAGGAAGTACCCTGTCGAGGTCTGCTATTTATAAATCTGGAACAGACCACTTACAAAAAAAAAATTAAAAAGTAATTACAACACTTCAAAATAAAATTCTTTGGCTGTAGAATACAGTCTGTTTCATATAACTATCGATTGTTTTTTCATTGTGATTTCATTTTGGAAATTGCATGTCTTCATCACCATGGATGTGACTCGTGAACATTTTCGCGCGATGATTTATGGTAATTTTGAAATGTGGCGATATTAAATACAAACTGGAATTTGTATTTAATTTCGGTTCGGTTCAGAAATAGCTGCTTTTTATACGACTTTAAGGATATTTTCACGATCCCTTATATTTCAATTTATCTGAAAGTTCCTCACTGAGCTTATCTTTATAAATGGATATTTATGAAGTATCGTAATATTCATTTTTTATAATTAAATTCGTAATATAAACAACACGAACCCGTTTAATCAGTATGGTTTATTGCCAAATGAACCGATTAACATCGTGCACCGGTTTTTACAAGGAGATGATAATACTCGTTTGGAATTATTTATCGTTCCGAAAGGAGCGTAAGGTTCTATCCTTAATTTCTTCTTGATAATAGACTTTAAAAGGTCGCGCCACTTCACAATCATTCCTTTTGTGTTGTGAAAGGTTAACGCGTTCCACAAAGACGTTTTGTGTAAGAAAATGATTGTCACGAGTTTATAAGATTGCTGCTGAATAACCTATTGTTTCGTGTCGATGTCAGCATGACATTTAGTATGGTGATTGGGATAACATCTGTCATTTCGAAGGTTAAAAGATAGAATTTAACATACTTCCTTGTTTAACATGGGTACATTTTTATAATATAAATACATCTGATTATGTATCAAGGTTATGGAGGGAAGAAGATGTGTCGTGTTAATTAGTAGGTAAATTAATTTAACCTTTCTACTTCATGTAAAATATGGTCAGTGCGAGTTGGAACATCTAAAGATAAGGTTCCGTAGCCATACGGGAAAATGATTTTCATTATATTATATCCCTATATCGTTTTATATAATGAGTATCAATTACCGGACATCGACAAGTTTTTGTTATGAAATTTAAAATACAAAACACAAATGAAAGTGGTGTTTGTAGATCATGTATACAGTTTGTGATACGTATAGATATGTAAATTTCATGTTTATCTCTATAAATCCATATAAAAACCCAAAATGATAAAATATAGTAATTGGCCCCAAAATAATTTTAATTAATTAAATATTACGAAAAATCAAACAATATTGAAACCCGTTAGGTAATATAGAAACGGTGTTTATAAAAGATAATTTACTGGAAAAAGTAGTTTAACCTCACCCTCATTTGGAGATATATATCTTATAGCTCACTCTGTGGTAAGTACGAAATAACTAAATTTTCGTCTCAATTCTTCATGTGTGGGGCCTGTGGGTAGGTGCTACAAACGCATATGAGATTTTTGTAAATTTTAATTAATGTTAATTTATCTAAAATTTTAGAAACCGTGACCCTGTGACAGTAATCACAAAGGAAATCAATTCTCGGTTTCGTCATATAACTCAAAAAAATTACATTGAATTTTTATCTTTGTTCATAACTGAATAAATAAATTCATAATAATCGAAGCTCTACCGTTGCCCCAAGACTGCTAAGGTACTTACTCACCTAAGAAGTTTGAAGTAAACTTGTTCAGTGGTTTCTGCATGATAAAGTATTATGGTATCTCATAGATATAAATTCAGAAATTTTTAAAGGAATTAATAATGTATCTCGGTATAATATTACAACTATTTTTTTCCATTGTATTAACAATGCCATACACAGATGAATACCAAATGGTTTCTATGAGCAGCATACAGCTATACAAAGCGACAAATTAGACACGTTCGTTGCTTAATCACAAACTCAAGAAGCGTGATAATTTATTGTGTGTTCGTGTTAATAACTGAAGAATACTTAACTAAGATGCATATATCGTGTACGTTTTCTATCTGAATAGCTTTGATTATAGTATAACGTCTGGATGGATCCTCGTAGTACAAATGTCAATAAAAATGACGGGCCAACTTTTATATACTTGTGTGTGTGACTCAACTGACCACATACTGTTACTACGCCATACTAACCATGTTCAAACCGTCTCTGTGTACGTGGATTATAACCGAACGGATAGGTGATATTTTTCTCTAGGTTTTTTGACGCCGACTCTCTATCCAGACATTATATAATCGAAGCTGAAAAGATACAAAAATTGGAACATTTATGATAATAATAATTTTATTTTCAATTAAGACAACAAATAATTGTACCATCGATACAGTCAAAAATCAAAATCAAAATGTTCCTTATATCAGAATAATAACTGATGTCATAAAAACAAAATGTCGCCAATTTGTAAACATACGTTTTCTACTAGGACAGCCCTTATAAACATTATCATATGTTCGATATTTCAAAACCGAACTAATTAACTTCTGAAAGGTTTCGAATTAGGTGCTATATAGGGGGAGAGGTATATTTCACTTTTTTTTTTACCTATAGTTTGATATATTAGGAAGGAACACAATAAGTTTAATTCGAAGTAAAACCACAGATTAGTATGACAGCAAAACAGCATCTTTTATACTCTCTCAATATTATAGGGGAAAGACGCCGTGAGTGGCGATTCTTATCTCATACAAGATGTATATACTGATTTTGGAGTTATAGAAGTAATTTTCGATGGTTGGCATTCTGCTGTGGGGACACGCTGCTAATGTTAATACAATCTTCGTATTGCAGAAGCGAGCTGTTCGAGCAATTTATAAACTGGGACCTAAAGTATCACTTAGAGAAAAGTTTAAAGAAATTAATATAATGAAAAAAAATTACATTATTAAAAAAAAATTGTGATCGGCATAATGTTAATACAAAGATATAGATACAAAGATAAACTTGCTAATCATGTCAGCCGCTTCAATAAAATCACGGAATATTTTAAAAGGCAATGTATACGCTTTTACAATAAGATCCCAGCTGATATTCAAGATCTACCCCTTAACAAGTTTAAAACTACAATAAAACGAAAGCTTTATGCAAAAGCTTATTATAAAGTATCAGACTACTTAGATGATAAAAATCCAGGGGTGTAAGCCGCTCGCCTATCAGTATGTTTCAATAATATTAATCTTTAAGTACTTATTTAAAAAAAAAATGTTTACAAAAGTGCGTCCCTCAGTTTCGTGCGTATTCGCCTGAGAAGAACCAGCATTTTTGAATGCACCTTTGTGGTGACGTTCTTATTCCACAAAGTAATAAAATTCACTCTTATGACGTATTTCAAGATTATGTTACATAACTACGAAATAAAGATATTTTGATTTGATTTGATTTACTATTTTTCTGTTGCTCCAATATAACCTTCGCAAACTAGATGAACAGTTGAACCCGCCTATAACAATCTCCCTAACTGAAATGGTGATTCGGAAGCACTTTCATTTTTAAATGGGGTCTAGCCCGTTAAGATAATAACACGGGGACAAGCGGAAT
Organism: Luffia ferchaultella; assembly: GCA_949709985.1. Classification (NCBI taxonomy): domain Eukaryota; kingdom Metazoa; phylum Arthropoda; class Insecta; order Lepidoptera; family Psychidae; genus Luffia; species Luffia ferchaultella. Next base: position 8,409,916 of record OX453254.1, read on the forward strand.
GCAAATTAGCTATTTCTACAAATCCATTCACATAAACCGATGTCTACGACACCAATTTCATCCTAAACAATTCCAATTATTGACGTGATCAGAGCTTAAATCGACCCCCTATTATATGTATAAGGTACTATTCTAAGCCGTAAAAGTAAATGGAAATTGTATTGGTAAATATTTGCCTCTAGCAACACACGTCGACAGAAAAATTGGAAACATGATTCCGCATAATGAAATTGAGCATCTTTCGTGTGAGGAAGGGAAGAAGGGATAGTATTGAAGTGTTTGTTCTTGTTTTCACACGTTAACGGAAAAATAGGAAACGGCTTGAGATAAACAAACAGAAAGACAAGGAAAATATTTAAGCATTTGTACACCTTGCGAACCGTGAAAGGTAATCAACTTAGGATTTAGGTAATAAATTTATTCGATGGAAATTCATCATAAAAGCAACGTTGATGTCTTTAGTACCTATAAATTAATTGAAATACCTTCAATCGCTTTCGATGACTGCATAAAGCATGTATAAAGCAAACAGGCCAAACCATAGGTAGAATTTTATGTTACTTATCGCTCATCAAAACATAGCCTTTGTCTTAGACTTTATAAGTTGTCTTTGAATCGTAGCAAAATTTTGAACTTTGTATAAATATATATTTTTTTAAGATTTAACTTTTTTAGAATTATAGGTTCATAACGAACGGATTTGGTCTTTAAGAATTTCTTTAGTAATGTATATGTTATAGGCAATGTGTATAATCCGGCATTGTATAGAATGCCTAGGCATTATATACATTGCCTAAAACGTTCAGGCAATGTATATAATACAATTCATTTCATACATTGCCTAGGTATTGTATAAAATGCCCGACGCGCATCAGGCAATGTGTATAATGAATGACCACGGGAAGGAGACGCATATGTGGCGTGCGGGACTACCCCGTAAAGAAGTTGCAACTCGTTCGTTGTGTTAGTACGCAGCACTCCTTTGTTCTATACAGACATATTTTTTTAGTTTACGCATTGGTTCTAAACTGAATTATTGAGTGTGATCATTGATATTATGTGTGATTATTTAATTTCCTTTCAAATTATAATTATGTTACCTACAGTTTATTAAAAGTATAATAAAAGCTTATTTTAAATGAAAACTGTTGGTTTTTTTCGTATCATGATCAAATTTCCATAATCAAGTGGTAAGAAATGAACAGGGCGACTTTCTGCAAGCAATTTTTTGGTACGTTGTAAATGTAAACGTTTATCCGAAGGGAACTGCTATGTGAGAAACGCTCTCGACGCAAAAACTCGTAGGCATACCAACCAATAGAACATATGTCTTATCAGCGCTGTCTGCTGGTGGAAGTTGAAATTAGGATTAGCTCTCAAAAGATCAGTACCTATCTAACTAAATCATAGAGAAGAAAAATCGATTACATACCTTACCTATGCTTCAACCAGCATTCTATACAATGCCTAGGTATTCTATACATTTCCTAGGTAAAGTGTAAAATAGTTTGAACATTGAACATCATTTCATACATTGCCTGAACGACCCCGGCATTCTATACATTTCCTAGATATTGTATAGAATGCCTGCATTATACACATTGCCTATGACATATATATACTATATATTTCTGAGTGTAAAATATTTATATATATCAGTTGCCTTGTACCCATAATACAATTTTCGCTTAGCTTGGGACTAGATGGCGCTGTGTGGGATGTCCCAGAGTATTGTATAATAAATATTAAAAAAAATAGATTTTATATTTCCTAATACAATATGGTTCCTATTTCTTTTCCTATAAATTTTCGTTCCCATTTTGATTGATTGTTGAATTTATGTGGAATTTTTCGTGTAACGTGAATTTATATACAAAAGAATAATAAAATTTCGTTATCCAAAACAATAAAGCAATTATACGTACAATGGTGTCACTGTGTATTCAATAGAGAAAATATTTCTCAACAAACTCACAATGGAGTAGTAACAAATAATTGGGCATCGGGGAACTTTGTCTTCGAATTCAATCGAGCCAAGCGATTCGTGTCGGCGCGACGATTTGTGGCCGTGATTACGGTTTATTACTTTACGTGGGGTCACTCGGTGGCTGCGACCCAAGCTAATGGCGGCCACCTTGTCCTAACAACTACTCAACCATGCACTATAATCGATCTCAATTCTATTGCCTTACATTTTATCATCTTAGAAAGATTTATCGTTAACTAAAGAAGGCGTTATTGATATATCGATTTTTATATATATTTAATTTACTTCAAAGGTTTTAGATCCGAAAATAGGTGGAGATACGCGTTATGCAACATAAACCACCTCCTATAATTTTTATTTTATTTATGTATACATAATTTTATAGTCTAAAAACATAATTAATTTAATCTATAGATTATAGAGATGCATTGGTGTATACATCAGTGAATATATTTGAGAACAACAAATTAAGAATGAATATTAAAATTACACAAAGGAAAATTAAATTATATATTAAACTTCAAGATAAATTGAAGAAACAAAATTAAAAAAAAAAAAACTAACAAACTTAAATTAGAAGCAAAGAACTTTAGAAGTGTGTTTCGAACGGCATCAAAAATTATATGGACGTGGTCGAGCCATTTTATGACCGATAGAAATATTAGGTGCGAAATAAATAAAGGTATAAACGTGCAAACAAGAAAATCTGCAGCAAAATGTTTGCTGTTCCTTTACTGATACGTATATGCCAATGTCCAAATATCCGTCAATCGAGCCTGTAATCCTTTTCATGTTTGTTTGATTTAGACATTAAAGGTCTGTAAATATAATAAAAAGTTTTGGTTTGAGTGAAATTCGATAAGCCTACAAAGTACCCAACCAAAGGATACATCGTATGAAACGATTTGAAATGAACACAGCTTTGAAACTTATTTTTTTTTCCTGTTTCTTTGAATGGACTTATTCCAAACGTCTTCCATGAAATATGGAAATCTGGCCACGTGCGAGTTAGACTCGTGCGCGTTGTGTTCCTTACCTACCTATTCGTATAGTTGTAATAAATAAAATTAACTTACTATGTTATTCCGCATTTTCAGGGCTATTTACGTTTACCAGTGATCTATTTAGTAATCTATTTAGTATGGCCGTATCGATTTTTCTGATTTTCACCAGACATCAAACAAACCCAACATTGCATCTCAACTAAACTACTCATATATAAAAAAAAAACACTACTTTGGAAATAAATACATTCAAGTCAAAAGCGAAACTTCGCAAAGCTCTGTTACTTTTACATGGGCTGTTTAATCCATCGTATAATAGTATCATAGAGTAAAATAAATTTGACAGCAGCGTTTGGTTTTAATAGAGTCAGAAATGTCACTTCACAGTATCGAAACTGTCAAACACAATTTTGCGGGGCTGAAGGCCGGCGCGGGGACCTCGGGAACTGAAACCGGACTGAAACTCGCCATCTCGCCAAACAGTTACACCAGCTAGACAGCTGGTTAGACGGTAAGCGCAGAAGAGGGCTTCTGTTCCATTCAAATATATTTTTGTAAAACTATGTATACTTTCATAACAGTAGTTCATCTGATTTCCGAAAAAAATACTCCTTAGTAGGTGCCTTTAATTATATAATGTCTGGATAGAGAGCCGGCGTCAAAAAAATCTGTAAAAATATCACCTGTTGGATTATTATAATTCACGCACTGAGAAACGTTTTGTACAAGGTTAGTATGGCGTAGCAAGAGTATGTGGTCTTTTGAGTCACACACACACAAGTACGTAAATGTTTCCTGTAATTTTTATTGATATTGCGGGTCCATCCGGACATTATATATTCAAAGGAAATGCTTACGTTCTCAAACGAACTAGGTTTGGGTTGCACTTTAACATTACAACATAAATTTAAATAAATAAAATGAGGTTGCAACCTTATTTTATTTATTTAAATTTATTTTACAACAACGATCGCAACCATAATAAGTGAGATGATAAAGATGTTACATAAAATAGCATATATTCGTACATACGAATGGGTAAACAAACCTAACTAAAAAAAGTATTGGATATTTAAAACAATCTAAGGCACAGTTATCGCCTTCCAAAGTGTAACCGAATCGGAAAGAACATAAAGAACTTTTTGCTACAGCGCAGCGCAGCGTCTAGTGAAAGTAAAAGAAATGTATAAAACAAACCATTTTTCTATAAATAACTTCGCAAAACTTTGAAAAGTTTTGCACGAAATTCTCATGTTACTCTAGTAAGTTTTTTTTTTATTTTCGCTGTGACTCGAATGAGATTTTATTTTCGTGTGTAAGCTTATTCAGTCTTGACGCGCTAAAGTAGTTTTCTGGATTACTTGATCCAAACTTAAACCGGTGACTCGGTGAAATTTTCTCACTTCTAGAATTCGCGCATTTTCGTCGGAGCCGAGAGGCAGCTGTTTGTTCTGACAGCTTTTCAGACTAACATGTAAGTTTCAAATATTATAGAAAATATAAAGAACTGAAGAATCTCAAAGATATAATCAACTATAATATAATATGTAACTATAATTTATATATAATACGTACAACTATAATACGTAACTTTTTCGCTTATTTTTTTGTGTTTATTAATATCCGCTATTCGGGAATGAATTCTACAGCTTTGTGCCTGATCCTTGCTTAGAGTCGACATAGTGTGATAAATTAAGAGGAGCTATTTGATAATAATTGTTAATGATTGCGTAGATCTAGGCATAAGCGGGACATAGCATTCTTATTATCGTATTCGATAAATCGTTTTCTTATTTACTTAAAATGTCGTTATGTACTATAAGATGTATTTTTCGTTGTAATTAACAATTTATATATTATTTATTTATATTTATATATAAATGAAATGACGTTTGTTAGTCTCACTAAAACTCGAGAACGACTGGACCGATTTGGCTAATTTTGATTTTGAAATGTTTCTAGAAGTTCAAGAAAGGTTTGAAAGGTGAGAAAACATGAAGATATTGCAAGTAAATACAACATTATAGTTAAAAACAACAATTTCATTTTCCCATACAAATTGTTCGTATCTGTCAAACAGGGTGCGTTCAAAAATTAATTCCTTTACTCTTTTATCGGTCATCTCGGAAACGGCTCTAATGACCTATATGAAATTTTGTATTTAGGTATTCCAAAAAAGGTTTCTAAATAAGTTTTATGGTTATTAAAGCACCAGGGGCGTTGCAGTAAATGTGTAACTTCGAAACGACTGGACTGATTTTGATACGGTCTTTTGCATTATATAAGTGTCACCTGCGAATAGATAATTAAATAAATTGTGCAGTTATGGACCACCAGGGGGCGTTGCAATAGATATGTATCTTTAAAACAGATGGGACGAATTTAGACGAGCAGGTTTTTAGATAAGGATTACAATGAGCCACCAGGGCATCGTTAAGAGAAGCTGCGTAAACGAGTTGTTTTATGAAAATAAAAGAAAAAAAATATGGCCACGATGTTAGCACGGTTTCTTAGTAAACTTTTATGTATTCGTCCCCAAACTTGCATTACTGTAAAAAGCATACAGTCCAATCTTTTCTCCTAATGACACGTAGCAAATTACTTTTGGTTTAAGTATTATCTATAGTATGATATAAGAATTAAACTACATTCATTTTGGCTAACCAAACTACTCTTTCCCGTTTCGATGACTGAAGTTTTTTAAACCTTAATTTGAAAATTCACAAAAACGACCTGACAGCAGGAGGAATTGGTATATCGTTATGATACATCGTAACTAGATATAAACGACAGTTTCGTAAAAGTTAGGAGACTCAAAACCAGATCACGAGAAAGCCTCTAGTTATAATATAAATACGGAATCAGGCTCCGCCACTATAAATTATACGCACTAATTGCTACGACGCGCCCTCGGCACCAATCAATCAATCAATCAATTCGTTCAACCTTCAGCCAGACGCAATGTCTGAAAGGGACAAGTCCCAATACACCGAAGGGAACGTAGATAAAGGATGGAGTGTAGGTTATAGTCTGGATTGTGAGTGACGGGAATAAGAGCCAGCCGGTATTCGTGCAACCTTTAGCCAGAAAAGGGAGCCAGGAGAGGTGATAAATATTATAGTGTGTTTATAAATAACAGTAGGGAGCATAAGTTGTTTTATCAGTTTCTTATTGTGAGCATTGCCGTTCCTTAATTCATTACTCGCTTTCTTCACTTGATGCAGGCTTTCTGTGTCTTTTTTCAGAAGTTCGTGTACTTCGTCGGCAGTGTTTTTCATTTCTGTTTTGTTTCGTGCCAGTGTGGCACATTTCGTGTTAGTTGTCTCGGTTATAATAGCCCGTATCTCGTCTAAGCATAGTATTTTGAAGGCACAATTAGTATATCTTCGCCCCCCCGCCGCCCCTCTTCCAAGCGTTAGTGAATTGCTTTCCACGTATACGTTTTGATTTTTCTTCTTTTGTTTCGTTGTCTTTGGTTCTTCTAGAATTGTATGATTTAGGAGTGCTAACTTGTTCTTGTCAGTTTTAGTATTCTTGAACGAATTCGGCTGGGTCTTTTCTAACTTCTAACCATAGATATGGTTAAACGTTAGTCCGAACAGTTCGATCGTTTGTCGAACTCATAACTCAAGTATTAAGACGTTTTGGGAACGCTTTTAACAGGAGAACATGTGCTCCTTTGTTTAAAGACCCTTTTTTTGTTTGTGTCACGTCGCCCGCTAGCGCAGTCATTTTTGTTTGAGTAGTAATAAGTAGGTACCACTTGAATGTGTACAGTCAGCGTCGAATAGATCGCAGCGTCTAAAATAGTCGAAATCATCTATTGAGCGTTATTTCATTTTTTATGTAGGCAGTCAATGCAAACGTATTGTTTGAGGTATACAAAGTAGTCTGCATATTGTCTGTATGTTGTCAGAATGTTCATTAATATATATGCAAATAAATGGTTTACCGGTATCTGTGGAATCATAGTGGTAATAAGTACTTCTTAACAAAAAAATAGTCTTTGATTCCTGGTAAGTCATAAGATATTATTTCGACTTATTTTAAGTTTAAGTTTTAAATTGTTTTTTTTTGTAAACTTTGGAGTGAATTACTCGAAGCGAATAAAGAAATAATTATGACACCTTCTTTGTTATCAATGTCATCTTTGCAACTTTAACGGTATTGAATTACTTACCTATCATTATTGTACAAATTGGCAATTGCGTTAAAAAAAGAAATGTTAAATTTTACCCAGTTGTCAATTTAATTCAACCAAAAACGTATCTCAAAATCAAGGTTTTTGTTTTACTACTATGAATGCTAGACTATATCGTTGAACCATCCATTTGTCAACATAAACTTGAACATGCCGGTTGCCTAGACAGAATTAAAAGGAGTATTCAGGTATTTTGAGGTATTTCGTGCTTAGATCAACATGATAACTTTGGTTGCCTGGATGAAATTGATTTTTTGTGCGTGAGATCGTTTTGGCCGCGTTAGGCGCTAAGATGATTATGACGCTGACTGTACCTGCATCCTCGCAACAAAAGTTCGCTATAAATCATGACGTAATATATGAGCACCACACATAAAAATATATAAAGTAAAGCATAAAAACATAAATGACACTATTCAATTAATTCAAATCACAACATGTTACACTTCTGCGCGTGAGAACTTTCCGCACAATCGCTCTTAGTTAGCATTTAAATTTTTATTTGAATTATAGTCATGTATAATGGAATTTCCTCACCAAATAAAATATTCTCCTGTGCGAAGCGACTTCGATTTGATTTCAGCTTTACACCACTTTTCGTGAGTATTGACGGCCAAATAACTTTCACAGAAACTATTCAAATTGTATGTGAACTAATTATGTCTATGTTTATGCACTTTTAATTAACTAAAACATTGTATTCACTCAAATATTTCACAACCACATCAAACGACCACATCACATTTTTAAGTATTTCAAAACACAAACACTTAAGTGGTACCTACTCCAAACGCGTGCGCATAGGCCTGCCGCTCGAAGGAGACTCAGCTACGACGCGCCCTCGGCACCTCCATTATATTTTGAACAATGCACCGCTGCGTGACGTGATAACGAAAATAATTCATATCTCGCATGTGCCACTTAACAATGCTACATGTGACATGTCAAAACGGATATTTCTCAGCGGGCTACCACCTTTCCAGTGATTTAGTAAAGCTTGAAATTCGAATTGAAATGTTTTAAGGTGGCCCTATGCGGTCTCTACATAAAGTTCAAATGCATACTGTTTGCTATTTGCGCAGGCGCGAAAATATAGACTTCTTTCTGTAAATTTTAATAAATAAAATATTTTTTGGGGTAATTTGGAAAATCCGAAGTGACACATCTCATAGTTAAAAATTTAAAAAAATATACTTTTGACTTTTGCCAGTGTAATAATTAAAAAATTAATAATGAGACTCGTTGGTTTTTTATTTGTTTAATTATTATAAGACTATAAAAGTTAATGATAGTGGTTTTTGACAGGGTTTTTCAACGAACAAAGTAATTTTATAAAAATAAATAAATTGGCTACTCGCATTTAATAGTGTTTCAAAAATTTTCATGGTTTCGATGTTTCCTACTAAATTTCAATTTCAAAACCCGTTTTTGTGAATAAATTTTTTTTAAATTTTTGTATGTAATCGATCTAGAAATTCTTTAAATTCGATAAATTGTTTGTAAGTTTACGATTTATTATATTTTTATCTACCAAAAAGTATTTAGGAATGATTGAATGTAGGGAATCGGACATGTTTTTCAAAGTGAGATTAGAGATCTTGGCTACTCATAAATCCCATAATAGTTCGCAATATAAAGGCGTGCAAAAATGCAAGTAAATTGATTTAGAACGAATGTCAATATTTTTAAAATACTTTTTGTAACAAAATACCTACAAACACACATCATTTTTCCGGGGGTTCATACTGATTCAGATAATAAAGTCTCAAATAATAAAACACTTGTGAATGAAATGTGGGATGTTCCAAATGGAGTGATCGTCAGTAGCCGGCCTAATATTTTGATCACGCTCTTAGGATGTGGTCCAAATGGACTGATCATTAGTGGCCGGCCTAATATTTTGATCACGCTCTTAGGATGTCGTCCAAATGGACTGATCATTAGTGGCCGGCCTAATATTTTGATCACGCTCTTAGGATGTGGTCCAAATGGACTGATCATTAGTGGCCGGCCTAATATTTTGATCACGCTCTTAGGATGTCGTCCAAATGGACTGATCATTAGTGGCCGGCCTAATATTTTGATCACGCTCTTAGGCTGTCGTCCAACAAGTAGTCATATTAATGATCACTTGTTGGCCGACTTTAAGATAATAGACTGATTTCTCCCGATGTCGCGAACTGAGTCGTCAATACTTATAAAGTTGATTCTGTGATGTGAAGGAATGAATGTATGGGTCAATACTCAACAAGTATCTCTCGTTTTTTTAATAGTTTTTAGTACACTCTTTGTTCAAATGATTAAATTCAATGTTAAACACGGTAATTGTTACAAATACCCAAAAAGCGCCTATTACCCGAGAGTCACTAAATGTGTAGGTTTGTAATAGAATATACATACACCATTGAATTTTTTCGTTGTGTAGAAATGGAGCAAGTTATAATAAAGGAAGACTCGGATATTTCTTTTAATTTTCTACATTAAATACGATTTATATGTTAAATCTCCCTTTTTTCCTATTATCCACTTAATCTCAGTTATACAGAGCATTTTCAGGCACTTTGTCTCGTCCGTAACTAATTGTTTTGAATTACTTCGTGTTCGCTCCTAAGATAGCACGCTCAGACACTTTGATGTTTCTTAAACAAGATACAAGTTGGTTTTACTTGCTTTTAGCTGGTGTACAAAATACTATATACCATACCATCAAGTAGGTAGGTACAAACAATTTGCTGGTGTTACGAAATTATTTTATATGTCTTGTGTCATAGGGTGTATATTAAAGATTTTTATCTATTTGAATGCTTCATGGCAAATTTTTTTTTTACAAAATATGTGACTCTGTTAGGAATAATCACTTAAAAATTATATTAATTAGGCAAATGCAGAAAACCAGGTAGGTAGAATAGCTGTGGTTAAGAATATATGGTAATCAGTTCCTTTTGGTCAGTATAACAGTGATATATAGAGATATCTAGTTAAAATATGGTCGCTTAATAAAAATATATAACATAGTATTAAACCTAAGTACGAATAATTTTACTATGCAAACAGTAAATAATAATAAACATTAATATTGTTTCAGGTACGTAGACATTACTAAGAAACTGGTTTTAATAGACTTCCTGGTATGTATGAACGTAAAATGTCATGGTGAATATATTACTTCCTTAAAACTCTACTCACTGAGTAACAATTTGTACTCATGATTTATGTCAAAACATATCAAGCATCGATTTCGTTGTATGTATTCGTTTTATGGCGTACTTACTGTGCTGCTTCACATTGCGCCTACAAAGCTTCCAATTTCTTAGAATTGTTTAAAAGACGCATTTTATATTTAGATTTAAATACTACAAAACAGATAAGATATTTTTCATTTTATTCCACACTTATACGTTACTTTTTATGTCAACTTAAAAAAAAAATTATCTACACAATAATAATATCATTTATTTTCAGGTGCTAACCCCATAGTAATTTTTACATATTTACACGGTATTTACATATATTATTTATATAATATATTACATATATTACAAATATTAACAAATCATAACAATAAATAAATACAACTAATAGTAAAACTAAACAATCAATTATCATCAGTTCGAATCCCAGGTCGGGTCAGTATTTATATGATGAATACCGATACTGGTACCGGGTCATGGTTCTTGTATGTATGTATGTGGTGTCTTCGCTTGGTACCCAAAACACAAGCTTAATGCTTAGTTTGGGGCCTAGACGTTGTTGTCATGTATACGTTGTTATTATTATTATTAATTAATTATTTCACATGCAGATCTATCCAATGGGCCATAAATGGAGAGATAATAGTATGTTATCCTACGTATGTTAACTATGTTATCCCATGATGCTCTTTGTAAAAAAAGAGGAGAAGTACCTTTGATATAATGTTTAACAAAATACATGGAACAATCATTTATATACACACCAATTCATAACATCTGTAAAAAAAAATACGAAAATTCACGTCCTATAAGTTTTTAGAATATTAGTGCATTCCATATATACCTAGTTCTTAATTAACATGCGTATATAGACGTGTTACTGGCGATCCTCACACGGCCTACGAAAGATGAGCTAAATAGCAATTTTGTTCCTATCTGTCCGCGCTATTACAAAAATAGAGCTCAAACACAGCACCCTTATGCCCATAAAATTTGGGGATTTCCTTCGATGTCACTGGGACTCAGACCATTAGAATCATCAGGACCATTATCAGATTCTGACTTCGTGGCAATGGTAGCAAACGGAAAGCGTACCCTCCCAAACAAAAAAAGAATTTTCCTTATCAGTTTACAAATGACGGAATTCTAATGTAATAGACAGAAAAAAAATTTAAATATACTAACGAATTGAGAACCTTTTATAGTTCCTTGACGTGTAAAGAAAACACGCAAAATTCACACACCTTCTACGAATAAATACATATTTATTTTGATTCGACTTAAGTTTAACTGTGCTTACAAGCAGTTTAGTGCTCCAGTGCATTTAAAAATAAACTATATTTGAGTTCAATTTACTAGAGTTTATTAGAGTACACAAAACTATATTTGTACGACTAAAATAAGTACTACTCTGTAAAAAAAAGTACCGGGAATTGTTCATTTAATTCTAATTCCAAATTCAATTCAAAAATTCTTTTTTGTCGGTGAGTTCGCTCAACTGTTTTCTATATTGGCGCGAAGTTTGAGTACCATCTGTCATTTAGTTTGTGTACAGTGCTCGAGTTTGTTAGGTCATCTCAAGTGTGTTTTGCGATTTTTATAATGGCTAAAATCATTGAACAAAGAGTTTGTCTCAAATTTTGCATTGCGAATAGAATTTCGTGTTCCGAGTCGCTGAAAATGTTGCAGAAGGCTTACGGTGAATCGACTTTATCAAAAACACATACATATGAGTGGTACAGTGCATTCAACAAATACCATCGAACAACTTCCATATTCACCGGATATGGCTCCGGTCGACTTTTTTTTCTTTCCAAAATTGAAATTACCACTTCGAGGCACCCGTTTTCAGTCGATAGAAGACATAAAAGAAAATTCGCGGCGAGAACTGAAGTCGATTCCGGAAAATGCGTTTAAAAATTTTTTTATAATTGGATTATTCGTTGGCGTAAGTGTATTATTTCAAGGGGCATACTTTGAAAGCGATATAATAAATTTAGAAGAATAATTAACATTTCATGTTTTATTGACCTTTTCCCGGTACTTTTTTTTTCAGAATGTAACTTAGGTGAAATTCGCCCTTATCTCAGTTCATATCGGATGTGAGCAATCAAGCGTGACAAAATATATTGTATAGAATGTAATAAGTTAATAAACATAGAGATAGCTCAATTTAATAAACGTGAAATTCGTTGTATCGCCGAATACGCTTCGTTCCAACAATTCGTTTCGCTAGAACTAGATTTACAGACGAGAAATAACGCGTAATGATGTACGACGGAGCATTCAAATTGTGGTTCTGTTTCTCTTTGCCACTAATTAAAGCCTGTTTGTAGACTTTATTTCGAAAGTACCTAAACCGTTTTAAGGCTGTTCTGTTCTGCATGGTCCTTGAAACACGAACGATCCGTTCACTTTGATTGTTAGCTATTTATCTGGTGAGAGGCGTAAATTTCAGTAGAAGTTGTCTGCAAGAACTAATTAAAAATGTATCTCCCTAATTAAAAAATTTACGAATCAGTACGAATTTAATGAATCAGTTCCGATTTTTTTAAATCACAATTGCTTTACGTAATTTTGTGGGGCGCGGCATTAGATATGTTCCTGTAAAACGGCTGGACCGATATTAGTATAGCCTTTTTGTGATACATAGGTATCATTTCAGAACAAGTTCTTAAACGGATTTTAGGCTTATAGGCCACCAGAAGTGCTGCTGTGAATGTGTTTCTGTAAAACGTCTGAACCGATTTTGATGCGGTTTTCTGCGTTGCATAGTAGTCCGAGACGTGCGTGACAAAAAAAAAACAATAGTTTTTGAAAGGCAGATTCAATATTCTATCACATTTGGTTATGCAGAGAAATAAATAGCCTGTCAAGTATGCCAATTTCGTTCGTCGTTTCGTTAGTGGCTTTAACTTTGTAAAAGAATATGTACGTCGCAATTACTTTGTAAAATCTGGTAATTGATTTGCGAACAGTAAACTAATTAAAAACTGTTTCGCCATGGTCAGTATTAAAAACTTTACAATCGAGCGCGTCAGCAGCTTATTAAATTAAAAAAAAAATTTACTTCGTGAAACTGTTTTCTGAGTTATAAATTTCGATATGCAAGTGAGGAATATTATTATTAGATAAAAACATAGTCCGAATTTTAACGTAAGAAATGTTACCGTCAGCCGCCGATCGAAAAACGCGTCGTGTGCCTTTTTTTATAGTGCGCTTAATAGAGAGGGTTTCTTATATTATATTTTATAAATACCTATCTACTTAATTTACCTACACAAAAATAAACGTAAAGTGTCTGTCTGTAATTTCGAAATAAAAGCATTTTTATGCTGATATGTTTATTTGCACGTAATCATTACCCAAGCATTCGTTTTCAAAATTTTGTCTATGTCGGTCTGCCTGTATGTCTGTTTCTTTGTCCGGGCTAATCTCCTAAACGGCTGAAGCAAGTTATAAGGGACTGTCACTGGCAGATAGAACGTTGTTTTCGAGAATATTATATAGGCTACTTTCTATTCCGGAAATATTCAGATACCTCATCGAGAACATTCTTGAAAAAATTTAGCAAGTAACACCCGAGAAGATCGAAGTTAGCCATTCTAGCTATACCCGATTTTTTTTATTTAAAACTTGTACTTTTGAACTTGGCGATCACGAAGTATGACGATATACACAGTACAGTATATCCTCATAAATTACTTTTTAGCCGTTGACGGATAAATATATATTTTTTTTATTTATAAAATTAAGTTCTCCTCGAGTCTGTCCTGATGTTAAGTGATGTTGAAGTGTGATGTGTAAGTGACAAAGTAGAAGTTTTAAATAAAATCGAATCGGGTTTAAAATGGGTAACTTGGCTTTTATCAAGATCTCAAAACTTCCCGACGTCATTTTCAGCTGTTTTAACTGTGTGGCGAAAGTGTCGCGATGTACCGCAAATTTTTTTACAGGTATGTTTTTGATGGAGGCTCATTTGACTTCACGTGACGTCTTCATACCGTTACAAACGCCCTATCCACGGTTGCCTTGACAATTTTAAAAAATGAACATTATTGAAATTAATTAAAAAAAGAATTGATTTAGAAAATTATCGATTTAAAATTTTTAAGCTTATAAAGTTATTATTTCAATACATGGTATTAATTTTATCATCAAAATACGATATTGCTTCTCATACGATTATATTTTATCATATACTTGTATTAAAATTACTTTTATTATGAATTTCGCTGAGAGTTCATCGATATAAAGTTATCATAATCTATGCAATAATTAATATTTTGACTGTTACTTTTTAGGGTTTCGTATCCAAAGGGTAAAATGGATTCCTTTTGCTATCACTCTGCTGTCTGTCTGGTTTTCTGTCGTATGTTACGGATTTCTAGCTCGTAAACTGACTTGAAACTTGGATATTGTGTGTAAAATGTTGAGAAATGGAGGTCGTCAAAATTATAAGTTTTAGACCCTTTTTATAACAGGGTCTTAGTATCTCAAAAACTATGTAGAAATTTGGAATTTCTCTGTGTAATGTATCATATATTGCATTTAAACAACAATTATTGAAAACGCCTATTCTTAATGTAGTTCGTAACTTGTGACCAACACAAACAATTTCTTTATTTATTTATTATTAATATATTGTGTTGTATTACGGAATCCAGTGTGCAAGCCCGATTCTCATCGGTTATTTAAATAGTTACTCGCTGCAGGTATCATCTGTAGTACCGTCCGCATTTCGCAATTCAGGCAATACCTTCTAATCCAGACTACGGGACTGGCTTTATTTCATGTACCTACTTGTGGCATATTCAAAGTACTGTCTAAATTATCCACTGTTTAAATTATCTTTCTTATTGTTTTAAGCACTTTAAGTTCCAACGTCCAAGTTGACGACCGCTTAGCCTAGTGGGTAGCGACCCTGGCTGCGAAGCTGGAGGTCCCGGGTTCGAATCCCAGGTCGGGTCAGTATTTATATGATGAATATCTATACTGGTACCGGGTCTTGGTTGTTATATGTATGTGGTGTCTTTGCAAAATATTTATATATGTATATATTATAAAAAAAAAGAATATTTATGTATGTATATCAGTTGTCTAGTAACCCATAACACAAGCATAATACTTGCTTACTTTGGGACTAGATGGCGTTGTGTGGGAAGTCCCATGTATTATTATTATTACAACATGTTTTAAACGTTAAATATGAGTGGAGTAGAAAACATGTAGTAACTGTTTCTGTTAATAGTTATTTTCATGAAACGTTCGATTAATTGAAGTTTATAGACACATAGGCTTAACGTGCCTGTAAGCAGTTAATACCTCGAACCGTCTCGAGCGAGCCCACCGTATATGCGCTTCGCTATAGCAGGCTTAAGATATTAACAGCGTTGTGTGGCCCATCTCTTTTGTTCTCAGTTTTATTTTGAGCCCAAGATAAGATAGGAGCAAGTAGAGTAAATTTTCTAAATTTACGATGATTAATTATTACAGGTTGGTAAATAAATTTTGTGGGCCGTTGACCTGGGTTTTAATAAACTCCCATCCAAATTAAGAATATAACAAGGTAACACCTTTCATATCTCATAGGGAACTAATTTTTCTAAAACATAATCAATCAAATCAAAAATCATTTATTTTAATACGAAAGCTCTGTAAACTTTATCATATTCATCATTCAAAAACAGAGAGAATCTACGATGCTTATGACTTAAAAATAATAATAACCAAGTGCGAGTGAGATTCGCTCCCTGAGTGTTCCTAACTGGTATATAATTTATCGCTATTCACTGCCGCATAGCTCGAAAACGTACGCAAATTAAAAACAACGCCGACATGTAAAAATTGACGTTCTAAATTAACACGAAGAAATGGGAAACATGACATTTTATACCCACAAGCTACTGCACCTGAATAGTTTTTAAAAATGGCCAACTATCAAGAAATGAATTCCATTTTTGTTTTAAATTATCAGGTAGAATATCATACCTTTTTATATTTTCTTTCTACAATTCTTGAATAAATATTTCAATGTCAATTTGAGACTTGGTGGGGATTCATTAAGTTTAGTTAATTAAACTGTGTTCTTGGGCATTACTATAGATGCTAATTTACAATGGGGTCTTCATGTTATGAGAGTGGCTGGTAAACTGAGCTCTACTATTTTTGCAATCAGGCAAATAAGAAGACTAACCGTTGTGCCTACAGCGAGGCTGGTTTATTTTAGCTACTTTCATAGCATAATGTCATATGGCATTCTGCTCTGGGGAAAGGCCGCTTACATTCAAACAATATTTGTTCTATGAATTTTGTGTACGTATAGGTTGTACAAAATGGCATCTAATATTTGAATATTAATAATAATACCTGGGACATCTCACACACGGCCATATATAGTCCCAAACTATCATGGTGCCTGTATCATGGGTACTAAACCACTGATATACGTACTTAGATATTTTTTATAATATGAGTACATACACATTATATAGATATTTTACACCTTCATACGGAACAAATTTATACACATGTTCATGCACAGAAACATTTGTCCCGGGCGGGAATCGAACCCGTGACCCGTGGTTGTGTTGATAGGTTCTCTAACCACTCGATCAATTCGTCAATCATCTATATTCCGAACACCTTACGTACAACACCCCTGAGATCGTTTCTCGAAACTTTACTACATTAGATTTGTTCCAGGAAGTCAATAGTAAAAAACAAGCATCATCTAATTTAATTAAATGAGAGCTTCTTAGAAAGTGCGAGAACGTCCAAACCTTCGAATAGAAAACTCGACGTACTTGACGACGTGTGTAAATTAGAGAGGTGGTGGAGATCCATTAGGTTTAATTAATGAAACTGTGTTTTTGGGCATTACTATCGATGCAAATTTACAATGGGGTCCTCATGTTATGAAGGTGGCTGGTAAGCTGAGCTCTGCTGTTTTGCAATAACGCAAATAAAAAGACTAACCGATGTGCTACAGCGAGGCTGGTTTATTTCAGATACTTTTATAGCATAATGTCATATGGCATTCTATTCTGGGGAAAGGCCGCTGATATTCAAACAATATTTGTTCTGCAGAAAAGGGCTATTCGAGCTATATATAAATTAAAATCTAGAGATAGTGTGAAGGCACACTCTAGAGAAAGTAACATTTTGTGCCCTTGTCAGTACATTTATGAAAATATAATTTATGTACATTAAAACTTAAATGCTTTCTCTAGGGTGGGTGATGGCATATGTAATCGATTCCCAGGTTCAGACTCTCAAAGGTTAATAATTCTTTCATGGAAAATTGTATTTGTTTTCATAATAAAATTCCTAAAGAAATGTGAAACTTAAATTCAAATCAATTTACAAAGCAAGTTAAAGTCCAACTCGTGAAAAAAGCTTACTATTGTATTAGCGAGTATTTAAATGATAAGTACGCATGGACATCATTGTAATAGTTGTAAGCATATTTTAAAAAAACCTACTAATAAAAACATATATTTAAATAAAATAAACAGGGAGGAGTTTCTTGCCGGTTCTTCACCTTCTAGTTTTGGAACCGGTAGCTAATCAATTCATTTTGACTTTCAATAATATTGAATAAAAACATTTTGGTTTTGATTTTGATTGACTTTGAAAAATGAACGGAAACGACCATCTAAATTTTGAACGAATTTTTGAGTGCGAGAATGTAAATGAATGTCTATGAATGTACGAAAAGAGTATTTACTTACATCTAAAGTTACTTGGATGCAAGTCCTATACGCAACAATAATCACTGTCGTTGATTGTTGTTGTTGTCGTTGTCGTTGAACAATAAACAAGTTGTCTTATATCTAACTTAAGATATTCTTTTTGTAAACGAAAACTCAGTACTTACTAAACTTTTCAAAAAGAACCGGAGCTCAGATTAGATACAGATAAGTACCTATACAACGAATTGCTCTTTTTTCCAAAATAAATATTGTCTAAACATTTTAAATTTCATAAAACATTATACTGTAGAAGTTACAGAAGTAAACAATGCGAGCCGTCTTTACATTTGTATACAGTTTGATTTTCTTTATCGCATAGATGGCAGGGCTCAATCTACCAGCCAATGCTGTTGCTTGTGGACCCCATTAATATTTTGTATCTACTGTAATTCTTAAAAATTTGGTCACATCAACAGGACTCAGATCAAGATTATTACATTTTATTGGCATTTATCACCATATTGTTCATTGCAAACCAGTCAATAACATCAGAAAAATCACTGTTTTTGTTGAGTGCTGGTAAATAGCCATTCAAAATATGTATAATATAACACTTTTATGCTACCATTTTGACACAAACTACAAAACAAAGCACTTGAAGTTATATAAGGTATTGCAGGCGGGGACAATCAAAATTTATTCTATTTAAGACCACCACCAAACTTGGTTCATTCCTGCCTGCAATACCTTATATAACATTCGAATCATATTTATATGACAGTTTATATTATTCTAATTCACCTTCTATAGATTATAGAGGTTCTTTTTCATTTTCCAGTTCATAATTTTTTACGCAGTCGGGTTTATATTTTTTTTAATATTACTGTTTTTTTAAATCTAAAGCAGAAAACATAATAAAGGTAATATTACATATTGAAAAAATAAATTTGGTAAAAGGGTGCGCAATTTTATACTAGACGGTCTCTACCTGCCAATCTCCCCTTATTTTTCTATTACGGAGAACGAGCCGCTTAGTAATATCCCTGAGATAATTAGCCTTCACTCGACAGATCCACCACACGTCTTGGCGAGGGCGAACGCTGATAACAATTATCTCGGAAATGTGTATCTCGTTTGTTTATTCATGCAAAACAAACAAGGAAAACTCAGAATAACTACTTAAAGCGTAACTTGAAAAAACACTGCCACAGATTTGCACAAATTCACATACGCTCGTGATATCCAGTTCTAGACTTGTCATTTGTTGTATTTGTTTAGCGTTAATTTGCGAAATAGCATGATGTTATCATTGTTATCTTTTCCACACAGTACGAATATTGGATGTTACTGTGTTTCTATGCCAAGTTGTTAGGCAGGTATTTGTCCATGACGATGGTTGTCTTAAGTAAGAGATATAGGTGTAATACTTTTGAGCTACTGATTTGCTCGGTTTTCTTTCAAACAAGCTACAGTTAGTTACTATTAAAAAACGAAAAATAAAGTAAATTTTAACCAAAAAATTAAAACTGACTTCAAAATTTTATGTGTGTAATCGACGCCAAAGAGTTAAGTCAACTTGTTGATTGGATGGCTAGGCTGTTCATCTAATGCTGACATTCAATTGAATGACTAAAGAAGTATTAGCCAAATTGCTAAAAGCAGCTTTTAAGGAAAGTGCTGAACAGGTACTGCTAGGATAACAGATCATAGAATTGATCATTTCATGTGTTTGCTTTCGGATCCAATCGAAATTCCAATTCGATCAAAATAGGTAGATGGTCTACCATTTAGGTTAAGTCCGTTTACATTATTACGAAGGGCGAAGCGGAGCAGAGCGACGATCGAGCCACTCAGAACATGAACATTATAAAAGTCGAACACATTATGAAGTTGGATCTGGCCACAGTAAAACATAAACTTTTAAAAGATCCAAGAGTGGCATTTGGTTCAGCCGTTTCAAAACTAGCTTTCAATCAGCCAATATGTTGAACGAATGGCCTAGTCATTTAATTGAATGCCGATATTTACTAAAAACGCTAGCCGTCAGATTTAGCAGCTTATTGAATCACATGGCGGCGACATAAATACAAACTTAAACTAAAAAGGTAACAATAACATTTTTGCTTTAAAGAAAAAAGAGCATTATATAATGTGCGGCAGACACCTTAAATGGGTTTACCAAGTAATTACAATTAAAACAATGATAATAATTGCCACTATAAGTGAGAACCTGTTATTGGCATTTTGTAGCTATTATGTCCTTCAATAAATTAATTGTGCTGTTGGTTTTCCATACAAATAAAATAATAATTAAAAAAAATAATATATATAACACAAACTATTATAACGAATATAGAACAAAATATAAAGTGAATGGCTTGACTTCATAAATCTATATGCCGCCCAATAATGCTCGTTTCTTAAAATAAAAAATACATTTAATTTTGTAGATTATGTTTTTGTATAAAATAAATTTACAGAGAAACGAAAAGCTAACGTTTTTCAATGTTTAATGAATGGATCGACCATAGAAATCGCCTCAGGATTCCCGTCGTTGACATATTGCAAGCGTATGTTTTTGCGCATTCATTGTAAAAGCCGTCACATATATTTTGTCCTTGACGTTACTGTTTCCTTCTTTATTGTTGCCGTCAAGGCATTAATTACCCGGGTAATTTTGTCGTGGACGCAAAATTAATTTCGACGACAATTATAAAATTCTCCTGTTTAATGAGCCGCTGTATGTGTCTTCGTTTTGTCGTCTTAGTCACATTTTGTTTTGGCCTAGAAAAAATGTTTTAGTCAATCCAATGTAATATAATATAATATATCCATCGGAAATCGTAAATTTATGTCAGTCATTTTTGTCCTTTTCCATGTCCTTGTGCTAAAATTCAGGATATTCCAGTTAAAGACCGATGTAATATATGTGCGTGTCCGGTTATACTACAACGATTCTATACACAGGCAACTCTATTTATAAAGATTGTTTACTAAAATAAACGTATCCAATAAACGTACGAGAAAGTAACTTAAATAGACAAAAGTTAAAACCAGAAACGGCTATAATTATGATGTTGACGGTTAGTATAACTGATGTGCAACCTTGAAGACGTCAAATATAAAAAAAAAACTTGCAGAAAAATTTAAAGGAATGTAACAAATTATTTTTCATACGTTATTTGAAAAATTAACCAATTTATTTATTATAGAGGGTAAGATTGATTTGGTGAATTGATAACCCCTGGTCTACCAAATATCAATACGCAAACGTTAGCCCGAAAGTATAAAATATACCCCTGCATATTTAATTGTTTCCAGCTAATTACTATTGAAAGGTACGATGAGTCGGTAGCGTTGATAATCGAAAAAAGACCGGCGGATATCGCTCAAGGCAATTTATGACAAGGAATTTTATGTTCTTACGGATGAGTATAAGTTAAGGGCTTCATCAAAAGGATAATTAATGAAGACCTTGGACTACGGGCTTACACGAGGAAAACCGATCACCCGCTTAATGTACGTTTGTGCATTACGGCCAGAATTGAAAAATGTCGTAGGCTACTCAAAAATACTGCCAAATAAACATCGCCAAACATTGTTTTCGGACGAAATTTTTTTGAAAATACTAGGGTGTATACGTCAAGTTCTACTTAAGCTGGCAAAGCTGTTCCTCGAGTTCAGAGAAGCCATCATCCGTCTGTAGTGATAATTTTGTTTAGTATATCATATTTTTTTTTGTGAAAAGGCATAAAACCTAGCGCAAAAGTGTACCAACCACAGGCAGCAACATACCTAATTGGATGGTATAGTGAAAGCTCTGTCACGAGCGCTGTTTATGGGCCAAAAATTCACTTTCCAGCAACACTGCACCAACCCATAATGCTAACTCCTCTGACTCAAAAGTGGTTTAGGACAAACAAAATTGACTTCATGAGTCCTGAAGACTGGCCCTCTTCTTACCCTGAACTAAATCCTCTGGATTATGAAATTTGGTTATAGTAATTATGCTCTAAGCCATACAAAAATTTGGAATCACTTGAACAAGCGCTAGTGGCAGCAGTGGCTGAAATACATATAAAAATCGTTGGTGTTGCTATAGATAACTTGGCCTAAGGTTGAAAACTGACTATTAAAAAAAAGGCGGCTCCTTAGGGTAATAGAGTTATAATTTGTTGTCTATTAAATACACTGTCTAATTTTATTAAATGTATCCTTCTATTGTAACGAGTGTTAAAAGAGATATCTATGTGTGCATTTTAGTAAGCATTTCGTTTATATTATAAAAAAAAATTCATTATATTTATCAGTTGTCTAATGCCCCATAACACAAGAATAATACTTGTTTACTTTGGGACTAGATGACGCTGTGTAGTTGTGTAGGATGTCCCAGGTATGATTATTATTATTATTGTCTAAAGTTTCATTTTTTGTTATGTTTAAGTATTGACAGAATACATGAACCGACTAGGTACAGTATTCTCGTATGCTTACCCCTTATTGTAATCTCATCCCTCTTAGCGTTCATTTATATAGGAAGATAGGAGTTTCTTATTTCTACGAAATTTTATTTATTATGGTACTTTTAGTAAATACTACTATCTATGTCGCTTAGATACATCAACTCCATCTGTATGGGCAAATCGAAAGAAAAATTTTAAACTTTCTAATTTTCCAGACCTCTCTATGTATGGAAAAATTTAAGATCGGACACGGATGAGGAGGAGGAGGAGGGAAGCGTCCAAACAATTTCATACTTACACATAAAAAGTTACAGCTCTCAACGTTTTGTTTTGTTTTTGGATGTGTTTTGAAGACATTTCCCTGCTTAATTCGGCGTTTTCACGATGAAATACTTGCTATCGGACATTTGCCGACTAACGACCAATAGTGACATACACTATTAGCACGGTGTATGAGCGGTCGTCCTGTCGATAGCGTGCGGTGGTTCTAGTGGAGAACGCGGCGGGTGCGTTTCGCTACTTCTATATGTGTGTGTATATGAATACGCCGGTTTACGTGAGTCAAACTCATGTAAACCGATGCAAATCGTTTGAGGTTTATGAGATGTTCCTATATAGAGAGTCTATCATTTCATTTAATGAAGACGTGTTTTGGGGTCACTGCATTAGTTTATTAGAAATTATGAGCTGAAGTTTCTCTCTAACCATACCGATATATACGGCGTTTTATCCATGTAAAAACGCCGCCAGAGTATAGATAATCAGTTCCGCCACGTCTCTGTCGTAAAGTATGACAAGAGAATCATAAACTCTAGTTAATAGGTACATAGCATAAACTGATAAAAACCTGAACAATGCGCTTATAGAGTGCTTAAATGTTATGAGCAGCAAATTAGCCTAATAGTGCAAGAGTTGCCGACGCGCGGGTTGATTATTACCAATTACGGTTAATTGTATAGGTGGGGCTCATGGATATGACCTACCGGAAGGACCAGAACGTTTTAATTTGTACAATTTGTTTGTTTTAATTATTTATTAACACTAATTGTTCATAGCTACAGTAATACGCTTCTACCTAAGTGTTGTACTAATAGGGATATCCAGCGAGCTAATAAAAATTCACAGATCTCATGCACAACACGACTTTGAAATAGCATTCGAAATGAACTTCGGTAATAAAAAAAATGTGTAAAAAAAAATGTTCTATGCCGTGTAGGAACGGCAAAGAATACAATTTCCCACCGCCACCGGGAAGCGTGTCGTAAGAGGCGACTAACCCTGGTTAGCAGAAGATGGGCAGCAACATCTCTCCAAAACTATTTACTGCGATCACCAACCCGCCTGCCAAGCGTGGTGATTATTCGCAAACCCTCCCAATGCAGCATACAACACACAATGGCCCCTAGTCTCCGGCGGCCCTTCTATTCCTGGCCACGGCAGCGGTCATGGTAACGGAAGGGCATGGGGTGCGAAGAATCCCTGGATGCGAAGCGTTGCGCGCCCCCCGGCCAGGGGGACAGATGACCTGAAGCACCATACCGGGGGTAGTTGGATGCGAAAGGCGGAGGACCGTGTGTGGTGGCGAGCCTTGGGAGAGGCCTATATCCTGCAATGGAGAGACACGGGCTGATGATGATGATGATGAATAAAAAAAACGGAGGTACCTATATTTGTTTTTATTTTTCAAATCATTTTATTTTAATTCATTAATAATTCAGAGGTTTCAATGCTATTAATACTAATTAGTGTGTTAGTATACAGCTTTGTTGTACGAACATGTATATTAATTTTTTCAAATATTTATTTAAATTTATTACCGAAAATATAGAGATTTCAGTACTAAACCACTACTATTGTTGTAAAAACACGTATAATTGTTTTTATTGTACTTTTTAAAACATTTAATTTAATTTATTATAGAAAATGTAGAGGTAAGCTTAATTTTCATGTGATAGTTATATTGAATGTGAAAACATGAAGATTATTATTGTTTTATTTATATTCAAACCTTGACTACTTTCGCAATTGATATTATTTTTTAACGTTATTTGTAAAATATTGTAAATATTAACAAAAATATAATCAATACCATAGCTATTTATTGATAAAAACCTCGAACATGTTTACTTCATGACGCGCACGCCCGAGACGCTTAAACCTAGATCTCATATCATAAAATCGTCGTAATTCTCACAATTATTATTATTTTTATAAATTTCGTAAACCGTCACCTTTTTGCGCTTTAGGCTATCACATATCATTAGGATAGCCTAAAGCGCAACGAACCTGTCTCTAATTTCTAAGGCCATAGGGCCATGGTTCGAATCCGGGCGTGTACCAATGAGTTTTTCTGACTTACCCTCCTATACCCCCTCCTCACCCTGGGGGAGGCCTAAGCCCCTGCAGTGCCGTAAAATGGGCTGATGATGATGATGATACCAGTTATTTAATAAATACTCACAAAACAGTAAAAAAAGGTTTATATTTTACTCTTACAATAGGAATCTGAATAATGCAGTGTACAAAAATTAAACATTTTTGCAACTGTAAATGGTTCCTTCGATATATTATGTAAAACTATGTGCTATCGTAGCAACTTTAAAAGAAAATCAAAATATAATAAAACTTATAATATTGTACCCAATTTTTTTTGTCGATATAATTAGTAAAAAATTGTAAGACGCACATTGCAAATACACATTGCATCAATTGAACTACGTCATTGTTTAATGTTGAAGTTTAGATTTTTAATACGATTTTTCTTTATTAAGCTGAATTTCATTAATACTCATAACTTATATGTAAATAATAAGACCTGTATAGATGGATAACTTATGCCAGCCTCTGTTTTTCTGTTATTCTTATTGCTATTATTCTCCTTATACGTGTACTATTATCTTATTTCGATCTTGTGTATTCAAGAGATGTTTCATTGATAAACTTGTTATAACATTCTGTTGATTGCGTAATACAAAATAGTACAGAAGTTATATTATACCTTATTGTATCATCATTGTTACCATAGATCATAAAGCTTTTCTATACTATAGGGTCCTGCCAAGATTGTCACGTCGAAAGAACGTTCATTTTATGATTGGTACTGCACTTGAATATATTAGTTACATATTCCATACTTTAAACTAAGTAATGCTTGACGACATGTTAAAACACGTTACAACTTATTGCTCATCGGCCGATATCTTGGTGAGTTAAGTGTTCCTGTTATGGGTGGGTTATCGAACAAATGTGACCTGTAGCACGTAAACGCTGATAACGCTTTGTCAGATATCCTCGCATGTAAGTTGGTACTGTACCGCCTTATTGCGGTTAGATTTAGATAAAACAAAAAGTAAGTTATAAAATAATTTCATCAAAAACTGAAATTGTGTTAATGATTTGTCTGTGACTGCGTCTGTTTTTACGCTCATTTTTATATATCTCAACGATATAGTTACATTGATTAGGTTTTCCATTGGTTCCCGAATAAAGTAAATCCCCTTCAGAACTAAACTGATCTGTAATGAAAACCCCAAAAACCGTTTAACACGTCTTAAGTTGTACATTATTTAGTAAGCAAGTAATGTCTGGCAAGGTGAAATTGCAACATGTTTTTTTCTTCATGGGAAATGCGATACATCGTCCAGTAGGGGCTAACGCGTTTGAATTCATCGTTAGAGGAGGCTAGTGACGGGTGTGGTTAGGAAATGGCGAATATTGTCAATTCAAGATTTGAAATTATAAGTATATGTTCAAAATATCTTCTACTCTTACAACTCCCAACCTAAGTAAAATCCATTATAGGAAGGTCTGTAAATAGACATTACCTACTTATGTGCGGCGACCTCATTGCGGTGTAACTTGCATTACTACTTCACTACGATTTATGTACCTAACTGTACTTAACAGCATGGCTGGGGCGCTACCATGAGTTAGCTTATTGAATTGGTTTAACATATTGACCCTCGATAACGAGTCGTAAAAGATTTGTATGAGTTTCACTGCTTCTTCGTAACGTTAAAGACGCTGTCTATACAAAGCGGTCGCTAGCGAGTGTCGACATGTAGAACCAGTTAAAATAATATGTAGATAAAAAGAAAAGATAAATAATAGTCCTTAAATAATTTCTTATCGTTTATTCAGAGGAAAGAACAAATTGTATTAGTTCAGACTCAGTCAGTAACTGTCTAGGTTCCGAACCGAATACAGCTACTAACTGAAATAGAGAAAGTCTCATCAGCCATGTAGTTAAGCGTTTCGCTAACTTATTCTGCCGGTACAAACTGTCGTCGGTGTCTAGAAAAACTTTTGGTCCAACTATATCGAAGGTAGTACAGTCGTTCAACAAGTTACTTGTTTAGTTTTGTCCCTTGTTTGTTATTCTGCCGGAGTCTGCCGTTGGCCGTTGGCACAGTCTAATGACCAGTACATATATCACTTCATACTAATAAGTATACTTTTTTAGACGTTCAGTTATACGTTACGTGTGAAATTAGTATGTGTCATAAATGAAATATATTTACGTAAAATTTTAGACATTTTATCACGATCTCTTCTAACTAAATTTAAAACTTTGTCATAATTTCTATTTTCTCATCCATATTAAAAAAAAGAAAAAAAAAATTACTTTTTGCAGTAGCTGTTGTGAAATATAAAACTTCTTTCATTGTTTTAACTTATTTGACATCTTTGTTATATGGAGTATAAAATATGGAAAAAAAAATTTGCTTAGACATTTTTCAATGTACATATAAATCAAAATTCTAAAAAAATTTCATATGGACTTTACCAAATCAATAATAATTTCAAAATTATTTTGTTTGATGAATTTGTTTTTAAAAGTTTCACAGACAAGGCTTAGTCGCATGTCCAATAATAATTTCTTGGATATGCCACTACGCCATGCCTACGCCTGTACAGTGAGGTTGACTGAGCCACATTCCTGCACTTACTATAAAGTGAGTAGGTATACTGTATTGTTATTTATACTGTGGACTGATCGAGCCTCAACTTTCGTTTCGACTTGACCGTCAATTGTCTCAGACATCTAGTAATTAGTCGCTTAGCTGATGAACTCTCGAGAATACAAATTAATCACGACATTTTATTATTATTATTATGGCGCCCGGAGCTATTTTGGTCTGACAAAATAATATCGGTTATTGATAGTGTAAATATTGTGATACTTACTCGTTATTGACATGTCCTATTTTTTAAGAAAAGAAAATAGTAAAACCGTATGTAGCATTTTCGAAGCTTAAATTGTCAATAGTTTAAGAAAAAATGCAATATTCATAAATAATCTTAATAAACCAACGTCATAGGTATGTGTGGTAGTGGTGTGGTATGTACCCTTAGCACAGACAAGTCAACCTTATAGACCACGCTTTGACAGGGAGTAGCATTCGCCAAGGCTATGTAGTGACACTGCATATCTACGTCACTAGTGAGCCGTCAGTTGGAAGTACGTCGGAAGCCATTAAATTGTCAATTTTGAACGAGCCAATGAAAACTAGCCGACCTCTCCCCGCACCCCGCCACTTTTTGGCGATTTCGTTTTCGTACTGACGTTTATTAAAGCGTGGTCTATAGCTTGACTGGTCTGTGACCCTTAGTAATTATTCTGAGATGTATCTACAAATGTATACGTTATCTAACTAAATGTCAACTATTGAAACGTTAAAATTATTTTTTTTGTTTAGTGCAAAGGCAAATGCCAAAAAAAATTTTCTTTTTTGTCCAATTACGACCTTTTGGAATAGGTAACTTTTAATTCGCTATAATGCTAAAACGACATGACAATATTATTAATATAGTTGATATACTTGACAATATATAAAAAAAAAATACAAAATACAGGCTACTCTTTTTTCTTTCTAGTTTCAAGTAATCCAATAATTGGTATAGGTCAAAAATTTGAAGTGTTGTCAATTGACATTAACGTTGACGAGAAAATGATGTTAAATTTTCCATGATCCAGTATCAAAGTAAAATAAAATAAAAAAGTTAATAATGTAAAAGACAAAATAGTTAAGTAAGATGAGTGTCTGTTTTGAAAAAGGTCACAAACTTTATTCTTACTGAACTGGATATGCCACAGTCAGCGGCCAACTAATTAGGCGTTATTTGAATACCTAGAACCGAACCAGAGACGCTCTGCATATACAGGTTGTTTGTTGTATAACAACGCAACCGTCCTGAGCATGGTTGTGACCTGCCTACTGCTGCTCACAATGGGTGAGCACGGGCGTGCTGTTCTATGTGGCGAGCCAGCTGCATGAAGGGCATTCCAGGATTTCGGGAACGGAGCGACGAAGTGAAGCTGGTGGCTCGGCAAGACATAGAGTGTCGTACCTATACGCTATAGCTTGTTCCACCGACGGGCCTTTGTTAGCGAGGGCGTGCTTTTAGGTTATTCACATTCACTTTTTGAACCAAACGGCCTGTCATCGTTAACTAAATCTACCTTTAAACACTGAATAGCTCGCAGGGTAAACTAATTACAATTCCAAAACTAGAACAAACCTTATGGACTCCAATGGATACCGTAACAAGTGAAATTTTGACACAGGCTTTCGGCCCGTATACCCTAATGAAGAGTGATAGATGCGTCCGGTGCCGGCCCGGCGTGGCGCTTGCGTCTTCTCGAACCCTCTCTGCGTGCTGTCACTTTCAGCACAATCGCAGGGGTCTATGTAGGGTAGATACGCGACCGAAATATGTATGTCCTCATGCATTTCGCACTTATTTTAACTGTCCGTCAATTTAATTTATCAAACTAATTTCGCGAGCCGAGCGACGTCGAACCACTTGAAAGGGCAGGAGTCTGACTCATCGGAAACATTCTATATTACCGCGTTACTATGCAGCGATAAAATTTTACTTTAATAATGATATGTAATGCGCGCGCTTGTTTGAATGTATGAAATATTTTCTAATATTCCACTATATGTATAATCCACGCAAAATTAAGATGATATACACATTTAATTACATAAGCATTTTTTTTTTAAATTGAAGAGATAAAAATGTTTCTACTTATTTACTTTGACGGACCAAAAGAGTTTAATTAGAACAAGTTCTAATAACAACTCAAGGTAAGTCCTAATGTCAAATACCAATAAAAGAAAACCAAATATGTCTTGGCCTTAATTCCGGCTACAATAACATTATGTAAAATTAATACATATAGGTTATTATTATTAAAACTGGTAATTATTCACTTGATTTAAATACCTGATGTTAATTTACTTGGCCTTGTGCTTTGAGCATATAATGTCTAACTCAAACAAATCTCTGTTGATGAATCTTAAACGGTTAGTACATATTAAGTTGTAGTGTCTCTCTGTGGTTTCAAAATAAAAGCTTTTTCCTAATATGAGCTTATTTATTGCGAGACTCTCACTTCAATTTTAAAATGACAAGCGAAGAGCGGAGAAGAAAGTAATAAATATAAGAAAGGACGAAAGGAAATAGAACTCCCTATTAAAACTAGAGTTTAATTATACAAACACGTAGTCCACGCTGGCGAGCCGCGGGTGATCGCCAGTAGTTCAGAAAAACACTGGAAAATGTAAGAGCTGACTAACTGCTAAAATTACTTAAGTTACCTACGGGACCCTCAAATAAGACAGTAAGATAATAAAACAAAAGACTAATGCGTAGAACATTGCGTGTATAGAACCGATAGAGGATCAATACACGTTCTTTGCTCAACCGAGCGAGAAGGTTTGAATCCTTGGAATGTCAAACTGTAAATTGAGTTTCGGACCTTTAGTGACCCCACCAGTGAAACCGAAACAGTGAATCTATTCTACTTAAACGAATACTTTGTGAAACAAACGACGAATGTTCGTTGAGATACGCTATACCTAAATGCGACCACTAAAGATTAGCTACAGTGACAAAAGACGTTTCTAGGGTCCCGTTTTGCTTGTGCGTTTGTGCGTTGGTCTGGTTGTCACCGTCACTAATTATGCCACCGATCAATTTCAAAATCTGTAAAATATTGTTTGTTATTTGCATCGTTTTAGTTACTTTTTATATTTATTGTACTTTAATTTGCCTTTTAAAATATTCAAAATGTTCTATTTACAATAAATGCTGTTGATATACAGGATGAGGTTTTAATGACCAGCCAAATTTTAATATAATGTCGTGCGCGGGCCCCGCCTACATGCCCCATGCCCCGCCCTTTTGCTCTATGTAAGTAGAAGGTAGCCAAATTTTGTTAAAAAATATTAGGACAAAATTATTCATTATGAATATTTGACCTAAATTTTTATTTACGTAAAGAGGTACCTAACATACCTAACATCTAGAAAAATATTGGCTGGTTACTAAAATCTCATCTTGTATAGTTCGCATTCAATTTCGTGTGTTTAATGAAATAGAATCCTGCTTATTACAGAGTCGCCACTTATTTCACTGTTTTGTTTTACTTAAGACAAAATGTTTTTTCTTGTATTCTCGTCAAAATATATATCAATTATTTTTATTTTTTAATTATACGTAAATCTTTTAAGTTTTTAAGTACCTATTTTGATTGATAATATTATAACAATCTGACTATTAATAAACAAAATTTTAACTATGAAAATAATTATCCATTAAATATTACTTATTTTTCGTTAACAGGGTTGCGCTTGCAACCCAAAACTACAACACCGGTGTCATTATGTATGAAGGCCGCAATTACAGCCAGAAAATAATATACCCGTAGTATATCTTAACAAAGTAAGCGATATGATATGAATAATTTGTATTATTAAATTGTTGTGTATACAGGCTGAGTAAATGAACAGGGCGTCTATGACAGCTACCCTAACTGTTGGAGATGGGAAGTTTTGTTCTTAGAAATTCATCTTACGTTTTTAGACTGTATTAAAATGGCATTCAAGGATTTTTTGAAAAACTGATTTTTTTAAGATATTCACTATTTTCTCAAAAATTTGTTTTTGCAGAAATGAATCCACCTGTGTATAGCTAACAAAAAGTTGTATTTTTCAAAATCTAACAGACTTTGATATATGACCACTTGTCGGGATCGCGTTAAATTTATTTTGGTAACTTAAATTGTTAAATTATTTTAATGTCAATCTGTTCAAGATTTCAGTCGAATTTTTTGTCTTTGTGTGCAAATCTTCGACTACCGGTTCTTCCTTACGCGTTTATTTACGTAGTATTGTACATTTTCTGTACATTTTTTATTGTGTTCCTTTTTGTACTCCAATATTTTTGCTAAAAGTATTTTGTGTTGGTAGTCTTTCATAGGGTATTATATTGAATAAATATAATAATTGTCAAACTCATGGCTATAATATTCGTGTCCAGTGAACCTAATTTCGTATTAAGCATGACTTATTTCTGTGCAAATTTTATCTTTTTTTAATTTTGTTGTTCACAACGCTACAACTACAAAAAAATAGAACTCGAGTAGGTGGAGCTGTCCCGCTCCAGTGACGCCGAGCCTTAATAAAAATAAACGATATTGTATTAAATCTGGCCAAGGAAAATTTAATAAAGGAAATCTATTTATTTTCCTCCGGAAAACGCTTTTTCTCGCTTACGTATTACCTCTTTCACGAAGGACCTCATCTCCTAAAACGAAATACGTCTTAAAATAATTCTATTTCTGTTTAGATATTGTGATATAATTCTGGAGATTTGATTTTATCTTCACAATCTAACCAAAAATTACACGAAAATTATAAATCTCTACTCCTCAAATGTCATATAGGTTGTCCCAAAAACCAACGATCAACCTTTGAGTACTAAAGAACAAGCAGATGATCAAACAGAATAATGAAGCTTGTCCTTAGCAAATTAATAATAAAACTTTTTTCAACGTCATAAAAATGTGCACGGGAGCTTGTTATTTTGCATACCATAGCTACATATTTCGGTCTTTTAGTTGTTTTCTGATAGGTCTTGAAGTCTGAAGAATTTTTCTTAAACAATTGCTGATATACTACGAATAATTTCTTCCTGCGTATTTTGGGTCTTTTAAAATTTTATTACCTCTTACCGGTTTTTATTTACAATATAAAAATGTACCAGGACAAGCTGGTGCGTTCGTTTAATTAGTTATTTTATTAACTTGCCCATTTGGTATAAATTATAAAATAGTAAAAAAAATCTGGGGGCACAGCCGTGCCCCCAAGTCGAGCGAAAAAGCGTCACGGCCGTACCATCCTTTTCTCGAAGCAATTCAGACCATTTTCGACCCCCTGTAACTTCGTTGTGGATAAAACTAGAAGACTGAAATTTTCAGTAACCATGCAGGCATATTATATAAGCATATTTTCAAATTTCATTAAATTGGAACCAGTATTTTTAAGAAATTATAACGGGTCAAATTTCTTCATTTTGTTACTCACTCACTCACCGATCATCAAAATTCTAAGGCACTTCTAGCAGACCTAGAAGCTTCAAATTTGGAATATAAGTAGTGTTTGGTGTATGAATCAAGGAAAAACTAAAAAATCTAGAAAAGACCGCAAAAAAAAAAATTAAGCCCATACAGCCAAGTCTTCAGTTAAATTTTTCAATATTGGCTTTATTCGTAACGATGTTTTATTACGGCAGTTATTATTATATTGCGTGCGAAGCCGCGGGTTTAAGCTAGTCCCATATAAATATAGGCGCATGGTAGTGCCCCTGCCAAATCGAGCAAAAAATGGGTATTCCCGTCATGAAAACACGTGTATTAAATTATTTATTAATGCAAAAAACGTACCTACGTGCGTATTCGTACTTATTACGAGTGCGTAAGGTTGTATAATATATCTTAGAAAAACTATATACATATAGATATACATATATACAATAAGTAGAAGGTACCGAAAGGAAAAAAATAGAACTGTCTACAAAATACAAAAAGAAATGAGATCCCATCAAAAACAATACTTGTCAAAAAAACCAAGTCTCGCAACTCAGTTGTTCTGCGGTAAAAAGTTGTGAGATCTATGTAACACCAAGTCGGTTATTAATTTATTCGGTTATAAATATATTGAGACTTGGCCATCGCACTAAATAATTGAATTTACATGTGTTTTCAGGCGATTGAATTTACACGTGTTTTCAGGCGATGGCCAAGTCTCAATATATTTATAACCGAATAAATTAATAACCGACTTGGTATTACATGGATCTCACAACTTTTTACCGCAGAACAACTGAGTTGCGAGACTTGGTTTTTTTGACAAGTATTGTTTTTGATGGGATAATTTATATTATTGGCCAAGAAGTCTGTTAAAAAACCTTTGTGAACAGAAGAAGTTCAAAGGCTTAAATGTCGATCGTAAAATAAAAATTGTATATTTTTTACATTCACGCATTTATGTGTATTCTTTTATACCCCTTGAGGTACGGAACTCTAAAAACCCACTTAAAATAAAAAATCCGCAATTTTCAGATTTTACTTTTGTTTGTGATACGAGTTGTGAAATTTTTTTTCAAGCCCAATTTCAACATTCTACGTAGGTAACCAGGAAGTGCTCTATACGTAGGTTTTGATGGCGAATTCAGTAAGAAAATACGTGTTAATGATATCTTTATTTATGATAAAGCGTTATCAAACCGCGGAGGTGAAGAACGGCGCGCGGTGACCTCGCGAACTGAAACCCACCATCATGCACTAGCTAGCTAGAGTATGAGTGGTTAGCCGGTAAACGCAGAAAAGGACTCCGAGTCAATTCGTACTTCTATGGTATGTGCGCTATTTCGTTTAGACATGGCAATATATCAGTACAACACTATTTCATAGAACACTACTAGTATTTTTTACTATTGTTTCCGAACTGTAGTATATTATTTAGTATATTTTGGTTCTTTGACACATTTATTACAACGAGATACAGTTACTCTTCCCTCACGTCCTCGCGCGTACTACATACTACTTGTAAGATGTACCTGTAGATAAAACAATTTTTCAAATAACTATTTACAACAATAGGCTGAGCTTTAGCATGGCGATTCAAAATGATAGAAGAGCCTTTTAATTATTAATGTTTCGTGCACATTCTCAACATGGTTTATTGACGCTTTTCCACCACGAGTTTTAGTCCAAAAACTACGATCAAAACAAATGTCTACCAATGAAATTTGATGGATGTTTTCTGGAAAGCGTTGCAAATTTGAATTTTCGAATACATAAAACGCGTTTGAGTAAATGGTGTCAGTCAAGCCGAAACGACAGACAAGTCAGTAAAATGTAAAAATGGAGCAAAAGACAAATCTAAAGAAGAAATACCTAAAGAAATTGTCAGTGTCTGTGTGACGTGCACATATCATAAGAGTGAATGTCAACAGAATAGTGAAATTATTTTGCTTACTTTACTGTTAGCGAAAAAAACATGAACAGAACTCGTTGTGCATTTTATTGATAGCACAAAACCCTGTGCGCTACGAATATTAATAAAAAAATGTTATTGGGTATTACAAATAGGAAAACTTTAATGCATGCGTAATGCTGAATCTGCAAATGGTGCCTCTCTTAAAAAGTTTAATCTTTATATTTTATCGTACACATATCTATGGGACAATGTACTATTAGCTATTAGTTAATGTATTTAAAAAGAAATATTATTTCACAATTATACGTAAATTGTTTTTTTAAATCGATTCATCTTTTCTTTTATTTCTTTCAATTTTTTTTTAAGAAACTTGAGCTCAATTGTAATAGCATAAAAACAAACGTGTACCGTTTAATTCTTATATTAACAAAAGTAATACTTTCGAAGTCTAAATATGAAATAAAGCTTAATTTTATTATCTTCTTGCTATGTTATTATACTGTTCCATGGAAAATGAAAAGGAAAATTGATGTCAAGTTTCGTTAAAAGAAGAAAATTGTTACAGCGACCGTCACATAAATCGTTCTCAGCTGTAATGGAGTTCGAAGGTTTTTTTCTTGTTTAATTTTCTTGTAAGTGAAAAACTTCTATGTTTCAGCCTGATCCAGTAAGTCACTTTTTATGACATTTTTGATAGTGTTGTATTAATATGGTTTAATACAGTATTTTTCTTGCATATTAGTTTTCCGTATGCAACTTTGCCCACATGGATTACAAGTTTCTACCGGGACACTAAAAGAACGCTCCAAGGTTATTGTGGAACTTTCTAGACAATACTGAACCTTTTTGAAACAACCTGAAATATACCTGTTTAATGAAGGTTCCGTAACGTCACATATAGCCACCACATTGCCACCAAATACTTTTAGAATCAATGGGACACCAAGGGCTATCTACCATCACAACCGCAAATATAACTCGATGAGTGGTTGTGGAAAACTAAAAATTTACAAAAATACCACTTAATTTTTCGGTTAAAAGCAATCTATATTTATCCTCTAACGCATTTCTTCGGAAAAAAAATCCACACACTTATCTAAAGGCCTGCTCTAAAGTCATAGCTATGTATTTCAAAAAACTGCATCAAAATCGGTCCAGCCGTTTTAGGCAAAAACATCTACTGCAACGCTCCCTGGTGGCCTATAACCACAAAATATAGCCTATAACACTTGTAGAATAATTAGGTGAAAGTAGGTAGGTAAGGTTTTTGTAAAATTTTCAGTCGAATCCATCAAATAGTTTTTTAGTTAAATTGCTACAAACATGTACATACATATGCATACATAGTACACAGAAAAAATGTTTCTTAAAGCAAGGAAAACCGTTTCTTCAGACCACCAAAAAATATCTTGCAACAACAATATATTTACTATTTTGAGAGAATATTCTTTTCCTAATATATGACATCATATTTTCATAGTTTAAGAATTTTTTTCCTTCTGTACAAAGAATTTTATGTAATTAGTGTACATACCAGCCCAACCCGGAGTGGAGCAGCGTGGTGGAATTAAGCTCCAAGCCCCCTTACCCTGGGGGAGGCCTGAGCCCCTGCAGTGGGGTAAAAATGGGCTGATGAAGTGAAGAAGTGAAGTACATACCAGAACATACTACTGCTGTCCTGTACTTGTTGCTTTCAGGTCTGTGTCTTACGAATAGAACACAAAAATATTGCATTTCTTATAGTTTACGGCATAAATTTTGTAAACCTTATAACATTTTGTTTTACTTGATATAGATATTATTGACGACCTTGACGACCGCTTAGCCTAGTGGGTAGCGAGCCTGCCTACGAAGCTGAAGATCCCGGGTTCGAATCCCAGGTCGAGTCAGTATTTACGCTGTTGTGATGTATGCGTAATTATTATTAATATTGGCACAACAAATTTGTCTTCAACGGTATTCTTATTTCAATATTTTTTACGATTTGTCTAATACTCCATTATCAAATTTCCAACTTAAGTAATTTTTACACTATTAAGATACAATATGCTTTCTATGAAACTTGTTATCCCTTACTTAACTTCCCTATAGGCATTAAATTTCCTACGATCCCGTCTTCGTGGGCGTTTACGTTGTAAGGAAAATAAGTTTCAACAATTTTCTCGCTTCTTGGACCATTCGCTTGAATTGGATGTTGATGAATCAATCAGTCGAAATCCTCTTTTTATTTAGGTATACAAACCCGCCCGCGCGTGGTACGTCGTTGTCGCATCGCCCACGCATTATATAAGTACCCGTGTAACGATCGTCATATCACACTTGTTTTTAACCGATGAAAAAAAAAACGGAGGAGATTCTCAAGTCGATGAGTATTTTTTAATGTATGACTACGCATAATTTTTGCAGAGTAGTCCGATTTGGATAATTCTTTTTTTATTAGAAAGGGTCTATCCCGAAGTTGCGCCCACAAAAATTTGAAAAAAAAATTACAAAAATAAAATAATAATAATAATAATAATAATAATCTTATTATATGTGTCTTTAATATTTTCAAAAGTACACATTCCAATCATATTGTGTTAGTATAATTTAGTAAACATTAAACAATACAGATGACCATAATAATTGTTCAATTAAGTTGCGAATTTGTCGATCAAAAGTATCATAAAAATTGTAATTGTCGGCTATCTTTAATTGATACCCTACCACGACTAAGTTTTCTTTGCAGAACTTTTTACGACGTACAATACTTTCTTCTTTTATTTTGATGAATCTTTAACGGTTTAGTAAGCGTGAACCAAGCCAGCGCTCAGACTATTGTGTTTTCCGTCGACTTTGAACGCAAATAATTTTGCTACTCGGCCACTTTACATTATTAACCAATGTTTTATATACCTAAACATTCCATGAAAAATGAATTGCTTAGTGGTAACGTTAGCAAAATATTTCTATTAATTTCCTAATTAAATCCGTACATATGATCCGCCAGACGTGATGAGCCAATGTCTCTACATACTACCCGTGTAAATACTATCGAGGCGCTTACAAATAAAAAAAGCTTTTAATATTCAGATTACATATTTATCTTATTAAATTGCATATTTATTCCAATCTTAATAAACATGTAATCTAAGCTAA
Source organism: Luffia ferchaultella (assembly GCA_949709985.1). NCBI lineage: Eukaryota > Metazoa > Arthropoda > Insecta > Lepidoptera > Psychidae > Luffia > Luffia ferchaultella. Next base: position 8,447,887 of record OX453254.1, read on the forward strand.
CAAATGTATGAAATAATAAATTATAAAACGGACCGATCCGGTGTGGTACGTAGTACGTAGGTACTTTGTTCTGTAGTTTTTGTCAAAATAATATCATAAGTTATAGTTTATTTTGTGCATGAAGTAATGTTTTTTCAAATTTTTTTCTATATGTAAAATACGAGGCATGTTTTTTAAGTAAGTACCGTTTTGGAATTAAAAAAAGACGTGCAAAGATATGGCAATAATTTAATTTTTACATGGAAGCCTGTACCTTAATCTACTTTTCTACATAATTTCCGTGAATATTGAGGCACTTGTCATAACGTGGCACCAGTTTTTGAATACCCTCCTCATAAAATTCTGCCGCCTGACAACCACGGTATCACAACTGTTTTGAGTTCGTTATCGTCTTGAAGACGCTGACCGCCCAGGTGTTTCTTCAAGTGCAGGAACAAATGGTAGTCGCTGGGCGCCAGATCAGGGCTGTATGGAGGATGATCTAGAGTTTCCCATTGAAAATCTTCATTAAGGACCGAAGGACGCCCACTCCGTTCTTCATCATGCACATTTGTGCAGCCATCTTTAAATGCTCTCACCCATTTCCTTACCATTCCATCTCTCATAATGTTTTGTCCGTAAACTTCACAGATCTCACGATGAATATCGATCGATTTTACGCCTTTAGCACTAAGAAAAATCTTATAACAGCCCGTACTTCACAATCGGCGGGACGCACGATTGTCGGAGGCAACTTAAATACTCAGTAAACAACGCATAACAATGAAAAATCAGACTGTAATGGCGTCAGTGCGTAGACAAGAGATGTAGGTAACCAGCGCGTATGCGCGGAACGCCGACCGTAGCGCTGCGGCGGCGGTATCGCAAAACGGTACTTACTTAAAAAACATGCCTCGTACATTATTCGAAACAAATGTACTATTATTAAATATTCGATATTATTAATTAAAACCGACCAAGTGCGTATTGACCACGCTCAGTCTAAGGGTTTCGTAGTCGGTACGGTTACACTACAATTCCTATTATGAACTTTTTCCATGTAAGGAATTAGTCGATTATTACTCGTAAACTAGTAATGCTTACTTAGTTGTGAGAATTTTGACCTCAATATTGTTATGTACTACTATTGTAAATATTTTTCAGTTAAATAGCCGCTATTATAATAACCCATGGCTTACCTGATAAGTACAAAAGACTATTTTAAAGCGTATAATATTGTAAATACCTATATCAAAAAAGGTTTATGACATAACCCAATATTTTTGAAAAAAATATCTATAATATTCTACTCGATGGGATATACATGATGGGACAGATAGAAAAAAACATCCATCCTTTATATGTAGGAAAGGTATTTTAAAATATTATTTAAATATTTTGTTTCATAACTTTATACGTGTTATAAATATTAGGTTGGGGAGAAGTCTTTTCCTATTTTAAATACAAATTCAAAGAGTTTTTTCTTAACATTTAATCCCATTTAATTAAAGTATCATATATACGTGCCGTTTTATTCAATGCCTTGTTGTTGAATGACATTTTGTAGGTATAGTGACATGACTCCGTTGTTGTAGAAATTCCGGGGTCTATGTTGAAAAAAGCAAAAAGTATTTTGGACATTCTTCTATTGATGTTAACCTTACACTAAAGAGAACGAAGTAAATGGAAATCTATAAAGGTGCAAGATCAGAGCTATATGGTATTGTCTAAAATTTTTCCGGAGTGTCTAAAGTTGATTGTGGTCTGTCGTTATCGTGATAAATGACTTTGTTGATTAATTTCGCCCGTTTTTCCTCAATTATAGGTTTAAATCTCATCGGCTGGTGGTAGTTAAACATCTGAATCAATGGTTGTGCCCGGCGGTGAAAGCTCGTAATATACAATGCCAATTCCAACACCACCATACACTCCAATCCTATGGAAGGTCGAAACCGAATACTTTTATTATGCATTTTATGTGTAGGTACCGCAAAAAAATTTAAAATAAGAAATAAGGGAAACCATAGAAAAGTTGCAGACATAAGCTCTTAATAAATACAATAATTACATACCAAGTTCTTAGGATATGTAGGTGTAAATGTTATTTATTATTTAAAAACGGCAGTTGATATATAATTTATATTAATGCGGAAAACCTGCGACGGTTATGCGGATCAGGCCTGCTCGGCTTCACCACAAGGGTTGATTACATTTATTTTTACTGCGTAAACTTTACACACGTCGTGATATCCTCATAAACTCTTTTACACGCGCATCTCTTACCACTACCCTTTCTATATTGGGTCTTGGTTCTGTAAATATCTTCAACTCAAGGAGATGTGTTCCACGTTGACGATTTTTTTAACCTTTGCCCCCAATTACATAATTGGTATGTACTGAAAGTATACAAATCCCTCCATTACAAAATTTGTTGTTATTTGTTTGTTTATTCGTTTGTCATGTCATTTTACCAAAAAAAAAAACATCGGAGCCGAAATATTTGGCTTTATATTATTTAAATACTACACTAATGAGCAGAATGTAGAATATCTCGTCGACTTTCATTTCGCATATTCGAAAAGTACGCTAGAAGTTACCTGATCGGATGGATGAAAACAGTACTTTTAATTCGTCCTTAAAAAACAAAGTTCCCTGCTGTTAAAATTTTTTAAAACAATGCAGCTGTATTATTTTTTATCAACAATTTTGTAACATGACCTTATTCTTATAATTTACTTAAACTAAATTATTATAAAATTTTCGTAGATTTGAGCTCAATATTTACCATCATCAATGATAAAAAATACTTGCTGGTAGAATGCCACAGAAAAAAGAACATAAAAAAGGGGAGAAAGCGGCAGTTCGATCTTCAGTTGTTTTATCGAGTGCTAATTATTTACGTTTACACATTTTTGTATAATAATGAGCTCATCAGATTCAGATATAGAATTAACGCCTCCGACTTATATGTACCTAGGGTACTAGACTGTACGTACCACAGTATGAAACTCCGCACGAAAATCGTTTAGATCGCGGTGCTCTGAACGACTTTGAAATAGTCGCTTGTGGACCGTCTGTCCGTGTAGCCGATTGAGATTATTTTGTATTTTGGAAAACTATCTGAGAAAAATGCCGTCTTGTGCTTTTAAAAAATGCATAAACAACATTCGGAAGTCTAAAAAGGCGGATGTGATTACTTATTACACATAACTTCATAATATTTTATTAATTTAGTTTTTACTAATAAAATTTTTAACAACTCTAAATTTTACGGTTGCACATAAATTGAATTAGTTGGTAAGCATAACGATAATACTCAGTTCATCTCTTTTCAATCTATTACATTGCTGTACCCCTACCCTTTTCGCTATCTCGTTCAGCGCAGCGGTTCAGACACAAATTTTGAAAGATCAAAGAAAGCAGGGGGGTAATTCTCGAACCACTTGACTTTATGTCTCTTGACACATTGTCGATGATATTCAATATTTTTCTAGTGAAAACGTAATTCTGTATTCTCGAAAGCTATTTAAAACATTAAAATTTCCGAGAATCATGTGAGACATATCAACTTTCATGACAAAAAATTACGTTTTGACTAGAAAATGTTTCATTGAAATTGTCTCATGAGAGTAAAAGTCGGGCGGTACGAGAATCACCCTCACAAAATTGCAATCGACTATCTTCGGACGCGTTCGGCGATTCTCGTTTGCGTTATGTGCGCTGTATCGGTGTTTAACGCTTTTTTATTTATTTTTCTCGTATTGGAAATGAATAGCAGAGTTTCTACACTGGGTGAAATACCTATTTAGGCACTCGAAATATTGACTCGAACTATCTCGTGCCTAAAGAGGTTCCTCTCATCCCCTGTGTAATAATCTACTATTTCTCTGCAAGAGTTTCTTATTATTGACTACAATAGTTGTCAACGTAATAACCCTGTAAATGACCTATCTTAAGTAAGAAATGGTTCAAGCGCTATATAAAATTAACTATAATTGCGCTAAGTTGGATTCCAATTTACAAAATATAATATAATAAAAACAAATTAGCATAGTACCTTGAGTTAACCTTTTAACAGTTTCATTTATTCCTCGGGAACTAGTGTTTGATAGCCCATAAGCTAATCTAGGTCTTAAATGACCTATGTACAAAGTTCAAATCAATTTCATTTAGTCTCCGATCTTTGATGCAATAAACAAAGAAACATGTTATTTATTTATGTACGTATGAGTACTGGTTGTACCGGATATACAACATACTTTACTTTTTTGACGTTATCATTATAACATCAAAAAAGTAAAGTGCGTTGTGTATCTGTTGTATATTCATTTTAGATAACACGCCGAGAAAAGAGTTCTTTAAAGATTATAATGATTCACTATCAGTAGGGTAATGGATGATGGAGACACCATAAAATGCCAGAAATAAAAGGAGGAAAAAATACGCGTCGGCATAATTCCGTTCCGTCCAAACCCCCTCCTTACCCTGGAGTAGGCCTAAGCCCCTGCAGTGGGGTAACATGGGCTGATGATGATGATGATGATGATAATTTCGTTGCAAGAATAGAACAGGCCTCGCATTTTATGATGTCTCCATCATCTATTGCTTTACTGATAATGAATCATCATAATATTTAAAAAACACTCTTCTCATTAGTGAATAACAATTAGATTACTATACATTCTTGTAATTTCTTTTGAAAACCGCGTGGTGTGTAAAAAACTGGAAACAATAACTATAGAAGAGGAAGGTGCGGGCGATGTTGAAATAAGCACTAGTTTGTCCAGTAACAGAAAATATTCTACCGTGTATATATGCAGAAAATTGTATTGAATAACTAGGGATAGAGATCCGCCAACCCACATTGGAACAGCATGGTGGATTTAAGCTCCAAGCCCCTTCACCTTGAGGGGAGGCCTAAGCCTCTGCAGTGGTATTAAAAGGGCTGATGGAATAGAATGGAACTAGGGATATGGCAAAGGCTATATTACCTTTTGTGTATGTAAATAGGTCACCAGATTTTCCTGATTTTTAAAGTACACTGAAGAAACCTATGATAAATAAATAAAATTCGATAGGTATGTCACGTTTTATCATGAATTTCAGCAATAATAATTACCTTAGCTTAATCTTAGATTATTTTTAGATACTATACAAAACTATGATACTTTCATATTTGTAATACACATTACGTATTTTATCTATTTTTTTAAGTAGTTTTGTATCAACATGAAGTAGATACGTTTTGCGATAGTCGTCCACTAATATATCGGGTGTATATGGGTTACTAGTACTACGAATACCTTCAGCACTCCCCTATTCGGGTGTTGTCGTAAATTTTTATTACCTATGTGATCTAGGTTGAACTCGTCGTTTGACGAAACTACCCATGATCTTTGTTTTGTACACGTACACGCACACAGCGTTAAGTCATAAATATTTTATACATAGAGGAACAAATGTAATATACCTACAGAGGCAGAAATTTCCACTCCACGTTTTTCTTCTTTGAAAAGCTATGACGAATACAAGAGGGAAGTGTATGCTTTGTTTCTACCGTTACGTAAATATTAGAATTAAAATTTAATTTTAAAGGTTAATATGAAAAAAGAAAATATGCTCGTCTCCAGAATCTCACTTCACTACAACCCTCTTCATAATTTTATTAGTCAATTCGGTTTTCTCTCATGTTTGAGGTACACAGGAGTTCAGCCTCTTGTTAATACTGTTATACACATCTTCGACATCGATGTTCTCGGAAATTCAGTAAAAAACAAGCGAAACTATTTTAATTGGAGCGGAATTCACTAAAAAACTATAAAAGCAATAAAACGTCCGAATCTTTGAATACAAAAGCTGTGCACTGGCAACATCAATCAGTCTTCAAGTGAGTTTAGAATACGAAGTCAAGTTTAAAGTTTTGATTATATATATATGTATGTATGTATATCATGTTTATTCAGCGTCAAAAAACCTCTATTAAATTATAACCTAATCGTTCGGTTATAATTGGTTGTATACAGAGCTTGTTATTAGAGTGTGGTCTGTTTAGTTACACAAACATATAAAAATCTGTAAATAATCATTTCGTTATATTTAAAAACTCAATTTCAGTGAACGCCAAAGGACGTGTGAATATTAGTGATTTTATTTTGCAATGAACTGTCGTTTTTAGCGAAACAAAAGCGTCACCACATAATGAATCCGGGATCGTAATAATATCTGGGGGCACGGCCGTGCCCCCACCAAGTCGAGCAAAAAAGCGTCACGGCCGTACCATCCTTTTCTCGAAGCAATTCAGACCATTTTCGACCCCCTGTAACTTCGTTGTGGATAAAGCTAGAAGACTGAAATTTTTAGTAACCATGCAGGCATATTATATAAGCATATTTTCAAATTTCATTCAATTTGAACCAGTATTTTTAAGAAATTATAACGGGTCAAATTTCTTAATTTTGTCACTCACTGACTCACCGATCATCAAAATTCTAAGGCACTTCTAGCAGACCTAGAAGCTTCAAATTTGGAATATAAGTAGTGTTTGGTGTATGAATCAAGGAAAAACTAAAAGATCTAGAAAAGACCGCAAAAAAAAAAAAAAAAATTAAGCCCATACAGCCAAGTCTTCAGTAAAATTTTTCAATATTGGCTTTATTCGTAACGATGTTTTATTACGGCAGTTATTATTATATTGCGTGCGAAGCCGCGGGTTTAAGCTGGTCCCATATAAATATAGGCGCATGGTAGTGCCCCTGCCAAATCGAGCAAAAAATGGGTATTCCCGTCATGAAAACACGTGTATTAAATTATTTATGCAAAAAGTTCATAAGTCAGAGAGAGGGCTTTAAGAAAATTCGTTGCTGGTAGATATACATATATACAATAAGTAGAAGGTACCGAAAAGGAAAAAAGTAGAACTGTCTACAAAATACAAAAATAAATGAGATCCCATCAAAAACAATACTTGTCAAAAAAACCAAGTCTCGCAACTCAGTTGTTCTGCGGTAAAAAGTTGTGAGATCCATGTAATGCCAAGTCGGTTATTAATTTATTCAGTCTCTACTTAATATATATATTGAGACTTGGGCATCGCACTAAATAATTGAATTTACATGTGTTTTCAGGCGATTGAATTTACACGTGTTTTCAGGCGATGGCCAAGTCTCAATATATATATTAAGTAGAGACTGAATAAATTAATAACCGACTTGGTATTACATGGATCTCACAACTTTTTACCGCAGAACAACTGAGTTGCGAGACTTGGTTTTTTTGACAATCCCATTTACCCTTAGTCTGCTAACTTATTCGATATGCATGTAATTTTTAAGTAACTTATAGTACGGGTATGTTAGCGCTGTAGAAATAAAAAGAGAAAATAAAATCTTTCAATATACAGAAAATTGTAGCTGGCAGGTGACATTTGGAAATGCGCATTATAAATGCAGGGAAAAATCTTGTTCCGTAGTATATCCTGGTATTCTCAATGCAACCAGAATCTTATGTAGTATATGTGACAACTTTTCATTTTATAGACGTTGCTAGAAAATTCTGGTTCCTAACAACCTGAATTCTAGTTTCTACTACTATACTAGTATTGTTATAAATAAATCGTGGTACACATCAATTCGTATCAGTCATAAACACATATTTTTAGCTTTGATTATTATAATGTCTGGACAGAAAGTCGGCGTCAAAAAATGTTGATAAAAATATCACCATGCGGTTCGGTTATAATTCACTCAAATATCTTCATTAATAACACAACTTTAAACTGAACCATATTATTGGTAAGTTCTATAATATAGAGTTTACCATATTTTTGTTAACGTTTAACATTTTTATAGTGACCTGAAATAACCAGTTTTGTTTTACTAGAAACTTTGTATACATTTCTAAATAGGTATATCATGTATCTATACTAAGTATAAAGTCCTCAGCCATTATCAATGATATTAGTTAAGAGTACTAACTTATATTAAACTTTGGGAGACTCCAGTAATTTTTACGAAAAGAATGTAACAACACAACGAAATTTCACAAAACTTGTAAACTATTTACAATATCGATCTATTAGGGTCTTAGGTCTCCCCCAAGGATGAGGTTGCTTAAATTGGAGCTTAATCCCTCACGCTGCTCCAGTACAGGTTGGTGGTTTTAACGATCCCGTCAGTAACGATACAACCGAGTCAATTATACAGGGTAAGTCAGAATGTTATGCAGGTTTTCAAAAATTTATTTTGTGAAATATAATGAACATATAATATTGTGAGATATACTGTGTCAAAGGTAAACTCTCAAAGTTTAGTTTAGTGTAGTTTTTAAAAAAAAAAAAACATCACAGCTATTCGAGCGCCTTTTGTTACACGACAGACATCAAGCCAAATCGCGGTCGATATCATCAATGGCTTTTGTGATGCAAGCACGCAGTTCATCCAGTGTTGTTGGAAGTGGTGGTACGTAAACACGATCCTTTACAAAACCCCACATGAAGAAATCACACGGGGTTAGATCGGGTGAACGAATACTTTCTCTTCACTAGTCGACGGACGGCCAGTTGATTTTCGTTTACAGATGCAGCCTGCATCCCTAAATTGTGTGTACCACTTACGAATCCATCCATCCATTACGAATCCATACCCATCTGGCGGGTCTCTCTGATATTTGGTACGAAAACGTCGTTGAACAGTAGTCACGGAGTTGTTAACATGGTAATCAAGCACACAGAACGATTTCTGCTCGCCAGTCAGCGCCATTTTCTTTAACTGCTCTCCTGCTGACATCTTGCGGGCGAACGCGGAATCAGTTTCAGGAAACTAAACTTTGAGAGTTTACCTTTCACACAGTGTATCTCATAATATTATATGTTCATTATATTTCACATAATAAATTTTTGAAAACCTGCATAACATTCTGACTTACCCTGTAGTTATGTGCGTACTTAAGTCAGAAAAAACCCTTTGATGCGTGCCTTGGGATTTGAACCACGACCTTCTAAATAACAAGCGGGCTCGCCACTACACGGCTATGACGACGTTATTAGTATTGCAAAATTTAACTAGGTATATTAAATCAGAACTATATTACATGAGTTGTTTACTATAATCATCTGAATAGATTATTTTAGCGATGATTAAAATATAGTTATTTGTCGCTATTTGTCCATTATTTAAATTTTTTTTCACTGTTCATTTGAGTATATCTGTTCTTTTATTATGCAAGCTCTCCAAAAAGCCTTATGAAAAAGAGGCACATGATTATTTTTATTCATTGAACGTCTATTTTAAGTAGGTACGATTCTTAATTTCAAGTGTGATAATTTTGCATTGAGACGTTTTACTTGAATTATTGTTGTTTGGTTACAGAAGAGGGTAAAAAACACCACAAACTTTAGTCATAAAGTGCTCAAAAGCTTACTATATTCAGCCTCCGGGCAGCGGGTACGCGGGTGAAATGACCCGGACCTTCATTAGGATGCCACGCCACCTGTCTTAATTAGTTTCAACATTCACCTTGTTAGGAAAACTGCGACCCGGGGCATTCGGCGGTGGTCGTTACCTTTTGTTCTGGCCCCTGTTGTCATGCTTTGTTATTATCAAAACAAAAAAAGGATAAAAACGCGAGTTCATAATTAAGAAAATTATGTGCCAGCTGTGCTCTATGAATAACATGAAACACATTTTCGAACATATGAAATGTCCTAATGGACATGATTCATAATTTTACATAATGTGATACATTAAGCATTATTGTTACTTTCCAGTATGTTCAAATTACAGCATTTACATTTTAACTAACTTCTTCCAAATTTGTGACATACCGATCGTTAGTATATACATACAATATTCTGTACGATCCGTGTACGATCATGATCTACTTGACGAAAGCTATTAGAAGGGTTTTTATCCACAAATCATCATATAGATGGTTAGGCGGAGAAAAAAAAATTTAGATACCGAGTTTCGAATTTGTTCAGTAGAGTGGTGCTGGCCGTTTAGTTTTTTGAGCAATAGGATGAGGAAGGGAGACTGGCTGAACGCGTGTATGGCCCACAAGGTTGGTAACTTTTGACTTTATGTTTGTACGCTTAAATAGCAGTATCACCAAGATAGATCAAATCAAATCAAAATATCTTTATTTCGTAGTTATGTAACATAATCTTGAAATACGTCATAAGAGTGAATTTTATTACTTTTTGAAAAAACGTTACCACAAAGGCGCATTCAAAAATGCTGGTTCCTCTCAGAAGAATACGCAAGAAACTGAGGGACGCTCTTTTTAACAAAATTATAAAAAAAATTTAACAATAAGTGCTTAAAGAATAGTATTATTGAAACAAACTGTTAGGTGAGCAACTTACACCCATGGATTTTTATCATCTAAGTAGTCTGATACTTTATAATAAGCTTTTGCATAAAGCTTTCGTTTTATTGTAGTTTTAAACTTATTAAGGGGTAGATCTTGAATGTCAGCTGGGATCTTATTGTAAAAGCGTATACATTGCCCTTTAAAAGATTTCGTGATTTTATTGAGGCGGCTGACATGATTAGCAAGTTTATCTTTGTTTCTTGTATTAACATTATGCCGATCACAATTTTTTTTAAATAATATAATATTTTTTTTTACGTACATAATGTTTTTAAATATGTATTAAGATGGCAATTTCATAATATTAATTTCCTTAAACTTTTCTCTAAGTGATACTTTAGGTCCCAGTTTATAAATTGCTCGAACAGCGCGCTTCTGCAACACGAAGATTGTATTAACATTAGCAGCGTGTCCCCACAGCAGAATGGCAAAAGTCATTAAACTATGGAAACCACTGAAATACACCAACCTCGCGGTTTCTATGTCCGAAAGGAAACGAATCCTTTTTATAGCGTAAGCTGCAGAACCGAGCCTTCTCGCCAAGTTAGTGATATGAGGATCCCATTGCAATTTCACGTCCAATGTGATTCCTAAGAATACAGTAGAATCCACAAGGTCCAATTTCTCGCTTTTAATAACAATATTGGTAGGTGCTTGTTTGACGTTCGGTAGCGAGAATCTTATACATTTAGTTTTTTTTTCATTTAGTAATAAATTATTAGCCGTGAACCATTCTACTATTTGGGAGATAGCATTGTTTACATCGTCGTAGGTAAATTTCTTTCTATTAACTTTGAATACTATAGAAGTATCATCAGCAAACATTACTATCTCGTGATTATTTTTTACAAGGTAAGGCAAGTCGTTAACATAAACTAAAAATAGAAATGGACCAAGAATTGAACCCTGTGGGACGCCCATCGACATTGGGGATCCTGATGACCTCTCTCCGCTTACAATCAACCCTCTGAACTCTGTTACTTAAGTACGACCTCAGAAGGTCGAGCGCACGGTCTTTAACACCATAATGACACAATTTCCCGACCAATGTATCATGTTGGACACAGTCAAAAGCCTTGGAAAGATCACAGAAGATACCTATTGCATCTCCAGAGCCTTCCCAGGCCTCAAAGATGTGCTGAATCAGTTCAACACCAACATCGGTTGTTGAACGGACCCAGGTGAAACCAAACGTCTAATATATCAAAAGAGCGTCTCATACTTGGAATCGATCGAAAACCCGAGCGAAATATAATAGCAGACTCAGATATTAAACAGGGCATATAGTCATTATAATTGTTTTAAACATTTTATTTAAAAATTACACACGAAATATAATTTCATTTCATTTATTTGTCCAGTACATGTGCGTCACACTAAATTCTATTTCACAGGGAATATGTCAAAACATCAAGTGGCGTATATTTACTCTGTGGCGTATATTTATTGCATACATTTTTGGGGCCACGATACGGTTACCCTGTACATCCATGATGTATACGTTATTATTATTATTATTACTATATTTATAATGTTTTAAGTCCAGCACCAGGTCTATTGCTTTTAAATAAGATATTTATCGGTTGTACGTACATACAATGTACCTAAGTAAAAAAATCCACAGATCTTGCAGTCCCCGCAACCATCGGTTTCATTGAAAATGAACCTACTCAAATCCGATTTTCACAGATTATTTTATTTTATTGCCACGAAAACGTGGCACTATTCTTTTCAACTCTTTAAACTCGGAAATAAATCAACGAAAAAATTCTCTGCTACCCGTGCGAAGCCGGGGCAGGTCGCTAGTTCAACATATTTGAAACATTTAGGTTTTAAACTGCAGCCTCTGATATCCTTAAACGTTCTGAACTCGATAATTAAGCATTCGAACGAATACAGGCCGAAATGCGATGACCGTAATGTAAACAAGTTCCCGAACGTCCATAAAATCTAACATGTGATGTCAAATTTCTTGTTCGATTTCCAACCGATTTCCGAAATTTTGGTCTCAAACTGTAGCTACTAACGCCTTCTAATCTTTGGTATAACACTTTGAAGCGATCCGACGAATACCTTCTGAAATATAGTAACTTATATCCACAAACACAAGCGATCGACCAAAAAATCCCATCTTTCGGAAATAATTTCTCTTACAATTACCAACCGATATCCAAAAACTTGGTCTCAAATCGTAGCTACGTTAATGGCCGAGATACTATTTTTTTTATTTTCGATATTGGTCCCCTTTCTTGAAATATTTTAGATTTAGTAAAAAAAAATTCCGAAAAAATCCCGATTTTTTTACATTTTCCAATATTTTTCAAAAACTACATAACCGATTTCTAAAATTTTGATGTCATACAATGCACAACTAAGTTCTTAATCTTTTAAAACCTTAAAATCTTGGCTAGACTCCATACCCTCGGAGTTATGACCAAAAATGCGTCTCATGTGAAATGGATCTGATAGTCATTTTCAATGACAAAAGTTTAACTAAAACTAGGGTTTTTTTAATATTTTGATATGATTCTGTACTTCAAAATGAAAAAAAAATAGAATAAAATAAAAACGAAGCCCTAAAAGGTTGATTTCGTTGTCAGACTATCTGTGAATCAAAACCTGGACATCAGGAATGGCTTGAGGCATAAAGTTCTAATTAATCAAAACACTAAGTGTCTGTCCTCCTGGTCATTTAATACTAATTCAAACTATTTGAGTACTTATCAACTAAATGAAAACTAAAAAAATAGGCTTGGCTTACTAAAAATTATATTTTGTTACGACTTCAAATTTAAAAAAAAAAACGGAACCCTAAAAGACATTTCGTTGTCTGACCAATTTTCGTTGTCCGACCAATTTTCGTTGTCCGACTAAATAAAAAACCAGGAACTCAGGAATGGCTTGAGGTATAAAGTTCTAATAAATCAAAACACTAAATGTTTGTCCTCCTGGTCATTTAATGCCAATTCAAACTAGCTGAGATAACCATTTCAAAGGCTTTTCTTAAATTTACTTATTTTTATTACGATTCTTGTAATTCATTCAAAATATTAAAAAAAAACGGAACCCTAAAAGATTTTCTTTGTCTAACTACCTGTACATCAAGAACCAGGAAGTCAGGAATGGCTTGAGGTATAAAGTACTAATGAATCAAAACAATAAATGCCTGTCCTACTGGTCATTTAATAACAGTTCAAACTAGCTCAATGTAATAAAAAAACATTTTTCAAAAAAAAGCATAAACTAACTAACTAAAAACTGAATAGGCTTTTTCTAAATGAAAACGATTCTGTACTTAAATGAAAAAAAAAAACGAAACCCTAAAAGATTTTCGTTGTCTATCTGTACATTAAAAACCAGGAACTCAGGAATGGCTTAAGGTTTAAAGTTTTAATTAATCAAAACAATAAATGTCTGTCTTCCTGGTCTATTAATACCAATTCAAACTAGCTCAAAAACAAGGCTTTCAAAAAAAGTCTAACTAAAAATAAGCTTAACTAGGCTTTTTCTAATATTTTGTTATATTCTGTACTTCAAAATGAAAAAAAAAAAAAAAAAACTAAGCCCTAAAAGGTTGATTTCGTTGTCAGACTATCTGTGAATCAAAACCAGGACCTCAGGAATGGCTTGAGGCATAAAGTTCTAATTAATCAAAACACTAAGTGTCTGTTCTCCTGGTCATTTAATACCAGTTCAAACTAGCTCAATGTAATAAAAACAAGGCTTTCAAAAAAAGTCTAACTAAAAACTTAACTAGTCTTTTTCTACACTTATTTTGTTATGATTCTGTACTTCAAAATGAAAAAAATAAAAAATAAAAAAAAGACGTGTGGCACTCGAGGACTGCCGCGGTAAAGCTGCATACATTTTGTATCAACTTATGCAATTATAATTATTTATTTATTTTATTTATGCAGTATTTCTTTTTCTTTGTTTTTGAAGTAAAACTTCTTTAGGCGCGACTAGGAGTAACTCAGATTTAATACTGCATAAATAAAATAAATAAATAATTATAATTGCATAAGTTGATACAAAATGTATGCAATAGCTTTACCGCGGCAGTCCTCGAGTGCCACACGTCTTTTTTTTATTAAATTCTTGTCGTTGGGCAGCAAGTAACGATGCAAACATCCCACGCATTTCTTCCTTAAATGCGGACAACTCATTGTTACCAGTACTAGTTAGGCTGCGATAAATCAGAGGGACTGTCGTGTTCTTTTCTTTTTTTCGCACGAACGAAGACAGAGTTTGGTGGGGTAATAGTTGATTCAAGCATAATCGCGAGTCGTTCAAGTTTGATTCGAACAAAAAGACTTATTCATATTGCCACCTTGTACTAGGAGAACAACAAGCACGTGGAGATTATAGTCAAGTAGGTCACAATGGAAGTATATTATTTGACGTTAATAAATTATGTGGGTCCCAGTCACAGACAATTTTGTCTGTGGTCCAGCGCGACAATGGCCCGATTTCGTGCGTAGTGGTATTATAAACGCAGTACCAGGATCGCATAAATTAAAAGGTAGTTCGGTCGAAGCACACTCACGGAAGTAGGAGACAGACGCACACGACGACGAGGCGGCGATAGGCGTATGCACACGCACCGAGCACGAAGTGACGTAATCACTCTTAACGATTTATGCACTCCTATTTTCTTGCACTGATTATGAGCTAGAGGTTTTTTTCGTTACGGAATTTTTCGATTCGGTCCCCGCGCTCAAAGGCCCGCGATAGAAGCTATGCAATGAATAGTAAATAAAAACAAAGCCCTAAAAGGTTGATTTCATTGTCGAACTATCTGTGCATCAAAAACCAGGAACTCAGGAATGGTTTGAGGTATAAAGTTCTAATAAATCAAAACACTAAATGTCTGTCCTCCTGGTCAATGAATGCCAATTCAAACTAGCTCTACTATTAAAACCATTTCAAAAAAAGACATTAAATTAAGGCTTTTTCTAAATTTACTTATTTTTATTACGATTCATTCAAAATGTTTAAAAAAGAAACATCCCACGCATTTCTTCCTTAAATGCGGACAACTCATTGTTACCAGTACTAGCGATAAATCAGAGACTGTCGTGTTCTTTTCTCTTTTTCGCACGAACGAAGACAGAGTTTGGTGGGGTTATAATAGTTGGTTCAAGCATAATCAAGTCGTTCAAGTTTGATTCGGACAAAGACTTATTCATATTGCCACCTTGTACTAGGAGAACAACAAGCACGTGGAGATTATAGTCAAGTATTGTACTTACTGTACTGTACTGTACTGTAAAGTAAGTACTTGACTATAATCTCTACGTGCTTGTTGTTCTCCTAGTACAAGGTGGCAGTATGAATAAGTCTTTGTCCGAATCAAACGTCAAAGACGTTAATAAATTATGTGGGTTCCCACTCACAGACAATTTTGTCTGTGGTCCAGCGCGACAATGGCGCGATTCCGTGCGTAGTGGTATTATAAGCGCAGTACCAGGATCGCATAAATTAGAGGTAGTTCGGTCGACGTGCAGTGATCAGTAATCACTCTTAACGATTTATGCACTCCTATTTTCTTGCACTGATTATGAGCGTGAGGTTTTTTTTGTTACGGAATATCTCGATTCGGTCCCCGCGCTCAAAGGCCCGCAATAGAAGCTATGCAATAGTAAATAAAAACAAAGCCCTAAAAGGTTGATTTCGTTGTCGAACTATCTGTGCATCAAAAACCAGAAACTCAGGAATAGCTTGAGGTATAAAGTTGTAATTAATTAACACACTAATTGTCTGTCCTCCTGGTCATTTAATACTAATTCAAACTATTTCAAAAGTACTTACTAGGCTTACTAAAATTAATTTTGTTAAGATTTCAAATTACAAGAAAAAACGGAACCCTAAAAAGACGTTGTCCGACCAATTTTCGTTGTCCGTCTAAATAAAAAACCAGGAACTCAGGAATGGCTTGAGGTATAAAGTTCTAATAAATCTTAACACTAAATGTCTGTCCTCCTGGTCATTTAATGCCAATTCAAACTAGCTAGTATAAAACCATTAAAAAAAACCAGTACTAGTGCTAGGCTGCGATAAATCAGAGGGACTGTCGTGTTCTTTTCTCTTTTTCGCACGAACGAAGACAGAGTTTGGTGGGGTAATAGTTGGTTAGCATAATCGAGTCGTTCAAGTTTGATTCGAACAAAAAGACTTATTCATATTGCCACCTTGTACTAGGAGAACAACAAGCACGTGGAGATTATAGTCAAGTAGGTCACAATGGAAGTATATTATTTGACGTTAATAAATTATGTGGGTCCCAGTCACAGACAATTTTGTTTGTGGTTCCAGCGCGACAATGGCGCGATTCCGTGCGTAGTGGTATTATAAGCGCAGTACCAGGGTCGCATAAATTAAAGGTAGTTCGGTCGACGTGCATGAATCGACGTAATCACTCTTAACGATTTATGCACTCCTATTTTCTTGCACTGATTATGAGCGTGAGGTTTTTTTCGTTACGGAATTTTTCGATTCGGTCCCCGCGCTCAAAGGCCCGCGATAGAAGCTATGCAATAGCTTAAAAAATTAACTAAAAAATTACTACTAAATTTAATTATTTTTATTACGATTTCGTACTTCATTCAAAATATTAAAAAAAACGGCCTAAAAGATTTTCGTTGTCTAACTATCTGTACATCAAAAACCAGAAACTCAGGAATGGCTTGAAGTATAAAGTTCTAATTAACCTCAACAGACATTTATATGTCTGTCCTTCTGGTCATTTAATACCAATTCAAACTATTTCAAAAGTACTTACTATAAAATGAAACTAACTAAAAATTACTTATTTTGTTAACGACTTCAAATTAAAAAAATAACGGAACCAAAGACAAATTTCGTTGTCCGACCAATTTTCGTTCTCCGACTAAATAAAAAACCAGGAACTCAGGATTGGCTTGAGATATAAAGTTCTAATAAATCAAAACACTAAATGTCTGTCCTCCTGGTCAATTAATGCCAATTCAAACTAGCTCTACTATTAAAACCATTTTAAAAAAAGACATTAAATTAATTAGGCTTTTTCTAAATTTAATTATTTTTATTACGATTCATTCAAAATGTTTAAAAAAGTAACGATGCAAACATCCCACGCATTTCTTCCTTAAATGCGGACAACTCATTGTTACCAGTACTAGCGATAAATCAGAGACTGTCGTGTTCTTTTCTCTTTTTCGCACGAACGAAGACAAAGTTTGGTGGGGTTATAATAGTTGGTTCAAGCTTATATAATCAAGTCGTTCAAGTTTGATTCGGACAAAGACTTATTCATATTGCCACCTTGTACTAGGAGAACAACAAGCACGTGGAGATTATAGTCAAGTATTGTACTTACTGTACTGTACTGTAAGTAAGTAATTGACTATAATCTCTACGTGCTTGTTGTTCTCCTAGTACAAGGTGGCAGTATGAATAAGTCTTTGTCCGAATCAAACGTCAAACATGACGTTAATAAATATGTGGGTCCCACTCACAGACAATTTTGTCTGTGGTCCAGCGCGACAATGGCGCGATTCCGTGCGTAGTGGTATTATAAGCGCAGTACCAGGATCGCATAAATTAGAGGTAGTTCGGTCGACGTGCAGTGATCAGTATTCACTCTTAACGATTTATGCACTCCTATTTTCTTGCACTGATTATGAGCGTGAGGTTTTTTTCGTTACGGAATTTTTCGATTCGGTCCCCGCGCCCAAAGGCCCGCGATAGAAGCTATGCAGTAGTAAATAAAAACAAAGCCCTAAAAGGTTGATTTCGTTGTCGAACTATCTGTGCATCAAAAACCAGAAACTCAGGAATAGCTTGAGGTATAAAGTTGTAATTAATTAACACACTAATTGTCTGTCCTCCTGGTCATTTAATACTAATTCAAACTATTTCAAAAGTACTTACTAGGCTTACTAAAATTAATTTTGTTAAGATTTCAAATTACAAGAAAAAACGGAACCCTAAAAAGACGTTGTCCGACCAATTTTCGTTGTCCGTCTAAATAAAAAACCAGGAACTCAGGAATGGCTTGAGGTATAAAGTTCTAATAAATCTTAACACTAAATGTCTGTCCTCCTGGTCATTTAATGCCAATTCAAACTAGCTAGTATAAAACCATTAAAAAAAACCAGTACTAGTGCTAGGCTGCGATAAATCAGAGGGACTGTCGTGTTCTTTTCTCTTTTTCGCACGAACGAAGACAGAGTTTGGTGGGGTAATAGTTGGTTCAAGCATAATCGAGTCGTTCAAGTTTGATTCGGACAAAGACTTATTCATATTGCCACCTTGTACTAGGAGAACAACAAGCACGTGGAGATTATAGTCAAGTAGGTCACAATGGAAGTATATTATTTGACGTTAATAAATTATGTGGGTCCCAGTCACAGACAATTTTGTCTGTGGTCCAGCGCGACAATGGCCCGATTTCGTGCGTAGTGGTATTATAAACGCAGTACCAGGATCGCATAAATTAAAAGGTAGTTCGGTCGAAGCACACTCACGGAAGTAGGAGACAGACGCACACGACGACGAGGCGGCGATAGGCGTATGCACACGCACCGAGCACGAAGTGACGTAATCACTCTTAACGATTTATGCACTCCTATTTTCTTGCACTGATTATGAGCTAGAGGTTTTTTTCGTTACGGAATTTTTCGATTCGGTCCCCGCGCTCAAAGGCCCGCGATAGAAGCTATGCAATGAATAGTAAATAAAAACAAAGCCCTAAAAGGTTGATTTCATTGTCGAACTATCTGTGCATCAAAAACCAGGAACTCAAGAATGGTTTGAGGTATAAAGTTCTAATAAATCAAAACACTAAATGTCTGTCCTCCTGGTCAATGAATGCCAATTCAAACTAGCTCTACTATTAAAACCATTTCAAAAAAAGACATTAAATTAATAGGCTTTTTCTAAATTTACTTATTTTTATTACGATTCATTCAAAATGTTTAAAAAAGAAACATCCCACGCATTTCTTCCTTGAATGCGGACTACTCATTGTTTGTACTAGCGATAAATCAGAGACTGTCGTGTTCTTTTCTCTTTTTCGCACGAACGAAGACAGAGTTTGGTGGGGTTATAATAGTTGGTTCAAGCATAATCAAGTCGTTCAAGTTTGATTCGGACAAAGACTTATTCATACTGCCACCTTGTACTAGGAGAACAACAAGCACGTAGAGATTATAACATAATTTATTAACGTCTTTGACGTTTGATTCGGACAAAGACTTATTCATACTGCCACCTTATACTAGGAGAACAACAAGCACGTAGAGATTATAGTCAAGTACTTACTTTACAGTACAGTACAGTACAGTAAGTACAATACTTGACTATAATCTCCAAGTGCTTGTTGTTCTCCCAGTACAAGGTGGCAATATGAATAAGTCTTTGTCCGAATCAAACGTCAAAGACGTTTAATAAATTATGTGGGTTCCCACTCACAGACAATTTTGTCTGTGGTCCAGCGCGACAATGGCGCGATTCCGTGCGTAGTGGTATTATAAGCGCAGTACCAGGATCGCATGAATTAGAGGTAGTTCGGTCGACGTGCAGTGATCAGTAATCACTCTTAACGATTTATGCACTCCTATTTTCTTGCACTGATTATGAGCGTGAGGTTTTTTCGTTACGGAATTTTTCGATTCGGTCCCCGCGCTCAAAGGCCCGCGATAGAAGCTATGCAATAGTAAATAAAAACAAAGCCCTAAAAGGTTGATTTCGTTGTCGAACTATCTGTGCATCAAAAACCAGAAACTCAGGAATAGCTTGAGGTATAAAGTTGTAATTAATCAACACACTAATTGTCCTCCTGGTCATTTAATACTAATTCAAACTATTTCAAAAGTACTTACTAGGCTTACTAAAAATTAATTTTGTTAAGATTTCAAATTAAAAGAAAAAACGGAACCCTAAAAAGACGTTGTCCGACCAATTTTCGTTGTCCGTCTAAATAAAAAACCAGGAACTCAGGTATGGCTTGAGGTATAAAGTTCTAATAAATCTTAACACTAAATGTCTGTCCTCCTGGTCATTTAATGCCAATTCAAACTAGCTAGTATAAAACCATTAAAAAAAACCAGTACTAGTGCTAGACTGCGATAAATCAGAGGGACTGTCGTGTTCTTTTCTCTTTTTCGCACGAACGAAGACAGAGTTTGGTGGGGTAATAGTTGGTTAGCATAATCGAGTCGTTCAAGTTTGATTCGGACAAAGACTTATTCATATTGCCACCTTGTACTAGGAGAACAACAAGCACGTGGAGATTATAGTCAAGTAGGTCACAATGGAAGTATATTATTTGACGTTAATAAATTATGTGGGTCCCAGTCACAGACAATTTTGTTTGTGGTCCAGCGCGACAACGGCGCGATTCCGTGCGTAGTGGTATTATAAGCGCAGTACCAGGGTCGCATAAATTAAAGGTAGTTCGGTCGAAGCACAGTCACGGAAATAGGATACGCACACGACGACGAGGCGGCGATAGGCGTATGCACACGCACCGAGCACGAAGTGACGTAATCACTCTTAACGATTTATGCACTCCTATTTTCTTTCACTGGTTTTTTTCGTTACGGAATTTCTCGATTCGGTCCCCGCGCTCAAAGGCCCGCGATAGAAGCTATGCAATAGCTTAAAAAAACGGAACCCTAAAAAAACACTTCGTTGTCCGACCAATTTTCGTTGTCCGGCTAAATAAAAAACCAGGAACTCAGGAATGGCTTGAGGTAGAAAGTTGTAATTAATGAAAACACTAATTGTTTGTCCTCCTGGTCATTTAATACTAATTCAAACTATTTCAAAAGTACTTACTAGGCTTACTAAAAATTAATTTTGTTAAGATTTCAAATTAAAAGAAAAAACGGAACCCGAAAAAGACGTTGTCCGACCAATTTTCGTTCTCCGACTAAATAAAAAACCAGGAACTCAGGATTGGCTTGAGATATAAAGTTCTAATAAATCAAAACACTAAATGTCTGTCCTCCTGGTCAATTAATGCCAATTCAAACTAGCTCTACTATTAAAACCATTTAAAAAAAAGACATTAAATTAATTAGGCTTTTTCTAAATTTAATTATTTTTATTACGATTCATTCAAAATGTTTAAAAAAGTAACGATGCAAACATCCCACGCATTTCTTCCTTAAATGCGGACAACTCATTGTTACCAGTACTAGCGATAAATCAGAGACTGTCGTGTTCTTTTCTCTTTTTCGCACGAACGAAGACAAAGTTTGGTGGGGTTATAATAGTTGGTTCAAGCTTATATAATCAAGTCGTTCAAGTTTGATTCGGACAAAGACTTATTCATATTGCCACCTTGTACTAGGAGAACAACAAGCACGTGGAGATTATAGTCAAGTATTGTACTTACTGTACTGTACTGTAAGTAAGTAATTGACTATAATCTCTACGTGCTTGTTGTTTTCCTAGTACAAGGTGGCAGTATGAATAAGTCTTTGTCCGAATCAAACGTCAAACATGACGTTAATAAATTATGTGGGTTCCCAGTCACAGACAATTTTGTCTGTGGTCCAGCGCGACAATGGCGCGATTCCGTGCGTAGTGGTATTATAAGCGCAGTACCAGGATCGCATAAATTAGAGGTAGTTCGGTCGACGTACAGTGATCAGTAATCACTCTTAACGATTTATGCACTCCTATTTTCTTGCACTGATTATGAGCGTGAGGTTTTTTTTGTTACGGAATATCTCGATTCGGTGCCCGCGCTCAAAGGCCCGCGATGCTAAGCTTAAAAACGGAACCTAGATTTTCGTTGTCTAACTATCTTGTACATCAAAAACCAGGAACTCAGGAATGGCTTGAGGTATAAAGTTCTAATTAATCCTGGTCATAATACCAATTCAAACTAGCATAAAAATGGCTTTCAGCTTAACTAAAAACTTAACTAGGCTTTTCTAAATAACTTATTTTATTACGATTCTGTACTTCAAAATAAAAAAAAATAAAAAAATTAAGGTCGTTGTCGAACTATCTGTGCATAAAAAACTAGAAACTCAGGAATGGCTTGAGGTATAAAGTTGTAATTAATCAAAACACTAAGTGTCTGTTCTCCTGGTCATTTAATACCAATTCAAACTATTTCAAAACTAAAAATAGGCTTACTAAAAAAATTACTTTATTTTGTTACTTCAAATTTAAAAAAAAAAAACTGAACCCCTTTTTCTCGTTGTCCGACTACATCAAAAATCAGGAACACAGGAATGGCTTGAGGTATTAAGTTCTAATAAATCAAAACACTAAATGCCTGTCCTCCTGGTCATTTATAAAACCATTTCAAAAAAAGGGCATTAATAACTAACTAAAAAAATAGGCTTTTTCTAAATTTACTTATTTTTATTACGATTCTTGTTGTACTTCATTCAAAATATTTAAAAAACCCTTAAAGGTTTTCGTTGTCTAACTATCTGTGCATCAAAAACCAGGAACTCAGGAATGGCTTGAGGTATAAAGTTCTAATTAATCACCAAGAGGACAGACATTTATATGTCTGTCCTCCTGGTCATTTAATACCAATTCAAACTAGCATAAAAAATGGCTTTCAGCTTAACTAAAAACGTAACTAACTAGGCCTTATTTATTATGTTACTATCTGTGAATCAAAACCAGGACCTCAGGAATGGCTTGAGGCATAAAGTTCTAATTAATCAAAACACTAAATGTCTGTCCTCCTGGTCATTTAATACCAGTTCAAACTAGCGCAATGTAATAAAAACATTTTTCAAAAAAAAGCATAAACTTATCTAAAAACTGAAAATAGGCTTTTTCTAAATAAAAACGATTCTGTACTTCAAAATGAAAATAAAACGAAACCCTAAAAGATTTTCGTTGTCTATCTGTACAGTAAAAACCAGGAACTCAGGAATGGTTTGAGGTATAAAGTTCTTATTAATCGCCAAGAGGACAGACATTTATATGTCTATCCTCCTGGTCAATTAATACCAATTCAAACTAGCTCAATGTAATAAAAAAGGCTTTCAAAAAAAAGCAGTACTAAAAAATTGAAATAAGCTTTTCTAAATTTATATGCATTACGAATTCTGTCTGTAAGTTTAAAATAAA
Source organism: Luffia ferchaultella (assembly GCA_949709985.1). Lineage (NCBI taxonomy): Eukaryota > Metazoa > Arthropoda > Insecta > Lepidoptera > Psychidae > Luffia > Luffia ferchaultella. The sequence continues at coordinate 8,471,326 of OX453254.1, forward strand.
AAAAAAAAAACGGAACCCTTAACTGTACATTAAAAACCAGGAACTCAGGAATGGCTTAAGGTATAAAGTTCTAATTAATCTAAACAATAAATATCTGTCCTCCTGGTCATGTAATACCAATTCAAACTAGCTCAATGTAATAAAAAACAAGGCTTTCAAAAAAATTCTAACTATAAACTTAACTAGGCTTTTTCTAATATTTTGTACTTCAAAATGAAAAAAAAATAAAAAATAAAAACGAAGCCCTAAAAGGTTGATTTCGTTGTCAGACTATCTGTGAATCAAAACCAGGACCTCAGGAATGGCTTGAGGCATAAAGTTCTAATTAATCAAAACACTAAGTGTCTGTGCTCCTGGTCATTTAATACCAGTTCAAACTAGCTCAATGTTATAAAAACAAGGCTTTCAAAGCAAGTCTAACTAAAAACTTAACTAGTCTTTTTCTACACTTATTTTGTGATGATTCTGTACTTCAAAATGAAAAAGAATAAAAATAAAAAAAAAGACGTGTGGCACTCGAGGACTACCGCGGTAAAGCTATTGCATACATTTCGTATCAACTTATGCAATTATAATTATTTATTTATTTTATTTATGCAGTATTTCTTTTTCTTTGTTTTTTAAGTAAAACTTCTTTAGGCGCGACTAGGAGTAACTCAGATTTAATACTGCATAAATAAAATAAATAAATAATTATAATTGCATAAAATGATACAAAATGTATGCAATAGCTTTACCGCGGCAGTCCTCGAGTGCCACACGTCTTTTTTTTATTAAATTCTTGTCGTTGGGCAGCAAGTAACGATGCAAACATCCCACGCATTTCTTCCTTAAATGCAGACAACTCATTGTTACCAGTACTAGTTAGGCTGCGATAAATCAGAGGGACTGTCGTGTTCTTTCTCTTTTTCGCACGAACGAAGACAGAGTTTGGTGGGGTTATAATAGTTGGTTCAAGCATAATCAAGTCGTTCAAGTTTGATTCGGACAAAGACTTATTCATATTGCCACCTTGTACTAGGAGAACAACAAGCACGTGGAGATTATAGTCAAGTATTGTACTTACTGTACTGTACTGTACTGTAAGTAAGTACTTGACTATAATCTCAACGTGCTTGTTGTCCTCCTAGTACAAGGTGGCAGTATGAATAAGTCTTTGTCCGAATCAAACGTCAAATATGACGTTAATAAATTATCCCAGTCACAGACAATTTTGTCTGTGGTCCAGCGCGACAATGGCGCGATTCCGTGCGTAGTGGTATTATAAGCGCAGTACCAGGATCGCATAAATTAGAGGTAGTTCGGTCGACGTGCAGTGATCAGTAATCACTCTTAACGATTTATGCACTCCTATTTTCTTGCACTGATTATGAGCGTGAGGTTTTTTTCGTTACGGAATTTTTCGATTCGGTCCCCGCGCTCAAAGGCCCGCGATAGAAGCTATGCAATAGTAAATAAAAACAAAGCCCTAAAAGGTTGATTTCGTTGTCGAACTATCTGTGCATCAAAAACCAGAAACTCAGGAATAGCTTGAGGTATAAAGTTGTAATTAATCAACACACTAATTGTCTGTCCTCCTGGTCATTTAATACTAATTCAAACTATTTCAAAAGTACTTACTAGGCTTACTAAAAATTAATTTTGTTAATATTTCAAATTAAAAGAAAAAACGGAACCCTAAAAAGACGTTGTCCGACCAATTTTCGTTGTCCGTCTAAATAAAAAACCAGGAACTCAGGTATGGCTTGAGGTATAAAGTTCTAATAAATCTTAACACTAAATGTCTGTCCTCCTGGTCATTTAATGCCAATTCAAACTAGCTAGTATAAAACCATTAAAAAAAAAATTAACTAAAAAATACTACTAAATTTACTTATTTTTATTACGATTTCGTACTTCATTCAAAATATTAAAAAAAACGGCCTAAAAGATTTTCGTTGTCTAACTATCTGTACATCAAAAACCAGGAACTCAGGAATGGCTTGAAGTATAAAGTTCTAATTAACCTCAACAGACATTTATATGTCTGTCCTCCTGGTCATTTAATACCAATTCAAACTATTTCAAAAGTACTACTAAAAATTACTATTTTGTTAACGACTTCAAATTAAAAAAAAGAACGGAACCAAAGACATCGTTGTCCGACCTATTTTCGTTCTCCGACTAAATAAAAAACCAGGAACTCAGGAATGGCTTGAAGTATAAAGTTCTAATTAACCTCAACAGACATTTATATGTCTGTCCTCTTGGTCATTACCAATTCAAACTATATCAAAAGTACTTACTATAAAATGAAATACTTACTAAAAATTACTTATTTTGTTAACGACTTCAAATTAAAAAAAAGAACGGAACCAAAGACATTTCGTTGTCCGACCTATTTTCGTTCTCCGACTAAATAAAAAACCAGGAACTCAGGATTGGCTTGAGATATAAAGTTCTAATAAATCAAAACACTAAATGTCTGTCCTCCTGGTCAATTAATGCCAATTCAAAGTAGCTCTACTATTAAAACCATTTCAAAAAAAGACTAGGCTTTTTCTAAATTTACTTATTTTAATTACGATTCATTCAAAATGTTTAAAAAAGTAACGATGCAAACATCCCACGCATTTCTTCCTTAAATGCGTACAACTCATTGTTTGTACTAGCGATAAATCAGAGACTGTCGTGTTCTTTTCTCTTTTTCGCACGAACGAAGACAGAGTTTGGTGGGGTTATAATAGTTGGTTCAAGCATAATCAAGTCGTTCAAGTTTGATTCGGACAAAGACTTATTCATACTGCCACCTTGTACTAGGAGAACAACAAGCACGTAGAGATTATAACATAATTTATTAACGTCTTTGACGTTTGATTCGGACAAAGACTTATTCATACTGCCACCTTATACTAGGAGAACAACAAGCACGTAGAGATTATAGTCAAGTACTTACTTTACAGTACAGTACAGTACAGTAAGTACAATACTTGACTATAATCTCCACGTGCTTGTTGTTCTCCTAGTACAAGGTGGCAATATGAATAAGTCTTTGTCCGAATCAAACGTCAAAGACGTTTAATAAATTATGTGGGTTCCCACTCACAGACAATTTTGTCTGTGGTCCAGCGCGACAATGGCGCGATTCCGTGCGTAGTGGTATTATAAGCGCAGTACCAGGATCGCATAAATTAGAGGTAGTTCGGTCGACGTGCAGTGATCAGTATTCACTCTTAACGATTTATGCACTCCTATTTTCTTGCACTGATTATGAGCGTGAGGTTTTTTTCGTTACGGAATTTTTCGATTCGGTCCCCGCGCTCAAAGGCCCGCGATAGAAGCTATGCAATAGTAAATAAAAACAAAGCCCTAAAAGGTTGATTTCGTTGTCGAACTATCTGTGCATCAAAAACCAGAAACTCAGGAATAGCTTGAGGTATAAAGTGTTAATTAATTAACACACTAATTGTCTGTCCTCCTGGTCATTTAATACTAATTCAAACTATTTCAAAAGTACTTACTAGGCTTACTAAAATTAATTTTGTTAAGATTTCAAATTACAAGAAAAAACGGAACCCTAAAAAGACGTTGTCCGACCAATTTTCGTTGTCCGTCTAAATAAAAAACCAGGAACTCAGGAATGGCTTGAGGTATAAAGTTCTAATAAATCTTAACACTAAATGTCTGTCCTCCTGGTCATTTAATGCCAATTCAAACTAGCTAGTATAAAACCATTAAAAAAAACCAGCACTAGTGCTAGACTGCGATAAATCAGAGGGACTGTCGTGTTCTTTTCTCTTTTTCGCACGAACGAAGACAGAGTTTGGTGGGGTAATAGTTGGTTAGCATAATCGAGTCGTTCAAGTTTGATTCGGACAAAGACTTATTCATATTGCCACCTTGTACTAGGAGAACAACAAGCACGTGGAGATTATAGTCAAGTAGGTCACAATGGAAGTATATTATTTGACGTTAATAAATTATGTGGGTCCCAGTCACAGACAATTTTGTTTGTGGTCCAGCGCGACAATGGCGCGATTCCGTGCGTAGTGGTATTATAAGCGCAGTACCAGGGTCGCATAAATTAAAGGTAGTTCGGTCGAAGCACAGTCACGGAAATAGGATACGCACACGACGACGAGGCGGCGATAGGCGTATGCACACGCACCGAGCACGAAGTGACGTAATCACTCTTAACGATTTATGCACTCCTATTTTCTTTCACTGGTTTTTTTCGTTACGGAATTTTTCGATTCGGTCCCCGCGCTCAAAGGCCCGCGATAGAAGCTATGCAATAGCTTAAAAAAACGGAACCCTAAAAAAACACTTCGTTGTCCGACCAATTTTCGTTGTCCGGCTAAATAAAAAACCAGGAACTCAGGAATGGCTTGAGGTAGAAAGTTGTAATTAATGAAAACACTAATTGTTTGTCCTCCTGGTCATTTAATACTAATTCAAACTATTTCAAAAGTACTTACTAAAAGCTTACTAACAATTAATTATTTTGTTAAGACTTCAAATTAAAACAAAAAACGGAACCCTAATTCGTTGTCCGACCAATTTTCGTTGTCCGACTAAAAAAAAAACCAGGAACTCAGGAATGGCTTGAGGTATAAAGTTCTAATAAATCAAAACACTAAATGTCTGTCCTCCTGGTCATTTAATGCCAATTCAAACTAGCTAGTATAACCATTTAAAAAAGGAATTAAATTAACTAAAAATACTTATTTTTATTTCGTACTTTTTTCGTTGTCTATCTGTACATCAAAAACCAGGAACTCAGGAATGGCTTGAAGTATAAAGTTCTTATTAACCTCAACAGACATATATGTCTGTCCTCCTGGTCATTTAATACCAATTCAAACTATTTCAAAAGTACTACTTACTATAAAAACTAAAATAGGCTTACTCAAAATTACTTATTTTGTTACGACTTCAAATTAAAAAAAAAAACCGAACCAAAGACATTTCGTTGTCCGACCAATTTTCGTTGTCCGACCAATTTTCGTTGTCCGACCAATTTTCGTTGTCCGACTAAATAAAAAACCAGGAACTCAGGAATGGCTTGAGATATGAAGTTGTAATTAATCAAAACACTAAGTGTCTGTCCTCCTGGTCATTTAATGCCAATTCAAACTAGCTCAGTATTAAAACCATTTCAAAAAATTATAAACAAACTAAAAAAATAATAATAGGCTTTATCTAAATTAGTATTTCTATTAAGATTCAGTCGAAATATTAAAAGAAAACGGAACCCTAACAGATTTTCGTTGTCTAACTACCTGTACATCAAAAACCAGGAACTCAGGAATGGCTTGAGGTATAAAGTTCTAATTAATCAAAACGATAAATGTCCTCCTGGTCAATTAATACCAATTCAAACTAGCTTAATGTAATAAAAACAAGGCTTTCAAAAAAGTCTAACTAAAACTACATAAGGCTTTTTTAACTTATTTTGTTACGATTCTGTACTTCAAAATGAAAAAAAAGTATATTATTTGACGTTAATAAATTATGTGGGTCCCAGTCACAGACAATTTTGTCTGTGGTCCAGCGCGTATTATAAACGCAGTACCAGGATCGCATAAATTAGAGGTAGTTCGGTCGACGTGCATGAAGTGACGTAATCACTCTTAACGATTTATGCACTCCTATTTTCTTGCACTGATTATGAGCGTGAGGTTTTTTTCGTTACGGAATTTTTCGATTCGGTCCCCGCGCTCAAAGGCCCGCGATAGAAGCTATGCAATAGCTTAAAAAATTAACTAAAAAATTACTACTAAATTTACTTATTTTTATTACGATTTCGTACTTCATTCAAAATATTAAAAAAACGGCCTAAAAGATTTTCGTTGTCTAACTATCTGTACATCAAAAACCAGAAACTCAGGAATGGCTTGAAGTATAAAGTTCTAATTAACCTCAACAGACATTTATATGTCTGTCCTTCTGGTCATTTAATACCAATTCAAACTATTTCAAAAGTACTTACTATAAAATGAAACTTACTAAAAATTACTTATTTTGTTAACGACTTCAAATTAAAAAAAATAACGGAACCAAAGACAAATTTCGTTGTCCGACCAATTTTCGTTCTCCGACTAAATAAAAAACCAGGAACTCAGGATTGGCTTGAGATATAAAGTTCTAATAAATCAAAACACTAAATGTCTGTCCTCCTGGTCAATTAATGCCAATTCAAACTAGCTCTACTATTAAAACCATTTTAAAAAAAGACATTAAATTAATTAGGCTTTTTCTAAATTTAATTATTTTTATTACGATTCATTCAAAATGTTTAAAAAAGTAACGATGCAAACATCCCACGCATTTCTTCCTTAAATGCGGACAACTCATTGTTACCAGTACTAGCGATAAATCAGAGACTGTCGTGTTCTTTTCTCTTTTTCGCACGAACGAAGACAAAGTTTGGTGGGGTTATAATAGTTGGTTCAAGCATAATCAAGTCGTTCAAGTTTGATTCGGACAAAGACTTATTCATATTGCCACCTTGTACTAGGAGAACAACAAGCACGTGGAGATTATAGTCAAGTATTGTACTTACTGTACTGTACTGTAAGTAAGTAATTGACTATAATCTCTACGTGCTTGTTGTTTTCCTAGTACAAGGTGGCAGTATGAATAAGTCTTTGTCCGAATCAAACGTCAAACATGACGTTAATAAATTATGTGGGTTCCCAGTCACAGACAATTTTGTCTGTGGTCCAGCGCGACAATGGCGCGATTCCGTGCGTAGTGGTATTATAAGCGCAGTACCAGGATCGCATAAATTAGAGGTAGTTCGGTCGACGTACAGTGATCAGTAATCACTCTTAACGATTTATGCACTCCTATTTTCTTGCACTGATTATGAGCGTGAGGTTTTTTTTGTTACGGAATATCTCGATTCGGTGCCCGCGCTCAAAGGCCCGCGATGCTAAGCTTAAAAACGGAACCTAGATTTTCGTTGTCTAACTATCTTGTACATCAAAAACCAGGAACTCAGGAATGGCTTGAGGTATAAAGTTCTAATTAATCCTGGTCATAATACCAATTCAAACTAGCATAAAAATGGCTTTCAGCTTAACTAAAAACTTAACTAGGCTTTTCTAAATAACTTATTTTATTACGATTCTGTACTTCAAAATAAAAAAAAATAAAAAAATTAAGGTCGTTGTCGAACTATCTGTGCATAAAAAACTAGAAACTCAGGAATGGCTTGAGGTATAAAGTTGTAATTAATCAAAACACTAAGTGTCTGTTCTCCTGGTCATTTAATACCAATTCAAACTATTTCAAAACTAAAAATAGGCTTACTAAATTTTGTTACTTCAAATTTAAAAAAAAAAAACTGAACCCCTTTTTCTCGTTGTCCGACTACATCAAAAATCAGGAACACAGGAATGGCTTGAGGTATTAAGTTCTAATAAATCAAAACACTAAATGCCTGTCCTCCTGGTCATTTATAAAACCATTTCAAAAAAAGGGCATTAATAACTAACTAAAAAAATAGGCTTTTTCTAAATTTACTTATTTTTATTACGATTCTTGTACTTCATTCAAAATATTTAAAAAACCCTTAAAGGTTTTCGTTGTCTAACTATCTGTGCATCAAAAACCAGGAACTCAGGAATGGCTTGAGGTATAAAGTTCTAATTAATCACCAAGAGGACAGACATTTATATGTCTGTCCTCCTGGTCATTTAATACCAATTCAAACTAGCATAAAAAATGGCTTTCAGCTTAACTAAAAACGTAACTAACTAGGCCTTATTTATTATGTTACTATCTGTGAATCAAAACCAGGACCTCAGGAATGGCTTGAGGCATAAAGTTCTAATTAATCAAAACACTAAATGTCTGTCCTCCTGGTCATTTAATACCAGTTCAAACTAGCGCAATGTAATAAAAACATTTTTCAAAAAAAAGCATAAACTTATCTAAAAACTGAAAATAGGCTTTTTCTAAATAAAAACGATTCTGTACTTCAAAATGAAAATAAAACGAAACCCTAAAAGATTTTCGTTGTCTATCTGTACAGTAAAAACCAGGAACTCAGGAATGGTTTGAGGTATAAAGTTCTTATTAATCGCCAAGAGGACAGACATTTATATGTCTATCCTCCTGGTCAATTAATACCAATTCAAACTAGCTCAATGTAATAAAAAAGGCTTTCAAAAAAAAGCAGTACTAAAAAATTGAAATAAGCTTTTCTAAATTTATATGCATTACGAATTCTGTCTGTAAGTTTAAAATAAAAAAAAAAACGGAACCCTTAACTGTACATTAAAAACCAGGAACTCAGGAATGGCTTAAGGTATAAAGTTCTAATTAATCTAAACAATAAATATCTGTCCTCCTGGTCATGTAATACCAATTCAAACTAGCTCAATGTAATAAAAAACAAGGCTTTCAAAAAAATTCTAACTATAAACTTAACTAGGCTTTTTCTAATATTTTGTTCTTCAAAATGAAAAAAAAAATAAAAAATAAAAACGAAGCCCTAAAAGGTTGATTTCGTTGTCAGACTATCTGTGAATCAAAACCAGGACCTCAGGAATGGCTTGAGGCATAAAGTTCTAATTAATCAAAACACTAAGTGTCTGTGCTCCTGGTCATTTAATACCAGTTCAAACTACCTCAATGTAATAAAAACAAGGCTTTCAAAAAAAGTCTAACTAAAAACTTAACTAGTCTTTTTCTAAACAACTTATTTTGTTATGATTCTTTCTGTACTTCAAAATGAAAAAAAAAAAAAAAAAAAAAAACGAAGCCCTAAAAGGTTGATTTCATTGTCGAACTATCTGTGCATCAAAAACCAGAAACTCAGGAATGGCTTGAGGTATAAAGTTCTAATTAATCTAAACACTAAGTGTCTGTCCTCTTGGTCAATTAATACCAATTCAAACTAGCTCAATGTAATAAATATAAAAGGCTTTCAAAAAAAAAGCAATACAAAAAAACTGAAATAGGCTTTTCTAAATTTTATATATAGCATTACGGATTCTGTCTGTACTTTAAAATGAAAAAAAAAAAAAAAAAAACCTGTACATTAAAAACCAGGAACTCAGGAATGGCTTAAAACTCAGAATTCAAACTATTTCAAAAGTACTTATTACTAAAAACTAAATTCAATTAAATTGCCCCGAAATCGTGGCATTGCCACGATTTAAACTGCAGCCTCTGATATCCTTAAACGTTTTGAACTCGATAATGAAGCATTCGAACGAATACAGGCCGAAAGGCGATGACCGTAATGTTAAGTTCCGGATCGTCCATAAAATCTAACAAAATGTCAAATTTCTTGTTCGATTTCCAATTGATATCCAAAATTTTGGTCTCAAACTGTAGCTACCGACGCCCTCTAGCCTTTTGTATAACACTTTGAAGTGATCCGTCAAATACCCTCTGAAATATAGTAACTTATATCCACAAACACCAGCGATCGACCAAAAAATCTCATTTTTCGGAAATAATTTCTCTTACAATTACCAACCGATTTCCAAAAACTTTGTCTCAAACCGAAGCTACATTGATGGCCAGGATACTATTTTTTTTTATTTTCGATATCGGTCCCCGTTCTCGAAATAATTTGGATTTAGTAAAAAAAAAATCCGAAAAAACCCCGATTTTTTTACATTTTCCCATTTTTTTTATAAACTGTTAAACTGATTTCCAAAATTTTGGTGTCATCCGATACGCAACTAAATTATTGATCTTTTAAGACCTTAAAATCTTAGCTAGACCCCATACCCTCGGAGTTATGGCTAAAAATGCGCCTCCCGTGAAATGGATATGATAGACATTTTCAATGACAAAACTGCAATGCGTCGCGTCGGTATTTCGGATTGACATCGAGTGTTTTTAAATCGGATGTCAGAATATAAATGGAACGTCAAATGCCAAACCTAGCAATGACAATTACGGTTTCGGCACTCGATTTATGCTGTTGACTTGGATTAATTTTTTTTATAACAACGCGTTACGCTCTCGTGTTCTCTTTACGCTTCAATAGATAAAACAATTATTGTTTTATTTTATTATGACTACTTGAACAGATTTTATGGAATACGTGTTTTTATTTGTAAATGATATATGGTCCATAGACAAATCCGTATATGTATATCATTTTAGAACGCAAGGAAGTGATTGTTGTACGTGGAAGATAATTACGAAAAAAGAATTAGGATTGGGCGTTCCTGAATGCAAAAATGTATTTCGTCTTCAAGTTTGTTTATTCGTTTATACGTAAAAACAGAAAACCGAAGAGAACCGTTTTCGAAAAAACTTTCACAATAAATATAATTATGGTTTAGGCAAGATATATGCGTATGTCTGCTGCTATTTATATATATGCTATCACACTGCTATTTTTAAAAGCAGAGCACTTAAAAAATGTAACACGGTACTTACAAATAAAGCACACGTTTTAACAGTGAACTAATTAACAGTAATTACAAAACTAAGAGAAAAAGTCAAAGTTCTTATTTCTCAATATAATAAAATGTAATAAATAATAAAATTCAATTTTCTTTATTACGAAAATGTTTATTCTTCTAGTTAAAGACAGTCGAAATTAGCTAAAATTTACCTAAAAACTGTCCATATTACGTCTCGAAAAAAAAAGATTAAATTTTCTTTATTACGAAAATGTTTATTCTTCTAGTTAAAGACAGTCGAAATTAGCTAAAATTTACCTAAAAACTGTCCATCTGCTCATAATTAAAACGCATTTACCAAAATCCGGCGAAATTTCTAAAAATAATACAATTAGTCTAAAATAGATGAGAAACGACCAGACGGATTAATTTTAGATCTAGAGGATTAAAATGTGGATGAATATCATCGCGAGAACTTTTTTTTAAGTTCGTAATCCTCGGGTATTAAGCTCTCAGCGGTTTCTCTGGCGCTTGACGAAGCGTTTTATATCCGGACTATTTCCGATCCAGGCAATTCCGCAACGGAAATAAAGGTGTGAGCGAAGGAGCCGCGTGCACTTACCTACTTTTCCTACTTGAGTAGCTAGGATAAATAAAGGAAATCGAAAGGGGTTGGACATCCGTGATAGGGTAGGGTGCAATGTTTACTCCATCAGGCGTTTGTTTGGAATTTTCATACTTATTGTTTCTGAGGGGACATTGTGTGTGCTTCAGAATGTAGATACATGGTAGGTACATATATTTGCATGCACGTAGCGTCAAACAACTGTATATATGTCATCTATTTATTTAATTATTCGTCCCATTAAGGGACTTTTTACTTGTATTTTTCCTGATGTATGTGCACACTCGGTCTGTATAAATGTTTATAAATGTTATTTTTAGACGAATCGAGATACTTTATTTGTATAGATATCACAGATCTATAATATAAAGATACAAACACGGCCCCATTTAGTGGCGTGTCCGCAAAACTACGCTCCTTTGTATACATACACGAATTCATGCACACATTTACACTGAAACCAAGCTACGCGCCTTTAATGCGTACTTCAGTCGTGCAGTATATAACTTAGTACAACTAAAAAAGAAATGTCTTTAAGCGTAGTGAAACAGTGCACCAACAAAATGAAATAAAAAGTCTGACGAAGTGACATTTCTCTTGTAAATGTTTAAAATAAATAATATTTTTAATAAAATACTAAGTTCACTTCAAACAATGGTTGAAACCTCGTCTCGGGTTGAAACCATGTTGAAACACAAAACTTGACGACAAAATGACAGCAAGATGACACGCCCCATGGACGCACTATAGCATAATAGTGTTGCCAGTAGTAAGTTTTTTTCCCATGTAAAGAAAACTTACCTATAAAGTCAATAATTAGGTATTAGTTGATGGTATTATTTTTAATTTCACAGAATGTTGGTCGCGAAACTTCTCTCAACAGAATGTAGATACATGGTAGGTGCATATATTTGCATGCGCGTAGCGTCTTACAACTGTATTTATGTCATCTACTTATTTAAACAATTATAAAAGTCTATTTCAAGTTTTTGGAGACGCTATTACGAATTAAAGATTGAAATCCAACATGGCAGAAACTATGTTTCTTGTGGTATCGACTTCATTTTATTTATTTACTAGGTTTCCGCTCGCGGCTACGCTTGCGTGGTGTACATATTGATGTTATTAATGATTTAAATTTTTCATTGTAAACTATGCGATTAACTTAGATAGTGTAATTCTCGCCGGTCGCGGCTGGTCGCTAGTAATACATTACAATGCACGAATAAAGATTTACATTAGAGGTTTCCTATTCAATTCTTTTTGTTCACTTATTTCACTTTTTCTCTTAGAATGTGTCTAATTTTGTTTGCGTTGTTTGAGTCTTTTTTATGGTCGCGTGATGACATTACGAATACCTGAATTTCTCTCATAGTCTCAAACATAAAAACCTTCTTTTCTGACAGTTCGATGGCTTTAGAGGTGCCGAAACATTTTAATTTAAAATATTGCTCATTTTTTATTCATCCACCCTTGTAAATCTACGGTACTGAGAGACCGTTTTGATACGATGATATACGACGTGGCGTGTCACCGACACGACTAAAATAAACTTAGTGCGGTTGATGACCGCTAACTCCCGAGGTTACACCGTTTTCTGCTCGTTTTCTGAAATTCAAATCTGTAAGTGGGTTATCGTTTTAATAGTTTCTCCGTCATCCCAAGTTTCATATTATTTTACAAGAAAAAACCTTTTTCATATTCCAAATAGTTACATATTGTTTTATGTCATTCACAATAGGTATAGTTTCGACTATAACCGCTGTACCGCGCCTTAGGCATGCGCGGGGCGAGGAGGGAGGCAGGTCCTGAGCGTTGATGGCCTCCCTCCTCGCCGCGCACATACCTAAGGCGCGGTACAGCGGTTACTGTCAAACTATAATAGACAAGATTTACGTAGAGCTAAACATATATTGTGTTCATTTTTGATATATTTAAATTGAATGTACGGTTTGTTGTTAAGGTCGCTCATCAAAATTTATCGCCATACAGATTCCAGTTTACAAGTGTCAACTGTTTGTGATCATGTATTGAATTTAAGGTTTAAATGGGATAAATGTATAACATCTTGAGAAGTGTATGTATGCTTATTGATTTTCAAAAATTCGAATATTTCAATAATTTATTGTTAGCCTCAGAAATTCGCCATAAAAAAATAATGTTTTGTTTACAACAAGTCGTTAGACAACACTAGAAATACTCTAATATTCATTTTGTGTCGAACCAGCTCAAAATAGTGATTGTTTAATTATAATTGCTTTATCAATAGGTACGTAGTCATTAAAAACCACAAAATGTTAGATTTCATCTACAAATTATTGTGAATAATTTCACACAGCCAATACAAATTGTTAATAATTAAAATATAATTTGTTGTAATAAAATTGTCGTTATTGCTTACAAGATGGACTTTAAATATTACTAGCTTATTGTATCACTACATAAGTCAATGTTCAATGCGTTGTATTTGCCCACGGGTTAATTGTTCCTAATGAAATCTTATGTAAGTAATGAATGAAGAAACAATTTGTCAAATGCTGAAAGGTAGAGCACGAACGAAATGGACAAATTAAAATATATTTATTTAGAGGAAACAAAAACTTATCACATTCACTGCACACGAAACAAAACTTTATGACATTCTTCATCACTCGACGTATCCTTCGAATCATCACCTGTGTTTATAATAAAACGTTCTATTTTGTGGTTTACTTTCTCTGTGAAGCGTCGATGTAAACTGATAAATTTTCGCTTAAATTGTACGATGCACGTGCAAGCCGTCGGTTTCTTTTGTTACGGCCGGCACATGCGACAGTTTTCTTTGTGATTTTTTGTCTGAGTGCTTTGGCGGCGTCTCAAAGGATGTGGGTTAAAATAATGGATATACTTTATTTCATTATATTATACAGGAAGAAATTTTAAGGATAATCAAAAAAAATCTGTATGTAAGGTATCACCAATATACTTCATCTATATTAATAAAATTGAAGTGTCTGTCTGTTCCGGCTAATCTCCGAAACAGCTGAACCGATTTCAATGAAACTTTGCAGACGTGTAGAGGACATTATCTGGGATGACATAGGCTACTTTTCGTCTGTCTGTCTGTCTGTCCGTCCGTCTGTCTGTTCAAGCTAATCTCCGAAACCGCTGAATCGATTTCAATGAAACTTCACAAATATGATAAAAAGATTATCAGGAATGACATACTATACTTTTTGTTTATCTGTCTGTCAGTCCGTCTGTTTGTCCGAATTGATCTCCGAAAGGGTTGAACAGATTTCAACGAAACTTCAAAGATGTGATTAAAAGATTGTCAGGAGTGACATACAATACTTTTTTTTGTCGGTCTGTCCGTCTCTCTGTCTGTTCGAGTGACTTAAGCTTTCATTTCAGTGAATCTTCGCAGACATAAAAAAGAGGTTATCAGGAGTGACATAAGTTGGTTTTTGTTTGTGTGTTTGTCCGTCTGTTTGTTCAGGCTAATCGTCGAACCGGCTACTGAAATTTTGTATACATAAAGAAGGCGTTGTGAGAAATTTAAAGCAATTTTTATGTACATATGAAAATCTTAATGTCTGTTAGTCTGTATGTTCCGGTTAATCTCGAAAACGGCTTATCGATTTTGGGGCCGATTTCTAGGATAGCTATTCTACATGCTAAAATGCTTAAATGGATTTTGATGAAATTAGGTATCTATAGAGATTTCTTAGGTAGTTAAGATGCAGAATTTTCTAGGAAGTTTCACAATATTTTGGAGCGTCGTCGCGTCCATTTAGCTATGCTTGTACAACTGCGTAGTCCACGTGAGCGAAACCGCCGGCGAAAAGCTAGTTACGTAAATAAAAAATATAGGTAACATTTTCATAATAAATTATTTTATCTACAGTGGTATTTTATAACATTTGGTTGCCTTCTGTGTGACAACGCGTCCGAGACCGCCCGACACGGGGCGGAGCGTACAGTGGCCGTGAGTGGTGACTAGAGTTATTGGTTTTTTTGGGAAAGGTTTGATTAAATAATTTTCTTTTGAACGATATGAAAGGAAGGAAACAAGACGGCCATCGGCTTTTTACCAAAGATCATTACATTAAAATTTGGATGGTTGTTAAAATTTCACTTTGTATATAGCCATTGAAAGTCATTGATTTGATGACTATCGCGTCTTGGATAATAGCCATATTTTTGTTGATTTTGTTTTGAATACCTTTGCCAGCACAGTGACATCTTGTCTACTATAACCAGGAACCTACGAGTATATGCAATTTCCGCGTAGAGTACTACTTACTTTTAATTCTGTAGAGAGTAAACTATCAGCATAGTGTACACGTTATGTGTTGTGGGAAATCTGTATTATTAATAAAACACTTCCTTGATTTGTACAATATAGTATAATAATACTAATTTATATTGTTTCAGGTACGTAGACAAACGCTGGATTTTAAAGAAACTGCGATGATTTCTTACATGTAAGAAAAAAATTTTTTGAATTCATTGTGGTGATAATGTGTTTATATCATACTTTAAACCTCTCTACATAGTACATACAATACGGAAGCTTTAAGATAAACTGGTTTTACTTACGTTTGTCAGAATACTCCGCTAAATCTAGACTAAGTGAACCGCATTATTCTAAAGTGATTCACCCTTATATATAGCACAAGTTTTAAAGGATTGAAAGGATCAAGCGGTACAGATAGCTACTAATACAATAAATTAAGTCTACCATACACACAAGGATCTGTTGCTACAATAAATTAAAATATGGTGTTCTATCAGAATTTGAACTTTACAATATTATTATGGATTCAGTCTATCTGAACGCACAAATGAACTATCAGTGAGTTTATGCTACTGAATTTATTTTTAAAATGAAGCAGTAAAAGATTAGTGGGTCATTTTCTCTGAAGATGTTGAACCAATTAGATTTTCATTGGGCCGTATCTTAACATCAATAGTTCTTCATATGACTCCTGTCTTATGCGGATTGGATTCGTACAAGAACTTATAAACCGGCTAAGTGCGAGTCGGACTCGCACATGAAAAGTTTCATACCACCGTACAATATTTAACTTTATTTTATTTTTATTATTTGTTATTATAGCGGCCATTGTAGTACACAGTAAATGACAATTTCAAACTATGATCTCATTACCATTAATCACCAAAAATTTCAAAAAAATACGTTTCTTGAATGGAGGCCCCATTTTATTTTTAACTTTATTTGATTTGTGTTATTTGTTATTATAGTTGCTATTGTGATACACACTCGGTGAAAACTTCAAGTGTCTAACTATTATGGTTCAGACGATACAGCCCCGTGACAGACGAACTGACGGACAGACGGTCGAACAGCGGAAGCTTGGTAATTGTAATTAGCTTAGCGATTTGAGGACTAATAAAATCTCGGCCTGTACAATGTACATGCGATGTTTCATTCACGTATGTCTATAAATGTAGAAACTACGAGAATGTGCTACAGACGGACAGAGGAATGGATACCTAAATGGTCGGAAAGGCAAACATGACGCAACTATGAGAATTCAAATTTTCGCTTTTAGCTTCTGAACCTTAAAAATCAAATCTTATACAAAACAACGACTATTCGCTCGAAAGAAGAAGCAGGCACGGAATATATATCACTCGGTTCGGAGTCGTTTTTTCGTGAATTTTAATTAATTCATTAAGGGTTCTATCGCGTCGGCATCTAGTAAATTAACGGGCGTAGGTCTCGGACATAGAGGGAGGATCCGAGGGGAAATTAAACCTCCAATTACAGCTCCCACCGACGACGAGGCGAAAAAACATTTCTCGATCCGTGTCCAATTACTGAGGTAGGTATTCGTGAAGATATGATTTATAATTAAAAATTTATAAAATGAGAAATCAATCATGCGCGATCACTATAAGTCGTGATAGCCCAGAGCGCAACGAACCTGTTTCAAATTTATAAGGCCATAGGGCCATGGTTCGAATCCGGGCGTGTACCAATATGTTTTTCTGACCTAAGTACATAACTATCACTGACTCCGTGCTTCGGAGGGCACGTTAAGCAGTCGGTCCCGGACGCTGTCAATAGATGGCGGTCGTTACAATCCCCAACACGCAGTGGAGTAGCGTGGTGAATTTAAGCTCCAGAACCCCCTCCTCACCCTGGGGGAGGCCTAAGCCCCTGCAGTGGGGTGAAATGAGCTGATGATCACTGTAAAAGTAATTAGTGTCTCAGATGCAAAAAATCAATTACGGACACGGGTGCCTATATTTAATAGTTCGACTGTTGTATTATTAAAGTTCAAAGGGTGTTTTGTGACCATGAGTTATCTCAGAGATGGCAAGGTGGAAAAATAAGTTTAGGGTGCCGTTGCAATGGGTCGAACAGAGTTTTGACCAGAGGTATCTTAGATAACGCATAGATTACATCCCATAACTGATCCCATACTATTCAGTCCCCTGTTGGGACTTTGCATTCCTTCGTACTTAGCCTTCATCACATTAGTGTGATTATTTTCAGATGTGCTTTCGCTTATGATTGCACGTAATAGTGTTACAATGTATTAAAAGTTCCGCCATGGACGGCATCCATTCTTTTCATATCGTAAACGTTCTCATAGTTTGAAGTACTTATCTCTCTTTCAACCAATTTAACAAATGAAAAGTAGAGTACAAATACAGTATAATGTTTGAATGGTTTTCCACCCCACATACTCTATCTCAATTAGATAACTAAAGAATATTTGTATGGCGCAGATGTGCAAGACAGAGAAAAATATGTAGCTTTAAATGGCTATTTGTTGTGATGTTATTTACTTTCAATTGTTCGTAATGATTATTACATGATAGTAAACGAGTTTTAAATAGTTTTTCGTTACCTCACATTTCAATTTTCGATTCCACATCCGCCAGACGGAGGTATTTGGTGTACTCTGTTTTCCTCGCAACAGACAGTGTAATGTGTTTGCTCCTTCCGGGTATTTGCACGGGTAAAGGAGGCCCTTTCCTACGCCCTCACCGTTAAGTGACAGCTTGGACAGAAGAAATTTAGGTCGAGATTAGGTCAGCTACTGTTAGAGAAAAATCCGGAATTTTCCCTTACCATGATGTTACCTGATTGTAATGATACAAATTTGCATTTGTATCATTATAATCAGGTAACATCAAATACAACTAATACCTATAAGTCGATTCCTTTTATTTAAATAAGCCTGTAGAAGCGCATGTAACAAGCCATTATTCTCTTATAGTGACTACATTATCTCTATTAAATATCAAAGTCCCGAATGACTGACTAATTCATGATCACTCAAGCTCGAATCACATAGTCGACTGGTTCACGGCTAATAATTTGTTATTAAATGAAAAAAAAAAAAAACAACCAAATGCATACGATTTTTGTTACTGAATATCAAACAGATACCCACCAATATTGTTATTAAAAGCAAGAAGTTGGACATTGTAAATTAAACTGTATTCTTGGTAATCAATTGTAATTTAACCCCTTAGGGGTGAAATTACAAGGGACCCTCATATTATTAACTTTGCGAAAATATTCTGTTCTATGCAAAAATTGTTTATTAATTATTTTATTTATTTATTTAAAAAAAAGAGCTCTCTAAGTATTTTGCGTATTGTTCTGAGAGAAATTAGCACTTTTTTGAATGCGCCTTTGTTGGGACTTTTTGTTCCCGCAAAGTAATAAATTCAAATATTCTTGTGCCGTATTTTAATTATGTTTTATAAGTATGAAATAAAGATATTTGACTACGACTTTAATTTGTACCTTAAACAAGAAAATTTTAAAGATTTAGGTAAAATAGAATTTAGTGAATTCAATCTGTAAAACAATGAAAAAGTCTTCTTTTTTTTTCTTATACAATACGTGGAATAGTTATATTATTTTTTTTAAACATAAAACTAATTTTTAGTAATGAAAAAGAATCAACAGTTCGGTCAGTTTACATACAAAACCGCACATATAAACAAAGAAGTAGGTTTGTAAAAATAATTTATATACGAGTTCGATCGGATTGCTAGTGAAATGGATAAAATTGCATTACAAATTGAGCATAGGTAAAACTGGGCAAGTTTCTAATGACCTAGGCCTTAAAACTTGTGACACGAAATGACCTTTGAAGTTGTTAGAAACAGAAATCACACACCTGAAAGAGACACGTGTTTGCTCTGATGTGTCGGAATCACGCTATGCGTCGGATGCGGGTAATTCGAAAAGTTAGGAGCGAGCGGTTCAAAAACTTTAATGTAATTCAGCTTAAAGCTTATATGAAATCGTATTGAAGTGATGATATTCCTTTTTCACTACTTTCAGCCACTGTAAGAGTTTTTGAGTTGGTCTTTCACCGAACAATCCAACTTCCGAACTCCTACAGAGTACGAAACTTTGCTAATAACGCCATGGAAAAGTTAAGTTTATAAATTTTTTTCTAGTTTTTTTTTAGCGCTGGGAGATCGAGGCTAATAATTTATGAAAAACTTGAAATATGAGAGGATTTGAAGCTTAAATCCACCACGCTGCTCCAATGCAGGTTGGCGGATTGTAACGACCGCCATCTATTGACAGCAACCGGGACCGACTGCTTAACGTGCTCTCCGAGGAGTCAGTGATAGTTAATGTACTTAAGTCAGAAAAAACTCATTGGTACACGCCCGGACGCGTACCATGGCCTTATAGATATGAAACAAGTTCGCTGCGTTCGGGCTATCATGACACATTGTTATACCACACTTGTTTAGTTAGTCGTACACGGTTAATACATACTCGTAGAATATTAAAGCCCATTCCTGAAAAATATTATATTCATTTTCTTAAATTTGTTTGTGATTACATCTCATTTTTGAGCTAAACCTTAGATGTCGGCATATTACATACGTATAAATAGGAATGAAAAATATTGTATTTTGTATTTGAAAAATATAAGAACCCTAAAGACGTTCCTATAGAATTTTAGAAATGCAATGTACTTCAGTGAGGTCTTTGTTGATAAGCGAACTCCGAAGCAAAACGGCGACCGGAATGCTCGGAAAGAATTTCGTTTGAAACAAACTTCAAAGGCGTTTTATGAACTACGCTTATTCTTTTTCATATTTCATTCGCGAGATACTTAGCTCCGAATTTTTATTGAAACACTCAAGAAATAAATTAGGCGAAATTGCTATTTATTGCGAACAGTCAAGAATATTAATATCGTTGATATAGTCATACCCATCTCCTGTTACCTTTTACAGGAAATGATGCCAGTTTCTATGTAAATACATTAAGCGAGGACATGCTGTATGTACATCGCGTTTCAACGTGGTCAAAGGTCCCGGAAACTGAAGTTGGATCCTACGTTAACTTAGTCGCGGTCATAACGACAAAACCGTATAGCGGCGTTTCACGTTCTATTAAAGTCGATGTAAATGTGAAGATAATATTTTTTTTTTAATGTAAAATAATGAAGAAATTAATTCTTATATTGTAATTTGTAACATAAACTACCAAACGAAATGTGTAAGGTTTACTAATAAAATGAAAGTCATCACTCATACTCCGGTAGACACGACGTAAAAGTTTTAAAAGATGGCGCCAGTTAATAATAGTAAAAATACCTTGGATATCCCACACAGCGCCCTCTATTTCCAAACTAAGCAAAGCTTGTATTATAAGTACCAGATAATAAATTGATATACGTACTTAAATATTCTTTATGATATATACATATATAGATACTTTTACACCCAGACACGGAAAAAATAGACATGTCCATGCACACAAATATTTATGCCGGTCGGGAATCGAACCCACGACCCTTGGCTCCGCTGTTAATGTTTCTAACAACCACTCGGTCAGTCATTCTAATGCTCAGTTGTTCTAATACTGCGAACACTTGAGGCAAACGTTTGGGTGGGCGTATTTTTACTTTTTAAATCAATGCAAGGAGACCAATTCTTTAACACAAGTTCGAATTTCTCTTTTGTATACTAAAATGCGACATTGTGGCCCAGTTGAGTTTCTGTATGAACAGTTGATATCGCATATTCTGACAGTGAATATTTTACGGGCACCTGCAGTTTATGAGCAAGCGAGCTTAATAATGAAGACACCTTAATAGTGCGAGCGGCGAAATTAACCTTATCTCAGTAAGTGAATTGTATGAAATTTAACCTGTAATAAAGTGGGATTAGCTTTTTTTCGATCGGAGATTCACTGAAAATAAATTCATGAGTAAAGCCCTATTATTTATATAGTTTTTAAATATTAGGCTTAGGTTTCGGAGAGAGCATTGACCAAAAATTTTGGTATTACATTTCAATACTTTTTTATGAAAATATAGACAATCTAGAGTATTTAAGTAATTTATTTTAGTAATTTAATTCTTTATTTTAAATGTTTTGGCTCTGTAGTTCCGGAGATGAGTGGGAGGGGAGAATCAGTCAAATTTCGTGTATTTTCTTTAATATTTTTTGAATCATGCAATTTGAAATTGTAAATAAAATATACACAATGCACTTGAGAATTATTTTTTTGGACTATTCTACTTAGCCCTCCAAAATGTATTTCTAAATTATTATTTATTTAAGCTATGTCTACCGAATTTCAACTTTATTTGTCCAGTAGATTCGAAAAAAATAAACTTAATAGACGGATAGACAGACCGGAAGACAAACAGACACTAGACTGATTCTATAGGCATTGCAATGTTTGTCACTTTGTGATATTTGTTATAGTTCAGAAGCTATATGCTAAACTGTGTGTCATCGAAGTGAGTAGGTCAAAATAATTAAAATTTAACTTAAAAGCCAGTAAGTAAAACTATCAACAACATTTTTTTATTTAACTTTTCTTTACAAAATTAGGTGTGGATCAGAACATTCAAGTTGATTCTATGATCACGGGACATATGAACACAGTTGTTTGTCGGCCAGCATATAAGTATCCGAAGTGCAAACCCATAGTTAACCAAGTGATCCCGAAATGAAACGGAGGAGTGAGAATAAGTAATAAACAAGTACTGTTTGTGTTAAAGTGTATAAAAGTTAAAGTAAAGATATTGCTCAGCTCTACTCGCGTTTTTTTTTAATTTTCGAGCGGATTAAACACCAGTAACACACGTTACGATATAATAACCGGATGCATAGTACAAGTATTCTATTTTAAGACCTGACTATTGTCCAAATAGATTTGAATACGACGACAAACTAAATCAAATTGAATATTCATGTGTAATAGTCGAGCACGTCGCTGGTCGCTATTTCGATGTCTAGCATCATTTGTCACATGCATACAATTAACTTATATAGCTGAACCACCTAAGACTATCAATAACTGTGAACGTTATGAGTATTCTCATCATCATCATCAGCCCGTGTCTCTCCACTGCAGGATATAGGCCTCTCCCAAGGCTCGCCACCACACACGGTCCTCCGCCTTTCGCATCCAACTACACCCCGTGTGGTGCTTCAGGTCATCTGTCCACCTGGCTGGGGGGCGTCCCACGTGGCCTCCACTCGAGAACTCGTCTACCTCATCGGTTGTCGGTTCTACCTACGGCAAATGTGACCGGCCCATTGCCACTTCAGTTTGCTGATCGCTTCGGCTATGTCGACAACTTTGGTTCTTCGACGGATTTCAGTGTTTTGGATTTTATCCATCAAAGAAATACCAAGCATAGCCTGCTCCATATCACGCTGTGCGACTTTAAATTTGTGAACCAGTCCTGCCGTGAGAGTCCATATTTCGGCACCGTACGTCATTGTAGGTAGGAAGCATTGGTGGAAGACCTTGGTCTTCAGACATTGTGATACTCGTACTCTCACCATTTTCTTATCGTTTAAAAAAGAATTTGAAATGGGCAACACACATCTAAGTGGTGACGAAACTACATATGTAGGTACTGTAAGTATTATCAATTTATTAGAATTTCATCTTCAGACTCTGATCACCATCTATTTATAACCTATTCATTGAGACCATTCCAATGAGCCCAAACACGATACCTCAGCTGTAAAAGTTGGTGAAGACTTGGGTATCCTGTAGAATCCAGGTGATTTTGCAGCATCAAGTCAAGGTTAGCACGTTCTTGCAATATCGTTGAAGTAACAGGACACGATATTTTGACTCGATCATACGTACGGAAGTCAGTCACATTCACATCCCTTAATCAAATTCATCAAAATTAATCCTAACTTGTTTCCGAGTTTGAGAAACAAAATAAGAACTTCGATATCTTTTATCGATATCTTTTTAAAATCCGAAATTGCTTATATTGGTCGAAATAACTACTTACTAATTAATATATAGGCAAGTAGAATTTTTGTTCGATATTATTTAATGAAATATTCAGCGCCAATGACATAATTAAACTATAAAAATATTCAATTTCGTCATTAAGACTGCGGCCACTTTCGCTCACTTTCAGCGGATTATCGGCAGTCGCGTAGAGTCGGTGTGCTGTCACTCTGACTTACGTAGCATCAAGCGTAGCGCGCTGTAATTAGCTGGGCCGATTGAAAAGCCGCTGACTGTTAGCTAATGTAGCCGCGGGTGGTCTAATAAAAAGTTTCATTTAAATTTAGTCAGCTTATTTTTTTAAATTCACTTTTAAAATTATTTTCCGATGGTAAACAGAATACTAAAAATCGAGTTCCGACAAGTGCAATATCGTCGACGTGAGCGCATCACGTTCTATTCAGAGTGTTCGTTGAAAATGCTTTTTTTCAATTTTTTCATTTCCAAAGGACCATTCAAATGCAGTTCAATGATTGATATTTGAATGACGTTCATTCGTTTTATCTTTTCCTGTTGACGTGTCCAAAAACAAAAAAAAAATCGTCATGGATGAGATTTACTATAAAAGTATATAACTCTTAATTAATATAAGATATGCCCATATACTTTGAATATATTTGAATACTATATACGCTGTCAACACTAGCAAAGGTTTTATCTAGGTAGGTATGAAGCAAGAAATAACAATAGCGATTTCTGTCAAATACTTCAAATTATTTAAGAAACGTAACATATGCCTAGAAATCTAAGGGTATCCAAAGTTACCTGCTATTCACCTTCGATCAGTACATATTTTTATGGCTTAACTAGTTTATCGAATTCGTTATGATAAATGTTATTGCTATTTTGTTTTATGTACGAGTATCACATATTTTGGTGTACATAAGTTAAAAGATTCGAATTCACTCGTTCGTAAAAAGCCAAACACTAAACTTATAAACCGCATATGACTCACTAAACCTAACAGTGACTTACTTATAGACGTTAGTAAGCCGTAAGTATATTCGCAAGATTCGACTGTCGCAACAAAGTAGGAAAAAATAAATTTCTTTATTTTGCGCTGTCGGTGCTAAAAACAAAATACACAAACACAATAAGTACTTGAAAGTCAGATAGACAAACGCTTCGACAACCATCGGGAGACGGAGACAAAATTTTAACTTTCATGTTAAAACTTCTGTCAGTCTGTTTGTTACCTGTAAAACATGTACTTAGTCGGGAAAAGCAGCTCGACCTATCGAATTGTAGGCATAGGTGCGCGACACCCTAAATAAACGCTTAAAGATCGTGTTGCCCATAGCTCTAACGCTTCACTATCCGACCAATACATTCATTTAAGTTTTCCCATTTACCCGCTTTGCATTACTTAGCGAATAGATTGCACTCGGAACTTGGTCCGTATACGCTAGGTTATAGCTTTAAAGCGTTCCGAGTTTTGGTTACATGTTATACTAAAACGATCCAACCCACGAAATTGTCAACAACCTACTTGTCCTAAAGTTTAGACGAAAGATACTATGTTGTGAAAAAATTCAAAACATATTTTTTTAGTATTTTTACTTGCCTGTTGAGTAATTACTCATCATTTAGATTATCTAGTGAAGCTATTCTAATAAATATATATTTTGTATCTCGTATCGTACAGTACTGTAGAAATATGTCTGTTTGACTGACTGAGTTGACTTTGTAAACATAGAATAACTTTCATCATGGGACACTGCTCAAATGTTTCACCAATTTTTCGTGTTGTCTTTTCTTTGTAGTAATAAAAAAATAGCCAATTTCTTTTCACCTGACTTCCCTACTAACCGGGTTCGATTTTATTATTTTAGTTACTTTAAAGTTTAACCGTAGAAATGTTACATGTCAAAAATTTTCAAATGGAACCCTAATTTAAAAATTTAAGCTACAAACCTCCTTCATCCCGAGGGGAGGCCTAAACCCGTGCAGTGGGGCATTAATGGGCTGATGTTATGGTAATAAACAACTGGAATATTGTATATGCGTTTTTCCAAGAAATATTAGATTAATTTGGTTTAATTGAAAACAAATCTACATGTATTTAGGTTATTTTTAGCGAAAATTTTGTTTTTCTGTTTAATATTGATCCCTTGTGTTCAGTTTTTTAAATAATCTCATTATACGTAATTTACAATCACGTTTTACGTTTCATTTTAACTCAGTGACGTCAGTTTTTACGTTATTGTACTTTATTTACATAGTGAGCTTATGTTTTAAAAAATAGCAAACTCTGAAAAAAAAAACTACAAAATTTTTCCGATTCTCAAAATATATTTTTATGGTTAATTTGAGCTTGATTTCACTGCCCATAGTTTGTGCACTTTATGAACCTTTAATTATAAACAACAGCATCGTCCAAACAAGCAAACTGTGATATCGATTGTATCGGCAAACAAATTCTTTTTCCAATTATTTTGTCGAAGTAGATATCGAGGTCGGTTCTAGGTCAACATTGAACAACAGACCACTTTAAGTAACATTATAACGTAGTTCAGAGAAGAAATTTTCCAATTTCCTATTTGTTAGGTCAGGCAATTTCGATACCAATATCTTTAAGACCGCAGGCGGTTGTATCAGACCTAAGTTAATCGAATTTTATACCTATGTCAAATACATCAGGACACATCGGGTATATATCATGTTACGTGATCTGCATCCACGTCACAGACTAAAACCTATCAAGGCCACACTATGTTTATAGATATAGCAAGTTTTAATCGCTAAATAAATACGTATAGTAAACCTACAGTAAAGTTCGCTTCTGTTTATGACTTTGCTGTCACGAAATGTTTTTCGACAATACTTTTCGTCTACTAGTGATTAGTCGTATATGACAATAGTCTTTATGATAGATTGGTCTGCATTTAGTATTAATCATTTAATGGCTTCATAGTTATAAGCGAAAAATTTGCATATACGACTATTTACTTTCGTTAAATTTATATATTGCTTACTTTATTAGCATTATTATTATTATTAGCATTAAATATTAAAGGATTATGACAACAACACGACGCATTTTATTAAACCATTTTAAGTCTGGTTTTATATGTTATTGTTCTTTAACAGTCGAACATTTTTGGAAAAATATTTTACAGGATTCGGCACTGTTGTAATCACTACTTCTGACTGTAGAGAACGAATTACCTGTTGTTTAACAATGTCCCCCATACAACTAACTACATATTGTTTTGGCTATTTACCATCAAAAATTTTATTGCTTTCAGTCTTTCCTTACCTCTTTATGAATAGGTACTCATACATATATTTAAGATGTCCTTTAATATTAAAACTTTATTGCGGTGGCTTATTGCAAAAAAAAATATTTACAGTAATTATTTCTTCAAACTATAAACATAACATTTTGTTTATTGTTCCCACCATACTAAAAACATTGTACAATATATCAAACATCCATTTTGCGCACCGAAAAGCTTTTGATACGCACTGCCATTTCCAGAGGATAGGTGAGTGCTTTCGGTACTCACAACTTTCATCGTCAATGTTCCATTAACGGAACTTCGCTAATAACTTACATCGTCACTGTAAGCTTAAAAGCTCCGATGTTTTCTCGCGAAACGCTCGTAAAGTTATGGCTTCATGAAATAGTTACGGTCGCATTAAGCTGCAAAAATCACTAGCCACTAAAACTATAATAGACCTATGGCTAATGTCTAATTTTTGTCCGTTGGTGTGTGTGTCTTATAATTTGAAAAAGTGTAATGACTAGACGAATTTCATTTCAATTATTTCTTTGAGCAATAACAGAGATGTACTGTGCGCCGAAACAAATAGCTCGCTAAACTGTACTAACTACAACATGAGTTCCGGGATTTTTTATTACATATACAAATCGGAATCAGTCTGTTTCTTCTTTTTTAATAAAACAACACAAATTGTGTTAATGCATTATAATGCATTATAATGCATTATTTGTCATAATATTTTTTATTTGAGAGCGTGTGCATATACTTATCACTACATATTATAGAATAAAGTCCCCCGCCGCGTCTGTCTGTATGTCTGAACACGATAAACTCAAAAAGTACCAAACGTATCGGCATATTATTGACACCAATGGACAGAATGATTCAAGAGGAAGGTTTACGTGTATAATTTATTAATGTTTTGTGGAAATTTGTTGAAATATGACGATTATTGTTGAAGAAGCCAAAAAAAAATCAAACCGGCTAGTAGCTTTCATCGAGAAAGCTGCCTAATCCCTTTGAAATATAACAAAATAATGTATGGAAGAATTGTGCCTCTTTTATAAGATTGAAAAAAAGTCCGCGATGATATGTCTATCTTTTATGGATAGCTTACTATATCTATTCTTATGTTTAAAAAATGGTGTCATATGATGAGGTAATTGGAAAGCAATTTATAATGAGGATACAGTAATAATCCTTATCAAATTAAATACGTTATTTACCTTCAGCATTTCATGCACATTATGATTGCCCTTTACACTATACAATTTAAATTAATATTTTAGGAGCCATCGCGAAATATAATTATCGCGCACTGAGTCTGTGTGGAGGAAAAGGAAATACTGAATAAAATACTATTATTTAATTATAATTTTAATATAGCGTTGATTTCAATTCAAGTAAATCATAGTTTCGATTTTATTTTGAAAAACTCAAGGCGGGGGCAAATAGTTATAAACATTATCTCATCTTACTTATCTATGGTGACTATTCGAAAACATGATGGTACGAAAATAATGTTTTAAATATTGTTTTTTTCCCTACTTCTAAACCATATTATATTTAATTTGTTCCTTTACAAAAAGGTTCCCGATTGCAGTCCTTTGCTCGACTTTGCGGGGCCACGGCCGCAACCCCGGACCTGATATATAGCGCCCACGCACGGTCAGGCCCAGTGTCATTGAAATTTAAAACAGAAATACACTGGCATATATTTTTTTTTTCTCATGCAATTAAAAAATATGTTTTTGTAGGAAACCTGAAAAATATAGGGTTAGTATTTAATATAATTTTATGTAACTCGCATTTTTTTTTATGTCTAGCAAAGTATAGAGGCTAGGAAAAAATAAATATGTTCCCTTTGAAATTCTCAAACGTTTTTTCCTCGTCTTAACTTCGATATTTCCCAAAAATGCATGTGTCTGGGCGTTCAGAACGTTTTAACTGAATTCCCGTGTAATTTTTTAATGACTTCCCATTTTCAGGTGTTACCTTTTAATTTTAAGAGCGATTTGGACCGCAATAGTATTTTAAGGAGAGTGAGAGCGTTTAAATTTATTATTAAATATATTTTTCGTATATTTTTGAATAAGTTTGATCCAGAACTAACTTACCAAATTAGATACTATTATTATATGTCACATACGAATCTTTAGTCTTGTAAGATTTTTTTTGTATTTGATTTTATTCGTCGCTAAACAGGCTATAAAGAACATCCAATTTATATCTATCTACTTGAACTTCTGACTGAAGTGTAACAGTGTTAGTTCTTACTTATTTTGTTTTATTCCTTCAAGGATACTTGTTTCGAGGAATCAATTTGTTTTCCTAATGTTTGTCTATATTAGAACTTTGTTTATTTAAGCTGTAACATCAGGAACGATTCTTTCATCTATGCATCAGAAAGGAATTCCCTTAGGAGTGCTAACAGAATTTCTATTTTCCTTTCTTTTCTAAACGAGAAAAAGAAAAACATTCAAGTTTGTTATATTTATTTTCTGAGGTAGAATGCCGTGTATTATTTTTATTAAAACTCCGTCAAATATTTGGTTAGAATTTCGGGCCGCTGCTGGGTTGCCTAAATATTTAAAAAACACTTATTTTGAAAACAAACAGAGTATGTAACGGATACTTTAACAATAAACAAAATCATAATATTTTAATATCAATATAATATTATAAGAGGAATTTGATTAAAAAGTGACAAATATATCTACGATTTCTGCTAGATAGTAAAAGTATTACTATAAGTAGTAAACTATCAAAAGCAATAAAAGGATTACTCGCTACAATAGTAGATGATTTACTTTCAACTATGAAATTAATTATTTTCTAGACGATGTTTCTAGTTTTTTGTAGTACATTTTCTATAGTCATGACGATGTTTTTTTTTTTTTCAAATTTCCAAAATACAAGTGTTAGTTAAAAATATTTATGTATCTTAGTTTTTTTTTTGTTAATCCTTCGTATTTTATTTTTTCGGTGTGAATTGTGTGATATTTAAAATGTGTGTGAATGAACAATTTATTTTTTTACGTTTGAAACAATTTATTTTTCTCCGCCCACACTCTTGCGCGGTATGTATTGTTCGTGGATTTGGTTACTACTATTTTTTCGTCTTTTATCGATATGAATCTAATATATTACTATAATGCACATCTTTAGCAAAACCGAAATAAATTGCCGAAAAGAAAATTGATTATTAAGGGCCGAGAACCGACGAAAATCGTGTTTTTCAGGAATTAAATCTGAAACAACTAAACAAAATATCAAAAAAACAAAAACATGCCGCCTTGAGACAGTATCTGTACTAAGTAGTACATATATTTTTCCTGTAAATATTGATACAGAAATACAGCGTCGATTAGACACGGACCGAACCCTTTTTTTGTATGAAAATCATACCTCCTTAATGTTTATAATACATTCTGCTATTACAATACAACAATACGTTTGATTTCAGCAACACCATTTTAGTTTTTCTTAAGAAGGTCTTTATTTTGCACCAGCTACAGAACCTTCGTAATACATGTCCGAAAGGAAAGTTTTTAATTGAAAAGATCGTTGTCTTATTTGATTTGATAACGTTTGTATTTATTTACACGGGTTTCCGGAATGGAAAATAAAATATTCAGGGATCGTAATTTGAAAGGTTCCGGATTCGGAAAGGTTCGGTTCCGGATTTCCGGTTCCGGAAAGGTGATTCGGGATATCTTCATCGTCTCTGCGTTTTCCCATCACGATGTAACATTTTCACCTATTTCACTTTGTTAATGCATACATTTTTTTTTACAGAATATTATATTTTTTTTTTTAAATTTAAGCCTATATGTATCATTTTTTGAAAATTCAGTATATGAGATACAAGTGTTTAGTAAGTTTGTAAACTGACGCTTTTTTGGAGAATTATTTCAATCATGTCATTGTACCTATTTCAAATAGCTTAGACAAGGGTGTACTGACTGTTATAATCCATACTTTTTGAAAACTTATTTATTTTAATTTAGCAATATCTACTTACTACCTATAATTAGTTACAACTCGCAGTGGGGCACTTAGAATACGTTTAAAAACTCGACACACGACGTTTGTATTGATTTTAAAGGGTTTATAATTAACCTTAAAATGTTTAAAATAAAATATTTTATTTAAGTGAGCCTACGCGATATTTCACATTTTGTGAAATTAATTTTACAAATAAGCCAATTTTTTAGAAAAATATTAAATTTTTGAACACAATATTATACTCACTGTAAAATGAATTAAAAAAAAAAGCATTTCGAAATTTTTCACGAGTCCGACGTATGAGCAAACATGTTTAAAATACGGTACATAGTTAATAGCTAGACTATTATGTTTGCATTTAGAATCTAGATAGAACAATGAAAGCGGTCTGGATTGACAATGATTGTATTCAAACCTAACACTATTGTTTTGTCTCGTTTGTCTATCCATTTGTTCATCACAGAACTTTGTTTTCTAAACGTTCGATAATTTCACATATTGCGTAATACATCTGACTGACCGATTAGGTCACTGGTCGGAGACAGAAAGAGAGTTCGATTCCCGCCCGTGACAAATAGTTTTTATGCTCATGAACGTGTCCATTTGTTTCGTGTGTAGGTGTAAAATATCTATAAATATGAATGTATTATAAACATATTCATGTATGTATATCAGTTGTTTGGTTAATATAGTATAGACGTTGCCTAGTTTGAGAGTAGACTACTGTAGGGAGTTGTCCTAGATGTTTTTATAAGTGACCACAGAAATCGGAATTAGTAAGTGTCTAGACGTCCACTAAAAAAATATTTGGTTAGGTTAGATTATATCATTGCGAGGACCGAAGCAGAGCAAAACGACAAGCCTCTCAGAAATCTATTGATCAATTTAGAATTTCGTTCATATAGCCAGTATTTTTAAAGGTAATAGTTGTAGATAAAATATAAAAAATTGCACAGAGAGTTTTATAAAATATCCAAGTGCAATTTTTTTCATTGCGTTTTGCCTTATGCAATATATGTCTGCTAAACTCATCCGTCAAGACCCTACTGAAGAATAACTATATGTTATCGGACGATTAATACATTTTATTCATCCGTTTAACGGACGACTAGTGGACGACCGCTTAGCCTAGTGGGCAGCGACCCTGCCTGCAAGGCTGGAGGTCCCGGGCTCGAATCCCAGGTCGGGTCAGTATTTATATGATGAATATTAATAGTGGCACCGGGTCTTGGTTGATATGTATGTGGTGTCTTCGCTTGGTACCCAAAATACAAGCTAATGCTTAGTTTGGGGCCAAGACGTTGTTGTGATTGTGTGTGTTATTATTATCATTATTATTATTAGTGTCGTCTATAATTTACTGTGCAATAATTATATACGAAACTGAAAGACAGTTTGCAGACAAATAGTTCGATGTCACAGAGACGTAACACAACAATACTATTAAAGTCTATACAAAATTCATTGCCTGCGACTATATGTATCCATTGAATGCGTTAGCATGATTCAATGGGTTCCGTTTTTCTTATATTATTTTTTCCATGCGTCTGTCACATTTTCGTACTAATGAAGGTATACACAAAACATTTCAACCCAGAGAGAGGTACCAGAGGTGTGAAAATGTTTTTTTTTGTATGCATAGGTATAACGGTAGGCTTTATGCTAACTTTGTCAATTGGTTTGCAGAAGTTTCACGGTATGTTTATTTTTGTTTGTCACAGACGCATGCTAGTAGCATTAACTTGACTTAACTATATGTTAATAACATATGTAATAATTAAATTATTATTTAAGTATTATAATTCGACTCACTTTATTTTATGAAACAATTTATTTTTCATTTTAATTCGTGTACTAACTTTAAATAATTCAATAACTAATGAACTTTCCCAGAAATGAGATATTTTCTTAAAAACTTATTTTATCATCATCATCATCATCATCAGCCTGTGTCTCTCTACTGCAGGATGTAGGCCTCTCAAGGCTCGCCACCACACTGGTCCTCCGCCTTTCGCATCCAATTACCCCCGGTATGGTGCTTTAGGTCATCAAACGACCTGGCCGGGGGGCGTCCAATGTTTCGCTTTTCAGTACGTGGCCTCCACTCGAGAACTCGTCTATCCCATAGCTTGTCTGTTCTTGGCAAATGTGACCGGCCCATTGCCACTTGAGCTTGCTAATTACTTATTTAAAAACTTATTTATCAAACTTGATATTTGCCCCTCAAAATTAATCCTTGAATGAAAATCGGTGATTGTTTAGGTTTTACACTAAAACATAAATGAAAGCCTATACGTTTTGTTTTATTTTTATTTTTGTCTCAGCAGTTTCAGAGGGCGTCAATAAGGGCGTGGATGGTAAATTTTCGTATATACTCGTACATATTTTTAAATATTTTCTCGTTATACATTCTAAAATTATAAATAAAATAAATTAGTATTTACCATAACAAACACTTTCGTTTCATTTGTCACATGATGCACTTGTGGTTTTTTTTTTTAAAGTTTGTATTTAACCCCCAAAACTAACTCCCAAAATAGAAATTCGTTTATTTACATTATACGTTTGGGTTGGGACATCAAACTACGTACATGTACCGAATTTAAATTTTTTGTCCAGTATACAGTATTCAGAGAAAATAAGCTGTGACAATCGGACAGACAGACTCCAAAATGATCCCATAAGGGTTCCTTTTTTCATCTTGCATATACGGAACTCTAAAAAAGAGAAAACGTTGAATGACGTTTCGACAGTCAGATTGTTTTCGCAAATAATAGTATACTTACTCGTATACATATACAAGGTGAAATTTTAACAACCATCCAAATTTTTATGTAATGATCTTTGGTAAAAAACCGATGGCGGTCTTGTTTCCTTTTAGTATCGTTCAATAGATAAATATTGAGATATGACTACACAAACAGCTTCATCCCGTTTCGGTCTTAAAGTCTCGGGCGCGTCGTCACAAAGAAGACAACCAAACGTTATAAAATGACAATGTAGATAAAATAATTTATTACGAAAAATGTAACCCATATTTTTTATTTACGTTATGAGGTCTATTTGTGAACATCTAGAAACATTTCGGATGGTTGTTAAAATTTCTTCCTGTGTAATATAAAGATAGAATTGTTTTAAATTAGTATATAATAATAAAAATAAACCTATCGAAAACAACCATTTGTAGCTCCTTTGAAATTAAACAATGGCAATACTGGAACAGAGGATTAAAAAATTAAACTCTAAATATACGTTTTTTTTAATCATAGCCCAATTCACGTTTCACTCACACCCACCTCTGACCCAATTTTCATGCAAAACATCCTAAAAGGTTTCAATTTTACACTCGGTGTCCTCCGTAGGTTTGGAATAAATCAATTCGGAAGTTCCAAATTATAAATGAGCGTTACGTCGTATATTTGAAGGTGTCTATTAATATAACTTTATTTTTGTAAATTTGGAATACAATGGGTATGAGTCGTATTCTATACTAATGTAAATAAATAAATGCGAAAGTCATAAAGTTTGTTTATTTGCTGTAAATTTTTTAACGAAGATAATTGACAGGAGTAATGTTGATTACTTTTTATCCCAAGGTTTGATCGAAGGTTCCCGTGGGATACCCAATTTGTCCTTTATTTACTTAATAACGGAGTAAGGAAACGACAGAATTTTTTATATGGGTGTATTCGAGGCTTCCATGAGCTGCCAGCTGCTATTAAGTTGACAAGCGAATTCAGACCTTACTGACAATTATTGTGATTTTTTATGAACTCCGATCTTATTTCGATTACAGAGTTGGCATGCATTAAGAAATAATGATATTTAGCATATTTTATAAATTGAATATTTAATACATCATGTCTAAGCTAACAAGTGGATTTAGGCCTTATTTTTTATAAATTTATATAACGCTATGATTTCAAACAAAGTAGTTATTACGCAAATCTTTAAATATGAATTAAGTAATTAAACTGATTGACTAATTGGCCGAGTGGTTGGAGACACTAATTGCAGAACCAAAAGTCGCGGATTCGATTCCGGCCCGGGACAAATATTTGTGTGCATGAACATGTCTTTTTGTTCCGTGTTTGGGTATGAAATATATTTTTAAATATATATTATAAGAAATTATTTTGTATTTATATCAGGTTTCTAGTACCCATAATACAAGCTTTGCTGGGTTTGGGACTGAATGACGAATGGGTCGTCGTAGGTATTATTATAGATATTATTAAATAAAAAAAGAAAAAGAAATTAAAACCCATCTTACTAAAATAATATTATATTTTATGTCTTAGAATTTATATTATATATTAGAGCCTAAAAGATTTTTGACGAAGAATTATCTCAGAGATGGGAGGGCGGACAACAAGTATAGATTACTTTAGAAAAAGACTTAGGCCATAAGTATGCACACAATTGCAAAATGCTTAAACTTTTCGTACCCATAAATGCCAAATGGTAAAAATTTAAACGATTTATCGCAGGATTCCCACTTGAATTTGGATATGGCAGGAAAAGGGCGTGTGGAACGTGATAAAGTGATAGAAGAGGATAAAGTGGGACTAACAGCTAACAGCAGCGTACTGGTCTAACAAACAAATTTTGTCGCGGTGTGCATGTTAGCCTGCAAAGTAAAGAACCGATGAACTATAAATATAAATAAAAAAATGAAAAACAATCTTTGATTGTAATTGATTTGCGCTAATATGGTTAAAGTCAAAAGGAAACAAAGATATAGCCTCGCCTGAAAGCAAGTGACGCCAAACGAAACTTTGCTCCGACTTTGTGTGAACATTGAGATTTTCACTTTTAATAAAAAAAATAGCTAAACTCTTCTTGTGGTCATCCATATTGAGTATTAACGAAGAAGATGAGAAATTTGCGGGAAACTTTTTGGCAGGGAGTGCACCATTATAACAAGAGTTATGTGTCCCATAGGATAAAGGAAAATGACTTTTCAAAATAGTGTAATATTTCGAAACATTTCGTTACATTTATTAATTTTTTAATTGGATTCTGTACTGAAAAAATCGTATAATATATTAATAATACTTTACATATAGAGTTTATATATATTATCCTCAGAACAGAATAATAACACGGAACTGAATATTTTGTGATTAGACATAGCTTTTATCAGATAACTAGATCATTCTATATCTTAAAGCACTATTAGATAGAAGCTTAGTCGATTCGCCTTCCGGTTCGGTCGATAATAGCACTGGAAGTGGGCCAGTTGCCCATACTCCAGGCTCAGGGTACGAGCCCGCACTAAACCTATTATCACGCGAAAAGAACGCGAAAATTGCATTTCACGCAGCTCTTTCATTCGATCTCGCATGGCTACATTTTTCATCGGGTTCGTGGCTACGAAAAAATTATAACGTTAATATAATTTCAATATATACAAAAAAAAGTTTCACAATATTTTAATGTTTTCTCCAAATACGTTATTATTGGTTATTTCGATAACAATTGATTTAACGTCAATTTTGTTTAAGCATGAATTTAAGTAACGTTTTCTTGATTTAGTATTCGATGTTGTTAGCCTTGGTTGTCATTTCGCACACGATTGAATTAAAACGTCAATCTTACACTTTATTGGATTCGTCTGTCTGCTTTTGAGTTAAAAAATAACTTGTTTGAGAACAGAGACGTAACAACATAAGAATTATTGCCAGTATTTTGCGGCCAGTACGACCCAAGTTCGACTGAAAAATTATAAATTTTCTGGTGGTTTTCAGACGGGCATTGTCTTGAAACCGGCGAGTTGCATCAAAATAAATCGCTTAATAGCAGATTGTTCGAACGCCTAAATAGATCTTTCACCCGAAGTAAACACTATGCTTTTCATTTCGAATATGAGAAACTAAATGAAAAAGCTATGAATCCATCTGAATCTGTAAACTTATTTTATGCAAATATCTTCTGTCCATGTAAATAATTAGCACTCAACAAAACAATTGAAGATCGAATTGCCGTTTTCTCGCCTTTTTTGTTTCTTTTTGTGTAACATTCTACAAGGCAGTATTTTTTATCATTGGTAATATTTAAGTCAAGTATTTTGGCTACTTATGTAATATGTGTTACATACTTAATTATTATTTGCCAAATAAATGATTTTCTTTCTTTCTTTCATTCTTTTAAATCTATGTAAGTTAAATAGTAATTTTGTGAAAAGTAAATTATAAGTATAAAGTGATGTTACAAAATTGTTGTTAATATTTTTTAATTACAATTTGACACCGCGATTTAACAGAGTGGCTATGGACATGGCTTACACAATTTAGGATATATAAATATGTTTGATAAGCATCACTCCAATATCAGTCCGTTGGTACTCTAGCTCCGAAAATAAATAAGATCCAAATAGTTTCTGTATCGATTCTAAAATGAGGCACCTCGCACCACACGACGAACGCTTAACATTTATTGTGATAATCCTTAATGCTTCCGTTGCCTACAATTATGTAAAAAAAAAAAACAAAATGAGACACACGTCTGCTTATGGTACGATAGTCTAGTTATATTTAAGTAAATATAACCATAGTGATCTGTACATCGAACCTGTCATTCTGGTATCTAATTCGTGTGACCTGTGACAGTGTTTATCACAGGTCTGGGAACTATTTTGTTAATATAATATTATAAATAATAACTTATTACTAAGGATTTTGATTAATGTCTAATAACTTTCTTTTTTTTTGAAAAGTATGTATTATAACGAATATATCATAATATCGGTTTCATATGAAAGGCGCCACTGAATTGATCGGCCATTTACAAGGGTGTCAGTGGGTCAGCCAAGCGGCGGCGGCTGGAAGGCGGCCAAAGTCACGTCATGTCGAATGCCGGCTGATAGGACGCTAAAGTGTAGAAGCCTTCGACAGTTTTACCGATCTGTTATATGAGTTTAATTACTTTTTCGTTATGTTTCAAAATATATCTTTTTTAGTAGAGTGACGAAAAATAAATCTTTTAAGTGGTTACTTATTTATTACTTTTTTGGTTTACAATCGACTCTAAGGAATGAAGTTCCGAAATATGCACGTGAAGCGAAAACTGTTGAAATTTTATTTTTTAATCTAATTTGGTAGGTACTAAATCATAAGCAAGTTATTTTTATTCCGTTACTTAAAAACCGACTGTTAAACTTTACATCCGAGAGCAACCCAGAAGGCGGGCGGCGGACGACCGCATTTTCCGAGGATCTGTGACGTCAAAGTATGTTAGGAAATGGCGAACGGATAATCAATAACAAAAATATAAAATCTCTCTTTTCTGTGTCTCTGTGTGTCTGTATGGATCAAAAATTAGAATTTTGAGTATTTAAGGAATTTCCACAAATAAATGAAACTGACGGGTCTATCCTATGTATCTATTATTATTATTTATTTATTTATTTATTTATTTATTTATTTATTGGGAAAACCATCAGTTCACAATCTTGTTTAGTTATGTAAACAACAGCAAATAACGAATTACAGGTTTTCACATTTAGAAACACAATGTTTATATTAAGCCAAGAAGCGTAAAAACATCTTAATAAAAGTAACTCTTAGATAATAAAATACGACCTATGATAGATGGTGCACAATACCAGAACTAACAATAGAAAAAAAAATGTATAAAAACGTAACAATAAAAACTTAAAATTAAATTCTAATTTAATTTCTAGTTGACCGTACACCAGTACCAAATGTGTCTAAATCTAGCGCAGTAGTTTTAATGTTGAAATTTTTACTTGCTCTATAAAAGAAGCTGTTTTGCCTATAATTAGTGATTGCTCGCGGTAACGATAGTGCAAGATGGTGCCTATCCTATGTACTTCCAACAATTAAGACTAATCTAACGACGCCTCATATGTTTAAATCTATCAAGCCGTTAAGGCTACAGGGCATGGCAAAGAAAAATCTAGGGTACATACATACGAGTACATACGAAAAAGATTAATTACCCTCAAATAAAAAGGGCTAAATATCTAAATTGTATATTACACATATCGCTTAAACGCTTGAATAAACCAATCTGTAATAACTAACTTCATATTCTAAGAACTTAGGAATACTTCGGTTTTCTTTTGGTTTTTTACTTGTTTGATTCAGTTCTTATTGTGTAAACAATCAATGGCTCGATTGAGATTTTATTTATTGTTAATATTCAAACTAAGTATTAAGCTATGTTTATCTAATAAATGGTAATTAATATTCTAGAATATTAATTAATATTTGACATCGAAACAGATTTTAACTTTAGGATAATCAATTTATAAGTCAAACAATATCAGCGCGAGTATAATAAATTATAAGACAAGCACAGAGTTAATTATTTTGTACGTGTGTAATTAATATGTAGACTAACTAGAAAGAACAATAAAAAATCATAGTGTTATATAACATCAAGTATCCTACCATATTTATTCAGTTCCGATTATATTTTGTAATAATAATGTTTTTCTAACATTTAGCCCTCACTCAATGTTCTATTTGCTATACAACTAATATTGCGTTATTTAGTACACATAACAGTGCCGTATGTACGAATCGCATGTGTTATATCAAAGTTTAGCGTTCTCATTGTTTACAGCTAATGTAATTCGTGTTAGATACTGTTTGATACTAATTTCCTGAGGTGTCACAACGCCCGTTCCAAATTAGGCTGCCGAGATTAATTTCAAATGTGAAACATCCTTTACTATCCGCTATTTGTGTCAAACTTTCTTGTTGTCTGCGAAGTACGATATTGTAATCGACTTCCATCCACTCGAAACTTTGTGGTACGTAATATTACTGTTCTATGTTTAAAACTTCCCAAGTACATGAAGAAATGAGTTTAAAATTTTATGTTTGATGAACGCACGTGAGCCTTCGAAAATGTAAACAACAACAAATGAAAACAGATCTCTAAATTGTTTCGACATTCCGAGGTGCTACCGACGCGACGACACGGTGTGTTCGGAATTAATTAATATTATGAATAAAAATAAACATGAATATCAATAAAATAAATTCATATAATAATAATTTAACGTGCATATACAAACGCATATATTTCTCTTCTAGTAGATATCAGCATCTAATTGGTGAATAATTTAGTAACTGATGAAACGTAAGCAAGTTTATTTTCGAATTGTGAAACAGACTACAAAATTTAAATTATGTAAATTGATTAATGGCGTTTATTATTTGTCTTGTGTGTGTCTACATGTGTGTCCTAATAGCCCGAACGCAGCGAACCTGTTTCATATCCATAAGGCCATGTGGCCATAGTTCGAATCTGGGCGTGTACCAATGAGTTTGTTCTGACTTAAGTACATTAACTGTCACTGATTCCGTGCCTTGGAGAGCACGTTAAGCAGTCGATCCCAGTTGCTGTCTATAGATGGCGGTTGTTTCAATCCGCCAACCCGCAATGGAGCAGCGTGGTGGATTTAAGCTTCAAGCCTCCTCATCTTGACGGGAGGCCTAAGCCCCTGCAGTGGGGTATAAAAAGAACTAATAAAATGCAATGGAATTATTTGTCTTTAGATTTATTGGCGCTATTAATTTGATTAAATAATACTAATAACAGTAAATTAAAGACTTTAATCTGCTTTAATGGTGTATTTTAAATATCAATTCCATTTTTAAAATGTGAGTTTATGATTATTAATGAACGTACCTCAAATTAGTTATTTAGACTTAAATAATAATCCGAAAAACCTGGCCACCCCTGATCGTAATAAATGTCTTTACGAACCGAATTCCCGTATTAATTTCGTGAGACTCAGTTGAAATTAATTCAATTGATGACTATTTGAATACAAGTTAGATTGAATGGCGTCGGGTCTCGAGAAATTGGCTATAAACTTAACTTTGCCGTCAATCGCTTTGTTTGTTCCATAATAATAATCGAAAATAATAGATACTTCATTCGGTCATATAACCACCTATAGACAAAAACTCTATATTGGAACGTGTAGAAACGGAATACACGTCCAAAACGCTTTGATATTGAGTAAATTCACTCACTTTCGCCCATTTGAGTCAAGCGTTCGCTCGTGTTTGGTTGTGTATAGTAGATTGTGAAAATTGGAAATGCCTTATTGTGCTTTTACCTATATCCTATTATTATTATACACACTCTGTCGCTATTGTTAATGTGTAATTAATCGAAAACAAATTAATACTGCGATTTGTAATAGGTTACGGGTCTAAGTTCTCCACTTTCTATATAATAGTCTAAGCCCGTAAATTAATTTGACAGCAGCGTTTGGTTTCAATCAAAATGTCAGTTTATAGTACCGAAGTGACATTACGCAATTTCAGGGGTTGAAATAAGCGCGCGGGGATTTCTCGGGGGTGAAGAGCGGCGCGCGGGGACCTTGCTCACTGAATCTCGGACTAAAATTCGCCGTCTTACACCAACTAGCTATAGAATGAGTGGTTAGACGGTAAACGCGGAAGAGGGCTTCTAGTCAATTCGTTCGCCTAATATTATTTTACGAGATGCAAAAGAAGCTAAAGTTAAATCATTCTAAAACTAGTTAATTGCGTTCGAAATTTATGTGCACGTTATACGTTAACACAAAAGTACCTATCGACAGAAATTGTAATTAATTATTTTAAAATATAACATTACCGCTAAAGATTTTTAACTTAGTTGGCATTTTTGACTTCGAAAGAAATATACCTAGACCGAAAAAAAAACATTTGACAAAAGTTCCAATGCCGGCCAGTTTTCTTATTTATAATCAAAAGAAAAACTTACACGCGTCTGGCATTGCGCGATTGTTATGCAACAATGATAGATTTATACACCTCGGTATTTATACATGATTTATGCCCAACTCAACATTTAATATAAAATCTATTCTTATCATCATCATCAGCCCATTTTTACCCCACTGCAGGGGCTTAGGCCTCCCCCAGGGAGAGGAAGGGGGCTTGGAGCTTAAGTCCACCACGCTGCTCCACTGCGGGTTGGGAACTGTAACGACCACCATCTATTGACAGCGTCCGGGATCGACTGCTTAACGTGCCCTCCGAAGCACGGTGTCAGTGATATTGTGTAGGTACTTAAGTCAGAAGAACTCATTGGTACACGCCCGGATTCGAACCATGGCCCTATGGGGCCTTATAAATTTGAGATAGGTTCGTTGCGCTCTTGGCTATCACTACATCTATTCTTATACTCAACTCTAACCCTCTCATTACAAAACTCCCTTTTATCGACCAATTCAGCCTTTTGTTCACGCTATTACTTTAATTATACGAAAACAAAGCATACAGCTATGTTTTGTTTAACAACTCTGCAACAATAGAAAATATCCTTTATGTTAAATCTTGCGTATAGAATGCGTTGTTTATGGTGCCGAATTCTGGATACTCTGTGTCACTTTGACTTCTGACATATCGGCGCGATTGATTCATCTTCTGTTACTTGGTTACTGTTTTTTTGCTCTGAGAAAAACGCGTGCCTCATGGTGGCCCATAACCCGGAGGTCCGTGTATCGTAACCACGCTCTGCTACCAAAAAATTGTTGGCGATAATCATTGGTCGCAGTACTTAATTTCTGTGGCCAATGATTATCGCCAACATTAAATAATTTTTATTTATAAAAATAAACTTCTAACACTAACTGACTGAAAATTTCCACTGTACACCTTATCCCGTTTATTTTACTAGCTGTAAACTTCTGACAGACGTATGGTCGGACATTTTGACGATAACAGTAGGGATCTGTTGTGTTATTTGGAAACGGACCTTTATTTATAACTATAACGCATTTGATAAGTGAACTAATAGGACTTTTGGTATCAACGATACGACGAAGACTGGCCCTTGAAAAAATAATATCAAAAATAAAGTCACGCGAAAATACCTTTAAGTTGAGGTAAGAGGCTTGATATATGCGTGTAACAACCAATAGACACAGCAAATTGATTTGAATTCCAATTAGTTATTACACAATATGTACCACAGGTAGCGCTGTACTGAGTCGATAAGTAGTTATTGTTTTTTACGACAGATCGCGATACCACTCAATTTTTAACTAACATAATAAGCTTTGAAACACTTAACATCTAGTATTTGGGAAAAAATCATATTGTTTGAAATATAAACATTCGGATGCAACCGAATGACATATAATGATAGCGCCACCTATATATGTTTGTATATACGTTATCTCAAAAACGCCGCTTTCACGAAAAGCGAGCGGATTTCATTTAGTGACATATAATTTGCTTAATTTACATAATAATTTTACTAAAAATGTCACCTAGAAGTGATAGAGACGATTTGTTGACTCCAATAGAATTAAAAGAACCTGCTCAACCTGGTATTGACAACTAGAACGAGGGAAAAACTTCAAAAAATATGTTAGACTAGTCAATTATATGTTATTTACCAATATTTCTAAAAGTTTTTTTGTTTACTAGAAGTAGATTATAGTAGAGTAGAAATGTGAAAACTACCTAAGTTTAATAAATCACATTTTCGGAATTCTTGTACTTGGTTTCACATTTGTCACATTTTTTCCATGACCTTACAGCACAGGTGAGATTTTTATATGTCATTACATGGCTAGAAATGCATAGATATTTTTTGGTAATTTGCCCGCTAAATTTCATAGTAATTTTTAAATGAACTTGCATTTTGGATAATGATCTGCAAAAATAAAATAGCGGAACTAATAAAGTTTTGCAATCTTTTTCTTCATTGAACACAGATGATTTGTATTTAATTTTTAATAATTAAGCACTTATACTTTAAGTAATTTAGTCAATTAAAAAAGTTTAATTACTGGTATTAATTTTTTCAAAATGATTTTTTTCCCCATTATCACTTCATTTTTAAAAAATTGCTTTATTTCAAATAATTGATAATGACCTTCTCTACGATCCTTTAATAAGAATATGTGGAATTATCCTGTTCCATCAGGGATACAAATGATT
The DNA here is from genome assembly GCA_949709985.1 of Luffia ferchaultella. Classification (NCBI taxonomy): domain Eukaryota; kingdom Metazoa; phylum Arthropoda; class Insecta; order Lepidoptera; family Psychidae; genus Luffia; species Luffia ferchaultella. Next base: position 8,514,768 of record OX453254.1, read on the forward strand.
TGCCTCTTTTTCATGATTCCAAATTAAACACACATAAACAAAAAGATTATTTCTTTAAATTTAAGGATAAAAATTTGGTTTCTTGTTAGCAAAAAGCGAAATTTCAAATGTTCGAACCCAGTTGTACGTATTGAAAGTGGGTCTTTTCTAAAACTCACTAGCAGTAACATAAGAACGTAAGGAGCCAACATAAATATAAAATGCGAGGCGTGTGCCAGGACTCGTTAGGCGGCTGCGCCCGTTTAATGATGCACCGTGCATTCAGTCTTTAAGCATCTACCTACGTAATCTCGAAAAATAAGCCGTTTATTTCAGTGCTTTGAAAATTTCACCTCGACTTATTATTCAAGTATTAAAGGTAGAAAGCTTAAAGGATGTTCCTTTTTCATTCCTTGCTTGTTAATTAACTATCTAAAATAATTGTTTCAAGTTGAGCACTCAAGGATTAATTTTAATAAATTTGATACGTTTAAAAGATTAAATGGTATAAAAGGATTTTGCTAACACAATTTCACCGCTCCGGACCACCTGACCACCAAAAATCACCACTGGTGGTCAGTTGGCACTCCAATTTCTCAACTGACTACCAATGGCCAAATAACACAATGGTGTGGTCCCATATCATCCACCAGTGGTGTAAATTGTCCCATTTCACCATTGGTGATAAATTGGGTTTATAATTACTGGATGTCCTGGAATTTTTCCAAATTCATCCTGTGAATTTATCACCAATGATTCTTAATATTAGACATGTTGTCATTATTTTCCGGGTTTATCTGCAACTTCTTTGAAGTATACTATTTCTAATTGTTAAATTATGTTTTGCAGTGCCACGTTTTTGTCGTAAATTTATAATGTGTAATCGTGATTCGACTCTCCCGAATTACACGGTGACCCACTTACATGTGAATATGAATATCAACACAAAAAGGAGTACAGCTATACTTTTATAGGATGTGGTATGATAGATATGGGAGTACTATTGTATTATTTCATCACTGATAGACAGTTGAGAAATTGGTGATATTTGGTGAATCATCTCGCTTCCAAATCTCACCACCGGTGGTCAGTTGAAACGAAGAAATTCCCATTTCATCACTGGTGATGAATTAGGAAAAAATTGCTCCCAATTGACCTCCAGTAGTCAGATGGGATATGTTTCGTCTCAACTGACCACCGGTGGTGAGATTTGGTGGTGAGATGGTCCGGAGCGAATTTCACACATAATTTCATATTTTTCCTCACTTATATTAGAAGATTATACTATTGAAATCTGAGTAAAAATGGAGGGAATATCTTTCAAATGTTTATAAGTGAAGCATAAAAAAACATTACCAATCTCTGTATTAGGATTTTTTGCATTATACTTTACACTTTTGAGGTTTGTTTGCGGATGTACAAATTAGAAAGTAAAATAAAATAAAACTGAAATGGCAAAAGATGGCGACGCCCACATGACGTCAATTGGTATAAATGTCTTGAAGAATAAGTGCAGTATTATTGCTCCATGACCAAACATATTTTCTTCCTTGTTCCAAAAAAATAAAATATGGCAACTTGCTTAACTCGTGAGTGCATATATTTTACTTAAATTAGTCAATCAACTACTATGAAAACCTATGAAATACGAAAACCTGGTGGATCTACCATGCAGGTTCTAAGCATGAGTGTTTTCTCTTAAAAAATTGCTATACGTTTCCACCTATGTATGTTACATATCTGACCTCTTTCGCTCGAGTAGGTACACCCAGTGCGTGCTCTTTACGGAGGCGAGAATGAGAGCGGCGAAAATTAATCATGGAAAGGCAACGTTCAAAGCCAGGATGGGCGACTAGCGTAAGTTATCAAAATGTTGAAGGTAAATGATTAAACTGAATTCCCTCTTCAATCAGCCGTTCCATGTTATAATTCTGTAGGGATATTAATGAAAATTTACCCAACAACATGATTGGCGAGTTGTACACTGGGGACAAGTGTGATATTAGCCTTGAATAAGGATTCTATCTATGGTACACTTCGATATACGTTACCTATTAATATTCGATCATAAATTCAATTAATTTTATACCTTAATATGATCACATTATCTCTTAATATTGGAGGAAAACAGTTGATTCGTAAATTAAGAGTGTGAGGCGTACGATCAGATATTATGATTAGTTACTCAACACTTTCGCTTATGTGAACAACAATATGAGACTTCAATGGACATGTTGATATATTTTGTATGAATGTTGCTTTTTTAACACCGAACTTTGACCAACATTTTATAGTGTGTAAACATTTTAGCGCTCGCCTTACGACAGGGGTTGAATGAGAATCTGCCGTCATGCCTTCATGAACAGATCGTAAGAATACCTATATAAATAAATAAAATTGATAAGAACCAGGATATGAACCAGAGGTCTCTTCCTTTCGATAGAGTTCGATATATATATCGTACTAAATAATTTTCGACGAGTGTTCAATAAATAAATGAAATGTGGAAAACTCTGGATTTGAACCACAGGTCTTCATTCTTCACCGCTAAATTATTGCGATCGCTGTGGCAACTTACTAAATAGTCAACCGCATTGAAAAAGTCATAGAATAACACATGCAGAGATATAAAATAGATCTCAATTAAGTTAACTGTAAATTAAACAATATTTGTAAAAAAATATTAGTTTGTTCCTGAAAATCTCTTCAACCTTTACCTTTTGGTATTTTAAATTAAATTTAAATTTCAGTGCATAACTATAGGAATAAAAGTACTAGGGCGACCGACCTTCGCTCAATATCATTCCAGCCTACCGTGAGAATCTGATAACTTGCTGTAAGAAAAGTTCATATTTATTTATATTTATTTATTCTAATAACTCTTGCTTTCGTGTGATACTTACCTATATAATGCTAAATTCCGCATCATAATCGGCCAAACCATTTCAAAGACAACCATCTAGTGGTGGCCCCCATGTGGCCTCCGGTGATTCAAAATCGCATGAATTGTCTAAGACTCTGTTTTCAGGTGATACTAATGTAAAGCAAAAACCAGCATTAAAATCACTCGGCCGTTTTGAAAAGAAACATCTATTACAACTGCTTCTGTTGGTGGACAACCGTTAAACCTGTCTGAGAACTTGCTCTGTGCCGACACATCTATTATTCAGAAAACCACATCAAAAGCGGCTTAGCCGTTTTAAAGAAACGGATTTACTGCAGCGCTTCCTATCGGTTCATAACCAGAAAACTGACCTAATAATTAGTGTTTAGATGATATGCAAATTAAAAAACTGCGTCAAGATCACTTAACCGTTTTAAAGAACACATCTACTGTAACATCCTTTTAAGTTCATAACAGCAAACTATATTTTATAACCTACTCTTAGGTGATATCTCATTCATACCTATGCATCACAAAAAACCGCATCAAGTTGGGCTCACCCGTTTTAGAGAATTAAATCCATTGTAGTGTCTCCTGGTGGCCCACACCCGTAAAACTTATCTTTATCATGATGCTTTTAACTAATAGGTACGTAATATGCAACGTAATAAACTGTGTCAAGGTTCACCTTGTCCTTCCGCGCGGCCGTTTTAGAGAAATCTATTGCAGCACCCTCTAGTGACCCATGAACGAAATAATTATCCAATAATATGCTCTTACTTTTAGATGATACTCATGTAACACAAATAAAAGGCGACCCATAACCACAAAGCTTATCTGTCAACCTGCTCTTGAGTGATTCCTATGTAACTTAGAACGGCCTAGTCGTTTTTCAGAACCATATCTATTACAGCGCCCCCGGTGGTCCATAACTGCTCAACATATTTATCTGCTTTTAGGTTATACCTATGTAACGGAAAAAATCGCATCAAAATCAGTTCAGTCGCTTCGAACAAACACATCTACTGCAGCATTCCCTGAAGGGTAATAAACAAAAATATATTTAGGAACCTGTTTTGAGATGACACTTATCTAAATACAAAATATCCAAATTGTTAGAACTGTTTTCGAGATACGCGAAATAAATTTTTATACAAGAATTCCTCATTTAATAGTATAAGATTTTACACGTAAATTCTTGTAAGTATCTCGTCACTCACAGTTTTTATTTTAAGTTATTCTTTGAAAAAGTAACTGGATTACAGCTTACAATAGTTTTTCATCGATTTTTATGTTAGTACAGTAAGTACAGTACATAAAATATCCATTGTATCCGTTTTACAGTAGTAATATATCCTAACAGGAATAACGCTGTAGCTAACAAAGTGGACACGTCGTCTGAAGGTGCTAAATGTTATAATTCAAGTCTACCGAACTGTGTACGAATATTTTACGTATACATGCTGGCGACCTATTCTCGTGTCGTTGACATTTGTCTACGAAGAAGTAAAAGAATCAAAGTGCTATGTAACGACAATTCTTTAGTGTTTCAGTTCTTATACAAGTATGTTTAATTTGCCAGTCTATCCTCTAATTGGTGTCTATGAAAAAGAACAAAGTTCAGTATGGACTTACACAATTCATTATTTGTTTTAAAATAAGACTGCCCCTTAAGAAAAATCTGGATCAAAAATAAAGTTACGCTAAGATATAGTTCGCCTCAAACTTTATGGCGGATCGGAGTGCAACGCTATAAGCGTGCTTGCGCAGGTACAGCCATATACCTCCGCTCCACTGCGTCCCGCTACACCTAAAACTGGTTACTGCGACGCGACTTGTGCTTATGTTCGGATCCGTCATAAAGTTTGATTGGAACTGTACTTGTAATTTCGATTTTGTAATTTTTTATGCAGCGGGGTTTGATAAACTTTAGAAAAAAAGTAGTGAAATCGCGATGGAATAAATAGATCAATCATCCAATATACGCAGCGAAATAAACTGAAATTGAATTAATTGCTATAGTTTAACACAGATGGCGCTACCCAACTAGTTATTAATCTTTTTAACAGATAGAACTGTCTTGAATAAACATTAATTACTCAATTTTTTACAAAAATTAAAAACATTCAAAAATTATAATTATTTCGGGAAAATACGTATTTCTTTAACTGAAAACTTTCAAATGCAACTAGGTTATATATAAAGATAGAGAAATTCTAATAATTATATTTTCAGATAATTCTCGGTATGAATAAAATTTAATTTCAAAAGTTGAAATAAGTTCGCTGTAAGTTTCTCTTGAACGTCGATGGATTTTGTTGATTATAATCTTGCTTATTAAAATTCAAACGGTGTTTTTTAATTAATTATCTCAAATATAATGGGATCTAAAGAAAAGTTTAGGGTACCGTTGGAAAGGGCTCAGCTCATAGGTGTACACTACGATTCTAAATGCTAAAAACTTCGAATAGTATTGCTAATTTACACAAATAAATAAAATTGAAATGTCTGTCTGTGATTTTGAAATAAAGACTTTTTTCTTATGCTCATACGTTTATTTGCTCGTAATTAAAACCCAGACACGCGTTTTTTAAATTAATTTTTGCCAATCCGCATGTTTGTTCTTGTTATCCTGTAACGTTTGTCCGAGCTAGTCTCGGAAACAGCTGAACTAATTTTGACTGGACTTTCACTGGCAGGTATATGGTATTTTAGAGAATATTATTGATTATTTTTATTTTGTAAATATTTACGATATTTGACAGCAGCGTTTGATTTTAATAGAGTCATAAATGTCACTTTACAGTATCGAAAATGTCTAACGCAATTTCACGGGGGTGAAAACCGGAGCGCGGGGACCTCACGGACTAAAATTCGCCATCTTGTACCTCCTGGCTAAAGTATGAGTGGTTAGATGGTAAACGCAGAAGATGGCTTCTAGTCAATTCGTACTTTTATGTGAAAAACTGTAGAAATTAAAGGAAACCAGGCGAACGTAGTCGTGGACCTTTGCTAGTATATGAATAAATTTGCGATCAAAATAATGTTATCGAATATATTATTAAAGGAGTTTATATTATAAGGATTGACCCCTTTGTCGGTCACGCTGTCCACTAGTGTTAATTGTACACGTTAGGTTTTCCTGACCGCTGCGCTTTTTCAGTTTAAGTGCAGCGACCTTAAATATTTAGATAAATAGCAAAAACCGTTGGAGGTAAACGGTTATATTTTAATGTCACAGTTAGCAGCCACGCGCACACCTAAATTATTTCTGTATCAGTAACTCAAACTAATTTCCTTTCCCCGGTTTCGTCTTATGTAACATATCCAACGAAACTGATCTAAATCTGTACATGTACTTACATATTTTTCGTTCCTTCTGCTACCTCTATATATTTTTTTTTTAATATTTTAATATTTTTTTCTCTTTCTCTTATAATGGTTATGTGTATCTATTTATTTTCGTTCCACCAAGAGTAATTAATTATGTATTAAAATAACTTAAAGGTTTCGGTATAGGAGAATTCGTGCTTATACATATATAATGCCTAATATAGGTATATGCGACTTTGGTAAAAGCGTTTCTTAATAATTACATATTTATGCATGAATCCTTAATATTTCTAGAATAAAAAGTCACCTGTAATATTTAAAAAAAAAAATCCTCAACTTGCCAGTGAAACTCCCATCAAATCAAATTTTCCCGGACAAACAAACAGACAGCCACAAATGTAAAAAAACGCGTGTTTGGGTTTCGTTTACGTGCAATAAACGTATGAGCTTGAGAAAAGTCCTCATTTCGAAATCACAGACAGATACTTTATTTATTTGTGTAGATTACCAATACCGATTTTTTTGAAACTTGACACAGAGGTCTCTAGTTTAGCAATTTTGGATTTTATTCGAGGAATTGGACGAAATCGAAGAATTGAAGATTTCGTTATTTTTTATCGAATCGTTTATAAATTTAGCACAGAGATTCCTTTTGCCCTTTAATTTTGCAAGTACCGTTTTAGAGCTGATTGGAGAGATTGGAGGATTTTAGACCCGAAGATCATATGATAGTAAAGTCGGTGGTGCTCGCTTACCAAATTCTTATGTTCGGCTTTTTAATTTATAAACAAAAAAAGTGGTTGGCAGTTATAGGGACTGCCGATAGAAGTGAAAACTTAGAACTTTTAGTATTAAAATTTGAAATTTCATAATGTACAAATTAGATTTATCAACATCTATCTGGTTTTCACATCTATCCACATTGTGTTCGACAACTTTCGGTATATAATGAAACCGTATAAACATGCATAATATAATTGTTGCTCGGAGTGTCAATCCATGTGAAAACCAGATTTATGTTGATAATTTTAATTTAAACATTATGAAATTTCAAAGTTTAATGCTAAAAGTTCTAAGTTTTCACTTCTATACGCAGGCCCTATAACTGCCAACCAGTTTTTTTTCTTTTTTTTTAATATCCATCCCTCTAAAGAACACGAAATCACTTAATAAAACATTTACACTATTTATTACTTATTATGACATCTATCGGCTGAGACTCGAAATTCATTTTCAATTTTCATATGTGATTAAGCATGTAATGTTGATGTTGTCTGTACTGTATTATTTAAACACTAGATAGCGCTATTATGAGCATGTCGTGACGCGAACCCATAAGATCGACCCTTACCAAAATGTGCCCAACGCGGCTAAAGAAGTTTTCACTTCCAAAACAAACTTATTGACTGTACTGAATAACACTCGCGTGCAGTCGATATAACGAATGCATAAAACAGGCGCCGCGCCGTCTGCCCTGTAAAAGGGGAGGCATTCTGTTGAGGGGGTGTTCCACAGTCTGAACGTGGTGTAAAGGATCGTAAATTTCGCGATAATGCCGTCAGAAAAAGAGGAATGAGAATAGTTAATTATTACAAGGAAAACGAACAAAAAGTTAGTATGTAACCGTTTTAATCACGGAGACTAAAACTTCACTTTTTTTATAAAGACTGAAGCGCTATTGTTTCTGTCTCTGGATTTAATGTCACGAAATTGAATAGGTACCTACTATTAACACTAACGTGTTCCATAAGACGCTTCTTAAGAAATAAATCACAAAATCCATATACTGCTTAAAAATGCTATCGTTGGTCGTATTATTGAAAACCTGGCGGATTCTAAAACATATTTTACCAAGATTTCTTTGATAAAAAGTCACCTTAAAAGAACCTCTTAAGGGCACGCAGTCCGTTCGTTCAAACTGCAACTCGAGTGCGACCTTTTAACCATATCATTTTACTCACAAGTCCGAGAAAGCGATGCAGTGTGTGAAAAATAAGTCCGTTTATTCTTAATATGCCAAGAAATATGATTTAAAAATATTTCTGTGAGACGTATAATGTTTTATGTCGAAAAAGGTTATTCAGAAATTTATAAATAGATTTCAACAAAGTTAAAATATTTGGAAATGTTATAAACTAAACTAAAAAAAAAAGAGTACTTTGTGGTTTCAATATGCCTTATATAGTATATTTATGTACAAAACTATACTTTGTGCTACAAAACAGATATTGCGAGACTCCTAACTTTCTAAACAAACATAATTTTTCTGTCTTCCTTTAAGGTATTACAAGCCTAATTAAAGATACTACAAAGCGATAATCAGCTTGGTTTTTTGCCTGTGTCAATGAACTAATGACTAATTACTCTTCGCCGTTTGTATATTATATTCGCCGCCAGTAAGTCACTGGCTGGCCTACTTTGAAATCCATTTTCCATAAATATATGTTTATTTTTGTTAAATACTGCAGTGTATCTTGCAGAAATTAAGAAATTTTACATATTATACTTTATTAAAACCTTAATTAATTTTTATTGTTACGTATTGAAGCATGTAAGTTTTAATTTTATGACTTTATTGCCTTTATTATTTCATTCTTTTTTACTCATATCCGAATCGACAATGTTCAGCGAGACGCACTTCTAGTAAATTGCTCAAAATTGTCTATTGTCAGCATGTTATTAAAGACTTATGATAGACCAATTTGCATTTACATTACTAGTAGGATAATACATTTTCAATATAGCAATTTGGTAAATGGATCTCGGAAAACGTCGTCGGTATTTTCTCTAACATGTTTTTTTGTGAGTAGTGTTGTTTTTTGCTACTAACTTGAAACTTCGCACACGTATGTAGTTCCGTTAACAAGAAAACTCCTCAAAGGTTAGTTGTATCTAATTAAAATTTTACACGTATGTGTGATTTGGAACACATTCGATAATTATGGTACCATCGAGCTGATCTGATAGATAAGGGATGTAGATAACAAAACCTTGCAATGGTTATTAGTAGATCTAGCGAGTTTAGGGTCAATAGATTTATTTTCACTAGCACTTAAAGAACATGGTAACGAGGAGCTGAATGTCACGAAGTTTCGTGATTATTTGTAAATATGGGAATTTTGAATATTTATTAATAGCAACATTGCAAATTTGGTTGAAAATCATGATTTGGTTAGCAACACTTTTTTCTCCGGATGACAGCAAGGCCGATATCACGAGGTTAGTCTGCTGCCTAGAATTTTAAGGCCTATTAATAATTAATTACCTTTAATTGGTAGTCATAAGCACGATTGATTATCGAGCACCTAATTGTAAGTATATGATTAGTTTTTAGAGGTAACGAAACTATAAGATACGATATCCTGCTGAGCACGTGGTGCCAGCTGACGTTTACTGTGATATTTGCCGATAATATATTGACGATATCCACAATATTAATGCGTAATACAGATTTGAATAATGTTATAGATTTAGCGAGATTTGTATGTATGATGACGTCGGCATAGAAGCTGACTCGCGTCTTAACCTAAGAGATTGAAAGACACCTCGAGCACTTCTCAACGAATGGTTGAGAAGGTATGAGCTCTTCATAGTGGTTAAAGGGTCCACACTTTGACGTCGGCATAGAAGCTGACTTGTGTTATCACCTAAGAGAGTGAGAGATATTACAAGAGCACTTCTCAATGAATGGTTGAGAAGGTATGAGCTCTTCATAGTGGTTAAAGGATCCATAGATAGAGAGATATGTATACGTGTATGTGTGTGTAGATAGACACTAGAGTTTATCCTAAATAGAGGTACACAGAGATACTGATAAGCGAAGCAGATGTGAGAGAGTTTTATATACCTAGTATGATACTATCTATATTCTATTATAATCTATTGATGTGCTTTTACACTGTGTACTATGTTGTTTGTGATCACATTCTAACTAACTATAAATTGTCAATGCGGGGTCGGTGCTGGACCTTTGGGCCCGGGCCACCATTGCGTTAGGCAATGGTGTGCCCGGGCTTTATTAATTTTTTAGGTGTTCCTGAGACGGGAGAGATGAGAGCGAACTAATCAAAGCTGCCTACACTGACAACGGAGATGATGCTTATAGTGTACATATGTGCTCATGCTGGAAGTCGCTTAAAGGAGCTCCTCGGAAGATAATTCAAATGGTCGATGCTACTGTATATGGTGTAGATTCTTAATGACCAATATGCGATAACTTGATTAAATAAATCAATTATCAATTTCTATTAATTCAAGTATCGTTGACCCTTGATCAGTTCAAATATAATCATATCGCGATCTTAGAAGTTACACCTCACAATACATGATGATATAACAAGATAGACTTCGCGACATGGTGGAGATGCTTCGAGATATGAAATCAGGAGCCAATGCCTCAGCACATCCTATTCCGATGAGCTCAAAGCGATATCAGCATCATCTGTTGGCGGCTAGCTAAATGACAATTTTAGACAAAAGAAACTTTTAGTTTCATAATTTAGTCAATTTATGAAAAAGCATACAGCATCATTACAATTTATAATAATATATTACTAATTTATCTCCTTGTTGTAAAGGCGAAATCGTTTCTGACGTGTTTTCGTGTTAACGGTGACCTGCGGTGACCTTTGTTAAATAAGTTGAAAAAGTGTTGGGTCAATTGAGTGAGTCAGAGAAAGGTGATCTGTTGATATGACTCCAGATGTGATTCATATCTATACTATGAAACGATCACGAGGTTCAAGTGGAGAAAGTGAGACGTACAAGAATAATTTTTTTTTGACCTTAACTATAACAATATCGGTGCGCGTAGTATAGTGAAGACTGAAGAGTGGAGATTTTGAAGATTTCAATCAACTACACGAAGTGTGATGTGTTATCGTGTTCTATTTAGGTATTGAATACCTATCTTTATCTTACTAATTTAATACATGTACAAAAATAAAATTATTAAATAGTGTACTCCATCACTCAATTTTATTTGATATTGTTAAGTACCTACCACTGAATAAATGGAAAGTTACAAAATCTCGTTTCATTACTAAATCTCATAAGAAATAAGAACTTAGATATTTTACCTTGATTTATTACAATTTGGTGTCTCCCATGTATAAACATACCTATTGGTTTACTATTTATATCCCTACAGAGTAGCGGATCCTAACAGAAGTGAGTCAAGTGAGTCACTAACGACTCGGCTCAGATGATGTTTACTCATGACTTAAATATGTGCACATCACTAATTCATAGAGAATTGATCAATGACATGAAACTTCAAGTGAAATGATTGATTTTGCTTAAATTATTGAAAATAAACTGAGTGTCTAGGTACATGGTGTCTACATAAAATTAATGTTATTTCGATTAAAGTTATTGTGTACTGTGATTTAAAAGTATGTGAATTGCGTTTAATGTGTAATACCGACTGTGTCTTCAAGTGAAGAACGGTGTCTTCAAGTGGACGTATGTACCTACACCTACAAGTGGTTTAATTGTTGTAAAACTGGAATTAAACATTTGTTGGAATTAGTCGAGACGAAAAACTGTCTTTGTGTTTTATGACAACGATCGAACGTAACGTCACGTCACGTTATTATAGCAGTTATACAGATAAACCGTAAAATAATGCTTATTATGTGGTTATTGCCTTTGTAGTATGTACATAGAAAATGAACTGAATGTTGTAGGCCTCTCACATGCTCACAGATTAATATAAACTAAGTTGATTAGTTATAGTCTGAAGTGGCATATAAAGTTGCTTACCACTTAACAAAACATATAAGGTTGCTTACCGCTTAGCGAAATCATTAGTCTGAATAGAATATGACCCAAATAGATATTATTTAGTGAAAAGAATGTGATAAGTATGTATGTATGCATAAAAGTAATGTACAGCTACCAATTCTGTCCTGAGATATATTGTCTAAATATATTTGTCAGACAGTGACCTATATATGATAATATGAAAGTTGAAATAAAAGTTATTTAAAACAAATTCTGTTTGTAGATTAATAATAGTATGATATAGTACTAGAGAGATAGATAACTATGTTATCCGTTACCTTTCTGTTTGAATACAATTATGATGAATGTTTCATTGTTTGTTGGTGGCTAACTCGGATGGATGTTTATCCTGAAGTGTGATGGAGTGTAAAGTGATCTGTTATGAAAAGTAAATATATAATGTTTTATATAAATCAATGAATAGTAAAGAAAAGATGAGAAAGTACCTATTAAGGTACATAATTAAATTTTGTTAGCATCGTTGAAGACCACATAATTGTTGCCTTTTCAGTGAAAAATGGAAGCTGTAATTAAGACGAAAGTGGTCACCATCCATGAAACAGTCAAATACCAGATACCAGAATAGACAAATACCAGAGAATATAGAAGAGGCTAACATTAAATTAGAAATGCTAAAGCTACTCAATGAACGCCTCCCGCTGGAAATGAACAATTACTATAAATATGCTGAGTCACTTTCACCCGATGAAGCGGCAAAATATGTCAAGACTCAAATGGAGGGAGATCAAGTAATCGCAGAACTTACAGTAAAATTAAAAAAAAAAAAAAAAAAAAAAAAATATCGAAACATGGGAAAGAAACATTTCAAGACAGATTACCTAAGATGGAATTGACTAAATTCAATGAAGATATTCTGATGTGGAGAACCTTTTGGGATCATTTTTCCCTCGAATATGATAGTAAAAGTATCAACGAAGTTGATAAGTTACTGTACCTGCAATCAGTTCTGGAAGGGAATGCCAAAAAGGCAATCGAAGGTTTAGAAACAACCAATAAAAATTATAGTATTGCTGTCGCTGCCCTTAAGGAACAGTTCGGTAAACCCAATACTATGATGCACACTACAATGCCCTATATAAGATACAACAAGCTGATAAATCCATCTTAAGTTGTAGACGCGTGCTAAACGATATCGAACGACACCTTCGGGTATTGAACAGTTTGGGTGAAGATATCAACCATAACCATTTACGATTTCTATTAATTCAAAAATTTCCAGAAAACATCATATATGAATTAAAGTTGAAATTAAAACATGAAATAATTGAAGAAATTAGAACATGTCTAGAGGAAATTATATCGGCAAAGGAAGATTCGAATAGAATGACTGATGCCGGAATGCGAAATGATTGTTATTCGGTAGAGTTTTACACAGTAGAGAAAAGGCACCAACACACAAGGGCAAAAAGAAAATTCAAAGAAATATGTACGAAGGAAAAAGAATAGTAATAAATACTTGTAAAACTACTGATAGTAGGAGACATAATTTATCCACTAATAACGACAGTAAGAAACGTAAACTTACTGAAAGGTTCGATGGAAGGCAAAAAGAAAAGCCAGAAAAAAGACCCAAATTCAGCTGCATACTCTGTAAAGATCCACATTATAATGATTAATGCAAGACCGTCAAAGGTATAAGAGAAAGAAAATTAAAATTGAGAAATCGCTGATTTCATTGCTTTGCCATGGGACACAAAATGAGCCAGTGCCGATTGAAAAGGAAATGTGCACATTGTGGATCGTATAGAGAACACAACCGAGCTTTATGTCCAAAACTGCCAGTAAATACTAAAGTGAAATCTACTACATTTTACAATAATACTAAAAGTTTCACAGCATTACAGACGGCTGTCGTATGGGTAAATGGCGTAAATAGAACGAAATCAATAAAATGCCGATTATTACTTGACTCTGGAAGTCAAAGAAGCTATGTAACTAAAAAGGTAGCCAAAGAGCTAAACTTACCTATTGAGGAAGAAAATAGGCTCATGGTATTTACTTTCGGTTCGCAGTCTCCACATGAAGTTGTTAGTCCATTAGATAAAATCAATATCAAGTCCCGTACCAACTCAAATAAAGCTGTGTATGTGAATGTCGTGCCATTCATATCACAGAATATCCCATATCCAAGAGAGGAAGCCAAAAACTGGGCAAAGGATAAAATCTTAGCCGATGATGGTTCCCTGTCAGACCAGATAGATATCTTGATTGGGAATGACTATTACTATTCCATTATGTCTAACCATAAGATTAAAAGATTTTTTCCTAGTAGAATCTATCCCGTGTTGGATACTTTCAGAAAAGATCACCCCTGAAAATACAGATCAGTTATATGCTCTTACATATTTTCAATCCTCATGTGAAGATGTCAAACTCAATGCACCTGATCGTCCATTAGAAAACGTCAATTTAAAATCCTTGTGGGATCTTGACTCTATAGGGATTATTGACAACCCTAAAGTTACAAGAGTTGAAGAAGCGATCAGGAACTTTAATGAAACTACTAAATATATTGATAAAAGATACTATGTCACCTGGCCATGGAATCAATATCCACCGAATTTACCAGATAATTATGGACTTGCAATCGGACGATTAGTAAATTTAGTTAAAAGATTAGATCAACAATCTCTAGAACTGTACGATCAGACATTAAAAGAACAGATGAAAAAGGGTATTATAGAAATAACACCAGAGCATCAGAAATCGGTCAGAGATTATCCGATACACTACTTACCTCATCATGGCGTGTTCCAGCCTGGTAAACCGATGAGGATAGTTTATGATGCATCGGCAAAAATAAAGGATAATAAAAGCCTATACGATATTGTGGACTGCTTATGCTGGAAGATCTGACTGGATTGTTAATGAAATTTAAAATGCATAAGATAGGGATTGTAGCAGACGTAGAAAAGGCTTTTCTCCAAATAGAAACCCATTTTATGTTAATAAAAGAACATAAAAAATAATAGATCACAATTTTAATTATTTAAAATATAAATTTTGATACAGAGCAATTTGACTTTGTAATGATAATGACAGAATATATATAAAATATAAAAAAAAAATAAAAAATAATATAATATCAACCAAAAAGGTTGAATAACAGATTTAACTAAATTAGTTTTGTAAGTTTGTTTCATACATATTGATTACAAGAACACGACAGAGATGTAACCAGGTTCCTATGGCTAAAGGATTTAAATCAACCAACCTCTTTGAATAATTTAGTACACCTAAGATTTTGTAGAGTACCATTTGGAGTGATTACCAGTCCTTTTCTTCTGAATGCCACAGTCAGAAATCATCTTATGAAATCCGATCAGGAGAAACTAAAGGCAATCGCTAACGATATATATGTAGATAATCTTGTAACGGGTGCATCCACATATAAGAAGGCCATTTCTATATACATGTCATTGAAGAATTCCTTTAAAGACCTATCAATGAACCTAAGAGAATAGAATTCTAATTCTAAGGAATTCATGAAAGCAATACCTTTAGAAGAAAAGGCCAAGAAAATTTAAAAATTCCTCGATTAGAACTACTGTTTTGATAGGAAGTTGCCTTATAAAATATGTTTTGAAATTTATTCAGCTACCAATACAGGATCAATTCATATGGACAGATAGTCAAATAGTACTTAACTGGTATCATACAGACAAATTACTACCGCCATTTGTTGCTAGAAGAATAAACGAAATAAAACAGAATAAAAATATGAAACTTTGGTATGTCCCATCTGAATTGAATTCTGCTGAGGTAGCTACGAGACCAAATTTCTCTAAAGAATCTATATGAACATGGGTAGAAGGACCAAAATTCATAGTAAAAAACACTATAGCATGGCCCACTCCAATAATTTTTTTTTCTCTTTCTTGAGTGGGGAGGATCAGCCCATCCCACAGGCTGAAGACAAAGAAATGACCGAACCAGAAAAAGAGAAAGAAGAAGTTGATCTGGAGCGCCACGAGATAGACGAGATAAAAGAACTACAAGCAAAATATTTCCCAGAAGAAATAATAGTAGTGGAAACGCACCTTAGTAGAAACTTAGGTTTATTTCTGGATGATAACAAGGTCCTGAGATGTGGAGGACACATGAAAAATACGAATTGGTCTTTTGACAAAAAGTATCCAATACTAATACCAAAGAACCTCAGTCCAACGCCAAGGCTAGAGAACCATTAGAAACTGTTATCAAACAACCACCACATCAAAATTTAGTTAGACAAATGGCAGACTCAGTAGATCCTCGACCAAAGCGAGGTGCAGCTATAGAGGCTCGGAAGAAGATTACCGAGTGGACTTGATTGTTACATAATTCACTCATATAAGTCACTTTCCTTTGGAGTTGGGAGTGTCACGAAGTTTCGTGATTATTTGTAAATATGGGAATTTTGAATATTTATTAATAGCAACATTGCAAATTTGGTTGAAAATCATGATTTGGTTAGCAACACTTTTTTCTCCGGATGACAGCAAGGCCGATATCACGAGGTTAGTCTGCTGGCTAGAATTTTAAGGCCTATTAATAATTAATTACCTTTAATTGGTAGTCATAAGCACGATTGATTATCGAGCACCTAATTGTAAGTATATGATTAGTTTTTAGAGGTAACGAAACTATAAGATACGATATCCTGCTGAGCACGTGGTGCCAGCTGACGTTTACTGTGATATTTGCCGATAATATATTGACGATATCCACAATATTAATGCGTAATACAGATTTGAATAATGTTATAGATTTAGCGAGATTTGTATGTATGATGACGTCGGCATAGAAGCTGACTCGTGTTATCACCTAAGAGAGTGAGAGATATTACAAGAGCACTTCTCAATGAATGGTTGAGAAGGTATGAGCTCTTCATAGTGGTTAAAGGATCCATAGATAGATATGTATACGTGTATGTGTGTGTAGATAGACACTAGAGTTTATCCTAAATAGAGGTACACAGAGATACTGATAAGCGAAGCAGATGTGAGAGAGTTTTATATACCTAGTATGATACTATCTATATTCTATTATAATCTATTGATGTGCTTTTACACTGTGTACTATGTTGTTTGTGATCACATTCTAACTAACTATAAATTGTCAATGCGGGGTCGGTGCTGGACCTTTGGGCCCGGGCCACCATTGCGTTAGGCAATGGTGTGCCCGGGCTTTATTAATTTTTTAGGTGTTCCTGAGACGGGAGAGATGAGAGCGAACTAATCAAAGCTGCCTACACTGACAACGGAGATGATGCTTATAGTGTACATATGTGCTCATGCTGGAAGTCGCTTAAAGGAGCTCCTCGGAAGATAATTCAAGTGGTCGATGCTACTGTATACGGTGTAGATTCTTAATGACCAATATGCGATAACTTGATTAAATAAATCAATTATCAATTTCTATTAATTCAAGTATCGTTGACCCTTGATCAGTTCAAATATAATCATATCGCGATCTTAGAAGTTACACCTCACAATACATGATGATATAACAAGATAGACTTCGCGACACTGAACCTGGAAATTATATATAGAACCCACCAATGGCTACTAGTCAACCCACAGAGTTTGGCTCATTAGATTTGTCTTTACGGACACTTTACATGGCATATGGTGACGTGGATCTAATAATAGAGCTAAGAGATGGAGAACAAAACCCACCAATACTAAAAATAAACCCACTGTCAAGCTCTCGGCCGGGCTAAGGTAACGTAGGGGCATGGCATGGGGAAAGCATGTTGCGAGTAATCAACTACCATGTTCTAGATGGAATATGTGTTATAAAGTTGCGTAGCAGGGGTAGCACACACAAGCATGCCACTAACGTACCATCTGGCCACTTAAAACTAATAAAAAACATATTGGAAAATCAAAAAGGCCAAAATAAAGTTAAAGTAGTAAAGCGTTTTAAAAAAAGGCTGAACTAGAAAGTAAAGAAGGATTATCAGTTTTTATAGCTCAGAAATATAGCTATCAAAATATAAATTAGTTAATATCTTTTAAAAGCTTGAGTCGTCAAAATTCACAAGTAGTGTCACTGTAAAACTCTCTATTTCAAAGAAATTAAGCTTCAGTCTTTTAAAATGTACATTTCATATTTTAATAGGTAAACTTTGTGCTTTCAACATTGATAATTGTTTTTTACTTTTTAGTTCAGTAAATAAGTTAGCTCGAAATATACGTATTGAACTGTGTCATATATATCTTTATCATGGACAATAATACCCCTGTACCCTGTACCATATACCTATCTCACCACATTTTAACCCTCTCTAAACATTGATGGTTCGATTTAAAAAAAATAATTATAAGTTAGCATCAATGGATTATCTATATTAAAGGGTTAACTGTACCCCTGTAGCCTGCAGATATATAGTTTCACTAAAACCTTTGCCATAGCAAATATTCAGGCTTCTTTCGAAAATATGATTTCCTCATCGAAAATAACGTGAAAATTCATCTGTAATTGAGTCATAGTAAGCTCATAATTGAGCATAAAATTAGGAACTTCCTAAAATAAGCAATTTCTGATGGCAAATATTTTCGTGATCTGTACTTAAATTTAAAATATCAAGGTTAGGTATGGTGTATATTGTTAAATTAGCTTCTGAACCCTATTTTCTTTGTGAAGTCGTTTATCTACGTTCCTCGAGATTGCGTCGTGGATTCGCTGTTGTTGTTTCTGTGAATTTTAAACGCCTTTCAGAATTTAAGGCGTTGCTTTGCGTTTACAAAAATCTATTTCATATTTATTTCAGCTTCAAAGATATTTACTTATCGACCAATTTCAGGCAATTTAGTCGACATAGTCTACCGCAGAGTACAGTAGATATGATAATACGTATACATACAAGCCGTCATTCATACAGGTTGCATACACTGTAATTGTAATTACGTACACAGTACACTGTGGTCGAATGTACAACCAAATATTTGAAAATTTGTATTGTCCTTAAGTACTCTGAGGCAAATTAAAATTTGTTATGTTACTAAAGAACCAATTAAAGTTTATCCAAAACGTATTTTTTAAGGGCTTATCTTTTCTTTTATCTTTTAGAATTAAATGCATCGAAAGCTCTGGTATTTGCCGTGTCGTATTTTGTGTAGAAACTTTGGCTTGCGAACTTGTCTGATTTTTTATACGAATAATAATTAACAATAAAGAACATCTTTTACCCATAAAAAAATTTCCAAGTATCGAAAAGTTAAATTTTCTTTTATTTAACTTAAGAGCAATCAATTTTTTTCTATATTACACCATTTCTTGTATTGAGGACCTCAGAAATTCAACTCAGTCAATGGACTAATGAAATTGCTTCTCACTAAGAGCTTTTGGCTTCTTATAAAGTATGTATTTACTTTATTGCTATATAATTTACTTATACAAAAGAAATTCTCTGTCGGTTTTCCTCTACATAATGGATAAAAAAACCGTCAAGTGCGGGCGACTCGCACGGAGAGTTCCGTAGTCTACTTTTTGATTCACACACCTCATAATAAAATATGATGTACCCTATGTCACTTCGGCGATTAAGATAAAAACAACACCTCATATGTTCAAATCCATCAAGCCGTTTAAGCGGGACAAAGAAATATCTAGGATTCATACACACATATATACCTATATACCCTCCGCATTAGGGTAAAAAAGGTTTTTTTTTTAATTTTCTGTAAAATATATGTTAAGCCGAATTTTTTTTTTTTTTTTAATATGAGGAAAAATATTTTCGGAGGTAAGGGGAGGACTTGTCAACTAAAATGCATTGCTTAACATTTAAGCAATGCATTTTAAAATTAGTTAAAATTGGGTTGAAATTTCTTATAACGAGCACTTTCATTTTGTATGTCAAACAATGCACTTTACAAACTCTTGTTTTTATTTTATTTCCATATGCCCCAAATTGAAAATTCGTTCAGTTGCGTTATAAGTTGTGACCAACGTACAGACCAGAGTGATTTTGAATGGGTTCCGTCTTTTCATCTCCGATATACAGAACCCTGATAATAAACTGACAGAAGTCCTCTTTCATTTATACCGAGTACAATTTTTTACAAGGAATAAAGAAGCTTTTATATAATGGCGGATAATCCGACAAAATTTGTAGTACATCTTTAATCCAAATGGAAATATTACTTTCTGCGTTTAAAGAATTTTTATTCTGTTTGTAGGCGTAAGTAACGTTATAACCTTTGATATATACATCTATAGATAGAGATTCGGTGTCAAAAAACGTAGACAAAAATATCATTCATACAAATTCACGCACTCAGAGATGGTTAGTAACATGATTGTTTAATCACATAATACAAATTTGGCAACTTTTTTGTTATTGTTTTACTGTGTGGCTTTATCTATATTAATAAAATTGAAGTGTCTGTCTGTCTGTCTGTCTGTCTGTCTGTCTGTCTGTCTGTCTGTCTGTTCCGGCTAATCTCCGAAACGGCTGAACCGATTTCAATGAAACTTGGCAGACGTGTAGAGGGCATTACCGCGGGTGACATAGGCTACTTTTTGTTTGTCTGTCTGTCCACCTGTCTGTCTGTTTGAGCTGATCTCAGAAACGGCTTAACCAATTTCAATGAAACTTGGCAGACGTGCAGAGGGCATTACCGCGGGTGACATAGGCTACTTTTTGTTTGTCTGTCTGTCCATCTGTCTGTCTGTTTGAGCTGCTCTCAGAAACTGATTAACCGATTTCAATGAAACTTGGCAGACGTGCAGAGGCTATTATCAGATGCGACATAGGCTGCTTTTTGTTTCTCTGTCTGTCCCTCTGTCTGTCTGTTCAAGCTGATCTCCGAAACGGCTGAACCGATTTCAATTAAACTTGGCAGACGTAAAGAAAGCATTACCGGGGGTGACATAGGCTACCTTTTGTCTGTCTGTCCGTCTGTCTGTCTGTTCCGGCTAATCTCCGAAACGACTGAATCGATTTCAATGAAACTTTGTAGACATATCTCTGTGACCACGTGACCAAATTTTTAAATGCATATATTGTCCAAACCATCAATCGCAGACCTATCATGTCCGTACCCAAACTTAATGTTTTGACGGGGTCTATGTGACCACGTGACCATATTATTAAAAGCTTATATTTTCGAAACTATCAATCGCAGACCTATCGTGTCGGTACTCAAACTTAATGTTTTGACGAAATCTATGTGACCACGTGACCACATTTTTAAATGCTTATATTTTCGAAACCATCAATCGCAGACCTATCGTGTTGGTACTCAAACTTGATGTTTTGACGAAATCTATGTGACCACGTGACCACATTATTAAATGCTTATATTTTCGAAACCATCAATCGCAGACCTATCGTGTTGGTACTCAAACTTGATGTTTTGACGAAATCTATGTGACCACGTGACCACATTATTAAATGCTTATATTTTCGAAACCATCAATCGCAGACCTATCGTGTTGGTACTCAAACTTGATGTTTTGACGAGATTTATGTGACCACGTGACCACATTTTTGAATGCTTATATTTTCGAAACCATCAATCGCAGACCTATCGTGTCAGTACTCAAACTTAATGTTTTGACGAAATCTATGTGACCACGTGACCACATTTTTAAATGCTTATATTTTCGAAACCATCAATCGCAGACCTATCGTATTGGTACTCAAACTTGATGTTTTGTCGAGATCTATGTGACCACGTGACCACATTTTTAAATGCTTATATTTTCGAAACCATCAATCGCAAACCCATCGTGTTCGTACTCAAACTTGATGTTTTGACGAGATCTATGTGACCACGTTACCAAATTTTTAAATGCTTATATTTTCGAAATTATGAAATTAATTAATAAAATTAGAAATTAGATACAGAGATTTCATAAGTAGTTAAGTTTCAGAATGTTCTGGAAAGTGTTACAATGTACTGGAGCGTCGCGTTCCTTTAACTGTCCCAATACAACTGTGGTCAACGCGAGTGAAGCCCGCGGGCGGAAAGCTAGTCTAGACATATAATTAATCAAAGGTTATAACATATTTCTGACGTGAAAACGTCTACTCGCTCGTATTAGTGATAGCCGTCAACTTTTTAGTGTTAGAAAATTCAGTCAGATTTAACTCTCTAATAACTATACGACTAATGATGCGTAAACAATGGTTGAGGCTGTGTTTGTCGTGGCGGTTTGTCGCGCAGTATTTGTTCTGCCTGTAGTATCCTTGTATCAGTGTAGGTCCATGCTCGTGAATGCGACATGGAAACGCATTCAGCTATAGGACGTTGAAGAACTTGAATCAATGATGATAGCAGTGACAGAAAAAAATATTAAAAAATAGTAAAAAAAAATTCTAACGGATCATCGCAAGATCAACAAAGAGATAGATCACATTTTAAAGCAAGCAAACCCCTACGGTTCGGGCGCGTTTAAGCACAATCTAATTTTAGAGCAAAAGGCAAAACGGAACCCTACTGCTGTTACTCCAGCTCGTAAACGAATTTTGTTTATCTGAAATATGGATGTTTTTTGTAGAATGTTGCCCCGGAATCGAATAATGAATTCGATATTAAATAACATTATTTTTTAGTGAGGTCCCATGCTTAATTCTTTTTTTTTCAATTTCTTGGTACTAAAGTATCATTGTCTAGAACTCATTGCGTAAAGGTTAAACCTATTTTTTCACTGTTTTCATATTTAAAAATAAATAAATGGAGAGTCGTTCGTCAAAGTTTTATAGGTACCATTTTTGTCACGGGGTCTATCTTGAAAACGAAACTAGTTAGGAATTGGAATTTCTGTATATTATGTACCTACTTTGTACTGTATTGTAAACAACAAATACTGAACATGCCGATTTACAATGTAGTTTGTAAGCTATGACCAAAACAAGCTAAACTTTTTTCTATTTTGGGTTGTCGCGATGTCTGCTAGCTCGAAAACGATATATCCCATAGACATTAAATTTGGATATTTTATGTATTATTTATGTAGACGCGAAACCAAATATTGAATTAAAATAAAAAATTATAATATCGCCTGGAGATTTGGATCCACATAAGTAAAAAGACACGTAATTTTTTTTCCGCATGTGGGATGTCGTCTAAAGTGTACTGAGTGGAGTACTAATGTATTTTTATGATTTTTACCTTTACAAATTTTCGATTTTAATTTAATGTGGTACCTAGATAAGTGTATGCATTTTTTTCTTTGCTTTATTTGTAATTAAATAACACTAATTAATACATCGTGCGGTAGTACAGAGAACCTGCAGTGCGCGAATCCGACTCGTACTTTTACGGTTTTTTTTATCCCATCGTCAAAACCGGTAAAAACATTTTATATAAAAGTAACGCACATCGACTTGTGGCTTAATTCCCATATAAAATACCCTGATGGATGACACAAAGCTAACAAAGGTATGACTCTGAGGTTTATATGCGTTGTGTGTACTCTGTGTTGTACTTGTAAATATTTAATATCTCCATTCCGATTTAAATATTACAAGCTTTAATTTAGCTCACCAGTAACAATATGTTATTTTATAGCCAAAAATAATAACATCAAACTTGTTTGTTACATAAAAAAAAATTAAATAACGTCTCTCCCTATCGAGTTTCGACCATTTATTTTATTCCTCAGTATAGTCTCTCAGCAATAATGTCGATTTCGATCGACAATATCTATCAGTATCCTACAGACTTGCTCGATTTTATCGCTCGATATTGTCATTCGACGAAATCGATAACTTCGTTGATCTGTTAGGTACATGGCAGCGCGCATGGCACGCGAGCCCCGCTTCTGTTCAGCGACAAAATAGCATTATTTTGTAGCTCGCTTTTGTCGATTGATTTTGTAGCTCTATGATGTCGATATGTTTCGCATAGATAACGCATAGATTTTACTATATTTTATGGATCGATTTTGATTCAGCCCTACGTAGGTACCAAATATCAACTGAGTCTGTGCAGTCGATTTTACATAAAAACACTACTACTAATGTATTAAAATTTCCACGTTCAAACGCGACTACCGTTTTGTATGAAATACTTATTTCTTGTTGCATAGAAATATTAAAGTATTAATAACTCGTGACCAAGCATAAAATATCCTTCTTTTGTCCACGATGTTTTCATGGTTCAATACAAATGGGGCGTTAGTGCTCTACACGAAACACTTCTCTAGTGGCTCGATATTGTCGGACGATCGTTGTCATAGCACATTTAAGAAACCAGTAGTTCAAAAAAAATTTCAAAATGTTAGTTTATTTGTTTTCAAATGTAACTGTTGTAACTGATTGCTCCGCAGTTTTTGACGTGAATTTGATAAACATCTTTTTTATCATTTCAGCTGGCTTTCCAGAAAAGTTGCGTTACCATAAACGTATACTTTTAAAAGCTTAGTTCTCCTAAAGTTTAATTGTTATGAAAATTATAGTTATATAATCATAAAATTATATCCTTGTAAAGATCCATTCGGCGACTACACAAAAATATAAGTTTTATCCTCTCTTCAGTTTCCACGATGACACAATCTCATAAACGATCTCTGCGTCGTTATTTATATCGCTATATTAGGTTTAAGGTTCATCATCATCATCATCAGCCCATGTCTCTCCACTGCAGGATATAGGCCTCTCCCAAGGCTCGCCACCACACACGGTCCTCCGCCCTCCACATTCAATTAATCCCGGTATGGTGCTTTAGGTCATCAGTCTACCTGGCCGAGGGGCGTCCAACGCTTCGCTTCCCGATACGTGGCCTCTACTCGAGAACTTGTCTACCCCATCGGTTGTCGATTCTACGGCAAATATGACCGATCCATTGCCACTTCAGCTTGCTAATCACTTCGGCTATATCGACAACTTTAGTTCTTCGACGGATTTCAGTATTTCTGATTTTGTCCATCAAAGAAATACCGAGCATAGCCCGTTCCATAGCGCGCTGAGCCACTTTATATTTGTGAACCAGTTTCAGGTTCATTTTACTCAAAATACCCAAATTTCATGTCTGTAAGGTATTCCGATCTTTGACATGAGAGACAAACGTATAGCAGAGTGGCAGCAATAGGGATCCGTTTTGCTCTTTGCGTACGGAACCCTATAAAAGGGTCACACAGTGGATTACATAATATTACACTTTCGTATCACACAAGACGGCATTGTTTTTCGCAATGAACTAGCAATTTCGCGCAACTCTTTCATTTACCGATTCTAGCGACAATAACGGAAGACAAGCCCATTCGATGAGTATTATGTGGCCGGTTTTCGGGGCTGCAAGACGTATCTTTTTCCTTTAGTAATATTATTGGCAAATTGTAACTTTTTCGATGTCGAGTTACTGATCTATGTTTTATTTTTGTGTACCGTGACGATGAAGGCCGCCGGGAAATATTTACAGTTATGGCGTGGAGGGTCCATTATCAGCGGGGTAAGTCTGTTGCCATGGCGACGCGGTGAGAGCGTGCAACCAGGTGTATACTAGATGCTAGCTTCCGTTTCACTGTATAAAAACCGTAAATGTATTTTACTCGTATTGAAATGCGATATTAGAGTCATTATTTTATGTTTGAACAACAGTAAACGGTTTATGTAAAATCGATATGAATTACAGAATGTACAACTCTCTTTGAATGAATTATTTGAATATATATTATCTTGAGGAGTATATTTATTGTTACTAAAAAATAAAAAGTCGAAAATTTCATAATATAGTCGTTATTAGCTTTAAAACTACGCCTATTTAATTTGATTTTGAGCTTAAGTCTAATAGAAAGTTATTACAATAATGTGAATTTACTGCACATATTGATTTCCAAGAAGCATCGTATATGCAAAGGAGGTTTAGAAATACTGCTTTTGTTTTAAGTACATTTGAGTTTGGTCAAAAACGGATTTTTTCTAAAAGGTTTTAAATTAGTACCCATAATACAAGCTCCAATAAAAATTAGGGAAGAGTAAGAGTAATTTAAATTGCAATAATGACATATTATTAGGCTGCGTTCAGAATTGGTATTGACCAAAATTTTTTTACATTTATTAGAATACATGTTTATAAAATCAAGTCTAGAGTATTATAGTTTTTTTTATTTTTATTTTAATTTATGGCTTTTTAAGGAATAATCTAGTGTTAAAAATTGAGAGCTGATGACGCACTACGATTAATTCTAGCTAGGTACGATGTTCTACGTATTGCACTTGTTTGCATAGCTTTCGACAGCTGTCTGCTTAGTGACGTCACATTAATGTTTCACATTTTTTTTAATATCTCAGTTATTACGCCGTCATATTTTTCTGTTGAAAATTTTGGACCGTTTTGAGAAATTTCGAATATGCCCATTGCGCTGCATTTTCTCTTTTGTTTTGTTCTTGTAATTTTTTCTTCTTTCCGTTTCAATATTTCAATATTGTCTGTGGTTTAATGCATAGGGAATGACATGTAATCGTTATAACGTAAGGATATATGAAAATATGACGAATAAAGACTTCTAAATAAAGGCTTCGACTTAATATACGACGAATGTGAGGAAATAAAAACTGTCTTCAATTTTTTTTTTATTGATAACACTGAACTCGTCGATAGCTACTAACACAAAAAAATTGAAATATGTAATTCGGTTGACAAACAGAGAAGAAAAACCTAATGAAATGTTGTCTTTGCCTATTTATATATAGGAGATTATTATTATTATTTTAATTATTATTACAGATTTCATGAAGCCGCTTTATTTGAAAGCAATACTGGTCAATAATACAGACGTTCAATATTAGACATGTCGTCACGATTTGAGGCTTCACGCAAAAACGATCTCTCCGAGTGATGGCGAAGCATCCCGAATAAATAAGAATATAAATTATTATTGAAAGTTACATTATTAAACTTTAGTACTATATACGCTGCTTTCAAATTTATTTACTCTATTAATTTAAATTTTAAAAAATTTAAACTACTTTAATACAATGTCTTCACTTTGGAATAATTTGTTTCTTTATTTGTTACTTGTTTATCAGTATATTCACTTCTGTCCCAATTAAAATCTAGCACTCTGGGCCTCTTATATGTCTCATGTAAGAAGGTAGAAAAATAATCTTAATCTTTATCTTCTAGATGAAATTAAAATATATCTACATATAATAATGTTCTTACAATAGCTATTCAGTCCTTTCCAGAAGCTTTAACTGTAAACACCTAGGTAAACACAATAACCCAACCATACGCATATATAGATATGTGACGCTTTTACGATAGGTATTACGGCAACGAAACTCTTGTAATAAAAATTCCCAGGATGTTTACAGTGCGAAAACTCCTCGTCGTCATGGCAACCGCCGTACCTTCAACAGGTTTATTTATTATTTATCGAGAAAGTTCTTGTTTTAAAACAAATAATGTTTAGAGACGAAATGTTTACTGTGTAAATAATATATTTATCTCGGCCTTTTTGTTTTGTCTGACTTCAGCGACCGACTGAATTGAGATGAAGTTTTGCACAAAATTTAGATTTAGATTACGAATATTTTTAAAATAGTAAATTCGACTTCAGTTAGTAGTTATCAGTGCCGTGCAGTTCATATGATTTAAAAACTAACCATAAAATCTGCTAAAAATGGATACACTTACGTACAAACAAGGGAACGGGACAAGAGCTCAGTCCGAAACGGAGATTATGACCGGAAACAGAAAGGTATATAGAATATGTTGCGGCAAAAAAATACAAGGAATATGAGATAAAAGTACCGATACATGGTATACTATGACTAAACACGCAAGACAGTCCCTTAGTATAAATAAAGGCAACCACAACTTTAATTAGGCTAAACATAGCCAGAGCGACAGTAGAATAAAAAAAGAAGCGAATTTTGACACTGGTTACGACATAATATTGATGTACAGTCGTCCTAGTCTCTGACTAATTAAAATCTTTAATTTCAAGCGCCGAATCACGTGTTGATTATGTACATTGACCAAAATTATTAATATTACTTTAAAATATTTTTTTTATAAAAACATTGACAAAGTGGGATACTTTAGTATTTTTTTTTATTTTATGAATTAGTTTTCAAGGAATAATATCAACAGTTAACAGCTGATGACGTCACCAGTACTAAATTACAGCCTGTCTGTATGGTCGCTGACCGCCATTATTATTATTATTATTATTATTATTATTATTATTATTATTATTATTATTATTATTATTATTATTATTATTATTATTATTATTATTATTATAGTTTAACATCGGGTATGATGATTGAACTTGAGACCAGAATAATGATCTTTGTTTGTCCTAATCTAATAATTGTAATTAATTCTTATTAATTAAAAATATTTCTAAATAAAAATAAATTAAAAAATAATTAAATTTAGATATAGCTCAACATCAACTCTCTCTCCAAGTGAAACCTATAATTACTATAATGCAGTGATCGTGTTTGATTCAGCCTCCATCTTAAGCGTGACTGTTTGTGAACGCGTAATATACAAAAAAACCTCAGAATAACAGAAAGCGCGCTCAATTATGATCACACATACTGCACTGTGTCCAAAAACATTACGTACGTCCCGCGCCTGCCTCACTTCCCGCCCGCGTAATGTTGCTAGATCGGGAGAGGTTTCCTACTGTTTTTGCGATAATCATATAAAATCAGAAAAAAGGTGTTTAATAAAAATATTAACAGATAGGTATATTTAGGGTGCATTTATATAACACAAATTATTTCTTGCGGGGCAGCCCTACGGTCGCCGCGTACTTGTGTTCATTCATAGTAAGTTTTAACTATTTTAGGTACTAGGCCAAAACTCACAACATTCAAATTTCCTTCGGGCGCCAGGTGTTTACTTGAGTTTAATGAGTTTTTTGGTACAATACGAGTATAATTATAGAAAGGAAGTAGAATGACCTTCTGACACAAGTGTTCTTCATTTAAAAGAAAGTTACTCACTATAACATGAAATTCATACATACCATTTTAGTTGAATAAAGGAAATAAACAAAAAATAAACATTTATTTATACCTATTACAGTAAATAAAACCCGGCTTCAATAAGGTAAGTTTTTAAAAGTAAGGTTAAGTAAGTAAAGTTTTTATTAGGTACCCCTTTGTTGTGTAAGCTTTTTATAATATTTTCTTTTAGAATTTGAACTGATTAGCGGAATTTTACGTTTAAATAAATAATGTACGCACGCACCTAATTTTATATCTAAATCTTTTTCAATAACCGCCGTTTCTATGACCTTCACCATTTATGTGGTCATCATTTACAAGGAATATATTATTTTTTTCAATGAATTTCTTGAAAATTGAAAGAACGATTGCTAAACGTTCGATATTTGAACTTATAACAAAATCTTCATTTGAAATTTTTCGGGCATGTGCTTCTCAAATACGACATTCATGTAATTAAGATTTTGGGAAGGGAAATAAAGTCTGCTTTTATTTTTCAATCCATATCACAATCCATACCACACCTGAGGCCAATTGCTTCTACACAAAACGAACATTTTATTGATTTCGACAGGTAATAAGCAACAGTTCTCGATATTAACCTACGATATATTTCGACAGATAATGAAGCTGAGGCAATTCTAAGACAATAATTTTGCAATGCTACCACTATTTTCACTATTATAAATCATTATTGAGTAGCTTTCTCGTTGTATCACATAGAAAGTCCAAATCAGAAATATGGATATCACCAATTTCTGAGTTTGATCGTGTAGGCGATTGCGGCTGTGTATCCTGAAATGAAATACTTAAAGTCTATCATAAAATGAAAAAGCAAAATGCTTAATCAAAAACAGAAAAACAACATTTTCCGAAATCGAAGGTCCAGATGTTTTTATATGTGATTCAGACAATTGTGATGTCAAGACCAAATGCCGAAATAGCATGCCATTATTAGATAATTCATATATTACTCCATTCACCAAAATTTAATTTTAATCGGAATGCATAGAAGATTCATTAACACGTATACAATGTATTCATAAAGGTATATCCTTTGTATTTTCTAGGAAAAAATGAAATTTTTGGTATAATAGCCACCGAATTTCCAGTCACTAGTTGTGAATGAATTCCGCATTTATCAGCACGGTATTGGATTACCCACCAACCACCTACCCGCCATCAACCCGCATTGGATCAGCGTGGTGGATTAAGCTCCAAGCCTTCTCATCCCGAGGGGAGGCCTAAGCCCCTGTAGTGGGGTATTAAAGGGATGATGGAATGGAATGAAATTGGATTATTTCATAATATAATTATGACCTACATAATGAACAGGAAAGGTGCAATATGAATAATATTTAACTAATATATCTTGACTAATTCTACCTTAGTCGGAATAGCTGATTTCTTTAGTTTTTTTAAACCACATTTCGTGTCACAAAAATATTGCTCGTCAAGGTGAATCGAACAAATTACGTTCCGCTCTGATGGTCTCAAAAACTTATCTAGTCGTGCTTTTTGTATGACTTTCATCCAATTCAATTTTCTTTGTTCTTTGTTTTTCACACAGGTGCTTTATCACGCAAAAAATAGTGAGTATTCTAAACAGGTATTAAATAAAAAGTAGATAAAATTTTCGATGGAACTGGCAACACTCACAAAATGAACGCGCCATTTTTTAAGTCAATCACAATATGTAAAACAAAATCAATAATTAAATAAATCCACTTTTGAATACGTTACTTACAGATGAAATGTGATCCCATCCGATTTCTTCGTAAGCCCAGCAGCATTTTTGCATGTAGGAACGACACAAGACGACATTTTAAAATTAAAATTGACACTTGTACTGTACATTATAACTCGGTAAGTGCAACGGAGTGACTAATCGCAACAAAGTGAAACCACTCTATTTAAGAGTGGTTTTTGTTTCTTCAGTTTCA
Source organism: Luffia ferchaultella (assembly GCA_949709985.1). Classification (NCBI taxonomy): domain Eukaryota; kingdom Metazoa; phylum Arthropoda; class Insecta; order Lepidoptera; family Psychidae; genus Luffia; species Luffia ferchaultella. The sequence goes on from OX453254.1 coordinate 8,545,618, forward strand.
CGCTTACAGGCGCCTTCTGTTATTCTGAGAAAAAAACATTCTTTGCGTACGGATTGATATAATGCAATTCGTACGTAATTTTACAATGATGTGAAAATCAGCTATATTTTATATATTTTAAATATAACTATATACTAAATACTATAAAATATAGATATAGTATTGGCATAGAGGAAGTACATACAGAGATCGACGAAAGGAATCTAGACTGAACAATTGTTATGTAACTGTAAGGAAGAAAGGACCCATGCTAGCCTCAGTGGTATGGGCCCTTTTATTAACAATTATCGCTCTCACGTTTATTATTATTATTTAAATAAATGTTTAATATTATTGTTTTCATTGAGATTCGGGGCGTTATTAATATTTTGTAAATTAAAAAGGTGAACCAAAAAGCTATTTTGCCTAGATGAATATATTTACATGATTATATGCTGTCAGAATCTGAAGTCTTTGCAGGCGGATAGGTACTACTTATCCCAAAGTTACACGAGCACCTCAGCGACCGGATATATCCTCGGGATAAAGCATCCTCGAATATTTCTCAACGGACCTTCAATACTAAGCCGGCGCATAATATTTTCCACGAGCGTACATAACTAGAAATAAATAATGTACACATAATATTCACTCTTACATCTTCCCTTTATTGCAAGTACATAATTTAGGTTTTTTTCCATTTAAACTTATAAGGGTAAAGTTACAGGCTCTGCATGGCTACCATGAGTTTGAATCGGGTAACGCGTGAATACTCGCTTGAGAAAGCGCTTCTAGCGGCACCGAGAAGAACTAAAATTCACATACAAATCTCTTACAAGTCGGTAGCGAGTGTCGACACGTTAAAACAAATCAAACGCATGGTAATAACCGTGCTGAACGAAATCTTCATTTGGACTACGGTAATTACGGGTACGGTTTATGCTTTGGATTAAAATATTGTAGAAAAAAGAGGTTGCTTATGACTACACGATAGAAGTGAAAACTTTTATTATATATACACTGAAAGAAGATTTTACCATTAATCATAAATATTATCAATACATATGATATTCAGGAATTAAGATTTCTAACACAGATAGAACATAATTCTGATTATCGCTTCTTAAATAAATCACCAAACCGACATATTGTATTTTACTTCTATATTCCAATAAGCGAACGCACATTAATAGTTCAAACAGATTTATAAATGTATAAAATTTCTCGAGAAAAAGTATATACATATTATGTATGCATCTTCAATACAATAATAATAAAACTTGATTCTTGGAACGATGCACTTCTTGTTAGACAGTTGTTATTCAGCGTCACTGACTCGCTCCTAAAGAAGTTTTCACTGTCGAGCGCTTAGCCTAGTGGGTAGCGACCCTGCCTACGAAGCTGGAGGTCCCGGGTTCGAATCCCAGGTCGGATCAGTATTTATATGGTGATATTGATACTGGTACCGGGTCTTGGTCGTTATATGTATGTGGTGTCTTCGCTTGGTACGTTATTATTATTACATTATTATTATTATATTAAATTCAATATTAGGTGAACGCAGCCTCTGATTTAATAATTATGTGTATAAAAATCCAAGACATGGGTTGAGCCCACTCATTTTCATTCGATAGTTCTATTTTTCCAAATATATGCTCTATGAAAGCAGCAATTCGTATGATAACTTTAACTTCCTCACAGGTATATCTAGGCTCATTCGTAAATCTTTAGGGTGCAACATAAACAAGTCGGGCCGACGTGAAATCGTCTACGTGGAAATGTAACTCTTGAAAAGGTTTTCCCTTTTAATCCCAGGGTGGGCGTCACACGTCGTCCGTCGCCTATACGTTTCGCTAACGTCCAACTCCGCGAGTACTTTAATTTATATTTTAGATACTTTGGCCACGTTTGCACCCATAATTCTAAGTCATGCTCACGGCTTGAGTACTTAGTGCTAAATATTCACTTTAGCTCCAAATCCTTTGCTGTTTCAGTTTATCCTTGAGCTTGTATTACGATATTGTGAAACGAAAAAGGATAATAATAATAATACCTGGGACATCCCACACAGCGCCATCTAGGTCTAAACTAAGCAAAGGTACCACTACTCTAAGCATGGCTACCAGACAACTGATATACATACTTAAATATTCTTTATAATATATACATATATAGATACTTAACCACCACACACGAAACAAATAGACATGTTCATGCACACAAATATTTGTCCCGATCGGGAATCGAACTTTATGAAATTCCCATTAATTTATGTAGTTTCATCCCATACACAAAACCTCTCGTAAAAGTAGCTTTCAAAAGAGATTTGTCATTTGCTTTGTTTTTACATCTCGAGACAGAAAGGCATCCAAATTTTGATACATCTAGCACCAGCTAATTCGTGTGCTACTTGTTTAAGTAACTTTTTAGGTAAATTGTCTGAAATACAGCGAAATTCATATCAAAATTGTATGAGCGGCAATATGCAATACATAATTCCGAAATCAAAATCCAATTATAGTATTCTATTTTATATCTATGGCCCTAGATAACCTGTGATGAACCAAATTCAGTGAAAATGAATACCTGATACAAAAAAATTGTTTGGCAGATAATCGATACCTAAATGTATTGTAACTTGATACCGTACACGAGAATCGGATGCCCGAAAAATGTGAATTGATCCGGTCTACCAGTCAAAGGTTTCAAATATCTTTATCCCATTTTCTAGATTCGTTTGGTTCTTTTATGCGATAGCGAGGGCCATTCTTTTTCGATTGGTTGGAACTTATTTCATAATAATTTTTAAGGACGGTACAGTTATAATCAAACTTTATGGCGGATCCGAAAGTAGGCACAAGTTGCGTCGCAGTAACCACTTTAGGTGTAACAGGACATAGTGGAGCGAGGGGTATATGACTGTACATGTACAAGCACCCATAAAGCGTTGGATTCAGATCCGCCATAAAGTTTGACGCGACCAGAGTTATAATGTCTTTTATAACTTTCAAATCTGTTTTCTCTCATTTAAGTGTCATATTCTGTGTTCTATAGTTTCTAAATCTATTTAGTCTCAAGATATAGTAAATTGAGTATTTCATAAAAAGCGATTTGCTAAAAATACTCCGATATATACTCTAATAACTTTCTACGCTTTTATTGCCCTTCACGTTTTTGCTCTTTGGAGAAAATTCAGCACTTTACCTGACTAATCGAAACTGTAGGCCATGCCTTGTCAGAAACCAGTAATCAAAGCCGACCCGCCTAATTGAATATACCTACTCTAGCCCCTCGTGGAACAAACACGCATTAACGTGGTTAGAAGTGACCTCACGTACGCACGCACGTACGAAGTCAGGAATTCTTAGTGATCGTCCTTTTTAAATAAGCTTTTGCGATTATGAAACAAAAAGTTGTCAAGTGGCTATTCGTAGGTACTCGTAAGTAGAAGAATCCTATATATTTTTTAGTAAGCATAACTTTGAATTTTATTATTTCAATAATAAAAATACCTACCTGAAAAAGCTTTCATTTATAAACGGTTAGTCGTTTCAAATTGTGATTTCCCGTTCTCCTGACAATATTAGATTGAGATGATTTTATTTTTCATGGTAAGTTATTATGCGTCGCTCAAAGGCAAAGTTATGAAGATTTAAAATATATTTCATTCAATTTCATAAAGTAAAGTTTTATACGATTTTTTTCAATAAATATGCAAAATATGACCGTGAAGTTCTATATTTCGGAAATTTCGGAAATATATTCGAAACCTAAATGCACAAATCTCTTCCCTCTTAAACGTTTTATTATTAACTTCTCATTTTCTTGAAAACTCGGCAGGCTTCGAAAATTACATTCTTAAACAGGCGTGCGTAACTTTCTCACGAAATTCATTTTGTAAGAGAATAAAAACTTTATTTTTGAAATTGTAGCTTAGATTTCTGTCGACAAACACAAACACACAGACAATTTATTCGATCCTCAAAAATCTAATTTCGCTTTTCCAAAACATTTTATTGATTTCATGCCAATTTAATCTAAACATATTTACTGATGCAAGAAATAATCCAGTCCGTGAAAAGATAAAAGCAATTAGGATCGACATTTCGAATGTACTCGAAAAGGATGAATACAATTAATTACAGATGCAGGAAAAGTTAAAGGTACTCGTAAGGTTCACGCTACACTGTATTTTAAACAAATAATTTGGTCTTCAATATAAGAACCGCTGCAAACAAAAAAATTATGAAACCTTTTGAAGATGGGAATAACATCTCTTTCGCCTTGTCATTAAATGGGTAATGCCTTCTCTCACAGCGGTTTTATCTGAGCACTTTTAATTTTCATTTACATTTCGCCAAATACGAATTTATTTTTATTTTAATAAGTACAAAAAAGCACGGCCTTTTTATCGCAAAGATTTGCCAAATGTCGGTGACCCGAATAATCTGACAATATTCAAATATTAAATAAGGAACTTGCAGTGGCAATATGACGATATTTTAAGGTATTTATTTGTAATTAACTACTGAATATATCACCTGTCAAACATATGAACCCCCACAGGTCACGCGCCTGCATGTGCTATTAAGACCCGGGTCTCAGTTTTGTCACAGTTTACGCTTCAAATCCAAATGTTTTCAAACGTTAGTTTCCGATATTATACTTATGAAAAAGAGCTTTCACTCTATAGTGAAAACTTTTTTTCATCATCCACTCATTTCCACTTTCTAATTTAAATATCGATAGAAGTTTTGTATACAAATTATGTATTGTTATTTTAACTGTGATGTATTTCTACATGGTATTGTTTCGCGTTAAAATAAATATGAATATTTAATCTTTATTCATTAAAAACTTAAATTTCCGAACGAAGCAGCACTTTAAGACGCATGAGGATGCCTGTCAACATTACAAAATATCAAAATAAGACGAAGCCATTTTAAATGAGTGTAAAGGACTTGGTGAGTACTTGGTGTAGCCCAGGGAAAATAGAGTTTAACCTCGAAGAAACTCCTAACTGCAAATTTTTTTGTGTGATTTTTTGAGCAGTTTAAATCAATAAATAATTAACATAAATTAAACATTTGAAAGAATGTACGATAAAATTAAGGTAAATAAATTTTCAATGAAAATGTTGTTGCAAAATCATAATTAAACGTTCAAATTAACAAAATTGTTTGCAGTGCTAATTGAACTATTAGCCCCGCCACTGCGCCGCCAAAAATGCCTAATATTTAGTTAATAGCTGGAGGCCTATTGACATGGACCCTTCACATTCTGACACAAGCATGGAACTTAGAACAAGTGTTTTCTGGATGAAACTAATCAGATTGAGCCCGGTTCCCAGCAATTCAATCCACTGATCGATTGTCAGCGAATGAGTGCGGACGCTTTTATTGGGTGCGTGAGCATATATATATAAATACCCTCAGAATGAAAAAGTGTGGTAAATGTAATAAAGCTATAACCAAAAAAAACCCTGGATTGGAATGCAGTAAGTGTGAAAAAGTCGTTCATGCGAGTTTTTCATGTGCTGGATTGTCCACTAAACAGCTAGCTGCATTACGCGTCGCGGAGAACCTGGAATGGGTATGCAGCGAATGTCATAAATTTTCTCCCAAGAGAACTTCATTTATCGTCCCAGATGATGACGGGGAAGATGAAGAAGAAGAGATTAACATACCGAGTGACATAAAGGGTTCCATAGATATCAAGAAGCTTCTACAGGATATCACAAAGGAAGTGAGTAAGCTCGTAACACGGGAGATGCATGCGATGACCACCTCTATCCAGTTCTGTAGCGACAAAATTGACGAGTTTGTCGTTAGCATGGGAGCCATAACTGAAAAAATAAAGGACTTAGAACGTAAACAAACTGCCGTTAAAAACCAAAATGTATATTTGGAGACTAGAGTTGGAACCCTGGAACAACGAATACAAGAAATGGAACAAGCCCAAATGGGGAACCATCTCGAAATCGCAGGTATACCGTACATGGAACACGAAAATATATCAAAAATCGTAAAGGATATTGCGAGAAAAATTAATATGAATGATGATGATATTAAAACGACAAAACGCTTGCCTATACGAAAGGATAAACCTGGAGTGATCCTGGCGGAAATGCAGGAAACGGGTGCGAAAAGCCGGTGGATAGCGGCGGGACGTCGAATGAATATTTTGGTCGCTGATGTTCTGGCTGACGCGGATGAGAACGTTAGCGGTAATAAAATCTATATTCGTGAAGCCCTAACAGCCCAGAATAAATACCTGCTAGGAAGGACAAAAGAGGTACTTAAGAATTTATACAAGTATATCTGGTGCAAAGATGGTAAAGTGCTGGTTAGGAAAAATGATAAGGAAAAGGTGATTCAAATCAGAAGTAAAATGGACATTGAATCATTAACTCACTAATTAGGTACCTATTTTGTGTTTATTATGTTAACTACTTAAATCCTAATCTTTACTAATGGATAATTTACAAGATAATATAAAAGAATTATATGACTGTATAGATTTTGAACATTATGTAAGATGTATACCTAAATACCAGACGCAGAACTTAACCTGTATGCATGTTAATATTAGATCCACGATAAAAAACTTTAGTAAATTAGAACAAATTATAAATAATTCTAAAATAGAAATTGATGTCATTGTGTTGACAGAGGCAAATTTATCACACGCGATAAGCTCTCTATATAACATAGACGGCTATACAATGTACACGGAACTCAGAAAAAATCGAAAGGGTGGAGGTATTTTAATGTATATTTTAAAAAAACATAAATTTCACTTAACAAAAAAATCAACGTTTCACTTTGAATGTCTGAGGGGTGAATTAACTACGCCTTCGAAATACACAGTGACGTTGTGCGCTGTATATAGGCCACCAGATTTAAACAAATACTCATTTATACGCGAAATAGAAAATACCATTAAATTGACGCCCGGCACTGATCTTTTGTTTGTGGGTGATATTAACATTGACTTAAGAGCTAATCATCCTATTAAAGAGTCATATTTGGATGCAATGTATGGGTGCGGTCTCGTGTGCGGGATCACAGACTACACAAGAATCGAAGAAAGAAAAAATACTGTTACAAAATCATGCTTAGATCACATATTTCTGCGGTCCCGCACCCGGGACGCGTACACTGCCGCTCTTTGTACCGTACTGGCTGATCACAGAGTTACTGTTGTCACAATCGTGGGTGCGTCGGCGTGTCGTATACAGGAGGCTTTGTTTTTTAAAAAAAGAATAAATAATAAAACATTACGTAAAGAACTCTCTAGCATAAACTGGAATGTAACTGCTAACATGCATTGCCCTGTAGAAATATATAAATATATAAATACAAAACTATCGGAATGCTACAAAAAATCTGAATATTTAGGAAAAACTTCCAACTCTACACGAAATAAACAAGAATGGATAACTAAAGAAGTAATCAACGCATGTAAACTTAGAGACAAACTATTTCTTAAATGGAAGAAAGATAAAAACAACCTAATATTAAAAACGGAATACAAAAAACAACGAAATAAAACTAACAAAATAGTAGCATATAATAAAAATACACACATAAAAAATGATATTGAAAAAAACAAAAGTGATACAAAAAAATTGTGGCAAATAATGAACAAATTAACGGGAAAAGTAGTGAATTCAATTGATGATGTCATACTAAAAGCATTCCAAAGCCATGGCGGTGAAAAATCTATTGCGAACAAATTTGCACACGAATTTAAATCTAACGTTAAAAATATAATTCCTAATTGTAAAATACCTCTTCTTGATAACACAATAATCCATAAAAAACCCATAAATAAATCTATGCTATGTAAAAAAGCCACAGATAAACAAGTATATAATCTAATAAAAAATTTAAAGACTAATAAAGCTCCAGGGATAGATACAATTAGAACAATTGATATTAAGCTATTGTCCAATGAAATAACTAAAGCGATAACAAGACTAATAAACACAAGCCTAAAAACGGCGATTTACCCTGATGATTTGAAAGTAGGATTAGTCAGGCCAATTTATAAAGGAGGAAACCATAAAGATTTCACAAAATACAGACCAATAAGACTATTACCTGCTGTTGATAAAATTGTAGAACAATACATTAGTGAACAAATACATGAATTTTACCGGACCCATGAAATCTTGTCACCAAAACAATTTGCATTCCAACGTAAAAAAAATACTACTTTACTACTCTCAAGATTCACTGATCACATAAACTCGCTACTAAATGACAAAAAACATGTCTTGCTATTGTTTATTGACTATAGCAAGGCATTCGACACGCTGAGGCATGACATCCTAATTGAAAAACTAGACAATTGTGGGGTACGAGGACCCTTACTCGATTGGTGTAAAAGCTACCTAAACAACAGGTCATATAGGGTTAAGATAGGTAACGAACTTAGTGAAAAGATCGATGTTACTGAAGGAACAGCACAAGGGTCGGTCCTCGGGCCTTTACACTATCTGACCTATGTAAATGATGTTAACGACGTAATACGTAATTGTGAAGTATATCAGTATGCTGACGATACCTGTATTGTATCAGCAGATAGGAGTCCACAAATAGCTCAAAAACATTTGCAAGACGATTTCATTAGAGTGTGTCAGTGGTCTCACGATAATGGTCTCGTTTTAAATGCCGACAAAACCAAACTTTTGCATATACACTCGAGTCACAATAAACCCAACACGCAAGTGTGTGTGATGGCCCATGATCATGACTGTTTACATTCCAATAGATATATTGATAACAAAAATAAATGTAAATGTAAACCATTGGAACAGGTAAATGAACATACATATCTTGGTCTTGTGATTGATAACAGACTTACATGGGCTAACCACATCAGGAGGGTTTGTGACAGGCTGCGGGCCATATTGGCAAGGTTTTACATTATTAAAGACTGTGTACCGTACAGTGTCATGCTTGCCATGTATAAAGCGCTTGTTGAAAGTATTATATCCTACGGACTCAGTAGTTACGGACGAACATTTAAAACGTATTTAGACCCAATCCTTACACTTCAGAGGAAATTTTTAAAAATTATAGTTCCATTAAAGATAAAAAAGAAACTCGAAAAAGATAACTTAATATTTGGATTCTGTAAAATTTTGCCAATACATGAGAAGTTTAAACAAAATTTTCTAACAGAGCAATTCTTCAGAGCCGAAATACAGCACCCCATAACACATGCAATCATAACTAGGCAAATAACAAATAAACAACTCATAAAACCAAAGTTTAATAACCTATATGGTCAAAGAACTTCTGAATATCTTTTACCGCAACTAATAAATTGCTTATCAACTGAAATTAAAAACAAAATAAATCACAAAAACATCTCATATATAATTAAACAAGAACTGATGGATAATTTAACAAAATAAAATATGCATAATTTTTTATAGAAATATCAATAAAAATATTTGATGAAAACGGAACAACCTGTATAATAATGGCTAGACCAGCTGATTGCCCATGCGACGCAACCGGTTTTTATACCGAAGAACGCGCCTGAACGCGCCTTAGTTACTAACAACAGGTACGAAATGTATGTAATACGATTTAATGTTGATTTACTGATGATGTAATTAAAATCATGCGTGTTTTTGTTTAATATATTAAGTTAGTAATGTGTCTGATATATTAGGTAAGTAATGTGTTCGATATTTTCGCATTTAAAATAAGGCTGGCTCCTATACAAACTAGGAATAGTTTAATGGAGTCAAAAGTGTTATCTTATTTATTGTACTGATATGTTGAATATTAAATAAAAAAAAAAAAAAAAAAAAAGCGTTGGGGGGGAGGGGCCGGCACGCAAAGTTTGCACCCGCCGCATTCGAACAGTAAATTCTCACTATTGTAGTTTTACTATTAAGACGTTTTTGGTGTCGTTTTCGTATAAAATAAAGACGTAGATTTCCTTTCTGATTACAGTTTAGTTTAGTAAAAAAATTTTTTTTTTGCAATGGTATAAAAATTTTGTCTGGCATTTTTTTCTTTAATTTTCTATAACTTTTAAAATACTAAAACTTTGTACATAAAAAAAATTACGTCAGTAAGTTTAGTTGTAGTTTCTAACAGTATATAATATGTGTACACTTAATAAACAAAAAATTGTAGAAAAAAAATCTGAAAAGTGACTAGACGTTGGGGCCGAGCTCGTCTTCTGGGAGCGGTTTGAGGTGACGGAGCTGAAAGTTAATAGAATAATTTAAATATTTTTGGTTAATATTGAACGAATGTAACTGTGACATATATACAATTTTGACTAACGGTAAATTTCTGTATTTTAGACTATACTTCAACTCAAACTTGAAAAATAAATGGAAGTAGATTATTACGGTGAGGTGAATCATCTCCTTCTCTTTTCCAACCATATTTCTGGGGACTGGGTAAATTTTGTTGTGGTGCCGTTAACTAGCTCAACACATTTATGCCTTGATACACTGCACGCAATACATAGTACGGACATTTTAAAATTTGAGGTCAAAAGAAAACCCAATGCTAATGTTTGTACACAGAAGTTCCTTAGGATCACAAAAGTACATCCTTAAAACCCCTGACTCCTAAGGTGTCCCCTCCGCCCGCAATTCGTCTCCGTTTGTAGGGTGGTTTGTAGAATTTTATATTGTACTCAAAAACGGTAAGGAGTTAGGTGAAAATTGCCAAGAAAATAAATAATCAATAAATTACCTACCAAACGGTACTAGTTTCATACTAATTGGAAGTTTTGTTATTGACATAAAATTGTGAATATAAAACTAAAAAATATACTCCAATTTTTGCTAATTAGGTATTCAAAAAACCGTAAGATTATTGATAAAGCCATGGGAGGAAACATTATTCCTCGTACGTTTGTCTACAAAACGCTATTATATCTTCTTAAATTGATCAATTAGTTACAGTTCATTATTTTTAAGCGGTTAAACATTTGATAATGAATCTTGACATATATATTCCACAGTAAGTCACATTGGTAAATTCCACTAAAGCCTAATAGTTCACAATCTGCTTGTATTTACGTATTAAGTTGTCATTTAGAAACAGATACTCATTGTTTGCCGAAAAATCAAAAACATAAAATAAATAACTGTTAATTAAATTTATTAACAATTTAATCATTTAAATCATCAGATTCTATATTATCACTTAAGTTGCCACATGTTGAACCACAGCAACGTCCCCACAAAACACTACATTTCAGTCCAGCGCGCACACAATCTCATCTAGTTCCGGACACATTTTGCAATCACAAGATATAACGTTCATTCATTCATTAAGTGGTCTGGTGCAGGAGGCAGCGTCGTCGCCACTAGTATTAAATTTATTCGCACAGTTTTCCACACCCAATCCTATGGATTTAATTGGTGCCCAAGCCGGTACAGGTTTACTGCATACTGCAGGCACACGCGCAATAAGTGTTGAGCGCACGCATCAGAGGTAGGTGACAAGAATGATTAGATGCTTACAGCTGAAAACATGTATTTACTGGCTGTAAGGCGATTTTGAGCAGATTGCCCTCAAGCAGATTGCAGCGTTTCACAGCCGCAGTTGTTATCATAGAGAGCCAGTGCAAATTCGCCAGCTGCGACTGTATCTTCTTTGGGGCGATGAAAAAAATTCCGTCATATTTATTAACGATGGAGATTGATGAAGTTTTTTCTATGCTTTTTTTCCCTCGTTGAAAAAGGAGCTTGTTGTGTCACAACCAGTAAAAGCATGAAAAAAGCACGATTTTTTTTATAGCACCCAAACTTTTTTTATTTGGGCGATATCATATGCTTTGCCAGCCGTCTGAGATGAAGGAAAGTGCACAACTTCTATGTTCGTATCCACCTTTGCTCTTGCAACTTGTATAACCAAAATAACTGTCGTTGGCTACTAGCATTATGTCTGTCAGCATTAAAATAAGAGACCAATAGTTGAACTAGTTTATTTTTGTTAACGTCATTTCTCCAAAAAATCTGATTGTTGGACTGTGATGAAGTCGTTAAAATCAACAGCTATATTCGGTGAAGATTTTGCGACGACGAAGTTCTTCCACTTTCGACGTGTCGTTGTCCCGTATCGGCCGAACGAGTTATCCAGCCGAATATCTCGTACTGAGGCGAAGGCGCCTAGGCGCCACCGACCGAACTCCACTGGCCGCGCGATCGCTGGTCAATACATCAATCCGCCGCGTCACCTTTCCGAATTTTTTTTTAGTACTTGTTGTTAATTAGTGTACACATATTATATACTTTTAAAAACTACAATTAAGAAGCTTACTGACGTAATTTTTTTAATTTTTTTTTAATTTTTTATTATTTTTTTTTATTATTTTTATTTTATTGCAAGATAACCAATTTTTTTGTATGGATGTATAATTAACCTGTAACCAAAAATGAAATCTACATCCTTATTTTATACGAAAATGATACCAAAAATGTCCTAATAGTAGAACTACATCAATGAGAATTTTTTTGTTTGGAGCGCGGCGGGTAGAAACTTTGCGTACCCCTTCGCTCCCCTTCTGCCGGCGGAACTTCAGAGAACTAAGCATGGAAATGATTGCTACTTTTAGTTCACTTTCATTTGATGAAATAACATTTTTTTTCACAGTGATTTCACCTGTGAAATTTCACAGACAGTGATTTTTAAACTTATTGAGCTTTCAACGCTCATAATATACTATCAATCAGTCAATCAATCACAGTCAATCAATATTAATCACTCAATACATATCAATATACTATTTGCTACTAAAAATTCAATTTGAAATATGTTTTATATGATTACGACCAAATGACGGCTAATTTATCCAATTTTGACAAGAGATTCATGATCGGAATCCATGCACACTTTAGATATCGATTTTGAAAGCAATCGGTCCAGTCACTAAAAAGTTCAAAATAGCGGACATTAAAAAAAAAAAATAGAAAACCTATATTCAAATACACTAACAAGCACTTAACTAATCTATATTTATTTACATTAAGACTAAACATCCAACGATAATTTTACATAAATCGCATAAATTACGTAATTGAGGCACAATCGCCCTTCACGACTCCCGAGCTACAAGTGAAATCACATTGAAACTGTGAAAAAGTGAAATTTCATCCAAAACGATGAAATGCGCATTGTCGGCTATTTCGTTGAGTATTGTTTGTTGCAGAAGTAGCAGGTAGTATATATGCATAATACATAGTATATTGACCGTGTGAATGAAAGTAACAGGTGCGACGTATGATTACGTATTTCATGTGATTTTTCACATGCTACTTGTGAAATGTTCCAAGCTTACAGAGAACTGGGCTCAATCTGATTAGTTTCATCCAAGGAACACGTGTACCAAGTTCCATACTTGTGTCGCAAAGTGAAGGGTTCGCATACAAGAGGTGTCAACAGGCCCCCGGATATAACTCATTAATTTCGTACTATGAAATATCGTACAACTTGCAAATATTTTGTTATAATTTTCGCTTAACTCGCTATGATATTTACGTAACAATACTTTTGTTGTATGTGTTGTGCGATAATCAAAATATTTACCAAAATCAAAATATGGAATGTAATATGTGTAATTAATAAGTTAATCCAATAATTTTATTTTTGACATGCAATTCTTTATTACCGGGTTACCTTCTATGCCCAGCCAGATTTACACCTATTATCCCTCGGTTACTAAATGAAGAAATCTCAGACCCATTTGCCACGCAACGAGTGGTCGGTAGAGAATTATTATTTTAACCGAAGGCGGTAGAGTTTATTTTTGTCTAATACAAAATAAACATTATACAGGGCTTTTGTAAAGTACGGAATACATTTGTTATAAATTCAAAGCATATCTTTTGGAGGAAAAAAAAACGCTCGAACCGGCAAATTAAACTTTGGGCATGCTTTTAAATATAATAAATTAACAAGCAGATATGACGGCATGATATTGATTGAAGTATAAGAATTCTTATGCCTTGATTCCTTAACATGCAATTAGTATTAATCCCACGCATTTCTGGGAAAGCGAATATCTTTCCGTGCTCTATTCATTAATTTTGCGTAGGATGGGACTTTATTAATTTTGCATTAAAATATGGAAAACATGGAATAAGCTTTGACCGTCAGTTACGTTAACAAAGTTATTGGGATCGAGTTAAACAAAAACTAACTTGACCTTTTGCCTCTGAGTAGGCATATCTTTTCGCAGCATGTTACCTTTCAACGAGCCTACATGAGATTACTAAGTTTTGCTCGTTTTTTATTAATTAATATTATATTTTTAGTTTTCCGATCTCATCCTTTATGTGCATATTTTACTTGAAAATCAAAACAGTGTCCATCTAAGCTTGTCTAGAGAGATTCTTCATCGTATCGCCGAATTTGTATGTATTATTATATTTCGAAATACAAAGTATACGAAATACTTGTAAATAATAATAATAATAACACACACAATCACAACAATGTCTAGGTCCCAAACTAAGCATTTGCTTGTATTTCAATACCACCACACTATGTACACCACATACATATAACTACCAAGACCCGGTGCCAGTATTAATATTCATCATATAAATACTGACCCGACCTGGGTTTCGAACCCGGGACCTCCAGCTTCGCAGGCAGGGTCACTGCCCACTAGGCTAAGCGGTCGTCACGGTACACGGTACACGGTAAAAAAAGATTTCTCGAATCAAGAAAATTTGTTTCATATATACGTAAGAGGATATTCTTTTAAAATAAGAAAATATGTTATTGTTGCAAGACATTTTTATTGGTCTGAGGTATAGATAAATTGAGAAGAAAAAATATTTACTTATTTTGAGAGAATATTGTCTTCCGTATATTTGAAACAATATTTTCTTGATTTGAGAATTTTTCGAGAATTCGAGAGACGAGAGAATCAAAAAGGGTCACGAAGAGTCACATTTAAAATAATTAAAGCAAATATTTTATATGGTTAAATTTTTTTAGTATTTTTAAAAATAGGTGTCTTTATTAAACAGAAAAAATATGAAATATTTTTGGAGGCGTAATAACAGAGATTTAAAAAGAAAACGTGAAACATTAATGTGATGTCACTACTACATGCAGCGGTTGACGGCCATACCTGCTGGGCCATAGTGCAATAAGTAGTCATCGTAGTTTTAATTAGTAGTACTCGTAGTGAAGTCATCAACTACCAATTTTTAAGAATCGATTAATTTTTGAAAGTTCATACATACAATTTAAAAAAAAATACTAAAATGCTCCAAGTAGTTTGTATTTTCATAAAAAAGTATTCATATGTAATTCTAAATTTTTGGTCAATACCCATTCGCCCGTATAAGATATAACTCTGAAATGGCTTGTAGTATCCATTACAGGCAAAGTAAAATAATTTTTTTTTATAGGCTATTCGACTTATTTTTATTTAAATTATAATATTATTCAAATTGGTGTGTTAAAGACGCCATATTGTCATTGACAATTTATAGTAATAACGTATTGTATGTTGTTTTAATATGAAAGTTAATGTTTTTTTATTATAATAACTTTTGTTTGAGACCAAATATAGATATATAAATACATATAGATAGATAGACCAAATTAAAAACAGATATGAAGAAATATATCACGCGATCCACGAAATTTTTAATAGTTTACAATTAATTATATTGGTTTTGTCAATATTATATGATATTTTTAATTTATATATTATAAATAATTTTATATTTTGTATAGCAACACTCAAAAAATAATACATTCATCATCTCTTTCACACTCTCTGTTTATACAATCCTTTCTTTTCACGCATTTGACCTAACGTTAGAATCTATCGCGATGGCCGCACGCAACATCCACGCAAAGTAACCACTCGTATAAATATTTAAAATAAAAAACAAACACGTACAATTATTACTATAAAATTTTATTGTGAACAATAATAAATAACTCATAAAGAATTGTGAAAATCTGTGTACCAAAAACAAGAGAATCCAAGAATCTTCGAAAAGGTCATTACCTATCACTTATTCCTGCTCCTCCATATATTAACAGGTTGTTTTAACTATCGTGGCTTATGGCCGCATTCTTTATAAAATAAATATGTAAATAATTCAGTCTTAAGATGTTATCATAATTTTTCTCATGATGTAGAATTACATGTGTGTCGTGATAGCCCGAAGCGCAACGAACCTGTCTCAAATTAATAAGACCATAGGGCCATGGTTTGAATCCGGGCGTGTACCAATGAGTTTTTTTGACTTAAGTACATAACTATCACTGACTCCACGCCTCGGAGAGCACGTTAAGCAGTCGGTCCCGGGCGTTGTCAATAGATGGCGGTCGTTACAATCCCCAACCCGCAGTGGAGTAGCGTGGTGGATTTAAGCGCCAAACCCCCCCCCCCCCCCCATGAAGTGAAGTGAAGAAGTACATGCTACTCTAATGTCATAAAATAGTAAATAATACAAATTTATTGATTTTGTATTACTTACTATCTTACGACATTAGAGAAGCCAAGTATACATATAGGTATTATGTAGGTACTTATGCTGTCTGAATTTTCGAAAAAGTATTGTATCTTTTATAAATCTAACACATCGTACTACTATTAAAATGTCATAACAGCACTGAATCAATTTAAAACCAATGTTGCGTGAAGCTGTGCATCGAGTGTCGACCGACCAGCAAAAGTTAATTAACCTATTCTAGTACTGCAGTGGACAGGAACCGATCCTTGGTTTGCTGTCAACAAAATAACCACCGCTCTATATATTTTACTGCAGGTATGTTGTGTGGGTCCCAAAATAGGATTATTAAGAGAAGTCACACGTTAATATCATTAAATACGGTATATTCTTGTACACCCATTGCAGTGTCATTACGATCGCGTGGGTTCTTAGGTAATTTAATCGATAATGCATAGAAAAATTTTGAAACTGAAATCTACAAAATAATTTCATTGATAAAGCATAGAAAAACTTTGAAACCTAAAACGATCGATGAATAAAACGACCAAACCTAGAGCATAAATTTTTATTTAAAAATGAGACTAATTATTTTTGTCGCCCTGAGACTTTGATAGTCTCTTGTAAACGAAAAAGTGTCTCGCTAATCAAAGAAAACAAACAAATTAAACAAATTCTACTTTAATTAAATTTCTCTTACTTAAACCATAAATATCCGACATGCGGTCTCTAAACAAACAGTTTGCATTTTACGAGGTTCATTTGTAGTTTTTGTTTGGGCTACTTTTGCCCGGACACCCGCCACTCGGTATAATATAATATGTGCGGGAAGGAAAACTTTATTTCTTTGCATTGAAACTTTAATGTGACTCGCTATTATATTGAGCATCATCATGTGGTTATTATCCAGTATGTATTGTAATATTATTTTAATTTAATTATTGAAGTAAAACTTCTTTGGGCGTGACTTTAGAGTTACTCAGATCGTTTTCCGACGGAAGTAAATTTTATCGGATGGAATTAATAATTTTCTTGTAAATGTATGCAAATACGTTAGGTACTATATACTCCTAGTATTTTCAGTTTACGAGTTCATCCATGAGTCGGAAATAAATAACCAGTGCTAAACATAAAAAGACTATTCATACTTATACTAAAATGAAATTTATTTTAAATGGAATAATATCACAGACTAAAATAAAATCTCTTATTTGACTCTCTGGTAATATTATGTAATTAGAAGCACGAAACGTGTTCATGTATTAGTACATTATGATGCAAGTATGGTAAGCTGCATACTACAGTCGAGGTGTTTATAGGCACGAGGCGAAGCCGAGAGCTTATAGTAAACCGATGACTATAATGGCCAGCTTACTGACTACGAGCATCATACTACGTTTATCAATACATTTACGATTAAAACTATATAGATACTTTAAATGTAATAATAGCGGGAGCTAAGGGCGCGAGCGGGTTGCTTTTTGCGGTTTACGCATGCGTTACAAACAGCATGCTCGTTTGTGATTGGTGTAAAGTAAAAAGGTCCAGTACTGTAAAAGACAACATTACGGTACAAGTTTCGATGTCATAAAGACCGTATTAATAGCAAATGTATTGAAAAAATATATTATGGACCAGTTATTTTAAACGAATCGTACTCATCAACATTATAAATTTGCTTATTTTACATATTTGAACTGTTCGGCAGCGTGAGACTATATTCATGAATACTTTTTAATCTTGCGTATTTTGTATGCTGGCCATTTTGTAATTCGTTTTCTTATGGCCGACTAAACATAAAAAAAAAAACAAGAAAATCCTCAAGTGTTCCATTTCCTCCAATTACCTCCAAAATCGTACTTACAAAACTAGTGGTCAAAGAGAACCTTGGTGCCAAGTTTAAAAAAAAAATTCTTGGAAAATAACGAGGTTAAAACGCAAACGGACGGATGGACGGAGAAAACATTCGTCACAATATTATATCAGTCATAATAAAATACCAACGGTACTTAATAACTTCATTTATAAGGCATGTTGATAAGGTTTTCTTTTATGAACTTGTTCGAAATTCGAAAACCTACTTATCCTATAATTAATCTGGTGCGTGACCTAATTAAATGATTCGAGATCGCTCTGTTATTCAGTTAAAGCGTCATTGAATGACAAAGGGGAAGCTTATGCATCATTTTATTTTTCATTAGCAGTAACAACTAGCAATTCGCGTCATGTTCCAAATGAGTTATTCATTCCATTTCGTACTGTATATAGAAGGCATAATAGTTACTATAACTTACTAAGGTGCTTGGCATCATCACACACCGCAAAATGCAAACTTCCTAAAAATTACTCTTGATTTATTTCTGGACCAAAACCTTGAAAAAACTAAATATTAGTTGTCATACCTTTTCTCTACTGAGTAATAGACGTATAAATATATTTATTTCTCTTTCTTTTCCAGATATTCGATAACCACTACCATTTCCACCACAACTTGGTGTCTCGACGTTCTGCAACACCTGCGCACGACCATCATGGCCGGTTGGAGGGAGACTCTCGAGTACGCTGGGCACGACAGCAACGAGCACTATCCAGAAAAAAACGGGACATGCTACCTGAACATGTGCATACAAGTAAAAAATAACTACTCTTATTACACTCAAAATTCAGCTTCCATTATAATAAAATCAATTAAAGTTATGAAGATATGTCATACTGAAGGACAGACCAACAGACAGTCCGACTTTAAATTTATCATCAAATTCTATGCTTCCAATAAGTGGCCAATAAGCAAGCTGTTCACATATTTTATAAACTCTAGGCGTCTTTCCCTGGCGCATTCTTTCGTTTTGTCTTCCTGTCACGATCTCATGTACCGACACATGGGGACGAAAGGCCCTTTGCGAATCTTTGCAGAGTAACCGCCCACAGTAGATTTTGTCTACTGTAGTTAGTATCGTATCGTAATCGTATGCACGAACATAGATGTCGGCAGTGTCAACAAATGAATCTAAGGTTTATTAATTAACTACCTACTCGTAAATTAAAATATTTAACCCCGCCGTACATGCTTCAATCTGCTCGGAGAACTACGAAAGTTATTTTTATGTAAATAGAGAATGTAGACCACTCTAGTATTCTATGACATCGCGTATCGATCTGCAGCTCCAAGAAAAAAATAAACTTTCCTTTATGAGTTTTATATGGAAAATCATTTATTGACAATCTCAGGTAAAGATATAAAAGGAATCTAATATGACAATGTTATATAATACAGTCCTTTATTCAGATTCTACACCGATTGAACCAACACCGTCTGCTGCCAGTCGGCGCGAAGCGTCCAGAAGAGACGTTCCAGCACGCGTCAAAGGGCGGCCGCGCGCCGCCGACTCTAAATTCCAGTTAAATGACCCTAAATGGCCACATATGTGGTATTTGGTTAGTAAAAAGTTATAAGTACTTATCCTTGATTCCAGTATATAAGAAAGACACAATATACATAAGAGACTACTTTAGTCACTAACGCGCAAAATAGACACGTGCTGTACCAACGAACTTAAAGTCTTTACTCATGTGCCTTAAAACAATTCAACACCTTAGCTATAGATTATAGATGACCGGTTGGCCGAGTGGTTAGAGACCCTAACTGCGAAGCCAAGAATCGCGGGTTCGATTCCCGCCCGGGACAAATATTTGTGTGCATGAACATGTCTATTGATTCCGTGTCTTGACGTAAAAAAATAAATATCTAAATATGTAAATATTATAAAGATTATTTAAATATTTATATCAGTTGTCTGGTATTAATAGTACAAGCTTTGCTTAGTTTGGAACTATATGGCGCTATGTGGGATGTCCAAGGTATTATTATTATTATTATAGATACCTTAATTTGGAATGAATTTTGGCTTATTTAATTTAGATTAATTTTATACTTTCGACTCCGACTTCGGCTCCGACAATTTTGAAAAGTTATAACGACGATCTAAATGCAGCGGTGTACAAGATTCTGTGTCTCGCGGGCGAGAGGATCCCTCGAGTGGGGCGCGGGGCGGCGAAACACCGCTCGCGTGTTTTGTCCATTTATTATTTGTTTTGTTTTTTTATTCATCCACAGAATCTAAATCTTCTTGTGAATTATTACTTATTTAAGTGATATTTTTATTGACTGAATAATGATGTGTGGGATGTCCCAAATATTATTATTATGAATGTCAATAACGAATGTTATATGGAACTATTTCAATAAAGTTGACGCAAATACGGCAAAGTGTAAAACTCGTGATAAAACCTATTCAAGAAAAGGAGGTACAACTGCTTCGTTATAAGATCATTTGAAGTCTGTGTGTGTTAATGAATACAAAAAATGCATTAAGCTTGAAACTGGAAAAAAAAGCAGCCTTGTACTTGTCAACCACATTTTTGAGGCCTGTATTAAATTTCTGTTATTTTATTACGCTTACACTTACTAGTTACTAATATATTTCTCTAGTACTCCACATCTGAATCCGACTCAGGCTCTGGATAAATCAAATTTAAAAATTCCGGTTCCCACTTAGGTTCCGTTAAACTCATCTCCGTAACATCCCTATTTGTAATACAGTAAATTATGGGTTCCTGATGAACGTGTCTTTGACAAATTAATAATGAGAAATGTAAACACATTTTAATGTGATTATTAATGTATCTTCTTTATAAGTTTACTAGCGACCCGCCCCAGCTTCGCACGGGTAGCAGAGCATATAAGCCATAATGTTTTTTTTTTTCTGTCGTAGTATCGTATCAATTTGTCGTGTCGAACATGTGGATTGGATTTAATTACATTTAAATGTAACGTAAGTTCGTCCTACTTGGAGTATTTTTAAACTATTTTATTTCCAATTCTATATATATATGAAAAAGTAAAGAATAAACACTTAAAAACAAATGACAATATTTCTTTGTTAACAACATTGACTACTTCAGCCTAACCACGCGTGTTGCGTCGTCTGGTATGGCCGGCCAAGCGGTGCGGCGTTGCGCGGCGCCTGGCTCCTTGTCGAACGATATTTTTAATTCGCGATAGCTCCTAATATATTAAATAAAATTGTATAAATAAAAAAGGGCAATCATAATCTGCATAAAATGCTAAAGGTAAATAACGTATTTAATTTGATTAGGATGAATACTGTATCCGTATAAATTGCTTTCCAGTTACTTCATCATATGAGACCATTTTTTAAACATAAGAATAGGTATAGTAAGCCATCCATAAAAGATAGACATATACCATCGCGGACTTTTCTTTATTCTTATAAAAGAGACACATTTTCTCCGTACATTATTTTGTTATATATCAAAGGGATTAGGCAGCGTTTTCGATGAAAGCTCCCAGCTGGCTTGATTTTTTTTTCTGACTGCATCAATAATAGTCGTCATATTTCTACTAATTTCCAAAAAACATTAATAGATTATACACATAAACCTTTCTCTTGAATCACTCCGACCATTGGTGTCAATAATATGCCAATCCGTTCGGTAGTTTTTAAGTTTATCACGTTCAGACAGACAGACAGACAGACGCGGCGGGGGACTTTATTTTATAATATGTAGTGATTTAAAAACATTCTAGATAACATCGCCTTAACCGTAACTTTAAGTCGTTGTTATCTAGAATATTTTTGCATAGTTTTGCGGTGTCGTAATATCGAAAGTGGTACCTACAATCGATTATTTTACTAATGTCTGTCTAAGACCTGGTCGAAGACCTGTGAAATAAATGTATTGTTCCATCTGGTTACAATCATTTTTCTTACATCTCGTATTTTCTCGCTAGTGAAGTGAAAAGTTGTATGTGTCACACGAGAGCAAAGTATTCTGTTCCTTGTGTTTTTGAATTCCTCACTACGCTCCGTAGTCCAAGAAGTTATCTTTTTTAATTGACGAAATTTTAAATAGTTATGGACGTCAGATAATAAACCTAAAGTTGAAAGCTAACGCTAGAATTGTATACATCCAAGCAGAATAAGAGAAAGACATAAGAGAAAGACATTCGCTGAGCATTTATGTAACTTTATTTAACGTCAAGCTGGACATCGGCCAAAAGATTCAGAACACGTTTACACTTGATAACGAATGTTGGCCTTTAAAGTCCAAATCTTCGAAGCAATTTTCAAAATTATAGGTTTAGTTGAAATATTAATGATGATAGTCAACACAGGGGAGGCCTGATTTTAGACGCTTGGTTTATAAACACTTCGGTTTCAATGCGGTTGTTTCGCTTTGATGTGCGTAGAAAATCAACATGGATGGGGTCTTATTTATCGAAATTATAATTTAAAAAAAAATTACCGAGGTCTTCATTCCTCTTATTTTACGATTCCAAACGTCAGCTTATCGTCAGATCACACACAGAATTTTTATGGTTATAAAAATTTTACGTCAAGTCGAATAACTAGTCATAAACAGGCTACTTTTGGTCGTTATGACAATAAATCAGACCGTCAGCTTTTGTAGCTTTATACATATCAGTCTAAAATTAGTTCGGTTACTACTCATTACCAAATGATAATTATCACAGCTTTTTACAGGCCAGTTTTAAACCATCGTCCTTCTATGTATAAAGCTTCTATATCGACCGTATTAAGAGTAAAGAAATTCGATACTGAAGAAACTTTATAAACATTTTGTTATACCTTCAAACGCTACTAAAATATCGCCTTATGTCCGATCCTGCCGATTTTGTATAATACTACAAGATTTTACCCGCTCAACGGATTTTGGGTATAGCGTACTTTGGCAGCTTTTACGACTTAGCTTCGACGAACGAGGGTACATAGCAGGATCTCTATACACCTTCGATACACGAAATATATGGGACACTTCCGTGCGGTGTACTGTTTACTAACGTCTTATACATTGGATATTTCACTGAGTTGTATATTTCTATACCAGTAGTGTGGGATTATTGGTCTGATGTTACTGTAAACTTGCAACATGCCACTACTAAAGAGTACTGCATAGTGCACCGTGCGATTTGAAATGTGGATAAATGGCATATTGCGAAGAATTCAATATTGGCGCATAACATCTATAAAAGATAATGATATGATGTCACATATTTCGCATACACAAAGTTCAGAACCGTTTGGGGGCAATCATTTATATATATAAACGTGTCTGAGTGTAAATGTATAGAAATTAAAAGTATATTTAAATATGTAGGTATATCAGTTGACTGGTACCCGAACTATATATTATGCTAGTTTGGCACAAGTTGACCGTATGCGAGATGTTCCACATGTCATTATTCAAAATTATGCGCATACGTGACATAACACAGAGCAATTCGGAATGGTGGCTGGTAATGTTTTGTCCCTTTTAGATTTTGTTGACGTTTTATTTTTCAGTCCTGTTTCGTTTGCGTATTTTGTTACATCTTTTTCAGTGCCCGTCACCTTCTAATGAACGGTGTCGAATCACGTAAATACCTGTATTACCTTTCCTACGCATCTTTGGCGACTTGTTAAAGTTCTGCTCTTCGGTTACTTAATTACGTCTTGTTCGTCTTTCCGTTTCTTATAGCCTCGTAAATCCTGCAGTTTGTCACATAATATTATTGAATTTTACTATTTGTGAATGCGTTTAATTACCTATTATTACGGGCTATCGGTACAGATGCGTAGGATGCACCTAAAATACCGATTCAGTTGTACTTTACTTTATTATGAAACAATATTACAAAATATTTCAATCACAATTTACAAATTACATTTTTATCGCATTTGTAACTCGCAGTTTATCGCACTTGACATATTAAGAAAACTGAGTGACTGACGTCGCGTTTGTCTCTTTATATACTTCTTCAATCCCCACCACACAGCATCTCGAATATTTTATCGTCGAACATTCTACTTTAAAATTGTAATCACAATTTATCGTCAGAATATTTCTTAACGCTGGCGTCAGTTTTGACAGTACACTTCGTTCCATCTCGAAATTCTATTTATCGAACGCGTAATTTTCTTTGAGTAAGAACTGCCTTTAAAATGAATTCAATTTGTGGAATTTATTTTTTATCTCAGAATTTCTCGATATTTCTGTATTTGGTCGATGTGTTTGAATAGCCGTGTGATCTTTCGAGTATTGTCTCATATCGACGTGCTATTTTACATGGACGTCAGTCGCTTGCTAGAAACCAACAAAATAGTTTATTTTCTTTTCCAGTTTTTATTGTAAAACTTTTTACTGCAAAGAAAAATTATTTAAAACTCTGGAAAAAAATATCGAAATGTTTTTAGGTGTATATCTTCAGGGATAATTTATTTTCATTTATACAAAACAATCAGTCTATAAATATAAGAGATGAATGAAACATTGTATTTAGTTCAATTTGTTTTCGTTGTCAATATTTTCAACACTATTCGAAATTCATAGAAGATCTTAATATCTATTATATGTATTTTGTTCTATAATATATTTATTTATTCGGTTTTAAACTCAAATAGAACTACCCACTGAATTTATTGGAGAAAAACATGTAGAATAAATAACGTCTTATGTTCGCAACAGAATTATATACGAAACGCTTATTTCTTATTTTCCGTTTTCTTCTGTTATACGATATTAAATATTGGCAATATTGAAGAAGAAAATTTTAAGAAACCAGATGGTCTGAAATATTAAACAGCTGGAGTCTGTACAATATCATTTTTTATGTGAATATATTATAAAAGCTTCGAAATTATTTAGCATCGTCTATACAATTTTCTAATTCATATTTCAAATATACGTAATAGTCACGTAGCCTGAGAAAATAGTTTCGTATTTAATAATTAAATATTAAAAATTTCGTTTACTTTTGAGTCGATAGGCAAAGGCGCGTTGTGATCTATCTTCAAAAAGTTATTAGTGCATTACGCATGCATTAGGTAATAGTGTTCTACAAAAAAATATGATGGTTCACCATCAGTAGAGCAATTGATGATCGAGACTATCATAAACGTAAGGAAACCGAGGAAGAAAAACTACGCGTCATCCTAATTACGTTACAAGAACCTTAATTTCTGCTGACGCATATGTTTGTCCTCTTCGTATTCCTCGCTTTTTATTAAGGGGGTCATCTATTGCTTGACTGAGTATGAACACTTTTCTCAGTGTGGTATTAATAATGGATATATAATTAATGTTACAAATGTTAATTAATTAGAACTGAGCATTGCTATCATGTTGTTAAATATTAAGAAAGATAACATATGTGGGACTGCGAAATGAAGAAGTGCATCACATATCTACCATTCTCGCCCTGCACGTAAGTTGCAGCAGATAGACAAAGCCCCCCCCCCCCCCCCCCCCAACTTACCGTAGGAACCCGCACACGCGTTTTATGTCTTTTAGGTCATTAACGAGATAGACAGCAGTCAACTCTGAAACTCGGTTACATGTCGGTTTTGTTAAGGTGAAACAGAGGTAACGAAGTTAACCCTTGGAAACTACGTTCTTAATTTCATGCAGTAGCAAAATATGGCGTCTCGGGATATTCCGTCATTTAGGATAATGGTTCTGAAGTAGGTACTTAGTACTTAGATTTTATTGTAATGAACGCATATTGTAATATTCAAACGCAATACATTGAAGCATGTTTTTGTTTTTACGCAGAATCGTGGAGGAGGTCTAGATATGAACGTGATCCCAGCTTGGCGGGAAGGCATCACTGGTCGTGGCGTAGTAGTCACGATACTAGACGACGGCCTAGAAACGGATCATCCAGACTTAGTTGCTAATTACGTAAGTATACTTCTTTTTCTCCTTAATTATGGCGTTTTTTTTGTAAGTATCAGCATCCTTACGTCATGGAACAGAACTTTGAACGGCACCAGTACGGATTCTTATATATAAAATGTATGACGTTTGCCGTTCTTGAGCTCGCGTTACGGATAAATTACTAAGTATAGGGTAGGTATGTGAAGTGTCATTACAAGACAATTTTGTCCCAAAAATTCGAATCTGAATTGAAAATTAAAAAGATATTTTCAAATTTTCAAAACCTTCAAATAGTATTTGTACCTTGGCATGTAGGGTGTCATATTTAGATGATTTAGTCTCAAAATTCGAATCGTAAATAAAAATTATTAACGGCAGCCATTTTCAAAATCTTCAAATGATATTTGTACCAAGACACGGGGGTGTCATTTTTAGACGGTTTTGTTTCGAAAATTCGAATTTAAAATTCTTTCTCCTTTCCCATTTCATTACACAATGCACTCAAAAAGGTTAACTAAATTGTAACTTCTTTCGTTGACACAGAATTTTAACAACACAAAATTTTCTATAGCAAGAAATCTCCTTCAACGCGCCTTAAGAAGGTAAACTGTTCAAGTGCAAATCGGACACGCTGTCTGTTTTTCAAGACTGTTTTCTCGAGAACAAGTGGAGGTATCAAGTTTCTAATTAATATCAATATGTCTGTGGTCACGTGCAGCTGTAAAAAAAATCAAGCTTTTAAGTCAATGCAAACATTAAACACGTCCATTTATGCCGCATATTTTGACATTTGCAAACCAAAATCTATAGGGTAGGTACTTCCGGTTGACCTAGAGTCATGAAATTTGGCAAAAATACGGTAAAAAGCTAAGTCGGATAGTAGTACTAAAGGAAAAATGCGAAAATTATAAATTTATAATTATATAATTGAAAAATAATATTTTTAGTAAATTTAAATTGACATGCGTTTGTACGACTTGTATATAGGTACTTGGCCGGTTGTTCTATAACGATGTAACTTATATTAACGATGTATTAAAACCGTCTAAACTGCAAGTGTTTAATAAATATGGTTCATATTCGATCCGTGAGCGCGAAAAAAGCCATTAATATCTTGAGAGTCGCATAGCAAAAGCGCCTCTACAAAGCTCTCGTACAAGTCATTTTCCGCGACTACATTTTCCGGCTTTAATTTGTGTTACCGTCTATTCTTTTGGAAAACTGGGACGCGCACACTGGGAACGATACTTTGAAATTGTGACAGTACATGTACAATTTTTCGCGTTAAAAAAATATATACCGAGAGTTATGTTTTGTATATCCACAATGTAATATGTAAGAAAAACATGCACCTTGTTCTTTTTATCATATACATTGAGCCTGATTTTAGTTATTTGTACAATATCCTATAAAACGGACTCGGTAAACTTAAATATTTAATGTTAGTTTTAATATTAGTTTCAATAACTACATCTGATGTGAAAGTTTTGAAATATTGCCATAAACAAAACGTATGACTTTTTTTAAGCTCTAATTTAACATGCATCAGAATATTACATCAATTATGATATCCACTTATTCATTTTTAAAATAAAAATATATTAACTATTGACTTATTATATTTATTTAATATAATGTATTATATAAAGTATCTTATTATATACACTTTAATATATATATGCGTTTTAATTTCATTTCAACTCATGAAAACGTATTTTAAGCTTCGGTCTTCAAAAGAATTTCCAAAAAATACTTATATGTGAGAGTAATAAAGGGGGAACACGTGCGGCGAACGTGGGTTTCTTCCCCGATCGTATTTCACGCACAGCGCGTCCATTACTTCCCTTTTGTGTGCGCGACTTATGTTGCTACAGTTTGGCGCGCTAATTGTATTAGATTTTTCCTTGAAATAATTAGCTCTGGCATCAATTTGAACAACTATAACAATTTATAACCTGTTTCACCATACGTGAATTGCCAAGGAACCAGTTATTTTTCAAATATCCTCAAATACAAATTTAAAAAAATGTATTCCTTGTTCTATTCTATATTGTACTATGATATTTTATGAAGTACATACTTTCTCGATTTAGATAGTGGAATTTTGCCAAAATACCTATAGCTTTACATATTATGACATACATTTTAATCACTAAAAGTAGGTACTTTCATGAAAGAGAATGGTAAAAAAATTTACAACTAAATGTTCCTAAAAAATAAAGTACTGTTTATGATCAAATAAACTCTTGTGTTTACCCAAAAAATTTACCTGAACATAGAGTAAGACTAAAGGTAGAACCATATACCTTTGAGATCGGGACGATATATGCCATGATGTTTGGCTTTATCTGAACACTTATTTTTATGTGTTCTATTTATCAGGATCCGATGGCTTCGTATGATGTCAACTCGCACGACTCCGACCCTCAGCCACGTTACGACATGATAGATTCCAATCGCCATGGCACACGATGCGCCGGCGAAGTCGCTGCTACGGCCAACAACTCACTGTGTGCCGTTGGCGTCGCCTTTGGAGCCAGCGTTGGAGGTAATGTTAATTATATTTCAATATTTTTAATTACTAATTAACAAAAGTTTCCTATTTTCCTGTATGGAGCTGAAACATGAACGATCTATCAAAAACTATAGTGAAAAATTGATTCTCTTGAGCTGTGGTGCTGGAGGCGCTTGCTGAGAATAAAATGTACTGCTCACCGTACTAACTTTCCATCCTGAAAGAGCTTCGCATCAAACAAAGACTTTCGTCTATTGTGCGAATGTGAATATTTAAGATGTTTGGGCATATATTCCGCAACGAAAGCTCACTGGAACGATTTATGATATAGGGAAGAGTAGAGGGTTAACGTTCTCGCGGCCGATTACCTACTAGATGGATAGATTTCATTAAATCGTCTACGAAGTGTTCCCTTACTCAATGTATACGAATGTACACGAATAGGGAAAGATGGAGAAGTCTCGAAAAAGTAGCCACCGATCTACGAGTATCAGACAATCCACGACCACGACCACTCCGCTAGAAGTGTACGACTGAGAAGAATTACTACCTTTTACCGGCAGCCCGCATATTTGCGTGGACATACTAAACGATATAACGGTTGTCCCCCTTTTGGTCTCATTCCCTTTATCGATCAAAGCTCTTCCCAATAACGACCTGAAGAAAGGACAAATAAACATACACACTTTCTCATTTATAATATTAGTTAGAATTAGAATTCTAATGCACTTTTTTCAGACTTTAGTAATATTTCATTTCCCAGCCAAATAGGATAAGTAATATATTTTTTGTTTAATTTTCTTGTTAAATTGTCAAACGTTTTAGTTGCCATGTTTTACTTATTTTCGTATGGTTTAACTGAAGGACAGAACATATTTTAGTGCCGAGAACGAATTTCACATCATTATAAATTTCGGTACACAAAAACTCTTATTTATTAATATAATACTTACAAAGCAATTAATCGACAGAGCTTAAAGCTTGCGACTTATTGACATTTCACTATCAATAAAATAAGCAAGATTAACCCAATTTCGGTAAGCGGACTTGGGGAGTGTTTCGTACATAAGAGTACATCACGGTAGACCCAATCTACAGAGCCATGTCAAATCTTGGCGAGATAAACAGTACTTCGTTCTTTACGAGTACCTACTAAAATATTAATCATAGTTAATTTAGTGCTAAAGTACAACTTTTGTAACTATTTCAAGGATAAATATTGAAGGATATGAAATATTGAAGACGTTAATGTAAGCTTTTAAATCGAGTTGTTCCAATAGAAAAGCTAACACAGGCGCATTAATTTTTTCACTGTTCCACCGGCCCATTCTGTAAACTGTAGTCACAGATTAAATCAATCAATATTTTTAACTTACACACACAAATGTAAGTTTTATGAAATGATTGTGCTGTTTTTCCAGTAGGTTCTGTGATCATTCATAACATGCGTAAGTAACGTGAACCAATCTCAACTCCTCCTTCGGCTCAAATCCATTGGTATTTGAATTTGTTGACTTAAACTTTCTTTTTAATCGTAAACAAGATATAACATTGTATTAGCAATATAAAGTTCACGCTTCAGTTAATTGTAGATGCCCACTAATAAACAATAATTTTATAATGAAAACAGGAGTACGTATGCTGGACGGTGACGTCACGGATGCTGTGGAAGCGAGATCTCTCAGTCTTAACCCTCAACACGTGGACATCTATAGTGCTTCATGGGGACCAGACGACGACGGAAAAACTGTGGACGGTCCTGGGGAACTTGCAACGAGAGCTTTCATCGAAGGAGTCACTAAGGTACTGATAATACACAATAAACAAACAAAAAAAAAAATAGTTTGTTTAGTGTTTTGTATAAGCGATACAATTAGCGTTTGCACTGTATTGAAACTTCGAGACGAAAAAGAAGATACTTAAAATTTTAGTAATTTTACACGTATGTAAAACATGATATGGAAGGACTAGGTAGGCCAAAAGTGCATAAAGCAAGCCGTGCATCTTGTGTCGTTCCTGTTTGTGGCGATGATGTCTCATTAAGCATACCTACCCTCTCGCTCGTGACGCCTATTATACGTCAAAGATAATAAAATATATATAGTCATTAACGTATCTTTCTATTTCATATAAAGAAATACATATATACATACATATTATATACATTCTATACATGTATACATACCTATGTTATTGGTAAACATAAATTTTTAAAACAGTCGATCTGGAACTAACTTGTATAATTTGAGCTTTAGAAAAGTTTTCAACATAGGTCATTGTGCTTAATCTATCAAGTTAAGTGCTTATAAATCCTTCAACATAAATTAGTTATTAGAATGGTACCTTCAGACACAGTTTTTTTTCTATTTCTACTATAAAGATTTAATCACAACTTTGGTCAATGGCCCCTACACTATATTAGCTAAAGAAATCTGTCTTGTAAGTAGCCACGAACATATATATGTTACATAACTAAATATGGTGCAACACTATTTTAAATATAAAAAAGTAACTTAAAACAGTTTAAACGCAGATATAGTTGTATAAATACCGCCTCAATTGAACTTTTACACGACTGCTATGCAACTAAGTTAGAACAATAACTTTAACACGACCTCTTTACGAATTTAAATTGAATAATGCGCCTTTATCGCGTCGCGGCGTCGTATAAATGTCTCGTCGCTACCATTACAAACCAAAATTTTGTTAGTTGGGTTTGATTTGGTGTCTCTAATGTAAGTAGTTATAATATATTATTATTAATGGATGAGGCAGGAAGAGTGAGTCGTGATAGCCCAAAAGCGCATCGAACCTGTCTCAAATTTATAAGGCCCCATAGGGCCATGGTTCGAATCCGGGCGTGTACCAATGAGTTTTTCTGACCTAAGTACATAACTATCACTGACTCCGTGCTTCGGAGGGCACGTTAAGCAGTCGGTCCCGGACGCTGTCAATAGATGGTGGTCGTTACAGTCCCCAACCCGCAGTGAAGTAGCGTGGTGGATTTAAGCTCCAAGCCCCTCTCCTCACCATATAGTTTCAAATTTTTGGAGTTATGTCTCATAACGTTTTTAGTAGTTTTCGTTCGTAGGCTTTTTTGTTTTGTTTGAATGAAAGGCTCGTACCCAGCTATGGTGACGACCAATCTGTATGTAGTGATGTGGAAGTATAGTTTCAACCCGGTAGCGACAAGCCGTGTTACAATGTACGTTATCGATTTCTAGCATGTATGTTTCAATGCATCCGATTCCATAGATAAAACTAGAATTGCGACCCGTCGAATTTCGCACACATGACTTACTGTAGCGTGGTAACCGGATATTTATTCGCTTTCCCGTTTCGTCCGATGCCTTTGCTGAAATGTTACTTGAATTCGAAACTATTTTACACGTCCGGTTACTCGTTTTACGGATTTCATAAAATATTATACTACGCAATATTAGTTTCATTGTATTAATTTAGAAAGGGAAATAATTTTTCCAACTGATGTTTAAACATTAGGTATGTTATTATGATCGGCTGAAAAAATATTTTAGTTATTTTATTTTCGGGTGGTTGGTAAATTACTGCAGCAGTAAAACATGAATAAAAAGAAAATTTAGCGGTTATTTCATCCCACAATGAAGGCTCAAAAATTATTCAAACGGTGTAACAAATGAATGACCAGTTAAATGATGGAATGGACAGTTAGATTCATAGTTCGGCAGTTCATGGTGACCGGTAACTCCCGAACATCACTTTGATTGAAAAGAGAGGCAATCTTTCGTTAAATGGGGCGGGACTTTGGTAAGGTTAGTGTAAAAAACCGAATTTTGGGGTGTTGCAACTACTGTTCCAACCCACTAGGGACAAAAAAGGCCACACAAATCGAATTTTCACTCGTTACTAAAGCTAGTTTAGAAAATTCTTAACGTTACCCGCTGAAATAAACAAGGTGTACATTTTACCGCTTCATTTAAAAAAAAAAAACTAAAAAAGATTGAGATTTCTTATCGTAATTTCGATTTGTTAACTGACCACTACCTAATAACTGCTCATTCAGTAATATTACTGCTCAATATTTATTTAACTGCCCATTTCAATATTTCTTACTAATCATTTCTATTTAGTTTACTGCTCAGTTTTTACTGCTGAACTTGTTATTAATATTAAACATGCATTTGGTAATTTTTAACTTACCAATGATGGATGGCAAGTTTGTACCTTGGATTGTGAAATTATGAAAATTTTATCGATAGTTAGACGTTTGATTGTTTGATTTTGAAATACCTAGATGTGGCATTGAAAAATATTAAATCATGTTTAAGTTTTTACTGCATTAACACAACAACAGTAGAATCTAGTGTGGTATTTGACAGATAATATAAAGTTTACAGTGTTGCGGATAAAGAACTTTTCCTCGAACATTTTAGTAATTATCTAATCAGGGTCAAGTTGTACAGGTAAATTAGTAAGCTATGTGTTCTTTAACTAGTGTCTTTAACACAAAGAAATTTTTGTTATAATTTCACAACTTAAAATAAATTCAGGTACACCACATGTATGGGGACTCGCCGTTGTTATTTACAATATACAACTGTCGCTTTAAATCAATGCAATTTCAAACTCGATATAATAAAGTAGACTTGTTTCGTATAGTGCAGGTTAATATTTTCATTGTCACTGCTTTCCGTTTTCCGTATAAATTTTTTGGTTTCTGTTGCTGTTAAAACCGTTTAAGTTGAGTGCGATATCGCTAAATAGATCTTTATGCTTATAAGTGATTAAAAGATTTCAAAATATCAATTGATAAAGTCTCAATGATATTCTCATAATAAAACATCTAATAGGAAAACTTATGTTAAACTAACTTTGTTTTAAGAATATACATTTTTTTATGAATTTTTATGAAGAAAATATATTTTCGTAGAGAGTATAATAATAATACATGGGACTTCCCACACAGCGTCATCTAGTCCCAAAGTAAGCAAGTATTATCCTTGTGTTATGGGTTACTAGACATCTGATATACATACTTAAATATTCTTTATAATATATACATATAAATATTTTTGCGAAGACACCACCGACATATAACAACCAAGACCCAGTACCAGTATGAATATTCATCATATTAATACTGACCCGACCTGGGATTCGAACCCGGGACCTCCAGCTAAGCGGTCGTCAAAAGCGGAGTATAATTCTGAGTTAACAAGATTTAGAATTAAATAATAATAATAATAAAAGCATTTATTATAACATTAATAAACCGAACATAAATATTAAAATTGAACATTAATGACTCCGCCAAGTCCTTAATTTCTGAATATGTAAAACGATTTAACAAAAACTGTACCTTAATTTTAACGTCAGTTTAACAATCCAAACGTTGCTATCAAATTTATTTACTCTATGGTAAGAATACTACGACTGTTTAAATGTCTCCTTGTTTGATATTTAAGTTTACACAGCACTGTAAATATTTTCTATTTATGCAATACTCGCTTGAATAAATGTCAAGAGCGTTATATGAAATTAACTCGTCATAAAATTGAGATATATGAAATCGTGAAAATAAACTAAAATCTGTGTCATGTGATGGCGACTGCTAATTTGAAAGTTTATTACGGTTCCCAGGCGTAAATACGGGGGTGGGGAAGTAGTGGGCGCAATGACGGATGTACGCCCTTGCTACCGGTATGCGACGCTTGTGAGTTTGGCTATCATATTATTATATAATAATACGAGATGCCAGTTGAAATTTCAATATTTTGTTTATTTCTTAGTAAATATGGTTGATAAATATTGTAGTTAGACTGTTAAAGAGTTAAAAACCGAGACAACACATAAATGCAAAATACGAAGGTATAATAAAATAAAATATAATATGTACAAACTCAATATCTGGATGTTCATCAGATCGTTGTTCAATGTTTGTGTTTAGACATTTATTGCACAATGCCATGTTAAAAATTAAAATTTTCTAATTTTAGACTAGTTGCAACTACCGAAACAATTTTCAGAGTAATTTTTCACTAGAAGAAAATGTGATGTACCCTACTCTAATGACCTGTCGCCAAGTTTCTCGTATTTAAAGGCCACCTGATAATACGTTATGTAGTGTTCAAACAACTTCCACAATATCTTCAATAAATACTGCCCACAATATTAATTGGATAATTTCTGATAGAATCTGATGAAGAATGAATAATCCATAGAAAAGGTTTGAACTATATTTTTACTAGCTTTGCCAGGGACACTACAACATTGGGTTATTGTGATATTTATAATTAGTAAATTATTTTATTCACACTTATAATTATTAAATTATTGTAAAATTTTGTAACTATTACTTAAATGTACTGAGTTTGAGAGCTGATATGGTAATCAGCGCCACTAGCGACATCTACTTTTAATTTTCAAGATTACCTGCCATTGCCTCCCTGACTTACGACCGAAGCACTTTATTTTTACAATTTCAAACAAAAAATTTAAAATTTTATCATTTTTTTTATTTAGAACGCTTTTTCTAGAGGATGCGTAAAATTACATAAAAATTGCCCCCTCCCTCTGAACAAAATTTGGTATCGCCTGAGGATTTTGGATAAAGTGCGTCTCGAATCACGTATACAGGTAAGATTCTATAGCCCATTCCAAGAACAAAAACCTATCATAAGCCAAAACTATTTGATTATGAGTTATTTCAGAGTTGAACTACGCAATATCTTCATCGGCTATAACTTCTTAGCTAATCTACTGTCAGGACTTTTCAGATTTTTCAAAATTGTGGTTTTAAGAATTAGAGGGAGGATATGTAACGAAGTCAAAAGATCACTTCGCTTGTTTCTTTAACGGGACGTAATTTTGAGAAACCGTAAAAGAACCTCATGATTATTTTTATTACATATTCAACGATGCCCCATTCAGGGTTATAAGAAACAATTTAATTTTTCAATCTTTGCCACCTGCATTTTATTTTCAAGATTTTAATACAAATCTATGAAGCGGTTAAAAATATACGTAACCATTCCAATTTCATAGTACTAATAGCCCGCAAGTAAAATGGCTGTAACATATGGACAGACAGACGGACAAGAGAAACTATAAGCGGTCATTATCTGACGACGGAATTCTAGAATCTTGTCATGTCCCTCTATTTAGCTCTTGACGGCTTTTTTAATAAATGTCATCAAAAATCATCCATGTATTTATACGATACAGGTTTATGAGATCAAACCACTAGTGTCACAGTCTTTTACATAAGGATAAACCTAGAGTACCTAGACGAGCGTAGTTTGAGTGGCGCAATTACACAGTGCGTTGCATAGTTAATTTTGCAATTTCAGCCAGATTATTATAGGACGTGATCTAAGTTCGAAATTCGACTGACACCAACTTACACGACGCATACGCAGTGTTGTTTTTTTTTTTTTTGATGAGTACAAAATGCAAATCCAACGTGAAAAACCCAGTACAGTCAATGTGGGTAACTTTGGCCCACTTTTGTTGAATATCGTTAAGGAAAAGAGAGAGTTAAAACTTGTAATAAATATTGCCTATGTTTTTGGTGGCATCTAAACGTCAAGATTGTATTGCATCATTCGTATATAGCATCACCCTTATAAAAAATTAAAAAAAAACGATTAAAACTTGTGGGCCAAAGTTATATGGAGACTTGAGGTATAATTGGCCCACCATTACCCATGTTCAATTATTACGTATTATTTTGAATTCTGAGTCTCTCATTATAACTTTGGCGTCTTGTTTATGCTTATAAACGTACTCAGTGCCCATAGACAACCTATAACCGTCAAAATATTTTTTTTTTGTGGAAATTATAGGCAGAATAAAAATGTTGCCATGACACAGGTACTACATTTGTTCTCAATCAAGATTTTTTAAATTACACTTGTAATATTACAATCCTTGACATAAAATACAATTAAAAATGAGTCTTACAAACTATTATAACATGCAAATATACTACATTGTTCCAAGATCCAGATCATATGGTAGCAATATATAAGCACTTTAATCGCCCCACTTCATAGACAGAAAGTCGTCTTTTATCAGAGTAGCTTTGGTTCATACCTATCTATAGCGTTCTCTTCAGGCACTTTCATGATGTTCTTCTTTGTACATTTCCACACATCAACCTGTTTTGGCCATATCCATGCTTCTTCAGCCTTTTGCTTATGTGATATTTCGTAGTTTGGAGCTTGAATACATCTGACTTGCCCAGGAAACAAGCTTCCCTCGCAAGTGTTTTGGTAAGCAACCGGCAATTTTTCCTCTCCTAGTTTGTTTTTAGCAATTCGCAGCAATTCATAAACGATACTGGTAATTTTCGCCCGGGCCAATGTTAGCCGTATTTCACCGGCGGCAAAATGGTTTTGAACAAATTATACAATTTCGCTGTAACTTTGTAGATATTTGAAATTATACTTGCATATGTATCAACACTAATAAACAACAAATAAAATTTAAGCGCCATATACCTGTTAAAATTATCCAGACACTGCGTAAAAAATAACTTTGTTGCTTAATCTTTTCGACGACACAATCACGCTGCTGACAAATTAGTCTGTGATTTTAAATCTATTGCCAGTATCAATGTCACTGAGTTATGGATGCGTTAAGGATATACTAAGGTACAAAATAACTTAAGAAACATTTTGTTTATTTTTAAATGAATTGTATAGTAAAATAAAATAATGCAATAGTGAAGAGTGGGCCAAAGTTATATTGAAAGCTTAAGTTACCCGCATTGACTTTACAAGAAAATCTACAATGGTAAAATCTGAGCGAACATAACGCACAGATCTTCACCGCTTAGATTTGCCTGCGAATGACTCTGTGTGTACAATAGAGTATTATTATTGTTATTATAATGAGCACTTAATATAATATATGAATATACACACTATTTGTATTATTTTTGCGCCTGTACTTGTGCATAGAGTTATTCGCAGGCAAATCATAGCGGCAAAGATACCTGCGTTGTATTGTATGTAAGGGCAATCTCCATTTGCTTTTAAAGCAAATACAGATGCAAATAGAAAATGGAAAAGCTTGCAGTCTACATATATGTATATTAAATATTAAAGCACTGACTATACACGGAACTTTCCTTCGACCAGGAAATAGATAGTCCATTATTATACCGTCGACTATTGTACCTTGTAGATATACTTATCGATTTGATAATCACACAAAATACAATTTTATTAATATACCTCTTTTGAGAAAATACACCACGAAAATCTACTCATTCACAATAACATTTAAAAGGATATTATTCTTGTTGCCATTATCGTTCCCGTTTGGTGGCCCGGGGTCCGTCCCGTCCCGTTCTCAGCTCATGAAACGAATACTACGGCTTTCGTATATCACATACGATACATATTCAAAAGGATTCTATTCAAATTTGAAAAATATTACAAACCTACAATTATACAGGGGGGAAACTCGAGAAAAAAGCTAGCGATATAAACATTCTGGTAGAGATTCTCTAAATGACTGTAAAAACCGTATCAAAATCCGTTGCTTGATTTAGAAGAAGTGGAAAAACAGAAATTAGTGAAAATTTTTGAGGTTCCTATTTTTTTATCAAAACAAAATTAAAAACATCCAAAACAAATTTTGTACCTATATTATTTTCTACCGTTGCTGCCATACTTGCCGTCATACTTGTTTTAACTACAAGTAATGTCACGACATGTATAATACCTACTAAAGACTTGTATAATACTTGCAATTTTGTGTATTCTAGTGGAAACGAACCAAGCATGACATATATGAGACATGTATAATATAGTGTATTATACTTAGCAGAAACATCAATGTGGTAGAATTCAGATTTTGTTCGTGCTGTCTCTTCTAGAAGTAGATAGTTCAGTGGGAGTACATCATTATTTTTTCATGAGAAGTAATTACATTTCTAATTTCCAAGTTCCTTACTTCAAAGAACCGATAATTTCATATAAAGTCCTCCCACCGTTAACCCTCTTAAAGTCATACTGTGAATCTAAACCATTCTTGAACCAACTAAATCACACAAAATTTCATAAAAATCAGTCCAGCCGTTTAAGAATTTAGTGGCATACATACTGCCTGAAAAAATATATGTATATATATGAGACATAAACCTGAAGATATATTGGATATAACGGTTTTTAAAAATTAAGATTTCGTTTTTCTTTTACTCCAGTTCAAATAATTAAAAGCAAAATAATTAATCTCTAATGATTCATAGATAATAAGCTCACAAATAATCACAAACTATATCATCAATTTAATTAATTTTCTCATTTCAATTCTCCCACTACGAACTACGATTAATTAGATTAATTAGACACGAACCCCGGGTCAATGTTTTGTTTAAATTCCGTTCGGAGCTTAAAAACATTCCGGGAATGTAATTTACGTTCCAAACTATTCGACGCCCGCTAGGAATTTGTCCTCGATATACGTTTACACATATCTGAGACCGATAATTTTCTCTGCGTGGTCCTTTGTGTAATAGTTTTAATGAAAAGTCACTATGGCAGCTGGGTTAAATTTTCTCCGCTCGAATTTGTCGTGAAAACTCTCCACAACGTACCACACTAACGTAGCTTTTATTTGGTATGCGCTAAGGTTTATGTTCGTACGCAAGTTTTTCAAAATTTTGTAACTAAGTTTGAAGGGTGCACGCGGGACCGCGCACCGACTCGCCGAGAGTAATTTCTGTAATGACGTAATTATTTTCTCCGCTTCCGTCGATTTTATTACGAGAATACAACACAACTGTGAGCTCCTCTGGTCGTCAAATTTACATAATATCACCCTGGTATTTTGTTGAATTTTATTTTACTATTGCTTGTATTTGAGCACTCCCTTGACACTTTGTTTCGTATTTAAAGGAGCGATGGTTTATATAGCATTAGTGATCGTTTGTTATTACTTTAAATGGAACTCTTCTTTATTTCTTTATTACTTTGCTCATCCGCTCATATGTCTGCTTAAAGGTATACCACCTAAAAGCATCCCTGCGGCAGTCGCCACTACCGCAGGGATGCTCTATATTCTTAGGTAATGTGTGTTACAGGAAGAGTACTTGTGTCAGCTGTTACTTAAGTATCATTTATCTTGAATTGGAATTCTAAGACAAGTGTTATCATCGCTTAATAGCTCTGGCTTAGGTTTTCACCGAATTAAAGTGTTATTTCTGATGGCGTTAATTAAGAATATCATGAACGTCAACAAGAGTGTATATATAAATAAATTGATATATTTTCAAATTCAGATCATTTATTATTAATTGCATGGGCCTTGTAAATGCAAAACTTGTCAATAAAATAAAAAGTAATATAATTCCTATGAATGGAACCTATAACGCTTCGGAAAATAACACCACTGCTGCTGAGAAGAACCGCCAAGAAACTCAACAGTATACATGTCTTTTTTCAACATCTATAAGAGACATCAATTACTTATGCTATTATTGTACAATATGCAGATGATAAAAATAATAATATTTAAAAAATATTGTTTTTAATATTATAAAATTATCATCATCGCTTATACTTCAAAAGTATTGCTACTAAAATATTAAATATATATTTCAAAAGCTTGAAGGTATATTTCAAATATATAGGTACAAAGTTTAATCAACGAAGCTTTATCAAAAAAATGAAAAGGCTTTAATCAACGACTCAAAGGCGTAAAATTTTGTCAACTTTATTTACTTAAAAATGTTGTTATCGATATCTGCCTTTTATTAAATAGTATATAAAGGGTGAAAACCTAGACATAACATAAACATCTAGGTAACCAATCATGTGGGCCATACGTGTGTCCCGCCTGTCTCCCTTCCTCATCTATGCTATGGCTGAAATGTCATTGGTTCTCGAGCTAATTCAAAGCTCGGTGAGTACGACCATTTATAACTTACTACGTTTGACGACCCAAGCTTTTAAAATATATGTTTCATACTTCAATAGCAATACATTTGAAATTTAAACGCTAATGCTTATTTTTTAATGTTCATTGCTTTTCAAAGTAAAAGCTTGTTTTCAAAATGGTTTATTTATGAGAAGCCACGGAAGGGTCCTGTAATCTATATTTTAACTTCATCATCAGGTGGTGGTCACCGTGCTCGTGAAAACAAATTGAGTGAGTCTAAACTCATTGGGTTCATTAGTAGCCATTGAAAGGTTCTGTTTTTAACATTCCAGCTCGATCATCAGACCCTCATCACTATGTGCTATGAAAAGTGCTCATGAAGACAAATCTAATGAATTCAACTCAGTGGGTTTACTAGTAGCCATTTATGATTTTTTTTATCCACCTTCCAGCTTCATCATCAAATCGTTACTATGTGGTATAAAAAGTGCTTGTTAAAAATATGATAAGCCCAAACTCGATGACATTAGTGGCCATTGAAATATTCTGTTATCCATTCTCTCCAACTCCACCTTCAGGTCAGATTCAGATCGATCTGAAGGTCGAATCAGACCAGTCGACCTTCAGGTCGATGGATGGTCATCCAAATCATACATATCCGTAAAATTTAATCTCCGTAAATCCGATTAACCGTTTAGAAATTCGCTCTTTAGGAGACGTTCCTGGCTCGGTCAGAACGGTCACAACCTATAATAAATACTAGATTATTGCATTGTCATCGGAACCAGATATATGTCCAAATTTCAATTTCGGAGGCTAAAACAATGTGGCTCTAAATTAGCTTGCAAGATTTGACCTAAACATTCATACATACAAGTGGAGCTAAACAAAAACTTGAAAAGACAATATGGCGAATATTATGCAATATACCAAAACATCTAACGGTCTTCAGCCGTCGCTCTCAGGTAACCTGGTTGGGGAATTGTGGTTTCTGGTCACGGATAGGCCAAGATATGCCCACTCCGTCTCGTCCCAAAGAGATCGGAAAAGACGGCTAAACAATCTAAGGGTATTGGGAGTGGTCCTCTTGAGTACTTACTCAAGCCTACTGCAATCGC
This sequence comes from Luffia ferchaultella, assembly GCA_949709985.1. Lineage (NCBI taxonomy): Eukaryota > Metazoa > Arthropoda > Insecta > Lepidoptera > Psychidae > Luffia > Luffia ferchaultella. The sequence goes on from OX453254.1 coordinate 8,587,310, forward strand.
TGATCCGCCTGGTAATGTGACTCTTCCAGATACGTAGGCACCCAAAGACAGAGAAATTCGTTGTAATAAAACATCTTTCTAATTACTTTCCCGCCATCTTAAAAAACCGCAAAGTAGTTTGTTTATTGTATCTGTCGCAATTCGATTGTAAAGTGAAATTATGATTTTACTACCAAAAAATAATAATAGTTCGTTTTATTGCGATCAAAATTTAAATCAGATTTATCATTTTTTGATTTCTCTATGCTGTGTTAAAAATATTCTAATGAGCTATGATTTTCTAACTACTATTTAGTTCGGGCTACCGTTTAAAACTTTGGGTGAATTGAAGTTTACTGATAATCAAAGCTTATTAAAATTATGATATTGCTACAATCTAATAGCAAAATTGTGAATCATCCACAATAAATCGGACGATGTCAAGGTTACAGAAGGTTTGCTATACGTACCCTTTTTTTGTAACTCTAGGTACATTGAAGTCGTCGTCCGTCGTTTATTCCAGACAGAACGCGTTTGTAAATTAAGGCAATTAAATTTTAAACGAGTGCTGCAACTATTAATAACTATACTCGATAGCTTATAATTATTTTATTGATTTTTTTTCCAATAATTACTTAATTTATTTTTGTCTTTTTTTTTCCTATATCGAAGTACGAATTGATACCCACGTTATTGACGGTCCCATTCTGTGTTTTTAATTACGAAAATATTTCGTAGTAAAATAATAAATTATATTTTTTTATGAAAAGTCCTTATTACGACAAAAAGAAAATTACTAATATAATATAATAAATATTTTAATTTAAGTATGAGAAGTTTCTTTCTATGGCGTCATTTTATCAGAGGCACGACAGTCAATTTAACTTTTACGGCTTTATTTTATACTACGTATTATTTTAAAAAAATCTCATTATCCAGGGCCGCAATGGAAAAGGTTCTATCTTCGTATGGGCTTCCGGTAATGGTGGACGTGAACACGACAACTGCAACTGCGACGGGTACACCAATTCGATCTGGACTCTGTCAATATCATCAGCGACTGAACGCGGTGAAGTGCCTTGGTATTCAGAGATGTGCAGTTCCACCTTAGCTGCTACTTATAGCAGTGGAGCTATTAACGAAAAACAGGTAATTGTTAAATATCGTATAAAATTTACGGTAGTCAGTGGCCAGTAAAACTAACAGCAAGTCCTTATTTGCTCATTTCGCTCCAAACAATCACGACTCCACGAAAATCAACAAGCAGTTTGAAGAAGTTTGATGTGCCGTGACAACTTATTTATTTTTCTGCGTATGCCTTGTTACTTCCTGAGGTCACTTCAAATCTATTTGACATCTCCCATCGAACTTTCACTATTTATACATTAGTTGTCGAGCGTGATGCTTATTATATACACTCAAGGTTCTATCCTACTAGCGCTTTTTAGTTAAATTCCATCAAATTATATCTAGTAATCGGCAGTTGTTTTTCATCGATTCGTCTGGTACAGAAATAGGAAAGAACGATATCCATATAATGTCACCATAATTCACAGGTAGTGACAACCGATCTCCATCATTCTTGTACGGCGGGGCACACGGGAACATCTGCATCTGCGCCGCTCGCGGCTGGAATCTGCGCTTTAGCGTTGCAAGCGAATCGAGAACTCACTTGGAGAGATATGCAGCATATTGGTACAATAACATTCAATATTTTGATTTTATGGTTTTCTCCTGTTCAAAAAAGGCAGGTTCATGTAGAAAAGGAATGTGTTAATTTTTATTGAATCTACGTTCACATGTTGTAACAAAAATATGTTTTACAACACGATATTATTCGTTATAATCCAGTCAAAATAGGCATTTAAGTTAGCCAAAATTCGCATAGAGCTGAAAATTGGTATAGACGTTAAATAAACCATTACAAATGAAATGCCAAAAATCCACTTCGATCCTACTTCTGCAAAAAATTTTATCCAAGGTCAAAAATTCAGTTTTTTCCCATTTTTATCTGAAACCGTAAGTATTATCGTAAATATAAGTTAGACAACAGTTGTAGACCATACAATTTTCTACAAAAAATATTCTGATGCTTTTTTTCGTTCGAATCACCATTCATGAGATATCGGCATTTGACACATTTCAGGAACCACCTACGAGATAATGTACTTTGTGCATTTTTTTAACGTGGATTCCCCAGTATGCATACTCCACGATCTATTTTGATAAAGAAAGTTTGATTAGTATACTGATCGTATCGTATTGATTGAAAGAATGGTACTATTGCTAATATTCAAAGTGGAACAGGTTGATTTCTTATAAATGAAATTATGATAAATAATTTTCTAATTCTACTTCAACAAAATTATATCTTCATCTTCACTTTCTTCTTCATTTTCTAGCAGGACTCATTCAATTTGTACAAGCTAAAGTGTGTGAGTAACACAAAACAATAGATTCTTATTTTTATTTATATTAAACGTCCGATGATATATACAGGCTGCATATTACGTAGAATATGAATTTTGCAACTTCTGAAATCGCGATATCTCACGAATGGTAATTCGTACGAAAAAAAAAGTATTGGAACGATTTTTATGGAAAATTGTATGATGTACAACTTTTGCCTGACCTATTTTTATGATAACACTTACGGTTTCAGAGGAAAATGGGAAAAACCTGAATTTTTAATCTTAGACCCTGGATAATTTTTTTTTGCGGAAGTAGGATCGAAAGGGATTCTTGACATTTCATTGGTAATGGTTTATTTAACGTCTATCAATCAATTAATTTTCAGCTCTATGGAATTTTCGCTAAGTCATAATTATTTTTTGTTTATTTTGACTGGATTATTATAAATTAGTAAAATGCTGATTCGACTGCACCCACAGAGTTTTCACAGAAGCATATCATATCGTCTATCAGTCTCACCACTCATATGTGGCGCATTCACATATATAATTTCTTATGTAACCAAATAATAATTTGAGATATATGTGTGCATAAATAGGTAAACTACTAGTAATGTAATAAAAAATAAGTAATACGCGACTACGGGTGTGCATTCACGAACATTTGGGAATAGCTTAGTATTGGCATTTGGCAATGAAGATCCGAAGAGTCCCTAAATAAAAAACTGCTTTTTTATTATTCATGAAACGGGTCATAGCTTTGCTATGGCAAAAGGATGGTACACGTTGCGTTTGCTAAAACTTTTCGCCCTTAAATATATGAAAATTCAGATCCAACAATAAAAATATATCGGAAATGATACCCCACTTGACGCTTCCCCCAATCGAAACCATTATAAAATTATAAAACAACTTTTCTGTTTTGGGACTCATCGGATCTTAATTTTTATTGCTAAAACGAAACTTACCTTTTCGTGAACGCTTGGCAGTTGTGAATCACTGTTTAACCTCGTCGTTGGGTCTTCTGTCTCTCTTATGAACTGAAGTGGGTTTTGGTACAGGATAACAGTACCCCAGAATCTTCTCGCAAGGGACACGGCACCGGTGGTCGATGTAGTGATGCTGCCCAATCACGTTGTTTTACATGTGGTAGCAAGAAATGAGTCAAAACCCTGAATTTGTTTTATACAGTGGTACGCACCGCCCGTCCAGAGCGGTTGAGCTCGGGCGGCGAATGGAGAACGAATGGAGTGGGACGGAACGTATCGCATTCTTTCGGATATGGTTTGCTCGACGCTGCTGGTATGGTCCGCCTGGCCCGAATCTGGCGTTCCGTACCACCTCAGAGACGCTGCGAGCTTGCCGCTCCTAGACCGCAGAGAGTCGTACCACCAAGATCTACTGTCACGCTACAGGTCAGTACTAACATAGAATTGTTATCCTATCAAATGTAGTATGGTTCCGTTCAATAGTCAATTTCAATCGACGCGAAATTTTATGGCTGCTGCCGCCCCCTCGACTCCTCGCGATTGTGGAATAGATCGAAAGTCGAGTGTACTCAATCCTTTTACCAAGTTGATCGGGTAGTCTTACTATTTCCGGAAGTTAGGTTGCACCAAAGGTTGCAAGAACGGTGTGTTTTCGCAGATGTAGTGGCTATACAGTGGAAAAAGGTGTTTTCAAGTATTTTGGTGGGATGGATGGATGGAAGGAGAAGGCAGAAAATGTCTACAAGGAGATTTTTCATTAGTTCCCAAATTTTTCCAGGCTTAAAATATTTTTTCGAAAGAATTATCAATACACCGGGTAACTTCGTCAATCGGAAATATTACGCTCATCTTCACGGTCTTCAGCTTTGGGGCGACATATTTCAATATTTTGGTAGTTCTTGATACCTACTAAAAGAAAAAATATTATTTTGTGCCAAATTAAATTAAACTAAAGCTTAAACCCTAAAACGACGAGCCTGCATCAATCGATTGACAAATGTCGATGAAGCAGAAGAGGCATAGAAGGACGGTACCGAGTGGAATCTGTACCTATAATAAGTTAAAACTCTTGTGGCGAATGGTGACCTACAATAAGGGAAGTCGACTGCGATAATTTGACCGGTTGGTCGAGTGGTTGCAAACGCCGGCTGCAGATCCAAAGGTCGCGAGTTCGATTCCCGTCTGGGACAAATATTTATGATGAACATGTATATTTATTACGTGTCTGTGTCTAAAATATCTGTATATGTACGTTTTATAAAAAGGTATTTAAATATGTATATCAGTTGGTCTTAGATTAGTTGATCTTAGTACATACATACAGCCTCTGCCAAGTACTAGATGGCCGTGTGTACGATGTCCCAGGTATTATAATTATAATATAGGCGACAGAGACACCCTGTTATTAATATTCTGATGGTTATTCTGATGTTTATCGAAACATTACAGTAGACCATCGCTAAAGCTATCTATCGTTATATTTGTTGCGATCGGCTTCCCTTTTATAGATCACCCTTCGCCACTGCTACCTACGCCTCTGGGAGAAAGCTTCTATGTGTAGGTTAGATTAAATCTTACCAGGAAAAAGGAATGGGGATCATCCCAAATGTAATAAAGATTTTACACATTATATTATTTCATAATATAAAATACCTTAATTTTTTTTATGGAGTATAGGAATATGATAGAGAAGCAGGGTTCTCGATAACGTGACCAAGTGTGTCACAAGTGGCTTAATGTACTTACTACCCTTTTCATGATTGTTTAAGGGGATAAGTTTCTAGGCGTTGAGACTTTTCGCCCAGACTTTAATTTCGTTATCTCTGTTTGATGCTAGCAAAGCCGACCGACCGACCATGACGGAAAGAGTTAAACTACTGCACAGATTATCACCTACAAAATACGTTCCGCAATTGCTTACCGGCTTTATTTACACCTTCAAAAAACACGATTGGAAATAAAACATTAAAGAATATTATAACGAGATTCGTAGATATGTTTTTATTATTTTTTAAATTCATCTTATTTCCGAAGTAAAAATTTAAGAATTTCTGGCTTTTTGTGGATTTTTTTTAATGTAAAACATATTCAACGAAATACGTACGGATGTAGCCTAGGGTTTGTAGTTGATTTGAATTATACTTAAGGACAGGCACGGCGAATGCCGAATGTATCTTACTACATGATATGAGTGGTTTGGCTTTAAAACCAAAGTTAGCTAGCCCCACCTGGAACAGACATTTGTATGCTAACATGAATATATCTGTTTGTGTCATGTCTGGGTATTAAATATCTATTTATGTAGGTATGTATATAAAATATTTAAGTATGTAATTCAGTTCCCTTATGTACTCATAGCACAGACTCTGTCTACTTTGAGAGCAGTTTGTCAAAATAATTTTTCGTTGTAATCCCCACAGTTGGATGTAGGCGCATGTCCAGGTGTGAACTACTTGGAGCATGTCCAGGCTCGAGTGTCGCTTTCGGCAGCTCGTCGAGGTGACCTACGGGTGGCGTTAGTTTCGCCCGCCGGCACCAAAGTCACTCTTCTGGCGCCAAGGTGACCCATATGTTATTATTAATTACAAATTATTTATCACTAAGTTTTATGCACGATTACGCCCACGGGAACATACATGACGTCCCTATATCTATGTTTTTCCGTTTCCCTTTCCGCACCCGTATTATTTTTACTATTTCATTTCTTTGGTTTTACTTCAACTACGCCTACTACGAGATGCTTTTCTCATCATTTCGAATCTTTATTGGGGAGTCTTCGAACAGCATAAACAGTTACTTGTGTTATTTTGTGTTCCTTCAAGTATCGTCTTGTAAAAATCACGACCTTCTTAGAAGTCCGTAGCCAAATGGTAAAAAACAGAACCCTTATAATTTTTTCCGTGTCTGGACGTAAAACATCTATATATATATTTAAATATTACATTATAAATAATATTTAAGTGTGTATATTTGTTGTCTAATAGGTACCCATAATACAAGCATTATACTTGCTTACATTGGGACTAGATGATGCTGTGTGAGATATCCCAGGTATTATTATTATACATAGATCTTTAAAAATTATTCAGAGGTTTCAAAATGACTTTTTTATTTAAGTCACTAGTTGTTGAGACATGCGGCCCTAAAGTTCTAAAATATGGGAACACTCCCATTAATTTTTAAATTATACGGTGGAAAATCCTGAAAAAAAAATATGTTGATGCGACATAAAAAAACGCTTTCAAATAAAAACTGCTTTGATTAAGAAATATTGAGTAGTTCTTGAAATATTTGTTTTTAAACTCATTACCATATCAGCCCATTATGCCCCACTGCAGGGGCTTAGGCCTCCTCTCGGGATGAAGGTGTTTGGAGCTTAATCCACCACGGTGCTCCAATGCGGGTCGGTAGATTGCAACGACTGCCATCTATTGACGATAACAGAGACCGACGGCATATCGTGCTCTCCGAGACACGAAGTCAGTGATAGTTATATACTTAAGTCAGAAAAACGTATTGGTATTCGAATCGACGTTTTGGGATTCGAACTACGACCTACTAAACAAGTAAGTCGTGGTTCGGGCTTGCCACCACACAGCTATCAGTGCTATCACGTCATTTAAACTTATTATTTGAATGCATCCCGACTACGCAACTCTTCATTCGGCACGCACTTGTTTGATTTTTATGTGCTCTCACGAATAACAAAGAACAAATAAACACACGTTCGAATTTACAATATCACATAAAATTGTTATGGATATGTTATTATCGGTTATCGGCTGTAAATTATGAAAAAAAATATATATAAGAATTTAGAAAATATCAATTGCATTACTAAAAACAATTTATTAAATTTAAAAAAAAGACACGGGTGAATAGTTTTTCATTTACCAGTTCGTTGTACTATCAATGTCTTCATTAGCTCTACAAAAAAATCTGTCAACAAATACAGCGTTTTGGGACGCTCGCTGTAAATAAACGTTTAGTAACTTTCGAGTTGCTCTAGGATCTGAAGCTTTCTGCGATGGCTTTCAAATTCCAAGATAGGTACATGTAACGTTTAGAGTTAAAATTTTCGACTGGATTTGTGGGATGTCAATAAATGGGTGTCGTTAACTCCTCAACGGTTCAGTAGCTATTAGATTATACTTTTCGTTTAGCTTTTTATCAACTACAGTCTAATTTGTTAATATAACAATACTTTATTTATTAAAAGTCACTCGCGATTTATTTGACAGAGACAATTGATTGATAATGATGAAAAGTTAATGGATTAAGGAGCATAATGTTACATACGATGAAACAATTATGTTTATCCGTAGCGGAGATTGAGAATTAAATTGCTGATACCGTGCCAATATTAATAAATTTACATTTGTTAGTCTATTATATACACTCACGCACAAATTTAACCCCTTCCGGCCTCTAGTTCGACCAATCGAACCACGCGAATCAGAAATTCTTTGTAGTTCACCTTAATTTTTATTCAAATTTCGATAATTCTTAATCAATTTTAGTTTAATTTTTAATCTTATTTTAGTCATTAATTTGTTCAATTGCTTGTTTGTTTACCTATTGCATTATTAATTTTTGAACAGAAAATATTTGATTCCCATTTGCGCGTAAACAAAAAACAAAACACTTCAAAAACTGGGCTGTTACATTTTGTCCGTGAGTATATAATAACGGCTTGACTCATAATATGCAAATTGTAGGTCAAAAATTAGGGTGACGAATAATAATAATACATGGAACTTTCCACACAGCGCCATCTAGTCCCAAAGTAAGCAAGTATTATGCTTGTGTTGTGGTTACTAGACAATTGATAGTATGTACATACTTAAATATTCTTAAAATAAATACATATATAAATATTTTACACCCAGACACGGAACGAAATAAACATGTTCATGTACACAAATATTTGTCCCGGGTGGCAATTGAACCCGCAACCTTCGACTCCGCAGTGACGGTCTCTTAACCACTCAGCCATTCGATCAGTCAATGAATGTCAGTCAGTAAGTGAACAAATGAACGATTACTTTCCACTTGGACAGCGCGAGTTCAGCCTCGACGCGTACCGCCAAGTATTACACATTTTTTAACCGACGAAAAAAGGAGACGGTTCGCAATTCGTCTGTTTATACTATAAAGTAAATAAATTTGACGGCAGCGTTTGGTTTTAATTGAGTCAAAAATGTCACTCCACAGTATCGAAAATGTCAAATGCATTTTCGCGTGGATGAAGGCCGGCGCGCGGGAAACTCGCAGACTAAACTTGGAATGAATATCGCAAGGGGTACACACCAGAGTATGAGTGGTTAGACGGTAAGCGCAGAAGAGGGCTTTTAGTCAATTCGTATTTTTATAGTTTATACATTATTTTAATATATGTTTCGACATAACAATTTATAGTGTAGTCCAATTAGAATTTTATTTATTGTTTAAAATATAACTCCAAACTGGTCCAAATGAAATAAAAAAAAATCTACCCCTATGGGTAGAAAAATAGATGAACTTTTTCTCCAAACTACTCCGAATTAATTTAAATAAAGAAATCTACCCTTAAGGGTAGAAAAATAGATGAACCTATTACAGTGTCGTCCGATTTATATGACTCTTTTCTGATTGGATACTTTTAAGGGTGTCTTATTTAAGATTGATAAAAAAATCCTAACCCTTCGGGTTTCTACCCGAAAGGTTAGAATTTTTTTAGTTTCTACTAGGGCATCTTTTTACAAATTTTCTTCTGATTTTGATAATTCTTTTTTTATTTGATAGTTATACCTCCAAGTTAACGAATAACAAATTAAACCGACGAAAAAAGAAACTTAAAGCACGAAATAAACTTTTCTTTATATCTTGATATAATACTTAAGCTCCTAACTAAACTAATACTGAGTCGACGACGCCATACGTTAGGAGATCAGTTATTAATCCTAAAAACGTTCGTCGGCTAAAAGCTTTTTTTTTTGTAATACACAGTTTATTTAAGATTCTGAAGAATTATACATTTGAGAGACAATAGTTTGTGTGAACACTAATTGTTGCTAAGTAGTTCACGACAGGTGGCAAGTGCTGGGTATCTGAATGACAAATGCAATATAATAGAGAGAAACACAGCTGTTTGCCGATTTTGAATCTTATCCAGATTTTTAATAAGTTGATAATGTTTTAACTCTCATTTATTGATTATCAGAGCCTTAAAGCTTTGAAAATAATATCAGTCACAACAGCCATATCGTGCAAAACCCGTATTCAATTAGGTATGTAAAGAACAATATTTTGTATGTAAAGTATTTACAAAGTGATGCTATTTAAAAACCGTTTCTAGGTATTCTATTGAAACACGCTTTTTTATTATATAAAAATCGAAGATAGTTATGTGTATTTTCAGTAAAAAAGCTTTGCTCTCTCTTTGATTTTATGAGGTCAGAATTGTAGATTGATTAGAATTGAACTTGCTCCTTCAATTCATAAAAATAGAATGTGATAGTTCATGCATCAATGACATTATCATTTCAATTTTTTTTTTTGCAGTGAAACGAATTTTATTGAATGTTTTCCATTCGCATCAAATATTAGACACAAATGCCACTTTTGCCATTTTTTGCGTTCCAGACAAAAATATATCGCCAAAATTGTTTACGTGTAACGATTTAGCTGCCAGTGTCATGCATTTCAGACGCTTCGTTTTGGGCGTTGGTGGCGTTTGTAACTGCCACGTGGGACCCCTCTCGGTAGGTGTGTCGTTCGTGTTCATTTCGAGTTTTGACGTTTATTAAGGTAGTTTTGACATTTAACATTTAATGCCGTTCCAAATACAATTTACGTGTTTAGTGGTTTTGTTAGTGAATTAATCCTTCATAACAGATTAGAGCGTATGAAACAAACTTTTGTAGCGTTCACGGCAATGGCGTTCGTGGCTGTTATTTAATGCGTATGGAACATAGCCATTATACACAAGCTCATCGTCAGACGTCATCAATATACAATTTCAATTATTTGTATAATATTGTAGTTCAGTTATTATTCGCCAGAATTTTTTTTAATAACATTATGTTTCTTAAATTACTCCGTGATTTTAATAAAATAATAAAAATACTTACATACCTAATTGCGAGAGTAAAATCTGTACAGTTAAGGCCATTTAAATTAAAAGAATATTGGTCGATGTGTATGTCGCAGTTTAATTAATTTATTGATTTATTACATAGATACAGCAACAGTTTACAAACTTAGAAATAAGTAAATATATAAAAAATACAAAATACAATAGAGACGGGTCTGTTAACCTTAATAGCTATATACGGCATTGTAAAATAGTACATAGTAATAATCAAGTAATAAACACAAAAATGACCAAAACATTTAAAAAGAATGAATTATGAAGAAGAATTTAAGAAGAAGAATTATTAAGAATTAATATAAATGACGATTAATGTATACCGACACATATAATAATTTGTTGACATAATAATTTAAAGTAAACTACGACAATCATAACTTTTTCTGAGTTCTGATTATAGCTTTATTATATTAAGATTTTAATATGTAATGATTTTCTAAGGAATAGTTAGGCATAAGCGAATCCTATTCGCCGTATCCAATCCGTGTGTCGTGATAGCCCAGAGCGCAACGAACCTGTCTCAAATTTATAAGGTCCCATAGGGCCATGGTTCGAATCCGGGCGGGTACAAATGAGTTTTTCTGACTTAAGTACACAATATCACTGACACCGTGCTTCGGAGGGCACGTTAAGCAGTCGGTTCCGGACGCTGTCAATAGATGGCGGTCGTTACAGTTCCCAACCCGCAGTGGAGTAGCGTGGTGGACTTAAGCTCCAAGCCCCCCTCCTCAACCTAGGGGAGGCCTAAGCCCCTGCAGTGGGGTAAAAATGGGCTGATGATGATGATGAAGCGAATCCAAATCGGATCCGGTTAGATTACAACTAATGATTAGAAGTTATAAAAAGTTTAATTTGTTGGGGCTGTTAGGAGCCAGAAGCAAAAACCCCTTATAGTTTTCTCATGTCCGTCTGTCCTTCTTCTTTATTTATAAACTAGCGACCTCCCGCAGCTTCGCTTGCGTAGACTACAAATTCCTGTTATAGGTACTATTAACGTTCGAGATGGTTTTTTCGTACTTTTTGCTGGAACCAATTTTGGTTACCTATGATCCAAACAATGTGGACAAACGACAGACAGATAGACAGACAAAAAAACACTAAAAGTAGCTTATGACACTCTTGACAACCTTCTTTCCCGTCTGCAAAGTTTCCTTATAATCTGTTTAGCCGTTCGAAAGATTAGCTACAGTCAAATAGACAGATACACGTACAGACAGACAGACGGACGGACAAAAAGTAACATTTGTTAGTTTAGACGACCTTATTTTCATACTTGTGATGTTTCATTAAAATCGGTTTAGACAGATGGACGTGCAGACAGACATACAAAAAGTTCTGTATGTCACTTTTGACTACATCCGTTCCATATGTGTAAAGTTTCATCAAAATCGGTTAAGCCGTTGTGGCCGAAGCCGATTTGCTCGAATAGACAGATAGTTCATTTTCATATATATAACCTATAACCCTCCGCTAGATTTAGGCTATCAAAGGCAAAAAGAATTTTTCAAATCCGACTGGTAGTTTCAGAGATTAGCGCATTCAAACAAACAAATTCTTCAGGTTTATAATAAGTATTTCTATTATATAGATTAATAGATTATAAGATAATAAAAAAAATAAGATATTACTGAAAACCATATCAAAGTCTATTGCATGGTTTGGAAATAAAAAGTTAACGAACAGAGGTAGACAGCGAATTTATTTTCTCCCGCTATAGTTTTCATATTTCGATAAAAACTACTAAGATGTCAATTTAAATTGTATGGTGTAAAGGGCAATTATAATATGCATGAAATGCTTAAGACAACTAACGTATTTAATTTGATAAGGATTAATATCACGTTTAAAAAACATCTTCGCTAATAGTACATTATGTTAGAACAAATTTGATTGTTATAAAAAAGGTTATAGTAAGTTAACCTTAAAAGATACACATATGCTGTCGCGGACTTTTGGTTAGAACTTTTAAAGGGGAACAATTCCGTAATACATAATTTTTGCTTAAAATCAACCGTTTACGCACCGCGCGCGACGGAAGCTCTCAAAAGGAATAATTTTTCCCGTTTTTGCAACATTTTTCATTGATGCTCCACTCCTATTGATTGTAGCGTGATGTAGTATAGCCTATAGCCTTCCTCGATAAATGGACTATCCAACACAAAAATAATCTTTCAATTTGAACCAGTAGTTCCTGAGCTTTGCGCGTTCAAACAAACAAACAAACTCTTCAGCTTTATAATATTAGTATAGAAACCAGTAGTTCCTGAGCTTTGCGCGTTCAAACAAACAAACAAACAAACAAACTCTTCAGCTTTATAATATTAGTATAGATTTCTATTATATAGATTAATAGATTATAAGATAATAAGAAAATAAGATATTACTAAAAACCGTATCAAAGTCTATTGGTTTGGAAGTAAAAAGTTAACGAACAGAGGCAGACAGCGAATTTATTTTCTCCCGCTATAGTTTTTAAATTTCAATAAAAACTGTTAAGATATTAATTTAAATTGTATGATGTAAAGGGCAATTATAATATGCATGAAATGCTTAAGACAATTAATGTATTTAATTTGATAAGGATTAATATCACGTTTAAAAAACATCTTCGCAAATAGTACATTATGTTGAACAAATTTGATTGTCATAAAAAAGGTTATAGTAAGTTAACCTTAAAAGATACACATATGCTGTCGCGGACTTTTGGTTAGAACTTTTAAATGGGTACAATTCCGTAATACATGATTTTTGCTTAACATCAACCGTTTACGCAGCGCGCGCGACGGAAGCTCTCAAAAGGAATAATTTTTCCCGTTTTTGCAACATTTTTCATTGATGCTCCACTCCTATTGGTCGTAGCGTGATGTAGTATAGCCTATAGCCTTCTTCGATAAATGGTCTATCCAACAAAAAAATTATTTTTCAATTCGAACCAGTAGTTCCTGAGATTTGCGCGTTCAAACAAACAAACAAACAAACAAACTCTTCAGCTTTATAATATTAGTATAGATAGGTTAATAAATGCTCGTTTATTACACAGAGTTTTATTTTAGGCGCCCGTTTCTGAAATATTCAACTTCGGTAGCTTTTTCCGTATCCCCTCTCGTTTCTAAACGAAATTATTAAAAAAAAATTATAATAATGCTTAGATATTGATTAGAATGCTCAATGAAAGTTGTTCCCAGTAACTTTAATATTTTTTTTATGGAATAATTATTTTTCTTACCTTACTATTTACTGCGGACATCTAAAGTGTCGAGTAATTGATATTCTATAGAAACGGCGCTACCTTTTAAATGACAAAATAATCCGATTATTACTATTATTAGGATATTAATTAATCTAAGAAACTCGGTCGGTCGGTTATTCAGTGAGGTTTCCTAAACTGGGCACGTGACGAATTGGGAGACTCAAATTAAATTGCGAAGCTCATTCATAAGCATTCGCAATAGGTATAGCTTCAATCTGTCCGCCCGCTTTGAATGTTACCAATGTCAGAATTTATATCTCGTAGGTATTATTGTGTATTTCGGCTTTGACACTGATATTAAGTAGATTTAAAATAACGTCATTTTGCGCCGATCAAATTCAGTAACAGAATTATAGAATAAAAGTATTTTACATTTCAGTGTAGGTATATGTCGATATTAATTCTAAAGAACGCCCAATCTAGACCTGGCTATGTATAAAACAAGTTCTGAAAACAATAATTATCTATAATAGCCGATATCCTTTCCTAAACCGGAAAAAAAAACCTGAAAGTTAAAAATTAAGGGGTTACATACAAGATGCGTATTTCTTTTTTTTTGCTGTATCGTAATAGTAGGCCGGATGCAAGTATGGTAAGCTGTATATTATAGTTGATAATAAACCGAGACTATAATAAATACTATATAGAGACTATAATAGCCAACTTACTAAGTACGAGCATCATACGACGTTTTTTAATACGTTTGCGAATAAAATTACGTATGGCGAGAGCTAAGGGCGCGAGCGGGTTGCTTTTCGCAGTTTACGCATGCGTCACAAACAGAATGCTCGTTTGTGATTGGTGTAAAGTAAAAACTGTACTAGTACTGTAAAATACAACATTACGGTACATGTTTCGATGTTATAAAGACCGTATTAATAGCGAATGTATGGAAGAAATGTTATGCATACAAGCGTCTTAAATCGGCTAAGTACATACATCAAAAAAGTCTAAGCAACACATACTATTTCAAACTATTAATTAATTATTATATCATTTCTTACCAAGTAGGTAATTAATACCTATGTAAACTTTTTTGATCTAGAGGACATACTGGCTGGTTCTAAAAAAAAATCGAGTATCATTTGTTTTTTTCAGTTCAAAAGCGAATGCATTTGTTCGAATTTTATAGCGTTTTCTTTGCTTATTAAAATTTAGTATTCTGTATTTCAATTCAATTCTATGATACAATAATTTGAAAAAAGTTTTGAACAAATTTGGATTTCGAGACATTTTTTACGTCACGGAGCGACGTCATTTGAACGCAGATGAAACCCAAAGAGCTGTAGGGATGTTGCAAGCGGGAAGAAGTCAATCTCAGGTATCTCGGTATTTTGGTGTCAACAGAAGCGTTATTTGCCGTCTTCATCAGCGTTACACTAACACGGGAGATCCTGCTGAGCAGCATCCAGGTCGAGGAAGGTGTACAACCCACACGGCAATATCGATACATACAACTGAGTGCAAGACGCCAGCCGACGTTAACCGCTCGAGAGATAGGTTTAAGGCTACAAAATTCAAGTGGTGGTGTTGTTGTTAGCTGCCAAACTGTGCGAAATCGACTGCATGAGTATGGCCTACGAGCACGACGGCCAATTAGGTGCCCACCGATACGTCACGGGAATCGCGCTCGTCGAAATGAATGGTGTAGGGAACACATTACATGGACCCGGGAACAATGGAATAAAATTTTATTTTGCGATGAGTCTCGATTTGGGTTCAAGCCTGATACTAGAAGGGTAAGAGTGTACCGTCGTCCTGGAAATACTGAAAGACTGAGGTGCGTTCAGGAAGTGCATCCATACAACGGCTCAACAGTTATGGTATGGGCGGGTATTATGAAGAACAGACGAACTGAGCTCGTTTTTGTAAATGGGAACATGAACGCTGTAAATTACGTTGAGGATGTTCTAAGGCCTTATGTCCGTCCATTCGCACAAACCATTGGCTCCGATTTCACGTTGATGCATGACAAAGCGCTTTCGCATACAACTTTGCACACACGGGAGTACTTGGCAAGGGAAAACATCCTGGTATTGCCTTGGCCTGCACAATCGCCAGACCTCAACCCCATCGAGCATGCATGGGACATGCTCCTGAGACGTGTTTTAAAGGACGGATGGAGTGACAACAACCCAACAACTGGTGGACTTACTAAAATTTCATTGGGAGCAATTGCCGCAGGATAACATTAACAGTCTCATCGATTCTATGAATAATCGGTGCCAGCAAGTTCTCCATAACAGAGGAGACCACACTTTGTATTAATTTATGCAATTTTTGTACAACCGTTTAATTTTAGTTTAAGTTTAGTTGATTAAGCACCTTACTTTGTACTACGTACATACAGTACTTACTCGTAATTGTTGTTAATTAAGATTAAGTATTAAAAAATAAATATAAAAAAACAATTGTTGTTTAATATCAAAAAAGCATTAAAAATTAATATAAATAAAACAATACTAAGGATTTAATGCGAAAACACATTGTAAAATTGAAATTTGTATGTGTTGCTTCGACTTTTTTGATGTATGTATGTATAGGGTTCGCACTATTAGAGCCCGAAATGAATGAAAGAAAATACAATCGTTTGGTAAATACCTTCTTCTTCTTTCTTAAGAGCTGGTCTCTTGTCGGTGGAGCCTCTTCCATTCTTCCTTGTTCCCTGCCAGCTGCTTGTCCCTCTGATACGACTCGCCACCTACCCGTACTTCAATATAGTCGTCCCACAAATATATTGACCGATGGTACGGAACCCTTAGTCTGCGAGTCCATTTCGCACTTGGCGGGTTTTCATTTCTTCAAGTCGTAACGGAACAACGAAACGACGTAATTTTTATACGGAGATAGTTGAAGAGACAGAAAATACAGCTCGTGCCAAACTTCTAGTTCGCTCTGAAGTTGACGCGGGTGTGTTTTGCGCCTGCGCGGGGCCCGCTCGCAAACTTTTGATACTCATGTTTCTTAGTGCGATGGTACTTACAACTCACTTCGACTTCAGAGCGAACTACCAGTTTGGCGCAACCATAACAGGCGTCTGTTTACCCTGGTTGAAATCAACCATGGAATGAAATATTTTCCTAAATAATATGAATTTTATTTCAATAAATAGATTATACTATATTTATATCCCAGGGCACACGACTCATCTCGCGCAGGCTTCAACTCCTGGCCGTTCATGTCCGTCCACATGTGGGGCGAGTCACCGCTTGGCGTCTGGCAACTTGAAGTCTACAATGAAGGAAGATATATGGGTAAATATATTTTATTGGTCCTTATAGGATGCACGATTTTGTTTTTCTTATGACAGTAAATAAGTTCAGGACGGTACGCATAAGATTTAAGAGCACCGTTTGAGGTTAAAGCCTAATCGGTTTACTAAATAAATAAAGAAACCTTACTAACTTTATTGGTTTATTTAGTTAATGACTAACTTCATTGTGATGTATTTTTTAAGTAAACGATGTATTTCGCTTTTATGAACAGCTTGAAAATGCAGAATATTTGTTATTATAATACTTTTTCTAATTTTTATTGATTAAATATTAGAAAGGTTATTTATTTGATAGAATAGTTATTATTGGTGATTAATAAATTAGGATATTTAAAAAAGTAGTATATTACAAAGAGCAATTACAACCATAACATTTGTATATATATAATTATAATTTTGTTAAAATTTATAAAATTTCACATCCAAAGCTGTAAATCCTGAACGAGATCTGAAAGTGGTTCAGAATGCAGTAAGCATTTAACGCCATTTGCTCAAAATCATGTTCATAACTATACAAAAACTTTATTAAGGTTGTTGTTATTCTGACGTGTGAATTGACTCATAGCGTAATTTGCACGTCATAGGTCGGGCAACATTGCAAGACTGGTCGTTAATATTGTACGGGACGAACAATCCGGCGGCAAAAAATGATCCAATACCATTCCGAAGTCCCATAGTGAGAAACAAGAGCAACGCAACACGTCCGGTAGTCGTACAGTCGGGCAGAAAAAACGGTAAAAGTAAAGTAGTGCCGATAGCGCCTACTTACACCGTTGGTTTGGTCAAAAGGAAAAAGAATAAGAACTCGAAAAATCCTAATAGAAACTCCAAATCGAAACAAGTCCGACCAGCTACAAGTCCGCCTCCCGAATCGACGACGAAGCAGACGACTTCCTCTGTGCCAGACCTCAGTTTGAACTTGCGAGGAGACTTAACCGATCCGTTGAGTGACGCAAGAGGGAGAAAGATGTCGAGTCTGTTCGAGCAGTATCCAAAAATACAGAGAATCTATCCAGCTCCACTTCAAGCCAACGGTATTGTGGTCGCGCATGTCCAAACAGTTTTTGTTCAGTCGCGGTCGCTGCACGCCAATTACCTTTGTTCCGGCCAGCAATCTGCATGTGGCCAGTGTGTTTGCATTTTTAACTAGTGTTGTTCGTCTTTTTTTTTATTAGTCAGGATTTTATTAGCTTCGAGCTCTGTTTTGATTTGACGCTTCAAAATTAATATTGTAATGTCGCTATTAATATATTTGTTGCCAGTAGTTTCAATTTTTATGTTTTTTTTTTTGTTATTTTGTTATACGGTTGTTTAATAATTTAATTAGTATTAAAAAAAAGATTTTGTAATTTTTATTGCATTCACTTTTTTTAAATATTGTGCACAACTAATTACAAAATAGACATTAAATATTATTATATGTATACGATTATATATAATAAAATTAAAATTGCCGATAAGTTTACTAAATTGCACATTTAATTTTGTTTATTATATCACAGCGGGTCCATTAACTCAATGGGAGTTAATATTCTACGGGACTGAGACTCCGCCACAAGAAGAAGAAGGTGTCCCAGAGACCAACTCCTTGTCTACGGGGGGTGAAGTCAGTTGGAAAATAGCAGGGGGATCACTAAATCCAGAAGAGCCGCCTCTCGAAACGGAATCAGAAGAGAAACAGAACGGCATTGAAAATGACCTGGCTTTGGTCTGGCACGAATCTCATACGGTATGTTTTTAAATTTAAAACAAAAATTAGAAAAGGTTAAAAAATTATATAAAAATTGCTAGTGTTTAACTTTTTTATGTTTAAATAATACTTAAAATATAGTATTTTATACAGTGTTTACGTCATGGGTGTTATTTGTTAATGAAGATGAGCGATTCGTGACGATAATTAAGTAAAACAAAAATTAAATAAAAAGCCAAAATTCCAAATATATCGAACGGGTTACTTGTACTAATTATATCTAAACCAGTACATAATCACATGTAATTCAATAATAACCATTATGTAAAACCGGTTGCGAAACACTCTTTATATTATGAAATAAAATTTACAAATGAATAATATATCGCAGCAGATTTCGTGTTAATGTTCCGACGCGAAAATATTCGCATTGTGTCGTGTACACCGGTTTTACGGTTTGTTGGCAGAGGGCGCGACGACGTGGGCGTCCCGTTCTCATACAATTACCATATTCCTGAAAGGTTTTCTATTGCGTAAATGAAAACCTTCGAATTATTCATTTAATATTCTTTCCTATTAATGGTTTTTAACAAACGTTTTTTTTTACTTTTTTCTTTTCGTTTTTGTTCTGGTCGAATAAAATATATTTATTTTTTATTTTATGATTTATTGCGTTAAAAAATAATATACAAGACAGAACCGCGATTGTGATGATGTGAGAGGCGAGTTTTACCTCTTTTTATTAACGCCACATACAAATTTAAAAAAAAAACATGACAATAAAAAAAATACCCTTTGTTTTTAATCGATCTGTATTAGCTAAGGATATAAGAAATATACGTCTTAGACCCATCAGTCATATGTAGCGACGGCCACAAAACGTAACGTTTACTCAATTCACGTTTTAACCATATCTCGACAAGGCCGATCTAATTTTCATTATAATATGTATGATAAATGATATTCAAAATTCAAAATTCAAAAAGTTTTTATTCAATATAAGATGTTTGCACACACTTATTGAAAGTCGTGAAAATTGATTAGGTACCGGTTCAAAAACTAGGAGGAGAAGAACCGGCAAGAAACTCCTCCCTATTTATTTTATTTAAATATATGTTTTTCTTAATTGTTTTTTTTTTAAATTTAAAGTCTTACAACTATTACAATGATGTCCATGCGCACTTATCATTTAAATACTCGGTAATACAATAGTAAGCTTTTTTCATGAGTTGGACTTTAACTCGCTTTATAAATTGATTAGAATTCAAGTCTAACATTTCTTTTGGAATTTTATTATAAAAACGGATACAATTTCCCATGAAAGAATTATTAACTTTTGAGAGCCTGAACCTGGGAATTGATAACATATGCTTATGTCTTGTATTTAAGTTGTGGCCATCACCCACCCTAGAGAAAGCATTTAAGTTTTTATGTACATAAATTATATTTTCATAAATATACTGACAAGGGACTGTCAAAATATTACCTTCTCTAAAATGAGCCTTTACACTATCTCTAGATTTTAATTTATATATAGCTCGAATAGCCCTTTTCTGCAGAACAAATATTGTTTGAATATCAGCGGCCTTTCCCGATAGCAGAATGCCATATGACATTATGCTATGAAAGTAGCTAAAATAAACCAGCCTCGCTGTAGGCACATCGGTTAGTTTTCTTATTTGCCTAATTGCAAAAACAGCAGAGCTCAGTTTACCAGCCACCCTCATAATATGAGGACCCCATTGTAAATCTGCGTCGATAGTAATGCCCAAGAACACAGTTTCATTAACAAAACTTAATGGATCTCCTCCAAGTCTCAAATTGACATCAACTTGTCTAACATTGGGCAATGTAAATTTTAAACATTTTGTATTATTTGCGTTTAATAATAGGTTATTAGCGTTGAACCAATTTAAGACCCGCAAAAGTGAAGAGTTTACTGTTGAGAATTCCTCTTCATTTCTATTAATTTTAAATACGAGAGAAGTGTCATCAGCAAACAACACTATCTCGGCAGATTTTTCTACCAAGTAAGGTAAGTCATTAATATACACTAAAAACAGAAAGGGACCCAATATAGATCCCTGAGGAACTCCCATTTTCACAATAGAACCCTTCGATTTAACTCTATTAATATCAACTTTTTGAATTCTATTACAGAGGTATGATTCTATTAGATTGTTAGCACAATTATTTATACCATAACGTTTTAATTTAAGCAACAATGTCCGATGATCAACACAATCAAATGCCTTCGATAAATCACAAAAGACCCCTATAGCATTTTTAGAATTTTCCCATGCATCAAAAACATGTTTCAAAAGTAAAATGCCAGCGTCTGTTGTGGATCTTCTTTTCGTAAAACCGAATTGTCTAGAATGAAGTAAATTGTGGGACATAAAATAAGAAAGCATTTGATCGAGCATGATTTTTTCGAAAATTTTGCTTAATGTGGGCAACACTGCTATTGGTCTATAATTAGTGGGGTCTTTTTTATCACCAGATTTAAACAGAGGTATTATTCTGCTATACTTCATTAAATTAGGAAATATGCCCGCTTTAATACATTCGTTAAATATACTCGACAAGTATGGTGCTATAATGTGAACAACAGAACCTATAACTTTCACCGACAGCCCCCATAAATCCTCGGTCTTTTTAATTTTTAAAGATTGAAAAGTTTTAATAATATTAAAAGAATTTATTTTTTTAAACCTGAACTCCGACCCCTGAGTCGGTACATTTTCCTTTAACAAAGTTACAGCACGGTCAGGAGATGAACCCAAATTTTCCGTGATTTTAATGCTTATATTTTGGAAAAAAGAATCAAATTCGCGAGCGACGTCGATTGCTGAAGTAACAGTTCTGTCATCCACCCGTAAGGCAAATTCGTTGTCGGGAGGCTTCATTTTGCCTGTTTCAGTACGTATGATTTGCCACACAGTTTTACATTTGTTTTCTGACTTCTCTATTTTATTTCTAATATGAATAGATTTGGCTGTTTTACAAACCTTTTTGAATATCTTTGAATAAGATTTTACATAATTTACAAATGATTGATTAGTGTTTAAATTTTTATCTTTATATAAACAATAAAGCCGTTCTCTACTTTTTCGAATGCCCGGAGTAGACCATTCACAAAATTTCACTTTGTTACAAGTTTTTACATTCTTTAGTTTAAAACTGTTTTCAAACTCTCTGGAAACAATTTCAAATAAACTTTCATATGATTTGTTCGGATCTTTTTGTAAAAAATCATAATTTAAAATGTTTTTTTCCACTTTAATAGCAAATTTGCTTAATTTTATTGTAGACAATGGTCTATACCTGACACTCAAAGGTTTATCGGGTGATTTCTTTTTTAATGTGACTATTTGACCACAGTGATCGGATTGTAAATGATTTATCACTTCCTTTTCAAGCCAATCACAATTACAAAAAATGTTATCAATACAAGTGGCTGAGGATGCTGAGACCCTTGTTGGTTCAAAAAAGACATTTATTAATTTAAATGTTTTAAAAAGTAATAATATTTTATTGCGCATATCTAACGTATATATCTTTTTTCACGCGACCTAAATTCTTTCTTTCATATGGAGATTCTTAACGTGATGTAGCTTAGAATATTCATGAATGTTGTCTTGGAATAATTTGGAGTATGTTGACTTTGACTAGAATAAATTCAATATAAAATAAATGAAAATAGTGTCAAAATATTCCCGGTACAAATATTGCAATATAATATTCATTGGAAGTTTTCGTAACGGACTTGCCGAAGACCAACCCTCCATTTTTTTTTTAATACATAAGAGTACACATGTATCGGAAAAGTAATACGAATCGGTTAACATCGGAAGCGCAGGTTTGCCCGAAGTTATCCAATGAAATAATTTAATTTTAAGAAAAAGTCATAAGTTATAACTAAATTACTGTAAAAACAACTTTATAGCTAAATACGTATGGTTCAAATTGTCTTGCAAATTGTAAATTGCTGGTACGTCCAGTCACATTACTTTTCTGATAGATCTGTACTTTGTGACCGTCTTTTGGAAAGGTTACCCCCTTTCAATGTAACGACAAAGTAATTATACCAGTGGGTATTTGATATGCAAATATCTTTAATGCAAAAGGAGTTCATATGCCGCAAGTAGGTACATCCTGACATCTCAGTTGAAGATAAAATTCACCATCATTCATTCATCAAAAAAATAAATCTATATATGTAAATGTCATGAAGATTATTTAAGTGTTTATATCAGTTTGGAATATATAGAATATAGATATATAGTTTGGAACTAGGTGGCGCTGTGTGGGATGTCTGAGGTATTATTATTATTATCGTGATAGCTTGTACCCCGAGAAATTACTCGATATATGGGTCATTCCGTGTGAACCGCTTGGCTCAGTTTTTTTAAATCTTCATGTGTGAAAAATCGAAGCTAAGTATCTAAATCAACATAAAATAAAAATCAACAAAACTCACAAACGTGAAGTGCTTAATCATAACCTGATTTGTATTTGCTGGATAACTACAAATTTAGTAATTGGAAAAAAATTACCATAGAGCTCATGGAGAATATCTAAAACCAATACCAGGTATTTCAACCTGTCAGCAATTTAAGTTATTAGATAAACATAAAATTCTAACAGGAAAAACGTCAAAATCAACCGAAATTAAATAAGGACTGGCAAGCTGGCCCGGTCTGTAACACTAATGATGAGATAACCGCTTACAAATAAAAAGAAACCGTGAATAACCTAACGCATATTCACACTTGTGCAGTCTAGAAAGTATATGGAGGGTCGGAGATGTTAATTAAATTTATATTAAATTAATCAAATACTGATCAATATACGTCTCCCAATTTCTTAAATTTGTTCCTTTAACAACCGTTACACCAGTTCTTCAAATTTTTTTATTACTACGAAATTCCCCTATTTATGTTTGTGCTATGTGCAGTTTTATCAATGAAAATTTTATGAATTGACCGATTTTTCATTCACTCTCATAAAAAGCTTCCTTGTTTATCGAAATTCGATAACCGCCTTTACACTACTTTAGCATATTTTTGTACTGCAAAAGCACACAATATATTAACAGCATTCATATGTATTTATGCTATTGTGTACTATCCTTCTACGATACTATCGTAAACGAACTCCAGTTTAGGCTTATAAATGTAACTATCGTTGCACTGGAATGAAATTTAAGCTATTTTGCACCAAGGAAATGTAATAATAATAATAACGCATACATCACAACAACGTCTAGGCCCCAAACTAAGCATTAGCTTGTGTTTTGGGTACCAAGCGAAGACACCACATATAACAACCAAGACCCGGTACCAGTGTCAATATTCATCATATAAATACTGACCCGACTTGGGATTTGAACCCGGGACCTCCAGCTTCGTAGGCAGGATCGCTACCCACTAGGCTAAGCGGTCGTCAATGTATTTGTATGTTTCTTACTTTTTCACAGTTAAACCGCAAAATTGGATGTGGTGATATTTGGTATAGAAATAGATTGAACCCTGAGGAAGAACATCAGGTTACCTTTTCACCGCGTGCCTGTGTGTTGGTTTCCCTTTCTCGGCTAAACCGGAATGTCCCTTTGACGGCCCCGTTAACAAACATTAAGTTCACGTAGGCGAATCCACGGGCGGAAATTTTATAAGTACGCAATAATAAAATTGTACTTAATAAAAAATGAGCTAAATAATAGAAATAATATTTCATTGGATAAAAATTAAAATAGTAACATTCTGTAAGCTTTGTTTACTTTAACACGTGACAAAAGAAGCGCCATCAGCTGGTCATGGCACAGATCATAGATCGATTAAGTAGGCTGTTGTATGCCGAATAAAGTGGCAGTTGGTTCATATTGTCTCACTTTAGAGAAAGTAACATTTTGACAGTCCTTTGTCAGTACATTTATGAAAATATAATTTATGTACATAAAAACTTAAATGCTTTCTCTAGGGTGAGTGATGGCCACAACTTAAATACAAGACATAAGCATATGTTATCGATTCCCAGGTTCAGACTTACAAAAGTTAATAATTCTTTCATGAGAAATTGTATCCGTTTTAATAATAAAATTCCTAAAGGAATGTTGAACTTAAATTCAAATCAATGTATAAAGCGAGTTAAAGTCTAACTTATGAAAAAAGCTTACTATTGTATTAGCGAGTATTTAGAGTGAGCGCACAATAAGTGCGCATGGATGTCATTGTAATAGTTGTTAGCACTTTAAATTAAAAAAAAAAAACAACAATGAAGAAAAACATATATTTAAATAAAATAAACAGGGAGGAGTTTCTTGCCGGTTCTTCTCGTTCTAGTTTTGGAACCGGTACCTAATCAATTCATTTGACTTTCAATAAGTGTGTGTAAACATCTTATATTGAATAAAAACTTTTTTAATTTAAATTTGAATATGAATATTAAAGACACGTCAATTTATTAACAGATTCGCGAGGAAGGAGGACAACAATCGTCACGGGGATCTGGCATGGCGTCATCGGGATGCGTCCGCCCCGCCGCGCCTCCCGTTCACCGCTGCCTAGGTTTGTGCCTCCTGCTGCTCCTCCTGCTCTCCGCGGCCGATGCATTGCGCGCGCGCAGCCCGCCCCGGCATCGTACACGGCCTAATAAATGTTACAGTACACTAACAAATGTATGTGGGCTCGCATGCGGGAGGAGCTTTGCAACACGGCCGCCCGGACCCAATTTGATAACGCAGTGCGAGCGTGGCCGGGTCCTTTCCGACACTTACTGTCACTCGTGTCGAGATAATTCACTCGGACACGCTCGTCTGTGAAAGAGGGTTTGGGGCGTCGTTGCCCTGCGTCCTGAATTCCTTTTTAATATGGAAAGGAACGACATTTCGTTCGTCCTTTCGCGGTAAGTCGACGTCATAACGTTAAAGTCAAGAGTGTAGTTTGAGTCAAACAAACGATACCTTATTTTCCATGCCACATATAGTTCCAATCAAACTTAATGGCGGATCGGAATACAACGCTATAAGCGTGTTAACGCAGGTTCAGTCATATGCCCCTCGCTCCACTGCGTCCCGCTACACCTTATACTGGTTACTGCGACGCGACTTGTGCCTATGTTCACATCCGCCATAAAGCTTGATTGGAACTGTACCAATTCATTTATATCGCTTACGTCTCGCTTGTCAAATACGTAGACGGCTTACTTGAAGATGGCGCGGCGTATTATTCGGTATGAGTTGTTGTTTTCCTAATTATTAACTATAAGCGATGCATTGTCACGTGCGCAAATAAACTACGTTCGTGTGACTTTAGCCTTATGTGTCGTTGCCATAATAATAATATGGAATGAAAGTCAGGGTTGTTCAGGACCACGGCGCCTGCCCCCAGGGCGACCGGCATAAGGTGCTGGTGCGCTACTGGCTGCCAAACTAATGTTCACAGGACTATTTGTATGACACTATTGTGATTTTAGTTAATTTTACTTTCTATATTCGATAAGAGTAAGCTGTTGAAATTTTAATGGATCGATTTAGTTTATCGTAGCACTGTAAACGAACAAGACACTCCGGCATGAACACAGCAGCGGTTCGTCTAGTTAAAATCTTAGTCAATATTTTACAATGTTATTACGTACTTATGTTTTAATATTGTGTACATTTTGTTATTTCCAATGAAATCGAACTCATCGATACGCGCTTAATTCTTAAGAAGTTAAGTACAGTCTATTTGTTAACAAACATTAATTTATTTTCTTAGTAATTAAAGCTTCAGGCGCAAAATAAATTTTTATTTTATAATCTTCCGATTTTGATGCCTTCTGTACGATTTATTTAATTTATGTAAAACATTGAATAGCATTATTTTGTTTAGGTACATTTATCAACTGTGTAGCACAAAACATGTTTAAACTCAAAGTTAACTTTCATATTAATACGTAAATTGGAATTACTTTTAATTACTAAACTACTCAGTAAGCGTCCTATTTTAAAGACATAGTATGGAATTCGAGATGTTAAGAACAAGTGCAATTATGTACTGATTGGCGACAGTGGTTTGCGAATTTTTAGGTAAAACTTAATAACAGAAAATAAATGAAATGATACCGTAACCAAAGATTTTGGACACGCTAAAGTCTTTGTAAGGACTCAGTTGGACAAGACATCGGTATAAATTCTATAGATTTAAGTGAGATGTATAACTAAATAGCGGAGTGCCTAAAGTGGTCGCAGTTCTGGTAATTTCAAGTGGTTTTGTAATTGTGTCGACATTTATCGAAACGCATTTATCAACGACAAAATGCATTTATCTTTACCAATGATTCGTTTATTGTAAAAGTTTTCAGAAAAAAGAACGGGTTCAGGAATGTGACACGAGACACTACTGACTGAATAGATGTTAAAAAATGCAATGTTCATTAGATAATTAGGATTTTAAATTAAACTAAAATTGATTATTTCACTATTTAAAATAAAAATTATTCGTTAATTTCCTGGACTCATCTAATCATATTTCAGTCGAAGAGGCTACTTTTTGAAATGGTGACCTGCATCATGTAATTTTAAAAACTGTATTTATCTGTAATTTACCGAATTCCAAATGCAGTAACTTTATATCAGTCAAATTGTTGAATATTTATATTAATCTATTGCAGCTATATTTTTTGTTATAAGTTATAGCAAATTAGTTCAATATTTAAAAAAGTTCCTATGCAGTCTGCAACAGAAATATTAATTTCACGTGTTATTTCATTGTAGGTCTATAATAGTTGATTCAGTCAATACTTTTCAAATTGAATATTGGTCTGTTGATGCTAGATATTGTTTTGACTGTTCAATTGTTTTACTGACAATATCACGGCACAATGCATTGATTTCTATGTTTTATAAGAATTTTTTTTTTCAACAAATTTAGAGGTATAAAGCCTAGCGGAGTGACTTGTTTCTGTCTCCTTTCATTTTTTATTTTAATATATCAATCTTTTTTAAATTTTATTCGAAAAAAATTATTTTTAATTACACAAAAAGCCACTTGGCACTCAATTTTAGTTAGCAAAATAATTCTCGAGTGGTTCACAATTAATTTAGATAGAATAAAATTAATTTCGGTCTAACATGTCTAAATAGAAGAATATCATTTCGATGCGTTAAAACATATCGTTTAATCATAAGTTTCGGTGGTAAAAAATATGAAAAAGGAATTAAGATATTGTAATTTGGCTAGGGCTGGATCTAGCGTAAAAACGAATGTTAAAGCTTAATATTTTATTTGACAGATTAAGACGTAGCGTCGCTTCATGGAAGCGTATTCGTCACTTGCGTTTGCTGTACGCTTACTTGACACGTGCCGCTTGAAGCCCTGTTGTCGAAGTTGCAAAAGTTGCGTTTGCGTCGCTTTGCAGCTTCTTCGATAGGGACCCATATTTTTTTATGAAGTCAGTACTATGCAGGCATCAAGCAAGCGTACAGCAAGCGTAATTATTTATATATATTTTTTTTATGAGCGCAGTATTAGTGGTTATTTGGTAACTTTTAAAATTCGAGCTTATAATCCATCAAATATGTTCATTTTCAATTTTATTAATTTGTATGATTTTTATAATTTTTTTTATTTATTAGAGTTGTAAAATTAATTAACACATATTAAAGATAATGGAAATCTATCCAGGTAAGGATACGAAATGGTACTGAACGAAGTATAGTTTCTTTCTATAGCTTTCTGATTAATTTTCTTACAGGTTGTATATGTAATATAGATATAAATATATATTTTGAAATTCCTCTTGACACGTATAATTACCGCTAGATTTCAGCTCCAGTGTTACATATAGATATTATATATGAAAGAATTGCATAATGTGGTTGTGATCATAGAAGATTTCGCCAAACCATCTAGCGTAGTGAAACGATGTATATAGACGTAATATATAAAAATTGTATGAATGCCAAAATTATTTGGATAGTTGTACAAACTTGCTCAGATGTAAATTAATACTTTTACAATGTCATCGACTGAACATTAATAATGCTAATGGTACTTCGATAGTTAAAAGGTTTAAGTGAATTTACGTGAAATAAATTGATACAACAAATTTTTAACGGAGTTACATTTGTATATAGAAAATATTAATTTTTAAGTGCAGAGGATTTAAAAAAAAACATTTTACACTTAAACTATATAATAGATAACAGAAGTAGTCCGGTACTGTATATACCGGAAAGGGTAAAAACCTTTAAAACCTTTAAAAGAAATCCCGAGATCTACATTTTTTCTTTCTTATTCGTAAAACAGAAGTCGAGCCAATTTTCAACTCGGCTTATAAATTACGCGAAATTACAGAAATTTATTCTTTTCTCGAGCTCCAGTACACGAAAACTTCTCATATTCACAACGTGATCCCAGAACTCAAACAGATGTTAGATATACGCCATTTATTCTGAGAATCGGTCTGACAATTTGAGAATTCCTTTGACTTTTAACTTTACCGAGACTCTCGTTATTTAAGCACAAAATTAAGACAATTTCCAATTACTGCTAATCAGTTATGTCAAGGCCTAAATAAGAAATAAAAAACCTAATATTACAATCGAACGAACACTAGATGTCGGTAGTGCCGAATAAGTTTTTGACTACATCAATTTAAATGGCTTTATACAGTTCATTTCTGTATAAATAAAGGCCAGTATTTCAGTTCTAACATATCCTAGGAATAGCGTCGAGGGAAATAAACAATTGAAAATTTGTATTGGATTTTGAAAATTAAGCTTCACTTAACGTTATTCCTAGGTTAAATGAGAACTGAAATACCGGTCCTAAGGCGAGTAGGCCCAATTTACTTTGTTAGTCTGAATCATTTTGGAGTCTTAACGTATTCTAATAGTAAACTATGTAATAGTTGACATTAATCGTGATTAGATAGAATCGATTTCAGTGCGAGCAAAAACCCTTTGACTATCGAAGTGTGGCATAAAATCGTTGGAATAGCTCATTTTTATAAACGTTATGTGTATAAATGTAAAATTAAACAGCGTATGTACTACATTGGCGTGGGTATTCACGAGAATTTTCGTCTTGTCTAGTTGTGTACTGAAATATATCTTGGACTATGTTTTTAGAATGCACTTCTAACACTCAAAAGGATTTATATAGTTTATGTTTAATAAACCCTAAACGGTGTACGTCGACTGTCACGTATTCTAAATTGAACAACAAAGATAAGAGAGCTTAGGTTTTTTCAAATGACTCTTAGAAGCGCATTTTTTTTTGTAAATTAGGTAATACTGCAATAGAACATGACGAATATTTGTCCGAACGCCATATAGTGCTGAGGTAATTTTAAGTAAATGTTGGTGCATAATTTGTATATATTGACCCACATGTGAACGAGGAATAAAACAAACTTTTATTACAAAACCACTAGACATTTTTATTTTGTATCAATCTGTGTACATACAGCAGTCTTGTCTCTGGTCCTTGAAGTTTTTATTTATTTATTTTA
Source organism: Luffia ferchaultella (assembly GCA_949709985.1). NCBI lineage: Eukaryota > Metazoa > Arthropoda > Insecta > Lepidoptera > Psychidae > Luffia > Luffia ferchaultella. The sequence continues at coordinate 8,617,534 of OX453254.1, forward strand.
TTTAAATTACCTACTAATAGTGCGTACGTTTTTTGTTTACTTTTTTGTGATCTGTAAAAAAATGTGTATTATTGTTATTTTTATTAATGTAAATTTTTAATGTTTCGTAATTATTGTTGACGTTTAATGTTCCATTTTGTAACATATTTTCATGTAGCAATTTTATGAATTCGGCATGCAATTATAAGAAAATAATTTGTGTGCTTTTCGCTTTGCTTAAAACTGCTTGTGTTACACTAATTCATTAAAAAATTCAATTCTGTTGCTTGTCCTTTCTTAGAGCATGCTTTTTTTTTCATTTCGTGTTAAATGTTACTTTGTACTGAAAATTTGATGGATCAGCGACAAGGTTTCTATCATACCTTTATATGTAACAATATGTTTTATATTGCTTGACCTTTACGGCCTGTGGCTGAATCTTAAATAAATAGTGAGCTAAGTTTCTCAAGTATTTTAGATTCAACTGAAGTTACGCTTTCCAATTTTAGTGTCGGAAACTTAATAGTCATGGACGATCATAGTTTTTTTTTTTTTAAATTTATTTGAGACTCTGGCTACAAGCCCATCTGTCTAATCAGGAGATCACAGAATTACCGCGTGTAGACCAAATACACACCAGTTGATGTTTTGAAATATTCGCTGCGAAGTATAATTTTGTGTGACCAACCTGTACAATTTGTACTGAAAAGGAAAATAAAGATTCTGAAAATGCGTTTCTTGTGTAATTAAACAATGGTAAATGACTTATGGTCCGTTTAATCACTGAGTCTGAATTTTGCTCACGTTTTCGATAGTTTCCAAGTATGAATCGCTCTGTCCTGATCATTATGATATCTAAGTAAACAATATAAAACATTATTAAAAAATTCTCTCCTTCTAAAACTTTAAACTTCATAGCGAGCAAGATCTGTAGGTGGCTGGCGCTGCATGGGATTTATCGGTGGTGGTACAAAATTACGGGAAAATATATTGAAATTTAATTTCTTTTCCAATAGAATGCGCGAAAGGCTTACACTTGTATGGAGGGAAATGCTACGCTCGTTGTCCCGACGAAAGTTATCCGAGCGATATCCTTTTGCCAAAGGTGTTAAGAAGAAACCATACATACGTCGAGAGGCAAGTCTCCGAAGCTGACGACATGGAACCAAATACGTGCATACCGTGTCACTACACTTGTGCTACTTGCAAAGGTCCAGACAGTTACGATTGCCTCTCGTGTCGAGAAGATGCGAAATTGATAAATTCCAGTGACACTTTTATAAAACTCTACTGCTATCCGAAGTCCGTTCTGCCACAAATCCAGAAATATAATTGGTTTTACCAACTGAATATAGTCGTAACTGTTGTTATATGCGTTCTGACATTTATATATTTAGCAGTGTACTGTGTTAGAAAATTTACTGTAAATGAAAAAAAATTAGATAAATCCAATGTGGGATATAACAAATTAGCGATGGACGATAAACAGCAATGTGCCTTAGAAGTTGAACAAGAGATTCGCGATGCCATGATAATTACGAGCGACAGCGAAAGCGAAGAAGAATTAAACTTGAAAAGTTAATTATTTTAGTTAGTGTAACGTTTACAGGACGTTTGTGATATTTGAAATTTTGTCACAATAAATTTTATTTTGTAATTTTAGCGAATATACCCATTGATTAGAAATCGGTAGTAACAGAAAGTTTAACCACAATTTAATACAAGCAAAGTTTTCTTCAAAAGCACAATCTTCGCTCGCAACAAAATCAAAGTATATATCTATTTGACAATTTAATTTTTATGCAATAAAATCTACCACTTGATTATTTATTTTGTGGTTGAACTTAAACCAGTAAATTAGATTCCAAAGACAATTTTCAAGTTTTTTCAATGTATGTATTTTAATACTCTGAAAAACTTATTAAAAAATTTGGTTTTTCAATCTTCATTTTAGGAATAGTTTGTATATACATCGAACAAAATTATTTCTTTCTTATAGTGATAATTAGACAAAAGCATTTATATTGTAGGTACTGGATCAATGGATTTGCTTATTAAATGCAGGGTATAATTTGAGATCGCAATTATTACGTATGTTAGTACAACTTAAAAGTCGATTTGAATATATGTCGTGTAGTTTTGGAGATATTTGTTTTTAAACTTGTGATTTCAATTTTATCTGCACCAACCAACCCGTACTGTAGCAGCGTGGTGAATTAAGCTCCAAGCCTCCTCATCCCGAGGGTAGGCTTAAGCCCCTGGAGTGGGGCATTAATGGGCTGATGATATTTCAATTTAAACCATGAACATTCATCCCTATTATAGAACCATTCACTCTGGAATAATTGAAACTAAACAATACCATGTTTAAATTTTAATAAATAAAACGGTCAAAAATAGGTATTAATTACTATTTAATTTCGCTCCATTGATTGTGATTTCGGGAATTTAAAGTGTAAAATTAAATGTATAGTTTTAATTTTGATGGAAATCGATGTATTCTTAATCAGTCGTATACCTCAAGCATATATTTTCAATAAACGCCGTACCTCAAATTACACCCCGTATAAATGAATGGCAACGTCTCATTTTTCTTTTTAATTTTCTTAGACATAAACTTTACAGCTGGTACTGAAAATAGTACAGTTGTATTTTCTTGTAAATTAATGTAATCATACGACGGACGTTATTGCAAATCTAGTATTATCAAAGATTACGCGCTATAATAAAATTTAATTAAATTGGGTAAACGCCAGCGACTAATTTACGGTTTCGGTAACGAAGTTGCCTTCGTTCCGTTAACGAAAACATCGAAATTAATTAAGAAGTGGAAGAGTAATATTTCTCGAACAGATGCTGCTTAGATGAAAAATCAAGGGAGAACGTCTTTTTATAGCAGTTTATAAGACAAATTTCATTGCGATTTGGGAATTATTTTTAAAAGCGTTATATTTAATGTACACTTTTGGAAAGCTCTTTTTGTCAGTCATTATAGATATATAACTGTTAATACCATTTACGTTAAGAATGATTTGATTATTATTATCCATTGAATAATGTGGATAATATATTGGTATGTTTACATTTTTGTATTTTTTTTAAAGAGTTTTTTAACGTTCTCTATCTAAAGTTCATTTTCTAAACTACTGAACTGACCTTTTTAATTTACCCTACCAAGGAGTAACATTTCAAAATATGTTAATATACTTTGCGGTTATATTACGTTTAACACAAAAAGTTAAACGGTCATTAAGCTCGAAACGTTCAGGACGTGGCTATTTAAACTTAAACCCTTAGAGCTTTTAAATGGTTTGACACTACGATTATAAAATATTGCTGTGTTTTTCTTATTACACCGTTAAATATTTTATTAATATTTTTTTTTATATCCATACAAGCGAGCACAGTTGTCGTGATAGCCCAGAGCGCAACGAACCTGTCTCAAATTTATAAGGCCCCATAGGGCCATGGTTCGAATCCGGGCGTGTACCAATGAGTTTTTCTGATTTAAGTACACAATATCACTGACACGGGCACGTTAAGCAGTCGGTCCCGGACGCTGTCAATAGATGGCGGTCGTTACAGTTCCCAACCCGCAGTGGAGCAGCGTGGTGGACTTAAGCTCCAAGCCCCCCTCCTCACCCTGGGGGAGGCCTAAGCCCCTGCAGTGGGGTAAAAATGGGCTGATGATGATGAAATTTTTTTACTATTTTTCATATTCAACTAACCGAAATTATACATAATATTGTATGTGTTATTTATTGCATTTTAATTACAAATATATATTGGAACTAGATTACTACAAAGTTTTATAATAACTGGTGAGATAAGTAAAATGTCCTTAATATCACTATATCTTATAATAAGATCACTATCATAACTTGTATGGAAGTTAGAAAGCACTCAGTGGGTGTCCCATCTAGATAGAATCTCAAAGCCAATGCAATAGACAATCGAGAGTTAGGTGTAAGATAGAAATAATTAGATTGACCCCATATATTGGTTTTCACCTTAGTGTACGTAGGTACATAAATCCCAATTCACCCCTAAAATGTTCCGTCACGGAAGCCACCCTTATATTTTAACCGACAACATACACGTATGAAACACGACCACTAAGACGTCACAGAATAGATCACTGACCAGTAAGACGATGCATGCAAAGTATTACTCCCGCAAAGATACCGATGTAGTCGTCTACGTTGAAGTGAATCGTGTAGCTTGAGAATACCTGATAATACTGTTAGGCGATGTTTACGTATAACTCAGTTTTATATTTTTTCCGGAAGTCCGTTTACTGACAGCGTAAGTATATTGCGGTTACACGCTTCCAACCTTATGTCGTTAATAATACAACAGAAAAACACCTTCAATGTTCCGAGAATTTACTCGATTATTGTCATTTAAACGACATAATAGATTAACGTTAGAACAGCCGCCATTTTGTAGACGAAGGATTCAGTTTTGTAAATATTTCTTTGGTTAAATAAACAAGTTCCTATTTATGTTGTTGTTTTTTTTTATTATTATTCACCGTCGTGTTGGCGCTTGAAATATTTCGGAAGACGAAGTTTTGTTTTGCATCAATTCGTTTTACAACTTTTGTATAGACGCTGTTCGCAGACTTTGGAAGAAAACTTTGATGGTGGTGTGTGACTGACACACAATCGATACGTACGCTCGATTGTTAGGTTGCCTTCATGTTGAAGTGGAACGAACGAGAATCGATTGTCAGATAAGTTGATAAAAAATATGTTAGGTATAATAGTAAATAGTAATAGTTCTGAGTTGAGTCCAATTTTTTTTATCTGTCGGTTCGTCAATTTTGAGTGTTTTCATTAATATTTTGATACATATAATATTTGACATATGAATACCCAAAAGTAGCATCGAAAATCAACTACCGATGCACCTCTAGTAAGTCGGCTGGATATGCACACACGCGTCAACTCATACCAAAGTAAGTCTACTGACCGCCAGTACGCTACTAAGTTCCACTCTCATATACGCGACCGACATTGCACTGTTTTTTGCTTAGTCAGTAACGGAGAGTCTAGAGTTTTTATTATTTCTGTGATTCAAAAGTTTTTATTATTTCAGAATCAATTAATATTAGGAGTTAAATTATGAAATTGCCGTTTGATAGAGGAGATTAATTAACCTAAAAACTACTAGGCAAAAAACAACGTTTTTTAAGCTGTCAAGAAATAGCTGTCAAGGGTTTGTTTCGTGAATTTCCAATCTTTTGTAGTTTTTGTTTGTTCTCGCCTGCAATACCATATACCATTCAAATACTATTTATATGATAGTATACTTGAATATCTGCTTAACTAGGTATCGGACAAAAAAAAAAAACATTATACAGTGCATTCTAAGTTGTTCAAACCAAATTCTATAGAATACAACAGGTTTTTATCTTTTCACTAATAGCTTATTTTCTTATCAGTTAACTGGTTTTTCAGTCTAGTTTTTTGTTTTTTCTTTTAATAATTTACTTTTTGACATACCTTCTAGTAACGGTTGTATAAAATGGCAATCTATATAACCTTCTAATAAGCCATTTTTGCTGTATAAGCTTATAGAACAAAAACAACAAGCTGCCATCACGAATACTTTTATACAACTTTAACAAAGCTATTTTGGAATATAATTTTTTACAGGATCATTTGGCTGGTTGGGAAATTTAAGCAACATATCATGCTAGACACCTAGACACCTGTTCCTTTATGTTGCACTTGTTAAGCTTAAAATATATTTAAACAGGTAAAAAGCCAAGAAATCTATATATAGAAAGATGAATCAGCCATCAGCGCTCAACATATACTATTAAGCGAAAATAAAACCAAATGATCATTATGATATTGGACAGTTGAATCGGTCATTTACTGTGGGATACGATTTGGATTTGTCCATTTTCCAGTACATAAAACGCGTGATCGGTACCTATGTGGCAATTATATCCCCGGCCAGCAGTGTTCGTCCCCGATCAATAAGTTAAATGTATCGGGTAATGCGAAATTCTGGCTCCCTCGCAGCATCACCCCTAGATCCTTAGAAAAATAACAGTAAGGGGAACTAAATTCCCATCTCGCCCTACCTTAATAACACAAAGTATTTATTAGAGGAATGCAAGGAAAATTTATTGGATATATTTTTAGAGCAGATACCTATTTTTTTTTATTGTATTTTACTGTATTAATCAGATCCCTAGAGATCGGTAAGCTAATGGGATGGCGTATTTTATATAATAATAGGTAAAACATGCTAAAATTAATGCATAGAATATTGTAAGCGTCCTCATATTTTAGAATGATTTGTTATAATGTATGTAAATTGAATTTTTTCATTTAGTGGGTGTATCTTACAAAGTCTATGGTACATTTTTTACCCTCCCATTCGGGTAAAAATTTACGATCTTAGATTTGAACCGTGCAGGCAATACAGCTAAAGCCAGCGACTCAGTCGAGTCGAAGCAACTCTGGAAAGATCATCGTTAAAAGCTTATCTCCTCGATAAAACTCCTTCGGCTAAGTCGTATCATCCCTTTATGAATATCGCAAATCGTTTTCGTATTTTTTGTAGAAATCTGTGCGCGCGAAAAGGATTCTTTTAACATAAACAGTATATTTCATGGCTACAGCAGGCTTTGATACGGTTGGAAAAAAAATTGTATTATATTATATATATGTTTTAAAAAAAAAATGGTTGAATACATTTACTTTTTATTTAATGAAAATCTAGTAATTATTTTGTGTCACATGAAAATAATAGAAATGGTATTAGCAGTATAAAAAAATCAAATACACGTAAAATCAATCTTAGAAATTGTCCAGACAAAGTCCCAGGGGCGACTGTCGTAAACCGTATAGGCACAACTGGAGATCGGGCATTAATTGGAAATAAATCGAATGCAGAACCGATGACTACTGGGGAAGAAATATTCTCGTCTGGTAACCACGAACCCGATGTTATAGTAGCGTGGGCTTCAACAATGGCAATCATCAAGGATTCATACTCATTGACCACATATTTGTTACCTTCAGTACCTTCAGATGTTAGTGACATCTGATCTAACACGTTGTGAAATGCCTTTATATTCGAAGGTTTGGTCGGTCTCACACTTTCTAGAAAATCCCCATTGAATTGAATCAAAGAAAAAACGTTTACTGTTGGCATTTTCCGCGATAGTCGAATGTATACCTAGGGTAATCATAATCACCTAGTTTATTTGCTCTTCACTCTATTAACTTACAATTAAGTACGACTAAGTACAATTTTATTTTCTTCAGTGAGCTACGTGAGAGTCTGATAACAGAATAAATAAAGAAAGCTTCTTCCCGTTTTCCACATCACCAGGTCTCCGCCAGAAGTGTTAAAGTTTTAATAGGTAATCGTTGTTGAGGATATGCACATGGCGTTCTTAATCAATTGTTGAGCGTTCGCTCGAAACGAAACGGGAACGAAGGTTCCGGAAATTTATAATTCGAGTTTTTGATGTTCCTCGTTTCGCCAAAAGTATGATTTGCGCACTATGGGTAGCTGGATCCAAATATATTGCATGCCGATTATGTAATCGCCCTTTCAAAACAGACACCATTTTTCGTAGTATTGGAAAAATCAACGGATATCCTGCTTTCGCACGAACTTCTTACAACATTGGAAATGAACCTAACGGAATAAAGTAAACGCACATATTTTGGATAATATTTTTCGAAATGAATTTTTTTCGCAATAAAAATAACACAACTGTATCTGAATAAGCTTAAAACTTCGAAATATAACATTCTGTACGACATTTCGATCGAACAAACCGAATTAGTACGAAATGTAACACCGACGCATATCCGACTTCCAACTAGGGCACCTTTAACCACTACTTCAGGTTGTCCGATTCTAACAACTTTAGTCTCAATCGATCCCCCGTCTAATTACCCCGACCCGTTTTTTATTTTTTTCTTATTCGGACCTAGTTCTCGAGATATCGGGCTCCTAAAATGAAAATCGGGGGAAAATATTGCGATTTTTTTCGTTTTTTGCCGATATTTTTTTTGTTTTTGAACTTTTTTCAAATTGTCTTATGCCATCTTGTAGAACTCGCCGAGCTACGTCTTTTGACATCACGTTCATCCCGATATCTCGAAAACTCTTTGTGCAATCTGCCTGTCTCAAAAAACTCCCAAATGACCCCCTATACTCCAACGAAATGAAAGTCATTTTCAATGACAAAATTTTGTATGTTAGTTATTTTGATTCTGTTCAAAAACCTAAAACAGCCAATTCAAAATGAACATTACCACGACTGTATGAAAGTTGGAACCATCGGGCCATTCTTAAATTAGTTGTTGATAGCTGTGAACCTTTGTGTAATATTCTAAGCGATTGTCACTTATGTTCCAAACTTTGATTGAGTTGAACAACGAGTTTATTCTCTCTTTGAGAACGAGTGTTAAAATTGGCCATCGAACACAGGAGCGGCCAACGTTCAGGGGTTGTCAAACTTTTTATATCCTTCGACGCGACGTCGAACTCCCGAAGTTGTTTTAAAGGGAATGTCTATAACGTGCGTTTCGAAAGCTTTTGGTTAATTACTTAGCGGTGCCGTTTAGAGCTTTGAAATAAATATCTAGTGAAGCGAAAGGGAAGTTGGATTCTAGTTAGATTGATTTGTCTGTTATTAGGTTGTTCCCCGTGTCCCAGCTTCACTTCATCAAACGGCGACGATGGTTTTATGTGCTAACTTTGATGTTTTATTTCAGTTTTTAGGATTCCATAGCCAAATGGCAACCAAAGGTAACCCTTATAATTTTGTTCTACCTGTGAGTCTGTCCATCCGTCTGCCACATCCACTTTATTCGGAGATTATACAGATGAAATTCGGAAGGTAAGGATTATCTGTAAACCGCTAGACAAATATGGATAACCCGATTACGAAAAAAATAATATTGGGGTAGGTCGCCGTCACAGACAAGTCAACCTTATAGACCACGCTTTGACAGGGAGTAGCATTCGCCAAGGCTATGTAGTGACACTACATAACTACGTCTCTTGTGAGCGGTCAGTTGGAAGCACGTCGGAAGCCATTAAATTGTCAATTTTGAACGAGCCAATGAAAACTAGCCGACCTCTCCCCGCACCCCGCCACTTTTTGGCGATTTCGTTTTCGTACTGACGTTTATTAAAGCGTGGTCTATAGGTTGACTGGTCTGTGGTCGCCGTACATATAACAGAGGGACAAAAAACATTCTAGCGTGACTGACGTGACTAACTGACACTAACGTGATTTATATAGAGGTTTCAAAGTAACGTTTTTATTTTAATAATAATATCTTTATTTCAGATTTTATATCCATACCAGCGAGCACAGTTGTCGTGATAGCGTAGAGCGCAACGAACCTGTCTCAAATTTATAAGGCCATAGGGCCATGGTTCGAATCCGGGCGTGTACCAATGAGTATTTCTGGCTTAAGTACTTTAACTATCACTGACTCCGTGCCTCGGAGAACACGTTAAGCAGTCGGTCCCGGACGCTGTCAATAGATGGCGGTCGTTACAATCCCCAACCCGCAGTGGAGTAGCGTGGTGGATTTAAGCTCCAAACCCCTTCCTCACCCTGGGGGAGGCCTAAGCCCCTGCAGTGGGGTAAAATGGGCTGATGATGATGATGAGCACAGTTAAACAAAAATCACAAATGTCAACACAATAAAATAATTCAAAATAACAAAAGGTAAAAGTCAATCAAAATAATGAAAAGTAAAATGTCAATAAAAAAATTTCAGATTAATTGAATAAATACAACTAAGCACACAAAATATGTAAGATAAATATCGTGTAAAAATAAATAAATAATTAATTAATAAAAAATCTGAATTACACAATATTTAAAATAATATATAAAAGCAACGGATGATAATGGCTAAATTACAAATAATTTCAAAACCAAAATATGATGCCGAAATCTCAATATTTTAGAGTCATTACTACTAGCTTCGGCTCTTACAATACAATTGGGGCTGTCTATCACTCTCTGTTTCAGTGAAGCAACACTTTTCCTAATAACAGCACCAAACCCATCCGTGCGTGCAGTACAAAACATCCAAGAAGCACTACAACACCTAGGCAATCTAAACATGCTTTAAATGCATTGTTGTGTTGGACTCTCAATACATTGTACGATCGCTTGGTGTACCCATCCAGAGACTGCACGTATACAGCGTCTGACAATATGCTCTGAAGAAGGTCGGTTTTACTTGATGTACTTTACAGCGCGCGAATTTTCGAGCGGGCATGTTGCCGCCCATCGCCAATGTCCTGCGTCCCCTTTCTATATCATCATCATCGTTTAAGCTGTCATTAACCATGTGTCCCAGATATTTAAACTTGTCAACACGGCCAAACCTCTCACTACCCAGATGATCATGAGGGACAAACCCAGGTCCATTCCCATGTCTGAGTACCATTTAAACGGACTTCTTACCATTATAAATCAAACCATGCGATCTGGCATAATTTGGACCAATCCCAAGAAGCTTCCCTAGATCCCTGAATGACAGACTGACCAGCACCATATCGTCATCATAACTGAGATTATTCACGCTACACCCATCTAAGTGACACCGACACGGGAACTACTCAGTCCGTCAATCAAGTTGTTGACATACAAATTAAATCGACTAGGAGAAGTTACGCCCCCTTGTCTCACTTCACAGTTAAACTTCATCACAGTTAAACCTTCCGAAAAGGTGCCAGACCACCCAACTACACATTGTTGATTGTTATACCAAAATCTGAAAATATTCACAGTTTCTTTTGACAACCCTGATTGTTCCAACATGCTCCATAATAAGTTGTAGTTGACAAGATCGAATGCCAGTTAATGAACAGTTGATAAGATATGCACTCCTAAAGTTCTAAAAAGAGAAAAAACTTTTTAACTCTATGAGAGGGGAAAAATCAGGAAAAAATCAAAATAGTACAATTAAAAAAAACACTTTCAACTAAAGTTGGTTGAATAGTTTTGGAGATATTTGTTGTTAAACTTATTATTTGAATTTTAATTATGAACCTTCATCCCAACTACGGAACCCTTCACACTTCAACACACGCTTGGCCAATATTTATATGAAATGCGAGTATTTTAGCTTCATCACCGTTTCTTCTCTCCAATGCCAGCTGAATGAACTTACCAAAAGATCTCTTTGTATAGAGGAGTAGAAAACGTTTTGCTTATAGTAATAACTTGTTTGTCAACAACTAAAAAACAGATTTTGATTCGAGTATAGTCATCGACTCCTCTGGGTGAATTTAAAAAAATCGTCCTATCAGTTCCTCGGTTTATTTAATTGATGAAATATTGACAATATTAATAGCCCATAGTGGGTGAGTTTTAAACCTAGGTACTGTCAGCTTAACATTGGCTACTGAGTGTCAGCTTCTAAGCCGAAATAAAATAAAAAAAAATTTGGTTCGACATTCTAGTAACAAACCAAATGCATTTCGCGGTCAGTAACCATGTGTGAACGTTTAGGTATTGCGTGGCGTCGAATTATCCAATTGCATGTGATGAAAAGGAATATTTAAGATTTTCATCCGAATGAATGAGAAATTCCGTCAAACGTTTGTTCTCGTAAAGCACTTTCATATACATTAATTTGGTAGAAGCGAAGAACTACGCCTTGTATACAAAGGAACGACCTGACAATCACGAACATTTCCCACATTTTGGTAAATTAACTACCATAAAAACGATTTCCATAAAAACATACTGCGGAATTAACCAATATGTATGGGCTTTAACGTGATTCCTACTTTGCTATAGACATGAATTTCATGTTATAATTATCTGCGTGAGCTGTTATGAATAAATAGATAAACAATATTTCGGTGAGTAAATGGATAGATTTCGCCAGACTCGAGTCGATATCCGTTTGGTAGTTTTAGAGTTTATTACGTTCAGACAGACAGACAGACGCGACGGGGGACTTTTATTTTATTGTATCTATATACTGGTGTAAAAGCTGCGATACTAGCTTAAAAAGCTAGCTTTTTGCAGATGTGAAATATGGCAAGTATGAAATTGTACTCGCGTACTTACAAACTTGTTCACAGCCATGCAAGCCAAGATTTATAAGTTCCGCAGTACCGTAGTATTAAATAACTATGCACGAGAGCTGCACAAGTTTTAATTAAGTGCAGCTCCCGAAAACCCTTTGTACGTAAGGCTTCATAACCGGTCTGTTATTAGCCGAGCGCAGTTGGATTTCGCTACGAAGCTTTTCGTACCGCGACCTGTCACAAAATGTATTTCAGTATTGTAAAGCATCGAGGATGTATTTTTCAAAAGTAAGAAATGTAAACGTGTATAAAACACATTAAAGACTTTTATTCAGTTTGTCGATTTTAAATATTGTAGTCAGAAAAAATTAAAAACATTAACACAGTAGAGAAATACACTTTTACACTAATCTATATCGTAAGCAATGATTGTCAAAATTTTACGGAAATCAACGTATTTTTCGTAACTAAATAGTGTTACGTGCGTATTCTCGACATCAATTATTGACCCTTGGGAAGTCTTGTAAAAAACACTAACGAATAATTCAATCTCATGGGAGCATTTGGAAAGCACTAGAACGTGCTAACCTTCGAATATAAAAAGTGGGGGCCTTGGTGAATTTAAGTCAAGTGTAATGAAAGAATAAACAAGTGTCAGTAAGTGTCAAAGTGACATTTTTTATATAGCAGAGAATGTTATGTAAAACATGATCTGTCGTTTAGCGAAATAAACGGATTAAGAATTTGCTGTATTTTTCGAGGTTACACAGAACCCACTCTTAACGTCCATTAAAAAATTCGCGACTTAGTTAACTATTTCTGTTTTAGCGACCCATTGGGTGAAGCCCGCGTCAATTAAGATAGCGATAATTTCGATGTTTTGCGGCAAAAAGCTATTTTTAATAAAACTGACGTGTACTAAAAAGAATCAGTTTTATTCTAAACCTTTAATACATACGATGCTTCTTAAGAATTTTCTATGGTAATGTCAGGTTCAAGTTGAACTCAAAATTAATTGATATCGGCGAAGTTTTTTTGAGACCCCAGTAACAATTATAACACTGAAAATTTTGGATTTTTTATTTCTAATGAGTCTTCATGAATATATTTAATCCCAGGATTTATATCTGTACACATAATAAAACTGTCACGGGACTTGTCTGTAATACATTTTTATTTAATTATGATTCAGATGAACATACGGTATAGAAACGTAAACGGCAATTTTCAAAAATTTTGCTTGCTTTTCACACAAAAACTACTAAACGGATTTGGATTAAATTTAGTGTAAAAATACCTCAGTACCTGGGTCAACGTATTGGATACTTTTTACCGTGGATATGTATGTGTTTGTGTGTTTGTTACCCATTCACGGTTAAACCGGTGAACCGATCTTGATAAAACTTGATAGGAAGTTATCGTTCAGGTGAACCGACGTTAACACTACTTTTCACTACCCCTACGATGAAGATTTAGTAGATTGTTACACAAGGGTTAAACATACTACTTTTCAAATCAAATCAAATCAAAATATCTTTATTTCGTAGTTATGTAACATAATCTTGAAATACGTCATAAGAGTGAATTTTATTACTTTGTGGAAGAACGTGACCACAAAGGGGCATTCAAAAGTGCTGGTTCCTCTCAGAAGAATGCGCAAAAAACTGAGGGACGCTCTTTTTAACAAAATTATTAAAAAAAATTTAACAATAAGTGCTTAAAGAATAATATTATTGAAACAAACTGATAGGTGAGCGGCTTCCATCCATGGATTTTTATCATCTAAGTAGTCTGATACTTTATAATAAGCTTTTGCATAAAGCTTTCGTTTTAGTGTAGTTTTAAACTTATTAAGGGGTAGATCTTGAATGTCAGCTGGGATCTTATTGTAAAAGCGTATACATTGCCCTTTAAAAGATTTCGTGATTTTATTGAGGCGGCTGACATGATTAGCAAGTTTATCTTTGTTTCTTGTATTAACATTATGCCGATCACTATTTTTTTAAATAATGTAATATTTTTTTTACGTACATAATGTTTTCAAATATATATTGAGATGGCAATTTCATTATATTAATTTCCTTAAACTTTTCTCTAAGTGATACTTTAAGTCCCAGTTTATAAATTGCTCGAACAGCTCGCTTCTGCAACACGAAGATTGTATTAACATTAGCAGCGTGTCCCCACAGCAGAATGCCATAAGTCATTAAACTATGGAAACCACTGAAATACACCAGCCTCGCGGTTTCTATGTCCGAAAGAAAACGAATCCTTTTTACAGCGTAAGCTGCAGAACCGAGCCTTCTCGCCAAGTTAGTGATATGAGGATCCCATTGCAATTTCGCGTCCAATGTGATTCCTAAGAATACAGTAGAATCCACAAGGTCCAATTTCTCGCTTTTAATAACAATATTGGTAGGTGCCTGTTTGACGTTCGGTAGCGAGAATCTTATGCATTTGGTTTTTTTTTTTATTTAGTAGTAAATTATTAGCCGTGAACCATTCTACTATTTCGGAGATAGCATTGTTTACATCGTCGTAGGTAAATTTCTTTCTATTAACTTTGAATACTGAAGAAGTATCATCAGCAAACATTACTATCTCGTGATTATTTTTTACAAGGTAAGGCAAGTCGTTAACATAAACTAAAAATAGAAATGGACCAAGAATTGAACCCTGTGGGACGCCCATCGACATTGGGGATCCTGATGACCTCTCTCCGCTTACAATCAACCGTCTGAACTCTTACGTAAGTACTTAATCTGTTACTTAAGTACGACCTCAGAAGGTCGAGCGCACGGTCTTTAACACCATAATGACACAATTTCCCGACCAATGTATCATGTTGGACACAATCAAAAGCCTTGGAAAGATCACAGAAGATACCTATAGCATCTCCAGAGCCCTCCCAGGCCTCAAAGATGTGCTGAATCAGTTCAACACCAGCATCGGTTGTTGAACGGCCCCGGGTGAAACCAAACTGTTTGCGATGCATTAAATTATTCAAGTTAAAATGTGAAAGTAACTGACCCATTAATTTAAACAATTTCATTACGAATATGAGGAAAGTAAAAAAAAACGCGTAAAATCCATATCTGAATCTGACAAACTCATTTTATATAAATAACTGTAGAGGTAAATAATTAGCATTCGTCAAAACAACTGCAGATAGAATTGTCACTTTCTCGCCTTATTTTTGTTTCTTTTACTGTGGCATTCTGCCAGCCAGTATTTTTTATCATTGATGATGGTTAATATTGTTACGAACGGACAGAGTAATGACCGCCATCTAGCGTCCACCAGTAAAACCACTTTGTAGAAGGGTTTTACAACAAGGACAACACGAAACCCCTATTCAATACTAGATGGCGGTAGAAGAAAGAATATTCTGGAATTATCCAAACTGTTCGATTACGTTCGTGCGAGTGGAGTGATTTCTGGAATGTTCTCGAGTTCGTTGCAACCTATATAAATAGCCGCAGGAAGGCGAGCAGTTCCAGTTCAGTTTTGGGCTACTTTCGACGCGACTTCGAAGCGAAACTAGTGATACAAGTGAAACCTACGACTTGGCTACGACCTAGGAATATCGTTAGTGCTTAGTGTTTGGACTTAGTGCTTTGTGTTGGACCTAGTGTTAGTGAATAAATTCTTCAAAAGAGTCAGCAGGTCTTTCTCTCCAAATTCTTCGAACCCTAACACGTAACAATATTTAGCTCAAATCTATGTAATTAAATAGTAATTTATTTTAAACTAAATTATGAGTATAAAGGCATATTACAAAATTGTTGATAATATTCTTTCATTACAATTTTACGCCGCGATTCAACAGAGTTTTTTGTATAAAAGTAGGGACATGGCTTGCATAGTTTTGTTTTTAAATTTATTTGACAGCAGGAAAAATCGTTTCCCAGGGACGAAAAGTACTACTTTCATCCCTCTGATCAGGTAACTTCAAGCGTACTTTCCGAGTATGAGTAATGAAAAATAGATTTAAATAAGAATATTTCATAAAGTACTATCAGCTCAATTACATTTTACATTCAATAGGTACTCAAAAACTATGGACAAATTGATTATTTTCAGCGAAACTTTATTTTCCATAGAATCATCTATGTAGCATGTAACCGTAATTTCTCTCGTAACGGACACTATTTAATTTTTAGTTTTTGTTATCTGTCAAAAAATTACCATCTCGTGGTATTTGAATCGAATCTGTGTTACCAACCAGTATATTTATTATTTAGATATGTTTTAAGCTTTTGATGAAATAAGTGCATGTACTAAAATTTAATAATATTGAATTTTAATTAATTCAATCGATTTACTCGAATAATGCTTGTTATTCGAGTAGGTAGAGTGAAAAAGATATTGTTCACTTATAATCTCACACTATCCTATTTATATTATGCCTGTCACTATAAATCGAGCAATTTGGATTGGGCGCTGTCAGATACTTCTAGCGTTATTGGCAACCTCCGTCTGGCTGTACAGGACTAATTATCAAGACAGAACTGTCGTCGCCTTGTCTGAGTATTTCATCTCTTAGGTATTTCGAGATTAATACAGCAGCGGTGCTGGTATCGTATAGTTTGATTGAAAGTTCCATTACTTTCTTATTATAAGATGTCGAAACCATGAACAAGAAGAGAATAACATTTTTTTAAAATATAAACTGTTAAATATTAGCTTTTTCTTGTCATTCATATAAATAACACGTTAATAAATGACAATTATTATTAATATTTAAAATAAAGGTTTCTTGCTCATTTGACCTGCTTTGGATAATCCCGTTGCACGTCAATTTTTTTCTTATATTATAAGGACGAGTTAACATGACACCTCGATCAAATGACGTTTATGTAATGCATAGTGTGCAAATAAATATTTTTTTTTAAATTTATGGATTTAATTTTAGTACCTATTTAAGTCCATGTGATATCATAGGTTAAATAAATTGAACAATACTGAACAATTAATTTCTGATGAAAATAAAACAAAAAGAAATAATTTGATAAAAAAAACTCAACAGTTTCAACAAAAATGTTCAAACGTGGTTATTAAAATTAAAAGGCACGAGGTTCTAGAATAACTTCTGAAAAAAAATTATTGATGAATTACCCAGATGTTTTTGAAAATATATCTGACGATAAAATTATCCCTGTGAGGGCGGTTTATCTTATTGCGCTGCTTAGCACAGTAAAAAATCGAAGTTACAACTAAACAAAAAGTATGGAGGTAAAGTGAAATCCTCACGAACCAATGAAAATTTTATGAATTTACTCAAAAATAATGCTATTGTAGTTATAAATAATTTATTTGTGTTAACTATTTTCTGTATGTTCTATATGCATGTTTTATTTCATGCTCTATTTATCACTGTTTGTTTCCTGAATAAATAAATAAATTAGTAATCAACTGTCCAGTTGACGTCATAAGGACATTTTATTAATAATTTTTTTTATATAAAACTTCATTTTTTTTTTAAATTTTGAGGGAAAAGTATAAATTGGGCTATATTTTCGGAAAAAATATTAAAAGTATGTGTTAAATTTTATTTTATGAAAAGTATATATTTTTTATCAAAGTTGACATCTGTCTAAGCAGGATACAGCAACCATTCAATTGCATCAAATAACAGCCACAAATGACACTTTTGCCAGTTTCTTGCGTTCCAGACAAAAAAATCGCCAAATTTGTTAACGTGTAGCGATTTAGCTGTCAGTGTCATGCGTTTCAGACGTTTCGTTTTAGGCGTTTGTGGCATTTGTAACTGCAACGTTACATCCACCTCGGCAGGTGAATCGTCGTTCATTCGTGTTCATTTAGAGTTTTGACATTTCATACGGTATTTTGACATGTGACATTCGATACCGTTCCAGACGCAATTTATGTGTTATAATGGCTTTGTTAGTGAATTAATCGTTTTTAAGAGATTAGAGTGTTTATTACTTTATTATTTTTTTTAATGGATATTTTATTATACTTCAAGGTGTTATATCATATGACACAATTTTTATAAACATTTCTATGTTTATAAAAATGGTGATTGGAAAGCAATTTATACGGATACAGTATTAATCCTGATCAAATTAAATACGTTACTTACCTTCAGCATTTTATGTACATTATAAATGCCTTTAAACCATAAAATTTAAATTGATATCTTCGGAAATATCGCAAAATAAAAATTATAGCGCCACAAGCGACAAGCGTCTGAGCCGGGCCGGGCGGCGGATGGGCCGGGCCGATGGGTCGACGCCTCATGCACCGACGTGATTCGCGTGATCTAAAATTAGGCCGAAATTATCAATGTTGTATACAAAGGAATATTGTAGTTTGTTTTTATTTATTTATTCTTTACTTTATCAAATATTTATAGAATTGGAAATAAAATACAATAAAAATACTCCAATTAAGATGAACTTAAATATAATTAAATCTAATCCACATGTTCAACGCAACAAGCTGATAGGTCTAACCGACATAAAAACACTACGGCTTATATGCTCGGCTACCCCTGCGAAGCCGGGGCGGGTCGCTAGTGTAAGCTAAGTAAAAGATTGTCTGTCTCTAATAACTAAAATAAATAAATAAACAGTTGTTATGCTATCGCTACTCGCTAGACGACAGCGGGCTTCGGCGCGAGGAAGCGGGAGGAAGATCGAGTTTCGAGCTGGGTGTCATGTTAACGCGTCCGTATTGTATATATGCTCCTAATTATCACGTGATAAAATGTACTGAATTTTTCATCTATTTAAATATGAATGTCTCATCGAAATATATTAAGTGTTGTTTGAGTATAAAAGATCAAACAAACGAAATTGTACAAAAAAAAAACTTTATTATGTGTATTTTGATTTAAGGGTTAATGAATTAATTCCAATACAATAAAATTTCCAACAATATATTTCATGTACAGAAATCACGTTGTCAACATTTTTTACCCGACTGCGGCGAAACCAAAAGGGAGGCTAATGTGTTGAAAACTACGAATGTGTATGTGGTTTGCATTCTCGATTTACATTACTCCATTTTCTTCCATTTACACTTGGAACTTTAGTATAAAAACTACACTACTATCCACACCACCTTAATAAAATTCATCCTAGAGGTGTGGATAATAGTGTCGTTCTTATAATAGAGTTCCAATGGAAGTATTACAGTTAAATAGCAAACAGTTTAAGAAATGTGTAAAATTTCAGCTCATTAAAAAAGCTTTGATGTAACTCATGGTAATTATTGCAATAGTTTTAAGCATTCTATACTGAAATAATAATAATAATAACGTATTCATGACGTGACATGACATGACAACAACGTCTAGGCCCCAAACTAAGCATTAGCTTGTGTTTTGGGTACCAAGCGAAATAAATTATTATAGTGAAAACTACTTGAGGGAGTTTCTTGTCGGTTCTTCTCCTTTTAGTATTTCCGAACTGGTGGTAATTGCATCTTGACTTTTGATGTAAATGTAATGCACCTACAGTGAATGAAAACAATTTGAAGTTTGATACGTTTGTATTAACTGGTGGTGTGTCATAGGGTACAATAACGTCAACAATTCAAGTAGCGGACGCTGGACGCTATAATGTATTGCAACCGAAATATTTTGTGTTTTTTAGTGTAAATAGGTACACATTTAGGCAGTTTTTTTGTGGACTTAAGATATCTACAAAATGACATCTTTTAATTTTAATTAATTCATTCATAAAAAGCAAAGTAAATAAATTTGTCAGCAGCTTTTGATTTAATAGTGTCAAAAATGTCACTTCACAGTATCTAAAATGTCAAACGCAATTTCGCGGGGGTGAAGACCGGCGCGTGGGGACTTCGCTGACTAAAACTCGCCATCTTGCATAAACTAGCTAGAATAAAAGTGGTTAGACGGTAAACGCAGTAAAGAGCTCTAGGCATTTCGTACTTTTATGATAAAAGACGACTAACCCTGTTCTCAAGGTGACAGGCAGCAGGGTCTACCTGATTAAAACTAGGTCTTCAGCACTGCGGTCACCAATCTGCACCAGCCAAGCGTAGTAACTAATGGCAAGCCCTTCTCCCAATTTGGCGAGCCGCCGTTCGTTGCACATGGCCCAAGACCATGTGTTGTTTACTTTGAAAAGATTACGATGATAGTAATGGCTCTAACACAGCGCCTTCTAGTCCCAAAGTCTCTTTTTATACGTCAAAGTAGCAGTCAGTGGTACATTCTAACTCTTTAACATCTTTACTAATTTTTACTTAACTAATTTTAACGGAACAACTTTAAGCGGTTTTTATTTTCAGACTATTCAGAAAATGTGCAAACTTCAATCTAGTCGCTTTTGATTAAAAGAGATCACAGATTTTCATAGATAATTTATATTTGACCAGAAGGTAATAAATTCAACGTTATTGTATTAATTTTACCATCTTAATAAATAAAATACATCTTCAAATTTATAAAATATGTGATTTTTTACAAAAATAAACGGTTCTAATTTTGATTTTTAAAGTTTATACTTAATTTTCGATTCACTTATTATGCACGTGCGAGCGAGTTTCATCGAAAACCAGAATTAGAAATGTTTGGTGTCAATAGCAACATATTTTATAAATTTGACGACAGTTTCATGATAGACTTAATCTATTAAGATGGTAAAATAAACACAATAAAATTTAGTTTCCTAATTCTCGTCAATCTATTATGACAACTAATAAATAAGTAGGTATTATCAAACCGTTTTCTCGAAATTATTAAAATATCACAATACCACGCTACGAATTCGTTTTCATTAAAGGTCTGTGTTTCCCATTAATCAAATAAGAGGTACGCAAACGAGAATCCTATCGCCATTAATTTTGATCAGACGATAAATAAATGGGGATGTTCATAAACGTTTTCGTTAAAAGCCGCCCATTAAAGCGCTCTATAAATAATCATAGAAAAGGCTTCCCCGGGGACGGAAAGCCCGAACAAACTGGCATTGTACATTGTCACATTTTCGCAGATGTAAATTATTGTAGCATATATAATATTGGGTCATTGTGTACCAAATAGAAATAGGAAATCGGTTTATATCACATTTTAAACGTCTCAATAGTCTTCATGTCACAGTGATTTCTATTAACTGGGTATTTTTAGTCACATACATTTTAAAAGGTACACCTATCCTATGTAACCATAACTAAATAAAGATTTAAAAAAAATACGGAACTTTCACATAAGTATCTACTTTTCTGTTTCGGATGATAGGTCAAATAAGGCACCCATAAACACAAATGTTTCTACCATTTTAAACTGTTGATTTGTACATACAAAATGGATGTGTACTTTTCAGCGTATGTGAGACACGAATTCGTCCTTTTAGAAGCAGCGCGCATCTGCGGCAACTACCTACTTGGTATTCTGGTCAAATGTTCATAAAAAATTCAACTTCTTTCTATTATCTCAATCCAGAAGGAGTTGCGCTGTAGTGGAATGAAACGCGGGAAGGACTTTAGTGTCCACTCTATTACAAATAATTATTATCTATTCGCACACGGTATACATTAGTTTCTATAGGCGATTCATATTTTAAAAGATTGTGACAGTCAGACAAACGAAGAGCATAAATGTAGTCTCAAAGTCTTTCAGTCTTTAGGGTTCTGTTCTTTACTGGACCTTACTAAGTCGCTGTCTGTCCGTCGTCGTTCTATTCTACCTTTAATCTATTCCATCTTTCTATCTTTTGAAGCGTAGGTATTAAGTGTCGATTGAAAATGTAGTGGAATACGACTGTGTTATTAGGGTTGCTATCCTAACAAATAATAATAAACGAAGTAATAACGACAAACGTGTTTTTTTTTTATTTTGTCATAAAAACAGTAATAGATACCTACAAGCGTAAAACTTGCACAACAAATAATAATAACCTATCGTTTGTGTCAATCGTAATTGGGCTAAGGATCACGAATCGAATGAAAGAAAACATATTTTTGGGGTAAATACGTAACACAAATACATTGTGTAATATACGGAACCCTCGGTGCTCAATTCTGAATCGCATTTGGACGGTTTTTACTGTACGAAACTCCGATATAAAAAAAAATCCGTCGTTCAATCTACAACAGCCATTTCAATAGCAAAAAACTTATCTGATTGATTACAATATAAAATAAATCAGTCGCGATAACTGCTGACGTCAGCAACATTGGATAAACAGAAAACCCATTATGGAGAACCGATACCCTGTTGACGGCACAGAAATTACAAATATTTGTGGAGACAAAACGCAGTAACCCCACGACAACGTTCGGAAATCCGAACTAGGCTCTCGAAGATTTTATTATACCGGCGACACATTCGAGTGTATATCGAGATTATACACTTTATGGAGTGCGTTAAATCGTGACGGACACATCGATATCGTAGAAGTATCTATATATATTATAAAAAGATTATTTAAGTATGTTTACCAGTTGTAGTACCCATAATACGAGTATAATATTTGCTTACTTTGGGGCTAAATGGCGCTGTGTGGAATGTCCCCGGTATTATTATTATTATTACTATAAATCACTAGACTGAATTTACTAGCTGCTTTTTTTACATTAACAAATATCGCCATTAGCGTAGCATCGTATAATACTCTTTTTTTTTTAAATAGGTTCATAATCTTTTTAGGAAATTCGGAAATAGTAAAAAAAAGATGTAATTTCCCGGTTTTTTGGACAAAAAGTTGATTATTTCTAAAACTGAGGACAATATCGAAAAAAAAGAACAAAAATTCTCAAGCATCTAGATTGTCTACCGTTTAAAAAATTAAATTTTGGAATTAGTCGAAAACTGTTGGGCCGGGCAGGTGCCCTTTTCATTGAATGATTATCAGATCGGTTACCCCGAAGAGTGAGATTCGGCTATATTTCAGAAACTTACAAAAGTAGTTGAAATACAATAGTGTCAAATGATGCAGCAGCCCGCGGGGCATCGTATGGTACCAAATTTTCGAAAATTGGTCAATAACTGTTCTCGAAAAATTTATTTAAATTTGTTTGAAAAAAATGTGATATAAGTTTTTATTTTTTATATTTATTTTCAACGTCCTCCGATAGTTACGAGAAGCGCGAAATATGTACATTTTTTCAAAACTTATACGTTGGTATGATTTTTTCGCTTTAATCAACAACGTTACGACTGGTTGCGTGAAAATTTCCTTTCTCAGAAACATCGCTCGGGTCATCCGGGACGTATGTCTCGTCAAAAATTGTTGGAATTTTTTTCAAAATGTTTTCTTAAACACCACAGCACTCTCGTTTGGCACGCGTCTCCTAGTCTTGGACATATTTGGGGGCGACGAATTTTACAAAAGCTTCCAAACATATTATATCTTTGCATTTTATTCTAGATACACTGAACTCATATATTTTTAGTTTATCCGCCGCAAGTTTCATCGATCTGAAGATGCCTGTTCAGTAACCTTTTTTACTCGATTTATATTCCTATATGTAGATACCGTAGGTTGTATCCCCGGTATCTTCTTGAAATCTATCTTTTACGTTTCTATGTAACGTTTTATTATCGTTTATATTTCCCATGACACAAATATTATTGAACAACTCTCTTTGAAACCAATTCCTGTTCAGCTCATTATATTTAAAAAAAAAATGCAAGACGTTTTTAAAACTAGTCTATCACATATACGTCATCTGTTGTTACCATTAATAATAATAATATACAATAATAATAATACATGGGACTTCCCACACAGCGTCATCTAGTCCCAAATTAAGCAAGTATTATGCTTGTGTTATGGGTTACTAGACAACTGATATACATACTTAAATATTCTTTAAAATATATACATATATAAATATTTTTGCGAAGACACCACACACATATAACAACCAAGACCCGGTACCAGTATCAATATTCATCATATTAATACTGACCCGACCTGGGATTCGAACCCGGGACCTCCAGCCCCGTAGGCAGGATCACTACCCACTAGGCTAAGCGGTCGTTATTGATTGATTGATTACCCATTAATTACAACCATGATTTATTCTCTTTGAAGACCTTTTCTTTGACCAGATTGATTTTGAGAAAAGTCTCTTTACTTCTGGGACATGCTACTAGAAAAAAAGACCAAAAAAACATTTTATTCGTAAGTATCTGTAAATATACTAAATTTTCAGTAAAAAAATATAAATTTTTTAAAACAAATTTATTTTTATCTCTATATACATATTAAATCCAATATGCCTATAAGTATATAAAACGAAATTATACTATAATAATAATAAACTACGTCAAACTATATGTAGGGTTTATAATACAATATGTTCTTAGGAGCTAAATTTTCACAACGCACTAAGAAAAAGTGAATCAATAACAATAATAGTACATTTTTAAAATTCTATGAATATATATTTAAAACACAGCGTTCCAGTTTACTATGCTATTATTAAGATATCCAATTATATTATACTTCTGAGAAATAAGTTAATATAGCAGAACCCTTGGTAATTCCTCAAATTCGGAGTCTTATCACAAAGTCAAGTTGCTGAGCTGTTTTATTGCTTTCGGGACGTCAATTGCGAGTTTCGAAGGCGGCGCTCGATACCTATCTTTATTAACTCCAACATAGTTTCTATTGTAATTGGGTTTATAGTCTTTTTAACCCGCCATTAATATACATTTATATTTATGTTTAATAAATTGTAAAATAAAAAGTCTGTCTGTCGTTAATAAATTGTAGAATGAATAAAAAGTCTGTCTGTCGTTGTAAATTTAGTATCGATTTTCATTTTAAATCACATTGCGTATATGTCATATAGATTTGCAACCACACGTCATTAAAATCTCAATTAAATATCAGCGATGCCCAACTAAAGTACATGGTTTAGCATCTTTGCAAAGAAAGCTTTATTTTTTTCAATTAAAACGAACCTTTCCTCAGTCAATTAATGGCGCTGAATTAAACTTTACTGCCCGAAGTGCGGGATTAAAAAAACGTCAAAGAAGTTTACTCCGTTAGAAATAGAAAAGCGTATAAATAGCCTTTTTCAGTGTTTAGTTTCTTTACCATGAAACATTTTTACTTTATATTTTTACTAGTGGTCGTACCCGGTTTTGCTCGGGTGGACTACGGAAACGTTCCTCTTCCCGTTCCACACATTAGTACTTTGCACCCGTGCGAAGTCGGGGTGGGTTGCTAGTCCGACCATATAGTATCATTACACGTTACACTATGGTATCATCGTCATCATCCAAACAAAGAAATTCTCTGGCACGTCTAGCAACAAATTTGATTGCCATAAAAAAGGTTATAATAAGTCAATCTTAAAAGATACACATACGCTGTCGCGGACTTTTGGTTAGAACTTTTGAAGGGGAACGATTCCGTAATACATGATTTTTGCTTAACATCAACCGTTTACGCAGCGTGTGTAACGGAAGCCTTCAAAAGGAATAGTTTTTCCCGTTTTTGCAACATTTTTCATTGATGCTCCGCTCCTATTGGTCGTAGCTGATGTAATAATATCTTATAGCTTTCGTCGATAAATGGACTATCAAACACAAAGAGAATTTCTCAATTCGAACCAGTAGTTCCTGAAATTTGCGCGTTTAAACAAACAAACAAACTCTTCAGCTTTAGAATATTAGTATAGTTAATTTTGGTGAATTAAACACTACTCGATTCACACTAACGAAGAGTCGCCTTTTATGGGTGGCCTTCCATTAACATATAAACCAGTTTATGTATATCTTGTTAATATATATCCTCTTCTTAGATTGACAAAGAAATACAACATTTAATAAGATCTCGGAAGAAAAGCCGTTGTTTAAGATATATTTGATGACGGAAATGACTACTGGACGAATTATTTTATTTTGATTTTTCAGTAACCGAATTAAAAATATTTTCTTTATTCATCCGGTTTTAGAATGGCTTGGCGACCAGGTTTGTTAACGTGAGGATCGAAACACAGTGGAGTGACGAGCTATCTAGAATCCTTTTAACAATTTAGAATTCGGGCAAGATAAATCGACGACGGTTCAAGATATATTGACGGTTGATTTGTTGTTTTTAAATTTGCATTGTAAGTAGGTTAGCCAAAGCGAGGAAGCCAGAAGCTTTTAGAAATAAAGCAATTTAGCCAGATAAATAATAATATAATTAATTTACTTAGTTGTAAGAAAAATAAAACAAAATAATTCGTCCGAATATCAGACGAATAGTTTAAACCATTTTTAAAAGTGTGTAAAAAGTTTATAAGACATGTGTACAAGGGATATTCATTTAATAAGTGTCATTGAATTTTGTCTTTGTATTATAAATAATGTCAGAACAGCCTAGCATTAAAGTTATATAAAGGCACAATACAGTACATTCAAGCAAATTCTTTGCCAACGAATTTGTGTCATTTGCCACTAAAGCGCTGTCGTCGCTATCGCCTCGTCCTCAGAGTTAGACGTCAATGCCTTTGATCGATTTGTTTTCTAAGTCAACCATGCCGAAGCGTTCTTCTCTCTCACAAATCACATGAACGGACATCGGCTTCAGCTTCATTTAGCAAATCAATTCTATTAAACTGCAAAATTACATTTTTATTAAATTTTTTCAGGAAAGTTCTAGAAAACATATCTCATATTGTATCATCATCAGCACATTTTTTACCTCACTGCAGGGGCTTAGGCCTTCCCCAGGGTGAGGAGGCATGGAGCTTAAATCCACCACGCTTCTCCACTGCGGGTTGGGGATTGTAACGACCACCATCTATTATTGACAGCGTCCGTTCTTCCGTCTCATATTGTATAGCGCCATTTAAAAAAAAAATCTACTAGCGAGAAGAAAATGTATAAATATCTGGACCGAGAAATGCTGTGGAAATGCTTACCTATCATATTATAGTTAATAAAGACGCCACCTCTTACTTGTATTAGTTGGTTACATATTTATAAAGGAATTCCATTATTTTCCGATCGATGGAATACCGTCACTATATTTGTTTGTTTGTAAAGTCTATCTGATGACCACTATTGTAATTTAAATCTCTTTGGTGGCATTTAAAACTTATTAACTATTACTATACTAAACACAAAAAAAATTATCACTTGGTTCAGGATAGCCAATCAATGAGTGGTACCGTGAATGAATTTATACGACAACTTATATTTTGTTGGAATTTATTGAATGAAACTTTCACATTTGTACAAATTAAATCCTGATGTAATATAAGGGTTTTTATAATTTCTTTGTTTTTAGGAGCATGAAATATGACAATATATTTATGCATATTAAAAACGAGAATATCTAAACTTTGGAAAGTAGCAAGCCAAACTCTATATTGTACAAGTATGTTAATATTTTTTATGTATTTATGTATGTTTTTATATAATAAGGTCACCAACCCGCACTGGAGCAGCGTGGTGGGTTAAACTCCAAACCCCCTCATCCCAAGGGAGGCCTAAGCCCCTGCAGTAAGGCATTAATTGGCTGCTGATTTGGTATGGCAGATAACCAAACTATTGACATTCAAGTAGTGTATGTGAGTAATTCCTAAACTAGGAAATGACGTAGCGTTTGAAATCAGGTCACGGAAACACCGTTTGCATAATGCCCTCGCGTAGATTAGGTACCTGCTCAGTGGAAACAAACAAAAATATTGCCACTTAATGTAAATGAACAGATATTCTTCAGCCTTTGAGACAATAAATAGGAAAAAAAAATACTGGAAAGTCACGTAAAACTCGTATTTTCTTTTATATTCTCGCGGAGTTATTCAGCGAGACCGGTGAATTGCTCTCGAGCTGAAATAAAACTTTGTTGGGTCAAACTAACCACTCAACAGAATTCGCTTCGATTCCGGACTAACTTTATAGAATTACTTGTGTGTAAGTATGTCTTTCTTTGCGAGCTTTGTATTTTATTCATATTTCACCATGGGCACAGTTAGGAGGGATCCATTGTGTTTAACGCTGGTAACGGAATAGTTATATAAGCAAAAATGGAAAATTAAATACGTTGGTTTATATTTTTCTATAGACTATCGTTTGAGACATTTTCGTTTTTCGTCAGTTGAGAAGCGCAAACTATTTACTGATTCGAGTTATGTAATGTCCCTGACTTGATCGACTAAATTATAGCACGGCTACTTTAATTTTGAATAGGTTTAACGTGTCGACACTCGCTAGCGACTCGTAAAAGATTTGTATGTAAATTTTAGTTCTACTCGGTACCGCTAGAGGCGCTGTCCACACGATTTTTTTGCAGTAAAAAGTATCGAATAGATATCGCTTAAACTCACACCATGAGTCAAGTTATTTTTAACGAAACGGCTCAAGTTAGCTGAATCAGTCTAAACTTCACACGCAATATCTTCGTTATTTTCTAACAAATATCAAAAGACAGAGAAGGATTAATAGCGAGATTGGTAGAATAATCCGACATAATAGAAAGGTTCCTTATGAACCGACACACACCCGGGGTACGGAACCATTTTATTTATATCGGTTATTACGGCATTGTTTTACAATAAGGTCGCTTTCCCTTTCGTTTCTTATGACTATAATCTATGGCTGAGACGAATTCAGTTAAACTTATAATTGCTTTTCTTTTTGTTTTATAAAGTTGTAGTAGGTACGATTTACCAGTAATCCTCAGTTTCAATTAGATACTGGCGGAGTTTACGAAAATTTATTTTGTGTATTAATATGCATAAATAATAAAATACAATAAATAAACGATATGTTTTATTGAGTTGCAAATTGCCGCATGACACGTGTGCTTTTAAATACCATATCCCAAGCAAAATGAGTTCTTCGAAAGTAACCTTCGAAAACGTGACCACTTCACGGCTTAGTCACTAGTGAGTGACTTTACCTATTATTATCGTCACGGTGTTTTATCCTAGCGTCTGTTAAATTAGCGACTCGTGGTACAGATTTGTATAGAAACTTATAGAACACATTTGTAACTATCGAGTAGTTTTCAGTGCGTTATTTACGTATCGAAAGCTGTAGTACCTACTCATCTTAAAAATTTTAGTTCTTTTCGATACCGCTAGAGGCGCTGTATACAGCTCCATATAGTCCAGAGTATTTCTCCATATAAATCTATTATGCGGTCACAAGCGAATATTAACACTTATATCTTATGGTAAGGGTGCTGGTCAAAAACTGTCAGTTCTTACTTGAAATGCTAAAGGTGTTCTTAACTAAAGTTTAAAGGCTCTACCCACAGAAAAGTTCTACCAGTTATTGTACATTTTGGAGCTATGTCATGTTTAGCTATTTTATCAGCATTCGACATGTTAATCCATCAAACGTCGAGTGCCGCGTTACGTCATTCAACCGGAACAATAATGAGAGGATTCTGAGAAAAATGGATCTTACACGATAAATGAAAACGAACGTCACAATAGTTAAAACCTAGAAAATATGCCAACACTTACTCCGATCGAAAATTGTTTGGTGGCCTTGTGCTTATGGTATCCCATACAGCTTCTAAAAGTCTGGCCAGACAATTATTGCAGGTATGATGGCAACAATTGCAAACGATAAACAGCATTCAGGTGTGATTTAACAGAATGTTTATTTAAAACTATGATGTTGTGCGGTCTATTTGATAGTACTTAATAATATTTTGTTCACGTTTTCGATCTTATCGAAGTATGAAACTCTCTATATTGATGATTATGCTATCGGTACCTATATTATACATTCATTAATTTTTTTATGAAAACATTAGAGCCTAAATAAAATAGAATAATAAATACTTGTCTTCGTATGAAACATTGTGGGTCTCAGAAATATTTTTTAAATTTTCATGACGTGGCAAAATTTTATAACGCATTACATCGCTTTTCAGCGAATGAAGTGTGTATATACGCTTAATTGTTATTTCCTAACCCCAATTTATTTATGGAAAAAAAATCAGTTGAAAGGTATTGATTAAAGTAGTAGGGGTCAAAGAAAAAAATCGATCTGAAAGTTTAATTCCTGTAATTTAATGCCATAGGTTTATTAAAATTGTAAAGGCCGCTCTGGTATCATAAAGAATTCACCTGGGCCTCCCAAGAAACAAACTTTTAAAATTTTAATATAAGGTGAAAAACTTCGATTTTACGTAATCACTTTTTTTTTTGCGAAAACGTGAACATATTTTCCCATTTCGATACGATTGTTCACAGAATTTTGGTCGTAATTGACAATAAAGTAACTTTAATATAGCAGTGAAAATTCAAGTAAATTTGAAAGTGGAAACCATTACAGACGACGACGAACAATTCTTCAATTTTTCAAAGATACTTTTTAAAATCTTTTGATGAAAAATAAAAAGTATATAACTACTTTATTTCGTAACTCGTATATAACTCCTATGGGGCCTCCTTTTAAGTAAAAAATACTTGTGCTAGGAGTACTCCGCAAAATTTTTAATGATTTTAATAAAAAGGTTTTCTAAGAAAAACTCAAGTCTACAATGAACATTACATCAAAGTATAGAGGATTTTCTTAAGAAATTTCCCTAATACAATTTCCCTGAAATATCTATTTTTCATATAGTTTTGAAAAGAAGACAGATAATAATAATTTTTCGCATATTTTGTTAATATGCGAAAAATTGATGCTGTTGATGATGATGATCATAAGAAAAATCTTTAGTGTTTGCTACCTCTTCCATCAAGGGAAGAAATTGTTTCACCAGCCCTTTTTATACCCCACTGCAGGGGTTTAGGCCTCCCCTCAAGATGAGGGGGCATGGAGCTTAAAAATTGACCACGCTGCTCCATTGCGGGTTGGTGGATATAAATTGTTTATTCATTTTAAAATATTAAAATTGTGTGAACGTATAGCTTAGAAAGAATTTTAGGGAGGGTTAAGTCACAATGTCACCTCTTTGATATACGGGACCTAAAAGTAGATAAAACTGGATAATAGATAGGACACATTATAGATTTTTGACTTTATAGGAACAAGAAACTTATTTTTTTTTTTTTTAGGGACAGTAAATTGTTAAATAATTGAAATAAGTACTGCACATCCCTATTATATTTGCTACGTTTCTCTAGGACATGATATCATCATCATCATCATCATCATCAGCCCATTTTTTTTTACCCCACTGCAGGGGCTTAGGGCTCCCCCAGGGTGAGGAGGGGGGCCTGGAGCTTAAGTCCACTACGCTGCTCCACTGCGGGTTGGGAACTGTAACGACCGCCATCTATTGACAGTGTCCGGGACCGACTGCTTAGCGTGCCCTCTGAAGCACGATGTCAGTGACATTGTGTACTTAAGTCAGAAAAACTCATTGGTACACGCCCGGATTCGAACCATGGCCCGAAGGGGCCCAATTTGAGACAGGCTCGTTGCGCTCTGGGCTATCACGACACGACAGGACATGATATAGTTCTCTGCATATTTATTGTTCTTTGATTTTTGGCAGAGACGTGTAATTTTGGATTTTTTTGAATATCTAACCTAAAATAAATAAATCTTTTTTTCACTTTGTGTGAATAATGAGTGTTTTTTTTTGACCCAAAAATTTAAATACGAGACAAATAATGTTTCGTAAAAACGTATAGTCGATTTATGACGACTAGTTTAAAAATATATGTGTTTTCAGTTTGAGGAGGAACGCCTGTACCTACCCTTGAAAAGGTAGGAAATATAGTGGTAGGTACAAATTAGAAACGTAAAGAAATATGTGTGATTTAGGCAGGTGCCCTTTTCATTAATGATTATCACATCAGTTACCCCGGAGAGTGAAATTCGGTTATGTTTCCGAAAGTTATGAAGGTAAACGAAAAGCAGTAGTATCAAAAGATGCAGGAGTTTGCGGGTTATCATATGGTACCAAATTTTTGAAAATTGGTCCATAACTTATTTCGAAAATTTTAATAAAATTGTTTGACAAAAATGTGTGATAAGATTTCAGTTTCAAGAGGAACGCCTGTACCTACCCTTGAAAAGGAGGAAATATCGTGGTAGGTACGAATCAGAAACGTAAAGAAAAATATGTGATTTTTTTTAAAATTATGTATACACACTATTAGTTTATGAACACAAATATTTGTCCCGGGCGAGAATCGAACCCATGATCTTTGGTTCTTCAGTTAGAGTCTCTAACCACTCGGCCAAACGGTCATTCAATATATATATCTAATAGAAGTCATTTATTCAGCCATTAAATTCTTCTTTCATGACTGCCTACTTTAACATATATTGTTTTTGTAAAGTGAATTCTAAGGTTTTGGAGCTAGATTAACATTTAAACAGGATTATGTTAATAGAAATGTAACTCACTATGCGGAGAATTAGTGTATCCCATATGGTATACGGCGAGACGTTGCCACGTAACTAGAAGCTTTAATCCGATCAAGTACTTAGAGCTTCTAATGAAAGCCCCTTACATGTTAGAAAGGATATTATTACTCTTAAAAAGAAAATCTTTATTTTCTTAATACCATTTTAATTATGTTTATTTCGTTGATTTGCCTCTTGAATCAGAAAAATAAAAAAAAAGTATCTAATATTGTTTTTTATTACAATAACCTTTAGTAGAAAAAAATATCACTCAATATTTAACATGACAATCGTGATAAACTAGAATTGTGCTAAAATACGACAAAAGACAACTGGAAATTTTCATAAATTTTTGATCTAAAAAAAAAACTTTCGCGACCTATGACTATTCCCAATAGCTAGGTCACACATAACTTAAACTGTACTACGTTAACCACAGAAAATCGAGTTGGTTAGAAGTGCCATGTTGAGGTAATTGTTCAGAGACATGTGTCTCAAAAATAATTACTCATACAACGAATATAAGTTAAAATATTACGCATATGTAAATAGTTTTTGTCTCCGACCTATATAATTTTAGAAAGCGGTTAAATCGTTCTTCCCTTTCATTTACATCTTTGGTGTGAGTTGATATCGCATTTCAGAGTTTAGGTTATGAGAACTGTCTTAAGTATGCAACATTCTGCATACTGAAAGGGGACAGTGTAGCCGCTTACATGACAACTCTAATCTAATCATTAGATTAGGTTAGGTTAGAGCATTATCTCTGTGACGTTAACCCTCTGACTGTGTTTTCTGAGTATTTAATCAATTTACTTAAGTACATTAACTGGGAGAGCACGTTTAGCAGTCTGTCCCGGACGCTGTCAATAGATGGCGGTCGTTACAATCCCCAACCCGCAGTGGAGTAGCGTGGTGGACTTAAGCTCCAAACACCTCCTCAACTTGAGGGAGGCCTAAGCTTCTGCAGTGGGGTAAAATAGGCTGATGATGATGATGATGAATCAATTTAGATTTAGAAAAAAAGTATTTTATCTAAATAATTAATAAAAAAATAAACCGATCTCGATACGTATTTCTGTTTTGTAGGATGAGTGAGTGCACGACGAAATCGAGCCACTGACAGATGTAATAACACTATCGTCGACCAGCCAGCATTAACTAGTAAACACATTACCCTCCTTTGCGTCGCTCAGTCGGGTAAAAATACTTATGATTTATCCTAAATTATATATTTAATACTTGGTTTTTTTAAAATGGAATAACTACTAAGCAAAAGCAGTTACAGAGTTCGACTTGTAGTAACAATTTAAGTTATCTGTGACCTAGCTATTGGAAATAATGCTAGGTCTACTCGCGTAAGTTTTTTTTTAGACCAGAATGCCTGATGTCCTTATACGACGAAAAAATTTATCATAACAAACGACGAACACGGCAATTAATTCAGTTTTATTATATATATTGTTTTGTTTGCACTTGTGATGTAAGGTTTCAATCAATAAACAATGAGCTGTTGTATAAATACATTGGATTTTATTACACAGTATAACATTAATGTAGATAATATTTTTTGATAGTGAGAAAACTTACATACCCTAATAAACAGCTAACTTCACACACATATTCGCCTATGTAGTTGTTAGAGTTAAATATTCGGTGTTTGTAGGTACTGAACTAAAACACAAACACTCGCTCTCGTAGTACAAGGTCCACTTGCGCCAAACTTCGCCCCTCATTATCATAATCCCATCCTAACTTTTCTAACACACGCTAAACTTACGAACAATTGTGTGTTCTTGCGATAGTATTTCTATAAAATACGTATAGATTAAACGAAATTATGCTACTTTTGGAGGCAAATCTAATGTGTAAACAATAAATGTTACCGGCAATAGGTTTAATGTCGAAATTCATAAATATTGTGACGTCTATGTATAGAAGCACGTGTTATTCTATGTACTCGAAATCACGGCTGTTCATACATATCGATCAAACACAGAAACATTGAGATAAAAAATAAATTCCACTATATAAAATTCAAATAATAGACGGTGTCATCAAAGTGCACTCGGTGATTCTGATTATAAGACGCATTTTGGCAAAGCCTGGCGCCGGCGCTAGAACTTTCAACGGTAAATTGAAATTGTAATTTTGAAATAGAACAATCGACGATAGAAAATTCGAGATGCCAGTTGGTGGCGGATTTCTGAGGGGTATATACGGAAGGCGACGCGACGTCGGACACAGTGGTGGATAATATAGGATAAAGCATTATTTAAAACGCGTTATTTAAGCCCAACGGATTTAGCATATTATATTGGTTGCCTCTTGGTGCTATTAAATAGAGCGACGGGATCCCGCAGTCCCGCCTTACCGATTAGCGCAGCACCTGTCGGTCGACACGTCGACAGCATGTGACCGCCGCCCAAAGCAACGAAAGAAGGAGGTGCGATCGCGTGTAGAGTGCTGCAGTAGACTAAACAGTCGTGTCAGATATTCTCGCGCTAAGCATTCCCGCGTGTTATGCTATAGCATAGCATATAAATAAACATGCTAAAATAATATAGTTTATAGTCTGCAGCATGATTTTAAAAGTATAGCTGATTTTTACACCACTGGACGGACAGTCAGTTTACTGATAAGTTAGTGCGACTAACTGCATTGTATAAAGAGCGGCAACAGTGCAATTCGTAATCTACGTGACTTGTGATTAAATCAGTTGGTGATTTTGTTTCATAATAAAATAAAGCACAATTAAATCGGTGTTTTAGTGCATCCCAAATATCTGAACCGATAGCCCGTAGCAATATGTAAAAGAAAAATTGCCATGCCAAAAAGCGAATACTCAAAAAATACCCAGTGTCGATTGAATATGTAAGATTGAATAGTGTCGATCGACTTTGCGTAAAGTATGAGTTATATCCTCCATTGTGTGAATTGTAGCCGTTCACTGGCACGAAGGCAGCATCATATTATGTCTGTCGAGTTTTTAGTGACTCGCCGAGAGTTTGTGCAGTAGGTACCAATTTAGTGTGCACATGTAATTAGTATGTTATATTATCTCGCTTATGCTAGACATGAAGTCAGTATTCAACAATCAGATGGTTTTTTAGTTTTTATCCTGAGTTATGAGTTCAACAAATGATCGAACTGTTCGGACTAACGTTTGACCATATCAAAGGTTAGAAAAGACCAAGCCGAATTCGTTCAAGAACACTAAAACTCTGCCAAGGACAAGTCAGCACTCCTAAATAATACAATGAAAGAAGAACCAATCCCAACGAAACAAAAGAAGAAAAAAAAATGTATACGTTGAAAACGATTCACTAACGTTTAGGGGGGGGGGGGCGCTGAAGATATACTAATTGCGCCTTCAGAATACTATGCTTATACGAGATATGGGCTATTATAAGCGAGACCACTAGGAGTGGGCCACACTGGCA
The DNA here is from genome assembly GCA_949709985.1 of Luffia ferchaultella. Classification (NCBI taxonomy): domain Eukaryota; kingdom Metazoa; phylum Arthropoda; class Insecta; order Lepidoptera; family Psychidae; genus Luffia; species Luffia ferchaultella. The sequence continues at coordinate 8,653,273 of OX453254.1, forward strand.
CGAAACAGAACAGAAATGAAAAACACTGCCGACGAAGTATACGAACTTCTGGAAAAAGACACAGAAAGCCTGCATCAAGTGAAGAAAGCGAGTAATGAATTAAGAAACGACAATGCTCACAATAAGAAACTGACAAAACAACTTATGTTCCCTACTGTTATTTATCAACACACTATAATATCTATCACCTCTTCTGGCTCCTTTTTCTGACTAAAGGTTGCACGAATACCGGCTGGCTCTAATTCCCGTCACTCACAATCCAGAATATAACCTACACTTCGTCCTTTATCTACGTTCCTTTCGGTGTATCGGGACTTGTCCCTTTCAGACATTGCGTCTGGCTGAAGGTTGAACGAATTGATTGATTGACTGATAATTGTTAACAATATCTACTAGATATATAAAAGTAATACTTTTTTTGTCTTAAATACTTATTTTGTTACCTAGTTTATGTGTCTTTTTTTGTGCTTATCTTCCTAACCATATATTATACAATTAAGACACTCGTTATTATTTAAAAAAATGGCATAGTCAGTCATGGTGATTATTTTTAAAGAGCGTGATATCGTTTTTGTGATCTGTAATTTACGCCCTCTTAAAACACATAAGTTTTTTTTTAATCGACTCTGGGTTTTTCGCCCATACATTTTGAGCATTGTTCTTTAAAGTGTATCGTAACTAAGTTACTCGTATCTTAGTAAGTTTATTAAGTTTTTTAATCGCTACTGCTACAAAACTAACGTATCGACTAAAGCCAGTAAAAATGTAAATTAAGAAACAATGCAACATCAAACACAAGTATCTACTTCGACTCTCGAATAGCAATGCGCACGAGAATTCACTAAACGAAACGCAGACTTGCAGACGAAGTAACGAGTGGAAACCTCTGGGGGTTTTGTTCCAATTATCTGATACATTAACCGTATCGATCTTCGATATCGCTAGTTACAGTGTTCGCTTTCCAGCTAATCACATTTCGAATGATTACTCTAATACACTACACAATGTTAAGAATAAGTGTGGTTGGTCAATGTATTAGATTTTAATGTACATAAATATTAACATATATTTATTACACCTAAACATAATTTATATATCTACATTGTTGAATCCCGTTCATGATTACTTTTCTTCTTGCTCATGTGCTCCTAAAATAAATACATAGCAGCAGCACAAGGACAAGCCAATATACAGGATGAAATTTTAACAGCCATCTAAAAAACTTCTAGATGTTAAGTACGAGTATCATCAAAAGACCTCATTACGTAAATAATAAATATAGGTTACATTTTCATAATAAATTATTTTATCTATGGTGTTATTTTAAAACGTTTGGTTGCCTTCTTTTTTACGACGCGCCTCAGACCTTGAGACCGAAGCGGGTCGAACCGTGCAGCGGCCGTGAACGGTGACTAGAGGTATTGGTTTTTTACCAAAGATCATTATATAAAAATTTTGATGGTTGTTAAACTTTCACCTTGTATATAGATTAAAAATATATATTTTTTTTATATAATAATAACAATAACTAGTGGTCGCCCAGTAGTTGACATTCGACCATATACACTTTTTTGAAGCCAAAAAAAGAATAGGCAAAAGTGTGTCAATTCAAACTACATCAAACGACAGACTACTAATTCCTATGGTTGACAGTATTTGTAACACATTTTAGGTATATGTATTGATTTTAGCTTTTGGCACTTCTTTTCCATATAAACTTTGCCTAAGCCAAATCTCATACTCCTTCGTACCCGCAAAATGCTTTAAAAGGAGTGCAAAGTTTTCTCTTCACGTATTAATATGATTATCAAACCTAGTGGTTTGACTGTTGAAGTAAAAGATTTTTCAAAAATGTTAATATGCAGTTTTGTTTTCTCAAAAATCGAGCTCATGACCCCTTTGAACACTTTTCGCTATTTTTCATAATTTGGGATTTAGCCAGTCTCATCTCAAAAATTCACCCTGCATATAGATTTTAGTTTTCTGCACTCTTACTCCTCATAAACTTTAACTAATGTCAAATCCCACACTCTTCCGTACCCGCGATTTGCTATAAAAGGGGTGCTACGTTTTTTTCTTCACGTATTAATATACAGGTTATCAATCGAGTGGTTTGATTGCCTGTTAAAGTAACAGATTTTTGTAATATGTGAATATGAAATTTTGTTCCTCAAAAAAATCGAGCTCATGAATCCTTTGAACACTTTTCGCTATTTCTCATGGTTTTGAATTTGGCCGTACAGTCCAATCTCAAATATTCATTTTGTATATAGATTTTAGCTTTCTTCACTCCTACTTCACATAAACTTTAACTATGCTAAATCTCACACTAATCCATGTGCGTAGTATGCTTAAAAAGGAATCGAAAGCTTTTCCATCACGTATTTATATATAGATATAATAATACCTGCGACTATTATTAATTCCTATTTTGTATAAAATTACTTTCTTTCGTTAAAATTAAGTAAATGGCTCCAATTGCATGGCTGTGGGATTACAGACAGAAGTAAGACATCTATTTTTCATTTTTTCTTATTTTAAGTTCGCTTTTTACGCTATGTGATTTTTTTTTTAATTTTTAAATTTCTATTTCTACAATCAATATTAAAAAAATTCTTAGATGTTCCCACAGCTTGTCTGCTGGTTAGAGAATAATTAGTATATCAATAATCAAATATAAGCCTGCAGCATCAAAAACGGAGTTCTAGCAGCCTTACGCTATCTAGATCTACAAAGAAGTAGCTGCCTGTTTTCACAAACTATTCCTGGTTTCCGTGCCAAAACGGATTTGCGGCGTCGTGGAGGCTTTAATGGAAATGAACGTCGTCGGGCGGCATATACGCCGTTGTAAATCAAGTTCGCGTAATGAGATGGCCGACCCACCTATTGCATTTACATCTGCGGCACGCCCTTTTACCCTCTGAATTCACAATGTTCGACTATACTAAATTCGTAATAGTTTAAAGTTATAGTGAATCGACTAATTTGAAATTAAATTCGATTCGAGGATAGTTGACAGTGTGCTAGACGGTGCGGGGATGGATAAGAAACGAACCTATTAAAAGAATCGTGTCGATTATTCGATTAATCGATTAATGCTTTAACAGACCTCGAAACAAACAGACAATATACAAACAATATTAAATTTTACATGGCACTGAACTGACCTGAAGTTTCCATTATACATATTATTAAAATTAAAGATGCTACAGGTTCTATCTGCAGAAAATTACTTTCCTTTCATAACAATAAGTAATTATATCTACAATACTTATTTTCAACAACAACAAAGAAATATGAGAGCAGACGAGTAATAATATAATGTACATAAGGTAGCGTTCAAGTATTACGTAACGCAATTTGGGGGTGAGGGGGGGTTTTGTGAAACGTTACGGTGCGTTACAAGGGCGGGAGGGGGGTATTTAAACAACGCGTTATGTAACATTTTTTTTATTTTACTAAAAAAAACTAAGGAATCAGAATTTTCCAACTTGACAACCCTTTTCGTTTATGTTTCGGGGATTCCCATGACATGGTACATTATTTTTATTTTATTATTGATGTCAGTATTCATTAGAGTTTATACAAAAGCACATTGCTGTTGTCAGTTTTATTAAGTGAGTAAATACCGTAATGTCTTCGAAAGCAGGAGACTTGTATCATCAGTTTGTAGAACATATAAACGATGTTATACAAGAGTTCAAGGTGAAGGCCACGAAGAAGAAAGTAACAATGCTTAATTATTTTACACAGGTAAGTATTCTGCTAAAATGTATATTAATTACATACATACATACATACAAAAAAACTGGTCATAAATATTACACATTTATTTTCTTAAAGTGGCTCTCTAGTAGAGGTTGGCCGTCAACTTCTTAAGCTCCTCCCAGTACATTGCCAAGCGAAAATATCGTTCAGCTTTGGCGATACCGGTCTACTCCCTTATATTTCGGAGCCATGACTTTTTACGTCCTCCAGCTCGTCTTTTGCCTTCGATTTTGCCCATCATAATAAGTTGAAACAACTGATACCGGTCATGTTGTAACACGTTACCCAAATATTCTACCTTGCGCTTTTTAACGGTTTGTAGGAGGTGTTTTTTAGCCACTTTCGGTTCCGGTAGCTCAACCAGAAGTGCCAGTTTCCTAGTGAGCCAAATGAATATAAGAAGGTATAACGTTCTTTATTTCAGCTTGTTAATTTATTTAATTAATTTTAGCTACCTATGAAAAAGGTTTATCCGACTTTCAGAACGGTTTTCACACTAACCTGCTATACAGGGTTAATTTTAAATCCAATCACTGAAAGCAACAACATTTGTTATACGACTTTTGTTTAAACTGGATGTTGTTCGTAACCGTTATATTAAAGATTTAAAATTTGAATCCAACTCTTAATTTTCATTACTGATCTGTCATATTTTGCTAATTTAGGTTTGCCTAACTTAGGTCTGCTCTCCGATCACCAGTAATGAAAGAGACTGAGTGGCTGGCAAACCCGTGGACAGAGAAGCAGTAATTGCAACTGAATCGTGTTTTTGCGTACATACACTTATTTGATTTATGTCTAAATAAAAACATAAAATTCTCTCCTTTTGTATAATATTACTGCAAACGCAATTATTACAATAACAAACTTATAACTTTACAATATTATACTTTGTGACTTTACACTTTAATTTTCACTTAAATGTTACGTAACGTTTAGGGTGGGGGGGGGAGTGTAAAGAAAAACGTTACGGTGCGTTACATGGGGGGGAGGGAGGGTCTAAAATCTTCAAAAACTGTGTTACGTAATACTTGAACGCTCCCTAAAAAGAAAAAGAAATTAACATTTAAAACGTAATCTCCTTACCTAATTAATATTTCATGTATATAATAGATTAAAACACTAATATTATCTAAACTAAAAGTAATTTATCTTTTATTTTGATTTTGTACTGAGACATTGATAAGCCAAAAGTATCAATTTCATTGAAAACTGCATTATACGCACGTGTGGATCTCCTAATGAATGTATTTTTTACACAGTTGATGTTAAAAGAGAGCATGTAAAAGGTATATTTAGAATAATACATACATACAAACATACATACATAAATATACATAAACTCACGCCTGTTTCCCATTGGGGTAGGCAGAGACTACAGATTTCCACTTAGTGCGATCCTGGCATACTTCTTTCGCCTCATGGAAACTCATCACTCTTCTCATACACGCTCTCCTGATACTCCGGATACTCCGGGTACTTTGGACTTGCCCCTTTTCTAGTACGTCCTGAATCTGGTTTCTGTGCGTTTCTCTAGGACGACCCATTCCGACCATACCATTTACCTCCGCACAGTAAATTTCTTTCGTCAGTCTTCTTTCATCCGTCCTCTTCAAATCATCAAACCACCGCAGCATTCCTTTTTAAATTTTTTCACTACATCTTCTTCCATAACACCGTTTTCTTATCACACTATCCCTTATTCTTTCTCTCAAACTAACCTTGCATATACTTCTCAATGATCTCGTCGCTACTGCATTAATTTTACTTTTATGCTTCTTCTACTCAACACTCACTTCCGTACATCAAGGTCCAAGCATAGGAATTTCTCTATGAATAGTCAATCTAGCTTTCCCAGAAAAACTTTGGCTGCCCACAAAGGAGCGCAAAGCTCCATTTACTTGATTTCCTGCTTTCACTTTCCTTTCAATATCACTGTCACACTTTCCGTCCTTCGCGAACATACTATAATCAATACGATTGTTAATAATCTTAAGCAGAAAAAAAAATCTAAGTATGTTCTTCTATCTTTTAAGAACATAATTTTATGTCTAGAACTAATTTAATTATTAAAATCAAATCAAGGTAAAGTATATCCATTATTTTAACCCACATCCTTTGAGACGCTGCCAAAGCACTCAGACAAAAAATCTACAAAGAAAGCCACTGCACGTGCCGACCGTCACAAAGGAAACTGACGAGTTCCGCGTGCTGCGTACAGTTTCAGCGAAAATTTATCAGTTTATTTCGACGCTTCACGGAGTAATTAAATGACAAAATAGAACGTTTTATTATGAACACAGGTGGTGATCGAAGGATACGTCGAGTGATGAAGAATGTTTGTCATAAGTTTTTGTTTCATGTGTTAAGTTTTTGTTTGCTCTAAATAAATATATTTTAATTCGTCTATTTTGTTCCTCTTTTGCCTTTCGGTGTACCGAGGTCTAATATAACGGATATACCTTAATCAAGAGACTTTAAAAATTATTTTGTACCTACTTTCTCCAAACGAGAAACATGGACGGAATATTGTGGGTTCCAGACTACACTAGCAAACTCGAGGTGACTGTGAATAAACGAGTAAAATAGAATTTTCAATGTCTTGGCACACTTAAATGGGGCTTACGAGAAATTATTATTAGTGTTTTACGAAGTAGATAACAGATACTCTAATTACAAAGATTAGAGTGGGTTGTACTCAACAGGTGTATTGGGTATGATTTATTATCGTCGTCACTGTTATTGAGGATTTTGAAATAGCAGTTTTAAAAATTTGTTATTAAAAGAACTTATTTACAGAAAGTATTTACACAGTTAATGGATATCCATATGCAAAGCTCAAATTGATGGCGTCTGTGGCGATACAAGCTATGCATCTACGGTCTATGAACAAAATACGCGTCCATATTGAAAAGTTTATGAAATTATTTACTATTTTTCTCTTTATTTGGATCTGATGTTTGTTGATAATTTAAAATATAACTAAATAAACTGATAAATACATTATATACAAGAATTTGTATATAAATTTGTGAGATGTATAAAATGCTTTTTATGGAACATATTTATTGCAGAATAGCAAATGAGAACAGTTTACAACCCATTTTGCAATACTATTACAAAATTTTACTACATATTTCAATGAATTACACAAACTGAAAAGTTTATATGATAATAAAATGTTTATGTTTAAGTGATACAAAAACACTTTCAGTGTAACTACATTAAAATCTTTAACTTTGCCTACATGTTACACCCCTTGGAGCTTAATTAAAATATGTAGGCCGATTTTGTATAAATTCGATCGATATTAAATACGGAAACCTTAGTAAAACATTCCCTTATTTAAAAATAAAAAGTTGAAAAAGTTTTTCCAAGAAATACTACTAAAGCCTAGTTGGGCGGAGGTTAGCGGATTCATTTATAAAGCGGACTGCTCATCGCGAGTCGTTTGTCTGCGTAATTGCTGGCACTTCGGGTTATCAGCGTTAATGCCTGGCTCGTCAAAAAAAACCTTCTTCATCGGCGATTAGCGTGCTTTACACTGTTACGTTAAAAATGCAATAATTAATGGATTGATGATTAGGATAATTATGCTATGGATATTTGACGGAGTACATAAAAATTGCTAAAAGGATTCTCTAGAGTAGGTATATAGAAAAACATAAATTATATTACGTTAATTATTTTTCATTATGATTGGACGACCGACCGATTGGCCGAGTGGTTAGAAAACCTAACTGCGGAGCCGAGAGTCGCGGGTTCGAATCAAATATTTGTAATAATCGACAAACATTTGTGTGCATAAACATATTTATTTGTTCCGTGTCTGTGTGTAAAATATCTATAAATAAAAAAAGAATATTTAAGTATGTATATCAGTTGTCTGGTACCCATAATACAAGCTTTGCTTAGTTTGGGATTAAATGGCGCTGTGTGGAGTGTCCCAAGTTTTATAATTATAATGACGCTACTTTTAGGGAAAGAACAACATTAATAAAAATTAACATATAACTACATTTAACTTAATAGTTCAGGCATTATGAAAACGGCAAAACCTCGGGCGAAGTAAAAGTTAGTGTGAAAATTGCAGAAATAAAAAATTGGAAATTGGACGATAAACCAGTGTAATATAGAAATACGTACACAAAGTATTATTGCTATAAATAATAAATTTTATGCAAATTTTCGAAATTTTTTTTAATCATAATATCTGGGACATCCCACACAGCGCCATCTAGTCCCAAAGTAAGCAAATATTATGCTTGTATTAGTAATAGCACTAGACAACTGGTATACATACTTAAATAATCTTTTTATTTAAATAATGTATACATATATAGATACTTTTTACACCCAGATACGGAACAAATAGACATGTTTATGCACACAAATATTTGTCCCGGGCGGGAATCGAACCCGCGACCCTCGGCTCCGCAGTTAGGGTCTCTAACCACTTGACCAATCGGTCAGTCAATTTTCAATTATATTATTTTGTGAGGGCGAGTGACTGGATGTCGCAAACAAACTCTGGATTCGGTTATTTATTTGTAAACCACGTTGTAAAACATAATCTATAACGGAACAGTTCACTTAAAAAAAAAAACAGTAAAAAGTGCGACAGTTTTTATACATCCTCCGTCAAACGTGTAACAAAACACGAAGTCGGCGCTGTATCCGCAATCGCGCAATCATTAATATCTCCGGCAAAAGCGAGATCATTAATTTCGGAGGAAACAAAATGATAAACGATCAGCCCACACCTCCGCTCCGCTACGTCGCTGAAAAACTTCTAAGCAAAGGCGCGATTTTTGGTGACGTCGAGTTATTCCCCTTTAAGTTTGCCGACGTTAAAGCTCTGCTTGAGAGATAAAATTGACGATTTATGTAGGTAGGTACTCATTTAAGATGTCTTTCGTATTAAAATTTTATAGATATATTTACTAATAAGTAAGAAAAGTCTCTGATTACTATAGCTTTCGGCGTAGACTGTACGTTTGTATTATTTCGGGTTTAAATAAAATTTTATTTGCAATATGAATGTACATAGAAATACTGCGTCGTGATCACTAAAATGTAGTGTTGTGGTTGTCGTGATAGCCCAAAACGCAACGAACCTATCTCAAATTTATAATGCCATAGGGCCATGGTTCGAATCCGGGCCAATGAGTTTTTCGGACTTAAGAACATAACTATCACTGACTCCGTGCCTCGGAGAGCACGTTAAGCAGTCGGTCCCGGACGCTGTCAATAAATGGCGGTCGTTACAATCCCCAACCCACAGTGGAGTAGGGTGGTGGATTTAAGCTCTAAGCCCCCATCACCCCGGAGGAGGCGTAAGCCCCTGCAGTGGGGTAAAAATGGGGTGATGAGGTGAAAAAGTGAAGATCACTAAAATGTGAGCAAGAAAATGTACGCCACAGACTAAATATACGCCCTTTAATATTTTGACATAGCACTGTGAAGTGAAATTCAAATTGAGCATTTGTGAAATAATAATAATATTTGGGACATCCCACACAGCGCCATTTAGTTCTAAAGTAAGCAAGTACTAAGCTTGTATTATGGGTTACTAGACAACTGAGAAGTACACATACTTAAATATTCTATATAATATATACTAATATAAATACTTTGCATGTGTATTGGAAAAACAAATAAATTACATTTCATGCATGATTTAACAAAATATTTAAATCAATATATACGATAATAATAGATAGCGGTTTTTACAATCCCCAACTCGCAGTGGAACAGCGTGGTGGATTAAGCTCCAAGCCCCCTTCGCCCCGAGGGAGGCCTAAGCTCCTGCAGTAGGGTAAAAATGGGCTGACGAAGTGAATATACGATGATAATGACATACGGTCTGATCTCTGAGTATATAACTTTACTCACGTTCTCGATCGTTTCGAAGTATGAAGCGTTCTATCTTTATGATTCAGCTGTCTAAAATTATCACATATTACGTCGAAATTTAATGGTTTTTCATAATTAAAGTCAGTCATTTTTTCATCCCCTTTTCCGTCCGCACCTCTTTATTTTTCCTTTCAAAACCAAAACGGGAATCGATTACAATGAGTACACAAAAACCTTTACATTTTTTTACTATTTACTCATACGTTAAAAGCAATAGCATTCAGCAGTTTTATGCACCAGTGGCGAAGTCTGACCCTTAAAAAGGGAAGCCGGCTGCGACATCCTGTCATTGATTTTGATAATCTAATGTTTATATACAAGTCGCAAACCGCCCAAACATTAGAACAAACCATCGCTATAGATCTGTGTGTAAAAATATAAAGGTATATAATGTATTTATAATGCATATAATTATTATGTATATAATGTACGGACGCTGTCAATAGATGGCGGTCGTTACAGTTCCCAACCCGCAGTGGAGCAGCGTGGTGGACTTAAGTTCCAAGCCCCCCTCCTCACCCTGGGGGAGGCCTAAGCCCCTGCAGTGGGGTAAAAATGGGCTTATGATGATGATATAATGTATTATAAAGAATATTTATGTGGCATATCAGTTGTCTAGTACCCATAATAGAAGCATAATACGTGTTTACCTACTTTAGGACTAGATGGCGCTGTGTGGAATGTCCCAAGTATTATCATAGGTGTCTATCACCTAAAATATTGCGGCCGGCTTCCCTTTTTTTATAGGTCATGCTTCATCACTTTTGTGCGCATGTACAGCCCAGGCCCTTTCCAACCGTGCCCACCGTAAGTGTTTTCCACTCTGGGATTTCTCAGAGAAATGCTAATCCACGAACAAACAATTCTTGAGCTTTATTAATACATAGGTAAAGTCGACAAGTAACTATTATTACTGGAAGATACATTTCAAAAGCACAATTTCAATATTTTTCAAGCTATCACTACTTCATGCGATCCACCGGGATAAATATGCGTCGTTTGAAATTGCAATTATGTGAAAGAAGACGACCGCTTAGCCTAGTGGGTAGCGACCCTGCCTACGAAGCTGGAGGTCCCGGGTTCGAATCCCAGGTCGGGTCAGTTTTTATATGATGAATATTGATACTGGTACCGGGTCTTGGTTGTTATATGTATGTGGTGTCTTCGCTTGGTACCCAAAATACAAGCTAATGCTTAGTTTGGGGCCTAGACGTTGTTGTCATGTAGACGTCATTATTATTATTATTATTATTATTATTATTATTATTATCAACAAAATTAACCTATCTCAGCACAAAGCTGGCAAAAACTACATTTACGGGTGCAAGCCAATTATTATTATTATTATTATTATTATTATTATTGTTATTATTATTATTATTATTATTATTATTATTATTATTATTATTATTATTAATATTATTATTATTATTATTATTATTATTATTATTATTATTATTATTATTCTCCTTAACACATACGATGCGTCTTGAGAATAATTAAGTCCAGTATACTCTTAACCAACTTTCGAGGATGTACACGCAGAGATACCGCGTTGTGATCACAAAAATGTGAGCAAGAAAATATACGCCATATTTTAAATATACGCTACTGGATTTTCTGACTTAACACTGTAAAGTGGAATCCTTAAGCGTAATTTAGTATGATTCAAAATGTGAAAAGCGTACTGGAAAAAGAAATGAAAATTCTGAAATTATATTTCATGAACCATTTTATAAAATGTTCAAAACAAACAATGAAAACATAGAGTAAACTAATTTGACAGCACCGTCCGTTTGGCTTTAGTCTGTTTTAATACTAGTTTTAATAGTTATAAATGTCAGTTTACAGTATTGGAATGACATTATGCAATTTTTTGAGTTGAAATGCGGCGCGCGGGGATTTCTCGGGGGCGAAGAGCGGCGCGCAGGGGCCTTGCGCACTGAAACTCAGACTAAAACTCGCCATCTTACACCAGCTAGCTGTAGTATGAATGGTTAAACAGAAGAGGGCTTCTAATCAATTCGTGCTTCTATGGTTTCATCTAACTGCTTCTTGCTAAAAGGCGATTCTCTCAAACCATGGCTATTTCAACCGAGGCGGGCTTAGATCGCTATAACGGTGTCGTGATAGCCCAGAGCGCAACGAACTTGCCTTAAATTTATTATGACATGGTTCGAATCCGGGCGTGTACCAATGAGTTTTTCTGCCTTAAGTACATTAATTATCACTGACTCCGTGCCTCGGAGAGCACGTTTAGCAGTCGGTCCCGGACGCTGTCAATAGATGGCGGACGTTACAATCCCCAACCCGCAGTGGAGTAGCGTGGTGGATTTAAGCTCCAAACCCCCTCCTCACCCTGGGGGAGGCCTAAGCCCCTGCAGTGGGGTAAAATTGGCTGATGATGATGATGAACGGATGACAATAGTCTTTGAATAGTGGTCTTAATTCTAAATGTGTATTAAACTGTTCATTCTTAATAACATTTTTTTTTATTTTCTCGTAATTTTAATGAACCTTTACCATTTACTTAAAAAGTATTATGTTTCGTTCCCAGAATTCAATTTAATTTAATTATTCATGTAGGTACACGACGCTAACAGATCTCGTACAAACCGATGTATATAAATTTTTCAGTTTATGAAAATAATATTGACGTTGTACTGGTTTTGGTTACTTTTATTGAATCCCAACCAGGTTAATCTTGCGTATTTACATCACAATAACGTATTGGCCCCAAACTAAGCATTAGCTTGTGTTTTGGGTACCAAGCGAAGACACCACATACATATAACAACCAAGACCCGGTGCCAATATTAATATTCTCGAACCCGGGATCTCCAGCTTTGTAGGCAGGATCGCTACCCACTAGGCTAAGCGGTCGTATGCAGATATTCTTCTGTTTTCATCTATTAACAGTTTCAAGTTTGCTTTTCAAAGCGTAACGGAGAGGCGGCCTTTTTCTTTTTTTGTTTCCTACAAGTTACGTCCTCAACCTTTCCCACACCATCTGTTTAATTACACCTTTGCTGCTCCTTCAAAGTACAATGAACAGTAAATAGGGGTCTACGTATTTTTATTTATGCAGACATAAAGAGGCTCATGTCGCAAACGAAAGTAGATTCCATTAACACTTTCATCGAAATATTGTTTATTGGACATTAAATAGTAATTTAATCGTGATAGCCCAGTGCGCAACGAACCTGTCTCAAATTTATAAGGCCCCATAGTGCCATGGTTCGAATCCGGGCGTGTACCAATGAGTTTTTCTGACTTAAGTACACAATATCACTGACACCGTGCTTCGGAGGGCACGTTAAGCAGTCGGTCCCGGACGCTGTCAATAGATGGCGGTCGTTACAGTTCCCAACCCGCAGTGGAGCAGCGTGGTGGACTTAAGCTCCAAGCCCCCTCCTCACCCTGGGGGAGGCCTAAGCCCCTGCAGTAGGGTAAACATGGGCTGATGATGATGAAGTAATCCAACATTTTCTATGTTTTTTCTAGGAATTAGGTATTATCAAGACTTTATTTTTGAAAAAGATATACGATTATAGGTAGTTACAATTTGCACAGTAAATAATTTCTCCCGAACGAATTGTCGTTACTGCGTGGTTACTTAACTTCAACATAAATACTACGCACGATAAAAGTGCGACTGCGAATGTAGCGGGGAGTATTATCTCGCCGGCGGCCGCCGACCGACGCCATTATGACACGGTACGTTGGTATCGTCATATTTCAATATTTTAGTACTACAACGATACTAAAAGAAAAAACACGTACTTTATTATTTTCACTAAAGATCATAATATTAAAACTTGAAAAGTGAAGGAAAAAAAAAACCCACTTTAATGCATTAAAACAACTAAAAAATTAACCAAAATATTTTCCATTTAAAATGGGTTGGCTTTGTAGATAGGTATTAAAAGTGTTCAGGCTAGCAGTAATTACGCCGAGGCCATATCTACAATGCAGACAGCGTGCGGTCAACCGTATAACGACCGCTACAAATTAACGTACATTTTGCGCCTATTTCTGAAACTTAAAATAATTTAATATATAAAAAACAACGTTCATTACATCTCACATCGTCATCTCACGAAACAATTTCAAAGTACCAACTCCCGGATAATGAGATAAGGTCCAATAATTTAATATAATGTCGTGATAGCCCAATGCGCAACGAACCTGTCTCAAATTTATAAGGCCATAGGGCCATGGTTCGAATCCGAGCGTGTACCAATGAGTTTTTCTGACTTAAGTACATTAAGTATCACTGACTCCGTGTCTCGGAGAGCACGTTAAGCAGTCGGTCCCGGACGCTGTCAATAGATGGTGGTCGTTACAATCCCCAACCCGCAGTGGAGTAGCGTGGTGGATTTAAGCTCCAAGTCCCCCCTCCTCGCCCTGGGGGAGCCCTAAGCCCCTGCAGTGGGGTAAAATGGGCTGATGATGATGACAATGATGAATTTAATACCAATGGGAAAATAGTCTATCCCATCAAAAACAATACTTGTCAAAAAAACCAAGTCTCGCAACTCAGTTGTTCTGCGGTAAAAAGTTGTGAGATCCATGTAATACCAAGTCGGTTATTAATTTATTCGGTTATAAATATATTGAGACTTGGCCATCGCCTGAAAACACGTGTAAATTCAATCGCCTGAAAACACATGTAAATTCAATTATTTAGTGCGATGGCCAAGTCTCAATATATTTATAACCGAATAAATTAATAACCGACTTGGTATTACATGGATCTCACAACTTTTTACCGCAGAACAACTGAGTTGCGAGACTTGGTTTTTTTTGACAAGTATTGTTTTTGATGGGATCTCATTTCTTTTTGTATTTTGTAGACAGTTCTATTTTTTTCCTTTTCGGTACCTTCTACTTATTGTATATATGTATATCTATATGTATATAGTTTTTCTAAGATATATTATACAACCTTACGCACTCGTAATAAGTACGAATACGCACGTAGGTACGTTTTTTGCATTAATAAATAATTTAATACACGTGTTTTCATGACGGGAATACCCATTTTTTGCTCGATTTGGCAGGGGCACTACCATGCGCCTATATTTATATGGGACTAGCTTAAACCCGTGGCTTCGCACGCAATATAATAATAACTGCCGTTAATAAAACATCGTTACGAATAAAGCCAATATTGAAAAATTTAACTGAAGACTTGGCTGTATGGGCTTAATTTTTTTTTGCGGTCTTTTCTAGATTTTTTAGTTTTTCCTTGATTCATACACCAAACACTACTTATATTCCAAATTTGAAGCTTCTAGGTCTGCTAGAAGTGCCTTAGAATTTTGATGATCGGTGAGTGAGTGAGTGACAAAATGAAGAAATTTGACCCGTTATAATTTCTTAAAAATACTGGTTCCAATTGAATGAAATTTGAAAATATGCTTATATAATATGCCTGCATGGTTACTGAAAATTTCAGTCTTCTAGTTTTATCCACAACGAAGTTACAGGGGGTCGAAAATGGTCTGAATTGCTTCGAGAAAAGGATGGTACGGCCCGCTTTTTCGCTCGACTTGGTGGGGGCACGGCCGTGCCCCCAGATACCTATTATAAAGAGGAAAGACTTGATTTTGTACTAATTAACTAACTTTTAAAAATTCTTTCACCTACAGAATGCTTATTATTAGCGAATAACATAGGCTGTATTCTATTTTCAAACTAACTTTTCGCCTTTGGCTCTCCTCGCGTAAACTACAGAGTTGTACAGTTTATAAGCAGTGATATCATGCTACTTTTTATCCCAGGAAAGGGAGTCCCGGTACAACTATGTAGTCTATGCTAAGCTAGTTGAAAAGCTAGTTGTAAAATAAAAATGAAAAACGGATAAGGGGTAGGTAATCGCGGAAAGTTCGAATAAATTTGAAATTAAAATCCGGATAGTAGTCTTCCCGAACATTTGAGTTCAAACTACACTCACTGAATACACAGTGTATCTAGTTTCCGTACCATCTAACTTTTAATGTATAAATTGAAACTAAAATCGACGCAATAGAGTATTTGACAACTATTAAATATAATATATTCATTAAGAAAATACAAAAATAGTCTCTATACCAGAATAAAATTTATAAACAGAATTATATTCAGATAAAGAATTCGCAAATTATAAGCTATTAAAATTTTATCTCTGTCTCTTTCTTGCTAAACGATATTTAACATTATTTTAAATGGCCTGACGTCACACCTAGGTACGCCGTTAGGTATTGTCCTCTTTGTCTAACAGGACATTTTATACATTCATACATTTCTTAATAATGATTTATTTTTTTAAATTCTTTCACTGTTATGATATATATAGAAAACCGTTTCATATAAAATAATTTAATAAATAGTCTTAATTACAATAAAACGTGAATAGGATTTTCACGTTTTATTGCAATTTTTTTTTTTGCATTCTTGCCAAACAACTCTTACTAATCAATAATTTAAATTAATATGAGTTTCCTTAAGTTTTTTTCACCAATTCGTTAATTTTAAAATAATAAAGGTTTTTTATTTTTATTTTAGCATTCAGTAAGAAATGGCAAATGGAAATATACTTAGCTTTTTTAGTACCTTATCACGATGATTATCCTTATCAAGATGATGATATTTTATTTGAAAACTAGATAAATAATCATCTAGATACACCTGAAAATCTTGAAAACGATATCTCTTGCGAGCTCAATTAAGAAGCCCAAGGAATTAAACGAAATATCTCTCTTGTGTGTCATTTAGTATAAAATAAACAATCTCGGCGTATGTTGTATCTGGCTTTATATACACCAACGTAATATGTATACCTTATAGACCGTGGGCCGAAGCCGTTTTTTTAATGAATCGTATAAGTCTTTTAAAACGATTATTTTTAGCTTTTGACTTCAACTATTTGAGTGAAACTTGAAATCGAAAGTAAATCCAACCATTTCTTCCCTCAAAAATATACTTTTATGTCTTCTGTTTTGACCATAGCTTCCTTTTTTGTATGTTTACTTAAATCTAGACAGTACATTTCAGATGAGCATAACTCCCTGAATCTTCCTGAATGGGCAAAAAGATGAGTACTTTTATCATAAAAAGGCTTTTCAAATCAACCGTATTACATACGTTAGGCGCGATATGATACAAAAAAAAAACCGCCCCAACGGACCGTCTATTACGTTATTAAGTTAAAAATACCTTACGCCCAGGCAATATATTTTTTAATAGGATTATTTGTACTATCATGATAGAACAGATTATAGTTTTTTTTTTTTGACATTCAAACTTGTCTGGTATAATACCAACAACGTGTCACGGTTTGCACTATTATTTAATAGATAAAACAGCTCAAAAAAATTAATATTTCCTAAGCGATACGATCTTAGGGAATGTCGACTTATTTTGGTATAGGAGAGAATTTTAAGAGAAAATCGAGAGTGAATCTACCGTTCCCCAAAAGTTGCTATCGTAAGCTTGATCCTATTTGGTCCATTGGGAAATCTACCAATGCCCTATTGTTTCTACTAAATCGTTTCATTAATGTAGATTGTGAATCCCTACCTAATTTTATGTAAGATCCCTTGGACTACTAATGTCTTAGAATGAAGGAGGTGCCGTAGGACAGATTATCAAGTAGTTTTTAGATACATGTATCGTTCTATTTCATAAAGTCGAAGTATTATAAATAAGGTTATAAATACACTAGTGACTGCCCGCGACTTCGTTCGGGTCGTTTTCATGATTTCTAGTTTTTACAATTTCAAAGTTTCCGAAGCAACCCTAAATAGACGGACATAAAAACTTTTCTATGCCACTCCGTATAACCTCCTTTACATATCTTTAAAAAATTGTCCAGACAAATTTTTATGCTCCATTTGCTCCCATTAAAACATGAATTCGAAAAACCTTGAAAAACATCATTATTTATTTGCGATGCGTAGCTACAATTCAAGTTAAGTCCCTACTTTCAAAAACACCGATATTCCCATACAAACTTTCACCTTCCGTTTCCCCCTTAAAATGTGAAAATTCACAAATCCTGAAACACGTCATTATTTTTTTATGATGAGTAGTTACAGTTCCAATTTTTTTGTTCCTATCTTTAAAAAACCGATACTCCAATACATATTTTCACTCTCTTTTCCCCCCTCAAATGTAAAAATCAAAAAACCATGAATCACATTTATGTTCAGTAATTGTATTTCAAATTTTCATGTTTCAAACTTCAAAGCACAAAGACTTTCATACAAAGTTCCTCCCTCCCATTTCTCCCTTAAATAGCATAGAGTCTATCATCTGTGAAATCGCATGTTTCTATTATATACCATTAATTTGCATTAATACCATTTCTTGAATTGTAAAAGAACTTCGGGCAGACAAATTTTTTTTTTTTTGAAGTGAAGTCAATGAGCACTTAGTAGAATGAATACATATAAAATTAGGCAAAAAATTGTGTATACACACAGAGCCAAAAGAATTGTATGATAGTATAGATTTTTCCCAAATTAAACAATTGTACATAAAATAAAAGACAAAAAAAAAAAGCAAAAACACACACTACCACGATTACACCGCTTACCTAATATGTATAAAAATGTCTAGTTTACACATTTTAAATTACTTTAAACAAAATATTTTCCTATTTAGGAGTATGTACCTCAACATATTTAAAAACTCATTTTCATCACTTAAAAATATTTTTGTACGTAAATATTTTTTTTATTGTTTCTCATAAAAGATACGGAGATTTCAAAATCAATTGGAGTCTCCATCTTCTCATCCTATCTAGATTGGAAAAAGTAAGTTCAAAAGCAAATTTAATTTCATTATTGAAAACCTTAACGTTCAGCGAAGATTGGGTGACAAGTACAGAATAACTGGGGTTTATTGGATATTTCAATATTGTTCCTATTTTAATATTTATTCTATACTATAGATGTTTATAGATGAAGCAAAGAGTCTTCAAAAACTCTTCATATTATAGGAGACGTGTTTAATAAATTGTATTTAATTGATATAAACTAATTGGCTAACCGCTTCAACTGGTATCATTTTACCAAAACTTCTTGGTATCTGCAATATACTGCGAAGTGTTGTCAGCATTTTTAGGGAAGTGTCAAGAAATATAACAGTTTATCTTAATTTAAAGAGAAAAATGTAAAAATGATTTGTGGTACTCAATAAGATTGTGTAGTCACAAATTTCCACATAAACTGCGTTAACGGTTGCACCCCATTAAACCTTAACCGATTGGCACAAAAACATTATATGGTATTCAAATCAGCGAGAACTAGGTTTGCACGTTTTAACTTTTTTTTATTTTTCATTTACATTTCACACCATTTGCACATGAAATAATCGGCTCGATATTGATTAATATCATACTGTTACGTGTTAGGGTTCGAAGAATTTGGAGAGAAAGACCTGCTGACTCTTTTGAAGACTTTATTCACTAACACTAGGTCCAACACAAAGCACTAAGTCCAAACACTAAGCACTCACGATGTATTAGGTCGTAGCCAAGTCGTAGGTTTCACTGGTATCACTAGTTTTCACTTCGAAGTCGCGTCGAAAGTAGCCCAAAAATTGAACTGCTGGCTCGCCTTCCCGCTGCTATTTATATGGGTCGAACAAGCGCCAGATCTTTCTAGATTGTACCGGACTGGAAGACTCTGGAAAGCCCGGCGATTATTTCCCCTAACGTCATCTAGTATTGAGTAGGGGTTTCATGTTGTCCTTGTTGTAAAACCCTTCTACAAAGTGGTTTTACTGGTGGACGCTAGATGGCGGTCATTACTCTGTCCGTTCGTAACACTACTCCCCTCTTAGAGATGCTCGTCCCGAGCATCGTTGTTACTGCCATGGTATCACGCCAGACGGTCTATGTGTACCACTTTGAATGTCCCTCTAGGTTGCTTTTGAATCCTATAAGTCACATCATTCAGTCGGGTAACCACTTTGTATGGACTGTCCCACTTGGTCTGCAACTTTGGAGATTTTCCTTTCCGGCGAGTTGGGTTATGCAGCCACACCAGTGACCCTTCCTCGAAGCCGCTCGTGTTCGATTTCTGGTCGTATCTGGTTTTCATGTTCTCACTTGACTGTAACCCATTTTCCCGAACCAAGGCGTGTATATAGCGCATTTTTTTCCTTAAATCGCAGACATAGTCTTGTACGGTCTTTATTTCCTCCGGTGACCCTCCTGTCAATAGGTCTACTGGTATTCGTAGTTCTCTACCGTAATTGACATACGCCGGGGTAGCTTTTATGCTCTCATGCTCGGCGGTTCGGTACGACAGAAGGAAGAGTGGTATATACTTGTCCCAATCCTTTTGTTTGTCGTCTACCAATTTCGCCAAATGCCTCTCAAGGGTCTGGTTAAACCTCTCAACCATTCCATCAGACTGTGGATGGTAAGCGGTAGTCCTCGTCTTATGCATGCCCAAAATTCTGCACACTTCCTGGAATACTTGCGATTCAAAGTTCTTGCCCTGATCAGAATGGATTTCTAGAGGCACACCAAAGCGACATATCACTTCTTCGACTAACTTAGAAGCGATTGTTGTAGCTTCTTGGTTTGGTATGGCGAACACTTCGGGCCATTTGGTGAAGTAGTCAATGACGACCACAAAATACTTGTTTCCCGATTCCGTTACAGGAAATGGCCCAGCTACGTCAACTGCAATTCGTTCCCACGGTGCACCGACGTTATACAACCGCAGGTTCCCACGGCTCCTGGTCTATGGTCCTTTTACAGCAGCGCACGTAGTACATTTGCGGCACCAATCCTGTACATCATCTCGACAATGCAACAAGTAGAATCGTTCTCGTACTTTTGTTAACGTCTTCTTGACACCTAGATGACCTCCTGATATGTCATCATGTATTTCACGGAGAACATCTGGTACTCTCGTTCTTGGGACAATTATCTGAAGATGGAACTCTCTGCCGTTAGTCTTTTCCCATTTCCGGTAGAGTATTCCGTTTTGGAGTATCAGACTGTCCCATTGCGCCCAGTACGCCTTAGTGACAGCGCCAGTGGGTGCAACCTCACTCCAGATCGGTTTTACATCACCCCGGTTTCTTCCATGTGATGATGTGCCGAAGGTCGTCATCTCTTTCTTGAGCCTCCCTCATAGCATCATTCTCCCAGAGACCCAAAGGACTTGTTCTCGTTAGCTTTAATGTTACTTCCTTAGATTTCTGTTTGACACAATGTTTGCAGTCTTCCGAACACGGCCTTCGTGAGAGTGCGTCGGCATTCCCATGCGTCTTTCCGCTGCGGTGTTCCGTCTTGAAGTCATACTCTTGGAGCTGTTCAATCCATCGAGCTACTTGACCTTCCGGATTCTTGAATTGCAGTAGCCACTTCAAGGCTGCGTGATCAGTTCGCAGTAAAAACTGTCTCCCGATGAGGTATTTGTTGAAATGTTGTAGCGTCTTTACAACAGCCAAGAGTTCTCTTCTTGTCACACAGTAGTTTCTCTCTGGCCTAGATAAAGATTTGCTGAAATATACAATAACAACTTCTCTCTCGCCCTGTTTTTGAGATAACACCCCTCCAATGGCCGTGTTGCTTGCATCCGTGTCGAGTATAAACAGGCCTTCAGTTTGTGGATACCCCAGGATTGGTGTCTCACACAGATGTTTCTTCAGTTTCTGAAAAGAATCTTCACAAGTCTCATCCCAACTAAATTGTCGTTTATCTTCTGTCAGCCGATGTAATGGCTTGGCTATCTCTGAGAATCCCTTAACAAAACGCCTGTAGTATGAGCATAGGCCGAGGAATGCTCGCACTTCGGTTTTGTCCTTAGGGGTAGGCCATTTTTGAACTGCTTCCAGTTTCTCCGGGTCTGTCTGAATCCCATCACTGGAGATAACATGGCCGAGATAATTGACCTCATTCCTGAATAAACGACACTTTTTCGGGTTCAATTTTAATTTGGCTCCCTCTATTTTGGCTAAAACTAGCTCCAAGTTTCGCAAATGGTCCTCGAAGTCAAGGCCGACAATGATGACGTCATCCAAATAAACTAAGCAAGCCTCTCCAACTAAGCCTGCCAGTACACACTCCATGAGTCGCTCAAATGTGACAGGTGCGTTGCACAATCCGAAGGGCATGGCGTTAAATTGCCATAAACCTTTACCGGTCGAGAAAGCTGTCTTCTCCTTGTCTTTTGGATGAATTTCCACCTGCCAGTATCCAGATTTCAGGTCTAAGGTCGAGAACAATTTCATGCCACTCAAGGTATCCAAGGTGTCGTCGATTCGAGGTAACGGGTAACTGTCCTTCTTAGTGACATCATTGAGACGCCTTTAGTCCACACAAAATCTCGTGCTACCATCTTTCTTCTTCACTAATACCACAGGTGAGCACCACGGACTTGCAGACGGTTCAAAAATCTCATTCTTTCTCAGGTCCTCCAAAAGACCTTCAACTTCTTTTTCCTTTGCAATTGGTATCCGTCTTGCTCGTTGACGAATTGGTCTCTCGCTTCCGGTATCTATCCTGTGCTGAACCATCGACGTTCTTCCAAGGTCCCCTTGTTGACTGGAGAAGATATTCGCATAGCGCTGTAAAAACCTCTTAGCTTTCATGCTCTGCGAATAAGTCAGATTACTCTTGCAATCATCGAGTAGCTCAGTCACTAATCCGTAGTTGTTGCTGTTTGCTGAGTCTGCGCCTGTCATCGAACTACACGTTTTCTTTCCAGCTGGTGGCAGTTTCACCAGCACCCGAGCAGAGGACGAAGCCCCTTGCTTCTTTAGCTCCTCTATTTGTTCCTCGATCCTTTTCATTCTTGACATCTGGGTCATCTTCTGCGGACAGTTGAGCTGTAGATGGCCCCTCTCGCCGCACTTGTAGCACATGGCTCCAGAACTTTTCTTCGTAGGAGCCTTAACCTCCTTGACTTCCTCAGAGACCGCGCGGATCTTATGGGTCTGCCGTATGTCATGGCGAACAGCCTCGACCTCCAAAGCATGGGCCAATGCTTCCTTTAGCGAGGTATGGCGACGAAGCCTCACTGCAGCCCTGACCTCTAGGTCTTTGATTCCGTCGACAAATGCTTGAACAGTATTTGTGTCTACCATCTTGGTGTCAGCTCCTGGGTGTGCCTTCCTGACGAGTTTTTGGATTTCCAACGCCCATTGTTGTAGTCCTTCTCCTGAGCGTTGGACTCTGTCACGCAGTTGGACACGGAACACGTGCTCCAGGTGTCGCTCCCCGTATCTGGATTCAAGTGCCTCTATTAGGTCTTGGAACCCATTTCCTGTATGTGGCAGTGCTTCCAGTACCGACAAAGCTTGCCCTCTGAGCGCAACAGTGAGAGCGGTCAAGCATTGTTCTTCCGTCCATCCGTTGGCAGTAGCAACAGTTTGGAATTGCTGACGATAAGCGTTCCAAGAAGTAGTGCCGTCGTATGGCGACACCTTCACTCTCGGTCCTTGCGCCACTCCGGTAGTTCCACTAGACATCGCAACACCCGTGGTTTCAAGGCGCACTACTTTCTTCTGTAGTTCAGCGAGGCCGACTTTCACATTTTCGACATCCAATCCTAACCCGGTGACTCGTTCTTCCATTAAGTCGACATCTTTTCGAAGCTTTATCACCATGTCACTAACATTATTAATTGCCTGAAGCGCTTTTTCTTGGAGGTCTTTTTGTTGTTCTTGCGATTCCTTCATTGCCTGCATCAATTCCATTAAACTTCCTAATTGAAGAGCTACTTGAGGGGCTGTAGAAAATACGGTGTCGCCGATGGGCGTGGTTTGTCTGGTGGGCGTGGCCCAGTGGGCGGGGCCAGTGGGCGGGGCCAGTGGGCGTGGCCTGAGTGGGCGTGTCCTGGTGGGCGGGGCCAGTGAGTGTGGCTCCGCCCACAGTGGGCGGAGCTTGGTCCTCAGTGGGCGTGGCCTCCGCAGCTCGTGCCCTTGTCCTGACGCCCTCCTGGAAGTGCTCTCTCGGAGTCAATGGCATCTCCAAATCCCACTTCTGATACCAGTTGTTACGTGTTAGGGTTCGAAGAATTTGGAGAGAAAGACCTGCTGACTCTTTTGAAGACTTTATTCACTAACACTAGGTCCAACACAAAGCACTAAGTCCAAACACTAAGCACTCACGATGTATTAGGTCGTAGGTAGGTCGTAGCCAAGTCGTAGGTTTCACTGGTATCACTAGTTTTCACTTCGAAGTCGCGTCGAAAGTAGCCCAAAAATTGAACTGCTGGCTCGCCTTCCCGCTGCTATTTATATGGGTCGAACAAGCGCCAGATCTTTCTAGATTGTACCGGACTGGAAGACTCTGGAAAGCCCGGCGATTATTTCCCCTAACGTCATCTAGTATTGAGTAGGGGTTTCATGTTGTCCTTGTTGTAAAACCCTTCTACAAAGTGGTTTTACTGGTGGACGCTAGATGGCGGTCATTACTCTGTCCGTTCGTAACAATACCATAAGCGAGTCCGCGAAAAACAGCAAGTAGGTATTAAATAATGAAGGTCCCAGGTTCGTCGAATCCCAGGTCGGGCCAGTATTTATATGATGAAAATCGATACTGGTACCGGGTCTTGGTTGTTATATGTATGTGGTGAATTCGCTTGGTACCCAAAACACAAGCTAATGCTTAGTTTGGGGTGCTACTGTTGTTGTTTTGTAGAAGTTGTTGCAGACGATGAAAAATTACAAATCGGATCTTCTTAGATCGAGATAAAATCGAAGGAGGAAATTTTAAATTTCCAATAAATATAAAAGAAAATTGGAGCCCTTTTCAATTTAGCAGCTCGACTATCAAGTTTCAATTTTCAATCGATTTCGCCATACATTATCGGCCAATGCTAGTGAAAATGTCTATAACACAAGCATATAACTTGCTTACTTTTGGACTAGATAGCGCTGTGTGGGGTGTCCCATGTTGGTATTATATTTTTATTATTATTATTATACCTTTTCCACGTGAATACAACAAAATTGCTTGTGTGTAATATTTTAAGAATATGAACGCGGAGATGAACCTCGCTTGTGACTTCTAATGACATTTGAGTTTTCTCTGTCTATAAGATTGTATGTAAACCATTACAGCGTCAAGTCAGTAGAAATGTTCTTTGGGAATATACATAAAATTATACGTAACAAACTGAAGAAAGATATTCTAGACATCGCATACAAATTTAAAAGCTAAAACTGTTTTAAAATAAATATCAATTGAAGTGTTCGTGTGATTTTAAAAGACAGTTTTAAAAATATATTTCCGTTCAAATGCATGTTAGCCTACCTTATAATATATGCCAGTTCATCTCATAAAACAATGTTTACAAATTTTGTCTTTATTGGAATGGAAATGAACTGTTAAAAATTGTCTAGGACGAAAATTTTCCCTGATTTCTATTTAATTATCCGCAAAGTAAAATACAGCTAACTCTGTTCACAGCTGTAAATAGTAATTATAAAACATAATTGGGTCAAGATTCAAGTTAATTTGGTTTACAAAATAATAAAAGTAGATGTTTCAAAGATAATTTTCACTATACTTTGTTACAAATTGTCTGTTAATTGGTTTTGTGTGGCAGCCCTTTTAATCAAGCTCTATATTGTGGACTTTACTTCACAATTTTCTTCGGTAGGGTCTAAGGAGAGAGATTTTACTGAATTTCGCTCCTAATAACCTTCGGGTAAGACTATATAATTAAGTTTCACATTTTTTTTCTTTTTCAGTACGGAAAATACATCAAAGGAAAGGAAACGACAAAAATAAATATATAAGCAAGAAAAACTTTTAAAGGCAAGCTTTTTTAAAAAAATATTGGCTCTACGAATATTTCAAAAGTTTGGAGCAGAGAGTAAATTAATTTGACAGCAGCGTTTGGTTTTAATACAGTTATAAATATCACTTCACAGTTTCGAAAATGTCAAACGCAATTTTACGAGGTTGAAGACCGCCACAGGGATTTCGCGGGGCTGAAGACCGGCGCACGGGAACTTCGCGCACTGAAACTCGAACTGAAACTCGCTATTTTACACGAGCTAGTTTAGAGAGCGAGTGGTTAAACGGTAAATGCAGAAGAGAGCTTCTAGTCGATTCGGACATTTATGGCTTGAGGCTTTATTTCAAATAGAGTTTCAAAGTACTATCTACTACTTATGATGTTTTGCTTTTAAAATATATTTTTCATATTTTAATATATACTTTTGATATTTTAACGCTGTGATGTTTATTTTTAAATTTTAAGTTTTGTAAGTAAAAGTTTTTTTAACTATAGGTATTTTAATTTTAGACTTAATAGTATGATAATACCTATTTTATCCGATGTGACCAGAGGTTGTTACGTTTGATACCCCTCCCGATTCACCTCCTCAGCAGGTACCCCACCTTGAGCTTAGGTTGATTACTAGCAACTTGGTTTTCTCCATGCCATAATCCTGGCTTACTTAGCTCGGCTTAAAGCAATACAGTGGGCTTACGAGAAACAAATAAATGACACTGTATCCATTTTTTATTTCCATTATCATACTTTCGTGACCGTATGCTATGATAAGTGCTCGTGAAGGCAAATCGAATGAGCTCAAACTTAATTAGTTTACTAATAGCCATTGATGGGTTCTGTTATTTATTAACCTTACAGCTTCATTGTCAGATCAGCTTGATAGTACTATAATAGGCTATTTGGCAGTTTTTTTTTCTAAATAATTTTATATGAAAGAGTTTTCTAAATATATAATAACAGAGAAAAAAAATTAAAAAAATTCATTACTAACAAAATGAAAGGGGACTCGAACCCCGTTCCGGTACCTTCCTGGTGCAAAAAATTGCCATTGCAATTCAGCGCGGCAATGCGATGAGCGTCATGGGCACATTTGCGTCGGGGGCGACAAGGGGTGGATTATTGGATTAGTTTTATTTTTTATTATTATTATTATTTTTGTGTATTATTAACTATATTGCACATCATAGTTGACTAACAAAATTATGAATGTTTAAAATGTCCTGTTAGACAGAGAGGTCAATACCGCTAGGCGTACCTATGTGTGACGTCAGGCTATTTAAAATAATGTTAAATATCGTTTGCAAGAAATAGAAATAAAATTTTAATAGTATAATTTATATTTGTAAATAATATTTAATACTATGTTTAATAGTATAATATAATTTAATATATAAGAATATAATTTAATGTATAATAAAATAATTTCCATCTTCTTCGACCGAATAAAATTTTGTTATCTTTTTGTTAACTTTGGGACTGGATAACACTATGTGGGTTGTCCCATATATTATTATTATTAATATTAGGCAATTTTGTTTTATTTTATTTTATATCAGATAATTTTATTTCATTGTGTGTTTACTTTAGCTTTAAGATAATTTGTAACTCACGAACTATGGACCCTGGTCTGCAATAAATGTTTATTTATTTATTTAAAGTCCATTTTTATAATTTCTTGTTAAATATAATATATTTAATATAAGTCTAATCCCCTATTATCGACTGTCTTTAAAGTCATACATATCTGTAAAATCTCCACTCTATATGATTAACCGTTGAGGAGTTTCCCTCGTAAGGAAACAATCTTAGGGCAAAACCTGGTCACCGGATTATTGCATTGTCATCGAAACTGCTAAAATTACAACTAGATTAAAAGTAAGTTGCTCTAAATTAGCTTACAAGATGGTACAAACAAACATATAAGTGAAGTTAAGTAAAAGCTTGTATTTTTTGTGTATTGCTACTATATTTTTTCTATTATATTTCCCTAAATCAAGTTATATGAAGTATTCCAGCAAGAGTCATAAAGATTTGCTTTTTTATAACCTGTAAATTACTCATAGAGCCCATAATTTTCGATACTCAAAAGTCTTTACGGGCAAAGTTACTAGAGGAACTTTGTTTCAAGGACCATAAAATAAATCAAATCATTATTAACTTAGATATTTTATTTAATCATTATTAATGCATTTGACTTTGTTCGTGTTGAATATTGCTACGAAATGACTGAATTTCTTTATATTTTTCTAATTTTTTCAACGATTATATTATACTATAAACAATTCCAAATTGTGTTTCTTTGATGGATAAAATCAGAAACACTGAAATCCGTCAAAGAACTAAAGTTGTCGACATAGCCGAAGCGATCAGCAGGCTGAAGTGGCAATGGGCCGGTCATATTTGCCGTAGAACTGATAACCGATGGGGTAGACGAGTTCTGAAAGCGAGTACCGGAAAGCGAAGCGTTGGACGCCCCCCGGCCAGGTGGACAGATGACCTGAAGCGCCATACCGGGGGTAGTTGGATGCGAAAGGCGGAGGACCGTGTGTGGTGGCGAGCCTTGGGAGAGGCCTATATCCTGCAGTGGAGAGACACGGGCTGATGATGATGATGATGATGAATTCTAAATTATACAATTAAGTACACAATACGTGCAACTGTGAATCTCGTATTTTAATCCAATTAAGCGTTGGAAATTAAATATTTCGTTTCATAAAAATTCCAATCACTTTTTTCAGTTTTCATCTAATAAATACCCCGCGATTCTAAGTACGCGTACATACTTCAGTCGTATGAAATACGAAAATTAAAAAACTATAATGTCCTTGTTTGTGGTCGAATTTGTTTCACTCGCAAAATCGCGATTAAACTAACATACTTTTTATGGTAACCTTTAGCGATTCGTATAGAATTAAAAGAGCTTTTTCATGGAAGCGGTTTGGGTCGGCAATTAGCTTAACGATAACCCGGTAAAGCTCCCAGAAAAATATATATCGTGGATGGTGGCAGACTCTATAAAAACTCCTGTCTTTAACAGTAAGGGACATACTTGGGTGTTATTATATTCGAAATATTTCAAAATAATTTGATATTTTATGCCTTGGTTTTTTTATAAAATAACAGCAAAATATTACATTCGTTTTATTATTTCTGGTGGGAGCGAAATATTAAAATGAATTTATTATTTTGCTTTTTGCTGGGGTCGTCAGTTGAGATATTATTCATTTTACTGCGTTTTGTAATTTAACTGCGAAAGTTACCGAAAAAGTATTTTCTAGTTTGGGAGTTATTGTTCATACAAACGGTCGGGGGAAATCATAGTGGGCTCGAATGAGACTAACTTCCAACAAAATGTATTCTAATTTTTAAAGGAATAATTTAAAAATAAATAAATAGTTTCTCATGTTTCTGCTAGTGCCTACGTTGAAAGCTTCATTATTTCCTGTGGTTTAGCTTAAATAACCAAGTTAGTGATACTATTTAAAAAAATGAGGTCAGTAACTAGTTTATTATCGACTGACCGATTAGCCGAGTGGTTAGGGACCCTAACTGCGGAGCGGAAGGTCGTGGGGTCGATTCCCGTCCAGACAAATATTTGTGTGCGTGAACATGTTTATTTCCTTTCGGGTCTGGGTGTATAATATTTATATATGTATATATTATTTAAAAAAAAATTTATGTATGTGCATCAGTTCCCATAACACAAGCATAATATTTGCTTGCTTTGGGACTAGATGGCGCTGTGTGGGTTGTCCCATGTGTTATTATTGTTTACATTTATCTCTCACAACACAGGAAATCCTGAGTGGAAGATACGCTACTAATACGCTAATAAATAAATTTCTTTTCATAATATTATTATCATTATATTATAGTAATATTATCATTAATAAGTATTATTATAATATATCATCATCATCATCATCAGCCCATTTTTAAGTATTAATTAATTAATTTATTTATAACCGCAATTTCTTTCCAAAGATTTTTCTTGGTAATGATAAAAAAAACCAAAGACCAAGATAAGAATTGAGATAAATTATCTACCTTTTGGTACACATATTATAGATCATAGTTACTTGAAATTCTTTTTCCCGGAGATGAATCCTTATTAATATTATAAACGCGAAAGTTTGTATGAATGGATGTTTGTTACTCTTTCACGGAAAAACTATAGAAGGGATTTTAATGAAACTTTACAATAATATAGCTTATACATTAGAATAACATATAGGTTATAATTTATAAAGATACTAACTTTCCGCTCGCGTGGGCTAAAAAACAATTGTATACTGATTTTAAAAATTCTTTCACTTATAGAAAGCAACATTATCAGCGAGCAACATCTATGTGCTATATTTCATTTTCAAACTAACTTTCCGCTTGCGGCTCCGCTCGCGTGAACTACACAGTTGTACCGGGACTGCCATGATTTTTTACTTATAACTGAGAAGTGACTAGGCTAGTTTTATCCTGGAAAAAGGGGTCCCGGTACAACTGTGTAGTCCACGTGAACGGAGCCACGGGCGGTCTTATTAATTATTATCTAATTAAATAATTTTGTTAATATTTTAATTTGTATCACATTGAGTTTGCTTTATGTCCCACAATTTTATTTACAAAAGGCTCATTTGCAACGCACAAAAAATTGACTAAAATATTTGTACTGGTCAGAGAGCAATTATAATGCACGGGCCTAATTATGTATGCCGCATTTTTGTTCATATTACAGTGGCAGCTTAGTTAATGTACCTAGTGCTAAATATTTATACGCAACGAATAAAATTGTAAATAATGACTGCAAAAAGTCATTTTAATTCAGTTCCCCAAAGAAACATCCTGTATGCTGACAGTTGAACCCGCGATATGCGTAAACGAAAAGTTGTTCTAAAATAGTTTTCTGCTTTTAGAATATTATGTCCGCTCGCGCATGATTGGTTATTTGTCCCCGTAGACGTAGACGTGACTTTTTTCATTTCTTTTGTAACGTAACTATTTTCTTTTTTATTTTTTTATTTCCTTTATACATATTTTTTAATTTAGTTACTCTTTTAATAAACACAATTTAACTTGTGTCTACCAATCTTGCTGAAAACCCAATAATTTCAAACGATTTTTAATCAGAAGTATAAAAGATCAAAAGATTGAGTTTGCTTCCTGGTTTTCATTTCAGGGGTTTCGTTTCAAGCCTTATGAACTTCAATGAGTAATTTATTATTGCGAATGAGAATTTAACTCGAAATTAATTAATTGTATTTGTATAATAACATCATAAGTTGAATCTAATGCTGAAATTGATGATTTTCGTTGTATTTACTTAATTATCTACTTCGACAACTGAAAAAAATGTCGTTAAACCTACTAAATATTTAGGTAGGATGATAAATATTTACCTAATGATGAGGTGTTGAGTAATATTAATTTCAAAAATTTTTTAACAGTAAATATTAAGTTGTCTCAAAAATAAAATACATTTCATTAATGTGTGTTCCCATAATACTTCTTGTTCGTGTGTTTGTCTATCTGTTTGTTTGTCCAAGTTATTCTTCGAAATGGTTGGACCGATTTTAATAAAATTTTGGAGACATTAAGAAAGTGTTCTCAGGAGTGAAACGAATTTAGTTTTGTCTGTTTACCTATTTGCTCTACTCTCCCAAACTGCTAAACCGATTTTAATAAAACTTTGCAGACATAAAAAGGGGGTCGTCAGGA
Organism: Luffia ferchaultella; assembly: GCA_949709985.1. Taxonomy (NCBI): domain Eukaryota; kingdom Metazoa; phylum Arthropoda; class Insecta; order Lepidoptera; family Psychidae; genus Luffia; species Luffia ferchaultella. Next base: position 8,684,427 of record OX453254.1, read on the forward strand.
GTGACATGCGGTACTATTTGTTTATTTGTCTGCCTGTCTGTTTGCCCGAGTTAATCTCTGAAACGGTTGAACCGATTTTAATAAAATTTTGCACACATGAATAAAGCATTATCAGAAGTGAGATAGACTTCGTTTTATTTGTTTGTCTTACTGTTCCGGTTATTCACCGAAATGGCTAAACTATTTTCAATGAAACTTTACAGGCCCGAATAAGGGCTTACTCTTTATCCCAGAAAAAGGGGTATCGGTACAGCAGTGTAGTCCACGCGAGCGAAAACCTGGTATATAATAAAAAGAAACTCTATGGGAAAAAACACTAAACCGTCGTCCGGGGCTATTTTTTATGTATAGTATAGCGCCTAATAACATAATAAAGCGGATTCCTAATCCTAATGCATTTTTTGTCAGTGTAGGAAGATTTAGGAAGTTACGCCATATCAAAAATGCCCTCTGGAATTAGTAGTAGTACTCTACTATACTTGTAGTCGTCGACGGCCGCTAATACGCTATTAATTTAGGAAGAAAGTCTTTTAGTATTTTATATAGAAATTCGATGCGTTTTATTTTCATAGTTTAATTACCTACATTTAATCAAAGTACGTGTCGTGTGTCATGATAGCCCAGAGCACAACGAACCTGTCTTAAATTTATAAGGCCCCATAGGGCCATGATTCGAATCCGGGCGTGTACCAATGAGTTTTTCTGACTTAAGTACACAATATCACTGACACCGTGCTTCGGAGGGCACGTTAAGCAGTCGCTCCCGAACGCTGTCAATAGATGGCGGTCGTTACAGTTCCCAACCCGCAGTGGAGCAGCGTGGTGGACTTAAGCTCCAAGCCCCCCTCCTCACCCTGGGGGAGGCCTAAGCCCCTGCAGTGGGGTTAAAATGGGCTGATGATGATGATGATGATGAATCAAAGTACGTACCTGTAGTTTTCTTCGATAACTTGTAAGCATCTTGTAGTTAGTGACATTATCCTGTTGCTGTAGAAATTTTGGTGTTTGTGGTTAAAAAAATGCGGCAAGCAGTTGAGACAATTCTTTCTTGACGTTGGCCTTACACTGTCTAAAGAATTTTGAAAAGACCGAAACAAGTGGAAACCTGAGGCTGCAAGATCAGGGCTATAGTAACACTTCCCCACTTAATCTCTCTTAATTTTTCCTAGTGGTCAAAAACGTGTGTGGTCTGGCGTTATCATGATGAAAGACTTTACCCTTTCTGTTGATAAATTTCGGCTGTTTTTTTTTTTCAATTGCATGCTTTAATCTTATCAGCTGTTGGAAGCAATCAGTCGATGGGTCGCTGGTAAGAACTCATAATGAACGATGCCTTTCTAATGCCACCATACACTCAACATCACTTTCATGCTCGTTAACAGGATTTTGCTACAATCAAATGAGTTCGCGGTTCATTAGGTTTCTTTCAATGGGCCTGTGTGGCACCCGGAAATTGAGCTTTTTTGTATACTCAGACTTTTTCAAATGAGTCGAAACTGTTTTACGATCAATGCCCAGTTTTTCAGTAATGTAGTTACTAGTAATACGCCGATCTTGTTCCACTTCTTTATAAATGGCTTCAACTTTATTCGTAGCAGGGCGACCAGAGAGTGAGCTGCATTTTTAACATTAAAATTTCCAATAAAATTTCGCTTAACAAACTTTGTGCTACTCTTACTGACATTGTGTCAGATTCATAAACGGCACATATTTTCCTCGCGGTTTGTATCATTATTTGTTTTTTTTTTTTTTTTAAATCTGAAAATGTATGAAATTGTAAATTTATGCTAAAAATTTTGGAATGCGATAAAATTTGATTTGAATTGAATATCTTTGTTAGATTCACTCATTTTATTGCTATTGCATTGCTAAAAGAATTGTTAAAAAGAAATGTTAATTTTTTTCAATTCTCACCATTTTAATGGTATGATAACTTGCCAGTTACAAACAGTATAACCAAAAATATTAGAGTACACTTCATACAAAGTGTCTACAAAATAAAAAAAGATTTTCTCCCCAAAATAATGTGTATAAAACAATCTGGAGAAAGCAATGGTTAGAGCTGACAACAAGAATGTCTCAATTTTTAAAGGCAAAAAATGGTTCGATTCGTTTTCTATTTCGAGTTTCAATTCATGATAGTAAGAGTTTTAAAGAGTTAAGAAATAATCGGCCCACGACATTTTATAAATAGTGTGACTTGCCAAATCTTTCTAAAACAGAGAAAGTGGGTTCGTTTCAAAATAGGACTGTTTTACAAAATTTACCGCATTTATGTCGTTAGGACCGATACAATGCATTGGTAAAACGGCCTCAGGCGACTGTCTATAAACTGTTCATTCGAGTTTCTTCCGGTGCTTCTTCTCAACAATAGTCATTTGCAACATAGACTCATATGCTGAAAACTAGTAAAATTCTACACAAATAAAATAGAAATAAATACCCATTTTTCCTTTGAAGTTCAGAGCAAACTAGAAGTTTGGCACGAGCTGTAACTTCTGGTGTTTCCCGTGTCGCAATGGACTTTGATTAAAAATTTTAAAATTATATTTGAATACTTAGTGAAAATATAGGTAATCTGGAGTAGGTAGAAAAGTTTTTTTTTAAATTTTATACATGGATTTTCATGGCTTTAGCTATTGTTAAAAAATAATAGCTTGTGAGGTCACTACTACTGTTTCTAGCTAGGTACCTACTAGTTTCTAGCTAGGTATCTAGGATGTTCTATGTATTGCCCTTGTTTGCATGGCCGTCGACCACTGTATGTAGTTGTGCCATGTGGTAGTGCCGTCACATTAATATTAATCACGTATTATTTTTATCTTCCTGTTATTGAAGCGGGTAGAAATTACAGAACCATCGAATCTTGCTTTATAGTCTAAACTATCAAAATCTCTTGTGTCCGCTTTACTAAAGATCATCCTCGAACCTTTCCATGAAGTGCATGCTCACAGAATCCTAGTTTTGGGATAATTCAACTCTATAATATTTCATACTTAAAGCAACCAATGTGTCACATTCATGAAGGATCTGTAGCATTGCCACCTCTTTAGCATGACACGCCCTGCAGCCTGATGATCCTGTTGCCTAATATACCGTATAAGCTCGTTAGTAGCGAAGTGATCAGACAAAGTTCTTGTAAATACTCTAAGTGCAACTTACCAAATTCTGTAGTATGGGTCTAGCTATAACAGATTTGTGTTCACTTGTGAACATGTTGGCATGTACTTGTGTTACATGGCCTCTGAAAGATTACATTTTTGTTAAGTAATTCTCCTTTAACTACTGTAAGTTATACAATATCTGACCAAGTATATACTGCCTTCATCTTCGACGACCGCTTAGCCTAATGGGTAGCGACCCTGCCTACGAAGCTGGTCTCGGGTTCGAATCCCTGGTCGGGTCGTATTTATATGATAAATATTCATACTGGTACCGGGTCTTGGTCGTTGTATGCATGTGGTGTCTTCGCTCGGTACCTAAAACACAGGCTAATGCTTAGTTTGGGGCCTAGACGTTGTTGTGATGTATGCGTTATGCGTATGCGTTATCTATAAAAAAAAACCATATAATGTACAGGAAAACAAATAAATACACTAATTCATTTACACACAAAAATATTATGGTGATTCGTTTTAAAAATATAGATTAAAATTGTTGTATAGCAATTCCATCAGCTTAATAAAAACTCTGTGCATTACCAGGAAATAGGAGGCGAAAATGAAATGCATTTTTCCGGAGTCATCTAGCGTTATTGGATTTTGTGTGCGGAAAATGGAATATTGCTTAAAGCCACACTGGGATCGTTTGCCAGAAAGACTTCATAGCACTTATAGCCTTGTGAGCGTGCATTCGGAGTGGGCAAAATTTTTATAGATAAGAGGAAATCTAAAGAAAAAGTCAAATACATTGCACCGATGTAATAATAATATTTAGGACACCTCACACAAAGTCATCGTAGCCCTAAAATAAGCAGAATCCCTACTATGGCTTTTAAGACAGCTGATATGCCGTGATAGCCCAAAGTGTCGTGATAGCCCAAAGCGCAACGAACCTGTCTCAAATTTATAAGGCCCCATAGGTCCATGGTTCGTATCAGGGCGTGTACCAATGAGTTTTTCTGACTTAAGTACACAACTATCACTGACTCCGTGCTTCGGAGGGCACGTTAAGCAGTCGGTCCCGGACGCTGTCAATAGATGGCGGTCATTACAGTCCCCAACCCGCAGTGGAGCAGCGTGGTGGATTTAAGCTCCAAGCCTCCCCTCCTCACCCTAGGGGAGGCCTAAGCCCCTGCAGTGGGGTAAAAATGGGCTGATGAAGATATACATATTAAAATAAGTATGTTTTATAATATATTTCAACGTCACCGACTCGAGCGTAACGCTGAGGCGTGACGGTTTAGTTTCGTTCACTGTTCATAAAAAGCGTAAAGTGCGCCCGCCTAACGAAGTTTTCACTTTAAAAATTTCATTGTGTTGTTCGAATCACGTCGCATTAAGTTGTTTAACCGTGGAGTCGTGACAGAAGTAATCAATGATATCAGAGTCTGATCATTTAACAGTCTGCAATGATTTCTTCGATCAGCTAGGGCGATCTGTTCTCCAACAAAAAGGACAGGTCAACTTTTACATACTTCTGTGTGTGACTCAAGAACACATACTCTCGCTACGCAATACTAACAGTCTCTGTGTGCGTGAATTATATCCGACCGTTTAGGTGATATCTTTATCTACGTTTTTTGATGCCTACTCTCTATCCAAATATTATATATTTAAAGTTTTATGACTTATATGTGTTTTCGTATTATAGTTTAGGGAACCACGTCAAAAAACATCCACCAATATTTTATTCATGGACTAGCTTTCGCCCACGGCTTCGGTTGCGTGGATTACACAGTTTTACCGGGACAGTTAAAGGAACGCGACGCACCAGTACATTGTAACACTTTCAAGAACATTCTGATACTTAACTATCTAAGAAATCTCTATACCTAATTTCATAAAAATCCATTTAGCCATTTTAGCATGAAGAATAGCTATCCCACAAGTTGGTCCCAAATTCAGTCAGCCGGTTTGGAGATTAACCGGAACAGACAGACGGACTAACATACACTACGATTATACATATAATTGCCTTTCACTCTTGACAACGTTTTTCTTATGTTTGCAAAATTTCAGTAAAATCGGATCAGCCGTTTCGACGATTAGCCCTAACAAACGGACAGATAAAAACCAACTCATGTCACTCCTGATAACCTCCTTTTTATGTCTGCGAAGATTCATAGAAATGGTTTAGTCGTTTTGGAGATTAGCCGGAACAAAAAGACAGACAGACAACCACACCGACAAAAAGTTACCTATATCACTCCTGACAACCTATTTTTAATGTCTGCATAGTTTCATTAAAATATTTAGAAGTTTAGCTCGAACACACATATAGACAGACAAACAGACAGACAGACAAACAAAGAGTAGCATATGTCACTCCTCACAACCGTCTTTTCACGTCTGCCAAGTTTCATTGAAATTGGTTCAGCCGTTTCGGAGATCAGCTCAAACAGACAGACAGATGGACAGACAGACAAATAAAAAGTAACCTATGTCACCTCTAATAATGCCTTCTGCACGTCTGCAAAGTTCCATTGAAATCGGTACAGCCGTTTCGGAGATTGGCCGGAACAGAAAGACAGACACTACAATTTTATTAATATACATTAAAAATATTAAAAACGTTTGTATCAGTGACTGTACCAAAAATGTACATCTTTCGCTACTTTGAAAAATGGAAATCTTTGTCTCTAATTAAACTTAATAAACAAATTTTTTTTTCATGAACTATGGTAGTTGTGGATGAATAAAATATCAACACTCACATGATATTGCCAAAGTGTTCCGAGTATGCTAGAATATGCAAATTGTGTTATTTTTTTTTCGTAATAACACGTTATTCACTACGTCGGTTCTACGTACTTACGATTCTACGTTGAATTAGTATTTTACTTTGCTTTAGTTTTAATAAACATTTCAATACGCATTAAAAACAATTACCGAAGTTCAGTGGTTTAAATAATAATAATTATGAATGTGCCACTTTATAATAATTTGAACAACTGAATTAATTTGTGATACACAATGGCATTCATTGTTCTCATAATTTGAGCATTGAAATAAAATTTAAATTGTTTGTTGTTTCTATTGTGCAAAATTATTTAAAATCTCTGTTACTTGGTGTTCAACAGAAATTTGAATTGCAAGAATTTATTGCAACTCTATTAATTTTTACTGGCTACGATGAAAAATATCTGGTCGTTTAACGGGCCACTACTTTGAAGTGTTTCTATGAGATTGCTTTAGGACGTATTTTAACTTAGCTGACGTGAGCCGTTCACTGAAAATGTTTTTTTTCTCTCACATTAATGGCATAATGGGATTTAGCCGATAGTGGGCCGCGTCAATTACATGGAATTAAAAAACTCACTAACCTTCTGTACGCCTTAGTATGAATGTAAACTGTCTTCCCATTTAAGTGTTGTAGGCACGCTGGCACATAGTAAGTCGTTCACCGTTAGCTAGGTCGAAGTACACCCTAAGGTAGAGAGTACGTTGTTTTTATCCATACAATAAAAAACATCGGCATACAATAATCTGGTCACTGACAGCTAAACCTCAGAACGCTTATAAATTCTCTAATGCCGTCGGTCCCGGCTGTTCCGATTTCATCATTTATTTATTCCGATTCAGGCGCGGTTTATAAAGTTGTTTTTATTTTATTTTGGCTCGTTTAATATAAAGCCAGTCACGGTGTGCGGTTTCGCTCATTAGCGAATTATTCATCAAATTTGATGTTTTTCCTAAAAAATTAAAAACATTTCCTTTGCCAATTTCTCCGTAATAATGATAATGGAAAGGTCTTATTGTCTGGAGAGTTTAGATTTTGTGAATAAGTCGGCTTTTGTAATTAGTATTCCACTTGAAATTTTATGGGAAAATTGTATCAGTAATAACTCTTAAACATTGCACTTTCAAAGTTCAACGGTTATTTACAATATATTTTCATTAGAATTTGCTGTTGTTTCGATGTATAAATACCTAAAGAGTTTCTTCAGAGAGCTTGATACTTCTAGAATTGGTTTGATTGGTAAACGACTTAACTAGGTTTACTCGAGGGATGATTAACAACTAGGATGCTGAACGGCATACACAGAGATTAATTTAATGTCGTTTACAATGACACGTACATTGGAGGCTGATTGAAGCCAGCCAGTGCACAATATCACTTACGTAAGGATTTGTAACTTTTTAGTTGTCTAAACACACCGTTCTTCGAATTATCTAACCTGAGAGACTTTGTTAAACTATCACTTCACAGTAAATTCATGTCTAACTAAATTGTTGTTATACATGTCATAAAATTGTTTTACTTTGTTATATTTGAACTTATCGAGTCTAGTCGTTACTAGCTGATTCTATTATTTTTAATTTCACGGGACACCACACCATATCACCAGCCCATTAATGCCCCACCGCAAGAGCTTAGGCTTCTCCTCGGAATGAGGGGGCTTGGATCTTAATCCACCACACTGCTGCAATGCGGGTTAGTGGATGGTAACGACGGCCATCTATTGACGGGAACCGGGACCGACGGCTTAAGTAAATGTCCTGGGATTCGAACCACGGCTTTCTAAACAAGAATCGGGCTCTCTACCACTCGGCTATGACAACATACCTATACAAGATATTGGTCGCAAAACTTTTCTCAACAGGATATAGTCACATGTTCGCTTGCGCATCGTAGTGTCTATGTTTTGTTCTATTTATTGGTTGAATTGATGCTGATAGACTATAGATATCTGTCAAGTTTTTGTCGCTGCTGCTGTCGATGCTGATTACGAATTTAGGGTCAATTTTAAAATCGAAGATGACGTTTTTTTTTAAATCGATATAATTTGAAGCTTTCCGCCCGCGGCTACTCCCTATGGTCTGCAGATAGATGTTATTTCAGTTTTAATCCAAATACATCGGTAGAGTGATGAATTGCCCTCTAAATAATTCTCTGTAAATGACTTTAATTTTTCATTACAAGCTATGCTACTATAAAAAATAAATAATATACAAAAACATAAAAGCTAGGTATATCGTGTTGCTGATTTAGGTATCAGGTTTACATAGCCAAACGGAAAAACAGATCTCTTATAACTTCATCCTTTCCGTATGTTCGTGTGTCACAGCTATTTTACTCGGAGATAGTTGGCACTCTAATTTGGTAGCGATAGAGCCTGAAAACCATTAAAGTTGACTATACCTAATAATCGCGACATTATCTGAATCAATTCAATACAGTGCGAAACAATATTTTAAGATTATACCAATAACGAATTGATACATAATGACAATGACGTTATTTTTAAAGCGTTATGTCCTTAGTCTTTTGACAAGCAAAACCGCTGATATAAACATGTTTTTTATAATACTAAAAGCTATAATACTAGAAGCCTGCGCTTCTCTTCGGGAGCTGTTTCGGATCTTTGGAATTTTGACTGTGGCATCTCAATAATATTTATATTGATATAAAATTTGTGCATCAAAATATAAATTTCATAATAACATCGCCTGAAAAAGTCCATAACAGTTTTATAAGTTACGCATTTATAACAGATTGCCTCCAGAAATATTAAATTTACCATTAAATAAATTTTAAAATATTTTATAAAAAGTTTTTTTTATTTGAAAAGGGCTAATAAAACAGTAAATTATTATACAAGTTACCGAGATGTCTGGACGTTAACCCAAACAGTTGGCATGTTTTGATTTTTTCTTAGCTCTATGTATTTTTTCTTGATTTGTCGAAGTGTTGAAGTTTTGTTATTTGTATATACTTATAGTTAATATTTATAAAATAATAACTGTTGAGTTTCTTGTCGGTTCTTCTCAGTAGAAGCTACATTCTGAACCGATAGCAACTAAGAAATAAAATAAAAAAACAAACTGTAACTGTAAATCATGACAAAAGTTGGTACAGGCGCCTGATCTCATATCTGAACACCGTCCAAAAGGGTCGACTGGCGAACAGGGATGTGCATCTCATCAACAAGGCTACGATTCTGGCCCTGCACGCTAATTGTAGCAGACAGAGACCCCTTATTTTTCCTTACACGCACGCGCTATTTATATATTTATTTATGTGTTTTTCACGATTTTAGCTGCTATTGCTGCTATTTGAAAGTGATCAAAATACGAAATACAATTTGTAGGTATATTTCAAACCTTTTGGTTTCAAGGTCAGGTTCGGTTAGGTTTGATTTCTTTTTTGTGGTTTTTCAATTGCAATACTTCAATTGACGATCGCTTAGCCTAGTGGGTAGCGACCCTGCCTACGAAGCTGGAGGTCCCGGGTTCGAATCCCAGGTCCCAGATCGGGTCAGTATTTATATGATGAATATTGATACTGGTACGGGTTTTGGTTGTTATATGTATGTAGTGTCTTCGCTTTGTACCCAAAACACAAGCTAATACTTAGTTTGGGGCCTAGACGTTGTTGTGACGTATGTCATTATTATTATTATATTATTATTATTATTAATTGCTCGGGAAAAACCTAAGCCTAAACTTGAAATAATAAGTTTATCGAAATTAAAATGTGTTTTTAAAATACATTTGACGATTACACAGATGAACTGTTTGTCGAAATTCTGATTTCAGAAAAATTCAGAAAGTATACACAAAACTGAAATTTATCTTTTTTTCGCAGAAATCGCGAAGTCGATGAAATCGTCTGGTAGTACAGAAGCTTGGAAATATTACATTATGGAGCGTACGCGATAAATCATGATTGCAACTTGGGAACATTCGGTTCGCAGATAACTAAAATATGCGAGTGTTTGCTCGAAATATGGCCACCTGAGCCCGAGAGTAAACTCGTAACGTCTGGCAACGCCTGACTTGTGTCTTCGCTGTGCTTCCGAGAATATTCCAATGTGAAATATTTGACAGTACGTTTTCTTATAACACCGTAATTCATATACAACTAGTGGTATATTCTAACTTCGAGGAGTTTTAAATGGTCAATGATATACCAACAATAATTATGTGACGTCTATAGGAAGCACTCGAAAAGATCATACGGCTATTCAAACACACCGGCAGAACACAGAAAAATCGAGGAATTACGAGATAAAAACAAATCACGAATGAACATACAAATTGAGAGACGGTGTTTTGTCAAAAGAGTTTGCGAATTGAAAATTATATTTATTGAGGCGCATTTTTACGACCACACATAGCTGATGCCTTGGCGACTAGGAAATTCCAAAAAAAATTGTGATTAGAATTCTAAAACAGAATGTTCGACGATGGGAAACTTTGAGGTGCTGCGTGGTGGCGTTTGCGAGAGACCCATATAAGGAAGCCCGGAGCAGCGTCAATCAGTTAAGTTTTCTTGATAAGTCAAGTGCGATCAACTGCGATTAAAGCTATAAAATAAGATTAAATTAAAAAAAAAACTACAACTAAATCGGTGTTCGTGCATCGTGCACCTCACACATCTATACCCATAGCCCGTAACAATATTATTACTACGTCATTCATTATACTTCAAAGCACGGTTAACTTATTAAGTTGTTGGGACAACCATTAAGAGTTGAAATGTCACGTTTCGTTTTAGACATATCGTTCAAAAGATCGTGTTATGTAGTGATAATAATAATAACGTATACGTCACAACAACGTCTAGGCCCCAAACTAAGCATTAGCTTGTGTTTTGGGTACCGAGCAAAGACCCCACATACATATAACAACCAAGACCCGGTACCCGTATCAATATTCATCATATAAATACTGACTCGACCAGGGATTCGAACTCGAGAGCTCCAGCTTCGTAGGCAAGGTCGCTACCCACTAGGCTAAGCGGTCGTCTACGTGGATTGGAATGATGTTTTTTTTTAATAGGTATCGTGATTCAGAAGATATGCGTTATTAATTGAAAAGGAAAATTATTAATATTATTTATTTCATAACATCACACGAGTCATAATAATTTGTATTGATTTATTTTATAAATCAGAGAAAATAAAATTAAATAAATCAGCAGTTTTTACTATGGTAAATATTTTAAATATAATAATTTCTGAAGATTCTAGAATGTTGCAATCGAGTAATTTTTTTATAGAAAACGGCTTTTTCATTACGGTTACACGACAGGTAGTTGACTGATGTAGAAAAAGTTTTTATATTTATCAATAAAATATAAAAATATACTTGATACAGTAATCAAACCTAAAGCTCACTATTTTAATCTAATTTAAATTATTTAAAAACATAATTTAATTAAGTTTTATTTAATTAATCAATAAAACAATGATTGTTTTACTTTTATTATTTATTAAGCAAACATTTTCATTATCTTAAAAAAATAAAAAAATTATTCAACAACACTATTACCTGTAAAATATTGAAATTGTAAATAAAGTAAAAATATGAGTCAATGTTACATCATATAAAGGCCATCACCGACACAAGCTTTTAATTGTTTTACATTTTTGTAGCTCCATATGAATTAAGATTTACATAAAAGTAATACAGAGTGATGAATTAGTAACGTCTTGATATGTTCATTACTACATGTTCAAAAAAAAAGTCCCCCGCGGCGTCTGTCTGTCTGTTTGTTTGAACGTGATAAACTCAAAAACTATAAAACGGATTGGCATATTATTGACACCAATGGATAGAATGATTCAAGAGGAAGGTTTACGTGTATAATTTATTAATGTTCTGTGGAAATTTGCTGAAATATGACGATTATTGTAGAAGAATTCGGAAAAAAAATCAAACCGGCTGGAGCTTTCATCGAAAACGCTGCCTAATCCCTTTGAGATATACCAAAATAATGTATGGAGGAATTGTGTCTCTTTTATAGGACTAAAGAGAAGTCCGCGATGGCATATGTCTACCTTTTATAAATAGCTTACTAAAATAAATTAAAAATAAAAATACTCCAAGTAGGATGAACTTACGTTACATTTCAATCTAATGAAATCCAATCCACATATTCGACGTAACAAGCTGACGACCCACTACAACAGAAAAACATTATAGCTTATATACTCTGCTACCCGTGCGAAGCCGGGGCGCGTAGCTACTAAATAACAAAATAAAAAATTATACATAACCCACTTTTTTCAAAAAAAAATTCGATTGATTGTTCATTTTTTTACATTTAAGTTTTTACACCATCTCAAAGTCCTTTTAATTACATACATTTTAATGTTATGTCCTGGCACTCTCAATACTTCAGAAAAATCGCCACGTCACAAAGGCCGTATATATCGAAACGATCAAAAAACTTTTTTTATAATAAAAAAGAAATGAATCACTTTTCTTAATGATACTTCCTAAACTACTTCTTATCTGCAAAAGCAACCAACTTCGTCAATAAGAAAGTCTTAAAGATTTTGAAATTAATACGTCTTCAGCTAACCCTGAGATGCAACAGTTGGATATTTCCTAGATCGCGAATTGCAAGCTATGCACCAAAGCATCTACAAGATTTAGAGCACGTCATTAGAAATTAGTAAGGCATCTGGTATCAGAGCCATCGATCATACGCCAGAGGATAATTTACGGTAGTGCACAATTTATCACGCGCGTCGACAGCGTACTAAGTACTTGAGATTTGTTCCCTCTCTATGGTATGTAGATGAGTTAATTATATATATTCAGTGTATTGAGCGATTCTTGACTTTAGTACTTTCAAATGTCTATTAGGTAACATATTTGAATATCTATAATATTTTATATATGCACTGAGTTTTATGTAATAAAATATTACGAAAATAAAACTTAAATATTATATTAAATTATAATAAAATTATGTTCGCTTACTAAATAAAATATGATAATATTTTGAAAATTATGCTAGGTATTAAATTTTTTATCAATCAGTATTTATTCTTTGCCCTCTGGTGATCAGCAAATGATAACAACTTGTAGTTTTGATAAACTTTATTTTTATTGTATATTAAAAACATTGATAGATGTGAAATGCATTAGGAAAGTTAACACACGTATACACCACAACAACGTCTAGGCCCATAAGCATTAGCTTGTGTCTTGGGTACCAAGCGAAGACACCACATACATATAACAACCAAGACCCGGTACCAGTATTAATATCCATCATATAAATACTGACCCGTCCTGGGATTCAAACCCGGGACCTCCAGCTTCGTAGGCAGGGTCGCTACCCACTAGGCTAAGCGGTCGTCTATGTGGATTGCAAATGATGTTTTTATGTAAATATTATATAACAAAAAATATTCTGTTATGTAATGTAGACGGTTAATGACTAACGGAATGGAAACAACTATTTGAATTCTATTACTTTATTTGTTATTGTTTGGAAACCTACCTTTGGTACTAAGTTTTGCCTTTTTATTCCCTATTTATCTATTTTCACACGAGAAAAACAGTATTTTGAATCCCTGTAGTGACCGTTTTCACGTAAGAAAGACGTATAACAAATCCTTTATTCTTAGCGGCTGTCTGAACGCTATGATGAATTACGAGTGAGCTCGCTTGAATGATCGATTATACTAGTTTATGATTTAGCTACGAAAGTTTCTCGAAAGTTTCGAGATTTTTACGTTTTTTGCTATACCACACCAAAACAACTACAAACATTTGGGCTAAATTTTGGTCCAAAGAAGTTCGCAAAATTGACGACAGCTGGCAACTACATTATTTGTGTATATATTATATAACGTATTTTTTTAAATATTTTGAAATATCTTGTCTAGAGCTACCTACATAATATTTTCTTTCTTGTGTCAAATCAAATCAAATCAAATATCTTTATTTTATAGTTATGTAACATAATCTTGAAATACGTCATAAGAGTGAATTTATTACAATTTATTACTTTGTTGAAAAACGTCATCACAAAGGCACATTCAAAAGGTTCTGGTTCCTCTCAGAGGAATAAGTAAGAAACTGAGGGACGCTTTTTTTTACAACGTTATAAACAGTTTTTTTTTTAACAGTAAATGCTTAAAATTAAAGTTATTGAAACAAACCGATAGGCGAGCGATTTTTACCCATGGATTTTTATCATCTAAGTAGTCCGATACTTTATAATAAGCTTTTGCATAAAGCTTTCGTTTTATTGTAGTTTTGAACTTGTTAAGGGGTAGATCTTGAATGTCAAGTGGGATCTTATTGTAAAAGCGTATATGTTGCCCTTTAAAAGATTTTGTGATTTTATTGAGGCGGCTGACATAGTTAGCAAGTTTATACTTGTTTCTTGTATTGACATTATGCCGATTACAATAATATCATAATATGATACAATACGATCACAATAATAAGTAATATTCGTTTAAATGAAATAAATATGTTTATGTGTAGCGGATAGATAATAAATTACTAGTGAATAAGGTATAAATGAATCGTACAAAAGATTACGTTCAAATCTAGATGAAAACATTACAACTGCCCATTAAAACTGCTGCATTAAAAGTGCCCTGTATGATAATGTAATAAAAGGACTTTATAACTTAACAAGAAGGTGTATTACGATTTCAAGTACATGTGTATGTTACGGAGTGCTATTTGCTACAACACAGAGCACACGTCAAATGCACTTAGCGACTGCTGGCGCCATCTGACTTGAAGTATGCGCGAGCGCAGACATAGCCGGGCCCATTGAAGATGTAGCTTCAATTGTTTGTTCTTCAGGAGGAGTTTTTCTTTCGTCAGGCAGCAACGGGCAAATGTTGTTCAAGGCCCTTCGGATCGTTCCCTTTACAGTGCGAATATCGTACACGCGGCTCACGCCGTCGGAGCCTGGATGAGCTTTCGTGATGCGTCCCATGCGCCAGAAGAGTGGAGGTGCGTTGGGTTCTTTTATGAGAACCATGTCGTCAACCTGTAAATCAGGGCGACGCGTACGCCATTTAGTTCGTTGTTGTAACTGGCTGATATATTCATTTTGCCAGCGACGCCAAAAATGTTGTCGCAGGTATTCCAATCGTTCGAATCGGTCAAGTCGATTGAAGTTGCAGTCCTCGACGGTGTGCATTGGCAAACCTCGTAGCGGTCTGCCTATAAGGAAGTGGCCTGGAGTTAAGGGTGAATAATCATCGGGAGATGAGGATAGAGGGCATAAAGGACGACTATTCAGTATAGCTTCTACTTGACAAAATAGAGAAGATAATTCTTCGAAAGTTAAATGCGTGATTCCTAATATACGTTTTATATGAAATTTCGCTGATTTAATTCCCGCTTCCCATATACCTCCGAAGTGAGGAGAGTATGCCGGTATGAACGTGAACTTAATGCCTTCGTCCGAAGCAATTTCGATAATGGAGTCAGACTGCAATTTTAAAAAGTCACCTATTTCTTTAGCAGCGGCTGTAAAATTACGACCATTGTCACAAAAAATCTCCGATGGTTTTCCCCTGCGTGATATAAACCGTCGCAGAGATAATAAATAAGAATTTTTGCTTAGCTCACTCACAGCTTCTAAATGAACGCATCTGTATTTCAAACAAATAAATAGACATAAATAGCATTTGGTGATTTTACATCCGCGACCACGTCTATCTGTGATCATGAACGGACCTGCGAAATCGACTGCAACACATTGAAATGGAAAGCCAGGTTCTACTCTCTGAGTAGGTAAATTACCCATGATCGTACTCATAGTTTGAGCTTTCATACGCCTACACTTGACGCAGCTTCGAGCAGTCCGGCGTGCTAAATACCGGCCGCCTATAGGCCAGAAAGATTCACGAATAGAAGCCAGAAGCAACTGTGGACCTGCGTGCAGGAGGCGGAGGTGCTCTTGGTCGAATATTAACTTGGTAAGCTGATGTTCGCGATGCAATAAAATCGGATGTTTTTTATCATAGGGATATCTAGACGAATTAATTCGCCCGCCGACCCTCAATATGCCCTTCGAATCAATGAATGGGGACAATGAAATAATAGATAATTTATGCGGAAGAGAAATTTTGTTTTTTAAAAGATGTAATTCATTAGAGAAAGAATCAAGTTGTGCAAATTTTATTAACATTTCAAAAGAGTTATTTAATTCTTCTGACTGTAAACTACCTGTATATTTGTAGTTAGGATTCTTACAATTATGTATAAAGCGTAGGACATAAGCATATGTTCGCTTAATAAAGTTCAACTTAGAAAATCTATTAAAATTTATAAAGGAGGGTGTGGCGCTTATAGTAAAAGAAATGATTTTCATTTCAGGCAAGTCAGTGACCATTTTGTCAACATGTGAGACAGGCCACTGTGATTCATCTTGTGATAGGAATGGTGGTCTGTGCCACCAAAGATCGCAGCTTTGTAAAAGGTGCGGATCGATGCCGCGTGAAGCTATGTCAGCTGGATTGTATGCAGTGGAAACGTGACGCCACAAACTGGGATCACAGAGCTCCGTTATAGCTGCAATTCTATTAGCCACAAATGTTTTAGCCTTATGCGAAGAAGTGTTTATCCAGCCTAAGACCACACTAGAGTCTGTCCAATACGTAACCTTTGCTATATGACAACGTAACGCCTTAAGAACACTAGAGACTAATCTTGCGGCTAGTAAAGCTCCGCAAAGCTCTAAACGAGGTATAGTAGTCGCCTTAATAGGTGCTACCTTAGCCTTAGCGCATAATAATCTTGTGTGAACGTTATGAGACTGGTCTATACTTCTGATATAGACGCACGCGCCATAAGCCACCTGAGACGCGTCACAAAAACAATGAAGTTGAGTAGAAGACGGTGCGTCGCATGTAATGTGTCTGGCTAATTTAATTGATTTTATGAAATGTATATTGTCTATGAACTGACACCAAAGTGAATTTAAATTGCCTGTTACGGGCTGATCCCAATCAGTTTTGTCGAGCCATAACTGTTGAATCAATATTTTAGCTTTGATAGTGCATGGTGATAATAAACCTAGTGGGTCAAACATTTTAGATGTTTCGGACAATATAGATCGTTTAGTGACCTTCTTATGTTTATTAATTTTATTGCAATCAAATAAAAAATGTAATTTATCTGTTGTGGGCTGCCAGCCTAGGCCAAGAGTGTGCGTTGTATCACTAATAGTTAAATTATCGTGTAAATTAACAGAATCAGAATTTAATAAAAATGGCAAGTTTGACCTGTATTTTCTGAGATTAAAATGACCTGCTGCGAGAGCTGCGGACACAGCTGACTGAATATATCGCAGCTGATCTTCAGTGTCAGCACCTGTAAGAAGGTCGTCGACATAAAAGTCATTTTGTATGATTGTTTTAATAAAAGTGTCTGTACACTCTTCGCCCAGCTGCCACAAACATCTAGTACTAAGAAAGCTCGCACTTGCAAAACCATACGTCACTGTGTTTAGTTGAAGTGTTTGTATAGGTTCATTTTCGCTCTCACGCCATAATATAAGTTGCAAATTTCGATCTGATTTATTAACAAGAATTTGTCTGTACATCACCTGATATAACATATTTATGTTGACGAAATCTGATAAGTATATTAAATAAAGAATCTTGAATCTTTGGCCCTATCATTTGAATATCATTGACTGATAGGCCAGAAGTAGATCGAGCTGATGCATCGAAGACGACGCGTAATTTAGTTGACTCGCTCTTTTCTTTGATGACAGGATGATGCGGTAAGAAAAAGGCTAAATCTGGTCTGTGGACTGCAGATTCAGAAAGATGACCTAGCTCGCGATATTCGTTTATGAATTCGGTATAGGACTTTCTCAACTTCGTATTTTTCATAAGGCGTCTTTCTAGATTTAAAAATCGTCTTCTAGCTAGCTCGTAAGTATCACCTAAACAATCTGGAGTGGATATGAGTGGGAGACGAACGCAAAATCTACCATTTGACAGACGTATAGTATTTTGAACGAAATGTTCTTCACAAGATTTTTCGTCTTTCGTCATGACCACTTTATGTGGTAATTCCTCAAGCTCCCAGAATCTGGTTAGAGTTTTATTTAGGTGCTCGGCAGATACAAAATTGCAATGTATTTGCGATTTGATATGTGTAGGCATAGGCCCTGCCACAATCCAACCTAATTTAGTATTTTGTAGAAGAGGCCTTTTAGGTCCGAGCGATTGTTGCTCTGCAGACAATAAGTCCCAAAATAAATCGGCACCATAAAGCATATCAATAGGCCCTGATTGGTGAAAAGTGGGATCTGCGAGGCCGACTGGTGGCAAATTTAAACGATTGAAGTCAAAGCTGAAGCTAGGCATTTTGTTTGTTATCTTTGGCAAAACTAGGCAAGATAATATAGATGTAGTATAGCTCGTAGCTATGGATTTTATTTGTAGGTTGCACCGCTGCACAGGTATATTTAAAGAAACATTACCTATGCCTGTGATGTTAGTTGTAGCTGATGGCTGAGGAGTCAGGTTCACCTTGTGCATTATTGACTCGGTGATGAATGAAGACTGGCTCCCGCTGTCGAGCAAGGCTCGAGCTACTGTAGCGATATTTGTGGCTGGATTGACAACCTGTACTAAAGCTGTGGAAAGAAGAATCTCGTTACTATTTGAAATCGCTGACATAATCACTGGATTTGCGATAGGGTCAGCTGCTGATGGAATTGAGTCCTCATGGCGGGACTTATGAAGCATTGTATTATGTTTCTTTTTACAAATACGGCATGCGCCTAATCTACAATGTTGTATGTCGTGGCCGCGACGTAAGCAATTGAGACAAAGACCCAGATCAGTAACTTGTTTGATTCTGTCCTCTGTTGGTTTCGATTTAAAAATAGAACAATCGAAAATACGATGATCACCTTTACATACAATACATGTACGTGAAATATTTTCTTGTGTCGTGGCCACTATGAACGACTTGTTTTTATTATTATTTAATGATGTACTTACAAATTTATTGCCTCTGTCTCGTTTAGAAGAGTTTTCTAAAATATTTGCGCGATTTTTTAAGAACGTATTGAAATCGTCAAGTGTAGGTAGCTCTTTCAACGTATTGCTATATTCTTCCCATTTCAAAATAGTGTTTTGATCTAACTTGGTTGACACCATAAAAATTATGAGAGTATCCCAATGTGCAGTAGGCTGGCCAAGCGTATTTAACGCACGTAAATTCTTTGTGACATGATCTACTAAGAATCTCAAAGGTTTTTCAGATTCACGTTGTATACATTCTATATTGAAAAGAGACATGAGGTGTTTTTTAATAAGTTGTTTTTTGTTCTCATACCGCTCGCAAAGTAGTTTCCATGCCTCAGGATAGTTGGCCTCGGTGACCTCCAAATTGCTGATGACTCTGGCTGCTTCACCCACTAAATATGAATTTAAATAGTGATATTTATGAATAATTTTAATTCTGTCATTATGATGAATCAATGAATTGAAAGTGTCACGGAATTCCAACCATGTATGATATGAGCCGTCGAAATTAGGTATTTTAATTAATGGGAGTCGAAAACCCATATCATGATCATGGTCACAGTGAGAGACATGAGCATCAGATGAAAGAGAATTTGTTTTTTCACCACTGTTAATTTTCAACCTAGTAGGATGATGGTCTATGATATCCTGAGCCATGGAAATTGCAACATAAAATGAACTTTCTATGTTTTCACGCTCGTCTAATTCGTCTTGCAAACTGTCTCCATTTAGAATTTCGATACGATCTTGAAGTTCATCGAACTTTGAAAGCATTTCTTGAAATCTACTTAATCTTAAATTGAAAGCATTGAGAACCGATGAAGATATTGGCGCTGATTTTTGTAAGGAATCAATATAATTACGAAATTTCGTTATCTGACCCTTAACTGAGCTTCTTTTTATAAATAAATCTTGTAATTCTTCCATAATGTATGAATTAAATTGACACGTAAAATGTAAACAAAAACCTGAATCGTTTAGATTACTGTTCGGCAAGTCGGTATCGACGTCTCACTCACGCGAGGCAGCCATGTAATAAGCGTGTCCTGCTTACTCGGCAAAAATGTTGACGTGCGACATCGACTGATAGGTATTTGTTACTGAAAACGTTTTACAATAATAATTAGCTTATTTTGGCTTAAATCATTTGAAAAGATGTCAATAGCGAGTGATTACTGGTGTAGATAAATTATTTTTTTGTAATTTAATTTCATATAAAAATAAAATTGACTAAAATATTTTGGGGGTAGGTATCTAAGCAAATAAAAATATTTTATTTTGTGAAATAATTAAATTAATATCGTAAAAGATGTAGCAAATACTGAATAAGTCGGATATAGGACAAAGGTAATGAATTGGATTAGACCACTTTCCTCAGACTTCCATGATAAACCTTGGCTGCGGCGCTGCTTGGCTGACCGGCCGGTCTTGTACCATAATCCGTCCGAGATTCTTGATGATCTATTTTGATGATGATATTTTGTATGTCCTGTCACGGTCGCCAGTTCTTTTATGTATGATAATGTAATAAAAGGACTTTATAACTTAACAAGAAGGTGTATTACGATTTCAAGTACATGTGTATGTTACGGAGTGCTATTTGCTACAACACAGAGCACACGTCAAATGCACTTAGCGACTGCTGGCGCCATCTGACTTGAAGTATGCGCGAGCGCAGACATGCCCTTTCATAAATACACGCATGAATTTTAATTCAGCGTTCACTTTATGTACAGAATTCTTATTCATTTCAGTATTATACTCGAAATAAAAATCGTGTTTAATTTTAAGCCCCTATTTTACGGTTTTAGTGTCAGCTAATTAATTCTACCTCTTTGTTAAATAAATAGAATTTTCTTTTAGACGATTTCAAAATTTACGTTAGCAAATAAAAAAAAATTAAACGGGTGTAATATATCTATATATTTATATATCATAAAAAATATTAAAGTATGTATATCAGTTGCCTGGTACCCATAATACAAGCCTTGCTTAGTTTGGGACTAGATGACACTGTGTGAGACCTCCCAGGTATTATTATTTGACGAACGCTTAGCCTAGTGGGTAGCGACCCTGCCTACGAAGCTGGAGGTCCCGGGTTCGAATCCTAGGTCGGGTCAGTATTTATATGATGAATATCGATACTGGTACCGGGTTTTGGTTGTTATATGTATGTGGTGTCGTCGCTTGGTACCCAAAACACAAACTAATGCTTAGTTTGGGGCCTAGACGTTGTTGTCATGTGTACGTTATTATTATTATTATTATTATATTATTATTACCTACATCTACGACTCTTAGGAGCGCGATTTTGTTCAGTTTACTTGCGGCACTTTTTTTCAATGAAAGTTTCTTTCTTGTACTGAGTTTAAATGTCTTAACACGAGCCAAGGACTTCTACTACGGTTACTACGACTAAGGTTCTGTACCCATAAGGCGAAACAGATGCCTGTTGCTGCCACTCTCTACTGTCTAGCTCGTGAACGGTATGAATTGCAGACTTCAAATTCGCATGATTTGTTGTAAAAGTTGACCCGAAATCGATTATTGAATAAAAAATTAAATTAAATTATTTTTCGAGGAACATATATACTGTATTAAACATGAAAAGGAGCCAAAAACTGTTTTCTCTTCACTCTGAAATACGGGTTGTCCGTTGTTTAGGATCCTTTGAGCAGAGTACAAACATACGTTTTAATTTATTTTTATTATCAAAAATGTAGAAATGAGATTAGTAAGTTTTAGACCATTTTTGTTACGGGGTCAATTTCAAAAACTAGTTACAAATTTGAAATTTCTGTATATTGTGAACCATAAAACAACGAACACTGAAAACGTCGATTCGCAATGTAGTTTGTAAGCTGTGACCAAAACAAACGTAACATGTTTTTCTTTCATGGATTATTGCGACGTCTGGATATTTGATGTAATGCACTGAACTAAAACCGAATATTTATTTAACAATTCAATGAAAATATTTTCTAGAGTGTTCCACACAAGTGAAAGGTGTCAAAAAATGTTTGTTTTTTTTCGCGGTATGCGTGGTGTCGTTCTTTGGATCGCTTTGAATAGTGCACCAAATATAAATTGTTGTGGTACAGAACCCCGATACGGGAGTCTCATTCACATTTTCCAAGGAAATCGCAATAGAAATGCACGCGGTCAGAAAGCTAGTTATTGTATTTAAGTTGAAACGTCCATGTTTCTTTAGTAACGTAGCGTAGCTTTTGCTGCAGTATTGGTAATGCAGTTTCCTTCTATATAATCTATAGTTAAAATTTAACTAATTTTTTTTTTTGTCTTCGTTTTCATCGAATTAGCTTCACAATAAGCATGTTTCTTTCAAATACTTCGAACGCCTTCAGCCTCGCCAGATCTAGAGCCGCGACCTTAGATTGTCCTCGCTTAGCGACTTATATTACTTTGGGAAATTATTGACGTGCAATATTGCAAATATTCAAAATATATTTTACTCTCGATTTCGCTCCTATAGACGATCTTGTTCCGAATAGAGTATTCGTAATTCAAAATGTAAAAAGCCTCCGTTACGAAAATCTCGGTGTTCCTAAGTTGCGTTACTTCTAGCCAATCGTCATGTCAAAGTAAAAATATCTGAAATTTGATATTCTATATTTGAAGAAGGTTTTCCATTGAGAATAGTGCAGTCAATGAAGGTTTTCACCTCCGATTTCGTTGAATCACCATCGATTTTCATGAAAATTGGTGAGTAGGTGGGGGGATACCTTAAGGAATAAAATTGACATAATGTCAACTTGCGCTTTTGCCCTGGGAGTGGATGCCACCCCTTCTCGGGGGTGAAAATTATTTTAATAAAAATAATCACAAAAATCGATAGGAAAACAAATTCTAAGCAAAATTTGTTTTATAAAGTTTTTAAGATAAATCAATACTTTCTGAGTTATTAAAGATCGAAAATGGTGATTTTTCGTGATAAAAATACATGTTTTAAAGCGGTTTTTCATAAATTATTCAAAAACTATGAGTTTTTACAAAAAATGTGTCATTACCAAAATTTAAGGTAATAAAAAAATAAACAAATTTCTAATTTGAAAACCTTCTAATATTAATTTAAAGTGAGCTATAGGTAATTGTATGTATATTTTTTTTCGGCGAGAGACCGATGCATTTTATCACGTATACTTTCTGAACATTTCTTAAAGTACTTAAAAATACCTTTCTAATGAGCATTGCAAAAGTTAATAGCATCAAAATTGAGCAAGTTATGATAAAAATAAGATGACACTTTCGATTTTTTTTTGGAAAAAACGAGAAATAAACCTTCATCATTTCCACAAAAAATTCAAATTTACGGTAATCCCTAAAAGACTTTCTTTTTTTAGCAAAAGTGATGACCTCAAAAATTTTTCCCCGTTTAGAATGCTTATTTTAAAAAAAAAGTGTGATTTAATAAAATCGAATTTTTTAAAATTTTCGTAAACTTCATTTTCTTTTGAAAATAACTTCAAAAATATTGGATATTCGTAAAAAATGATGAAGAACAAAATTTGAGTACTTCTTTTAATAAGATTTTGGTTTTTTAAATATTTTTATAGGATGAAAAATAACCGAGATAAAGACGCTTCCTAATTTTTACTGCTTGAACCATGAAATCGGGAGCTTTTAACCCTTTATCTTTATTTAAAACGATCTTAATCTTAAACGATAAATATTAAAAAACATTTATTTTATCTAATTGAACACAATTACGTAAGCCAGAATGGTTAAATCTGAATTTTTTTGCCATTCTTAACAAAAGGGGTATATTTCACCCTTAAAATGCAAAAAGCGCAAAACGAGCATATGTCACTTTTGAAGTAAAGGGTAAAACATACTCAATCCCAAACTTTCATCCAAATCTATGGAGGTTCAACGAAATCGGAGGTTGTAGCAGATTTTTGCCTTCATTGACTGTACTAGTAGGAAATAAAGAGTTTTACTGCAATAATTCAATTGTAAAGTTTTTACTACACTCGCAGTAAACGAGTACACTAGTACCACTAAGTACGCAGTTAATTCGCATCCCCTTTATTTTCCTTTCTTTTTTTACTGATTAATACTTCCCCCGCTTTAACTTATACTTTGTTTACGAACACAAAAATTTATACCCAGCGATTTGCGTTGATAGAAGAATTTACTATAGTAATAATACGAAAAATATCGCCGTTTTATTATCTACATAATAGATCGTGCACGGTGCCTTTGTTTGGATATGAGAAGCGAAACAAAAGTTTTGCACAGAAAAACACACATTTTAGACAACTTGAAATTGTATTTTATAAACACATGACGTTTGAGACGGAAGTTACGAGTTATATTTTCACGTTTAGGCCTATATCAGAGCGACGCTGATGTCGGTCGCGTACGTCAGAAGTTCTTATGATATCAAACACAACCACATAGAATTCCGCTGACGATCAGCGGCGGGTTTTTGTATGAAGTTCTCTACGTCGGCGACGGACGTACACGACCAACGTCAGCTTCGTTCTGTTGTCGGAGGCCTTAGACACATACTGAAAGTAAACTGAGCTAAAATATCGATGGATTATTTAAATATTATTTATCTTTAAGTCTTTATTTTAATCCAACCCGCAGGTGGAGCAGCGTGGTGGACTTAAGCTCCAAGCCCCCCTCCTCACCCTGGGGGAGGCCTAAGCCCCTGCAATGGGGTAAAAATGGGCTGATGATGATGAAGTCTTTATTGCTCGATAAAGCTTTGAATGTCAATATATACCAACTGACATAGGTTATGAAGATAATATAATAACTTTTTTGGTTCTTTCGTAAATCGTAAATTACAGACTTACAGTCTATTGAAATACGCTTTATCGTGCAAGGCATAATGTCTGTCTTCATGATGTGTGACAATACTACTTTATTTTTTACACTTTAGGATGTAAGTATACTTATCTAATAGTAGCTGATTCCAATGGTGTAAATGGTTCGTAAAAAAAATTGTGCCGGCATGCCACTGTGTAACTGCATCGCAATATAAAATTACGAAGTAACACTCTTACATAAGATATGACTGGTTGGGATTTTATTTTCAAACGGGAAAATTAATGTAGCGAAATCTAAATTTTAAACAAAAAAAAACCCGCATATTTAAGTTTCTTTTAAAAAAAAAATTAAAACGGTTACACCTCGTTTTTGCTGCTCTCGATACCCTACATTTTTTTTCCGTTAATCGGTTAAGGTTTAATGAAGTGCAACCGTTAACGCCAGTTTACACTCCTCTTGATATTGCATCAATTAGGATTTAGTTCATACCATTTCCGAAGAGATTTTATTCCTGTTCATTCATTGTTATTCGATAAGAATAAGTTATTTTCGTGCAGGGACCGGACGTCCGTAAACTAACCCAGTTACTGTGACTTTTATGGCTCACAACTAAGTATTACAGTCTAGAGATGGGGCCTCTTTTCCGATCGGCACAAATAAAAATATATGAAATCGGATCGCAGAAAAACCAAAAAAGTATTCTTAAACTGGTAATATAAAAATATAAAAATAAAAATTTGGGAAAAAAACGACGACTTAAATTATTCTAATATTTCATACTACGTACCATTACAGTTCTTCCAACTCAGAAACTTGTTGTCACTAATCATATTTAATTATATGTTAACAAAAGCATCGTTTAAAGAGAATTTGAATCAGTGGCAGTCATTGCTGTCATACATTCCACTTTTTGAACTAACCAACAAACTTATATATTATTTCCTTTTTAAACAATTAGCAGTAAACGGTTTTACACGGTCACGGGTTCGATTCCCGCCCGGGACGAATGTTTGTGTGCATGAACAGGCCAATTTCGTTCCGGGTCCGGGTGTATAATATTTATCTATGTATACATTACAAAAAAAAGAATATTTAAATATGTATGTCAGTTGCCTAGTAATCTATAACACAAGCATAATACTTGCTTACTTTGGGACTAGATGGCGCTGTGTGGATTGGCCCATGTATTATTATTTATATTATATAATTTATTTAAAAATATACCTACACTTGCTATATGAATAATGCTACCAATATACAAACTCTAATTTACAAACAGCAATTTTTTTTGTTACAACGGTAGCTAAGTGGATGTCAGACACCCAACTGTTGAACTAATTTAAAAAAAAAAGTGTATATAGCATTTTAGACGGCATAGTATCTCTATACGTACTTCGGCGATGATAGAGCTATTTTTTGTGTAAAATTTATGATCGAAATAAATTTTCTATCAAAATCATAATAATATGTGGCCCATCTTACACACAGTCATCTTGTCCCAAACTAGTCAGAGCTTGTACTATGGGTACTGGACAAATGATATAGATAAATATCTTTATGATAGATACATATATGATGATTATACATGATTTATACGTTATATATATATATTTATATATATATATATAGTAATTAAATATATATATATAGTAATTTTACACCATGATACGGAACAAATTGGCATGTTCATACATACAAATTTTTATCCCGGGTGGGAATCGAACTCGCGATTTAAATTTGGGTCTTCCCGGGTAGTAATCTGCAGTCTGCAGTCGGTGTTTCCGACCACTAGGCCAATCGGTCGGTCGATGTTGATATTTTACGACATGATTAAATGATAGAGGGTTATGTACTGTAGTTTTAAATTTGTTCAATTAGATTTTTTTCCAAACAAACGGTCGTTTAGAGTTAATTATTCATATGTATTTCAAAGCCAGTAAGCAATTTATTTATTCTGACATAATAAATTTTTATGAAACAGTAATTATAGCGGTAAGCGTTATGTGAAATATTAAGAATACAACGTAATTAGACCCAAATATTTTAGACAAATACCAGTAGTTTAAATAACTCTTCTGAGAAATAATCGAGAATCAATGCAATTAATTCAAAACGATTCAATTCTAAGAAATAAAAATGGAACGTATTTAGGAATAATGTTAGCTCTTACTACCTATTAGGTTAAGTAACATCTCTACGAATGTAGAATCGACGAGGGTGTCGGTTCTCGTGCCGTATCGCGTGTGACGTGGCGTCATCGCCTTTCATAATACAAGCGCGATGTCTCGAGGCACTTCTTTACCACATAGAGACTAACACAATTAACCCAGATTCGATGTGTCACTCTTTGATATGTCGTATTAGTTACGCCCTAGCTCATATGTAGTGCGAAAATCGGTCTAGTATGAGTAAAGCTCTTGCAGGATTCGTACCATTTTAAAGTCAATACTTAAAATAAAAGAGTTCAATACGATCAACAGTTACTTCCACTTCTTCACTTCACTTCATCAGCTAATTTTTACCCCACTGCAGGGACTTAGGCCTCCCCCGGGGTGAGGGGGCTTGGAGCTTAAATCCACCACGCTTCTCCACTGCGGGTTGGGGATTATAACGACCGCCGTCTATTGACAGCGTCCGGAACCGACTGCTTAACGTGCTCTCCGAGGCACGGAGTCAGTGATAGTTATGTACTTAAGTCTGACAGATACTTAGTAGTACATTACGATGCAAGTACGGTAAGCTGCATATTATAGTCGAGGTGTTTATAGACACGAGGCGAAACCGAGTGCTTGTAATAAACCGGTGACTATAATAACCAGCTTACTGAGTACGAGCATCATACGACGTTTTTCAATACATTTGCGATTAAAATTAGGTAGATACTTCAAATGTAATAATGGTGGAAGCTAAGGGCGGAAGGCGAATGCTTTTCGCGGTTTACGCATGTATTACAAACGGAATGCTCGTTTGTGATTGGTGTAAAGTAAAAAGGCTTAGTACTGTAAAATACAAGGTTCAAGTTTCAATGTCATAAACATCGTATTAATAGCAAATGTACGTAAAAGTTTATTATTGTAATATATTTTGCCCTACACATAGTGTAAAAGTTCGTGAATTGGAAATGAATTGTGATCGTCTAGTATTAAACTGATAGGACCAAAGCGTTGTGTTCATTGCGTGTTTATAATACGACCGCTTACAATGTCTTCTGTAAATGGGCGGTAATGAATAAGTAACGAGTAGTATACCCAGTATTTTAAGGATACGAACAATTATAAACAAACAGTATTCGGTAACGACACTAACTACGCAAGCGCTAGTACTCAAGCCCCGAGCAGAACGCGGTGGACCATGGGCGGGCGGCGCCCTCGCGAATAAATTACTCGTAACTATTTTTATTACTTGACATGCACAATGTTTACAATGAACGTAATCGTGGGTGTTATTGATCGTAGCATACTAACGGCCCGTCGTCCCTGAACTGTAGAATAGATAGTGAGGCGTCCTAAGCAAGTATCTAGTAGAAGAGGAGGAGGTCCTAACGAAAGATGATGGAAGGAAGCCTCCCTACACAACATATAACTTCCCAAGGTGAGCGTCCTAAGACCTCCCACCCTCTGACGAAACCTTTGACTCAATCACCATCTTGCTATTCTATACCTCTTGGTATAATTTGGTTCGTTCGTACTTTGCGCCCCTAAACCTCATGTCACGTGATATTATGCGGTCTATCGTAACTATATTGGTACATTGGCCAATACCTATATACCTATACCTAACTGTAAATAACGTAGACCTGGACGACGTAATATTTAACGAAGATAAACGGTACCTAAGGCACCGAGAAATTTAAGGTAAAGATGAAATAACTTATTCATGTAGCATGTAGTTGTATGTAAGCCGTCGTGTGAGTACATTTATATATATGTAACTGTATTTATTTATTTTTTAAATTATATTTATGTATTTTATTTGATCTTTGCCGTTCGCTGGAAATGTACACAGTTCCTACATATTTATCCATAGAGTTATCTAAATGTCAAGAGCGGTAAATTATTGTTGTATTCAGTCCCAACAGAGTTGGAGAAATTGTTGAAAATCAAAAGGCTCATCAGTTGTATTCATAAAGGAATTAAATTTACAGCAGCGTTTGGTTTGCTGCCATCAATTTTGTTACGAAGGTAATTAACATCTCTACCATCCCAAAATGTAAACCTCGCCTGCACGCGTCGGATGGCGGCGGAAGACAATCAGCTTCTGCGGCACTCCCTGCTGGATAACCAACGAAGTTCTGGCGACCGTGTGAGTAGAGGCATAACCACTCACCTATTTAGAGTAGATGAAACTACAGCAGCCTTGAGGTCTAAATAAACTCTAGAAGTATAGCAGAAGTCAGCAAGGAAACCACTGCTACTATTTTTCCCATGAGTCATACAAACAGACGATTCATGCATGACCACGACTATACCTGGCGGAGTTGTCGTGGTCTGAGATGAGGTTGTATTCAACCTAAACAATAATTATGCAGTAAAATCGTATAAGTAAGAATAGTTTACAGACACAAAACGAAATATCTAAAATTTGTTATAACTGACAAGTTGTAGCATTAGTAGGTTTTTAGGTAGGCTTAATAGGTTATTAGTAGGTTTTTAGGTTAGGTAGGTAGGTAGGCTTTTTTTCAAAGTCAGCGTGTTTGGGTTCATGCAAACCGTACTAGTTAATA
Organism: Luffia ferchaultella; assembly: GCA_949709985.1. Lineage (NCBI taxonomy): Eukaryota > Metazoa > Arthropoda > Insecta > Lepidoptera > Psychidae > Luffia > Luffia ferchaultella. Next base: position 8,713,877 of record OX453254.1, read on the forward strand.
CACTCTACCTTTCTTTAGATGCTGATGCAAGATACGGATGTAGCTCCGTAAGTAATACGAGCTATTTATCAGGCTCGTGGTGCGATGTTTGACGAGATGAGATAAAGAAAAATGGGATGTACACCAAAAAGTTTACAGTAAACGCAATTTCCGTAATATAAAACTGGTAGCATGAGAAATTGCAGAAGTCAATTTTCCGATATTTTTAGATTCATTTGTAGATACATTCATTTTTAGATTTATTAGATAAATTTAGGTTTTCCGGTATTTTAGTCACGTACAATTTTTTTTTTTAAATCCATAGAAAACCGTAGTGGAGTGTTGTTTAAACACTTATAATTTATGAATCTTCTTACACTTTTAATGAATATTTCATATATACATATATATATATATATATATATATATGAAACTATGAGTATTTGAAGCGCGCGGCCCCGAGTAAGTAAGACGTCTTCCCTACTAGCGCCGTTACATTCAAAAGCACATTACTTTTGTGTAATCTTAATCTACTTTGCAGTATGTTTCAGGACGCTGCTATTTTAACAACAAGAAATAAGTAGTAATGTATTTAAACTACTGATTAAGTTACGGGCGAAAGCTACAGCACAGAGAATATTAGGTATAATGATATTTTCAATGGATAGATAAATTTTTTTATTGCCCGAATATGGAGGGTAATGTTTTTCTAGTGTTCCCAGAATACTTAATTATTTGATAGGTCTTTTAGCTTAGTAACATATTACAGAGCTATATGTTTATACATGACAGTTAATGTCGGAACGTTAATTGTAATCCGTGATTGACTAATTGGTCTAGTATTCAAACACCTTAACTGCAGAACTAAAAAAGGTCATGAGTACGATTCCCGCCCGAGACAAATATTTGTGTGTATTGACATATCTATTTCTTCTTTGTCTGAATGAATTATAAAAAAATATTTTAAAATATTCAGTTGGCTAGTGCTTATAAAACAGCCTCTGCCTACTTTGAGACTAGGTAATTGTGTGTAAAATGTCACAAGCATTATTAAATTTTTATTATTATAGAATAGGTAATAATTAATTTCGTCCTCTCAGAATTATAAGATTTTTTTTAAATTTAATTATTTGTTTGTTTCTTTGAACGCTAAAGGACATTCCCCAAAAAAAAACCAAAAACAGACCGAATTTGTTAAAATTTTATATTAAAATAAATCAAATCTCAAAAAAACCATACGATTGATAGGCGAAAACGGATAAAAATTGTTTTATAAATTTATGGATAGCGTTTTTAAGTTTTTGAAGAAAAAAGTGTATAATCAACATTATACTAATATTACACTTATTTGAAATTATTTTCACTTAATATCGAGCACTTATTCTAAATCTATAAAGAATGTATATAAAAATACGTATATGTATATCTCCGCACTGCGCACAATATCCAAACTTAAGCTCCAAGATGGGGGAGGCCTAAGCCCCAGCATTGGGGTAAAAATGGGCTGATGATGTCATCATCATCATTGATGATGATATCTCCGCACACCTCTGACTCACGCACACTACACACCCACACATTCTCATTCATTTAAATCTGAAAATTTTAGTCAAATTTCTAAAGTTGAATACGAGTAACATATTTCGAGTAGGTACTTTCGGACCCATCGTGCGATGTTTGAGCTATATCAATTAATATTTAAGTAAGTAAATCAAAAAGTAAATATTACTAAGTGGCAAGCGAAAACTACTCAAAAGTACTGCATAAATCTAGAAAATTATTATTATTTTTGAATTAAATTGTAACTTGAACGTGTAATATGTGTGCTAAGAAAATTAGTGACTTCCTTACTTTTATGAAGTTTTAGCCGAAACGTCGGATCAAATATTTTTCACTGGAACAGAAGTTTTATTGCCGTGACAATCTCTTTGGGGCTCCACATCCCTTCTAAAGCACTTTGACGGCCGTATTCTCACGGACCCCGAGATCCGATTGGATCCTTATATTTTATTGTTGCGGACACAAAAGTAACACGATATTTTCATGTGAAAACTGTGTATGAAGGAAAACCTTGAGCGGGACTTGAATAGTAACATTGCATTATGATGCTGTATTTTCATTCTGAGCACACAGAGAAATAAAAAATATCAGACACTCGCGGTTCGCTCAATTTTAATTTATAACGTCCGAAATCATCCGACTATATAAGTTGCAGAAAATCCTGTTTTTGTGTTCTTCCCAATACATGAATTCGCATTGTAAAATTTTACCAACAACCCAATTACCTACCTAATGTTCTTGCATTATAATTCTACGGCGTTTACTTAAAATTTACGTAGACTTGCTACTGGTAATTCTAAGACGGTGTATGTAAGTCGTGCTAATTGGCACAACTTTGTTCCAGTCTTTCTAGTTTATTTAAGCCGGATTTAGGTTTATTGGATTCATGAGTACTATTTCGTCGTGCTCTGGAGAATTACTAAAAATGACTGAGTTTAAGTGTAACTGTGCTGAGCATTCATGAACACTATTATTTCTTATTTGTATTTTTAAACGACTTCAAAAAAGGAGGAGGTGTCTCAATCCAACCGTATATATTTTTTAATCTGTGGATTTAACAGTCTATCGCTTTCGATTATGGATTGCGAAGGAAATAAATGTTTGATGGCGGTAAGTTTTACAAACAATAATCTGCATGTTGTTTTCGATCCGAAATTCGATGCACATTCTTGACTTCGTGGTTTCGTGGTGGTGGTATTTATAACTTGACTGTATTGAATTATAAATTAAGCTTCATAATTATTAAATTTGGGTGTAAAAAGTATAAATAAATATATAACTGAATTGAAACATGAACAGCTGTCAATTGTATTTTATTTCATTAATTAATTGTTTGTATTGTTCGTGCGAATTTATGTCTATAATGAGATTATTGATACAAATATACATTTAAGCAAATTAAAATATATTGTTAACCAAGCCGTTTCATATTTTAAATTAATCATATTTTTTTTATTTATTTAATCAATAATAAATTCAAGCAATTGTATAAAAAAGAAACATTTATTTCGAAGGCAAACTTTTAAATGCGATTGAATTGATTGAAAAAAACTTACATACATTTACATTTCGCGTCAAACTTTATAGCGGATCTGAATTCAACGCTATAAGCGTGCTTGCACAGGTACAGTCATATACACCTTGCTTCACAGCGTCCCGCTACACCTTAAATTGGTTACTGCGACACGACTTGTGTCTACTTTCGGATGAACCATAAAGTATGATTGTCACTGTACCACTCGAGAAAACCTTCATCTGTTTGGGGTTGTATATATTACATATGAGGATAATAAATATAAACGATTAAGTGCGAGTCAGGTCACGCATCACGCTTGATGTAGGTTACTGTACCCATGCCAACAACAAAACCATATTGTAAATCAAAATTAAGAGTTTGTTCAGAGTTGAATTACAAATTAACTTGATAGGCTAATTCCCCTAGACAATCGTGATAATTTTTCTAGTCAATTCGTTCTATATATCTACTGTTATTGAGAATTTGTGGGAAGAGTGCTTTAGGAGTCAAAGGGGAGACGTAAAATTTACATTAGAAGGCATTTAATAGCCGTATATATTGTAAACAGGCCTTTATTTAAAAAAAAACCATATAGAACCTCATATTAAAAATAGCTATTTAAAATACCTCATCCGACGGAGTATGTAAATTGTGTTTTAACCTCATTTAAATGTATAGGAGGCACCCATGGAACTATGATGGTTTTTGCTACGTGCTCACTGGGAGGCAGCATCAAAATAGTTTTGTATGCAAACACGTTTGCCAATCTCATCTGAAGTGAAATCATGAAAGTACGATATCGCGTCGTGAACTCGTGACCACATAAATGAGGGCAACAAAATATACACCACAGACTAAATATACACTACTTGATGTTTTGACATAGCACACTGTGAAGTAGAATTTTGTGTCACACATGTGAAATTCGTATTGAAAAAACAAAGACCTCAAAATTCGATTTTATGTGTATCTAAACTAATATAATGTTTTAAAAAGCAATGATAATGACATATGGTCTGTGATCTCTGAGCGTGAACAGATACGAGAAGCTCCATCTTGATGATTCGGTTATCTATGGCTGAAGTATGCATTCGGGTGCGACAAAACAATACAACCGTCGTGTGACTAAACGAGACAGCGATCATAAGACGTCACGATTCGTAATCAAATTTGATTCTCGTTTGCCTCACTCTCTTTATTTTATTTTACTCTTTATAGGGTCACACGTGAACATGACATTGAAAGCCTTATAGTACACTACTCCAGGTTTTTTTTTTAATATTAAATACACACCTATGTAGCAAATATAATTATTGTTATGCCAGCTCTATCGTTGGGTTCAATAGATGGGAATGAAAAAAAAAAGTGAAACGTGAAACGTAAGATTTATCACAATATTAGTAACAGAAATTAAACCAATACACTAATATTATCACACTATGATATTATTCACTTGTGTCGCGAACGGTATTACAGTTCGCTTCCTTACCTTTCAACTAAAGGTCTGTCGCCTTAAGTGACTCCAACTGACTCGTTCGTCGGCCACACAGACCAGTCAACCTATAGACCACGCTTTGATAAACGTCAGTATGAAAACGAAATCGCCAAAAAGTGGCGGGGTGCGGGGAGAGGTCGGCTAGTTTTCATTGGCTCGTTCAAAATTGACAATTTAATGGCTTCCGACGTGCTTCCAACTGACGGCTCACTAGTGACGTAGTTATGTAGGGTCACTACATAGCCTTGGCGAATGCTACTCCCTGTCAAATCGTGGTCTATAAGGTTGACTTGTCTATGGTCGGTTATTACCGCGCATTTTTATAGCTAACCAATCAAGTTTGAGAATCTTTCATGGATCTAATTGTTTTCTCCTTCTGTTTACTTAGTCCCGACCAGTCCAGAATTTGCAAGATGATTTGATAATCAACCTGCCTGTCCCTAATGATAGCGTTCGAGAAATGAAATGTATTCTCTTAAGCGGTGGGTCACATCGCTGTTGGTTAATTTCAGTGTTTTTACAGTAACGCTACTTGCCGCCTGCGGAGCTAGTTGTCAGTAAGGACTCTGTTCTGGTGTTTTATATACGGGGGGTTTACTCTGGTATTTTACTTTATTAACCATACCAAATAGCGACTAAAATGCCAGTGACATATAAACAGACAGACATGACATGAAAAAATTATAAGGATTTTTTATCGGTCTACGGAACGCTAAAAACCATACATTGTTCAAAACTGTTTTTCTCTGCACATTCAGGAAGCTCCATAGAGACTTGATTCATCGTCCAGAAACAAACAACAAATATCGTCGTTCGCAAATTGTTGATTGTCTAATTTATTAAGGTTAACAGGGGACGAAATATAAGAGGTTTATATTTGACATATTTGTACTATAAATGATATATCTTTCATTTGAGATATTATGTAGCTATTTTGAAGCTTCTCTTAAAAGTACAATTGAAAGGTGAAATACAAATGTCATTTTAGGATTTTGTATTAACGAAAGCAATGCCCATAGCGCCGTATGCAGTCAACCCAAATTAATATTACGTGACTTTAAGTTATCTACGTTAAATTGAGAGATATGACTTTAAAAATCTTGTTGTTTGTTTTTTGGAATTATTTGTAAAATATAATATATTCATGAAAACGACGTTTTTGTCATAATATGTATAAAACATATCTCTACATATGGCGTCATCTTTATATGTCACATGGTTGCATCCAAATATTTTACTTCAAACAATACCTATATTTCCAAAATAGTACATGTTACATCTTTAAAGCTTATGGTTTTTGTTAAAAATTGAATAGCGCCAATGAAGAAAAATAACTAGTTATCCCTTTAGTATAGCGCTATCTGTGGTAATGTATAGCATCTAATTTAATTTCAGATTAATTCAGAATATTTTTAGACATATAATCAATAGTGTGGGTCAATTTATACTGAACCTTCTTTAATTTGAGCGGTTTTTTTTCCGTTAAATAGCATTAATTAAAGTTGATAAAATTAAATGAAAATAATTTTACGTTTACCTTTTTTAGTGGCGATAAAGGGGATTTAAATTTAGTGCGATATCGAGATACGGCTTAAAGTGAGGATGGATTTTGAATACAATGTATTATCTAGTATTTGTGAATCTGTTTTATAGTTTGATATATTTCGGTGACGACTTTTGATATACCATTTTCTCTCCAGGGTACACTTTGGCAAAATTATACGTACAAAATAACAAAGCAGGCAATGCAAAATCAGACACAGATACCTACTCATCTCCAGTGTTCTAAAGAGCAAACTATAAAGAAGTAACACAGTTTTTTTTATAACATTACGCCCTTTTCACACTTCCCTTTTTTCATACGGTCGTTTAATGCACCGTTACCAGAAAATACATTTTTATATGAATATCCACGTTATATTCACATTACCGTTTCTTCCAGACGCGGACGGTGCGGTGTGTAAACGCATGTCACTCCGGTAGCATCGCCTTTTCACATTGCGCGGTGCAGTGTGGTTGCATCGTGATTTTCGCACCGCCGCATAATATATATACTGATCATGTTTTTCACTTTTATATAATAAAGGATGTACCCAAAGTTTACGCTGTTTTCGACGTCGTCGGTATCTACGACTTAATAACAACGCTAACAACGCTAACACAAGTGTTTCACCGTCGGAATTCATGTTGAAACTGACTGCTAGACTGATATCAAAATTTACAAAACGGACGACGTTTCAAAACGCGTTTGCTTGTGTTTCGATTGCGTTTCTAACGTCCGTCAAAAAAGGGAAAGCACGTGCTAACGCAATGAAAATGCACGCAAATGCATTTGAAACGTCCGTAGAAACACGCAAATGTAAAAGAAACGTTACTCGAAGCTTCGAATGGAAAAATCAAGCATGGGACTCATTCTCAAGATTTTAGGGACCATATATTAAGTTTCGTTTTTAAAATTTGGCCTTACCAAAATAACGACCACGACCGACGTCGGTGTAAAAATTAATGTTGGACCTTTCCAATTTGCGAGGGAGTAAATTATTAAATTGGAATGATTTTTATTAAATGAGAGGTAAACTGAAGCAGAACTGTCTAATAACGATCTAATTTTATAAGCTTTGGTGGTTAGTGAAAATGCTTACTAAATCTAATACTTATTTTATATCATTATCATATATTACTATATTAACTATGTTCCTTTAATGCTGAATTTCACATTTTGTTGCTTCATCAATACCAATTGCGAAATTTGTGAAAACTTTTAGAACAAGTTTCCAGGCTACATAACCATTCCGTGTGATTTATATCGAAATTCACTTAACAAAGTAGGTACCTTAGATTTAAAGGTGTTGCGGTCGTTAAAGTTTAATAAAAAATTATAAAAAAGACGGTGAAAAATTCATTTTACAATCAAATCTCTTAACAGTGAAAAAAATACTAAAAGATTAATAAGAAGAATTTGCTTTCTTTGAAAAGGAATTACTTTCTTTGAAATTATGAAACCTAAGCCGTTGTCACTACAACCTTGAAATCGAGTGTAGATATTAATTTAGATCGAAATTTAACACAAAATCTAACAATCTGTGTTTTGGGGGGTTAGTAAATCCTGAATTTATAATCTTTTTAACTTCCTAGATTTTATGCTAACTAGAGGTTTTATTTCATAATTAGTTTTTTTATTACTGTAATGATGTATTAGTATAAACAATTTTTTTTATTTTACTAACGCATTGGTAGTTAAAATATGCAAATAAATATATGTATAACATATCAATGGTCTAAGATATTGTTTAATAGATAAGAAATATTGGTCACTGAGTATGGGGCATGGGCATTTAGCGTCCACCACTTTTAAATTTTACTGATGTCATGTGATATCATAACACTCCTCCGTTTAATGAGAATCTATCGACACCACATTTAATAAAATCGATTGAAGGGTGTACTGTGGGTAACATACATGCATAAATACTTAAATTCACGCGAAACGCATTACACTCCTTTTGATTTCGCCGTAGTTGGATTAAAAACTCAATTATGGATTGTCAACATAAGTGATAGAACTTCCTTACATTAATACTAGAGAAAATACCGTGCGTATTTAATACGCTTTTTGCGAAATATTTTCAAGCTTATTTTACTGAAAATGTTTTCCACATCCACCCTTTTATAAAACTTCAAAACTTTTGTGTATAATAGCATTAAAAATTCAAACACGTGAATGATTAAATATCTAAAGAACTTTGGAAGCGTAAGCCAAATTTACACTTGCTAATATTATATATACGCTCGATTAACTATTACTATTATTGTGTCAATGGATTATATTTTACGAGTATTTTAGACAACATATACAGTAACAACGAAGGCGTAAAAATGATATAATACAACAAAGATATGCTAGCTGGTAAGTAATAACTTTACATTGTCGCGAATAAATAGCTTTTATAACGAAACTTTCAGTGATTTTCTAGCGGTTCTGAATACATTCAACATCAAGATAACATCCACAATAAGACACAATATGTTGTATACACCTAGTGAGTGTGAATAACGCGTGACGACCTCCTACAAACAACGACCACACATAAAAGTAATGTGAAAATTATCAGAACACAAATCAATTTGATGAAACCTTATTTTTGACCTGGTAGGTTGTTATAAATCTTGGCAACTATAGAAAGGTATGCCTATATTGCCTACGAGTATTCGTTACTGTTAGCCTCTTTTTTCGCATGAAATCGTCCAATTCTAGTTGCCTAGATGTTGCCTAGACTCGTTTGAATTTTGATATAACGCAGAGCTCGGCACGTGGTTTATCTCTACATACATTTCTGTCAAAAAGTGCTGTGAAAGACGACTGTTTGCAACAACTTTGAAATCTCCGAAAGTTTTTGAACACAACGAGAACTGTTACGATCTGTTTGAGTTTAACAACATGCCTGAGCTTATATTGAACCCTTTCTCACAGGGAAACTTTACCTATCATACAACTTGAATTACCTTTAACACCTATTTAAATTGTATCAGAAAATACTTTAGAAAATCAATTAATTTCACCACATTCGAACTCTACTTGAAACACTTATATGTGTCAAGTTTTTATTTTTTTACGTATATATCACAACAACGTCTAGGCCCTAGTCCCAAACTAAGCATTATTCCTATGACTAGCCTTAAAATCATTAACTGCACATGATACCTTATAAAATATATTAACAATTCATAAAAAAAAAAATATAATTTATAGACGAAGAAAACATAGCTGGGGTCATGCGGTGCCCTTGCTCGCTCATAAAACAGTGTTACCTTCTGGTTACCATGTTTAAACTTAAAGCTTTCTTTTTTGCACTTACGAAATTGTATAAACTCCTATGATATTTCGTCTCACACTATGTTAGTCTAGGTACGTAATTACAGTACTATGTATATATAATATATACTCTTAACTGTTCTGACTACCTGATTTTCCTTTCATCGAATAATACACTTGGCTTAAAGACATTTTCATAAGTAAAATCTTATTCATAGATACGAGCGTTCTATAATTATGTAAGAAATATAATATTGTGAATTTGTCGAGAACTATAACATCTAAGATACTATAACTATAGTTTTCTTGTGAACTTCTAGTAAACTTTGTCCCAGTAAACTTTAAAAGTGCGCCCTAATATTGCGATCATAAATATTGAGAACATTAGACATCGCTAATGTGAAATTAATTGTTAAATTAAAAACTTTCAATTCCGCCATACACGCTTTAGTCCCATGGAAAATAGCGATGCTTCATACTTTGTAAATATGTAACGTAAATAGGCTTATCTCGTATTCTTTGACATCGGTCGGACAAACCTTCAAATTTTATGGTCTATTAACCACAGAGTAAATAAATTTGACAGCAATGTTTGGATTTAATAGTCAGAAATTTTACTTCACAGTATCGAAGATGTCAAACGCGATTTTCCAGGGCCGAGCCCGGCGCGCGGGGACCTCGCGTACTAAACTCGGATTGAAGTTCGCCATCTCGCAACGTGTACACACCAGCTAGCTAGAGTATGAGTGTTTAGACGGTAAGCGCAGAAGAGGGCTAGTCAATTCGTAATTTTATCACTTTCAAGCCTATAACAAACATATTGACGGGCAGTCATATCAATAGGTAGAAACGTTGTTACCCCTTCGTGGTAATTATAAATTTTTAAAAATACTAAATGTGCATTTTCTATTTTATTATTTAATTAAAACTTTAGAAAAGCTCTCTTTGACTTCGACAAGGGCCCGTTGCATTACAACTTTATGATGGGTTAAAATTTGTTCTAAATATTATGAATTTATTCGTTTATCAGAATATATATTTTATTAATTGCATTAATTATAAAGCGGCGCTCCTACCTTACGCCGCGACTTTGAATCAAAAGATGTTTTGAGCATTTATCAAGGGGCATTTCAATTTTAATTTGGATAATGTCAACCTCAGTTCGGAGAATTGAAAAACAATATTGTGACGGAGAGGAAACCAGTTATTATCAAAACGTATTTATAAAGAGCGACAGGTTTATTTATACAATATGAATTGAAACTCTGAATAGACAAAAATAAACGAAACTTACTAACTTGAAAACGAATAAAAATCTAATATACCCAATATAACAAAACTCTAACCAAGTATCTACATGAAAGATACGAGTAATATTGGGAAATTCATATGGATGTAACCAACTGATTAATTGTCTCATAACCCAAAATACACGTTCAATTTTTTTTTGTCTGTATTTTTGTTTGAATGCATTTGACTTAAGTAGCATATATCCGTTTTGAACTATGATTCAACATACGTGGTGAAAATGTAAATTAATAATAAAGTAGAATAATTATCATCTTGCTATTCTAGAAGTAGACAGTGAGAAGCAAAGAATTGCGAAACGGGGTTCCACTAAATATAAATAAACGTTAATTATTTAATTAATTAAAAATCACATACAAAAATATGACTGGCAGAACCTGTAGATTTTTTAGTTTTACATACTTACATATATCTATATTTTACTTTTTTATATTTTATGTCCAACCCCCCGGACCCAATAGGCATGTTCATACATTGCAACCTTGGGCTCTGCAATTGTCGATGTCTCGAAAACCACTCAACCAACTAGACAGTGAGAGAAAGGTATCTATCTCTTCCAACACTTGTTGATAACGTGGTTCATAAATACATTGCCCTCGAGCTGCAGCACATTATAACAACGGGTAACAAAATGTCAAAACAACATTAAAACCTTCGAGACCAACTAAATCGCTGTTACATTCTAAATCCTGATACCATATTGAGGAAAAGTAATTGAGGCACCTTAGTGTCACGATGCGATGTCATCGTTTTCGCTGAATTTCGCTGGTGGCTTCATCTCGATATAAAGTTCTGATGGCTTAAGCTGCGTAACCACTTTGGTTATAAAGTATATGTTTGTTGATTGACGATGAACGCATGTTATTACGAAGTGGATTCATTTGATTCAATTCATAGTTGACAAACTTTGTAACGAAGTGGATTAGGTGCCCTGAGGTAAGATGATCGCTACTCTATAGCAAATTTACTGTAACTTTGTCAGGATAGTTTCTTCGTTTCAAGCGACGTGAATCAATTTGTGACATTTGGGCGTTCGGTGACTTCACAAAATCGTTCATGAGATGTTCAATCATGTCCGTTCAAACGGTTATTTAAAGTTATGTAGAAATAAAGACCTCATTTAATTATTCAAAAATAATAATAATAATAAAAAATAAAACTAATCCAATAATTCACCCCTCGTCGCCCCCGACGCAAATGTGCCCATGACGCTCATCGCATTGCCGCGCTGAATTGCAATGGCAATTCTTTGCACCAGGAAGGAACCGGAACGGGGGTCGGGTCCCCTTTCTTTTAGACGACAGCCGATGCTCGCGACGAAACGTTTGGCTTCAATCCCCCAACAGCCAGCATCTTCCACCGCAAAAGGGACGAACAAGTATTTACTCTCCAGAGTATAGATTTAATTATTAAATACCTAATTTTTTTCTTATTTTTACATCTAGTACTTTGATAAAACAATGAAAAATTAAATTATCTACATATCTAAAAAATTTAGCAATACTTGTGTGCTTTTTTTTAAAAACATTCGCCGGTTCAAAAATTATATCTTCCTGAGAAAAACCGTCATAATCCTCCCAAGGACGAAAAACATTATTATTGATGTCATTTTATATCTCGTAGTGAAGCACAATATATAAACACTCGGCGCGAGCACCAACATACACTATGGGTGTACAGTGCGATCCTTTGAAGTCGCCACCACCGCATTCGGCGCGAATCGCCGCCGGCTTTATATTTCATCGATCGTATGAATTACAGAGTCAATAAAAAACATTGTGTGATCTGGTGATAACAAAGGTAAATAAGAAAGTCATTCGCGGGCAGCATATTTAACAAATGAGTGCAATCTTATGTGGTTATATTGTGATTTAATTCTTCTTTTTTGCTTCAAGACTCATATGGTACTAAACTACATGGTAAACAATTGATTGTGATTTAATATCTATGGGAATCATTCAGCAAATCAAACTAATATTGCTTTTAACTGTATGGTGCCATCCTTCACAACTACTGGTACCGACGAGCAATACAAAACAAAAAATGCCCTCTTACAGCCGCTGATATCGAAAATTTGCAGCACGACATTAGGTTTGGATCGGCCATAAAGTTTTTCTCGATCTGTAGCTTATAGCCAAACTGGTTTCGTTTCAAAATATTTCGATTCTATCAAAATGATTTGCACAATATTCCAAGTTTCTACAGTAATGTTCGTGTAAACCTAGAAACTAGAAACCCAAAGTCAAAAAAATCAAAAATAAAAAAAATATATTCAATATAAGATGTTTACTTTACACACACTTATTGAAAGTCAAAAAGGATTGATTAGGTATATACATAGCGACGTAGGCACGTAGTGAGTACATAATTAGTAAGGCTCTATCACCACCAACAACAACTGTATTGAGCAATAGAACGAACTGGACTTTGTGTTTGTCCAATCTGTTCTAAAGTAGAATAATTAGTACGGCTAATTTAAATAAACCCTAGAAGTAAAATATGCCAACCATACAGTCCAATTTTGAAAATCTCATCTAGTACAAACATCTTTTAGGAACTATTGCTATATACTGTACTTCATCAGCCTATTTTTACTCCACTTCAGGGGCTTAGGCCTCCCCCAAGGTGAGGGGGCGGGCTTGGAGCTTAAATCCACCACGCTGCTCCACTGCGGATTGGGGACTGTAACGACCGCCATCTATTGACAGCGTCCGGGACCGACTGCTTAACGTGCTCTACGAAGCACGGAGTCAGTGATAATTATGTACTTAAATCAGAAAAACTCATTGGTACACGCTCGGATTCGAACCATGGCCCTATGGGGCCTTATAAATTTGAGATAGATTCGTTGCACTTTGGGCTATCGCGACACATATACTGTACATCCAATATAAATGACACTTTAGCCCGACATGATACATATTTCTCCGGAAAAGTTATAACGTTTGTACGTAATCATGCTCAGATTAGATATTATTTATTATTATAAATTAAAAGTGTAATTGAATGGAATGATTTCTGTTTTTATGACAGACTGATCAGTCAAGTGGCTAGAGACCTTAACAGCAGAACCAAAGGCCGCGGGTTCGATTCCCGCCCGGGAAAAATATTTGTGTGCATAAACATATCTATTTGTTTTACTTATCAATTACCCATGATACAAGCTTCGCCAATTTTGTGACTAGAATGCCGTTCCTGACACGTCCAAAGGTATTATTATTTATTCATAAAATTATCTCGTTTAATCGTAAACTGAGCTTGAATAGCTAGATTTCGTGTCACCGCCTTGAGATGTGCCACACGAAAATATTTTTTTGAAAGTCGATCCAAGTTGGTTTAGGAATTAGTGGAAAATATTCATAGGATGCTCCAAATATCGAAATCATTCGATTAGATACTAATAAAAGTTACAAGGGGCAATCACTGACTTACAAAACTATCAGATAATCTATTCATTGCTTTCCATACAACATATATATATAGGAATCAAAATTTACGTAAGTGTATAAATTTTTAACCATAAGCGATTATAGAAAGGCGAGTTCTTTTTAATTCTTGATTCGAACTTCCGAGAAAATATTGGGGCAATCTGCAGATTTTATTAGGGGAGACTGGCTGAAAGTGTTTCTGTCTAGACAAATCTGACAAAGGAACATCCTAACTTTCGTTATCTCATCGCGTCTGCCCGCTGCGGGGCGCTTCCTATAGAGAAGCTTTCACATTTGCTTTGTTAAGAAATTGTGAAAAACATTGCAAATGTTTATGCAGGTGGTACAGATCCTATGTTACAAAAAAAAACAACCGAAATCACGTCACGCAAAAGCTAATAAACTAAACTAATAAATAAATGTGAAAGTCTACATAATTATATTATTGAAAAAAAGAATAATCTTTAAAATTTAAAACACGAAATGATAATGTTAAAAAAATACTAAATTTTGTTAATAAATATTATTAAAATTAATTTAGTGCGCTTTTAGCGGTTTTACTTAGAACAAATATATGAAATAACAATAAATGGAATTGTTTATTTTATTGTAAATTGTATACTGAGATAAGTATTCTTCAAAAAATATGATGGTTCACCATCAGTAGAGCACTTAATGATCGAAATCATCAAAACTACGAGGAAACCAAAGAAGAAAACCTACACGTCATTCTAATTACCTTACAGGAGCCATAAATTCCGCTGCCGCATATGGGGGTCATCCATTGCTCGACTGATGATGAACACTTTTCTTGGGGTAACAATACCTGGGACATTAAGCACAGCGCCATCTAGTCCCTAACTAAGCTTGTGTTATGGGAACTACACAACTAATATACATAAATATTCTTTATAATATATACATATTTCCGACGACTGCTTGGCCTAGTGGGTATCGACCCTACCTACGAAGCTGGGAGTCCTGGATTCGAATCCCAGGTCGGGTCAGTATTTATATGATGAATATTGGTATTGATATTGGGTCTTGGTTGTTATATGTATGTGGTGTTTTCGCTTGGTATCCAAAACACAAGCTAATGCTTAATTTGGGGCCTAGACGTTGTTGTGATGTATACGTTATTACTATTAATTCATACCCAGCCATGGAACAAATAGACATGTTCAAACACACAAATTTGTCCTGAGCGGGAATTGAACCCTTGACTCCGCAGTTAGGATCTTTAACCACTCGGCCAATCGCTTAGTCAATGTATACTAAGTATGTTAGAAAGTGCGTATATGTACAATATTGTAAATAAATGTTTTATAGTCACGGCTGGGAATTAAAAAAAATGATTTTAACGACATACAAAAATATTACAAATTACGAAATTTATTATGAAAAATTAAAAATCAAAACGCAATGCATTGTAATATCTTGTCTTTTATTAGAACAACTTCGTGGAAACGAATAAAATTACCGAAAAGAAAGTATTCGATCCACCCAAGCATCACAGATAGACCTCTAGTTTTTTTTTTTTAATTTGCATCTGAATCATCGTTTTCACCAAATAACACAACATTTTCTTAACAATTCCTCATCTTTAATAGCTTTTTCGAAGTAATCAATTCAATTCAGTTCAATATCAAAAGCTTATCTTAACTTTGTCTATAAATCCGTCAATATCACATTTTCACATGCGAATTAACGCTGTGAGCCATTTGAACTGGAGCTTAGAAATAAAACGTTTGTAGTTTTTATTGACTTTTATTGTTCCTTTTCCATATTATCATTTTACATAACCGCGAGCCATTTTGTTATAAACATAGACACTTTTAAAAACCACAGACAATTGTTCACACTCAATAAACATAGTAAACTAGACATTTCTTGACCGTGCGGTCAAGTGGTTCGGTGGTCAGTCATATAACAACCGACATGTGTATAATGAAATAGGCGTTGGCACGGCGTCAACCAGGGTTGGCGCTTGGCAACGCTTCTTATCTGTACACTCAACATGATATTTACGTTAACTTGAAATTGGGGTCGACGCGGCATCAACGCTGTTCGTCTAGCCTAGGCCTATATTTTCATTTACGAATTCAAATCACGCAGCTAGTTCTGACTATTAGCTAGGCATGACCATCGACGCTCGCTACCGCTCCGAGGGATACACAAATAAGAGTTTATCACGGCGCTTCAGTTACGCAGTGTTATATTTGATCTTGTGCAAAAGTTAAGTGTCTGAACATGTTTGCTTGTGGATGAACAAAACATACATACTAAATATATAATAAAAGAAACTGTTCAATGTACCTAACTCTTGTTTTTTTTTTTAAATATAATCTTAAAGATATTAATTACTTCCCAAATAAGGAAAAGAAAAGGAATTGACAAGAAATTAGTGTGTTGTCAATTTAAATTATAGTGTAATGGGGACAATTGTTTTTTTTTTTCGATTTCGTCGATTCGATCGAATTGATATTAAACGCATTCTACATTTTTCACCCCCGAACGCTACAGCATATGGCACAGACATGTATTATAAAACGAAAGTAAACGTGGCATTCACTTGAAATGGGCGTTTGTACGGCGTCAACCAGCGTTTATTTATTTATTTATCAAAACACAACCACATTACATTTATTCATATAGTAATGAAATGAGTATTCTACTGTATTAATTCTAATATACATGACACTTATGGTATATATGACATTTACTATAAGGTAGCTTTAAGTAGTTACTGTATTTACAAAAAAAAACCCCAAAAAGTTGACCCAAGCTATAGCCTCCCGCGTGACAGGGCCCAGCAGTCTCCGCTTGAAAGTGCCAAACGAGCCACAATGCCCGGGTCACAACTTAGGAAGGAATTATACTTATTTTAGATTCTACACAGCGGAGATAGCAAACGTAGTTAGTTTTGGAAAATTGAGAAGAAAATATTTTATTTATTTTATGCCTGAGTATGAGTAAGGCACAGCTAGAAGTAATTTTTTTTTCAGAAGATGGCTACATTTAATTCGGTTATCGATCAATTGAAAAAATAAATATAAGTCCAAACCAAGTCAGCGATAAAGTGCTTATTCTGAATTCGGTCAAACGTTAGTCGTATGGGTTTTTGTGAGAAAAGCCCTTGCAGGAGAAAGCTAGGTGTTCGATGAAGGCGCGTCGCAGCTCTCCTGCGTTGACTCTTGCCAGCATTTTTCATCTGTGTGGTCCACATAATATTCATATTAACTGAAAATTGGCGTTGACGTGTGTTAACGAAATGCCTAAGCCTTAAAGTTGGTATGTTCTCTTTTGAAAAACAGCTTTGGTCATTAAATAAATTTTTATAACAGCAATGTCAACCCACAATATTATAATGAAGCTATGAGAGAGGAAGGCGTGAAGGAATGGAGACGCTATCATTAAAACGGATACTCGCACATATACAAAAATATAACAAAAATACAGTGTGAACCAAGCTTACTGGCTTCCCATTCCTGCACGAACGCAATAACGTGCAGCTGGAAACGAAAATACAAACGAATTCGCTAATATTGTGAGAAAGGTACTCGTAGCGTTATTTTGTTCGACATTAAATATTGAAATATGTTGTACTGCTAGAACGTCTTGTGAATTTTGCATTTTATGGAAATATGTTATATTAAGAAAAACTAATAAGTGAAAGAATTTTATTGATATCTACAAAAATACCGAAGATACAAATTTTTATACTAAACCGTGCCATGACGGTTACATTACTATGGGCTAACGTGGATAATTTGTACGTACAGTTCAAATTAAAGTTAATGGCGGATGTGAACATAGGCACCAGTCGCATTGCAGTAACCAGTGTAGCGGGTGTAGGTGTAGCGGGACGCAGTGGAGCGAGGGGCAAATGACTGAACCTGCGCAAGCACACAGATTGTTGTATTCCGATCCGCCATAAAGTTTGATTGGAACTATAACGGCATCAAGTGACGTCACGAGCGGGTCGTGAGTACACAAACTTTGATTTGTTACATATCCTGTGTTCATAGGTATTTCCCCGAAAGTCGAAATTCCGTTTGTTAGACTCTAGTGTGTGAAATTGCGTTTGATACATAACGTTTTTGAAGAGAACGCGCTTATTGTTTACCGTATAGGTAAAATCTTATTATAAAACACAATTTCTAAATAATTAATTCATACTAAAAAGTTGAGTACGGAAATTCAAGATATGAACTTTTTTCGTTTCTTTTACCTAAGCTGAAGTCAGAGCTCCCTCCCACATAGCACTACAATTTTCAAATGAAGTGTAGGTATTTAGTCAAGGCCCAGTTCCCAGTTTTATCTCATTTAACGTCTCGAATATAAAGATTTTAAAGCGTTTGTTTTCAATATTACTAATATGGAAAAAAAATGTAGAATAGATCACAAAGATGCGATGAATAAACACTATAAATAAGAAAAACTAATTTAGTTATCGATTAAAAATTTATATTAATTTAATTTTTATTGTTATTTCCACTGTAATATTTCTACATACTAGTAATATTTTACGTAAAAATAAACAACACCATAAGATGCCCAACAAATTTTTACAACTAATAATTTTATTTATCTTTTATTAACTACAAATTGATCAAAATTTATTACAAAAAAAAACCTATTTTAAATGTGTAAGAGCAAGCGATAAATATTTCACAATGTTTTTGGTCTGCTCCTTTCCTTTACCCAAAGGTCTGTAGCGTCTCTTCTTCTAATTTTAGTAAGAACCGGACCTTAAATCGGAATCGATGGCAAAACGTCACAATTCTCATTCCACACATATGGGAGTCCTGACTTCGACTTAGGTTTTATGAAAGGAACGAACAGGTTTTTTGGCTAGTGTTGGATTTAATTCGCCCGGGAATTTAATTTACGTTATTTTATTATCATGTATGTTGGCACTCTTAGTATGTTCGCGTTTCCAATACAGTACGTAATCGAATTACTTTTGTCCATATAAGCTCCCATCGGTGCAGTAGCACGCGGTGTCGTGATAGCCCAAGCGCAGCGAACCTGTTCCGAGTTTAAAAGGCTGTGCGGCCGTGGTTCGAATCCGGACGTGTACCAATGAGTTTGTCTGACTTAAGTACTAACTATCACTAACTCGGAGAGCACTTTAAGCTGTCGGTTTTTGGTGTTGTCAACAGATGGCAGTCGTTAAAATCCAACAACCCGCACTGGAGCAGCGTGGTGGATTAAGCTCCAAGTCCTCTTACCCTGGGGGAGGCCTAAGCCCCTGCAGTGGGGCATAATGGGCCGATGGAATGGAACGGAAGTAGCCATATATTTCATCTAGGTATATCGTTCGTTGATCATGTACCTTACTGCTAGTATACGTATTTTCTCGTTTTCAAGTTTGTATGACGTCATGTCTGGATATCATTCATCATTGTGGTTACATTTTGTTGCCAAAACCGTCCCGTTAAACATCCCAATGCCAAAAGAAATCGAATATGAAATATACTTGAATAGATCGTAATTTATTCTCGTGTAATGAAAAACGCCAATATATGACAAATGCAATATCACATTTTTTTCCCAATCACGTATGAAATCTGCTCGCGTATAAAGAAGAAATAACGTATTCGTACCAGAATAAAGCTACGTTACGTAACATTTTGCACTTGAGGAAATGGGGAAACGAAAAGCTACTCGGTAAAAAGGAAGCTCGGAAACGCTGCAAAATTAAATAGCCCACAAAGCGAATTGCGAGAGCGGCGCTAAATTATAAGCGTTAAACTTACTAAATACGTTAACAACAATAATTTTCGACAATTGTAAATCGTACCTAAACATGTACGTTCATAGAGATCACGAATCAAATGTACATGTTAATGTTTTGAAATTTGCGCTGAGAAATCGATTTTCGTGTGACCCACATGTAAAATTCGTACTACAAAGGAAGATAATGATTCTGAAAATACATTACATGTGTAATTTAACAAAATGTTTGTTTAAAACAATGATACTGACATGTGTTTGTCTGGTTTGATATTTGAGTTTGATATTTTGTTCACGTTTGTGTTCAAAATCCTAATTAATATGCTATCTAAGGTCGTAACGCGGGATACAGCATCGTTTGATGTCGTATAGTTATCGATAATCAAAACGCAGGTACATATGGTGCGGTGTTTGTATTTTTAATATATATTGTACGTTAACGTTATTTGTCATGATAGTCCAAAGCGCGACGAACCTGTCTCAAATTTATAATACCCCATAGGGCCATGGTTCGAATCCGGGCGTGTACCAATGAATTTTTCTGACTTAAGTACATACCTATCACTGACTCCGTGCCGCGGAGAGCACGCATTACAATCCCCAACCCGCAGCGGAGCAGCGTGGTGAATTAAGCTCCAAGCCCCCTCCTCACCCTGGGGGAGGCCTAAGCCCCTGCAGTGGGGTGAACATGGGCTGATGAAGTGAAGTACGTTAACACTCGTAGTTAATCTTATTTGCACACGAGATCACTTGGTTAACTTTGGGTTCAAACTTCAGAGAATTAATTGATTGACTAACGAAAAAGCTTAATCTCCTCACCATTTACCATTGATCATAAACTGACTGGTACGTGACTCTCGAAGAATAGCAAAAACGAATAAACCAGGTTCGAATTTTGAATTAAACCGGACTTTAAATTATTTTCTTAGGGTTGGTAAACTCATTTATAAGTTCCATGGGTAAACTATAGCCCCATTTAAATATCATTATTTTTTTTTTAAATTTAAGTTCATATTGCTATGACAGCTGTTGCTGCGCGTCTTCTAGAAACAATATAAAATCAGTTTTGAATGAAAATACTATTGCTAATCCTTACGGGAGGAAAGTAT
The DNA here is from genome assembly GCA_949709985.1 of Luffia ferchaultella. Taxonomy (NCBI): domain Eukaryota; kingdom Metazoa; phylum Arthropoda; class Insecta; order Lepidoptera; family Psychidae; genus Luffia; species Luffia ferchaultella. The sequence continues at coordinate 8,734,824 of OX453254.1, forward strand.
GCGTTCAAGTACAACACAAAGAGACACCGTCGATTGAAAGTTGAATTTGAGTCTTGTTCGACCTCACCTAACTTAGCGTAAAATAAGTTCCTTCAAAGGGAGCAACGCGTAAATAAGTCGTTGATACCTCCAGTTTATGAAAATTTGTAAGTTCGGTTGTAAGAGGAAATTTCCGAAACCACTCATCATATCTCTATAATCCTTTCACCAATATTTAAAATGAAACTTTAGTATGGACATTGGCTATATAATTATTTATTATACATTTTATTTTAATTACGATAGATATATAGAAACATGTAATTTTCGCAGGCGAAACGCGGACGGTCGCTAGTATGTTACAAAACTAGTCAAGGAGGCAATGTAACAAAACTAACTACAATATTGGAAATCGATTCAAGTTTTTTTTTCATTTGAGCTAATAATTTTATGACCAAAATAGTGTTTTTTTCATGTAGTGGAACATTTTAAACAACATCCTAAACTCACCGTTGTTGCCTTTTTTTATTTAAACATCAGTAAGGTTATATATAAAATAAAATTTTTCCTTTAAATTTTATTAACGTTCATATATGAAAGAAATATATTTGTATTAAATAGTTGTTGAAAAAAAAAATCATGTCATTATTTTAATGCGCCATACACACTTTAATTCTCAGAAACCACACCACGTACTGAGAATCTCGGATTGAATATCGAATCTGTAAAAGATTTATTTTTTGTACAGTGAAAATAATGAAATTCTGCAAACGTAAAATCAATTCTATTAGAACATAAAAAGAAACTAAGTACCTATTTTCTGAATTTCCTCCATTAATTTCTCCATTTTTCTGAAACGGGTTCAACTTATCGAGAATTTCTTTACGAGATTTGCAACAGCGTTCTACTTGAAACATAGAATTCGACACGTTTAAATGCGGCCACACGAGCTGAGTGCCCGTTCGCGCCATTATTCCGCATGATGAAGCAAGTCGCAGAGAGCCCAAGATTTTGCCGGAAAGTGGTTTAAAGCTATCCCTACGTATTTGACGTCTTTTTGCCGACGTTTACTAACTGCGCGTGTTGGAAATAAAGAAATTCGCGTGCTGGACGTTAATATTTAAGCCCTGTTAAGTGTGTGTTTCGAAAATAGTCCAATAAACGGATTTTCATATGAATAGTCCGGGAGTCAGCGACAAAATTTTGCTTCAATATAATAAGAAACGTTATTTTAATAAGAAAACAACGCTATGAAAATTTCCCGTCACGCTATGTCAATGGTCACACTATTATAATTGGGTAGCGTGACGATAAGTGAGGTTACAATAAAATTGTAATTGGTTAGCAGAATTTCTAATTTTCATATTTCAATTTGAAAATTTAAAAAATGTTTTTTGTATGTACTTTCTCATTTTTCTCTATAGATAAACTAAAAGAGATTGCTTCTTGTCAAATGTCATGATTTTATGTCAAACGGGTTGTTACTTTATATCGCAATATGTAACATAAATGGGTTTATTTTTAATTGGGCTAATTTAGATGCTTGATTTTTTAAAGTTCTTAAGGACCATAAACCTAAGTAAGAGAAAGACTTCTAATGGAACCTTTTGGATATTAAAACTTAATTATCATCTTCTACATTCGATAATAACCTAAACATATAAGTGATTTGAAAAAAAAAAACTCGACGGTCTGTCTAATATATAAATTTAGAGAATTGAAAGTAATTTGTGCATCTCTTATTTCGTATATAAATTTCGAAAAGGGTAGGTACTTAATAAAAGTAAGTAAATTAATATCGAATTTTACGGAGGTTTAATCCACGTATCTTTTTTTATTTAGACCCAGTCCAACATATATTTAAACGTCATATTTAATACAATCAAGTGCGATTTATAATAGTGCACAGAGGGTTCCTTACAACTATTTGCATTTCTGGCAGCGGCTCGGTGCACTATTATGCCAAGATTTTTCAAGTGGTTTCTTTTTTAATGTGACTATTTGACCACAGTGATAGGATTGTATATGGTTTATTACTTCCTTTTCGAGCCAATCACAATTACAAAAAATGTTATCAATACAGGTGGCTGAGGATGCTGAGGCCCTTGTTGGTTCAAAAAATACATTTATTAATTTAAATGTTTTAAAACTAATAATAATTTATTGTCCAGTGGTGAATCTATAAGTATGTCAAGGTTAAAATCACCGCTTACCAAAATACTTTTCTTGGAATTACAAAGTATGCTCAAAACATCCTCCATCACATCCTCAAAAACAGAAATGTCAGAATTAGGCGGTCTGTACACACACAATATAATATATTCATCCAATTCAATACACGAAAGTTCAGTATTTCTATCTACAGAAAGCGCAGTTACATCTCGACGTTCCTTGTATTTATATCCAATCATCAACAGAATCAAAGATCCACCACGGATAGTAGCATTTCTGTTGAAGCAGCTTGCGAGCTGGTAATTGCTGATGTTAAATAACATTTTATCATATGATAACCAATGTTCAGTAATGCATTGGACATCTATATTAGGTTCTAATAAAATCAATTCCAGCAGTTCAATTTTGCTGAGGAAACCCTGTATGTTTTGGTGAACTAATTTAAATATATTAGGTTTCCTCTCTGTCGGGGCAGCCATTTTAAATCAGAAGAACGCTACGTTTTAGCAGAATACGCAGATTCACACAAGCTGCGGTCAGTCTTACAACTAGATGCTGCTGTATTACATAATATAGCAGAACCATTATTATAGGCTAAGAAATTAGCCAACTGTCTTAGAAAATATTTTGATAGGTATACATCCTAATTTTATTTAAAATAAAATTATGTTTGAATTTATTGATGTCAAAGAAATTAAAATACAATAAAGTGAACTCAAAAAGTTTCATAATTTTAGCACTAGTATTATTTGAAATAGAGTGAAAAAATTATATTACAATATGTAAATATAAAATTTAAAAGGAAATTAAGACTAACTGTAGACATAATAATTGCTTTCAAGAAAAACAATATACATTTGATATGTGAAAAACATTTTCATCGAGTAAACCGAACGGTCTATAAACAATGGACATGCCGTAAACTAACAGACAAAATTTCAATTCCATTTTTGAAGCGTCTATACCTAAATATAATTTTTCCATAATTCGTTACACAAATCATTAATTTTGCTTCTAGTACTTCACCAAACAAAACGTACGTACATAACTTTTTCTACCGAAATTGTTCACCGAACGCCGAAATAAACACCGCGGAGTTCTGCGGTCCATGCATCATCCGCGATCCCGCAGGACCTCGCGTCGTCCGGGATTTATAAAGAGCGGAGATTAGTACACGTATATATTCCTTTTTTGTGCCCATACGCTCGCCATGCCCAAAAATAACTGGCCAGTTAAATGGAGCGACCAGTAATATATTGCCCGATGCGATGGGTTGGTACTGTCAAATCGTTTATCTCCCATTGACTCGGCTCGGGACAAAACCCGATTTCAATGAACTACGATTGTAGTACTCGACAAATATAAATTTATTACATATTACAACATGTGCACTCGCATAGGCTATGAACGGGCCGATTTCATATTTTAGTGAAGTTAATTTTGTACCGAGTTTCGATGGTATCGTTTTTGTAGGGTTCCGTAGCCAAATGGCAGAAAAGGAACCCTTATCATTTCACTATGTCCATCCGTCCGTCTGTCTGTCTGTCTGTCTGTCTGTGTGGTTTCTCGGAAACTAATGGCATTATATAGATGAAATTTGGAAGGTAGGTGTAAACTATAAATCGCTACACAAGGACGTAGTGAAATTATTAAATTAAAAAGATTTTTTTGGGATAGGTTGCCGTACATGTACCTAACTGAAGTACGAAAAAAAAAATCATCGTATATTAACGCGAGATGTACCAAACAAAGGTTTTAAAAATGATATCAAGGTTTCAAACATTTTTTTTTTTAATTTAAGTCAACAGTTGTTGAGATATGCACTCCTAAAGTCCTAATTTTTGTTAGAGTCATGTGACCGTGGGGTCCCCCTCTACCAGCTAAACGATTGTTTTTGGATATGTGGATAAAAATTTATGACAGGAGTATATATAACGTAGTTAAAAGGAATACTATCACAGTTAACTAGACTGTATTATTTAACGAGTAACAGATTAACATTTAACATACAAAATGTACTTTTATAAGTAAACATTTTGTAAAAATTCCATAGAAAATGACAGATAGCGTTTAGCTAATATGCGAAAAGTAGATGCATTTTATCTTTGTGATGTTATTGTAAAAGAAAATTAAAAAAAATAAAAACCGACTTCAAAAACATAAACTAAAAAGTTAAAAATAAAATTTTCACTTTAAAGAAAGGAGCATTAACAGGCGGCATATAGTTAATGAAGTCGGTGCCTACTCACTCAGACACTTTAAATTGTGTTCTATTTTTGTTATTGTTATAAATATATCATTGTTGTAATTGTTATTACCTGGTAAGTACCCATTTAAAGTGTCTGAGTTGGCACCGACTTCATTAACTATATGCCGCCTGTTAATGCTCCTTTCTTTAAAGTGAAAATTTTATTTTTAACTTTTTAGTTTATGTTTTTGAAGTCGGTTTTTTTTTTTGAAATTATTTTATTTTTCAATTTTTAGTTGAACGCATTTGTAACTTATTTGTATATTTAGTATAAATGGGGCTTCTAAACGCGCTACTCTAATGAGACAGCACCGCGATTACGCAACGTAAATTCAGTGTCAAATTGACGCATCAGCATGCCTAGTAGGTAATGGTATTCCTATATAAAACATCAATCTTAATTATTATTTTTGTGCGAACTGAACATTTTGGCATATTCAACCGTATGAAGGAAGCCCAACAAAAGGTAACTGCTGTAAATCGTTGAGGAATTCCCTCGACTGTTTATGGTCTTCATCATCAGACCTGTAATGGCACTTATAACCCATATGAGTGCAAAGTTCTCTTCAATAGAAATGAATTAAGTCCAAACACCAGGTAATTGCTGTAAATCGTTAAGGAGTTCCCTCGATTGTGTATGGTCTCCATCATCAGACCTGTAATGGTACTTATAACCTTTATGGGTGCAAAGATCTCATCAATAGAAATGAATCAAGTCCAAACACCAGGTAATTGCTGTAAATCGTTAAGGAGTTCCTTCGACTGTGTACGGTCTCCATCATCAGACCTGTAATGGTACTTATATAACCCATATGGGTGCAAAGTTCTCATTAATAGAAATGAATCAAGTCCAAACACCAGGTAATTGCTGTAAGTCGTTGAGGAGTTCCCTCGACTGTCTTTTAGCTCCATCATCAGATCGACTCCCGACCTTCATTAAATAGTACTAGTAGTAGTACTTTATCAAAATACTTAAAATACGATACTTTAAAAAAAGATTTTCGAAGGTTGCCCTCGATTTCTCTGGGATGCCATCATCAGATCCTGGTTTCCTTATCATGGTACAATTTCGGAGATATCTCCCTTTCACAAAAAAAAAATCATCCAATTCGGTTCATAAACAACGAAGTTATCCCTGAACACACATAAAATAAAATAAAAAAATAAAAAAAAAACATATATACGGTCGAATTGAGTAACCTCCTTCTTTTTAGAAATCGCTTAAAAACACATTTTATGATGAACACTACATTGTATTACTAGGTACTATAAAGTTACGTAAAAAGTTACCTTTGAATCTTTATTGCTTTTTTATAGATCTATGTTGCGATACCTTACATGTTGGAGTGTGGGTGAAAAAATTTCGTCCCTTTGTTGAATGTAAAGAGACCTACCCCTTAGTAATGTAGTTTCGATTATTTTTCTGCAAAATTATATAGAAATGTATAAAGGTCATTTATCTGTTAAACACCAGAATGAGTGCAAAAATGACGGAGTTATTTGTTTGTAACATAATTGTACGGACAAACAAACAAGACATAAAAGTTAAGAGGCTTCCATTTTTAGCTACAAAATTTTAAAAACAATATTTAACTAATACCATATAATTAACTTATTGCATTCATGATTTTTTTGTATATTTGATTCTCGTGTGTATACGAGTATATGGGTCAATAATTTTTGTAATAAAATTGAAGGGGTAAGTGGACAAAGGTGTTAACTAACAAAAAGTTCAAAATGAGTTATGAATGTTTTTATGTTCCTCGTACCAAATTTGCAGGCCTGAAATGTATGCATGTTTGTCAATTAATACCTTTGCTATAGGTCTTTATTTTTGACACGAATCAAAATTTGCGCAGTCGATTTATGGTCATTTAAAATCTAATTCCATGCAAAAAGTCGATTTATTTGGTTTTCTCAGATAACACCTTTGTCCACTCACCCCTTGAATTGCGATGAGAAACCTGAAATGTTACGTACAAATATTTGTCCTTAAAATTTTCCAAATTTTAAAACAAAACATACGGAAACGTAAATTCCGTTAATTAGCCACATTCATATTTACTTGTGACTCGCATAATTTGTTGGGTACCGTACTCAAAAATAATTTATAACAGGCAACAAAAACCTTTGTATGAGTGTTAAATTCAGGTGTTGCGTAATGAATTCAGTTTGCTTGCAAACCTGTGTTTTGCGTTCGTTCACAAAATTCTCAATGCGAATACAGGTCATAAAATATGTGCTTTTTTGTATTCTGTACCATTTGTATTCATTAATATAGGGGTAAGAAAGGAATAGGGTTTGTACTTCCTATGAAAATTTACATCTGTCTGACTCTTGTACTTGTACTAAGGAGGGAAGGTTTTCGTGTCCTCAGCCGCGCCTCGCCGACCAGTAGATGTTGCAGTAAAACAATAATTAATTTACTAATAAAATAAATTTAATAAACTTTATACCAAATTTACTTACAATATTATATAACGCAAGTCTGGACAAGGACTTGCGTACCTGAGTGCGGTGGTGTTTCTACTGGTAACAATTGATATTGTTGCTAGGTATTTTATACGTTTTGTATTTTGGATTTTGGCCAATCAGAAAACGTTTGGTGTCATCCGAGAGTCCAAAGTATTTGGGCCGCACGATGTCACGTGTACTGAACTAGCAGAAATATTGTTTTTCAATAAAAATAAATGACTGTGAAAAATGATCGAAAAATGTTGCGACATTGGGGTCACTGATTTGGACTTTAGTATGAGCGGTCAATGCCCTTATAATTAATAATAATTATACTTCTAAAAACTAAAAAAAAAAAAAAAATTTTATCGATACTTTTTTTTATGATTGGCTTTATCTAGATCGGTATGGTTTTTTAATAGTTTTTAGATTTTTATGTTCTCAATTTACAATATGAATATACGTTATGTTCCTGCACACTGAGACTGTTTGTAGATGCTCAACTCGCACATTTTGTGCGACTTTTTCCATGTGAGTCGACTAGTAACCCTCAGTATGGTCTAGCAAGAGTATGTGGTCTGCTGAGTCACACACCCACACACACCCTCACACACACTCACTCACACACACACTTAAAAACACACACACACAGAGAGAGAGAGAGAGAGAGGTATGTAAAAGTTTGTCCTTCATTCATTTTCATTCTTCATTTTATTGCGAGGGCCCATCCAGACATTATTTAACCAAGAGCTTAATGTTAAATCAAATTTGAATCAATTATTTGTCCAGAAGGTAGCCTAAAGCGTGGCTGCTCTTTTGATACAACCTCTTTATCCCTAATGCCATTTCACTACTTGACTTTGCTGTCATAAGTAGTGTACATGTACACGTGGCAATTTATGTAATTTTTATTTATTTTTTCGTCAATTGTTTTTCTCAATTGAAAGCTTACTTCAGTCTACAGCGCCACGGTAATCAATATTAAAAAGTTTATTTTTACTGTTCTTAATGTGATCCTGAAAAACATATTTTTTTGTCACGATTCCGATTTGTATATGCCTTGTGTTTTAAATTATATCCTATTATTTTTATACGTTTTTTTTTAAGAAATAGAATATTATTCGTTTCGACCGACCTCTTTTTGTTATGTACGTGCTTGCGCAAACAACCTTCCATTCGAACGCAACAGAGCGAAAATAAAAAACAAGGATCGACAGACAGACGATAAAGATAGCGCGCCATTATCAAACAATATAGCTCACACCTCAAACGAAAGAGACGACATGACATCACGAGCTTTAAAAGTTCACAGACTCTATATATTCTATAATTTAATTAGATATCTGTTTAAACCTTATTAAAAAACTTTTTTAAATTATCGTCACGAGGTGACTCGTGGCCGGAGAAGTTTGTACCTATAAATTTATAAGGATTAAATGAATTTTATTTGAATGACTGCATCTTCTGAGAATATACTTAGCGGAATGACGAGCAAGCTTCGTTTCGTGTCAGAGAATATTAGTGGAAGGAAACTCAAGAAGGTAATAAAAGAAGTGGTACGGCTGCGGGGACGGTAAGGGCAAAACATAATTATATAGACGTTGTTCCATATGTTCATGCAGCCGGAGTCGCGGGCAAAAGCTAGTAGAAGCGTGTACCAATGAGCGTCTCGGAGAGCACGTTAAGCAGTCGGTCTCGGGCGCCGTCAATAGATGGCGGTCATTACAATCCCCAACCCGCAGTGGAGTGGCGTGGTGGATTTAAATGTAAAATGAGCTGATGATGATAATATGTATATACTGTTTTATTACAATTATTTTTAAATTAAAATATACGTATTATATAGATAACAACGCAGCATAATGCTCGATGATGCGGTCCGGGACGCAGTCGACGGGTGTCCGTTGTGGGAGTAAAAATGGAGGAAGCTCAATAATAACAAAAATTAAATCACTAACAAAATTTTTGCCGATCAATTACTTTAAATTTTAAATGAATATTTAAATTTAAATTTTAATGAATCGCTTCAAAATATCATAAGATTAACAAAATAACTTCATAGTTAAAAATAAGAGCCGACAGGTTAGCACGTATGCGCGTTTTTCAGCCAAACGTCACATGACCGTCATATACCGATTACTCGCTGTCACTTTGATCTCTTGATTTACTACTTGATACTGACATACCCAACGGTTGTAAAGCATACCGGTTTACATATGGATGAAATTCTATTTACAGTCACATATTTTTCATGGGATATTTTGGCATAAATTTAGTGAAGGGAAAATGAACTAGGGATAAGCAACATCATAATCCATAATGAGGACGTGCAAGTAGCAATAGCTGAACCGGTTCATGGATTTGATTCATCATTAGAATGTAATTGGAATACACATGTATCCTTTTTTAGCTTTCGAATAACGTACTAGTAATATTTTATTTTTACGAAGGGAAAATTTTACCTCGCGTCGCTTGAGGGTGTTGCGAATCTAGTTTTATAGTGTACGCAAGTGCAGGTAAGTGGGGCGGTCTCGGACGCAATATCTACGCCGCCAGCGCCTTAATAGCGCCGTTTGTCTGAATCCGCTGAATTAACTTCTACTGTATGTAAGGAAGATATCTTATCCTGCAGACGTTTGGGAAGTCGTTACTTTAGATTACGTTTTAATGTATGATATATTTATAAGAGGGTAATGTTATAATTGTAACAAAATATAGGTTATTTTATTCTCTTTGACGTATATGACTTATTTACGGCACAAAATTTAAATTTTCAAAAAGTGCTTCATTTACACAAACACGTTTTTTTATACTATGTGACGCTTTAAAGAAGAAAGCTTACGGTCCAATCTCATTTTCCAAAATTTTGTGTCACAGAAGTGTCGATTGCCTTAAGATTTTTTTTGTTGTACGTGCAATAAGAAGTTTCGAGCAATAATCTGACCAGATGTCACAAAATCTGCCGATGTCATTGCCCGACGCACTACTCCATCCTGCAAAAAGCTACAACCGATGAAGAAAAATGGTTAACAAGTTATGTACAATACCAGACAGTGAGGAATTGACTAAAGGGGACTAGAAAGATAAAGTCAGCAATGTAACGAAAACGGCGGCGACATAGCCCCCGTTCGCCCGCACGTACCGACAGCCAGTCGGCTACGGGACCTCACATGAAATACACACAACCAAGTATATGATTCAAATTATTTTGTGTAGTTCGCCTCAAACCTTATGGCGGATCGGAATACAACGCTATAAGCGTGCTTGCACAGGTACAGTCATATACCCCTCGCTCCACTGCGTCCCGCTCACCTAAAACTGGTTACTGCGACGCGACTTGTGCCTATGTTCACATCCGCCATAAAGTTTGTTTGCAACTATAACAGTTATAATAAAAGTCAAATAGTCAATTTATCTAGCTAGTATCATTTCTGTACCGCACCTGACTGAAGTCTAAATTAAGTTGCCGTCTCTACAACTACAACTTGTAATCTAGGCTGGCTCAGCTTTTTACATCCTTTATTGTTTTTAGTTTGTTCTTGTTTGTAATCGTGTAAAAAAAAAATAACTGGAACCTGATAGATTTTTTAGAAGATTTATAATTAAATGTAGACATGAAATTCGAAATTATCAATCATTTGGCGCAGGAAGCATAACAGTAGAACAAACAAATTATTATCCCTTGTATTTCAAATACTATTCTTTCGAGACCCAATGGGAGTCAATAGAAACGTCTATAAGTTATATTTCTTTAGTCAACCAGCGTTCACTCACATATGGCGTCCATAGAATCTCATATCGGAAAAATTTTAAGTAGGTACCTATACTGATTATTATTATTACGTTTTTTGACAATTACTATGAAAAATTTTGTCGTTTTAATTATCAAAGCACCATTTCCTTGAATTTTTGTCTGTCTGCCAGTACAAAGATCATCCAAAACCTACTGGACAGATTTTGATGACACATATAAGAAACATTTTACTGTGGAGAAATGTCTCATTACTACGGGCAAATACAAAATCTGATTTCAGCAAAAAGTACGCAGAAATATATGTTTCGTCAATACCGCTGAACCGGCATTGACGAAACTAAACTAGAACTAAATTATCTAGACTACGTAGGATCAACTAGTTCACGATATTAGCCAACCAAATTAGTACCTACATAGATCAACTGTGAACGAATTCTAATTTTGGTTTATAACACATTTTGTAGGCGGACATGGAACCCCACCTTATGCATGACCCGATAGGTTTTGTAATTTTAATATAGGAGAAACCTTCTATTGCATTTAAGTATTTCTTCGATCACTTTAATAATACAAAAAAAATGTGCAATAGTAAGCGACATTGCCGAAATTATGCTCATGGCATTTTACATTAAATCAAAAACTCACCATTAGCGTTTGAGCAAGTTATGCATACTGGGGTCTAATTAACCCCAAATGAGCGACAGTGTTATGGAAGCGACTGTTTTCGTGATATTTTTCGTATGATGGTACAAATGTTGTACGTCTCGCTGAATACCACTGTTCTTATTAACCCAAACCAAGTATCTAATACGGAAAGACAACAAAGCGACAAAATGGAAAAATTGCCAGAGGCGATACTCTCCCGCATTATACGGAGAAAATACACGAGTAGCAATCCAATTACTTATTTCTATCTAATGTCTTACAAAAATCTCTCCGTACATTTTTTTCTGAAACAAATTAACTTTCCAAAGCTGTTTACCCGACTGCGCGATGCAAAAGAGAAGTAATGTTATCAGTTTACATACGTTTGTTTTTTTGTGGCACTCTGGAGACGAAACTTGTGGGCCAATTTTGATTATTTGAACGATAGTCGATTTGTCTTAATCTTGTGTCAGTCACTAAGACATTTCATTAATTAAAAGTCGATATGATGACAGCCAAATCATATTGTCAGAAATAAAAAAATGAAAATCACTGAACTATGTCAAGTTAGTTATAATTAAAAAATGTTCAAAAATCATTTTCATCATCATCAGCCCGTGTCTCTCCACTGCAGGATATAGGCCTCCCACAAGACTCGCCACCACACACGGTCGTCCGCCTTCCGCATCCAATTACCACCGGTATGGTGCTTTAGGTCATCAGTCCACCTGGCCGGGGGTGTCCAACGCTTCGCTTCCCGGTACGTGGCCTCCACTCGAGAACTCGTTTACCCCATCGGTTGTCGGTTCTACGGCAAATGTAAATACGGCATACGGCCGGTAAAAATAATGTTAGGTTCCTTAAATTGTTTTTCTTTTTGAATGACCATTTAGGATTTGAAGTTGGTTGGCAACCGTTCTCACTTAAATTTCAGTATTAGCTTACATAACTTTGAAAGAAACAGGCAGTACGAGTATAGCCAGAAAAAAGCAGAAAATAAAGACAAAAAAAATCTGACTGTGTAGATTGATAGTAGATTGTTGCACCGAGCAGAAAGTAATTCATTACTGCACAGAGTGCTTATTTGGAGCTTGAGCGCCAGCGAGTGCTCTAAAAAAGCTCGAGGGCAATATAATTTACTTAATGCGAGGTGCATAATGTGCTTTTCTTTTAACTATGGTGCAATTAAATATAATAACAAGGTTAGTACGTTTAAATTTTTCAGTGAAAATAAGCTCTGTTGACGATCCCGACTTTTTTCTTCTTAAAATAAACGGTAGTTTCTTTATGGCCAGTATTTTTAACTATCAAACACTATATGGCGTCAGACTGGCCAATCAAACGCATACGCGAATTAAAAAAAAAACTAAAACAGTGTAGTAAAGGATTTCCGTAAATTTTTTTTTGCTCTTGAGTAACAAATTTCCTCTTTGTGCTGGATGGCATTTGTGTAATTCCTTTTGTACACATATACAGATACTTTACCCGTAAACGCCGTACATATTACGACATACAATAATAAATGACCTATATTGCTTCTGCAGTTATCGGCGAATTAAAAATTTGCACTGACTTCCGGCACCACCACTTTAGTACGGCACTAGGTTTTTCGACATATATTTTTAATCATCTATACACTATAACAAAGCCGTACATTAATAATTAGTCGTAATTTGTACCTGAGAAATTCCATTCACTCACGTACTCACCTGTACCGCTCAGAAATGACGGCATAGTGCTCAGAGTTATTTTCTGATATAGTAACAGCCTTATAAGCGTTATTCACGTTGGTACATTTCACAGGTTAATTTTTTCCAAGGGCTTGTAGTCTATATGTAGTGCAGTTATCATAGAATTCCAGCATAGTTGGAAGAAAAAAATATTTAATTAAAAAGAGAAAAAATCAAAGGCTGTAATCTATAGGATGTGAATAAATAGGTACACTATCATATAAATATGACTTGAATATTAAATAAGGTATTGCAGGTCGTGAGAATCAAAAATTGCAAAACACATTTGTTGTAAAAATTAAAGTAGATTTTCACTAAAGACCATGACTAAACATGTTTTCATAATTGGTTTGTCTCCGTTTGTAATACGTTATATATTGTGATATTTATATATTATAGTGTATTTTATTCAAAATCTATAAATTATAAAGCTTTTTTTTCTATTCTCAACTAATCATTTTTGAAGAAGTCGGCTTTTAAATTTTTAAAATAATAGCTATTCTAACAATTATAGTTTGAAACCCAATATGGAAATGACGGTTAAACATCACCGTCGATTTCCATACAAAATTTATTTGACAAGAATTATGCCAGAAGTAAAAAAATTACACTTTGTGTGTTCATTTTACCATCTTAATAAGTTAATTGTATCATAAACTTATCGCTAAATTTATAAAATATGTTCTTTCTAGCCAAACAGTTCTAATTCAGATTTTCGGAAAAACTCGCTCCCACATACGCCGCCATTGCAGTATTTCATTGTTTGTTCAGTGGGAGTCTTGAGTTTTTATTACGTATATGAGTGACAATGTGCTAATAACTTCATTGTAAGCACCCGCTAACAGCGACCGCCATTTTTATATAAATTAAGCAAGTGGTTCTAAACTAGTATCCTATTTCATTTTTCGTCTTGTCTATTTCCCAAAGTAGTTGGGGCAAAAATATCATTCAGGATCTGGGTAAATAGCAAACTGTGCCGCGGCCACGCACACCCGGCCTGTAACTACGTGCTACAATTTTGCTATCTAATAAACAGCCTGAATTATATAAGAGTCGTGTTATTTGCTTTCCACGTTTCTACCTGATATCAGTTTCGGAAGGTTCTTAAAAAAAATCGATGAGTAGTCAAATAAATATATAAAATGATGAAGAAGGCCGGTGAATGAGTCAATTAATATTGGAGATTTCGCAGACGAATTTACGATGAGATTTCTCCTGTACAGGTTGCGAATACGAGATGAGGTATCGAAATATAACCACCAAAATCAACCCCTATAAAGGTCTTGGTTTTGTGTTTTAAATCTTAATCTTTTTAATTTTAGTCCAATGGCAAAACACGAAAGCTTTTTAATTTCGTCATGTCCTTTCGTACGTTACAGACACATATCTCCAAGATCAATTCCCAGTGAAAAGTTGTGAAAATTATTGTTTTCTTTTCCTCATCTATTTTTATTTCAAGAGTTTAATAAAATTTTGTTTGAGCTTATATATAATATACTAAATAAATAATAATATATAAAAATCTGATTGTTTGAGCATCACGTAAAAACTATTAAACCGATTTTGATAAAAGTTTATTGTATTTAAAAGCTTATGATTAGATATAAGAACTGGAACATATTATAAAATAAGGCCACCAGAGAGCACTGCAGTAGATGTGTTTCTTAGAAAAAAAAAACGAAATCGATTTTGATCCGATTTAAATTAATTCCATTTTTTTACATTTTACATTACATATAAATTACAAATTACATTACGTACCCTACAAAAAAAAATTTCATAAAATTTGTCTACGATTTGTACAAAATTTTGTGGTTATCGGTCACTAGGAGACTCTGCGCGCTGTAGTGAACATTTTTATTGAAAACGACTTAGCAGATTATTATTCGATTTTTCGCAAATATCGTTATAACAAATGCTTGATACATATAATATATATAGATAGTATCGTATATATCCTTATATGTTCCACAGCCGAAATATCATATCCCAAAATTCTGGTCAATATTCCTCAACAGCTCTGATTTGTTAGCAAACCTGTTCCCTCTAATAAATGGAGGCTGCGTTCGTCATCGCTCGCCTGATTTAATTCGGAGTCTTTATTAGACTTGTTCATAAATCACATTGGAATTCGTTGTGTCGTTTAAGTGCGATACAAACACAAATGAAATAATGTTCTACCTTCACTTTGCCGTTTGGTAATATTGTAGTGTAGGTGTAATGGTAAATATGACTTATGTTAAGTTACATTAGATTAAGTCACGCTAGAAGAATGGCAAGTATGCAGTAAAGCTTTTTAGTTTCATTAATATGATCCATAATATGCAACTTGTATTTCACTCCTTTTAAGGGTTTAATTTAAAAATAAAAAAACATTTTTTTTATTTTAGGAAAACCAACAGCCACACAATACTTAAATTAAATATTAATGAAAACGGGAAGCCAATTAGAGGTTCTCACAGGTAGTGATAGTATTATAAAATTACCTAGTCCAACGCCACAACAGCAGCAATACCTTCGTAGCACGTCACATGTCAGCTTACAATAGAATTTAAACTACTTAATTATAAATTACAAGTTGCAGTGGTATTTTCGTATAAAATACCATACACTTTCAGTTTTATGGTTCCGTAACTTTTAACATAAAATGAAAAAAAAAACTTAACTCGCACTTGACCTCTTGTCTCTGACTCAGTATTATTTTACATGCATATCGAACTATCTTTACGTCTTCAAAACCTGTGTTCAAAACAATAAACTTCAACAATTAACAAAATTGGTTTAGCTCATACAAACTATATAATATATTTCAAAATAACGCTCGCACTTAACTTTGAAAACCGTACCTCTTGCCGGCGTTAAGAATGTAACATACCTCGTAACACCTCGAGAGAAATGTGACCTCTATAAGTTGGGTCTTAAGTACCTTTGTCGTATAAAATGTTCGAAATCGAAAGTTCTAGATCTATTCTTATTAAAAGTAAATTCCCAAAAGGATTCAAACGCTGACTTCCCGGTAGTAAGTAATAATTCACACACAATCGTATGTTCAAAGTTAATTGCGTATCACTACATGTTATAAAATAAAGTTCCCCGCCGCGTCTGTCTGTCTGTCTGTCTGAACGAACTCAAAAACTATCGAACGTATTGGCATATGGTTGAGACCAACGGACGGAGCGATTCAAGAGGAAGGTTTACGTGTATAATTTATTAATGTTTTGTGCAAGTTAGTTGAAATATGACGATTATTGTCGAAGAAGTCGGAAAAAAATCAAGCCGGCTGGGAGCATTCATCGAAAACGCTGCTTAATCCTTTTGAGATTTAACAAAATTATCTATGGAGGAATCGTTTCTCTTTTATAGGACTATAGAAAAGATGCGGTGGCATATGTCTATCTTTTATGGATAGCTTTCTATACCTAATTTTATGTTTAAAAAAATGGTGTCATATTATGAGGTAATTGGAAAGCAATTTATACGGATACAGTATTAATTCTTAACAAATTAAATACGTTATTTACCTTCAGCATTTCATACAGATTATGATTGCTTTTCACACCATACAATTGAAATTAATATATATAGATATATATAGAAATAGAAACTATGACGCGTGGCGCGGCCCCATATCGGCATGATTTCGACTCGACACGCGTGATTTAAAGTTAGGCAGAAGTTATCATGTAGGTATATAAAGAAATATTTTAGACTATGTTTATGTATTTATTCTCTACTTTTTCAAATATTCGCAGAATTGGAAACAAAACACATTAAAAATACTCCAAGTAGGTCTCCAAGTAGGTATTCTAAGTAAATCTAATTAAATAAGTACAATCCACATGTTCGACGCACCAAAGCAGATACAACAACTACAACAGAAACAACACTACGGCTTATATGCTCTGCTGTCCGTGCGAAGCCGGGGCGGGTCGCTAGTCTATTTAATATGACCGAAAGTTCTAAAACGAGTGCCGTGTGCAAAAATAATGTAGGTGGTATAAAATTGAATAGTTACTGGCTAATCCGCTATCCGCGCGGTTTAAACACACACATACACGGATAAGATATGTTGTAGCGGGGGGCTGGCCCACGCCACGACCACGACACCAAGACGACACTTGCTTGGGAGGGACAATGCGAGGTGACAGCGACACCTCCCATTTCCTCATTATCTCAACCTAGTGTTCATATTAAGGTATAACTGTCTACGTAGATCTTGGCTCGTTTGCAATTTGGTTGCTAGAAATTAGTTACAGCACATTACCGTCATAATAGTAACTAGCCATACCTATTCGTTACGACTGGGTATGTTTCGAAGATATAAATTTCTTGTCATAGTGTGGCGTCATACAGTGTACATACCCATAAACCAGTGAATCCGTCAACCGTCAACGTCAGTGTTCGTACACCTCGAAACGTCAACTTGGCTTGTTGCCAAGTCCAGCCAGGGCGGAAACCCCAATACGCGCATAAAAGGACTTGGAGGTATTAATATTTACATTCACTTATTCATATGGAGTCAGCAAATACCTACCTCAGGTCATAAAGTAATGGAATTTTGGAATTACGGCGAGTAATAGTATAGCTAGCTGAAGACTTTGGCCTAAAACCTGGTACCAAAGACATGATCGCGGAAAACTAATTTGTGTAACTCGCAAGCAATCCGTCTTGTAAATAATCGTTCATTAGATTTCTTATGCCAAGTAGTCTGGCTATTAAAGTTAAATTTAATCTAGTATAAATATCTTAAAACACTGTTCTCATATTTTTTTGTATTTGCTGAATTTAGAATCTACGATAGTTTCTACTAAATCATAACCTTTGTTCTATCTGTGTGTGTGATTATTGTAATATATAGTCTTTAGTTGTATATACGTCCGTTGTTTAATTTCAATGAACCCAAAGACCATCACCCAAAGAGGGCATAGTAACGACACATTAGTTTGGTTGGATTGTACGCGACCGTTCTCAGTCAGCTCACGAACCCTAAACCCTGAGATAAAGAGTCATCAAGGACTGAAGGTCGCTATAATTGACACCTACTTCGGGCACCGCGAGTTCAGCCGAGGCATTGCTTGTAATGTAAGTAAATAGTAAGTATTTGTACCTATATAGAATCCTCACAATTTGTTTATAAAGCAAACCATTACAAAGTTATATTTAAATTAACAAGATTGCATCATTATAGGTAAAACTGTTAAATTTTCAAATTGGTCATTCAAACTTCTATAAGTAAATACATGCGAAGGGCGGAGGACCGTGTGTGGTGGCGAGCCTTGGGAGAGGCCTATATCCTGCAGTGTTGAGACACGGGCTTATGATGATGCTGATGAAGTAACTACATACTGTATGGAATTCAAAATTTTAAATAGTTGGTTGAGTTGTTCTTCTGGCAGCCAGTTCATCAGTTTATTATTTTGTGTGAACGGAGAAGCAGAAGTTAAAATATTAATTTTATAAGATTTTTTTCAACCCTATATTAAACTGGCCAAGTTCGTGTTGGACCATGCAAAGTGAAGGGTTCCGTAGTCGGTATGGACGTTCGTGGTTGAAATCCCAATGATAAGTTTGAAAACAAATATTTAAAAACTGCTTAACACTAGTTAAGTCAATTTTCATTGAAAATGTTTATTTTTTTTCATTTCTCATACTCGGAAAGTAGTGTTGTTTTGATCTGATTATTGGGTAGAAAATGCTGCTTCCTTCCCTAGAGTGGGAAGAACTCATATAAATTACTTTCCATCTAAGGGCCGGAATGAACTTTAAAAATAGAACTGCTGTCAGCTGTGAAGAGTTTTATGTAAAAAAAAAACTAATTAAAAAAAATGCTGCGGCCATCTGAGTTTCTAAACAGCCAGTGTGAACTTAGCACAAACTTCTTTGAGCGGAATAAGCCGCAACAATTTACGCGATTCGTTCCATATTTAAAATTTAAAAAGTCGATATAAATTGGCGGGATATTAATCTGTTGTGTATCTGTGACGGACATAAAGGTATATATACTAGCGTAAGAGAGGAACACAGTGTGCGAATGACATCCAGCTCTTTGCGGAAATCCTACATGCGAGAAAGAAATGCAAGAAAATCTGACATAAAACCTCTTTAAACACATTTAGTCTTCATTACTCACTTGTCAAAATAAGGTCCAGCTTTGTTTTCTATTTTGTGTTATAACCGTTTTGAATTCTACAAAAATTAATTCTTGTGATAAAAATGGTGTCGTGTTCAGTTTTAGATTGCACTGTAACATATGATAATAATCCAAATAAAGAGAGATTTCACATGTAAGTACTGCCAATAACATACTGTTATCATAATGCTTATTTTTATAAAAAGCGATCCTAAATTTACTTGGTTATACATCAGTAGTATACGGTAAATACTTTATTTTGTAAATAATTTGTTATTTTAAACAATTATGTGTACGATACAAAAATATTGTGTAAAATTACAATCAAACAATTAAGCATAGGGATTGCACAAAATCTATCGATATGTCGATATTTTCAAATATAAATATTTTGTAAATTTGATATTACCTAATTGCACCTGTTCCACTGGAATAATGTCGTTAACTGTTTTTAAACATATTGTGAGGTTTATTTAGCCTGGCAGCACATTGTAAGAGAAAGTATGACATCTATACATATATACTACACATAGGGTATATATGTAAATACAAGACTTTTTCAAATGAAAATATAAGATATATACACAATTAATTTTAATCGTTATTTATTTATGATTTGAAATCTGATGCTCTATTTAATTTTAATCGTTATTTATTTATGATTTAAAGTCTGACATTCTATCTGTTCTCTGATTATGAACGTCGTAAATAATTTAACTTTGAATGACAAAACTACTGTATGCAATAGTTTAACCTCATTTTCCTCCAAGAAACTGCGGTGTTAAAAAATGCTTCCTGATAATGATGTCTATTTCATAATATCCAGGTTTCCTGTAAACACGGTTAGCATAGAACAATGGAAAAAATGTTAAATAGAACAGGTGGGACTCCTCGAAAACATTCTTTGGTTTGCAGTAGACATTTTACGGATAACTGTTTTGTCTAACTAAATCACCGACGACTTTTGAAGAAAGGATCTATACCTACTGAATTTGTGCCGTTAGGGGTTTCTTTTTTTTCATATGTGCTTACTAAGTATATTAAGTAATATACTAATAATACTTAATATCTAAAGTCAGAGCATTTATGCCAACTGTAATTTCTGTACAGGTCAATCTGAAGACCAAGCGATCGGTGTCAGCGTACGTTTACCGGGATATATCACCAGGACCTTCAACTTTAGAACCTAAACCTTTATTTCAGCACTAATATAAAATGGATTTGAAGAAAAAGTCCATCACAGTGAAAATATCAATTTTAGGCAAATTATCACTTTGTCTTTTACAAAAACTTGTTCCTTTATATTCAAATAATAATAATGATGATAACACACACAATCACAACAACGTCTAGGTCCCAAACTAAGCATTAGCTTGTATTTTGGGTACCAAGCGAAGACACCATATACATATCACAACCAAGACCCGGTGCCAGTATTAATATTCATCATATAAATACTGACCCTTCAAATAAAACTTAATTACCTATTACATAAAGAAACAAAAGATATTATAGACTAGTCCAAGGCATCCAAGGCATAATTTGTGGTGTAGTGAGATGACGCGACACTCAATCGAGTAGACAATGTGACGTTATGGGCAGTAAGAAGCCACCAGTCAAACCGCACGAAAATACATAATAATAATAATAATAATGTATACATCACAACAACGACTACGTCCCAAACTAAACGTTAGCTTGTGTTTTGGGTACCAAGCGAAGACACTACATACATATAACAACCAAGACCCGGTACCAGTATCGATATTCATCATATAAATACTGACCCGACCTAGGATTCGAACCCGGGACCTCCAGCTTCGTAGGCAGGGTTGCTACCCACTAGGCTAAGCGGTCGTCAAATTAATAAATATCAATAATTTATTTCTCAGTCATTTATTGACGAATTTTAAAAAAAAAAAAACATTCACTGTTTTATTAATTTTGGTTTATCTTTCAATTCTATCGAGTTAAATTGTAAATTTTGAACGTCATGAACTTCTCCATTGTAAATGTTTTTGTTTTGTACTTTCTCATTTTTTTGTTTACAAAGAGTTAAAATTTTGTTGTTATGCGTTGCAACGTGACGTATTGTCATTAAAAATAAAAATCGTTTTTTTATATTGTTTTATTTATTACTTGTATAAATGTTGTATTCAACTAAATATTAAAATTTCCATAATGATGTTAACGCTTTCTTTACTTCTGCAAATTTTTTATTATCAACTGTTAACAAAAAAAATATTTATTGGAGTAAAGGAAATGGCATTTGAATTGACTGATTGATGATTTGTCATTTTAAAAAACTAAAAGTTAGGAAAAGTAACTCAAAACAAAAATTATGTAGTACAGCAGATTCAAAATAATAAATAGGATTGCCGATTTCGACTTATGATAACGCGGTAATTTCAACGACACATTATCATGAAAGTACTACGTGCTATCGATAACATAAAAAACACCTATGCACATCACTAAAACTGGCTCAACCACATGTGAATTTTGCACACATACTCATTTCCGTTTCGGTCATGCGATGTTTAGATGTCAGTTGGTCTCCTACGCTAGTATATATATGTCTATGGTGACGGAATTCAAAAAAATAGGTAATAATCTTTTAACTAAATTTACATTTAATTTATATAGATTTGACGTAAATATTTACCATCATCAATGATAAAAAATACTGGCTGTGTAGAATGCCACAATAAAAAAAAAACATAGATATTTCTATAAAATGAGTTTATCAGATTCATATATGGATTTAACGCTTTTTTTACTTTCCTCATATTCGTAATGAAAAGCAGAGTGCTTACCTCGGGTGAAAGACTTATTTAGGCACTCGAACTATTAGCGCCCTCGCTACGCGTGCGCCAAACCATCTCGTGCCTAAATAGATCACTTTCACCCCTTGTCTAACAATCTACTATTGTTGTACTAACTTAATTTTTTCCAGATTTTTCCACCCATTGGAAAAGTTAGAGGGGGACATTTGTAAGGTTTCTAACGCACATCTAAACGACTACTGCCTTGAATAAAGAAGTCACTTAGTAACTTCTATATAATTTTACCTATATACTATAAGTACTTCACACTTTAATGTGGGCTTTAAATTATGTTTCGTTCTTTAGTTACATGCAGGGCGACCTACCCCAATTTTTTTTGTGATTTGCCGGCACCATTGTACAGTGGTTCATATAGATATTATTACACTTATCTTTCGAATTTGATGTTGGTGCCATCTCTGAGTCAAACGGCTGTGACGAATCAACGAAAACAGACAGACGGACAAAACCGAAATTATAGGGAATTTGACTTTTGCCGTTTGGGTACGGAATTTGAATATTACCAAATCATACACCAGCAAAAAGCTTCACGAACCTTGTAATTGTTATAAAGTTACTTGATATATTTTTGTTTATAAAACACAAAACGGAAGTTACTTCGAAGAATCGCGATAACGAAGTACTAAACAAGTATAACAAGCGAAATGTAAATGCTCCACGAAAATTCCAAGCGGCAAAGTTCTACAACGAATATTCCGAAAATACACATTCTGTCCGTGCAAATTTTCGTGTGTTGTGGAAATAAATAGGACGTCGCACAGGTTAATTTGAGTAATTAACTACATAATATATCAAAATAAATCGACGGATTACATAGCAAATTCACAAAGAAAACCTAGGCTTTAAAAAAAAAATATCGCAACCATTCCAGGGTGAAACATACTTGCGTAATAACTTGATTTGTTGGTGCTAAAGCCGGACATTCACGAATGGAAATAAAAAGAAAATAAAAGTCTGTTTTTCAATATACGTTAGTATGTTCTGACTAACATTTAGTTTAGATTAGACTGGATTAGATTAATAAATTGAAAATAAAAGCTTTAATTGTTTATTTTAGATTTGCCGCTCCATTTTGTCCACAAAACCCATTTTTCTCGCATTCGTACCATTACCATTCCTCTTCTCGCCTGGGCACGGAATACAAAAAACATTGGAAGTTCGATGTGGGCGGAGCGCATATCGTTCATAAAAATGAACAAACGCTTACATCTAATCAAATACGTCCCCACGTAATACCGAGCACCCTTTTTATTTTACGTCGATTTTAATGTTAACTCGAAACTGGTGGATGTTTCGCCACAAATCGAAGCCAGTCAATGTATTTTTATTTGCACAGTATGAGCACAGTTTATTTTCATGTGTGACGGATGAAAAAATTTGCCACAGCCTCACACAAATTAGAAGCCATCACTTCCAACGTCTTTGTTCCGTGCCGTCACCGCCCGCCGCCCCACTCCTACCAAGACTATACTGCGAAACTTTGGTTGTGAGTCCTAGCTTAATTTACCAATAATTGACCGCAGCTTTTCGTACAATAGAGTTCGCAATATCAGTTTTACATATGGAAAGAAATTAAAATTGTATATTACTTATATAGTAATACATATAGTCGTGATAGCGCGAACGCAGCGAACCTGTTTCAAATCTATACGGCCATGTGGCTATAATGGTTCGAATCTGGGCGTGTAAGTACCAATAAGTTTTTTTCTGACTTAAGTACATTAACTATCAGTGACTCCATG
The DNA here is from genome assembly GCA_949709985.1 of Luffia ferchaultella. NCBI lineage: Eukaryota > Metazoa > Arthropoda > Insecta > Lepidoptera > Psychidae > Luffia > Luffia ferchaultella. The sequence continues at coordinate 8,758,524 of OX453254.1, forward strand.
CCACAGACAGCACGTTAAGCAGTCGGTCCCGGTTGCTGTCAATAAATGACGGTCGTTACAATCCGCCAACCCTCATTGGAGTGGCGTGGTGTATTTAAGCTACAAGCGCCCTCATCTTGAGGGGAGGCCTAAGCCCCTGCAGTGGGATATAAAAAGGGCTGATGGAATGGAATGGAATTGCACTCATTTTTATGTCTGTTTGTTGTTATCTTCATATGTCAAAAAAATATTTTTGTGAAACATAATGATATATTTCAACTTATATGATACGTTGTTATTTTCAAGAGTTAAGCCGTAGCACGAAAAATATGCATAGCGACGTTCCACGCGTAATATTAACATAAATAAATAGCTTAACTAAGTTAATCCACTTTAGTTAATTTTATATCAACTTTTGTATACATTCAATATGACTGGAAGTTTTCTCAGGCGCGTATAAGTAAGTTGTTATTTTACCATCTCGAAAGGAATTACATTGGAAAGGCTTAACCGAAAGCTTTCTCGCCTCGAGTCGAACAATACGCCGTTTTGTAAAGCTGAAGATTTGAGTCATAATTCAATTTAGAATTGTTCCGACCTCCGTTGAGCCGGGTCAAGGAAATGTCAAGTTTTTAGTTTTTGTGTTTCAATCAATCGTTCCAAACGAGCACTCGACAATCGCATTGCTTTAAATACAGATTATTTAAATATTTTTATTTATATTCATAAAGTATATTATTTTTATAGCAATTATTATTTTATCTTAAAGAAATAGAAAGATATTCTAACAAAAAAGCTTGATAATGTAGGTAAATTAATATCTCTGCACTTAAAAGCTTTATTTAATTCCCTAATTTTTCGTCCCCGAAAAGTAAAAGCTTTTATGTCTTGAGTGCTTATACAGTAGTTTACTTGTCTCAAGTTAATGACACTTCATTAAGGAATAAAGCTATTCCTTGACAGTTATAAGGGACTCACATATTTGATGGTGTCCCTGTCTCCACTTATGCGACAACAAATATCTGAATTTCGTACGCGACACTGCTGTTCACATGTGTATATGTCACCTTATCCGTGTTTAAGATATCTTACTATCAGGAGTGTATATGGATAACCACATTCGGTTAGTGTCACACGTCCTTTATTCCCACAGTTAATGCTGGTTCATTCGCAAGATAGAAAGCTATTAGTTCTAATATATACTTACGCTAATTCATTTATCTTCATTGTGGCTATCCTTAGGTGAAATACCTAATGTATCATCTGGAAATTGTACGCCAAACTCGCACTAATATATAATAAGTCAATGGACTGGTAGCCATTTTTTTTTTAAATTATTTTATGAAAAAGAGTTTTCTATATATAGTGAATATATATATAACAGTGAAAGATTTATAAAAATAAATAATTATTAACGAAAATATTTAAAATGTCTTGCTAGACAGAGAGGGCGATACCGCACGGCATACTAGCCTGTGACGTCAGGTCATTTAAATTAATTTTAAATATCGTTTTGCAAGAAAAAGACAGAGATAAAACTTTAATAGCTTTTCTATATTCTTCAATCGATTATAATTTTGTTTATTTGCTATCGTATAAAGACTTTTCATATTTTCTTGATAAATGTAATTTATTGAATATTAGTCAAATTGAACTTAAGACGATATGACGTCCTTAGAGTGCAATTGCATATTAATATATTTCCAATTTCATCGTTGAATTTCCAAAGCGTTCTCGTGGCAAAATTTTGATGGGTGTCATTTTTGGATACCAAATAATTTACAGTATCTACTTTAGCTATTTCTACCATAGAGTATGTCTTGAAAAATAATCCTTGAAAAATAAATCCTTTACAACATTTAAAATATATTGATCTTACGAGCGACCCAGGAGTCTGAAAAATAACGTTTCATTGTCTCTCTCTTATACATTCTCTATTCTTTTCGGATGTCGTGACACTCGTGACGTCAAAACTACCGTTGGAGTCACAGAAAAGATTTAAATAGGTAAAATAATTTATACCTGCCTGAGAATTAATGGTGATTTTTCTTTAAAAGTCATTTTTTGTTTTATATAGTGATGAACGGAATGGCATTTGAAAAACGTCAACGATTGTAACAACATTAATTTTTTAAAGAATTAAAATAAATAAATTTTTTCTGACAAGAAAAATTATATATTTCGAAATAAAAAATAAAATAAAAATTAATACATGTTTTCGCTCGTTGACTTTTTAAAGTTCTACATTTTATCCCTTAAATCCTTAATCATCCTTAAAACCGTCGTTTTAATGCTGTAAATTTTAATAATAGAAAAATGTCCTTTTATTTATTTTATTATTTTACCATTTTTACTTAAAGTTAACTGTTTTACAATTTTTATTTATAAAGTTTTTCTAGCTCTTACCCCCTTTAGATTATTAAAAAAAAACCTTCATTTTAATTTTTCCTGTTTTCACAGCCGGCGTCGAGAATAAAATTCATTTTGAAAAATAGTTCAAATTCAAAACAGACACCTATCTTCATATTTGCAAGGAACATTTAATCGTATGAATAACTATACGTACTTACCTACTAGTGTCGTGATAGCCCAAGCCGCAACGAACCTGTTTCAAATCTATAAGGCCATGTGGTCGTGGTTCGAATCCGGGGGTGTACCAATGAGTTTTTTTCTGACCGAACTACATTAACTGTCACTAACTCCGTGCCTCGGACAGCACGTTAAGCAGTCGTTCCCGGTTGCTGTCAATAGATAGAGGTCGTTACAATCCGCCAACCCGCCTTGGTGGTGGATTTGTGTTCCAAGCCCCCTCATCTTGAGGGGAGGCCTAAGCCCTCCTTAAGCAGTGGGGTATGTAAAGAAAGGGCTGATAGAACCTACTACTTTTCAAATGATGCTAAGACGCCTATAACTACCTATAATTAAATGGTTATGAAATATAGTGAATGTTATCTATATGACGACAATAGCATTATTACAAACCTTTCTGGTTTTTTAATGTTTTTTTTTTAATATGATTGTAGATGAAAATGAACGTTGATTTGATAAATATATTTATAAAAGTTATGGTATAGGTTTGTACTGTAATAGAATTTAATTTGTAATTTGTGTTGGAGCCTCCTGGTCTTAGCCGTTTCGATGGCAAAAGACCCGATGGTATGACTTTGGTGCCGTGGGAGAAGGGTAGGTGTCCACTTTGGGACGCAACGTGTGTCAGCACATTTGCCGCCTCTCAACTTGGTCGCACCATGAGAACGGCCGGAGCCGCTGCGGAGTCTGCAGCCGCCAGGAAACGAGTCAAATACTCTCCTCCGGAGAGTAAATACTTGTTCGTCCCTCTTGCGGTGGAAGATGCTGGCTGTTGGGGGAGTGAAGCCAAACGTTTCGTCGCGGGCATCGGCCGTCGTCTGAGAGAAAGGTGACTCGACCCCCGTTCCGGCTCCTTCCTGGTGTAAAGAATTGCCATTGCGATTCAGCGCGGTAATGCGATGAGCGTTATGGGCACATTTGCGTTGGGTGCAACGAGGGGTGGATTATTAGATTAGTTTTATTTGATTACCGTTTTTAAGAATTAGTTATAGTATTTTTTTAATTTTAAGTTTTGTGAATATTTTATTTTATTGTGTTGGGGAATCTTACAGCTCAGTTCAGATATTAATATTCGTCTAGTAGACATTTAAAATAGTAATAGGGGTGCCAAACCTAATTATTTATTTTATTTAGATCAATCCTTATACAAAGTATTGAATAAATTCAAATTTGTAATAGGTATTCACAACTATTTTGTTTTTTTTTTTTTTTTTGGTTCTATTTTTCATGACAGTAGCAACGCACAAGCACTGTTATATCGCATCGTATACGCACAAATATCTTTTGCATCTGTGCAACCAAATTCGAGTGAAGACAAACTTTGGTTATATGAAAACTTAGAGTAAATTAATTTGACAGCAGCGTTTAGTTTTAATAGACTGATAAATGTCACTTCACAGGATCGAAGTGATATTATTCAATTTCGCGGGGTTGACGACTGGCGCGCGGGGACTTCGCGCACTGAAAATTGGACTGAAACTTGCCATCTTACACGAGCTAGCTAGAGTATGAATGGTTAGAAGGTAAACGCAAAAGGGGGTTTCTAATCAGTTCATACATTTATGTATGAAAATCGTACTTTTGGACTTTTCCTAACGTTACACGATAATAATATCAACCTTGAGAAATACAATGTTTCTCATATATTTTTTTTAAACACAATTGTATCATTTTTGCTTTGTATTCCCGTTTTTCATGGGCTTCCAAAGCGATCGCTTGTCAACTTATTTATTGATATAGCGATGAGATATGTAGATACGTGAAAATATATGGCCGAATCACAATGTGAAATGTCATATTTGTACATGACAAACGACCCAATTTTCCACATAGAGCGGTTTCTGCCATATATATTACGCCAATTTTTAACGTATTGCCCGAAAAACCGATGTTTCAAAAAAAGTTGATTGAATTATACCGATTGGATGCGTATGCTGAATATTATTAGAAATTGTGTATTTATTTTTTTTTTATTTTGGGAACTGGTAAGCATATTTCTCGAGATTATCTCTATTTGGACAACTAGGAAATTATTAACGTTGTTCAAACAAATATTCAAATATGAGTTCTATAAAAATAATATTACGACTTCAGAGGTTCTGAGTGGGACAGGAAAACTCACGGCCAGTCACCACTCATTCATTTCGTTGTGAGTGATATAAGACTTATAACAAACTTTGACGATTTATTATTTTTCTTTTTTACATTTTACCTTGTTGCTTCACTGGTGTTTTGACTTCCTAACTCTTTCCTGACACAACTGACACTTGGGTTATAAAGCGTGCTACCTTATATTTGATATATGTTGTTCTACTGGTTTTCAAATTTAACCCATCTTTGATGAATAGTCACACATTTTTCATGAAATTTTCTGGCATAAAATTAATGATAAGAAAATGAATGCCGATAATCTATAGCAAACACTTGCCATACCATATTGCTTGATAAAATAACGCTGTCATCAAAAAAAAAATTGGTATACAAAAATAACGTAGTGTCTTGAGAGTCTTTTTGTTGGAATCTGACGACCGCTTAGCCTAGTGGGCAGCGAACCTGCCTACGAAGCTGGAGGTCCCGGGTTCGAATCCCAGGTCGGGTCAGTATTTATATGATGAATATTAATACTGGCACCGGGTCTTGGTTGTTATTATAAAAAAAAAAAGTTAAGTTCTACTATTTGTCCCACTAGTGTCATTATACTGTTTAATTAGCTGTTTCGGCTCGGCTTAAAGTACTAGAGTAACATAATTAAATAAGAGATTACGTGGACCTTCTCCGCCTACGCGGAATGGCTGTACATAAATTAAAATAAGTTACATAACAGTACTTACTGAACCTTCAGGACATGAGTCTGATTCGCACTTGTCCGATTTATTTAACTACAGGTGCATATCACTTCAAAATAATGAGTTAGTATTTTGAAGTGATATACACCTGTACGAATATCTTGCCGAATCGCCAAATTTAATCATTAAAATTTTCAATATTTCCGTAATAAACTGTGACACGCCTGACGGCCGCTTAGCCTAGTGGGTAGTGACCCTGCCCACGAAGCTGGGGTCCCGGGGTCGAATCCCAGGTCGAGTCAGTATTTATATGATGAATATTAATACTGGTATAGCGTCTTGGTTGTTATATGTATGTGGTGTTTTCGCTTGGTACCTACCCAAAACACAAGCTAATACTTAGTTTGGGGCCTAGACGTTGTTGTGATGTATACGTTATTATTATTACTATATTCGTATACCAAGTCAGAAAATGTAGAAATTGCGCACGTTTTTAACGCTATTCTACGTTTATGTGTGAAGTTTTCTTTTTCTTCAGAATGATGTTGTTGCTGGAAAACTATTTTTACAGTTAGGTGATAGTGCTTTTGAGCAGTATTAAAACTAATAATAAAAGAAAAATGTTTAACTTTTAATATAATTTGTATAAACAATTACAAGAACAACTAATTTTATTTATTTATTTATATAAATCGAAAATAAATCTCGCACAGTCTTGCTTCAAACTTACGTGGTCTCATCGTAGGAAACAAATTTAAACAAATACCTGTAGGAAAGCTAGAGATATATCAAACGCCAATTTGTTGTCCTCGGGTCGAATTTAATCTGCATGTTTATTAGTATAGTCACGGAGGGAAGATTTGCGGGATGAATTTTCAAATTCAATCTCGCAGATCTTGCAATCTCGTTTTCGGGAAAGTCCTTTCCGCACGTTCTGTGTCTGGATTCCTTAGTAAGGAAATCGTGTTCTTTCATATTGAAATAATTTATCATTTTGACATTCTCGTTTAAGGCGGCTTTCCACGGTCATTTATACATTGATTGTTCGTCATTTTTCAAAGGAACAACACAGAGTTCCAGAAATAAATAGTAATTGAAAGTAGGAAACGCAAATCATTGAAGACAAATTGCCGATATTTTTTAAATGTCGTGGTACCTATGTCAGAAAGGTATTAGGCGTATGTATTTATTATATGTAAATAATATAGCCTAGCAATCTGTTTTTATGGCCGATTAGCTTGTAGAAAGGCAACGAAAATAAGATATCTACGATGGATATCTTATCTTATCTTAAGATATATGACGACTGGATGGCTGAGTAGTTAAACACCTTAAATGCGGAGTCAACGGTCGCGGGATCGATTCCCGCCCGGGACAAATATTTGTGTGCATGAATGAACATGTTTATTTCGTTCCGGGTCTGGGTGTATAATATTTATCTATGTATATATTATAAAAAAAAGTATTTAAGTATGTATATCAGTTGTCTAGTAACCCATAACACAAGCATAATACTTGCTTACTTTGGGACTAGATGACGCTGTGTGGGTTGTCCCATGTATTATTATTATCATATCTAATTTATTTCTGCATAAAAATTTGCTTATTTTACATTAAACTTAAGTAATTATGGTTATTTCCACTTATGATTTCGTTCCATTTGCGGTTGAAACAGGAAACGCTCGTTCCCGAATATACCTGGTCCAGCGCATCTCACTGGCAATCCAACGCGGAATCGCGGCGAGTGTGATGGCTACATTTGGGCCAGGTGTTTATGGGCACGCCCTTTTTTTAAACAATAGTTATTTTTTAACCCCCGACGCAAAACGACCGACGGTGTTATAAGTTTGACCTGTGTGGGTATTTGTGTATCTGTCCGTGGCATCGTAGCTCCCAATCGGATGAACCGATTTGAATGCGAATTCTTTCATATGAAAGATGAATTAGTTGGGAGTGTTCTTAGTTATTTCTGATGAAAATCAGTCCAAGATGGCCGCCGCCATAAAATGGCGGATATCATATTTTTTCACTACTCAATCAATATGGCTATCAAATGAAAGGGATTGACTAGTAAAATTATGTACACTATATTAAAACGGAACGAGGAATATTAACTAACGAAATGAAAACTGAAAACTTGAAAATATTTTTTTTATCTGATCATGTATGAATTAGTTTAACTGAATAACTAACTTTAAAAATGTAGAAATAAAAATTATGTTTAAAATTTAAAAAAAACCCCCGACACTAAAAAAAACTAACCGTCAAAAAGTGTGAAATAATACAAGTTTGTTCATTGTCTAATGATTTTTGATCTTTAAAGGCGTCTGGGGCCGCTAAGTAAAATTAAAATACCTAATAATTAGACAATGAAGAAACTTGTATTATTTCACACTTTTTAAAGGTTAGTTTTTTTGTGTCGGGGGTTTTTTTTGTGTAGGTTAGCGCTTATTCAACAATGTACTATTCTGTTTTACGATATGCACTTAAATTCTTAAAATAAATGAAATTATTAATAATATACTTATATATATAATATATATATGTATTATACATATTATTATAATATATATATATTTATCGGAGATAAATGACACTAACTTTACTGGACAAAACTAATATACTAAACTACATGCTTCAACAAGACGAACCGATCCCATGCGTCCAATTTGACTAATTACTACATTGTTTGTTGAGGATGAAGGAGCCTTTACTATGTAAGGGTATATTTTCAAACTGGTACATTTATCTCCCTTATTTCTATATGTTAAAATACGTCTATTGCTCAGTGGAAGTTTGACTACCTACTATTTTTGCGAACCTTAATTTGATTGGTCAAATTCTGTAATTGTTGTGTTTTTGCGGTTCCTTAACCGAATTTTGTTTTAAGTGAAACTATATTTTAATTTTTACAACAAATAAGTTTTGTGATTTTTTTAGATTAGATTTTTCCCCGTTTGCAATACTTTATATAACGTTCAAATCGTATATGTGAGCTAATATCCAAATTTAAGTGAGAAAGGTTGCCAAACAAATTTAAATCGTCAAAGATCCTTAATTGTCATCCAAGATAAAAAATGATTTATGAATCCTGAAGATGACTTTTGTAGACATTTTCGACGATACTCGACATAGTTCATGACTTTCGTTTTTTTTTTCTTTGTCACAATATGGCGTCCGGTTCTCGCCATATTGACTTTTGAATATTTTCATGTATTTCAATGATTTATGACATTCACAAGATTAATACAAATCGATCATCATAAGAATCATTAAAATCGATTCACGTGTTTCGTCTCTATAGCGCTACAAAGGAATAAACATTCATAATAGAATGACAAACACGTTACTTCTCCTTTATGTGGCGAAGTCGGATACAAAAAGGGGACGATGTATGAAGAGTCGATAGCAAAAAATAATAACGTAATAATAAAAATAATCATTTATTATCGGGTGCTAGCCCCATAGTAATTTTTAAATTTTTGCCCGTTATTTACATATTAAGTATTAAAACGTAACAGTACAATAAAATAAAATATTAACAAATTATAACAATAAATAAATACAATTAATAATTAAAACTAAACAATCAATCAATTATTTATTTGACATGCAGATGTACCCAATGGGCCATAAAAGAAGATTCCCATCTATTCCCGTTAGTAGTGTCCAGGATGGTGTTGCGGCCGCCACGCACCCGTGCGAGAATGAAGGCATAACGTTTGCGCATAATGGCATAAAAGCCTTCCACGCGCGCCTTCGAGAACATTCCGAAGATGTGTAATTTATAAAATTTTTGTGAGTTTGAGCTAATCTCCGAAACTAATAAACCTATTTTTATCCAAACGGACCTGAAAAGGTTTTCACAGGAAAATTTTGTTGAACTCTCTGATCATCTGATTAGGATTATGAGAGAAAAATATATCCTTAAGTGTTTAGTTGCGTTCATTAGTCACGTTTCTTTTAAACACAGCATCGGATCTGATCCGAGATGTCGTGATAGCCCAGAGCGCAACGAGCCTGTCTCAAATTTGGCCCCATCGGGCCATGGTTCGAATCCGGGCGTGTACCAATGAGTTTTTCTAACTTAAGTACACAATATCACTGACACCGTGCTTCGGAGGGCACGTTAAGCAGTCGGTCCCGGACGCTGTCAATAGATGGCGGTCGTTACAGTTCCCAACCCGCAGTGGAGCAGCGTGGTGGACTTAAGCTCCAAGCCCCCTCCTCACCCTGGGGGAGGCCTAAGCCCCTGCAGTGGGGTAAAAAGTGGGCTGATGATGATGATGATGATCGAATCTGATGTTACTATCTGTATCACTACATTTAGTGCAAAGATGAAACTCGTATTTTATATATATAAATATTGGCAGTCTAGTGAACAGTAAGTTCATAAGGACATAACTTTTGCCTTTTACCGTAACCTAAAGCCTTAAAATCAATGCAAAAATTCAGTGATTGCGTGATTGGAAGACAAACATAGATGCAAAGTAAGTAATGAAAAACGGTTTTCAGAGGTAACTAGTGAATAGGTAACCTTTTAGAGATATTCTTAGCTAAGAAATGACTTTAACATAATTAGCTTAGAAGGCTTAGGGGATGTGCCTTTACTTACGTATAAACCTAGATAATTAATTGTACGCTCTGATCCTAAATCCGTGGAAATAAATTCCAGTATATTCCAATGGCATTAGGTTTCATTTTCCTTCGCCGAACTCGGTAGGGGAAATGTAAATATTATGCCAGAGCAGTTAAGCAAATTATGTAATTACCGAAATTACGAGTCTGTCTTAGACGCAACCTGTTCTTTTATTTAAAGAGCATGATATTATGAAGCGGTTCAAAGGAAAATCGACCTATCTGCTTACCGAATAGGCCTCATATTTGTAAATAATAAAGTTATTATTTAAATCTACAAATAAAGAGCCGATTAGCTCGCTTTATTAATCAACTAGCGACCGCCCGCAGCTTCGCTTGCGTAGACTACAAATTCCTGTTATAGGTACTATTAACGTTCGAGATGGTTTATACGTACTTTTTGCTGGAACCAATTTTGGTCACACCCATTCAAACTTTCAATCTTCATTCCCCTTCCACCCTTTAAAAAACCGATACAATTTTTCATCTCCCGTTTCCCACTCTTAAAATGTGAAAATCTAAAAACCCTGAAACACGTCATTATTTAAGTCCCTCCATTCCCATCCTTAAGTTTGAAATTTCTAAAAAAACCTTTCTTAACTTTATAATGCTCACGTTATAAAATAAACTTATGTTCCAAATTTAAGCTTCCTAGACTTAGTACTTTCGGCTGTACGTTGCTAGATCAGTGAGGACAAACGACAGACAGATAGACAGACAGACAAACACAAAAAGTAGCTTATGACACTCTTGACAATATTCTTTCACGTCTGCAAAGTTTCATTAAAATCTGTTCAGCCGTATTGGAAATTAGCTCGAATAGATAAAATTGAATTGAATAGACGTACAGACAAACAGACGGACAAAAAGTAGGTAGCTAATGTCAAATATCTTGACAACCTTCTTTCCCGTCTGCAAAGTTTCCTTAAAATCTGTTTAGCCGTTTTGGAGATTAGCTCAAATAGACAGATACACGTACAGACAGACAGACGGACAAAAAGCAACTTTGTTAGTTTTAACGACCTTCTTTTCATATTCATTGATGTTTCATTTAAATTGGTTTAGACAGATGGACGTACAGACAGACATACAAAAAGTTCTGTATGTCACTTTTGACTACATACTTTTCATATGTGTAAAGTTTTATCAAAATCGGTTAAGCCGTTTTGGCCGAAGCCGATTTGCTCGAATAGACAGACAGTTCGTTTTCATGTATATAACCTATAACTCTCTGCTAAAATCAGGCTATCAAAGGCAAAAAGAATTTTTCAAATCCGACTGGTAGTTTCAGAGATTAACAAATTCAAACAAACAAACAAACAAACGAACAAACGAACGAACGAACGAATCAACCAACCAACAAACAAACAAACAAACAAACAATCAATCAATCAACCAATCAATAAATCAATCATTCAATCAATCAATCATCAAATCAATCAGCGCGCGCGACGGAAGCTCTCAAAAGGAATAATTTTTCCCGTTTTTGCAACATTTTTCATTGATGCTCCACTCCTATTGGTCGTAGCGTGATGTAATATAGTCTATAGCCTTCCTCGATAAATGGACTATCCAATACAAAAATATTTTTTTAATTTGAACCAGTAGTTCTTGAGATTTGCGTGTTTAAACAAACAAACGAACAAACGAACGAACGAACAAACCAACCAACCAACCAACCAACAAACAAACAAACAAACAAACAAACAATCAATCAATCAAACAATCAATCAATCAAACAATCAATCAATCAATCAAAAAATCAATCTATCAAACAAACAAACAAACTCTTCAGCTTTATAATAAGTATTTCTATTATATAGATTAATAGATTATAAGATAAAAAGAAAATAAGATATTACTAAAAACCGTATCAAAGTCTATTTGTTTGGAAGTAAAAAGTTAACGAACAGAGGCAGACAGCGAATTTATTTTCGCCCGCTATAGTTTTTAAATTTCAATAAAAACTGTTAAGATATTAATTTAAATTGTATGATGTAAAGGGCAATTATAATACGCATGAAATGCTTAAGACAACTAACGTATTTAATTTGATAAGGATTAATATCACGTTTAAAAAACATCTTCGCAAATAGTACATTATGTTAGAACAAATTTGATTGTCATAAAAAAGGTTATAGTAAGTTAACCTTAAAAGATACACATATGCTGTCGCGGACTTTTGGTTAGAACTTTTAAAGGGGTACAATTCCGTAGTACATGGTTTTTGCTTAACATCAACCGTTTACGCAGCGCGCGCGACGGAAGCTCTCAAAAAGAATAATTTTTCCCGTTTTTGCAACATTTTTCATTGATGCTCCACTCCTATTGGTCGTAGCGTGATGTAGTATAGCCTATAGCCTTCCTCGATAAATGGACTATCCAACAAAAAAATAATTTTTCAATTCGAACCAGTAGTTCCTGAGATTTGCGCGTTCAAACAAACAAACAAACAAACAAACAAACTCTTCAGCTTTATAATATTAGTATAGATTAGGCATCAGACATTTGAAGAAAGCAATTGCTTTTAAAGTGGGTTGTTATTAATGTTCCTAGCTGGAATTATATTTTTACAAGAGCTCATGTTTCTCGTTGTCAAACAACTCGAGAATTAAGACGCAGTGTTAAATATACAGTGTAGACTGTATACTTAACACTGCATGTTTTTGCTATTCAATTCCACTTGCTACATAAAATTATTGTAACTGATACGTCTCTATGATAAGGTGATCATCATCATCATCAGCCCATTCTACCCCACTGCAGGGGCTTAGGCCTCCCCCAGGGCGAGGAGGGGGTTCGGAGCTTAAATCCACCACGCTACTCCACTGCGGGTTGGAAATTGTAACGACCGCCATCTGTTGACAGCGACCGGGACCGGCTGCTTAACGTGCTCTCCGAGGCACGGAGTCAGTAATAGTTCTATTGTAAGGAGATCGTCTATTCTCAAATGTTCGAGTGCGTCTCGACAACTACTTGTAGTTCGAACTTTTTTTTCAAATTATTTCCAATTTTCCGTTTACTTCCTTTTCAGGGTTCGGTAATTTTATTTCTTTTTCTAAATTTTTCACATTTAAGACAAAAATATTAGTTACCTTGTATGCCAACATGAACTAACTTTTGTATATACATTTTGGTCGCCATGATTATTGAAGATTTACCTTCTAATATACAGGATGTAGTATTTTTACTGTTTATCTCTTTTTTTTGAAGAAATCGTTACAAAAAGAAAACAATTATTTAATAATTACTTAATTGAAATAATTTCGTATGTGTGACAAAATACAAAGTAATACTTTAGGCCCTAGTTTATAAATTAGTTAACCGTCTCAACAATATTCTAGCAATTTACATATTCATTTAAAAAATACATCGGAAAATACACTGGAATAACAAAAAAAGAAATAATTTTGTTGTTAAATATTCACAACTTTAACATGACGTATTCAGATAGTGATCTTAGATTATATAATGTCTGGATAAAGAGTCAGCTTCGAAAAACTTCGAAAAATATCACCTAACCGTTCGGTTATAATTCACGCACACAGAGACGGCTCATACATGCTCAGTATGCGTAGCGAGAGTATGCAGTCTGTTGAGTCAGACACACACACAAAAATATGTAAAAGTTAACCTGTCATTTTTTTGTTGACATTGTATGACGAGGGTCCTTCTGGACATTATGTAATCAAAGAAACAATTCAAACACTGTCTGTTTACAAATCGAAATCCATAATTAATACTTTTTCAAATTGTATGTGTTAACCATAAGTCTATCTTTGACGTTTATTGTGATAATATCATAATATCATCGATAAAGCTGCCGCTGTCGTCGTAGGGGACCTCGTAATTTTGAAAGGTATTTTCCAATATCGGGTAAGACGCAAAGTGTGGCACGTGTCGGCATTTGCGACTCGGCTAAATTAAAATTAATGGGCATCTACTTGTATTGCTTCCTTTGTCTATTGACGGTGTTGAATATATTTGACAACATAGAGAATAATATAAAAGAGTACAGGAAACAATATATTTATTTCCTATAAGCATTTTTAAACTTTTGAACGTTGGTCTAAAATTATAGCATTTAAGAGTTTAGTAGTCAGTTTAACTCGATAGAATCCTAATTCCATGGTTACTATTTGTTGTAGTGATAAATGTTGAATAAGTTTGTAAAATGTTCATGTCCTTCATAATACGCTTAAAATTTTTACAGAAATCAATTTTATCTAAAAGTTATTTGTATCAGAAACGTGTCGATTTATGCGTATTTCAAGCAACTTCAGACGTAAATATCTTATTGAAAGTATACAATAATCTTATAATTCTGGACCATCACCCAGATAATAAGCAGTTTCGTTTGATTTGGCGATAGAAATTTTCAGTATCGATATGGCTGTCGCAACTTACGTATTTACCGAACGATGACGTTAAATGAAGCAGCATGCAGCAGCCTTACAAGGAGACCCCTTAACAGATATTCTATTTGTCATTGATAATGTTTTTGTTGTTATTTTATTACTCGTATGAAAGTAGTCCACCAGAAAAAAAGATAGACACTAAAAAAATTCTACTCTCAAATAAGATACAATAGTTTGTTCAATTCAGAAGGGTTTATTTAGACCCTGTTTATTTAAAATATGTTTTTAATTTTTTTTTTATCTTATAAATGAAGGACAAAACATATTTGATAGTGTGTAAATCGACTTGTAAATAATCTTATTCTTCATCAACCCATTTTCACCCCGCTGCAGGGGCTTAGGCCTCCCCTGTAAATAATCACCGACTTATAAATAAAAATAAATTCTTCTGAACTTGACAGAATATAGTTATTTAAGTTGACGTTGACAGCCATATTAAGTATTTTCATGAAATTTCAATAAAAAAAAATTTACTAACTCAGTAACATATATTATACCCACTTATTATATTAAAACTTTCATTATATTGTATTTGAGACAAAATTTTTTTTTTTTAACATTATATTACTTTATAAGTAATCAAAAAAATTATATATTTGACAAGACTTATTGAGACAAATATAATATAAATGTCAAAAAAAATTTGTCGTTTGTAATTTTAAAAATAACTTCGTAACTATGTGCGGGATACCTAATTCAATACCTAAACCTTAATTACTATTTGATACGGGTAGTTTAATCTGTAATTTGATATTGTGACAGATAACTGACGTAGTCAGTCTGACGCAGCCAGTTCTCTGAAGAAATACGACAATGATGAAGATTTGTCATAATGTTCCTTATACTGCAGGTATATCTCATCTTCAATTTCCAAAACCTTAATAAATCCACAAAATTGTTTATATGTATTGTGGAAAGTATAGGAAAATATAATGGTTCTGAAAATTTTTTAATGTGTAATTTTCTAAGGCAACAAGATCTCTGTGCGGGGGAGGGTCATGAGGGTCATGACCCCCCCTGGGCTGGGTGTAGCTCGACCATTGCTCATTTTTCTAATCTCTTTGATTTTAGTGAAATAAATTCTTTGTATGATAGTAAACACATAATCGTATTATGGGTGTCCTTCTCTTATGCTCTTGTATTGTAATTATTGTTTGCACGATTCAAGATTGACTTTGCAGCACAGCCTGGTCGTGTGTTCCGCGCCTTGCGCTGCTCAACGGGCTAAAAATCGAGTTTCATTTAAGTTTAATTTTATTTCATTCAATTTAAGCCTAAAAATAGCATCCAAAATTATCAAAGACATAGCTGGCGCCTCAGAATTATTTTCGCTAAAAATTTGAATGGAGGTAACATTAAAAATTTCGTTTTAGGTGACATTTTTATGAATTATTTTGGATTTTTCGATATATTTCACGAAACTGAAACAGACGTGTTTTTTTATATCATAAAAAAAATCTTTCTTGTTTCTTGCTAGAACGTCCAACAGCGTATTTAAAGTATATATTATTACTTCCATGATTTGACTGACCGGTTGGCCGAGAGGTTAGAGACCCTAACTGCGGAGCCGACGGTCGCGGGTTCGATCCCCGCCCGGGACAAATATTTGTGGGCATGAACATGTCTATTTGTTCGGTGTATGGGTGTAAAAGTATCTATTTATGTATACATTATTAAAAAAAATATGTTTATGTATATATATCAGTTATCTAGTACCCCATAATACAAGCATAATACTTGCTTACTTTGGGACTAGATGGCGCTGTATGGAATGTCCGAGATATTATTATTATATTATTATTATTATGATTAAGACTGACAAGAACTAAAAGGACCGAGCATATGCGTCTAAGTTTAGATCAGTGGAATTACTGTTTGAAGTAGGCCTTACTTGTATAAATATTATTTAAAAATAATATAAAACTTTTCGAAATGATACGAGGAAGTTTTATATGACTTAAATAACTATGAAGAAAACACATGAATTCACTAAAAATAACGAGACCAGTAAGTAGGTACAAAAATTTTACACGCTGAAAATTTGATATAAATTATTATGACGTGCTTCGGAGGGCACGTTAAGCAGTCGGTCCCGGACGCTGTCAATAGATGGCGGTCGTTACAGTTCCCAACCCGCAGTGGAGCAGCGTGGTGGACTTAAGCTCCAAGCCCCCCTCCTCACCCTGGGGGAGGCCTAAGCCCCTGCAGTGGGGTAAAAATGGCCTGAAAATTTGATATACATTATTATGACGTACTTATAACAATAAAATACTACATCTTTTTATTTAGATTTATTATTGTAATCGAATTGGAGTCTATTCTGACTAGACCTCGACTATGTGACCCTCCCTGACTTGAAAGCTGGATACGCCCTTGATGAAGGTACTGCTTAGATATTGGTTTACGTAGAATAAAATCTTCTTCGTTATCTGTCTGAATAATGCGATAGGTAGGTATTGTATCTTAATGTAATTCAAATACTTTATAGATACTAATGAAAAATTATATTTAAAATATAAATATTTATGTCAAAAACATAGATCTAGCTACTGTCAGTTAACGAACCTTAAAAGTATTATTAGGTTGATTGATATAACTTTAATTGATTTTCACTACTACTTTTCTTACAGATAAACTTCTTTCATTTTCTATCTATGCATCAAAGCAACGGTTGGCTTACGTAACGTGAAGTCGTGATAGCCCGAGCGCAGATTACCTGTTTCAAATTTATAAGGCCGTGCGGCCGTAGTTCGAATCCGGGCGTGTACCAATGAGTTTTTCTGACTTAAGTACAATAACTATCACTGACTCCGTGCCTAAGAAGCACGTTAAGCAGTCGGTCCCGGTTGTTGTCAATGGATGGCGGTCGTTACAAACCACCAAACCGCACTAGAGCAGCGTGGTGGATTTAAGTTCCAAGCCCCCTCACCCTGGAGTGAGGCCTAAGCGTAGGGTATAATGAACTGATGAAATGAAAAAAAAAAACGTGAAGTCAAATAAATGAAATTTACTACCTCATGCAGGTCACTATAATTAACCCAATTAATCAATTGACTGAGCGGTTGACTACGTGGTTAGAGGCCCTAACAACAGAAGTAAAGGTCGCAGGTTAGATTCCCACCCTGGACAAATATTTGTGTGCATGAACATGTCAATTTTTCTGTGTCTGGGCGTAAAATATGTATTGTATATATACAGGGTGAGGTTTTAATGACCAGTCAAATTTTAATATAATGATCTTTGGTAGAAAACCGATAGCCATCTTGTTTCCTTTTAGTATTGTTCGATACAATAATATTGAGATATGACTACACAAACCTTTCCCGAAAAAACCAATTACTCTAGACAGCATTTATGCCCGCCGCTCCATTCCGTTTCAAGGCCTCGGGCGCGTACGTTTACTATAGCGTTAAGAAGGCAACCAAACGTTATAAAATAACACTGTAGATAAAATAATTTATTATGAAAATGTGACCCATATTTTTTATTTATGCAATGAGGTCTATTGGTGATACCTAACATCTAGAGAAATTTTGGCCAGTTACTAAAATCTCACCTTGTATATTATGAAGAATATTTAAGTATGTATATCAGTCATCTAGTACCCATAATACTAGCATAATACTTGCTTAATTTGGAACTACATGGCGCTGTGTGATATGTCCCCGATATAATTTTACTTAATATTTTCAAAAATTGGCAATGCCGATTGTAATCGCTACTGGAAAAACGTGGGAACAATATTTTTAATGATAACCGAAATTGAATCCTACACGACATTCGCAATGAAAATCGGTCCGGAAACGTCTTCGAAAAACCGGTAAACCTGAATGAAAACCAGTAATGGAACGGACATGGTGAATAAAGTGTAAAACTCGTACTTAATAAATCCGTATTTACTTTACAACATGCTTCAATTAATTTTGTAAATGCCTGCGATTGAGCGAGAAAATCAACATAAAAGACAAGACGACCTTCATTTTGTTTAAACTCCTCACAGACCATAAAGAATGAAATTCGGAACCGTTTAAATACTAAAGGATTCCTAAGACATCGAATCGAATATTTCATGTTTATTGAACCGTATTTCGAAAACGAAAACTTCTAATCTTCATTAAATAGTACATTCGAACAACAACTCTTATTAGCTTTGGCGAGATTTGAAACGAGGCATTTGAGTTAACAGCTTTGAGTTGATTGAAAGTTCGACGCGAAAGCACCAAACTAGAAACTGCACCGAAACTGACGAAATTCGTACTGTCGCCTTTGTAATAATTACCTAATAATTGTGAAACTTATATAATATGTCACATCTTATGGTTTATAACGAATAATAATAAACAATAATCGCCCGTGACTTCCCAAGTATGGACTAAACCTTTAGATTATTTCAGCTGTAACACTAATTCTATCAGCGCATACTTATTACACTCAAAACTAACAAATTTCTTATATCTAATTTAAAGTTATGATAATCATTCAAAGAAAAGGGCACCTGCCCAGCCCACAGTTTACGACTGATTCCAAAATTTCTTTTTCCAAACAGTAGATCGTCTATCTACTTCGGAAACTTTTTTTATTTTTTCGATATAGGTTTTCGTTTTCGAAATAATCAACTTTTTATCCGAAAAATCAGGAATTTTTTTTGTTTCCTATTTTCTATTTGTCGAAAAAAGTTACGGACCAATTTTAGAAAATTTGTCCTATGTCCAATGTCCTACACACCTTTGTATTTCCGACACCACTACCTTTCGTCTACCATCGTAAATTTTGGAAATATACCCGAATTACACTCCCTTACGAAAACGACCTGATAAAAATTTTCAAACTGGCCAAGTGCGAGTCGAACTTGCGCACCAAGCGTAAAATTTATTTAAAAAAATGTATTATATGATGTAACTAAAAATTTATGCTTTTCGCAATTTTCCCTTTATCTGCGCTATAAGACATTGCTTCGTACCAAATTTCAAGATTCTGAGTTCACGGGAAGTACCATGTAGTCGGTAAATTTTCTATACTCGCAAGAGAATCAAAACTGATTCTCTTGCGGCTATAGAAAATTTGCAGCATAAACGGCTGTATCCTTTGATTGCGTTATCTTAGAAGTTTGGTTTTTCACAGCTCTAAGGAACAGTAGACCTGAGTATTTGATATGAATATTAGCTTGATACCTCCACGCGTTCCTTAGAAAAAGAATCTTGACACATAGACAGACGAACTGAAAACGAAGTGATCCTAAAAATGTTCCGTTTTTTCCTTTTGAGGTTTGGAACCCTAATTATTAATGATTTTCAATTCTGTAATAATAAAAGCGTAATAATCAGTTGACAGTAGAGATGTTGTTGATGAAGGAGACGCGCTCATTTAAATCGTTCAAAAATATTAAATTTGTATAATCGCCTCATAAAACCCCAATGTCATAATTCTGAGAAATTTCGAATATCTTATCGAATCTCATTAGACATAAGGCGCTAACGAAATCACTCAAGCGTAAAGTAAATACATGGTCGTTTGAATTTTATCGAATACGAGGAGAAGCCAAATATTGGAATTCATTCAAATGTACATCGCGAAGTCCGCTCCACCTAAATCAAAGTAAACGTAGAGTATTCCATTTTCGATGGAAGCGACGTCAAATATGGCATAAGATAGAGGCGTGGAGTAAGTCGGTGTGAATACTAAAGAACTGTTAGAATACGAAAAATAAATTTTAGAACCAAAAAAAATATATTTCGGACGTTTACTATTCTAGAAAAAAAGCAACGGATCTCCTGCTTTCGCACGAACTTCTTACGATATTGGAAATAAACCTAACAGAATAAAATAAATACGCATATTTTGGATAATATTTTTCGAAGTAATTTTTTTTGGCAGAAAAAATAACACAACTGTATCTGAATAAGCTTAAAACTTCGAAATATAACATTCTGTACGACATTTCGATCGAACAAACCGAATTAGTACGAAATGTAACACCGACGCATATCCGACTTCCAACTAGGGCACCTTTAACCACTACTTCCGGTTGTCCGATTCTAACGATTTTAGTCTTAATCGATCCCCCGTCTAATTATCCCGAGCCGTTTTTTTATTTTTTTCTTATTCGGACTTAGTTCTCGAGATGTCCGGTTCCCAAAATGAAAATCGGGGAAAAAAAATTTGCGGTTTTTCCGTTTTTTGCCGATAATTTTATTGTTTTTGAACTCTTTCCAAATTGTCTTTTACTATCATGTAGAGCTCGCCGAGTTGCGTCTTTTGACACCACGTTCATCTTGATATCTCGAAAACTCTTCGTGCAATCTGCCTGTCTCATAAAACTCCCAAATGACCCCCTATACTCCAACGAAATGAAAGTCATTTCCAATGACAAAACTGTGACAGACCGTATTGTCTAATGCGACAGCTAAAATGCCTTCGCTACGTGCAGCACATTGTTATGAAGTTTCTGTCGATTCGGATGGGTATCTAGTTCTTTACGAGCACATCTAACTTACAAAGTCTCTCGAAATAGAAACCTTATTGCTTGTCCTAAGTATTTTGCGATAATGATTGACCAGGAATTAAGTTCGCTGTTTGCAACTTTGTCACAACAACTTTCACATTTTGGCGTCCAAAAGCATTCGGAATTATTTACGTCGTCGTACTGAATTAATCCGTATTAAAGAAATATAATCGCTCAATTAAAACAACTCCATGGATTTAACTGGCCAAGTGCGAGTCCGACTTGATATTTGTGGGTTCCGTATTGTTATAGAACATGTTTATCGTTGCTCACCGCCAAATTATTTTAAAATATTTAGAGTCAAAATAACATCATCATCATCATCAGCCCGTGTCCCTCCACTGCAGGATATAGGCCTCTCCCAAGGCTCGCCACCACACACGGTCCTCCGCCTTCCGCATCCAATTACCCCCGGTATGGTGCTTCAGGTCATCGGTCCACCTGGCCGGGGGGCGTCCAACACTTCGCTTCCCAATACGTGGCCTCCATTCGAGAACCCGTCTACCCCATCGGTTGTCGGTTCTACGGCAAATGTGACCGGCCCATTGCCACTTCAGCTTGCTAATCACTTCGGCTATGTCGACAACTTTAGTTCTTCGACGGATTTCAGTATTCCTGATTTTGTCCATCAAGGAAATGCCGAGCATAGCCCGCTCCATAGCGCGCTGAGCGACTTTAAATTTGTGGACCAGTCCTGCCGTGAGAGTCCATGTTTCGGCACCGTATGTCATTGTGGGCAGGACGCATTGGTTAAAGACCTTGGTCTTCAGACATTGTGGTAGTGGCGACGAGAACAGACGACGATAACATAAATTAAAATAACTTTATTTTTTACAGCTCTAAGAGACCGCAGTATTAATTTGAACTTGATTCGGGTTCCAAATTTTTTTTCCTTTAAGGTACGGAGCTCTAGAAAACGAAGATGATCGCGTGATTGAGGTCACGAACAAAATTAAGACTCAAAAAAATATTTAATTTTAATTCACGCGCCCAATGCAGATACTTGGCTCGCGGCGGTAAGCCGAAATTCGATTTGATTCAGAAATCTGAATTGGGAAATATATTTCCGATATGCCTATAGGCAGCGTTCGGCATTTGTTTGAGGACACTCAACGACTGTCAAAACCACAAAGTGGGTTCCTGAATATGTACGTATTTAATATTATAAAATGTATACAGTATATTTCCTTCACGTCCGTCCCTTTGAGCATAATAACGCCTTGTATCGCTTCTCGTAGAACATTCTAAAACCTAAAAACCTTGTTATTCTGAAAAATACAGCTCATCCGAAAGATACAAACATCCCTTCAGTTCTATATACATCGTTATTTTTACGAGTTCACGTACGGAAAGAATTTTTCCATTTGATATTGCCAGTACCGTGCCGCCTCCCGCAAATAGTGTTAGCCTGGCGAGCTGTCACATTCACGACCATCAACATTACTTACATTTTACGGGTAACAAGAATGATAGACCATCATACACGTAACGCACGCACTCACGCGCCACCGGAGCGGATGTTGGATATAAGATGGTTTCAAGGAGAAGACTAACACGTGTGCATATACAAATTTATTATTTTGTTTAGTCGCTCTGTGTAAACAGTACTTTAATAATATATGACTTAATAATTAATTTGACATTCGAATTCGATTAATTTTATTTTCATATTATTTGACAAAGGTCCAACCTGAATAATTGTAGCATGTAAAACAGCGTGTAATGTT
Source organism: Luffia ferchaultella (assembly GCA_949709985.1). Lineage (NCBI taxonomy): Eukaryota > Metazoa > Arthropoda > Insecta > Lepidoptera > Psychidae > Luffia > Luffia ferchaultella. The sequence continues at coordinate 8,781,163 of OX453254.1, forward strand.
TAGTTAAATGTTTGTCAAATATTATTATTTGCGACTAAATATACGGTCGTTCTTCATATCTTTTCGAATGGATTTTCGATTTTTGATATTTTTATAAATAATACAAAAATATATCAAACATATCCCGTTTTCTTCAACTCTTTAATCGTAGTATCTGAATTTATATTGAAAGAAACCCTTTTACTGTGTCCAGTGAATTTTAGTTTTTAACTACAAGAGATATATTTAAGTGTATAATTAAAACTAATAGAATGAGCATTTCCTTTCACTAACTAGAAAAAATCTGTGTGTCGTGAAGTTTCGGGCTGTTCTCTAAAATAATTCGCTTTGCGCTCTAAAATAAAATTTTGGTTACTTTAATTGTTTACCTGAATTGCGGTATACAACGCCACCTTTATTTTATTTTTGTGTGAGTAACGCCCCTAAGTAACACGTTTATTGCAAAAATTTTATATTTATTCATACTCTATACTACTTTAAAGTCAATGTGTACAGTACACAATTTCAATGATTCGCTTTGTACAAGTTACGATTACAGTACGCTCTATAGTTCGCAACAGATTATACGATGATTTATACTCACTAATATGTAATAAACATATCGAACGACACTTGCACGTACCCTACAGTGTAATGTATGTTTTTCAACTTTGTTCCTTTAGAAATACTTACCAAATAAAAATTATTAAAAGCCGTCTTTAAAATATAAAGTACATATATTTATTATAGGTATATTCTACATTTGAATAAATGATTAATAGAGTACGTTTCCTTTGCAGATCGCGTCACGTTGATGTCATAGATCAAGAGCGGTCACACAGGAAACGTTATCCGGAAGTGGACGGAAGAGACAGGATACGGTTCGCCGCCATCGCTGACACGGCACAGGAAACTTAGTACTAATGCTTCATATAAACACCTACAACTTGTATCTACATATACAAATAGGCATTTCGCCGATTGATACATTTGTTCTTCAAATTTCCAGTTTAGAAATACCAGTTTGACTAACCGATTAGCCGAATAAAGGAAAGGATACTAGGAAAACAGGAGTAGTGTGAAGTGTAATGTGTTGACACTGTTTAAATTTTTTAATATGTTGTTTTCATTTAAATAAATTTAAAATTATTTCACATAGTAATCATGACGTTTTATTAACCTTTTAACCAATTATCAATCATCATCAAGCAATTCTCTGTTAATTAAATGGATCATGACCTTCAATCTGACCAAATATGGTTAATGAGTAGCGAATACGTTAAACAAGGACGTATTTTAAAATTAATGACTTCATCGACAGCTTTACAGACGGACAACATGAGCTTAAGAAAAGTGATTACCAGTGAATTGACTGCCGAAGTGTAATTGCGGGGATTACTTATAAATTTGACAGAAGCGTTTGGTTTTAATAGAGTCGGAAATGTCAGTTCACAGTATTGAAATGTCAAACGCAATTTGGCGGCGGTGAAAACCGGCGCGCGGGGACATCGCAGACTAAACTCGGACTGAAACTCGCCATCTCGCCAGCTAGCTAGAGTATGCAGACGAGGGCTTTTTAGTTAATTCGTACTTTTATGATAAATTGTTAACGGAAATGTTCTCAATTTTCTGTACTTTTTTTTGAAATAATTAGACACCAAAAAATATAGTCGAAAGTTTGTTAACCCTTTGTTATAGTTTCAACGTAGGATACGTTGGCGTTGACATGCATTCATTGCTACGCTAATGTTTTAATATTTTATAATCTGATTACCTTCATTTTGGAAATAGGCGTTCGTTTTTTCTCAACCTGTAAAATGACGTATTACAGGTCATGTGTGGAATGCGTCGTGTGCGTAAGCAATGAGCATGTACTACAAAGTTAGCTAATAGCGAACGTTCATCCGGCTTAAACCACTAATTGCCTGGCTGGACACATTAATGGCTGCGGTTGGTTCCCATTATATAATTTATATATGTCGTATATAACGTATTCTAATGGCTTAACAGAGATTAGGTACGTACCATTGGAATAATGTTGCCGTGATCGAATCTTGTCATATTTTAGTACAATAATATTAATATAATAACGTACAATGACAACAACGTCTAGGCCTCAAACTAAGCATTAGCTGGTGTTTGGGTACCAAGCGAACACACCACATACATATAACAACCAGGACCCGGTACCAGTATCAATATTTATAAATACTGACCCGACCTGGGATTCGAACCCGGAACCCCAAGTTTCGTAGGCAGGGTCGCTACCGACTAGGCCAAGCGATCGTCTAAGTATAAATAGGTAAGGGGCTAAGAAGGGTGAACTACGGTAAAACAGAAATGAATACATTTAGTTTACGGTAGGGAACAATTGCATCGTAAATATTTTTTATTAATATATATATATTTTATGCCATATCGATTTAATTACCTATCTAGTTTAAATTAAAAGGGGTAAATTGTAATGGTAATAAACAATAATTTTTGTTTTGTTTATTATTTAATTTAAAAAGCTACATCAGTCAAGGCGCTTAGGTTATTCATTGCATTTATAAATACCGATCTGTTTCTATACAAGTATATGAGTCACATCTGTTAAGTAATCTTAGAAGTGCATATGTTCTAGTGACTGAAAAATTCTACTGACTCGCATTTGTAATTACTGATGTTTTGCAAAGAATCCGTTCTTCTTAAAGATATGTAGAGTAGACAAATGACAACATTTCATATTTCCAACACAGGGTAATAAAAAAGGATTTATAGCATTTTTGAATCTGGTCGGAGTATATTATTTGTCTCATATAAAATCCAATACTTTATTAATAAAACGCCTTGTTCACAAATTAGGGTGATGACGTCCTATCCAAGCTGAACGCTTTTAAAACAAAAGTTTTAGAAAGTCTTACTAAAAGTTTATCAAAGTTTTATAATGTCAACCAATTATCAAGTATTAAAACGTCACATATTTTTTTTTCACATCGAGCATACGTAAAAACTAAGCATAAATTAATGAATACAAATGACGCCATGACCTCTCAGAATAAGCGGCTTTCAAATTCGCCAAAACGACTTGGAAATATTATATCGAAAAAATAAAAACTACGGGTCCCTTACTTTTCTTTATACTTTCAAATAAACCAATAAAAAGTATAGTATTTTTTTTAAATATTGTCGATGAAAAATTGTTTTACGTTATATTTAGAGTGCTACACACTTTCATCATCATCAGCCCATTTTACCCCACTGCAGGGGCTTAGGCCTCCCCCATGGTGAGGAGGGGGGCTTGGAGCTTAAATCCACCACGCTACTCCACTGCGGGTTTTGGATTGTAACGACCGCCATCTATTGACAGCGTCCGGGGCCGACTGCTTAACGTGCTCTCCGAGGCACGGAGTCAGTGATAGTTAATGTACTTAAGTCAGAAAAACTCATTGGTACACGCCCGGATTCGAACCATGGCCCTATGGCCTTATAAATTTGAGACAGGTTCGTTGCGCTCTGGGCTATCACGACACTTTGTAAATCTAGAATTCGTACGGAATCTGTCTGCCACTGTGAGTTATACCCGAAAAAAATAATTCAAACGTTTGTGTCGATATTTAGATGTTCTAAAGATAAGCCAGGGTTGGATAACTCACGAATCTTTTATCACACCCCTTCTGGGGTCTAAATGTGAAAGATTTTTTAAACATGGGTACGTGGGGTTTTTTACTGCTTAAAAGCTTCACGTGAAACAAGTATAGACATAGTTGTATCATTAGAGAGAGGCCGATCACAAACAAACCATCTGGCACATTGTCTGTCACGCCTCGAGAATTACAATTTAAAATATTCAAATTTAGCTAAGATAAAATAGACAACTGGTAAGCATTCACAAAAGAATGTTGGTCAAATTTTACTAGCTGATTGCTAGTGTCTAATAACGAAATATTTTATTTTTAATCGGCAAAGGTTGGCTATTATTATTAGCAGTGTTGAAACTGGATATATTAAATATATATTTTTAATTCCAATTCCGTATAAGAAAGAACGCATTTTTATTACTGATCCTACTTAAGTTACACCAATTTATAATGCGTTGTTTCTTCCTTTGAAGTACAATAAACCAGACTTGTTTTCCTTTATGTACCATAATAAGTTCTTGAGGAAATGAAAAATAACAAAATTATTTGCTTAAGAATATTTTTAATTGAGTCTTAAAATATTAACATCGCTTCCTTTGTATTGTAAAATGGTATCTATGTTCTATGGAACGTATTCTTAGCTGACATGGTCCTATTTATTTAGATTAATAATGATCCATTGCAATTTACTTTACATCTTAACTGAGCCTCATAAAGCTATTTACGTGAATAATTGACAGTTTTCCTGTCTTGTTGTGTAGAAAGTTTTATTGTTTTTAAATTATTTATCAACATCTCCGACTTGAAATAGAGCATGACCGGGTAAGCATACTGAAAATGCCCTTGAAAGGAATTATAATTTCTTTTTCATATGTGATTTAATTTAATTTGCAGGCCGATAGATACTTTATTACAATTATTATTACGTTTATATATTACAAAGTTACTACAAGTTTTGTGAACACAAATCGAAAACTAGGCTTTAAGGGCCTATTTTTAAGTGAAACTTTTACCTACTTAAAGTACGAAAATTTAAGGTCAGTAGAATTTTAATAATTTATTTATCCACTCCACGGCTCTAGAAAGCAATTTCACAGTACTCGTATAAGTTTAAAAACATAAGTTTGAAATAAAATTAATTCGGGTATAAAATGGGTAACTTGGCTCTTGGGATCTCAAAACATTATGACGAAAGTGTTGCGAGCCAAAATGTTTCGTGATGGGATTTGGCTTACTACCCAACCTCGGGTTCTTTCATTGAAGTAGTACTTCTAGACGAAATAAAATGCATAAAAAAAACCTCTTTCAAATGTAATAGTTTGTAAACCAGATTTCAATAAATATAAAAAGTCGTACTTATTAGAAATCTTAGTCTTATTAAACTAGACACGTTCAATGAAACCACAGGAGATGCTTTTATGCCGAATATTTATTGGGGTTGGCTATTTGATATGTTGATATTGTGTTGACTATCACATGGAAGGACTTAATTAGCATATTTTAAATATATTATATATTTAAAATGTGCTAATTCAGCTATTAAATGAAAGGGCTTAATTTACACTTTTCAAATATATTATATATTTGAAATGTGCTATTTCCATTATTAAATGAAAGGGCTTAATTAACACATTTCACATATATTATATATTTAAAATGTGCTAATTCCTTTATTAAATGAAAGTGCTTAATTGACACTTTTCAAATATATTATACATATAAAACGTGCTAATTGAACTATCAAATGAAAGGGCTTAATTAACACTTTTCGAATATATTATATATTTAAAATTTGCTAATTCCATTATTAAATGAAAGGGCTCAATTAACACATTTCAAATATGCTATATACCTATTTAAAATGTGCTAATTGCACTATTGAATGAAAGAGCTTAATTAACAAATTTCAATTATTAATGCATAAATCTAAAAAAAATATTAAATATTGCGGCAATGCGATGAGCATCATGGGCACCTTTGCGTCCAGGGTGACGAGGGGTGGATTATTAGATTAGTTTTATTTTAGTTAATATTTAATAAATTTCAATTATATTATATATTTGAAATGTGCTAATTAAGCCCTTTCATTTCATAGTCAACACTGCACATGCGAAAAAAATATTATTTCGTGATTTTATCTCCTCTATAGGGCGCAATATTGAATTTAGTGTGACGTCACATAGCTTATAATCAGCAGATGCTTAAGACGCTTCTAAAGACATATCATTTGTCGAATTATAATGAGTAGTTTAAAAACTACGCAGGAACAGGTATTAGAACATACCTACGGACTGAAATCAAAACCCTCTTTTTGACTTTGCAGTAGTTAAATGATAAAGTGGGTGACTTGGGTCTTGGGATCTCAAAACTTTTCACAACGGAAGTGTTGCTAGACTTGGCTAACTGGAATGTTTTTGGTGCGGAATCTTAATTCTCTTTGTAAGAAATTCTTCGTTTCTTCTTTCACGACTACATCGTTAAAAGTACAACTGATCAGCTGTAGGCTACCCGACATGATAACTAAAATAGGAAATCAGGTAGCTGCTAGAAAAAAAAGTTTCACTTAAATAATATCACGACTTCTTTAGATTTTTCCCTTTATTTTATTCCTAAATAATAACTATGTATCTATTACAGAGGTGTCTTAAAATTTTGATGATAGATGAGTCAGGGCCTGACAAAATAGAGATACTTTGATGGTAGACATTTTAAACTATGTTTATCAGCAATTAGCAATTTGCGAAATCAGTCACTAGCCCAAAGCGCAACGAACCTGTCTCAAATTCATAAGGCCCCATATGGCCATGGTTCGAATCCGGGCGTGTACTAATGAGTTTTTCTGACTTAACTACATAACTATCACTGACTTCGTGCTTCGGAGGGCACGTTAAGCAGTCGATCCCGGACGCTGTCAATAGATGGCGGTCGTTACAGTCCCCAACCCGCAATGGAGCAGCGTGGTGGATTTAAGCTCCAAGCCCCCCTCCTCACCCTGGGGGAGACCTAAGTCCCTGCAGTGGGGTAAAAATGGGCTGATGAAGTGAAGTGAAGTGAAATCAGTCAGGTATCAGGTAAAATCTCTACTACCGTTCCTTTCAAGCTGGCTTACATTTGTAACTGAGATAGGTGTACATAAAATTGCAAAAATGCCTCGAATTGATCCCAGGTCTTGGTGGCGGTCGTTCGCACAACTTTGCAGGGCTACCATGAATCCCGAATACATGAGAGTGATACGAGATTCCCGCGACGATGTAAATATTATAGGTATTTTGTCGCTCTTGGAAACGTATAGATGATTCACGTAATTTCAAAGAAGCAGCAAAAGTTAGCTACGTCTATCTACTGAAAACACTACTTTTAGTTATAGATTCGTCCCTCGAAACTCGCGCTCTGTGCCGGAAGTCGACGCAAAATCCTATTTCCTCTTTTGGGCCGAGCTAAAGAAAATATCCACACAGTTTTCGCATGTTTTATTCAACGCCGATAGGCGTTTGTGTGGCGACGTGACGTAATATTACACGGGCTCGTGATTCTTTGAAGTTAGTGCGTAACGAAAATTATTTAATTTGCTTTCATGTGGGTGTTTAGAATAATAGTAAAGTTTGAAACTAAACTGATACTAAATCTCAGAAAAATAACATTCACATGGCCCAAATAGCGGAAAAACAAATTCATTAATGTTGTCAAATGTCGCGAAATAATTACACACTAGAACCAATCTAGCGCTGCACGTTTAGATCGTTTGGTATTAGGCGGTTAGACGACATAATTATTGTTTAAGTGCTGCAGCGAATTTCAGGGTTAATTTACTAAAAATGGAACAAGACGCAAGACTTCTGCTTATATAACTCAATGTTCAAAGTGTGAGACGCTTCATGTTGTCGCAAAACGGCAGACTCAGAAATTAGAAAATCGTCATCGTTTGTCGATGTTCGTCAACAATTCGATAAATAAGACATGAAACGTTATTTCAGAATTTTTATTGCCTTTTCCACACTGCATTACCAGTATAAATTTTACATACGCGTCAAACTAAGTTTAACTTTACAGTGACATGTCAAAAAATCAAGTGGCGTATGTATGTTTAGTCTGTGGTGTATATTTCTTTGCTCACATCTGTGCGATCACAAAGCTCACACAGATGGGATTTATCTCTATGTAAATCCATGACTAATACCTATCAATAAAACCGAAAATCTGGATTTATCTAATAATTATTTCAAGTAATTATTTATGAAAGCCGACAATTTGAAAATGCGATGATTCTAAAAATTATAAAAATGGCATTTTATAAATTGTCGTTCCTATCAAACTAAGATATGAATTACAAGCAATATTTGGTTTTGGTTAGTAATTTATAAAATAAAAATATGTGTAATGGATCAGTCACAGAAATATGGTAGAGACCATAGTAGGGACATACGAATAAATAACATGAGTTGAACTATAAGACTAAGCCAAAATAGACAATCGTCAGCTTTTCTCTAGTAGGACCGGATTACAAAAAAATATTTACATGATATTTCAAAAAAGAAATGGAGCAAGAGTTTTAAACTTTTTAGCCGAATTGATCAAAGCAATGAACGGATCAAACTAAAGCTGGGCCCACACGTTAGCCAAAAGTCTATTATTGGTCCCGATTCGTGTAATGTTGAATGAGAAGCTATTCAACCATGATTGTCGGATACATATTTTAACGGTTGGTCAAGTTTAGACATTGTTAGTCGGTATCGAGTTTATTTGCTGAATTGAATCTAATACCAAATGTGAAGCGGTCTCTTTGCTTAACTTGTGTTATTATTATTATTATTATAAATCAAATAAAGTCAAATTTGAATATAATGGGGCTTGGATCAAAATTTTAAAGTTGCGCTTGATGGTCACTAAAATTCAAAGGGATAAGGTTCTAGTATAAACTCTATTTTTTTAGTTAAGTACCAATTTCTCATATATTTATGAAAATTCCTTTGGCGTTGAAATTGTCCCTGCGACGCCATCTGGGAGGTTGAGCTTATTGTGTCGCTTTTCACAGTATAAAACTAAAGCTAAAACAAAGTAAAAAATATTTAGGTAAGGTCACTACGTCAAATTTAAGGAAATTAATATCATGACATTGGGTCTCAATAAATATTTGAAACCACAATGTACGTAAAAAATATTGTATTATTAAAAAAAAATGTGATCTGCATGTTATTACAAGAAACAAAGATAAACTTGCTGATCGTGTCAGCTTCCTCAATAAAATTACAAAATCTTTTAAAATAAGATCCCAATTGACATTAAAGATCTACCTCTTAACAAGTTTAAAACTACAATAAAACGAAAGCTTTATGCAAAGCTTATTATACAGTATCGGACTACTTAGATGATAAAAATCCATGGGTGTAAGCCGCTCGCCTATCAGTTTGTTTCAATAATATTAATTTTTAAGCACTTATTGTTAAAAAATTGTTTATAATTTTGCTAAAAAGAGCATCCCTCAGTTTCTTGCGTATTGTTCTGAGAGGAACCAGCACTTTTTGAATGCACCTTTGTGGTGGCGTTCCTCCACGAAGTAAAAAATTCACTCTTGTGACGTATTCAAGATTATGTTACATACTTAACTACGAAATAAAGATATTTGATTTGATTTAATTTAAATTAAATTGAAATCTTCATACATTAATAAAAATATTATGCCTCTATTTAGTCAAGATAATGCAATTAGGAAGCATCTGACCAGTTAACGTCACAAGGATATTTCATTAATAAATTTTTGGAAAAAAAATTACTAAGAAAATTAATTACTTAATTTTTTTTTTTGAATAGAAGGTGTAAATTGGTCTATATTTTCAGAAAAGAGTATAAAACTGTATGTTAAAAAATTTGTTCGAAGCGCATTGTTTATCCGCTGAACATATACAGATAAGGAAAGGATAAACTTAATTTAATTATAAATTAACCAACAATGCTAATATTCGAAATAAATTGAACTCGTCAGTCGGCCGACATTTTGACGTGAAGGGAAGGCTAATAAATGTGTGAGTGACGCGACGGCTTAAGCCCTGCGGTTAAGCCTGCCCGCGAAACACATTATTGCACCAGTTAGTGTACAAATACCATCTAAGAGGTTCGTACATATTTTATAATCATTATTTGGCAATTATAACCTAACAGATAGCACAAATGTGAATATGAAAAACAGTGAACGAGCTATAATATGCAGATCGCTCGTCTATTTTTTGTCGTCATTATTTGTGTCGTCTATTGATCGTCGTTCGATTTTTGTCTTCTGAACAATTTAAAATTACTTTATATAGAAAAACATTTGCGTGATATATTTATGAATGACCGATTTTTCGAGTGGCTAGAAGCCCTAACTGCAGAAGTAAAGGTCCCGGGTTCGATGTGCATGAACATCCTATTTGTTCCGTATCTGGGTGTAAAATATCTATGTATTATAAAAAAATATTTAAATAAGTATATCAGTTGCCTAGTGCCTATAATACAGGCACTGTTTAGTTTGCAGTTGAATATTATTTGACGAGTTTCAAAAAGATACCAAACATAGGAAAATATTCGTCTTTCAAATTCCTTCTCGCAACGCGCTTACTTATCAATATACTTGTATTGCACTAATTTTGTGGACTCGTGTACTCGAAAATCAAAGTTTAGAGTACCATTGCATTACTTGCCAAATAAATCCTTGGACACGTTTAGGACAATGTGAAGGTGATTTTAATAGATACATATATCTTTTTATTATAAATTAAACAAATAAATGCTTTATTTATTTAATTAATTAGCATGGTATAGGTTTACCTATTTTCTATCGTTTATAGAACAACAGTCAACGAAACAATTACTTTTGTTAGAATTGGCATGATGTGTATTAATAAGAGCTTTAATCTACAATATACCTCGACCTCCGTACAAATTGCCGCGTACGCTTTTTAGTGTGTGATTATATATTGAAGACAGAATTTTAAATTTGTTATGTAATTAGCCCAGTAGAAACCGACACAAAAAAGGCTAAAATCGCAAAGCTTGTTGTAGTTCTGGTTTTTTGCTATGTTGTGTGGACCAGTTAGGGTAATGTGAAACCAAATTTGAAACTTCGAAAAACTTGCTCTCACTACGCAAAAACTACGAAATTTTTAATTTTTTTTTACTTTGTGCTCTAAAAGTCAACAACAACAATTTGCAACAATTTATGTCTAACTGCAACTCTATAGCTCTCTGCAACTAAACTTTATAGGGACCAATTAGTGTCAAGTAAGTTTTGCTCCCGTCCACATCAAAATAATGGCAAAACCGCTCGTCCTATGAGAATAGTTATTACGAATAAAGTTATAGAACATTTAATTTGCTTTCATTAAAGCACATAACAAAGTTCACCACAATCTTGAAAAAACGAAAAGAAGGTAAAAAATCATAACAAAAAAACAAAAAGACAAAAGGCAAAAATCATGTAAAAAGGACATCTAATAACGTTTTAATTTTTAGTCTAGGTTAATTAACAAAATTATAGAATTAAAAACTCTTTATTACAATATTATTGTTTCCTTGTTCTCAGGTACTAGAAACTGGAGTAACGAAGAAAAAAATCGATTCTATTTAATTTTTTTTTATTTTAATATTTTTAAGGAAAACTTACCGCTAATTCTGCCAGGAGTATGTTTCGTGCGTCGGCTGGCACTCCAGATAAGTGACAGTACAGTAGTAGTCGTAGAAAACGTGGCATCCAAACGCTAATTACCGCAAAAGTGGGACGTGGTTTCAAGGAAAATGAAAAGTTTTTGAAGAAGCTTGATAAAGTCAGTGTTCACGATGTTTGCATAAAAAAATTAACAGTTCGTCATAATGTTGACACATGTGCTCTTCGTGGAGCCGATCGAATTCCACAACTCCACCCATGGACCTCAAGAACATCGGACCCCATGATTCTCTAGAGCATTTGTTTTTTTTTTGTGTGGAGGAAATCGCTGAGGAGTTTCTGCAGCTCGGGGGCGCATGGACATTATTGTAATAGTTGTAAGACTTTAAGTTAAAAAAAAAAAACAATTAAGAAAAACATATATTTAAATGAAATAAACAGGGAGGAGTTTCTTGCCGGTTCTTCTCCTCCTAGTTTTTGAACCGGTACCTAATCAATTTTTACGACTTTCAATAAGTGTGTGCAAACATCTTATATTGAATAAAAACTTTTTGAATTTGGTCCACGGATCTACAGATCTACGAGTTTATGGCCTACGGGCCTACGAATCTACAGTTCTACTATGGCTGCACAGATCCATGAGTCGATGAGGATACGACACGTGGGCCTACGGGCCTGAGCCCATCTACGGTCACATCCTTTACAGTATAAATATGCTAACACGATACAAAACCGACTTACGACGTATTATACTCACAGTTCCTAATTCTATTCTTCCATTTCAAAATATACATTTATAATTGTAGCAATTGAACTTTTGGTAAGTATCTTTCGAAACTTCTATTAAACATTTCGATTCATAAAAATTTCATAGATAGTGTTTATTTATAGAATAGAGTTAGTCTAATCTAAACAGACCGCTCAAACTAATTCGATAATTATTTTGATTAAAGTAGATATGTAATGAACACATGCGTTACAATTAATGTCGTGATAGCCCAGAGCGCAACGAACCTGTCTCAAATTTATAAGGCCCCATAGGGCCATGGTTCGAATTCGGGCGTGTACCAATGAGTTTTTCTGACGTAAGTACATAACTATCACTGACTCCGTGCTTCGGAGGGCACGTTAAGCAGTCGGTCCCGGACGCTGTCAATAGATGGCAGTTGTTACAGTCCCCAACCCGCAGTGGAGCAGCGTGGTGGATTTAAGCTATAAGCCCCCCTCCTCACCCTGGGGGAGGCCTAGGCCCTTGCAGTGGGGTAAAAATGGGCTGATGAAGTGAAGTGAAGTTACAATTAACATGCGTTAATTATTAGGTAACTATCTAATAATTAACGCATGTATAAAGAAATGTTGTAAACAGGTCAGTGAGAACGCAGAACAATCCCTAATGGAGATGGAGAAACATAGCAATAAATAGCGGGCAACGTTGCCTCGAGTAAATGATGGGGAACTATGCCCAGCTCATTTAGATTTTCCTTATTACCTACACCTGAGATGGGACTCATAGTGCTCGTTTATATCAAATACTTGGTATTTGTTTGTATATTTTTGTTTATTGAATTAACTTAATTATTATTAGTATTAGTATAAAATATTAAAAAATATTACATAAAAATATATAATAAATATTAATTATTTAATATTAACATACACGCATAAGGATTTTATTAATTATTTCTTAAAGCTAAATTCTTTAGTTTGCTAACTACTAAAACATGATAGAAGCCAAAACCTGTGAGAAAATGTTATTTTCTAAAATATGTACATGGAAAAATATATGTTTTTCCAAATATTTTTCCATGTAAAAGCATATCTCCGAAAATTACATACCATGTGCATACCAACAACATCCAAACCTTTGTATGATGGCTAAGCTCCTTTACCGTCACGAATCTCAAACTTTTTAAAGGTAGTTTCAATAAAATGAAGTAGGTGTCAATTACATAAATCGGAAATCCAGATTAAAACGACAAAATTAAAAAAAAAATACGGCGTATTTAATCACAGTATAAAAACTTTGCTCAACAGCCCATAAAAAAATGTTTCCACGAGCCATGTTTGGAAAGGTAAGAACTACAGGGACTTTTTACAAATAGTCTTCTCTTTTGTCTTTGCATATATGAAATGGGTTATTGATAGTTATAGAACCCAAATAACCTCACATTGTTAATCCAATGACTATTCGATATTTAACTGTATACCAAACAAATATTATTTTGTGGCGGTATAGTAATGGACTTATTTCATTTATTTATCTATTTCGTTTGACAAGGTTCTATTAAATTTCAAATAATATCGGAGATAAAGGTTCCCGACCGATGCCTTCCCTGCAGTAACTCGCAAAATGTAAAACTATGAAATGTAAGAGTAAAAAAAGAGTGAAATATATTCTTGTCGCGACAGAAATTAAATAAATGGATAATAAAAATGTCCTTTGTCTCCAATCTAATTATTTCGAAAATCGATGTCACTCATTCCGATACGTGCACGAATCACTCTCTTTATATTTTAGAAGAAATACATAACTTCATTAATTATGTTGCGCTGCGGATATTTGACAATATAAGTCAATTACGCGCTGGTGACATGGGTCACCTCCGTACCGTGCCTTTAATTTTATAATATAATAGTAAGTAATCTATCTAAAATGAATTTAGAAATACTAAAACTTGGGAAGAAGGAAATAAATATGTAAACTAAAAAAAAAATATTTTTTGTCACAAATACAATTCAGCAATAGGTTGCTAATCTTATTTTTTTTTAGCTTAAAGTTATACAATACAAATTTTGTGTGGTAATATGGTTTTAAACAGTAGTTTAAAATTCTAAACACCTGTTTATTTATTTAGAGCAGGCGAGGTAAATGATTCGTCGAAGAGCACGACGCATAGACCCAGCGCGCGAAAAAAAGTTACATTTTTTCACGGTGACCGCTTTACAGCCTCAACCGCTTAACTGATTTCTAAAATTTTAGACTTATTCGACAGCCAACTAAAATCACCCGACCGGTGTTTTTCATTTTGTCGCTATCGATTTTCGTTTTTGAGATAATCGATTCCGAAATTGGAGATTTGAGCAAATTTTCGATATTTTTTTCGTTTTTCGAAAAAAAACCGATAACTATCCAACCGATTTTCAAAATTTTGATGCCAATCGATAGCTTTTGTAATTTCACGTCATTTGAGCTCTCTTTGAACCTCCTATCCCCAAAATTGGCACCATAAGCGCGATGTGGCTCTATCCCGTAAAACCGGGCCTTAGCCCAGAACGATTAGAAAAACATTTTCCAATGCTAATAAATAGGTACTGGCAACTGCATGTCCAAGTGACCGCATATGTTTTATACGTGTTTTTTTTTCTTTTAATCACACATATGCATTGCTATTTGTATTGTCGAAAATTCATAAGCACAGAAACGCTTATCCCCAATACGTGACTCCAGCTACCATTCCATTTCCAAGTACATGAGAATTCCTGTCAAGATCTCTCTAAATTGATACCGTACCGGTCTTTATATTGTCTTTTTCTCATTTATAGTAAATCACAAAGGCCGTGATTTTAAATTAAACTAGCATTCAAAGCGAGCTTGGTTAATTCAGCATCAGCACTTTAGGTACAAATATATCCTACGGCAGCGGGACCCGCCAGCGAGTTCCAAATTAGTCGGCCGCCTTAAGAACGACCAATCTTAGAGTTACACATCTTCATGGGCGTGCTGCTCTCAGCCGAGTTTCGATTTAAATCTAGCTTGCGCGGTGCCACCAATGGTGTAATTACTCGTTTATAGATAATTTTTAACAGATTAGACAGAAATTAATAAAAAACAACTACCATTTTTGTTAGTCAGACCAAGGCCGCTGATGGTCGCTAGTGGAAAATATCGATCAGGTACACATTGGCGCCGGCGTCAATTGGAGGTTGGAGGCATCGTTAATTCTCGACGACAGTTCTCCAAGGTGGACGTGAAATATGTCCCCAGTGTACAATGGATCTTGAAACGGCTGCCTTCAACCTTCCACCCTTTTTCAAATTTTACACACGAAACAACACGGAGGTTTGAATAAATTATTAACATACGTAACTACCATACTGCTTCGCGTTGTATTTTTCTTGCGAGTCCATTTTAGAAAAGGACAAACTATCGGATAAATTTATTGTTTTTATCTAAAAGTTCTAGCTTAATGATACTCATAGTTGAAATAATGTATTAACTAGTACAGTGTAAATAACCCATAATTTTAAATTATACTAGCTTTCCGCCCGCGGCTCCGCTCGCGTGGACTACCAAGTTGTACCGGGAACTCTTTTTCCGGAAAATGTAGTCTGGTCACTTTCTAGCTTATAAACTATATCTATGCAAAAAATCATGGCGGTCCCGGTATAATTGTGTAGTTCACGCGAGCGGAGCCGCGGGTGGAAAGCTAGTTTGAAAATAAAATATAGCCCATGTTACTCCCTGATAAAGTGGCTTTCTATAGGTGAAAGAATTTTCAAAATCAGTATACAACTGTGTAATCCACGCGAGCGGAGCCGCGGGCGGAAAGCTAGTGTCTTTATAAATAATAGCCTATGCGTTACTTTGATGTATAAGCTATATTACTTAAAGTTTAATTAAAACCCATTCAGTAGTTTTTGCGTGAAAGAGCAACAAAAATCCATACGTCCATACATACAAAATTTAGCGTTTATAATATTTGAAAGGATATTATATTAGGATACTGAGTAGCTGTCAAACAATGTATCACGCAACAGCGCCATCTTTGAATAAAAATTTGCACAATATACGTGATTGATTTGATGGTTTCCAATTGAAATGTTAGGAAACGAATAACTTATTTTTTTTACATTTTATTCACAATTTCACAGTGAACACAATACCGGTTTGCCACATGAAATTAACTGAGCAGAGAACAATGAGTAGCTGTCAAACAATGTATCACGCACCGGCGCCATCTACTTAAAATGTTGGTTTGTCCTGAATTTTTCCTGAATTTTCTTTGCTATAAACCTCACGGAGCCCGAGACCTTTCCAACGAATGCAAAACCGTGGAAATCGGTTCGTGCGTTCTGGAGTTATAGCGTCAGGAAGGAAAACCCGGCTTATTTTTATATAGTAGATAAAAAGTAAAACTAAATTAAATATTTTCCGTCATTTGTTTGCGCGTAGTACTAAAGCCCAATTACTGCATATCGTAGATCTTAAGCTATGAAGTTGCCGTTTTGTATGAAATAAGTTAAAGTAATTTTTTTTTCAAACATCTTTATTTCTGTTTTTCAAAGTAATCACCCGTGCAATCGATGCATCTTTGCCAACGCAGTGGTAGTTTATTGATGTCTTTCTTGTAAAAATCAACTCTTCAAAGGCATTTTGTAATGTCTCTCGAGAATTGAATTTTTTTCCCGTTAGAAAATTGCCCAAATTTTGAAAAAAGTAATAGTCGGTAGGTGCAGGGTCTGGTGAGTATGGCGGATAAGAGATTACTTCCAACCCCAACTCTAGCAGCTTGGAGACAGTTTGTTGTGCAGTATGGGGTCGCGCGTTGTCGTGAAGGAGCAGCGGGGACGACCGATTGACCAAAGCTGGTCGCAGACGTGCGAGCTTCTCCGTCATTATCTTCAGTTCTTCACAGTGCACATCTGCAGGAATGCTCATGTCATTTCGTAAATTGCTGTGATGAATCACACCGGCACTAGACCACCAAACAGTGACCACCACCTTTTTAGGGTTATTTTTCGTTTAACACATTGCTTTGGTGCTGAACCAGGATCTAACTAACTTGCTGAACGCTTTCGATTGTCGAACAGAATCCATTTTTCATCACAGGTAACAATCCGGTTCGAAATTCCTTCATTTCTGTGCCTGTTGAGCAACGGGAGGTAGGTCTCGACGCGCTGGCGATAGTTAAGTTCGTGAGGTACCCATCTATCAAGTTTTTTTACTTTGCCAATTTGTCGCAAAATAGACAAACATAAAAGTGATATCTATAACAAGTTGTGAGTTCGATGTGAGATGTCAAATAATTTAAGGTACGGAAACAGCGAAGGTCAAATTTAAAGAGTTTCGTTGACACTGAATGTCAAACTGGCGTGTACTATTTGATGTGGAAATTAATGGTTTCAAATTAGAGTCACGCCACCAAAGAAGTGCCATAGCCGTGGTGCCGTCAGCGCATAGCATAAACTCTTACACCTTGAGAATTATTTCTCTGGTCGCACTTCGTAAGACTTTAGGCATCTTAAACCACATTTTAAATGTTTATAGCCAATAAAATTTGACATTCGATGACATTGTCGTACGCTCAAACACTGGCAAGCAGACTTCAAAAATTCATTGTTTTACCGCGGCACTTCTTTGGTGACGCGGACCCTACTATGTTTTATCGTTGGCAAAAGAACATGTGAAGGTGTTGCCGTTAATCATACTGAAGGCACACAGAACCCGCGAGGTCGAATCAATATTACAGTTTTTGTGTAAGTAAATCTAGTAGGCCAGTTCAATATTACCAGAAATCGATTAACTTCCCGTAATCTCATTTTATTTTTTATTTATTTATTTCTCATAACTAAAAGACAGAAAGACTACATAATAGTACAGGCAAATGTGGGAGTCTGGAGCCTAAACTAGGTCAAACCTGTTCTTATAGGTCTCCAGACCCCGTGACTTATTAGAATAGTTATTAGAATAAACCATATGTATCCGCTATATACACATGTTATTCACAAGCGATCATCTAGACTAGGACACCCATTATATTAAATTTTTGTAAATTATTCATCCCGGGAATCAAACTTTTAACCAAGTTGTTCTAAGTTCATCCTATCCAAAAGTAACGTTGTTACATGGAAGATGAAACGTTACTTTGATCTCGTTTATGGGACACCCTTAATTTCAAAGACACTAGATTCGCCAATGATATTTGAGGTCGCTTTCTTAAGGCGCAGTAGGAACTTAAAAGTTCGTATTTTGATTTACTATGCAGGGAACGCACACGACTTGTAAATTAATTCACTTTTTACCCTAATAAAATGCACAGGTAATTCTGTTCACTATATTCGTTTTATAAACACTTTATAACTAAATAAATCCAGTAATTCGACGTTGACTTCTATAAAACCTATACACGTTACTTGGACATGTTTATTTATTTATTTATATATTTATTTATTTAGTCTTCTTTCTCTAGCAACTCGTTTGTTTCTTATTATACTTGACTGACTTAGTTAAATCAACTCCTACATCTATCTAACACTACACATGTTAGATGCGTTTTATATTCAAAGGTTCTATCTACATTCTAGCACATTCCAGAAATCACGCCTGAAATAGAATATTTCGTCAATTGTTTTACATTGTACTTTTTAAAACAAAACTAATGATGGGAAGGTGTCGATAATCGACATCGAAATGTACACATAACTTTACGCTTATCGACATCTTTATTGGAATTTAAGAATATTGAAAACGTATTTGTTTGAACAAATAAAATACTGTGACATACTCACTGTTTTCCGTCAGAGCCTTAACTGGAGCTCTTCAATTTTTCATTCCCCGGTTTTCCTAATCTAATTAAAATTTCATCAGATCTCGGCCTTGGCTCTTCTTACACTTCAAAAATTTCGTTCTCCCCCTGACCTGACCTCGAGACGAAATTGTCGCTTCAGCATTAAACATTCAATTGCTCGTCGGCTTTTTCAGTTTATCTCGTTTAATTATGTTAATAGTACTTTTAAATATATTGACGTTTCAGTGCAATCATTGACTTAGAAATGCTCAGACATAATAGCAGTCAATTTAAATACAAACGGTATGTTGTATAAGATAATATAAAGATCGAAACGACGAAAAAATCATTCTGGTTAAATGCGTATCCAAATAAAACAGAATAACTAAAGTGCCACGTAGTTCCATTCCACGGTACATTATTTATAATATAGCTAGAAATTATTATATGTGGAATAAAATTTGTTTCAGCCGCCAGGCGTCCACTGCTAGACACAAATCTTCCCTTAGATCACCACCTATATCAACGCACTCGTGGTGTCGTAATAACCCGAGCGCAGCGAAATTATTTCGAGTTTACAAGGTCGTGCGGCCGTGGTTCGAATCCGGGCGTGTACCAATGAGTTTTTCTGTCTTAAGTACATAATTATCACTGGCTCCGTGCCTTGAAGATACCGTTAAGATGTCGGTCCCGGGTGACATCAACAGATGGCAGTCGTTAAAATCTATTAACCCGCACTGGAGCAGCGTGATGTATTAAGCTCCAAGCCCTCTCACTCTGAGGGGAGGCCTAAACCCGTACAGTGGAGCATAATGGACTGGTGAAATGAAATGGAATATTAACACGGTAGCCTGCCCCTTTTTCAGAGGAACGAACTGTGGTATAGTTAGATGAGGCAGACTCAAGTTTGAGAAATTCAGATTAACGACTCAATATCTTAGTTTACAGTTTATCTTAGTTTATAGTTTACATGTATCACTTCTATAATAAAATGTCCTTGAACTGTACACTTCTAAATCTAGGAAACGAGTACTTTAAGCTTGTTTCATTGTTGACAGCCTTATCTGTCCTTGGTCAATTCACACAGCAGTTTATAGGATTTTGACTGATTGCGAAAGTTTGACAGATTGGAACATTAGAACTCATCATGGGAACTCATTTTGAGGATCTGTCTTCAAAGTGAGTTTGCCATGAAATTAGTCACTAAACATACTGATACGAACTCAGAAAGTAACCTTTTGTGACTAACTTCATGGTGTTCTTTTACGTTTCAAAAAAGTTGACTTGGTTGGAACTTTCTCCGTTGCGAACTGAAATTTCACCTTTTACATGCCTGAAGAAAATATTTTTAATGACTCAGAAGACAGAACCACACTGGAACATGTTGGAATGAGAAAAAGTAGTAACTATATAAATGTTAGGTAATATAGGGTAATATTATGAAGTACGAAGTTGGCAAATATATCACAGTCGTCTTTCTATAACTTGTAATATATTCTTTGTTAATAATAATTGTGTAATAAGATATGATAATGATAATAATATCTCCGACATCCCATGCAGCGCCATCTAGTTTCAAACTAAGCAAAACGTGTACTATGGATACCAGACAACTGATATAAATACTTAAATAATCTCTATAATATTTACCATTGATATTTACATTGACATAACACAACAATAATATATATACTGACATGTTCATGCACACAAATATTTGTCCCGGGCGGGAGCCGAACCCACGACCCTCGGCTCTGCAGTTAATGTCTCTAACCACTCGGCCAACCGGTCATCAAGTCATATTGTTACAATGGATGGGCTTGGAGCAAAATTTTAAAGGTACGCTAATGGTCAATAAAATTAAAAGGAATAAGGTTCTAGCCTGACCTCTCAAAATATAATTTTTTTTTCTATTTACAAATTTCCCAGATATTTATGAAATTTCAGTCGACGTTGAAATTGTCTCTGTTACGTCTTCTGGGTTGTAGAGCTTATTGCGTTGCTTTCCACAGTAAAAACCAAACCTGAAACTAAATTTAAAAACTTTGAGATAAGGTCACTACGTGAAATGAAATTGTAATCCTTTCACATAGTCAGATTTGGATCAATAAAAATATTATGACTTAATTTAGTCTAAGATAGTGCAATTAGTAAGAATCTATCCATTTGATGTCATAAGGATATTTTGTATATAATAATTTTTATAATTATAATAATTATAAAATAATAATTAGTAATTTTAATAATAATTTTTTGTAATAATAATTTAAAAAATTAAAAACTTCTTTTATTTAATGTTTTAAGGGGAAGGTATAAATTGGTTTATATATTCAGAAAAAAATATATAAACCTTGTCTTAAATTATTTGGTACAAGCCCATTGGATAGGGCAAATAAACAATCGTATAAAACAATTCACCGGTCAGGATTTTAATCAGTCAAACGTCAAAAAATACAAGTACCACAAGTTATAAGACCCTTTATTTCTATTGTTGGGCTGGTTATTATTTTATTAATTATTTAGTACACAAATCAAATCAAATATCTTTGTTTCGTAGTTATGTAACATAATCTTTAAATACGTTACAGTAGTGAATTTTATTACTTTGTGGAAGGACGTCACCACAAAGCCGCATTCAAAAATGCTGGTTCTTCTCAGAAGAATACGCAAGAAACTGAGGGACGCTCTTTTAAACAAAATTATAAACATTTTTTTAACAATAAGGGCTTAAAGATTAATATTATTGAAACAAACTGATAGGTACAGTAAGGATACTACTACCTCTTAGGATAAGGTAAATTATTATTACTCAGTTGATAAGCTCCAATCGAAAGACGATGAATTCATGAAATATTTCTTTACTTTTTACAACTCTTTACAATTCCCCGATTATATCGTTAACCACACTTTATTACCTCCACTATCAAACTCTATATCCGCACACTATGAATTCTCCCTTTGATCTGTGTCAGAAACGAGTATCCCGGGCTCGTATTCCAAAAAAAAAACACAATTCGCATTTACAAAAAATTATACAAGTTTAAATTAGGTATGTATTTTAAATTAAGCGATGGCTTCCAACTATAGCTAGTTCTACAATAGTAATTAAATAGGTCTGAGTACTTTTCTTACATGTCCACCAGAATTTCCTTTGGAGAGTCGGAGATCTCGATTTATCTTCTAATACTGATTGTGAATATAGCAAAATTTTTCACGAGTCAGTATTTCAACAACTACAGTCGTCCTCACCTGAAAATTATGCGAAGTAATCTTTATTTCCTGGAAAAAAAATATTATAATTATTAATCAACAAAATGTTTGATTTATTATTTGCTCTTCCGGGAAACAAGAATCCGAGGAGAATCGGAATGAAAATATACAGTGAATAAAAGAAAATTACGACTCTGTTGAAAAATAATCGGTGTCGACTCGATGAAGTTGCTTTTTGAATAACTAAATAAGGAAAATTAACAATAGCTCCAAAATATTCGAATTTTTTACGGCCAATAATTCATTATTAAATGAAAAAAACCAAGTGCATAAGATTTTCGCTACCAAACGTCAAACAAATACCTACAAATTATATTATTAAAACCGAGAAATTGAACCCTATGGATTCTAAATGTATTCTTAAGAATCACACTAGACGGAAATTGCAATAGGACCTTCATATTACTAACTTCATATACAATCTTCGTGCTGCAAAAGCGAGCTGTTCGAGCAATTTATAACTAAGATCTAAAGTATCACTTAGAGATAAATTTAAGGAAATGAACATAATGACATTGCCGTCTCGATATATATTTGAAAACATAATGTACGTAAAAAATTGTATTATTTAAAAAAATAGTGGTGGCATAATGTTAATACAAAAATAAAAAATAAACTTGCTGTACATGTTAGCCGCCTCAGTTAAGATAAAGTCGGGCGGGGCCATATCATGTAAATATTGGTTAATTTTTTAACATTATAATTTAATAATGATAATAACGTATACATCACAACAACGTCTAGACCGCAAACTAAGCATTAGCTTGTGTTTTTGGTACCAAGCGAAGACACCACATGCATATAACAACCAAGACCCGGTACCCGTATCAATATTCATCATATAAATACTGACTCGACCTGGGAGTCGAACCCATGAAAGTGTATTACGAATATCATGGTGTGAAATTCATGAATTGTAATTCCACTAATATTGATGTTTTCGACAGACCGTCTCGCGCAAACACCCCATGACGCGTAATAACATTTGAATAATATTCCTTACTGATCGTTATTCTTTCTGGAAGGGATTTGTAGTGAATCACACTGCAGTGATCGAAGAAAAATCCCTGCATAAAATTGATTTTCGTGCGATTTTGTCGCGGTTTCTTGGGTTTTGGCTCGTTTTCAAAGCGCTATTCCGAAGACTGTTGGTTTATTTGTCTGTCGTACTCAAAAACCCATATTTATTCGTCAGTTATTTTTTTTTCATGAATATAGGCTCTGTAGAAAGTTGGGAAATCTGCTACAGATTTTTCAACTTTCTACAAAAACCATATTTCGATGTCTTTTTTGGAAAAAAATTGAGCTCTTTCGGAGCCAGTGGTGCGGCGATGCAAACAGATTTCCCAACTTTCTACAGAACAAGGAAATCTGTTTGCTACAGATTTTTCAACTTTCTACAGAAAACATATTTCGATGTCCTTTTTGGAAAAAATTGAGCTCATTCGGAGCCAGTGGTGCGGCGATGTCTTTTATGCCCAAAATTTCAGTCAGAATGTTCTGAACAGACTAAATAGATATGATCACCTTTTGAACCATAATTATGTCGATGTTTTTGTCGTTCGTAGCTCTTGTAGCTTGACTAGAAAGGAGCAAGTCAACTACCACTTCTCAATATTCTTTGAATGCCTTAAACACCAAATTAAAACAAAATCTCTTATAAAAGTCATAGAGGATTTAAAAGTATAATTAAGAAAATCTGTAGATCTAAACAAAGTGGTGGATCCCGCTCAAATTTCGTACGGTAATGCAGTGGGGTGATTCTCATACCGCTTGACTTTTAGTCTCATGAGACAATTCCAATGAAACAGATTTTGTTTCTAGTTAAAACTTAATTTTGTATCATGAAAGTTAATATGTCTCAAATGATTCTCGAAAATTGTAACGTTTTACATGGTTTTTGAGAATACAGAATTACGTTTACGCTAGACAAATATTGATTTTTATCGACAATGTGTCCATGAGACATAAAGTCAAGTAGTACGAGAATCAGCCCCCAGTTCAAATTTTAATTTAATTCTGTAAGCCGAAAAATGGGTACTGAAAAACCAGCTCTATGGTTACTACTAGAGATATCGAATTTAGGCTCGTTTCATTTGTTTGGATGAGTACTTTTCATTACACATAGTGATGAATTTATTCTCTGAGAGTAATTCTCTGAAATAAATAATATACACTTGCTTCTTTTACTAAATTATTTCCCGCGAATATCTACAAACTCGAAGTCTAATTTTTTGGAAGGCGGAATATTTTCTATAAAGTTTCAGTTTCAACGGGGGAACCGTGTAAAATGCGCGTGGTGCTGATGAATGTAAGGTTAATTAATGGAAAATTTCTCTGTACTTCTATCACGAAAACTGTTGTTTAAAGCTGTAAATTTGTAATAACCCTAATTACGAAGGGAAATATATGCAAAATATATTGAATATCTAGCAGCGCCTGTACAATATCGATGGAAACTTTTTACTAATCTATTAAAACAATCAACCAAACGAAAGAGTACCTATACAAAATATAGTAGTAGTCAAGGAACTTCCCATAATTTCTGTTACATTTTCTTTTTCAGATGAATGAAAATGTGGTGACGAAGTTGGTTTGTTTTTTTAATATGTATTTTTCTGGTGGAATTGGTTCTTAGTTGTTATCTAGTCCTTTCGTCTGAAGACAAAACTTTTACCTAAAATTAAGACTAAAAAGTAAGAAATAAATACTAGACAATATTATACAAAAAGTAAAACTAAAAGTATTTACAAATTAAAAAATACTATGTAAATTATATAAAAATTAATATTCTTATCTTCAGTAAGGAATTTTATTCGTAAATAGGTAAAATTATCTAAAGCCAAAAACGTTTTTCCAAATATATACATGACAATAAACCAGAGTGGATTACGACGTAAATTATTGGGCTATAAAAGTGACTGCGCGGGAGATCCTCTCGCAAACAAAATAGAGGCTATTCAGCGAAAAGCTTTTATTAGCTTTGACAATGAATAAGTTCATTCTATTTTTCCGACAAAAACGAGTTGCTTGTTTATAATTTTATACGAATTATTTCAGGATAGAATATTTCAGCACCTGTAATCTTCATGTACGAAAGAAGATCTTCGGCTATCTTCGCTATTGACATATTCATATCTAACACACGGCCATCTAGTCCCAAACTAGGCAGAGCCTGTATTATGGGTACCATATAGATAGATTAAGGGTAGATAAATGTATAAGATATTTTTTAAAACAATACATTGGTATTTTTCATCTAGACACGGAACATATAAACATAAAAAAACAAATAAACAGTGTGGCAGGAATCAAATCTGCGACCTTTGATTCTACAGTTAGGATCTTTTACCACAAGGCCAATCGGTCTGTCAAAATTGTGTATGTACCCTACTATGTCAAAGCCAAAAGGAGGGTAATGTCTTTCGCGCGTATTTAAGTATGTATGGATTAAGGAGATAACATACATACGGCTTACCAATTTTTAACTTAACCAATTTTAACAAAATTGGTTAAAGGGCGTAAGCCGTAGGTTTAGGTTTTTAAAGATTCCTATTAACCGGGGGAGTGTCATAGGATACAATAATATATAACGGACGCTAAATGGCTTAATATTCAATATATTATGACGTTTAGCGTCCGCTATATAAGATTTTTGCGTCCGATATTTCCATTGTGCTCCATTCCATTGCATATTCAAACCCATTGCATTCCGATATTCGCGTCAAAATGCGGCTTGGGCACAAGCGCTCGCGCTTATCTTGGACAACGCATCAGCATTTCACAGAGAGGCAATGCCACCAGCTTTTCGCCACTCTGCTGCACGCCCTTAATTTACGCATTAAATTTTTTTGGTATAGGTATGTTTAGTTTGTAATTACATTTTCGTTTGAGCTTTAATTTTAAGATTTTTTATGTAATTCTGTTTAGTTTTTAGTTAATTTAGATTTAGTATAAACTATTGTAATACCTACGTTGAGTAATATTACTACCTCCTACTATTAGTACCCGAGTAATACCTATATAATAGTTTTCAGAATTAATTAGTCTCTACTTTCTGTCAAATATATATTTCTATCAAAGTTATATAATATCAAGAAAAATTAGCGAAATGCTACATCAATATGTAAACGTAATGTAAACATGTACTTCTTGGAAAATTATAACTAAAAAATTTGTAAAATGAAATAATAAAAAAATTTATGCACCGACTGCTATATGAAAACTCAATACTTATAATGTGAAATTTCTAAATAGTAAAAAAAAAACACTAGAAAGCTAAAAACAACAATACAGAATATAATATTTTCTTATGAAATATATTGAATTTCTTTTACAAAACTTATAGGGGTAGGCAGAAATTTCAACAGGGTGCTAAATTGTGGATTTGTAACATTTCGTCTTCGATATCGATTTAATATAATACTTACCTAAACTTTATTTGAAGGTTGGAACCTACAAACAATGCTAGAGCATTATGTGGAAGCTCCGACTACAGTTTAGGTTTTGTAAAAGAAAAAATGGTATAAATAAAAGTCAACTACAATTTTTTTTAATTTTTTCAGTGTTTTTTATGGCTTCGTATAACAGAGATGTAAAAACAAAACCCATGGAATCGATCTTGTGTTTGTCCCTTCCTCTGTCGCAGCCTATTTCCGCAGAATATACATAACGAAAAAATTTGAAATTTGGTATATATACAGAGTTAGGTATCCGAATCACGATATAGCGTAAATAAACGGATTCTCATTTTGGGGGTCAATTACGTGGGCAAATTAGAAAGTTAAAAAAAAAACTTTTTGGTAGAAGGTATTAAATAAAACTGCTCATTATAACAAAAACGATATATTTTATAATTTTACAATGCACAGTATAAAAGATATATTCTCTTTCCCCTTTATGAAATTACTTATTGAAACTACTGACCCAAAATTTTGAAAAACATACGTAATGTAAAGTCTGTCTCACTCATATTTTATAAAAAACACCTAAAGGGAAATCATATGTGTTTAAATTTCAGCATAGGAAAAGAAAAATATTCGACTGATTTTGGCCAGATTAAAAAAAAACATAATAGGTAATGTGATGATTTATAGAACGAGGCCCTCTTCATGAGAATCTGACTCACACTTGACCGGTTGTTTAAGGTTCCAACATCAAAAGGTAAAAAAAAGGAACAATGATACTGTTTCACATTACTCTGTTTTCAGTTTGGGAGAAACTACAAAGCACCGAAGTTTCCTTATACCGTCTTAAACGTATTAATATGTTTACTGGTTTTATGATATAAGCAACAAAAATCATGAGCGTCGCGGTGGCCGCGATAGCTTTTTTTAATCCTGACATTTTTGGGCATAACTTTCCAAATCTTTCTAAAGGGACACAAAAATATTATAGGGTGATTGGAAGGCTTTTCAAATCAACCGTAATGTCATTAGTTAGATACGATATATCAAAAAACCCGCCTCGGCCAACGGTCTATAAACTTACTCATTTTATCAAATATCGATAGTTTATTAAAAAACTGAAAAATGATTCTTTTCTAGAATTTTTGTGTATAAATTATTTGCTGAAAAACTGATTGTAAAACGTTCATTCAAAACCTATACGACTAGCTTTAACTTTGAGTCATTGATCTTTAGTATAAACTTCTTTAGATAAAGGTTTAGGCGTCAAATATCACCCAACTGTTCGGTTCTAATTTACGCAAACAGGAACTGTTAGTACATGGTTAGTATGGCGTAGCGGGAGTATGTGGCCTTTTTAGTCACATACATAAATACCTATATAAAAGTTGGCTCTCAAGTTTCAGTTTCAATACTCTCGTTCCGTAGAATCAACTCATAAATTGTTTCCTGGCAACTTAATACATTCAATTTCGATTCAGTCGTTACAAGTAGGTACTCGCACAATATTATCTTCATAATGGATTAACATGTAGCTGTATCACATTTAATTAGTAACTACATTGTATTCGGTTATATCAATACAGCATCGATTATCAAAACGTAATAATGTTATCTCATGGAGATATACCAACCAAATATACGCCACTAGATGTTTTGACATATACTATGGAGTATAATTTTGCGTGAGCCACATGTAAAATTCATACTGGAAAATTAAAAAAAATATTCTGAAATTGTTTTTCATGTGCTATATACATAGACAAGTCAACCTTATAGACCACGCTTTGACAGGGAGTAGCATTCGCCAAGGCTATGTAGTGACACTACATAACTACGTCTCTTGTGAGCGGTCAGTTGGAAGCACGTCGGAA
This sequence comes from Luffia ferchaultella, assembly GCA_949709985.1. Taxonomy (NCBI): domain Eukaryota; kingdom Metazoa; phylum Arthropoda; class Insecta; order Lepidoptera; family Psychidae; genus Luffia; species Luffia ferchaultella. Next base: position 8,809,459 of record OX453254.1, read on the forward strand.
GCCATTAAATTGTCAATTTTGAACGAGCCAATGAAAACTAGCCGACCTCTCCCCGCACCCCGCCACTTTTTGGCGATTTCGTTTTCGTACTGACGTTTATTAAAGCGTGGTCTATAGGTTGACTGGTCTGTGGCTATATAACAAAATTTGTGTTTCTATAAGTCTAGTCACTGAGTAGGTACAACATTTCGCTAACGTTTTCCATCGTTTTGAAGTATGAATTCGAGGTATCAAAATGTTATTTCCAGGTAGGAAGGAGTAAAAGATTAAGAAAAAGAAGCTTTGAAAAAGTCATAAATTCAAAATGGCATTACCTGGTATTATTACCTCGAGTCGCCTTTACAACACTTCGAGGTGTTGGTGTATTTTTTATTTTTTATTTTTTTTCGGACCTTAGCATAATTATCCACACAGAGCGTCTCTTATTACGAAACGATCGCTTACGTGAGCTAAAGTCTTAGTGATTGGGGAAACCATAAGCCATTATTATTGTTTTATACGAACATTTTGTTAAATTACACATGAAATATAATTTCAGAATATTTGTTTTCTTTTCTAGTACGAATTGCATATGTGGATCACATAAAATTCTATTTCATAGTAAACATTTAACTCATCAAGTGGCGTATATTATTTGCTCGCATTTTGTTATCATAATGCGGTATCTCTATGTAGATATGATGTAGATACATTCATGTCTCAGACATGCACCGGTGCTTGTCAGCACAGACTTACACGATTGTGTACGTGTTTGGAAAGCGTAATAAATATGGCTATCATTTAATTTATTTATTAATTATAAGTTTTTTAAATTCGACGACCAGTTGGCCGAGTGGTTAGAGACCCTAACTGCGGAGTCAAGGGTTCCGGGTTCGATTCCCGCCCGGGACAGATATTTTGTGTGCATGAACATATCTATTTGTTCTGTGCTGGGTGTGAAAAAAAATATATCTATATATGTAAATATTATAAAGATTATTTATGTATTTATATCAGTCGTCTGGTATCCATAGCACAAGCTTTACTTAGTTCGGAACTAGATGGCGCTGTGTGGGATGTCCGAGGTATTGTTATTAGCAGTATTGATTGATTTTAAATTTATTTAAAGGCTTCTGGATGGCTCGTCCTTCTGTTCCTTTTCGTTTTTCACCTTGTTGATATAAAGAAAGTTAACCTACAAATTTAGAAATAGTGGACTATCAACCTGTCTTCGCGGAATTTCAATTGATCGAAAGGATTCTGAGTATTTTGTTATTCCCTTCTGCTATACGAATCTCGCGTTGATATTAGCATAGAAAAACCGAACCTCTCCGTTTAGGAAGGAATGATTTTTTTCTAAATAAAACCAAAGCTACCAACAATTTTGAACGTGATGGAAAAACCTACCGACGTGTTTAATAAATCCTAAGTTTATGTTCATATATACTAATAGGAAAAATATAACTTTTTCACTACCATTATCCAAATTTTACTAGGCTTTATGTATTATCTAAAAAGTCCCTTTTACGATATTTAAATTATTATACTGTATTTGAATCAGCTTGCGAATATTTGTTTCTAAATTTGTTCTAAAGTTCGTCCGCAAACAACCACTTCGATACAGATGCCGATTCATAGCAAATTGTCAAGTCTACCATTCTCGTGTGCATATAAACAAACGACAAGGACTTGAAGTATTATGTTATACTAGCTGTATAACAAACACCACTCTTAGGATAGCTTACGCTACAGTTTCGTGAATTACCGGGAATAGATCAAAACCTTTTCCTTTTGATAATTAATCCTCGACAAGGGTGTTCTACGTATTTAGTGTTAAAGGATTAATTCAGTTAGTGCGGTAAGTAAACTATACTGAAATAAGAGTAAACTTGGGAAATCTTGAGTGCGGTAAACATGGATGGTGGCGTCTTTGGGAAACATTTTGTAGTGAAGCAACATTGAACGTAGATGATAATTGTTAATTTACGGTGGACTAAAAAATAATATTATATTGGTTGGTAAATATTCTAAGTTCGATTAAAGCTCTCAATCGGCTGAATTTTTTCCGACATCTTCAACAATCATCGTCATATTCCAATCAATTTACACAAAACATTAATGAATTGTACACACAAACTTTTTTGTTAAATCACTCCGTCCGTTTAAAATGTAACGATACATAAACAAAAACTTTTTATACCCAGACACGGAACAAATAGACATTTTTCATGCACACAAATATTTGTCCTGGGCGAGAATCGAACCCCTGACCCTCGGCTCCGCAGTTAGGGTCTGTAACTAAGCGGCCAATCAGTCAGTCAATATAATAATAATAATAATACACACAATCACAACAACGTCTATAGGTCCCAAACTAAGCATTAGCTTGTATTTTGTGTACCAAGCGAAGACACCATGAATAAAAAATTATATAGATTTTTTTTTACATATGTATAAAAAATATTTACGTCGGTTATAAGTATATAAAGAGGAATACATATCTATGGTTGGTAATCAGAGAAAGGACATTAATTCACATCAAAGCCGGCAGTATTCACGTGGCTGGAAGATCAAAAAAAGCTCGTAATTTGAGCGCAAAAAATCCAAAGGGAAAAGTTTCAAAAGCGAAAGTACTTCTTCACTCGACAGACAAAAAATAAAGGAACGTCCGGCGAGATTACTCGCTCAGAGCAAACAACCTCATGATGACTGTTGAGTCCCTGAATCGAGTCTAACATAGTAACAGTTTGTGTTTTGTCGTAAAGCTGTGTCCGTAAATGCTGAGAAAAACTTTAAGCACAAAAGTCCGAGAACACTAGATTAATCTACTAACATTCTTTATTTAGATAGAAGTACCGAACTTTGAATTAGTTTAATAGAGGAGTAACGCTGGCCGTTTAGTTCCAGGACTAAAGTTATCACATAAATTAGGCATAGGGTGACGAAGCAAGATGGACGGGACGCGCGGTTGGCCCACACTATTGGTTACTTGATAATTAAATAATTAATTTGTAGAAAACGATTTGCTCCCGTGATCTGTTGAAATTAGAAACTTCGCTTCCGGGATCCGTTTTTCACAGTTTTCTCTTTTTGCTATCCTCTTAAATTCTTTCCATCTATGACGACCGATTAACCTAGCGGGTAGCGACCCTGCCTACGAAGCTGGAGGTCTCGGGTTCGAATCCCAGGTCGGGTCAATATTTATATGATGAATATTAATACTGATACCGGGTCTTGGTTGTTATATGTATGTGGTGTCTTCGCTTGATACCCAAAACACAAGCTAATGCTTAATTCGGGGCCTAGACGTTGTTGTGATGTATACGTATGTTATGTTATGTTATATTGTTTACTGATTATTTTATTAAATAATCAGTTGGTTTTTTTTCGCACCTTTCGCACATTCAGTCTACATACACGTAAATGGTATAAGTAATATATTATTCGATACCTATTCGTTGGTAGAGAAGCAATTTTATTTTTATGAGTAACTTTCTCATAACTTTAAATATCATACCTAAATGTATTTGTATATTAATTGAACGTATAATTCGCAAAATAGCCCTTAAAGAGGTTCCCTTCATAAATAACCACCTGAATCGTCAAAGTTTGTCAAGTTTAAAGCAGTTAGGAAGTTTGTCTCGCAAAATATTTAAATAGCTGAAGTTTTAATCACACAGGTTTACATTTATTATTAAGGAAGCCAAACAAAGGAGCTCGGCTAATGGCTAATGAACCCTGAGTTAACATTGTTCGGGCACCTAATGCTGAAGTTGTGAATGTTTGTCACCAACTTTGCTGGTCGAAAGTAGCTCGCAGAAAGGGCCTTATATACCTACTCGTAACTTCAGTTCAGCACGGACCCTTGGGGTATCGCATATCTCCGTGTACTTCCCTCGCGGTCAATAGTCGCGTGAAACTTTTCGTTTTGTCAAGATATATCTTAACTGTGCGTTGTGTTGGCGATATAATGAAAGGTAGGTAAATTTTTACGCAAGAAAACTTTAAACTGGGGAGCTCCAAAGGCGGCACGTATGTCGTAGCGGAGAATAAGGAATGTTATTAGTATCGGCTGATTCGCGGAAAATGCCATATTACCAAAAACTAAATACAATCGGTGATTCGCTTTTGTGAGGTCACTGTCGCCTTTATGTAATCTGCTAGAGGATCATAGACGCCAGAATTTAGAATTTCCTCAAAGTTAATTAAACAATTTGTAACTCTACCTCAATGCTCACCTCAAATGTTTAAAACAATAAAAAAATTATTCTAGTTATTGACATCGGTGATTGTTGTATTCTGTAATCGGTTAAATAAAAAACATAAAAGATCATTCTAACTGTCAAACAAAGGACGAAAATACCGGATTAGGTACTATTTCCGAAGGATTGTATTCCTATACCAGATTTATTTCTCTGCCTTTGTGCTTGCGGTGTCGGATGTCCCGAGGATATCTAATAAGTGTTGACAGCCGTCGTCCATTAGATGCGCCGCCTCCGTCCCGTTCGCGGAACGAGCGGAACAAACAATTCATCATCTAAACTTCTCGCGAAAAAACACTAGGCGAAGGCCTGAAAACGACTCCTCCACAATTTTAACTTGAAACTTGGGGGAATTCAAATTCGTAATGGCTTCTTAATGAGTCCCTACAAAAGGCTCTCTCCAGAAACAATATTTACGCACATTTATAATGAGGTAGGGAATTTCGCACTCCCCTTCCCCCCCGCTAGACAGCGGTAACCACTTTGCGATTTCGTGGCGCGTATTTCATTTTAATGTCCTGCAAAGTGGCCGGTGGGTGATTCTTTCTCAAATTCATTAAGAGACCATCAAGGATCCCGAACCTTTGTCTCGTCGGCCACTAAGTTTGCCTGTACATTATCATTGCTTTAATATATTTTAATGCCTTGTCAGATACACTGTATTTGCTCGCCGCCAACGGTCATGTTGATTGATAAATATGCTGATTGTGAGCTGATGTGCCAATCATAACCAATCTGCCTTTATTATATTAGATAGAGGACATGCTGAATTTTCTTGACATTTTTTAAATATTTATTTCATCAAAATACAAGCAAATGATATTATTTATACCGCGTGAATTTTGATCGCATTGTTTTGATCAACGATCCAATACTGGTAGGCGAACTTTTGAACCAAAAATATTTCCTTCAGGAATATTTTTGGATCGTTTAGCTGTAGCCTACAGAGACCGTATTTCAGGGAGACTGTAAAAAAATATTTCTAAAATTAAAATAAAATTCCATTTAAAATTCCATTTAGAAATTCCATTAAGATAAAAATTATTTCTTTTGAAAAACCACTAAGACCACCAGAATTGGACCTTTGACCAAAGCAACACGGTCAAGATTTCCGCGGTATATCCAACACAAATTTTTATTCACTGAAAGTTATTGTGTTATTATATGTATAACTGTTTGGTTGTGAGATTTTTCAGATGGGCGCACGTGAAGTCACGCAGTTTTTGAAGAAAACTCCATATTCACATATCCACATATATAATACTAGCGACCGCCCGCAGCTTCGCCTGCGTAGACTGCACATTCCTGTTAAAGTGATCAGTTATTAACATTTGAGATGGTTTCTGTGTACTTTTTGCTGATATAAATTTTGGTTACTGTCATACAAACTTTTGACTTCCACCTCCCCCTTAAAATTAGAAAATAAAAAACTCTGAAACACGTCGTTACTTATTTATGATTAGCGGCCGTGCCCGGATCCGCCCGGGTGGACTACGGAAACGTTCCCCATCGCGTTATCCTTCCCCTCCCCTTTCCTACTATACCACTCCTAGTGTCCTAGCTCCATTCCTACGTAACTAATGTATTTATTTTGATATTCATATCATGTTTAAGAAACACCTTCGCAAATAGTGCGTTTATGTTAGAATAAATTTGATTGCCATAAAAAAGATTATAGTAAACCAACCTTAAAAGATACACATATGCTGTTGCGGACTTTTGGTTAGAACTTTCAAAGGGGAACAATCTCGTCATACATAATTTTTGCATAACATCAACCGTTTACGCAGCACACGCAACGGAAGCTCTCAAACAGAATATTTTTTTCCCGTTTCTGCAACATTTTTCGTTGGTGCTCCCCTCCTATTGGTCGTATAGCTGATATAATAATAGCCTTATAGCCTTTCTCAATAAATGAACTATCCAACACAATCAAATAATTTCAATTCGAACCAGTAGTTCTTGAGATTAGCGCGTTCAAACAAACAAACAAACTCTACAGCTTTATAATATTATATAGTAATATAGTATAGATAGTATAGATAATAGTGTAAATGAAATATATATGTTTCTCCATTTGCTTTGAGCAAATAAAGGCTATGTTGTATACCTAGTTAAAGCTAGCACTTCACTCTCGTCGAGAGGAGACGAGCGCCAGTGTTTTTCTCAAAAATACTTCATTACAAGTGCTTCATTTCGAGGAGACTTCTAGCTATGCAGTAATCAATCAGTGAAAAACAATTATTTCAACCCTATACTCTATTTAGTAATGGGGTTAGAATAAATGTATCATATTTTTTTAGATATCACGTCCATTGTCATTAATTTTTTGTCATTTATGAGGGTCAGAATGTCTGGACCAAAACAGATTTTAGAAATTTGAGTTGTCATAGTTTTAAGACCTGGTTTCCACTATTTGGCACCTAACATTAAGTATATTATCTTGCCATAGAAACAACCGGGTCTTGGTTGTTATATGTATGTATGTTATGTTAACTAAGTGGTAAATCTTAAATATCTAAAACAATAAACTAGTTAACACATCTACAAATAGCCAAAGATGAATCGTGACATCAAAATGACTAATCACAATTTTTTTCGCTTTATAGAAAAAAAAACCAATTATTTAATTTTAAGTATAAATTGTAACAATTAGGTAGGTACTCAATACTTTGACCACTCAAACTTCTAACATCTGTCTTTGTCCAGACATTCTGACACCTACAGCCAGGGTGATCACACTTCTCAAAATATATCAACAATTTTATAGCTTATTATTATTATTAAGAAAATTAATTTGTATCTAGGTATTTCATAAAGTTTTATAAACTAAATGTATCGCCTCCTACCAGTGAATAAAAATTCATTTTGAAAACCTACTAGGTATAATATAAAATATTTCTCAAATAAAATTGCAATATTTTTATTATTCATTGGAATATATGTAAAAACATCTTTAGCATCGTTGTGATTTGAAAGTCGATGAAACGAAAAAGCGACAGTAAAAAGAGACAGACATAAGTTCATAAGATTTACCGTAAGAGAAAATGAGATAGGAAGCATTATACAGTGTTTCTTATTTTTGTGGTTCTCATTGTGCTCTGCTTCGTACCCCCTCCCCTCGTGTTTAGCAAGGCATAGTGGGAGTTTGATCTAACTTCAAAATCGTTTTTCACGAAACTATGACAGACATTTTAATGAAATCAAAACGGCGTAGGAGCTATTAATTATATAGAAATTACATTATATATTTTAAGGATTATAGTTTCGAGTGTAGTATTAAAGTAGGTCGTGTCGTGATATCCGCATGGGGGCAAGCACACTTCTTGTTTAGAAGGTCGTGACTCGTGGTCCTAGGACATATACTAGAGTTTTTTCTGACTTAAGTAGGAAACAAGGTAATAGATTACCCGTGCCACTGACTCACTCACTGACTCCGTGCCGCGGAGAGCACGTTAAGCCGTCGGTCCCGGTTGCTGTTACCAGATGGCAGTCGTTAATATCGACCAACCCGTACTGGAGCAACGTGGTGGATTAAGCTTTAAGCACCCTTGTCCCGAGGAGAGGCCTCGCCCCTGCAGTTGAGCATAATGGGCTGATATGGTGTGGTATTAAAGTCCGTGAAAAATCCTAAACATTGGTTTAATTATTTTTGTGAAATGACAAAAATGAGCTAGCAGTAATTAAAAGAATGCGCCGTTCATTTAGTAGCGGCGGCGCTGAATGCGTATGTCACTATATCGATTGTCCGCCTGTTAACCATCATCTCGTCTGCATCCCCTTTGTGATGAAGCAGGTGTGGGTGTAGGGTTAGACCCCGTAACCTGGCTTAGGCGTAGGTCGCGATGGAGCGGGTATTTGTATTTTACAACAGTGTCCAATTTTATCTTATGTAGGTAAATATTGCATAGACCTGAAATGCCAGAGACACTATTTTTAACGTGCCAAAAGATCCGAAGTAAATAATAATAATAATAATAATACCGTACACATCACAACAACGTCTAGGCCCCAAACTAAGCATTGGCTTGTGTTTTGGGTACCAAGCGAAGACACCAAATACATATAACAACCAAGACCCGGTACCAGTATCAATATTCGTCATATAAATACTGACCCGACCTGGGATTCGAACCCGGGACCTCCAGCTTCGTAGGCAGGTTCGCTACCCACTAGGCTAAGCGGTCGTCAATAGTATTCTGTTGTAAGAAGAGCCGATAAAACTCCGATTTACAGACTACAAGACGAAACTACGTACATGTTTTTTTGGTTCCTATGTATATATACTTACCATGTACATACCACCTACCATTTTATTTTACGTTCTCGCTTTCTCGTCTGTCTGTTTGATACGAATCGAAATTACAATTTTAAACTGAATTGAAACTACTCTCGAAATTTGAATGCTTTCTATAGGTACTTCATCTAGACGGACCTGATAATAAACCTTATTGTCAATTTGTATCCACGATAAAAATAATTTATCCCCTAAATAAAAACTTCTCGAAACAATATTAAGCTTCAGACTAACTGATCTATCATCAAATAAATCAATAAACTCTGACGTAATTACTTTACTTCGATTATGTGATTAATATAGGATTATTATTTTCATTTCTCTGAATTTCCAAATAATATTCATTGTTAGTCAACACTTGAGTCTCAGTTTAAACTTAGAATTCAAAGGCTTTCAATCATTTACTAGAGGATACATTCAATATGAAATTTGGTGACGGGAAATATAATTATGAAGTCCTATAAGAATTCGGTCAAGATTTTTTGTTCCATTATAATTAAAAAAAGGTCTTTATTTTTTCTATCATAGACGAGTCCTTCCAACATGAATCAAATAACCTTGACATAAAAACCATTGTATTTAAATAAAACAAATTAATGTTTTCCATCAACATATATTTATATATAGAACTAATAATTATTTATTTAAAAATAGAAGCTTACTGCAATAAAATTAAAGTCTATTGCATGGGCAAAACAAAAACGATCATTGACGTAAAGTATTATGTTACCATCAGAAAGATTATCGACGCGAAGGATCGTTTCCCATATAAAACTTTCGCTCATCGCGTTGGCGTGTGTATCGTGGTACGGGGTGGGGCGTCTCGAACGTTTGTTTGTGGTTCTAAAACTGCTTCACCACGGGCGGTTGCGGGGAACCGAGCAAATCGCTTTCAAAGTTCAACGACCGTTCTTATCTCTAGCCATGAAATAGACTATACCAGTCACAGCTAATCTTATGTTTCAAAATATTAAAATATAGATCTTAATATATATCTATTTTCGTGATTTGTCAAAACATTATTAAAATTCACGTCTGTTCATTATGTCCATAATAAACCACAATGGAATAATAAATAATACAAAAAAAAACAAATAATACAAAATCTTAAAATTTAAATAAAATACATGCTCCTAATACTAATTAAATACATTGTTTATCACTGAAATCAATAATAAATCTAAAGCGAACTACAGGCTAGGCACTCGTGCGACTGTTTGTCTTGCGTCCTTTTCTTTTCCAACAAAAAAGAAAAAGACGACGAACAATCGACGACAATACCCAAAGTTTAGATACTACTTAAACCAACATATACAAACATACGCATAACTTTTTATATTGGTGTTTCGATATTAATATTACAGATTAAATTGTCTGTGGCGTATATGCCTCAGTACAATCGTAAGTTAAATAGAATTTTAAAACTAATAAATTGAATTCGCAATGATTTCCTAACTAGTTGTTCTACTTTTGGCAAACCCAAATTGTACCTGGATAGGTAATAGTAATTGTTAGAAAGATAACCCACGAAAGTTGGATAGGTCGCAGCTTCGTGGTTATTTTTTAATACAGAAAAAAAAATCTGATCTTACAGCAATTATTTTAATACAATATTACTAATTGATTATAAATGGTTTACATCGGTAAAACTGTACGTTTTTCTACATTGTTATAAAATATAAACGACATATTTTATTTTGCTAATCTTTCGATTTAACTACGACATATAAAAATGGTTTGTACCCGGCGAAAGGACGCTTAAGATACTGTTTGTTGTATTCTGTGTTAATCAAATATTGAGTTTCCAAACTGACTTGTATTTATGTTTACACTGCCTGTCAACAAAACGTCATTCGGCTGCGTTCATAGGCCAATATGAATGCCCTAAGACTCTATGTCAGTAGACACATCTATCAACATAACATGGTAATAAATGTTGCCATTGTATAACACTAATAAATAAAATAGCAGTCTTATGCCTTTGTATTAAGGTCCTAATTCAAATACAAGTACAGATCCTTATAATCTGTTTTTTGTAGTAAATGTCGCCGAAAGGTACTATATAATGCCTTCACGTAATCGCATGCATAAAATCGCTTTATCATTATAAGTACCCTCAAAAACAAAGCAAGTTTCCACATTTCTTAACAACCATATATTATGTGGGAAGCACACCGCGACCGTTTTTCACCGTGTACAAACAAAATTCTATCATAATTTAGTGTAAAAATAAATCATTTTTGCTAACATCGAAATTGAAATATTACTATTGGAATTTGATATATCAAACTATTTACGTAAAATATTTTGGCTGTTTCACTATTCATTCGTAATTTACTGGAACTTACATCGAAATACAGAACTAGTGAAGTAAAATCGTATATATTTAATAATGAATTAGGGTAGTATAGAAAAGAACAGTGGTCCAACATTTTCGATTGAACGACTTACAAAATAATGTGGACTGTAACCAGGCTTGGCGTACTGCGGATCATAAACAAGAAGCTACTAAGCTACTACAAGAAGCATTTAGTTGGTGGCGCAGAAATAGATAGAGTTATGCGATAGAATGGCAGCTTGTAGACCCTTGTAGGTAAATTTAGTGGCTACGCAAGTAGAGCTGTGCAAGCTGAATTACACTTTATTGCGTCGTACCGAGAATCGCTTACCGGCCGGCAGATTACTGTTACTTTTGATCTATAATATATAAGCAACAGTTCTGTTATGCAATATAAAAATGCAAAACCTGTTATCAGAATTAAAATAAAATATTGTCTAAGCATCACTTATTGTACGTAATGCAATGATAAAAATAAAATTTAATTTTATTTACTTTATGTAGTATAGATTGGAATCACAATCGTACATTACTATTTTATAATCGATATTTTATGATAAATAAACTGAACTTTTAATCCGGATCACCAGCGAAATATCTAAAAGACGAAAACATGTATGAGGCAACGGCAAACTTTTATCGTCTCTAAGTATCGATTTAATTTTACGGCCCCATTTACTTTCGTTTAAAATACGTAGTTTAAATTACAATAACTTCGAAAAATCGATACATACCTTATTGGCATCGGGGAACATAATATAAAAATTGGCAGCGTTCAGCTCGAATATTGGTCATTTTACCTCTTTAAAATTCTAATGTTACTAATAATTACATTTAAAACTTCTTGAGGTTTCTATTAAAGTCTAGAAATATCGGTCTGGTCTTGTGGAATAGGTATTTCAAAGTACTACCAAACGGAGAATCTTTTCATTTTCATTATGACGACTCAGTCGCGACTTTGAGTCAATATCAGCTTTAAATAATTCGAAAAAGTACATTATTTACAAATTATTTAAAAAAATATGTACCTTAGAGGAGATACTTTTGAGGTCATTTTCGTTTGTCATAAATCAATGGAGTTAAAATTTCACGTTGATTAGGTGACGCTTTTGTAACGTGGGACCTTGTTACACGCGAACAAATAAGAAGCGTGATATGAGGCGTTGAGATGTTATAACGCAGTATTAATTAGAATTATATTTTAACACTTTATTCTGTTTTTTTTTTTGTAATTTTTAAAACTGCCGTTTTCACGACAAAATATTTATTGTCCAGGATTTACTAAATATCACAATAAAATCAAAATAAACTTAAGAATGATTCCATATTAGTGTGTACTTTGAAATCTCAGTGAATTGGCGCCGCGCGGTGGCAGAAACAATACATTTTACTTCTCCTTAATTTAAGTGATTTTTGGAGTTTTTCACGGAACGTTACAGTATTATCGACGTAATTCTAAAATTTCAGCCAGAGTACATAATTAAATACAGAACAGTTTCAATATCAAGAAACTGTGGACCAAAGACGAACATTCGGCCAAATATGCCAATTATTCGCTCACAATGGCTTAAGCCTTATCAATCGTAACGATACCTTAATATAATAAATATAAATTATAAATGGCGAACCGAAAAGCTAGCGTTATCGACAAATACATGAAATAAACACTTTAAATGAAAATGAAACTGTAATAGAAGACATAGCAAAGTAAATACAGCAATTAGTTATAAAGACATCACAACAACAACATTTCAACTAATATCGTATATTATCGAAAAATTCACACGACATAAATAAAAATATATGTGATTTAGATACAATCATAAAAATTCTTTAAAAATAGTCTAATCGTGCATAAATGATAATATGGGATGCTAGGAATATTATTATCAACTAGCTAATGATTTATTAAAAAATCAAATTTATATACTTCATAATTTTTAAGGACTATTACCATCAATATTGTGATAGCTAAATACTAGAGGTAGCAATCTCTCAACAATTTGATGGAAAATAGTTTTTATAAGTTCCAACAGTCCACATCGTGAAGACTTAACTGCACCGAGCTTATAATATCATAAAAATATTAAAGTAGAGACCGCATGAAACAATGAATAAACTATACTCGATTTATCAATTTTGAGTGGTGGCGAATGAGCTGAGTTAATGCTGAGTTTGTGTATTACGTAATGCCGGAATACAAAATATCGAAAGTATTTATATATGTATATATTATAGAGATTATTTAAGTATGTATATCAGTTGTGTGTTACCCATAATACAAGTTTTGCTTATTTTGGGACTAGATGGCGCTATGTGGAATGGCCTAGGTTTCATTATTATTATTTCATTTTACATAAACTTGAAAGCACAACTCACCATGATGTAAGGGGAATGGGCAATGACCAAAAATTTTAGGATCACCTTTCAATACTTCAATACTCTCTCAATACTGAATACAATACAGAAAATATAGACAAAACTAAAATGCATTACCTCTCCATTACGTCGCGCAGTTGGGTAAAGGATTTTTTTTTATTTAATAAATGAATGTTCGAGTTACAATGAGTCACTACTTCAATCATATCATCTAACAAATAGATGTATTTTTTTGTTGAACAATGGAGACAGATCTGTTTCCATGAACACCCAAAATGTAGACCAATGCCCATTCCGAGATATAAAAGCTACAAAAAAATCTTGTGACAACAGCATCTGCTTTAAAGTATGATCCGTTCGACACCATATTTCACAATCATGCAGCCTCTAGTTACTAGTACTACAAGCTCGGTGCTCAACTACGAGGCATTGAGGTGCAAACAGGGCAGGGGATAAACGCAACGGTCTCACTAAAACAAAGCGTGTAAATAACAAACAAACCGTTAAACGGGACTAGTGCATCACGTCAACAATAGAAACACATGGCTACGATTATATTATATATATATATACGTATATATATATATTTTTTTTGGGATTTCGTATTTTATGTAATGATAAATCTATAATACAGAGCGGGCACGAACCGCGGGACGTTGGGCCGGCCGTGTGGGGAAAAGCCATACGGTCGGTCCAATTCCCCGCGTACGACGCCATCGATAAAAGTACTTCCAGCTGACATGAATCACGCACTTTCAGCAAAGAAAAATATGTCAAAACACTACAACATTTTTTTTTTCGACTTGCGACTAGTGAAATCAACTCTACTCGACCATTTATCATTAGATGGTATTTTTTTTATTCCTGTTGCAATAAAAACTCGGTTAGTTTGTCGAATGCTATGTTTTAGTATTATCCCTAGCTAAGTTCGGACACCCTGCGATGTCGCGTCTACACTTTTGGGACACTGGACAGTTGGCGCTACCTTCACGCTTTTCTACCGTCATATAGCCAGTATATGATTTGGAAAGCTGATTTTAATTTTCGATCGTAACATATCGGTTCCACGTCCCAAAGTGTATATGTAAGACGATTCGTCTCGTTAAAACCTACATACGTTTTTTTTTAAATCTTAATTAGCCAATTATACAAATTAAATTAATTTTGGTTACCACACACTTTGTGCCGGGTGACCCCCGATTTATTTGGAACATTTTCGATGTACGGAATTACGATTATTTTTATGTGTATCTCGAACCTAGGCACGTGATGTTGGAATTTGTTGGGCCTTCGGTGCAAAAATAAATTGTATGCGATACGTGTCTATGTTGGCTGATGTTATAGAGTTGATGGGTGGCCTATCCGCGGTCAGTCACTACTCGGCTCCAGCATCTTCACTTATTGTGTCGCTCGCTTTCTCTTCAGAAATGTTTTGACCTGTAACCGAAAAATTGGCTTCATTATGTTTATTGTCTACATTATTGCAGTGAAAAAACGTAAAATGGGCCCAGATGAATAGCAGAAATTGTGGCGTGAAACAAATAATCCAATAAGAATCTTAGTTTCCATTTGGACATTGAACATACAAAATATTTATCGCTATTGTAAATAAATTAAGCTATGTGCATTTAGAGCATATACTTGGGTTGTCAGTGCAAACAATTATTATTGGGTCGGGGTATAGTGAATAATTTAAATGTTTTTTTTTTTTTAGTATTTTAATTAAATGTATTATATGATTTAATTTTAAGTCTTAAAAATATTTTTCAATACATATGCTATTAATGCGGTTTTTATAACATCAAAATATGAACTGTAATGTTTTACAATACTAGGCCTTTTTACTTTATACCAATCACATACAAGCATTCTGGTTGTAACGCATGCGTAAACCGCGAAAAGCTGCCCGCTCCCGCCATTATTACATTTAAACCTAATTTTAATCGCAAATGTATTGAAAAACGTCGTATGATGCTTGTACTCGAAAAGCTGGCTATTGTAGTCATAGGTTTATTATAAGCTCTCGGCTTCGCCTCGTGCCTATAAACACCTCGACTATAATATGCAGCTTACCCATACTTAAATCATAATGTACTATAAAATATTTAAACCTTAATTTATCATATAACTTTTTTTCTTTCATTGTTAGTTTTAGTTATGATTAGTTACTTCAATTGCACTGTAAATAATTTTCAGTGCATGTGAAATGATTTATTTAATAAACAACGATAAAAGAAAATTACTTTATTACTTTTCATTAAATATTAATATATTCAAAGATCTAATATTTATTAAAGCTATGCCTTTGTGCGATCATGCGACGTCATCCGACTACCGAGCGTTTTTATTTTAAAAGCACAAGACATGAAATAAAATTGAACTTTATAGATTCGTAATATGGTTAATAATCAAATAATAGCTTTTCTTTCATCTTTTTAATATATTATGAAAAATACTAGTCGATGTTTGACAGACATAGCTGAAGCTAGTAATTTTTCTGCGATTATTATACATTGGATTACTGTATGGTTTGCTATAATAATATGTAAGCTGATACCACATGAGTAGATATCCATACAGAGTCCAAGCTCTCTAACAACGCCCCTCTACTGACCTCATCTCAAAAGAGTGAACAGTAAAACATTTATCCACGTTATATTAATAAAGTAAATCTTAACCGGAGGCTGAAGCCGTTGGAACTTTCGGGCTAACGACACGCGTCCTTATTCTGCTTCAGGCGGTTGTTTAGTGGGTGCAACTCCCACATTGATTGATGACTAGTTAAAAGGTTAATTAATTATCCTATATAGCTATTTTTTAACACTTACAAATGTAATGTCAAAAGAAAATACACATTTTTAACAATTCATGGTATTCACTAGTTTCGTCAAGCACTGTGCATGCTGATATTATCATTAGTTTTCTTTATGTGTTGTCACGTTTTGACAAATGAAAAAATCGTTTACATGCCTACCAATGTAAAAAATGGAAAAAAGAAGTGTTTATAAATTACCAATGCCACTTAGTAGATGAAAATTTGTTGTGGCTTTTCCATCCAAATATTTTAAGGCAAGAGCAGCGCACACACTGTTTTTGTATAGCAACAATTTCACAATTCTTAATACGAGTATGCCAATATTTGAATATATTAGTGAAGCAAAAACGTAGATATATATATATATATTTTGTTTTTGAAATATTTGCTAAGTTTTAAAATATACGTACCCTTTTTCGCTGTTGAAAGTATGCACTTCTTGCAGCTTATGAAGAAAAAGGAGACACATTGGAATTTGGTGTGGATGGCATCAGGTCCATGGTCTTGCAAACCCAGCCCGCGATGTCCACCTTCTCAGCGTCAGCCTTACGGATCCAGTCGTGATTCTAAATATCAGAATATATGTATTTTACATGAATGTAAGATTAAGAACTACAAAAATTAATCGGCCATACTTTTTATGACCGATATTTATAATACATTTTTACTTAGATTTGATTGTCAGTGCTAATCATCTTCTTCTTCACTTCACTTCATGAGCCCATTTTTACCCCAGGCGGCTTTGGCCTCCCCTAGGGTGAGGAGGGGTGCTTGGAGCTTAAATCCACCATGCTGCTCCACTGCGGGTTGGGGACTGTAACGACCGCCATCTATTTACAGCAGCCGGGACCGACTGCTTAACGTGCTCTCCGAGGCACGGAGTCAGTGATAGTTATGTACTTGTCAGAAAATCTCATTGGTACACGCCCGGATTCGAACCATGGCCCTATGAAGCCTTATAAATTTGAGACAGGTTCGTTGCGCTTTGGGCTATCACGACGACATCTATTACGTCATCATCTCAACGAATCATCATCTATTACGATATAAAGAGTATGATGCGTTAAAAACACTTCATACCTAAAATGCATTTAATATCTATTTGTAAAATTTCTAGGTGGGTCCAGTGCACCTAATTCAAAATATGGCTTTCGTGTCCACTAAAAAGTAGAAAATGCCAACCAAAATTAGTGCATAATTTCTTGAAATACAATTTCATTTAGTAAAATTCCCAACTGTAAAATAAAACTTTTTTCTAAGTAAATCGACTTTTTATTGAATAAGAAGCAAGTAATTGGTTCAGAAGAAGAAAAAAAAACGTCGAAAAAACATGTGTATCCCCGACACATTTTTTATATAAACTTTCAGTACAGAAATATAATTCAATGGCAGTTTTCTGTTTTAAATAAATGTAGGTATTAAGTTTTTTAACAATGTGACGACCTTTGAGTACACAATTAACAATAGCATATAGTCAGGCCCGGCGAGAGCCAGATCGGGCCCCAAGTGTAAACCGGGCCCCTGTTTCTTAGTCCGGGCCCTGGTGGTACTACTACCCTTACACCCCCCAACCCCCTAACGCCGGCCCTGCATATGGTATGGTGGAGTGTGCATCAGTTGGAACTATGAGTTGGATGGGCACCAAAATCGCGAGTGTGAATCGCGTGCGCTTTTTCTTCGTCTAAAGGTAGTCAAGGATAAAACACAATCTGACGTATGATCTGACGTTCGACGCAAGGTTTCATGTGTGAAGACCACAGACTACGCATATTATTATTTACGTTTATACTAATTATTTTCTGGTTACAATTCATACTCTGGTAACTCTGTTTAAAAGGAGGAGATTTCCATCTTGACATTGACTTTTTTTTTCCTTTATTACTTGCATATCTCATCCACAAACTGTCATACTATTTAATGTGAAACAGAAGTCAAACAGTAAAATTTATTTTTCACGAAATAATTACCATCTTACTGTTTAGCTCTTAATAGCAAGATATGGCTAAGAAACAATTTGTCTCGAAACGGTTTTGGAATTGGCCTAATCTAGTTTTTACTTTACTTACCAAATTAAAGGGTATAATATGTGTAAGTCCGAGCGTAGCGAACCTGTTTCAAAAATCTAAGGCTGTGGGGCCGTGGTTTCGAATCCGGGCGTGTACCAATGAGTTTTTCTGACTTGAATACATAACTATCACTGACTCTGTGCTTCAAAGAGCACGTTAAGCAGTAGGTCCCGGTTGCTGTCAATAGATGACGGTCGTTACAATCCACCAATCCGCACTGGAGCATTGTGGTGAATTTTAGTTCCAACCCACCTCACCCTCGGGGGAGGCCTAAGCCCCTTCAGTGGGGTATAATGGGATGGGATGGAAATATGTGTATTTTGTGGTTGTTCCTCTTTGCACTAACCGAACATTCCCCACTCTTCCGTCAGCGAGATGCGTTGTGGATGCGTGGTGGGATTTACTCAGGCAGCCGATTGCTAAAGAGCAGCAGCTCTAGTTACTTTAGTAACATATAACTCAATTAATGAACCGCGTACTTATGTGATTGTCTATTAAAACGTAATGAAAGCGTACTAATTCACCACCAAAACTAGAAAAATATTTCATTGCAAAGAAAAAGTAGAAAATCCATCATATACCATTAAAGTCTTCAAGTCGGCCCTTTCATCAGGGTGTTTCTTGAGACATCTGTCGACGAAATCTTTGAATTCGTCTGAGAATATCCCTGATGGCAGCTTTGGCGGTGGCTCGTTCACAATGTACTCGAGTAACTCGAATATAGCCATAGGTCGAGGAGAATTTGGGGCCTGAAAATTTAATTACAATTTTTTGATTACTAGATTTCACATGTACGATTTTGCTCGCGTGGTTTTTACGATTTGTATTAGTACGTCTTAAACTTACGGTTAAGGCGTTTTTTGCTTTTCTATGATGTGAAACCCCCTTTTACATTAATTTTCTTTTTACAGCTGTGCTCTTAAAATAGAAGTGTGATACAATACAATACCCTATGTGTTGAACCATGATTTTATCAATTTAAATGGGAAAGTTTCATCAAAATCGGTTTACTGGTTTTTAAGTTATAATAGAACTAACAAAAATGTATATTTCGGCTTTATTTCAGAGTTCCTTAAAATATTAAAATCATATACCTATCGTCGCTGTCATTTCAAAAAGTAGTATGTAAAATTCGTTACTTTTTATCTTAGCTGTATGCGTAGTACGAGACGTAATCTTTCATGTATCAAGGTGCGTTACACGATATTAGACTTTATGTTAACGTGCTAAAGGTCTTATTATCATAAACAGTCATAGAAAAAACAGTTTGTGTTTTCTGATAACAGTCTGTTTTACATACGACTTTTTGAAATGACAGCGACGCTGTATTTCTGTGTGCCACCTGTCGCTTCATTAATGGGCAATACTTGCTAGCTGTAGCTAACGAGAGTGAGTTAAATCTAACCTGATGCACTTGTTCTAGCTTACTTGTTTTATTTTAGTTCGAGCAGTAGCTGATTAACCTTCGAGCCTGTCCAGATGACGCGTTTAACGTGCGAGCCCACTCGCGCGTTTCAATTTGTATTGCGTTCAGATGCCGCGTTTAATACGCGTTCCTACGCGCGAAAAGACTTGGTCACTAGTCACTCGGTCACAAAGAGAAAATCGTCGATTTAACGTGCATCCAATTCTTCGTGACAGAAGGACTCATAGTATGTTTACAACATTGTACCCAAAGCTCACAGGACACAGCGAAAAGTTTTTCAACTACTTCCGCAAGTCAACATCGTTCGAAGATATATTAGAAATTATACAGGAAGATTTGGCTCCATGTCAAAATTATGTGGTACTGGATTAAATACGTCTTCTCGTCGCAGACTCGCGCATATTACTGGGCGAAGCAATGGCGCCTGAGTATCTCGCCTCGCGCGGCGATGCGCGTTAAACGAGCAAGTCAACAGTCTGGCACGTTGCACGCGTTTTACGCGCGAGTGAGGAAACGCGCGTGAGCATCAGGACGGGATGTATGTAGCTCTTGTATATCGGGAACGCGCGATTGAGTACGCGTATATTTCCTGCGCATATAACACTTCATCTGGACAGGCCCTTCAGTGCGCTCAGTTTTAGGCGACTTTGACGGCAACCATTTTCGTTTTTCTGAAAATTTGTCTCTTATGATTACTTTAGAAATTACTAATTACACGACCATAACAAAATTCACAATACTTTCCTTGTATAGATTTGTCAGCCTCCAGTCATGACCTCATCCCAAATTAAATTTTCACATTTAGACATACAACATTTAGAGCCTGTTCTACCACTGACAAGTAAACGTAAAAGATATAGGCTACTTTACACATCGAATTACGTTCCACAAACTTCAAGTAACGTTACTGAGTAAGGAAAGCGCCGATTAAGCTATAGGGCGGATCATTTGCCCAGTAGTTATCTGTCCAATAAGTAAGCGGAAACCGAAATGGCTGACGCGCATCAGTATGATCTGCAGTGATTTATCGTTCAGTTGCAAAGACTATTATTATAAGTTGTCAGGTTATTTTAGACTAGTGTTGCGGTTACCAGGTACTTAGTGTGGCATAAAATTTCCGTTTTAGTGACAGCGTCGCCTTGCTTATTGTATATAATATGCTTTTCCACCATTTCAATTAACAACTGATTTTCAGCCTGAGTGAAATTGGCGGTTCGTACACGTATCTTGTTATTACTAATTCGCCATCGTTTCAGTAATGTATTGAGTACACTACTAGTTAACAAAACAATCACAAAGATTTCGTATATTACGATATATAATAAAAATTTCTGTAACTAGGAAATTTATAGAAATTTCGAAGTTTTGGCTTTATACAAACCTAGTTCTAACTTAAGTGAGACTATAATTTAAAAAAAAACTTAGATTAATATGCGTTTGATACGCATATTAATCTAAGTTTTTTTTTGTAATAGTTTGAGAGCGTTTGTACGGGCAATCACGCGTACCGCCCTTTCTTAACATCAGAGCTACACTTTTATTTACCGCCAAGCAAAAACAAAACTTGAATAACCCAGGTAATTTAAGTGAGAAACATGAAGGTGTAGAAGGTAAACTTACCATGGAGAATAGAATGAGCAAACTCTTTGTTGAAGCTTTAATGACATAATTTTTTTAGCCAACGATAAAATTTTCATACCTGTCCTGGAGAATGATCTTCATTCTGACCACCGAATATAGCTGCCAGGGTTTTGGCGTCCGGTGGTGGTATAGGGTACATTCCAATGGCCATCTCCACCAATGACAATCCCAGGGACCAGATGTCTGACTGCACTGAGTAATGTGTGCCTTGCAAACGTTCCGGCTATAATAAAAATTATATTTAATGACCAGAAATTGCCAGTTATATATCTTAAACGTTTCAACATAAGCTGCTTGAAGGCACAATTATGACTACTCCAGCTCCGTTTCATTCCATTTAATTACTCCAGCATTTCCAGTTATGTCGCATATTTAATGGGCATGTCCAACTAGTATATAAAAGTTGACTTTGGTTATAGTATTTTTAAAACTTCTTTAGGCGTGACATACTCGAGCAGTGAACGAAATTCAACCGTCATGCGTCACACTAGTGTCGGTGACGCTGAATCACGTATACTCGTTATGTATTGTAATTCGCGTATATTTTTTTACTATAATCTGTGTAATATTTCAAGCGTAGGTATATAATTTAACGTATACAACACAACAACGTCTAGGCCCCAAACTAAGCATTAGCTTGTGTTTTGGGTACCAAACGAAGACACCACATACATATAACAACTAAGACCCAGTACCAGTATCAATATTCATCATATAAATACTGACCCGATCTGGGATTCGAACCCGGGATCTTCAGCTTCGTAGGCAGTGTCGCTACCCACTAGGCTAAGCGGTCATCAATATAATGTGTATACAGTTAGTATTTAATATTTTATTTGAGAGTTCTTTAATATAATACGCCCATTTTATTGTGTATTTGTACTGCGTGTTACTAATAAAATAAAAAAAATTCGCACCAAGGTAAATTCTTACTGTTCCCCAGCCATATGAAAGACTAAGAGAAAAAATTTCTCACAGAAATAAATAATACATACAAGAGTTTACTACTTATAAATAACTAGCGACCCGCCCGCAGTTTCGCTCGCGTGGAATTCGTTTCTCATAAGAAACACTTTTTTGTCTCAGTCTTATCTCATTCCCGTTCTTCTCTTTCCCGTTTTCGTTCCCGTCACACAAGTTTTTTATCGTTTTCGTTCCTTGCCCTGGTCCCGTCCCGTTTTCGTTTCCATTCTCATCAATTAAAGTGGGCGGGATTGAGGGCGCAGGGGCTTACACAAAACCAATTTCAAGACACTGTAAGAGTTTCTAGAACATTTTGAAACTTAACTACCTAAGAAATTCTATACTTACTAAATCTCATCAAAATCCATTTAGCCATCTAACATGAACAATAGCTATCAGACAATAAGTATTATATGTCACAGCTGACAATTCCCTTTTCATGCCTGCAAAGTTTCATTAAAATTAGTTCAGCCGTTTCGGAGAAGCGGAACAGACAAACAAAATGAAGCCAATGTCACTTCTGACAACGCTTTCTTAATGTCATAAAACCAGTTCAACCGTTTCAGAGATTAACTCAGACAAACAGACAGACAGATACACAAACAAGTATTAGCCCATGTCACTTTTGACAACCCCCTTTTCACATATGCAGTTTTATTGAAATTGCTTTAGCCATTTTGGAGAACAGCCGGAACAGACAGACGAGACAAAACTTATGTCACATTGGATAAAAAATTTTTCATGTCTGCAAAATGTCATTAAAATCGGTCCAACATTTTCGGAGATTGACTCGGACAAACAGACAAATAGCACACAACAAAAAGTTGTCTATATCGCTCCTATTTCAATGAAATAGGTGCAGTACTTTTTGAGTTTATTCGTTACAAACATACAAAAAAACAAATCTTTCCTCTTTATAATATTACTGTAGATTAATTGTTTTTTGTTGAAGTAGAAATTTCTTTAGACGCACCATGTACACTTTTCCTGGGAAATTTAATACACTGATAAATCTGTATAAACTATTGATGTGCATTCATTTATTCAAATGCAGAAGTAAAATATTATTTTATGGGCAATTTATTTAAGAAGTGACAACTAGAAAATATTCATATATTTATTGTCTGTATAGAAAATTGTTCCTGTTCATCAGCTATTGATAACAGTAATAACTTTTAGTAAATTCTTTTCTCATAATATAATTTTCATTTCTATAGTGTGGTCGAAAGCACACCCATGCACCCTTTAAAAAAAATAGCAATTTGCAACTCGGTCAGAAAAACACTCAAAAAATGAGCAGGCTGTGTGAGCAGTGGACTCATTTCAAATAATATATTTGGCAAGGATACTACTGGAAAATATATCTGGCAAGTAGAAAGATTTGATTGAAGAACAAATGAAGAACAATGAAAAAAACAAGACTGTGATAACAATTAGTGACGACAACCAAGAACTTGATTGGAGATAAAGCATCAACAGCCCTACTGTGAAAACACAAAGCGAGAATCGTACGGTTATCAAAAGGCGATGGTATGGAAATAGCGGGAAAGTTCCGTAGCGCCGTCTTATAACGTCGTCATTTGAAGGTCATTTGAAAAAAATTTCCCATTGACTATCGTTTCA
Organism: Luffia ferchaultella; assembly: GCA_949709985.1. Taxonomy (NCBI): domain Eukaryota; kingdom Metazoa; phylum Arthropoda; class Insecta; order Lepidoptera; family Psychidae; genus Luffia; species Luffia ferchaultella. Next base: position 8,833,248 of record OX453254.1, read on the forward strand.
AAATCGTTTAAACAGTCTGCACAGGATTTGATAACTTACACATATAGCATCCCTGTAAATGAAATGGATTTTATTCATTGAAGATTCGTAGTGATTGGTTAATATCGAAAAACCACAGAGCACTATGCATGTAATAATTCTTTGCGGAACGCCGTTATAGTTCTGAGCGCTGTCGTTACGTCTTATCTCCTCTATGAGAAAATAGGTGTCGGTCAGCAGGTGGGTTCGGTGCGTTTCAATTCAATGGACATAGAAAAGATACTGGGGAACATCGCCAGGGAAGGAAGTAGATTTTTTTTATGTAAGAGATGTCTCCATATATTCTGAGGTCCTTTTCCAATATCAAACATAAAACAATTGTATACTTGTAAGATAATTTACTTATTAAAACTAACAAATAAAATAGAAGTGGCTGACAGTTATTTTAAAATAAAAATACATAAATACTTACATTTACCTTTTGTAATTAGACATGTAATTTTGTCAGTATATATGAAATCCTATGAAAAACAGTAATAATTACTATGTTCTTGACTTAAAATTTTGTAGTTATTTTTTAGGTATACAAATGGAAAAAACTTTCTTCTTTTTTTCTTTCTATAATTTTCAATTAGAAACTTGCAGAAGTTTAAAGGAATTGAAGTTTTTTTAGACAAAATATATCTGTTTGGGATTTAAATTACTATTTTTTATACTTATAGTACGTACAATAGGCATAGACAGAGAAAAATATTTTTTAAAGTAAGAAAACATTGTCTTATATATACCAAAGAGGATATGCTCTTAAAATATAGAAATAAATATTTAAAAATATTTCTTCAGAATGACAAAAATGTCTTGCAACAACAACATGATATTTATTTATTTCGAAACAATATCCATTCATAGGAATATCCTCTTCGATATACCTATTCCATTGCATCAGCCTTTTTTATACCCCACTGCAGGGGCTTAGGCCTCTCCTCAAGATGAGCCCGAGCGTAGCGAACCTGTTTCAAATCTAAATGCCATGTGGCCGTGATTCAAATCCGGGGGTGTATCAATGAGATATACCTATATGAAATAATATTTTGTAGCATTATGTTGATATTATTACTTACATTACGTATACATTATGTATACTTTCATATTTACCAAGATGAAAAATGTATTTATTTAAATTTAGTAAAGTCATTGCCTTCGTTAACGAATATCACGTCGATACCCAATAAATCATTAAATTTAAATCACCGTCTATGAAAATAAATAATCAAAATATAAACTTTTTGAGATCCATTTCACGATCACTAGAAGACTCAACTACGACAGTTCAGTAATCTTGCTAAGTTGGCTAATAAGGATTTATCGAACACTTTACGCGAAGTGCGTCACGAGAACCAAAGCGACGTCGCGACGAAAGTTTTTCACTATCGTTTGCTAGAGCTGTCAACCTGAATACGGATTGTTGAAAGGGTGCATATTATTATACTTCGGCCGCAGATATTTTTATACTTATCTATATAACTACACTTCCTCAAAATACTAATTGAACATAGGCAAGGATAGGAAGAATATTCAAACATTATACTCACTGACATGTAACTCCGTGTGCCAACAAATGAATTGGCCATGGAATCAATAAGCTGCCCAGACACCCCAAAGTCGCATATTTTAATTTCTCCATTGCTGTTCACCAATATATTTGAAGGTTTCACATCACGGTGCATGATTGCGTGATTGTCACGTAGATAACTTAGCCCCTTGAGAACTGCCAATGTTATAGTGCCTGTGTGTGATATAATATTCAAATGTAATGATAAAAAATTACTAGACATATAATATACTGCATTGGCCTAAAACCAAAGTAGGTTAAGATTCTATAAGTAGAACATCTTCGCGATAAATAGGCGTCACAAGTGGGAAGAAGCGGTGCGGTGAGGCAGGACGCTTCTCGACGATTACCGTGAGCATCAGGAAAGCAGACAAAAAGGTATTAACATGTCACAGAAGTTTATGTGTCTCTAATAGATTTGATTTAAATGCGAAGCTACGAACAAAAAAAGATATTTGTTTGTAGCAATGCGATGTCGACATCCCTACACGTGTGTCTCGCGCTAAATATACGTAAACCGGCGTTAGTACCGAAGATGACTTACTTACTCGGGGCCGCGCGCTCTAAGTACTTTGCTCAAGCTAAGATTCCCTGTAATGAGTACCAGTACGAGATTTACAAGCCCTTATTGGGTCATAGGCTAATACCACAACTTGCAGATATGTTAGAAAATATGTTTTTAATATGTATCAACACAAGAATCAAACCAGGGATAATACATACCACAAAATAGTCATAAAGCAACACCGAGACTTGACGATATGTTAGAAAATACATTTACATGTATCAACACCAGAATCAAACCTAGGATAACACATGAAACCACAAAATATGTTTAAATGAATACAAATACTTAAAAACTCACCCAGAATTGATTCAGGTATCCTACCAGCTTTTTTCAATATTAGATCTAGAGAACCTCCATCCATATATTCCATACAAATTGAAATCTCTCCATCACTATAGAATGCTCCATAGAAACCGACTATGTGAGCAAAGTTGCACTCGTGAAGCACCTTCAATTCTCTGATGATCTGTTTTTTAATGGCCGGTTTTACTTCAAGATGGATTAGCTTCCGGGCCATTATTAAACCTGTAGATTTGTGACGCACTTTCATCACTACACCACCGTTGCCTTGACCTGCAACAGAAATTAAGTTGATTTAATCAATGGAACCTGTTTGTTACTCAATCGATCTTCAACCAGGTGATTGAATGAACCCAAAATTTATATGTAAGTAGCTTTTGGGTTAGATTAACCATAAGCAAGCAAATTCGATGAACATCAAGCAGGCTCCTAACAGAAAACATAACACTGTGGTGAAGTAACTTTACATAGATGTCTATATATTAATATGTGAAGAAAAAACTTTAGACCCCTTTTAAAGGATCATACATGCTTTGTGTGTGTGGAAGAATGTGAGATTTGGTATAGTTTAAGTTTATGTGGAGTCAGTGACTTATGACACAATGACATAAATTAAGTTAAAAATATTCTCCAAGAACATCTACGCTGCAATTTGGAAATTATACATTTCTATTTAATACTCAGTAATACAGTAAATCATTTACTCCACCAAAGTACCTAATATGATTAAATAGGTATAATGTTTATTGAATGCTGATTATATTTTACGTAATTGGTCTGTTCAAACATGGCATTTTCAGGGTTGCAAATCTTAAAAGGAACCGGTTAAATGTGAGTCAAATTGAATTGACTTACTGTCGTCTAATTATTATTAGTGATTCCAAAAAAGTGAGTTCAGACGAATTTTGACCACTGGGTGAACACAACTTTTCTTTAAACACTCACCTAGTTCTCCTAATTTTTCAAAGTCCTCATTACTCAGTTCCCCTATTCTTTCTTTCTGGCAGAGGAATACTTTGATTCTCCTTCTCTGGGTGTCGTCCATTTCAATCTGCTCCAGTCTCTCCGTCAAGGCTTCTATACTGGTTTTGGATTTCCCAGCCAGGCCTTGTCGCCTGGGGACAGAATCACTATATCCTTATGAACATGTTTAACACATTTTGCATCAGAATAGTATTTAATGTTTATTGTATAATAACATTATTCAACATAATAAACAATCTAATTTTATTGGGGTAGTTTTATGCAACTAATTCAATCAAATCAAAATATTTCTATTAAAGCAGAGTTGCACAAATATTTTAGAATCATCCAGGTTCACAGTTACAAGTCTTTTTTTTATTTTATTTTTATTAGTTACCGTTGGTTTAGAAAGTAGCTTCTACTGAGAACAACCAAAAAGACAGCAGTTACTCTTTTGAAAATATTATATGTATTAACACATTGGAAACTGTTTTCACTGGACTGAAAATATTGCGGCATCAATGTCAACAACGAATACATCTCTCAAATCCACTTCGCTGACGACATAGTCGTCATTGTAGAGTCGATGGAGGAGCTCAGCGGAATGGTAATTGGCCTCAATGTTGCCTCTCGACAGTTGGGACTCAGGATGAATTTGAACAAGAAGAAACTTATGTTCAATGAACATATTCTCCCGAGACTGGTAACCATAGAGGGTGCGACATTTGAAGTAGTGCAAGACTATGTTTACTTAGGACAGACTGTTCAGTTAGACAAACACAACTTCAACAATGAGGTGAACCAAAGAATTCAGATCGGCTGCTTTTGGGAAGCTCCGTCATCTGTTCTCGTCACCACTACCACAATATCTGAAGATCAAGGTCTTCAACCAATGTGTCCTGCCTACAATGGCATATGGTGCCAAATCATAGACTCTCACAGCAGGACTTGTTCACAAATTTAAAGTCGCTCAGCATGCTACGGAGTTAGCAATGCTCGGTTTTTTTTTTGATGGACGAAATCAGAAATACTGAAATCCATCGAAAAACTAAAGATGTCGACATAGCCAAAGTGGCAAGAGGTCGGTCACATTTGCCATAGAACCGACAACTGATGGGTAGCCAAGTTCTCGAGTGGAGGCCACGTACCGGAAAGCGAAGAGTTGGACACCCCAACCATGTGAACTGATAACCTAAAGCATCATACCGGAGATAATTGGAGGCGAAAGACGTAGGGAGAGACCTATAGTCTGCGGAGACACGGGCTGATGATGATGATGAAAAATTCCATTTTTACCTCGTTGAAACATCGCCTGTACGACACAGTACTTACTATAGCCATATCAAGTTGAGTCTAGTTTTCTGATATACAATAAACATTAAAATACTTACTCCGTCGCTGTCGCAGACTTCAACTGTGGAGTCATGTTCGAGGGCGTGATTGCGGGAGCTGTGTCTATTGACCCTGGTGGTAGGGTCAAATTCAATTTGTTTTTCGACATTTTGCTCATCGTTGCTCCGCACTTGTCACGGCATTTACGTTGATCTAGATGGGTATGTTAGTTAAAAATTTAATATTATTTGTTGTGTTGCGTTGCGTCTGACTAAACCACAGAGTGAGTACTTTGTAGCTTTGTAGATATTAGATTTAATTTGTGGTTTTAATAGAGATATAGGTAACTCCGCCGTAAAAAAAGAACTTTATTAGCGCTAAAGTACGCGAGGTTTGGAATTAACCAAATCGCCATCTAACGTAAAATAGTAAAAATAAGAAGTTTAATACTGCCACCTATGAACAGAATTTCAAACAATGCAGTGAAATTGAACACAACCATCGAAAACAACCTTGAAACAACAAGCAAAAATAATGACACTAATCGTGTACCATTCTACCAACTTCTTATTTAGTGCATGGAACTAATAAGTACTACGTACAACTGGAATGAGCTGTACGAAGAAATTTCGAGGTCCTAGAAATTTGACCTTGAAAACTAATTAAAAAGATAAAAGTAACAAGGACGTTATTGGGTGCCATAATGTCTCTTTCTGATTAGGGTGACAAAGTTACGTAGGATAAATAAGACCATAACAAGAACTTTTTAATTTTCGACTAAGATCGAACAAAACTCTCTAAGTCTATCTTAACCCGTGACACTGAAGTAAACTTTTTTTTACATAAGTATAAAGATTTCTGTATGTCCGTGTCAATAACCTATGTCGTAATTTAGTAAATTAGAACCTTTAATTCGAACATTTGTCAAAATTGGTTTAGCAGGTTTCAAATTAAAATGCTACAAACGTACATCAGTCTAGTTATGAAGTAAAAAAACATACATGAATGATGGGAATCAATTTACATTCTTTATTAACAAGTAATTTTAGTATTTATAAGGGATCATAAACCACAAACGTAAGCACTGAAAATGAGGTTTCGCGTGGGCACCGCGTAGTACAACTCGCGATAGCATCAAAAATACTGGTTGGATTTGTACGAAATACTGTTAAATCATCAAATTTACAAAAAAAAAAAATAAACGGCAGTAGCCCGACTCCTATCCACCTCGATAGAAAAGTAGAAGCAAGCAAACAGAAGTTCAAGAGAGCTAGTCACTAAAAGCGGGCAACCCGCAGAAAATATGATCAAATGACAGAGGCTTCTCGCCTCCAAAATAAATTGCGTTAGTAGGTAACTCTAAAAATCAAAGCTTCAAATATCGCTATCTCAATCACCTTAGTAAATTAGCTGCATGCTCCCTTTTATGTATAATACACTTTTGAATACAAATCTCCCATTGATTACAGAAATAAAGCTACCTAGAATGTGATTCATAATTGGATGGCTGACCGCCTTTATTTACAAAATAGTTAAATCCCACAGAAGTAAAGATCCAAGCGCAACAAGTTGCGTAGGTACTTTTGGTAGGTAGGTACTTCAGGAAATATCTCGTTGAAACGATCCCAATAAGCCTAAACACGCTATTAAAAAGGTCAAGAATTCTGTAGATATATATGTTTGAAATATATATCTCATATATTTTGTCGCACTTCACCGCCTTGAGCGCACGTGGGAACTTGAAAACATAAGTTCGTACAGGCAACCAAGCTCCTTTCTTTACCGAAAAAACCCAACAATCTCAAAAATTCCCAATCATTCGGAGGATAAAAATGGATTTAAAAGACTCTAGGTGCCGAAACATTATTTCTAGGGCCGAAATGTCTCAAAATTCAACGCTGGTGCGAGACCTAAGGATCTCAAATATTAATAGGATGGCCTCCTTCCTTTCGATTGGCACCAGAGATACGGACAGATTCAATACCCCATCGAAATCACACACACAAGTCTCTCATATGCATATATGACGTCAAATTCGTTACCCGTATGGTGTCAGATCTGTAACTAAATTATTTTCCTACTTTAATGAAAAACGTTTCTCTTTAAAACAATACATAGGTTTCCATCTTTCATATTCATTGAAATATCTGGCAACCTATTATTACGGCCACGTCATGCAAAAGAGGGCAAAAGGCAACTACCAAAGTATCATTATTAACTAATCTAAACATTAAGGACACCTTAGTATTATGACGTCAAAAACTTCAACTTTGACAAATGTCAAAATTCCCCAAATTCTCGTTTCAGTTGCCAGTATAAAACCAAAAATTGAGACTTTCGTTTTAAATATTAGTAAAAATTTTAACAAATATGAAATATAACATAATAAGTTTTAAAAATACTATTATCATCCCCATACCAAGATATATTAAAAACCAGAAGTCACACAAAATAGATATTAGATGTGTATTAATATCTATTTCTATAAATATATATTTATATTTATAATTTAGGTCTAAAAAAAAATAAGTTTCCTAGAAAAAAAATCTACAGATTTCGCTCTTCTCGCAATTATCGGAGGACATTGAACAAAATTGTACGAGAAAATTTTTTCGAAGAAAGTTATGGACCAATTTTCGATGTGCTACCATACTTTGCCACTCAAGCGCTTGCATTTTTTGACGCTAGTGTTTTCGTCTACCTTTATAACTTTTTGAAATAAGGCCGAATCTAACTTTCTAGGGTAGCTAATCTGATAATCATTCAATGAAAAGGGCACCTGCTCAAGTCAGGGTTTTCGGCCGTTTCTAAAATTTTATTTTTCAAACTTGTAGACAATCTACCAGTCTCGGAAACTTTTTTATTTTTTCACTATTTTCGATTTTCCGATAAAGTAACGAACCGATTTTAGAAAATTTAGTATCTTACAATGCTCCAAAACCTCTTGATTTTTTTGCAATCACTGTCTTTTGTCTATCATCATAAATATTGGAAATATAAGCAAATTTATTACACTCCTATACGAAAACGATCTAATAAACATATTCATTGTTACAAAAAGTTTTTATAAAAATAATGATTAAGTATGCGTCATCGTTTATTCTGACAAACGGAAATATGTACTATTATTTATGTAATATATAATATGTATGTAATATGTATTTATGTATTTGATATTGTGAACAAGATGAAAATAAATCAAAGTTACCAGCCGATTCTGTTATCTTTTATTGTTATAATCACTGTATTTACCTACTCGAGATTGAACGAAATCAGTACCTACGTTATGGAAAAAAATTGACTTAATTTTTGGTTTCAACACATTAAAAAACGTTAACAGTAGATGATATTATCAAATCAAAATTCTAAAAAAATTTTTTTGTGGACCTGTGTTATATTTATATTTTGCTAATAGCTTGTCAACCTGCGTTGATGCTTTTTAGGTACGTTTCTTTTTCATTTATTATTAATTCTTGCGTAGTCAAGAGCTACTATAACTTTACGTTAACGGATACCCAAATAAAGCTAAATTATGGTACCTAAATAATGTTTAAAAAAAAAAGAAGACAGACAGAAATAAAACTGCAAAAGAAAATAGAAATAAAATTGTTTAGTATAAACTCCGCAAAAACAAAGAATCGACTTCTTTGATTTGCTACAGCTTTAAATTTAGTAAACTGATTTCGATAATTCTTTCACAGTATCTACCCTAAGTTATAAGATAGTGACTAAACACAAAAATTATCAAAATCGATTCAGAGCTTTAAATTTAGTGAACTGATTTCGATAATTATTTCACTGTATCTACCCTAAATTATCAAATAGTAACCAAGCACAAATATTTTCTTATAACTTTCACAAATACTTTCAGAAATATTAACGGCCAAACATACATGTATAGAGTCCTATTGAATTGAGTCCAAATATTTTAAGAAGTGATATTAGAACGCGATGTGAGCAATCATTGGCAATGCTATTATCTAACCTTTATAGGCCACTAATTATCTACCCAAAAAAAAGTGTTCATCAATAGTCGAGCAATGGATGACTCCCATAATAAAAAACGAGAAATGTGAAGAAGAAAAAATATGCGTGTCTGACTTTGCCTCCGCTCGATGAATGTGTACAACCAGTGGCGTGAAATAGCAGCTCGGATATGGAACAGCCAAAGTGGCGTATTAAACCAGCTGATTTCGATAATTCTTTCACTGTATCTACCCTATGTTGAAAAATAGTGACCAAACACAAAAATCATCAAAATGGATTCAGAACTTTCAGAAGAAGTGACATTAGAACGCGACGTGAGATCATTGCGGTGCGAAGCAATGCCATTACCTGACTTTTGTAGGCCACTAAATACCTACTTACCCTAAGAAAAATGTTCAACAGTCGAGCAATGGATGAACCCCATAATAAAAAACGAGAAATATGAAGAGGAAAAAATAATGCGTCAGCGGAAATTATAGGTCCTGTATCGTAATTATCATGACGCATAATTTTTATTCCTCGGTTCCCTCATAATAAAATCTCAATTCACCATAGTACTTTTCCCAGTGTAGTAGTACAATATTTTATGCTAGCCACACAGAAGTGGTGTAGAAAGAGATAGTTAGGCACCCGGTTACTACCCTTTCGCACTTTTTTTTTATAGCCAGTTTACGTATGACCACGCTAATGTTAGAGAGACAACATACCAGTTGTACGTAGTATAGTACATATTAGTTCCATGATTTAGTGCTTTTTTGACATCTATGACCTACCAACTTATAACTAATAAACACGTAGCGATCACGAAATATTATATTTAAATTTGGTAGGTAAACAAAAAAATCATCTGGTAGAGATAAAACAAATTTGAAATATAGGTGTAGTTACAATTGTGCAGTGAAGGAAAAAGATTTTTTGGCTTACAGCATAACGCACTAATCTTTGCCGCTCTGAGTTGCCTGCAAATGACTCCTGTATGTATATGACTCAATCAATGCGCAGGCACAGCATGGGAACAGCGGCGCGGACAGCGTGATGGGGGGCAGCCGCCGAGTGCGCGCGCGAATTGTCCGACCTCTCCTTCATCTCCTCCGCGCTCATAATGCTACCTACTGCGACGCTTAATAAATTCATACATCAAATAAAATTCAGAAAAACGATTATTCAGCAGCTTTTCATGGTGAAGTTTCAATTTAGTTGAGGATTTAGCAGTTTTTAGATTTAATTTGATTGTGGCATCTAAATAAATAAAGTAAACAATGATCAAATGTATGTAATTAGTCATAAAGTTTGTATTTATTGTTTACTAGCTTTCGGCCCACGGGCTTCGCTCGCCTTGACTACATAGTTTCACTGGGACAGTTGGGGACAGTCAAAGGAACGCGACGCTCCAGAACATTGTAACACTTTCTAGAACATTCTGAAACTTAACAACCTAAGAAATCTCTATAATTTTTTCTAATTTCCAAAAAAAAATCCTAATTTCTTAAAATCCATTTAGTCTTTATGTTTGCAAAATTTCAGTATAATCAGATCAGCCGTTTCGACGATTAGCGATTATTCTACATGTTAGAACACGTTAAACATATGTAAACTCCTTCTATAAATTACTTGTTCTGAGGACGACACGTGTGACATGGACGTGACTTAGGGATGATAATCGATGGCGAAATAATCGATTATCTCAAGTTTGCCGATATCAATTAATCGATTAGTCGCACTCATGCATGTCGATTAATGGAAGAAAAACAGTTCTAGGCTTTTCGTTACTAGCAAATAAGTAAGTACCTAATTAATAAATAAATGCGTACTATCGACGTAATCGTTTAAGAGCGTTTGTATGGGCGTTCACGCGTCCTACCTTCTTAACTCATTCAACGAACCACCTAGTCGTCGTAATTGAATTGCATGCCGGCATTTAAATTAACAGGCATGGCCACGACACACATATATATATATATAATGTCGTGGCCATGCGATTAAATCAGTCACTTATATTGACGGCTAGCCTGTTAATACATGGTATATATTATATTTAAATATTACGCCGGCACCACACGTTGGCCACATCGTTGGTGACCAACGTTAGCTTATTAATTGATGACATACACACGTTGGCTCTTAAACTAGTTCTGTCCCGTCAGAGCCAATGTGAAGATGTTCGATACAGAAATTAAACTTACTATAAGCGCTTTTTAAAAAAGATATGTTTAAAAAATTCTTTAAAAAGTTTCGAAAATTCATTTGTCCTTGCGGATGGCGATGGTGTAGATGATAATGGTCTTGCTCGATATACGCACTCAATGCGTGGTGCATTGCAACACGACTGAGCGAATCGCCAACGTGTGGACTGTGGAGTAGATGGATAGCCAACGTTGACGCGTAGATTCCTTTGAAAAACCGACACGCGACGGCAATAGCCAATGTTGGCGACAACGTTGCGACCAACGTATAAAAACCTCGATCCACACGTTGGACGAGTAGCATTGCGCCGACATTGTGACCAACGTGTGGTGCCAGGGTTACATTAATTTAAAGAGAAAATAATGAAAACTGAAGCAAACTACCTAAGTAGTAGCCCGGCGTAGTCGTAGCACATAAATTAATCATTGATAGTTTAATCAATACACCGAGCTCCGTGCCTTCGTATTTTATTTCACATGCATTGAATCACGTTATCGAGCCAGACTCTCTCGGCTAGACGAAAACGGGGGGCGCGCGGCAAAGGGAAACATCTGACCGGAGTCCTCCCTTACATATAACGTAATTACCTGAATTCCGTGCTGATTTTGCTACGGCGAAATCCATTCGCGGTTAACGAGGTCGTTCTGTCCGCAATATCACACTTATATACTTACTACATATATAATTAATTTGTGAAATTACTGAATAACCCTATTTTTACTTATTCTAACACTCACTGCTCTTGTTATTCTATTTAAGTGATTTTCCCATTATCCCTATGGCCATTGATGCAAGGAAAAGACTTCTTCTTGGCGCACAGGCACGGCTGAAAGACCTTTCTGCCCACATTGCTCTTGTTCTTTTGCGGATGTGCTTCGCTGCTCCCAGAGTTACTTACCTTTTGAGGACGTCTGCTAGCTGGCTTTTCCCCGAGGAGGTTGACACTTTCGATGACGTCTTGAAGCATCTCCTGGAGGAGATTTTGAACGTCCGTCTTGAGTCGAACCAGTGGCTTCAAGCCACTTTACCAATCCGACATGGAGGGCTGGGGTTCGGTGCGTGCGAGGTGTTGGCCTGCCAGCCTTCTTGGCGTCGGTGCATGCGGTCGCCGACCTTGCCACTGATATCCTATCTTGTAAAGATGGCAGGGCGGACATACCCTACGCAACCGATGCTTTAGCCTCTTGGGTGGCTCTCAACCCGGGCGCGCCGTTGCCGGCGATTCCACATAGCCAGCGCGCATGGGATGAAACGGGAGCTGAAAGGATTTTTAACAGTCTCTTGGACCAGGCGGCAGGGGTGGACTTAGCGAGGCTGCGAGCGGTGTCACGGGCTGAGTCCGGAGCCTGGCTAAACGCTCTTCCCTCCCCACACATGCGTGGCCTACTTGACAGCGAGTCTTTGCGTGTGGCAGTGGGGCCCTGCCTGGGCTGCGATGTTTGTGAACGACACCTATGCATCTGCGGTTCCATGGTGGAGGCCGACGGACACCACGCGTTGAGTTGTCGTCGCTGCTCGGGGAGATTCCCGCGACACCACGCTCTTAACGACATAGTCCGCAGGGCTTTAATTTCGGCCAATGTTCCATGCATGTTGGAGCCTCCTGGTCTTAGCCGTTCCGATGGCAAAAGACCCGATGTTATGACTTTGGTGCCGTGGGAGAAGGGTAGGTGTCTACTTTGGGACGCGACGTGTGTCAGCACATTTGCCGCCTCTCACCTTGAACGCACCGTGGGAACGGCCGGAGCCGCTGCGGAGTCTGCAGCCGCCAGAAAACGAGTCAAATACTCTTCTCTGGAGAGTAAATACTTGTTCGTCCCTCTTGCGGTGGAAGATGCTGGCTGTTGGGGGAGTGAAGCCAAACGTTTCGTCGCGGGCATCGGCCGTCGTCTGAGAGAAAGGGGACTCGACCCCCGTTCCGGTTCCTTCCTGGTGCAAAGAATTGCCATTGCAATTCAGCGCGGCAATGCGATGAGCGTTATGGGCACATTTGCGTCGGGGGCAACGAGAGGTGGATTATTAGATTAGTTTTATTGGATCACGATTCTTAAGAATTAGTAATAGTATTTTTTTTTAAATTTTTAGTTTATGTTTTCATTTGAATTTTAGTTTTTTTTATAGTCAATTAGAGATACTAAATTTAATTTAAATTATACTCTTTGCGTTCAAATTATATTTTGATTAAAAACATTGGATTTTGAATAAAAAAAAAGTATTTTGTAATGAAGATTTATTTTTTTCTCTCATAAATATAAAAACATTTAAATATACAATTATCGAAGGATGTAATGACAAGGCCTCTTTTTTCCACAGTAAATATTTTAGTACTAGTCTGTTACTCCATAATACGCAAAGCTGTGATGAATCAAATTATTCAAAAGCTGTTATTAAGGATTCATTTAAGATATTAGACAATCTGCAGTTTCTTTGAAACAAATAGTTTAGATAGATACTTACTGATCTACTCAGAAAAAAGAAGTTAATACATGCAACTATTATCACTATACACAATAATTATTAGATTCATAACAGGAGGGTGATTCTCATACCACTAGGTTTCTTGTTTCATCAGACAATTTCAATGAAAAACAAATTGTCTCTGGTCAAAACGTAATTCTGTATTCTGAGAAGTCGTATATGACGATTCTTATATGAGTATGCTTGATAATTATCACGCGGCGGTTATACTCTTAGGTAAGCCAAGGAATGGCGAAATTACTTTACGCAGAAAACGCCATAATTAAAAAGAATATAATGAAAGCTTATAAGCGATTTACTAATACGCATTACTTGCGCGTAAATTTACGCACATGTAAATGCATATATTAATAAATCGCTTGTACCAACTTTTTTTGTTGAAAATAAGATTGTGGCATACAAGTCCATTTTGATAATCTAGAAAAAAACTCAAGTGTAACGTAATTTTTCCATACTCCTTTCATTAACATGAAAAGCAAAATCACTTTTGTGTTATTTCCACATTTACACTATTTTGCAAATGCCTTACTGCCCGTGGTGCAAGTGGGGTTCGCTAGCCATCAGATTGTAATTGATATTTCAGCAACTTAACTTCTGAACTAAAAACTAAACTGACCAAGAGAATGAAGCCAGAGACAAATATGTTGTTTATAATTTTACAGCAACTTATTAAAATATTTAAAATCTTATCGCAAATTGTAGACAACATTATCATAAATTTTCATGTCTTCATAAATACATGCAATATTTGTGCTCCATAAAATAATTAAAGGTTTTTTTTTCAAATTACGGCGTCGTCATTTTCTTCAAAAACGCATTAATGCCCAGTTGGCTGTTTTTGGGATCGGGGTGACTATTTTTTGTCTCTGGCTTTATGATCTTTTTACTTTCTTTCACTTTTTTCTTTTTGGCTTTGGGAGTATTATTCTCTTCGCCATCTGCTTGATACTTCTTTTTCCGAATTTTTTTCTTATCTGTCTCTTCTGTCTCGTTGGAAGGTTGTAGAAGTGGTGTCGTGTCTTTTACAATCATAGACATTTTACCGAAATAGTCCCATAGTGCATCGATACATTGTTCTGGCTTCCCTCCTTCACCATTTTCCCATATTAATCCATATAACCGCGTTTTGAGTTTTTCCGTCGGTTTTTTCATTTCCAACTCGAATTCATCCTCTAAATGCTTTAGCCTCGCTTTCTGTGTTTCTGGCGAAAGATTTAGCATGTCGTCTTCATCCATTGTTGCCTCCTGTAAAAATAAAAGTAGATAGTTACAAAAAAAAAAGTGTTACGGACGACTTTAACTATGTGAAGGGTCTAACGATGTCAAAGGGGCTGATTAAGGGCTATAAAACTAAGCGTGGCGGTATTCCAATCCAGTCGCCGGGCAGTCTTTGGAGCCGAATCTAGATACAGTCCACTGAAAAGCTTTGTATTATTTACAAGAACCAGACCCGAATATGACGGCTTAACATCGTGCCCGTTAAATTGAATTAAAGCTGTTTTTCAGCTCTCTTTAATTTTACTGCAGAAGTACTGGTCTAAGGCATTTTATCTTCATTAAAAGTTGAATAGTTCAGGATGTTCTTGAATTAGCAGTTCTGTGTATATTATCGCTAGACAATTTATTCTATCGATAAAATCACGAATATATCTCAACTACATCATACTGTTTGATAACAGAGAAATAAGAATTCTAAAACAAAATTAATTAAGAAGAAACGCCACAAAAGAGAGTGAGAAAGTAATTAATTTATTGGTGTCAAGTACACAGCTGCAATTGAAGTAATACACAACCAATGTTCGACATTGGCTTCTTTCGGATCTGTTCCTAGTTCCATTAAAAAGATGGTGTTTTGTACATTTCAACTAAGTACTGTTCAGGTATGAGTCAAACTGGACCAGAGCCAGGGTCGTGTAGTCCTATCTACAGCTTGATTCAGTTGAAGCCAACTGTATAGAAAGAGATATTTAAATTTTCTGAATGATTAATAGCCCTACCGTGCCAAACTAATATTGTGATATGTTAATGTGTTGAAATGTAAATGATATACATGTTTTTTTATTGGTGGACTTCCTTCCAATACTGAAGATAAACTCGAAAACACACCGGCAAGGATTACATGATCAAATTACTCAGCTTCAATGCAGCATCAAATGAGCTTCTAGAAACTAAAAGCAAAAATACTTTTTGGAACAAGCAACTTTTAAATTCCCTAAAACGACAACAAAATATTATTATAATGGAAAATGAAAAAAATATGGGTCCCTCGTTTTTGTTTCTAGTTTCAATTAAACCAATAAATAGCCGGGGTTAAAAATTTTAAATATTGTCAATTACAGACCTACAGACCTCTTATTTGAATCCTTAAGGTGTCCAAATTTTATTCAAACAGTTCGCTGATAACGGTTCACTGTTTATTATTGAAATTCTGCCAAGGTACAAATGAAATTTATTGATTTTTAAAATGGCAGTCATCTACTCCTTGTTCCTCATTTCTGTCATATTCACAAAAATTGTCGCACTAAATGAATCAAGCCGAGAGCATGTTTACACAACAATAATACAAAATAAATAATGACCTCATCACTCAAGTAACCATGTGGAACAAATACTTCATTGTCGACTTCATATTCATCGGCCTCGTTGGGATCGTCGTCGCTGCCGGCTATGCTGCCATCGATGCTCTCCCCTTCCTCTTCTTCCCATTCCTCGTCAGAGTCTACTTCATAGTCCAATTGCTCCTGGAAGCAATTAATGAAATATTTTAGTCTTAAATATATTAAAGAATCTCTATTATTTTTATTATTTATTAACAATAAATGTATAATGGACTGCGATAGATGTGTTTGGGCCCAATAAAAAGTGGGCGCGTTTGTGTTTGCGTCTGCCCTCGATGTGTCCCTTATAAGAGCGTATGCGGAAATCAACGGAAGTGGCATGACGTCACGTCAGTCAGCCGCTGTTAGTGGGTGGTGGTGAGTGCGAACGTGTCGTTTAAATACAAAAATGTCGTTACGTCATAAATCCCATTTAGAGCGCAGTTAGTTTTTTTACTTAGGACTTATTTATGTCATCATTCGTAGGTATTCATCTTTTAAATCGTGAGAGGTCATAATTTGAAAAAGATATCCTCCTAGATTTTATTAGTACACAAAGGTGTCTGTGTCAACATTTGATTATAATATAATATTGGCGTCCGAGCGAGTAACACAAACTGCCGAGCGGGTAAACGCAGCGGGCCGCTCCCCGTTCCAGCACCGGCCATAACAGACGCGCGTCGGCCGCTCTGTATTGGGTCAGAATTTGGAGCATGCATTTCTAAATAGCATTTAAATGTTTGAAATAGTCGCGTCTGCACCCGCAACACGCATCTGCTCAATATAGGGCCATCAACTTAGAAATAAGTAGGTAAGGCACATTATAAATACAATACAGTAGGATAACATCTTCAATATCCCGGGAAATACTGACATTGTCTAGACTAGTGAAAAGGGGTCAGGGTTATCGCAAAATACTTCACATAATCATTGTTAATTTAGTATGTACTTAAAACTTCCTCTGTGATATGTTTAAACCGCGCTAATAAAGAAAAGTTTTACAAATAGCTATCATTGTAATAGTCACTCGCTGCATAATCATTGGTGTTAGGATAACCGGAACAAAATTGCCTTATATAAAATAATAATTTATACCATTTACACATCTATTCTTTATCTGCATGGAATATTGTACCTAATTATTATTGAAAGTTAATAGAAGCTAATAATCTCTGAAACCACAAATCATAAACTTTTTTTGTACTCACATCAATTGTCCTGAAATGAACTATGTGACCATGTGATAAGATTTTTGAAAGTAAATATTTTTGTCACAGAACTATTGCGTTACTTTGTATACAGGTCTGTGACCATATGTTAAAAAATTTAAAAGTAATTATTTTTGTCACCGACGTATTGTGGTAAGTAATTAGTACTCAAACTTCATGTTTCTGCGAAACCTATGTGACCATGTGATAATAATTTTTAAATGCTAATATTTTCGAAACTGCTTTCGGCCTGAATGAATTAAGTCTAAAACACTTAATATTTTTTAAACTACTCAATATATTGATTTCGTTATTTATATTTTATACATTTAACGAAATCTATATGGTCAGGAGATGAAATTATTCCAGTGTATCATTATTCAAAAAGCTTACACTTACACAAGGAGACTGAACAAAGTGCTTAAGTGGGCATAAAAACATGCCCACGAATTCATATTAACAAAGTCCTGGATCATCAAAAGAAAACAGAAAAAACTGAGGGACACTTCTTTTAAAATAAATAAACAATTGTCGATCGCGGTCTCGTTGTGTGAGAGTAGGCTTTTTGAAAGATACACTCTAATATTTTGATCTTGTGATCATATAGATTTCGTTAAAGTATAAAATACCAAAACAATATATTTAGTTGTTCAAAAAAGATTAGTTGTTGTAGACTTCATCATGTGATTACAAAATATATATTACAAAACAGGAAATTAGAATACTAATACCACAGCAGTTTCGAAACTATTACCTTTTAAATTTTTTTATCACTTGATCACACATCTCACTAAAACAATAAATATTGAGTACCAACATGTAAGGGTGTTGTCGTGATAGCCCAGAGCGCAATGAACCTGTCTCAAATTTATAAGGCCATAGGGTCATGGTTCGAATCCGGGCGTGTACCAATGAGTTTTTCTGACTTAAGTACATTAATTATCACTGACCTCGTGCCTCGGAGAGCACGTTAAGCAGTCGGTCCCGGACGCTGTCAATAGATGGCGGTCGTTACAATCCCCAACTCACAGTGGAGTAGCGTGGTGGATTTAAGCTCCAAACCCCTCCTCACCCCGGGGGAGGTCTAAGCCCCTGCAGTGGTGTAAAAATGGGCTGATGATGATGTAAGGGTGAAAGCAGTTTCAAAAATATTAACTTTTAAAATTTTTAACACATAGTCACCTTAAATGGTATGTGATTGTATGACCTTTGTTATTCTGAGGTGTGACCATAATCAAAATATTAGACATTTTATTTTCAGTTCTATTATTACCAAAAATATTTATTTGCATATAATTGAAGAGCTTTAGGTAGAACAGAATGTGTAAGTATATTAGAATCACAAAACACTATACAATTATCTTGTATTACATGTAGCAATTAATCCTTCTTAGAATGTGATAATGTTGCTTTTAATGGAAGTGCTCATATAAAGTGAAACTAAACGTACTATGGAAGTGAAAATTATGAGAGGAGCTTTTCTTTGGCTGACATTATATTTGAAGAAACAAAACCTTGTCTTGTCCGAAAGGTCTTCTAGGCTTAATGCAAGCACTCTTCTTCCTCCAAGTGCCCCAGTATGGCGGTCTTCTATTTTGATGAAATTTAAGCAGTTTAGGCCTAAGTTTCTCTCTGACATCAGATTCAGCCATCATTTCAGCTGCACCGTCCGGCGGTGGTTCATCTTCTGAAACCACCAGAATTATGGATTGCTTTTTGATTGATTGCTTTATAGTATACGATTAAAATTAATATCTTAGGAGTTATCTTAGGAGAAAATAAATTCATTATTCAAGCGGCCCCACATTGACGCGACACGTGTAATGAAATTAGGCAGAACTATGTGGGTAAAAGTTATCAATATTGGATACAAAGAAATATTTTAGTTTGTTTATATTCTTCACTTTTTTCAAATATTTGCAGAATTCGAAATAGAAAAAAAAATTTAAAATACTCCAAGTAGGATGAACATATGTTACATTTAAATCTAATCCACATGCTCGACGAATGTTACTACGACAGAAAACATTTAGGCATATATGTTATGCTCTACCCCTGCGAAGCCGATGCGGATCGCTAGTATTATATATGAACCAGTTGAAATGTAGGTAAGATCAAATATATTTATATTTAATGAGGATCTGATTCGTATCCAAATATATTTTCGAAAAATCACGATTTTATAAAATTAAAAAAAAACCAAATAAAGCTTGGTCGCCCGATTTTACTGTGTAATAAATAGTAAATAAAAAGTAATTAAGTAGTCAGCAGAAGATTAAGAATAATATTTGTCATACAGATGAGGACATTGGCTTACCAATGATCATAACATCATCATCTTCATCATTTTTATCATCTAAAGGCCAGGTTTTATCACTTGACTTAGGTTTTATTAAACATTCCTTCAAACTTTTTAAGTATAATTTATTTTCATCACAATCCTGTGCTGCCACTGCTTTGTCTAATTCGTCTCGTTTATCAGAATCAAGTTGTATTCGTACTATGGGAGCTAGTCTCATGTCAACTTTTTTAGTGAAACTTGAAAGCACACTGTTTTTACTTATAGGTGCATTTCCTATATCTTCCTCAACCTTTTGTTTAGGAACAAAGAAATTTACAAATGCTTTAGCCGCTTTCTTCTTTTTGAGTTCCTGTTCCTGTTTTTCCTGTTCCACGGCTTCCAGCTTTTTCCGTTTTTCTTCTTCTCTTGCTTCTTTCTCTTTTCTTTTATGTTCTTCTTTCTCTTCCTTTTCTTTACGTTTCCTTTCCTCTTTTTCTTCTTTTAATCCTAAAATTGAATTGAATAAATTTAGATTTTTAGTTTTTTGCTGCCACAAGGAGGTTCTCCTGAGACATTTTGGTAAATGCAATTGCACACAGAAATCAGCTGTGATGGGAGACTATCACTCCTTCGTTATAGAAGTGATAGTAGTAGTAGTAGTAATAGTAGTAAAACAAATTGTATGTAGAAAAAAAAAAACTGGTCTAAAGAATTATTCTGATTGCATTAATATTTTTCAATTGAATGTAATAAAGTTAACAACTTTAGTTTCAAGGTAATAATACATGTCAAAATTACTTATATTTTTTTAGTCTACTTTTTAAATAATCTGATTTTAAAAATAGACAAAATCTGATTAAACTAAGCAAAATAGTTTGTCTATAACTTAGGTACCGATTCCTATAAAGTAGGTTAGCGGTTATTCAACAGTAAAATGTTAATTGTATATAGAATGTAGGTAGAATTGATAGTATGGAAATATACATCCACCATAATAATATTATGTTATTAACCCTTGATTCTATTTTGATAGTTGTTCATTAAATCAATAACCTAACAACCTAAAAAAACAAAATCATGAGGTATTCACTTTAAATAATTTTGGGTTACAGCAATAATAATTGACCGTTCCCAAATTTTTGAACTAAAGTGTCATATTTTATTTATTTTTATTTTTTTAAAGAATTAGCAATTTTACGAAACTAATTTGAAAATTTTTGTTTTTAAATCGGTATTCACATAGTTGTACTACATTGAAAATTCTATTGTGTGACATCCCCGGGTGGAATTATAAGTTTAGCCATTGCCGTTGCATATTTATAAAAACAATGACACTATTGCTATAGACAGTTCTGAGACTAGCCATTGCCATTGCGTATTTATAAAAATGTCAATGTCAATCTCAGAACTGTCAATAGTAATAGTGTCATTGTTTTCATAAATATGCAACGGCAATGGCTAAACTTATAATTCCACCCGGGGATGTCACACTAAAGAATTTTCATTATATGTACGTAATAATAATTTAAAAAATATGTTTTCTAATTGGTTTCCTAAAATTTCCTACTCTTTTGAAATAAAATATAACGGACTTGAGTTCTAATATTTGGGAATAGTCAATTCAAATAAAATGCCTTCGATGTAATATCTACACTTGAAAAATCTTACTTTTTTCTAATTCCTTCTGGCGTTCTTTTTCCTCTTTTTCTTTTTTTCTTTGTTCTTCTTTTTCTTCTTTCTCTTTCTTCTTTTGCTCTTCTTTTTCTTTTCGTGTGCGCTCTTTTTCTTCTTTTTCCTCTTGTCTCTTTTTATCTCGTTCCTGTTTTTCTCGTTCACGCTCTAATCTTTTCTTAGCAAACTCTTGTTTACGCTGAAGCTGAAATTTAATATTCATAAATAGTTATAGAATATTGTTTTAATTTCAATATTTATGACACTTTAACCTTTGATGAAATGTCTATTAAATCCTCAAACCTGAATTGGGGATGTCATGATTTAGGCAATTTGATTCCTATTATAATGTACCATAACAGCCATTACAATTATGAATGCAATTTTGAATAAGTACAATATGATTAGTAGTGGATAATAAAAAAAAATTTCAAGTTGCATGTTACGAGTTATCTTCTTTGGCGTTATTGATAAAGATAAAATACCATAAGATAATCATTTATTTGTAAGAATACAGTATTGTAGTTTTTCATCATAGCATAAGCTTAAGTCTGTGCTTGTATTATACCTGCCTGAAGGTGTATAAATAAGTTTGTCAATAAATAAATTCAAGAATTATGTAAAACAACAACTTATACCTAATGCATATTATAATTTAAAATACTACATGAATGATAAAAATGCTTGGGATTAAATGGCTCTAATCTGCTTAGTTTTTAAGACAGTGGTTTGTATTGTCGTCACTAAAAAAATAAAATAACCCACTCTAAGTTTCTTGCAGTGTTTTTCTTAGAATTGTTGCATCTGAACCTGCAAGACTTTATGACGTTCAAAAGTGACAGCAGAGTCTTACTTGAAAATAAATGAATTTTTATTTCATTACTTCATAGCGAATGCTCGCAGCTTCACTTGCGTAGATGACACATTCCTCTTATAGGTACTATTAATATTTGAGATGGTTTATAAATACTTTTTTCTGGAACCAATATTGGTTACACCCATTCAAACTTTCAATCTACATTCCCCTCACCCCTTTAAAAAAACCGATACAAATCTTCAACTTTCGTTTCCCACCCTTAAAATGTGGACATCCAAAAACCCTGAAACACGTCATAATTTATTTACGCTAAAATTTATTTACGTTTCTAACTTGAAAGAACAATGACTCTCATTCAAAGTCTCTCCATTCCCCCCCCCCCGTACCCAAGTTTGTAATTTCTAAAAAAAGTAATGCTCACGTCATAAAATAAACCTGTTCCAAACAGCTTCCTTGACTTAGTAGTTTCGGCTGTACATTGAAAAATTTGTGAGGACAAATGACAGACAGACACAAAAAGCAGCTTATGTAAAAAGCACTCTTGACAACCTTCTTTCACGTCTGTGAAGTTTCGTTAAAATCTGTTCAGCCATTTTGGAAATTAGCTCGAATAGACAGATACACGTACAGACAGACAGACGGACAATAAGTAACATATGTAAGTTTTGACCACCTTCTTTTCGTACATGTGACATTTCATTTCATTAAATTTTATTTATTTAAATTTCATTAAAATCGGTTTAGCCGTTTTGAAGATTAGCTCCAATAGGCAGATAGACATACCTACAGACAGACATACAAAAAGTTACGTATGTCACTTTTGCCCACTTTTGGTATGAAGTTTGAGTTCTACAGGCTTGATGATGGTCTGAATAAGATTCATAGTTTGTTCACTCGATTTATATTTGTCTGCTGAGTAAATAGCAACACTATTGGTGCTTGAAGGTCGAATAACAGGGCTATTACTCTTTCTCACTACTTCTGCGTAAGATATGCTCGGTGATTGAATGTTTGGAGCAGAGCGAATGCATTCTTTCAAATCTTTGATCTGATCTTCAGACTGGATACAGATCTCCTTTTGATCAGTCAAGGTCTTAATATTTGTTTGGGCTGAAATATATTTTTGTTTTAGTGACTGATATTTTACAGCCATCTGAGATGCACCTCCCAACACATTTATGCTGATATTGCTTATTTTCAGCTTCTGTTCTGTATTTAGTTTTCCTTCATTAGATATATTACATATATCGCTCAGACATTGCTGAATAGAGGAAAGCCATTTTTGAATTTCCTGGGTCTATAATACTGCTTTTTTTCTGATGCTGTGGGTGCTTCTTCAGTCGGTCTATTCCACTGGTTGCCTACTTCAGTTGGTGGTGGTGGGCTTCGAGTAGTTATGGTACTTCAGTTGAAAGGACTATCCATTGTTGTATTAATATTCAATAAACAACACTAATCTCAGTAAGTGTGTCGATGGCAATATGACTAACATGCGCTGACACAGTTACACAGATTTTATAAATTGTGTAAATTAATTAATCAGTGCAGATGACACGTCCATCTGCGAGCGAGAGCCGAGAACGAATCCATTAACATTATAATAATGTTGTTTCAATATTAGGTAGGTACTTTTCAATCTGTTCCTTTCTTTTCAATTTATTATTAATGTTTTATCATCGGCAAACAGCAAATATCTATGTTGAGTAATGTTTGGAAGGTTGTTCACATATAGAAGGAAAAGTAAATATCCTAAAATACTACTCTGAGGAAGTCCGCCATTTTCATTTTTAAATACTGATCTAAACATTTTCTTTGTTTTTATTTTTATTTTTCAATACCTATGTTTCATTATTTCAGTATATTACTTACTATTCCTCAAGTAGTATTTCAGCCACTGACCAACCTTATCTCTAATTCCATAAAGTTTTAGTTTATGTAAATTCTTCATTATTAACAAAGTCGAAAGCTTTACTCATATCCAGAAATATAAAAACTAATGAAGTTTAATAGTGCTGTAATGCTTTCTATTATTATATCTATATACCTAGTATCAAGTTAAAATAAGGTAAATTTGCTGATGAGTTTGATTGAAACTCATATTGGGCTGGGTAGTGTATTATATTTATCAATGAATCTTATCATTCTGCCATACATTGCCTTTTCAAATATTTTAGATAATATTGGAACTAAATTTATAGGCTTGCAATTATTTGGGTTACTTTTTTCTCCTTTTTGCGTGTTTATATCAGGGAAGATGCCAATCACAGAAATTAAATTAATTATATGAGCTAGAAGGGTACCTCCATAAAATGTGTGCACATTTTTAAAGAATTGTAGTAGTGATTCATTATAGCCACTTGTTTTGCAATTTTTAAGAGGCATGATAATTTTATATAATAATAATATTATTTGGGATATCCCACACACCGCCATCTAGTCCCAAAGTAAGGAAGTATTATGCTTGTATAGTTCCAATCAAACTTTATGGGGGGTCGGAATACAACGCCTTATGCATGCTTGCGCAGGTTCAGTCATATGCCCCTCGCTCCACTGCATCCCGCTACACCTAAAACTGGTTACTGCGACGCGACTTGTGCCTATGTTCACATCCGCCATAATGGTTGATTGAAATTGTAACCTGTGTAACAGTGAGTAACCCTAAAAATTTCCTTAAAATAAATCTAACCTGTTTGGGTGTGAGTGGGCCAGTTGATTCATTTAAACTATCACTGTCTTCTTTACTATTGGCAGTTGTGTTCCTTTTAGACTGCCTTGGCGTAGACGCATTAGAACTTGTGGACTCATCTAATTTTGAACTAATGGATGACTTTAATTTATCTGTTTTTGTTTGCCTGGGTGTAACAGGAATTATATTTGATGTGTGCTCATCATTAGCTTTATCCTTAATATCTAAATGACAATCGGTTTTCTCCAGACTGTAAATATTTTGGTTACTATTAGCCGAGATTCCTTTAAATTGTCTCTGTGTAGAAACATCAGAATTCAGATGCTCATCAACTTTTGAAGAGAGAGGTGATGATGAATCTATTTTATGTGTTTTTATTCTTTTGGGTGTAACAGGCATTGCTTCTGGTTCCTCATTAGAACTTCTATTAGCCTTATCTATTATTTCCAAATCAGAATCAGTTCTTTCTTGTTTGTTTACATCCATTGAGTCATCATCTAATATAATGGTATTAGTATAATCTTTATCTTGTTGGTTAAAATCTTTTGTTGGGTTATCATTTACAATACTAAATTCTTCTGTTATTGTATTTTTATTTAGATTCTCGTTTATAAAAACATTTTTATCTTTATTTCCTGATTTATTTTCAGAAACTTTATCAGTCTCCATTGTGTGTACATGTTTATTTCTATGGTCTTCATGTACGGGTATACCAGACAATTTTTTAGTATTGTCCGATTTTTGCTTCACTTCTTTTTTCTGTTTTAGTGTCTTACTTTTCTGTTTCTTCTTCCACACATTATCAACTAGTTTAACAAGTGGATTTACCTGACAGCTTTCTTGTTCCAGTTTATCAGTATCTTTACTATCATCGTCACTAATAATAACTAATTCTGAATAAGTACTAATTTTATTTATTTCACGTCTTCCAATTTTAGACAACTTGTCATCATTGTCGGTGGAAGGTTTACGTTTTCTCACAGACGCTTCATCTGGTGTTTTCATAGCTACATCTTCACTTATAAGCTTAAAAGGAAGACGAGCTTGTTTTAATTTTTTTTTCGAAGGTGTGATGTCCGCGACGTCCTCCGAAGCATTCATTCTAATACAACACTATTAAATAAAACAAGAAGACTTTACTCCAACAATTACTGAAAGAAATAAAGAAAAGAATTATGTGACGTCTGCTGATGACAGATAAGGGTCAGTGGTCCTACTGTGAACCAGCCAGATTCATTGAACCACAGCAATATTTAAAAAAAGTTGACATTCGCAATCCGCATTTAACCCAATTTGCTTTGATTGCTTTTGATTTGATTTGCTTTGCTGTGAGAGATACACGTGTAACGGCGCGATTTTTGAATAGATTCCAGAAAAATAGTACTTAATTTAATTTGTTTTGATACCTTTCTTTTTATATAATTTTCTGGTGTGTTTGGACTGTTTTTTCAAAGGTATGTGATGAACTGCGTGAATATTTCGAATGATATATTATCATTCATTTTCTTACGGCATCATTTTAGGTAATATTGTAAAGTTCATTTGGAAAGTATATGTTCTACTTTGAACCATTTCTCTATGTCCTACAATGAACCGTGGTTTATTGTTACCAATTATGGCAGAAATAAAGTAGTAAATAACAAAAATTATTTTGCCTCCAACTAAAGTTACTGAAACTAAGAATCATAACATTAACTTATATTTTCCCTGTTCAAGTTGCACCTACCATTCATCTTTGTTGAATAAATGTATTTCAATAATTTAGTCCTTTGATTTAATGCAAAGCTATTTTAAAAAGGTATGAATTATTTAGTTTTAAGAAAAGATGTGATTCAATGCAGAGCAAAAAAACATTTCTGAATAATTTAGCCATAGGACAAAATTTGATTTAATGCAAAGCTAAAAAGACTAAATAAATAAGTTGAGAAGAATATGAGTAGATTTAATTAAAGTTTATAAAAATAAGAAGTCTGAATAATTTAGAGAGTAGGTAGAGTTTATTTTTTGTAAAACTGAAAATAGACTGAAAAAATAAAAATAGACTTTAGACGATAACGAAATTTATAAACAACGTTATATTCGGTTGAAGAATATGGAAGATATAAGCTATTAGAAATTTAGCTCTGTCACTTTCTTGTAAAAGGTAGATTAACATTATTTTAAATGGCCTGACGTCACACATAGATACGCCCTGCGGTATTGCCCTCTCTCCCTAACAGGTCATTAATAACTTTGTTAATAATGATTTCATTTTAAAAATTCTTTCACTGTTATGATATACTTATAAAACTCATATAAGTAATATAATTTAAAAAAAAATAGTTAACTAGCCTATTATAAAATGAAAAAGTCCGAACACGGAATTCACTTCAAGATAGCATCTTAGAGTAGATTTCATGCAAAGCTATTATATTAAAGTAGGCTAAGTAAATAATTTTGTCAAAAAGTAGTAATTATGGATTATTATTTAATTAAGTCTTTTCATATAATGACCAGTTTCATAGAAGTGGTTCATTGTAGCCTTGTACCTGCTCGGACAATAAAGAGAGCACTCCGTACTATAGTCTATTCATGATAAGAAAATAGTGACTCACCCGTGCTATTCGGCTTAGCTACCCGTGCTACACCCCTTGCTCAATCAGAGCGTAGCAAATTAGAAAGTCGTGTTCATACTGGACGACGAAAAATTTATAAACTGGTTTAAAAATATCATACCAAAACTTGAACCGGGAAGCGTTGTGGTCATTGATAATGATCCCTATCATTCTGTTAAATCTGAGAGGATGCCGACAACTCAATGGAATAAGCAGCAGATAATAGACTGGCTTCAAAGTAAAGGCGTGACAATGAATATGAGTTACTTAAAAAAGGAACTTATGTTTAAAGTTAACGAAATTGCCCAGCAATATAATACCTATTTAGTTGACGAAACCGCTAAAGCAAATGGCATTGAAATGCTTCGCCTGCCACCGTATCATTGTAAACTCAACCCAATTGAGTTAGTGTGGGCCGAAATAAAAAATTATATTGCTGCCAATAACTCAACATTTAAACTTAAAGATGTAGAGAAGCTGTTTTTTGACGCAATAGCAACATAGATTTGAACAAATGGAAGAAATGCTGTGACCACGTGGTCAAGGAAGAAAAAAACATGTGGTACGTAGATCATGTTATGGAACTCGTGGAACGAAATTCTTTTATTATAAATGTTAGTGAAAATTCTGACGATTCTGATTAATTCTGATTCTCCCATTAAAAGACAAGTAGTGTAATATTATTTTTAAATTTTTTTTATTAATTGTGAATTTATTGTTATCATTATCTGTAACAAAATGTAAAATTATGACAGACTCGAGTTTGCAATGATCCTATGATGAAAATAAATGAGTATGATTTGTATGGTTTAATTTTTACCCCAGTATGAGTACGCCTTTACTTTTGAGTAGCATGGTGAGTCACTATTTTCTTAGCGTGAATGGACTATAGTACAAATTAGCTTGCATACTAGTGTACTCTAATAGTACTATTTAGTCCGGTCGTGGGACATTAAAATTTTATAAAAAAGTTTTGATAATTCTAAAGTTGTTCGTTTTTCGTGAGTGGATAGATAAAGTGCATGGTGAGCTACTGTCAAAAAGTTAGAAGTTTTAGGGCTGTGCTAAGGGAATGGCTTAGGTTTTTCTAAATTAGAACTTAGAACCAGCATTTTTGAATGCCTTTAGTATGGTCTCATTAGTGTCTAGTATTATACTTTTCTATACACAATTTTTTTTATCGGCGGGGCATTTTTGCATACTAGCCTGCGCCGTGCGCATCATTCGCATGTTCGCAAAATTTATACAAAATCCACAGTAATAGTATGTATGTTTCTAATTTTTTGTGTGATAATCAAATGCTATGATAAGGACACATAAGAGCTAAGAGCGAATTTATCAATTTTAATTCATTATTGTGTG
This sequence comes from Luffia ferchaultella, assembly GCA_949709985.1. Taxonomy (NCBI): domain Eukaryota; kingdom Metazoa; phylum Arthropoda; class Insecta; order Lepidoptera; family Psychidae; genus Luffia; species Luffia ferchaultella. The sequence goes on from OX453254.1 coordinate 8,861,867, forward strand.
TTACGAAACAAAAATGAAATTAAAGTAGAAGCACACCACTTGAGTTTCTAAACTTTATTTAACAGATTTGAATAACCATCGAAAGACTTAAAATATAATTGCATAACATTAAACTTTTTTTAAAGAATTTGTTTTATTAATTCTTAAATTTTGGTAGTATAACATATGTTATCTTTCTAAAAAATTTACAATGGAGGTTAAGTTAGTTCTAATTAAGAACCAATCAAAATTTCAAATTTTAATTGTATTTACAGTGTGTTACACGAAATATTAAGAAATACTTAGCCACATTCTTAGCACAGCCCTAAAACTTCTAACTTTTTGACAATAGGTCACAATGCACTTTATCTATCCACTCACCAAAATCGAAGATCCTTGGAATTATCGTGAGTAATTTTTTTCTGGCTACCTGACTATATTAGTACTGTTCGGAACGTGATTTCTGACGTCGTTGTCCATATTTGTAATGTTAACGCTATGGGTTAACATTACAGTAATGTTATCAATCGATCCAGTTCCATGATGCCTGTTACATATGGCGTACATACAATTATTTTATAAATAAGGTGGCCAATAATATTTTTATTTCCTTTATGAATCATTATAGCTTGAGCCAATATAAGTACCTATGTATTTTCTAATGGAAATATTTATAAATAAAATAATTTCATATGAATGCATTTGATGACATATAGAAAAACAATTATCTATTTTAATAAATTCATCATTGTAACCGTACCTATATTGCGTATAACAATGCGTGATGATCAATTAATTTACTAAAGAAGTCAACCAAGTTCTTCCTTAGCTCTTTCTACTCTAAAGAATTTAATTGAAAAATTATCAAATCAATAGTTATACTGAGTTATTCCAATTTTTTTTTAAAAGTGTGTAAATCCTGCTCTTTCACAATATCAAATAAACGTTATTAAACGATTGTTTGTACACACTCGCGTTCCCACTCAAATCAAAGAGCAATGTACTAATAGACCGAATGCCCGAATAACGTTCGGAGTATGGAAATGTTTCGGTTAGTTCACAGTAGAGTTATGTTTCTTATTAGTACGTCGTACATGTACTACACAAGGCTAGTTCATTGTGAAAATCAGCCTGGTTCAATCAGTACAACCAGGTGTCTACTATGAACCAATTCTCATTTTGTTTTAAATCTCTTTTTACTGTAAATCTACTAATAATAATATAAAAAAAACTTAGATCCATATGATAATAATTATTAATCATAAACACTTTAACACAGTATAATTATACTACAAGATGTAGTATTTAAAATAATTAAAACAATGACAGTTTTTAAAACATTACCTAACAAATGAATATGAATACATTAACTTGAATCCCAATTTTTATGCAGACAAATTCCCAAGCTTGGTACAAAACAACATTTAAGTTGGTTTAAATAGATTAACAAACAAAAAATTTATAGGTACGCCTTTACTTTACCTGGCTCAAAAACTGCATCATGTAACTTTTGACCACTGTTGAGCTGACCACTTTTACTTCACACTATTTATTAGGTTGCTCCTAGGCATGAAAATCAATCCAAGGTATCTAATCTGTGAAGATCAGAAGATTGCAGAAGATATCTGAAGAAATCATATTATAATACGTACACAATAATTACGTATTTATTATAAGTTTATAAAGAAGACAGGCTCAACTTAGACATGCTTGGACATGCTTTTTTTGAATGGATTCGATTTGACACTTTTGACAGATTATTAGGCGGGAGCAAAAACTTTTTTTTTTTTAAATTTATTTTCCTTAAGGAAGGCAAAGGTACAAGACCATACAGCCTGGGAAAGCAAAAACTGTAGACAACAGCACAGATGGACAACCATGGACGTAATCACAGAGTACTTCGACGTAATACTATGGTCAGGACAATGCACTTGGCTTTGCGAAACGAGGAAATGAAATAGCGACGTCCAAGTCTTTTTGTCTCTTTTCTTCTAGGGTGACAATAATTTTATTTTATTTTTTTCTTCTCTCATCTTGACTTTTGTTGCTAGTGCTCTATAATAACAAGTTTACTTAAAAAGAATTAATAAACGAGAAAAGACGACAAATATCTGAATAGCGGATGTGCGTGATAGAAAAGTTGGCAGTTAAAAAAAGATTTTTAAAGATTAAAAAAAAGGTAAGAGAAGAATTAAAATCAAATTGCCGACATCTTAGAAAACTGCCAAACAACAACAATTGCGTGTCGAATCACGTGATTTCGTAGCCATACCAAGAACAAAATTTAATCACAAAGTCATCAAAAAGTGCATGAAGTCAAGTGCGTAAATCCAGAAAATAATCATAATTGAAAAACTGTGATCAAACTTATGACTTTGGTGCATCATCATTTGGTCTTTGCTTAAAGTATCTACGCTATCTTCTATTATTATTAGGACACTGTTTTATATTTTTCAAAACACAGTTCAAGAAAGTTAGTCACTAATAGCGGCAACCCGTATTAAAATATTATCCATCGGCGGAGGATTATCGCCTCCAAAATAAATTGTGAAGCAGTTAGAACTCTTACAAATCAAAGCTTTAAAGATAAATACCTTAATCGCCGTAATAAATTAGTGACAGGCTCTCCTTATACACAATACCGCTTTGAATATAAATCTTCGATTCGATCACAGAAATAAAGTTACCTAGATTGTGATTTATAATTAGATGGTTGACCGCCTCTATTTACAATTAATAAAGTCCCACATGAGTAAGAAACCAAGCACGACAAGTTACGTATTGTTACGAACACACAGAGTAACGACCGCCATCTAGCGTCAGCCAGTAAAACCACTTTGTAGAATAAAGACAACACGAAACCCCTACTCAATTCTGATATCTTAATAAAATAAGACTGGTTTAAATTAGAGATACGCGTTGATTGGTCAAAGGTTGTATTCAGACTGTTTCTTACGTACTAACATGCATACATGCACACTTATATCTATGCTTATACTAAGGGTGATGTCATACACTACACCACCGGGGTAATTTTGAAAAAAATTTTCATTACAGATGTAAAATGTTTATAACGGTACTATAATGATATAACAATATTGTAGGGCAGTAATATTGAAATAGTAAAATAAAATTTATGACAATGTTATAGATTTTTTGATAGTACTTTAAAATTTTTCAAGTTAACTTTTCACAATATAAAATGTTCGTCAATAAGAAATTATGATAATACAAAATTTTATTGTAGTATGACAATACAAAAGTTTTTATGACAATAGTTTAAAATTATTTTATAATATAGAATAATATGACAATATGGAAACTACGACAATGTGGGAAAACTACGACAATGTGGGAAAACTACGACAATGTGGGAAAACTACGACAATACATTGCGTAAATTTTAAGTTAAAACTAAGATATTATTTAAGTAAATTTATGAAGTAAAATAAATGAATTGACGTATACATGTTGTTTTTATTTCTTAACAATTCTTATCAATATTACACATGAAATAATTATACGCGTTTTATATTATTTATCATTATTTTAATATCCATTTCATATCTTTATTAATTTCTTTACTAATTTCTTCTATAAATTTTACATTAAATTTATTTTCTTCATTTTTTATAAAACATAACTTGTCGATTTTAATTTTCTGATAAAATTTTCTTAATTTTTGTACGAATTCGGCTCGCAACATTTGTAGTGAAAAATCAAGATTTAGGTAAATAGTTTTATCGTCTGGGACATACGCTAAATAATCATTTTCGTACTGAATTTTTCCTTCCGTTCTTAATTTATTTATTACCTTTCTCTCAACCAATACTAAAATCCATGCTATCAATCGGTTTGCGCAATAATTCTACAACTTTCGGTTGATCAGGCCGATTGTTTATATCGTTATCACGTAAACTCTCCATCAACTCTCTACTTCTCTACTCCCTTTCATATTTCCTTTCACTACCGAACCATTCTTTTCAGTCATACTTTTTAATTCCTTGACGTCGTTACTATTTTACTTAACGCGTCTGCTACTAAATTTAATGTCCCTTTCTGTTAAAAATTTCCATGAAACTTGTTAATATAAACAAATCTTTGACCCTGAACAAGAACAAAGGAAAGTTCTGTTCGACTGGCTCGTATCGTGCGACTCGGCGCGATGACGCATATCCGCTACTCGACCTGGGAGGTCGAATTTTGTTGCTATCTGTGTTTCGTCGTATGACTTTGGACAATAATTTTTCTATAGCAATTTTTTAATTTTCCTAAAGAGAAATTTTTCTCCTTGAGTATTCAACTCAGCTTATAACTAACATGTCTTATGACTAACAATAAACACAATAGAAATACACTTTAACACAATAGAAATACACTTTTTAAATGACACTAAATTTTAAATGACACAAAATACATTGAAAATAGTTTACAAGAAATTACTTAACTTATTTTAAATGACACAAAATTTTAATGACACAAAAATACAGTGAAGAGAAAAAGTTTACAAGAAATTACTTAACTAACTTAAAGTGTAATAGACACTTTTGTATACAAATATTAATATGCTACTATAAAACATTTTCAATTACATTTTTTAAATTCTAAAATTTTTCCTTAAATTAAACAATAATTGAAAAAGACAGAAAGATTTTAACTACAATTTAAAATGTTGTAAAATAAATTGACAAATTGGGCATTCACCTCGTGAAATGTCTATGACAATTTATAAACCTTTTCGTGATTTAATTTTTCACTTTTCACTTTTCACTATAATGACCTTTTCACTATACTGACTTTCACTTGCACATAGCACTAGCTACTCACGATTTACGTGTGTCGAAGTCCTTTGACATCTCTGGACAGCAAAACTGGTCAGCAACAGGAAACTCAGGAAACAGGAACAATATCTTGATTGCCTCTTTAATTTTCTTCCGTATTTGGGACTCGTAGACGCAATTCGTGGTGGTTACCCCGTAACTCACGTTGAATGGTTGTTTCATGGCATTTTTTAAGCCATTTAAAAATAACAATTAGTACGATAATTCCGTGCGATAATAGGAATCGCAATTAGCACAATTAATAATTCTTCATATATGCGCAGCCGTGCTTAAATTTGTGAAGTAATTTTCCACATTATCTTGATGTGTATCGATTTTTGAATGGATTTCCACTAAATTTATCATTTTGGTACTTCTTCTTTTAATTTTACTTATTTATCATTTATTCATTTATATTTAATTGATTTATAAATCTTCTTACATTATAACTTTTAATTTTTGTATTTTATTTTATTAAATAAAAAAAAATTTCTTATTATTAATTATATTTAATCTTCTTATAGTAAATTTTATTTTTATAGATTTTTAATTTTATCTCATTTTTATTTTATTTTTATGTTATTTTATATTTATTTTACTCTATATTATGTTATTTATACATATTTACATTTTACTTTCCTTTCCGCACTACTTCACTCCATAGCCATTTGAACTTGAAACCTATCCTGGCAGGGTCGCCATCTGATATCTTAATAAAATAAGACTGGTTTAAATTAGAGATACGCGTTGATTGGTCAAAGGTTGTATTCAGACTGTTTCTTACGTACTAACATGCATACATGCACACTTATATCTATGCTTATACTAAGGGTGATGTCATACACTACACAATACTAGATGGCGTTAGAGGAAAGGAATAGTCTCAAAAAACCAGTACCTGTGTGAGACTTTCTAGAATCATCCAACCCGGTCGATTGCGTTCACGTGAGTGGAGTGAGTTCTATAATGCTCTCGAGGCTCGTTACGACCCATATAAATAGCCGCAGGAAGGCGAGAGAGTTCTAGTTCAGTTTTTGGGCTACTTTCGAGGCGGCTTCGAAGCGAAACTAGTGATACAAGTGAAACCTACGACTTTGCTATGACCTAGGACATCGTGAGTGCTTAGTGTTTGGACCTAGTGCTTTGTGTTGGACCTAGTGCTTTGTGTTGGACCTAGTAGTGTTAGTGAATAAAGTCTTCAAAAGAGTCAGCAGGTCTTTCTCTCCAAATTCTTCGAACCCTAACACTTAACAGTATTTTTGCACGTCCGGGTCCCCAGGACCCAGCACTTAGGAAATGTCTCGTTAAAAGGATCCCAATGTGCCTAAACACGGTGCACAGAAGATTGGGAATTCTCTAAATATAAATGTTTAAAATATATTTTTCATAAATTTTGTCACGCTTGACTGCTATAAGCAAACGTGGAAACCTAATAATATAACTTCTTTGTACAGGCGACCAGCTCCTTTCCTTAAAAAAAAAAAAACTAACAATCACAAAAATTCCCAATAATCCGGTAGATAAAAACTAATTTAAAATATTCAAGCTCTCGAAACAGTCTTTCTAGGGCCAAAATGTCTTGCACTTGAGTGCTGGTGCGGGACTCAGAGATAAGAAATATTGGGAAAAGTAGTTTCGTGATAAAAAGTAACATATGTTACTTCTGACAACGCCCTATTCATGTCTACAAAGTTTCATTTAAATCAGATCGACCGTATTGTAGATAAGCAGGAACAGACAGATAGACCGACTACGATTTAATTTATATGGAGGATGGAAGATTACTTATCTTGCATTCAACTAAGAGAGAATACATTTTCCGTAATGACATTAACACTTTTATTTTATAAATTACAAGCAAACCGCAATTCATTATTAAAAACCAGTTAAAAACTTGTTCTTGGTTCTCTCCTCGGGACTGCTTTAAATGCCACAATGTAAGATTTATTACTGACCAGTTTTTTTTAAAACTACATTTGAAGTTACCTGTGAAAAAATTTGTCACAACCACCCACAGATTTCCTTCCACAGAATACAACACTTTTTAATCATTTTTTAATGGATATGTGAAAAATATATTAAAAACTTAAACGAAAAAACCTATACAGGAGAAATTTTCAGAAACCCAGTAATTTCAATTGACAAGTTGATTTTAGCTTAATAACTAATAAAACCAAAAGTAACAGTCTTTCTAGGGCCAAAATGTCTTGCACTTGAGTGCTGGTGCGGGACTCAGAGATAAGAAATATTGGGAAAAGTAGTTTCGTGATAAAAAGTAACATATTTTTTATTAACAACACTTTTTAATCATTTCTTAATGGATATGTGAAAAATATATTAAAAACTTAAACGAAAAAACCTATACAGGAAAAATTTTCAGAAACCCAGTAATTTCAATTGACAAGTTTATTTTAGCTTAATAACTAATAAAACCAAAAGTAACTTTTTTTAATGCTAGTAATAACGTGATAACGTTTTAGGTCACATTTGGGACGGTGAACGTTTTGATCTATCGTTATCATACGATATCAATATAATAAGACAAATCGCATACTTTATGTAACAACCGTAATCAATTTCGTGATGGAAAACAAATCGTACTACATGCCGCGGTCAGTCAAATGATCATCATCCTGTTTACTGTGGGTCATCTATCTATATAATTAATGTTGCTTCGTATTTTTTATTATCTATGTGTTCCTATATCATACTACGCTGAAAAATTTGCCTACGCTGGACTGATTCCTGCTGCTGATTCTTTTCGCACACATGTAATTAGATATTTTAGATTTTCCATCTGATGGTCCATTGGTATTTTTGTGCGTAAGTACTATGCTATTCTATAAATTTAAACATATTTTTTTAATATTTCAGAATATTTTGGTTTTTAATATAGTATTTTAAAACACTGCAAAAAAAAACTGGGTATTTTGAACCCATTATATATTTTTTTTTATTTTAATAAATAACTCCTACTAACTTAAGAAAATATAATGGTCACCTTAGTAATATGACGCTAAAAACTTCAAATTTGACAATACTCACGTCTACTTCTACTTCTTCTTAGATAAGGCGTTCTCTGCATTTAAAGCTATTTCGCCAGAGTCCAGTATTCTGTTCGTATTTTTAATAAAAAATAACAAGAATAGGCAGCGTAGTATGGTTATTATGGAGCTTTTTCAAAATATCGCCAGAAACCACGCCGTTCCACGTGCGCCATTTTGATAAAACTTCTACTCACGTCGAAATTCCCCAAATTCTCATTTTAGTTGCCAGTACAAAACCATAAATTAAAACAGCCTTTTTAAATTTAACTGAAAATTTTTATAAATTTGTAAAACTTAACGTAGGTAATGACTTTCAAAAATATTATTACCATCCGAATACCAAGACATATCGAAAACCACAAGTCACAGAAAATAGATATTAGACAAGTATTCGTATATATAAAAATCGATAATAAACTTACTAAGATGAAATATATTTTTCTAATGGCAAGTGTTAAAACGAGACAAACGGACTTACCGGTAGCTATCTCCTAAAACTCATTTTGCCTTCTTACGGCTTAGAATTTAAAATAAACCTTATGCGTAACGCAAAAGTTTCATTTTTGTATTATTCAGTTTCACAATTTCTTCGAATTTCGGAATTATTACATGCAGCAATGGTGTGGATCACTACCACGTTCTCCCGCCAGGTGCCGCATAAGTGTTGGTACTCAAAGAACTTATTAGTTTCAAAAATAAAATTGACTTTTTATAAACTTATACCTAATATTGCGAAAATGCAGCTTCAAAATGTATAGATGAGGAGCCCATTATTTAGTGTAAATATTGTGTTATTATAGAATCTCACCATAAAACAACCTTTACCGAGCTGGTTAATGGATGAAAAGTATTTTTTATTCAATTAAATATGTCAATAAATATTTTGCAAATGGGTTGTCTAAAAAATTTCAGCCCAGAATATGATTAATTAACAATTAAAAAATTGTTTGTTTTTTTAAAACATTTCCTGGTTTGGTTAATAGACAAATTCCATACCAATCGAAAGTATGAAGCCCATAAAATGTATAGGACATCGACTCAAATAGGGCGCTTGCTACTTCGGCGGCAGTATCGACCCAAACTGGGCGCTTGCTACTGGTGGGGATAGAATATGCAAACGTTAGGTTGACTATTTTTTTTCCGTCATAACTCTTGAATAGGTAGGTATAAACAGGTAAATCGATACCTACAAGTAACTTGCACCGGTCTGGTTAATGAATTAAAGTTAAATTGAATTAAACATTATTTCATTACGAACACGGTGGTATAGGTTACCTGCGAAAAACCTGTCCTGAATTGAAAAAATAATGAAAGAATTAAAAGCTACTTACGTGCAAGCATGGGCCAAGGTAGACTAAACGCTCTTGCGTTATCTATTGAAGCTCAAATAGTCCAAAAATTGATTTTGACGATATAATCGACGTTTTTGCACGAACCAAAGCTAGGAAGAAGAAACTGATTCTATAGGTGATAATCTAAACAAAATGTTAAATATTTAAATTTTGTAATAAAAAATTGTATACTTATAAATAAGATGTTTAATTTCAATAATCATTCCTTCACAAAGCAAAAAAGCGGCATATCAAACAAGGTCTAGGTCTAGGGTGCCCGGGTGCCATTAAGCCTGAATCTGCCACTGAACATAATCCGATAGCATAAGAATTTGGTATGCAAATGAAAGTGAAATTCGTTAATGTTAATATCTACGTCAAATTTGCTGCAGCGAATTTTTTTTTATTTATCCGATTTTTCTCAAATCGATAGCAGCACGCTTCATGACCGCTTTTCCAAATGTAGCTACTATTCTATTGGCCAATCGGTGTTTCAAAATTGTCGACGTTTTGTGGTATATCAGTGTACTTTTATAACTGCGTAAACACAGTGCCCAAAACATTTCAATACCTTGAGTTTGAAGAACATTCGGGGAACTTTTTTGTCTTGTCAAGAACTCAACACCCGCAATCTGTAAATGTTGAGTAACTTTAAAACCGTAATGATATAAATTTTGAAATTTTTAAATATTGTCTAAAATTTTTAAGTATTGTATAAAAAATTTAAAAACGAGCAAACCAGGAATTTGATCGAACAATGAAGAACAAACGAATTAGAAAAGAAAAAAAATTAAAATTGGAATGTCAATTACCTAACAAAGAATTTTTAAATATTGTTTATAAAAAATTGAAGAACGAACAAACAATAAATTTGATCGAACAAACAAAAACAAACGACGAACAAAGGAATAAGTAAAAAAAAACACATTTTTTGAACGCCAACTTAAATAAGAGAGGCCTCAGAGAGATACTTACTCTTGCTTACTCTATCACAATTATATTGTTCTGTGATAACAATACTCTATGGATGGAGATACTCATGAAGCACACTCATGAAGTGCTCTAGAAGTATGAATTGGTAATCTGTGATGAATTGGTACCAATAGTAATCTGTGATCAATTGCACAGCTGTGTTGCACAGTCAATTGGTATGAAATGAATGAGTTTGTGATGTGTTTAGAATGTAATCAATTTCAATGAACGTAAAAAATATTTAAAGTTTGGTGTTACTTATTTCGAAATTGCAACAAATCAAGTACATAAGATTTGTTCAAAATGTTTAAATTAATGAGCCGTCATGGTCGTCGAAATGCGATTGTAAATTTGTTTTGCGAAAAAACTTTTGAGGTTAAAAAAACGAAAATATATTACCTTTATTCACCGCCAAGTTCTTTTAGATACGCATCTACGTCTCCCTCAGACGTCGGAAAGACAATTCCTATTTCCGAGAGTATACCAGAACCTCCTCTGATTCCTGATTTAAGTGATATAACAGAACACATTCAGTTGGGTGTGAATGGCGAGCCGACATTTGCGAGCTTGGGACTTGGTGGTTGGTCTCCAGTAGGATTGGTACAAAATGGCCTTGAATACCTACATGTGACTTTAGATTTACCTTGGTGGGGAGCAATTTTAGTCGGAACAATTTGTGTGCGAGTAGCTTTGTTTCCATTGGTGATAATGTCTCAGAAAAATTCAGCTGTCATGAATAATAACTTACCTGAAATTCAATTGCTTCAAGTTAAAATGACACAAGCAAGACAAACTGGTAACCAATTGGAAGCTGCTCGCTACGGACAAGAATTGTTGTCTTTCATGAAAGAGAAAGGACTTAACCCTATAAAGAACATGTTAGTTCCTTTGGCACAGGCTCCAGTTTTCATTTCATGTTTTGTGGCTTTACGACAAATGGCCAACTGTCCAGTGGAGAGTTTGACCACGGGCGGTATCTACTGGTTTACTGATCTAACCGTACCTGACCAATATTTTTTGTTGCCACTAATAACAAGTGCGACATTGTGGGCTACAATTGAACTTGGTGTTGATGGAGGTCGCTTGGATGCTCAGAATATGAAACTGATGAAGTACTTTCTTAGAGCGCTTCCACTGATAATGATCCCTTTCACAATTAATTTCCCAGGAGTGATACTTTGTTACTGGTGCTTTAGTAACTTTATTTCTTTAGGCCAAGTAGGCTTATTAAAGATACCGGTGGTACGAACCTATTTTAATATTCCTGCAATGGTGAAACACACACCTGAAAACTTACCGATTCAACGGAAGGGTTTTGTTAAAGATGCGAAAGAGTCTTGGACCAACATGAAAATATCAAAACAGCTTGAAGATAGGCAACATATTGATGAAATGATTTTTACAAGAGCTGGCAAAGGGCCTATCCAAAAAACATATAAGTATGATCCAACAAAATCAATGTCAGCGGTTCAAGCTAAACCAAAATAATTGGTTATTGTTTGAATTTGTAGATTAATGTTCTTATTAAATATTTGACTTGAAATGGTTTTTATTAATTAATAGTAGTTTTACTTAATAAATTTTACAAATAACTAGTCAGTTTTGACAGTTCCATAAATTATTGACAATGTTTGTAAAGTGTGTTAGATCTCGGCATGTATTTTGTAGCAGGCATTTATTTTTACATTATAATGCAGTGTAGATAACCTGTTATCTTGTCTTGTTGTTGTTTATACTTATAACATTATAGGTACCTACTATGATTTATATTCATTTGTGAAAAAAGGTTTTTTGACCTCACAAAGTGAAATAGAGTTTCATGTCACTCATATAACTGAAATAAAATATTACTGTTATGAGTTAAAATTTTATTTTGGTAGAGCTCGCAAATTATTTAATTCTGTCTTTATGTTGTTAGTTATGTAATTTACTTAAAATAAAAATAATTTTGAAGGTTTTTAAAAATTTTTCTTCATCATCTATCATTTACCACACCTTTAGCGATGTTGGTGTTAAATTAAGTTGTTAGATTTAAGATATAACAATTAAAATAATTGATTGCCGATAAAGTACCCACAGGTTGGACAGCGAGACTTGAGGCGAAAATGATACACAGATACATTTTTCGCATACAGGAAGTTAAACTATCATTCTTAACAACATAAGTAATCAATTGATCAATGACAGAAATTTATATAAGTTTGTTGAATCTACTATAGCATTTGAACAGTATGATAATTCGCTTATTGTTTAGAATATTTTCATATTTTATATACAAGTTCAAAGCGTTTTTTCAATTCTTTATTTAAATTTGATAAAATTAAAGTATATACAGTTGTGGCCACCTGATTTGAAACAGTCAATATTAGAAACTGATCAGAATCGATTTTGGATAACTTTTTAGTTTGATCATGTACATTTTAGGGGAAAAATATGAAATATGACGGTACAGTTCCAATCAACCTTTATGGCGGATGTGAACATAGGCACAAGTCGCGTCGCAGTAACCAGTTTTAGGTGTAGCGAGTCGCAAGTCGCGGGTCGAGTAAAGCGAGGGGCATAAGACTGAACCTGCGCAAGCATGCATAAAGCGTTGTATTCCGATCCGCCATAAAGTTTGATTGGAACTATACTAACAGAGTATTTAAATGTAACAAAAATCAAATTTTACTCTAAGATTTTCAAGTAGACAACTAATTAGAAACATTATTAAAACTAGTTAAAAATATAAAATCGAAATTAATAATAAAATTAATAATTTTATGTCTTTATTGATACAATTACTATTTTGTAGTACCTCTAGACTTTATTAGCTATAGGTAATGGCTTTGCATCAACGTGGCATGAACTAAATAAATTTTTGACATTTTTTATAAAGAAATAGATATCCAAAGTCCGCCAAATGCTTCGCAAAGTTCGTTTTCATTCGAGTTTTGTATCAGATATATCCCTCTTAACTATGCACCACAAATTTTCCACTGGATTGAGATCAGGACTATTTGCCGTTGCCAGGCAATCCAGCACCAATATCTATTTATGTATCTGCTAAAAATTGTTTTATACTATTTACTGTATGTTTTGGGTTATTGTTGTCTTGAAAAAGGCATTTAATTTTGGGGGTCGAATCAGAAAAAGCAGGAACTTTTGTCAAGGGCCTTAAGTAATCACTTTTAATCAAATCAAAGAACTTTATATGAGAACTACAAAATGTATTTTCTTTATAATTATTAAATCATCATCATCATCATCATCAGTCCATTTTTACCCCACTGCAGGGGCTTAGGCCTCCCCCAGGAAGAGGAGGGGGGCTTGGAGCTTAAGTCCACCACGCTGCTCCACTGCGGGTTATTATTAAATGTAGAGTTTAAAAGACTTTTAAAAAATATACACAAAATTTGAGCAATCCCCCTTTTACTCGGAACTCAATAGTTTCTGAAATAAAGGGGAGCCTTAATCTACAAAAAAAATAAAATAATAGGGATATTAAGGATTATTCCCTATAAAATGGTAAATATAAACATTTTCCTGTTTAACGGTATAAACATTTTTCTGTAAATATGAGACTAATACGAGGCTTTAAAGTGGTCTAGTGGTTACTATGGTAGCATACAAGCATGCTTGTAGGTACCTCAGTGTAGGTCATGTGTAGGTACATTTCTGAGAGGTACCTACTTAATGTTTTGCGATAAGTACTCGAAATTTAAAAATGGAATGCTTGGCTTGATAAAAAAATTTAAAAAACACGCTTTAATAGCAAATTGAACTAAAAATCTGATGCTTCAGATGCAAAAAGCTCGATGTCAGTTGTTATAAATATTTCATTGCACCCCACGCTTTTTCACAATAACATTAATATTCTCGTTAATCACTTTATCCTTAATACTGAAGATTATTTTCTGATTTTTAGTTCAATTTTATATTAGAGCGTGTTTCATTAGTTGTTTTAAACTATAATTTATTTTTTCATTTTTATTCTTAAAATTTTTTAAACTACGTTTCATCTAAATTTACAAACGTACAGGTGTAACTCACAATTACCTATAAAACTATGAACTCACAAAGTTTCATATCCGTGCTACTAACCACTGTAGAGTGTCCTCATGAGGAGACAACCTTGGCTTCAGCATCAATTTGTGGTAAAAATCGTGGTTAGCTATCAAAATGCACCGTATAGTATAGGTATATAAAATTTCGTGTTAGTGTTATTAACTGTTGAGGAGTATCCTCATGAGAAGACAATCTAGGCTTCAGCACCAATTCGTGGTAAAAATCATAGTTAACTATCAAAATACAACGTTTATACAAAGTTTCGTGTTCGCGCTATTAACTTTAATTTATTTTTATTTATTTCAATAACAGTATCCACAGTTCTTAAAATACTTAAGTTTAAACTTATACAGTTTGGATTCTAACCGTGCAGAGTCCCCATATATTTAAAATCTGCTGGTGTTCAATAACAATTTCGCCGAAGAAACTATATTTTTATTTGTAGCTGTTTTCGAGAAATTCAATTTTTAATATTAAGTACTCGTTTTCTACGTGGGTCATTTGAAAAGTTCTTAGCCTAACATACTTAATGAAACCACACGATTTTGAGTTTATTTTTATTTTTCAACATACTGTCCTCCGAGCTCAAAACACTTTTTCCATCGACCCGGTAAGGCTTCGATACCCGTTTTAAAAAAACCTTCTTCTAACTCCTCAAAATAAGCGTCCACGGCGGCTATGACCTCTTCATTTATAAAAAAATGTTTACCACCTAAAAATTTTTTCAGCTTTGGGAACAGATAAAAGTCGGACGGTGCTAAATTGCTAAATCCGGTGAATATGGGGGATGAGGTAACAATTCGAAGCCACATTGATGGATTTCTGCCATGAATTGCACAGAGGTGTGAACGCGCGCATTGTCCTGATGAAACAAGACTTTTCTTCTCAATAAACCTAGACGTTTTTCTTTGATTTCTTCTCTCAAACGACGCAACAGGTTGCAATAGTAATCGGAGTTTATTGTTTTACCCTATTTTAAATAATCCACGAGAATTATACCCTTTGCATCCCAAAAAACGGATGCCATGACTTTGCCCGCCGATTAAACCACCTTTGCCTTCTTTGGGGTGGGCGATCCTGCTCTTTTCCATTGTTTCGACTGTTATTTTGTCTCGGGTGTATTGTGGTGAACCCAGGTTTCATCCATGGTTATAAATCTTTCACCAAATTCTATTGGGTCAGCTTCATATAACTCTAAGCATTCGCGAGAAGTTGTGAGTCGGTTGCGTTTTTGTTTCACTGAAAGCAGTCGCGGTACCCACCGCGCAGACACTTTAGAGAATTCAAGTTCAGTAGTAATTATATGATGTGTTCGCTCAGATGAGATGCCTACAGTCTTAGCTATCTCTTCGACAGTCAATCTTCGATCAGATAAAATTAAATCACAGATTTTTTCTTTGTTTTGATCAGTGGAAGCAGTCGAAGGCCGGCCACTACGGGGCTCATCTTGAATGGTCTTACGACCACGTTTAAACTCTGCCACCCAGTTTTTAACAGTCGCATACGAAGGAGCGGACTCACTCAAAGTAGCAGACATGTCTTCACGGATAGCTTTTGGAGTTAAACCTTTTAAATTCAGGTATTTTATCACTGCACGATGTTCAATTTTATCCATTTTAAAAAATAGCTCTGACTTGACTTACGGTATCACGTGTAAACGAACAATGAGTTACTGTGAATAAACTAAACTGTGCATACTTGTTGCTAAATAATGTAACTACAAAATGAGGGTAGTTATAAAAAAAAACCAATGACTTTAACCATGTTAGGCTAAGAACTTTTCAAATGAGCTACGTAATAACCACGCAACCTTGATTTACGAACGCGGCGCGGCGCATACGCTGACAAGTGCCGACAAGCCGGCAACAGCCTTGAAATCGTTTGAAATTTACCGTCAGCAGCGAGGCGGGGTCATGTGGCGGGGTAGTGTAAAGAGTATAAACGCGGGGCGGCGCGCGCGGTAGTCGCATTTTGACCGTGACCGAGTGAAGCTTGTGCCTCGAGTCGGTGACCTCGAGTGTTTTTAACATCAGCTGATTGCAGTTAATCGTGTTATTTCTTAATGCAGTTTATCGTTTATAATTGTGCCACGTGCTTCACGGGGAGATAAATAAAGGAATAGTCTATCGAACATAATACACCACTGTAGATCAGCAAGGTTACTCAACATGCCGTTCGTCTAGGCGAGTGGAATGTTCGTATTTGTAATACTGTCTAATTGCATAGTCATAATGTCTTAAAATAGTGACGGGAGTGCAATGGATATCACGTACTTCACGAGGCATATTAAAAAAATGATTTTGTTTTATCGTGTCATGAAAACTTAAAAATTTATTCCATTAAGTAAATGCTTTTTTAATTGTAAATGTTCACCACGTCAAACAAATTACAGAATAGTAAAAGGTTACCAAAAAGTCAATACGAACGACGACGTTGATAACTGTGAATGAAACCTATGTTGATAGCGTGTTCTGTGGATTATTGTGACTTCGTGGTACACCATTATGAATGAATCATTCATCGTTTCTGGTGTAATTTACAAAACCGAGCATTTTTGGTAAGTTTAATGAACATTGTTTCGCGCGCGCGGACGCGTCATATTATGTAGTGGTAGGTATGACGTAGGTAGCTGCCGTGTGTTTACGTTTCCATGGTTTCCGTTACGTTACGCGTGCGCTGTACATACAGGGTTGACGAGACTGGGAATTAATTACCTTTTTCATGTTTTTCATGTATGACATTTTTTCTTGCACTTGTCTAAAGGTTAAGAAAACAATCAGTAAGTACCTACAACACGTAAAGGGACAAACAAATGATGCTATCCATACTGTATATATTGTTGTCCTACTCCTACAGCCCATGATGGATACACATTTTATGATTTTAACTGTACTATATTTACCTAAATACCGCCACTAAAGTTAACAAAATCAAAAAGTATTTTCATTTAGATATCACGTTGTATAGAGTAGATGGGTGCGTGGAAGGGTGTGTGGAGTGTGTATTTGTGTGTGTTTCATAACTTACCACGTGTTTGCAACTTCTTCAGTCAGTAATTCTTATAATCTCACGCTTAAAGGTGATTTTACCATTGTGAAAAATATCTACTTTCACAAATTTATCCTTATATGTTCTGGGTAATCGATTCACAAGTGAATTCTGAGCATAATTAGTACGTGTACCTATGTGCAACAGCAAATAATTTTGTGTGTCTTGTTCGAATGGTTGGAGCAGAGAAACGTAACTATTTAGATGATAATTCAAAACAATCTATATAACTATTACATAGTCCATGTAAAAATAACATGTCAGCAAGAGTTCTTCGTTTTTCAAGTGACGTGACTCTGTGATGTAAGCATGCCTCATGATAATTATCAAGGTTACAAAAACTTCTAAAATTTAAGTGTTTTATAAACTTAATTTGTATACTCTTTAGACTCAGGGCATAGGTTTTGTAAATAGAGTTCCAAATAGGACTACAATATCCCAGAATATTTGTGACATAAGCGTAATACAGAATCTTTAAACAAGCTGTGTCTGAGAAAGGACGGCTTACACGTAATATAAAACCTAAGTTTATGTACACTTTGTTGACAACTGACTATATGTTCAGAAAAAGTTAATTTTGAATCTATCTGTACATCAAGATCCCTAACTGAGTTAACTTTGTTTACTGTAACATTATTAATTTGTTTATTTATTGTTATTTAGTGTTATTGTTATTTGAATTAACTGTTGAGGAGTATCCTCATGAGGAGACAATCTTGGCTGCAGCATCAGGACATATGTCTTCCAAATTTCAACAGGGTAGCTTCAGTGGAAGAAGGCAAAAATCGCGTTATAAGATTCCATTACATACAAACAAACAAACATACAGGTGGAACTAATAAGCGTGTTAAAAATGGCCTCGGAACGTTGGCGAAAAATTGGACGCCGATTTTTTTCACGGAGTGGATATCTTGCGTAGAAAACTGTAAACTCAATATGGTACACAACACAACAGTCGCAGTGCCAAAAGTTTTCAAAGCTGGAGAAATTACCAAAAACCGGGCTTATGGGAATCATGCTGCACCACGACAACGCGTCTTTACACGCTTCCCTCAGAACAAAGGCATTTATTTTAAGAATCTGATATTGAAAGTCTGCCCCATTCACCTTACAGCCCAACTTAGCTCACTGAGTTTTCTTTTTATTCCAAATTTCTGACCTATCGAGGAAGACTGGAATAAATGTTTCCAGAGATGGTTTAGGCGGATGGAAATTTGCACAGAGAATAATGGCGAATCTTTGAAAAATATATTGTTTATTTTTTACGTGTCTCAAAACATATACCTAGTCTGACCATAAATACTGTTACAATTAAAAATAAAAAAAATATTACATTTGAATGGGGTATCTGGCAATTTTATACGATTGTTCATTGTGTTTTCTCATTTTGGCGCACATTGTACAATATTTTGCGATATTAAATTGGAGTGGGGTGATAAAGAGAACCGAATCGCTGTGATTGCATTACACAAAGTAGGTATGGAGTCAAATACAATTTTTAAAACTCTCCATACGCTTGGTATTAGTCGAATGTTTGTGTACCGGGCTATTAATAGGTCCAATGAGACCTCGTCTGTTTGTGACAGAAAAATATCTGGCCGTCCACGTAGTGTTCGTACAAAAAAGGTGATCAAAGCAGTAAGGGAAAAAATTCGAAGAAATCCTGTCTGAAACCAAAAGATTTTATCTCGAGAGATGAAGATAGCACCTAGAACCATGTCGCGTATTTTAAAAGATGACTTAGGACTTGCAGCCTATAAGAAGCGCATTGGTCATTTCTTAAGTGATAATTTAAAAAAGAATAGGGAGGTAAAATCGAAACGACTACTGAAGCGGTACGCAAAAGGAGATCACAGAAAAATTTTGTTTACGGATGAGAAATTTTTTCCAATTGAGTAACATTTTAACAAAAAAATGACCGTATTTATGCTCAAAGCTCTAAAGAAGCTTCCTAATTAGTCGACACAATGCAACGTGGGCATTATCCGACATCAGTGATGGTTTGGTGGGGTGTTAGCTATGAAGGAGTGACTGAGCCATATTTTTGTGAAAAAGGTATCAAACACATCGGCACAAGTGTATCAAGATACCATTCTTGAGAAGGTAGTTAAGCCCCTTAACAACACCATGTTCAATAACCAAGTATGGACCTTCCAGCAAGACTCGGCGCGGGGTCATAAAGCTCGGTCCACGCAATCTTGGTTGGACACGAACGTTCTTGACTTCGTCAGTTTTAGAGAATACGGCTTGCTCTAAACGCCATTATAATTTGGAGTCCCTAAAACAATCCATACAATTGGCAGTGAAGAATTTTCCCATGGAAAGAGTGCGTGCTTCTATTGATAGCTGGCCTCAACGTTTAAAGGACTGTATTGCAGCCAATGGCGGCCACTTCGAATAAGCTTTTTATATTTTTAATTATTTTTTATTTACCTATGTATTAAACTAACACACGGTAAAATTAATAAATGTTATTTGCATTAAAAAATTATTTTTTTGTAGTTAATTTTGTGTTTATGGCTAGACTGGGTATAGTGATCCACGTATCTACGCAGGAGTTGAGTTCAAATTCTTACCAAAATGTGATCAGAATTAAAAAAAAAGTACGATCATTTAGAGTAACTACTCGTACAACCCTATCTATCCATGCAAGACCGACTCGTAATTGACCAGTGTTTTTCCTTTGATTTCTAGATACTATTTCGACGGCAGGTAGAACTAATTGGATATTTGTTTCTATTTTTAATTGAAATTGTTTCGTTTATTATAACGCCGTACTTAATGAATTCAAATACTTTTGACCTAGGTATTTCAAGATTATTTTAGATCACTACGAATCTATAGATATGTTTTTGGTTTGAATCAATAAGTTTTTCTTTGCTGATGTATGACTACGAAACTTTTCTTCATGCGTCACCCAGCACTCTGCCAGATTCGGCCGGTTTTTCTGCCGAGTCAGTGACAAACAGACTTTAAAAAAAAATATCGGTTTAATTTTAACGGGTTTAAATCATTCAATGACAGGTGTCACCCTAAGTTCTATAATGTTTAACGCTATTATCATTATTTATTATACTTTATAAATATAAATTGGTAAATCATCGGAGCTCGAAGCTGAGTATAACGTAAAAATTATTCCCAAAGTTATAGATGGGAAATTGCTCTTGGAACAAAAGGGAAGGCTGAATGCTAAGCAATTACAGATGTCAAGTGCGGGCCGGGGTCGAGAGTCGTTCACTTTATTAACTGGACCGGAACTCATCAGCGAAGTTAAATAAATACGTATCGATAATTAGAAATGAAGCTGTGTCCTAAGTGCTAGATTTGGAGGTGTTTTATATTTTTTTAGTACTTACCTATTTTACTTTCAACTATACTTACATATGATTGTTAAAAATTCATGTTCGAAATTTATAAATGGAACGCATCAGTAATATATGATTATAAAAGTAAATTTATTTAAAAATAGAACACTGTAAGCCATTTGCCCAATTCAAAAAAAATAAATGTTATAATCATTTTGGTTAAATGTTGAAAACTTTTTTTTATCTCAAAACATATTGAGTTACCTACATTCCTATTCAAATTAAGCAATTGGTCCGAAATATGCGAAAACGAATATGACTCCGAGTAACTACTCGTACATCAAGTGTCGTGATAGCCCAGAGCACAACGAACCTGTCTTAAATTTATAAGGCCCCACAGGGCCATGGTTTGAATCCGGGCGTGTACCAATGAGCTTTTCTGACTTAAGTACACAATATCACTGACACCGTGCTTCGGAGGGCACGTTAAGCAGTCGATCCCGGACGCTGTCAATAGATGGCGGTCGTTACAGTTCCAGCGTGGTGGACTTAAGCTCCAAGCCCCCCTCCTCACCCTGGGGAGGCCTAAGCCCCTGCAGTGGGGTAAAAATGGGCTGATGATGATGATGATGATGAATATGACTCCACAATATGACCGATGGCGACTGTTTCTATAAAATAAATATTCAATATAAATATTTATTATAAAAATATTCAGACAGTCACCAACCTGCTCTATAAAAGTGCTCGTGAAAACAAATCTAATGAATCTAAATCGGTACGTTTATTAGTAGCCATTGATGGTTTCCGTTATCACAATGGTACATGAGTGAAAGCTATGCTCTCCTATCTCTGACGATTGCTTTTTACATTAGTCTTCTCTCCTGTCAAGTCAAGGGATTGGAGAAGGGTGTGTTTTAAAGGGTGAAGGTGAAGGTTGAGCCTGTGAAGTATACTTTTAGCATCTCCATCAGAGTTTCCCTACCAGTCTCGGTGGTGCATCCATTTGCTTTCCTAATGGAAGAAAGATAATGGATTACTTTTGGTGGCGTCCATATGTATGGTGAGACGCATACTTTCTGGAATACTTTCCAGATTTTCGCAATGCTCTGTTTTTTGTTTACCTGACCAGTTATTTGTCTGTTTCACTCTATTGAAAACTTTTCTCGTACAGGTTTTTAGTGTAGTTAGTCCCTGAGACCACAATGAAGTTTTTATTGCAGAAATCTCCTTTTAAGTAATAATAATAATAATAATAACACATACAATCACAACAACGTCTAGGTCCCAAACTAAGCATTAGCTTGTATTTTGGGTACCAAGCGAAGGCACCACACACATATAAAAACCAACTGACCCGACCTGGGATTCGAACCCGGGACCTCCAGCTTCGTAGGCAGGGTCGCTACCCACTAGGCTAAGCGGTCGTCTAAGTGCAACTGCTTTGCCAGTATGTTACGATTGCATGTGTTAATTTTCTTGTCTCGAATTAATGTTTTATTTTTGCTTCACTTAGTACTAAAACAGCATTCGATATTGTCATACACCCTTGATTCCTCTGTGCAAAAACGTAGCCCTACTAATCATTTATCCTAAAACCGTATTTAGAACATCCTTTAGCCATAGATTTTTTTCCTTTTCTCGGTCCCTTTGTTTATAAAAAAGTTAATAGTGTTTTTCAACTTTTTCAATTTTCAACAACAAATTTCTACTCTTAATAAGTATGACTGTAAGAAAATAGTAACGGGCTGGCTTCAAACTCTTTCGTACACCCAAACTGAAGACCTTATAAATCATGTTTCTTAAAGTACATACTTAAATAGTATATAACACAAAATTCTCATCTCCACACAAATTTAACACTCCGTTTTTAATAATAAATTAAAGTCGCTGATAACATTAACATCCCAGTTTAATAGGTTGACGCTGTATTACCAATTTTGGCATTGTATAATTCTTTTGTAATGTATTGTTGACGCTATAGAACAGGTTTCGATCCATTTTAGCGTCAACGAATAACCTTAGAGTAACTTAGTCTATATAACATTGAATAAAAAAAAAAAACTGTGTCATATTTAATGTATACTTTTTAGGTTTTCAAGAAGTAAATATGTTTTTATCTTATCTTATCTATCTTATTTTTAGAATTTCTGTATATTGGGACCATTTCTCCAACTCAATTTCCGCCAATCAGCTCCAAAATGATACTTACAAAACTACAGGTCAAAGGGAACCTCTTTGCCAAGTTTAAATAAAATACGTTGCAAAAATATAGCAATGTTAGAGCGCGAACGGACGGACGAACGGACGCACAAATCACCATACCAATAAAGTACCACTGGTACGTACGTAATAAACGCAACGAAAACACAAAATGAATTCTTAGAATATCTTTAAAGTAGGTATTGTACGTACCAAAAATGTTAAAAATATATTCATCGTATTACTTTTGGAAATCTAATATATGGATCCGACGACATAATATGAGTGCAGAGGGACTGCACGGATAATGCATTTATGAGAGTCCTCATGCGAGGTATACGCTTTTCGCAACCTCGCTTCTACTCCGTGACTGAATTTTGCTACACTCCATGAAAGTGTAATATAAAAACGTAATACTGGAAGTGACTACAGGCAAATCCAGTCGGGCCGAAATATATTCACACTGTGTTGCATTGTAAACTACCTACATCCGGTGATATATACTCGTATCAGGTGTCCGGCTTAATATAATTCAAACTTTTAAAGCGTGTAGATATATAACAAAGTAAATAAACAAAACAAAAAGTTAAAAAAAAATGATAGAAAAATGAAACTTTAAACATGTTTTTCGCGGTAACTGTTTGTTCGCGCCATCCGCTCACTTGAAACTTTTTGTTTAGTTCGGCAAGCTCTTATACATGATCCTTAAGTTTGGACTACGTTTAGTCGAACACCCGGTTCCATATTTTTTAACAAAATCCTAATATTTGCTTTTGGAAGAGGATGCCATTTTGAGAGAACGATGAAAATTAATAAGAACATCGCCGTAGTTTCTACCGAAGATTGCTGCTTTTTATCCACGACGGCACGGAGAATACACGTTTATGGTGAGAATTTGTTTGTGTGTACAAAAAACACCCATTTATCTCAAAAACGGATTTACCGATTTATATACCTACGTCTTCTGTAAAATGTTGGTGATTCATCGGCGATGGTTCTTAGACAGGCGTTATGGTGTTAACTCGCCAGAAGGCGCTGTCATAATTTTTTTTTTTAATTCCTGACTAAAAGGGAGTAAGTAACGAACGGTGAAAGTTAAAATCAGTCAGAGGCTGGGGTTACCATATCTGTTTCCAATTTTGGATAATAGATAATATAGGATATAGAAAAACTATTATGTATCTAGTAGAGATGCAGTAATTTATATCAAATAAAGGCAACATTTGATAGCATAGGGGGCTGCCATTCCCTGGCAGATTGTTATTTTTATCTTTCGCTATGTATTTACTTCCTTTTAGGTGAGGGTTTTTAAAAACTTCATTTAATTCTTTTTCGATTACAAGGATTACAACGCTCACGTCGTGAAATTCGAAATCAGTCGTCAAATTGATGTTACATTTTCCTCATACACCACGACTAGTACAACTTATACCAGAATTACGTCTAGGTACAAACTTTATGGCGGATGTGAACATAGGCACAAGTCGCGTCGCAGCAACCAGTTTTAGGTTACTGCGAGGGACGCAGTGGAGCGAGGGGTATATGACTGTATCTGCGCATGCACGCTTATAGTCATAAAGTTTGAGGCGAGCTATATGTATGGCTACCCGCTGTCAAATTTATTTACTCTATGATAAGTACGAAGACGACACAAGCACAAAGTGTTCTTTTAAGGTATCTATATCGATATATCGAGTGCAGGTAACTTTTAGCACACTCGAAAATGTGGATCTTCGAAAATCTGATAAATTTGTTTTATTTGAATGTTTCGATTCGCTTTTAAAAATACGATATAAATCAACTACTCGATGAAAGTGACTGAAACCAGTAC
Organism: Luffia ferchaultella; assembly: GCA_949709985.1. Taxonomy (NCBI): domain Eukaryota; kingdom Metazoa; phylum Arthropoda; class Insecta; order Lepidoptera; family Psychidae; genus Luffia; species Luffia ferchaultella. The sequence continues at coordinate 8,886,449 of OX453254.1, forward strand.
GATAATTATCGAATTATAAAAATTATCGAAACTTTAAAAAAATGTAGCCCTTTTATTAAGGTACTTTTTGATGGATGCCACCCCTTTATAAGATTCGATTTTTAAAATTTCACTTCTATAAGAAATACTTTTAAATAACCCGAAGGTACGTATACCTATGCGTATTTATCATCTTCCTACCCTGTAGACGTCGTATCGTAATTACGAACTAACGCGACCTATATACTCGTAACCAAGCTAATTTAACATAATTAATGTACCTACTAATAATCATAACATGAAACCCGGTCAAGTGCGAATGGCTGCGCATCGAGAGTTCTGTACTACCGCATAATATATCGGCTACATTAATTTGACAGCAGCGTTTGGTTTTAATGTTTTAATAGAGTTATAAATATCAGTTCACAGTATCGAAGTGACATTACGTATTCGGGGGGTTGAAGACTGGCGCGCGGCGATTTCTCGGGGGTGAAGAGCGGTGTGCGAGGATCTTGTGCACTGGCACTCGGAATAAAATTCGCCATTTTACACCAGTTATATAGTATGAGTGGCAGTGGCGAAGCCTTCACAGTCGTACATGCCAATTCCTTGCGGCTTCCCTTTTAAAAAATTAAAGTATCTACTCGTGTTATTACAAAATATAAATTAGAATTAGAATAGAATACATTGTAAATTTTATTATTTTCTTAATTTTAATCTTTGTTACATGAGAAATAAAGTCGACTTTTTTTAAACGTTTCTAATTCGTCGATCAGCGCACGGCACGTGGCGGGATGTTGCGGCGCAATATTTACACAAACATACATACGCATTACGTACTCTACTAACGCAACATGGGACTCAACCACAGACAAGTCAACCTTTAGACCACGCTTTAACAGGGAGTAGCATTCGCCAAGGCTATGTAGTGACACTACATAACTACATCACTAGTGAGCCGTCAGTTGGAAGCGCGTTGGAAGCCATTAAATTGTCAATTTTAAACAAGCCAATGAAAACTAGCCGACCTCTCCCCGCAACCCGCCACTTTTTGGCGATTTCGTTTTCGTACTGACGTTTATTAAAGCGTGGTCTAAAGGTTGACTTGTCTGCGGACTCAACATTCGAACATTTCGGACAAATGATGTCGTAGTTAATTCGAATTCGATGGCGGGTATTTTTACAACCTGCACAAAACAGGGTTGCACTGATGTTATTTGAAAATATGTACTGGAAATTTTATTTCTTTATTACAAGGTGTGTATACCTATAACTGTTTTTTAAATAATTCTAAGATAGTTGTTTTAAAATAGGTACGTAATTTATAAATTATATATACCATTAAATCATACGGTTTCATGGTATCCGGTGGGTGCGACCACGTTATTTTATTTCGAAAGTCAGACAATATAAAAACACGTAAGTATAAAAATCTCTATCAAATTAACATTTCCTCATACCTGATACTTTGTACTAATAAATAATAATATCATAATAATAATATAATAATAACGCATACATCACAACAACGTCTAGGCTCCAAACTAAGGATTAACTTGTGTTTTGGGTACCAAGCGAAGACAACACATGCATATAACAACCAAGACTCGGTACCAGTATCAATATTCATCATATAAATACCAACCCAACCTGGGATTCGATCTCGGGACCTCTAGTTTCGTAGACAGGGTCGCTACCCACTAGGCTAAGCGATCGTCCTAAGTAAGATCAAACAAAAAATTGTAAATAAGCGCACGTTATATGGGAAGGCAAGTACCTACATGTTTTAGGACCGAAATTTGTCTTTACCGTCTTTTGAAAGAAAATAGTCTATGTGTAGATGTTTCATTCACTCTAACTAACGAGTCCTCCCGCCCGCGAAAGACGCTTAAGTCTTCCATTGTGCTTGGAATAATGCCCGTCAATGGAAGTGTGTTGTTTTATCGACGCAGCTATTGTTATACTAACTTAATTAAAAATGCTGTCTTTTTTGTTTTTTGTCCTTTTCTTGTCATTACCAGTGTTCGTGTGTCTTTACCATTTATACTATTTAACCTTCTATATTTATTTCAAATCCTTAGGTTCATACAAAAAGAAGTTTCCTTTGATAGCCTTGGGTGTTTTATACTACCTAGTATTTAACTTAAGAATGTCTTATAAGTATATTCGTGTCTTTAACCGTTTCTGACGTGTCTTTACCAGTTATTCGTTGCTAAATATTTCTCGAATACATGAACATAATGAGTGCACCAGGGTTTAATAGTTTTGCAAAATACATCTATTATCCATAATGTATACAAATAGCCTGTTATCTGAAAGTTTTTACCGAATTTCTAAGTATCCGTATTTCAGAGAAATATCCTGGCACGCTGCGTGAAAAGAAAGGCGAAATACAAGAAAGGCGACGTTAGATAAAGATAAAAGATCGCGTTGTGCCAACGCTCAGCGATTGTCGCGACAATGAACTGTGGTCGCGACTGTTTTTATTGTCTCAAAACATTTTCAAGATCAGTTAGTTATCTGCACGCTACCCGCAGGCAGACTAATTGACGTAATAGTTGATATCAATGTCTAATATAAAAGTGTTTTGTTTTGGGTTTTTTATAATAAATAAAGGCTATAATTTCCAACAATATTAGGCAATACGTAATTACTAATTTGTTAGTGCATTTAGATATTTCAGTGTTGGTTGTGAAGTGTTATATCAGTTAACAATCAATTCGCTGTTAATAAGTTAAGTAACTATTTTCTTATAAATGGCGTTAATATACCTACGTCGAATGTTGTTTGACTGATTTTTTATTGCAAAAAGGAAATTATTTTTCTAGATTATTTTTTGATCAAAAAAAGAAAGTATTATTTATCGGTCGTGCTAAACATTTTGCGATAACTGTTTTTAAACGTAAAGATGGCTCTACAAAACATTTCTATATTTCGCTCATTGATTTCACTGTATGAAAAATATTCATGGTTGACGGGAAGCTGTAATTTAAATAAAATGGTTTGTTATGCAAGTTTACTTTTTTTAAATTCAAATAGTGTTTGAAGCCGCAGTGGTTTCTCGGGTATCAATAACGTAGTAAATTCTAAAAAAAAAACATGTTCAAACGGAAAAATATTTAAGTAGTATTTCGGCTCTAAGGCAATTTCGTTGTAACAGAATAGGTTTTCAAAGCCGCTTTTGTTATGCTTCAAAATCATAAAATCCTTAGTATAAGTATTAGTGATTTTCAGTATATTAAAGTGGTTTTAATTTAGTTCTCCAAAAAAAAAATAAAAAGAAATGGAAGTAATTGAAGTAAAACTTCTTTAGGCGCGACTAGGGGGTAACTCAGATTTTTTTCTGACGGAAGTGACGTGTACGTGATAATAAATTGATGCAAACGTCAGTCTGACGTCTGTCTGACTAGTCAGACGGATGTCAGGCTGACGTCCGTCTGACTAGTCAGACTAATGTCGCAGAAAGAGGTAGAAGCAGATGAAGCAAGCCGCATATATATACTTACATCTTTTTCACTCGCACTGAAATTCACCATGTGGAAAACATGTGAAAAATGAAACAAATATATGTAAATACAAGACTGCCTTCTATACTTCAGTCATTATCCTGAGACTATGGCACAGTTATTTTCCATCCTTTTATATCATATGCGCAAACGATGCTCAACTGTTACATACAGGGATATACGGAGCTTTTCTACTCTAGTATATTATTAGTATACTTATCATTAGAATACATTGATATAAAAGTCGATATCGATACATTTTATGTCAATGAGCGTATTGCATCATATTATCTCTACTTTTCTATCTACACGCAGATTACTTCACTGAACTCTCAGAATCAAAACCAGTCAACGCGTCACCCATGCGCATCACAGTCACACCCTACTTCGTCTAGTCTACGCAACCATGGAACTAATAACGCAGACACATTAACTTTAAAACAAAAAAGTACCAAATGACGATGCTAGATGGCACTGATGCTCTTCTTAACATAGACGTAATACTAGGTTCAGGACTGTGCACTCGGCTTTGCGAAACGAGGAGATGAAATAGCGAGGTTCAAGTCTCTTTTCTTCTAGGGTGACAATAATTGAAGTAAAACTTCTTTAGGCGCGACTAGGGAGTTACTCAGATTTTTTCTAAATTTTCAAACGGATCAATTGTGAATAGCAAAGTGAATAAAAATTCAACAGTTTAAAAAAAAAATTTTAATTGAAAAGTTTTTTAAAAATCTCTAACAGCAAACCAAATTACCTATCTATCGACGGTCTAACCATACTAGGGTAAGAAATTCTATCCATTGTATAGTTTTGTCGTCTCAATAACCTATCGACGGATAGACATATCTACCGTCGCATGTCATCTATCGACGGGAGGCCCCGGGAGGGTCGATAGCTTACCAGAGTTAGATTTTTGTATGAAAATGACATTTCGTGCGTCCCAATACACTTCTGACAGCTGTTGAAGGATAGAATTTATTACTGAGGATAAACATGCGGCCTATCTGTCAAATGTGATGGTTTACCTATCGATCGTCTGCTATCATCAAATAAAAATTCGCTAAATTACTTGTATCCTAATATTTTGAAACCAATATCTATTTAATTTAGTTGTAATTTAGTGTGAAAATGTCTACATCTAGTGAAAGCAATTCTGACTTCGAACTTTTACAAGAATTGTCAGACTGGGATAGTAGCGAAGAATCATCTCATATTTGTTATTATAAAACGTACAAAAAAACTTCAAAGTTTTACTTCAATCGCGCGTAAAGGTTACACGCACACACTTTTTTTTCTAAGGTAATGTGAATAGTATTATTTTCCATTTTTATTGTAATTTTTCTTAAAGTAATATAATTAATAATACTCATCTTCATCTGGTCCGGCTTCCCTGTTAAAAAATTTCACCCTTCGACACTAATGAATGGTTAGACGATAAACGCAGAAGAAGAGGGCTTCTTGTCAATTCGTACTTTTATGGCTGTTCGGCTGAACGTAATCAAAACTTGTAGAGCTTATCGAACTGAACAAAAAGCTTCAGGTGAGCAGATGGCACAAACTAACGGTTAATGAGAAAAACATGTTTAAAGTTTTATTTAAATTTTTTTTTTTAACTTTTTGTTTAGTTCGGTAAGCTCTACACGCTTTACAAGTTTGGACTACGTTTAGCCGAACACCAGATAATTACGTATTTACAAAAAAAAAATATTATTAGGTATATGTTTTTTCACTCAGTTCGGGATCCACAGTCTCCGATCCATAGTACGAGTTTCGACTCGGGCTTGACCGGTTTTATTTGTTGTTTTACATAAAGGTGAACGCTCGAAAATAGATATTTACACGATAGCTTGTTTACTATTGCATGCACATCTGCACCATGCACACATATTTGGCGCTATTATCAGCAAATAAATTAGTTTTGATGATTATTAATTTTATTTATTGAAGAACTAATTTTCTTTTATGTCAAATTTATAAATGTTGCTTCATTTTAGATAATAATAATACTAATACCTGGGATACCTCACACAGCCCCATTTAGTCCCAAACTAAGCAAAGCTTGTTATGGGTACGGGTTGGGATGGGTCGGTATGGTAGGTATAAAATGAATAAAATTTAATAAAAAAAATTTAGACACTACTGGTGGTGCAGTGATGTAATGAGGAGTTTTGCAATACGAGTGCATTTTGTTTGTGATACGAGGCGAAACCGAGTTCCCATTGAATGAGGTGACCTTTTTATTTCCTATTTCGTCAACTTCTGCTATTTTTGATTCTGGACCGATTGCTTTCAAAATTGATTTCTAAGGGTCCTTGTGATCTCCGATCACGAATCTGTGGTCAGATCTAACTAAAAATAGCTGGCATTTCGAACTTTTTGTTTCTTGACCAATTGGTTTCAACATCGATTTGTATGTGTTTGCATCATTAATATACCAATATAAATGGATGGGCTGTCCGCATTTTAAAGTGTCCGCGCAGAAAGTCATCCAAAACGCAATAAGTCCACCAACCGGCTTTTAGTCATTGTAATGGCTTAGTGCCAAATAAACGTGCGCGATGTCGACTTGTGTCGTAAAAATTTGTAAAATTATTCGTCAAAGACAAAAAAAGAGCTAAACATTGTATTTGCGGTAAGTAAACATTATAAATTAACATTAGCTTATGTCTGCAGACGGATATTCCATTATTTTTAATTTAATTTGAACATTATCACGATTTAATTCTCGTCACATTTCCGTAACCTGTGTTACACGTCCAACCCGTAATAAGTATTTGCATGCACTGAGCCACTGACATGCGGACCGCGGGCCGCAACCACGCACGTTGCGGACACTTTTATTTCGATTTTGGTTTGCCTGGTCTCCCATCAGGAATCTGTAGTCAAATCTGAAAATGGCTGCCAATTTGAACTTTTTATTTCTATACCGATTGCTCTCCGCGTGGTTTCTGATCACGAATTTGTTGTCAACATTAAAAATAAAATGTTTGCCATTTTGAACTTTTTGTTTTGTACCGATTGCTTTCAAAATCGATATCTGCATATCTGCATGGTCTACCATCACAAACTTATCTGTGATCAAAATAGAAAAAAGTGACGCCATTTTGAACCTCTTTGTTGCTGGACCTAAATTACTAAAATAAAGTCTGTATCATTTACATTAATTTTTTTTATTATTATTTAGCACATATTACTCGTACGAAAAAAGTCTGTTTACATTAATACAATAATGATTAACACTTTTTGTCATATTTATATTCATACAGATATCATATACGAATGTTTATGTTTATTATTGACGACCACTTGGCCTAGTGAGTAGCGACCCTGCCACGAAGCTGGGGGTCCCAGGTTCGAATCCCAGGTCGGGTCAGGATTTATATGATGAATATTAATACTGGTACCGGGTTTTGGTTGTTATATGTATGTGGTGTCTTCGCTTGGTACCCAAACCACAAGCTAATGTTTAGTTTGGGGTCTAGACGTTTATGGGAAAAACACGAAATACAATTATTATTTATTTATTTATAAAATAAGTTGCAGACACTATCAGTAAAAATTAATTACTCATAATTCCAAAAAATTTCAATAGGGCGGCCACATTTTTTAATTTTTGCCTCGGAATCTAATCCAAAGACCACATGGAGCCTCATATATTAATTTTGAACACAATCGGCGCAGTAACGAAAACTTAAAAATGATGGCCACTTTTTAAAAATGGCAAACACTATTTTAAATTTTTATTACAGACTTATTGTGCTGTATTTTCATTTGTTATCAATTACACTGTTTTGTTCGTTTCATACTCAAACCCATAGACATACATATACTAGCGTAGGAGACCAACTGACATATAAACATCGCATGACCGAAACGGAAATGAGTATGTGTGCAAAATTCACATGTGGTCGAGCCAGTTTTAGTGATGTGCATGGGTGTTTTTTTTTATATTATCGATAGCACGTAGTATTTTCATGACAATGAGTACTTACTTACGTAATACTTTTCCTAACTTTTAGTTTTTTAAAATGACAAATCATCGATCAATCAATTCAAATGCCATTTCCTTTACACCAATAAACATTTTTTTTTCTTAACAGTTGATAATTAAAAATTTTCAGTAAGAAGTAAAGAAAGCGTCAACATCATTATGGAAATATTTATATTTAGTTGAATAAAAACCAAGTAATAAATAAAACAATATAAATAAACCATTTTTATTTTTAATGACAATACGTCATGTTGCAACGCATAACAACAAACTTTTTAGCACTCTTTGTAAACAAAAAAATAAGAATGTACGAAACAAAAACATTTACAATGGTAAAGTTCAACGATGAATATCATATTTAACTCGATAGAATTGAAAGATAAACCAAAACTAATAAAATAGTGAAAGTTTTTTTTTTAAATTCGTCAATATTTTTACAATTACAATTTAAAATTTTAAAATCGTAAAGTCGACTGGTGACCTCTTACTGCCCGTGACAACACATTGCCTACTCGATCGAGTGTCGCGTCGTGTCACTGCACCACAAATTATGCCTTGGATGAAATTCCTATATTTCATCCAAGTCTATAATATGTTTGGTTTCTTTATGTAATAGGTAGTTAAGTTTTATTTGATTATAAAGGAACAAGTTTTTGTAAAAGACAAAGTGATAATTTGCCTAAGATTGGTATTTTCACTGTGATGGACTTTTTTCTTCAAATCCGTCTTATATTAGTGCTGAAATAAAGGTTTATGCTCTAAAGTTTAAGGTTCTGGTGATATATTCCGGTAAACGTACGCTGACACCGACCGCTTGGGCTTCAGATTGACCTGCACAGAAATTACAGTTGGCATAAATGCTCTGACTTTAGATATTAAATATATACTACGGCGTTAGTATACCACTTAATATACTAAGTAAGCACATATGCAAAAGAAAGAAACTCCTAACGGCACGAGTTCAGCAGGTATAAATCCTTTCTTCAAAAGTCGTCGGTGATTTAGTTAGACAAAATAGTTTTCTTTAAAATGTCTACTGCAAACCGAAGAATGTTTACGAGGCATCTCACCTATTCTATTTAACATTTTTTTTAATGGCAATTGTACTAAATAAGTACATTTGTGCCAGCGTCACGTCAAGAAAAAGAAAACGACTTTATTACCGAACCAACGTAACAGTTAAGTGTTCTTACTTTATAAGGAAAACATTAATGTAACACAAAAAAGTAAATAAACATAATATGAACATATAAAGTGCATTTATTAGTGATTGTTAAAATAGGATATTATTAACATTTACAGTTTTAAATTGTTATGAAAAATGAATGATGAAATAATAGAGAAGACATTTTTGGAAGAATAAGAAAGAAGTGTAGGAATATTGGCAGGGAAAGAAATATCTTATCCATTGTTCTCTGTTAACCGCGTTTACAGGAAACCTGGATATTATGAAATAGTCATCATTATCAGGAAGCATTTTTTAACTCGCAGATTCTTGGAGGAAAATGAGGTTAAATTATTGTATACAGTAACTTCATCATTCAAAGTTAAATTATTTACGACGTTCTTAATCAGGGAGCAGATAGAACGTCAGACTTCAAATCGTAAATAAATAACGATTAAAATTATTTGTGTATATATCTTATATTTTTATATGAGCAATTCTTGTATTTTTATATAGCCTATGTGTAGTATCGTAATATATAGTAAAAATATAGTAGTACAGATGTCATACTTTCTCTTACAATGTGCTTCCAGGCTAAATAAACCTCCCAATATGTTTAAAAACAGTTAACGACATATTTCTAGTGGAACAGATGCAATTACGTAATATCAAATATTCAAAATATTAATATTTGAAAATATCGACATATCGATAGATTTTGTGCAATCCCTATGCTAAATTGTTTGATTGTAATTTTACACAATATTTTTGTATCTTACACATAATTCTTTAAAATAACGAATTATTTTCAAAATAGAGTATTTACCGTATACTATTGATGTATAACCAAGTAAATTTAGGATCGCTTTTTATAAAAATAAGCATTAAGATAACAATATGTTATTGGCAGTACTTACCGGTGAAATGTCTCTTTATTTGGATTATTAACATATGTTACAGTGCAATTTAAAACTGAACACGACACCATTTTTATCACAAGAATTAATTTTTGTAGAATTCAAAACGATTATAACACAAAATAGAAAACAAAGCTGGACTTTATTTTGACAAGTGAGTAATGAAGACTAAATGTGTTCAAAGAGGTTTTATGACAGAGTTTCTTGCATTTCTTTCTCGCATGTAGGATTTCCGCAAAGAGCTGGATGTCATTCGCACACTGTGTTCCTCTCTTACGCTAGTATACATACCTTTATGCTCAAACCACTCAAAACATGAAATTATACTTATGATCTATGATACTCCTGGTTGACAGTTGACGTGACTATTGTTATTGTAAATATATAGTTTTAAATCTTGATTGAAGAAGCAAAGATATTTAATTTCTTTAAATGTTTAATAAAATATCGAAGAAACCCCATGGCGGAAATCAAAACTGTAAGTGTATTAATTAAAAACATCACGTATATAACTTATTTACTAAAAATTAAACATCGCCGTGACTACCTAATTTACACCGGATTTTTCTAGGCAGATTTGGAGGTCATTCTTTTGGTAAAATTGCGTAATTTTAATATTTTTTCTGTCACTTTTTCGTTTATTATCAAAATTTTCTCTTACAATATTAAAGGATGAAAGTATTAGCAATACTTAAATGATTTTTTTAATCTCGAAAAAGCTTGTGATGATGGTTTATTATGTTGCAAAAAATATTCATTTTCAGAGATTTCAGAAATGGGTTACAATTTTTTTTTCAGTGTGATAGAGTAAAAAATAGGCAAATATTTTTTTTAACTCGATTGTAAATTAAGAACTATTCTTTATTTCAAAATTTGGTTTATAACGCTGGAAACTTTCCAACTTTCTACAGGTGTACCTAAACATGCCATTATTTTGTAATTGCACTCTTATAACGCTTTTTCTGTTTTTACGCTATAGTAAGCAAAAACAAAAAACCCTATACAACACTTTCCTTTTATTTACTTTTACACCACTTTAATTTTCCACTCTCTGTTTATTATTTTTTAGACTATCCACCATAATAACACATAGGTTCTCTGTAGAAATTTTATTCGGCTAACAATTATAGTTCAAAAAATACAGCTCTTTAATCGTAGAACAGACGGGCGAACAGACTGGCGCGGCGAGGCAATGTAATAATAATAATAATACATGGGACTTCCCACACAGCGCCATCTAGTCCTAAATTAAGCAAGTATTATGCTTGTGTTATGGGTTACTAGACAACTGATAGACATACTTAAATATTCTTTATAATATATACATATATAAATATTTTTGCGACGACACCACATACATATAACAACCAAGACCCCGTACCAGTATCAATATTCATCATATTAATACTGAACCGACCTGGGATTCGAACCCGGGACCTCCAGATTCGTAGGCAGGGTCGCTACCCACTAGGCTAAGCCGTCGTCAAAGTAAGTAAGTAAGCTTAGTATTACGGCCCCGTTGCGTTGGTACCCTTTTTAGTCGCGTAGCCAGAGAAAAATTACTTACGATAATTCCAAGGATCTTCGTTTTTGGTGAGTGGATAGATAAAGTGCATTCTGAGCTATTGTCAAAAAGTTAGAAGTTTTAGGGCTGTGCTAAGGGTGTGGCTAGGTATTTCTTAATATTTCGTGTAGCACGCTGTATATAGATTTAAAATTTGAAATTTTGATTGGGTCATAATGAGAACTAACTTAACCTCACGTTGTAAAATTTTTAGAAAGATAACATAAGGGATATTACGAAAATTAAATAAAAATAACAGTCTGGTCGTGGGACATTAAATTTCATAAAAAAGTTTTTATAATTCTAAAGCTGTTCCTTTTTTGATAAGTGGATAGACAAAGTGGATTGTGAGCTATTGTCAAAAAGTTAGAAGTTTTAGGGCTGTGCTAAAGGTGTAACTAGGTATTTCTTAATATTTCGTGTAACACACTGTATATAGAATTAAAATTTGAAATTTTGATTGGTTTTTAATTAGAACTATCTTAACCTCATATTGTAAAATTTTTAGAAAGATAACATAAGGGATACTACGAAAATTTAAAAAAATAAGTTGCTCGTGGGACATTAAATTTCATAAAAAAGTTTTGATAATTCTAAAGCTGTTCGTTTTTTAATGAGTGGATAGATAAAGTGCATTGTGAGTTAATATTAGTAGGATTAAAATTTCAAATTTTAATTCTATATACACTGTGTTACACGAAATATTAAGGAAAACCTAAGCCATTCCCTTAGCACAGCTCTAAAACTTCTAACTTTTTGACAGTAGCTCACCATGCGCTTTATCTATCCACTCACCAAAAACGAACAACTTTAGAATTATCAAAACCTTTTAGTAAAATTTAGTATCCCACGACCGGACTATTTGGTAGGTACGGAAATTTAAAAATCGCATATATATTACACGAGGACCAAGTCGCGGTCGAACACTAGTACATCATACATTGCAAAGCAAATACGAAACGTACGACTGAATAGGAAAATTCAACGTTTCTAAGAGCAAATGAACAATTTATGATTTATCTTAATATAAAGAGCGAGCAAGCTTTACGTGTATAATAATATGATTGTCAGAAATTATAATACAGCCCACGACCCAAAATGTAATTCTTCCGATATTTTGATGAAACTCTTCGAAGCGATAAACGGCTGTCTCATAGAACATTCTCCTATTATTTCTGAAATGTCATCAGAATATCAAACAGCGATTCGGCGATGTACCATTTTCAGATGCTATTGATATAATACTATACTAATATGTATCTTATTCTATAGATTCACAGAGACTAAAATTGTACAATTGTTTTATAACATTTAAGGTCTTTCGTGTGTGACGGTGTATGAGAAGTGCGGAGTTTGAGAGAGGCGAGTGTTTTTCACGGGCTCATTATGTTACAATTCGTATTCGAGGCTGAAGCATTACGAATGTAAGCTGTGACGGTACTCTGTAGGTACTAATATGAGCTTTACTTTAGGACAGGTGCTGATGTACTGATATATCACTTACAGTACGATCGTGCGAAGTTTTACACGCGAAAAACTTCAAATTCTTAATAAGACAAATTCTCTGTGATGCACGTTTTATGACAAGTTTTTCGATTGATGATCAGTTTAATTTCATACGTCATCGAATTCAGACGTATTTATACAGGGTGAGGTTTTAATTACCAGCTAAATTTTAATATAATGACCTTTGATAAAAATCCGTTGGGCGTCTTGTTCCTTTTTAGTATCATTCAATAGGAAAATATTCAATTAAGACTACGTAAACCTTTCCCAAAACTACCAATATACTAGTCACCATTCGCGAGGGCGCCAGTGCACGCGCACGCATCCCGGCCACATGTCCCATGCCTCACCCTTTCACCTATGTAAGTAGAAAGTAGCCAAATTCTGTTAAAAAATATTTAGGATATAATTATTGATTATGAATATTTGACTTGTATTTTTATTTACGTAATGAGGTCTATTGATGATACCTAACATCTAGAAAAATTTTGGCTGGTTACTAAAATCTCATCCTGTATACCTCTGACACGAGCTGGCTGAGGCATACAGGAGTTTAAGTGTCATGCAAAGGCAGAAGAACAAACTTGATCTGAATAAAACCATAAGTACAGTGAGTTGTGTTGAGATAAAAATCGTCAAAATCAGCTCGTTCCATTTATCTTATCTATAATTCTTAGGAACTCAAAAAAAAAAAATCAATATAATTATATAGAAAACAAAAAAATACTAGCTTAAGTTTACGACAGATTTCTAATTGGAACTCCGATCGAGTTGCTGACAAACTGTGTCATACTTTTGTATTATCAGGAGAGTGGAGACGACGGTACCTTGCTCAGAAAATCTTTACTCATACTCATGAAGACAATCACACAGCTACTTCTCTGAAGAACCAGAAAACTATCTTCACACACTCCCCTGGGTCACCACCTAAGATCATGGTTCTACTGAGGCTCTGCACGCATCGGGTTCTTCTTAAAAGACCGGTAGTGTACTCTAACCGACTGGGTTTGAGATTTAATGGCTTGTTAGATTACTCGTTAAGTCGTTAAGGCAAAAAGTTGTAAATATTTGTCTACCTTATGTTAAATACCCATAGGTAATTATTAACTGACTGATCACAAAGTAATTAACTTTTGTCTGTGCTTTTTTTGTATGGTTTTCGTATAAACATTAACTTACCTAATTTAATTTACAAATTATAAATAAAAGCTTATGTCTACCTGATAAGTCACTTAGTATGTTAACAAAAAAATATATCAGATGTAAATACTACTTTGGTGTGACTTTCAAGTAATAGTTTAGGTATGATAAATAATAATCTAATTAAATGTTTTGATACCTTTATAAAAATAGCAAAAATGGTGGGTATCTAAAAGCATAAACCAAAAATAGCGTATTACTTTACATCCAGTCTTTGTCCGAAACACACACAAATCATACTTATAATTTAAACATGTTAATACATAACGACATTTTTCATATCAAAAATGTTGGTTGGAAACAATAAAGAGGATTACGTTTTATAGTAGTAGCCTTTTAATTTTTTAAAGACAGAAACAAAAAAAAAACTCTCAATTATAAATCGCACTGTCAATTTCTTTCTACTATCTTACTTTTTTCGTTTTCGTTTCGTTTCGGTTTTCGTGGCTTCATTCCGGTGTAGGTACTTTTTCCGTTCCCATTTCGCTTCATCGAGGTTGTCTAAATCATAACCTTTGTCGTCAACAGAAAAATTTCCATCCATAGGAAATTACACCCCTAACGCGTTTAAGGGAGATAACTTTAAAAATTTAATGCCATTCTTTTAGCGTATCTAAAATATATATTAGAATTTCTAAATTACTAAACGAATCACTACGTGTTTATACACAGTTTATCTTCATATGAAATACACTACACCCGCAAATTTTATAAAATTAAAATGATAAAATCAGCTACAGTGATTCGTCGATGGTTTATTCAAATCTTTTACTTTCTTAATGGTGCAAGACGTCGTATTCTGGATCAGTTAGCATTGATTAGCGTACTTAATTAATATTTTTAACAGCTGAAGCGAAAGAGTTAATTTGCTTGGATTTTAGCTAAATTATTGATTTATCCATTTTTTACAAAGTAGCTTTTGCATTTGTCATCAAAATGAAATTTTACCTAGTACGTACACATAGATGATTGACAAATAATCATATTTTAATTTTTGCTAGTATCAGTTAATTATTTTTTACACAATCGGGTTTTTAATAACACAGTTTGTTTGACTGCTCTGCTCCTAAAAATAGCGACGTAACGATGCAAACTCTATATAATGAATCGTGATTTAAATTGGTTTAGTTGTTCTCGAGTTGAAAATGCGAGCCATCCATGACTGCATTCGCACTTTAACATAAACCGATAAATCACAATTTTCTCCACGAATATCTTTATTTTTCATGCACTACGTACATTATTCCTTTACAGGTTTTTATTAAAATTATATATATAATAAAGTATAATAATAATATCTATATGTCTATGAAGTGGTTTACCAAAAAAAAAATATATCCATGTATTAAGAACGATATTGTATTGAATACGAAAATGCGATATCAGTATAAGTTGAAATTCGGCGTTTGTATTTTTGAAGTATTGAAATAAGTTACGCCTCCGTAGTCAGATATACGGGAGCCCTTTGCAAATCTGCTCGGATCGCGCGATTCCTGCAGAAGTTTGTTAGAAGACAAATTCGGATCTCAAAATCAAATTTTCCTCGGAACGGATGGCGCGTGTGTTGAACTTCTGCCAATATTTTATTTAAATGATCCAAAGTTTTACGTCCCCTCGAACACAGTGTAACTAAAACGAAGTATATCAATTCAACTCAAAAACATTAAACGTGGTCCACGCACACCTATAGAACGTTTACAGGTGCTATCGGGCACTCTCAGGCGAGAATCATAATCACGATATGTAAAGAATTTCACAAATGTGTGCGCGCGTACGGCTTCGTGTACTTGTACTTGATACTGTTTATTACATTGCGCCGCGGGTCTGGTTGCTCTATTCTATTTTACGAAAATTTTCCCCCTCTTTGCCTTTTTATGCTATTTATATGATTTGTTGAGAGGGAAAACAAAAGCTAGAATCAGTTACGTACATCCCTTCCGGCGATGAGAAGAATTCACGTCTTTTCCGGATATTCGCCTGTTTGTCGGAGATTTTATTTAAGATTATGGCAGATCCGATGCAGGTATTTTTGTTGGGTTTGTTTTTTAAGTTATAATTAATTAATTAAATGTCTATATAGGTTGGATTCTGATAACATATTGATTGAAGAAAATTTATTGAGATTTCACATTTATTCTGAATACTGTACGATAAATTATAAGATTATCATATATCACGATAACCATTGACTAGATGACTCATGTAAATATTTTACAACCCTTCAAGTTTAAATAACCAGCGCCATCTGATTGTTCCTAGGGACACTGACGTATCTTTAAAATTTTAATTAAAAAATCACCTGTAGTTCTTGGTTCTGTTTCCTTTTGTTTCCTTCGTGAGCGGTGAAGATAAACTTCAAAAGGAATAAAAAAAACACTTGGGAAATGCTATATAAAAAAATAATTAGCACCATTTGTTAGCTCCTTAAAGAGCTAACGTTGCAATGAAATAAAAAATGGTTCCCGGTAGTACCCAGTTCCGGTCCCGGTCCTGTTTATTTTTCTTCATTATCGGTGAAAGTGATTTTCAAAACGATGGCTCAATTATTGATTTTGATGAAGTATTAAGGAAGATACAGCGTGCAGACAAAAAATATCCTTGAGTAATATTATATAGGGATAAAATATTTTTTTTAAAATTACATGATTTGCACATTGAAAAAAGAAAAGTGTTCATCATAAGTCGAGCAATGGATATATCCCCATAATAAAAATGAGGAATACGAAGAGGAAAAAAATATGCGTCAGCGGAAATTTTCGTTCCTGTAACGTGATTATGATGACGCGAGTTTTTCTTCCTCTATTTCCTCATATTTATGATGAACTCAATCATCAAATCCTCTACTGATGGTGAACTATCATATTTTTTGAAGAACACTCAGTGTACGTTATTAGACAAAGATTAGAAATGTACCTACTTTATTTTTTTGGATTTTTATACTCCTAAATAAATATAATATATCCCCTATACTATTAATTATAATAAACTAAAGTTATATTTTATTTTGTTTGATATATATATTCTAAACATTTTAAAAGGTCGGTTTTTTTTTCAGGAGACTTGTGATGTCATAGTCTTAGTCTAGGAAGCTAAACTATTTCAAAACGTTTTATAGATAGATCATCATACTAGTAGTCAAAATGACATATCAGGGATGCATAGAGTAAATGCAGCGCTATGTGTCTTCGTTTGGCTGACGTCTAATTTACTGATGGAGCCAAGAACTTATTTTCCTTAACTTTGATAATCTTTGAGTAGAGGAGACTATATTCCGAAAACAAATGCTAGAAATGCACTGTGATACAGCGGAATGACAAAATTCGCATGACCATCGCATGACACATTGAAACGCCAAAAAATACGAGAAAAAGACAATGTCAATTAAATACTGTTTGGATTTGGCTAATTTTTATAAACCGATTGGAAGAATAGTCAGAGCCGATGGAGCTACTAAGTTAGAGCCCTTTACGAAAGGTCATAGGATCGGTTCCTGGCCAGGACAAATATTTCTGTGCATGCATATATCTGTTTGTTCCCTTAATGTGTGTACAATATCTATGTATGTATGTATTATAAAAATATATAAGTATAATAATAATAATAATAATAACACACACAATCACAACAACGTCTTGGCCCCAAACTAAGCATTAGCTTGTATTTTGGGTAACAAGCGAAGACACCACATACATATAACAACGTAAAGTATGTATATCAGTCTCCTCGTACCTACCCATAATACAGGCTCTGCCTTGTTTGGGACCGTGAGTGAGTTGTCCCAGCTATTATTAATTATACGTTATTTGAATACGCAAAATAAACATAAATATGAATTTATGTAAAGAGAATTTTCAATATTTTCTGATTCCGTCAATACATACGCTTTAATCTTATAATTTTTTGGATGGAAAATGGTTTGTATTCAATTTTCACATCTCGAAAGCCTGTCTCGACTTACGAGTCTTACCAATTCAAAGAAAACTAAATTCTTTAAACGAATGTATTACCAAAACAGCGTGGTTACTAAATTAAATATGAATGAGAAAGGAAATCGCTGGTGAAGAAGAGAAAAAAACTCCGTCGGCGGCCGCCGATCGACGCAATTGTCAGTTACCCGCGCAGCTCCATGGTAATTCGACAACTTTGTCGTGCTTTATGTCAATATTTTTGTACTGAGTGACACTAAAAAAAAAAACTTGTATTTAATTAATTTCACTAAAGATCATAATATTAAAGGATGGTGATAAAACTTACATCCTTAATTTTTTTTTAATTTCCCCATTTTTACAAAGAAAATCGGTTACATCAACACATTTACAATTATAATAGTAATATAACCATATCATCATCATCAGCCCATTTTACCCTACTGCAGGCGCTTAGGCCTCCACCAGGGTGTTGAAAGCGTCCGGTACCGACTGCTTAACGTGCTCTCCGAGGCACGGAGTCAGTGATAGTTAAAGTACTTAAGGCGATGTTAGAAGCTGAGGACGGCATTTTCAAACAACGATATCGCTTAAAGTATTTCATGTATCTTAATGTTTTTAAAATATATTAAATCACTGTCATCGTTTTATACGCCGTTCGTTTTGAAATTATTATTTAATAAGTTTTACAGATAAAAAATAAATCGTAAAAATACCTCTTAAAAATCCATTTATCAATCATTGTAGCTGAGTAAGAAGTTTGTTATAGTTGAAAAAAATATATTATATAGATTTCATAATTCTGTATTCGATGCTCGTTTTGTATTTTTCAATAGGCGTTTCAATTAAAAGAAATTAAATTTTAATAATTTTGCACTTACGCCCTTTAATTTCAAGCGGTGCACTATTGTGCGTCTCGCTTGTGTAAAGCACGACCTCGTATAACAAGGTATGTCGCCTTTGGGGCCAGTGGGCGGCGACATTCTGACTTTTCGTTGGCTTATGACATTCTCTTAAGTCAGAAAAACTCATTGGTACACGCCCGGATTCGAACAATGGCCCTATGGCCTTATAAATTTAAGACAGGTTCGTTGCGCTCTGGGCTATCACGACTTCTAAGCACACCTTAAACCTTCAATATAAGCATATACGTTTTCGTGATTCATTCAACTTGCAAAACATAAAATTCTTAAGCACTTACTCGTAAACACTGGCTCAGTGTAGGTACTACTCGTAGTTTAACATTTTCCATTTTTATCTTGGTTGTCTACATTATTTCGATTCAATACGTTCCTACACTAAAAGATGTTACAGTTCCTGATAAATCGTCCTAACATTTTCCTCATCTCTGAATAATCATTGTAGCGTAGTTAATTTGTTTTTCAGGCGAACGAACAAACCGGAACATAATATCCTCGCCAGCAATAAGGATTTAGGGGTTAGAAACTATCAAAAGTATTTTAATCTTTAGGCTCATGTTTCGGAGATTGGTCGGGTCGCCATTTAATTTAGTATAGGAAACTGGTATTTTGACGTAGTATGTATACCTACCGTTTTTTTCAGAAAACGATATCACAACCGATATTTTGTATTCATATTGTTATGTGACTATATTCTGGACGTCGCGTCGATAGTGTTAAGTAGGTATATATTTTCTTGAGATCCACATTGCATCTTAACTATTGAGAAATGTGAAAATAAAATTAATTTAATAAAATATAATGCCCAAAAAGTACTCGGCGTCGATTTAAATAATTAAATATAAAAAATAATTATAATAAATAAAAAAAAAACAATAAAGAAACCCATCAAAAACATTTCTGTACAAAATTTGCTTAGTAACACTTTCGCCGTAAAAAGTTATGAGATCTCCAAAAGAGCTAAGTCACCCGATCTAAATAAATTTTGATTTTTTTTTAATAAATACAATAAACGTACCTGCGCGCGTGTTCTGAAAGTGTGAAAAGTGTTTCAAGAAGAACAATTATGCCTATTGTTGCACAATTCCGGGTTGTTTTTTTTTTTCCATCGACCTAGTGTGCTTGTTAAACTCAGTTTAAAAACATTAATTCGTACTCTTCCAACTGTCCGAATATCTTTTTATACATAGACGTATCCACGTAAAATTTAGGGCTGTATCAAGGCTACAACCAACTAGGAAATTTTTTTGTCCATCATTACACCAATTCAAAAATTTCGGAATAATTTCATCAGTCATATACTATTAAACCGACGACCGCTTCGCCTAGTGTGTAGCGACCTTGCCTTCGAAGCTGGAGGTCCCGGATTCGAATCCCAGGTCGGGTCAGTATTTATATAATGAATATTGATACTGGTACCGGGTCTTGGTTGTTATATGTGTATGTGGTGTCTTCGCTTGGTACCCAAAAACACAAGCTAATGCTTAGTTTGGGGCCTAGACGTTGTTGTGTTGTATACATTATTATTATTATTATTAAAAACCATTTATTTTCAGGGTACACAAAGGGTGCCAAAGGGACAGACATACAGCGTAGACGCTGCTCAGTTTATGAATAACACACATGTTGTTGTTGCGACGTAGCATATGATCTTGGACGCCATGGTTTGTCTTGTGAGAAAAGTGCTGGCCGATTTTCAAGACATAAATCGATCAATAATATCCTTTGCCGGTCAGTTTTTTAGCCAATATCCCGTGTTCATCTGAACCAAATGTCATATTTAGGTCAGATGGCCGACGCCCGGAAGGGATGTCCATCATCCCGTACACATGTGGTCGGGCTTTAGTCTGGGACGCTACCTGTGTCGACAGTTGGTGCTTCCCATGTCACCTGCTCACACCTGGTAACCTGCCACAGAGTAGCTGGTAATAATAAAGTGTGCGTAACTTATAACCGAAGAGTTAAGTAATATTTTTGTTTTTACCTACGTATTTTGATAAAAGAACTCTATCTGAAGATTTGTATGTAATCACAAGTTTAAAGGTAAAAACTTTTATTATGCAATTTTCTATGTTAAGGAAACAAAACATCCGCGATTGCAAAACAACAAACTTTTATAAATGAAGCAAATCTAATTGAAAATTATGTAGATTTGATATTTGGTGGGGACCTCTGTATCGTTTTTGATTGAAATATCTGCTCACACTTAAAAAAAAATACTGTACACGGATGTTACAATCAGAGCGAATCACGCAAATCCCATGATTTATGTTTAATAACCGAGTTCTTATAAGAATGTATATACTTCATAAATCAAATATCGTACCTAATCAGCCGGAGCTTGTCAATTAATAAGTAAAGGGTGTCCAACAAAAAAAGAGAAATTGTTTACTTTCGTGACACTGGCTATTATAGAATATTTAAATTTGAAAAATGCATTCACAATAATGATCAGTCTATTATTTACTGCTTTATTTCTAAAATTTGTCGAATATAATAATAATCGAAATAGGAACTGTTGACGAACTGTGCTATTCCGATTTATACAATAAATAGTAATTAATAATAATAACACCTGGAAAATCCCACACAGCACCATCTAGGTTAAAAGTAAGAAAGTATTATGCTTGTATTACGGGGTACTAGACAACCGATATACATATTTAAATATTCTTTTTTTAAATAATAATATACATTAATTAATTAAATAATTAAAGTAATAAATAATAGTACACATTTTTTTCTAGAAAATATTTGATAGGCGATTATTTATTGGATAATTAATATTTTTTCAAATGTTGAGAGATCACACCATGAGTTATTCAACTTTTTAAATTATTTTTTAATACCAATTGTGCAAAAATTTTATGAGTTGCGCTTTCTCAACAAAATGATCTCACAATAATTTTTTGTCAACGAAAAAGTATTTTTTGGAATAATTTTCCGAATCGACTGAGCTTTTATTCATATTTTTTAATACTTTGACTTATTTTTCGAAATCACTTCTCGACTAGACTACTATGTCTATCCGAAATGTAACACACAAACTCTGATTGAAGAAATCAACTGTATCCAGAATAAAGTCCCAAGTATGAAAGCACATTCTAAATCATAAACTTCAATGTATCACGATGATCAAAAAACGAGAACAAGGAATGGATGTAGAAAAGTTTATGAAAAATTATCATGAATAACGAGACTTTCGAGTCCCTGGCCCATCATATGTTCTGGGAAAACCATTTTTTCACACACTTAACCGTAACAATGTTAATTGTGAAGACCGAGTCATTTCTAAACCTAAATTTAAAAAAAAAAATACTTGATACAGAAAATCTAAAGTTTCAGATGCATTTGTTTCAAAAGGTTCAATGAACTCTAGTAAAACGCTAAATGGGTACTTATATCATGGTCTCGATATGGTGATTTCCTGACCTGTTACAATATACCCATTTTAAATCACATATAAAAATTAACAGTTATAAAACGTGGAATTAAAAGGAAAAATCACAATGCTCCGAATGTGAATGTGAAACATCGACAACGCACAACACACAACACAAACAACAAACAGGGGGTTTCTGGAGTAATACCTGGGATAATAGCGGGGTCATTCCACACAGCGCCATATAGTCCCAAAGTAAGCAAGTATTAAGCTTGTATTATTGGTTCTAGACAACTGATGTACTTAAATATTTTTTATAGAATACATATAGATATTTTACATCCAGACACGGAACAAATAAACATGTTCATGCACAAAAATATTTGTCCAGGGCGGGAATCGAACCTGCGACCTTTGGTTCTGCAGTTAGGGTCTTTAACCAGTCGACCAATTGACACGTCAATATTATTGAATGAAACATTATTAAAATAATTTATTTAGTTTTAATAAGTTTAAAGAGTAGGTATAATTAATTAAATTAGTGTAACTTCTATCAATTATTATTATTTTTGTTTAAAGTTTGTCTCTGCTTATTGGACATCCCGTATCACTTGCAATAGGTGAGTTGACAGCATGTCTAAAAACATTTTTATCATTTTAATTACTTGTACGAAAGATAATAGAGCTATGAGTGGTAGGTACTTAAGTCACGTAGATACGTTTAATTAGATAGGGTAATCGGGGTCCGTGTAGGGGGCGCAGGCCGCGAGTTTTGAGATGTGTCATCGTAAATGCTGGGTATCTTAGGTGCATGTTGACACTCTGTGCCTAAGAGAGCACGTCAAGCCGTCGGTCCCTGTTGCCGTTAATGGATGACAAGCGTTACAATCCATCACACCCGCATTGGAGAAGTGTGGTGGATTAAGCTCCAAGCCCCCTCATCCCGAGGGGAGGTCTGAGCCTATGCAGTGGGGTATTAACGGGAAGATGGTATGTTGACATCCACCGATCTTGATGGTGAATGCCCTTTTATTTTTATTTTGATGATCGGTTTAGTGTTACACCAGGGAATATTAAGATATACTACGACAATGTAGTTACGTTTAAAAATAATTTTCGTAAATTTAAGTTATGTCAGGTTAGTAGAAGTACTTTGATCAATTTGAAAAGTCGAAATAGGTGAATGATCCACCTTTTTTAAATTTGTAGGTTATGTTGGGTTTTTTGTGCAGGTTGTCAATGCAAGAAACGCAGCAGAGCGGAGTGATGCGAGCCAGCCAGAAGCCTTTTGATTAATTTGGAATGCAGCTAAGAAACGTTAATGGTCGATTAATTTAAAATAATTCAATAAACAGAGTGGATAGAGCCCCTAACTGCGGGCCCTCACCCGGGACAAATATTTGTGTAACAAATAGACTCATGCAAGTCTATTTGTTACGTGTGTGGGTGTAAAAAGTAAAGTCTATGTATGCATATACGTGTATTATAAAAAAAAGAATATAAGTATATGTATACCAGTTCTCTAGTACCCCGTAATACAAGCATAATACTTGCTTAACTTGGAACTAGATGGCGCTGCGTGGGATGTCCCATGTAAATTATAGAATAAATATTTAATTAAAAGTTTGGATACATTATATTTGTTTGCACGTCGTATAGCTCATGGAGACAAAAATCTCATGATGAAACTGGAAACTGGACAACAGGACCCATCAATAACTACTATTAAACTCACCGAGTTTGGACTCATTAGATGTGTTTAACAAACACTTCACAGCACATGGTGATGAAGGTTTGATGATGGAGCTAAAAAGTGTATAACAGAAACCACAAATGCCTACTAATAAATGCACGGAGTTAGGGCTCATCAGATTTTGTCTTTACAGGTATTTTTCATAGCACATGGTGACTTGGGTTAGATGATGTAGCTGAAAAACAGATCCCGCTAATGACTACTAGTCAACCTCCTGAGTTTAGGTTCAATAGAGTTGTGTTAAGGAATACTTTTTACAGCACATACCGACGAGGGTCTATTGATGGAGCTGGGTGGATAACAGAACTATTCAATGCTTATTAGTAAACCCAAAAAACCCATTGAGTTTGGGCTCATTGACTTGTCTTCACAATGACCTTTCGAAGATCTGATGATGGAGCTCAAAGTTGTATAAAAACCCTTCAATGGCTACTAGCAAATCAACTGTTGCGCTCACAGCCGGATTAAGTAAGTTAAGGGGCATGACTAGGGGCCATGTCGCGAGTATTCAAGCTTTTCATAATTTATTACATAATTAAATAATTTTGTGATTTAAACTTACAGTTGTTTTTTTAAAATTTTGAATACATTGTTATTTGAATAAATTTTATTTTCTAGGTTATGGATGAATTGCATGCAATTAATCGTTTCGACACTCATACAGTTTTACTTTGATACTCGGTTTCGCCTTGTAAAAAAAATGGCACCCTTGTTAAAATTATTCTTATTACGTAACAGTTGAATAAACATATGTATAGTGTTGTGAACAAATGTTGGTAATGAGTCGTTGCCTAGGTCATATCTCATTTTACTAGCACAATTTTGCTTTATAATCCTGATATGGATGTTTTTTTAAGTTAAGCAAAATTAGTCATTCCAATTTTGCGAATGAAACTACTAGAGTCTGAATACTTTGCATCACAGATTTCATAACAGTTTTTCACCACTGTGTGTGAGTGTGTATGGTTTAATTATTTCATGTATATCGTGTAAATTATGCATCACTAATGCCACGAACCTGCCTACGAAGCTGGAGGTCCCGGGTTCGAATCCCAGGGCGGGTCAGTATTTATATGACGAATATTGATACTGTTATATGTATATATGTGGTGTCTTCGCTTGGTACCCAAAACATAAGCTAATGCTTAGTTTGGGGCCTAGACGTTGTTGTGATGTGTACGGTATTATTATTATTATTATATATCTTTCAATTAAGCATACGTTTGTGTCCATAAAATTATTATATCGAGTACTTTTTGACTGCATTTTTGACCAATCTGCATGCGTTTATGCCTCATTAATCGACTAGACTGCGCAGATCTTGAACCACATATTTCACAGGTAAATGATTTTCCACCGGTATGTAATCATTTTCTATTAATATTTGTACTGTATATTAATTTGACGACCACTTAACCTAGTGGGTTCTACGAAGCTGGAGGTCCCCGATTCGAATCCCAGGTCGGGTCAGTATTTATATGATGAACATCGATACTGGTACCTACCGCGTTTTGGTTGTTATATGTATGTGGTGTCTTCGCTTGGTACCCAAAACACAAGCTAATCCTTAGTTTGGGACCTAGACGTTGTTGTGATGTATACGTTATTATTACTATTTAAAACATATTTCTGGTATACAAGAAATACATTTAATAAGTTATAACAACAAAAGATAATTTTAGAGCAGATCATGGAAAGAGATCGAAATGAAATTCACACAACGAAATATCTTACGATGAGAATTACGATTTTTTTGCGATAGGTACGCCAAAAAATTTCCGCGTGTTCATTGATTAAATCAGGCTTATATTAATACGTCGTAATGTTAGATAGTAAATGTTCGATCGTTATTAGGGTGAATAGTTAATCCGATTATAGGATGTATAAATACCACAGTGGACAATAATTCGGCACGTGGTTCCTCAGACGCCTGTAACAATGAAAGTCTTGGTTATATTCGCTCTTTTTGGAGGTATGTTTTGGCGTATTAAAAACAGATTAATAATAAAATTAAATAGTTTTTATTCAGACATAGTTTAAATTTATTTATACGTGTACATTATTTTAAACTGTCTGCTTGTCTTGACTATTTTTCTGCATCTCTGGTACCATGTGGTTTAATAAAGAATATAGAATGTAATTTAGATAGCAAAAACATCAAGATGGACTTTGGAGATTGAAAACCCGAACGAAATGACAGATTCAGAGATTAAACAGACTATGCGTCAGTATTATTGTCTGTTTTAAATATTTTGTTAAATTACCCATAAAATATAGTTTCAAAATCTTTGTTTTTTTTTTTCAGTACCAACTTTACACAAAATTCTACTTCACAGTGCTAATCAAGTGGCGTACCTATATTTCTTTGCGTACATTTTTGTAGTCACGACGCGCTATCTTAATGTATATTTTTGGAATATAATAAATCGATGGTTAATTACCAATACCTCTTTACTGGATTACGTTTAAAAAAAAAAAATTAACGAAAAACATCTTATTAGCAGTAAACAATTCTTTAAAAATTTTCTTTTAACCGAACCATATATTCACGATAATATTAAATAAAATATACTTCTGAACATTATTCTGTAGATAATTTAATTTCCAAGTAATTATATTATTTTACGTTTTACCCAAAACACAATAAAGTAAATATGTTTTAGAGCATAAAGTTTTAATATTCACAAAAAATACAAGCTAATAACCAATAATTACTAATTAAAAATAAAAGCTTATACCAAATTAAAAACGAATTAAAAAAAAAATAATCCAATAATCCACCAATCGTCACCCCCGACGCAAAGGTGCCCATGATACTCATTGCATTGCTGTAAAATGCATACCGTAAAATATAAGATTATTGTAAAATAAATACATATCTTTAATTAAGAATAGGTGACAGTTGGCCGACACTAATCAAATAATCTTTATTTTCATCTGTAAATATCTTAATATAATATATAATTTTCGTACAATATATTGTTGGTGAGGCAACACAGTTTGGTAATAAAGAGTTCATGAAGGCGCATTTAAATTAATTATCATTAAGGAATAATTTTTATTAAAATGAAATTTACCACTTTCTAGCGCTAGCCATAAATGCACTTCCCGTTCAGGAGAAGAGCATAGATACGTGGACTTACCCTCGTTATATTCAGTTTCCTGATGGAGAAGGTAATCTCCATGAGGTGGATTTAGAAGCACCCGCTGACCAAGCTGCTTTAGATGAAATCTTGAGAAACCCTGAGAGGAACCGATACGATTTGTATACAAGGTAATTCGTTCTGTAATACTAAGCTAGTTACGCAACATACGTTCTCAAGTTCTAAGCCCGTCATATCGTATATTTAACACAGGTATATAAATTGTAAATATATTGAAGACTCGAAAAAAAATAATTGAAAAATTTAAAGTTAGACTCAGAATGACTAACGCTTATTAATTAACAAATTTATACTTATTTACTGTCGTGATAGCCCAGAGCGCAACGAGTCTGTCTCAAATTTGGCCCCATCGGGCCATGGTTCGAATCCGGGCGTGTACCAATGAGTTTTTCTGACTTAAGTACACAATATCACTGACACCGTGCTTCGGAGGGCACGTTAAGCAGTCGGTCCCGGATGCTGTCAATAGATGGCGGTCGTTACAGTTCCCAACCCGCAGTGGAGCAGCGTGGTGGACTTAAGCTCCAAGCCCCCCTCCTCACCCTGGGGGAGGCCTAAGACCCTGCAGTGGGGTAAAACTGGGCTGATGATGATGATGATGATACTTATTTATTAATATTTTTATTTGTTCAATAAACGATTTTTTCTTTCTGTCTACTCAGGCGTAACCCCCACAACGCCCAGGCTTTGGAAATATATGATGTGAATTCCGTGCGCAACTCGAACTTCGACTTCAATAGACCTTTGGTGGTCGTCGCGCATGGCTGGCTCAGCAATTCTGACACAAACCTCAACCCAGTTATTAGAGACGGTAATAAAAAAACCTGATGCAGAGCTAGGGCTCTTGCACTTTGCATTTAATCTTCACTGTTGGATTACTCTTGAAAGAAATGAAAATCTTTGTCAGTCTATAAAATTTTTATTACTCCCATAGACGCTATATGAGTAAACGAAACTAAATGGACGATAAAGCGCTACCAAAAATTTAAAGTAGTAAAATTGGCTAAGTATGATTTGAAGGGAAGTTTCCTTTTCAAATTCATTTTTGTTTTAAAATATAACGTACTAGCGACCCGCCCCTGTTTCGCACGGGTGCAATGCTGATACTTAATACACTACAGAAAAACTGTGAACGTTGTATATAAAAACATAGCGGCCCGCTCCGGCTTCGCACGGGTATAAAATATATAGCCTTTGTGATTTAAATCGATTCAGTAGTTTTGATTTATTCATTACTGCCCGTGGCCCGCACGCGTTAAATTTGGAGTAAAACAATCCCCCTTTCCCTATACTTTATATACTATTTAAATCTGTAATATCTTCGAAAATATTCACTTAAATCATACGGTGTAAAGGGCCATATAGATCTATATTAAATGAACAATGTATTCAAGGTATTTAATTGGTTAAGGATTAATGCTGTATTGGTTAAAATCGCTTCGAAAATTAGCCATTATTTGTCGTAAAAAGTAAATGACAAAAAAAAGTTATTGTGGGTTATCCATAAGAGATAGACATATACCATCACGGACTTTTCTGTAGACCTTTTCAATGTGTACAATACTTAGTACATTATTTTGATAAAACTCGTAGGGTTCAGCCTGCGTTTGCAATTTAAGCGGAAAAAATGTAATTATTTACGACATCACATTAGAAACCTCAAAAATAACAGTACTTTTCCACTATTTAATGGATGTTATTATACATATAAACCTTCCTCTTGAATCACTCTATCTATTAAAAAAAACCGCATGAAAATCCGTTGCGTAGTTTCAAAGATTTAAGCATACAAAGGGACATAGGGACAGAGAAAGCGACTTTGTTTTATACTATGTAGTGATTTATAACAGTAACTTTTAAATCGTTACCATTTCATCCCTTTTGCTGTCGAGACGATGGTTCCCTGGTCCAAGGATACCAAATCATTTGTCCACGATTTGGGTGTCGCGCTGTGTCTGTTGACAGGGGATCCTTTGAGCAAGGAGTTCTTTGTTCAGAGGATCAGTGTTGCAATACAGCGCGGCAACGCGGCAAGCATCCTTGGTACCCTGAACCCATCGTCTCTTTAAAATTTTGTCATTTATCATAAATTACATAGTATTTTTTAATTTGTAAATACTTTTAGTTTTACTTTTTATATAATTTAAAATTATGGGTTCTTAGATTTAATTTAATTATGACAGTGTTCTGATATTGCATATGTGTAATATATAACAGTATGAATCGTATTACGAATTTAAAAATTTTACGATGATTTTTGTAATAATTTTAAACATATTGTTACAGCATACCTAGCTAGATCGGACACGAATGTCATCATCTTAGATTGGCGTCGTTTAGCTATTATGGACTACGTGACCGCAGCGCTTGGAGTACCCGATGTCGGGCGGGGACTTGGCCAGTTTATCAACTTCCTGAACTCCATGGGTTACCCATACTCGCAAGTCCACTTGGTCGGGTTCAGTTTGGGCGCCCACCTTGTTGGTAACGCAGGCCGTGAAACAGGCGGCAGGGTTTCACGTGTGACTGGTAGGTTTATTAATTTTATATACCGTAAAATTAAACGCCTTCGTAATATGTATTAAAATTTGCAGTTTTGTAATTAAATCGTTATGAAAATAGTAAGTATGCTATGATTTAATTAAAATGTCGATATTATTCATAAATTGCTTAAACCGATTTCAATTGCATTGACAGTTTATAATTGAAACAAAACAGTTTTTCCAATTTCAAATCACATATAAAATAGATTCCATCTTTGTTTTTTTTTTCTTTATCTGTATTTAAGGTTCCGTAGCCAAATGACAAAAAAGGAACCCTTATAATTTCGCCATGTCCGTCCGTCCGTCCGTCTGTCTGTCTGTCTGTGGTTTTTCTCGGAAACTATTGGTAATAATAGATGAAATTTGGAAGGTAGGTGTAATCTATGAACCGCTCCATAACGACGCAGTGAAATTAAGAAATTATTTTTAAATAGGTTGCCATACATGTAACTGAAGTACGAAAAAAAATTCATCGTATATTAACGCAAGAGGTACCAAACGATAGGTCTTAAAAAATGATATCAAGGTTTCAAACAATTTTTTTAAATTCAAGTCAACGGTTGTTGCGATATGCACTCCTAAACTCCTAATTTTTGTTAGAGTCATGTGTCCCCCCCTCCCTCTACCAGCTAAACCGTTGTTTTTGCCTAAGTGGAAAAAATTTATGACAGGAGTATATATAACGTAGTTAAAAAGAAAACTATCACAGCTAACTAGACTGTATTATTTAACGAGTAATAGATTAACTTATAAAATGTACTTTTATAAGTGAAAATTTTGTGAATATTCCATAGAAAATGACAGATAGCGTTTAGCCAATAAGTGAAAACTAGATGCATTTTATCTTTGTGATGATGTTATTGTAAAATATAATTTAAAAAAAAATTATGATGAAAACCACATTGTATTACTAGGTACTTTAAATTTACGCTTTCCTTTACAGAGCTTATTCTCTTCACAATCGATACTAAAAGTCAAAGTTTCACTGTAATAAAATACGTAATAAAAATTGTCTCTAGCTATCAGTGTACTCATGTTATTACTCTTCAGATTAGCCAGAGAGGACCGAGCGCCTTCTTTCCATTCCATCAGCCCTTTTTATACCCCACTGCAGGGGCTTAGGCCTCCCTTCAAGATTAGGGAGCTTGGAGCTTAAATCCACTACGCTGTTCCAATGCGGGTTGGCGGAGCGCCTTCTTAATAGCTAACAAAACAAAAATGAAATATATTTATACAATAATCCTTAAATTACATAATAACAACGATTAATGGTTAAGTTCCATTAACGTGGCGCTCGTTTTTTTTATATATTGTATGGTGGTATGGAACCCTTCGTGTGCTAGTCCGATTCGCACTTGGCCGGTTTTTTAATACAATCTTTCTTATCAGGTCTTGATCCAGCTGGTCCTCTATGGAATTACCGTAGTGCTCGTTTGTCACCCTATGACGGCCGCTACGTTGAGGCTATCCACACTGACGGAGGTTACACAGTTGGTGGTTTGGGCATCGGAACAGCAATCGCTCAGGCTGATTTCTTCCCCAACGGTGGAATATCTCAACCCGCTTGCCTAACTAATATCTGTAACCACAACCGAGCCTGGGAACTCTTTGCCGCCACCGTCACCTACAACCATTTAGTTGGAAACCAATGTGACAGCAGCCTTCAAATCACCCTCAATACTTGCCGTGGTCAAGAGCTACGTATGGGCAATGATGATTTGAATAAAAGCGGGTGAGTAATTTTTATACCTAGAAATAACTTTTTAAATATGCTTTCCCTTGACTTAGATTGGTAATTCTGTTCATAGATGTAATTTTGAAAAATTAAATAAATTATTTTGTATTTGTATTGTGAAGAGATCAAATATTTAATTTTAGTAATCTCAAACGTTATTATCAGGTATGTTATGTTATTATTACACTCAACAAGAATTGATTCTAATTGTTTTTTTTAAATATATTGCAGAAATGGCCAGTACCGTCTAGACACGGAGAGAAGATATCCCTTTTAAAGGCAGTCGATCCCAACATTAAAGCAGTAAAAGATTCACATTGTTATATTAAAAGAAAAAACATTAAAAATATATTGAACAAGTTTATTGAGTGTATTATTATATACATTACACATCGAACAATAAGTGAAACAATTTAGTAAATTTTAACTACTTCATGTTGTAGCCAACTATACTAAATGTCTCATGCCCTTATTAACTATCGCCTTGTGTTGTTACATCTGCAAAATGCAAGTGTTAATGGATTGATCCTCGAGAAAAATAAACAATATATTTTCATAATTTAAATTACATTTTATCAAAGTATTCTCCATTATTCACTAAGCAAATTTCTATCCGCCTAAATCAGCTCTAAAAACTCCTGACTTCCTCTTAGAAGGTCAGAAATGGGTGATTCAGAGGTAGCACTTCTTCGAAATTTGAAAAAAAATTCCTTTTATTTTTGGACGATTGGGAATAAAAAGAAATCACAGGGAGGGAACTAAATCGGGCCTTTACATTGGATGAATCTGGTATTGAGTTTCAATACTAGATTCATGAATAAACGCCTTTGTTCCAAGGGATGTATGGAAAGATGCGTTGTTGTGGAGCAGCATGATTCCCCTAAGCTCGGTCTTTGGCCGTTTTTCCTGCACAGCTTACCAAAGAGCCAGGAAATAATGACAGAATAAATACAAAGAATTTTAATTTTTATAAGTGGCCTTTAATTTTAGATATTTAAATTATGTTATTCAAAAACATAAGATCTACATGCGTTCTATTTTTAAATTTCGTATATCTTAAACTTAAAACTTATACGCTACGTCAGCATTAGAACTATAACAACAGGTGTGTGTGTATAAAATTAAAAAATAAATCTGGTACGCGTATCACTTGCAGTTTTTTCTATTTTACCCTTGTGTGAAATTTAGTGTACGCTTTTGGCCGAACCCTAACTAAGGGTACCCTTATCTTATATTTTCCGCTCTACCTCCTCTGCGATAATTCGCGTTTGAAAAACCCACCTTGAACACTCATATCATAGAAGAATTAGAGAATGCATTCTCGAAACAGTTATTTATTTTCCTTTATGGATTTTACAAAGAACAATGAAACTTGTCATTTTTTATTTCCAACCAGTTTCCAACCAAAAGGTAAACACCAATTTTCATGATTATCTTATTTTATCACATTGATTTATTTCGATTGATCTTGAAACACATTTCGACATTGAAAATACCTTTGAAATGATCCGAGAACGAAAGCCCAGGAAAGGCGGAAACTGCTATTATCTCTTTGGATGACAATTGATAATTATGGTATCATCGAGCTGATCTGATGATGGTGCTGGAAGGTGGATAACAGACCCCACCAATGGCTTCTAGTAAATCCACCGAGTAATGAACTCTTTAAATTTGTCCCATGAGTACTTTTCATAGCCCATGGTGACGGGAGTCTGATGGTGGGGCTGGAATGTGTTAACAGCATCCATCAATGGCTACTTATAAACTGGCCGAGTTTGGGCTCATTGAATTTGTCTTCATGAGCACTTTCATAGCATACGCTGACAAGGCTCTGACGATGGAGCTTGAATTACAGAATTCTTTGGTGGTTCCTCGTAAACAAACTGTTATGCCCTCGGCCAGGCTAAGTTGAGGGCATGTCATGGGGAAAACCAAGCTGTCGCGAGTAATTAACTACCCAAGCTCTAGGTGGAGTACGTGCAGAGGAGTTGGATAACCAGTAGTAGCAAACGTAAGTGGTATGTAGATACCAACCTCTGGGCTTTAAACACATACCTACTCGAATCGAAGGACCAAGCTTTTAAAATATGTATTTCATAATATTTTATTATACGTTTGAGATTTAACCGCTGATGAATATTTTAAATTTTTAGTATATAGTTTTTTAAATAAAAGCTTTTTTATAAAAAGATTTTTTTAGATTTTTTTTGATAAAATGTGGCTCGTAGAAGTTCAAGGATATGTATGTAGGTTTTTGAAATTTGTAAATATAATTTGTGTGTATTTTGTGTAAAAAAATACTTTTTCAGGGTTCTGTCTAGATTAGTGACTGTACCTATGAGAAAAATTTTGTTTTTGAAAATGCTGTATAGGTCTCGAAAAATTTTAAAAATAAAACTTCGTTATTGAGAATAAGGAATTTTAGTATTCAATCCCTGCACTCATTTTAAATATTACTGGATAGTTATGTCCAGCATGTACACAATATCACTGACACCGTGTTTAGGAGGGCACGTTAAGCAGTCGGTCCCGCACGCTGTCAATAGATAGCGGTCGTTACAGTTCCCAACCCGCAGTGGAACAGCGTGGTGGACTTAAGCTCCAAGCCCCCCTCCTCACTCTGGGGGAGGCCTAAGCCCCTGCAGTGGGGTAAAAATGGGCTGATGATGATGATGATGTCCAGCATCATCTTGGTTTGGATCTTCGTTTGGATGAAATTTCTAAACAAAAGCTCAAATACTTAAATTCCATGGATTCAACTTCGAGTATAACGGATTAAAACACAAAATTACATCCTCTATTTTACGCACTTTAAAGGAATCATTAGGTAATTTTTTTTCTTAGTAGGTGTTTACATCACAAAAGAAATCTACTGCCCAAATTTTATATCAATAGCTTTCGTAGTTTTGGATCTGCGTTAACAAATCAGTCAATAAATTAAAACCGGCTTTTTGTCTTCAATGGCGTCTCATTAAAGATTTTTTTTAAATAGTAATGACAACGGTGACGTCTAGCATATTTGTTGTAACTTGTTCATAACAAAAACTCCGATTAGATCAAATCTTAAAAACATGTGTCAAAACGATAAATTTTAATTTATAATACAATAAGCTGATAATCCGTTTATCGGCTGTATAAATGAATCAGTCAAATCTGATTTGGCACTTTTGTCCCCAAGTCGTCTGTAAACAATGTAAGCCCTCGTTGTGTTTACTTGTGGGTATGTTCTCACATAAAACCAACTTTTTTTTATTGCGACAATCAAAGTACATATTTTTTATGTAATTTTGATCACTGGTATGATTGTACGATTGTTTTCATATAATTGAGTTGAGATAATGCCAGATATAGGTTTATAACACCCAGCGCGCGCTGGATCAGCATGGTGGATTTATTGAAGAAGAGCTGTAGTGTAGGTACTCCAGCAGTGAAAGCGTGAAAGCTTGATAAAACATTATTAATAACATTTGAAATATATTGAAATGAATTAATTTTGAACATGTTTTTTATATTTTCATACTAGCGTCCGCCCCCGGCTTTGGTCGCGTAGTATACTCGTGTGTATTAAAATACAATTACTGTTTACAGTCATATTGATTAAGGATTATTTTAAAAAAACACTAAAATATATCACATTAAATTTACAACCATAAGTTTAAATAACAATATTAACAAACATGTTTTTACAAGTTTTATTTTTCAAACAAAGTTAAATACCATTTTCATTACTTTAATTTAAAAACTAACGGCATCCCGTACTTTCAACTTTTATCCCTTATTTTAGACCCTTAAAGGCCAAATTTTCATAAACACGTCTTTCTTACTTTCTAACCACAATAAATTTCATCGGATGTGTCAGACAAATTTTCGCCCTTGTCTACATCCTCAAAGGTTAAATTTTCAAGAATCTTGAAAAACTACACGTTTTATTTCTGACTCTAAGATCAAAAATACCAAATTCCATCTATTTGATTTAATAATAGCGTCCTGCTACAATCACATACGGTGCCGAAACATGGACTCGTGAGAGGACTGGTACACAAAAAAAGTCGCTCAGCGCGCTGTGGAACGGGCTATGCTCGGTATTTCTTTGATGGACAAAATCAGGAATACTGAAATCCGTCGAAGAACTAAAGTTGTCGACATAGCCGCAGTGATTAGCAAGCTGAAGTGGTAATGGGCTGGTCACATTTGCCGTAGAACCGACAACCAATGGAGTAGACGAGTTCTCGAGTGGAGGCCACGTACCGGGAAGCGAAGCGTTGGACGCCCTTCAGCCAGGTGGTCTGATGACCTAAAGCACCATACTGGGGTAATTGGATGTGGAAGGCGGAGGACAGTGTGTGGTGGCGAGCCTTGGGAGAGGCCTATATCCTGCAGTGGAGAGACACGGGCTGATGATGATGATGATTTGTTAATAATGGATTTTCATACAAACTTACATCTCCTACCCAACTACCAAAATTGTCGTATGGTTAGAACTTATTCAACCTTTTACTTATAAAAAAATCATGAAACGGAATTATTTATTTCAACAAGTCTTTAGATAATTAATAGCATTTAATGCAACTAAAAAGTTATATATATATATATATAAGATAAATGAGGCAAGTTGACGTTTGTACGACTGCTATCCAGCTATTTTGTTGCAACGAGTTATCGTTGCAACAAAATAGCTGGATAGCAACGAGTTAAATTTGTAGATACCTCGTGTTAAAGTTATTTAACACGAGGTATCTACAAATTGAAAGAATATGCGATTTTTTCGGGTCCCTAAACATTATTACGACCATCACAAACTTAACTTTTGCTAATTAATATCCATTTGACACAATGTCAGTCAGCTAATGAAACGTCAATATTATCGAACTAAAATCGAAATTGTGCAACCCAAATCTATGGTTAACTTATGTTTAGGTGATTTAGATTTTGATCATCGTTTGAGAAACTGGGTGTAAGTATTTTAGGCATCGAATTTCGAAAATTCTTTCTTAGTGGATGCCTACATCACAAAAGAAATCTAATGTCCGAACTTCGTGTGATTCGCATTCTTAAAAATTAAGGAATAACCCTACAAAGTTTCATCCCATATTTAACATCTTTACCTAAGAGTTAAATATCTATAAATCCTGAATAACGTCTGAAAAAAAACCCATGACACAAAAAAAAAACTAACATTTCAAACAAAAGTTGGAAGTTACAGATTTATTAATTTTCAAATGATTTTTCATCCTTAAAAGACCGCTAATTATTAGCTTAATTTAATAATAATTATTAACTAAGTTTACTTAGCGGTCCCCGACGCCTTTAAAGATCAAAAATCAGTTGAAAGTGACCAAATCTGTATTATTTCAGACTTTTGAAATTTTTAAACTTATTTAGTTAAACGAATTCATATAAAATATTTGAAGAAACATTGAAACTGAACCCCTCAAAGCGCGAGTTCGGATCGTACTTGGCAATCATCAACTGACCGGTTGGCCAAGTGGTTAGAGATCGTAACTGCGGAGCCGAGGGTCGTGGGTTCGATTCCTGCCGGAGACCAATATTTGTGTACATGAACATGCCTATTTGTTCCGTGTGTTCTGGGTGCAAAATATCTATATATGCATGTCGTAGGATGATCTGATAATTCGAATTTTTTCGAAAACCCTAGTTATATTGCGAAAACACGGATAATTAGTGGCGAAAACATTTGCAAATCTTACTTTAAAAAGATAAGGTTTTTGCAAAAACGCGAGTCGCTCTAGTAACATTGAATATCCTTAGCTTTGATAGGCTATATTTTTGCTTACTGACCAAATGTTATTCTGATTGATTCGTAGTTTTACCCATGAGCTTTGAAGTATTAGATCATTGAGTTATGAAGGGTTACTAATAACAATATCGATTTATAGAAACTTGTGTACGCTTTTAACCACATTTAAAACAAAACACTGCTGAGTTGCTCTCAAAAAAATAAACAAAACGACATGCTTGAATGATTGACCTTTAAAACGTCATCCAATCAGAAGAGGCTTGATTCGGGCGCTCCGAGCGGCCAATCAGCGTTCTTATTTCAATAATAACTAACGTTTCGTTTCGCAGTATTACTATAGCGACTAGTGTTTTTGTTTAAATCTTAACTTTTTCCAGTAAGATTGAGAAATGGTTTCACTGTTGTCTAATTATCCATGTTTTTGCAAAATCCCTAGGGTTTTCACGAAAATTCGAATTATCAAATCATTTTGCGACATGTATAAATTATAAAAAAAAATATATTTAAGTATGCAGACCAGTTGTCTAGTAACCCATAACAACCATAATACATGCTTACTTTGGGACTACATGGCGTTGTGTGGGATGGCCCATGTAGGTATTATTGTTATTACTATACCTACGAAAATTCCGAAGACACAAATGATTAAAATTAATCGTGCGCGACATTATTCGGTTACATTACTGTGGGCTAACGTGGATTATTTTTACGTAGCGGCACCGAATGACGTCACGAGCAGGTTGTAAAAAACCCAAACTTTAATTTGTTATATCTCTGGTAATAATCAGTATTATTCCAAAATGCAAAGTTTGACTTTAACGTGTGAAATAGCGTTTGATACATAATTTTGTTGAAACAGACGTGCTCAATCCAACGGGTTTTTTAAAATCTGGTACTTATACAGAGGTGGAGATCTCGAGTTTTGCAAGCACTATTTTGAAGCTGATTTGAGAAATTGGAAGGTTTTTAACATGAAGGCCATATTATAACAAAATTTTTTAATTTTAATAGTTTCTAATGTTTTACTAGTGGCGTATCGCATTATCCCGTGTCGAATAAAGTTTTAGGTGAAAGAAATTTTATTTAGGTTTCGATAGACATACTATATCTTCTTTAATTGTCTATTTTTGTACAAGTACTACACAAATGTTATTTCTCCAAGATGCTACGATATACGACCATATCTTGCACAACCTTCTTTGGGATAAATAAATATATATAATAAATACTTGCAGTACCAGACCAGAAAGTGTCCCGCGATGTTTTAGCAGGCGTGCTCGAGCGGTCGAATATGTATTTTGAAAATAGAACGAACTCTTTTAAACCCAAACATTGATAACTAAAGAGATAACTCATCTAAGTTTTAATTAAATTTCGAACTGGCACGATAAAAAGAATTCGCCATTAAATGAATTAAAAAAGAAAAAAAACCGGCCAAGTGCGAAGCGGACTCGCACACGAAGGGTTCCGTACCACAATATAATATAAAAAAACGAGCGTGACGTTAATCGAACTTAACCATTAATCGTTATTATTATGTAATTTAAGAATTATTGTATAAATATATTTCATTTTTATTTCGTTAGTTATTTAGAAGGCGCTCGATCCTCTATGGCTAATCCGAAAAGTAATAACATGAGTGCACTGATAGGTAGAGACTATTTTTTTTTACTTATTTTAGTACAATGAACCTTTGACTTTTAGGATCGATTGTGAACAGAATAAGCTCTGCAAAAGAGTGCAAATAACACGCTATCTGTCATTTTCCATGGAATTTTTGCATAATTTGTACTTATAAAAGTTCATTTTATAAGTTAATCTATTACTCGTTAAATAAGTCTAGTTAGCTAAAAACAGTCTAGTTAGCTGTGATAGTTTTCCTTTTAACTACGTTATATATACTCCAGTCATAAATTTTTTCTACTTATCCAAAAACACCGGTTTAGATGGAAGGGGGCCCGGACATATGACTCTAACAAAAATTAGGACTTTAGGAGTGCACATCGCAACAACTGTTGACTTAAATAAAAAAGAATTGTTTAAGACCTTGATATCATTTTTGAAGGCCTATCGTTTGGTGCCTCTCGCGTTAATGTATGATGAATTGTTTTTTTCGTACTTCAGTTACATGTATGGCGAGCTATCAAAATTTTTTTTTAAATTTCCTACGTCATTGTGTAGCGGTTCATAGATTACACCTACCTTTCAAATTTCATCGATATATTGCTAATAGTTTCCGAGAAAAACCCCAGACAGACATACAGACAGACAGACAGACGGACGGACATGGCGAAACTATAAGGGTTCCTCTTTTGCCATTTAGCTACGGAACCTTAAAAAAAAGAAATCGACATTGGAATGCGGCGAATTGGCATCAAAATTATGGAAACTATTTTTATTATTTTGGTATTCAGCGTGCCAATGGGTGTGTATCATGGGCACTTTAGCGTCGGGAGTGACGAGTGGTGAATTATTGGATTAATTTTATTTGTAGGTATTTTTAGTTTTTAATTTGGTATAAGCTTTTATTTTTAATTAGTAATTATTGTTTTTTAGTTTGTTTTTTTTTTGTGAATATTTCGTATTTTTATTAATATGATAATGTAAAATTTAAAAAAAAGTTTAAAAACGTAATATTATAAGTAGTTTTTAGAAAAAGTTTTTAATTATTGTAATGGCAATACAGTCGTCAATATAATTATCCTATGTTAACTTCACCTACTATAATCATTCAAAATGAGTTCTACGAGTGATGAAGACATTCTAACACCACCTGAAATACAACAAGCTGTAAAAGCTATTCTTGAAAATTATTTACCACTGAAATTGAAGGACAGATACATGTAAACGTAGGAAAATTTTATTCAATTGAAAAACGAAAGGAAATCTAAATCGTTGTCTGAAAACATTTTCTTAGTTTATTTTGGTGAAATGGCTATAAAAGTAAAACCAAGTACAATTTGGGGATTATATTCCATAATAAATTGTACGATACTAATGAAACATAATATAAACTTGAAATAATCTCTGGTAATGTCACAACCTAATACCATTCCTGGGAAATCCACTTTCAGTTTTCAAAACTGTACCTTCACTAATTGTATTTTTAAATAAACATGTATGTTATATTGTTTTAATTTACACGCATTTTTGACAAAAGTACTATACAAGCCTTGGCCACAACTGTGCATAACCGGACTCTGTGATGCGTGCCTCGGCTCGCGTACTCACCATCGATCAGTTATGCTGCACTTGGGGCCGTGGCTGTAATCTACTACATTCTAAACTAAAAGGAAAAAAAAATATTGAAAAATGTAAAACCTACTTCAAAAACATAAACTAAAAAGTTAAAATAATATTTTAAAGGATAGAGCATTAATGGGTGGTATATAATTCACGAAGTTGGTGCCAATTCATTCACTTTATATTGTGTTCTATATTTGGTATAGTTGTAAATAATAATAATAATAAACTATACATTACAACAACGTGTAGGCCTCAAACTAAACATTACCTTGTGTTTTAGGTGCCAAGCGAAGACACCACATACATATAACAACCAAGACCCGGTACCAGTATCAATATTCATCATATAAATGCTGACTCGATCTGGGATTCGACCCCCAGTTTCGTAGGCAGGGTCGTCGCTATCCACTAGGCTAAGCGGTCGTCAGAAATATATCATTGTTGTAATTATTGTAATTACTTATTAACCTTGGCAAATACATATTTAATGTGTCTGAGTTGGCACCAACTTCATAAATTATATACGGCCCATTAATGCTCTTTTCTTTAAAGTAAAAATATAATTATTAACTTTTTAGTTTTTGTTTATAAAGTAGATTTTTTTTGGAATATTTTATTATTATAT
Organism: Luffia ferchaultella; assembly: GCA_949709985.1. Lineage (NCBI taxonomy): Eukaryota > Metazoa > Arthropoda > Insecta > Lepidoptera > Psychidae > Luffia > Luffia ferchaultella. The sequence goes on from OX453254.1 coordinate 8,927,329, forward strand.
ATTTAGGTATAAGTGAATGTAATTTATTTGTATTTAGTATTAGGGGATAGGGTAGGGTAGGGGTAGGAGTAGTAATAGGGCTTCAAAACGCGCTGCTCAAAAGGAGACAGTAACTCCTAACTGTTGAAGAGTACTGTAGCTTTCATCATCAGCTTTGTTTTGGCAGTGGAATTTTAGATTCAGTTAGCACCTTTGGGCTACGAAACCCTAAAAAGATATCCAGTTGTCCGTATTAACGATAAACTGTTTGATTGATCTATTATTATAAAGTAATCAGATTAAAAGGCCTATAAATATATCAGCTGACATTCATATGACGTTCCAGTCCCCTACGAATAGTCAATAATGAAAATTCTCGTTTTCTTCGCCTGCGTAGGGGGTACGTTTTCTCGCTATACCTATCAAATTCTTGTGATTTACTGTACTTATTATCTTTTTAAAATTTAAATTGATTGCTATAGTAATTATGTGATACCGTAATGATATATTTTGTTATTTTTTATTTCATTGAATTGTACTCGATTATAATTTACATTCCATCTCACATCCAGATTTGCAAACCAAAGCCAAAAAATGCCAAAATAATTTTTAAAACCGGCTGATTGCCTGTTAGATCACTCACATTAAAGGGTTCTTTATTTAGGATGAACGTTAATGGTAGAAATTCACATAATAAGTTTCAAAAGAAACATCTCAAAAATTACTCAATTTATATTATTTTTCGTCCCTCAATTATATGCATAGCGCCCTACACCAAAAACAAATAATATTTTTCTACACCATTGTACGGCGTTTCATATAGATTACACCCGAGCACCTGCCTTATAAATTTTGATTTGCATAATACCAACACTATCCGAGTAAAGAACCGACGGATAGATAGATAGACGGACAGGATAAAATTATAAGGGTCCTGTTTTTTTACATTTAGCTACGGAACTAAATTACAATAAAAATGTTATTAAAAAAGAAACGAATTAACACAAAAATAAATAATAATTTCAGTGCTAGCCGTAAGCGCCATACCACTTTTAGAGGAGGATCTAGAATCGAGGACCTATCCTCGCTTCATCCAGTTTCCCGATGGAGAAGGAAACCTACACACTGTGGATCTGGAAGGACCAGCTGATGAAGCCGCTTTAGAAGAAGTTTTAAGAAATCCTGAAAGGAACCAATACTTCTTGTATACGAGGTAATTCATTACTTGTGTTACTTAACATGATCAAAGATATTTTTCAGGTTACTGTTTTAATTAAACTAGTGATCTCCCAGCTGTCGAAGTTCGACCCAGCCCACTTTTTTAAAATTACCAATAATAAATAGGCGAGAGTAAATCAATTCAAACTGCGTCAATATATTGATTTTAGCCTTTGGCACTCCTTTTCCATATACGTTTTACCTATGCCAAATCTCCTTACCCGTACCGTACCGTACCCGTAAATGTTTTAAAAGGGGTACAAAGTTTCCTCTTCACGTATGAATATAGATATATAGATTATCAAATCAAGTGGTTTGATTTCCTTCTAGAGTAACAGATGTTTAAAAAATGTGAGCCTTTTGAACGCTTTTCGCTATTTCTCATAGTTTAGTTTGGTCATATAGTCCCATCTCAAAAACTCATCCTATATATAGATTTTACCTTTTTGCACTCTTCACTACATAAACTTTAACAATGTCAAATCTGATACTCCTCCACGCGCGCAATATGCTTGAAAAGTAGTACAAAGTTTTCTGTTCACGTATTAGAGATTATCAAATCAAATGGTTTGATTCCCTGTTAAAGTGTCAGTTTTTTCTAAAATAAGAATATGCAGTTCTGTTATCTCAAAAATCGAGTTCATTACCCCTTTGAACACTTTTCGCTATTTTTCATAGTTTAGGATTTGTCCGTACAGTCCCATTTCAAAAACTTACCCTGTATATAGATTTTAGCTTTTGTACTTCTACTCCGCATAAACTTTAACTATGCCAACTCTTACATTCCTCCGTGCACGTAGTATGCTTAAAAGTAGGTCTAAAGCTTTTCCTTCACGTCTTTGTTTATATTACATTGTAAATTGAAATTCAAGTTTAATTTTTCATGGCCATGTTATATATTAACACTCTTTCTACCAGCCATATATGAAGCGGTTCTTCTTTAGCATGCCAAGGGGTCCACTGGCGTATCTCAATTCCTCTGTAACTGCACGCCAAGGTTAAAATTTTTTTAAATCACAGCAGGCTATGAGATCCGCCGGCGGCTAAAACGAAAATGCGTCTAGCAGACCCCCGAAATTCGTACAGTCTTTTTAGCTAAGGCCTGCTGGTATGGAATATTTATTGTTTACAACAGAATTTTTGCAATGCCTTGCATCCTGTGCAAGGTCAGCTGGGGGTTGCCGGTGGATTTCATGGCACGGAGAGTGTTAATGTAGTGTAATTCCATGAGTATAACGAACATTATTTTAACGCATACGCATGTCAAATTGAATGTTCAATTTGTTATCTCTTTAAAAACAAATCTGTCTTTTTTACAGATTTAACAACTGAAATTGATGTATAAATGTCAAATTTTTGTTTCATCAAAAACGGTCAAGAGTTAATTAAACACACAGTTGTGGTTCCTTACCACCACTTAATCGATAAAGAATTGATAAGCCGTGGTTTAACTTAATGAGAATTAAAAAAAATTCTATTAATTCTGAGACTGACAAAACAACACCTAGTTTTCTTGTTATCTATAATAGAATTATATGATATGATAATATCAAGCCCTGGAATTATCAAAATTTTAGCTTATCAATTATCAGTATTTTTTCCCATATTTTGAAATATATAATACAAAGTATTTCGCCATTTTTTTTTTTAATTTTTTTAATTTCCACAATGAATTCTTTTTAGGAGGCTCATTTTATTTGAAATTGAATCTAGTATATTTTATAATCTTTGATTATTAAAATTCGTGTGTGATACCAAGTCCAATACTTCATATTTTTACGTTGCTTTGTTGTACGTGTATGTAAAAAAAAACGTATGTAACAGACAGACGTAGGGAAAAATTACCTTACGTGTATTAGGTTTCCGTATGAAAAGATGTTTAAAGGAATTCTATTATTAAACCCACATCGTCTGTCCTTCTGTCCTACCTTTAAAAGGTATCTTTGTATACGCGCCCGTTTGAAATTTTCACAGAATATATGTTATTATAAGCAAATATCATAACAAATCCTAAAAAGAGGGTGTTAGCTTATGAACACACGATATAAGTGAAAACTATATAAATATACAGTAACATAGGCGTACACGTATTAAGTATATTAAACTACTCTCAAATAAAGTATTAAATTCTGACTGTATACGCACATTATATGCACTTGAAGTATTATATTAGACTGACTAAATACAAAATATACGCGAATAGTAAACGTCATCGAGCGTCTGGAACCAAGTACACCCGATTCAGTGTCACCTACCCGAGCGTGTTCACTGAATTCAATTTCGTTCACTGATTAGAAAAAGTGCGTCGAAAGAAGAAGAAAAATACAAAATAAAAGATAAAGGTGTTATCTTAATAAAAATGTGTTTTAACAGGGTATTTTGCTCTATCGTGGAAACAAATTATCCACGAGCGCCAAACCTGGTGTGATTAACTAAGTGAAAAAGAAAACCTTTTTTTTGATAAATACATGACACAAATGTTATTGTGTGGCGGTACGGAACGCTCGATGCACGAGTACGACTCGCACTTGGCCGTTTTTTAACGTACGACAGTAAAACTATATTTATTCATTTGTAGGAGCCGGCGACTTGTTTTTATTTGTCGAAAACAATCTTTCTAAAACAACAGTGCACGACTACAACGAAATATTTTTTGGGTATGTTTTTAAGCTCGGAAAAAAGCTAATATGTAATAGAATATGATCTACTGAGTAAGGCTGAAACAAGAATTTGGTGTTGAGGAAGCCTATACCTACTCCAATAGCGTGATAAGTGTGACGGACAGATATACATATATTACAACGTGTTTCTGATAAAATGGGTTGTTTTTCAGGCGAAACCCTCACAACGCTCAGACTTTGGTGATCCACGATGCGGCGTCTGTCCGCAATTCCTACTTCAACCCAGCCAATCCCGTCATGCTTATTGCACACGGTTGGCTCAGTAAATCGGAAACAAACCTCAACCCTGCTATCAGAGATGGTAATTTAAAAATTACAATAAATTAGATTTACAAGTCGATAGGTGTATAAATAAAAAAATTATCATTTGAGGAAAAAGAGGATGAAATTCAATATAATATTATATACTTTTATTTGAAATATTACATGTGCGCAGAGGCATACGAAGATGTCAAAGCAAATCCAATTGAACTTATGTATTTCCACTATTCAAAATACATGTTTGAGTACTGTGTTGGACTGTGAGACTCTAGTCATATTACCTATATATCCCTTTAACTAAATAAAATATATTCTGCTGATATCTGTTAATTTTCTATCATCTGCTTTAGATGCATAAATATGACCTTATTCTTGGCTTTGAAGTTCATGGAGTCGGTAGTTAATATACATATATACAATTGTTGCCTTTGTTACAGCTTACCTAGCCAGAAGAGATGCCAACATAATCATCATGGACTGGCGTCGTTTGGCTTTGATGGATTACTATACTGCTGCTCGTGGCGTGCCTGCTGTTGGCCGAGGAGTTGGCCAGTTCATTAATTTCTTGACCACTTTTGGACTTTCTTACAATAACGTCCATTTGGTCGGGTTCAGTTTGGGTGCTCATGTGGTTGGTAACGCTGGACGAGAAACAGGTGGCAGAGTCGCTCGTGTAACAGGTACTTATCTCGATCGTTATTATTATTTTGTTTAATGTATATTAGTAATATAAATGCGAAAGTTTGATTGATTGCTGGTTTTCGTTCGCTTTATAGCGAAACAACTAAATGACGGGATTTTTTAAATGGAAATAGTTCAAGGTAGAAAGAGTGACAGAGTTTTTCCTAGTTGAAGAACCCCATGAGTTATGAAACCTACTATTGAAATAAAATACAAGCAAAGTTTCGATGTGGAAACTAGAATGGTTGTGCGAATATAGAACACATTTAGAATATAGAAAACTGATAACACATTTTTGTCTAACAATTTTAATAATTTTTTTGATAAAATTTATAAACCAATATTCGAAAATTTAGCACCATACGATGGCCCGCAGGCTTCTGCATTTTTTGACACTATTGCCTTTCGTCTGTCTATATAACTTTCTGAAACATAGCCGATTCCCACTCTCTGGGGTAACTGATCTAATAGTCATTCAATGAAAAAGACACTTGGAGCCCGATTCTTGTTTCATTTGACAATTTCTGCAGAATTGTGAAACAACAATTTGTCTAAAGATATTTGGTGACAATTGTCGTGTGAGCAGCGGACCACGTTCGTTTGACAATTGTCAAGTTTTTGACGCTGAGAATAAGTAAAATCGTTATCATGTCGGTTTTATCATGTGACATTATTCATTGTAAACGGAAATTGTCTTTTCAGACTTAAAGTCAAGCGGTTCGAGACTACTTGCCCAGCCTTCAGTTTTCGATTGATTCAAAATTTATTTTTTTCAAACGGTAGACAATCTTTCTGCCTCAGATGTTTTTTTTGTCATTTTTTCGAAATTGACTTTCATTTTTGAAATAATCCACTTTTTGTCCAAAAAGTCAGGAAATTATGAAGTGAAAACTTCTTTAGCCGCGTTGGGCACTTTTTGGCAGGGTCGATCTTATTAGGGTTCGCGTTACGACTTGCTCATAATAGCGCCACGCGTCACGACATACTCATAATAGCGCCATCTAGTGTTTAAATAATACAGTACAAACAACATCAGGCCACATATCGTAAGAATATTTTTATTGCAATTCATTATCACTTACCTATGTAACTAAGTATGTTCCATTAGAATTATTAAAACTAATAAAAAAAAATTACAACTTTGTTTTAATCACAGCGTATCGTGACATTCGCACAAATTCACTATCTATTGTCTGATAATAACCAAATTACTAAAAGATTACGTAAATTGCTAATTAGATTTAAGTCACATGTGATATAAGATAATTTGGAAAAATATATTTATTCATGTGTGTTTTTAATTTAGGCAGTATAATTTTAACGAAATTTTATATTTTGGTTGTTCCACCTATCAAAAGTATGGCATATTTTGAAAAAGTTAATATAAAAAGCCATCAACATTATATAAACCGATCAGACATAATCCTATAAAATTCTTTGTAGATTTCGTAACATTTGAATGAGCCATATATTCAAATGTTACGAAAGCCACAAGAGAGATGAAGTGGGTGAATACATTAGAAGTTGATGGCACGGTTTGATCAGTCATATTATATATAACATATATATTTAAAATATAACGTATACAACACAACAACGTCTAGGCCCCAAACTAAGCATTAGCTTGTGTTTTGGGTACCAAGCGAAGACAACACTTACATATGAGAACCAAGACCCGGTACCAGTATGAAAATTCATCATATAAATACTGACCCGACCTGGGATTCGAACCCGGGACTTCCAGCTTCGTAGGCATTGTCTCTACCCACTAGGCTAAGCGGTCGTCATATCTTTATTAATTAGAAGTTTATAATATAGGTTCGTTCCCGGGTTCGAATCCGAGGTCGGGTCAGTATTTATATGATGAATATTAATACTGGCACCGGGTCTTGGTTGTTATATGTATGTGGTGTCTTGTCTTGGTACCCAAAGTACAAGCTAATGCTTAGTTTGGGACCTAGACGTTGTTGTGATTGTGTATGTTATTATTATTATTATTATTATAGGTACATAAGCCGTAAAATTTTCTTTAACTTTGTTTTCAGGTCTTGATCCAGCCGGTCCTCTGTGGAACTATAATAGTGAACGCCTGAACCCATATGACGGTGTCTACGTTGAAGCCATCCACACGGACGGTGGCTACACAGTTGGTGGTTTAGGTATCGGAACTGCTATCGCTCGCGCCGATTTCTTCCCCAATGGTGGTATCTCCCAACCTGGTTGCCTCACTAACGTCTGCAACCATAACCGTGCTTGGGAACTCTTTGCCGCTACCATCACTTATAACCACCTAGTCGGCAGACAATGTGACAGCAACCTTCAAATCACTCTTAACAACTGCAATGGCCAAGAACTACGTATGGGCAATGATGATTTGTACAAAAGAGGGTAAGTTAATATTTACCTTGATAAAAGTATAGGTGAAATGATAAAACAGAAAAGTTTACAAATGAGCTTTTTTAATTTTTTTTTTTGTATTTTCGTACCCTGATGTAAAAGTATACCCGATTTTCAATTTGTTTATGTTTTACAGAGCGGGCATGTACCGTATGGACACTGACAGAAGACATCCTTTCTGAGCTACTCGAGTGGTTTCAAACAAACAAGTCATTTGTTATCAGTGCAATAAATGTGTTATACGTTAATCTGTTTAATTTAAATTCATGTTTAATTGCAATAAAGATCTACACCTTAACCTCATCTTAATCTAAGTGCATCTAAATCTGCAACAATTCAAGATTTATCACTGGAAATCCTAAAAATGAAAATATACTTGACAAATAAGTAACTGCTAATGTCACAATTTTTTAAACAAAATAAATTGTTTATGTGATCTATATATACCTACAATTGCAATTTCATCGGATCGTGAATGAAGAGATTTTGCTCAAAATGTAAAAATTCTGTTTTATTAAAACGTGACATTTGCCTATGTTAAAAAATATTTGTAGGTATATATTTTGAGTATCGTTACAATTGGGAAATTAATACAAAATTCCACATGTCTAACAAACTATTCAAAGAAAACTTCATCTTAAATTAGGCCAGAATAATATGTCTTTTATTTCTTAATTTTATCATACATATAAGTTACAGCATACTAAAATTTGATCATCGACATTTTATAAAAGAATTATGTAAGCGAAGCAGTATTTGATAACAGAAATTTATGGGGAAACTTGTCAAACTCTATTAATTTGACAACTTTATAATTTTTAACGTGGCGTCTAAATACTTACATGTGAAAAGTAACGTCACGGAATTTCGCTTTAGGGTTTCAACAAGTATTTTTGCACCATTAAACTGAATAATTCGACTTTTGTCACCGAAAAACGTGAATTTATCTCCGGTTGAAATCTCACAACGGACTGAAACTCGTCAAAAGGGTACATACACCACTTCTCTGGTGTAAGAATGGTTAGCCGGTAAGGGCATGAATTTTTCTAGTCAAATGGACAGAGCGTATTCGTAATTTTTGCGACCGGTAGACACAGGGTAACTTTACAAGCGAGCGTACATCGGTGGCGTAGGTACCTACGTACATACAGAACAAAAATTTTTTTATAAATCACATTTTATATTTTCTTACTAGTGAGGTGAAATAATCTAAGTTTAGTGTGTCACACGAAAGCAAATTATTTTGTTTCTCATGCTTTTATTCTTCACTACGCTCAGAATTTTAACTTAGCGTTACTCACTATCACTACCCTAGTAATTCAATTACCAATAGAATCCTTCTCTTGCTCAGGTTTCAAACTCTACACTCACAACAAAAACGGACTTTGCTCTTTGGTTGCATAAATAACTATTTTAACTTTTATCGGGAACTGATTGTCGGGTTACACTTCCAATACGTGTCAGTGAATATCATTGCCCTGCTAGGTAGTCGTTTTATTTTATGGTCAGTTGAATACGTGTGAATATCAAGGCGTTGTTATTGTTATTCCTCGGCACTCGATTATTAACACTTGAGATCGCAGTACGTGATAGTTTAGCAGGAACATATGTAAAGAAAAGTGTAATAAATGTTCAAAAAAAGTTTTTTCTATGTCAGAACGTTTGTAAAATGTGACTCCACTACATATCATAAAATAAATTCTTCCACCGCGATCGTCTGTCTCTCTATCTGTGTGTCTGTCGGTGTGAACGCGATGAACTTAAAAACTACCGAATGGATTTTCGTATGGTTGTCACCAATGGACGAAGTGGTTTAAGTGGATGGTTTACGTGTATAATTCATTAGTGTACGGACTCAGTGCCCGCTCAAATCGAGCGTCCGGCGGTGCGGGGCGTGCGGCGTTCATGACAAACGCATGTTTGTAAATGAACATGGCTTATGTGGCCGGTCGGCGGAGCGGCGAGGACAGCGTGCATGTTTGCGTTCTGCGGAGCGTCGGCGTGCGCATTCAAACCAGTTTGAGTTTTGCAGCGGCGTGTGTAGCGTTTCATAATGTCGTATAGTTTCAGAAATTCAAAAAAACCTGAAATATGGTTGTCATCGCATAAATTATACAAAAATAGAAATAGGTTGACATTGACATCCTTGTATATTCGTGGAATGTGTTTTCGTTTAATCTTAATGTTTTATAAAGCATCGGGAATGCTCCCAACACTTTTCTCTGTTTAACAATGTCACTTCGACCTTCCCGCAATTCAAAGTTCATCCAGAATTTTTTTCTTAATACATGTCAATAATATCGTACGATGCCATCGACGCCATGTAAACGCGAACGCTGGGCGTTTACTGAGGCCACTTGGAGAGCGCTCGTACGCTGCATGAACGCCACGCCGCACGCCCCGCAGAACGCTCTTTCACTGAGGCTGTAGACTAAGTGTTTTTTTTTTGTAGATTGGTTAAGGTATAACGATTATTGTTGAAAATGTAGAAAAAAATCAAACAGACCCGAAGTTTTCACTGAAAACGCTGCCTAATCCCTTTGAGATAGAACCAAATAATGTATAAGGAAACCGTTCTTTTTTTATAGGTCTAAAGAAAAGTCCGTTATAACATATGTCTACCTAAAATATTAAGGATAGCTTACTATATCTGTTTTAAAGTTTAAAAAAATAGTCATATATAATGTGGTAATATGAAAGCCATTTACACGGATACGGTACTTACCAAATTAAATGCACTAGTCACCTTCGACATTTTATGTACATTATAATTGCCCTTCACACCATATCATTTAAATAAATATCTTAGAAGTTACAGCAAAATTAAAACTATCGCGCAACAAAATAAATTTTTCGATTAGTTTGTTTTTATGTAGGTATATATCCTTTACTTTTTCAAATATTTGCAGAATTGGAAATGAACAGTGAGTAGACAAATCTGCTTACTTTGCAACAAAATTGCAATTAGTCCCTCAGCGCGCTATGGAACGGGCTATGCTCGGTATTTCTTTAACGGTCAAAACAGGAATACTGAAATACGTCGAAGAACTAAAGTTGTCGACACAGCCGAAGTGATTAGCAAGCTGAAGTGGCAATGGGCTGGTCATATTTGCCGTAGAACCGACAACCGTTGGGGTAGACGAGTTCTTGATTGGAGGCCACGTGCCTGGAAACGAAGCGTTGGACGCCCCACGGCCAGGTGGGTTCCTGGCCGCGGGGAATCCACCGCGGCGCCACCATTGGCGCCACCACTGGCGAGTCTTGGAAGAGGCCTATATCCTGCAGTGGAGAGATACGGGCTAATGGTGAAGATGATGACGATGAAACAAATTTACATACAAATATATTAAACATTAAAATTATAAAATTATACAAATACATTAAAAATACTCCAAATAGGATGAATGAACATATGTTACACCTACATGTAATTAAGTCTAATCCACATGTTCGATGCAACAAGCCGATACACTACGACAGAAGAAAATGTAGGCATATATGCTCTGTTACCTGTGCGAAGCCAGGGCGGGACGCTAGCTTAGAAATAAATTCTATTACATACTTTATTTGTCATATCGCATCAAAATCACAAACCTACACTGGTTACGCACATAGACAACGTACTACGTGCACGTTCTTCGCTCCTCCGCGCCACGAGTTTACGTTTGGTCCAGTTATGGTCCGGTTGTGTCAAAGTGGGGATGTATTATGTATAGTGTTTTAGATGATTAATAAATACCCGAATAAAAACAATTAAACTATTAGAAGAGCCGCTGTCGTGAGAATTCCCTTTGATGAATCAAAATTATCTCACTATATAGACCAATTCTACGTCAATTTAAGTACGCTGCGTTTATTTGTATATAGCGAAGAAGTGTGTAACTTTAGGGAACGCGATCGCCCTGGAGGTCGATCCAAGTTACGCTTAGATGTTGGCAACTGTCGTGGCGAGCGCGACTGTTGACGAGTGCAAGAAGGAAGGGAGTAATTATAATCAACTCCTTCTTCCAATCGCGATCAGTCTCGCTCTTTGCTGTAGTCACTAACTAGTATGCGTACGAAACGTGCAAAGCGCTCGAAATTGTTAATCGAGATCATTCCAATTTCTCTGCATATCGTGACTAACAACAAAAAATAAATGTGGCACTCGAGGACTGCCGCGGTAAAGCTATTGCATAGCATTTTGTATCAACTTATGCAATTATAATTATTTATTTATTTTATTTATGCAGTTTTTTTTTGTTATTATTTTTTCTTCATTTTTCTTCAAATCTTTCTGACGCTGATAATATGCCCTTTGACGTGCATTAGTTTTTTTTTAGCTCTTTACGCTTTTCTTCTCTATAAAACGAAAATATCTAGGTATAAATAATAGGTATAAATAATTAGGTATAAATAGTGTAATGACACACCAAAACAAAATTATTCATTTAAAAAAAATAACGATATTAAGAAGTGATTATCGAATTTCGCGCGATGTACCTTTATATAGATATAATATCATATATACTTTCTCTGCGCGGCATTCATGTGCATTATCTATACACCAAAAACAAAGGTAGGTACTGAATAGTACATACACGTGCTTGGTTTGATGGTTTCTGTTATATACATAATGAAGAATGAATTTATTTATTTATATATATATACATATTAAGAATCTAAATTGAGAATTTAAACTATACGCGTGTGTGTGTTTGTGTGTATAAAAGAGGGCTACTTTTAATATCACTCATTTTAATATCAAAAATTTAGGTTATCTTTATAGCAGTATTATATTTTCAATTCAAAATTAATACTGCATTTGTGATAATAATAAAATGTATGTATATAAATTACTCACTCATTTTCTTTCACTACTTTTTCGTGACTTTCTTCATTAATAATAGGTGCAACAGATTATAATAGATGGCGCTGTTTTAAAAAACGTACATCGCGCTATCAAAATTTTTCTCCGTGCGGCGTGGATAGCGTGAGGTTTTTTTCGTTACGGAATTTCTCGATTCGCACCCCGCGCTCAAAGGCCCGCGATAGAAGCTATGCAATAGCTTAAAAAAAATGTTTTAGAAATTAAAGTATAAACCAACATTTTCGTTTGAAATTCTAAAAAAAAGATTTTGTATAGCGTCTCTTCATCAAAACACAACGAAAATGAAAACGGCCAAGTGTGAGTCAGAGTTGCACAAGAATAGTTTATTTATTTATTTTTTATTTATTTATTTAATAAAATCTACAGCCAAAAACACAAACAGTTAAAATTTAAAATATATCACAGAGGAAAGGCCATTTACAGATTTCACTTAAAATTAAGAATTGAATTTTTTAGTAAAAAAAACAGACTTATTTTCTATACACATAGTGATATAAGTAATTTAGATGTAATAATAAAATACAAATATTCTATCTATATAAATATACACAAATATATAGATAGAATATTTGTATTTTATTATTACATACAGTTCCGTACCATCGTACAATATAAAAAGCACTTTTCTTGTATGGGGACCCCTTTTAATTTTGACTTATTTTATTTTTATTATTTGTCGTTATAGCGGCCATATTAGCGCAGGCATCATGAAAATTTCAAGTGTAAGCAATGATCTCACAATTCATCAATCACCGACAACGCTGAAAATACGTTTATTGTATGGGAACCGCCATTCATTTTTAACTTTATTTTATTTTTCTAATTTTTTCTTATAGCAGCTATACTAGTATATACATCATGAAAATTTCAAGTGTAAGCAAAGATTCTCACAACCACCAATCACCAAAAATGTCGAAAAAATACAAGTTTCTTGCGTAGGGACCCCTTTAATATTATTATATATATGTTATATTTTATTATTTGTTGTTATAGCAGTAATGAATAAAGAAATGAAAATGATAAATATTAATACACATTCTTTTAAAATTTCAACCTATTACGGTTCAGACGATACAGCCCTATGATAGACGGACGGACGGATAGCAGAGCAATAGGTAATAGGGTGTCCGTTGGTACCCTCTGGGTATGGAACCCTTAAAAATGGCTAAGTGCAGTTGGACTCGCGCGACTACATTACATGTACCTATCCAATTACCCCTTGAATAGTTTTTTCAGGTAATAAACTTATAGGTTTTTGTTATTATTTTACTCGATGATATTGATTGACAATAATTTTGTTTTTTTGTGAACAGATTTTTTTTTTTGATGAAAAAAGTTTTTAGTACCGAACAAGTTGGTCCCCACAAACTTACTTAGACTGCTGATTTTATAGAAGTAAATTTTATATACTATTTAAATATATATATATTTTTTTTAATTATTCATCTCAAATTACCTTGTAACCTTTTTACCTTCTACGGGACGTAGACGCGTATGCGTTTTGGGGTAAGAGGTTGTGTGTTGGTGCGTTTATTTGTGCATACGTGTTATCATTTTACTCAAAAACTATTGGACCGATTTCAATATTGTTTTTTTTATTACATAAGTATCATTTCAGAGCAGGTCTTATTTAGACATCTTTTAAGGATAATGGACACTACGGGGCGCTGCAAATAATTTGTTTATTAAATGGCAAAAATTGATGCGGTTTCATTGCGGTGCTGTACTGCATATATGTATATCACTTCTAGGTTTTGGTCACTAGATGGCGCTGCATTTTATGTATTTTGTAAAACGGTTGGACTGATTCTCATGTTACAAAGATATTACATCTAAGCCAGTTTTTAGTACGTTTCACCGTAATAGGCCATTAGAGGGCGCTGCAGTAGATGTATTTGTTTAAAATGCCTAGGCCAATATTTTGATACTTCTCTGCGTTTTTTTTAAAGTTTTTTAGGTTTTTTTTCAGACTAACACCTTAGACAGGTATTAATCTTATAGACTACCAGGGGCGCTATAGCAGATGTGCTTCTCTGAAAAGACTGGGCTGATTTGCGGTTTTACGCATTACATAGACGTATCACATTAAAGCTCAAAGCAGCTTCTTAGATTAATTTACTATTTTAAATAACCAGGGGCCGTTTACTGAAAAGGGTTTTTTATTGTCGTCGTCTTCAAGTGTACTAATTTTAAAAAAAGGTTTAATAAAAAACTAAGGTTTGTCTATACAGTGTACGGGCTAAGCACGACGGTTAATTAATATCTTAAAAGACATCGTTAAAGACGGTTAAAATGTAAAATTCGTAGGGTAAAATATAATTTTTTTCAAAGATCACCTTTTTAATATTATTTTATATACTTAAGGCTTTTCATCGCAGGTTTTTAACTCAATAAATTATTATTTTTTATTTTATTTTTCTCTAAAACCTGCACCAAAAATACTACAAGCAAAAGTTGGTAGTTCATCGCTTAATATGCCAACAACACATGAACATTGCTTCTTCAACAGTTTTAGTCGAAAACAGCCACACGACAGCTGAACGTCTGTTATAATCCGTATAATATTTTAGAAACAAGGAAGCAGGTGAGCTTAATATCACTTAATCAATGTTTGTTACACAAACAATGATTTGACGTCAAAGTTTGTTAAGCAACATTTAAACGATCTCCTCTTCTAAGAGGAACTCCTTGACCTTTATTAAACTCATTAAGTGTATTTAAGGGTGGCTTTCACTGAGTTTAAATAGAAAGGTCTTGATAATATGATGAGCTAGTAAACTAAACACGGACCCAATGTTTTCAGTATTGAAATTCAGAGTTAACAGGATAGTTTTGCACATTATTTATAATTTGTTTTCCTAATTTCAGGGACCATACATTCATGAAGGGTTTTAAAATAAGTTAAAATGTATCATCATAAATGTATGGTTTTATTACATACTGGTATGCGATTTATAAATCTAGGGACCAGGCTTGACACCAGGCGAGGATACAAAATTTTTTCAGAGGGAGGTGGCAGTTTGTCTGTGATTTTAAATATCTTTCAGTTAGTTTGTTTGAAATAGGTTAAATTAAAAAGCTTTGGTCATGAGTCAAGGGAAGGCAAAAAATATATCGAGAAAAACCCGCGCATTTAAATTTTTTTTTCTTCCGATGTACCAAATTAATTTAAAAAATAAATGGGTTGGACCTATTTTTTGCTCATCTGAATACCATACAATTTTTATGCGGCAATCGGTTAAGGTTGTTTTTTTTTTTTTTTTTTTTTTTTTTTTTTTTTTTTTTTTTTTTTTTTTTTTTTTTTTTTTTTTTTTTTTTTTTTTTTTTTTTTTTTTTTTTTTTGTAATAATAATACATGGGACTTCCCAGACAGAGCCATCTAGTCCCAAAGTAAGCCATCTAGTCCCAAAGTAAGGTTACTAGACAACTGATATACATACTTAAATATTCTTTATTATATATACATATATAAATATTTTTTTTTTATATATATAACAACCAAGACCCGGTACCAGTATCAATATTCATCATATTAATACTGACCCGACCTGGGATTCGAACCCGGGACCTCTAGCTTCGTAGGCAGGGTCGCTACCCACTAGGCTAAGCGGTCGTCAAAGCGGTTTAAAGGGGTGTAACTGTTAACGGCGTTTGTATAGAAATTGCAAGAACACAATCCTTTTAAATCAATATTGATATCTCGAACTGTATTGATAACCGTGCAACTTATCATAATATTAATTACCTACTGAATATTTCTGAGTAAAAACTAATTTAAGTCTTTATCAGTTAAGGACAGCAGATATTTATACTTCTTTGACGTATGCATTCAACGATCGATTACGTAGATGATATTAATATTTTGTATACGTGTTACACACTGTTTATTCGTATTCGATTAATAATCATCTCGTATTTTGATTGTATATATTAAAGGAAATTTAATAGGTACACTCGATTGTAAGCTCAGATACGTCTAGAACGTCCAAATTTCAACAACAATAGCATCTACCGGGCACTGTTGCTATGGCTAGCAAATATGACTATAGCTGAGCTCTATTCAGGTGATGCCATAAGTACAAAAAAATCATCAAATTCGATCAAGCCGTTTAGGAAGAGAAGAATTACGAACACACCCGCACGGTGATTTTACGTATATCAAGAGTTTATCAGGTGGACAGATGATCTGAAGCACCATACCGGGGGTAGTTGGATGCGAAAGGCGGAGGCCCGTGTGTGGTGGTGAGCCTTGGTAGAGGCCTATATCCTGCAGTAGAGAGACACGGGATGATGATGATGATGATGATGATGGGATTTAAAATCACAGACAAACTGCCACCTCCCTCTGAAAAAATTTTGTATCCTCGCCTGGTGTCAAGCCTGGTCCCTAGATTTATAAATCGCATACCAGTATGTAATAAAACTATACATTTATGATGGCACATTTTAACTTATTTTAAAACTCTTCATGAATGTATGGTCCCTGAAATTAGGAAAGCTAATTATAAATAATGTGCAAAACTATCCTGTTAACTCTGAATTTCAATACTGAAAACATTGGGTCCGTGTTTAGTTTACTAGCTCATCATATTATCAAGACCTTTCTATTCCAACTCAGTGATGATGATGATGATGATGATGAAGAGTTTATTACATGTCATAATACAGGTATTAATATAAAAACCAATAAAAGTAATAATATCCAAAAGCACACCAAAAATGCGGAAAATTTAGAAATAATTGATTCTATAATATTAAAAATATAAAAGGAACAAACATGACATTGTGTTTTATTTAGGAAACTTACAAAATATCTCAAGACTCAAGTATCGAGCGAATTGTATTTTCATTTAATATATCATGTTTATAATTGTGAATCCAGAAAGATTAGGTATATGTAGTTATATTATACTATTTTAAAGGCTCAAGTAAAACAAATACTAACGGAAAAATTTCGGAATAGAAATAATTTCCTGAGACAGATTTTTAAATATTAGAATTAAGGGGCTATTACGGAAGTACATTCATTTACCGAAACTAGCAATGAATAAATACACAGACTTGCAGGCCTGACCAGCCTAGCCCGTGCTGAGTTTCGCAGAGTTCATGATTTATTAGATCTTCGTGGCAGACTGATTGAGAAGCATTATACTATCTATTAATAGAAAAATGTATATACATACGCAACGTGATACATTACGCAGGTAAACCCGTAAAATATGTTTGACCTACATATGATATAAAAGCTTGCCATATGACTTCTATAAATCTTGTTGACGCATATGACTTTAGACCAGTGGTGGCCAAACTTTTTTTACAGTGGGCCACTTTCATGTAATCAGCTTGTGCGGGCGGGCAACATGAATTTGTTTTGATAATACAAAGCTTTTCTAAATCTAAATTTTCGAATCACGTTTTTAATACAATAGTTCAATATCTGTCGAAAACAATGTAAACTAGAGATTTACCGTCAAAGTTGCCACAAAAAAAACTCTCCCTACGCTTCGCTGTGACCATATAATCTTTTGTGCGCAATATATATCCTTAAAAAGAAAAGAGATATATATATATATATATCTTTTCATATCAGCGATTCATATCTCTCCTCTATATCTTTTCTATTCTACCATTTTGCTCACTAGATGAGCGTTGAAGCAAATGAATGAAAGAATGATTTATATCTGCTATCATATCATTCATAATTAATTAAAACTAAAAAAATAAATGCAACAAACAATAACACAGCATTTAATTTCACCGTATTATAATGTTTTGAAATACCGCAGTAACGAAATTAAACTTTATTCATATCGCACGAAGGTAAATAGTTTTTTGTACTCACGTCGCACACTTCACACGTTATGAACGATCAAAGTTGAGCGAACGATGTAGTTCTCTCTCGTTCTTTCGTTCTAATAGGGCATTCGCCTTATTAGAACGAAAAAACGAGAGATAATTTTTACCTTCGTGCGATATGAAAAAAGTTTACTATCCCTACTTTCGGTTCGGCTCAGCTGGCTCGCGAGTTGCTCACTTGTCTTCTTATCGTTCGCATTGCACTGACATTGTATATCCGAAACATGATAGATACTCAGAATACAGAACAAACCAGAAACCGCCTGTGAGCGTGAAACTGAAGAAACTAAAACCACTCATAAATAGAGTAGTTTCACTTTGTTGCGATTAGTCACTCCGTTGCACTTACCGCGTGTCAATTTTGTCAATTTCAAGTGTCAATTTTAATTTTAAAATGCCGTCTTGTGCCGTTCCTACATGCAAAAATGCTGCTGGGCTTACGAAGAAATCGGATGGGATCACATTTCATCTGTAAGTAACGTACTCAATAGTGGATTTATTTGATTATTGAATTTGTTCTACATTTTGTGATTGACTTAAAAAATGGCGCGTTCATTTTGTGAGTGTTGCCAGTTTCATCGAAAATTTTATCTACTTTTTATTTAATACCTGTTTAGAATACTCTATTGTTTGAGTAATAAAGCACCTGTGTGAACAACAAACAACAAAGAAAATTGAATTGGATGAATGTCATACAAAGAGCACGGCTAGATAAGTTTTTGAGACCATCAGAGTGGAACGTAATTTGTTCGATTCACCTTGACGAGCAATATTTTTGTGACACAAAATGTGGTTTAAAAAAACTAAAGAAATCAGCTATTCCGACTAAGGTAGAATTAGTCAAGATATATTAGTTAAATATTATTCATATTGCACCTTTCCTGTTCATTATGTAGGTCATAATTATATTATAAAATAATCCAATTTCATTCCATTCCATCATCCTATTAATACCCCACTACAGGGGCTTAGGCCTCCCCTCGGGATGTGGAGGCTTGGAGCTTAATTCACCACGCTGCTCCAATGCGGGTTGATGGCGGGTAGGTGGTTGGTGGGTTACCTTACTGATAAATGCGAAATTCATTCACAACTAGTGACTAGAAATTCGGTGGCTATTATACCAAAAATTTAATTTTTTCCTAGAAAATACAATGGATATACCTTTATTAATACATTGTATACGTGTTAATGAAGCTTTTATGCATTCTGATTACAATGAAATTTTGGTGAATGAAATAATATATGAATTATCTTATAATGGCATGCTATTTCGGCATTTGGTCTTGCTTGACATCACAATTGTTTGAGTCACATATAGAAACATCTGGACCTTCGAATTCGGAAATTATGCGTACTTACCTACCTATAATTTTTATGTTTAATTGATTATATTTGATTTTCCGTTTTTGATTAAGCATTTTGCTTTTTCATTTTATGATACCTACCAGCCAATTGCCTACACGATCAAACTCAGAAATTGGTGATGTCTATATTTCTGATTTGGACTTTCTATGTGATACAACGAGAAAGCTACTCAATAATGATTTATAATTTGCTTTATACTACATATAACAACCAAGACCCGGTACCAGTATCCATATTTATCATATAAATACTGACCCACCCTGGAATTCGAACCCGGGACCTCCAGCTTCGTAGGCAGGGTCACTACCCATTAGGTTAAGCGGTCGTCGTCTTGAAATTTGGTATAAGCTCTTATTTTTAATTAAGTATTAATGTTGATTAATAGATTTGTAAATTATATGACAAGAAATTGTACATCAATAACAAAAGTGGTCTGATTCTCGAGGCAAATTCATCGGTAGGTATTTTAAAAAAAACTTTCCACGTCTTGGTGGACTTGAACTTAAAATTATGTTCATGTTGTCAATAATCTGTTTTGTGCATCGATAGTTTTGTGCCATTATAATTTAGAACCCTTGTGAGTCATTTCCTTGCGTTATTTTCCTTTAAATAAAGATAATGTGATAATTATCATTTCTAATAAAAGATAGGTAATAAAAAAAAACCGGCCGCATGCGAGTTGAACTTACCCATCGAGGGTTCCCTACCACCACACAACATGTTGTGTATGTATTTACAAAAAAGTGTCTTTTTTGGTCGGTATTTATTTTTTGCTTCAGTTTCGAGTTTACACTATAATCACAACAAGTTTGACGTTTGTGTGATTGTACTACTTTTGTGATAGAGAAAAAAAAACACGTTTCTCGTAAAGGGACTGCTTTAATATAATATTTTTGTTTTTACTTCTTTGAATAACCATCATAATAACGTATATTCGTAATCTATGAAAATTCCAATCAGCTACCTATGACGGTTTAAAAGATACATACAGCCTATTAAACGCAGGACAGACGGGTGGACGGACAAATGGACAGACAGACGACGTAGGCTTAGTGATAGGATTTCATTACCATCCTTTGTATATAGAACCCTAAAAAGATGTCCGGATGTTCGCGTTGTAAGGATAATGTTGTTTGATTGATCTATCGTGAAGTAATCAGATTAGAAGACTTATAAATATATCAGCTTACATTCTTTCGACATGTCAGTCCCCTACGAAGAGTCTATTATGAAAACTTTCATTTTCTTCGCCTGCGTAGGGGGTACGTTTTCATGCTATATACCTATCAAATTCCTGTGATTACTGTTTTCTCATCTTTAATAAATCTTCAGTTCTTTAGTACTGTTCTTTTGGTTTTGCTTTTTTTAAATTTAAATTAATTGTCGTAATAATTATGTATTACTTTTATATTGTTATATATTTTGCATTTTTCAATTCCTACAATTTCTAGTTTTATTGAATTAGGTATATACATGGTATATACAATTATAATTTACACTCAATGTGCTTTGTAAAATAAAGCCAGAAAATGATACAGTTATTAAAAAACGGATCAGCGTATGTATATGTTTCTTAATTAACATAAATGTGATTGTTTTTACCACCAATGAAACACAATGAAAATGTAAAATATGAATGTTCTTGAAAAATAAACGAATTAACATAAAAATAAATAATAATTTCAGTGCTGGCCGTAAACGCCGTACCACTTTTAGAGGAGGATCTAGAATCAAAGACCTATCCTCGCTTCATCCAGTTTCCCGATGGAGAAGGCAACCTGTACACTGTGGATCTGGAAGGACCAGTTGATGAAGCCGCTTTAGAAGAAGTTTTAAGAAATCCTGAAAGGAACCAGTACTTCTTGCATACGAGGTAATTTATTATTTAATAATTTAAAGTAATTTAATTCAATTAGAAACATAAATCGAATTTAAATTATAACACAGATTAAGTTTTCATAAACGAGTTAGTGTATTAGTAATGTAACGAATATTACTTTAGCGAATACTCGTATCTGATTTGGCAACATGGCAACAATACAATACCCAACGGTTTTTATTAACTTATTTAATAATTGAAATTAACAAATTAAAAAAATTTTTTGCTAAAACTTTATTTTGTCAAAAGTCTGCCGACAAGAGGCAGAGACACGCCTTAAAGGCAATAAAAAATGTGACGAACAATACCATAAAAATATGAATTTTACGCATAAATAATGCCGAAAATAACTGACAGAAATTTTATGCGTATAATATACAATTTTACGTCAAATAATTGCAACTATATTTGGCAAATACAAATATTCGTAGAAACTTATTATTATTATTCGTGTTTGTTGCATGGGTAGGATTTTAGCTATCACCAAATATATCGGTTTTGAATTTCATAATTTTACTATGATTTGTACTAAAAACAATTTGTCACTAAAATGAAGTTACCAACAATATCGAAACCTACTAAAAAAATAATGTAAAATTATCAGGAAACACAGTCAGTTATCAAATGACGACATTAGTATGTGAAATAATAGATTTGTCCTTAAGCCTACGCAACCAAATTATTCAATAACAATTTTCTTTAATTGTAGATCCCATCAAAAAAGTTTTATGTAAAATAAGTTGCCAATACTCACAAGCCATAACGCTTTCACTGTTAAAAGTTATTATCTTAAAGATCCAAGTATCTTAAAGAGCCAAGCTCCTAATTCTACAAACACTACATTTTGGTCAAAAAATTGTGCAGGGCTATTGCGCGGCCTTCGCACAAACAGTCCCATGATATTATGACAGGTAAGCAATGAAGTCACTCGTCTTTAACGTTGTGTTATGGAATAGTTCTACGAAACACGAAACAATCAAGCCATAATTTTTGACCAAGATATATTCTGCGGTTTTAAACGAAAGGTCATTCACCTTTATGTGAATGACCGTAAACATACAAGTTGTATTATTGTCATTTCCATTACAAGAAATTCAATTTTATTGTTATACTACATGGATATCTACTATGCATAGGATATATTAACTATCATCTCTTTGTATACGAGGAATAAAATGGTAACTGGTCTTACATAATATTTACCTAATTATATTCTATTGTTCTTCTATTATCCGTCGTGATAGCCCGAAGCGCAACGAACCTGTCTCAAATTTAAATGGCCCCATAGGGCCATGGTTCGAATCCGGGCGTGTACCAATGAGTTTTTCTGACTTAAGTACACAATATCACTGACACCGTGCTTCGGAGGGCACGTTAACCAGTCCGTCCCGGACGCTGTCAGTAGATGGCGATCGTTACAGTTCCCAACCCGCAGTGGAGCAGCGTGGTGGATTTAAGCTCCGAGCCCCCCTCCTCACCCTGGGGGAGGCCTAAGCCCCTGCAGTGGGGTAAAAATGGGCTGATGAATGAAGTGAAGTTCTTCTATTGCACGTATTGATTACTATTGTTTTTGTCAAAATCATCATATTAATTTAAGCATTTTATTACGCATACATGTATTACTACGTGTTCTTGATGAAGTATTTGGTTTCTTTAGATGGAATCCTCACCACGCTCAGACTTTGGTTGTCAACGATGCGGCGTCCGTCCACAACTCGTTCTTCAACCCGGCCAATCCTGTCATGCTCATCGCACACGGTTGGCTCAGTAACTCGGAAACAAACCTCAACCCTGCTATAAAAGACGGTAATTTAAAAATACCAATGAATCAGATTTACAGGTCGATAAGTTATAAAACTATCAGTTGATTAAAAATGATAGCATTAAATAAAGAAATAAATATATTTCTTTATGATGCACGCGCAGTGAGCCATCCGAAGATGTCAAAGAAAACCAAAATTAATTTATGTGTTCCTACCACTCGCAATACAGAGTACTGTGTACCTACTTAGACTCTATTCATGTTGTATCCATTTGATTAGTCGATAGGATTCTGCTGATATATAATGATTTTATAAATACTTTGGCCGAATAAACATGACCATGTTCTTGGCCTTGATGTTTAAAGAGTCCACAAACTGTGGCGGTAGTTTCTATACATTTATACAGTTGTTGCTTTTGTTACTACAGCTCAATTATCCAGGCGGGACGCTAACGTCATCATCCTGGACTGGCGTCGTTTGGCTTCGATGGATTACTACACTGCTGTTCGTGGCGTTCCTGCTCTTGGACGAGAAGTTGGCCAGTTTATTAATTTCTTGACCAGTCTTGGACTTGCTTACAGTAACGTCCATTTGGTCGGATTCGGTTTGGGTGCTCATGTGGTTGGTAACGCTGGACGTGAAACAGGTGGCAGAGTTGCTCGTGTAACAGGTACCTTATTATTATTAGTATTTTTATCTTTATTAGTATTTTGTTTACTTATATTAATATTATATGGATGATCCGAAAGTGTTAATGATTGTTTACTGTTTTATTCATGTCGTATTGAAGTAACGAAATGGCGTGATTTTTTGAATAGAGATAATTAGAGGCAGATATAGTAACATAGGGTATTATTTGAGTGGGTTGATGATTCTCAAGAGTTATTGGAACAATTATCTAATGACGAGTAAAGTTTCGAGTTGAGTAATAAAATGGTGTTGAGAATATGACCCATGAAATAAAATAAAAGAAATTATGCGGCTGCGTAAATAGGAACGGGAAGAACATGTTTAGGATGTTATACACGGCCATGTGGAGCTGCGGCTAGAAGGTAGTATTAAAATAAAATAATGTGTCTTTGTTTGCTAGCACATTATGCTTCTCGAATAACCTTTAACGTAGAGTTTGTGGCAATTTTCATTTTTGTTAAATTTTAAAGTTAAAATTAAAAGTTAATTTGAATTTAATATTTATGTAGCCATGGTGAACCGCGATCGCGAAATGGCCAAGGCATACTCTTTGACTAAGATGCAGGGTTTGTGTAATTATTACTTAGGGCTTGTAGGGTTGGGACTTAGCTTTTCACGAGATCTGCTAAGTTTTAACAGTGAAGGTGTCATGATCTTGTGAGTCTTGGCAACCTATTTTGCATAACATATTTTTGGTGGGATTTAGTTTATTTCATCTACCAAAAGTTTGACATATTAAGGAAATCTAACACAGAAACCCATTAAAATAATATTACCCGATTAGATCATTGCCCATTCAAATGTTACGAAAGCTATGTACAAAGGAGATGAAGTCATATAAATTGGGTTGGAAGTTGAAGTCATTACCTGAACATATTATACTACTTAATTCAAAGTTTATGGTGTAAATAGGTCGTAAAATTCATTAATTTTATTTTCAGGTCTCGATCCAGCCGGTCCTCTGTGGAACAATAACAGCGAGCGCCTAAATCCATACGACGGTGTCTACGTTGAAGCCATCCACACTGACGGTGGCTACACAGTTGGTGGTTTAGGTATCGGAACTGCTATCGCTCGTGCCGATTTCTTCCCCAATGGTGGTATCTCTCAACCTGGTTGCTTCACTAACGTCTGCAACCATAATCGTGCTTGGGAACTGTTTGCCGCTTCCATCATTTTTAACGACCTAGTCGGCAGAGAATGTAACGGTGGTAACCAAGAACTACCTATGGGCAATGATGATTTAAACAAGACAGGGTAAATCTGTTTAACTTCATAAAAGTCTAAGTATAGTGAAAAAACAGCATAGTTAATGAATAAGCTGATAAAAAGTTTCGTATTTTCTAATCTCTTTGTAAAACTTGATTAATTTTTTTTTTCAGAGAAGGAATTTACTGTCTGACCACTGGCACAAGACATCCTTTCCGAGCAAGTGGAGTGGTTTCTAACAATTAGTCATTTTTGTGTAATATGTGGATTTCTTTAATTCATTTTAAGTTATAATTTCATGAGTTTGAAAAATACTCGCAGGAGTAAGATTGGTTTTAAAAGAAAAAACATTTTGACTTGTTTAGGAGGTAGGAAGTGATATCAAGACTAAAGGGATTTGACAAACGACCGATCCCTATATAGGTAAACTGGGCCATTAATTAATCAACAAAATAAAATATATAAATACATAATATTAGTACTGCATAATTCTGATAGTTATTTAACAAAATTTATTAGATAGAAATCCACATTACAAATGAGTTACAGTAATTATGACAGTATTGACACTCTTCCAGTTCGCGCCATATTGAATCATCCTTGCTGAATCCTAGGGATGTGACGTCTTGGTAGCGTTGTACCGCGTCGCATCGAAGCGTCGCTAACAATAATTAGGTATCGATCTATTGGGACCCTGCTGCTGTCGTATGACAAGTCTGAACCGTTTGTTGTATATGTTACTTATAAATTTAATAAAATACACAAAAATGTTAAATGTGTTAATTTTTTCATCGTCAAATCCACACTTATGAATATTATGTCCATTAAAATTAATAAGAATAATTTAATTTTATTATAATTGTATCTATCTTATTTCAAAGACTCAACAGATTTTACTGCAATTTTAAATAAAGATTTTCAGGATCCCTATAGTTACGCTACAAAGTTTCCAGATATTGCAAATATACAAATTATTGTAAATTATATACAAGTGCTTTTGACGAACTTTGCCCATCGGTTGCTGATATCAATAATAAAAAAAATCTGACTGCAAAACCATTTAAGCGAAAAGAAAAAAAATTCTTAAATGAAAAGAGAAAACAAGTTATATATTCTGTGGAATTTAGTTCGTATAATGTAGAATGCAACATGCAATGGTTTTTGTGCGATACTTACTTAAGCAGATATTAAAATAACTATTCATATTACATAAACGGAACAAATATAATGACCACCAAAAATACTTTAATACCCTAAACTCTTTTACCAAAAAAATATAATTAACACCAAAAAATAAAGTCTAAAATTACAATAGTTTTGGCTATTTTAGTCACGACTGCACTTCAAAATTATATTCAAAGACCAAATTTAGTAAATGATCACCAAATCTTAGCGAGCAAATTAATGCGCTATTACTGCCAATATAAACCACCATGATTGCCATAAAATGTTGGTACATTACCAAATAAAGTATAATGATGCCAAATTAAGTTATGTCTCCAGCTCAAAAGCCCCTCCCGCGACACCGCCCCTCCCGCGATTTAGATTTGGGTATGGTTTCCGGTGTAGTATTCAAGACTTTCTTACTTTTTGTAATTTTTCACTCTTTTTTGTGTTACACATGTCATTTATCCATGGTCTATTTAGGAGTCTAATAATCAATTTCCAATCAGGTCAATTTAGGTTAATGGTCTATTTTTTGAAATCATTAAGTTAGGTTAGGTTGGTTTATGTCAATGCGAGGAGCGAAGCGGAGCGGAGCGACGAGCCATTCAGAAGCCTATTAATCAATTTCGAATTAGTTTTGTTTATGTTAATGGTCTATTTAGAAGCCTATTAATCAATTTCGAATTAGTTTTGTTTATGTTAATGGTCTATTTAGAAGCCTATTAATCAATTTCGAATTAGTTTTGTTTATGTTAATGGTCTATTTAGAAGCCTATTAATCAATTTCGAATTAGTTTTGTTTATGTTAATGGTCTATTTAGAAGCCTATTAATCAATTTCGAATTAGTTTTGTTTATGTTAATGGTCTATTTAGAAGCCTATTAATCAATTTCGAATTAGTTTTGTTTATGTTAATGGTCTATTCAGAAGCCTATTAATCAATTTCGAATTAGTTTTGTTTATGTTAATGGTCTATTTAGAAGCCTATTAATCAATTTCGAATTAGTTTTGTTTATGTTAATGGTCTATTTAGAAGCCTATTAATCAATTTCGAATTAGTTTTGTTTATGTTAATGGTCTATTTAGAAGCCTATTAATCAATTTCGAATTAGTTTTGTTTATGTTAATGGTCTATTTAGAAGTCTGTTGATAAATTCCCAACACAAAACTAATTTGAAATGGATGAATAATCTTCTGAATGACATAAAAATATTTGCATGTCATTTTAAATTAATATGTAGTAAATATTTAAGCGGTTATAATTTTGGTGATCATTTACTATTTTTGGGGTAACATTGATTTGTTTGGAGTCAATATAATCAATCGTCGAGGTTAAGCAACGGTATGCACGATCGTATGTACATACAAATCCGTACGGAACCCTCGGTGGCCGAGTGCGACTCGCACTTGTCCGTTTTTTTTATGCATGTCTAGGTTCCAAACTAAGCATTAGCTTGTATTTTGGGTACCAAGCGAAGACACCACATATATATAACAACCAAGACCCGGTGCCAGTATTAATATTCATCATATAAATACTGACCCGACCTGGGATTCGAACCCGGGACCTCCAGCTTCGTAGGCAGGGTCGCTGCCCACTAGGCTAAGCGGTCGTCGGTAAGCGGTAAGTGGTATTTAGTTTCATCTGTCCGGTGTTTGAGCTTTTTGATTCGTCTTAACAACTAAGTACTCTGGTTTTAGGGTGTGGGTAAACTATTAAAAAAATAAATAAGTACACAAATGTTTATTATAACCATACCAAATTTCAGCTTTTTAGCATTAAACAATTTGCTGTAAGACTATATTTTTCATGATTTAATTACAAATGTATAGTTTTAAGATTTTTCCTTATACTTGTAGTATAAGACGATATTACTTTCCAAATTTCATAGTTCTAAATTAACGGAAAGTATCCCATAAAACATTTCTGTCAATGTCTATAAATGATTCCTTTGAGAGTGTCGAAATATATGTAATGGGCTAGCTATATATGCCTACAGCTACCTTTATATTTTCCCAAAATTATGCCATTGGTATCACAGTAACAGGACACAACAAATCAGGAACGGAAAAGAAAGGACTCACTTTCGACGACACAGCACCGTACTCCTACGTGATCTCGTCCTTCGCACTCCACTTTGGAGGCCACCGTGACAGTCGACAATATGTATTTTGGAGATGGGCAGATGCGTAATAATTAGCATTAACTGTGTATTAATTTGATTATTTTGATTTTGAGAACAAAGCGAACAACAACGAATGTATGTCTTCCACGAACGGTTATCCAACGAAAGCGTATTTTATAATGTTATAATGAGCTGAGGGTAAGTAACATACATGGAAATAGAAAGAGTAGGGTAAAGTAATGCAGCGTGAAGTTACTATAAGTGGCGCAAACAATACACCGTCATCGGGGGTAACTTTGAACTGGAGTAAAACTTGGGACAAAAGTGTATGCAAAATTAATTTTCTCGTTGTAGCGACACTGATGTAGATATTTCGTTCACTTTACTGTCAAATCACCCGCTGTAGCAAGAAGATTACTCAGATACCTATTAGGTCTATTATAATTAAAATATGATGGATCGTAACCTATCGAGCTGAAAATATAAATCAACTATAAAAATTTATTTATCTCGGTTTTGTATTAGGAGTTACGGTTCTTTTGTTTTGATCTAATATGACCTCACTCTATGGCCATTATTTTGTGACTCTTTCTTTAACAATGCTACCAACAGTTCAAAATTAAAATAAATAAATATTAGGGTGTATGTATTCATACTAGGGTAAATTGGGACATTCAAATCGCTCTAGAAAATATTATCTTGAAAATCGTTTCCTTGATTATTTCGAGAGGACGCCATGTTTTTCCTTCCTAAGTTTATCAAGGAATACTCTTGTTCGTAATTAGAAGTGCCATAAAGGTTCCTTTTTTCATTTTTTGAAACTGTTAACACACTGTTCATTTTACTAGTATAAGTTGTTTTAGAAATCAAATCAATGAATTTGATAAACATCATTTTTTCAATTGAAGTCGTATTATGATACTATTTATGATAATTATTACTAGGATATCTCTTAAATTAAGTCCAGGTTTTTTTTAAAGGATTAAATGCCCAAGATGCATTTTGCAGTGTAACTGGGTTTTGTCTTGTCAATAGTATAGGTGTCTCGAATTACCCCTTTTTACAGATTAACTTGGGACAAGCACTTTTAAAAAAATATTTACAAAACTAACGTTACAAACGTTAATAACACATTGAAATCATAAAATATAAGTGTATAAATGTCACACAGCGGTTCCATGGTGGAGGGCAACGGACACCACACGTTGAGTTGTCGTCGCTGCTCGGGGAGATTACCGCGACACCACGCTCTATTTCGGCCAATGTTCCGTGCGTGTTGTAGCCTCCTGGTCTTAGCCGTTCCGATGGCAAAAGACCCGATGGTATGACTTTGGTGCCGTGGGAGAAGGGTAGGTGTCTACTTTGGGACGCCACGTGTGTCACCACATTTGCCGCCTCTCACCTTGGTCGTACCGTGGGAACGGCCGGAGCCGCTGCGAGTCTGCAGCCGCCAGAAAACGAGTCAAATACTCTTCTTTGGAGAGTAAATACTTGTTAGTCCCTCTTGCGGTGGAAGATGCTGGCTGTTGGGGTATTGAAGCCAAACATTTCGTCGCGAGCATCGGCCGTCGTCTAAAAGAAAGGGGACTCGACCCCCGTTCAGGTTCCTTTCTGGTGCAAAGAATTGCCATTGCGATTCAGCGCGGCAATGCGATGAGCGTCATGGGCACATTTGCGTCGGGGGCAACGAGGGGTGGATTATTGGATTAGTTTTATTTTTTATTATTATTATTTTTTTGTATTATTTTGTAGTGTTTCAACATTTTTGGTAATTTATTATTTAAGAGAGTGTCCACTGTAGTTTGAAAAATTGAATAGGATCTCTAAAGCAATGATTTATATATATTTTTTTGTTCTTGAACTTGAAAATCATCCCAAGTTCCTCCCGATGACGGTACGTTCTTTGCGGCATAAACGGCGGTAGCTTTTTTACGTTAACTTGGAAGTTTGATTTTTTCACAACTTCAAGGGACATTAGACCTGAGTTTTAATTTCAACTCCACGCGTTCTCCAGATAAAAGGTCTTAACAGACAGACAGATGGAGGAACGGACGGGCAGGGATGAACATCTTCTAAGGGTCTCGTGTTTTCCTATGAGATACGGAAGCCTAAAAACCAGACTTTAGATAATTACGAAGGTAGATACCTGAAAAGTTTAAAACCTTTATTACAGCACTAACACAACTCTTATTTGAAGAAACAAGCCCATCACAGCGAAAATATCAATTATAGGCAAATTATCACTTTGTCCTTTTACAAAGACATGTTCCATTATAACTTAACTACCTATTACATAAATAAAACATAAGATATTATAGACTTGGATGGAATATAGGAACTTAGTTGGTAAAATAATAACGACAGCGAAGGCGGCATAATTTGTGATTTTGTGGTGCAGTGAGACGACGCGACACTCGATCGAGTAGGCAATGTGACGTCACGGGCAGTAAGAGGCCACCAGTCAACCCGCGCGAAAACACATGAATTCAATTAATTTATTTCTCAATCATTTATTGACGGATTTCAAAAAAAAACTTTCACTATCTTATTAGTTTTGGTCTATATTTCAATTCTATCGAGTTAAATATAATATTTTGATCATCACGAAACTTCTCCATTGCCGAGTCAAATTTCCCGTGGTTGGATTTCCGTATGTTACACAAGTTAGAGCAAGACGGAGCAATCCCCTCGCATGTGCGTTTCCGCGCCGGAAGTTGTGCGCATGCACGAGCGAGAGGAGTTGTCTCTCGACTTCTCGAGTGTTTGAACGAGTGGCGCCGCCGGCGCGATGACACGTGCGCGCCGCGCCACGACGACATTCAAAAAGTTAGTCAGTCAGTTAGTGAGTCGCGGACCATCATCGTAATTAGTTATAGAGCTCTCCCGGATTAAATATCCGTTGGAGTTCCTCGCGCCTTCTTGCTACCCACGGGTGCTCTTCGAATTCGTAACGGTTTTCTGTTTTATCTGTATTTTATTGTGTATGTGTAATATACTGTGTCAAGGATAATAAAAGTGATTTTTGTGAGCCGTTAACCGTTTTTCATTTACCCCCTGAGATAACTGGCGATACTACTCATTCGAGTACTGCGGCTCTGACGTGATAAGTTGAATGATAAGTTTATGTGGTGTCCCACCTGAACAGTGGACGTACACGTCATAATTTACATTACATATTTTTACGAAGAGATTTTTTTTAATATTTTTTTCTATATATACTTACTACAGTTTTAATAAAATATTTCATTTGTATTCTACTTATAGTATCGAAAATATCTATTTAAAGAGATGTAGTATATAAATAAAAATTTAAATGTTTTATTTAGAAATGAAGTCCCATGCAACGTAAATATTTGCATGCTATTTATTTCACCTGATGATTTTGTGAGCAACGTTCGTCGAAGAAACGGTGCTGTCAAATTTATTTACTTTATGGTCGAAGGGCAGAGCTTGTTTGGAACAATCAATAAAGGCGAAGAATACAGTGTTAAAATATATAAATATTTCTATTTCAACGTTATTTTTGAAAGTCTAAGAATTGTAGTTGTAGGTTTTTAAATAGAAAATTTCACTATAATTTACTATACGACGACAAGTCGTACGCTTCCAAAAATAAGTAACGAAATCCAAAAAATATATTCAAAATTCTATTTAGAAAGGTTTTTGAATATATTTTTCATAAGACTACTGCACTCTTTTAGCAATTGTGCGTGTATTACATTTAGAGTTCTAGAGGTGTGTAGAATAGGTACGTAGCAGTCATATCGGTGGTGTTGTCACGTAATCAGGTCACAATACGGAATTATTTTACACTGAACTGTAAGTCCAACAAATATATTAGTCGCATAAAGTATAAATAAAGTTAACGCCTAATTTAGGCTTAGATGTTTTCATAAAAAATGCATTTAGTTCATCCAGCAATATAAAAAATGATTTTCGGCGGTCATTGTAGCTAAACATGAAGAATTTCGGTATCATTCATTAACAAAATATTAGTGATTTTTTTTTGTGTGATTTCCTAAGGTACAGTACCAAAACATATGTCAGAAAAATGAAAAAACCAATATGACATAATATAGATACTTTAAAATCGATTTATCCATCTACGCACTGGAAATAATATGCGCAAATACCTAGGTAGGTAACATCCGATTTCAATTTGTGAGAATGTCTTTGCAGGCAGCGGTAGGGTTACGAATAATTAATTATGGAATTATTCGATTGATATTTATCACAGCTTCCGTGGTGCAGTGGGTAAGAATTTTTTCCACAATGCAAAGGATCTCGAGAAAATATTTTCGAACGTTTATTGGAGCCTGGTTATCGGGATACAACTAAGTAAAAATCCTACTTAATTATACTAATAATTATTATTATGGCTCGTACTTTTTAGAATGTCATATGTAAGTAACACGCAGATCCCTCTCAGGAGCGCTGAGGACAGCGCTTCATACTTTTAGTCCGGTTGTTTGTTTTAATTTACAAATGCATGAAAAAATCAATAAAACTATTTGACGAGCTACTGTCGTGAGAATTCTGTGGTAAATACGGTCGGATAAAGATTACAATACGCGATAGCGTATCAAGACGTTATTTCCAGAAGATTCTCTTGTAGTAGCGTCAATGTAACGACTAATTTTCACGCAACATGATATCGTCAGAGGGCATGGTTATTAAAACAAAATTTTAATTAATGAATATGTAATTATTTATTTTGATTTGCAATACATTCTTTAATACCAGACGCGTACATTAAAAAGGATATGTCCTGGCGGTGTCCAAGCGGTATGATCCTTGAGTACTGAAAAGAAGATAAAAGTTAGTTTTAATTTTGAAAAACTACTATGAAACTTTTGCTGAACGTATAAAATATATATATATATAGCAGGTAAATACCTTGAAATCTGTATAGATTTTAAGATGACTATTGTTTTTTCAAAGATACCAAACCAAGTTCTTGGTTTATAATTAACATATAAAATGTGCCATACATATAAAATGGGTCCTAAAGATTTACTTACAAACATCTTGGAAATAAATTCAAAGAAATTAATATAATGACAGTACACTGTTATTATATTTATGAAAATATATTAGGTATATGTTAATAAAAATAACACTAAATAAAAAAGAATAGTGATCAGTACCCACTACTAGGCTCCATAAAATAAATAATGCTTACAAAGGTAATTGTTGAAGATTACAGTTCAAAGCAATGTTATAAATTTGTCAATAAATAAACTCAAGAAATATGTAAAACGACAACGTCGACAACGTATCTAAAGCATATTATGATATAAAAGAATATATTAATGATAAAAATGCTTTTGATTAAATAGTTCTAATCCACTTAATAATGTCTTACTTGAAAATACATATATTTTAATTTATAAAATTTTTATGTATATTTCTCGTAAATTATGCTTACCCAGTCTTCCTCAGGTTATCGTTGCCCATTCTAAGACGAACGCCTGTGCAAGTGTTCCAAGTAACCTGGAGGCTGCTGGAGCAGCGACGACCTTCCAGGTGGTTGCGGGTGACGGTAGAAGCAAACAATTCCCAGGCACGGTTATGGTTGCATAAACTGGTGACACATCCAGGCTGGGAGTTGCCGCCATTGGGGAAAAAGTCAACCCGTGCAATAGCTGATCCAATGCCCAAACCGCTGAAACCTCCATCGGTGTGAATGGCTTCAACGTAGACACCGTCGTTAGGGCCTAGACGGTTGCTGCTGGAACCCCATAGAGGGCCAGCTGGATCAAGACCTAAGTTGAATAAAAGACAAAAAAATAATGTAATAATATAAGAATCACAAAATGTACTATATAAATAATACTTACATATTGATTAACTTATTTGACTTCAGAATAGGAAAAATGACTTAAAGTTGATTTTGAAAATATAACTTTTTGGTATCACAGCGTAAATTTACGAAATTGTCTTACAAATGGTTCATTATAAATTGTTGTCATCTTACAAATTAAATTTCTTTTATTAAATGATAAAAAGGGAACAAACCAGTGACACGGGCAATTCTGCCTCCAGCAGCACGGCCTGCGTTGCCCACTAAATGAGCACCCAAACTGAAGCCCACCAAGTGCATGTTGTCAAAACGAGCCCCGAAAGCTGAGTTCAGCCAAACCAAGAATTGGCCTACACCGCGACCCACAGCTGGGACACCACTGGCCGCAGTGGAATAGCTAGAGGACGCCAATCGTCGCCAGTCCACAGTGATAACGTTCACATCGAGCTTGTTCAAGAACGCTGTGGATGATAATAACATAATGTTTTACGATACCCAGTTCATACTTATCGTATTTAACATAATTGCCGAAGTGTGAAATTGCTTGCTCGTCTCTTTTTATGCCGTGACAGAGCTACGAAACAACCTGAACTTTCGGACATGATATTCAAAGGGACGTAAAATAGCATAGGGTACCGTTTAACCTAGTCAAAGCCTCCCTGGATATAAAACTAATCAAAATTTATAATATTAATATAATGGAATAGCTAATACACGGCCATCTAGTGCCTAACTAGGCTCAACCTGTGTATAACCGATACTTTTTTAAATAACATATATAAATATATAGGTATATTTTATTCGTACCTGTTCGGACAGTAGGATTTGGTTCAGTATTTCCAGTACTACTCCAGCCGTGGGCTATGACCACGGTTTGTTTTGTAGGATCGAAGTTCGAGTTCCGTACGGAGTTAGCGTTGCCCATCGTCAAGGTTTGACGAGTGAGACGGTTGCGTCTGAAAAGTGTAAAATCATCATATATTTGGACTTGAATTCGTTTGAAACCGGGGCGGGTCGCTAGTGATACTATAAAATACAAAACACACGATCTATCCAAGATTATATTTAATAAAAAAAATATTATATATTACAAAAACTGTCATTAATGTGTTTTCACGTATTCATAGCCACTCACATCCATATTATATGACACGAAAACCGTTTTTCAATTTAAAAATATTTAAAAGTCAACTCTTAAATAAGAACTGGAATTTTTAAATTTTTGCCTTTACATGTAGGTCCTATGAGACCTTCTTGTACTAACTAAATTTCAAGGTTCCATGTTAACAAGAAGTACCCTATAAATTTTATTGACGCGAAAAACACGAGTTTTAAAGTCAGATCTATTCATGGTACTGACTTACAATATATTTAATTTTTTACACGAATATCGTAGTATATTAGTATTAACTACACATTCCTGAGAAAAAAAGTATTAACATATAGACAGACAAACAAACGGTCGACAAAGTAATGGTATAAGGGTTGCGTTGTTTTTTACTTTTGGGGTACAAAATGCTAACGTCAATTCGAATCGTACTTTAAAGTGATAATCTTAAAGTCAATTTTATTCTATTACTTCTCATTTTTTCTTTAAATAATATTGTAATAGACTATACAATAATAGTTCCAGTCATAAATGAAGCTTTTATCACAAAGATTTTTAAAGCCAATTATTATTATGATAATATTTTTGGTACAACCGCCGCATATGCAGCTTGGTATACTACTAAATTAATGAGTTTGCCCTAAAAACTATTTAATGTTATTTTTTTAATATATATTTTTTAGTACATATATTTAATTTATTTGTGTATTTTTTACCTTACTTTCTAAGTGTACAATATTCTATTATAGTTTTAAGATTAGGTATTATAGACTCTTTTGCAACCCAAGCTTGCACCATTAAACTAACACCATTGCCCTCACAAGCATAACCCGAGAGGCACCCATCGCCCTGCTCAACCATATTTGAGGTAACACGACGCCGACTCGCCGCTGGAGCCACCGTGCATTTAACTATCATTTCGAAACGAAGTCATTTTTAGACTTAACTAATTTTTTTAAAGCAACCAATAATAATTAGGCGAGAGTGAGTCAATTCAAACTGCTACAAACGATGACTAAACTTCTAAATAAAAGTTTCAGCTTTACGTCGGAGATGAAAATAGAAAACCAACTATCTCTAAAATTTTTAAATTTTTTTCATGATAATACTAAAACTCGTCAATAGCTATTTTGCAAAAACAAAAAAAAAATCGGTTGATAAAAAGAGAAGAAAAAGGTATTAAACTATTTTGTCTTTACCTATTTATATATAGGAGATTTACCTGGTGTACAGCCAGTACTCATTGTTAGCAGGATTTCGGTTGATTTCCTCCAAAAGATCATAGTCAACTGGAGCTTCTAAATCAACTTCGTGGAGAGTGTCGCCGCTGTCAGCAAATTCAATGAAACGTGGATATACCTTGTCTTGGAGGATGTCTTCAATGGCGTCTTCAATCGGGACGCTGTGCACTAAGCATGCTAAAATTACGTTCGAAAACAATTAATTTATATTAATGAAATAAATAATTTAAATTTGGAATACCAGTCCTATAATTGAATAAATAGTTTTTCCAGTTTTGCCACACTTTAGCGTAGGGTAGCTTCTGCTGGCCCTTTACTTGATAGACAGTTATTTCTTCTAGAATTTTCTCTTAGATATTACTGTGACAAGTCTTAGGATCACGAAAATTTCACTAAAAATGAGCGGCACCGATGCGGAAAAAATAATTCAAGTTTGCAAGCAAGTATTTGGGATATCATACATTTTATAATGTATACAGATTCGAGTAGACACTGATCCATTTGTAATACGTTTTGAGTGAGATTTTTAATAAATTTGATCCAACAAGTTTTTTTTTTGTTGTAAAAGCGACGTCTAATATATAAATCTATTAGAATAAAATTAAATATAATATGCGACAAAAAGAAATAGGTTTATGAAATATAAATAAAATACAAATAAAATAATTACCAGTGAGCAAGGTTGCAAAAATGACGACACTCTTCATTATGGCGAGTTTCTAAACACGATATCACTGAACGAAATATTCGTATTTATACTAATTGATGATCATCTTATCAATGATAACTTCGTAATAAATTGTTTACGCTTAAAGGGTTCTTAAGATGGTAATCGGATTTAAAGATATGTATCTATTTACAGTGTCTCAAAAATAAATGTGTAGAAAGTGGTATGTTTGTACATTTATAAATATACAAATAATAATGATAACCTACTGATTGCTCTAATGGGTTTATAGTGGGCTTAGGCCTTCCCTGAAGATGAGGGGGTTTAGAGCTTATCCCACCACGCTGTTCCAATGCGGGTTGGTGGATTGCAACAGGGACTGACTGCTTAACGTGCTCTCCGAGGCACGGGGTCAGTGATAGTTAACGTACTTAAGTCAGAAAAAACTCATTGGTATACGTCCGGATTCGAACCATGGCCACATGGCCTTATAGATTTGTATCAGGTTCGCTGCGTTCGGGCTATCGCGACACGGCAATTTGCTATTTGGATAGTAAAACTATGCCATATATTTTAATCTCATATGTACGAGGATCTGTACAAGCACTCCGAACTTCATTCTTAAAGTTCGACTCAAGGTACCAAATGAAGCACATTTTGACTCCTTTGTTAAAATATAAAGAACAAGTCAAAAGGTGAGCAGTAAGGTCCGAGCCAAAACTACGAGGTCGACACAATAGCAAAAACAATCGATGATAGAGTATATAAACTACTTCGATAATAAATTTTATCGTACTTGAATGGAGCCATGGGTTATAACTAGTATGAAAATAAAAAGTCGATTTGAATATAAAACTATTATTAGATCGACTATCATATCTGAATATTTATCTTTTAATTGAGTGTTGCACTATTGGTAACCTTATTTGTTTCTTGGCTTTCAGACAATTTAATTCTTCTATTATAGAATGTCGTGTCTTCAAGACCGTAGCCAGAAAAAAATTAGGGCAGGGGTTCGAGAAGTATTTAACACAATAGTCAATTAAATTGTCTATCACTATTCTTGCCAATGTAAGGTGTTTTCGATATTAAATATCAATTTTGCGATGAATCGACATCAGTATCAAACCAGTCGTGTTTTCTGGTTTTCATAATTTCTTAGATAAGTTTCCAGACGTTTCGGTGTTGAAAATATTTTTTCTGGGGTATATGTCGTAACAGATACACTTGCCAAAGGTAACAGGAAACAAAATTACATTGTGCCCACAACAATACTTAATATTATGCTCAAAAGGCTCAAATTGATTGGGTAAAGGTACCCTCATTCATTTTTAAATGAAATTCTTTGGGTGTACAGTATCATTTTGTTTCCGTCGGTGCCAAAAGTAATTTTTAAACACAAAGTTGAATAAAATAAAATGTACTAAAATATACGAGGGCGTGTAACGTTTGTTTCTTGTTGGGTATTCTTATGTACTTACTATTGCTACCTGCCTAATACTTGCTCTCTCATGCTGCTGCTAGCTCAGCGGAAATATCAGGAATTACCAACGAGACTCACCTCTTGGCTGTTATTGGAAACGATAGGCATCCAATGTGGGTTCAGGGATAATCTATCGTTACTATGAATGGTTTCAATTCCTTGTTAGGGTTATCAAATTAAAGATTCTGGATTTAAATAAATTTAACTACATACGTTATATATTGAACATAAAAATGATCGAATTTTATATGCTTGAAGAACAAAAGGGATTTTGTCGTATAACTATTATTTAAGTAAATATTTCCTAAATCTTTAAATTATATTCAGAGTTATGAGATATTTAGTTCCTATTTAGTACTTAAATATATATATATATATATAATCCACATACCCAAGTCAAACCGTTTAGTAGCATTCGTTAATACAAAATTTGTACCGCCATCCTGACACCTAAAAATTTTCAAACTTAACAAGCAATACGTAAAAGAGTACAAATGTTGATAAACAGGAATTGAGTACCTAATTTGTACCTAACACAAATATATATCTTGAGTAAGTATACAGTACTTGTATAAACATATGGACGAATAAACGATAAGTTAGACCAAGAGCCCATATACAAAATTTGTCCAATTACGCTCGACAGTGATAATTTGGTCGGTGTGCTCCAAATACTTTCGAGTCGAAAAAGGCTTTGCTGATACGAGCTGTTAAACAAAAGAGTTCATGGTATCGCTACTACAATAAAAAAGAGCAAGCAGGCTTCAGTCACATATTAAAGATGAGGAGGAGTAGCGGTGTCATGAATTTATGTGCCACAT
This sequence comes from Luffia ferchaultella, assembly GCA_949709985.1. Classification (NCBI taxonomy): domain Eukaryota; kingdom Metazoa; phylum Arthropoda; class Insecta; order Lepidoptera; family Psychidae; genus Luffia; species Luffia ferchaultella. Next base: position 8,966,594 of record OX453254.1, read on the forward strand.
GAAGCACATTAATGTCGACATCGTTAAATAGGTGGATGCAGATGACGTTATTGGTATAAATGATACCAAAGTTCTGACACAGAGTAAATATGTTCCAATCGCTGATCTACTGCCGATTAATTGTTGAGTCCCTATTTTTTCTTAAATGGAGGGAGAAGAGGGTTTAAAAATTTTTTACTTAATTAACCTTTTGACTTGTCATCAATCAATTGTCTCTGTCAATTAAACGGTTCGTGTCTTTTAATCTGACCAAACTTGGTTAATGAGTAGCGAATAGGTTAATAAACAGCCCCCAACAGTGAAGCCATTGGACACTATAAAGCTCATTGTTATCACGCCGCATGGATGTGCTGCAATGACTTGAAGACGCAAAAAACAAACAGCTCAAGATAATTATGTTACTTCACATTGTATCATGTATGGAAAGAAATAAAAAAAATATCAAAAACGAAAGACTAGTTATCGGCTCTTGGTCTAACTTATCGTTTATTCGTCTATATATTTATAAAAATACTGTATACTTACTGAAGTTATATATTTTTGTTTGGAACAAATTAGGTACTAAATTCCTGTTTAATAACATTTGTACTCTTTTACGTATTTCTTGCTGGGTTTGAGAATTTCATAGGCGTCAGGATGGCAGTACACTTTATATTGACGAATACTACTTAACGGTTTGACTTGGGTATGTGGATTTTATATATGTTTAGGAACAAATTAGGTACTAAATTTCTGATATATCTAAATGTAATTTTAAATAATAGAAGTACCTAATTTAGAAAATATACCACCATCCTGACGTCAGAATGGCGGTACACTTTAATACTTCTTTTGATGAAAGGTACTAATTAGTACAAGTTAGGTACTAAATCTACAGCATAATCACAATCCTAAACGGCAACCTTGTACCACTTTGTACAGCCATCCTGACGCAAACCCGCTTAAGAATTGAATCGTTCACCTACAAGCTGTCTAGAAAAAAAACGCATGCTCAAATACGTATGGCATGGACAAAACGATTTACCGAAGCTAAGGGTATTCGGGAGTAACGCATGGACCCTCGACCTAACGAGAACAATAAATCACAAACGAAGGCAAAACCTATGATATTTGTAGGATATAATAGAGGAGGTTACCGTGTTTGGAATACCCAGGAATATAAAATACTTAATAGAATCGAGAGATATGATATTCGATGAAATGATAACGAATACACGTACATGAAGAAGTTAAGAACGCTCATTGGTATTGTATGAAATTTTGAATTTTCGAGGCGTATTCTACTAAAAAACATTTTTGCCGCAATAACAGTTATCTTATATCTTATTTTTTTAACCCCCGACGAAAAAAGAGGGGTGTTATAAGTTTGACGTGTGTGTGTATCTGTGTATCTGTCCGTGGCATCGTAGCTCCCAAACGAATGAACCGATTTGGTTGCGGATTTTTTTATATGAAAGGTGAATTAAGCGGAAGTGTTTTTAGCAATGTTTGATGAAAATCAGTGCAAGATGGCCGCCGCTACAAAATGGCGAATATCATATTTTTTCGCTATTTCATCAATATGGGTATCAAATGAAAGGGCTTCACTAGTAGAATTCTATACACTATGAGAAATTTTAAATCCAAGATGGCCGCCACCACAAAATGGCAAATTACATATTTACTACTACATCAATATGGGCATCAGATGAAAGGACTTGACTAGTAGAATACTATACACTACGATTAATTTCAAATCCATCCATACATATATACTACGATTAATTTCAAATCCAAGATGGGCGCCAGCACAAAATGGCGAATTACATTTTTTTTTCACTACTCCATCAATATGGGTATCAAATGAAAGGACTTGACTAGTAGAATACTATACACTATGACAAATTTCAAATCCAAGATGGGCGCCAGCACAAAATGGCGAATTACATTTTTTTTCACTACTCCATCAATATGGGTATCAAATGAAAGGACTTGACTAGTAGAATACTATACACTATGACAAATTTCAAATCCAAGATGGGCGCCAGCACAAAATGGCGAATTACATTTTTTTTCACTACTCCATCAATATAAGTAGCAAATGAAAGGACTTGACTAGTGGCATAATGTACAGTATATTGAAAGGGAAATCTTGAAAATAATGTTTCTGTCGGATCATGTATGAATTAGTTTAAGTAAATAAAAGTTTAAAAATTTTGCAATAAAATTAATATTTATAGTATATTAATATTTATAATATATAATAATATTTGCAATAAATTTTGATCCTTAAAGGCGTCTGGGACCGCAAATTATTGGGAATTTTAAGGTTATTTAGTGATCCCTGACGCCTTTAAGGATCAAAAGTCATTAGACAATGAGCAAACTTGTAATATTTCACACTTTTTAAAGGTTAGTTTTTTTGTGTCGGGGGTTTTTTTTATTGAGTATATTTAATCGAGTATATCTCGACCTGTACGTGTCGACCCCTTCGAAGCTTATCACAAGATTGATCACTGAATATTTATGATTAATTACTGATTTAATTTTTTATCAGTTAAAGACGACAAACATTTATGCTTGTTTGACGTATGCATCCAAAGATCGATTCAGTAGATTAGGTATGTATTTTGTATACGTATTACGCATTGTTTATTCGTTTGCAATTAAAACTAATCTCGTTTCGATCGTAGATATTGAATGGACTTTGATCTGCTTTGTTTTCACATCTAATTGTTAATAAATACAATTATTTTTTCTCAGAAACACTAATTTGTACAGAAGAGATTTGTAACAGAAGTTATTTTATAATTTTAAGTATTTCATTCACCATTACAGATTAAGATAGTTTTGAACTGGATCGAGAAATTTTTATAGTTTCTTAATATATTTTTGTTTCTAAATGATCATGATTTTGTAAACTACTTTTTACGACACTTTTTTATTCAAAATATTAAGTAAATATGACTGGCCGGTTGGCCAAGTGGTTAGAGACCATAACTGCGGAGCCAAGAGTAGCGGGTTCGATTCCCGCCCGGGACAAATATTTGTGTGCATGAACATGTTTATTTGTTACGCGTCTGTGTGTTAAAGTATATATATAGGTTTGGATGTATTATAAAAAAAAAGAATATTTAAGTATGTATATCAGTTGTCTAGTATTCCATAATTACAAGCATAATACTTGCTTACTTTAGGACCAGGTGGTGCTGTGTGGGATGTCCTAATTATTATATTTTATTATTATGAATATTATTGTTTGATACAATTTCTAAAATATAAAGAAATATTACCCGACTTTGAAAACTATCCCAATATCTACGAACTTAAACAAACGTTTAAAATCTGATCCATCGTTTTCAGAATCAATGCCAGCTAAGGTGAGTTAGTAAACGTACAGTAACTTGAGTTTTTTAATTATTAAAATTAATAATTTAGGTATTTAATTTCTTGTCTTTGTTGGAATCATCATATAGAATTTTTTAATAGCTTCGTTATTTAAGAGCGCGCTGATTTTCTAATTCTGTAGTTTTTTACATTGTAAAAAAGGATATAATAAGATATTTGTCACTTAAAAAGGAGGTTGTATGAAATACGAATTTAAAATAAAAAAAATTGTTTATTTCGTAAGTGAATATTTAATTCGATTTCACCTGATAATATTAACTATATAATGATATCAATCTACCGATATATACCTATTTATCTTAACCAGGAACATTGTCGTGCTCGATTTCTGTTGGTTTATATACGGTTTTCAAAATTGTGAAATAAGACCAAGAAGTGCTGATGATCTGACAAAATGAAAATTAAACTGAATTAATTTCTTTTTATTATGAATATTTTAGGTCTATAATTATTTACTTACTCTCGTAAAACTTTGGTACGATATCACTGAAAATTTGTGAGCCGTTAGCACTTGAGGTCGTAGCGCTCTGAACAAATAATAAAATTATTAATTCTATTGAAGAGTGGAAAAATTATATTGTGTAAAAATGTTTACATTTTACCTTTCATGCATAATAATCAACATTTTTTTAGATTTCTCATTCATATTCATCCAATCACATAAATACACAGATTTGCCTATTTGTCCACTCTGAAATAATTAATTAGTATGAAAATAATGAAATATTTTATAAATAGAATTATAAAGCGATGCATTTGTTTTTCATACCTGTTCCATGAGTTTTTCACCGAAATTACTTATCATTAGAATTTGGACTAACACTGAAATTATGAATAATAATGATCCAGGTATTTCTGTCCAATCCCCCGTCTAAAATATTTAAGATATTTTACAATAAATATAAAAAAAATATTAATACCATTTACGAATATTATTCAGAAAGATCTGGTATATTTAAATAATAAATTATTGTAATAAATTAAATATTAGTGAACGGAAGAAATTGTTAAAAAAAAAAAGAATAAAATGGCAGGCACCAATTGGTTCGATCTTTATGTTTAGTTAAGATTCATGCTCTTTTAGTGGTAGCAATAAAAGCTCTATGAATCTCCATACAAAGCAATATCATATTTAAATGCTTATAACTTTTAATCTACATGATTTATCTACGAAATCTACCAAATGAAACTCACGGTTAGATTAAAACCTAGTGCGCAAATTTCAAGAGAGCCCACCAACATATTCAGGAGATTTGGCCCGGTGAAAATCTGCTCCAGTTGTCCGGATAATCTGAAATAAAATCGTAGCTAATTTCGAGTTTCTTCCTTATAATATTTAAAAAGCATATAAAAATTTATATATTACTCTAAAAGGTATTGGTGATTTCTGATTAGTTCTAGAAGAGATTCTCTGTGGTTCACTTTTAACGCTTTAACTTTAGTGTTAAGTACAGCGAAATTGGCGCAAACCAATGATGTCAAGATATAATAGAGACTGTCTGCCGCACATATGAACAATATTGCAATGAACCCTGAAAACATGAAAAATTATGATTTATTAAATAAATGAGAAACTGATATTTCAGAATGTATTGGCTTTACGATAGCTCATAATTACATTTAAATCTAGCATTTCGTTTTATATTTAAATACATGATATCTATATGGTAGTTTCTTTCTTAAAATTTCTTACCACTTCCTATCGAATGTAAATACACGATAATCCATCTTGACCAAGAGTTAATTGAAAAAGGTAGCGTTATGGCAAAAGGCAATTTGTAAACTACTTCGTTACGCATAATGTATACATACATCATGATAACAACAGATGAGAAATTGTAAACCCAAACCAATATCATATTTAAAATGACATAGCTGATAATCAGCGATTTCACGAAGTTAATATCATCCTCCACAATATTCGACAGATCAGGATCTCTTTGTGTCTCTGAGTAAAAATTTTTGAGACGTTTTATGAGGTCCATAACCGTTCTTCGTTTAGAATGTATGAACAACATTTTCAGTAATGACAACAGGCCCGTCCCTAAGCAAGGAGTTAAGCCTGTCAACTCTAAAAGATTCTCTGAACTTATTTGGGTTATAAAGAAAGCTGCTTCAGCTATTATCGTTAGAGATACCCATATGCAAAGTATGACGAATCGAGTTGTCGTCTCAGGATTTTCTTTGAACGGTATACCCGACAGCACAAGACTAGTTTCCACTTGTCTAAAAAGATTTTTGTATGTCGGTACTGAAAATTAAAGAAAATTTATTAACGTATGTATTTTATAAAAATAAAAGAAATACTATGTTATTTAAATATATTAAAGTTATCTATTCATTAAACTAAAAACCAAGTACAATTTACTTGGCATTTTTTTAGATTTATTATTTATCACCAATCCCAGATTAAAAGGGAATTATTGTACAATAGCGTAACACTAAAAACTGTATAATTTTTAAATAGGTCTAAATTAAAAATAATAATATATAATTTATATATTATATATATATATATATTAAAATTAAGTGCGTCAACAATTGGACTGAACGTCATAGATACTGTGTGATTTAATTTGAAATGCGTGCTTTTATATTAAAGCATGTGACCTTTGGCGGATGACGGAAAGGAATACAAATCACAAAGGAAAATTTAATATTAATTCCTTATAAGTATAACAGATTTTCACTGTATTTGGGAAAGCCTTAATTAATAATCCATTATTAATCAGAAATTGTTAATCAAAGCATAAAATCTACTCCTTTGAACCTTTATAACTGTAGTGTATTTATTGTATTTTTGAACTACTCAATTATCGTACATTGAAGTATCAATATTAAATAGTAGAACATTGTGTACCTATTTCTAAAAAATTAGATATAAAATTTATTTAATTAAATACTTTATTGTTCAAAGTATAGTCTATTAAATTATGAACCCATGCGAAAGATAAAATAAGATCGAATAAAAAATAAACTGTTTGTGCCAGATATGAACGAAAATAGTAACGTGAAGAAATTGAGATAATTTTTTCTCTTATTTCCATTATCCAATATTCCTCGTTTATTTTGGTTTCATTGATAGAAATAAACGAAAAAAGACCGTTTGCCTTAATGTCGGACGCTGCCGCTCTAATACGGTAATTTAATAATAGATGGAGCCACCTTACAAAGAAATGATTTAAATTTTTGCTTGATCACTTTTCTGCGTTTCAGTTGCTAAAACATAGCGTGCGACTATATAAAATATTTCTCTTCAATGTTTTTAACTGACATTATTGATTGTATCAACAGTTTCATAGCGTTTGTGCAAAAACCTAAAATTTGTTAAAATTAGGCTTTTCGACAAACGTTTCGAAACTTTTAAAAGAATCATTTTATAAATCATTCGAAAAAAACTTATTTTCCACAAATTTTAGGTTTTTGCACAAACGCTTCGAAACTGTTGAAACAATCAAAGATGTCAAGCAAAAATATTAAAGAGAAACATTTTTTATGGTCGCATGTTGTGTCTTATCAACTAAAAAGTTGAAATGTGATAATGAAAAAAGAAAAATCATTCGTTTGTATGGTGGTTCCATCTATTATTAAGTAGCCGTACCTACTAGATAAGCAGCGTCCCACCTCAATTTTTTTTTGCGTTGTTATTTTGGACTAGTTGACTATTCTTTTGTAAATGTTTTCCTTTTAATTAATTAAATTTGATTTAAATGCAGTTTCTACCGTGCTTTAAGTTTTTCCCCTGATATTTCTTTCCCTCTTAGATTATTCCATTATTCGTTTAGTGAAGCTATTTTACTCTGACAAGTCGACAAAGGCTAAATTATGGGTGTTTGACAACCGACATAGAGTTCTGTGTCATTAAAAATTCCGTTTCGAATCGTTTCCATGACTTTTACTTCTTTAGACGTGTTATTATAATTCATTACTTACCATCTTTTGTCCCCGACTTTTTCCACATAATTTTCACGATATTCTAAATATTCATTTTTTAATGTAGGTAGTACACGAATATTGACACATATATTTCGTACCTATAAATATATTCATAAATACAGAAATATAAAAATATAGACATAATCGAAGACTGAAACAGTAGCTGTTTCGAAATTTCATGCCATGGAGCATTTAAACACGTGTTGCCAATGTTGGAGGGGGGGGGGGGGGGGGGGGGGGAGAGAGTAACGTATACGTTTAGGTGCGGTAAAACAAGACGGCGTCGTGCGACAAACCTACATTGTCATAAAACACAAGAGACTAAATTCAATATGCTTCCTCTCCAGCGTTAGCGGGATGATTCTGAACCAGTGTTATACTTAACAAGGGTGAGATTTGAAACGGGTGAAATATCTCGGGTGGAAAGCTAATTTCCCTAACAAACAATAATTTTTCTGACCAACTAAAGGCAGTAACAGATATGGCACTCACTTTCGGCGAACACAAACGTTTTTAAATTCTAATTCCAGCGACATTAAAATAAACTTTTCGCCATATCGCTGGCGTGATGTGACTCAACACTCGTGCGGAATTAGCCTGCGGGAGTACAGCCTGCAGACTAATTAGGGACATTAGTACTAAAAAAATCAGATCTCTTCTAGGCGGCCGCTAAACACTAATGTTGAAAATCACAATAATATTCTAAACTTATATACTTAGTAAATTAAAAAAATTTTGCCTAAATATACTGTTTTACTCAAATTTAAACATAGGTAACTAACTACCTACTTTTGTCTATAATATGATTACTGGCAGGATTTATTTAAAAATTTTTAAAAGTCAACAACTTTTTTTTTGACATATTGTTTTATTTTGGCGCCATTTGAAATAAATATGGGTCGAATAAATCGATAAATTCTTAAAAGTTTTAACCCGTATAACACGGAATTTATCGTCTCTACCTGGAATAAGCTCTACAACTTTAGCTTATGCCCAATCGAAACGTTTACCTACGTTGTTTCCAAATTAAATAGATCTATTATAATTTTTTTCTTTTTTCGTGACTTTGAAGAGTATAAAAATATTTAACCTTATCCAGTATGTTAGGTAGCCGCAGTAAGCTATCGTTGCGCAACAAGCGCACTCTTTATGTTATGGCCATCAGACCTGTCATGACTTATGCATGCTCGGTCTTTGCATATGCCAATCAAACGATACTTAAGCCGCTACAGATCATACAGAATAGATTCTGCAGAAAAGCCGTAGGTTCTCCATGGTACGTTCGAAACAGTCTGCTTCACAGCGATTTCGACTTAACAACCATCTCCAAATACATGAAGGACGCGTCAGAGCGTTTCGTTACCGCCGCGGTCGCGCACTCCAACCCGTTACTTTCGGCAGCAGCCTCTTACGAGCCCCCGCCCGCCAACCACTTTCTCAGACGTCCACAGAATGTACTTACAGACCCACCTGACGATCTCACCACCGAGGTAGAGATTCTCAGGGCTCTAGGCAGATCAGACCTTCAGTCTGACGTAGGAGAGCAGTACCTACCCCCCGATATCACTTAGTCAACGTAATAAATCTGCTCGAATGGCATCTGAGCCTTGTTTGTTCACAGTCGGGCCGTCCAGCTCGAACTGCCCTCCCCTGCCGAGGGATCGACACGTGTCGGCCCTCATCTCTAGAATAATCACACGCCGTTCGTCGTCGTTCAAGTCAAATCCTATACACTCTCCGGAGTATAGGTTGAGGATGTCGTTTAGCCGGCCGGGCTGCACCTTCTGTGTAGAAATCCCAACCCGGCACTACCTGCGCGGTAGGTCGGGTGCGCAGGTGTCTGTATGCAGATTCGGCCCTCACTAAATAAAAAAAAAGAGTGGTCGCGCAGTAACTAAAGAAAAAGAAAACTCAGTAAAATTACACGTGAACTAACGCAGGACGTCGTAGATGTAGTTACGTCAACAACTATTCATTTTATCAATCCATTATTTCTTGAAAATCCAAACAAATAATTAACAAAAAAGAAAGACTAAAGTACTTCAGATTGTCTATATTTTTATAAAAAAATATTCAAACTTAATGTCAAAATGTTTAATCAATGTCCATTGTCTATAACAAAACGTGCTTTAAGAAGCTCTCAAGAAGAACTTTAGCCAACTAATGTGATTTATAATCCATGAGTCGAAGTAGTTTATTGTCAGTACATTTAGCACATGAGGTAGTAGGTATATTACTTTTAATCTGTGTTTAAAGGACTAACAGTCTCTCCCTGCCTCTCAGGGAAACCGGTGTGAGCTTAGCATCTTACGTGTGTTGTAAATATTTTATAACAACAAACGCAGAACGATTATGCCAATCTAAATTATTCAGTTTATCTTATAAACAAAAAACACAAAAAAAAAACATTAATACAAGTCACGAGCAAATTAATTTTTTTTATGTATGTTGTTTAACATTTCGTATAACAACCCGTCTCCGCCAACATTCTGAAAGCGGCGGTGTAATCAAATTTCCTTTTATGCTGACATGTCCAAATTGCCTTATCACACTGTGTGAGCCGAAAATTGCCTTAGAAAAAAATCGCTTTTTCCTACCCTTAATAATCGGCTTATGAGGAACCGCTTTCTATGCCAGAAGTCTGTCAGATATATGTCAAGTTATGCTACGAAATTAATATCGAACTTCGTTATTTTGAATTAATATTTCATATATTTTTATAATATTGTAAAGGCTTTTACTATTAGGAGCGTATTTAAACAATTTAATTATCATACTTAGTATATTGCTTTATATATGAGCAAGGGGAGAGCACTCCTATCTTTGGGGATCGTCGACTCCTTCGTGACCCTTTCTTGTTTTTTTTTTCCATCTTTCTAATAACATTTGAATTTATATTTCTTCTTTTTCTGTCCAGTACTGCTTATAAACGTGTGTGTTTAGTAGTGTGTGTCTAATCGTTACAATATTCATGATATAACCAGACTAGTTTGTTATTGGAAACGAAATTGAAAACGAGTACTAAGTCGCGACCAGTGTACTTCCATAGTAAGATAATGAAAATGGAAGGCGACTCTGAGCGTCTCTACGTGGTGCTAGATATCTTCTTTCACAAATTATAACTCATTTCACGCAATCATTTATCTGCGACTTGCAACATTTAGGCAGACAGGCAAAAATAAAAATATTTCTCAAATGCTATAGTCAGATTTGCTAAGATAGAAAAAGCCCTGACTTTGCCTACTTTGACTTTGTCTGACCTGGCCTACAGCTAGGTGCTGAAGCTCATATCGTTAATTTAATCGATACTCTTTTAACAGCTTTTAACCTGCTTTTTCTTAGATATCAAATAAAAACTCACTTGGTACGACCTGGGTCTTCCCATATCGTAGCTCACCTTGATGGTATGTTTAAATTATACTACTTATTTTCTATATATGAAAGCGTTGGTCAGGGAAGAAAAAATAATGAAGCTTTTCTAGCAATTTTGTGGTCCGGGAGTATATCGTACAGAGGGAAAAGTCTGAATGAATACAAGAAGAAATATATACTGAAGATAGAAAATAATAGAATAAAAATTACTATTTACCGTTTTCGCCGCAGAAAGTACGACAATAGTACATTATGATGCAAGTACGGTAAGCTGGATATTATAGTCGAGGTGTTTAAAGGTACAAGTGCTTATAATAAATTGATGACTATAATAGCCAGCTTACCGAGTACGAGCATCATACGACGTTACATTACATTTGCGATTAAAATAATTAAAATAATACTTCAAATGTAATAATGGCGGGAACTAAGGGCACGAGCGGGTTGCTTTTCGCGGTTTACGCATGCGTCACGAACAGAATGCTTATTTGTGTTTGGTGTAAAGTAAAAATACCTAGTACTGTAAAATACAACATTACGGTACAAGTTTCGATGTCATAAAGACCGTATTAATAGTAAATGTATTGAAAAACACTTAAACATAAGTTACCTATTTCATAATCAATCAAAAGTTTTACATAGCGACTCAGTCTTTTCCCGTTAGGCGACCTTTACAAGGAATTAAAGAAACAATTAAAAGCTCATAGCTGATATATTAAAATGACCGTAAAAGTTTTACGAACGTTTAACAATTAATCCCGTAGATTACTATTAAAGAGCTAGATTAATTCAGTCATTATAGATTTATACAGTATATGAAGGGGTCTACAAACTATAAATCCGGGGCAGTTTACCTTAAGTCCTGCAATTCAGAGAGATTGCAAACTATTCCGGATTTAGGTGGAGTCGCACTTTTCTATGAGTAACGACTACCATAAAGAAAAACCTCTAGCACATGTATTGCGTTTTTATCAATGCTCTATAAAGCGTATTTTTCCAATTACAGAACTTTTCTGTTTCAGTTAGTTATATGGTTGAGTTAAACATTACCCTTATTTCTAAATAAATACCAAATGTTTAGTTTTGTAAAAACTTTTATCATTTCATTCCTCACAGGAAAATATTTTATATATTTATTCATATTTGTTATATGTACTTACAGAGCGTGTTATTAGTTTTTAAGCATCTTGTGAAATGAGAGAGAAAACAATATTTTCTATTTCGTAAAAAAATATAAGGAAACCTTTTGATTTGTAAATGTGAATTTTATGAAAAGAATGCCATGATTCATTTGAAAAAAAAAGGAAACTTATATTGTGAACACAGTTTAAATAAAGAAAACTACTTCAAAACGTGCTCGATAAGTACATACGTCACATAATATGTTATTGAGCTACGAAGGCATTTGCTTTTTTTCTTTATTTTGCACCTTATTTTAAATTTCTTTGCGTTAAAAACTGTTTCAGGGATACTAACGAAACTTTATTTAAAAATGTTTTTCATGAATTTAAAAGAAACGGTTGTAGGCCACCAGGAGGCGCTGCGTTAGATTTGTTTTTCCATAACGGCTGAGCCGCTCTTGTTGCAGTATTAAAGATTAGATACATAGGTACATAGGTATCACTTTGAAATAGCTTCTTAGATAGGTTTAACGATTATATGCCACCAGGGGATGCTGTAGATTTACTACACCTTAACACACTTTGATAAGGTTTTTTGCATTACAAATCACCTAAGAGAAGGTTATAAGGTAAATATAGCATTTGCAGTTATTATCTAACAAGAGACGCTCCATTAGATCTGGATCTTTAAAATGGCTTGGCTTACGCGGTTTTGCTATTACATATACTATATTACCTCAGAGCGAGTTCTTAGCAAGTTAAACGGTTATAAGCTACCAGACGGCGTTGCAATATATGCATTTTTAAAAAAAGCTAAGCCAATTTGGATGCAAATTTTGCATTACATAAGTTTCACTTCAGTGCAGGTTCTTATATAGTTTACAGTTTGTTATAAGTCACCAGAGAATGCTGTTTTAAATGCTTTTTAAAAATGACATTTTAATCAGCATTAACTATTGTTGCTGGGCAGCTTTCGAAAAAGCCAGGTTTTAAAACAAACTTTTTTATTTAACCTTCCTTAGTAAACACGAAATCCTAACAGGATAAAATGCCAAGTATATAAAGTATAAAAATAATAATTAAAAATACGAAACTTAAAAATTAATGACGAAATTGATGGAATGTTTTTTAATCCTAATCAAAAAAACATACTTTCAAACATGTCAATAGCTTTATTTACGGAAATGTTATATATTTTTATAAATATTATTTTTATCCGAATCACTTGATAGTTCGTATAGTATTTTTTGTCGAACTTGCATTAGTTTCAGTTTATCAGAAATATAATAAGTAGGTACTATATTACCCAGCTATGGAGCATCAAAGAAATAACACCTGGGAAACCTCACACAGCGCTATATAGTCCCAAACTAAGCAAAGTTTGTATTATGGGTACCAGACAACTGATCTACATACTTAAATATCTTTTTTAATAATGTATACATATATAGATACATTTTACACACATACACGGAACAAATAGACATGTTCATGCACACAAATATTGGTCCCGGGCGGGAATCGAACCCTTGCCCTTGGCTCCGTAGTAAGGGTCTCTAACCACTTGGGCAATCGGTCTGTCACAATAACAAATAAAATAAATAAGGAAGACGACTTAAAACCAACAACTTCACCAAAGAGAAGATACAATGGGTATTATAAACACTGACACAAATCCTGAAATTAATCACATCTAACCAGGAGTCTCAGCTAATATCGATTCAAACAGATCTATCTCTTCATCGCAAATATTCTATTAAATTGTTTGACTTCAAAGCGATATCTTTCGATAAAGAAAGACGCTGAAGTCGCTTTTAGCTAAATCTACAATCGGGTCGAATTCAGAGTAGAAAAGGAACTACATAATATTATACCATAATAGAAGGTTTATAACATCTACAGGAGATTTAATAGCTTATTTCCGTTTGAGGTCAAATGATCAAAATTTTGGATTTGGCCTAAGTTTTTAACTGTTCTTATTTACTATGAATGTTGCCATGCCCGCTCTGTTTATATTCCCACAGCTTATTTTCGTTTCAGTTTTATAAAGACAACTCCCTCGAAATCCATCATCAAGGTTCATCAAGCTTTTTGCTCAAATGTATAACAGTCACCTTTGGTAGGTATTTCGCTTCGTTTCATTGTAAAGGACAAGAAGAAATTTAAAATATACCTAAACTTTAGCTATATAGTGTCAGTTATGTTTTGAAAACTGTTTATAAGAAAAGATTACTAATTTATAATATGTTATAAAACAACCGGGTCTCTTAAGTGTGGAAGGTGTAGCATATAAATATAATTTTGTTATATTTATTAACATGGGTGTTAAAAGAGTAACAGGTTTAAAGTTTAAGAATTTATTGTCATCACACTATGGGATCCGATTGTCTAAAGCGAGTATCGGATTGGATGCCAAAACTTCCGAATGCCAGTGATAATGGAGTACTGCAAGATTGCACGATCCGATATCCGATACCGAATATGACATCCACGTCTAATACAAGCTCTGTTTTAACGTTCGACAGAACCTTGACCTATGATTTTCTCTTGAATGAAACAAACAAATATAAAATGACTTTATTTGATACTATGAAATGTCAAAACCTAAATTAATTTTGAAAGATGTATATATACATGTCTCGAATGGTAATAAAAAAAAAATGTTTTGTGTTGAATGTAACACTTAAATTTTCTGTCATCTTATAATAAAACGACCGCAAGATCCAGTTGAGGAATAGTTGTTTTGTTTATGAGAACAAGCCAACTAATATATTTGAATTTATACCTAAAAACTAACAAAATATCTGTAATGATTTGTTGCTAGCGTTTCGAAAGTATCACTTTTGCGACGATGTAATAAAATATCTGGTGAATATGGTTAAATTGAGATATAACCACAGCTGGAAGTGCGAGAGGCTGTTACGACTTAAATATTTAACAGGGTAATTGAAACCGTTAATTTTAAATACGCGGGTGCTTAGCGAGTACGTAAAAAGATTATTATATAAAAAAAATATATAATAATCTTTTCTATAAATTCGAATTTGATATCTAGGGTTATTATAATTTTATCGTATTATTTTAAATGAAACTCAGATGATAACAAAATTTAAAGTGATCTGCATATTTGTACATATACTTAGTTAGTTATTCGATGTTAAGTGTTAAATATAAATATATCATACACACACATTGAAAAGTAGGCGATCACTTCGAAAAGACTGATCTTTCGATACCTTGGAATCGTTTAAAAAAAGTCTCTAAGTTACTGGTTTCATGTTTAAAAATAAGAAGAAAATAATATAAGGGTTAGAAAACCTTGATAGTTTTTTGTTTTTGTTTTTATACCAAAAAGAAGTCAATATTTCTTGATACCTATTTTAGTTTCTACCAAACAGCCAGTCAATATCCTTAAAAAATCCTGTACTTTTAATAACTTTAGATGAAAAACGTTCCATTGTACGAGATAATTAGCACGCAGAGTCGCAGTATCCTAAAGCTGCATCGTAACCACGTTGAAGAGGTACTAAAGTACCGATAACTTAGCTTATTGGCCTAATAGTGGTCACTCAACTGTTCTAAGTTTCCTTTCCAAGCGCTATATAAGACTGCTGACTTCCCGTGATCCAACAATTAACGCCACTAAAGTGAGACCAGAGTGACAGATGACGTGAAATCAGCTCTCAATCCAATCGAAATTGCTTGCACCAGTTTTGATTACAAGCAAAAAGATCTTGGCGAGCACCTTTAAACCGTCAGCAAATACATCGACGCAGAACTTAATAGGCCAGAAAGGGTTTGATGACATTGTCTTTTGGCTGATAAAACACGGATCCGTACTCACCCAGTTTGGAGAAAGCCTACACACACAAAAAGGTAAAGAACTGCTACTAGAACTGTTCAGCAAGGCAGCAAATCGGTGTCTTTTTAGGGCAGAATAATGATTGGAGTTAGTACCCCTTTGTTCCCATACCAAAGTACATAAAGGCCGTTATCGATGTAATGGTCATCAGACCATATAGAACAATTTACGTTTTTGTCCACCAATTTGTTTCTATCGAGTACATCGTGATCAGTGATCCCTGCTCTCCGTGAACACGATTTCACAATTGTACTGGCCTGAAAGTTCGTCTCAAACTCTATCGAGTACGCATGGATCGCCAGCATAGACTAGGAAACCCTGTCAGAGATAACAGATAACAGATTCCGCCGTTCGAGAATGGGATAGACTACTATAGAAGTTCCTGGATAACTTGATCCTCAGCACGCCCAGGAAGATTTCAGCATGTTTTCAAGCCAGGCCAGGAAGTTATTATGTATTAAATGAGTAAATTGGAGTATAATAATAATAATAACACATACAATCACAACAACGTCTAGGTCCCAAACTACAAGTATTTTGGGTACCAAGCGAAGACACCACATACATATAACAACCAAGACCCGGTACCAGTATCAATATTCATCATATAAATACTGACCCGACCTGGGATTCGAACCCGGGACCTCTAGCTTCGTAGGCAGGGTCGCTGCCCACTAGGCTAAGCAGTCGTCAATCGTATCGTATGTGAGAATTACAGTTTCATTTTGTTTAAATCTTCGATTTACTTTAAATATGAACAAAATATATACATATTTTAAAAACAAAAAATAAATTACTGTAATCATTTTTGTTGATATTTCAACTTATCAAAATATACTTTAACCTTCAAGCTGTTGGTAAACTCTATTTGATGTTTGTATTTTACGCATTTTATTGACGTGCCCGCCATTTTACTTCACAGACACGCTGTTATTTTGGCTGCCGGATGTTCTCATATATATTGCAATGTTATATGTACCTATAGGCAGTTACTTTGTGTTTTTAGATCGACACCATGGATTTGTCCTTCAACGAGGAAATCGTTGCAGAAAGTCGCCTAAACAAAACTAAATTAAAATTTCAATATGCGAAAACAGTACACAGTTATTTCCAAAATTAGTTCAGAATAGATCTTTTGCTTAATGGGAGCCATATTGATAGTTAATATAATATCTGAAAATTTCATTAAACATTCTAGACTATGAATTGAGCACATCTCGTAAGAAAAATGCAACCCATGCAGGGACTTAGCGAAGATAGAACTCGTTTAATAGCACGGGTTTAATCGTCTGAACAAACATACTGATGCAAATATCGCGTCTTTTGTACGACGCGAGGTGAAATATTTCTTCAGGGCTTTGTTGCCGTGAGCGTTGTTAAAGGTGATCCCATGCGGAAATCTTGAAGTGTCTCTGCTGCATTGTATTAAAGCTTATAAAATTCTTCTTGATTGATCACTTTGAGTGAATATTCAGTAAACATTTTCTGGAGATGTTCGTAGAAGATAGGTAGTGATAGTATATATATATAGTATAGGATAAAAGTTAATTTGGAGGATAGTGGAGGGGTTAAAACAGGTGAAATATTAATTATTTTCACGTGAAGCAAATCAGTAAGTCTTTGTAAGATTGTAATATGGCGTGTTAATAAATTTAATGGATCGATTTAAATGTACCTCAGATCACCTACAGGTCACCCTCACCCAGTTCGTGAGGTATCTGAGTACCTAATATTTTCATACATCGATTTGATATATAATAATAATAATATGATAATAATATGTGTAGATACTACCCACGGTTGACTTTGTTTTGTAGTTTGGCAGCACAACAAATATATTAATAATGATAAATGCCTTACATAATCTCATTGCTTTATTTAGTATCATGGGTCATCGGTACCCACTTTATAACTTTGGTATGGTAGTTTGGCCTTCGTACTTCGTACGCGTTCAGACGTCATTGTTCTCAATTGTTTTTGAAATTTTGGACATAGGTGCCTTTTGACTCAGTGGTGACTTTATAATTAATTTACGGTTACGGGCGCGGCCAAGTATCTTATGAAGCATCATTGAGGTGACAGAAGTTTCCTTCGTCAATTTATGGTTGAATAAAAAATATAATTTTACATAGTAGATACCTAAGTAAGTTTTTAAATTAAAGGTATAAAACCGTAAAGCTATTCATTGACTATCTAAATACCTAATAAACACAGGTAGACTTGGTCGTAACAGAATATAACTGAACAAAACAAACAAAAGGTATTTTGGAAATATGCCACACAAGTTGCACACGAGTGAGTGGGACCAGTGGGATGAAGCAGAACGCCTGCTTCCGTCAGTTTCTCGGTCCGCGAGGCTAGAAAGTCATTTGTCGCAGCATTAACAACCTCAGTTCACTTCATCGTGCCGCAAATTGAAGACTGAGCGTTTACTAAACATAAAATTACCATCACGTGGTACTTATGTAAAGTTTTTAACAGTAGGTAATTTATTGCAAAATCTCTAGATTAAATGTATATTAAAAAAATTATATTCAAATTGTTGCTGAGCATAATCAGTTGATTTATATGAGGTTTACTTGCTTCCCTTGGAAAGACACCACTGCATTAACCTCTAGTTTAGCAAGTATAATTTCAGCGTTGATTTGAGCGAATGGAGAAATTGAGGATTTCCTTATTTCCAAATGTTTTTTTTTTTATTTGGCACAGTGGCCCCTTTTGAAATATTGTTTTACAAGTACCATTTTGGAGCTGATTGGAGGTGATTAAAATGGAGGAAATGGAGGAATAGAAGATTTTCTTATTTTCCAACGTATTTTTTTCTTAAACTTGTCAGATAGGTTTCTTTTAACCTCTAGTTTTACAAATACCATTTTGAAGCTGATTGGAACAAATAGAGGAATTGAAGATTATCTTATTGCCTCACAGTTTTTTTTTTTTGAAAATTGTCACAAAAGTTCTTTTTGACCTCTAGTTTTCACTTAAAGGTCCTGTGATAATAAACCAGTGGTATACATTTTTACTTATGACTTGTTTACATTATAATATTTGATATCTATTGTTGATAAATTCCCGTAATTATTTATTAATAATTAATGTGATTTCAAAAAGTACAGTGAAAAACAGGCGACGAGAAATTGATTTTCTTGGACATTTTCTGAAACGCGCAAAGACGTTAGAACGTTTGAATATACTTATTAGCGAATTTTCAAATGAATTGGTAGCAACCGAGTGAAGACAACGAATTGAAGGTCAAGTTTAGAGAAATAATAAACAAATTGTTATTGTTAATGCAATGCGGACTTTATAAAAGTGGATTTATTACTATTGGTGTGAAGATAGTGGATTCATTTCGCTTTCTTCCTTAATTATTTAGCGCAATTAAGGAATAAAGAACTTGATCTTCAACTTGGTCAGCTACTGTATATAAATGTTGAATCTGGCATCACCTTTTCTCCTCCTCCCCCTAAAAAATAAAACGGTGACGCTGGTTTATCTGTAAATAAAGCAAATATTCAAATCGGTCGACGAACCTATCCAAGAATAAGTTAGTAACATAACAGAGCCTATTTTGTATATGTAATGCATTGTCGTAACACAGCACCTATAATCGTAAGTCATTGGTGTTATGAAGTTTGGAATTGCTAATGAGCCGACTTGAGCGAGGTATTATAGAGATAAAACGATATAAATATATGTGTTGTGGACTACGTACCAGATTTATGGAATTGTAATAGAGATAGGCGTATATCAATCATGTGTAGGTACCAAAAGTATTTAGGTACGTACATCGTTACCTTTCAGCGATCTATGAAAATATCGATTTGTGAAATGTGTACGAAGGGGATTTTAAATGGTTTATACCAAATCTAGTCGTTTTATAGAACGAATGTCGGATTGAGTGACGTCAAAATGTATTTATTTTAAGTCTTGAATATGTCATAAGTCACATAACGTTTTGACTTTGTTGAGAAATTGTGGTATACCTCCCCATAAAAAAATATATAATATTTAATGTATATTAATAATAATAATATTTAATATAATAATATTTAAAAATATTAAATAAAATTTATCTATATTTATTTTGGTATAAGTTTTACAATATTTTATATTTTCTTACCCTTACATTTGTGATAGAAAATAATTTATTATTTTATACTTTATTTGATAATCTATATATTAATAAACCAAGAAAAACTTTGTACCCTTTTCAGGGGGGAGGAGTGTGAGACTTGGCATTGTTAAAATTTGTATGCCCTGAGAAAAGTATCCATCGTCAGTCGAGCAATAATAATAATAAAATAATCACGTATACAACAGAACAACGTCTAGGCCCCAAGCTAAGCATTAGCTTGTGTTTTAGGTACCGAGCGAAGCCACCACATACATATAACAACCAAAACCCGGTACCAATATTAATATTCATCACATAAATACTGACCCGACCTGGGATTCGAACCCAGGACCTCCAGCTTCGTAGGCAGGGTCGCTACCCACTAGGCTAAGCGGTCGTCACTAAGTCGCAATGGATAACCCCATAATAAAAAACGAGGAACACGAAAAGGAAAAAAAATCGCGTCAGCGGAAATCATGGTTCCTGTATGTAACTACGATGAAGTGGAGGTTTTCATTCGATCATCCATTGCTCTACTGATGGTCATATTTTTTGAAGAATACTTATCTCAGTGTGGAAAAGGAGTGCCAAAATCTAAAATCTAATAATATGTGTCACAAATACTGTCAACCGTTCGAGTGTAATGTCTGTCGTTTGATGCAATTGGAATTAACTAACTCTCGCCTATTTATTATTGATGGTTTTAAAAAAGTGAGATTTTAAAAAAGGCGGTCGAATTTCGACCACTGGGCGACCACGAACCCTTATACAAAAAAAAAAAACAACTTTTTAAGGAGATATTCCGGGATCAAATTTTTTATTCCCATTTTTACTTAAATGCTGAATCAAGTATTGCTCGAATAGATAAAAAAACACGCATCACTAGCTAGATAAAGTCTCTATTACCTAGTCGTCGTGAAACTCGACGCCTCTCGCAGGCTTACTCGGAGATAATCTGCTGTACCAATACTATGGCGAGCTCCAGGCGGTATTATGCAAATTTTCGTAGATAAGTGAGTGCTCTTGAAGCTTTAAGTTACGCATAAAATTATAATGCGTAAAGCTACGGCGGACTGCGGATACAGAAACTAGAGTTTGTCATATTAGAATTAATGTTGGTATAAACTTATATAGTCAGGTTTTGTCGATATCTTTAGGGCTATGGTTTCAAATGAAATATTGTTCTCTAC
Source organism: Luffia ferchaultella (assembly GCA_949709985.1). Lineage (NCBI taxonomy): Eukaryota > Metazoa > Arthropoda > Insecta > Lepidoptera > Psychidae > Luffia > Luffia ferchaultella. The sequence goes on from OX453254.1 coordinate 8,987,579, forward strand.
GGATGAGAGCCATATTAATATTGACTATTGATAAATAAATTAAATAAAAAATTTTAATGTTTCCAAAATGTTTCAAAAAATGTTTTAATTGTTGAAATAGACTATCTATGGTTAATATTGTATGTAAATGGAACGGCAGTCGTACTACCACAATCGGCTATATTATTGTGCTGGTCGATCGCATGTACTATGTGCAGAGATAATATTATTATTAACTGTCGTAATAACGAAAACACTTTGTAGATTAAAATATTAAATAGAAAAAATATTAAAAAATAAATTAAAAATTAAAAAATATTTTATTTGTCGATACTCTATACTACATCAATTTGAATCCTCATTAAAGGTTCTTAAGTGTAAAATAAAGTATCAATATAAATTTAAATTATGATAAGTAACTTTTAAACAATTTCGCTTCTGAAACTGCCTTCAGTTCGGAAACGAAAAAACTATTGTTATAAGTAGACATTATGAAAAGTAATATTGATTCTCTTTGATTTACACAATTTTCATTAGAAAATTTGATCGGTCTATGATAGACTATCGATTGGTGTCAAAATACAGAAAGTCAGTTACGAATTGTTCTCGACTCATAAAAAGCGCCTTTTAAAAAATCGATAAATTAAGAGTTTCTTATGGTTAAAAATAAAACAAAATTTCCTACAAGTGAAAGCTATCTTACAAGGCCCGTTCGCCCGTATATTAAATTTCCAACTCCTATATTTCTTAGGCCTTCAATCCACGTTTACGAGTTGTACACATATTGTACCCTGAGAAAATTACTATTTATTTATTTATTATACACAGCAACAGTTAAACTTAGAAATAGGTAAATATATAAAATATACAAAATACATTATAGGCGAGTCTGTTGACCTTAATAGCTATATAGGGCATTGTAAAATAGTACTATAGCGAATTCAGATTTTATTATGATGGTTTCACTATCAGTAGAGCAATTGATGATCGAAATCATCATAAATACGAGGAAACCGAGGAAAAAGAACTATGCGTCATCATAATTACGTTGCAGGAACCATAATTTCCGCTGATGCATATTTTCTCCTCTTCATATTCCTCGTTTTTTTTATTATGGGGGTCATTCATTGTTCGACTGATGAACACTTTTCTCAGGATAGGAGCAGCTAAGAGCGCTGCATTACTATGCAATTCAAATATTAGTTATCATGGACACATTAGGGGTTGTATAGCAGTTATACAACCTTGTACTGTTCTTAGCTGTCTTTATAGCTTGTGTACAACCACTATACAGCCCTTAAGTTACGGCTAGTTAGGCCCTTAAAGCTGAATATAATCAACGGATATTAATTGAATTCTTAAGTTACTCGTTCTAAGAATTCATTAATAAATACAAAAAATTATACGTACAGCAAAATGAATCGCAACACGGAACGAGAAGTCGAAATTAATTCGTGATCCATCACATTTCACGAATCTTCCACGAATAGACTAAATTAATTTCCTTTCGAAAGTGTTCGAATGTCCTTCAAGTTTTGGAGTGTTTGCGCTATTAAACGCATTTCGTCTCGTGACGCAGTATATTTGTTGCGGTACAATTGCAAAATCGGTAAAAAAATATTTTTACCAGAGCAGTAGTGATTATTTGTGCGAATGTATATCATATGTATATGTAGATACTAAGATACAGTCGCAGTATAACTGTGTGATTGTAGAATTGTAGATTTTTCTACATTAGTGTAAAAAATTACCATAAACTCTGAGGTAGCCACAATCTTTCTACTTATTCAGGTTCAATTTGGGTTTGCCTAATGTTATACCATCAGTCAGATAACCATTGCATATTTTATTCAATTACAGATTTACCTTTAAATCCCATCACAATAAATAGGTCATAATTTTATTAGTAACATTATAATTTTACTGTTCTCACAACTTTACTGCGACGTATCGATTCATATCGAAGTTCACGACGTAATCTGAAATCGTGTATACAGCTTTTGGAACTTTCTATTCCCCATGGATACATTCCCACGACGATTTAAACTTCGGTTCTGAGAGTTTGCATTAATATTAATTATTACATGTACTTACGATACATACTCGATATCGATTAAAATTGAAATTATTTTTATGGAAGGAACTAGTGATGACCAATATTAATAAATATTAATATTCCCTCATCACTAATTCCGTTCCAGAAAATTCGCACAAAGATAGACAAAGAACAATTTAATTTGAGGGCAATTTTCCGAAAGGCGAAAGAACATTGGAACCGTCGATTAAATAAGACTCGCTTGTTAAGCTAATTGTTGGAAATATAAAGAATATAACATAACCCACGGTCGTACAATTAATATGTTTGCTTGCATTCAAAACACTAAGCCTGTTGCTTACCTAAATATGCAATGAAGTTCTGGTTCGGTATTCCTTATAATAAAAGGCACTTTTAATAACACTTTATAATTTCACATTTTTGTGTTTATTAATATCAATTTGTAAATTTTCTCAAATTTAGTAAACACCATCAATTAATACCTATATAGTGTTATACAAAAGGGTTTAATAAAATTACGTCTTTATTAAAAAATTTATTAATGGGCTCTTCTCTTTCTTATATTTATTTCTACTTAAATGTAACTTCCAGAACAGCATGCATTAAATAAGAAAAAAATATAAAATAATTTGTTTACGACGATAAGGAGAAATTTCCACAAAGGTAAATTTCTCCCATTTTGCAATATTTTCGCACAGATACTCAATCACTGTTATTTTACACATAAAGAGGTACAATCCTACACAAATTTTAAATAGAATATTCATTTTTTTTTTATTGCAAAGGGTTTTCCAGTGATACTTTTTTTGTAGATAGCTCGATGTATGAACAGACTTTAGAAATAAGAATGAAGGCTGATGTCTAATATATGATACAACCACATAATTCAGAATCAGACGTTTTCGACTGTCCTTATATGAGTAGGTACGTACTTCGTCCGTAGATACACTTCCAGGTATTTATATAAGAACCCTGTAAAAACGTAAATAAAATTTTCTAAAATAATTACCTACTCGTAATAAATTAACTAGCAAGGAATCCAAATTAATTTAAAAGTTATTTAACTGTTGCTTGGTAGAAATGAAAAAAAAAATTACTATGTATTAAAAAAAAAATCTGAGCAGCTTTCTTTTGTGATTTCGTCGATAGAGGCCCTAGGTAGTTTATTCCTCAAAAATTAGAACATACCTAAACTTGGTACATGGTATATAGTTTAATATAACCAAAGATATGAACGGTGAATTTCGATTCGAATGGAAATTTTATTCTTGGATATTCTATTGTGCCAAATATATAATTTAAATACTTTAAATATAAGTTCATTAATTACTATACATACGAGAGTAAACCTTTCTCGAAATTTCGGTTTGCAGAAATATCTGATGAAACAACAGAACTGTATTTGACACTGGAAAAGTATTTTTTTCCCCTTTTCTCTAATTTCATTTTATTATCAAGTTTCTTTACGACAATCGAATTCATATTAATAATTTAAAAGTATTCAAAGCAGTAAATGAAGAAAACGATATTACTTGCCCTATAACATGAATCACATAATTCAATATATTTGTTTGCGACACGATACCTAGAGACGCGATTTCAACTAGATATATTATTCCGTACGCATGGAAAAATAAATTCCGATACTGAACATGCATGAAAATCGCTTTCCACGTCAGCCCATCGCCCAGGTGGCGAGCGAGGCATTTATCTTAAGTTATAGCGCATACGGAGCCGAGTTTAGAATCTTAATCCGAGCTCCTGGCTTATGGGATGGGCTATGAGACAGGTTATGAAAAAATCTAGGACGCCCTACCTTATAAAATGTGTTCAGCGGATGTATTATATCGTTTTAGGGTTTTTTTTGAATGCTTTCTTCAGAACAACCATGTCTAGTTATCGCTGGGTCGTTTTTTTTTACACGCGACTATATTATTAGAACTTGATGTTTTCTTGAGTGTATAAAAAGGTATTGTAGCACCTACAAATGAGTGCCTGAGAAATAACATATCGTTCATTTATAATCCATTATTATTACCAACCCAAACAGCGCCACCTATAGGCACACCACCGTGCCGGGGCGCGTAACAGAGATCAATAACATCGCATGTTGACATAAGCGTCAACGCCACGAGTAGATGGCGCGCGAACACACCAGTAGGTTGACTGCGCCCCACCTGCGGACGGACCGCCGGGTGAAACTAACGCTCGTCGGCTACGTACCAGGCATTCACTCCGCCGAGAGCACAAGAATCGGTCACGTCCCCGCCACCGCTTCACGATGGCGGCAGACGTAGATTTAACGTAGAGAATAGGGGGTAGATCATTCAGAGACGAGCAACGGCGGTGACAATACCGAGAACAGAAACAGAACCCAGTGGCAAACCTCTTGGCTCGATTTAATCGAGAAAAGTTGACGCAATCTTAAGGCAGACGGCCATAGAATAAATAGCTATAAAAATCGTTCGTTGGCACGTATTCCCGCATAGGGATATTTTTGTATTCGTACACGAAAGTCGCGAGGTGCCGCAGAAGAGGCGAACAGGCAAGACCGAATCTCCGTCTGCCCTAGTAACGCCCGTGGGCTAACCACGAGCCAGCAGCGGCCGCGATCGCCGGTTGCAGGTCAAAATCCAGGAAGGCCACGATCATCCCTGCGCGCCCGCCAAACCGTAGCGGAATCTCAGCTGCCCGTTGGCACGCTCCGTCACGACGAAAGGAAAACGGTACGATTCAGTTTTATGGGGCTTGGCCCAAGTTCAAAGTGCGAGTGAAACGAATAAGCGGTTCAATTCCGCCCCGTCCGATAATCGGCTGCACGCGGCACCGTTAGAGACACTAATACTCGGTATTTTTCGCCGTCCTGCGCGGCGGATATATTTTGTATAAATAGCGTCACCCTTTTGGTTCAGAGAAGTAAACGTTAAATCTATGTTGATCAAAACGTGTTTCATTCCTTCTAGTCGGGCGCACAGCATCGTATAACCTCCATTCCATTCTATTCCATTCTATACGGACGGTCCTTGATACAAAAGGCCGTTGCTCGCCGACTAGGCTCGATCCAGGACCAGCGGCAGCGACCTCCATCCATCGATATTTTTGTAACGTAAGTAGCTCCGTGTCGTACACATCATATACCTACACCTAACTTTCAATTTTATACACGTTACAGTATTTTCATATGAAATTAATTCAAATGTCACTTTCATACTCAGTGCGAAGTTTTTTATTCTTACAGTACACTTGATCATAGTTCTTGTGATTTGACTGCCACTCCAAAATATCTTACTGACGTTTCTCATGGAGCTAGTACACGTTATCGAACTTTTTATACTCGAGGGCTCAGATGTTTTTAGCACTTTCAGGTAACTCCCATCGAGTTATATTTCTTTTATCACTTGTTTAGCAATGAATTTTCTCAGTGAACTCTCTAGAACGAAACTTTTAATGGTGAAGTGTCAATAATTGATGTCTAGGATGGCATATGCATTTAACTAACAATATTATCAAAGAACGGACGGCATTCTGTTATGCTTCCCTACTTCAGAATCATTGAACGGAAGTGAAGTTCTAAAAAGTATTTATTAAAGCACTATTAAAAAAATGTACTCGTAAGTCAAGGGTGTTCTCATAAAACGTATAACAAGAAGAATAAATATATCGTTCAGCAGTAATTCAGGAAATATTGAGCGTTAAGTGAGTTCGTTCATTCATTTGTTCTGGTAAATTAGTGCATCGCCGAAGCAACGCCGACGTCATAAACACCGTATTTTTAAAACAAAGCGTATTATTTACTTCGTCCGGCGGCGCGGCGTTGCGTTAGGAGCCAGAGGTTGGTTAGAAATGCCAGAGTAAGACCGACGAGGTCATTCGAGTTACGGATCTGACGTCATACGCCTTGCTGTTCTGATGTCATACATACATATGAATTACAAACTAAGTGCTGTGAAACATTAAATGGAACACTGGAATGGAATGGAATGGTCGTGATAGCCCAAAGCGCAACGAACCTGTCTAAAATTTATAAGGCCCCGTAGGGCCATGGTTCGAATCCGGGCGTGTACCAATGAGTTTTTCTGACTTAAGTACACAATATCACTGACACCGTGCTTCGGAGGGCACGTTAAGCAGTCGGTCCAGGACGCTGTCAACAGATGGCGGTCCGTACAGTTTCCAACCCGCAGTGGAGTAGCGTGGTGGACTTAAGCTTCAAGCCCCCCCTTCTCACCCTGGGGGAGGCCTAAGCCCCTGCAGTGGGGTAAAAATGGGCTGATGGTGGTGGTTAAATGGAACGTTGAGTAAGTAGGCAATGAAATCGAGACGTCTCAGTAAAAAGCTGACTTTCTTTTAGTAATACTCTTTAAAGAAAGGGTTTTATAGTGAAAACCATTTTTAGGGTTCCATAGCTAAATGGAAAAATATGGTACCCTTATAATTTGGTATCTGTATGTCTGTCTGTCAGTCCGTTGGTCATAATTATTTTATTCTGAGAATATGTGCACTATAGATGATAATTAGAAGGTATGTAAATTGCTATACGATAGTGAAGTGCGAAATTACGAATAAAATTTTTTAGGGCTAGATATATTATATAAGTCGCCATATATGTAGCTAAGGGAAGACAAAAAAACCCAGGGCACGTTAACGTGTGGGTACCTACTTACATATAGGCATTTAAACACGTTATAGAGTTACTTCGTTACTAAACGACTTTTTTATTTAAGAAGGGGCGTGACGCGTGAACGCCCATCAGTTGCGCTCCGTTAGCCGTAGCGATAGGTCGCTTCTTAGCTCCCGTTCGTTCGACTCACGCGTTCGTGATTTTTACAGCCTATACTGTATTTTCCTTCCAGTGCATTTAAGAGTATATTATACCGTCGCCGCGATTATTATATACTCTTTAGGGTCGGTATCGTTGCCCTATTAGTCCTGCACTCGCTGCAGAGGCAACGGTATTGTTATTACCAGTGATTTAGAATAGTGCCGCCTAGTTCCAGTTAAATCGCCGCCTTAGGTCTTGCAGCGATTTTGCTGACCGCTTCAGGTCGCTGGTTCTTCAAACCAGCGATCCGGTAGCCGAAAAATACCCCACCGGCCCGTGTGCTGGTACCTCGTTCGCGCCCCCGCCGCCCCTGCGGCCCGCAACTAGAAAGTTAGGTAGCTACTCGCTTCACGGGTGACTAAGCCGCTATTGTATTTCGAGCCGGTTCTATTGTTCTCACAGTTACGAACACCTGCACAGTCACAAGTAAGTGTTTCTTATTATCTTATTTAAAAATATTTTGCATTTGCATTTCATTCACTTTACTTATTAACTAATTTTATTTAAACAAATTTAAATTACACATTTCCCGAATTTTAAATTTCAACTAAGTCGTATTGCTAAAATTATTTTCATATATTTTTAACACTAAGTACTCTATGTAATCCCATTTTAGTAGTCAAAATGAATAACCACACCTCCCGCCGTCAGGCGGGAGGGTATAGCTACCCAACTCACCTACGGAACCCACCTTACCCTCTCCAAGCAAGCTCTTTGAAATATTCATGAGCACTCTTAAAAATCTTTACCCTTCAATGACACCCGACTATGCACTCACAATGCTCGACGCAGTAGAGCGTCCCTCGTCCCCGACCAATTCGGTCGTTTCTATCAACGGTGACAAACGTAGCCGTTTAGACACCCCCCTCCCTTCTACCTCCGCTGAGGCGGAAGGTACTCTAAAAGGTTCGGACGACGAGTCCGACTTCCAGTTAGTGACGAAAAGAGGTCATCGTGGCGGGAAAAACAATCGCCGCACCCCACCTACTAATAACTCGTGCGACATGGAAGTCGCCACCACCCTCAACAGAAACATTAATTTAAAAAATAATTTTTCTCCCCTCTCTCCTGCCCCTCTTACCGAAGAAACGGTTGCTGCCCACGAGCTAGCAACCTCTAGGCCCAAAATAATACCGACTTCCCGAGTAGTCGAACCCGCTAGGCGAAAAATGCCACCCCCTATCATTCTTCGCGATAAAGCGAAATGGACCACCGTGTCCGCTGAATGTGGCAAACGTCACATAAACTTCACGAGCGCGTCAAATACCGCGCTCGGCATTAAAATATGCACTCCTACCATAGAAGACTTCCGCTCACTTAACTCACTGTTAAGAGCCGAAAATCTAGCCTACCACACTTATGCGCTCGAAGAGGAGCGTAAACTTAAAATCGTTCTTCGAGGTGTCCCGGTCGAATTCCCGACTGAGGACATAAAAGCCGACCTAATAAAAAATCAGATATGTCCCTAAATATACTAAAATCCACAATTAAAGTCTGTGGCCTCTCCGGCATTCGCAGTGAAGCGCCTCACCGGAAAGGTATTCCTGGCCAATGTCATAGGTGTCAAACATATGGCCACGCTTCAGCAAACTGTTTTGCTAACCCCCGCTGTGTCAAGTGCTTCATTCCGCACTTGACTGCCCAATGCCCACTCTCCAAAGAATCAGGCGATACTCCCGCCTGCGTTCTCTGTAACAAAAAAGGCCACACGGCCAACTACAGGGGCTGTCCACGAGCCCCTCAACCCAAACCCTCTTTCAATAAATATAATAATAGGAGTTACGCTCCCCCACCCGCTACCAACGAAATCAACTTCCCCTCCCTGCGCCCGCGAGGCGTGTTTCCTCCCCGCCCCGCCGCTCCCGCTTACAACGCGTGGTTCAGGCCACAGCCACCACAGGCTGCCCCGCGCCCCCTTATGGAGTCCGTCCGCCGCACGGCTCCCAATAATAACCGCATAGAACGCGTGCAAACTATTAACAATAATAATAATAACAATAAAAATAAAAACGATGATTCATCACTCGGAGCCGATCTACAGGCTATCTCGTCGATCCTTCGAGTAGTGAACGCTCGCGAAATCGCGGAATTCGCCGCAGACATTAAAAAAGCGCGCGACGGCACAGAACGACTGTTAGTTCTCTGCCGCTACCAAACACTTATCAATAAATTAGACCGCATTTAAATGTCGGACGCATCAGCGCGTACCGTAATAGGTAGGATTGGACGCCTTAAACCCAAATCTATTTCAATCCTAAGCTTTAACGCCTACGGATTAATCTCTAGTATTAATGAACTAGATGAGTGCGCTAACGAACACTCACTAGATATAATTTTAATTCAAGAAACCCTCTTAAAGCCATCTAGGCCCAAATCGTGCAAACTGCGCAACTATGTGCAACTACGAACTGACAGACAGGGTTCCCGGGGAGGCGGCACGGCACTGTACTATAAACGTGTACTGCACTGCTGCCCTTTAGTAATCCAAAACCTTTCTAATATCGAAGCCACAGCTTGCAGACTCGCTATGACCGGTCATAATACATTAGTCATAGTCTCTGTTTATTTACCACCAACTAAAGAAATACTTCAAAGTGATTTAGAAATCCTTCTCGCCTTAGGCGACTCCGTAATTCTTTTCGGAGACTTTAATTGCAAAAACTCACTGTGGAATTGCACAGCCACAAATACTAACGGTCGCAAACTTGCTCTACTCTCAGAGCAGTTAGAGTTCGAGATCATAGCTCCCCTTCGCCCCACTCACTACTCCGCCCAAACCAGTCACTCTCCTGACATACTAGATATAGCTATTATGAAAGGAGTCGGGCTAAATCTGACCTCGATCGAGGTACTCCACGACCTCGGCTCAGATCACCTGCCCGTATTACTTAAACTAGGCTCGCTCTCCAACTCCAGTGAGACTGAGACAAAAATAATAACCGATTGGAAAAAGGTGTCGGCTACACTAGCGATAGCAGACACCCCAATCCTAAACACTATTCCTGATGACATCAACTCTGTCGATGACATCAATTTAGCCATAGGTGCTCTCACAAACCACCTCAATACGGTGGTCGCAAACAACTCGCGGAAAGCTCCGACGGGCAACCGCCAGAGTTTGCCGCCTGATGTCCGCGAACTTGTGAGAGCAAAAAACTCTGCCCTACGTCGCGCGGCGGCATACCCTACTCCTGAGTATAGGTCCCGTGCACGCGCCCTTCAACGCGCAGTAAAGGCACGTGTACGTGAATTCCGAAATAATAACTGGAGTACGCTTATGGAGGAAATTCATCCCACCCACAAAGCGTACTACCGCATAGCTAAAGCCCTGAAAAGTGACGGACACACGGCCACCCCCCCTCTTAAGAAGGCCGACCACTCCCTAGCGTTCGAAGATAACGATAAGGCTGAATGCTTAGCCGACAGCCTCGAAGAACAATGTTCTCCTAGTTCTGCTCCTTTTAACTTAGAACACGTTTCACGTGTCGAGGAGGAGGTACGTCAACGCACCTCCCTCCCTCCTACTACCGACCTCCCACCTGTCACCGCAGACGAGTTAGGCGGTCACATTCGAAAACTGAAATCCAGAAAGGCGCCGGGTCTTGATGGAATTAGTAATAAGGCTATCAAATGCCTCCCATTCCCTTTAATAACGCTCCTAGCCGCAATCTTCAATGCATGTTTGAACAACTGCCACTTTCCCGACGCCTGGAAGGAAGCCTTAGTCATCGGCATCCGCAAACCAGGCAAACCCGTAGATCTCCCTTCGAGCTACCGCCCCATAAGTCTCCTCAAGGGACTGGGCAAGCTCTACGAAAAAATTTTATACTCGCGCTTAAGCGACCACCTTTTAGGCAAAGGCCTTATAATCAACGAACAATTCGGCTTCCGCCCACACCGTTCTTGCCCTCAGCAAGCCCTCCGACTTGTAGAATATATTTCCGAAGGCTTCAAAAGGAAGCACAAAGCGACCGCGGTATTTTTCGACGTCGCCAAAGCTTTTGATAAAGTTTGGCACGCCGGCCTCATCTACAAGTTATACACGCTAGATGTCCCCGACAGACTAATTCTTATTATTCATAGCTATCTCAGTAATAGAAATTTCATGTTCAAACACGAACAATCCCTTTCCTCCAAAAGATTAATTAGAGCCGGTGTTCCACAGGGCTCCTCATTATCACCCTTATTATACGCGACATATACTAATGACATACCGCAACCCACTAACGGCGTCCAACTCTCCCTATTCGCGGATGATACTGCACTCTATTTACGCAGTAATAGCTCAGTTTTTACAATTCCTCGCCTCCAGAGAGCCATTGATGAGCTGACACGATGGTTTCACCTCTGGAGAATCGAGATTAACCCAGAAAAATCAGCAGCAATACACTTTAGGTACAGCAAAACTAGACTAACTAGTGTTGTTCCGTACCAGCTTTCCCATCTTCGAATGGATAACGTGCCCATTCCGTGGCAACACAGTTACAAATATCTAGGCATCACGCTTGATAAACACCTCCATTTCAAAGATCACATCAACCGTGTTTGCAATTTAGCTAAATTTTATAGTTCCCGCCTTAGCGGCATGTTAGGCCCTAAAAGTAAAATGTCTCTACGCAATAAGCGTACTCTTTACACCGTATGTATCAGGCCGGTGATGACTTACGCTTCCCCCGTTTTCGCCCATGCAGCACCAAATCTGTTATACAGACTCCAAATTGTCCAAAATAAATTCTGTCGAAGGGCAACTGGCGCACCCTGGTACGTCAGAAACTCAGTTCTACATCGAGACTTAGAGCTCCCTACAATCTCAAAATACATGAAAGACGCATCAGAGCGCTTTTTCACTAGAGCCACTAATCATAGCAATCCATTGATAGTTTCAGCTGCCGCTTATGAGGCACCTCCTCCTAATCATTTCCTAAGAAGACCACGGAATGCTCTGACAGATCAGCCTGACGACCTCACTCTCGAAGTCGAGCAGCTGACTAAAGCCAATGAGTCCTTCTCGGGCGACTCTCAAGTCGAACCTGAAGTGGGGGCGCTCCCGCGCCCCCCACACCCACTCCCTACTGAACTCACCTCAAATGAGTGATCAATAAAACACTTTTCACGTTATACTAATAACGTTAATCTCAACCGGGGGCCCGCGCCTCTGGCATTATTTCGCCTCGAGTAACCCTTAGGGGTCACCCGACAACTTCGCGCCGGCGACACCCTAGTGTGCCGTCTGGCCGCTTCGATGAAGTCGTAGGAGCTTTCGGGCTAACGACACGCGTCCCTATTCTGCTTCAGGCGGTTGTTTAGTGGGTGCAACTCCCACATACCCCGCGCGCCCGGGCGCGCGGAAGCTCAGCAGTTTTATCCGCCTTGCCGTCGCAAGGGTAAAAAAAAAAAAAAAAAAAAAAAAAAAAAAAAAAAAAAAAAAAAAAAAAAAAAAAAAAAAGCGTGAACGCCCATTCTAATGTTACTAAACGATAACGTCGTTAATACGCACAATTAATCTTCTTTTTTTATTGTAGTCTCACTTGTATATATTGTTTTGTGATTTGTATAGAGCCAAAACTTCTAAATTTCTATAAATTTCCTAGTTACAGAAATTTTGTAATATATACACGGAATCGGGTTTCATATGGTCCAAACGAAAACCATCGATTAGGTAGTCCAAGGGCTACTCTATGGACCCCCATGTATAATCCAGAAAAATTTATAGGTTTTGAGAAAATAGCATTTTTATAAATTTTTCGTTAGGACCTTAAATCATGCATTTTTAAAATTTTGTCCTTAACTATTATAACCAGAACCTTGGTTTTTTTGTATCTTTTTTTTTAATATAGAAAACGTTTTGACCCCTCTATCGATGGTTTTCGTTTGGACCATATGAAACACGACATGGTGTATATATGTATACGATATAAGTGTATTACCGACGCGCGACGTAATCGTTTAAGAGCGTTTGCGTGGGCGTTCACCCGTCCCGCCCCTTCTTAAGTCAATAGTTGCCGAGATATGCGGTTCCTCTTTAAATTGTCAACTTCGGAGAGCGAAATTCTGAAAAAAATTTAAGTTAGTACACTTGAACACATTTTCAACGAAATTTAAAATTGAATAAGATATGTTAAGTAGTCATGAGATAGTTGTTTTTAAAGTTATTTGGTTTTAACCATGAACTTTCGTCTCAACTACGAAACCTTTCACTGTGTGTGGCCGGACACGCATTTTGAGGGTTTTCCAATACATATTTTATTTTACTAAATAAAAACTACAGAATTAATTTTGAAAATACTTTTCGATTGATTAGTTTTTATTATTGTGAATCATCTTTGTCCTTGACAAAACATAAGTTTTCCCTGAAAATTTGGAGATAACAGACTTATCGATCACGTTCAAACTTTCCATTGTGTTTCATTCAATCTATCATAACTTTTGAACTTCTAAACCTACGTACATAACATATTAAATATAGAATATAAAATTTAATTTAAACAATTTTACAGCGAGCTGTCCAATGTTCCAGTGCCAGTCCAGTGCTATTGCAATAGATCAGTCAGTTACACACGACTTATTTTATATAATAGTAAAATTAAACATAGAAAATACTAGTACGTACTATATTTTAAAAAGTAAAACTAGAACATTGTATTGTAATTCGGGGTTCGGGGATAGAACATGTAATTTTTGGTCTTTTGGCTGGCGGGGCCCATTCAAAATAAATTATTCGAGTTCTGGATTGAGTTCGAAATTATCCCAATAAACTTGGAATATTATTGTCATGAATTCGCATATTAGCCTCAGTTGACCCGGCACCCCGTTCTAAGTGAGCTCGATTATTGCCGTAATTGTTATAGTTCGGATAAGTGTCGTTAGGTATTGTGCAAATATGCGAGTGTGACGCCTACAAACCCGGGAGTGTCATCCCCTATGGAGCCACTTTATCTAAACTCGGAACACAGAATTGCTTTTTCAGAAGGCTTACTCCCGCCCGGTGCTGGGAATCGATCTCGTTTCCATGTTAAATTTGCGACCCTAAATCGTCCGATACGTCTGTTTTTAGTGGAGTAGGGATAGCAAAATTCGTAAACAAAATTATATTCGGTTAAAGAATATGGAACTTATAAGCAATTAAAAATGTATCTCTGTCTCTTTCTTGCGAAACTAAATTTAATATTACTTTAAATGGCCTAATGTCACAGCTAAGTACGTCGCCGTGCTGTATTGCCGTCTCTGTCTATAGGGACATTTTAATTATTCATAATTTTGTAGTTATTGATTTATTTTTTTTAATTATTTCGCTATGAAATATTTAGGAAACTATTTCATATTAAATGTTATTTTTTTTAATACTCATCTACACCATTAGTGGTGTTTTTAGCAACTTGCAAACTGAAGGAAAATATGTGCCATAAATAGTATCATATAGGGCTTACGGCATTATCATCGCAATTCAATATGTTACCGGTTGCGTTTTGCGGTGAGTAATCTTGTGTGAATGTTTAGATATTGTATAGTCTCGATATGAAGCAGTTGCATGTGAAAAAATAAAAAATCTGTAATAAATAAAGTTTCCATCCGAATGAAGAGGAAATGCTGTCAAACTTGTGTTCTCCTATTAAACTTTTACATGTAACTTATATTAAATGACAGAAGCGAAAACACCTTGTATATTCCTTAAGGTCACGTCGTCACGTCGTTGCTTTACTTATATAACCATTTTAGATCAGAACCAGTAAAATAAATGTAAATGCTTAGAATTTATTTTCCTCTTGAAATATATTCAAGCATATTCTACAACATGAGATTGTTTCGTCACGATCGGATGTCGGGAGTGAGCCCTCAGACGCCTGTTTGTTTAATAGCGAAAGCTTACGCCGTTTGGCGTCCTATAAAGTTGTCGTTATTGCGAAAACTCAAAACATCGCTTGTTCTTATTGTAAGTAGTGGAACGATCGAGTGTCACGTTTCAGAATTTTCCTTTTTACGTTTCGAAAGAATCATTCGCTTTTGTATGAAAACCTTGTTTCTAAAAATGTATGAATCTTTTTAACCCGTAGTATAACAACTTTTACTTTAAAAATCACTCAAAGTTTTAATAATGTTCGTCTCTCTATACATATGTCACTATGTCCTCAGTAGGTACCTTCATTATGGGACAAAAAGTCGTATGGGATGTAGAATAGGGGAGAGTCGTATATCATATAGACGACCGCTTAGCTTAGTGGGTAGCGACCCTGCCTACAAAACTGGAGGTCCGGGTTCGAATCCCAAGTCGACTCATTATTTATATGATGAATATTGATACTGGTACCGGGTCTTGGTTGTCATACGTATATGGTGTTTTCGCTTGGTACCCAAAACACAAGCTAATGCGTAGTTCGGGGCCTAGACGTTGTTGTGATGTATACGTTATGCGTTATAATATATATAGAAAATTTGGAGAAAATTTGCAATGATAGGCGAAGAAAAAAAAGTGTAGAGTAGCTTAACCTACCAAATTGTTTTTTTTATGGTGGAAGTTTACTACGAACAATCTCAAATAATTATGAAATCATTAAATAACAACAAAATATTCCGCATTGCCTTCAATGTAGGTAGCATTGAAGGTGGAAATGAAATTATTTTGTTATTATTCAATTATTTCTATTTATAACGATTTATTTATATTATTAACATATATGCAAAACTCATCCTGTCTTCCGTTTTCTACCCCAACTCTCTCTTCTCTTTCCGTTGCTCATTGGCGTGCTATCGAATTTCACCGCGTAGGTTTTAAGGTACATATCTAATTCTGAACGAAAATAGTAAAATACTTATAATAATAATATATACTTATAATTGATAATGTGTCGTGATAGCCCGAACGCAGCGAACCTGTTTCAAATTTATAAGCCGTCAGGGCGTGGTTTGAATCCGGGCGTGTACCAATGAGTTTTTGTGTCTTAAGTACATAACTGTCACTGACTCCGTGCCTTGGAGAGCACTGTGGAGAACACGTTGAGCAGTCGGTTCCGGTTGTTGTCAATAGATGGCGGTCGTTACAATCCACCAACTGGAACAGTGTGATCTATTGATCTATTGATCAGTGTGATCTACGACCGCTTAGCTTAGTGGGCAGCGATCCTGCCTGCGAAGCTGAAGGTCCCGGGTTCAATTCCCAGGTCGGGTCAGTATTTATATGATGAATATTAATACTGGCACCGGGTCTTGGTTGTTATATGTATGTGGTGTCTTCGCTTGGTACCCAAAATACAAGCTAATGTTTAGTTTGGGACCTAGACGTTGTTGTGACTGTGTGTGTTAAAAAAAAAAATTAAGTACTAAGCCCCCTGGGGTGAGGCTTAAGCCCTTGCAGTGGGATATAATGAGCTGATGGAATAGAAAAAGAAAAACTTGATAATCGTGGAGGGCGAAAAACAAAAGTAATTCCAAGAAAAAAGCCTCGTGTCAACCAGTACAGAATTTTAAAGTCAGTCTCTAAAATTTTTCACCATTAAGTTCTGGAATTAAAAAAAAAAGAAACCTTTGCGTACTTTCCAGTAACAGGGATATAAGTTTTACTTCTCTATTGACTCAAAGGCACTAGAGAACCTTAATTCAATATTTACTACAATAACACTAATTTATTAAAACGAATCAACTATTTAACATCTGGAATCACTCTACAATAACAAACGCGATAGGAGCAAAGTTGAAAGTTGACCTGGAGAATACGTCAAGTTAGTTTGTAGTCGGCAACAGTATCGCCTTCCGGTCCCTTAGGGTTCGCCATCAGAAGTTGTAATCGAAAATCGCTCCACTACATGCTATTGTAGTTAGACACGCTGGCTCTAACTTTCATTGTGTCACAAATAGCTGTTTGATTAATCTCTCACGTCCTAACTTCGTTATACGATTCTCTCGTTTTTTTTTCCAGCTCCCTGTTATTTCTTTTTAACGACTTACGAAAGGAAAATGGTTTCCACTTTCCGTTATTTCGAGATCAAAGTGAAATTACTCAGCTTCAAACAATCGAAGCATTATTTAAATTTAGAACTATCGTTACTTGTCTTAGTTTCAAGTTCATTCACAGAAATTCAATTGTAATTTTGTAAATTGTAATACTATATTAAGGGTTATCTAGTAACATTTATAGTGTAGGTATTTCATAATAATAACTATTTTACTGTATAAATACTTTTAATAAATAAACGAAATTACTATAATCTTGATTGTTTCTCTGATTTTAATTCCAATATGGGTATTAAACAAATGCAATAATACAATCCGCCATATTGGAACTCGAACCCGATTCGCGGATAGAAAGCAAATACTTAGTTCAAAAAGTTCGAACCGTCTATTTGTGGACAGGAAAATCCGTAGAGATGTGTGAGACAAATCAAAAATATTTTTGTGATTTGTCAGCTTATCTAATAGTTTACTAGAAATAGAAGGGCTAATATGACTGATGTCGTATTATGTCGTAACTTTGTAAATATTTTAACTGATACCAGTAAAAATACTTGAACATGCATACATATAGTATATACATACTTTCAGATTAAAACCTATGATTTCTGAAACGAAAAGAAAATATTTTTATTTAAATTGTTATAAAATGTAGGTTCCAGGCAGTTCCCACTTCCCTTTAAAGCAGCCATAACATATTGGGTTGGGGAAAAAGTCTTCTCGTATTTTGTGTGTATGAAGTTATAATCTAATATTTTTGGTTGTACTATACAGTTACAAGTAACTGGCTGGTTTTAATACTATTATGAAAGTGATATTTAAAAAACAACAAAATCAA
Source organism: Luffia ferchaultella (assembly GCA_949709985.1). Taxonomy (NCBI): domain Eukaryota; kingdom Metazoa; phylum Arthropoda; class Insecta; order Lepidoptera; family Psychidae; genus Luffia; species Luffia ferchaultella. Next base: position 9,005,216 of record OX453254.1, read on the forward strand.
TACCTAAACAGTTTTTCGCCATTATTCATTTGCTTCCACATTGCTTCTTTGACAAAGAAAATGAGTGAATCTAACGAACAAATTTAATATATTTTGAAAGTTTATTACATAAAAGAAAATTATAAATTATAGATTCAATGCGATGTAAGTGTAAGAATATCACGGGGTTTGCCAAAACGTTTTCAATCAGGAAATTTCAATGTTAAAGATGCAGTTCGTTCTGGTCGGTTAACTACCGATAAATTTGATATCGTTTATGAAAAAGTGAAACAAGATCAGCATATTGGTAATTACGACATTGGTTTTAAGTCATTGGAAAAAGTCTGTGTATGCAAAAAGAAACTCAATGTTCAGGTGCTACACGAGCTCACCAAAGGAAACCTAATGAACTGTGTAGTCGTTTGTGATTCTTTATTAAAACTTAATGAAAGCGTATCATTTCTTTAAATATTGATCACGGGTTGATGAGAAATGAATCACATAAGAAAATAACATACGCAAAAGAACATGGTCAAAGTGCGGCCAAGTTTCACAGACCGCGACAAAACATGGATTAACGCGTAATAAAGGGATGTTGAGAGTATGTTGGGATTGAAAGGGTGAATCTATCGTTGATTATGAGCTTTTACCGCCGGGCACAACCATCGATTCGGATTTTTACCGCCAGTTTACTAAAGAATGCAATTGAGATGAAACGGCCGGAAGTGATCTATAGAGAGGGTATATTCCATCAATTATTTTCAGATTAAACCACACACATCTTTAGCCACTCAGGAAACATTGAGAGAGTTTACCTAGGACATGCTAATGCATCCACCATCTATCTCTGATCTTGCACAGTCAGATCAAAAGAAAGTGGCCAAAATGTTGAATATTAAATAAAAAAAAATCCACAGATCTTACAGTCCCCGCAACCATCGGTTTCATTGAAAATGAACCTACCCAAACCCGATTTTCACAGATTATTTTATTTTATTGCCACGAAAACGTGGCACTATTCTTTTCAACTCTTTAAACTCAGAAATAAATCAACGAAAAAATTCTCTGCTACCCGTGCGAAGCCGGGGCGGGTCGCTAGTTCAACATATTTGAAACATTTAGATTTTAAACTGCAGCCTCTGATATCCTTAAACGTTCTGAACTTGATAATGAAGCATTCGAACGAATACAGGCCGAAAGGCGATGACCGTAATGTTAACAAGTTCCCGAACGTCCATAACATCTAACATGTGATGTCAAATTTCTTGTTCGATTTCCAACCGATTTCCAAAATTTTGGTCTCAAACTGTAGCTACCGACGCCTTCTAACCTTTGGTATAACAGTTTGAAGCGATCCGACGAATATCCTCTGAAATATAGTAACTTATATCCACAAACACAAGCGATCGACCAAAAAATCTCATCTTTCGGAAATAATTTCTCTTACAATTACCAACCGATTTCCAAAAACTTGGTCTCAAATCGTAGCTACGTTAATGACCGAGATATTATTTTTTTTTATTTTCGATATCGGTTCCCGTTCTTGAAATATTTTGGATTTAGTAAAAAAAAATTCCGAAAAAATCCCGATTTTTTTACATTTTCCAATTTTTTTCAAAAACTACTTAACCGATTTCCAAAATTTTGATGTCATACAATGCAAAACTAAATTCTTAATTTTTTAAAACCTTAAAATCTTGGCTAGACCCCATACCTTCGGAGTTATGGCCAAAAATGCGTCTCCTGTGAAACGGATATGATAGTCATTTTCAATGACAAAACTGCTTGTTGAATTTTTTACCATTAACCCCAAAATGTTTACAACAGGATCGTATTTCTACCTACAAGATGGCAACAAGTTATCAAACAAAACGGCACTTATACAAAGTGAAATTTTTTTCACCATCCAAATTTTAATATAATGTATCTATGGTTAAAACCTGAGTGATTTTCAGTCTGCCGATAGTTGTTCGATAGTTTGATTGAATAACGATCGACAGTGGTTCCCGATAGTTCGATTTTTAATCGACAAATGTGCGCACTGCCATCTTCTAGCTCCATACTAATTCCCTGAACGATCAAACTATCGGCTAATTACCCCCTCGGGTGTGTCGTCACAAAGAAGGCAACCAAACGTTATAAATAACACTGTAGATAAAGTAATTTATTACGAAAATTTTACCTTTATTTTTTATTTACGTAATGATGTCTATTGGTCATACATAACATTCAGAAAAAGTTTGGATGGTGATAAAATTTCACATCGTATACTTTAATTAAAAGTAATTAAACTGTGGGAAAAACGCTTTGAATGTATATTTAAAATACAAAAAGACTTCCTTTCCGAGCCAAAATTGTATTATGTCTTACGTTTAATTGGGAAAATTTTTATATAAATTTATTTAATGACGACCGCTTAGCCTAGTGGGTAGCGACCCTGCCAACGAACCTGAAGGTCTAGCGTTCGAATCCCGGGTCGGGTTAATATTTATATGATGAATATTGATACTGGTACCGGGTCTTGGTTGTTATATGTATGTGTTGTCTTCGCTTGGTACCCAAAAACACAACTAATGCTTGATTTGAAGCCTAGACGTTTGTTGTGATGGTACGTATGTTATGTTAAATACCACATATTATTTATATCAAAACTTAGTCACGAATAATGCAATTAACTTAAAACGTGGACCTCTCTTCTGAGACTAGCAATGTCATCAATATTCGCAAGTCGAATACTATATTTCATAACAGTACGGTCATTTCGCTTTTCTGTTCCCACCAAGGGATTATTTTCCCTAAAGGGAAAAAGAGTGTGAAAACTTTAATTAAACAAGTTCGGTAAGCTTTGTGCTCGGACTACTGAACGAGGATGGCGAAGTTCATTCTACCTGAGATTAGATGGGTGGAGATTAACTTAGTAAATACATTTAGTATCAAAAACGTCTGCTGCTCACTTAAACGAGCAGTGTGACTGGAATTTAATTCGTTTGGTGATTTAACATATAAAATTATACCATTGGTCGCCTTAGTGTCGATTGCTTTTTGTTGTATCTTTTCTGTCTTCTACCTTGGTCTAACTTTAACGACAGACAATCTGCGGACAAGACGATGTTGTCAACAAAACAGAATTGCGATAGCGTTCTGCTGCGCTTTTTCAAGCGATAGTAACATCTCCGAACTTAAAATTGTCGATTTTCCAGTTCGAATATGAAAAAAATCTCATAGTAGGTGCTAAGAAAAATTTGAATGTACGAACTCGATTCACACTTTATTGACTCAATAAAATAGATATAAGAATTTCCAGAGATCATTTCGTCAATTTGTATACATAGATTGTGATGTGATGACAACAAAAATAGGACTTTGTTTCGTTTACTACAATGGTTGGAAATAATTTAGTGATTTAAAAATATTGATCCGATTTTGAACTTTGACGAGTTGTCTCACTTATTCAGCAGTCCAATTCAGCATGGAGTTAATTTGAGTCTTTATTTCTTTATCCCACGAGCGTAAATAATACCAAACGAATATGATATGGGTATCTCCTCTATAAATAATTGCTTTTCAAGACTTGTTTAAGTGTCAATCGTTAAAAGGCAGGCTCTCATTGTGTGCTAATCACAAATATCTTCTAATAACCACACTGTAGGACAAAAAAAGCAAAACATGATTTCATTGTGCTAAGTAAAGCTACGTGTGTGTGCTTCGAAATGTAAGTGACGATTGGCGACGAAAGAAACGAACGGACGGACGAAATAAGATAGGGATTACATTGCGTTACTTAATAGGTTTTTATTCAATTTTACCAAAAATATAATTTCAATCAAATAGTCAACAGACGGGCACTCAAATATTTTTTGATTTTTTGCTACTCTACGGACTTAAGTATTTTTGCTTAATTTCGGATGATATGTTTTTAAAGAGGCATGTTTGTGATTTATTCTAACGCATTTTGGAAAAGCCAAAAATAAATAAAGATCTGAAATCAGATTCCCTAAAACACATACAATAAAGTTATTGAAGTAATTTCGAATATCCCTGACTCTTAAGGTTTTTTGTTAAATGAAACATTAGTATCGTTTTACTATAGTTATAGGTTTAATTTGGCTTTCATAGATTAGGTATATCTATTACATGTGATAGACATTGCTGATTCGATTTTGTGAAGTATTATACTAACCTATGAATGACAAATTAATATTTTGAGAACTTCCTGAAATTTCAGGCAGACTTGAGGACGGTAATTTTGTTCGGTTTCGTTTTTGGACGGCTTTCGTTTACTGCTTGTGTTCTATTAAGAAATTGAAAATAAAGAATTGCTGATGGCACAGCAAAACTGTCAAAAATGAGTATAGGTATAGATCATATATAAAAATAGAGTGTAAAAGGGCTAACGATCCGCCATAGACCTCTGAAACAAGACATGACGAGCAAGTACTAGCTATTCGGTGGGCGGTTATGTCTGAAAAGTGATACTGGCATTTTGAACGACATCCAATTACAACCAGCTCTGACCTGGCCGGTCCGATCCGTACATGTAATATTTTATGATTTTAAATGTACGTATCACTGTACAATCAATTTATATGAGGAGAAAAAATAAAGAATTTTTTAAATATTCTGTCAAGGTGCTAGGCAGTGAAGAAGCCTCGTTACAGTACGAAATTACTCCCGGAATTCGTAATAAATGATGGAACTATAACCTTATATATTATAAAGGGAACCTTATTATAAAGGGAATACTTTCGAACAGCGTTATGTTCATAAATGTTCGAAAAGATATCAACTTGTCCGCCAGCCAGGCCGTCACAAATGAAAGAGAGGTGTACCCGTGGGCTATTGCTATTCATTTTCACAAATTGGACACGTGTCCGTTTATTTAGCGATTCCAGGCAATCACGGCTATCGCAGCTTACCCATAAACGAATCACATTAAGCTGTATCTAGTCATATACAGATGAAAATACTTAAATCGTTAATGCAGCTTTCGACACTGATTTAAATTCATGGATATGGTTAAATGTACATTTACATATTTTATTTCGATTGTTTTGAAAATGTTTATGTCGTAACATAACCTAGACCACAGTAGTTTTTTCGTTTCGTCAAATACTATTCAAATTTTAAACGTAATTGGTAGCAAAACACGAGCCGCAATGTGACTCTGATATTATTAGATTAGTATGACGTTTGGACTCTACAGTACTGTCTTTGTCAATATGAGATGACCTCGGGAGTATACTGTTTTAAACGAAAGAAGAATTTTCCAAATATGTCCATAATTGACGGTGTTATCGGTGAACATACAAAAAAACTTACAAGCAAACATACAATGTCTTTCTTTTTGAAGGCAGTTAAAAATTACACCTTCGAGCCTATCTTTCAATTATTTTGTTACACGTAGTCTAAGAATCTGGTGAATAATTTTGAAAAGTCTTAAATTAATGTCTTAAACGTAAGAAAATTTTCACTATTATTTTCATTTAGATGTAAAGATAATTAAAAATTCTTGGCATCGTTTATTTTTATAATGCTGTCGAAAACTAAAATATTCTCAGGATTCATTCAGGTAATTTTTTTAGAGGGCGCTCAGTTAGAAATTACCTCTATACAAATTTTCGTGAATGCTCTTGACTGTTTAGGACAATATATTAAAGTAAAATTTTGCATTTGCTAAACATATAATATCTTGAGACGTTTATTTATCTTTATTGGTATTACATATTCAAAAACTTCAGTCATGTCCATTCCATTCCACCATTGCATTCCACCAGCCAATTATATCCCACTGCAGGAGCTTAGGCTTCCCCTCAGGGTGAGGGGGCTTGGAGCTTAATCCAACATGCTGATCCAGTGCGGGTTCAATCATGTAGTAATTATTTATTAGCTTCAAAAGTTACCCAGTTTCTGCTAATTTTCAGCTCGTGTTGGACTGGATAATATCATAGAACATGAAGATATTGAACATATTTTTTGTCAGTCGTAGTTGTATGCAAAAGAGGTTTAGGATCATTTTGTTTTTATATGTCAGTTTAGTCAAAAACAGCTTTTCTCTAAAAAGCACCGAAATTCAAGCAATTTGCTACTTCAAGCGACCAGGCTTCTCGCAGCGGGTGGGATAAAAATGACAAAAGTGGACGTAATATTCGCATCGATAACCTAGTCAAATATGCAATGCATATCTGAATAGCAGTCAGGCATTCCAGTGCATAGTGAGGAATGCGTTTCACTGGAGATTGGAACGGATATTGGAATTTGCAAGTGGTCGCATAAGGTATGCATAATCTGAACTGAAAAACTGAAGAAAAAAGAAAACAATATAATGCTTGCAACAATATAATGCAGTTAAGGGAAATTTTCTCAAAGAAACATCACATGAACTGGTGTATCATATTTGAGTTTGAACAACGGAAAAATAAAAATCGACAAAATAGAATAATAAAAAGATCGTTCTTTTTTTGATCAAAACGAACCAATGAATCTAGCTCACATTTTCTCGACTGAGTAAAAATGAACTATAAATATATTAAATACTATTAACTAATGGAATAACTAAAGTGAAACACAAAAATTGACACGATGTTGGATATTTGTGGAATAGGTTCATATTTTGTCCACGACTAATTAAGAATTAACGTACCATGAAACTTTATAATGTAGCTAAGTTCCCGAAATGAACTTTAAATACTTATAGACACGATTTCTAGTCACGTGCTAACGTCAATTTTTAGATTCCGCATATTGTGATGTATACATATGTCGTGGCCATATCTTAAAATTGATCATTTATTTATTTTATTAGTTTATCATTTAAAATTTTTGACTACTTAAATCAGTAACTTGAAAAATTGCATTTTTTATGGTTCAAGTACGGAAAAATCTAGAAGGATAGGTCGTTAGTGTTGCATACCATTCATAAAATGTGTCGCGAATCGTCGTGTAGAAATGTGAATGAAATGTGGTTACCGGTGATTACACGTGGTCAATTCGTAAATATTGGAAATATTTCAAGGAATATCTATTCCTTGAAATAGGATCTCCTATTTCAAGGAATAGATATTCCCAAATAAGGAATCTAGTATTTTTACCAGGGGACGGACAGCAGCGTCCTTCTTACCTACTACCCTATCCTATATAATCACCAATCCGCCACCGATCGTGGCGATTATGGCAAATATGGCAAGCCTTCCACAATTATAAACGTACCTACTAAACGATCCGCGGTTCCCGGCAGCTCCGATGGCTTTAATTGTAGCAGCTATAATAGTAACGGGGTTGGGCCAAGGGGTGCTAAAAACCCCAGTAGAGATGGGCCTTATAATAAAACAAAAACTCCTGCTCTTGGAACTCGAGGGGCGATTACGTACCGGAACACGAAGTTGTGCATGGGGCGCCCCCGACAATGTGGACAAATTACTCGAGGCAGGCGGATTTTGACCAATGAGTTAATGTATGTTTTCCTAAACTAGACGTTATAAAACCGTACCTTGACAAAAAAGATATTCCGGTATTCATAGAAATTTGACTCTGAATTTTCACATAATGATATTATTCCGACAATATAAAATTGTCAAATACTTTACATCATTTTTTGTATGCAAAATATCAAAAAAGCTTATCTTATAGATGACACATGAAAATCGGAAAAATACTTCGTTCTTACGGAAAATATCCGAAAAATCGTTGCCGATCGTAAACCTTCTGTTATCACTCTGGAATCGTTAGTACGTTCCCATGTTAAGCACGGGTCCTACGGGCTCAAACAATGTAACGGCGTCTTTATACACACTAACGAAATATCACAAAGTATTTACATAGAGTAAGGCTACATGTGTGATAGTCAATACGCATGCGTGACGATTCTGGGCGCCCTGTTCCCCGTATCTCTTATTCTATTGCAATCTAACTTATATTTTAAATTATATTAGACTTTATTTGTAGATGCCGATAAGATTCAAAATTGAGTATACATGACAAGAGTTTGAGATTCACTCGTAAAGCGCTGAGAGCCACCAGCAGCTACCATTGCTACACAGATCTCGCCCATCAGCTTGGATGCTGAGACGTATCGCGATCGCTCTGAAAAATTTACGAAATTTTTACGTACATTAAGTAAAACTGTAGTATAAGTGTTTTGTAAAACAATTTTCGGTAGTGCTACTACATTGTGAGTCCAGTGTGTAAATACTCTTTATGTGATTAACTTGGAAATTATCGAAAATTTGCGAAAGCTTTAAAGTAAGTATGAACTAATATAGAAAGCACATAATATATATATATATATATATTATTAAGGAAAAACCGTCGAAATTCTTGTAAAGTGTATATTTTCTGAATTATATTTTTATATATATTTTACAAGCTTTTTAAGGTTATTTAATCATACCCTTGTATCTCAATAAATATTTTGAATTTCAATATCACTAGATGGAAATCTAACGAGATAGTTTTACGTATTTCATGGTGAATTACGGTTATTCGTTAAATTTAATGATTGTTGCGAAATTTTTTTCAGAGTATATTTCGACCAATAACTTCTATGTCTGGATGATTATATTTTCTAAAACGTTAGGTTTTTATTTTGGTTTACATTTTTTATTCTAACGTATTAAAGATAACAGGTATATTAATTTGATATACAAAGATTAGTGATGAGAATTACAGTATTTTATAGCAATATTTAAATGTAAAAATGTCTGATTGTTTATTTCTTTTCATCCATCGACCGGTTATCGATTTGAACTTTGTTGAACGGAAGCAAGTTAGATTTGCGGTGGACGTAGAAAAGCTTTCCAAATTTTGAAAAGTGCGATCGAAATATAGTATATAGATAGCAAATTATAAAGCTAAGACCATGTAAATGACTCGACTTATTAAGAAGTTTAAATCAAACTGATTTTATAATGTAGTTGCAGGTTAGTCTATTACGGGCGTACAAGTCTTCAATGACCGCATTATCACATGTTAGCCAATCATCATCATCAGCCCATTTTACCCCACTGCAGGGGCTTAGGCCTCCCCCAGGGTGAAGAGGGGGTTTGGAGCTTAAATCCACCACGCTACTCCACTGCGGGTTGGGGATTGTAACGACCGCCATCTATTGACAGCGTCCGGGACCGACTGCTTAATGTGCTCTCCGAGGCACGGAGTCAGTGATAGTTATTGTACTTAAGTCAGAAAAACTCAATGGTACACGCTCGGATTCAAACCATGGCCTTATAAATTTGAGACAGGTTCGTTGCGCTCTGGGCTATTACGACACTCATAGCCAATAATAACTGTATGTATATATTCTCTTCGAATCAGTTTTCGGAATTTTTTTTCCATCGCATACGAATGCTATACAATTCTTACTCTTCTCTTTAGTTTATATAATGTTTGGATTTATTTATCAATCATAATATCTTCAAGATGGGGCTGAAAACTGTAAGCTGAATATATTATTGTTGGTTAGTTGGTTAGACCTAAGTTTTGCCATTTCACTTATCGTAACTTGTAAGCGTTTAACAAATTTATAAGTTTTTAAAGATAGAAACAAAAAAAAAGATCTAAAACATTGTGTACTAGTTTCTACCATCATATCCTGTTTACTAGGATTTTTACATAATAACCACGACGTATTTATTTATAAATTATTCCTTCGAAGAGCTTTGCTACATTTTCCTACGACAGGTTCCTTCGGAAATTTGTGGCTTCCCATATTTTAATAACCAATAGCTATAATGACGTCATTTTAGCTAAGTACGAGAGACACCGTTCTCGGCAACGGGCCCAACTACCTGATGAGGCGCCATCGCGGGCGCACTTGTACTTACTATCTCAAAGTAAACTAACTTTTTTAATGCCATTAGAAATCATTTGAGTTCATGTCTGACGAAATTTCATGTAATATTGAAATCCTTCCATCTGAGTATTTATTTATTTTTTGACATGAATCCCTTGCCGTACCTGAATGAAATTTTACAAGTAGTAGGTCCACATAATAGCCAAGTTTTTAAAGTGGGTATCGTAATTTTTTTTAATGTAATTTTTTGGAATTAAAACCCCCTAAAGAAATAAGTAAAGTATCATCCAAATAAAAAAGTTCACTGTTTATTTTTTTGCTCAGAAACTAATAAGCTGAGTTAAAACTGTAGTTTGTGTAATGATAGACCTAATAATTGTTCACATTCAAAAAAAAAAATCAAGGTTCTAGTAGTAATAATTTAGCAGAAGAATTTTGAAATACGCATCACTTCGGGTTCTAACAAAAAATTTAGATAAATGCTATTTTCTCGAAAACTATAAATTTTCGCTGAACATAGATAGGGGTCCTTAGAGTAGCCCCAGAACCCCTCTATCGATGGTTTTCGTTTGTACCATATGAAACCCGACACCGTGTATATCCCTGAACTAAAAAATAATTATCAGTAATTAAAGCTCAAAAAGCTTGAGATTTTGAAAGTCGCTGAACGGTTGTTGTAAAATTTGTAATAAAATGAATAAATATTACATTTTATTTGTAAAGTTTGAAAGACTGTTTTATTCGTAAAGCAATTATTATTTCAGTATATGCAATCATTCTACAAAACTCTGCCAATTTATCATCAAATTAAAGATAATATTTTTTTATATTAAAATGAATAGTTGACTGAATTTTTATGTTGTAAATTATCTACAAATCTACAGGATGCTTTTCTATAATTTTCTTTATGCTGCTTTTAAAATTACTTAGATCAACAATTCAAAGGAATGTATATAAAAAAGGAAAGTTATTCATTCTCAATAATAATATCTTTATTTGTACTCCTAAATTAGTTGGTGTTGCAAAAAATACATCACATTATGACTTCCACAGTACAGTAGTCAAATGGTTTTCCTCTTCCTTAAGCATAAGTTAATAAAAATAGATTCATTTACCTCAAATGCAATGTACAGAAATGTCATATGTGTATTTAAAATTGAGATGCTGGCAAATACACATAAAAATATGAGCGAGTATTTTAAAATTGTACCAGAAATTTAATGAGTGGTTTATTTTATGTAGTGGTTAATTTTTTTCATAGTTAATTATATTTAATTAAGTTTTGTTCGATAACTTGTGGCCATCTTTTAGGTAGTCACATGTCCCGTTGCTGTAGAAGTTTTGGGATTTGTGGTTAAAACAATGCGATAAGTAGTTTTGACAGTTTACTCTTTATTTTAATTTTACATTACGTAAAGGATTCTGAAGAGACCGAAACAAGTGGGATTCTGTGGGTGTAAAGTCAGGGTTATATGGTGGATATATTAACGATTCCTGTCCATTCTCTCAACTTTTCTTAGTGGGTAGTAATCTTTCTGAGTGGCTTAAAATGTGTGTGGTTTCATGCTATCTTGTGTGCAGCAAACATCCGAATCGATGGTTGTGCTCGGCAGTAAAAATTCATAATGAACAATGCTCTTCCAATCCCACCTTATACTCAACATAGTCTTGTTTGTGTTGCCACAGTCTGTGGAGCTTGGCAGTATTTTGACCTTGATTTTTTGCGTACGTTCTTATCGTAAGTGATCCATTTCTCATCAACCGTGATCAATATTTTATTACGGTTTAATGACAAAAGAGTGCACGGTTCATTAGGTTTCTTTCAGTGACCTTGTGTGGCACCCAAACATCGAGCTTTTTTGTTGGATACTTAAACTATTTCAAATGAGTCAAAACTGTTTAACAGTAAATGTCCAGTTTTTGGGCAATTTCGTAACTTAATGCCGATCTTGCTCAATTTTTTCATAAATGGCATCAACTTCATCTGTACTAGGGCGACCATAGCGAACTATGTATTAACCATAAACATTTCTTCACTAAAACACTTAAATTGACTTTGTGCTACATTTATTGCGAAGCCGCATTAGGTTTATAAATAAATATTTTTTTGCGGTTTATGTCGCATTTTATTTTTTGTATTAAAATTTCATGATATAGTAAATTTTAGTTGCACTTTCACTCATTTTCGCAGATTGAAAAAAAAATGCAAAAATGACGAGAACAAGTTTATCCTTTCTATCAATTTTAGTTAAGAATGTTATCTTTGAATGGTGTTAAAGCGAACCAGGTACATACAGAAAGTAAAATCAAAGAATTTTGATGAAAAGTTCAGACATAGTATGAAATGATTTACTCCTCGACCGACCTCTTTACAAATTGTTTACAGATGTTTTTATCGAATTTTTATATTATATATAGAACACTCAAAAAAATATAAGCAAGAGCGATGTTAAATGAAACAATAAATAAATAAATATAAAAATAAATTTACAAATAAATAAAGCAGAAGAGATGCTAAATAAGTGATACACGTACTTAGATATTTTTTTTTATTATATACATACATAGATATTTTACATCCTGATTTGGTATAAATATACACTTTCATGTACACAAATATTTGTCCCGAGCGGAAATTGTACGCGGGATCTTTGGTCCTACAGCTAGGGTATCTAACCACTTGATCAGCCAAAGAATGTCTTCATCTTTTGAATTTTTCGTCGGCCTGTTAAGGTTAAATCATACTTCTGATTTTCATTAAAAATATTTGATCAGAACTAAAAAAACCACAACATTGTAATATTTATTTTACCATCTAAATAAGTGAAACGTGTCAATAGCTTACCGTAAAATTTATAATATATGTTCTTTCGAATACAAAACTGTTTTAATTTTGGTTTTCAAAATAAAAAAACTCGCTCGGATATACACAAATCCAATCGAAAATTGTGAACTTTAAAAACCAAAACAGAACCATTTTACAGATAAGGAACATATTTTAATAAATTTAACGTTAATTTCATGATCCACTTTATTTTTAAGACCACAAGTTGTTACTTTTGGTAAAATAAATATTGTATGAAATTAAGCGGTATCGATTAACTATAAAACAGAAGTTTACACAGAAACTCTATATCTTTTTTTTTATTCCATCAGCCCATTATACCCCACTACAGGGGCTTAGGCCTCCCCTCAACATGAGGGCGCTTGGAGCTTTAATCCACCGCGCTGCTCCAGTGCGGGTTGGTGGATTGTAACGACCGCCATCTGTTTACAACAACCGATATATGTCTTCATATACTATAGTTATATTTCTTCTGTTCGTGAATATGTCACTGAACTCCTAAATGGCTGGATCGATTTTTATAATTTTTTTTGTGTGTGATCAAGTTGATTTGAGAATATGTAGTTCAGAATCATAATTTGATGCAATAGATTTTTTTTTAAACAAATTTATTTATTTATATGTTGTCGTTTTTTGGATAGTTTAGGTTAAGCACTTCAAAATCACAAAACGGATTTCGATTTTGTTTTCACAGTCATTTAGGGCATTTTTCCCGAAATGTTTATATGTAGAATGCACTAGCTTTTGCCTACAGCTTCGTCTGTGTAATTGTAGGTTTTGTAATATTTGTCAGATTTTAATAGGACCTTTATAAATATGTATCTTATATGATATACCATAGAATTGGTTTTATATAAGTCCCCGTGCTCCCACTTTGCTTGATGTGAATGGAAACGAAAACGGGTCGGGACCAGTGCCTAGAACGGAAACGACAAAATATTTGTGTGACAGGAACGAAAATGGGAAAGGGATGGGCGGCAATGAGATAAGACTGAGTTAGAAAAGCCATTCCTATGAGATACTGCGGACGGGTCGCTAGTTTTCATTATAGTAAATATTAAAACTAGTCTACAACTTTCATGTGAAATAAAATCTTTCTTTTTTTTCTATTATGGATTTTTTTCTCAAAAAAAAAAATCTCCCAGTTCCCCAGATCAGAAAAACGCGCACCTAAATCTGAAATAAGGTGCCGACAATGGGCTTTGTTTAAAACTGTGGAATTTAATACAAAATTTTGTATATTTGTAAGTATATTTGTTCTTGTTAACATTTCGGAGGCGTTAATAACAGAAATTAAAAAAAAAAACATGAATGACGTCACTACTGTGTGCACTGTAATACCCACTATTAGTACGGACCCACTATCTATATATGAATTAAAGCTGATCTGACGTCGGTATATGTAGGCGACCTCATTAGCGGTGCGTGAAATTTGTAGAAATCAATTGCAATACAGTACCTACACTCTTATAGTACAGTTAGTTATCACTTTCTGTTAAGGGCAAATAGTCTCACTACTGCCAGTAATGGTGTAGCGCTAGTGAGTGCTTACAAGTGCTGACGTTACAGCAGAGTTTGTGCTTAAATTCTGGGACAGTATTATTTAATAGTATGTAGTTAAGTCACTAGCGGTAGATATTTGAAAATGCACTGGTCCTCGAACACCTTTTTTTTAGTTAAAAAAATGTTTATACTGGAGTAGTGTACTTTTTGCAAGTATATTTTTATAAATATTTCTTTTACAATTTTTTTTAATGGGACACTCCACACAGCGCCATGTAGTCGCAAAGTAAGCAAGTATTATGCTTGTGTTATGGGTTACTAGATAACTGATATACATACTTAGATTTTCTTTTTTTTATAATTATATACATACCTATATAACTAATATACACCCAGACCCGAAATAAACATTTTCATGCATACAAATATTTGTCTCGGGCGGGAAACGAACCCGCGACCATTGGCTTCGCACTTAGGGTCTCTAACTACCTACACAGCTAATCGGTCGTCGTAAATTGGCCCATTTATCGTGGACACTTAAATTTCTATTAAATCTAACTCGAAATCATTCCAAACTACAATCTAAATTAAAAAAAAGTCTTGACAATGCCATGTTTGGTAATTTATGCAAAAATAATTAAAATACAAATTCAAAGTCAACTAGAAATTACTGATTATTAAATGCTTAGCCATTTTGTTAAATTAAGGAAATTAGAGGCCTCCAATTAAAATGTTTCTTAGTTATAAGCAATACTGTGTTTGGCTGTTTGTCTGTGAAAATGATAAATAAATAAAAACCAAATTATGAAATAAATTTACTTTTGAAATGCAACATCCTAAAAGAATAACTTCGCTAGATATAAAAACATTATTCACCATGAAAATATATTTTCGTTCGATGAATATGTGAAGCAAAAATGAGTAAAAAATATCTGCTTTATAGTTCATTTCATAATTTCAGTCAGATCTACAAAATAAAATTTTCGTCTTTTTGTAAAAACATCCTTTTTGAATCATGAATGTTATTATAGAATTATGTTTAGCTTGCATGAGTTTCACATATTTCAAATTAATTGCTTCCACTTAAAATATGTGTAAAAAAATAATTCTTTATAAGTTTTTATATTTTACATTATAATTTATCTCTTTTGTGAGACAATGATTTTCTTATGATAGTGAAAATAATATGGAAAATAACAGGCTGTTCATTTTGTTGCGTCGTTAGAATTCTTATCAACAAGTAGCCACATTCCGAAGAGGGGATAATTTTAATTGTAAATAACATTTGGGCGGGTACAAGTGGCTTAACAGTGCCTAATTCCTAACCTAATTCCATAACAATAGATTCCATCTATGTAGTAGCACCAATAGCATATAGGTGCAGGTTTTGACTATTCGCAAACAATGCTATTGGAATATTAAATTTTTAATATATATTGAAAATATTAATAAAAAGTTAAAGCTAATAAATATTAATTGGTATATTATCAATGTTTTATATGCTTGCCTTTTTTTTAAATCTATAAAAAAGTGCTAAATAAAAGCATTATTATGGGCAATATATTTTTATAAATCTCCTGAGGCCTCGTTATGATGCTAACTAATGACTCCGCAAAGCGAGCTTATGTTTCTGAAGAAACAATAATTTAGTATTATAAAAGCGAATTTTATGAAAGCTCCGGGGCTGTATTGCTGTCGATAAGGCTTTACGGTATATTTAGACACTTAACTTTGCACACGAAGCACTTCCTTAAATATTTTGCTATTAAGCGAACGATTAGGTAATAACGTTTTAGATTATCGTTTTGATAATAGCTTCATTTGGCGTTATCGATTTCTAAATATTGTTTAGTAAACATTATAAATATATAAGTAGTGGTTTTCAGACGATCACAAAAGTACTATATATCAAAAATATGTGACTAAATTGATATTTTACTTTTTATTATATTGGAATACGAGTACTTGTGAAATAAAACCGGCGGTGTCTGTTTGCGGTCAATACCCTTATACAATTTCATCTCAGTGATGATATGATGAATAAAGATGAAACATGACATAATTCCAGATGGTAGCTAATAAAAAACTGTACGATAAATTTATGAATTACAGGTTGCTTAGGGTAACTAGTTATCATTCATTGGTCCTCCACGAAATATAAATTTTTTAGTGTTTCCTACCTGATAAGTATCAACAACAACCTTATTGCTAAGGCTCAGCTGTCCGTTCGTCCATCCGTCCGTCTGTTAGGAAGCTGTTTCATCTGAACCGTATTACGACACTTGAAATTTGTATAGAGTGCGTATCATTAAGGCCGCTATGACAAATAATAAAAACAAAATTATGTTAAAAATTAAAGTGAGTTCTCATACAATAAACGCGTATTTTTGCATTGAACCTGTCTACAGAACCATTCATGTGCGAGGCCGACTCGCACTTCGACGGTTTTTTGTTTGCGAGTCTTTTACCAGAGTTATATTGTGTAATAGCATATTACATGTAAATCAACAAAAAAAATATAAACTACCTAGGTATTTAAATAACAAGAAAAAAATTGTCAATAAATCGAGATGTTTGTCCTTTTTACTGAAAACAATGGAAAATGATAGATAAAAACTGGTCATATGCGAGTCGGACTCGAACACAAAGGGTTTCGTACTACCTACCGGACAATATAAAAAAAAAACAGGTTTCAGACCCATAGGCTCTTTAATTTTTAACGTTGTTTTATTTATGTTATTTGTTGTTATTGCAGCCATAGTAGTACAATAATTCATGAAAATTTCAAATGTAAGCAAAGATCTTGCAGCCACCAATCATCAAAAACGTCAAAAAAATAGGTTTTTTGTATAGGGACTCTTTTTAATTATTCACTTTATTTAATTTTTATTGTTTGTAGTCATAGCGGTTGTAGTAATACATAAACTGTGAAATTTCAAATGTCTACCTATTACGGTTCAGACGACACAGCCTTGTAACAGACGGACGGATGGACAGCGAAGTTCTAGTAATAAGGTTCCCGTTGGTACCCTTTGGGTAAGTAAAAAAACAGTTCTTTTTGTTTGAAAAGTAAGCTTCTGATAAATCAAATTGTTCTTGATACAGATGTTGAGACACAGTTATTACCACGGTCAATTATTACGAAATTGAAGCAAAACAAAAGAAAATCGATACAAGTGTCAAAATGAAAAAAAGTAAAACGCTGTATCTTAAACTTTTAGTCGGAGCGCCCTGTCTAAGGAGGAAATATGGATACAATTATTATTACTAATGTAACGATTTTCCTATCTAAGTCTTTAACAAGGTACTTAGAGATAAATCAGCGAGCTTATACTTACTTAGACGACGGTCGTGGGTAGCGACCCTGCCTACGAAGCTGCAGATCTGGGTTCGAATCCCAGGTCAGGTCGTCAGTATTTATATGATGAATATTGATACTGGTACCGGGTATTGGTTGTTATATGTACCTATGTGTTGTCTTCGTTTGGTACCCACAACACAAGCTAATGCTTAGTTTGGGGCCAAGACGTTGTTGTGATGTAGACGTTATTATTATTATTATATTATTATTACTAGTGAAATAAAATGGCGAGTGTTGATTTTTTAGCTGGTTCTATGCCCGGTTCAGGTAATCTTTTCGAGAAATCTGTAAATGCAGTTTTGTTTCTTTTTAAAAATAAAGGAATGTTTCTTTCAAGTAAAATAATCTAATTTAAAGATTGAAAGTGGTTTCCCTTCAGGGCACATTGATTTTTTCCACCTTGTATACTAAAAATTATAATCTGACTCTAGAGATCATATTGCAATAATTTTTAGTCTGGTACTTGCTTGATTTATAGAGGTTTTGAAATGGGAATGTACGGGACGACACCATTAAGAACTATTGCAGCTCAAAAGCTAACGAATCCCTAAGAGTTACAAAAAGACCCAGAGCTGTGCCGTAGTTGTAGAAAAGTGTAAGAATTTACTAATTCATAACACTTTTCTACAGCAACTGTACAGCTAATAAATTAAAGTTGAGCCCAAATGAACTTATGCAGCTATTATAGGGCCATTGCATCATTTTTAGATGTCTACATTATAGCTTGTGTGCAGCTGTTGTGCAACTCTTAGAGGTGTCTAGAGCTAGTTGGGGCGGGTAACCCTATATATAGATAGTAAAATTTGAAAAAATCGCAACCCTGACAATGCCTCGCCACAGACTGAAAGCTCTCGGGTTATTTTTTAATTAAAATTAATAATTTCTGTCATCGCTCTGGCTTCAGTGAGGTGTCGACAATTTTTTTTTATTTTGGAAATGATTAACGACAGCCCGGAAAGCTTTTTTTGTGAATCATTAAATTCCAACCGACGTACTTAACAAGATTACGCAATGAAATATTCTTTGTTATTAGATAATTCGGACATGTTCTCTTGTTTGTTAACAGTTCTGAATATTATGTTTTATTTATACTCGTATGTCTGTGAATTGCAATAAGGGTGGAATAGGTCCAATAGAAAATTGCCGTTCTAACTACTGGCGATTTTGAATGAAAATACATTTTTTGACCGGAAATTTATTAATAATTTAAATAAAATAAAATAAATCAAACAGAGACAAAGTTTCATACAACCGTGATACGATAGGTACAGTTGCTATTTAACAATATTATATATACAAAATTTTAATTATGAAACTTAAAATGAAATTTAAAGTTCACATTAAGTTTCATAATTAAAATTTTGTATATAAAATAGCAGTATGACAGATTTCAAGTTTTCAAGGCTTTATTTTATTTTATATGAAGAAATTTAATTAAGTTAGACTTCATTCGAACCGTCAATTTCACTTAGAATTTAATTTTACTTTGACTGGTTTGTTTTTAACACATTCTTTATTTTATAGGTGTGAAGAATTTTAATTATGTTCCTAATTTTCTTTAAATAAAGAATTTTCAAGTTACTCTTAATACCTACTTACCGGTAATTATTAATATTAAATTCATTTATTATTCTGACCGTAAGATTTTGATGATTGCGTTATAACTGAAACATAGACATGTCGAAAATTCGAGTAATTTTTTAATACAGGTTCCATTGTAGAATCAAGACAATAAATACAGCTTGAAACATTGATTTCATGTTTAGAGGAAACACGACTAATGAACGCACGATGCTTCAAACTTTGGCTTATAAAATGAACCAATAGGCAGGTCAATCCCTAACGAAGGATTGCAAGCCACGCTATATCAGTATCAATCTACTGTAAAATAGCAGCATGGCTTTAGGTTAGCATATCTATAATTATGATCTATTTCCATCAAATTAGGAAAATAAAAAAAACAATAGCCAGACTAGTCCACCGATTTCACCATTATTATACAAGGAACCGTAGAGACCATGGAGTTATGTGATGTTGCCTCACAAACATTTGCAGATCATGTGCTACTATGATAATGCCGTATCCATATTATAATAGATCACTGGTTTACAAACTTCAATTACGAAGTCCGCCTCCCAACTAGAACTAGAGTAATTGAGTCGCATAAGACCAGCACATATATTATAAAACTAGTCTATTTTCGTTTACATTTTGCTTTAGTTATAAACTTTTTTCAATATTTTCTTTTGTATACAATATTCTGTTTTAGAAATAAACGAAATATTGAAAAATATTATAAATTTAAAATTACAAATATAATGAATTCTTCGCTTTATTTACTTCATACAAACAATATCATGTGCTTTTTTATTGTGGTAGCTAGGCGGGGTTTGTAATTCAATGTTTATAAAGCTGGTTTAAAATTTTGATGATTTATCAAATTTGATTTTACTTTTTGTTTAGTATTAAATTTACCTATGAGATAGAAATTCTTACCATTTTTTTACGCATACACTTATATTTAGACGCATAGTGATTACGACGAATGTGATACTTTTATTAACAGTGCATTTCTTGGATAAACGAAATGTGAACAAATATATTACCTCTATATTAAAAAAACGGCTGTATCCTTTGATTGGGTTGGTTTAGAAGTTTGATTTTATCACAGCTCCATTTTTTCACCTGAGTATTTGATATGAATTTCAGCTTGATATCTCCATGCGTTCCTGAGAAAAAGGGTCTTGACGGACAGATCCACAACAAAGTGATCCTATAAGGGTTCCTTTTTTTGCTTTTGAGGTTCGGAACCCTAAAAACGAGTTATTCCACAAAAAAAAGAACCAGGCGTGAGTCAAACTCGCGCGCCGAAAGTTCCGTAGGTACATGACATATTTGTGTTATGTATTTCTGAAAAAAATGTAAATTCGTAAGTAATTGCAGAAAAATTATGTGATATGACAATACGTTAACGATTTTCGGATTTTTTCCTTTACTTGTACTGTGAGATTTTGCTTTTTGACAAATTTCGTGATTCTAGGTCAACGAAAAGTACCCTATAGGTTTAAATTTATTTGCGACTGTCGAAATAAGCGGTATAAACCGTTATATAATATTTTTTGATCGCACTAACTTAATGGCTTGATTTTTTTACAACTTTATTAATTAGGAACCGTAGGTCTAAGTATTCGTTATTAATTTAAACTTGATACCTCTACGCGTTCGACTACGAGAAAAAGCGACTTACGAGAGCTTTCACTACGAGAAAAAGCGACTTAACAAGCAGACAGGTGGACAGACGTACAACGAAGTGATTCTATAAGAATTCCTATTTTTTTTTGACACGAAATGTAGTGTAGCATAAAAATCCAAGTTCCTTCTTTTCAGCTGGCGGCAGAATATTAAATGTCGGGAACATTAAAATAAGTTTACGGTTAATCTCGCCTTTTGATTCACTCTTTTTTTCACGTTTCACATTCATAGAATGAAAATTGTATTTTTAAATACAAGCTTTCGGCATTTACTTAATTAAAAGTAATTTCATAATTAGGTTAATTTCCTTAATACTAAGAAAAAATTTAAATTTATACAGTACTGTTTTGTAAAATATTCGTTGTACTTACATATTTTTATCATTGTTTTTAGGATTGGCAAGCCAACAATATTTTTGAGACATAGCCTTACATTGTCCATTTTTCATGGATCATGTGTACTTACAAGATTGATTCGATCCCGAAAACTGTTTACTTAACTAAAAGGGATTAAAAACAAAACATTAAATATTATGTTAGACATTCACCTTTAGAAATATTTGCGTTAAAGTATAGTTTTGTACAAAAAAAAAATTAATGCTTTTGTGATATTGATTGTATCTCAAGTAGGTAACTTACGTTTCACACGACGATGGCATCTAATAAAAGTTAAGTCAACAATTCCTCTCGCCCGATACAACGCGGCTCGCGAGTTAACCCCTGTCAGAACTTTTTCAATTAAGTTCGTGCAATAACACATAGCGATACGAACATATTACAAGAGAACTTTATCGGAGCTTCCGCTCTCGTATAAAACGACCACCGTTATCAAACTATAATAACTTTTATATGGACGGGATCTATATTAATGCCACGACGTGTGTCGTGATAGCTCGAGTGTACCGAATCTGTTTCAAATCTATAAGGCTATGAGGCCGTGGTTCGTATCCGGACGTGTACCAATGAGTTTTTTTTAACTTAAGTACATTGACTATTACTGACTCCGTGCCTCGGAGAGCACGTTAAGCAGTCGGTCCCTGTTGCTGTCAATAGATGGCGGTTGTTACAATCCGCCAACCCGCATTGGAGCAGAGTGGTTCATTTAAGCTCCAATCCCCTCATCTTGAGGGGAGGCCTAAGCCCTTACAGTGGGGTATAAAAAATGACTGATGAAATGGAATGGAATGGTGGTGTGGAAAAGAACCTTACAAGGCACGCAGATAGAAACCGTAGAGACCGTAATTTTAAATTTAGAGTTACACCAAAAATAATTTAAGATAGACTCGACATGCCGTACTTAAATAAAAATAAAATATTGTTGTTTATTGTATTCTAGAAACTATTTTGTTTTTAAATTAACTGCGAGGAAAGCAGATTTTTCAAGTTTTCTGATTTTTTCATGAGAAGAACTGCCCCACGCTAGTATGGTCGTGCAATATCGAGCCTATGATTATATAATATCCGGATACAGAGTCAGCGTCAGAAACGTAGATAAAAATATAACCTAACTATTCGGTTTTTATTTACGCACACAGAGACGGTTTGTGTATGGTTAGTATGGCGTAGCGAGCGTAATCTGTTGAGTCATAATTGCAAATTTCTTCCACCAACAAGGCACCCGAGTCGCGGTCGCGGGAGACTGCGGGCGGTATAGGCCGGCATACTGTGACTAAACGGCATTCTAGTACTTTGTTCACGTCATAGGGCGAAAAATTCAGTTTAAATATTATAGGGAATAAGTAAGGAAATACTGTAAAAATGATTATTACGTATATCATAAATCGATTGTAGTAACAAAGTAGTAACAAGTTGTATCACATTAAATTGTTTTATTCCATAAAAGTACGAATTGACTATACTATAGAAGCCCTCTTATACGTTTACCCTCTAACCACTAATACTAGCTAGCTGGTGTTTAGATGGAGAGTTTTAGTCCGAGTTCCAGTGCGCAAGGTCCCCGCGCGCCGCTCTTCAGCCGCTCTTCACCCCCGAGAAATCCCCGGTATCAACCCCCTAAAATTGGCGTAATGTCACTTTGATACTGTGAACTGATATTATATGACTATTAAAATCAAACGCTGCTGTCAAATTAATTTACTCTATATTTTATTCATATTACATTAAAATTATGTTTGTTTTTAATTAATATATGAGTATAGAACAAGCCAGCAGTGTTCGGTTTTATTAATTGCTTGACTAAATATTACAATTAGTCATTCCGATGATTTTAAATAAATTTACCTCCTCTCTATTATGAAATCCTACGCGTTATTTATAATTCATACTATTTAATCTCTGCGCAAAGGTTTCGGTAGGATAACAAAAATTAATGGTTTGCCCACAAAACGTCCCGCGGGCATGCCCTGCGTACCAATTTCAGAACGTATCACGCACACCTCCCGACGGAACATGTGATAGGATGAATTAATGTCAAAAAGAGTCAGAATTTATTAATAACAGTAATAAAAAATAGAAAAATTTTTCTCGAAACTCGGCTTCGATATCTGAACTCAGCACAAGCCAATTTAGCAGCATTTATTTTAAATCTTGGGTTTTAAATAAAATTTTGTCAGTATGTTATAAATCGTATTTTTACATTTCACGTAACTCTTCTCTTTCATTTTAATACTTGAAACACAAAGGAGCGTATCGTTATCGTTCGTTATTCCTGTTTTCTTGCTTGACTCCCCTCGACAAAGGAAATGAAATTATCTCGGTTTGACAAAGAAAAAAAAAACTCAAGGAAAGGAGAAATGAAATCTCATTGGGCATCAATCTTCATACTGGACGCACTATCGCCTGACAACTACCAGAGGCTGTGTAATCTATTATATTTCTTTGATTCGCTTGAGGAAAATCACATGGAGAAGAAAATAAGGTTTTACGGTCATTCGTTTTCCTTTCGCTTTAATATATTGATTGATATAGCTGGCTAATTTAAGTAAGAATTAGTTTTCCGCGAAAAATCTTAGAAGTTTGTAACGAAAATCATCGAAAATTGTGATTCAAGGCAACGGTTGTGATCGTTTTTTCTTTTATACGTATCCTTGGGATGGAAATTCTCAGGGATTCCTATCCCAACGCAGCTATGCGTTGCCCTTATATGAAGAGGGCATGACAGCCACGATAAGCGGGGATTGTATTAGTATGTGATATTTTTATGACTTCAAAAAATTTGCTTAGCTCAAAGCAATTAAGTAGGCTAGTTGCCTAATTTAGTTTTATAATTTTATATGAAAGAGTTTTCTAAATATAACAGTGAAAGAATTAAAAAAAAAAAATTATTAACAAAGTTATGAATGTCTAAAATGTCCTGTTAGACACACAGGGCAAAACCGCATGATGAACAAAACTGCGACAACAGGCCATTTAAAATAGTTATTATATTATTAATTAAAATATTTAAGAAAATTTAAAATAATTAAATTTCGTTTTGCAAGAATGAGACAGAGATAAAATTTTAATGGCTTATAACTTCCATATTTTTCAACCGAGTATAATTTTGTTTATAAATGTCATTATCGTATATAGTCCGTTTTTATATTTTGTTGATAAATATACCTATATTTAATATTAGTCAAATACCCAATTCCCAAGCTAAATTTCTAAAATTTTACTTCTAGTTCTGCACTTCGAACAAAAAAAGTTTAAATACATAAAAATGGTATGAATGTCACTAAGTCCATATTTTAATACTTTATAGATGGTGAAGCTGTCACTCCTTATACAGGGTGAAGTTTTAATGAACAGCGAAATTTTAATATAATGATCTTTGGTAGAAAACCGATAGCCGTCTTGTTTCCTTTTAGTATCATTCTATAGAAAAATATTGAGAAATGTCTACACAAACCTTTCCCGAAAAAAACCAATAACTCTAGTCACCTTTCATGCCCGCCGTCCCATTCCGTTTCAAGGCCTCGGGCGCGTACGTTTACTATAGCGTTAAGAAGGCAACCAAACGTATAAAATAACACTGTAGATATAATAATTTATGATGAAAATGTAACCCATATTTTTTTATTTACGCAATGAGGTCTCTTGGTGATACCTAACATCTAGCAAAATTTTGGCCGGTTACTAAAACGTCACCTTGTATATAATTGACAATTTAATGGGCGTCGATTATGTGTTAACCGATCGATTTACGTACCTATCCATAGAAAACAGGTTTACGTAGATTGATACGAAATATAAAATATTGTCATAGGGGAAACCATTTGAAAGCTAAAGCGTATACAAGATCGTGTGTTTGAACTCTCTTCTGATTACACACTACGTATATTGAGACGTTGATATATTACCATGAAGATCTGACGTTTCAAAATTATTACACGTAAGTTGCAGGATATCATATTTACTCGAATTTCAAGCAGTTATTCTAGATCTCTATAGTTGATATACAACATCTCATTAATCTTGTGTAGACGGCGGCTACTTACATGCAAGCTTCCTTAGCGTGACTTGCTGTTGTTTCCGATATTACTTCCGTGTATGCGTCTCAAAGTGATTGCGTTTGCCAACGCTACTAATGGAATATGTATGATTAAAGTCAAAACTATTGTGGTGCACTTCAAAGGGATATCGTTCCAACTCTTCTCCGTCAGTGTATTTTGGGATGTACGACACAGTAAAACTGGTTAAGGTATTTGTCTATTTTTTAAAAATGAAAACAGTAGATTTCACACTAATCACGAAGGTAGGGTCTAGAGCGAAATCGATGAACTGCCATAAATTTTATTTTTATCAATTTTTCAGGAAAGTAAATTTCTTAATAATAATGTACACCTACATTATTATAATTTATCATAGTATTTTTTTACGAATTACCTTACAATTGTTTTTAATTTATTAGGTAGGTTCAATAAATTACTAGGAAATGTATAGAATATTATAACAATCGGGTTTTATTATAATTTTTATTTTTAGCGTGGTAGGCTAAGACTCATGGCGTGATAGATTAAAGAAATATAAGCAACTAGCGACCCGCCCCGGCTTCGCACAGGTAGCAGAGCATATAAGCCGTAATGTTTTTTCTATCGTAGTGTCATATCAGCTTGTTGCGTCGAACATATGAATTAGATTTAATTACATTTAAATGTGACGTAAGTTTATCCTACTTTGAGTATTTTCAAATAATTTTATTTCCAATTCTATACATATTTGAAAAAAGTAAAGAATCTAACCTAATAATAATCTAACCTAACTTGACTACGCGTGTCGCGTCATCCCGTATGGCCGGCCGGCGCGGCGATATTTATATTTCGCCATAGCTCCTAAGATAAGACGACCGCTTAGCCCAGTGGGTAGCGACCCTGCCTACGAAGCTACAGGTCCCGGGTTCAAATTCCAGGTCGGGTCAGTATTTATATGATGAATATTGATACTAGGACCGGGTCATGGTTGTTATATGTATGTGGTGTCTTCACTTGGTACCCAAAACACAAGCTAATGTTTAGTTTGGGGCCTGGACGTTGTTGTGATTTATATTTATATATATTAATTTTAATTCTATAGTGTAAAGGGCAATCATAATGTGCATGAAATGATGAAGGTAAATAACGTATTTGATTTGATGAGGATTAATACTGTATCCGTATAAATTGCTTTCCAATTACCTCATCATATGACACCATTTTTTAAGCATAAAAATAGGTATGGTAAGCTATTCATAAAAGATAGACATATGCTATTGCGGACTTTTCTTTAGTCCTATAAAAGATACACAATTCCTTCATTATTATTTTGTTATATCTCAAAAGGATTGAGCAGCGTTTTCGATGAAAGCTCCCAGCCGGCTTGATTTTTTCCCGACTTCTTCAACAATAATCGTCATATTTCAACTAATTTGCACAAAACATTAATAAATTATACACGTAAGCCTTCCTATTGAATCACTCTGTCCATTGGTGTTAACAATATGCCATTCCGTTCAGTAGTTTTTGAGTTTACAGCGTACAGACAGACAGACAGACAGACGCGGCAGGGAACTTTATTTTATAATATGTAGTGACGAATAATGTGGAATTTCCCCGTGCGTATTGATATTTGCGGCATCGTATTTTTCACCCGCCGATTGAGGTGATGGTGAGCGAAAATATTAAAGTATTGCGAACAAAATATTCTCCATCGCCTATACGCTATGAGCGATAACGTTCAAGTTTCCTGGCATTGTTTTGACATTACAAAATGACGCTAATTGCAAATAAATAAACGCTTGATTAATATTGTCGCTGCACAACCCTGAGCACTTTTGAAAAATAATCACCATCAATTCGGACATCTTTAAAATATTTAAAAAAATCAGATTACTAATAACCCCTGAGGGATGTAATTTATTGGAACTATTTTTTTAATTCCTAAAACATTAAAAAAATATAGTATTAGTTTGAAGAAAATGATAATGCATTGTTCACGCTAAACCATTGATACTAAAATAGGTAGGAACGTGCATAAAATTTTGTATTCTATTCGATAGCATAGATTGACTCGAATGTCAGTAACTTGCATTGTCAACATAAAAGAGATAATGCTAGCGATTTCCCTTTTTATGTCCATATAAATAAGATCGAATATGGTAAGTATTAAGTAAACATAGAAGGGCTCGAAATTGCTTTCATTTATTACAATTTGTACCTTGAATGCAGATAGTATAAACCAATGTTCTCTTGAGTACTATTTCAAAGGTTTGTCGATATAATGTCATGGAATAAATCGATTCTAGCGATATTGCTGAATAGATTTTTTCCAAATAATCACTGATATTTTATATTTTCGATCATCATTTCAATATAGTAAATTTTTTTTGACGTTTTTAGGGTTTCGTAAATCATAAGGAAAAAGGAACCCTTATGGGATTACTTAGTTGTCCGTTTGTCTGTCTATCAAGACCCTTTTCATAGTAACGCTTAGACATGTCAAGTGGAAATTAATATCAAATACTTACGTCTACGATCCCTTGGAGCAGTAAAAATTAAGCTTAAAAGTCATCGCAATCAAAAAATACGGCCACATAAGACATTCACAAATAAATCAAAAATTTGGGATACTTCCCGTTGATCTAAAATCAGAACAAGTTTAGGAAAAAATCCGTAAATCAGTGATTTATTTACATTTCATAAAAAAAAATTCTGACTTGCTATTGACCGATTTTTTTTTAAATTCTTCATCCACTTTTGTTTTCACGATAAGGTTCATATGTCCTTCCGCTTCTGCCGTTCCCGTGTCCCCATTGCCAACGTCCTTACATACCGTCTTTTAAAATTTGACCGATGAAAAAAACTCTTTTTGAATAATCTTTTAGTGGTTTGCAAGCCTTACTCAGATTGATTCATGTGTTTCTTCAGCATAATAAATAAACCCGAAGGTGGACGAGAGAACCCCCCTAAGTCAAATACATAAGAGTACATCGTGATTAAATAAATCTAAGGAATAAGCAGTTTACGTAGAATACCACTGTTTTGTGTAAGTTTCTCTCGGTATTTTGATTAAATCCTAATCTTTTGGGGTAATCATCTTTTTCCCGTTATATATATAAATATAGTATGATATACCCATCAACTTAAAAATTAAAATGGCGGTACACAGGGTTAAGTCAGCCTCCGTACAAAAATGTGTACCACTTTAGAAATCTTTCTGTTTATTTTGTATACCTAATGTACATTATTAATATCAATATCAAGTAGGTACTGTTATACAATGTATTTTGAATGTCATTTCAAATACAGTGTATTATTATAATTATTACAATATTACAGGGTATATTATAATATTCAAATAAAATATTTATTCATATATTTATGAAATTCCGTTTCGTAATTAATTGAATTTAATAGACTTGCATAGACTTTATATTTGTAGATTATAATGTATATTTTTACAAGTAGTTGATTTTAGTTTTTAATTAATTTTTATTTTAATATTTTATTTAATGTTTAATATAATAATTATACATACATTGACATATTCTGCTCAATTGCCTATACTTTTACGCTGAGAAATTAATTTTTTTTTTTGAGGAATGTAAGCAGTAATTTGTAATTTTAGCGTATTTATAGTAAAATAAAATTACAATATTATTAGCAAAAGTAAAATTATCTTGAACACCCTGAAGAAAAAATTGTGCACGTGCAAAAAATATGTTGTACGTGTATCGCGTAATACAAGTCTACGCTAACAAGTGTCTACTTTCAGAATAAGGTCCCATGACGCTACTGTAAGCAGATGTCGAGCCATTGCTATATAGAGTTAATTATCTATCCAAGAATATCATTCGCCGCGCTGCTGCCGGGAATAGCTCTCTTGGGAACCGATTTTGTTGGCTCCCTTCATTCTCTTTACTTTTTACCCTTCTTGTCTCCATCATTATTTATTGCAGCCCATTTGACTTGCGTCACTTGCTCTATCTACTGGGATTGTTTAATAAATTTTAATAAGTGTAATAAGGCGTGAATAATTCAAAGAGGATTGTTTACGTTTAAATTTTTTTTTCGAATTTCGTATGGAACCGTATTAGTTTCGTGAAATTATCTGTGCGTGCATTGAATACCTAGGTCCGTAATTTAACATCGTTATAAAATTTTAAGAATTATTTCTTAGGGAGTTCATTATATGTATTGGTCCAGTAATTTATATATAATTTTTTTTTTGGATATCACTGGAAAGCGCTTAAGGAGTGAATTTAGAGCCGTTTTATATGTTATTATTCTTCATCTTCATCAGCCCATTTTTCACCCCACTGCAGGGGCTTAGGCCTCCCCAGGGGCGAGGGGGGCTTGAAGCTTAAATCCACCACGCTGCTCCACTGGTGGTTGGGGACTGTAACGACCGCCACCTATTGACAGCGTCCGGGACCGACTGCTTAACGTGCTCTCCGAGGCACGGAGTCAGTGATTAGTTATGCACTTAAGTCAGAAAACTCATTGGTGCACGCTCGGATTCGAACCATGGCCCTATGGCCTTATAAATTTGAGACAGGTTCGTTGCGCTTTGGGCTATCACGACTCGACATGAGCCGTGATGTTATTATTATTATTGTATATTTTTGAAGCCTAAATCTGTTACTTCTAATATAAATCAAATAAAAATGCCGCACCTACACCTTGTCACACACACAGCATTATTTATTTCGGAACGTGAAGCAGAAACAGGCCATAAATCATAAAAGTACGAATTGAATAGAAGCCCTCTTCTGCGGTTACCGTCTAACCACTCATTCTCTAACTAGCTGATGCAAGATGGCGAGTTTTAGTTCGCGAGGTCCCCGCGCGCCGGTCTTCACCCGCGCGAAATTGCGTTTGACGTTTTCGATAGTGTGAAGTGATATTTATGACTCTATTAAAACCAAATGCTGCTACCAACGACCGATTTAACGACCGCTTAGCCTAGTGGGTAGCGACCTTGCCTGCGAAGCTGGAGGTCTCGGGTTCGAATTCCAGGTCGGGTCAGTGTTTATATGATGAATATCGATAGTGGTACCGGGTCATGGTTGTTATATGTTTGTGGTGTCTTCGCTTGGTACCCAAAACACAAGCTAATGCTTAGTTTGGGGCCTAGACGTTGTTGTCATGTATACGTTATTATTATTATTAATATAAATTTATTTACTCTATGCCATAAATGAGTTTCAGTAGTCAAAATCAATGTTAATTAATTAATGCAATCGCCTTTGGGACATCCACAATAGTTGTAGTCTAATATGAGCTGAATTTCACTGAGAACCAGTGAAACGATTCTTAATATAATATCAAAAGATGTGCCTCATACACAATTTTTTCTAGTTCGAGAGCCTTTCTTTATAATTAATAAAATTTCTTTTTTGATAGTTTAAAAAAAAATGCGCCACCGAAATGAGGAAAAAAATCTTACTTCAAAAATTTACTCAATAACGAAATTTAGTCAACATCCATTGGTCAACTAACGTCCAGAAATTGCATTTCGATTGTTCTGAGTACCTTTTCACCAATTTAGTGGTGTTCATGATGTTTGTAGGCGAAACAACAAAAGTCAAATGAAAATTCGACTCACCCTCTGGAATGAAATGGCATTAAGTTGTGGGATAGGATGTGGGTGACACCAGCACGTCCCCCTTCAAAACCGAAACGTGAATCCAGGTCTTCTACAAAGTTCGAATGCACACTAACTAAACCATAAGCTGCTATTTAGTACCTTTACTATTAAAATAAAACTGTTGCCATTTCCTTCGAGCTGAAACAAAATAATGGGTTTCGGCTGTTTGCCTTCGAAAAGAATTAAGACAATTGCCAAATTGACCCAAATTAACCTAAATTAATTTACTATTACGCCCAATAATCCTTTTAGCTAGCTTTTATAGGTCGAAAGTAATAGATATACTTACCTAATAATAATGCCTGGGACATCCCACACAGAGCCATCTAGTTCCAAAGTAAGCAAGAATTAAGCTTGTATTATGGGGTACTAGACAACTGATGATACATTTTACACCCAGACACGGAACAAATAAACATGTTCACGCACACAAATATTTGTCCCGGGCGGGAATCGAACTCGTGACCCTTGGTTCCGCAGTTAGGTATCTAACCACTCGACCAATCGGTCAGTCTATAATGGATAGGCATTATATTTTGTATATTAGATCTAAATTCGCAAATGTTGGCGTATAAGGTGGGTACAATCTAGGTGTATTATCCATGCAATACAATCTTTTGACACATGGGAATAGTTAATTTTGTGTTAGGTATGACTACGTTTGACTGTACTAACATTATTTGATTGTACTCTTTCACTATATTATGGTTTTATTTTGTTTCAGATATAAACACGAGACGCAGAAAATGTGTGAAAACATCCGTACGAAATACTTAACAATAATTTTTCCGAACTGAAAACATTTTGTAAGCGATGGCATAGTTCCGAAGAAGTTGAGACGCAGAGCGCTGTAACTCGATAAACTGTCAGATGTTATTTATTGTTTTTTTGTGTTTGTCAGTACGGTAGCGCCGATGTCGCTATTTTCGGCCATAAAAAACGGCTCCGCCGAATGTTCGGGAGGGAATGAGAGGGCCAAATAGAGCTGAGTCAGTGTGCCCTCGCGCCGCGGGCAGAATGCTTCAGACAATCTACATAGCGCTGCTTGTTTGGCGGCTGGACGGTGTTGTCGAGAGCACCAAAGGTAATTTATGATCCTTAGATAGTTTGATCCTCTTCGATAGAATATCAAATGGATACTCAACGATCACCTCAAAGAGGTTTTGGTTTCATGGCGTACCAGCAAGCACTTTGTTTGAATTGTGGATTGGTAAATGGAATGGGGGAAACATATTTTTGGGTTCGGTTCTGAATGCTTTGGTATACCCGGTAACAACATATACAAACACTTGTGTTATTGCATCGATACGCATAATAATGGGAATGGGTGTGGTGTACATGTAAATATAATATGTATTATATTTATTATATGTATACAAGTTGAGGTTTTAATGACCAGCCAAATTTTAATATAATGACCTTTGATAAAAATCCGTTGGCCGTCTTGTTCCTTTTTAGTTTCGTTCAATAGGAAAATATTCAGTTAAGACTACGTAAACCTTTGCCAAAACTACCAATATACTATTCACCGTTCACGAGGGCGCCTGTGCGCCTGCACGCGCCCTGCCCACGTGCCAGTAGCCAAATTTTGTTAAAAAATATTTAGGATATAATTATTGATTATGAATATTGGACCTATATTTTTATTTACGTAATGAGGTCTATTGGTGATACCTAACATCTAGAAAAATATTGGCTGATGGCGAAAATCTCATCCTGTATATATGAATACACGTATTGGAAATTTAGTTCGTACGGCGCTCGGCGGCCACTCACGCGATTTCGAATTTTCGATATCCATAAGTCAACTGGAATAGCGGCCGTATTAAGAAAACACAAGGCAATAATCGTTCGGTAATGAAAAGGCGATGGTGTGGAAATAGCGCGGAAGTCGGGGTCGGTTACTATGCTTGTCTTCTGACATCGCCATTTGAAAACTTTCTCCATATCGCTATTGGTTCAGAATTTTTTCAACAGCCTGCATGGCAATTAATAACTTACTGTTACGGGATAAGGTTCTTTTTCCTCTAAATGAAACGAATTGCGTTCGCTTTACCACCGAGTAATATGAACATAATACTTCGCGAAGCGTCGTTATTGTTCTGGTGCCGTCGCATTGTCTTAACTCCTTCATGGAAAAACAAGTGACGACGTTCGTTGCATTTGGTTGCTTTGCAATTTAAATGAAATAAAAAAGATACGTGGCCTTTCATGTTGACATTTTACCATTGAAAATGGTTATCAAATCTTTTTCCTGTGAGATACAAATTTGGCTATATCTTCGAGGATAATGGAAGCATTAAGGTCCTAAGGCTTTCAAAAGTTGCCACATTATCCGGACACCTATAACCGTTAGAATTTTGAAAATTGGTTGGTAAATTTTTTTGTAAATTGTAAAAATGTATGAAAAAATTGGGATTTTTAAGTGTCGTTTTTACGAAAATATGAATAATTTAGAATATGTTTGAGTTATAAAATATTGGCCAAAAACGCATCTGAGTATCTGAAATTGTCTAACGAAAGGTTAAAAACTTTTGCAAATCGGTCGATAATTATGGCCTGTAGGTGGGCTCTGAAAATTAATAAAGTTCAAAAAACTTGTATCCATGAATATTTTTTCTAAAACTTCTAAAGTCATTTTAAGTACCTCTGATCGATGGTTGAGTGAACTGCAAAATCTGTGAATGTTTTTGTGTAAAATATATCACCATGTACCTAATATTAAATTACTTAATTTGTATTATTATAAATTAAACCATATTATACTCGTAAGATGAGATCATCTTCTACTTTCTTAGCAACGAGCAACGCTTACAAATAAAGAAGAAAGTATCTGTTTGTGATTTTAGAATTAATAAAATAAATAAATAACTTAAGTAAATCATTTATATCTAAAATTTTGAATATTAATATTTTAATTTATTTATACCTATATTGCATACCATAGGCACATACGTTAAAATAGCGTCAACTTTATGATAAAAGTCAGCTTTCGTCCTTAATGTGAACTGGCTGAGTAATGTTGATATTGTAAACTTTTTTAAAACCTTTTTCAACGTGAGATTTTTAAGTAAATATTATAAGCAGACATTTGAATGATAAAAAAGAAAATACGCTTATACGAAAATTTTAGTCTGTGATGGAGTTTTCTTAAATCCTACCAGCGATTTTTTCTCGGTTTCTATATCTAAAACTTTGTTCGTTTTTATCACTTGCTAGTCGGTAGGTAGGTACCTAATAAGACACTTCTGTTAACTTTTATTAAATAATTAAATACAAGTGTGCAGTGGCCGATTATTCGTCGACCAAAGTTAGGTTTTAAGGAATACATACAAAGATCTCATAGATAATATTATCAACCCTTTTATGCGGAGTGGAAGCAGTGTCGGATCAGGCACACGGGTTCGATTCCTGCCCGGGACAAATATTTGTGTGCATGAACCTGTTTATTGGTTCCGTGGCTGGGTGTCAAATAAAATATAACATGTATGTACTGTAAAGAATATTTAAATATGTATATTAGTTGTCTGGTATCTATAATACAAGCTTTGCTTAGTTTGTTTAAGGACTAGATGGCGCTGTGAGGGATGTTCCAGATATTATTATTATTATACTGCTGAATACAATTGTTATCTCACCAAAAAACTTTGTCAAATAGGAACTGTACAATGACTTATCTTAGACGATGTTTTCCAATGCATATACTCTCATGGTCAGATGTTCAATCTCCCCTTCTTCAAATCAAATCTTTACCTTCATCCGCTCAGGATTCACAATCTTTGTGATATCATGTTCATTCATATAGTCACCAAACTGTCAATTCCAACACCATACAATTGCACAACTTGGAGACAACACTATCTCTCCCACTTCAAAATGGTATAACGGGCAATAACTATCATCAATTTAATCGAGCCGTAAAATAAAAAAATATGGCAGTCAAGAGAGCTATAATGCAGAATACCCAAACTCTCCTCCACTTTTAGTAGATACCCTTGGAAATAAAAAAATTTACGCTAACCCATGCCAGAATACTTCGTATAATACAATTTTTTGACATTTTTCCAAAAATTATCGGATACATCTCGTCTATAATGGGTTTGCACAAAATTTTAAAATTGCGCTGATAGTAATTGAAATTAAAAGGAATAAGGTTCTCGAATAATCTCTTAAAATAATTTATTTTTGTATTTATGAATTTGTCAGATGTCTAAAAGTAAATAAAAAATATTGAGGAAAAGTCACTATGTGAAATGAAATTGTAATTCTCAAGAATCATATATTTATTTAATCTAAGATAATGTAAATTGTAAATCTCTGTCCAGATGACGTCACAGGGATATTAAATATTTGGAAAAAAATTAATATAATTACAGACTTAATTTTGTTTCATTTTTAGAAGTACTTTAAAGAAAAC
This sequence comes from Luffia ferchaultella, assembly GCA_949709985.1. NCBI lineage: Eukaryota > Metazoa > Arthropoda > Insecta > Lepidoptera > Psychidae > Luffia > Luffia ferchaultella. The sequence continues at coordinate 9,040,421 of OX453254.1, forward strand.
AGTATTGATGGGCTGCATATAGTTAATAAAGTTAAAATAAAATTTAAAAACATAAAGTAAAATGTAGTGTTCTATATTTATTCTAGATATAAACATATCATTGTTATAATTGTTATTATCTGATAAATATTAATTTAAAGTGTCAGAGTTGGCACCGACTTATGCCACCCATTACATAATGCTCTATTCTTTAAAGTAAAGATATTATTATTAACTTTTTAATTTAAGTTTTTGAAGTTAGTTATTGCTTTTATTTTAAAAGATAAAAGATATTATAACTAGTTTGTTTCCAGCTATCGTTTACACAACCAGCACAACTCGATTTTTCTCTAGTTTTTGCTTGCTAGTGTTTACTTTAATTTCTTGATTAGTATTGGACCGTGACAAAAATATTATATTTTTCAATCTACGATATACTTATCGATATGAAAAACTCTAAAATTAAGTTTAGCAGTTTAAACGTGAAAAAAGAAATGAATTCAAAGCTTAAGATTTTCTTTCAATAAATATACGAAAATATAGACGTTTACAAACTCTGTATTCACACAGAACGTGACACTCTGTTTACTCGATTACGTTTTATAAATGGGAGAGCCTACCAACCCTCAGTTCCGGTATAAAAGTCATTGCATTATTTATTGTAAGGGAATAACCAGATTCTTCATTTACGCGCGTTACGCGGCCCGAATGGGTAATTGGCTTACCCGAAAAAAATACAGTCACTTTTTTCTATAGCGTGTTAAAACTTATTGAATGGATTTGGAGGGTTTTTAGTACACGTTCAATACAAATTTTGGTATCCGTAAAGTTAGGAATAAATTGTACTTTGCTATTAGATAAATAAAATTATGAATATGAAAATTTAAAAAAAGTTAAATTTAGTACATAAGACGGTTTTATATCTTACAAGAACCCATCAGCAGTATCTATTTTATTTTATCATTTAGACTCTACAGGTTGAAACGCGACTGTAAGACGTATGGCTAGAAACGGAATGTCAAAAAAGTAAAAAAAAGTGTCTTCGCCATCGACACCACCGACTTATATGTACCTAGGTACTAGACTGTACGTACCACAGTAAGAATCTGATATGAAAATTCGCACGAAAGTCGTTCAGATCGCGATGCCCTGAACGACTTTGAAATGGTCGCTTGTAGACCGTCTGTCAGTGTAGCCGATTGACATTATTTTGTATTTTAGAAAACTATCTGAGAAAAATGCCGTAATGTGCTTTTTAAAAGTGCATAAATAACACCCGGAACTCTAAAAAGGCGGATGGGATTACTTATCACACGTAAATTCATAATATTTTATTAATTTAGTTTTTACTCATTTCATTTTTGACAATCACAAATTGACGTTTGCACGTAAATTCAATTAGTTGGTAAGCACAACGATGATAGTCATTTCATCTCTTTTCAATCACAAATTTTGAAAGATTAAAGGGATCAGGGAGGTGATTCTCGGATCAGTTGACTTTATGATTCATGACATTGTCGATGAATTTTAATATTTTTCTAGCGAGAACGTATTCCGTATTCTCAAAAGCCATATAAAACATTACAATTTTTGACAATCATATGAGACATAACTTTCATGATAAAAAATTACGTTTCGACTAGAAACAATGTGTTTCATTGAAATCGTCTCACGAGACTAAAAGGCAACCGATACAAGAATCACCCCTTGGTGAACAACAACAAAATTGCAATCGACTATCTTCGGACGCGTTCGGCCATTCTCGTTTGCGTTCTGTGCGCCGTACATTCTTCGCGTCTAGTACCTAGGTACATATAAGTCGGTGGTCTTCGCCAACTCGAATGCGTATGCTATGAAAACAACGCGTATTAAATGCCCTTATCTATTTATTTAACTTCGTTTAAAACGGCAGACGTTGCACTCTCGTTCTTATTTATTTTATATTAATTTTAAAGTACAAAGAGTACAGATATTAGGCCATATTCGACGTCCATATTCTTTGATATTGTGAAATATAAAATTAAAATTTAATTTAATATAAGCGGAACGGTTGAGATTCTGACCCCAGTAATTTTACGTAAATTTTCAAAAGCCCAACAACAGTGGACCGAAAATAATCTAAAACCGACATAGTTTACAAACAATCCCTTATAACGTTATCAGCCATTTATCAAAGTTTAAAACATCTACCTAACAAAGTCGCAACCACAGCTGTCGTTTTACATACACAGCAATTAACGAAGTAGGGGCGCGGGGTCGACCAAACAAAAGTTCGTCCAATTCGCTCGAGTAGTTCTTGATTTATGCCCCTAAATGCGGACGGAGACAAGTTTAGGGACTTACTTTTTGTTCTTGGTGCGATCATTTTCAGGGTTAAGCAGGCCATTCACGCAAAATGTTATCTTACATCATACGCGTCTCAGATCATCGTGACTATTTATTAGCGCGAACGATGTTTTCGACTATTTTTTTTTTCTTGTACTCTTATTCGATATTATTTTGACTGTTTACGATGAAAGTGATTTCGATCTGCAAAAACACCACGTAGTATGAGAAACTTGATTATAATTACGTCGATAATTAAATTTGTTAATTAAGTTCATCAATGCGCAAGTATCAATTTTTAATTTATTTTGTATATCTAAGTTGTTAGAAGATTTGCAATATGTTTACAGTGAAATGATACGTATCTTTACCATTTTCATGATTTTATTAATATTTTTTTGTTTAATGGAAATACAATTGATTTGATCTTGAAATTTATTTATGTTTTTGTAAAGCCATTACATGATAATAAATATGTATATACAGAATAAACTATAGAGAAATCGGACAAGTGCGAGTTGGACTCGCGTGAAGAAGGTTTTTTACGATAAATCACCGTGTTACCTATACCAAATTTTTTTTTTAAAGATAACCCAAATTTGTCAAGTTAAGAATGGACTGGAAACTGAACCAAGTTTATTGTTTTTCTTTTATTTATTTATTTTGTTTCTTTTCGTATGTGTTTCAGTGTTTCGTTTATTTTATTTTATTTTATTACCGTATTTTGTTTATTTGCTACTTTGCTATTTCTTATTTTTTTAGTTATTTGTGAAAATTTAATTTATGTCGGATATAGTGCATATATAGATTAATTTTCTTTTTTATTTTTGTTATATTGTAATTTATATATATATATATATATATCTGTAAAATTTTCTTAAAAATAAAAAAACGGGCATAATTCGAACGCGACTCCTTCGTTTATGTAAGCTATCATAATAGTAACCGCTAGACCAATAGTAAACTTATAATCGGTGAATTAAGTTTCACACGTTCACATTTTCTCCTGAACGATATTTTATGGTTCCCATGGTTAAAGATAAAGGATTTTCGTTTATTTTTCCAAATGCTTATTCCGTTTGTGATTCCGTATTTTTTCCAGAATTTTAGACTCCATAATTTCGGAATTGAAGGAGGAATGGCCGCTTGCGTATTTTTTTTTAAATCAACACCACGCCTTTTAAAATTATAAAAAATATATATAATATTTTTCATAATTCTCACAACGAGCTCTTTCATTTGATGTGCCACATAATGCATTCGAATTATTTTTTTAATTGCCCTCAAAATTAATTCTCAAATTACAAACTTCAAGACAATTCGTTTATTTACGCGGTATGTCCGTGTTGGCGTACAATAGATTCGGAAAAAAATAGGTTATGTTAGATGAATATTCAAAAATCTTCTGTCATGTGTGTTTTTAAAAATATACATAAGTGTATATGTATGTAAAAATATGTTCATCGCAAGGTCAGCCAGAATCTATAAATGAACCACAATTTTCTATTGTCACATAAGAAAAATGTTCAAGAACATAGCCCTTTTATAACACAACATCTTTTTTCAAAAGGTTGAAACTTTTGTTGAACGCAACTTTAGAAGAACATTCACGTAGACATAAGTTGAATGGCCGTCTTGATTTGGAAATACCAGGAAATACTGAATCAACATAGAGTTTAATATTAAAATTAAAAGAAAAATGTTTAATTTTGCAGCGCATTTGGCATACATTAGAAACAATTTTCATTTTTAAATTCCTAGATTTTTCTTGTTGTTTGTACTGAAAATAAATTTTTTAAGGAGGCCCATATAAAATAATCCAAAAACATCAGTTATTACAAAAATATGTATTAAAAAGATATACTATTATGTGCGTAAAGATGTGTTATAATTTTTAAACGAGGTTTTTTCATTACCTTTTAACACCATAATTATAACTTATTTAAAATTTTGAATAAAGAGAATAATTCTGTAATTATCTTTCAATTCAAACCACAGAGATTTGAAGGGATGTGCTAGGGTCCGGCCATTTACACTCTTTCAACCTAACCACGTCTCGATATGTTAGAATAAAAGGATAAAAAAGAAAGTTGTAAAAAATTAGATTATCTAATTTACATAATTAAAATAATATTTATGATGATGGTAAACGATATCAATTCATATTATTGTAAAAAATCTTCAGATTAACCTTTGCATGTGGCTATGATTTATAATATAAACTAGCTTTCGCCGCCGGGACAGTTAAAGGACCGCGACGTTCCAGAACATTGTAACATTTTCTAGAACATTCTGAAACTTAACTATCCAAGAAATCTCTATATCTAATTTCATAAAAATCCATTTAGCCAATTTAGCATGAAGAATAGCTATCCCATAAATCGGTCCCAAAATAAGTCAACCGTTTTGGAAATTAACCGAAATAGACAGACAAACTAACAGACACTACGATTTTTTATATGTATATAAAAAAAATTGTTTTCCACTTCTGACAACGCCCTCTTTATGTTTGCAAAAATTCTGTAAAATCGGATCAGCCGTTCCGACGATTAGCCCTAACAAACAGGCAGACAAACACACAGACAAAAACCAACTTATGTCACTCCTGATGACCTCTTTTTTATTATGTCTTCGAAGGTTCATAGAAATGGTTTAGTCTTTTTGGAGATTAGCCGGAACTGAAAGACAGACAGACACTCCAATTTTATTAATATAGATAAATACAGATTTCGTATATAGTAATTGTTGAGCTATATAACGAATTAAATTAGTGGTGCAAGTTGTCCAAGGAAAGCTGGCTTTTCCTTTTGTAGCCGACTCTTTCAATTTTACCTCATATCTATACTAATATTATAAAGCTGAAGAGTTTGTTTGTTTGTTTGTTTGTTTGTTTGTTTGTTTGTTTGTTTGTTTGTTTGTTTGTTTGTTTGTTTGTTTGTTTGAACGCGCAAATCTCAGGAACTACTGGTTCGAATTGAAAAATTATTTTTTTGTTGGATAGTCCATTTATCGAGGAAGGCTATAGGCTATACTACATCACGCTACGACTAATAGAAGTGGAGCATCAATGAAAAATGTTGCAAAAACGGGAAAAATTATTCCTTTTGAGAGCTTCCGTCGCGCGCGCTGCGTAAACGGTTGATGTTAAGCAAAAATCATGTATTACGGAATTGTACCCCTGTAAAAGTTCTAACAAAAAGTCCGCGACAGCATATGTGTATCTTTTAAGGTTAACTTACTATGACCTTTTTTATGAAAATCAAATTTGTTCAACATAACGTACTATTTGCGAAGATGTTTTTTAAACGTGATATTAATCCTTATCAAATTAAATACGTTAGTTGTCTTAAGCATTTCATCCATATTATAATTGCCCTTTACATCATACAATTTAAATTAATATCTTAACAGTTTTTATTGAAATTTAAAAACTATAGCGGGAGAAAATAAATTCGCTGTCTGCCTCTGTTCGTTAACTTTTTACTTCCAAACCAATTGACTGATACGGTTTTTAGTAATATCTTATTTTCTTATTATTTTATATTCTATTAATCTATATAATAGAAATACTTATTATAAAGCTGAAGAGTTTGTTTGTTTGATTGAATGATTGTTTGATTGATTGATTGATTGATTGTTTGTTTGTCTGTTGGTTGGTTGGTTTGTTCGTTCGTTCGTTTGTTTGTTTAAACGCGCAAATCTCAGGAACTACTGGTTCAAATTGAAAAATTATTTTTGTGTTGGATAGTCCATTTATCGAGGAAGGCTATAGGCTATACTACATCACGCTACGACCAATAGGAGTGGAACATCAATGAAAAATGTTGCAAAACGGGAAAAATTATTCCTTTTGAGAGCTTCCGTCGCGCGAGCTGATTGATTTGATGATTGATTGATTGAATGGTTGATTGATTGATTGATTGTTTGTTTGTTTGTTTGTTGGTTGGTTGGTTCGTTTGTTTGTTTGTTTAAATTTGTTAATCTCTGAAACTACCAGTCGGATTTGAAAAATTCTTTTTGCCTTTGATAGCCTGATTCTAGCGGAGAGTTATAGGCTATATACATGAAAACGAACTGTCTGTCTATTCGAGCAAATCGGCTTCGGCCAAAACGGCTTAACCGATTTTGATGAAACTTTACACATATAACAGGATGTAATCTTTTGACTACACCCTTTCCATATGTGACATACAGAACTTTTTGTATGTCTGTCTGTACGTCCATATGTCTAAACCTATTTAAATGAAACATCAATGAATATGAAAAGAAGGTCGTTAAAACTAACAAATGTTGCTTTTTGTCCGTCTGTCTGTATGTACGTGTATCTGTCTATTTGAGCTAATCTCCAAAACGGCTAAACAGATTTTAAGGAAACTTTGCAGACGGGAAAGAAGGTTGTCAAGATATTTGACATTAGCTACTTTTTGTCCGTCTGTTTGTCTGTACGTCTATTCAATTCAATTTTATCTATTCCAGCTAATTTCTAATACGGCTGAACAGATTTTATTGAAACTTTGCAGACGTGAAAGAAGGTTGTCAAGAGTGTCATAAGCAACTTTTTGTGTTTGTTTGTCTGTCTATCTGTCTGTCGTTTGTCCTCACTGATCTAGCAACGTACAGCCGAAAGTACTAAGTCTAGGAAGCTTAAATTTGGAACATAAGTTTATTTTATAACGTGAGCATTATAAAGTTAAGAAAGGCTTTTTTAGAAATTTCAGACTTAAGGATGGGAATGGAGGGGCTTAAATAATGACGTGTTTCAGGGTTTTTAGATTTCCACATTTTAAGGATGGGAAACGGGAGATGAAAAATTGTATCGGTTTTTTAAAGGGTGGAAGGGGAATGAAGATTGAAAGTTTGAATGGGTGTGACCAAAATTGGTTCCAGCAAAAAGTACGTATAAACCATCTCGAACGTTAATAGTACCTATAACAGGAATTTGTAGTCTACGCAAGCGAAGCTGCGGGCGGTCGCTAGTGTCAAAATATGAGTGGTTTAGAAGATCTGAGGGAACAGATGAGGGCCTTTCCATGTATCGGACAATTATCAACAATATGTTCCATGTACAGATATCACTACATTAGCTCTATTATAGTATAAATATAGAGTCCACCAGCCCATTATCCGCCACTGCAGGGGCTTACGCCTCCCTTCAGGATGATGGGGATTGGAACTTAATCCACCACGCTGTTCCATTGCTGGTTAGTGAATTTTAACGACTGCCATCTATTGATGGCAACCGGGACCGACAGCTTAATGTGGTCTCCGAGGCAAGGAGTCAGTGATAGTTATGTACTTTATTCAGAAAAACTCACTGATACACGCCCGGATTTACATCACGGCCGCACGCCCTTCTCATAGGTTCGCTGCGCTCGGGCTAACACGACATAGATGAGTACACACTATAAATCATCTATTTACTATTTTAAAAGGGGCCCACATATTAGTCCTATGTTTGGCGTTAGTTAGATGATGAAGCCAAGTTAAGGCAAGAGACGGCATACACTTTGAACTCCAATGATAAAAGCGTTAACTCAATCATCTGTCTAAAAGCCCACAAAAGCTCACACCTCCTCTATGAAAATTGGCTCCGACCATCGACGACACAAACTCCTGTTAAGTCCAACATGACGAACGTAGTTTTCTATATATGAACATTGTCAAGTCAAACATGTTTATTAGCTTTTTTTGCAGAGCCTTGTATCAACTAAAATGAAAAGAATGTTGCGCTGATGGATATTAAAACTGAAAGGGCTCTAGAACATCCTTAAATATCCACTTCAAATATACATTTATTCTTTTTACGAATTCGCCAGATATTTAAAAAATCATCTGACGTTCAAATTTTTGATGTGACGTCATCTGGACGGTTGAGTTTATTCCGCTGCTTTATACAGTAACGTAGTAGCAAAAAGTAAGTATAAAATATTTAGATTAGTCACTATGAGAACTGAGATTGTAACACCCACGAATTAATCAAAATAATATGATATTATTTAGTCTTAAATAAATCAAACAATAAATAACAGTCCAGATGACGTTACAGTACAGGACATTTCATTATTAAAATTTTAGAAAAAACATTACCTACTACAGACTAAATTTTTCTTTAATTCGAGAGTAAAGTGTAGATTAATCTATATTTTTCGGAAAAAAAAAATATATAAATGACATTACAATGATATGTTGAAAATTTTGATCCAAGCCCATTCACCATTATTATCACTATGCTGTATATCGTATATTTGACAAGTCTTTGTGTCAAACGATTTTTTTTTCAGATAAGCAAAAAAATTATGTTTGATTTATTTTGACGTCAAAATTTTTCGTCTTCACTTTTAAGTTAAATCAGATACAAGCTTATACGAAACGTGAAAGTGTTTAAAAGGAAATTGAAATTGGGATATTGATCAATGAAGCGAAGAATGTAGAGGTACGAGGGCGATAATGCGTTGTAGCTAGATTAAGGCCCTCTCCCCAGTGGTTGACGACAAAAAAAAACGAATTAAAGACCGAGTTCTTTCCGTCGGACAAACGCAAAACAAAATATCCGTTATTACGTCTCAAACGTGAGGGAACATTAATCGCTGCGTCTATTTACTTTTTATTCGACAGCAGCGGAGGGTAATGTTTTTCAAGGGTATGTATGTATGTAGCCCAAATATTTCTTTGGCACGCTCTGTAGCCTAAACGACTTGATGATGATGAAAAGTAAAAAAAGTGTGTTTAACGCAAACACAGTACTTTATAGATCTGTTGGGATGTAATCAAAAGTAACTTAAAATCGTGTCTTACACTAAAAAGTTTGAAATAAACAAACAAAACAAAAAATAGGCAAACTTATTGTCGATAATCCCGATGACTTATTTTTTATATCTGGCGATTTTAATGTTTCGGAGGCTGATTGGGTTGTTGACTCGTCCGATAGCGGTTTATCTCTGGGGCGTGGAGGGGGCCCTGCAGTTGCATTATTGTACGATTTTTTATCTTTCTCTAATTTAAAACAATATAATCATATTCGTAACGTGAATGGGCGATTGTTAGATTTGCTGTTGTGTAATTCGGATTGTAATGTTGCGCCGTGCGACTTTCCGCTGGTTCCGGAGGATTCCCATCATAAGGCCCTCTCTATTAATCTTACTTTTGGTTTTGCTGTAAACTTTAAACCTCGCGCGGACGTGTTTATATCAAATTTTATACAGGCTAACTATGACGAAATTAATAACGAGTTATTGAAAATTGACTGGGGTAGTTTTTTCCTTGATTTAGATTTAGAAACCAGTGTCTCAAAATTTTACAACGTTTTGGGTGAATTAATTTCGAAATTCGTTCCTAGGCGGGCGTTACACTCTTCAAATTCATCCCCCATATGGCACAGTAAACCTCTTAAAAAATTACTAAGGGAGAAAAGAAAATTTCATAGACTTTGGAAATTATATGGCAATTATCTTGATTACGAAAGCTTTAAAATTCTTAGAAAAAGATCAAAGAGAATGGAGAAGGAATGCTATAATAATTATATTAAATACACAGAAGAACGAATTAAGGTACACCCAAAAAATTTTTGGTCATATGTTAAGGCTATTCGCTCTGGTAATAGTATACCTAAAATTATGCAGTATAAAGGTGTCACCATATCTGACGAGGAACAAATTTGTAATCTTTTTAACGAACATTTTTACTCGGTTTTTGTTAAGTCGCGTGATTCACGTTTGGATTTAAATAATCTACAACCTCCAGGTAATGCAGTTTTGAATTTAAATTCAATAGAGATAAATGTTAATATTGTTTACAAATACCTAAAGTCGGTGAACGTTGCCAAGGGTGCCGGCCCGGATGGGGTTCACCCGATGCTTATAAGAAGATGTGCGTCTGCACTCGTTCCTCCTTTGACTTTCCTTTTTGGTAGGTCCTTGAGGGATGGCTGCGTCCCAGATATTTGGAAACGTGCTTTGATCACACCCATTCCTAAAGGCGCCGTAACTCGAGACATTGAAAAATATCGTCCGATTTCTAAGTTGTGTCAATTCGCCAAAATATTGGAAAGGATTGTAACGGACCAGTTAGCTAGTGTGGTTTGCCGCCATATCATACCAAATCAACATGGTTTTTATAGAGGACGCAGCGTTGATACAAACCTAATTAGTTTTACTGAGTTTATTCTGGACGCAATGGATGAGAACCACCAGGTGGACGCCGTCTATGCCGATTTCACCAAAGCTTTTGATAAAATTTGCCATAATACATTACTTTTGAAGCTCTGGGGACTCGGTATACACGGTGATCTTCTGCGTTGGGTAGAGTCATATGTCAATAATCGTAGTCAAGCTGTTGTTCTTGGTGGTTTTACCTCACAATATAAGAACGTATGTTCTGGTGTACCTCAGGGGTCACATTTAGGTCCTTTGCTTTTTATATTATATGTAAATGATATTACTGAATTCGTATCAGGCGCTCAGGTTCTGTTATACGCCGACGATACTAAGATTTTTAGAGTAATTCGAAATATTGAAGATTGCGAACTTCTTCAAAAAGATTTAAATAATTTTGAACTTTTCTGTGATAAATATAACTTAACTTTGAATATCGAGAAATGTTACCAAATTACTTATTCTAGAAAGAGACACCCGTTGCACTTTGACTACAATCTGAGTAATAAAAGTTTGAATCGTGTAACAGAAGTTCGAGATTTAGGAATAATAATGGATACCAAATTGAACTTTACGCAGCATATTGATAGAGCTCTTGGTATGGCATATAAACAGTTAGGTTTCATATTGCGAATTGGGAAGGTATTTAAAAACCCTTCCACTTATAAATTGTTATATAACAGTTATGTTCGAAGTCGTCTAGAGTTCGGTTGTTCTGTTTGGTGCCCCCAGTATAATATTCACATAAATAGACTAGAAAATCTTCAGAAAAAATTTGTTAAGCAATTAGATTACAGATGTGGAAATACATACACAGATTATCAGTCTAGCGCTGAGCGGTACAGAATAGAATTGCTTTCAGATCGACGCGTCTTTGTTGATGTAAATTTACTATACAAGATTTTAAACAATCACATTGATGCTCCAGCACTTTTATCCAGAATTTCTTTTAGAGTACCTCGTAAGCGAGAAAGAAGTTGTCGAAAGATGAACCTATTTTCTATAAATACATCAAAAAGTAGACATACCCGAAATTCATTTGTTAGACGTGCGTGTGAAGTTTACAATCATAGGTTTAGCAATGTTGATATTTTTAGTAATTCCTTAGCTGTCTTTAAAAAATGTATTAAGTCGGCACTTACTGAAGGAGATAAAGATTAAGGTCAGTTTATTTATTTATTGTTTTTCAGTCGAGTAGGTGGACCACGGCTAAGTTATTTATGTTAATTATATAGGAAACTCTAAGTCTATATTAAGTTATTTTTGTATGAACATAGATGTAAATGACTGTTTGTTTCTAAATAAATTAAAAAAAAAAAAAAAATTATTTTTATTACCTTTTGTCTGTTATCGATGGGGTAGGATTCCTCCGTGACTTTGTTTGCATAGTATATCGATAGAAGTTTAGGTGTAATGATGAATATCCTTTGAACATAGTCTTATATGTTTCCTCCCTGGAACCCCTATTCGGCGATTTATTCAAATCCGATTTAATTTTCAAGCCGTTAAATGTATGAAGTTACTTCTCAATGGCTTCTCTTGTTCGAGAGCAGGATAGTTTCGTTCGCGGTATAGCGAACGCTTGGGTGAGTAGTGTTATGCGATTTCGTAACGGATTTTGTTTTTTACGGCAAATTTTGTGATCTACATTTGTAGTAGTAATAATATTAAATAGTTTATTGCAAAAAAACTAAAAAGTTTGTTACGTGAATCCTTAATAATAATTTTATAGTTAATGGCAAACGGAATCGGTTCAGTCTACCGATGGCCTGCCACGAACGAACATGACCATCGCTGATATTCTGGCGATCCCGAAAATGTGTTTATATGTTTGTTAAATTTTATTTTCTTCTCTACACTTCTACCCTCTACTACTTATTTCTCATTCCATCCTACCTTCTTTCCTTTCTTAATTTCTCAATTCTTCGCATCCAGTCCACTGCTCCTCCCTCTCCACTTTCCTCCAGTAGTTCTCTTATTTCCCATTCTTTATTCCACCCCATATGTTCCATCAAGTGCTCCAAATCTCCCTTTACCCCGCATATTTTACACTTCCTATCCCATATTGCCGTCCAGTAGTTGTTCGTTTCTTCCAGATTCCCACACCTCTAGTAATCATTTTTTGACATACACGTTGCCCCCTTTTGCTCAGGTACGTTAGCCTCTTGGAAACTTTTAATTCTTTATAAACCTTGTTTATCTGTTATACCTTGTCACCAGACTTCTACCATATTCCCAAAACGAAAATACCTAATGCAAAAGTAGATCGAGTGCGAGTCGGACCCACGTGAATTCCTCAGGTACTATAAATAATCGCATACTATTCTTTTTTAAATCTGGCCCATATTTCGACTACGATTTGAACCTTAGTTATATTTAATATCCTTTAAACCATATATTTTGAAATGATAATTTTTTTTGTGTTTTCCTTAACAAACCCTTTTATTTGTAATGTCACATAATTCATTTGATAAAAGTATTTTTGGCCTCCAAAATGAGATTTTGTATATCGAATAGAATTTTCTGTAAACTTTGAGTAAGAGCCTAATTTTTTTTTTCAAAAATTCAGGCTCAATAGTTTCGAAGATGAGGGGTTAAACATACATTCGTACTTGATTTTAAGGCTCGATATGTTCGTATATGTTCTGTTATGTATGGGATTAGCGTTGAAGTATAAGTACCTACTCTGACTTATAACACGACACCGAAGTAGCGCCGAATACGTTCCGTTTCAAAAATCAGGTCGCTAGGACTATGGGCGAGAGTACGGATTTTGAAATGGCGCGTATTCGGTGCTAATTCGGCGCTGCGTTAACTTACCAGAGTACGGCGGCTGATCGTCCGAATAACCGCTAGCTACGTTGTGTCCACTTCTTTGCATACGAATGGCGGCGCGGATCGCCGTGCTTCTATCTTTGTTATAATTTTCTCCGCTTTTTAATGTTTCTATGTGCACACACTTGCACTGTATATAGTTCATAGCCCGCTGATAACTTTACCAGCAAATATATATTAGTTCGAACTTCACATCCCGCTTATTTACATTTTAATTACAATATTTACATTTACGCAACCCTCTTTGGTTACACCGATCGCGATGATTTCACTGCCCGCGATATAGGGATATTCATTTGAGCCCGCAATTCAAAAATGTTCCGCTGATATTATATATTGTCTTTGTAAAGTCACAACCCGCTTATTTGTTATTTGTACAAAAACGAAATCTCTTGGTGTTCGTTCCCGCTCCGCGCCATGGATGCGCCATGGCGGCGACCGCACCGCTGTGTTTTCCGTTGACCGCTTGCGCCGCGCGCCACACATAGCGATTATAGCGCTCCTGCTGGGTACGGCGGCGGCCGCTCGCAACTCTTGTTGATTGAATGAAACGATCCGTCTGTCTATGCTTTCGGGAATTTGATTAAGGGAGGAACCGCGCGAACATGTTCCAATCTTTTAAACGATACATTCCAAAATTTGTAAAATATTATATTAGTATTTCTAAATCAAGTCTTTTAATATGTTATGTCACAGGATGCATATATGACAAATATTTTTTTTAATTTTTAATTTGCCTCCAAAATGGAATTTTTTTATCCCTTAGGATTACTTATGTAAATTATGAGTGTAGCCTTACATAGCGTATTACTTTATTTTATTTTAGGCTCAGTATTTTTGGCCGCAAGGAAGGGAAACTCGATTTCGTATATTTTAAACTTTAAATTTACAAATACGAAAAAAAAAACTTATTTGTATTTTCTTTAACAAGTTTTTTTATTTGAAATATCATAGATCCCTTGACGATATATTTTTAAATTTGTAATTAATCCCTCGTAATTAATACCGAGAACAAGAATTCGTATAACGCTTAGGTAAGGCTCTAAATTAAAGTGTTAGCCTAGAATTCGGAGACAAGAGGGGGGAATTCTCGATTTTTTAAAGTGTATCATCTATACTAATATTTGTCCGTGGTTCGTTGAATATATTTGACAGTTACGGAAATATGTTTGACTACCGGTTAGTGAAATATATTTAGATCAACTGCGCAATGAAGGAATTTCCATAAAAAAAAATTACATACGACATTTAAGTCACGGTCATCTAGTCCCAAATTAGAGAACACCTGCTCTATATGGGTAGCTACTATATAGACAACTGATATACATACATATTTGAATGTCTTTTTTAATATATATTTATATGTAGGTATATATGCGCGCTCGTCATTTGAAAAATATATCTATGTAACATTTTAATAACGTTAAAACAAATTATATACTTACACCTAGCTATAGAAGAAGTATACATACTCATGCACACAAATATTTGTTTCGTGCTTGAATCGAAACCGCAATCTTTGGGTTTGTAATTGTCAATCTGCCTCTTCGACCACTAGACCAATCAGTTAGTTAAAAATATCATCATCATCATCATCAGCCCATTTTACCCGACTGCAGGGGCTTAGGCCTCCCCCAGGGTGCGGAAGGGGTTTGGAGCTTAAATCCACCACGCTACTCCACTGCGGGTTGGGGATTGTAACGACCGCCATCTATTGACAGCGTCCGGGAACGACTGCTTAACGTGCTCTCCGAGGCACGGAGTCAGTGATAGTTAGTGTACTTAAGTCAGAAAAACTCATTGGTACACGCTCGGATTCGAACCATGGCCCTATGGCCTTATAAATTTGAGACAGGTTCGTTGCGCTCTGGGCTATCACGACACATTTACGACACGACACGTTAAAAATATATTTACCATGAATATAAACGAAACAATTTTTTAAATGTCTCATTGACAATGACGAAGTTCAATTTTTTTTTCATGATTATATTTATGAGCGGGCCGCGCAGTCGCGTCGCCTTAGTGTCGTGTGGTGTCACGTCAGTGTGTTCATGTGCGGCAATGTGCACTCAGCGGCCAGCCAGCCTCTCTCTCATACTGAAATTTTTAAGTAACACGTGTTTATCTTAAAATTAAGTGACCAAATGATATGCTCTGAGGAATTTTATCTTCATTAAATGCTTATGATGATAAAATGTTTTTGAAGTCAAACTTCTTATGGCAAGGGGTGAGCCTAAAACGACACGAAAATGCGTCACGCTAAACACTTTTGAGTAATTTCACTCAAAAGTGGAGTTTTTTATCGAGTATTCTGAAAGCTATTCAATTAACATTGCGAGCCTGTCTTAAAATAAAAAGATTTTTCTCGAAGATGTTACGATATATACGACCACATTTTGCACAGCCTTCTTTGGGATAAACCATACTTGCAGTACCGGCCTAAACAGTGTCCTGCAATTTTTTAGCGGGCGTGCTCGAGCGGTCGAATATGTATTTTGAAAATGGAACAAACTCTTTTAAACCCGAACTTTGATAACAAAGAGATAGGTCATCTAAGTTTTAATTAAATTTTGAACTGGCACGACAAAAAGAATAATAATATAATAACGTATACACGAACAACAGCGTCTAGGCCCCAAACTAAGCATTAGCTTTTGTTTTGGGTACCAAGCGAAGACACGACATACATATAACAATCAAGAACCAATGCGCCATTAAATGAATTTAAAAAAGTACAAAAAAAGAAGTTGACATTAGAACGCGACGAATAGGCGGTAAAATTATCTAAACTATTTTTATAATTAATTTATGTTAACTTTACCTACTATTATTATTGAAAATAGTTCAACGAGCGATGAAGACATTTTAACACCACCTGAAATACAAGAAGCTGCAAAAGCTATTATTGAAAATTGTTTACCACCGAAATCGAAGGACAGATACATGAAAACGTATGAAAATTCTATTAATTTACACACATCTTTGAGAAAAGTACTACACAAGCTTTGGCCACAATTGTGCATAACCGGACTCTGTGGTGCGTGCCTCGGCCCGCATTCTCACGATTGTCCGCTTATGCTGCACTTGCGGGCCGCGGCAGTAATTTACTATTGTAAAAGAATTTGACATGCAATGAACATTAAAATTTAGAAAGACGTTTTAAGCTGGAATGCAATATAGCGGTACGTTTCTTTAGACCTTTTTGAAAGGATAAATTCCTTCATATTATAACGTCGATATAATTTAAATGATTTATGCAGTTCACGACATGAAAGCTCTAGAGACTTGAGTTTTTTTTACACATTGTCATGTATATAGTTTAGAAAATTTAAAGGAATTATTTATAAATTATACACAAATCATCTTCGTGAACACGTGTGAATACTGAAACTCATCTTTCAATTCCTACAATAGTTTCTGAGATTAGTCCATACAGACCGACAGACAGATAAACGTGGCAGAGGACTTTAGTTTATAATATGTATAGATAGTGTTAGACGAGATTTAGATAATTGCTATGGTTTATTTCACAAAGAATACAGTTCACAGTGCCAATAGTTCATAATTACATTTTCTTCCAGTTCTTGTTTTCACTCCGGTACAATCATAGGGATTTATGTGTCGATAGCGTTGTACGAGGTTGTATCACGTCACACCAATATACTTAAAGCTACAGTAGTGTTTGAGTGAGTATGACTCGAAGTATCGCCATGAAATTTTTCAGTTGAGTTCTAAGCCAGAATACAAACGTATGGCCACTTATGTGCATAATGCTTTGAATTATGCGCATTATTTCAATTTTACGACATATTCCACTTTCATTGGAAATTCACAATTTTAATGGTCGAGCGACGCATTTTTTCACTCACTCGTAGAACTAATTTAAAATTTATATAATACCTTAAAATATAAAATAAGATTTGTTTACCACTTACGAATCGTAAAATTTCAAAAAAATTGGAGTCGAATTACCTTAAGTTGTAATTTTTTATCTGGACATACGAATTAATGTAGAGAAGATAAAATACTTTTGTCGTTTTTCAGTCATCTATTATCAGCTGACACCACATGGCCTGTAATAAAATGGTAATAAAATGTAAATAAAGTATGAAGTTAATTTTTATTGACAATATTTATAAACTAGCAAACGAAAACCCGAACCCGAACCCGAATTCAGCCATTGACGTATAATTATTTACCTTAAAAACAATTTCCCTGATCAGTAAATACGAGTACATCATCCAAATCAGGCTTCTTTGTTCAGAGTTTTGAGTTTGTTTCGTATTTTGGCAGATATTCGGGAAGCTTTACTACTACATATGTCCTTCAAATTTGGGCTATTTTTCTTTATTGTCACTTTTGTATATTTAAAAGCGTTTGATTATTTACAAGTCTAGATAGAGCCACACGCTACAATGACAACAAAAAATAGGCCCACTTTTATGTGTTTGTGTGTGCAACTACACAGACTATACATTCGCCAACGCCATACTAACCGTGTACTAACCATCTATGTGTGCTTCAATTTTAATCCAACATTTAAATTATGTTTTTATCTACGTTTTTTGACGCCGAGACGCTATACCTAGGCATATATATAATGTAATCAAAGTTAAAAGGTTAAATACATAATATTGTTAGATTATATATAAATCAACGTGAAAATGAAAAATGAAAAAAAGGTGTCTTATTTAAAGTCGAATATTAAAGTTCCGTAAGTAAAATAAATGATTCACTCTTATAAACTAGTCTATTGCCCATCTGTTAGTCAACATCCTGTTTCTTAGCAACGGGTGTTAAAATTATATGAAATTCAAAGAATTACGGCTCCAAAATCCTGTAACCAAAAAATGCATAGGATACTTCTTGTTGACCTTTAATTTTTATGTTCGGTATAAAGAAAGGTTTCATCACAAGTAAAGGGAAAATCTGGAAATCACTAACTTATAATTTTAAGTGTAATTCGTTCAATATTTTTATTTGATAAATACCTTGTCGTGTCACTGACGGCGAAAAATAATAAATACGTCAAATTACAGTACAGCACCCTTAGGGAGAAGAATTCGACTCGTATTTTGCCAGTTTTTTTTTTTAAATTAATTGATTATGGTGTAAACCGCGCGGGCAAGATCGTAGTTGAGAAATCATTTTGGTTTTTTTATTTTTATTTATTATAGTAATCAAGCTAACGATTTTATTGACAATATTGAACATCATTTTCTTTGGTTTATAAAATACCAGAAACAAAATTATATCGTAATAAATAATAATTTAAAATATGAACGAGCAAGTGAACGACGACTTAAGCTTTTGTTTTTGAAGGCATATACATTTTTAATGTAAAGCAATTAAAACTTTCCACTCTTTACGTTCCATCGTAAACTTAGGCGTTACGTAAACAAAGATATTATTTCTTTTATAACGTAGATGTCGCCGCCGTAGAATTTTATCACCGACCCATCATACACACCGAGTTACGTACGTAGTAAAACGAATCAGCACTCAAGTAGGCGATGGGGGGGCTCATAAAGAGAGCGCTAAAATCTAGTACAAATCAGAATCGTGGCGGTGGCGTGAAACATTCAACGGGGCAGTGCTACACGGTAAAAGGTACGCCCCGGGGAGCGACAAAACGTAACGAAGCGCTGCTGCAGCTATCCTTTATGTATATACATAATGTATGTACCGCGATAGAGGTTGTATCGTGTTCGGAACGTATTAAATATAAACCAAGTTCGATTTTTATCGGAAGTGTACAAGTAGGTACAACCTGACTGTGAAAGTGTGGCCGATGAAACATCCGCGGAAAACACAAGAATGCCAAGCTTTTGTGGATTAATTGATTACACTATTTCAAAGTTAACGAAGTAATAATGGAAATAATAAAAGAAAATATAATATTTTGTTAAATTTTCTTTTATAAAACTCCACCAATTTTATTTCGTCGTGTCGTGATAGCCCAGAGCGCAACGAACCTGTCTCAAATTTATAAGGCCATAGGGCCGTGGTTCGAATCCGGGCGGTACCAATGAGTTTTTCTGACTTAAGTTCAATAACTATCACCGACTCCGTGCTTCGGAGAGCACGTTAAGCAGTCTGTCCCGGACGCTGTCAATAGAGGGCGATCGTTACAATCCCCAACCCGCAGTGGAGTAGCGTGGTGGATTTAAGCTCAAAACCTCCTCCTCATCGTGGGGGAGGCCTAAGCCCCTGCAGTGGGGTAAAATGGGCTGATGATGATGACGAATTTTATTTATTCATCGGCCATACTTTTACGGTCAGGTTGTACCAGTAGATACGTTTAATAATTTAACTGGTAAGGACTTATATTTTTAGTATTATTTCATTACTAATAATGTATATATATAATCTAAGACAATTTGAGATATTTAAAGCCATTTCGTGGCGCCTATAAATACAAACTTTACTTAAAAATAAAATAACTCCAAACTTAAACGAAAAACATTATCTTTAAAGGCAACGTATTTCGCTCAAATTTTTGTAATTCTTGACTGTAAAAAGACATGATTCCTGGAACAAGAACGAAATATCTCTTCAGGCAAACACTAAAGTACTTTGATTGCAATTAATGAGGTACCTTGAATGTACGAATCGTTATATCTTGAGCAAAAAATTTACGACTTTCCTTATATGGGAAACGGTAAACATTTTGGCTCAAGTAACTCTCGTGGTTCAAGCCATTATTTTTTTCTGTATGTATTTGGAAAAAAATATTTTCCAATAAATAATTCTTAAACTTTGAATTGAACTTTACACTTCTTTAGAATTCACTAGTGACCTGCTCCGCTTCGCACGGGCAGCAGAGCATATATACCTAAACTTTTTTCTGTCGTAGTGTAGTTGTATCAGCTAGTTGCGTTGAGTTAGATTTAATTATTAGGTATAAATGCAACATTATGTCCAATGTACTTGACTGACCGAACGGCCGAGTGGTGAAGGACCCTAACTGCGAAGCCATAGATAGGTTCAGGGTTCGATTCCTGCCCGGAACAAATATTTGTCTGCATGAACATGTATATTTCGTTCCGTGTCTGGGTGTAAAATATTTATATATGTACGTATTATAAAAAGAATATTTAAGTACGTATATCAGTTGTCTAGTAACCTATGACACAAACATAATACTTGCTTACTTTGTGACTAGATGGTGCTGTGGGGGATGCCCTATGTTATTATTACTATTATAATCTTACTTGGAGTATTTTTCATATATTTTATTTCAATTTTCATTTTACATTTTCATAAATAAACGTTATTATTATTATTTCCAAGTCTGGAAATATTTGAAAAAAGTGAAGCTTAGACACATAAAACAAACTAAAATATTTCTTTGCATACAACTAACTTCGGTCTGGTCTGATGATGCAGACCATACAACTAACTTTGATTCGTTGGTTACTTCTGCCTAACTTTTCATAACGCTAGAATTTATTTTGTCGCGTGATAGTCTTAATTTTGCGATAATTTCAAGATATTGATTTAAATTGTACTGTACAAAGGGCAATTATAAGGTGCATGAAATGCTTATGATAACGAACGTATTTAATTTGATAAGAATTATTATCGTATTCGAGTAAATAGCTGTCATATTACCACATTATATGTGAACATTTTGTAAACATTTAAATAGGTATAGTAAGCTATACTTATAAGATAGGCATATTCTATTGCGAACTTTTCTTTAGACCTATAAAAGAGGAAATATTCCTTCATAGATTGTTTTGTTATATCGCACAGAGATTAGGCAGCGTTTTCGATGAAAACTCTCAGTCGATTTGATTTTTTCAGACTTCTTCAACGTACATCGCATTGTCATATTTCAACCAATTTACACAAAACATTAATTAATTGTACACATAAGGTTTACTCTTCAATCACTCGGTTCATTGGTGCAACTGTGATCGGTGCCAACCACGTGAAAATCCGTTCAGTAGTTTTTGAGTTTACCGCGTTCAGACAGAGAAACAGGCAGATGTGGCAGTGATACCAAGTGATATTAAATCTGTCTGAATAATATACTACACTGTGGATAATTTTGAACAAAATACTTAATTACTAATAATAGGTGGTTATACTAACTAATATTATTAATTTTAAGTATGCTTGTGTGTTTGTTTGTACATCGGAAAGGAGTACGTAACAAAGATGACATGATTTATTGTAGTGAAAAACTTGAAGGGGCGTATAGTAACATGGAATTAATGAAGAACAAATTTATTTATGAGATGGTATAGTAGTGAGAGTAGAAATCCAGAGACGAAATAGAACTAGTCAGGAAAACATATTATGTATTTGTATAACATATATTATCTGAAAAACATATCAACATGAAGGGAGTCGCGGGCAAAAGCTAATTATTATTATATTGGATTATTTTGGTACTTGGCATAAAGCTTTCATCGATATAATAAAAGCGGGTTCGAAGTATCAAGTATACAAAGCCTCAATGTTTTAGGTTGTAAATAATCATGTAGAGTGAAATGTCAAAGTGCAGTACATTCACTGATCGCCCACTAAGAAATTACTAACATTACTTAGTAATTTTATGCACGCCAGTGTCTCGGGCATTTTGCAACGGTCCGTACCATAAGCTGATTTCGTCCCACCACCTCTGAGTATTGACGGTTTAATGTAATAAACTATGGATTCAAATTAATAAATTAACGTGCCCTCAAAGTCGAAAAATTGCAGTACATGAAAACTTTAAAAGTTAATTTATTAATTAAAAAAATATTTAAAAAAAAAAGTTATTAAAAAAAGGTAAGGCGTTATTTTATACCTTCGTATGGTTAGGAATTCAAAACGATAAAGGGTAAAGGGAGATAGTAAATATGATTAATAAAATAAAATAAAATAAAATAAAATTTGGAGTGTACATTAATCTTCTATTTGAACTTTTAAAAAATTTTTTGAACACTGTGCACCATTAGTATTAATAAATAACACAAAATTAAAATTTATATAACTGTTCTATGTGTATAACTGTACTAAAAAGTAAAAGTTTAAATTGTATTTGAATCAAACTCAATTCATAGTACATAAATTAAAACTTACTTTGCCATTTAAATATTTGTTTTCGTTGCTAACGTCCTCTGTTGTTTTTATATAGAAAAACGTAGAAATTTCTTTCGTTACATACTAAATTTCATCCTCAAGGCGCCTGATGAAAATAACTTCAAAAAGATTATACGCGGAGAAAAAGATGTTTTCTGCAGAAAACCCAGAGACAATCCTCAAAGTATTTGCAGTCGTGAAAGTATGTAAGGGAGGGGAAACGCTTTCGTCCGTTCTCCAGCTGAGGGGCGTCTCGCCTCCGGATAGATTATTTATGTTTTCGCACCGCGTCCTCTCCGTGGCGCTACGAATAGAGAAACCTTAACGACAAATAACTAAGTGAATCCTTGCTTTTGTTTGCTTTTGTTTCTCTAGCCTTTGTGGGCAGCACACGGAATATTTATTATATTTTCGTTTCATCATGGCATATTTTTGTCTGTTGCTGTACGGGATTTTCAGAGAGATTAATCTTCTTCGTTTCTGGTTACTGTGTTTATATAATTTGTATGTCGATGTCCTAATACATAAGTGTAAATAAGTATTCGATGAAGTTTGTACGTCTGTAGTCGCCACAAAAAAAAATTTTCGCCACAAATTAAAATTTTCTTTCGGTATCCTGATTATTTGTGGTTAATATTGCTTTGGTATCACGAATGTCTGAAATTATATCTGTTAACAGAGACAACTTTAATTATACAAATTCATAGTTTCGATAAAAAAAAACGGTTGAAAATATCGCGTTTTGGTCGTTTCGTTGTTAAAACGAGAACTTTCTTTGGCTGTAATTTCCTTTGGGTTTGATTTTCAAAAAAGTTCAAGAAAGTTTCACAGTAGAGACACAGATATACCCTACCCAATCATAGAAATATCAGTTGTATTGGCTCACCTAATTTGAAATGAATCCACAACTACAACTGTATGAAAATTAATTTCGTGCTTTTCTTAATAAAAATCTATATAAAAGTACAGCGTGTATATTTTTATAGTTGCAATAATAATAATAATATTATTATTGCAATAATAATAATAATAATGTCTTACGAACAAATTGAGATGTCAATATTTCAAGTACTAATATGTCATTTATTTATAGGTTTCCTCTATATTGCCTATAAAAATAACCCCTGGGACATCCCACACAGCGCCATCTAGTCCCAAACTAAGCAAAGCTTGTGATATGGGTATCAGAAAACTGATATACACACTTAAATATTTTTTCATAATATACATATAATATGTAGATATTTTCTACACCCAGCCACAGAACAAATAGACATGTTCATGCACACAAATATTTGTACCGCGCGAAAATCGAACCCGCGACCTTCGACACCGCAGTTAGGGTCTCTAAGTCAGTAACTACATTCAGGATGTTGATAATGGTTATATTTCTTGTGAACCTCTATTAATAAAATTAAAAATATATCTATTTCGTGACAACAAGTTACGATTTAAGGCCAATGCAAAGCATATTTTGTGAAAATTTTTACATCCTCTAAAGTCCTTCGGTATAAAGCATAAAGGATGTCCTATATAGGACAATGCAACAACAATAAATAGGGCTCCGTTGGATTCTTCACCTACCGAAGAAACCCTCAAAATAAAACGATTTGTATTTCCTTGTATATTATTTCACGCTTTAAGAAAGGAACATATTAGGCCAGGAATTTTCCCGTACGTTTGAGGGAAAACCTAAACTTTATTTATTTACACGCCGCAATTTCATCTGTCATACACCGACAGCCCTGTTATGCATCCAATGCCAAGCATTCATACGTAATGAAAGAAGTGTGTAAACTGAAAAATTATACACTGTTTACTTTTTCTTCACATATCTCTGGGCTGGATAAGGGTAACTGTGTCATCTTCTCAGTGTCTTGTATCTTGTCGATCACAATAATTGAGGTTGACTATCATCATCATCATCATCATCAGCTCATTTTTACCCCACTGCAGGGGCTTAGGCCTCCCCCAAGGTGAGGAGGGGGGCTTGTAGCTTAAGTCCACCACGCTGCTCCACTGTGGGTAGGGAACTGTAACGACCGCCATCTGTTGACAGCGTCCGGGACCGACTGCTTAACGTGCCCTCCGAAGCACGGTGTCAGTGATATTGTGTACTTAAGTCAGAAAAACTCATCGGTACACGCCCGGATTCGAACCATGGTCCTATGGGGCCTTATAAATTTGAGACAGGTTCGTTGCGCTCTGGGCTATCACGACACGCTATACACTCTTCTTTTTCATATAACTCTGGAATTGATTGATTGATTGAATGAGTTATATTGACTGGCCCATTGGCCGAACGGTTAGACATCCTGACTGCAGAACCAAAGATCACGGATTCGATTCCCACCCGGGACAAATATTAGCCTGCATTGACTGGACATGTCTATTTGTTCCGTGTCTAGATGTAAAATATCTATGTGTATATATTATAAAAAATATTTAAGTATGTATATCAGTTGTCTAGTACCCATAATACAAGCATAGTACTTGCTAACTTTGGTAGCATAATACTTACTTACTTTGGGACTAGATGGCGCTATTTGGGATGTCCCAAGCATTATTGTATTTGAATATTATATATACCGGGTGTTCGGCTCAACTTAGTCTAAGATTATAGAGATTACCGAACTAAACAAAAATCTTCAAATGAGCAAATGGCGCAAACTAACGGTTACTAACTATAAACTCACGCTCTATATGTTTGGACTTAGTTCATCCGAACAACAGGTATATATATAATTATTGCTTTAATCATCTTATCAGTAATAGATTTGTTTTGTCGAGCACTATGCATGTTGTTCACACCACAGAGAATGGAGCAGATTAGAGGTGTTATCCGACGGTATTTGTTTACAGACGATTGTCCCAAAAATAATTACAAAACAAATAGATGTAAAAATGTTACGCGTACGTAAATAATTTTGTCTCAGAATTATATCATTTTAGAAAGCAGTTAAGTCTTTCACCCCTTTCTCTTACATTTTTGGTATGATAAGCTGTCGCATTTAGGAGTTTAGATTAAGAGGTCTATCTTAAGTATGCAACATATTGCATAGGTACTTGAAGGGGACAGCGTATCCGCCTACATGCCAACTCTAACCTACTCTAATGCTCAATGGTTTACATCATCAGTATCTTTTTACCCCTTTTATAAGTTTTAATACATTTGTGATACTAGTTCAGTTGATATGTTGATTTCTTCTTCACATAACTCTAGAATAGATTGAGGAAGCTTGAACACCATTTTAGTGTTAGTTTATCTTTTAAAGTACTATTTATATTGTTAGTTACATTAATTAACAGTTTGCCTGCTTCGCAAATTTAATCAATTTCTGATAATTGTTTGGTTAAAATAAATATATTCTTCTCCACATAATTCTAGGATGAATCAAGTTAGCTGAATTATGTTTTCAGTGTTTGGCTTTGGTGCACTATTTACATCAATAATATTATTAGTGTTTTATTTTTTAACTGGTATTGTAATAATATAATAAAGAATATAAATAAATAAATAATGAGGCATACATCACAACGTCTAAGCCTCAAACTAAGCATTAGCTTGTATTTTGGGTACTGTTAGGATGGCTCTGGGTAGGCCCTTTTTAAAAAAAGAATTTTATTAACCTGAAACTTTTAATATGATAGTTTACACAAGTTTACACGAGTGCTTCGAACAGTTGTCACAGATTGACTGGCGGCTCGCATATGAGCGTCGCCTTATATAAAATATGAGATTACATATGTCAGCATTTATTGCTTAATAAAATGGGATATAACATCTCCCCCGTTAAGACGAAAGTTATCTTTTGAGATAACGAAGTACTAACATCCAAATGAAATAACATAAAATTAATCAATCATATAAGTATTAAAACAAACACAAGTTAAACATGATATAAAATAAAAATCTTAATTGCTAAAGAAAATATTAATTAAATACATTTAAACAATTTGAATATGACGATAAGATACAGAATTAATAATTACTGACATTTCTATTTGATGAATTTCGGAACAACACTTTATTTTTATTCATTTCTACTTCTGGTAGACTCTTAACAGATTTCTTATCGCATTCAAGTTCGTCAGATTCGTCAGTTATTTCAATCGATGTATTCAATCTCGTATTATGAGTATTTAATTTTCGATTATGACATTGATTGTATATTTGGATGCAGCAAGCTGTCTGACAGTTGGAAAATAGTTTTTTATATAATTTATAAATGATGGTACAAATTATAATTACGATTATGATGTAGGTTAGAGCTGAATAATAATGTCCGTATTTCACAATATGGGACTGATTTTCGGCTATAAATATTTGATCTTTCAAGTTATCCAATTTGTGCGATGCTAACTTTAAAGAATCTAAGTCTACATCTGTTAGGGTTATAGGTGAAATTAAATTATGTTCACTAGAATTAATAATTTTGTAGTTACAACAATCATCTTCCAAAATATTAAAATAAATTGACAATTGATTAGGTAAAGTTGTTTTAAAATTACGGGAAGTGCGAAATTGCATGGTTTGAAAATAAGCTATACAATTATAATTTAAGGATAAAATTCCAGTACCTTGTAAAGTATAATCCTTAATATCGTCGATATTTTCACATTTAATTGTTAATTTGTTAGGATTTGATTGTACAAATATAAACTTATCATTATGAAGCTTATGCCATAAATTAATATTACCATAGATTACTTTAGAGTCACAAGTTTCGGGAAGAGATAATGTTACTTCCGTTAATAATTTGGTTTCGCAAGTAGGATTATTGACGGTAGACAATATATAGGGTAAAAGACATATTTTATAATCATACCTTATATTATTACATTCACTTAGACTGTCTAATAATGCATAGTTCAATCTATCATCCGTTACAGCTATGTAGGACTTCGAAGGGCGGATAAGGACATAGGCCTTAAAATTAAGTTCTTCTCGTGGTGTTGGTAGCGGTAACACCTTGTAGATATTAAACTTGGTAGGTTTAATTAATGGTATTTGAATAATGAATATTATTTTATTGTTGTAATAGTAAGAAGTTAATTTGGATACATCTATGATGCTATGCATGTTCTCTAATGACAGAGATATGGGGAAATCTAAATTACTACGAGGTAATTTATTACTGGATAATTCGTTGTATAATTTGGTAGGTGTTAGGACATAAGGGTGTAAAATATTAGTCTTAGCAAATAAGATTGAATTTAGAGTTGTATCTAGAATAACAGAGACTGATAATAGAGATCCTTCGATTATAGAGAAAATCGAATTTATCTTCGAAATGTTAATAATATTTTCGTTTAGTTTAGAATTTTGCGTAATAGCATAGTTTAATTTTTCGATTTGTTTATTTAATTTTATCTCGTTGTTATTTAGTTGCCTAATAGAAGTATTGAAGTTACTGATTGTGGATTGGACTACGTGAATGTTGTCCTTCATAAGGGAAAATATTTTATTTTCGTTTTGTTGGCATGACGTAATCGCTTCGTCGTAATTTCGAGCGTCGTCGGCGTCTAATGTGCCAAAGAAAAATTTGAGGATCTGATCTCCGAATTCGAGAGATCGTTTCTCTCGGTTATGAGGTTTTTCGGAAATGAGGTGGGACAAAGAATTATATTTTAGGTAGTTAGTGTTAATTAAAATTTCCAGCGGATTTAAATTATCTTTACAATGTATATCGATTGCAAAATTCTGTGCCTTTTCGCAGAAGTCGGTTAATTTTGAAATTGATTGGTGTATTTTATCGAAATAAGGTTTGATCGGTACAATTTCTAAGTGAGTGATTACTCTCCAGTAATCGTTGTAAAAGTACGCAATAGTAGTTGGATCGAAATATAATCCAGGACTATGTGAAATTTGTTCGATCGGTTCCGAATGGTTCGGTCGAAGAGTAGATCTGAAACAATAATATTTTTACGCTGGTTTTATTTCGTTAACGTGGTGTTTTACGTGTTTTCTATTAATACATATAGTGACATTGTTTTTGTTATTGACCTTGATGATTTTGAAAGGGCCTTTCCAAATTGGAGACAAGGCCTTGCGTGATTTATGATGTTGTTTTACATACACAAGATCTCCGGACTTATACTTCGGTTTTCGAGCGGAAATATCGTAGTATCGTTTTGAAGCTTCTTTACTAGAAGTTATATTTTGCAAAGCTTTTTCGCGAGAACATTTCATTCTGTATTGTAAAGCACGGATATATTCTGGATAAGTTGTGTCGTTACTAAAATCATAAACACTACTTGGAATAGTCGGTTTAAAGCCGTATAGTAGTTCAAACGGAGTAAAGTTTGTCGTGGTGTGCGGAGTTGTGTTATAAGATAATATGGCAGGTGCTAGGTAGCAGTGCCAGTCGTCTTGATTTTCGTTAACGAAAGATTTTAAATATTCTTTAAGGGTTGCGTGACTCCGTTCAAGGGCTCCATTTGTTTGAGGGTGATATGGTGAAGAAAATAGGTTTTTTATTTTTAATATATCGGTTAGTTGTTTAAACAGTTCGGATGTAAAGTAAGTTCCCAAATCGGTAAGAATCATTTTTGGGATTCCGAAGAGTGAAAAGAAATGGATTAAGCTTCGCGCGATTTCTTCCGTTGTGGAAGTGAGCATAGGATAAGCATTTGAGAATTTAGTCAAGTCGTCTTGGAGTGTTAATATGAATTTAAATTTTTGAAAACCGGCCTCGGGTAGAGGGCCGATGACGTCCAGTGCTAGCCTTTCAAATGGTTTGGTACTCGAGGACGTTATAACCATTGGAGCTTTGTTTGAAAGTCTTAGAGGTTTGTTTATTTTACATAAATTACAGTCGTTTACGAAACGTTCTATGTCGGAACGCATACCTTTCCAATAGTAAGATTCTTTGATCCTTTTATACATACGTGAAATGCCTGGATGACCAGCCATTGTACTGCCATGATTTTCTTTTAAAATGTTAGGGATTTCGGCAGGGGTAGGGTACTGTATTTGATCTTTATAGATATGGACTTTAATATTCGTACCGTGAAAAACATAAGATATCATATTATAGATTTTAGTATATACTAGTCTGGTAAACGGTTCTGAAAAGTTTGAAATGGCTATTTCTTTCTCATAGTCGGTTTTTGAAATAATTTGATCCCTTAACTTAAGTAATATGTTGTATATAGATTTATAAGAGGTTTCGTCATAGTGGTGAATCTTTGTAAATAAGAAATAAATTGTTTTATTATTCGCGTCGATTGCTTGTACGGTGTCTGGTTCGCGTTCGGCAGATAACAGTTCACCGGAATTGTTTATATAAGATAAGAGTTCTTCACAATGAGGCATAGAGTAATCAAAGTCTAGAGAAACTGGGCAAGCGATTATTTTTTCTTTCGCGGAAGTTAAATTTTGGTTATGTTCTTCAATTTGGGTATAGTTAGAAGTTTGTGCCGTAAATTGTTTTTTGAAGTATTGTTCGTATGTACTTTTATTTATTTGGGAATGAGTGACGGCGTTTACAGGGTTGCGAGATAATGCATCTGCGTTAGAATTTATACGACCGGGTTTATAAACGATCTCATAATCGTATTCCTCGAGTTTTAATCGCCATCTTAATAATCGTCCGCCAGGATCTTTGGCGTTAAAAAGCCATGTAAGGGGTCGATGGTCTGTAACGATTTGAAATTTATAGCCATATAAGTAAGGACGGAAGGTATTTACACCGAAAAGTATGGCAAGTAGTTCTTTCTCCGTTGTAGAGTAGTTACCTTCGCTTTTGTTCAAAGTACGGGACGCATAGGCGATTGGTTTATCTTTACCAATTTCGCCTTGAGATAAAACCGCGCCGACGGCGTAATTAGATGCGTCTGTGGTAACAACGAAAGGTTGAGAGAAATCTGGGTATTGTAATAACGGAGCCGTAGTTAGTTTTTGTTTCAGAAGGTTAAAAGCTGCTTCTTGTTCTTGAGACCATTGGAACGTGATATCCTTTTTTAGTAAGGATGTATGAGGTTTGGTTATATGGGAAAAGTTTTCAACGAAACGACGATAGTAACCTACTAATCCGAGAAAAGATTTTACGTCTTTAGGATTCATCGGAGTAGGGAATTTAGAAATGGCTTTTACCTTATCGGGATTAGGTGAAACGCCTTTGTCGGTGATGACATGCCCTAGATATGCGACTTCACGTCTCAGGAACTCGCATTTATCGGGTTGTAATTTAAGATTTGCTTCTCTGAATTTAGAAAAAATAAGTTCGAGTTTGGTTAAATGAGATTCGAGGTCGTGAGAGTAACATATGCAGTCATCTAAGTAAATATAGCAATGTATACCTTGCAGTCCCGTGAGGACGGTGTTCATGAGCCGTTGGAACGTGGAGGGAGCGTTTTTCAAGCCAAATGGCATTCTCATGAACTCAAAGTGACCGGAAATACTGTTGGTTGTGACAATGAATCCCGTTTTTTCTGTATCTTTGGGATCAAGACAAATTTGGTGAAAACCAGAAGCTAAATCAAGCGTACTAAAATATTTAGAATGACCAAGTTGGTCTAAGATGTCAGTTATAAGCGGCAAGGGATAAATTTCTGAAACGGTGACGTCATTCAGACGTCGAAAATCAATCACTATTCTCCATTTTTGTTTGCCGGAAGCATCGAGTTTTTTGGGGACCACCCAGACGGGTGCATTCCAAGGAGAGTTTGAAGGGCGAATTATGTTTTGGTCGAGCATTTTCTTTACTTGTTGTTCGACTTCGTTTTTATGAATTTCTGGGAAGCGATACGACTTAACATGAATAGGAGCTGCGTTTCCAGTGTTGATGGAATGTCGAATTGCGTTTATGTGAGATAAGTATTCGCCATCAAGATGGAATATATCGGTATATTTTGAAATGCAGTTTATTAACGATTTTTTTTCTTGAGGATTTAGATGAGAGCATCGGATTTGTTCGAGGACTTTGTCACAACGGTTGATTTTTGGTGATTCGATTTGATGTATGAGAGTTTGTGTGTCACAATTTGGTGATGAAATTTCGTATGGAGTTAAATGGATTTTATAATTATCGACTTCCACTTCCGATTCGGTTGAATTTAAAACGGAGATGTTGACTCTATTGTTAGATTTTATTGTTGTTATGCAATTGGCTATGTATACACCTTCGGATATGGTTTGATCTAAAACTAAAGCTTCCTTCTGATTGGAAAATTCGGGAAGGTTGTCGACTTGGCACTCAATGATCATTTCTGATCTGGGTGGTATGACGTACAGAGGTTTGCTAAAACAAATCGGTATTACTTGACCTTCTAAAATAAGGGAGTTAGTAGTATATTGAATATCAATATTAAAATGTTTAATGAGGTCGTTGCCTATTATGCCATCGTAAGAGAGACTTATTTTATCCGAGATTGTATGAAATTTAAACCCGAAATTAATTTTAGTTTTTGGAGAGGTTTGATGTTCAAGATTGAGATAAGTTGATCCGAGAGACTTGCATGTGGAGTCGTTGTCGCTTAAACCCTTTAATGTAATAATATCGGTTCCTAAATCTGCTTTTGTAAGGCTCGAAAGTTTGACAATGCTGATGCTGGAGCCCGTGTCGATTAAGAAACATAGAGGTTTGGAATTTAAGTGGGTTTTTAAATAGACGTGAGGAAGTGAAATTTTAGTATTAATATTGTTTATAGTATAGATTCCTTCACGTGAAATATCGTTGTGTGAATCAGAGACATAAGACTTATCTTTAAATTTAAGAGTCTCTGAATTTTCATTGCTCTGTGTCGAGGAAAATTTAAGGACACGTGCTTTAATTTTTAATTCTTTAGAATTCGATTGAGATGAAGGTGCATAAAAATCCTGTGCAAGCGGAACTTCACTACAGGGGCGACCTTGAATTTGTAGCTTAATCGAATTTTGTCCCATTTTTGATGATTGTGCTTGGGGGAATTTAAGAGCACGTTCATCAAAAGATCGGGGAGTTTTCGTGTCGTTTGAACCGTTAATACGTTTCGGCAGACACGGTACCGAAACATTTATTAGTTTAAATCGTCATTAAGTTCGGTAGAATCTACAAGATGCATTGTAGCACGGTTATGCGTTGCACTTGAATACGATCCGACGGTGTCGGATTTCTGCGCGACGGGCGGGTCAGTGCGCTTATCGCTATTTTTATATTTTAATTTGCGACACTCGTCGATGGAATGACCGCGATGTTTACAATAAGCACAACTTTTATTTGGATCGAATGTGGAAACGGGTCGATTAGGTTGAGTATCCGAATTTATGTGATGAAACTTATTAATTGCTTTTTGTTTATTCCTGTAGCATTCTAATGACGTATGACCTGTTCTTTGACAAGTAGAACATTGTTTAATAGAATGTTGTTTAATTTTCGTTAAATTATATAATTTTTCTTCTTCGATTGCGTATGATATCGCGTCAGATAATGTTTTAGGATTTTTGCAACGTACAATGTGGGAAAAGTTGGTATTCATTCCTAGTAAAAATGTATTTAGAGCTAAATCTTCCATAGCAGCTAATCTGCCGGGGAGTTCTTCTTCGTTATCGCAGCTGTAATGGATGTCGGACTGAATTCGGATGAGGCACGACTCTATTCTAAGAGAATATTGTGTCACATCCTCGGAAGGCAATTGTTTGCAATTTTGTAAATCGAACAAAAGATGGGTTGAATGTTTTTTCTCCCCAAATGTGGATTTAAGAAAGGATTTTATTTCCTTCCAACTATTAAATTTCTTTAGACAACAAGCTAGTTGCGCTTTGCCTTCGAGTTGTGATAAAATAAATTTACATAGGACGTTCTGTTGATCTGTATTTGCTAGTGTAATTGCATTTTCGCAATTTGTTAAAAACGCGGGCAATGATTCTCGGTCACCTTTGTAGGGTTTGACAAATTTCAGTAACACAGAAAGTGAAATTTTTTCGGTCATTTTAATTTTACTCAAGGGTTGGTCTGATTCGGAACCAGAGCCTTCATCAACGTTTTCTTTTACTTGTTTGTAAGGCATTTATTTGAAATTGCAATACAGATCCTCAGAATAACAATAACAAGAAAGAGATAAGTAAAAATATAGTTATTGTGAATCGCAAAATAATATAAGAGTTATAGATCACTTTCACTGAATTTCACTTGAACTTTGGTATTACTCGAATTTGAGTGACAAAAATAAAACTCACAGTAAAATGACGACACACGTGGAAAGTTTGTAGAACATCTTCTGCTGATGTTGCAGTTAAATAAACACGTCGTTTCGCAGCGTGCTTATCGCGGGTAGCAACGGTGATGTCACGTAGACGGCTGTACTCGGGACTCGTCGAGTGTGGGAAATAAGCCACGTGGTGTTGCTGGTGGCGAGTCAATCTATATGGTGATGCAGCTTACCCTCAGGAGTCCAGACAAACTGTCGACCAGGTTTTGATGGTGCGGGCTCAGGCTTATGCCTAAGGCTGATCGTCGACCAGGAGATAGATGGTGCGAGCTCAGGCTTATGCCTAAGGCTGATCGTCGACCGGAACTACTCCTTATTCTTCTTAAAGGCCAGGCCAAACGTTAATCGAGAGCGTAGCGCGGCGCGTAACACTTCGATTTACTTGTTTTATAGATATCCAGGAATATCGGTAATTATCCCTGAATATCCCACTTCTGACACCAATTTGTTAGGATGGCTCTGGGTAGGCCCTTTTTAAAAAAAGAATTTTATTAACCTGAAACTTTTAATATGATAGTTTACACAAGTTTACACGAGTGCTTCGAACAGTTGTCACAGATTGACTGGCGGCTCGCATATGAGCGTCGCCTTATATAAAATATGAGATTACATATGTCAGCATTTACTGCTTAATAAAATGGGATATAACAGTACCAAGAGAAGACACCAGATACATATAACAACCGAGACCCGGTACCAGTATCAATATTCATCATATAAAAACTGACCGGCCTGGGATTCGAACCCGGGACCTCTAGCTTCGTAGGCAGGGTCGCTACCCACTATGCTAAGCGGTCGTCTATATTGCTTGCAATTTGTAAATATATAGGTTATTGGCTAGAAAGTCGCTATGTGTATTTATTATTCATGAATCTTGGGAATATTTCAGTTTTTTTGTTTAGTTAAGCATAAACGAACGCAAAGACATTAGAACGAGAAGTTTTGAAACGTAAAGCCCAAAGACAGACCTTGTCGAGTGGTGATAGCCCTAAGCGCAACGAACTTGTCTCAATTTTATAAGGCTATAGGGTTTTCCTGACTTAAGTACATAACTATCACTGACTCCGTGCCTCGGAGAGCACGTTAAACAGTCGGTCCCGGAAACTATCAATAGATGGCGGTCGTTACAATCCCCAACCCGCAGTGGAGCAGAGTGGTGGATTTAAGCTCCAAGCCCCTCTCATCCCGGCGGAGGCCTACGCCCCTGCAGTGGGGTAAAAATGGGCTGATGAAATGAAGTGAAGTGAAGAAGGACAGACCTATACTATCGTATGTTGACATTTTATTTATTATTTTTATTATTATAATGTACTACCTATTCTTAAAGAGTAATTGGAATACAATTAAGAGCAAAATTACACGACATTAACTTTCATAAACGTGAAGACGTTGTCACATCTATATACGTACAACGATACTTCTAAACACACAAGGGACGTACTTATCATCGCCTAGGATTGAAACCCTAGAAAAATATGTTTAAAACGCGAAAATCAAATCGGAACTATTTACTTTGCGACAAACGAGGTCACGTTATACGTATTAAAACAGCAATAGCAAAGGATATGAAGTAGGTACCTAATGTATTTAAGGCACAATAGTTTTAAGTATTCGTACATAAAAAGTAAATATTAATTAACAAAACCGCAAGTATATCATAATTAATAACATCTTTACATTGAGAAACATCCAAACAAACGAGTCTATTGTATTCATAAGCATTTATTTTTAAAATTGACGTAGCTTCAGTTTACGCGTTTCACACCAAAATATATAGCATTGTTTTGTAAAAACAAAGTTCCCTCTAACTCTAAGGGAATTCGTAAAAAAACTAAACACACAAAATAAAACTACCTTATTGTAAATTGCTAGTTTCTGAACCTTTAAGGGTAAGCTTGGATATATTTCAGTGACGTTTTCCTTGTGGGTATACGATTCTTTTTTGTCTGAATTTTTATGCTCGATGTCTACATTTTCTTAACTATGTTTTAAGTAGAATAATCTTGAAATTCACACAGTGAAGGTTCCGCAGGGGATGAAAGTTCATGGTTAAAATTAAAATAATAACTTTGGAAAGCTATTGAGAAATTTTAACTTACTTTATCTTATTCGTGTTGTGATAGCCGAGTGGTACTATCACTGCCTCAGTGCAGCGAAGAGCATGTTAAGACGTCGGTCCCGGTTGCCATCAATAGACGGCAGTCGTTAAAATCCACCAACCCGCACTGAAGCAGCGTGGTAGATTATGCTTCAAGCCCCTCATCCCGAGGAGAGGCCTAAATCCCTACAGTGGGGCATAAATGGGCTGATGGTATGGTATGTTTTTAAAACAATTTTCATTGAAAGGGTTTTTACTCCATTTATCTAATAGGGATACCATAGAGTTATTAGACTTGCGTTCTATACACACTGTAGATAATAACTTTCGTTTAATAAATACAAAATTCAAACTTTGTAAGAGACTAAAGACTTAAAGTTTTTAATGTGTACAGGTTCGTTGGAAAGGGTATTGTACAAGATCAATTTACGGATTTAGAATGAGCTGGTCAGAATAATGAGTGTGGTGTGTATAGTACTTATTTTTTGTGCATTTTATCTGTTAGAATAAAAAAAAAAGGTGGGCTCCTTGCGAATAAATCAAATAAAAAAAAACAGTATAAGATGCTTACACACATACACACTTATTGACAATCGAAATGAATTGATTAGGTACCGGTTTGGGAAACTAGAAGGAGAAGAACCGCCAAGAAACTCCTCTCTGTTCATTTTATTTAAATATATGTTTTTCTTAATTCATTCTTTAAATTTAAAATGCTTAAAAGTATTACAAAATTCGTTAATATTATAATAAGCTAAGCTTTCTTGATTAGAATTTAAGTCTAACATTTCTTTTGGAATTTTATTATAAAAACGGATACAATTTCCAAAAAAAGAATTACTAATTTTTGAATGTCTGAAACTGGGAATCGACACCTAATTTGAACTTAAAATTTGCAAATGAGAGATAGGTCAATCAAGTAACTTGTGTATATCTGGAAGGAAAGTCGAATCTTAGATACGGGCATGTACCAATTCGCTTTTTCTTATTCAGAACTTAATTTCACTGACTCCGTGCTTCGGAGAGTACGTTAAGCCGTCGGTCTCAGTTGACATCATTAGATGACAGTCGTTAAAATTCACCAACCCGCACCGAAGCAGCATGGTGTAGTAAGCTCTATACACCTTCATCTTAAGAGGAGGCCTAAGACCTTATAATGGGGCATAATGGGCTGATATGGTCACATAGAAAAAA
This sequence comes from Luffia ferchaultella, assembly GCA_949709985.1. NCBI lineage: Eukaryota > Metazoa > Arthropoda > Insecta > Lepidoptera > Psychidae > Luffia > Luffia ferchaultella. The sequence continues at coordinate 9,077,273 of OX453254.1, forward strand.
TAAAGCTGTTCTCAAAAAACAATAATAATATGATTGCGATTCTCAGATTTAGACTCTCAAAGGTTAATCATTCGTATAGCCGACCGTATTCCATTGTATATACAATAGGTTCCCAAAACAAATATTAGTTTTAAAAGTGAAATATATTTTTAATATTAATAAAAAAAGTGCTTTTGAAGTCTCCAAAGGGCATAGTTGTAATTGTTTTTTTGACCTGACGTTAAAAAGAGAAGTTTTGGAGAGTCGGCTCATCTAGTTTATGTGTTTCCAACCACGTGATTTTATTTTAACTTTTAGTAAATTTATATATTACATCTACTATTAATTTGAAAAATACTTGTTTTCGTTTTTGATCTATATAAAACATTTACCAACATGCACGAACGATGGGTACAAATAAGGACTGGACACGAAATAGCAAAAATTGCAAGTTTCTACTACGAAACCTTTATAATCTAAAGAAAATATTATACAAAAGAAGTAATGCAGAAAAACACGGTTCATTACGCCCATTCAATACTAGAGTAATATATACCATTTAAAATTCTCGCAATATTTGTTCATTAAGATCACGTCCAAATTGCTTTCCAGTTTTAAATGCTCCGTTCGTGTACTACGCAAAAAAAATCTTAAATTCTACAGCCACGCGTGCTACTAATTCAGAATTTAAATGCATGAGATCGAACTGTTTCCATTTAAAGGTGAACACTGGATATTCGTTTAACAATGCTTTATGTATTTACGAAGAAAAACTGTAACCTATTTGTTCGGCAAACACGTGAAAATAAATCGTATGAGAAGACAAGGAAACTCATAAGAAGTCCTTAGAGTGACACACAAAAGGAATCTTTTAATAATGTTCGACTTGTGTGTAAATTGATATTCGGTATTGTGTTCTAAGGGGTATCGGTGCAAACCTATATTGCGTCCATTTTGAATAACTCATACAATTTTTGATGTCAAGGTGCCATAAAATGAAAACATTGGTTTTGAAGAAGACTTAGACGTCGTCACGGCTCTATTGTGTAGGCAAATATTATAATAAAATTTCATTTGAATTTGTAAAGACATAGCAGCTCAAGACAAGTGTGAAATATATTTAAATATAATATCACTTCATTTCAATCCTCTCTAAAATAGCTCAGTTTTGTTTTATTGCTTCGATTCAAATGGTTTCTCTACAACAGAAGCGCGAAAATTAATTAAATTAGGATGGTTTTCAGTATGCTACAATTATTACTAACTCACCCCTTTTCCTTTTCTGATTTTTAATTCACACAGTAGGCAAGATTTCGTCTAGCAATAAATAGTATTAATGCCAACATGGTGGCTAGAGACTAAAAATCGTATATCTAGAACATTATATTCAAATTAAAATTTTTAATTCCATTTGATTTCAGATTGAAATATAATGCAACTCGTTCTGAAGTTTGTATGTTATAATAGTTTGAGAGTTAAGAAACTGACAGGCGGACGGATTAACCGTCTTTATAGTGAGCCTTATATGGCCTGTGTGGACCCCTGGCAACGGAATCCATAAAAAACCATAATTAGTTCCCCCAATTATACAGGTATATTTCACCTTCATTCAAAAGTTCAAGAAAAAAAAGTAATATTTTGTAATAATATCTATTTAATTCGCATCTGTAAAATAGGTTCATATAATATTTTCAATTCCGCATAAATAGAGCTGCAACATTAACTAGAGAATGAAACAGATGTAAATGACATCTGAGGAACACTACATAATTATAGAGCGAATGAAGTGTGGGGAGCGAGAACTATTTTGGGTCCCCTAGCAAAAAACTGCTCTTTCTAATTGTTTGCGCATTTCACAGTTCCCTGGGGACAAATGCTTTTATTTGTAGTGGCGTTGTAGGTGTTTAATATCGATTAATTTAAATCTAAATATTTAGTATCCAAAATCAGTTAATGTTTTATTGTAATTATCTAGTAAATAAATTGTAATGAAAAAGAAAAAAAGTATCGTATTAAAGAAATAAACAAGAATAAATTATCATAAAAGCACTTATGCTCGTATGTTGGTTGAGCTTTTGTCATTACTACAAATTTCGGTTGAATTTCAATTATTTACCATTTGTCAGTCCGTACGTCATTGTGCTTGTCTCCAAAAAGTCATTGGTCTTCATGAGTTTCTATCTCTTTGTGAGTAAACATATACATTCAAAGCGCTCACGAAAAAAATAGCTGCGGGCCATAGAGGAACAAAATTGACAGCTGCATCAATTAAAGGCGTGGTAGCGATTCGGTCCTTCAATCCAATTATCTAATTAACTAGTTAACTAGTAGATGTGTTTGCCAGTGTGTAAGCGATATTGCTGACCACAGCCGTTCGCGGACCCCCGCGCCTTCATACCCGTCACGCGGCTCATACGTTTACGAATTCCGTGGTGGTCTCGTAAGGTTTATTTTTTAGCCGTTAATACATGAATTGTGAGAAAGAACACATTGATGAACAAAACTCAGAAATGAACAACAAAAATTGATGCAAAAAAGAACGCAACGTACCGACACACTACCGTCCATGATTCATTTCCCAGAATAAGAAAACGAGAATAAGAAGAACGAGAACTGAGACGTGACGCTTTGATGTAACATATCGTGACGCATGTTGTCGTCATAAGATTATATTATAATAATGTAAATGTATATTCGTTATATTGTTAGTATATCTGGTTTATGTATCTATTTATACGACGTGTTACAAAATACCCTGTAAAAAATTTAATTAATTATCAAAGCCAAAATTTTTGTCAACCCTAGTAAGCTGTCATGTCAGGAAACCAGATTATTTAACAGAAAGGCAGAAGGCGGCTACGTACCTATTTTACCTAATAATTGTCTACTTTAATAGTTTTTTTATTTTTCATTCATAAATATTTGCTACCTTAATACAAGGATGTCATTATACTCAAGTACTGGCTTAAAAAAATGTCAAGTCGAAAAATATCGATATCCTACAATTGTTTCCAGTTTTTTTTCCAATTTTTTTTGCAAAATAACATAAAATACTTTCTAACTCGGAATATTACGATACGGTGCTATGGCCAGCTCGTTCTCCGTAAATATCTCCGTTATGTGAAGCACAGAGTGTATTTCTTCGATTGCCCAACGGTTGCCGAGATACAACAGCGTGTTAGATCGGTTTTCGCATCAATAACACCGACGATGGTACGAAATGCCACACAAGCCATATCCCGACGAGCGAGGTTGTGTATTGAGCAAGGCGGAGCACACTTTGAGCCGTTTCTGTAAATTTGAGGTTTATTATGAAAAACTATGTGGTCGTTTAGGTTGTTTCGTTAGGTTAGGTCTTTTAAAATTTATGTCGTTCCGCGAATTAGGTAGACATGTAGGTACATTCTGTGTAGTTTATTCTTTAATTTTACTGAAATAGGGTTTGCACATCAGTGAAAATAATAATATTTTTTGATTCTTTTGGGTTATGTCATACAGCGTTACTACAATTCTTAAATATTGTGAATGGACTCGTTATAAGGCCCCATTTAACCTCCTTTCGGCTTTACAGGTAGTTTTGTAATACCTTGTGTAAGCAGAAATTGTGCGTAAAATTTTAAAATACAACGGATTGCTCGTGCATGATAAAGTTTAAAATTAACACTACGAAGACATTAAATACGAACAGTTGCCAATATAAATTTGTCAATCAAAGACTGTAACCAAATCAAAATTTCAACATATTGAAACCTGTTACAGTCTTACCAGCAAGAATTATTTTGTATTATACAACATTTGTTAAAGTTTTACCTACCAGAACATATTTGTAAGTATATTTTAAGATATTTAATAAAAAAATGATTTTTATCTGGTAAAACATTATTTATAGTCTTGTTGTGAAATTGATTAAATTTTTCATTTAATTTTTCAGTGTATAATAGTTATATAAAATAAAGTACAGTTATCGATAATTTATAATTTTATCACTCGTATTCATCGTCTATGTTGCGTGTAGATACATAAATACACTAGCCATATTGGGAAACAATACATCGCAATAATGTACCGTGTTCTAATATAAGTTTAGTTCCTGAAACATCGATATCGATTACATGACGTGATTGGCATCCCTACTCGTTATACCATCAACACTCCCGCATTATGTTAGCCAAAGGGCATTGTTATATGGAGTGGTTATTAGGGGACTATTTTTCATCAAATTCACGAGGGACTCACGAGGACTTATAACTGAAGGGTAGTTGGTAATGACATGACTTAAAACGGTACGAAACTCAGCACTTGTCAAAATGAAAGTGGTACAATTTTGTTCTTATGAACAACAGAAGTGCTAAACATATACGCTGTAAAAAATATAAAAATCTTTCTTTAATTTAGGTCACTAAAAACTTGGTTGATAATCCACGTGAACTTCCGTGATTCGTGCTGCGATTGACTGACTCTATTTCCTTTGTCACGTGCCAAAGTAAGCAAAACATACAGGGTAATAATAATAATAACACACACACACAATCACAACAACGTCTAGGTCCCAAACTAAGCATTAGCTTGTATTTTGGGTACCAAGCGAAGACACCACATACATATAACAACCAAGACCCGGTGCCAGTATTAATATTCATCATATAAATACTGACCCGACCTGGGATTCGAACCCGGGACCTCCAGCTTTGCAGGCACGGTCGCTGCCCACTAGGCTAAGCGGTCGTCATTATTAGCGGGTATTACACTTTGCTTTGCATGCATTCAAATCGAATAATAACACAACGAACAAATACTTATAACCGAAAAACCACTTATTCATTCATTTACGCCTAACTGAAAACGTTGAAACGAGTGCAACAAATTTTGGACATTAGGTGTCGTTTATTACATGAAGGTCCACTGCGAAAGTATATTTTGCGACTATATTCCTAAAGAGATAAGTAAATAGTGGATGTAAAGTATAAAAATCCGTCATTTTTTAAGTTGAATGAATGACAATTGGTATTTGGCTTTTGGATCAGAAACTAAATATGTAGAGCAGGGGCGTGCGCTGAAGAGAAGCCGGCCGCGATAATGTAGGCGATATACATCCTTTCATCTTTCATTTATATTATGATGGTGTATTCTAATGTTTGTAAAGAGATTTGATAGGGGATGAAAGTTTGCACGACTATTCCGTAATATTTAAAGTCAAAATCATGACAATTACTATTTTTCAACCTTTTGCTTGAAAGTTATGAAAGACGTGGCTTAGAATTTATTGAAATTTAATCTTGTAGGTAAAATATTAAAAAAAAATTGGGTTTAACCTTGTGGTCATAAATTAAAAATATCAAAACGCCAGTAAAGCGGTGAACGGCCGATAGCCGATTTTTATGAACTATACCTATAGTTACTTATACCTACACTAAATTAAATTTTTATATTATTAAACTTGCACCACTTTCAAAAAGAATCGAAGAGAGAAAAAAAAAGAAAAATCAAAGTATCCAAGACCAATAGGCCTACAACGCGTTCTCAAAAAAAAAAAAAAACTGTAAATAAAGAAGTTTTGGGAAATTTGAGGTAATATTAGTCGAAAATATATGACACTAGCGACCCGTCCCGGCTTCGCACGGGTAGCAGAGCATATAAGCAAGTTATATCAGCTTGTTGCGTCTAACATGTGGACTGGATTTAATAGTAAGTTCATCCTACTTGGAGCATTTTTAATGTATTTTATTTCCAATTCTGTAAATATTTGAAAAAGTAAAGAATATATATATATATAAAAACAAACTAAAATATTTTTTTATACACAACATTGATAAGCAAACCATCAAATCAAATCAATCAAAACAAATTTACCGCCATTTCTTTATGAAAATCATAGATTATGAAGAGTGAACCGTACAGTTTGGATACGTAGGTATAAAATGTTGGGGAACTATGTGACTTATTTGTAACTGATAATTTTTTAGTTTCTATATTACTCAACTTATGCCGTCTGTCTGTCTGTCTGACTGTCACAGCGTATTTTTCAGTCAGAAACTAACTAAGCTAATTTTGGTTAAGGGTAAGTAAAGTTTATATCACATTGCAACGATGCTTTTCATTGCACTTCGTTCATTTCTATACCGACAAGGCAAAGTGAGATAAAGTGTCGGGTTTAGTTAGTGCAAGCGCATATTCTTGTATCTATATTCAATACCAATTATAGTTTAATGTATAATTGTTCTACTTAAATGTGAAAATATGTATACACAATATTAATTAAAACAGACATTGCAGTTAAAACTGTCAGTTTTGCCTCTTTTATTTTTATTTTACTACGTTCCATTACATTACCCAATTCAATAGGCAGAATATAAACAAAGTTTCGCATGTCGCCTCTGTGACGATGACATCGTATATCTATGACTACTCATTGCTGCACACGTATGCACTGTTCGCGCCGTTTCGTCTGTTCCATAGTAGTATTTCTATGTTTCTATGTGCCGCATCCGGCCGCTGTCGCGCGATATTTTTTATTTCGCGATAATTCCTAAGATATTAATTTCAATTGTATGGTGTAAAGGGCAATCAGAATCCGCATGAAATGCTGAAGGTAAATAACGAATTTAATTTGATAAGGATTAATACTGTATCCGTATAAATTGCTTTCCAATTACCTCATCATATGACACTATCTTTTTAAACATAAAAATAGGTATAGTAAGCTTTCCATAAAAGATAGACATAAGATATAATAAGAGGATTTTCTTAAGTCCTATAAAAAAGACACAACTCTTCCATACATTATTTTGTTATATCTCAAAGCTTCATCCCTCTTATATCTCGAGGAAAGCTCCCAGCCGGCTTGATTTTTTTCCGACTTCTTCCACAACAATCGTCATATTTCTACTAATTTGCACAAAACATAAATTAATTATACACGTAAACCTTCCTCTTGAATCACTCCGTCCATTGGTGTCAACCATATGCCAATCCGTTCGGTAGTTTTTAAGTTCATCGCGTTCAGACAGGCAGACAGACAGACGCGGCGGGGGACTTTATTTATAATATGTAGTGATGCTTTAAAAGGAATAAATGCTTCCATAAAAAAACTGTTTTGTTTGCTATAAAGTTAGTATTTTGAATAAAAAACAAAAAAAAGTAATATGGTTTGATACACTATTTTAATATTCAACCTATTGCACATAAGAAACTGTTAATTAATTCTCCTTCAATACGTGATTCGAAAGGCACTTAGGTGGTTTTTGTAATTAAAATTCAACCGCCGCAAGTCAAAATTTAAACTAAATTCTAAATTTTTTCCATCTGAAGTAACACTGAAGGGGCAATTAATGAAAATTACGTCAAGAGCTTTCCGACGACCGAGTGAACAGCGAACCCGTGTTTTATTGCTTTAATTTTAATATTTGTATACGAAATTGTCTTACATTTTAATATCGATACTATGAACTTTGTTATTTCTATATTACAAACTTATTTAGTCCATTCATAGACCTCTTCAAAATAATTAATGTTAAATTTATACGTGTATATAATAATAATAATTATTATAATGAAACAAATAGAGGCACGAGTAAAACTCTTTTTTGTCAAATTTATTAAGAAAACAAGAGAGGCTTAAATGTAACATAGCGGTAAATTGGATTCCGTAGAACATACGTGACCGGCGCAATAATATGGGTATACCATTGACTGAAGGTAATTTCGGTGGAAGGGTAACAGAGATTTTTCTTTCAAATATATCTTTTTTTTAACGTCAGAGCGTTAAAGTGGTTCAATCAAAATTTGAAACGGTTAATTACTGAACATTATTTTCTATAGATTTATGTATTATTCACCGAAAGTAAACACAAGTAAAATAAATATTACGCCTTATATCCTTGAAATAGGTACGAAAATACACAAGTAATATTGATTCGCACACATCCTTGATAGCGATTATCGACGATACCCCATCACTAATTTTATTCCAGTGATTACGGTGAAAAACAAATCACAAACAAATAAAAATGTGTTTTTTAGTAAACGCCATATTGTTTCATCTATCTAGAAATCAGCGTTCGGTAATGCTTGTAGAAATATGCCGTATTCGAACAACGAGAATGTCCCTTAATCACGCGTATTAGCGCACAATATTAATAAATACAGACTTCCATATCCCCAAGTAGAACTGGTCAGTGTCGGGTCTGAGTCAGTAGTGGAGTCAACAGTCAAAAACAGTAATAGATACTTTATTGAACTGTAAAATGTTAGATAGCGAAAGAACCTAAGAGAGAATCAACCGTGAGTTTTACTGAAACCCTATGAAATCGAAGTTTCGGTATAAATTACAAAGGCAACTAAATAATACCCTACCCGTCTCCTCGAATATAATAACAGAGATCCATTACGCGCAGACGATCTCAACGACACTGCGGACTTTAACCCCTGATGCATTTAAGGTGTGATAAATCAAAAGTGAGTGAGTCTGCTCAGTGAGGGTGCGGACCTATTACCCCTGATCACCCGTGCGTGTCTCTGGCACACGCAAATTTCATTATACCGTCACTCTGGCGCCGAATTAGCTGTAAGGATTTTGACGGGAGCGAATATAAATTGTCTAGTGATGTTTTTATTATAGCGCCATATTTCGGTATCGTTGCGGATGACTTCGGGTCTTAGTAAAGTTTTTATAACCATAGGTGCTCTTATCGGGGCTACGTACTACGTCTGTACTAGAACTTATAGCGATTTTATTTTATGATGCTATTTTATGAAGAATTTTTTATGCAATTCGGTTCACTAATTTTCAATAGAAAAGCCATTTTATTTGAAAACTATCAGACCATATTAGAAATAGGTTTAGAGAGAGTATATTTTACTCTTTCGAGATCACTACGTCTTGGTGTTTAAGAAAGATAGACGCTAAATACTAAATTGTGATTCAGATTCCATATACTGCCGAAGTAATAACTCATTACAAACGCTTCCCTATTGTCGTACTTGTTGTACCTTATCTAATATAGAAAAAACAACGAGTTAGATTTTCATAGATCTCTATGAGTAGTCCCTATAACTTTGAAATGAATTTGAAGGTATAAAACTATAGAATACATGTCTATATTACACTGCTCATTAAATTGTGGAAATATAGTACAGGTGTTCACTGTTCAACATAAACGATAAAGTCTGTAGATAGCAAAGGACAATAATAATTATAGCACTGTGGGGGATGTCCCACGTATTATTATTATTATTATTATTATTATTATTATTATTATTATTATTATTTACTAGCTTTCTGTCCGCGGTTCCGCTCGTGTGGACTACATAATTGTACCGGGACCCTTTTTTCCGGGATAAAAAAGTAGCCTGTGATACTCTTCAGCTTATTAACTATAGCTGGTGCCCGCGACTTCGTTTGCTCAGTATTAGTACTTCAAGTAACTTATTTTCTTCTCCAAGGTCCTAACTATCTTTATACCAAAATTCATTAGAATTGGTTCTGTGGTTTAGTCGTGAAGGCGTAACAGACAGAGTTACTTTGAGAGACCCTTGTTCTATATTGTGTAATGTATGTAAATTGAATCTAAGTATTTTTGATCATAATACCAATTGTGCATTAGAAATAAAGTATTGCATTTATTGAAACTTTGCATTTATAGTTCACTATTTTGGCGATAATGGCTTACACATATAAGATAGATATATGCTGTCGCGGGTTTTTTCGTAGAACTATTTAAGACAAACATTTTTATCATGAATTATATACGTGTAAATCTAACGGTTTTTGCAGCGTACTGCAGAATAGCTCGCAGATGGCAGAATTTTTTCCTACTTACTTGACACTTATCGTTATATTTTGAACCATGCACACAATATCTTTATAAATTATAGCCTATGTGTTATTCTGATGTATAAGCTACATTATCTTAAAGTTTCATTAAAATCCATTCAATAGTTGTTGTGTTAAAGAGTAACAAACAACCATACATTCAAACTTTCACGTTTATAATATTAGTAAGGATTGTGTTAATTTCTGCATAGAAACTAAATACTAAAAATGTAAACTACCATTCATGGAATTGATCCTAATTGAACTCACCCCTAAAAATTTATATTTTTATACCAACATTCACTATATTAAACAAGAGTGTAAAATATAATATAACCAAATGTGATTTTCGGAAATACTCAAATACTGTTGCTACACGTATATCCTCAAAGACGGATTATCGACAATATCTCATCACTAGTTTTGTTGCAGTAATTACGGTCAAAAACAAACGACAATCAAATAAATATGATGGGATTTTTCTGGAAAACGCCGTAATGTTTCAAACATAGATCATCTACGTCAAAACCAGCGTTCTGGCGCTTCGCTAGTGCTCGTAGAAATATCCCGTATTCGAACAACTGGCATGCCTCTTCATCACGCGTATTAGTGCCCAATATTAACACCCTCTCGCATCTCCAAGTCGAACTTGTCAAGTGTCAGCCCTGAGTCCGTGGAGTCGAGTCGAGTCATCTGTTAAGTCGCTAATAGAGAATAAAGTAACATAGAGAGAATTTACTTAACTGTAAAATATTAGATAGCAAAACAAACTAAGAGAGAACTAACCGTGCGTTTTACTAAAACCCTTTCATATCGAAGTTTCGGTATAAATTACAATTCAAAATAATCCCTTTTACGACCTCTCCAATACAATAAAAGAGATCCATTACATAGACGACATTCCTATTCTAAACGACACATTTCCTAATTGAACTCGTCCTAAGAAAAATGATAGTTCAATAGAATTTTTTCATGGTAACATTCAATATAACCAACAAACGTTTAATAGGTAAAAATGGTAATTAATTCATACATAATCACATCGTCAATCGCGGCCAGGGTAATGAAGCGATTAACGCGCGGACAGGCCGCCGCCGTTCATTACGGGGCTCTCGTGGCTGACAGATGACTCTCATTGTCGCAAACTAACAACTGCCCATTCCGGAAAACGGCAACCGTTACTGACCTCATTCATTTCAGTATAATTCCATCACAATGACCCGTATTCCAGCAATCGTGTACACCCTAATGTGTCCGGAAGAGTCCGGATATACATTAACCGGTCGTAAGATCGAATCATCAATTCTGTATTACAGAGGCGTCATGAAATTGTCGCCGGCGCAGACTACAAAACTGTTATTTCTTACAGTCTTCGTGTCACTTTTTATAGGAGAACAAAATTTTCGAAAAAATCTTACACTTATATGAGCAATTCTTGTACATATATTTCGGCTATTTGGGAAACGGCTCTAACGATTTAGATGACATTTTGTATTTACGTGATATCTTCTCAAAACAGGTTTCGAAACAAGTTTTATGATTATTAACCACCAGGGGGCGCTGAAGCAAATGTGTATCTTCGAAACGCCGAAAACAGATTTTGATACGGTTTTTTGTATTACATAGGTATCACGTACGAGTATGCTGTACAGTTATGGGCCACCAGGGAGCGCTGCAGTATATATGAGTCTCTAAAACTGCTGGCTCTCTCTACGCGGTTTTTTGCGTTAGGTATATAAATATCTTTTAAGAGCAAGTTCTTAGATAACGTTTAAGACCATGGGCCACCAGGGGGCACAGTACTGCAATGCCTGCAATAGCCATGTTTCTCTAAAACGGCTGGGAGGATCTTGAAACGGTTTTTTGCGGTACATAAGTACCATCTAAAAAGAAGAGTCGGTTTAATTGTGCAAACACAACAAATTAAAAAAATTCCGAGCGGAGCTTGGTCGCCCGATTTTATTTTTAAAGTTATACTTTTTTTGGCGCGTTACGGGACAAAGATCAAAAGTGAATTTTCTGCATGCAACTTATGATGTAATAACGTATACTATGAAGTTTATACAGTAAGCCGCTGCGGAGTCTGCAGCCGCCAGAAAACGAGTCAAATACTCTACTCTGGAGAGTAAATACTTGTTCGTCCCTCTCGCGGTGGAAGATGCTGGCTGTTGGGGGATTGAAGCCAAACGTTTCGTCGCGAGCATCGGCCGTCGTCTAAAAGAAAGAGGACTCGACTCCCGTTCCGATACCTTCCTGGTGCAAAGAATTGCCATTGCAATTCAGCGCGGCAACGCGATGAGCGCACATTTGCGTCGGGGGCGACGAAGGGTGGATTATTGGATTAGTTTTATTTTTTATTATTATTATCATTACACAATAAATTCTTATAATTTTTTGTACATTTACAAATATTTATATTGAAATCTTCACCTATGACTACTATGAAGTTAGTTTCGGTTCAATTCCCGCCTGGGACAAATATTTATGTGTGTGAACATGTCTATTTGTCTCGTGTCTTGGTGTAACAGTATCTATACTATATGTAGAATGTATTATTAAGAATTCTATTGTATAATATATGATATAATTTGAGACACCCCACACAGCGCCATCTAGTCCCAAAGTAAGCATGTATTATGCTAGTATTATGAGTACTAGACAACTGATATACATTATATTTAAATATTCTTTATTGAGAATATATGTGAAGAATATATATGAGAGTTTATTTTTATTATTATTGCGATTATCCTCTTTAGATTTTTTATATAATCAATGGTTTAAAAATATTTAAAAGAATCTGGTATCTGTTACTTTCAATGTTATGATTTCTAATGTAATAAATAATAGATTATTCAATTATTATTAATTAGTAATTATTTTAATAATTTCACAAAACAACACGTTGATTTTGTCTTTTCAATGAATAAGTTTAGTAGAATTAAAAAAATATTAAAAAAAAATGACTCCTGGTTGTTCCCGATCCCGTTCCCGGTCCAGTTTATTAGCCATTAGCGTTGAAGGTCACCTTCAAAATGACGGTTCAATCATTGGTTTTGACGAAGTGCGAACAAAAAAAAACTTCTTTGAGAAATTATACAAAAGGAAAATTACCGGTAGTTCTCAATCCCAATCCCGTTTCTCTTTATTTTTAACCCCCGACGAAAAAAGAGGGGTGTTATAAGTTTGACGTGTGTGTGTATCTGTGTATCTGTCCGTGGCATCGTAGCTCCCAAACGAATGAACCGATTTGGTTGCGGATTTTTTTATATGAAAGGTCGGGAGTGTTCTTAGCTAATGTTTGATGAAAATCAGTCCAAGATGGCTGCCCCCACAAAATGGCGGACATCAAATTTTTTCACTACTTCATCAATATGGGTATCAAATGAAATGTAATGTATGGCTTGACTAGTAGAATACTATACACTCTGGCAAATTTCAAATCCAAGATGGCCGCCACCACGAAATGGCGAATTACATATTTTCTTCCACTACTCCATCAATATGGGTATCAAATGAAAGGGCTTGACTAGTAGAATACTATACATTTTGACTAATCTCAAATCCAAGATGGCCGCCACCATGAAATGGCGAATTACATATTTTCTTCCACTACTCCATCAATATGGGTATCAAATGAAAGGGCTTGACTAGTAGAATACTATACATTTTGACTAATCTCAAATCCAAGATGGCCGTCAGAACAAAATGGCGAATTACATTTTTTTCACAAATCCCTCAATATGGGTTGCAAATGAAAAGGCTTGACTAGTAGAATACTATACACTACGACAAATTCCAAATCCAAGATGGCCACTAGCACAAAATGGCGAATGACATTTTTTTCACTACTTCATCAATATGGGTATTAAATGAAAGGATTGGACTAGTAGAATACTTATACACTACTAGCGACCGCCCGCAGCTTCGCTTGCGTAGACTACAAATTCCTGTTATAGGCACTATTAACGTTCGAGATGGTTTATACATAGTTTTTGCTGGAACCAATTTTGGTTACACCCATTCAAACTTTCAATCTTCATTCCCCTTCCACCCTTTAAAAAAACCGATACAATTTTTCATCTCCCGTTTCCCACCCTTAAAAGGTGAAAATCTAAAAACCCTGAAACACGTCATTATTTAAGTCCCTCCATTCCCATCGTTAAGTTTGAAATTTCTAAAAAAGCCTTTCTTCATGTTCACGTTATAAAATAAACCTATGTTCCAAATTTTAGCTTCCTAGACTTAGTAGTTTTGGCTATACGTTGATAGATCAGTGTGGACAAACGACAGACAGATAGACAGACAAACACAAAAAGTAGCTTATGACACTCTTGACAACCTACTTTCACGTCTGCAAAGTTTCATTAAAATATGTTCAGCCGTATTGGAAATTAGCTCGAATAGATAAAATTGAATTGAATAGACACATAGACGTACAGACAAACAGACGGACAAAAAGTAGCTAATGTCAAATCTCTTGACAACCTTCTTTCCCGTCTGCAAAGTATCCTTAAAATATGTTTAGCCGTTTTGGAGATTAGCTCAAATAGACAGATACACGTACAGATAGACAGACGGACAAAAAGTAACATTTGTTAGTTTTGATGACATTTTTTTCATACTTGTGATGTTTCATTAAAATCGGTTTAGACAGATGGACATACAAACAGACATACAAAAAGTTGGCTACATCCTTTCCATATGTGTAAAGTTTCATCTAAATCGGTTAAGCCGTTTTGCCCGAAGCCGATTTGCTCGAATAGACAGACAGTCGTTTTCATATATATAGCCTATATAACCCTCCGCTAGATTCAGGCTATCAAAGACAAAAAGAATTTTCCAAATCCGACTGGTAGTTTCAGAGATTAGCGCATTCAAACAAACAAACTCTTCAGCTTTATAATAAGTATTTTTCTATTATATAGATTAATAGATTATAAGATAATACTGAAAACCGTATCAAAGTCTATTGCGTGGTTTGGAAGTAAAAAGTTAACGAACAGAGACAGACAGCGAATTTATTTTTTCCCGCTATAGTTTTCATATTTCGATAAAAACTGCTAACACATTAATTGAAATTGCGTGGTGTAAAGGGCAATTATAATATGCATGAAATGCTTAAGACAACTAACGTATTTAATTTGATAAGGATTAATATCACGTTTAAAAAACATCTTCGCAAATAGTACATTATGTTAGAACAAATTTGATTGTCGTAAAAAAGGTTACAGTAAGTTAACCTTAAAAGATACACATATGCTGTCGCGGACTTTTGGTTAGAACTTTTAAAGGGGAACAATTCCGTAATACATGGTTTTTGGTTAACATCAACCGTTTACGCAGCGCGCGCGACAGAAGCTCTCAAAAGGAATAATTTTTCCCATTTTTGCAACATTTTTTATTGATGCTCCACTTCTATTGGTCGTAGCGTGATGTAGTATAGCCTATAGCCTTCCTCGATAAATGGACTATCCAACACAACTATAATTTTTCAATTTGAACCAGTAGTTCCTGAGCTTTGCGCGTTCAAACAAACAAACAAACAAACAAACTCTTCAGCTTTATAATATTAGTATAGATAACTAATTTCAAATCCAAGATGGCCGCCACTAGAAAATGGGGAATTACTTTTTTTCACAAATCCCTCAATATGGGTAGCAAATAAAAGGGCTTGACTAGTAGCATAATGTTCACTATATTGAAAGAGAATGAGGAATATTAACTAACGAAATGAAAACTTGAAAAATATTTTTTTGTCTGATCATGTATGATTTAGTTTAACTACATAAAAGTTTAAAAATTTTGAAATAAAAATTAAATTAAAAATTTAAAAAACCCCCGACACATAAAACTAACCTTTAAAAAGTGTGAAATAATACAAGTTTGTTCATTGCCTAGTGATTTTTGATCCTTAAAAGCGTCGGGGACCTCTAAGTAAAATTAAAATACCTAATATGAATAATATGCACAAATTTGTATTATTTCACACTTTTTAAAGGTTAGTTTTTTATGTCGGGGGTTTTTTAAATTTTTGTCTATTAGCTGTGAAAGTCATCAATAAAAGGATAAAAAACACCTCGGAAATAATATGTATAGGATACAACTAGCACCATTCGTTGGCTCCTAATAGAACTAAGGTTGCATTAAAATGTTTATATTTATAAAAAAAAAAGATTTGTGTGGTGGTGCCCAGCTATGTTTATTATTCGTCAGCGAAGGTAATCTTCAAATAATAGCTCAATCATTGGTTTTCATAAAGTATTAAGGGGAATATGGCGTGCAGACAAAAAACACCCCTGAGCAATAAAGAATAGGAGTTATTTTTCAAGTAGTACGTTAGGGAGCAATTTCTTCTTGTTTTTAACGCTTAATTTTATTAAACCACTAAGAGCGTGTTTACTGCGTGAAAAATTCCAAAATAGTCAAGGAAGAGGTGTTACACCGCGTATATTTGGCATCACAAGTATAAACGAAGTTAACTGTATTTTGTGAGTGAGTTGATTTTCATTAGAATGATGTGGGTGTTTCAAAGTTATACGTTTTTACTAAAATAATTGAAAATGACTATTCAAATATAGACAGCAGTCACAAATAACGTACGTTAGCAATACAGATCATCATCATCATCAGCCCATGTTACCCCATTGCAGGGGTTTAGGCCTCCCCCAGGGTAAGGAGGGGGTTTGGAGCTTAAATCCACCACGCTGCTTCACTGCGGGTTGGAGATTATAACGACCGCCATCTATTGACAGCATCCGGGACCGACTGCTTAACGTGCTCTCCGAGGCACGGAGTCAGTGATAGTTATGTACTTAAGTCAGAAAAACTCATTGGTACACGCCCGTATTCGAACCATGGCCCTATGGCCTTATAAATTTGAGACAGGTTCGTTGCGCTCTGGGCTATCACGACACTACAGCAATACAGATATCAAATCCAAATTCTCTCGGATTATTGTTCAGAAGGCCATGGCGTTTGCGAAGGTCCCGTAGCGAACGACACACCTTTCGTGATTATTTTTCATAACAATAAAGCAAAACTTTGGACACTTGGGTAACGTAGGTAAACGATGCGTTAGGTATAAATGACGGGCGCCCGAGTGATTCCGGAACGTCCCGAATGGATAACGCTTTGGTGATTTTTGATATGCGTGTCTGTTTAAAAAAAATCTTTGTTGTGTGACGCAATGCATAAATAGTTGACTGACCAATCGATCCACTGGTCGGAGACGCCGACTGCAGACCCAAAGGTAGCGCGTTCGATTCCCGCACAGGACAAATTTTTGTGTGCATGAACGTGTCTACTTAAGTAGATATGTTTGTTGCGTGTTGGATGTAAAGTCTCTATATGATGTATATCAGTTGTACAGTATATGAATACAGGTTCTGCCTACTTTGGAACTGGCTAACCGTGTGTCAGATATATCCTCTATGTTATTGTTATTATAATTATCATTAATATTTACTTTGCTTACAACGCAGAAGGTCTGTGTTTGAAACTTGTGTTTTAGTACACATTAGAAACACATTTTTCTAATATGTATCTTTTATCTGGATATTGTGGTACGCGCCCTGTAAGATAATATTGCTGTAACGGTATGTATCCAAGGAGCTAATTAAGTTTTGTTCCCAACGAGTCAGAATCTCAACCTGTCACAGTGTGCTTCGCTGGGAAAAATACCATAAAAATCCCATAAAGTTACTCGATAGGACATTTTTTTATTGTTTGTTCCCAATATGTCACATTTTCAAATGTCGCAGTGTGATTATTTGGGAGAATTACTAAATAAATCCCAACCAGTCACATTATTAATCGATAGGTAAACTTTTAATGTTTTATATCAATAATTATACAGGGAATCGTGGTATTAGTACTGTTAGCCAGTACAACGGCAACCTACTTACAGTTAACTATTTTTCTACAGCAAAACCAACTGTGTTTCAGATATTACGAATTCAGCTCAAAAAAACACGCATCAAGTTATCTCGATATACGTCTAGCGCCGGAGTTCCGGTAATAAATATAGCCAAACCTATGACGGTCTGCGAGATAATAGCTTGTCTATTTTCTTCTGACTACTGGGTTTGACTTTTAGAGGCTTCCCATCTTGCTATTATTAAGGGTACGTTTTATGTGATCCTTGACATGAAAGATGTCCTCTCTCAATGTTCGTCAAAGGTTTTCATAAATCATCCTCCTTGTTCATGGAATAGTAATGATGGGCTGGGATTGTAACGATATAATATTGTATAGGTTCGAAAGTCAAACGATAAAAAACATAATGACAGTACCTATTTCATGACTTTAATAGTATTCTAACTAGATATTCTGGTTACTATTATATTACTAGTTATGGAGCTCTAATAGTTTTCAAGCCACCCCCTGTGGAGTTAGCATTGATTGTATTTTGTAACGCTTGCTCCAGAGAGTGCGACGCGCGAAAACGGCGTTCATTCCTCCATATTTTTTTGCAGATCAACCTGTCGTTACTTTGCATCACTTTTTTCAAAAGTCATACGTAGCGTCCCCGCTATCACTGCCGTTGCTATTCTTTTACGTGTTTTGCGTAATATTAATTGATTGATTGATGAGATTTTAATATTTTTTCTAGATGTTAGATATCACCAATAGACCTCATTGCATAAATAAAAAATATGGGTTACATTTTCATAACAAATTATTTTATCTACAGTGTTATTTTATAACGTTTGGTTGCCTTCTTAACGCTATAGTAAACGTACGCGCCCGAGGCCTTGAAACGGAATGGGACGGCGGGCATGAATGGTGACTAGAGTTATTGGTTTTTTTCGGGAAAGGTTTGTGTAGTCATATCTCAATATTTTTCTATAGAACGATACTAAAAGGAAACAAGATGGCTATCGGTTGTCTACCAAAGATCATTATATTAAAATTTGGTCATTAAAACCTCAACCTGTATATACGTAGTAAATGTATATACTTAGGTATATATATATATACCTACATATAGATATACATATAAATAAAAATAGTACAAAACTGTAACCTGGTATACGTACTATGTGGCTAACGAGAAAATTAGCAGAGGTATAGTTCGCCTCAAACTTTATGACGGATCGGAATACTACGCTTTATGCGTTCTTGCGCAGGTAGGTATAGTCATATACCTCCACTGCGTACCGCTGTACCTAATACTGGTTATGCAACGCGATTTGTGCCTATGTTCGGATCCGCCATAAAGTTTGATTGAAACTGTATCTACAAGTTTATACAGTGGTATGTATATTGACATCAACGTCCTTGATATTTTGTCCTTTTTCGTTTCCATAAGCTTAGAAAATTATAGACAGGGAAATAATATTGGTGACCACGTCAACGTCACGACCAAATCGGTCACATGACCGGAAAACGATCACATTTTTCTTATATTTATACGTATATAAGAAATAGTTTATATATCCCTTATCTAGTGATTACCCGCGTGGCCTACTCATTTGTGTTATTCAATACAACTGGTATTCGCACACACTAATTACATGCAAACAAAGTATATTTGTATCTAAAATCTATTACCTTTTTATCGATCTCTCCCTTTCTCTTCTCTTTGTTTCATCTCTTTCTTTTTCGCGTCTCCTTACCCTATAAAAATAACTAGGTTTCCGCCTGCGGCTTCGTCGGTGTAGATTACATATTGCAGGCAGCGCACAAGAAACGCCCAAAACTTTTTCCCCTTGAAATTAAATTTTCGACATTTCCTCGGTAATCAAGTAAATATTCGGACAGTATGAAGCGAAATTTCAAATTAATATATACAATGCCGTAATAGTCCAGATCGCAACGAACCTGTCTCAAAATTTATAAGGCCATAGGACCATGGTTTGAATCCGGGCGTAATACATAACTATCACTGACTCCGTGCCTCGGAGAGCACGTTAAGCAGTCGGTCCCGGACGCTGTCAATAGATGGTGGTCGTTACAATCCCCAACCCGCAGCGGAGTAGCGTGGTGGATTTAAACTCCAAACTCCCCTCCTCACCCTGGGGGAGGCCTAAGCCCCTGCAATGGGGTAAAATGGGTTGATAATGATGATGGTGATATACAATGCATAAAGCACTAAGAATTAACACACATTTCTTTTTCCCATAAACGGTAAAATTTTTGCAAGTAAGGCTATTTTAATTAATGGATTGGATTGGCTTCTAAAATTTCTAAATAAATAAGCAAACATTGACATCATAATACGAAAAACAAAATTACATGCATGTCGCAACACCAATAAAGAAACCACATAAAATCGAAGAGCCACTTAAAAATAGAAAGGAAACTAAAACGTTCCCGGTGAAATTGTAGCCACGAAATACCTACGCCCGGAATTCAACCGGACAGGGCGTCGAGCGACGTAACAGCGTCGTAAAAGATCTCGAGAAATACCTCGCAATCAGAGGTGAGATTAGAAGCCATAGACATCAACTTTCCACGCTTCGAAATAGTGAGGAACCAACCCGATAAAAAAGGGTCAACAATTTATAAGCCGGAATGTGGTCACGACGACCGAATTTCATAGATCCAAGTACATTACGTTTGTAATGTGACCCCGAAGCCGGGCAACTGGAAAATTTTAGGCGGAGTTTTCGCCGCATGTTTATGTGTATTTTCAATGGCTGTTCGTGTTCTCTAGTTATTTATTACACAAGTTGGTGATTTGTTTCAGAATAAGTAAAGTAAATTGGCTTAAATTCATTAAATACGATCGAGAACTATGTTATATAATATTATTGCGTGTAAACTCGATATCGACTATCAACACTTTCCCGTCACTGGTTCGCATCCAAGTTTTTAGGGTTCTGGCAGAGAACTATTAAATACTAGTTCTGGCGAAAAAACCGGTCAAGTGCGAGTCAGATCACGTGAAATTGGATTACATAGTCAGTGCCACTATATACATGTAGTCGCATTTTTTTTTTCGTTTCAGCGGTTTTTTCTCGATTATTCTGAAAGCAATATATAGAATTTACCAGTAAACCTGTAAACGCGCAGTAAATATGCATATACATCGGCTCTGAGTTTTTAAAATACACTTAATAGTAAACACAAATTGAGGCTATCTTATTCTATTCATAATTTTGGTTTTACTGAGTCCAGAAAGAAAAAGGTGTAACTTGAACAAAACCTCAAAAACCTGTTGATAGCATAACAAATTTTTTTATACATTTAGCATGAATTTTTCGACTTTACAGTTATTGAGTAATGTCCAAATCAAACCTCATATACAGCTTTGGCTTTCATATTTAACTTAATACCCCCTGCACTACTTTTTCTTGTTCTCGAGAACGTTCTTCTATTCTTGAAGGAAGGGAAAGTCGACGATTTAATCCCTAACTGCAATTTCTACTCGGGAATCCGCAATTTTTTTCAACGAAAGATAACCATCAGGTTGTTTTACTATCTTATTTCAGGAAACTCATATGGGGTCGTATAAATATTACGATATTAAATTCATATTTCACAAACACTTCCGAGTTTGGATTCATTTCGTTTACGCTGGCTCCATACGTTGGCCTAATAGCTGGCCCAATGCTACTTGTCCAACGTGTGGATCGAGGTTTTCGACGTTGGCGCCAACGTTGGCGCTACCATTGGCATTGGCCGTTGCGTGTCGGTTTTTTCAAAGGAATCCGCGCGACAACGTTGGTGAGCCGTCCACATGTTGGCGTTTCGCTCAATCGTGTTGCAACACGCATTAAGTGCATATGTCGATTATAGCCGAGTCAGAATGTTATTCTCTTCTGCACCATCGCCATCCGCTAGGACAAATGAAAAAGTCATTGAATTTCTAAAACTTTTTTTTAAAGATTTTTTAAACATTTTTATTTTATTTTTAGAAAGCGCTTAGAGCAAGTTCAATTTCTGTATCGGACGTTTTCACATTGGCTCCAACGAGACTGAACTAGTATGTGGCCAACGTGTGGGGCCAGCGTTACAGGTCGTTCTGTGAACTTGATGTATATTGTATGCCTGCCGTGGCATGTTCCAGTGTAAATGCGTGAATAAGTCTATGAATAGTTCTTCTTACCAGTAACAGGTATCAAATACATTTGATATAGAACTTTAATCTATTTATCATTGCCAGTGCATGTGCTATAAAAGTACGGATTGACTAGAAGCCCTCTTGTCCGTTTACCGTCTAACCACTCATACTCTAGCTAGTTCGTATAAGATGGTGAGTTTCATTCAGAGTTTCTGTGCACGAGGTTCCTGCGCTCCGGTCTTCCACTCCGCGAAATCCCTGCGCATCGGTCTTCAACTACACAAAATTGCATAATGTAACTTCCATACCGCGGCTGTCTAATTCTTTTACTCTATGGCATGTACTTACGGACATATTTATTTTGGCATAATGCCATGTTGGTACTTGTATTTGTAACTTTAATTTTTATAGCATTATCTTGCTCCATCACTTGACTTTAGGAAGCAAACATTCGCAAATATTTTTTTTTTATTTTATTTTATTTTTTTAAATGTAGGTATATGTTTTGCTACAATGATCGTCGGAAATAATTGTTCATGTCTAGCTAAAACTGAATTAACTCCATTCATGTTTATGAACATTGTTAAGCCTAGAATAGGCCTGACTTTTTATATAACTATTGTATTCGAGGAACTTACAGTAAACTAAAACTGTACCACAATAAAAGCTAATTCTATGACAACACCATTAACTATAATGGTGACAATCTGTCGAAAATGTACTGAAAATTATTCGAGCCAAGTTTTAGATCACACGGTTGCGACAGTACGCGCCTACAACAAATGGTTTTGACACGCGGTGCAGCAAGCTTATAAAGACCGTATTTTTATATGACCTAGTTCAAGAAACGATTGGTTACACTTCTTCATCTTATTGTTACGTTTTGTAGGTCTCACTTTATATACTGTACCTAGTAAATACAATATTCGAAAAGAATCACTCGTTCGCAGGCAGTCAAGTCTTTCACTTGTGTCTGTTTCTTTATGAATTTATTACTCCTTCGCGCTCCATAAAATAGTGGCTGGTATTTTACACTGGCATTTTTATAGATCCGCAACAATAAAGAAGCTATCAATCTTCTCAAACCTTAAACATATTCTCGTGAAAAAGTGGAAACTGAAAATTAATTAAAAATTACCCAAATTAATTACATAAATAAAATTATGGAAACAGTTATTAGAAACAAAACGCATAAAGAAAGTGAAACCTGGAATAGGAGGAAAGCGTATTAAACTATATATCAATATCAATTATCCTATAAATCATAGAGCTTGTATTCTTCTTCTAGGGTTCTTTACCCAAAAGGTGTCATCATCATCAGCCCATTTTGCCCTACTGCAAGGGCTTAGGCCTCCCCTAAGGTGAAGGAGGGGGGGTTTGGAGCTTAATTCCACCACGCTCTCCACTGCGGGTTGGGAATTGTAACGACCGCCATCTATTGACAGCGCCCGGGACCGACTGCTTAACGTGCTCTCCGAGGCACGGAGTCAGTGATAGTTAATGTAATTAAGTCAGAAAAACTCATTGGTACACGCCCAGATTCGAACCATGGCCCTGTGGCCTTATATAAATTTGAGACAGGTTCGTTGCGCTCTGGGCTATCTCGACTTCTGAAACTGAATTTCGAAGACTGAAAAGGTGCCAAAGTTATCCTAATACTAAGCCTACACCTTCGTCCTACTATAACAGGTGTCCGTTTGAATTTTTCACAAAATAAATACCTATGCTGTTACCGATATGTGATAAATACCTTAAAAAAATAAAAAAAATCCTCCGATTTGTTTTTTAAAGGTTTTAGTTTTTGCTTTATCCTCAAAACAATAATACAGGCCTAAAACTTAGTGGCGATTATGTAGCAAACTCCATAGTATAGCAAGAAAATATTCAAAAATGGTCATGTGTGAGCCGAGCTGGCGATAATCATCCTGAACTGATTGAAAGAAAATCTATCTTTTTCGTAAACACATAAAACACATCTAAACTGTGTGATGGTACGGAACGGTCGGTGCGCAAGTTAAACTCTCATTTGACCAGTTTTTTTATCTTACACGTGCCAAGCGCCACCCGCGCGGGCGGTGCTAGACTAATGAACTAAATACTAGTAGAACAGACGGCACGAACAAAATCTGTACGCGCAGCAATATCACTCTTTTTCTACCACATTGATTTTTCTACCAAGTATAATACACTGTATTGTACATGTCTCATGTATGTCATGCTTGGCTCATTTCCACTAGAATACACAGAAATGCAATTATTAAAGAAATCTTCAGTTGGTATTATACATGTGACATTACTTGTAGTTAAAACAAGTATGGCGGCAACGTGACGGCAACGGTAGAAAATAATGTAGGTATAAAAATTCATTTTGGATGATTTTAGTTTAGTTTTGTTTAATTGTCGACGATAAGTTATGTCACTTTTTTTTCTTCTCAGTTGAATGATTTTTACAAGTTTTTAACACCCCCGACGCCATTTTTGAATTGTTGTTTGTTGTTTAATCGTTTTTGGTTTTTTGTTTTTGCACGTTTGCACGTTTTTGGCACACGTTCGCAACGAGCAAAGTCGAGTGACCGAATGAGTTGTTGCCGGTCGGCTACAAAACATAACGCTAACGTCTGGATCGCGGTGCTGTTTTTGTATACGCTAATTATACTAGTTCGATGTCCGACTATCCGAGTTGAATTTATTTTCTTCATGTATTTAGGAATTGTGGTAAAATATAGCGAACTACATGCTTTGAAGTTTACATAAATCAATTATTTTTATTATTTCGTATTCCTCACATCATAAGCTTCAACTGTTCTCCATCACTCTAGAGTGATAACTCCGGTATCCTAAATTTAATTGTTACATGCATTCTCTGCGGTCTCTATTCCTTTTTAAGCTCGTTGCTATAGATTTCATAGTACAATATTATACGGTTGGAAGTATTCAAGTGAGATATTGACAATTAGAAGAACATATATACTACTCGCATTACTGCCCATTGTTAGAGAGTAACGGATGGGAATGTCAATAAAATAATTTTATAGCCAATCTTGGCCGCAGATATGGCAATGGCTTACCCGGCCGTAAGTTTCCAGCTCCCGGCTTTGATGTAAAAAACGGGTGAAAATAAAGTAGAAGTTACAATATATGTATATGTCTGGTTTTTTATGGTTCCGTAGTCGAATCGCAAAGGAACCCTCATAATCTCGAAAGGAATTTGGATAAATTGCACTTTAGTAAAAGGGAACCTTTGTGCCAAGTTTCAGTAAAATCCGTTGAAAAATAACGACGGTAAAGCATTAGTGCATGGACTGAGAGACAAACAAACTACGGCACCAGAATTGTAAAGTACCAGCGGCACTTAACAATAACCTAAAACTGTTTCGCCCTTTCGTATAAGGTTTCATATAAGGGTAAGGTAAGGATGCTATAAAGTCGGAGCCAAAATCCGAAAAATAATAAAATATTAGAAACTTTTATAGAAATTGATTCAAGATTCTCGAGTAATGAAGATACAAACAAATAGACAAGAAAATTTTAAATAATATTATTGGATTTGTACTTATCGTTATTCAAAAAATGAAAAAAAATCCTCAAGGTTCTCTAATTATTTGATTTCAAGGATTTATTCTAAATTGTATTTCATAACGTGAATTTATAAGAACGAGCTCGTTTTATTTTTCTATTTTATACAAATATGTTATATTTATTAAGAAAAACTAATCAATGAAAGAATTTTATTGATATCTACAAAAATGACGAAGATACAAATTTTTAATGTAACTCGTGCCATGACGTCACTCAGTTACATTCCTATGGGCTAACGTGGATAATTTGTACGTAGCGGCACCGAGTGACGTCACGAGCGGGTCGTAAATACACAAATTTTGATTTGTTATATCTCCGGCAATGTTCGGTACCTATATTCCTGAAATTCAAAAAGTATAGAATCAGTTTGTTATTCTCTAGTGTGTGAAATAGCGTATGATACATAATTTTGTTGAAGAGGACGCGCTCATTGTCATATTCATACATTGCGTTCACCAAAACCTTCTACGTCAAAAGTCCAATATTGCAATTTTCTTAGGTGTTTGGTGATTTAAATCTTTCTTCCTATAGATGTTCGTTCACGACATTTTCCATCGCATTTTGTAGCTGATACAGTATATATTACTCATAATCTATAAATAATACCGATTGACATTAAAAACGGTCAATTGTCAAATTTTATTAAGTCCGTTCCGAATTATTAACACGTATAAGAGCGACGAATTGTTTTCCTTAGTTTAGGGTGACAATATTTCACAATAAATTTGCGTGGAAACGTATATCGCTGGCGTAATTTGAATAGCCCCGGAGGGTCGTCCTCTCTGAGGGTCGAGAACTTGCTATAAATTACTACGTTATGTGTCCGCTTCCTATATCTTCACTTGCATAACCGAGATAAGAACCCTTTTGCCGAGTTACTTGTAGGCAAATAAGTGGTGGGTCTAGTAATCAAGTGGGGAACGTCGTCGAAGAATTCTTAAAATCATGTTCGACTAAAAACCATGTTAGCTAGCTGGTAGAGGCTTATTTGCGTTTCCATTGAAAAATCAATTTTACGCCTGAAAATCTATCTATACATATAATAAAATTGTAACGAGACCGTACCCGTGTAAAACATCATCATCATCATCAGCCCGTGTCTCTCCACTGCAGGATACAGGCCTCTCCCAAGGCTCGCCACCACACACGGTCCTCCGCCTTTCGCATCCAACTATCCCCGGTATGGTGTTTCAGGTCATCTGTCCACCTGGCCGGGGGGCGTCTAACGCTTCGTTTTCCGGTACGTGGCCTCCATTCGAGAACTCGTCTACCCTATCGGTTATCAGTTCTACGGCAAATGTGACCGGCCCATTGCCACTTCAGCTTGCTGATCGCTTCGGCTATGTCGACAACTTTGGTTCTTTGACGGATTTCAGTGTTTCTGATTTTATTCATCAAAAACACACAGAGCATAGCCCGCTCTATAGCACACTGAGCGACTTTTAATTTGTGGATCAGTCCTGCCGTGAGAGTCCATGTTTCGACACTGTACGTCATTGTGGGTAGGACGCATTGGTTGAAGACCCTGGTCTTCAGACATTGTGCTAATGGCGACGAGAACAGATGACGAAGCTTCCCGAAAGCAGCCCAGCTGAATTCTTCGGTCGGCCTCTTTGTTTAAGTTGTGTTTGCCTAACTGGACAGTCTGTCCTAAACAGACATAATCTTGCACAACTTCAAGAGTCGCTCTCTCTACGGTTACCGGTCTCGGGAGAATATGTTCGTTGAACATGACTTTCGTCTTGTCCAAGTTCATCCCGGGTCTCACCCGGCGAGAGGCGACATTGAGGCCGTTAACCATTCCATTGCGCTCCTCCAGCGTCTCTGCCATGATGACTATGTCGTCAGCATAACGGAGGTGAGAGATGTATTCGCCGTTGACATTAATGCCACAATATTTCCAGTCCAGCGTCTTGAAAACATCTTCCAATGCGTTGGTGAACAGTTTCGGGGATATAACTTCCCCCTGTCGTACTTCTCTTGGCTATTGAATAGGTTCCGTTCGCTGGTCCTAGACCCGGACAGTCATTGTCGCGGCTTCGTATAGACACCTCAACACCTCAATGTAACGATAGTCGATTCGGCATCGCTGCAAGGATTCCAGAACACCCCAAGTTTCGGCGGAGTCGAAGGCTTTCTCGTAGTCCACAAAGGCTAGGCACAGAGGTTGATTATACTCTTCTGTTTTCTGTATAATCTGCCTCAGCGTATGTATGTGGTCCACGGTGCTGTAGCCTTTTCGAAACCCGGTCTGCTCAGGGGGCTGAAATCTTTGGGCGAGGCGATTCGTGTTGACTCTCGAGAACTGCTTGTACACATGGCTGAGGAGTGAGATCGGTATGTAATTCTAAAGGAGCGTTTTGTTCCTTTTTTGAAGAATAGGATGACCGTACTCTCACTCCAAGCACTCGGTGCAACACCACTATGTATGACAGAGTTGAATAGCTTCTGAAGCTCTTCCAGGACTGGTGTCTCGCCTGCTTTCAGAAGCTCTGTCGTGATGCTATCGGCACCGGGTGCTTTGCCATTTTTTAGCTGCCTGAGAGCTAATCTGACCTCGCCCAGGCTGACATCGGGAATGTCATCTGTATAGTGTCGGGTCAGCGGAGCTCTCCGATCGCTGTTGTCGCGGGCTGCAGGGGGAGGTGCATGTACGGCAGAGAGTTTTTTATAAAAAGTCTCAATCTCAGCGAGAATCTTTGGTAAAACATATTTTTAGAAAATTGCTATGTTAGTGTAAATAGTTATTGACTTGTATATCAAAAAACTATCTTTTCGAATTTTCGTTTGTCTGTCTGTGCACTTATCGTGACAAATTTACTGAACGGATTTTGGTGAAATTTATTGTAAACAAAATTTAGTCAATATATACGATACTTTTCATTGTGAAAAAAGTTTTCATTACTAGTGAAAAATACAAAAACTAGTCCCGGCAATTAAGGAATATAATCATGTGAACAGGGTAGTACCGAGAACTAAAATGTTGAACCTAAATATAAATTTTGTAGTTTTATGCAAACGAAGCCGCAGGCAGCAACTAATATAGTGACATCCATATTTTTAGAAGTATATTAGACTTAGCACATATCAATCCGAAACTAAAACTGATAATCGAGTTTCATTTAGACCTGATTTCGATGTGTTTTAGTGTGGTGTGCGGACGGATAATTTAATCGAAACTATTTCTGGAGATCATTCTGAAGATTATCTGGAGAAAATTGTTCGTGTCTAATTATGGTGTAGATGTCCATTTTGAGTGTTATAGCATACAAAATAAAATCTTATACTTTTTATGTACATAATTTCCTGAGAACAACGATTTTTACATGATTAGAATTGTACGTTTATATCATAAACTGTACCCAGTATGTGCATGCATATTATGCTACTATGCCCATCTGAAATCATTGTTCATATCTATTCAAAACTGATTAAGCTGCATTTTGTTCATGAACGTTGTCGGTAAACTTAGAATAGGCCAATATTTTTATTCTTAATATTTGTGTTTGAAGAACTTAAGTTTATGTTTATGCAAAAGTATTATTATAAGGTATTGTGAAGCCATAGGCAAGACACCAAAATTGTGAAGTGCTCGAATAACAAATTTTTGAGTATTAAAATTTTTTTTTCTTTTATCAGCGACTTTGACCCACACAAGAATAACGTTAGGTGTATAACATTATGAAGATAACTAAAATCGATGTATGGCCCTGTAATAATTATAAACGCAAGCTCTTCGACTTTCCTATATAACAACAGCATATAAACAGTTGAACTATCTCCCCAGCAAGGAACGATATATGACTGTAGCTTTGAATCTAAAGTGATCTACAAAAATATTTATTATATACGACGGGAGCCCGGCGGCGCGGCAGTAACTAGTACAATAATCTAGGATCGGCTGGCGACCGCGATTAAACTGTAGATTTATCTCTAAATAGAAGTATAATAACGTGTGTGATAACAAAGAATTGTAGTAACATAAATATTTTTTGCAGTGAAAAGCAGCCTACGTCAACACACTATTCTGCCACTGTCCCGCGCAGCTCCGACAGCAGCTCTGCGCGATTCGGAGCCAGATTTCGCTGGACCGATCGCCAACGTGACCGGCGCGCTAGGCCGAGAAGCTGCGCTCACTTGCTCCGTCACTAACATCGGAGATTATAAGGTAATCTAATCACAATCGTAAAGGATAGATACGTGGACTGGAGATATTGATACCTTGTACGTGGTATAGTTCGCCTCAAACTTTATGGCGGATCGGAATACAACGCAATAAGCGTGTTTGCGCAGCTACAGTCATATACCCCTCGTTTCACTGCGTCGCGCTAGACCTAAAACTGGTTACTGCGACGCGATTGATGCTTATGTTCGGATCCGACATAAAGTTTGATTGGAACTCTACCAAGTGGGAAGAAGGGGAAAGTGGTGTTAAGTGAGCATATATCTCATGTGTCTGATGTATGATCAGACAGTCACAGATAATAATTAATAGCCTAAACTCAAATAGAAGTGTTTATTAAAAGTATTTTGTTCTGTCTTAACAATTGTATAGAATATAGAAATAGAATATAATATCGGTCCCAATATTTTAAGAATACTACGTAACAGGTATGATGTTGTAATATTAATAAATAAAGCGATATATTTGGCGTTATGAATACAAGAATATGTCGCCTGTTGGATAATCAGTTTCGATTTTATATATGGCCACATATAGGAGCGTAGCCGCCGCGATTTTTTAGTTATGGCCTCAGAATAACAGAAAGCGCGCTCAATTATGATCACACATACTGCACTGTGTCCAAAAACATTACGTACGTCCCGCGCCTGCCTCACTTCCCGCCCGCGTAATGTTGCTAGATCGGGAGAGGTTTCCTACTGTTTTTGCGATAATCATATAAAATCAGAAAAAAGGTGTTTAATAAAAATATTAACAGATAGGTATATTTAGGGTGCGTTTATATAACACAAATTATTTCTTGCGGGGCAGCCCTACGGTCGCCGCGTACTTGTGTTCATTCATAGTAAGTTTTAACTATTTTAGGTACTAGGCCAAAACTCACAACATTCAAATTTCCTTCGGGCGCCAGGTGTTTACTTGAGTTTAATGAGTTTTTTGGTACAATACGAGTATAATTATAGAAAGGAAGTAGAATGACCTTCTGACACAAGTGTTCTTCATTTAAAAGAAAGTTACTCACTATAACATGAAATTCATACATACCATTTTAGTTGAATAAAGGAAATAAACAAAAAATAAACATTTTTTTATACCTATTACAATAAATAAAACCCGGCTTCAATAAGGTAAGTTTTTAAAAGTAAGGTTAAGTAAGTAAAGTTTTTATTAGGTACCCCTTTGTTGTGTAAGCTTTTTATAATATTTTCTTTTAGAATTTGAACTGATTAGCGGAATTTTACGTTTAAATAAATAATGTACGCACGCACCTAATTTTATATCTAAATCTTTTTCAATAACCGCCGTTTCTATGACTTTCACCATTTATGTGGTCATCATTTACAAGGAATATATTATTTTTTTCAATTAATTTCTTGAAAATTGAAAGAACGATTGCTAAACGTTCGATATTTGAACTTATAACAAAATCTTCATTTGAAATTTTTCGGGCATGTGCTTCTCAAATACGACATTCATGTAATTAAGATTTTGGGAAGGGAAATAAAGTCTGCTTTTATTTTTCAATCCATATCACAATCCATACCATACCACACCTGAGGCCAATTGCTTCTACACAAAACAAACATTTTCTTGCTTACGACAGGTAATAAGCAACAGTTCTCGATATTAACCTACGATATATTTCGACAGATAATGAAGCTGAGGCAATTCTAAGACAATAATTTTGCAATGCTACCACTATTTTCACTATTATAAATCATTATTGAGTAGCTTTCTCGTTGTATCACATAGAAAGTCCAAATCAGAAATATGGATATCACCAATTTCTGAGTTTGATCGTGTAGGCGATTGCGGCTGTGTATCCTGAAATGAAATACTTTAAGTCTATCATAAAATGAAAAAGCAAAATGCTTAATCAAAAACAGAAAATCAAATGTAATCAATTAAACATAAAAATTTTAGGTAGGTAAGTACGCACATTTTCCGAAATCGAAGGTCCAGATGTTTTTATATGTGATTCAGACAATTGTGATGTCAAGGCCAAATGCCGAAATAGCATGCCATTATTAGATAATTCATATATTACTCCATTCACCAAAATTTAATTTTAATCGGAATGCATAGAAGATTCATTAACACGTATACAATGTATTCATAAAGGTATATCCTTTGTATTTTCTAGGAAAAAATGAAATTTTTGGTATAATAGCCACCGAATTTCCAGTCACTAGTTGTGAATGAATTCCGCATTTATCAGCACGGTATTGGATTACCCACCAACCACCTACCCGCCATCAACCCGCATTGGATCAGCGTGGTGGATTAAGCTCCAAGCCTCCTCATCCCGAGGGGAGGCCTAAGCCCCTGTAGTAGGGTATTAAAGGAATGATGGAATGGAATGAAATTGGATTATTTCATAATATAATTATGACCTACATAATGAACAGGAAAGGTGCAATATGAATAATATTTAACTAATATATCTTGACTAATTCTACCTTAGTCGGAATAGCTGATTTCTTTAGTTTTTTTAAACCACATTTCGTGTCACAAAAATATTGCTCGTCAAGGTGAATCGAACAAATTACGTTCCGCTCTGATAGTCTCAAAAACTTATCTAGTCGTGCTTTTTGTATGACTTTCATCCAATTCAATTTTCTTTGTTCTTTGTTATTCACACAGGTGCTTTATCACGCAAAAAATAGTGAGTATTCTAAACAGGTATTAAATAAAAAGTAGATAAAATTTTCGATGGAACTGGCAACACTCACAAAATGAACGCGCCATTTTTTAAGTCAATCACAATATGTAAAACAAAATCAATAATTAAATAAATCCACTTTTGAATACGTTACTTACAGATGAAATGTGATCCTATCCGATTTCTTCGTAAGCCCAGCAGCATTTTTGCATGTAGGAACGACACAAGACGACATTTTAAAATTAAAATTGACACTTGTACTGTACATTATAACTCGGTAAGTGCAACGGAGTGACTAATCGCAACAAAGTGAAACCACTCTATTTAAGAGTGGTTTTTGTTTCTTCAGTTTCACGCTTACAGGCGCCTTCTGTTATTCTGAGGTTATGGCATATTGTAAGCGAATTTACAGCGAAATCGCTGTTTTACATTGCTGTATTATGTAACGTAGCCGGGTCATCGCTGGACTTTTGCGTAGCCACACCATGTTTAATTTCGTTTTTCCTGCCCACGTGGTTTACCAATAGTAGTGTACGATAGTCTCCGTCTGTGTGTCAGAATGTTTATGTAATTTTTTATAGCACTAGACATCTGAATAATACGATTGTAATTTGTGTGTGCTTCTTACATATTTTTGGATAATGATTTTTCCGATGTGGCCTACCATTTCAAATTACTCGTAATTCTACTGTTCTTTTTTGGATATTTTTTTTAAAATTCTGAACCTTACTATTTTCATTTATTTTATAAGTGAACTGTTCGATTCATTTTTGCCTCGGCAATCTTTTCACATGGAAGAGCTAAAAGTTACAATTAAAAAAAAAAGTTTTTAAAGAGCCAATTAAAATTTTCATTTCAATGGCTTTTGCTTCTAATACTATATATTTCATTTTACATTTAAAATAAACTGCTTTAAATAAGAAATAGTGTTTATTAATACAAAAACAAAAAACAAACGTCTCAATGTTTTTTAGTTCAAAGTATTTTAGCCAGAATAATAAAATAATTAATTTAATTCCAATAATACAAGTACAGTTATTGAATAAAAGATAGTCCCATCAACGGGAGCATTAGTTTTGCATACATTCTGTAAGTTTGGTTAAATCTAGCTCTTAACTTGTTGTTTTAAATTTCAAGCTTGATACTTCAAATTTTCACACGTTAGTTAGTTTTTCACTTACTTTTTATTGTATTCATGGATAAACGCTTGTGTGGCTGAGAATGGCGATAACTCATGGATCGATTGCACGATTTTTAGTAGGTAGTTCTGTTAGTAAAATAATTAATTTTGCGTATGGAACTGCAGAGCCGCAACTTCACAACAAAAGAGCCACATGCGGCTCGCGAGCCGTAGGTTGCCGATCCCTGGCCTAGGTGCAAATGAGATACCATTCGCGTAATTTTAGATTTTGGGTTAAAATAACACATATTTTAATTAGTGATAGAAGACGTTGTCTATAAATATATCAATTAAAAATAGCGCACTCTGTACAACAAGTTTTAATAAAAAAAAACCGATAAAAATTTTTATCGGACAAGCGTTTTAAAATGAGTTGATGCTTCTAAAGTCCTGAAACTTATATTCTAGTTTTAGTTGCGAATAATTAGGCTTAGACAACTTGCTTCCAAGCACACTGTAATATTATATGTTTATAACATCAAATCACGTATCACAACAGCATAACTTCAAACTGTACTTATAGTTTCGTTTGGAAGCCACAAAATAAATTGCTACATCGCCTTAAATACTAAAATAATAACTTGTAATAACAAACATCTATACTAATATTATAAAGCTGAAGAGTTTGTTTGTTTGTTTGTTTGTTTGTTTGAACGCACAAATGTCAGGAACTACTAGTTCGAATTAAAAAATTCTTTTTGTGTTGGATAGTCTATTTATTGAGGAAGGCTATAGGCTATATGTATAAAATAATACTATCTGTCTGTCTGTCTATTTGAGCAAATCTCCAAAACGGCTATACTGATTTTGATGAAACTTCACAAATATGGAAAGGAAGTGGTCAAAAGTGACATACACTACTGTTTGTATGTCTGTATGTACGTCCATCTGTCTATTCGAGCTAATCTCCAAAATGGTTAAACCGATTTTAATAAAATTTCACGGGTATGAAAAGGAGGTGGTCAAAAGTGACATACGCTACTTTTTGTCCGTTTGTTTGTCTGTACGTCTATGTGTCTATTCAAGCTAATCTTCAAAACGGCTCAACAGATTTTAATGAAACTTTGCAGACGTGAAAGAAGGTTGTCAAGAGTGAAATCAGCTACTTTTTGTGTCTGTCTGTCGTTTGTCTTCACTGATCTATCAACGTAGATAAAGCCGAAACTACTAAGTCTAGGAAGCCGAAATTTAGAACAGTGGTTTATTTTATAACGTATCAATTTTTTATAAAAGGAATATGTGGAAATTTCAAATTTAAGGAGGGAGGGACGAAAGGGCTTTGTATGAGTCTTCGTTTTTTAAATTTAGAAACATAAAAATTTTGACATAAATAAATAATGTCTTTCAGGGTTTTTGGATTTCCACATTTTAAGGGAGGGAAAGGGAGGTGAAAAGTATGGGAGTATCGGTTTTCCTAAAGGAGTGGGGAGAATGAAGATTGAAAGTTTGAATGGGTGTACCCAATATTAGTTTCAGCAAAAAGTATGTATAAACCATTTCGGAAGTTAATACTACCTAAAACAGGAATGTGTAGTCTACGCAAGCGAAGCTGCGGGCGGTCGCTAGTGTTTGATAAAGTAAATGGAAAACAACCACAAGTTTCAAAATTGATTCAGTCGTAAATTAAAGAAATAATTATAATAAATGCGCGCTCAGCTGTTTTAGCCTGTTTAGCTGTTACCACCAAAACAATACGTTTTCGAATAATGATGCTGTGTTTTGACACTTGAAGAAATACGTTCAAATTGATTTTTGCACACTGAAGTTATAAAAACTACGCCAATTGAAAAATATTTAAAATAACGTTATAAAAAATTTAGTTCTAAAAACGCGGTTCAATTGTCCATCAACTTGAAACAGACATTAACAGCCACAAACTTTATTAAAAGGTTTTCAATACATTTTTTTAATATTAAAGTTACGCTGGAAAATTTTCCACAAATCCACCACAACCACAAAAATTTTCCGTCGTTCATTACAACTTGTTTCATTGTTTCTTATATATTATTCAGCTGTATAGAGACGGAGCATGCATATTCAAAGCCTCTTTTTTCATTTCACTGGAGGGATCTTCAGTTATTCACGATAAAATTTGCGTTGTTAAATTTGAAGACTAATAATGTTCCTTAGTTCCACATGCTGCGAACTATAGAGCGTATAAAAATAGTAACTTGTTAGACAATCATTGCGATTCCTGATTATATTACACTCTCTTAAACTAACCAACTTAACTTATTACATAGTACAATCAATAAATAAATCTAAACAAATACCTACATTTTAAAAACACAGTACTATATACGTGCACAATCTATTGCGATATATTTCATATATTTTATTATTGTTTCATATTAAGTAACAAAAACTCATTTGTTAGTAAAACACCTACATTACAACCTAAATGTTAGTAACATAATATAACAGTCAAAATTAAAACAAACTACAAATCACAAATCAACATCAAATTGTAAAAATTAACTATAAAGTCGTACACAAGATGTCAATAATATATTCCATATCTACCCTATATGAAATGGCTATCCGAGTTAGTATACCTTTACCTTCGCTGATCGCTTAGCCTAGTGGGTAGCGACCCTGCCTACGAAGCTGGAGGTCCCGGGTTCGAATCCCAGGTCGGGTCAGTATTTATATGATGAATATTAATACTGGCACCGGGTCTTGGTTGTTATATGTATGTGGTGTCTTCGCTTGGTGCCCAAAACACAAGCTAATGCTTAGTTTGGGGTCTAGACGTTGTTGTGATGTGTACATTATTATTATTACCTTTAGGTTAGGCTAAAGAAAAATATCAACAGACGCATATAAATACAAAAACAGAGTTTTGGTACTACACCCGTTTTTCTACAGACTTTCTAATGTGATTTACCGTCACCAGTTCAACAAACATTGTACCCTAGAGCATTACTAATATTGGAGAACTGTACCGTTAATTAATATAAACTGCGGTAATAACACCGTAATTAATTAACGAAGTGTAATTCTAAGTAATGACTGGTGGAACGGTTAAGAACTTACTTTCCTAGTAAGCGACAAATGAACCATATATATATATTATAAAAATATCTATAATCTTATTGAAATAAAAGAAAAAATGTTGTTGTTTGAAGTTTCGGTCAGATTCCTATAAAAAAGTCAAAAGGATTCCTCTTGTTATATGCCAATAAAGCGATTGTGCATAAAGATTCTGTGCTATGACCACAAAAATGTGAGCAAAGAAAATACACTACAAAGTAAATGTATGCCGCTGTGAAGTAAAATTTTGTGTGTAACGCATATATAAAAATCTTGCTATAAAAACAATTTAATATTCTGAAAATATTTCATTTTTAATTTAAGAAAAGGTTTCGCACAATGATATTGACTCATGGTCTGTCTATTCTGTGAGTCTGTCATTTTATTTGGAATTCCGATCGTTTTGAAATATAAGACACCCTGTCTTGATGATTCTGTCATCTAAGGCCAAAATATAAAATTTTAATGAGTGTTCTTTATAAAGCACATTTGAGGAGATTTTTAAAAATTGTCACTACAAAAAAAAAAAAAAAACTAATTGTAGTGTTGCAGTTACATGACTACAAATATTTTAGATAACATTATTATAATATTATTTTTTATGAGTGTTTAAAAACACGTGAGAATTTATTATGGCACAGTTAACTTCTGTTACTTTTTTTTAAAGATAGTGACTTTTTAAACTTAATGGGTTTTTTTTAAACTTAAAATATTTTTTTAACCTAAATCCTATACCGTAGCTATAAATAGATGAAAATCACTAAGGGTTAGATCCGGTGAACTCATAGAAGATGTTATTTCAAAGCCAGCTTCTTCAATGGCAGACATCACAACTTTGGAGGTGTTGTCTCGGTGATACAAAATAAAACGAACTGTGACGTCGATCTGCCAAAAACAATTTTTCCAACTGAAGTCCTTCCACGTTTAAACTCGTACATCAATATGTACCTGTAGAACATGGAAAAGAAGACTGTAATAAATTTTTTCAGAGCTCCCTTAGACAAAAAAAAATTTCATAGTTAAATAACGGAGAATACTTTTTTTAAATATGATATAAATAATAAAAATCAACGGATCTCCTGCTTTCGCACGAACTTCTTACGACATTGGAAATGAATCTAACGGAATAAAGTAAACACACATATTTTGGATAATATTTTTCAAAATAAATTTTTTTCACTAAAAAAATAACAACTGTATCTGAATAAGCTTAAAACTTCGAAATATAACATTCTATACGACATTTCGATCGAACAAACCGAATTAGTACGAAATGTAACACCGACGCATATCCGACTTCCAACTAAAGGGCACCCTTAACCATTACTTCCGGTTGTCCGATTCTAACAATTTTAGTCTCAATCGATCCCCCGTCTAATTACCCCGACCCGTTTTTTTAATTTTTTTTCTTATTCGGACTTAGTTCTGGAGATATCAGGCTCCCAAAATG
The DNA here is from genome assembly GCA_949709985.1 of Luffia ferchaultella. Taxonomy (NCBI): domain Eukaryota; kingdom Metazoa; phylum Arthropoda; class Insecta; order Lepidoptera; family Psychidae; genus Luffia; species Luffia ferchaultella. Next base: position 9,115,160 of record OX453254.1, read on the forward strand.
AAAATCGGGAAAAAAATGCGATTTTTTTCGTTGTTTATTGATAATTTTTTTGTTTTTGAATTTTTTCCAAATGTCTTTTGCTATCTTGTAGAACTTGGCGAGTTGCGTCTTTTGACACCACGAATTGTCTTTTGCCATCTTGTAGAACTTGGCGAGTTGCGTCTTTTGACACCACGTTCATCCCGATATCTCGAAAACTCTTCGTGCAATCTGCCTGTTTCACAAAACTTCCAAATGACCTTCTATACTCCAACGAAATGAAAGTCATTTCCAATGACATCCAACTTTGTTAATCAGTTATTACTGTCGTACCGCATCATTAACGTAAGTTTTTCCACGCTTAAACTCAGTACATCAATATGCACCTGTAAAACATGGAGAAGAAGACTGTAATAAATTTTTTCAGAGCTCGTTTAGACACATGAAAAATTTCATAGTGAATAACGGAGAACACTTTAATAATAAAAAAATATTTACTTTTCGCGTGTCTCAAAACGTATTCAACCATTGTAATAATTTCTTATATTACAAGGTGTGAATATCTCATTTTCACTTCATGTTGAACACACCTGGTAAATTTACGAAGAAAATATTTTTTAGTAACTCGATAATTGCTTGCACACCGACACTTATTTTTTTCTCGCAAAAAAACAACTCTTCCCGAAAATCCATCGCCGCAGACCGTAGCTGAAAACAGAGCGGTCTGCAAAGAAAACACGCGAAATTAATGACCTTTCAATCCGAGAGTTCCACAAACATTTATCTGTTGGATTTAGTCTTTTCACGTCTTTTTTCTTTCCCGGAGAGAGGTCGCGGGAGGTAAATAACTGCTATTTATTGAGGTCCATTTAGTGTTTCTCAGATGACAGACGAGCTGGTGTCTTTTAACACATCGATCACAAACTGTAATGAAGTAGCCGGTCACATATAGGCGTACTGGGCGCTCCACCGTCCACTCTGTGCAATGGCGTTTTTAGAATATATGATATTGATAAATAATACATCAATATATACTATAATGAAAACCTAATGGGTTTTCGTGTGCGTCTCTTTACTTATCCATGATCGATGATTTTCTCATGAAAATAACTTCGTTCAACTTCACAGACTGACTGACCTCAAGCAAAAGAAGTATCGTGATATAGACTAATGTAGTTACTTGAATAACATGTTAAGTACCGATAAAAAAACGTAAACACTAAATAACAATTTTGGAAAATAATAAAAAAAGTTAAAGTTTGATAAACAACTTTGTTTGGAAATAAACAAAACATTAACTTTGAACCCATATTTATGAAAATATTGCTTTAAAACAAACATATGAAGACAAAATATGAAAGAAAATTCATACGAAAATTAATTTGCTGTATATAAGTGTTGCTTCAAATCATATTCCAAAATTTCTATGATCGCATATTATCGACTGACCGTTTGGCCGAATGGTTGGAAACCTTAACTGCGGAGCCAAGGGTTGCGGGTTCGATTCCCGCTAGGGACAAATATTTGTGTGCATGAACATGTTTATTTGTTTCGTTCCTGGGTGTAAAAAGAAGAATATTTAAGTATGTGTACCAGTTGTCTAGTACCCCATAATAAGCATAATACTTTTTTAGTTTGGGACTAGATGGCACTGTGTGTAAAGTCCCAGATATTATTATTATTATCGTCATGTTTTTCCAGTCCTTTCCAGTGGCAGTAAATGATATTACAGATGAATATAAATTTGAATCTTCCCAACGGCAGGCAGAGCTTTTAGTGAGAAATAAACAATTATGTAAAAAAAAAAATTTCTTCAAAATCCGGCCGTAATTCTTATCATAACACTTTTAATGGGTTTGAGCTTGTAACAAGGCTTTATGGTAAGGTGTTTTTAGTATGGTGTTTCAACCATAGTCACTTATACAGGACTCATCCGAACATAATGATTTGAATTTAACATATACGTTCATGAAGCTTGGAACAACCGGGCGTAGCAGTGCGAACTAACTAACGACGCACCCCTAATAAGACAGCTGACTGTACGCATGCGTTACCTTAAATGAACAGACTCCATAGCAAGCCTACCGACCCCGCCGGTATGCTGCGAAGTTCCACTCATACAACTTTACCGGCAGCCATTGCAGTGTTTCATTAGTTGTTCAGTGATAGGAAGTCGAGACTTTTTATTAAGTCTGCGTATACGATTTAATAAAACAAAGTTGAGTCGCCGGAATACACCACATGCGGCAACGTAGAGGACCTGCACGACTCGCTGTCGAGAATTATATTCAAAATGAGCTTGACAAATGAAAATGCGCTTCAGATGTATGGATGGAATTCTTTACGGGCACTAGTTTTTGATAATGAGTGAGTTGGATTCTAGGATCGACGAGGGAACCTCTTCAGTAATCCTTATCTCTTAGTACGCCATATTGCATATTTTCTAAACTATATATTTAATTCTGATTTAGGCTTGACTAGACTCTAGCTAGGCTAGATTTAGACTGATATTATATTTTCAAAATATTTGACGACCGCTTAGCCTAGTGGGTAGCGACCCTGCCTACGGGGCTAGAGGTCCCAGGTTCGAATCTCAGGTCGGGTCAGTATTAATATGATGAATATTGATACTGGTACCGGGTCTTGGTTGTTATAAATAAAAAAAAAATATTTATATAAGTATATATTATAAAGAATATTTAAGTATGTATATCAGTTGTCTAGTAACCCATAACACAAGCATAATACTTGCTTACTTTGGGACTAGATGGCGCTGTGTGGGAAATCCCATGTATTATTATTATTGAAATTACATATGCAAAAATATAAATATATAAGAAAGAAACAAAATATGTAAGAAAAAAACAAACATTACTTGAAAAACAAAAATGGCACACGACTCAAAATAAATCAAGAAGCTATAAAGATATATTTTTTTTCTTTTGTTTATGAATTGTCAACAAACAATGTTTACAACATTAAGTGCGAGAACAAACGATCGAAGAAAACAAACGGGAAAGTTGCCCCGAACTTTACCAATACTGTTGGGGAAAAATAAAAGCAATATGATCCGTCAAAGTGGGATTAGGGGAAGTGGGATACGGGATACCCTCGCCTGTAACTTGAACGTTATTACGTTTGTGTTGAGATTTGGCCGCGGACTGGGGAACGGGGACTTAGTGCGCCGAATTAGGACGAACGAGTGTTGTATTAATGCAACTTAAAGGAAAAAAAATATTTATTTATATATATGATACGAAAATCTTTAGGTTAAGAGCGCGTTCGCATTTAAGATTGCGATATCGTACCGGACAGTGTGAAAGACGGAACATACATCTTGCATACTTATGACAGATCTCTTAGCCAAACCTCTAAAATTCGACATCATATCATACCAAAGATGTAAGGGAAAGGGACGAACGACTCAACTGCTTTCTCTTCAAATCTGAGACAAAACTACGTATGCGTAACATTTTTACTAATATCTGTTTTGTAATTATTTTTGGGACACGTGTCTGTGAACAAATACCGTCACATGGCATCTCTAACCTACTGGATTCTCTGTGTTTTATACATTTTTATGAACTTCCGATATCGATAACGATTTCGTATAGGATAACGTGAAAGTGCTCAAAACTAACTGGCTAACATTTCAAATTATGAGAAACATTAACGACCGCTTAGCCTACTGGGCAGCGACCCTGCCTGCGTAGCTGGAGGTCCCGGGTTCGAATCCCAGGTCGGGTCAGTATTTATATGATGAATATTAATACTGGCACCGGGTCTTGGTTGTTATATGTATGTGGTGTCTTCGCTTGGTACCCAAAATACAAGCAAATGCTTAGTTTGGAACTTAGACGTTGTTGTGATTGTGTGTGTTATTACTATTATTATTATTATTATTATTAAAACACTTGTAGCAAGACTATAGAGAAAAAAAGAATTCTGTTATCAATACAAATTGCATTGCTCTAAAAATATGCGGTACTTGTATATATTGAAAACTATATTTTCTTGATAATAGAATTCTTTATTTTCTGTGTAGTTAGATCGTTTCAGCAGTAAATACAAATTTATGACATGTTCCTTTGAGACAAAGTCAGTAACATATTTAAATTGATACTCTTTCATGTGAACTGGGTTTTATCTTTTATACCCATCGGACTTTTACCACAATTTTCGTGTATTTCGTGCCACGCTGACGCGATATAGTGCGGTACAGAAAGGTTTATGTGAGTAATACCTACTAAATATTTCGTCTCCCTTTTATTTCTTCAGATATAAAAGTTTTCTTTTGTAAATATACACACATAAAATTTAATCATTTTAATATGACAATTTTTGCCACTTTGTTGAGTTTTAATTACCGATAATGCTACCCACGTCTTAATACATGCCAACATTAAAAAGGGCAATGTCGATTTGCAATTAAATTCATTTATTGTCACGTAACTATAAGTTGTGTCCAGTTAAAACGCATGTATCTGATAATCTCGTCTTTTTGAAAAAAAATAATTGTAAAATATGTTTTCAAGAAAGCGCTGTTTTCGAGATATCACAATATTAAAACATACATATTTGGCGCCATCTTTATATGTAACACTGTTGTATTCAGAAGTTTTTATTTAAAAAAAATACGTATTTGTCCGCAATAGTATTTATAGGTTATATGTTTGAAAACTTATAATTTTTATTAAAAATTTAATAAATAGTTAAGGTTAACTAAAAACAGTTGTGATAGCGCCATCTCTCATTATCAACAGTAACTAGTTGCCGATATAGCGTCATCTGTAGTAATACGCAGCAACTAATTCGATTCTTTATTGAATGTTTGATCTTTGGATAGGAAGTTTAGCCGCAAAATCGAAATAAAAATGTTTTTGCTTAACTTTATATTAAAATCTATATAATATGGATTTTCTTGGTACAGTTTTTTATTTTTAAACAAATAATAATAAGGTCAATACTGAACTAGTTCTGAGTTATTCCATTTTGTTGCTGTTTTTAACATCATTTTAACGTCCATGGTATCGGTAGTAAATTCAGATTTTCCTTTCTATCGATTGTAGTTTTAGATCATCATCATCATCAGCCCATTTTACCCCACTGCACGGGCTTAGGCCTCCCCCAGTGTGAGGAGGGGGTTCGGAGCTTAAATCCACCACGCTACTCCACTGCGGGTTGGGGATTGTAACGACCGCCATCTATTGACAGCGTCCGGGACCGACTGCTTAACGTGCTCTCCGAGGCACGGAGTCAGTGATAGTTAATGTACTTAAGTCAGAAAAACTCATTGGTACACGCCCGGATTCGAACCATGGCCCTGTGGCCTTGTAAATTTGAGACAGGTTCGTTGCGCTCTGGGCTATTACGACACGGGCTAGAAATAAATATTATTTATTCTTGTGTAGCGTGAGATAGGTACTTAATCGTTACGTTTTTTACAACAAAAAAGAGAAATGCCCAATACTGTCCCATGTGCAATCGACCCAAGTTATTACGTGACTATAAGTTGCGTCAATTTGGAACATTGAAAAGATCGTTTTTTTTGGAAAATTATTAGTAAAATATAATATTTTTAAAAATATGGCGTTTTTGTGATATCAATTGAAATAAGTGATATCGTAATATTAAAACATATATTTGTGGCGCCATCTTTATACGTCACACGGTTGTATTAGAATGTTTTTATTTCAAATAAAATGTACAACGGATTTTTCCGAAATGATTATAATCTTTTGTTATTTTGTTATAAATTGAATTATTCAAGACATTTCTAGTGACAGTGCTGTCTGTTGTAAAGAAGAATAACTGCTGTTTCATTCGATTTCAGATTGTTTCGTTACGTCTATTGGATATTTGATCTATTTAATCACAATGTTACCAATTTTTTTATTTTCATGAAACACCGCTGAATACGTATAAAAATCACAAAATCGAAATTAAAGGTATTTTTCCGTAACTTTATAATAACGTATACATGACAACAACGTCTAGGCTCCAAACTAAGCATTAGCTTGTGTTTTGGGTACCAAGGGAAGACACCACATACATATAACAACCAAGACCCGATATACCAGTATCGATATTCATTCATCATATAAATACTGACCCGACCTGGGATTCGAACCCGGGACCTCCAGCTTCGTAGGCAGGGTCGCTACCCACTAAACTAAGCGGTCGTCACTTTGTTCTTGATTCTGATTTTTTAGTTTTTACCTGACTGCAGAGGGTAATATTTAGTGTTTTGTATATTAGCAATGTGTGTATTTATATATGTATGTAGGTACGTATGTATGCATGCATGTATATGTGTTAACGTCGGGCACGAAGTTATGATTTGCAAGTCTCGAAATCCTGGCAGACCTCATTCAGGATGGACTGCATAAGGAAAACGATGATTTGATGTTTCCCACTGGGGCACTTTCACTTCATCGCCCCACCTATTTCTACATCTTTTTCGTTGACTGGCCCCTGGCGACTGACTAGTACGGGTAAGTGTACCTGTGAGTTCTGCATTCCGTGGACGTCTGAGGAAGCGGTCGGCAGGCGGGGGCTCGTAAGAGGTCGCTGTCGATATAATAACGGATTGGGGTGTGCGACCGCGGCGGTGAAAAAGCGCAGCGATACGTCATAATCGCTGTAAAGCAGACTGCTTTAAACGTAGGTACCATCGAGCACCGAAACGGCTCTTCTGCGGAATCTACTCTATGATTTGTAGCGGCTTAAGCGCCGGTTGAAGACAGACAGGACACGCATAAGTCATGACACATTACGTAAAATGGGCGCTTTACATACATTGTAACAATTTGTGTATCCAATAATCATTTTCATACGAACAAAACCCCACGGTTAGGCACTCGCGAGTTATCTATACGGTATAGTTCCAATCAAACTTTATGGCGGATCGGAAAACAACGCTTTAAGAATTCTTGCGCAGGTTCACTCATATGCCTCTCGCTCCACTGCGTCCCGCTACACCTAAAACTGGTTACTGCGACGCGACTTGTGCCTATGTTCACATCCGCCATAAAGGTTGATTGGAACTGCACACGAGCACTGAGGAACGTACAGAACACTGCTTAATGTTTTACTAGTTATATTGTCGTATTAACAGTCAGTCGTTCACAATATGTTCGTATCTTAAATATTTCTTGTATTGTCGTTAGATTAGGCTTAATTTTAGGAGGGACTTTGGGTATATTATATTTTGATATGGCGTTTGCGAATCAAAAAAGATTGTAGCATCCCAAGCACATACAGTTTTAACACATTTACGCTACCGTTTTGACATAAACCAAAAAACAGTGTGTTTAATGCAAAAGCAAATACCTTACAGGCGGTATCTTTGTTGGTCTGTAATCAAAACTAAAGTAAATGCTGGCAATTTATTAAAACTAAAAAGTTTGACGTGAACTAAATTATTAAAAAAAAAAAACAAATAAAACTATGATTGTAAAACAAATTAACTGTCAAGAAAAAGAGTTATTAGAAAGGAAAACAAGTTATATTCTATAGAATTTGGTTTCAACAACGTAGAATGCAGGTATTGCAGGCGCGGACAAACAATTAAATAACCAAAATATGTTTGGTGGTGGTCTTTATGTGAAAATAAAGATTTTTACCACAAATATGTTTTTCAGCCAATAATGAATATTGTGCGTTAATACTGAGTTTCTTTGTTTATTTGATGAAGCCGAATGCCTTCAAGACTTTCCTATTATTTGGTGGTATTATGAAATTTAAAATAAAAGATAATATATAAAATGATGGTAGATTAAGACTAAAACTCAAGCTAAATATGAATGAAATGGATCCTAAAGGATTTGGTATTTGATTTGTATTTATTAGTTACAAATACGTATTATTGGAACCTACATTGTAGGCTTGAGGAAATTGAGGAAATCGGTTATTTTTAGTTAGTTAGTTATATCGAAATTATAAAATTTATTCATATAAAATAAAATTCAATACTTAAAAATAAAAGCCTAACAAGCGTTAAGCGTGATCACATTTTATGAGTTCTTCGGCAAATTGTCGAAGGCCCCGTTCGTTACGCGATGCACAGTGTTCATTGAGCCGGCAAAATCGTTTATGTTCCGTACAAAATTTATCTTATTTCTATATACTCACTTCGCTCTTCTGATTAGATAAAGAAAAATCATTTTGAGTGCTGATTATTGAACATCTCGATTTAGCAATGTCTATTTTTATGCGCGTGATAAAAATAATCAACGGATCGCCTGCTTTCGCACAAACTTCTTACGACATTGGAAATGAACATAACGGAATAAAGTAAACACACATATTTTGGATAATATTTACCGAAATAAAATTTTTTCGCAAAAAAAGAATAACACAGCTGTATCTGAGTAATCTTAAAACTTCGAAATATAACATTATATACGACATTTCGATGGAACAAACCAAATTAGTACGAAATGTAACACCGACACATATTTGACTTCCAACTTAGAGCACCCTTAACCACTACTTGTTGTCCGATTCTAACAATTTTAATCTCAATCGATCCTCGAACCCCCGTCTAATTATCCCGAGCCGTTTTATCTTTATTTTTTTCTTATTCGGACCTAGTTCTCGAGATATCGGGCTCCCAAAATGAAAATCGGGGAAATAAATTGCGATTCTCTCGTTTTTTCCCGATATTTTTTTTGTTTTTGAACTTTTACCAAATTGCCTTTTGCCATCTTGTAGAGCTCGCTGAGCTGCGTCTTTTGACACCAAGTTCATCCCAATATCTCGAAAACTCTTCGTGCAATCTGCCTGTCTCACAAAACTCCTAAATGACCCCCTATACTCTAACGACATGAAAGTCATTTCCAATGACAACATTTCCAATGACAAAATTCTGTGTACTACTGTCATGAAAACTTTTCATATAGCTAATGACAACTGTTTAGCTGGTAGGGGGGTGATATACGACTCTAACAAAAATTACAATAAAACATAATATTTCGTAAACGGACCCTGAACCGTAAACATGTACATTAAATTCCCCGCATTTTCCAAAGACCTATGCAGTGACACCCAATTGGAATAGACGTGTAATAATAAATCATCCCGTTTTATTTCTAAGGGAGGTACATAAACAAGATTTTTCCCAAGATTTTATTTCCTAACTTTATAGGCGTGGTTAATATATACAGCCATGCTATATAATTGCAGCTTTTTAGTACTAAGTCTCTGAGTTAAACTGCAAAGTTTCTGAGTTAAACTGCAAAGTCTCTGAGTTAAACTGCAAAGTCTCCGTGTTAAACTGCATATGGACACAGGGACTGACAAACGACTTGATAAAACTATAAGGGTTCTTTGTTAGTCATATGATACCTGATACATATGATATAATATGTAGATATATATAGATAATTTTTAATTTAATACTTTAACAGGGCCAATTCAATTGGAATATAGAAGCTTCTGGTAAAATCTGTTACTCTTGTATGTTCCAACAAACGTAAAACAAGAAATTTTATATTCGTTATGTCAAAAAGTTCTAATCATTAGAAATATCTCAAACCTTCTCTCCTTTGGCGTACCAACCCGATATTTCGAGATGTTCCCATAAATTTATTTTAAGGATACAAAATTACGCATTTTAAGTTAAAGGTAAAATGGAATTGTTAAATATTTGAAGAACCGTTACTCTTGACAAATTCAATATAGGGCGGGAGAGAACATTGTTAAATCAAATCATTTCGGCAGCAGATCAAAGTCATTTTATTTATAAATCCAATAAAGATGTAGATACCCGTTTTAATTTTGAAATTTTTAATTATGAAATATAACTTTCCGATATAGCTTAAATTAGCAAATTCTGAGTAAATAAATATTTTTGGCTCCAAAAACATATGTTACAATCACATTTTCAAACACATTGTGAATACAAAAAAAATTATTAAAAAGATAAACTTTGCAAAAAAGGAAAAAAAAATATAAAATGGGAATTATCTTCATAAAGTTTTGATATTCGCCATTCATGAAATATAAAATGAAAAGCTAATTCATAACTTAACTTATGTGTACGAACTTAAACTAAAAAGTTAAAAATAATATTTTTAATTAATTTAAAGAAAAGAGTTTTTTGTGTGATGTCTATAAATTTAGCTCGCACTTGGCCATTTTGTACAAGTACAAAACGGCTATTTGTCATAAAATATTGAGACTACGAAAATGGCAAAATACTAGAAATCAAAAGGGCTATCAATGACTGTGTCACCTTTCTTTTGCCAATAATCACAATTAATTAAAAAAAATAAAAAAATATATGAATAAACGGAAAAAAATACTAAAATGTGGGCGCTGGTTTAAAATCCTTGAACAGAAAAGTGAGTCGATATGTAATTTCAGAATTTGTTTTTCCACTATGAATTCATATGTGCATTAAACTAAATCCTACTACTTCATTATGTTATGACAAAACTTCAACTGGCGTATATTTGTCTGTGGTGTATCTGTATCTCATATTTTTGTAGTCACAATGCGGTATTTCTATGTATATTCATGGATTATGATACAACAACATAAAAGTATTTAAAAAGAAGTTGAGGATTCAATTTAATTATATATTAACAGGTTTCATAATAATATGTCTATTCAATAACACCTTAAATGTGATTTTCATTTATGAAATATGTTTTACGATCTTTGATATGTTTTTAATGTGTACTGTACATTATTTTCTGCCATCTCATCTTTGTTCATATAAAACTTTTTTCCTCCAAAATACTGGAGGCATAAAAATACTTTTATACCTCTACAAAATGATCTTTGTACGGCGTTATGGTGTATTTTCATTTTATGCCGGCGACAGGAAAAGTGTCTCATTTTAATGATACATTTTCCACGGAGATGTAACCGCAGAAATGCAACTTTTTGCGTGGAAAACTCTGGAATCTTTATTTTTAACTTTTTTTTGGCCTCTCCAAAACTAAGACATTGAAATCACATTCACATTTGAACTTTTATTACTATAGATACGAGAATTTAAATAGATGCTTATGAATTGGCGTGTAGGGTAACCAATCTTGGTCGATTTCGTCAACTAAATAAAATAGTGCGCCGGTAAATTGAAATCATACACTAGATGTGTCTAGTAAATGTATGTATCTAAAAATAATTGATAAATTTTATTGCTTTGTATCAAAATGGGTTCACCTTCCTGTTAAATAGCAACACGTTTTTCTTTCTAATTCAAATTAGTATATCAAATCAAAGTAAATCAAAATATTGTTATTCATATTGGTAGGTATGTGAAGAATTTTCGTGTGTCACGTCTATTTAGTTACTATAATGTATTTAGTTAAGTAATTAATAATTTATCAGAAGGTTTTTTGTGGAGGCATGTCCCATACAATAAAAAGGTTGTTTTACATGTAAAGTTTTATTTATCTTTTACATTATTATTACTACGTTATTTACACTACATTTTATATCTAAGATTTATGGGTTTACATTTTTGTATTACATCTCACATCTTGTTGACTGAACTGACTGACTGACTTTCAGGACGCTTCACCGTATTTGAAGAAGTTGTAGTGGGGTATGCGGAGACCCACGCCAGGTTCTATGCACTAGTTTGTTGAAATACCGACTGATGCAATTACATTGAGTACTGAATATAAAGTGTGTGCAGATACGACAATTTAAGCTACTACGCATATCGGATGGATGTGGTACCTACAAAGCTATTTTTTAATATTTCTTTCTATAAATACGGGTTATGTTAATAAACTGGTGACAATATTTAATTTTATTATTCAATAAATACCGAGCATATAATTATTTCAGATTGATGATGTCATATGAAGGCCTGTTTATAATTCTGCAAAGAAGTTGTCTGCAAAAAAAGCCGAGCTGTAGACGTCGTTCTAAGAAGTCATTGATATATTTAATTTGAGGGGTTTGATTTTTTTTTAAATTAATTTTCATACAGAATAATTTAGGCTCAAAGTCAGCCTATTTTCACCTTAATAAATATCGAATAGAGGACAACGATATTTTATATTAAATACACACAAACACAAACTTAAATTTTTTTGAAGTGGAACTAGTAAAACGGTTTTTGAATGAGCAACAGTTTGCTGGTAGTGCTTTCTGAGATCGAAATTTCTAATCATATAAATGAAAATGGAAAATAGTTAACGGTTAGTTAGCACTGAAGGGTGAAATACTATTATAGTATCAGTTCACAGTTCAGTTGTCACACTTGGATGTTAATGGCTAATATTAAACCAGAAAATTAATGTATTTGAAACTGAAAATTTAATTAGTCGCTTAAACTCGAACACGCTCACACTTTAAATGTTTGTTATTTCTTAGGAGGTTATATACATATATAAACCCTGGATTTTATCTGTTATCTGTCAAAGTCGCTTAATTTGAAATATGTGAAATTTTCATAATCTGAATTAAACATTATTTGATTAAGCCATAATAAAAAATAATAGTGTCGTATTTGCTGTAAATATATTTTCATTTGTGCTTTTATTTTACGTTCTTATAGTTATTACATGGTTAAGCATTAAATTTTTTCAGTTGAAGAACCAAGTTCAGTATTGACCCACATTATGGATAATTTATATTAAATATAAAAAGACTTCCGCATAAGAAAATTAATGTAGAAGTAAAGAAACGTAAAATAGCTTTAAAATTTTTATTTTATGATTTTCTATTTCTAGCGAGTTTTGATAAACTCTAAAAAATTTGGGATTCAATCATTCATCATCATCTGACGACCGCTTAGGCTAGTGGACAGCGACCCTGCCTACGAAGCTGGAGGTCCCGGGTTCGAATCCCAGGTCGGGTCAGTATTGATATGATGAATATTAATACTGGCACCGGGTCTTGGTTGTTATATGTATGTGCTGTCTTCGCTTGGTACCCAAAACACAAGCTAATGCTTAGTTTGGGGCCTAGACGTTGTTGTGATTGTATGTGTTATTATTATATTATTATTATATTCATCAAGGGATCATCATCATCAGCCCATTTTACCCCACTGTAGGGGCTTAGGCCTCCCCAGGGTGAGGAGGGAGTTTGGAGTTTAAGTCCACCACGCTACTCCACTGCGGGTTGGGGATTGTAACGACCGCCATCTATTGACAGCGTCCGGGACCGACTGCTTAACGTGCTCTCCGACGCACGGAGTCAGTGATAGTTAATGTACTTAAGTCAGAAAAACTCATTGGTACACGCCCGGATTCGAACCGTGGCCCTATGGCCTTATGAATTTGAGACAGGTTCGTTGCGCTCTGGGCTATCACGACACTCTATCAAGGGATCATATCAAGGGATCAACCATTCAATAAACGCAGCGGAATAAACTGAAGTCGAATTTCTTGCTATATTTTACCATAGATGGCGTTATTCAACTAGTCATTATCACTTCACAACAGATAGCTCTATCACTAGAGCTGTCTTGAATGAAATTTAACTATAAAATTTTTAACAAAAATTTCAAGATTTCACGCAAGTAACACGTATTATTTAAAAAATAAAAATTTATTTAAAATTTTTTAAATAAAAAATAAAAACTATGAAGTGCAACTGTGTAATATATTTATGTATAACATGTAAAAGTTTTAATGGACCATATCTTAACGTTCTTGAAAATATAATCTAGTTTAAATTTTCAAAAAAAGACCCATCTTTCCAATGCCATATATTGCGATTCGAGGCAACTTATTGTCAATAATAGGTATAATGATAGGCGTAATAGGTATTGTCATTTGATAGATGGCATAATACATTATGGCCTGTGGCTAACTGTATCTGTGTTTAATCTCTGTGCTAGCTAGTAGTTCTAAGTTAGAATCCAAAGGTTATTGAAAGATTTAAAAACACAAGAAACAAAATAATTTGCTCTCGTGTGACATATACAACTTTCACATAACTTTACAACTCACCAGCGGCAAAATGCTATTAATGTAAGTAAAATAATAGTAACTTGATTGGACAAAACCTTTATTTTATAGGTCACCAGCCTTTGCGCCTTTGGCTAGTCTCTAAATTTAAATTAATTTATATGATAAGTAGGTAGTCCATAGGCTTTTAGATATTTTTCATCGGACTTTTCTCCGGGCGAAAATTTAGAATTAGAAACTTGTTTCTTTGACTACAATGGTGTTAAATTATAATATTTGTCACTAGAGTTACTCAATATTCAAACTCTTTAGACTCTTACAGTAATAAAAAAGAACTTATTAAGTAGATGAAATAAAAAGATTTGTATCTATTTCCGAGTTTTTTCAAAATGGCGCACGTGGAACGTCGTGGTTTCGGGCGATATTTTGAAAAAGCTCTACAATAACCGTACTACGCTGCCTATTCTTGTTATTTTTTATTAAAAATACGAACAGAATACTCGACTCTGACGAAATTGCTTTATATGCAGAGAACGTCATAACTAACTAACTTTATTTTTCGACGCGTTGTAAGCACGATGTAAGTGTGATATTACATAAAACTTTAAATGAAAATTGAAATAATAATTTAAATTTCCTACCTTACGTTTGATTTTGTTAAACTCATTTTACAATATTTTCGAACTGATTAAGTCTTAAAAACACGAATTGTGATTATGTCTAGATTGAATCATACGATACAAATGACAACAAAAAATAAGCGACTTTTATAGGCTTGTTGTGTGAGACTGAAATGAACACACAATCGCCACGTTGACTAACAGTGTACCTACTAACCAATAACCATCTCTGTACGCGTTATGTATAACTAAGCTGTGATATTTTTTCAACGATTTTCGACGCCAAAACTCGATCTAGACATATAATGAAATCAATAGTTAGGACTTAATTTGGTGTATGAATGACTAGAATTCGTAAGTATATTTAAAACATTTTTATTTTTGACGAAACATTTTCACCTACTTTACATAAACATCCAGTATATACCTACTACAAACCATTCCTTACATTTCGATATTGTAATATATAAATTCAACTGTAGCATTCGGTTTCAAATTCGCTTCCGCGTTCCCGAAACGAAATAATAAACTGATTAGCATTTGAGAAGATATTATTTTCCTTAACGAGACGCCCGCGTTTCCTCCCAAAGACAACAGACGTGTGCTACAAAGGTATGTTTTAATTGCGTACGCTTGTTGAAGATACATTTGAGTGTACCGAGTTTACATTTTGGTATAGTAACTGCTCATGTTAAAGGATAATCTAGTTATGTAGTGCGATTGGCCGTTTTTAATTCTTGCAGTGTGAACAATAATATTTGTTATAACAGTTTTTTGTTTTATAAATATTTGCATTAAAAGTGGGGAATTCATTTGTCTTACCGCTCACAGTTGCTTTGATGCGGTTTTTGGTGTTACATAGATATGGCCTAAAAGCTGGTCATAAGACAAAACGGATAAAACAATAGTCTCTAAAAGTTGAAAAAGTTTTAGAAAGTTCAACAATAATTTGGATTGCCGCGTCCCTTTAATGGTCCCGTTATTAATATGCAGTACACACGGACGAAGAAGCGGGCGGAAAGCTAGTAGAAAACACCTTAATTTTATTATCAAAATACCAAGGATGTTTCATATTTATAGAAATGTAAGATACTTAGGTTAACTAATTCAGACAATAATATTGTTGTTTCCAGCTTCCTCTTTGTCTAATAGTATATCACGGGTCACGCCGGCAATTTTTTTCGCTAAACACAAAAAACGGTATTTTTTTTGTAAGAGTTTTCTAAATTTATCATAACAGTGAAGGAATTGAAAAAAGAATATTAACAAAATTATGAACGTTTACAATGTCCTGTTAGACAGAGAGGACAATAGGTACCGCATCGCGTACTTGTGTGTGTGACGTGAGGCCATTTAAAATAAATTTAAATATTGTTTTGCAAGAAAGAGACAGAAATAAAATATAATTGCTTATAATTTCCATATTCTTCAACGGAATATAATTTTGTTTATAAATTTTGTTATAGTAGGTATACAATACAGTCTATTTTTACATTTTTTTGGAAATAAATAATACAATGTAATAGTAGCCAAGTACCGTATTAGAACATCGTAAAGGGATTGGTTTGTTTAGTTACATGTCTACTTTAAATAATATATAATGACAGCAAAATATCTTGTCGTCTATTTTTTTTAAATCTTATGAGATATTTTTAATGCCGACAGTGATCTTTACGTAAAAATTTAAGTAAAAAAATGTGTATAATTTAAATTGTCAAATTAATTTGTTAGTAAGGTCTGTATTATCTGAAAAAAAAAACAATATTAGCAATAATACATATGTTAAAAAATAATCCACTAATAGTAATAGTAATAGTAGGGTGAATTAAACTCCAAGCACCCTTCATTCCGAAGGGAGTCTTAAGCCCCTGCAGTGGGATTTAATTTGTTGACCTCGTGGTGGTAAAAAAAGAGTGTAACGAGGTCAACAAATTATGTCCCACTCTGTAGATGTGAAAACGATACAAATATACAATAAAATACGCATACTATATTAAATTGCTCTTAAATAAAATGATGAACACATATTTTATACATACTGTATATATATCATATACCTACACTTGAAATATGTACTACACCGATTATATACAAAACATACGGGAATTACAAAACATAATACCATACCCTACACCATTTTTGGCCATGGGTTCCCGGACTACTTATGTGCTCTCGCTAAAAATGATTCAAGACTACTGTGACAAAATGTCGGGTGCGATATACGTAAAACCGACCCAAAAGGGGCGCGGTGCGGAAGCGGATACGGTCGAGGGCATTCATAGAGAGCAATGTCAAAACACAGGAAAACGAATGCTCACGTGAAAAATGCATGCACGCTCACTTGTGTCAAGTTTTTCCTTTGACGTCCAGCTAAGTAATTTGGGAACTTCCGGAACAGAGACGATTATGACAAAACATTTTCATATTTTTTTTTGTCGTTATTTTTATTCGTGTAATTTAATTACAATTTTCAGTTCCTGGGTTCTGCGTCATTCAGTAAAATAATGATTCTTAGCGAAATAAATTTCCAAACAATATCCAGTTATATTAAAACCGCACGTCACTGTCAAAACTTAATTTATTCTTTCTTTAATTTTAACTCTCATTTCGTTATTTCTCGAATATCATCACTTCCAATTTGATACACTACGTTGTCAAGTGTGCTGCATTTTATATTCTAAAGCTCGGACATTCTAGCGCTTTCCGGAAATGCTCCTTCATATTTAATTATTATGCTTGTTTTTTTACTGAATTTTTTGGAACGAAATTAGTATGCAAAAGTGTCGATAATAGATGTCAAGTATTGTGCGGTGTCTTAGGTCTAAAAAATTTTAAGAGAACGGGCCACTGAAAGTATAACTTGAATTTTGTTATATTGTTATTCGTGATGCTTCTAAAACTGATCATAATTTCACGGTAGATGTTCTGATAATCTGTTAATCTGTCTGAACAGTATATTTTAGAAAGTTTTAGTAGTTAGCACTACCATCTTTAAATTCTATTGCTATTACAAACGCGTTTGAAATGGGCTATGTAAATCTCTAGATTCATATTCCCTTCAATCTCTATACTAAATCAAATCAAATATCTTTATTTCGTAGTTATGTAACATAATCTTGAAATACATCACAAGAATGAATTTTATTATTTTGTGGAGGAACGTCACCACAAAGGCGCATTAAAAAAGTGCTGGTTGCTCTCAGAAGAATACGAAAGAAACTGAGGGACGCTCTTTTTAACAAAATTACAAAAAGAATTTTAACAATAAGTTATTAAAGATTAATATCATTGAAACAAACTGATAGATAAGCGGCTACGAACCATTATTTAAATTTGCTATATTTATCTATGTTAAGTAGATTCGTGTATGTATATGTCGCAGGATGATTGTACCAATGAGTTAGGTACATAATGTATATAACTATCACTGACTGTACTTCGGAGCACGTTAAGCCGTCGATTCGGGTTGCTATCAATAGATGGCAGTCGTTAAAATCCACCGACCCGCATTGGTGCAGCGTGGTCGATTAAGCTCCAAGCCCAAGCATTAATGGGTGGATGTTATAGTATGAACAGTTTTTGACTTATTTATTATGAAAGTTTACAAATTTCAAATCTATTTTTTTTAAGTAAACAACAGATTCGTCCTCGTGTTTTGTTTTTATATATGTCGCAGGATGATTTGATAATTCGAATTTTCGCGAAAACCCTAGGAATATTGCAAAAACACGGATAATCAAAAAGTGGTGAAAACATTTCTTACTGAAAAAAGTTAGGGTTTTTACAAAAACACTAATCGCTATAGTAATACTGCGAAACAAAACGTTAGCTATTATTGAAATAAGAACACTGATTGGCCGGTCGGAGCGCCCAAATCGAGACCTCTTCTGATTGGTTGACGTTTTAAATGTCAATCATTCACGCACGTTGTTTCTTTATGTTTTTGAGAGCAACTCAGCAGTCTTTTGTTTAAAATGTGTTTAATAAGTGTGCAAAAGTTTCTATAAATGGATATTGTTATTTCTAACCCTTCATAACTCAATGATCTAACACTTCAAAGTTCACAGGGTAAAACTAGGAACCAATCAGAATGAAATTTGGTCAGTAAGCAAAAATCTAGCCAATCAGAGTTAAGGATATTCAATGTTACTAGAGCGACTCACGTTTTTCGAAAACCCTATCTTTTTCCAGTAAGAGTTACAAATGTTTTCGCCACTGTCTAATTGTCCATGTTTTCGCAATATACCTAAAGTTTTCGCAAAAATTCGAATTGTCAAATCATCCTACGACATATATACAGACATATATATATAAGACAGCAATAGCGTAACTATTTAACGATGGAGGATCTTCAAAACATTCGATAATTTTTAGAATTCGATAATTATCGACGCATGGCTGGCTTCAGTTTCTTCTATCGAGTTGATATATATCGTATTTTCGATGGAGACTCGAAAGATTCCAAAACGATGATTTTACAGATTTTCGATAAGTTAATTATGAGTATCACGCACGATAAAATTTTCGCCCGAAAAACATGATAAATTCAATCCCATCTAGTTTATTCCTATATAAACGTAAGTAATAATTTTTATAAGAAAGGTTGTACTACACTACTATCACCAGTTTTTTTTTCAGAAAGATATGCAACTTACTCGAAAATCCCTATTAAAAAAAAACACATTCAATTCTAAAATAACTATTCAGAAGATCGACTCAGAGCTTACCGAACTAAACAAAAATTTTCAAGTGAGCAGATGTCGCCAACTAGCGGTTATCTAAAAAAACAAGTTTACACTTATATTTTTTTTTTTACTTTCCATTTTGGTAAGCTCAACACGATCCTTAAGTTTGGGATGCGTTCAGCCGAACACCATGTATATTAATTAGGCTGATGTGTAACTACTCTTTCATCACACAATACGATACGGTATTCGAGAAACCAAGACCGATTTACAAATAACGGTGTTGCCATTGGTTGGCATCCAGCGCTCATGTTCAGTTTATTTAGCTTAGTTAATTTATTTTAACTTGTTAGTTCAATTAGCGTAGACAATATTTTAAAAATACGAAATATTTTCCGAAAATCGGTTTCTAGAAAATATTGCCATCGTTTTTAATAGTCTGCCGACATACTGACATTTGGATATTCATAACCTGACCACGTCTTTTATTGTTACGACTTTCAGGTTCTGTGTGACAACCGATTTTATTATACGCACGGCAAGTTCTTTATTACGCATTCATTTCGATATCGTACACATAACAGCGAAATAATATCTGTTTCGGACGTTTCTAGCGCTTTTCAGAATACTCCCATTAAATGAAGTTTGTCGTTGCTTGGTTATCTTGTAGGCACCATTAACTTTCTGGGACAAAACTAGTGATAGGGAAATGTCGACAATGGACGTCAAAAAAATTCACGTAACAATGTGTTGGTGGAATGTTTTGTTTATATGGCGTATAAAAAACTGTAAAGCAATAGCTTTACAGTTTTTTATACGCCATATTTTACAACAATGACAATAATTTTGATTTGATTCGGCTTATCGGTGTTTTATGTTACACCAATTTTCCATCAAGCACAAAAAGCTATGTGATACAGATACAACGAAACAGAATACGTTTTCAATTCCGATCGTTCGATCGTCTCGTTTTCGATTTTCGTCTTCGATTCGTCAAGTAGGTATAAATAATTTACAACATAAAATTGTTTACATAGCATTTTCTTTTCTAGATCTGTATAGTAGGTACAATAGATTCGGTGAAATTCTTCTTCTTTTTCTCGGTCGACAGACGTTCATAGCTGAACGTAAGCCTCCCTCTTTACTTATTTCATTGATATATGATGATTTAGCGTCAAAAAAACAGTAGATGAAAATGTCACTCTTACTGTTCGGTAGTAATTAACGCATACATGGGTTGTTAGTAAGTAATGATAATATCTGGGAAATCAGACACAGCGCCATCTAGTCCCAAAGTAAACAAGTATTATGCTTGTATTATGGGGTACTAGACAACTGATTTAGTTAGCGATGTTTCGATGTGGAGTGGTACAACGCTACCAATACGTCACATCCCTAAAGCGTCCAGTACACAATGGGCCATGCACGGCCATTCGCTACGATAGGCCAGCATCGCCCACTGACGAAAAAGTGTTCACACACACAATGGTAGGTATATAGTTCATTACTGCCTCGCAAAGCCACTACGATGGACGTCGAAGTAATCACGGCTGCGGCAATTTAATCAAAATATCGTCTAGGAATTACAAAAAAACCTATTCAATGCGTATGTGCATGTGTGTGTACATTCTGTTATAATTTTCGTTCGTAGAAAAAAAAAACAAATACCTACTAAAAATGCTAACATTCCTTGTTTTTGTCCTTATGAAATTCATTATTTGGGTCCCAAATTACGGGTTCAGATTGATACAACTGAATAAAGTCGAAGGTCTCTTCATTATTCCACGATAGCGACATTGTAGTATTTTATTTCTTTCCGCAATAAATTCACCATTTCCGTCGGCGGTCGGGTGCAATGGGCGACTGTGTGAACACACCGGCCACGCCACGCTACGATTCCTTTGAAAAAACCGACAACATCGCCATTGCGCGCCACTCACCATTGCCCACTGACAATTATCCGCCATCATGCGCCATTGCCCCCTGTACACAATGGCGATGGCCTGTAATGGGCCAGCATCGGCCATTGTGTACTAGGGCCATAAGATTGAGCAGGGAATGGCGCGAACTGCAAGAGTGTCAACTAATGTAACGAATTTGTAATGTGGAATTATATCTAATAAAAGTTATTAATAACATCGAAATTATACCCGTATTAATATCTCAGAAGTGAGATTAAGTATGAACAACTCGTCCTACATTTTAGCGGGAAAGATAATATACCTATAGTACTGCAGGTGAAAAAACGATGACGCCTTAATACGACGCAATTATTTTTGGCCTAGGATCTGTTTTTGGAAATGTAATACAACAAATAACAGTAACAAAGGTACTAAGTTATTAAGGAGTCTACAAAGTCGCCATTTGGTTAAAAGTTCTAACTAGATAGGTACCTACCTACAGGAAACTGGTCGTAACCTGTTCACCGGTTGGAACATTGGTTGGAACCAGTGGTTGGAAGTTAATCTGTGAAATACAATAACCATCGAATGTTGGATAAGTAATCTAGAAAGCAATTGATATGAGAAATGATTTATTTACAAATTGTTTGCTGTCAGCCGGACGAAATGAAGCCATGAAGCCGCATATTGTTAAGCTGCCGAGTCGTTGGTCCATAAGGCTTATTTAGTGTGTTTTAGTCCTCCGTGTGTATTAGAATAACGAAGAGATGAGGCTGGCGGTCGCCTCGCCCGTGATAATTTGTGGCACTGCTGTTGGCTGCATGACATGGCACTAGTGTGGCAACGATGTGCCACTTGATGGTGGACAGATGCCTCGACATCAATAGTGTTGGTGCCGACAAGTCGAGATCTGATGGTCGACTTATCAAGGTTACACTGTCAACTCTGAATCAATTGATTTTGGTAAGGTCAAACCTGGTCGAACCATTTTATTTGTGATGAATCTTGACCGAAGCAACATTTTGTTGTTGGTCAGTAAATCAAAAGTTATAGTACTGCGAGGAGTCATGAAGCGATGATTCAGAGCTAAAGTGTACAATATGTTGTAATTTTGTTGTTGGTCAGTAATTCAAAAGTTGTACATGTGACATTACTTTGATTGGTTTACTGCAAGAATTCATGAAGTGATCATTCTGAGCTAAAGTGTACAATAGGCAACAATATGTTGTCGAATATGAGATATAGAATATAGAGCAAAGTTGAAATTGATTAAAAGGTGTGTATGGCTGATATATGTATGCCATAGTTGTCTGATAACATGTTTGAAACCATGTGAAAGGTAACTTAAACAGAAGTCTTAGTGTGGCAAAAAATACATGAAGTTGAACATACTCGTAAGTCAAAGGTAAACCATCATGCTGTTTGTTAGGACTTGAATGTTCCAAATGTTTTTCTTTTTATTTTGGTTTTACAATGCTTCTACAAACCACTAATTTATTGAGTTGTGTCTAAATGAACCTGAGTTTTTACCAAAAACATTTTACTGCAATGTTCTGCTTTGGTTAGACATAGTTATTTATGCCGACAGACATAATCTTTAAGACATGTATCATATTCTTGTTATTATCATAAAAAAGGAGGTTATTTATTAAATATGTTTATAAAGTTGTTCATGTGTAGGTACACACATCATTCATGTAGGTGGTACACATAGACTATGATTGGAATAATTGCTTTATCTTTACATATAATATGCAATTAATTTTTAGGGCAAATTAACGAAATTGGAACTTAGTAAGCAAAGTACATAGTTCCTTTATTCAAACCTAGAAAACAAAAATGAGCATAATTATAATAGAGACCTAATTGATTGGAATATTCTTAACTTGGTTTTGTTTTTTTTTGTTATAATTCACCACTTTGGTGTAGGTATTAGTTTGGATACTGATTATTTGTTAAAATTTTACAAGAAATAGGTATTATGTTTAATTATTCTCACCATCATTTACTGAGTAGGTACTGAGTGATATTGAATACTTATTCTTCAAAGTTTTAAAAGATATATCAAGTTAATTAATCTTACTGTTAAATTTATTATTTGGTAGGTATTAATAAAGGATTATGAACCAGAAGTAATAATAATACAATTATAAAATTATTGTGCCTCCAAATCATTCTGCAGACACACTTTAAACAAAACAACAAAAAAAAATTTTTAAAAAATTAGGTACTTAAAAAAAATTTTTTTTAGTAATTTAACAGTGATTAACCATAATTGTAGGTATATCAGTTATTAGACAGTGTAGTGGTTCTGGCTTGTGATTATAAAAATTATTTATTCAAAGCATATAAAAAAGTAAACTTAATGGAGTAGGTATTATCTAGTAAGTACTGCTTACAAGTATCTAGTATTTTCCAAAATGTTCTAATAGAATAATTTATTGATATAATAACAGTTCTAATCTGGCCACAATAGATTCACTCTATGTCACCATGTGTCTAATGTATATTGTCATTGTACATGTGTTCGATACCAGCACACAACTACAGTGAGGAAAATAAATAAAAGAACAATAATAATATGAGTTTATGATGAAACAGTGCATCAAATATAGGAACTGGTTATGTGTGATAACCTAGTATAAAATCTATGTGAATAAACAAAAACTAGATACATTCAATTTTCTTTATTAAATGTTAGAGAGGTCAACATTCATCTAATAAAAAGTGGCAATAAGGTTGCTTTCATTGACTTAGTGGTATTTCAGGTAATATTCTAGATTCAATATTTTCATGTGACACTAATAAACTCACTTATGTGCGTTCAGAAAAGTCAGATTTCTTACAGATGTGAATACTGGATGATTAATTATTTAGTTATTTGAAAGTGTCATGTTCTGTGGTATGTTTCTATGAAATGAGCTACTGTTTTAGAAGCATATTAATTTAAAAAAAAAAAAAAGATAATATAAGACCTGTACTCACAATCAGTACCTTGCATGCTAGAGTTTAGCTTTAATCGAGTTGCGTTTAGAAACAATTTAAAGAATTCTATAATTTGACTGATAAATCACAATATATGTGCACCAAATTTTAATAACGAATGTAAAAGTGATATTGTATGTAATTCATTATACACAATATCAATTTGCAATATAGCCTAGAGATTCAGAGTCTATTTTAGTCATGTCATTAAAGATTTTGTGAGATATTACAATTTTAGACCAAAATGCCTTTCGTAATTCTGGACTTATTTTAGCATAGTTATAAAAAAATTTAGTTTAGGGTCTGAATTTAAAAAGAGGGATACGGCATTGAAATAGAAAAGTTATACTTTTATATCTACAACAAAATGTTATAGTAGGTACAGTGAATGAAAACTTGTAGGTTGTTTGAGACTTGGCTCTTATTACTGTGTTTTTGGCCAAAACTATATGTTCCTCAAATACAATAGTTGCATGAAAATGATTGCTTATATGTGTTTATAAATAGGTGTAACTTATTTAATCTTTTAAGAAATAGATAATGATTTCTGATACCTAGCTGTCATAACAAAACCCATACAGTTTGCATACTTGTACTGATGCAAGCAAATCATTTTATTTTATAGAAGAAAAAAAGAGAGGTTTTAATTGAAATTTAAATCCAATGCAATTTAATAGGAACTGACTGAATGGACAAATTAAAATAATACCTATTAAGGTATATCTACAAAGTTGTTTTTTGCTTGTGACTTGTGCTTGTGAACACCTTGAACAGCGATGAAAATGTGTTAATTATACAAAAATAAATACCTATTTTTATTTTGGGACATAGAAGGAAACATTGACGACCGCTTAGCCTAGTGGGCAGCGACCCTGCCTGCGAAGCTGGATGTCCCGGGTTCAAATCCCAGGTCGGGTCAGTATTTATATGATTAATATTAATACTGGCACCGGGTCTAGGTTGTTATATGTATGTGGTGTCTTCGCTTGGTACCCAAAATACAAGCTAATGCTTAGTTTGGGGCCAAGACGTTGTTGTGATTGTGTGTGTTATTATTATTATTATTATTATATTAAATTTCATTTGGATTTAGAAGCAAATTGTGAATAATTCACACAAAGTACAAAATTATTTGAAATAATGGCCAAAATTTGGGTTTGGTTAAGCTTGTGTATAATATTCTACTTCAAATTCTAGATAGTTGGGTTAAGCTAAGAAGCTTTATTCAGAATGTCATTACCTACTAACAATTATAGAAAAAAAAGAGAAATGATGTTTTCAATGAAACATGTTTCAATTTGGGGCTACTTATAGTCACGTGTTAATAACTTGGGTCAGTGGCATATAGTGCAAATGTCATTACCTATCATTCAAGCATCTTGTCTGTGTTTATGAGTCTTTGGCTTAGCTGCTTGATATCCTATTCGAGATGATGCATAAATCAGTTTGAAAATGTATTACGAATGTATTATGAACAGTATGAAATTGAAAGTGTGTGACCCAATTTTGGCTGTTTTTTAAGTCTACGTGTCTTGAAGGGTTGAATCACAAATTTACAATAATAATTAAAAATAATTATGGGCTTTAATCCATATGGATTAAATCCATATTGTTGTTTGTTTGATTATTGGCATAGTTTGTTGTTGACCGATAGCTTTTAAAAAAAATAATGTCTGCTTTAAGGTGAAAGTTGCGCATGCGAGTCCTTGGAGCCCAAATGAGGCTTGTACTTTATATTGGTGACGAAAATATTCAAAGATTGATTTAGGCACTGTCTGTATGAAGTGTGACAGTTTTGACAATTTATTGCCGAGGCGATAATAGGTATTTCTGGTAATGAACTGTTAGAAGTTAGTGTAGCATCAACAAGATGCAGATAATGTGTGGTGCTTACTGTCTGAAGACAGGTAATATTTATGCCTGGCATAATATAACAGAAGGTATATCTGCCTGAAGACAAGTAATGTGTTAGCTTTTGGGGTATATGGAATGTTTTGGCCTTAAGGGGCCTAATTAAAAGTTTGATCATCAATTGAAAACGCTTGCCTACGGGGCATACACAGCGTATAATCGTCCACGAACTGCCTTCAGGGCTTACATCCTTGTGTGAAGACGGTTGGCAACTGAAGACTCCGGCCTAAGGATCGTACTGTTGGAATTAGTGCTGCAGTGGCTATGCGGATTGTACTTTGAGGACGAAGAAGTTATGGCCGTCTGTTAGTGACGCGCTACAAAGCTACAGTTCCAATCAACCTTTATGGCGCATGTGAACATAGGCACAAGTCGCGTCGCAGTAACCAGTTCTAGGTGTGGCGGGACGCATTGGAGCGAGGGGCATATGACTGAACCTGCGCAAGCATGCTTATAGCGTTGTATTCCGATCCGCCATAAAGTTTGATTGGAACTATACCAAGACGTCACATCCCTAAGATAGAGCAGAGATGACTGAATATGGCGCGAACTAGAGTGTCAAATTGTCAATTAAAGTAACGCATTTGTACCTAATGTGGATTTATATCTAATAAAAATTATCAATAACATCAAAATTATACCCGTATTAATAATATATACATAACTTAAATATTCTTTATAATATATACATATATAGATACTTTTACACTCAGACACGGTACAAAATAGATATGTTCATACACACAAATATGTGTTCCCGGCAGGAATCGAACCCGCGACCCTTAGCTCCGCAATTAGGGTCTCTAACCACTCAATCAATCGGCTCGTCAAAAATAAAAAATCGGTCAGTCGGTAAGTACACGGCGTAGTAGGACTGTGTGGTCTCTTTAATCACACACACTAGCATATAAAAGTTGCTCCCTATTTGGTTGTCATTGTCGCGCGTGGCTTTATAATTCCTCAATACACGGTATTAGGTTTCCTGTAATCATCGGTTGAAAAAACTTATTATGTAATTTTTTATGTCCAGGTGGCGTGGATTCGCGCTGATGATCAAACAATCCTGACTCTCCATACAAGGCTGGTGACGCACAGTTCTCGTTACGCCGTCACCAACGACTCACCAACATCTTGGCAGCTACACATTCGTCCTCTGAGGGTCGAAGACAGAGGCTGCTATATGTGTCAAATCAATACCAGCACTATGAAGAAACAAATAGGCTGTGTGGATGTATTAGGTGAGATAATTGTAAAAATAAGTGTAGTACTTAACTATATAAAATAAATTGTCAACTACTCGTATAACATGTTTACAACATTTGATCTCGCTTAATTTAATTAATTAATTGTTATTTAATTATTGTAAATTTTTATTAATTGTCATTTCCTCAAGATAAACCGTAGCAAAGAAACGATGTAGGTACCTAATTTTTCCACCAACATAATTAAAAAATAGAGAGTAACGGAGACTATATTGTACATGAATTATAATTACATAAATATAATACATTTATATGTATATTCAATTGATGAAAGTGAAGCTGCGAGCAAAAGCTTGTATGTACACAATTTTGTCCGTATAATATTCAGGGAATAACGCATTGTTTGACAATGAATATAAAGAAATTATCGAATGCGAGTGAACCTCCCATATCTTTCGCATCTTTAATCGAAACTTACTGAGCCATATGGAGATCACTAGATGTGTTTAATAAGTAGTTTTCACCGAAAAGAATATATGTCGTAGGATGATTTGATAATTCGAATTTTTGCGAAAACACTGATAATTAGACAGTGGCGAAAACATTTGTAAATCTTACTGGAAAAAGATAGGGTTTTTGCAAAAACGCGAGTCGCTCTTGTGACATTGAATATCCTTAACCGTGATTGGCTAGATTTTTGCTTACTGACCAAATCTTATTCTGATTGGTTCCCAGTTTTACCCTGTGAACTTTGCAGTATTAGATCATAGAGTTATGTAGGGCTAGAAATAACAATATCAATTTATAGAAATTTTTACACATTTTCAACCACATTTAAAACAAAAGACTGCTAAGTTTGTAAAAACCCTAAATTATTCCAGTAAGATTGAGAAATGTTTTCACCATTTTCTAATTCTCCGTGTTTTTGCAATATCCCTAGGGTTTACGCGAAAATTCGAATTATCAAATCATCCTGTGACATATGTGACAAAACACGAGGATGAATCTATTGTTAACTTAAAAAAATCATATTTAAAATTTGTAAACTTTCATAATAAATAAGTAAAGAACTGTTCATACTATACCATCCGCCCATTGATGCCCCACTGCAGGGGATTACGCCTCCTATCGAGGTGAGTCAGTGATAGTTATGCATATAAGTTATGTACATTACGTACCTAACTCATTTGTACATGCCCTAAGATTTGAATCACGGCCTTCAAAACAAGAAACGGGCTATCACGACATCATTCATAATCAACGTCTAATTATATATTTTTATTACGACCCCTACCTTAATAAATACAACACCACTAATATTGAATATTTGTAGCGCTTTTGTCTAATTTTTACAACGACATTCTGAAATCGTGTTGCCGAAACGGAAAAGGTATATGAATCTTCAGTTTCTTAAAGACTAAGAAATTCGATTAGATTAGGTAAAAAAGAAGAGTTTCTGTAGAATTTAACTATCGAAGGCCGTCACGTCCTCTCTTTATGTATTCCCTATTTAGTTTATCCGAGTGTCCCAGGTCACGTGATTTACGGCGCGGACACTTTGACTTTTCGAACCAAAACAGTGGCTTTTTTAGTTTTTCGTTGTGAAATGTACCAATAGAAAAGTGTCTGTACAGTAAATGAACATATGTTGTAGGGAAATACATTACTTATTTAGCCGGACTGCGATATTTCACCATCTCTGGACACGAAAAACATAATTTTAGTTTTCTAGTCTGTTTGTTTGTTTGCACTTTCATAAATTAACAACCATTAAACTTAAGTTGATGGAAGTTTCATATTTAAATAGATAATATCACCGTTCAACATAATATAAAATATCATACAAAATTTATATTACACAAAATATTATATAAAAAGAAAAATACGTTTAAAAAAACTATTACTTTTACGTGTACTTTTACATACCAGCTATGTAAAAAAAAAAAAACAGAAAAACGTTTACTAAGTTAATGTAATAGTTAAGAAAACTTTTTCAAATCAAGCTTTTATTTCAGAAAAATCTGAACAAAAATGTAAAAAATAATTTATCAGTGTTTGAAAGTCAAAAGTATAGCCTATTAAAATGTGAAACATATATTTAGAAAGTTGAGCTTTATTTTAAATAGAAAGTTTCAAAGTAGTATTACTTAAGACTTTTGACGGTTCAAGCTTTTAAAATATAGATAGGTACATCTCATATTTTAATAGTTGCTTTTGATTTAATTTAGTTTTGATTTTGTTGCTTGCCGTTATCGATACTAAATGGTCGTTTAAGAGAAAAAAATATTTGAGAAATGTAAAGGAAAAAAACATTACCTCTTCTATGCGTTGCGCAGTCGGTTAAAAATAGTTTGTGTCGAGATTAAGAAATATGCGATAATATTGGCTGAATGGTTAGAGACCCTAACTGTGGAGCCAAGGTTCGTAGTCGATTCCCACCCTGGACAAATATTTGTGTACATGAACATGTTTATTTGTTCCGTGTCTGGGTGTATATATTATAAAGCATATTTAAGTATGTTGATCAGTTGTCTGGTACCCATAATACAAGATTTGTTTAATGGGCCTAGATGGTGCTGTATGGAATGTCCCAAGTATGATTATTAAAAAGATTAAAAATTAAATTAAATCATGAGGTAGAAACCATAGGCAAACAGCTAGATTCTAACCAACAACGAGCGTCTAGGAACTCTCGAAAAGGAGGAAGAAAGTGATAACTGAGCGTAATCAATCATTGCTTATTGTTTTTCATTTTTCAAATGCCTATTATTCTGCGTTACTGAAAAACCAGCTGTGAACGTTGTTTATTTGATATACCTAATTAATTTTATCCGAGGGTAAAAAAAGAGTACAATACATTCTTTAAGGCTTCCGAAATTTCCTTCTGCAAATTATGAACTACCAGTACATAAATTACTGCCCTCCTTCCGGACGCCCCATTTTTTCCCATTTTTTTGCACGAACTTGTTAATTTTTCGCCTCCTAATAAAATAACGAGGAAAATAAACGGGATATTAAATCAGGTTAATCTTTGGAAATTAAGGCAAATTTTTGATAAATAATCGCGTAAAATAAAATGTGTCAAGGTATTTCAATTATTTAAAACCCTTTGTGAGAGACTAGAGTTTACCCGGTATTTTATCCTCTTTGACATAGTCACGCGAACTTTTTATTCGTTCCTGTAACTTTGTCTATACAGGGCCACTGTTTCTTTAGCTTCTCTACCATTCTAGACTATTAATCAACGTGGTCAGACACGGACAGAGCTGTGACTAAGCAGCCGGTTCGTTTGAGAACGATGTTCATATGTCTGCTTCCGTCGC
Source organism: Luffia ferchaultella (assembly GCA_949709985.1). Classification (NCBI taxonomy): domain Eukaryota; kingdom Metazoa; phylum Arthropoda; class Insecta; order Lepidoptera; family Psychidae; genus Luffia; species Luffia ferchaultella. The sequence continues at coordinate 9,145,649 of OX453254.1, forward strand.
CAGTAGCGTTACTTGTTCATTGTTACGACAAGACTTGTTCAAGCTTGCTTGGGGCCTGACCGCCGCCGCTCCGAGACACATGACTATTTAATTTTGAGCTTTGTATTTAGGACCACTTTTGATTGCATGAACAATAATTATGTGAAAAATAAATAACAAACTCTGCAATCTATAGAATTGTATTTGAGGAATGTACATATACAATGTTCTTTTGTTTGATACGTACTTGAATAATAAAATATACCGTCATATAAATATGACTTTGGGGGGAGGCCTAAGCCCCTGCAGTAGGGCATAATGGGCTGGTAGAATGGAAAATATAACTTGAATGTTATAACGTAAAACGGACGGGGAGAAACCAATAACAAAAATTATATTTTTTGGATGATAGTTTTTAAGTGAAAATTTATTTTAATTTTTACAATAGATCACAATAATTATTTCGAAAAAAAATGATAAAATTTTGAAATTCAATTTATTTTTCGCACCATTCTTATCATGAAACTAAAAGCATTTTCACATGTTGTGACAAATAAAAAATAAAATAAAATACCCGCGCATCTAAGTTATGTTTCTTTTGATGTATCAAAATATTTAAAAAAATAAAAACAATCGAATCTAGTTTTTGCATAGAAATAAGTTTTTGCTGATCTGAATTAACATCGTTTGTATGGAAATTTGCAAGTACACAATCCTTTTAAAAGCACGTTTGACAAAAATCGTGTTTGAAATTTCGATTAAAGACACGTTGGCAATCTTCTTGCAACTTACTGTAAGTTATTATTTGCTGGCGCGTCATTGCGGGCTGGGGGACCTTACACCAAACATAAAACGAACGCGCATGGAGTTGTTGTCTCACAGCTACATTTTAAAAATTTGCTACGTTAACTTGAGCCATATTTAAGATGTAGACATTTCTATTAAAAGATTTTTCTTCAACTAAAATCCGAAATCATCAAAGATGAAGTTCCTCTAAAATGTTATCTCATATACAGAACCTCCAAACATCGTGGACGAAGGCACAAGTGGGGATCTTGTTGCTAGAGAAGGCCAGGATGCTGTGTTGTCCTGTCGTGCAGAAGGGCGTCCTCTACCACGCATTTTGTGGAGGCGAGAAGACGGTGCCAACATACAGCTGAGGAACGACGGCGGTGAACTGAGAAAAGGTAGTCATGTTTAAAGTTTTTGTTTACTTCTCGTCTTTTCAAATTTTCATGTTTATAAGTATGATTAAATAAATATCTACTATTATAATATGGTTACGACCTCGAGGGTTACGTACGTGACAATAGAACTTAATATACTGTCCTCACTAGTTCATTTGATTAATAATACAAACATGAAAATGTTTCCCAGTTTTCACCAATATTTCACAAGCCAGTTTTGACATTTTTTTTATACTGAAGTTGGTCCTGTCATGTTACTATCGTCTTAACTTTACTGTCTATTCCAGCGATAGACAAATTTTTCCAAAAAAGTGACATAAAATTTGAAAACTACTTTGTTTTTCACAGGATTTTCTAACATAAAATAATAATGGATTAGTAATCGATATCCAGGCGAGGTACCGCTTGTACGAATACTATCACGGAGTGATGTATATACATGCAGGATAAAGTTCGGATATCTTTATATCGATTAGTCATTCCTGAGCTTAAAGCACACGTTGTTGGGTTTCGTATAGGCAAATTTTAAAACGAAACTTTTATAATTTTGTCCAGCACATCAGTCCGTCCATCTGTCGGTATGTCACAGCTTTATATTAACGTCATCTTTCCATCGGCCCTAGTAAAATGTCACAGGCAGGTGTGTTATAAAACCCCTACAAAATTATGCGGATAAAATTTGAAAGTTATTATTTTGGGGCTTTCCATGCATCGAACAAAGGAACGATTTTTTTTTCGCTTTTGACCCATCGTGTGAGGAATTATTATACAGGTCTTTAAAATTGAAATTAAGGTTGTGTACATACTGGCTTCTTTAATTAGGGGAATATTTCACGAGTTGTGCCCTGAGAAAAGTGTTCTTCAAAAAAGATGATGATTCACCATTAGTAGAGCCATTGATGATTGAGATCATCATAAATACGAGAAGAGCGAGGAAGAAAAACTACGCGTCATGGTAATTACGTTACAGGAACCATAATTACCGCTGGCCCATATTCTCCTGTTCCTTATTTTTATTATAGGGGAAAACTTTTCTTTGGGTGAGCTCTTAAATTAGTTAACACTGCGCCTCTAAATTTTCAATCGTAAGATTATAAAATCTGAAGTATAATGAAAAAAGTAGTACTTACCAAACATTTTTAACGAAAAGTTGTTGGAACGAGATATGTTGTGAAGTTTTTGAGTCATACGCAACTTACCAACAAAATTTTTTTTGTTATTGGTGATCACAATGTGATTCTTGTATTCCATGTTATGGAATGTTGAACGGTTTTTAATTTTTTATCAGTTTATTTAAATGCTTAATATTAAATCTTATTAAAAATTATAAGTAATAACTAGGTATGAAGTGTTTGCTTTATTATCTATGTTGGCTAAAAAACAGATAAATTAAGCAAATATTGAAAAGATTGAAAACAATGTCGGAGACAAAAATAATATTGTACGTGTATAAGCTCGAAACTAACTAGATCGCATCAATAAAGCGGTACTAATTTATTATTTATTGCGCGAACATTGCAAACAACTTAATTAAGTTGTTTACAATACTAAGCGGGATCAGATCAATACTGAAATATCGTATTCATATTTTAGGGAACGTAAACAACAATATTTAATTTACATTTCTAGAAATAGGTTCGTAAGCTTTACTTTATAATTGTAATAATTATTGCAGTCACATTTATTTGAAAGTTAAAAAAATTAAGTAGTTCCCAATTTTCTTTAGTGATACTATGACGTAAATGTAAATGGTGGACCACGGAAATTATCTTTTCTCGTAGCCCACCCAAGTGAACTGTGCGGGTGGACCGCGGGCAGTGAACGAATATATAATAAGTAGGTCATTATTATATATGGAACAAATATATAATAATGACGTAATAATGACGTATACATCACAACAACGTCTAGGCCCCAAACTAAGCATTGGCTTGTATTTTGGGTACCAAGCAAAGACACCACATACATATAACAACCAAGACCCGGTACCAGTATCAATATTCATCATATAAATACTGACTTAACCTGGGATTCGAACCCGGGACCTCCAGCTTCGTAGGCAGGGTCGCTACCCACTAGGCTAAGCTGTCGTTAATAAGTAGCGGTATCGAATATTTGTACACATTAAAATAAAAAATATCTGTTTTTGTATTCACAGACAATTATTTAATGATTCGAAAGCAAATGTAAAGTTATATAGAATACGTATACAGTAATGACAAGAACTACTGCGTTCGGCAGTACGGCAGCTCGCCCATCCTTTTGCCTCGATTTTCATCGCCGAACTTCGTGACTCGCCCCTAAGACAGACAACATGTTGTTTGATTTCTATACTAGTAGATGCCGGTTGACAGTAAGTAACTGTTAGCTAATGAATACGCCATTCGAGCCTATTCTAATAAATCATTGCCCGTACTGTATCAATCACAACTTGGCATCCATTTTGTTACCATATTAAAATATGTTTATGAAGAAAATTGAAGAAACCCCTGAAAATGACTCGTTTTTTATGTTATTTTTACCTATTTTATTTAAATATTTTTAATTTTATTTTTACCTGTTTTCAAAAAATATTTTTTTATACAAACCTTATAATAATAACGTTTTGTATTTTAACTTAAAGATTTTCACTTTGAGGACGACATTACCAGATCTGGGGAATATTATTTTAATCTTTATCTCGATTTTTATTTACGTTTTCTATAATTGTATTTAGAAAGTCAAAGGACGATTGGTTTAATTTCTTTTCTTTGAATCCTTTATATTTTATATAAAAAAAATTTATATCAAAGAAACGGAGAAGAAAGAAGTTATTGATATTAGAATAACGCAAAAGATTGTCAATTACGTGCATTCTTTGCTTGCATCAAAGAACCAAAGGCGAAGGTAATATTTTTTTATTCAGCGTAAGATGTTTACACACACTTTGAAAGTGAATACATACCATCATCAAAGAAGCTTTATCACGATAAGTATTTCATAAATTATTTTTCACAAAAATTCTGAGCTTTTTTTTTTGGTTCCAAGGAAAGTTTGTTTGTTTTCTATGCATTAACATACCTACCTACATATATTGGAACACTTATAGACCATGGAGCAAAAACTGTGTGAATTTTTGTCATATAAGATATAACAATTTTTTATTTACAGTCCAAGAAATAGAAAAAAAAAGTCTAATTAAAAATTTTTTTTGTTACAATTACCGTAATTAATTGTTACAGGTAATTGCAATAAAAAGTTTAAAGTTTAACACTTAATTTTATAATCGCTACTGGGACTATATAGATACTGGTCAGAATTACGTGAAAAAATTTTGCTCGAATAGTTTTGGGATGCGCCAATACGTGACTAGCCTTGAATTAAATCGATTATAGTAGCGGTCGCAGGCCATAATGCCATAAAGGCTATACAACCGTATAGTTCACAGAGTAAATACCTAAACGGCAATAAATTCCCAAATCCATTGTCTATTTTTTGCGGTGGCAAATCGGGGTCCCTGACCCAGGTGCCAACTTCTGGGGGCGCCAAATTTAAGGATACTTGCTACAAGAATTAGGTTTTCTCTAGAAGCAGGCGTAGTATGAAACTTCTCAGACATTAAAAAGAAATTGTAATTTTGGTATAAAGATTTCTTAGGCAGTTAAATTTCAGGACGTTCTAGAAACTTTCACAATTTATCCTTTAGCTGTGCCGATACAACTGTGTGTAGTCCACGCGGTCGAAACCGCGAACGGAAAGCGTGTGTATGTAATTGAACTCCTTCTAAATGGCTGGACTAGTTTTTATGAAATTTTGTGTGTAATCACTTAAGTCGATTCAAGAATAGTATAAACCGTTGTTTCCATAGAAAGAAAAAAATAATTAAATAATGTGTTGTTGATCTTTGGATGGTTTAGATTAACCACTCCTAAACCAAGCAACGGATTTTGATACGGTTTCCACAATTATTTAAAGATTATTTTTCCGGAATATTTATTTGTATGAAAAAATACCTTTTATTTCTAGCTTCGCCTGAGTAATTGTATGTTTTGTAATATTTGTTAGATTCTAATACAATATTTTTTAAGTATGTATCTTATATATAATATACGAACGCCATAGAATGTATAAGCCTCCAGCTCCACCCCTTTTACTTGATGAGAATGGAAACGGAAACGGGACGGGACGACGGCAGGAACGAAAACGATAAAATATTTGTGTGACGGGAACGAAAACGGGAAAGGAAAGAACGGGAATGGGATAAGGCTGAGATTATAGAGTGATTCATGATGACAATGGAAACGAAAAAGAAATGAGACCAGGGTCAGGAACGGAAACGATAAAATATTTCTGTGATATGAACGAAAACGGGAAAGGAAGAACGGGAATGAGATGAGACGAATACCACGCGAGTGAAGCTGCGGGCGGGTAGGTAGTATATTATAATTTGTAAAATATTACAACTTTTTTAAAGAAACTAACCCGCGGAAACCGATAAAAAAATGACTGAACACAATGACTCAACACATATTTATACCATACCACCATCAGGCCATTAATGCCCCACTGCAGTAGCTTAGACCTCTCTTCGGGATGAGGGGTCTTGGCATTTAATCCACCACGCTGCTCCAGTGCAGTTTGGTGGATTTTACTGACTGCTATTTATGGTAACCGGACTGACGGCTCAATGTGCTCTTCGAGGCACAGTAAGTGATAGTTATGTACATAAATTTGAAAAAACTCATTGGCACATGCCTTGGAATTCAACCACGGCCTTCTAAATAAGAAGCAGACTACCACTCGGCTACCACGACACCTTTGTATAACAACATCTTTACGACGACATTTTTATAAAACAATAAAAATTTAATTTGACAGATGTACATTACTTTCCTCCATCTTTCCTCTATTTGCGATATTTGAAACATATTCCCTGCTATTTTATTTCATTTTCTGAAATATTGAAATTCTCCCGGTGTAACGGCAAATGCGACAACTTTCACGAACTGCTTAACTTTCAAATTTCTACGTCACGTGATTTATGACTAAACATCTGTGACGAACCGACGAGCTTAAAAATTGCACAAATAAAGAATTTCTCAATATTAAATTAATTTTATGTTTTATGCTAAACTCTATATGATATACTCGTTTTAAAAAAAAATACTTTTACAGAGAAATATAATGGAGGATTGACGAGGGCGCCCATATTTAGTTTTGCCCCGCCTCTAAAAATCTTAAATCCGCTATTATACGTAAGCAAAGAACATATATATTTAGGTTGAAGCCACATTAGCTTACAAACAGCGGCTTTCCAGCCGTCACAGCTGATCACATCACTCGACGTATAAGCGACATGCTATAATTGAATTGGCTATGGTAAGACTGACTTAGGCTCATATTGCCGCAACTTTTATCTATCTAACTATATTAATAAAATTGAAGTGTCTGTCTGTCTGTCTGTTCCGGCTAATCTCTGAAACGGCTGAACCGATTTCAATGAAACTTGGCAGACGTGTAGAGAGCATTACCGCGGGTGACATAGGCTACTTTTTGTCTGTCTGTCTGTCCGTCTATCAGTCTGTTTAAGTCGATCTCCGAAACGACGGAACCGATTTCAATGAAATTTAGCAAACGTGCAGAGGGTATTATCAGGGGTGGCATAGGCTGCTTTTTGTCTGTCTCTCTGTCCGTCTGTCTGTATATTCCGGCTAATCTCCGGAACGACTAAACCGATTTCAATGAAACTTCGCAGACGTATCTATGTGACCACGAGACCAAATTTTTAAATGCATATATTTTCGAAACCATCAATCGTAGACCTATCGTGTTACTACTCAAACTTGATGTTTTGGCGATATCTATACAACTATGTGACCAAATTTTTAAAAGCTTATATTTTCGAAACCATCAATCGCAAACCTATCGTGTTGGTACTCAAACTTGATGTTTTGACGAGATCCATGTGACCACGTGACCAAATTTTAAAAAGCTGATATTTTTGAAACCATCAATCGCAGACCTATCGTTTTCGTACTCAAACGTGATGTTTTGACGAGATCTATGTGACCACGTGACCAAATTTTAAAAAGCTGATATTTTTGAAACCATCAATCGCAGACCTATCGTTTTCGTATTCAAACGTGATGTTTTGACGAGATCTATGTGACCACGTGACCAAATTTTAAAAAGCTGATATTTTTGAAACAATCAATCGCAGACGTATCGTATTGGTATTCAAACGTGATGTTTTGACGAGATCTATGTGACCACGTGACCAAATTTTAAAAAGCTGATATTTTTGAAACCATCAATCGCAGACCTATCGTTTTGGTACTCAAACTTGATGTTTTGACGAGATCTATGTGACCACATGACCAATTTTTTTTATGTGTCTGTCTGTCTGTCCGTCTATTCGAGCTAATCTCCGAAACGGCTAAACCGATTTCAATAAAACTTTCAAAGATGTGAATAAAAGATTGTCTGGAGTGACATACAATACTTTATGATTGTCTGTCTGGCCGTCTCTCTGTCTTTTGAGCTAAACTCTAAAACATTTAAACCAATTTTCATGAAACTTCGCAGACGTGAAAAGACGGGTGTGAGGGGTGACATACGCTACTTTTTGTTTGTATGTTTGTTCGTTCGTTCGTTCGTTTGTTTGTCTGTCTGTCTGTCTATATAGCTCAAGCTGAACTTTTGAAGATTTTAATGCAACTATGCAGACATTAAAAATAGGTTGTCAAGAGTGATATAGGTAACTTTTTGTCCGTGTGGGTGTCTGTCTTTTTGTTCCGGCTTATCGCCAAAACGACTAAACCATTTCTATGTATCTTCGCAGACATAAAAAAGAGGTTATCAGGAGTGACACAAGTTGGTTTTTGTCTGTGTGTGTGTTTGTCTGTTCGTTAGGCCTAATTGTCGAAACAGCTGATCCGATTTTACTGAAATTTTTCAAATATAAAGAAGACGTTGTCAAAAGTGAAAAGCAATTCTGTTTGTCTGTTCCAGTTAATCTCCAAAACGTCTGACTGATTTTGGGACCGACTTGTGAGATAGCTATTCTTCATGCTAAAATGGCTAAATGGATTTTTATGAAATTAGGTATAGAGATTTCTTAGGCAGTTAAGTTTCAGAATGTTCTAGAAAGTGTTACAATGTTCTGGAGCGTCGCGTTCCTTTAACTGTCCCAGTGCAACTGGCCAACGCGAGCGAAGCCCGCGGGCGGAAAGCTGGTTTTAAATAAATACGTATAACAGAGTGATGTTTGAATAAAGGAAATAGGTATTCTAAACTTATTGTGATCAATTAGTTTGAATCGTTTTGTCCGTTTGTCTGTTTGTGCTTTGTTTGACTGCTTATAATACAAGAAACATTAAATATGATTTTATGAAACTTTCAAATTTCAATAGATGAAAATCACGATTCGGCAAATAGGGTGTGTAAAATGACAACCAATTTTCAGGTAAGATGAAACGTATCATAGAGCAGGTCTTATTAAACGGATCATTCGTGCAAAAGAAAATATCTTAAGATGTAAGAGAACATGCCTATGCTATCATACAAAATGAGCAGTTGATTAGCACCAGTTATGATACCAACACATATTATATTTTTTTATGTACCACATATATTACCAGCGTTATGGCATTTTTTGCGCGGCTTGCGTTATTAATGTCCCCAACATCTATACGAGGGCGAGTTACAAATGAATGTACTACACATTTTCCATAGGAAACAAAACAGAATGGGAACGCGACGCGCCGTTTCACATCGGATAATTGTTTTCGAGGACCGGCTCCTAAATGACAAATGTACGTTTGAATTTTGGACTGAATATTCATAAAATAATTGCGCGCTTGAGACGAATTCCCCGGTGGACGGAATTAGGGAAGCGGAAGTTTTTAATAAATGGTTGTGACAGTGCGGAGGCCCAGTAACGTCCGCGTCGCAGCCGTTTGCTCATACAATTACCTATTATAATGTCGACTCTCAGAGTTCCTTTTTCATCGTGTGTTTTAGGGCGCGAAGATTTTTATCTATTTTTAAGCGTTACCCCCCTTTCTGTCTCGCTTTCGCCGGATTATTCCTAACCGCGGAACGTTTCCGAACCCTGCTACTTTATCTGCGGCTCGCCAAAGGTTCTAATCCGATTTGCTTTTTATAAAGTAACATTTTACCATTGTAAAAGTTACAAATGGAAATTTTCTGTTTATAAATAACTTTTAGTCTCTTTCTATTTGCATTTTATTGTCTTTATTGAATGTCCTAATATCAATATATATATATAAAAAACTAATTAATCACTAACGCAAACAGGTAACAGTCTGATGTAACGCGAGTCGCAAACGTTCGCGCTGTAATGACTATTGCTTCAGATAATTAGTTTTAGTAATATCCATCATTATTTTATATTGATCACTAAGTAATATGATATTATAAATAAATAAGCAACTTATGAATTTTCTTTATTGAAAAAAAAGAAAGATTTTATTTGACATGCTAACATACAAATCATAAATACAATAACTAAGACACAATAAATAAGGGCAATGGCAAAATGGCATTGCATTGCAAATTTCATTGCATTTTCAACTATCTCTTTCGTTCTAGTTCAATTTTTTATGTATGTTAGCGCCATAGTTCTGTTATAAATAATATTCTTGATGAACAAAGTTTCTGAACAGGCGCGGAGTGCATTCATACCGTATGAATTAACCCCATTCATGACTGTACGAAGGTCCCTGAACCTAAACAAACAAGTAAATTCATAATAAAAATAACCGTTAAGGTTATCCCTAAATTAATGTTTTTACATAACTTAATTAACATATTTATTCCTCCTACTTGCTCTCACCGCTGCTGCCCGTTTTACATGGTTCATTTAATTTCTTAACTCTGTAATTTTTTTTGCGTTTTCGATCATTTCAAAGTATAAGGTTTCAAAGTATGCATCTTGATATTTCTGTTATCTAAGGTCTAAAATGAAATTGACGAATAAAACAAACCAGGCGAGTAGTTGTTGAACCTTTTGCGGCATGAGCACACAAGGAATTCAAACATACGATGTTTCGTATGGTTTTCAGTGTTACATTATTGTCTCTATTATTATTGTTACTTGTTTGTTAAGTCTGTAGGTAAATATGAAATTCCGTTTTGAACGTGATTTTGCGGTCTAATTATTTAAACAATTTTAGTGTTTAGTCACTGAATTAAGATGAAATGAAGATATTCGAAATACGTTTGGAAAAAAAGTTATACATGATAGACTACGATCACATTGTATCACTCGAAATAGAAATCCGATCTCGTAAGGTATGAGGCTATGGTACTCAAATGCACGCCCGTTTATAATCTGTGTTTTTCTCTAATAGGTGAATAATATACTATTTTTACGCAGTGGACATGTACATGGGACCCGACTTGAACCTCACGAAAGTGGAACGGCGACAGATGGGTGCTTACCTCTGCATCGCTTCCAACGACGTGCCACCCTCTGTCAGCAAGCGTATAATGATTAGTGTCGTTTGTGAGTACTTATTTCCTATTTTTTTTCCTATTTATATAAATTTTCACTGCTTCATGTAGATAAAGAGTATATAATGTAAATGTGATGACCGTGCCTCGGAGAGCACGCTAAGCTGTCGGTTCCGGTTGCCATCAACAGATGGTAGTCTTTAAGATCCACCAACCCAACTCTGATGGTATGATATACTTCATTTTATGTTTCTTAGGTCGGTGACTGTTATAGGCACTATAAATCTTATTAATAAAAAAAAATGTCAATGCTACGGTTTGATTCAAAATAAAAAAAAAAATCTCGTAATGAGTTACGCTAATAGGAAAACAGGAGACTTCAAAAAAATAGGAGCATTGTTACATAATAACATAATAAATAGGTACATGTTTTTTTTTTCAATAGACAATTGTTTTGAAAGTCAGTAATGTAAAGTCAAAGGAAGAAAAATATTCAAGACGACATAAACAACGAACATAAAATTTTATAATTTATACCATAACTTTTCAAATGATATTTTTTTTGTACTCATTTCATAGATGTGATATGTACTGAAGGCACCGCAGCGTCAGCGCTCGAGGCAAATCAAATTGCTCCGTAAATCAAATGAAATCGAGCAGAATTTTTTGTCATAAATTTTTATATTCAGCACGAGTGCGTTATTTATTTTAAAATATTCTTTTCAGATATAAATGTCTTTTATTGTCTCATATAAGAGACAAATTGTTTTTTTTTAATGGGAATTTTTGATGAATAAACTTTTGTGTTTTCTATCCATTATTCGGAAATAAAAAAATAACAAAAGTTAACACTTCATGACATTTATACTGTTATTTTGATATAATGCAATTGTGTGTACATGGTTTCATCTATTTTCACGTAAATTCCTTTCAGTGTTTCAGTTTCAAATTTTTACTATTTAATTTAAATTTTATGAGTAAAGAAGTATATAAAAACCACCTTTTGTTGCGGTGATGAGTTTACTTCAGGTATTAACCGTTCAAAAATTATTAAAAATAATAAAAAAAAAGTAGATTTGCATCTTATTTGTCTTCGTCGTCGCGACTCGCGTGGTCAGCTTGTATGTATAAAATATTTATAATTATATGATACAAATATAAAATCTGTAAAGAAAGCAACAAAACATCACAAATACGTTGATTTACATAGAATATTAGTCTAAAAAATTTTTGTTGCTAAACTGTAGCAAAGTGTACGTTAAAATAAGCTGCATACTAAACTATAATTCGAGAGAAATATATTTTCGTATTTTATTCATCTGAAGTTGTGATCAAATTAATAACGGTCGAAGTTGACATTTTTAATAAATTTTAACTTCGGAAAATAATTAATTACATTTTATAGCAGTAAAAATTTATGAAAGTAACAGAAATTCACTATATTTTAAAATTATCAAAAAAAAAACAAAATTTTTAAGTCTAGAAAGTTTTACAAGAAAATGTAGCTCGCCCTGGGCGCCTTGTTACCTATAAAAGCAATTCTATTTTTGAGAAAGCAAAGTAAGGTCAAAACATCAGTAGTTACGACATTGTTAAGAAACTGGGTATACAATAATCAGAAAATTGTATGAACATGTTTGTTTATTCCATGTCGATTGTAAAATACACTATTGAACGTTTAACAAAGGCCTGTCTAGTTTGAGACTAGCGCTACAACACATATACGTCATAAACTGTTCTGAGTTCTATGAGGCGTAAGAAGTTCGCTGGGTCGCGAAAATGTTATACATTTAATTAATTTTAATTAACGGGAAGGGACAGAACAGGTATGAGTTACGTACGACTGACAGAAATTGTGACGATAAATCATTTGTGTCACGGGAACTAAAACGGGAAAAGGAAGAACGGGAATAAGGAGATAAAAAAGTTATTCTTGATGAGAATGAAAACGAAAAGAAAACGACATTAGGGCCAAGAACTGAAACAATAAAGTGTTTAGCGATGGGAACGAAAACGGGAAAGAAAGAACGGGAATGAGATAAGACTGAGATAAAAAAGTGATTCTCATGAGAAACGAATACTACCCGTGCTAAGCCGGGACGGGCCGCTAGTATTATAATAAACTTGTTTTAGCATCATTACATAGTATATTATCCACACAAGATATGTCACAGATTAAAAGAATTGAGTTGTCGCACCTTAAAATAAATTTTTGAATTCATTTTATCTATTTAAAGAAAATAAATGTTTATTAAATAAATAGTCATCATTTTCTGTAAATAAAGCATAATATCTAATTTTGTCATTATTAATGTACTTAATAAAAAGTACTTAAATAAAAAATATTAATAAAAGGAACTTAGGAATTGATACCCTACTATAAAGATATAAGGTTTTTTGTCTCTAAATATATAACGTGGCGACGCGTCGCCACGGTATGCGCCGCCACGCCAACAGTTTTATACCCTCGCCAATAAATGTTTCACATCAAAAATAATAAAATGTAATATGTTGTCGCCACTTGACAGGCTGTGCCTAGTGTGGAGAGCATTGATGCCCTGTGTTGCATTATGTATGAATTATTTTGAAAAAATTTGATTTCATTTGAAATTTGTTTTAGTTCCACCGACGGTACTAGTGGCGACAAAGGTGATCGGTGTGCCAACGGGCTCAAGAACTAGACTCGAATGCTTCGTCGAAGCTCATCCACCCGCCATCAACTACTGGCTAAAAGGAGGCGAGGAGATGATACTAAATGGGTATTTTTTTTGTTTTGCCACCATTGATTTAAAATTGCGTCGTGACTATAGGACACACGGTTTGGTAATTGTTAGTACATTATTAAAAAAAAAAATTACCTATTTGGAAATTTTATTTGTTACATTTATATTTTTAGTCATTTATTCATTTTGTTTTTAATCAAGTGTTACATTAAAATATAATAAATCTATATTGAGTAGAATTTAATATACAATATCCCTTCGATATATTACTATAAGCGCGATCAAGATCACGTTGATCCAAATAATGGGATGTCCACCCTGTTTTTATAATATATGCCTATGTAAATACAGCTCGATCATCGAAATATTACAATTGATAATTTCGGTCATAAAAGCATGACCGTGAAAAAAAGCCACGGGTTTAGTCGAATCGACCTAACCGGCTCGATCCATAGTTTATGGATTAGTCAAAATCTGTCAACCTATATTGATGGAGACTTATTCAATTCATGTAATGGACTAAAGTGTACCAGTCAAATGTATTCAGAAGTGACAACATTTCAAATATTTTACCCCTACTTTTTATTGGTGTATATGAAACTAAAAACAAAAATAGTTTTTTGCCTCAAATAACCGAAAAAAGTCCTTTTATTTTTATCAAAAACACTTTTATGATAAGAAGCTTTCTGCTTCGGTAAAATACAACAATTGACGTCTTCACTCTTATTAATTTTTTTTTTTATGAACTATCATTTTAAAATTATAATAGTAATATATATGGTTGTTATAGGTATGTGGTGTCTTCGCTTGGTATCCAAAACATAAGCATTAGCTTGTGTTTTGGCTACCTAGGCCGAGGGGGCCTAGACGTTATTGTGATGTATATGTTATTATTATTATTATATATTTCCAACCAGTTTCAAAAATGCTACAAACGGTTTTTTTTAAATCTTTTTTTAGAAAATATGAAATATTGCCAATTGGGTTATGAGACAAATCACATCTTCACAAGACGACAAAAAAGAAATATTATTTTTTCAATTATATTTATAGTGTTTTTTCAATTAGTTGTTGCAACATGACGATGTCAATGGAGACCATTACTATAGCTGAAATTGGTAGCTTTTTTGTTTACAAATGTCAAAATTTCTCGTGATCACCTCCGCGACATATACAATAATACAATATATTATGTCCGTGTAGTAACCAATACATTCCGTTCAATGTGTTTACAAAGTCACATTTTTGCTTTTGATGCTTAATAAATAATAATAATAATACGTGGGACTTCCCACACAGCGTCATCTAGTCCCAAAGTAAGCAAGTATTATGCTTGTGTTATGGGTTACTAGACAACTGATATACATACTTAAATATTCTTTATAATATATACATATATAATTTTTTTTTTCGAAGATATTTGTAAAGGTTACGTTATTATACGACTACGTATAAATTTATACGTAAATAAGTAAATAAGGTAGGTAGATAGTTACCTAAAGTATCGTAAAATGTTTTTTTTTTAAATATAAAGTTTTCACGACAGCGGTATTTAGTTACGAACGCCAGTAGGTAATTAGCGACAATCAAACGCATAACAATTTCACAAGAAATCTTACAAGTTCCAGACCTTTAATTATGAACTCGTTATTTTGTCGTCATGCGGATATTCAATGGCTTGACAGAATTGTTTTCGAGCGATATAAATTTTCTCGTTTGGTCTATACCTTCGAAGAAACGACGTTAATAGAATGTTGATGATAAGGTAGACGAAATCTACCTACTGTGCTGTTTTAAAAGCTGTTTGATGTAATTTGTAATTAATTGAATAATTAAAATTCTCTGAGTAGTGCATAAATCATACGAATTCTAAAGGTGTGTAGTTTTTTTACTTAAGATATCTAGCAAACAACATATATTTAATAATTAGTTTCAAAAAATTAAATGTTCTACTACGATTAGTTTTATTTATTCTTTTAATTTTATTAATTTTTTTTCATAAATCAATTTGATATCAGATTAAATTCACAAAGTCGTTAACTTTGACTTATTATTTATGCGAATATGATTTAAAAACTGGCCAAATTTTAATTGAAACCCGGAAAAGAGGAGCCAGAGTCATTTCAGAAAATAAATATTTAACCTATTTCCTGAATTCAACATAGCCAAAATTTAAATGCCATTGAAAAATTCTTGTTAGAGTTCCGTAGCCAAACGGCAAAAGTTGAACCCTTATAGTAATAACATTCCAGTCTGTTCGTCTGTATGTACATCCGTCTGTTCACAGTAAACAAATAAAACTAATCGTAGTAGAACATTTAATTTTTTGAAACTAATTATTAAGATTGCAGATATATAAGCCTGTGAGATAATGATCTCACAGGCTTATATATCTGCAATCTTTCTACCAATCTAGATGAAATTTCACAGCAGATACCTTATATGAACCGCCATGTAACGTAACGTAACGTTACGTATACACCACAACAACGTCTAGGCCCCAAACTAAGCATTAGCTTGTGTTTTGGGTACCAAGCGAAGACACCACTTACATTTAACAGCCAAGACCCGGTACCAGTATCGATATTCATCATATACATACTGACTCGACCTGGGAATCAAACCCAGGACCTCCAGCTTCGTAGGCAGGGTCACTACCCACTAGGCTAAGCCGGTCGTCATTGTCGTCGTCGTAATTCTGTCTCAACAGAATTATATGGCGGTTCATATTTTGGTTTGTTCAAACTGGCCTATCTGATGATAATACACGTAATTCTGTGCACAAAATTTTTATATTTTTAGCGCTTAGTTCAATTTATGGAGGGCCTCCTCGCCTAATTAATTTACTAATAAATTACTCCTAATTAATTTAGTTTTCATAATTTCCAAAAATTTTGGGGATAAATACCCAATTGTGTGGGACATCATTATACGCACCGTCGAGTCGTCATTATCAGCGCTAGAAACGACTAGGTATGTGCATAGTCACACATAACGCGCATAGTCGTGAAGGCTTTATGGACGTGCCGTTGTCGTCGTTTTTACTCCAACATAGGCGCGTTATTAGAATTTCCACATCGAAAATGGTCTAAGAGACCTCATTTTCATTTGTATAGCTCTATGTAATATTTTTCGTGCATTTTTATTTTTTATTAAGTATAATTAATTTTTATTTTTTATTAAGTATTTTATTAAGCAAAAATTAAATCGACAAAAAGTAAATTTTTCAGTTTACGAACTGTCTTCTGCTGGTTATCACGACGAAGGCCTAGCTACAAGCAGAATTAAATTTTAATACTTAATTAAATTTCGAATTCTTGAATTTCTACTTGTAACGGTTCTATTCTTTATATTATAATATATACTACTATTATACTATACATTGTTAGGAATATATTTTTGTAGAGAAATATTTTTAATATATTTTCTGTTCAGGGGCAACATAGACATAAGCGAAGAACGCGTCTCGAATTATCAAATACGAACCATGCTGACTATGAGCGAATTTAGTAGCGGGGATATCAGTACCTACACTTGCGTCAGTACCAACACCATGGGCAAAGCAGAAGGCACTATTAGATTATATGGTGAGAATATCTAATAAAAATAAAAATACGGTGCATAAACCGTAAATAAATTTTAAATAATTTTTTTAAGTTAATAATAATAAATTTTGTAATTTTATATTATTTTAAAATAAAATCATTTACCTACTGTATTGAAATGCTGTGTACACAGACAAGTCAACCTTTAGACCACGCTTTTATAAACGTCAGTACGAAAATGAAATCGCCAAAAAGTGGCGGATTGCGGGGAGAGGTCGGCTAGTTTTCATTGGCTCGTTCAAAATTGAAAATTTAATGGCTTCCGACGTGCTTCCAACTGACGGCTCCCTAGTGACGTAGTTATGTAGTGTCACTACATAGCCTTGGCGAATGCTACTCCCTGTTAAAGCGTGATCTAAAGGTTGACTTGTCAATGGCTGTGTATAAGTGTTCCAATTTCTTACCAATATCGAGACAATAATATTATATTTATTTTAATTCCTACTCACTTTAAAGTTATATGAGTAGTTTTGAATAATTTCAATTTATGACCTCTTATACCATTTTGACGTACACGCAGAGATTAAAATAACAACAACGACAAGTACAACTACAACCACTACAACAACGACAACGACCACAACGACAGAGTCGCCCACCACTAGCGAGAGGACGCCACCTCCAAGTAAGTACACCCTACCTACATAGGCTAATTCCTAATTATTAAGATATTAGAATTAATTTAATTTTTTTTTGCAACTGAATATCGTATAACTTATCTAGTAGGTACCTATCGTTGAGAGCGTCGTCGTTTTTCAGAAAGCTCATATTCCGCTTGCGTAAACTAGCGACCCGCCCCGGCTTCGCACGCGTTGCAGAGCAGAGCATATAAGCCATAATGTTATTTCTGTCGTAATGTCCTAGTGTCGTATCAGCCTGTTGCGTCGAACATGTGGATTGGATTTAATTAGATTCAAATGTAACGTATGTTCATCCTATTTGGAGTATTTTTAATGTATTTTATTTCCAATCCCATAAACAATTGAAAAAGTAAAGAATAAATACATAAAAACAAACTAAAATATTTCTTTCTATATGACATTGATAACTTCTGCCTAACTTTACGTCTCGCGTGTCGCTCCTTAAAGAATGTATTTAATTCGATAAGGATCAATATTGTATCCGTATAAATTGCTTTACCATTATCACATCTTATGACACCATTTTTTTAAACATAAAAATAGGTACAGAAAGCTATCCATAAAAGATAGACATATGCCATCTCTTTCAAAGATCATCAAAAGATGACTTTTCTTCAGTCCTATAAAAGAGGAAATATTCCTCCATACATCATTTTGTTATATCTCAAAGGGATTAGGCAGCGTTTTCGATGAAAGCTCCCAGCCGGTTTGATTTTTTCCGACTTCTACAATAATCGTCATATTTCAACTAATTTGCTCAAAACATTAATAAATTATACACATAAACCTTCCTCTTCAATCACTCTGTCCATTGTTGTCAATAATATGCCAATTCGTTTGGTACTTTTTGAGTTTATCGCGTTCAGACAGACAGACAGACGCAAATAACAAAATAAATAAAAACAGATGCAAACGTCATCCAGTGTCGAGTTCATTCAGTTGTGTAGATATATTGCTTTTATTTATTTTTAGTCCTATATACTAAAAAGTCATTTAAGTCCTGACTGACCGTGACTGAGCGAATGGCCGAGTGGTTAGAGACCCTAACTGCGGAGCCGAAGGTCGTAGGTTCGATTCCCGCCCGGGATATTCGTGTGGATGAACATTTTTATTTCGTTTTGTGTCTGCGTGTAAATCATTTATATATGTAAATATTATAATTAATATTTAAGTATGTAAGTTGTCTTAAGTCCTTTTGAACGTCAAAAGTTGTGAACGAGATCAACAAAAAGAATTAAAAATTATGATGTAACTCGATGACATAAAAGTATATTAAAGATGACCACCGGAAACACACAGTTGAAACTGTTCAAGGCATGACGAAGCCAAGTGACTAGATCCTATATTTAAACAAAAACTCATGTTATCTAATGACAACAAGAGAATTAAATTTTTAGGAATTGCGATAATTACAATACATTAATACAGAACACTCGACGCATTCGTTTGATTCTAACTTTAACAATTAACCTAGGTACTTCGCATTAACCCATTTGGGTTAGATCCAAGGTCATGAGCAATTTGATCGACACAGACAATTGATCAATAATGATTGATGACAATAGATTAAATTACTACTAATAGATTGTCGTTTTCCTACTGTGAAAAGCGATACGAAAATTCTCAATTACATATAGACCCTTTGTCATTGTGGTAACAAAGGCATACCCGAAAAAACATTATTTCATTATATTCATCCCAAGCTAATTTTATAAGGCGAGTTTCTTTTATAAGGATTTTTCAAAAACATTGAAATTACAGCTGCCAGGGTTCCTAAATTCTGTAACGCAAATTAAAGATAACAAACTGAAACGTTGAGATTCTAAACAATATTGTTCCTTAAAATTATGAGTAATTTAAAGAAAATACCATTGGTTTGTAATGTCCAGTCTAAGACGGACGCGTATTGTTAGCCAATAAAATCATAGTTACAGATTTACAGGATTTGCCCTTCACAAAATCTTTAAAAATTGAGAACTGATTCGCTTTATCATTAAAAAAAAACCCACAGATTTTACAATGGAGCTGCTACTTTAATCTATATACTTTTACAATACTAATAAAACAATTATTGATGACAACATTTTTTTTCTTCCTTCGATAGGTATTGTCGTCCCACTCCAGCCGGCTGAACAAAAATATTTCACGCCAGACGTAACCACGTACGGTAAGTTGTGCCTAATGATAACAAAATTCTCGCAAAGCACTGTATAGTCCCAATCAAACTTTATGGCGGATCGGAATACAAAGCTTTATGCCTGCTTGCGCAGGTTCAGTCATATGCCCCTCGTTCCACTGCGTCTCGCTACACCTAAAACTGGTTACTGCGACGCGACTTGTGCCTATGTTCACATCCGCCATAAAGGTTGATTGGAACTGTACCTAAATCCCGAAAGACGGTCGATAACAGAGTTTATAGTACATCTGTAGATCATTTAGATAATCTGAAAACAATTTTATATCTGAAAACGAATTCATATTTATGTTAGAATTCCAAATGTCCTGTGCCGCACATCACTTTGGAAAGATCATCTAGAAAATCAGTAGATTACGCTCGCTTGTAATGTACATTTCATTTAAATACTGAAGATAAATCCAACACAAGTTGATACCCACTAAATGAATACACTTTAAAAGTAGTAAGTAGCATAGTAGTTCTTAAAATAATCGTGTAAAATAACATTTTTGAGAGTTACGAGTGGTGTTCAATAAAGAGCGAGATTGTGATAGATAGTCTTTGGTAAGAAAAAAATTATTACTGGCGCCATAGCCTAAACATTTTGTTAAAATGATAACTAAAGAAAGTATTTTATTAAATTTTTCTTTTTAAAAATCGGAATTATTAAAATTGAACAAGCATCTGGATTCTTTTCAACTAAATTGAATATTGCCGTATACAATATATTAAATATAAACATTATTTCCAAATTAAAATATACTTAAAAAACCAAAAATACCTACCATTTGAAAATACTATCATAATAATGAGAACGTAGGAAAATTTTAAGGAGACGACACGGGTCTAGAGTGCCAAGGGTAGGTACTTGCTCCTTTACCGCGCTGGAATGCGACTCTGATCCTCTGAACAAGGTATTTCTTGCTCAAAGGGTCCTCTGTCAATAAACGCAGCGCGACATCCAAATCATTAATTAACAAGCAATTTGGCATCATTTGACCAGGGACCCATCGCCTTGACGGCAGAAGGAATGAACTGGTAACGATCTAAAAGTTCTACGCGCTTGGCTATTCTTCTACGAGCTGCTGTCTCAGCAGGTGCTTCAGTTTTTTTGATGTTTTTTTATTAATTATTTATGTGTTTCCTACAAGTCGTACGCCATTTCCGGAAATGGAGAATATTAAAATTTGTGTAGTAATTGAATAACTTTGTATAAAATTTTTACTATAGAGTAGGTAAATCAAGATTTGTGAGAACTATAGAAACTCCTCCATGTCTACAGTTGCTTATCGGTGTGCTGAGTTTGAGCAAGGATGAACTTCCATCAATGACGACCCACGCTCGGGGCGCCCTACGACAGCAGTAACCTAACAAATTAATTTAAAAAAAAAGTCGAAAATATTGTATTGGCGGATTATCATGTTACTGATTGTTTTGTAACTGAAGAGGTTCACCGGGCCTCGCCCTCCTCCATATTCACCGGGCCTCGCCCCTAGTTATTTCTATCTCTTTCCGCGGTTGAAAGAGTAGGTACTTAGAGGTTGGAAAATTTGAAGACGATGAGGCAGTGGTCGCCGCACTATGTTTTAAGAGCTCAGGATGATGAGTTTTTCAGTCAAAAAATTTTAAGTCTAGAAAAAAAAAACGTCACGTGTATGTTGAAAAACAAAATAAGATTTATTACAAGATGACTGCATCTTAGTTATTCTCGTCTTTTATTGAACACTCCTCGTACTTTAGGAAACTTGATTGTGAGTCAATGTGATTTTGACTAATATGTATAAAACTTGTTTATAAAAATACTTCGGTCAGTTGCAAGAACGGTACTTAAGATATTATAGACGACTGCAGTCATATGATTTTTAATTTTTTTTTTTTTAAGTATCACACTCATTTCAATTAGCGTCTTTATAACTGACCGTTACTCATTAAAACATTATTGACGCAAATCACTGGACCAGTCTTCCACTCATTAGTAGTTCATCGATTTTCATTTGTTTTAAATCTATTTAGGACAGGACAGGTAATGCAAAGGAAAATATCTTTAAACCACCTCAAGAAATCGAAAATAATTCAAAAGTTGATAGTAATTACTAAATATTCAATAAAAAATCAGTAATTAAGGGATAAAATATTTTAATTTGACATTTTACTAATAACAAACTAAAATATGAAAGCCAATGAATTGGTATTACATGATGTTCTTTTGTTTTAACTAACTTTTATTACAGATACGATGCAAAACGTAATCGAACAATCCGTCCTCGACAACAACTGGTTGCCAACTGCAGAGTCGACGGGTTCCAGAAGTCACGCCATCTCACCATCTTCTGTCTTTATTCTGGCAGTATCCACGTCTCTTCTTCACACAATGTATTTGTCTATGGTCCTCAAATGCGAATACAACAAATCAGCTATTTTAAGATGATACATCAAAATGGCGGCAATGTAATTATAGTGCTCAAGTCAATTTAGATTAAGAACTTTTCGTAATTAATGTCAGATTTCGCATTTATTTATATAATGTTCCACCAAGCCTGAAAGTTAGTGTTGATTTCTTTCTACTAGCCGTATTAAATTTTTATAAATATGTTGCTATTGTGCCTGTGTATCTCGTAAGATTTTTTGTTTTTAATAGATGTAAGTTTACGATATGGCGATTGTGATAAATTGTTAATAATCGGTGAATGAATCGAATGAAAGCGGCGCACGTTTCTATTTTATTTCTTAAACTATAGTCATAATTTTAATAAAAATGAATTGCATGGACGGTGATAAACATAGGTATGATTAGTGGAAAATAAAAATTAATGGAAAATTTTCTTTTCATTTTGAATCACATCAGGCTTATTTTTCCGCGTCTCATATAGAAAAACTATTGCTAGTAATTTGAAAGGCTTGTAGCATGGTATTAGAGACAAAGGATATTTTATTCATTCAAGTCAACACATTTCTGTATGATAGGAAGGATCCCATTAAGTTTCATAAAGTACTGAAGTGCTAACAGCCTGTCATAAAAGACGTGGAGTGGCTATTCCTATTGTGTCGTTGATTTTTAATAACACACCTTCATACTGTAAGGCATATAGAAATTGTATCACAATGACATTGTTCAAAAGACGTAGGTGTACAAGTCACAGTGAATGTCCGAAATGCTTCATATTTTGAAATATGCTAGTGCATGTTGACATCCACCAATATCGATTTCGAAACCCGTTTTGTCATTGAAAATGACTATCATATCCATTTCACGGGAGACGCATTTTTGGCCATAACTCCGAGGGTATGGGGTCTAGCCAAGATTTTAAGGTTTTAAAAGATTAAGAATTTAGTTGTGCATTGGATGACATCAAAATTTTGGAAATCGGTTAAGTAGGTTTTGAAAAAAATTAGAAAATGTAAAAAAATCGGGATTTTTTCATAATTTTTTTTTACTAAATTCAAAATATTTCAAGAACGGGGACCGATATCGAAAATAAAAAAAAAAGTATCTCGGCCATTAACGTAGCTACGATTTGAGACCAAGTTTTTGGAAATCGGTTGGTAATTGTAAGAGAAACTATTTCCGAAAGATGAGATTTTTTGGTCGATCGCTGGTGTTTGCGGATATAAGTTACTATATTTCAGAAGGTATTCGTCGGATCGCTTTGAAGTGTTACAGAAAAGGTTAGAAGGCGTCGGTAGCTACAGTTTGAGACCAAAATTTTGGAAATCGGTTGGAAATCGAACAAGAAATTTGACATCACATGTTAGATTTTATGGACGATCGGGAACTTGTTAACATTACGGTCATCGCCTTTCGGCCTGTATTCGTTCGAATGCTTAATTATCGAGTTCAGAACGTTTAAGGATATCAGAGGCTGCAGTTTAAAACCTAAATGTTTCAAATATGTTGAACTAGCGACCCGCCCCGGCTTCGCACGGGTAGCAGTGAATTTTTTCGTTAATTTATTTCTGAGTTTAAAGAGTTGAAAAGAATAGTGCCACGTTTTCGTGGCAATAAAATAAAATAATCTGTGAAAATCGGGTTTGGGTAGGTTCATTTTCAATGAAACCGATGGTTGCGGGGACTGCAAGATCTGTGGATTTTTTTTTATGATCAATACACCAAGGAATTTGAGGATATACCATGACGGTTCAGTTAATCTTAGAATTTATTAAATTCATTTTTATGGATAAGTTGTGACAATGTTTATGTCGATGCGAGTGACGAAGTAGAGCGGTGTCACGATCACCCATAATCCAACGTATCTTGGCCGACTTTCAAACTGATAAGATCAACTTGAAATTTGGCCAATATTGGTTGATGGTCCTCGATTTTTTGGGTTAGGGTAGGTTTGTGTATGTTAAGCCTTCTGGTTAATTTATGACAAATTAATTAGTTTGAATCAATAAATTATTAAATAAATAATGTAAATTATAATGTTTTTCTAACAAACACTGAAGAATGTTATACACAGACATAATTTTTGAAATGTTGTTTTTTAGGAATCGTCTTGGTGTGTGCTAACAAACACAAGTATTTAAGTCTTACACCAACTAAATTGGTGAATGTCAGCATGCACCGGTACATCTTAAAACTTTCCAACATCGATATATTTACTGTGACATATACAATATTTATAAAACTGTGTGAAAGATGATTCGGTTCATATGACAAAGAAAGAAATAACCATCTAGAATTAATTACTCTCGGTCAACATAAATTAGGAGGAAGACAGACTGACAGAATGGCTCAGTGGTTAGAGACCCTAACTGCGGAACCAAAGGTCGCGGGTTCAATTCCCGCCTGGGACAATGTATATATTATAAAAAAAAAATGTAAGTAAGTATGTTTATCAGTTGTCTAGTAACCTATAATATTTTGGGAATAGATGGCACTGTGTGGTTTGTCTCATATATTATTATATAATGGCCGTTATATGTCTAAATCAAATTACGCAGATTTTGTGCGCTAATACACATCCGCCTCCTTTAATACATACATTATCTTTGTATTGTGTACAATAAATATTAAGGATTTTAATAAAACGAAGTGTTGGCTTTTGTACGTGAACGTGCGCCGATTTTCCTTTTTTATCGTTAATTCTGAATTCATGATTTAAATTCGAGCAGAAGATTTCAATATTACTTTATTTTTTTTTTGGGCAACTTCTGTCACTGAATTTCAGTGTATCATCACCGCTTTATACTTGTATCATACATAAGCAACTGAAGCATATCAATACTGTGTAAAAATTGAAGTCACCATGTATATAATGTTAAAAATATAAATATAAACACCACGTACTTAAGAATGAAATCTTTAATCGGGTAGAGTTAAAAGCCTCTGTAATCTGCTTGTGAACTAACTAAACTGTTTATAAAAAAAAGTACCTATAATAAAATTTACTTTGTCATTAGAAACGAATAAAATTGAACATACATACAGAAGGTTATTATAAACCCTGTTCAACTTACCGAAAAACAACACTTATGTGTGTATGATTTGACGGATCGCGTGTGTTTATAATGATGTAGTTTGCTCTCATCTTCTCGTAAGTAGTTTGACACCCGCGTAATAAGTCTGTGTCGCTGCTCGCATCCGTTATAAGATTTTGCTACACCTGCGTTCGCACCTAGACTTTACTAAGTATGTCTAGAGTCTGAATAATGTGTTCTCTTATCATGTCTTTATTCTTTGTAAAGCCGGAGCCACACTAGCGTGTAATTACGCAATAAAAAACGAGTCCTCTTCAACAAAATTATGTATCATACGCTATTTCATACACTAGAGTATTGATTGAGCAATACTATAATTTTTGAATTTCAGGAAAATACCGATTATTGCCGGAGATATAACAAATCAAAGTTTGTGTTTTTACGACCCGCTCGTGACGTCACTCGATGCCGCTACGTACAAATTATCCATTTTAGCCCATAGTAATGTAACCGAGTGACGTCATGGCACGATTTGCTTTAAAAATTTGTATCTTCGGCATTTTGGTAGATATCAATAAAATTCTCTAACTGATTAGTTTTTCTTAATAATTATAATATATTTCTATAAAATTCAAAAATGACAAGACGCGCTCATTATATATAAAATAATTGTAATTGTGTTTATCATATAAACAACAATTTTTTTTAGTCAAATAGTCTATAAGTTTCACACTTATCAAAAACAAAAGGAAAGGCTTAATAGCTACGCAAACACAATAAAGAAACCGCGTAAACTTTGTACTTTGTAAAAGCACATTTCTTATAGTAATATCACTCCACAATATCACAAAAAAAAGTTCAAACGATTTTTTTCCAAAAGTAATTCTTTTGTCACATCTTTCAAGGCACATTTGAAAGTATTGTTTCAATGTGTTGTTTCAAAGTTACAAAAAAAGCCTTTTAATAGATTTCCTTTTGTGCACTGAGAAATAATGTTCTTTTAATAATTAGTAGCCAGTAGAGGAATGGATAATCGACACTTTATAAAATGTGAAGAAAGCAGTTAATTTATGATTCTTGTTCTATCCTTATCACGTAAATATGATGACGCGTATTTTTTCCTTATCATATTCCTCACATTTTGTGTTATCTCGATCGTCGATCGCTCCACTGACAGTAAATCATCATAATATTTAAAGAACGCTTTCCTCAGTGTGACACCTACTGAACTTGGAATCAAATTTATGGCGCAAGCTCCTATTGGGCTCCGCTTAACGTCGCGTCGGCTCGGTCATTCGATTTCCGTGCTTTCTTTCTTGTTTTCTCGATATTTCTGTTATATGTTTGCCATAGGTGATGGCTGTTTTTTATTTTTTATTAACTTGTGTCTGTAACATATGTATTTGTTTTTAAATTCACGTTTTAACAGAATTCGGCTACAAAATTTCGCCATAAATAGCTCACCATTAGGTACACGCCACTGCGAGTAGAAATTTCTCTTGTTATAACAATCGCACGACCTTAGCCTTTCGATCGAATACTGAGCACTAAGCGTTCTCGCGTAATGCGTTTTCGTTACGCTCGAGTTTCAGTTTGTGCACGCCACTACGTAACGTCCTTGTAAGGCATGTAATTTGATTCCATGCACAGACCAGTCAACCTATAGACCACGCTTTAATAAATGTCAGTACGAAAACGAAATCGCCAAAAAGTGGCGGGGTGCGGGGAGAGGTCGGCTAATTTTCATTGGCTCGTTCAAAATTGACAATTTAATGGCTTTCGACGTGCTTCCAACTGACGGCTCATTAGTGACGTAATTATGTAGTGTCACTACATAGCCTTGGCGAATGCTACTCCCTGTTAAAGCGTGGTCTATAAGGTTGACTTGTCTGTGATTCCATGTCAAAAACCGAAGGCACAAGCTTCGTACAATTTGTTTTGAAATATGAGACCGAAAGAAGGCGATGAGACAACATTAAACACAATCGAAAACGTCTTCCAAAGCATGTTAGTGTGAATAAAACTTCAGTTTACAAATGTATTCCACAAAACAAATTCTTTAAATTGTTGTATATTACAGTACGTTAACATGAGAAATATTGTAATCGAGGATTAAAAAAAGATGTATTAACATTTTGATTAAGTGTTATTTAGTTGTAAATTATCGTAGTGTACATAAATTATAAAAACTATCATACCTAGTATACTTAATTAGGTATACAATAAATGTAATATTACCTGTAGAGATAATCTGTAAATAAACGAAGTTGTGCAAATAAATTATTTCTAATAATAAATGTGTTTATACTTTTACATGTTTCGGTCTTCCATTGAACTAGTAGTTCCTTAAAAACAAGTAATATAAAAATTGAATAAAATATCAATAAATATTTTTAAAAATTTTGGGTTAACAGGATTTTTTGAAGGTCCGGTTCTCGCTAAAATGAGAAGCAGAGACGCTACCTGGTGATACTCTAAGCAGGGAAAGAGACCAATAACATTGTGAAGTATTTTTTGTTTGCTCTTATGTTTATAAAATAGGGTTTTTTGTAATAAATATTAATTTGTAATTAAAACAATAAATGAAAATATTAGTTACTAGATATTTGTCGTTGCGCATCTTATGAAATAGCCATTTTCCCGTTAGTTTTTGATGAAAGCGTTTTCTTTTTTTTTATACAGCAGCTATTGCCGATGTAATTAGAAATGTTTAAAAAGACATCATTTTTAATAATGAATCATATTATTTATTATTTTTACACTTACAGTAGCTTACAGTAGATAATATATAGTAACAAAATAAGTAGTTAAAGTCTATAACCAATTACATTATTTTCTAAATATAATTTTAATATGTGTTACTATGATAAAGTGGTTACAGTGCTTAACATTCAAAAAGGAAAAAAAGAAA
The DNA here is from genome assembly GCA_949709985.1 of Luffia ferchaultella. Classification (NCBI taxonomy): domain Eukaryota; kingdom Metazoa; phylum Arthropoda; class Insecta; order Lepidoptera; family Psychidae; genus Luffia; species Luffia ferchaultella. Next base: position 9,173,748 of record OX453254.1, read on the forward strand.
AAGAAAAATTGAAACTCGTGTGGCGTGGTGTATGAGGAGTGCGTGTGCATTGAAATATGCCATTCAAACCCCAGGCTCTTGTAAGCCATAATATATTTAATATATATTATAATAAATATAACGTTGTGTCACGCACACACATTGCTCTAGCTGCAAATTAGAATTAGGTATCTACATACACTGAGCAAAGTATTTTCAAAAAATATGACGGTACACCATCAGTTGAGTACTTGGTGATAGAGATGAGAGAAAGAAAAATATTCGACATAATTACCTACGTTACAGGAACCATAAGTTCCGTAGCGCAAATATTTTATCGGGGTCATCCATTGCTCGACTGATGATGAACTCTTTTCTCGGGGTATGAGTACAGTTCCAATCAACTTTTATGGCGGATATGAACATAGGCCCAAGTCACGTCGCAGTAACCAGTTTTAGGTGTAGCGGGACGCAGTGAAGCGAGGGGCATATGACTGAACCTGCGCAAACATGCATAAAGCGTTGTATTCCGATCCACCATAAAGTTTTATTGGAACTATACCTACTGACGAAATATTAAATACAGATAAAATATCAAGTTGGCACATTTATGTCGGAACGTACATGGAAAATTCTTTGCGTAGGTTCATTCACAAACGTAAGGAAATTGTTATACAATATTAATTCATCAAGAAACAAACTAATTGCAAGTGTAAAACCGAAGCAGGACAAGATGATGGCAATTATATACCTATACCACAGCCTATACTATCATCATCATCCTTTCCTGCCACTACTGGAGTATACCTTTCCTCTCATCAAGTTAAGCATTTTAAAACAAAAGCCCACCACGATGGTCCGGTGCTATTTATTGAACTTCAATTGCGACCCTTTCATCAAAGGCGGGTTCTTTGGCCACCACAGCTCTTAAAAGGCATTTTTAACCCCCGACAAAAAAAGAGGGGTGTCATAAGTTTGACGTGTGTGTGTATCTGTGTGTCAGTCCGTGGCATCGTAGCTCCCAAACGAATGAACCGATTTGGTTGCGGATTTTTTTATATGAAAGACGAATTGGTCGGGAGTGTTCTTAGCTATGTTTTTAATAGGTTTATAATCACTAGGTACTGTACATAGGTACATGCATTGATCGCATTTGAGAGCACGCATACCATATCCATGTGATATTTATAACCTATTCGTAAAGAAAAAAAAATTTCGAGAGTCATGAAAATATTATTTCATAAATAACCAACAGGATGTTTTTCTCAAAATAAGTAAATATATTGACGTTGCAAGACATTTTTGTTGGTTTGAAGAAATATTTCTTTACTTTGAGAGAAATATCCTCTTCGTAAAATTTTCTTGGTTTTTGATATATTTTTTTCTGTACACATTTCTGTGACTAATATAATAGACTCACAGTAAGTTAACATTTTAGCATTGCAGCCTTTGTGCCTGCCATGTCGTACCTAAATACCGGAAAGTTGTTATCGTCATTTGCGGTGTTGCTGTTATCTTGGTACGTATTAATATCGTGTCCAATATAGTTTTGTTTGATGCATAATCTTGGACGACCGCTTAGCTTAGTGGGTAACGACTCTGCCTACGAAGCTGGAGGTCCCGGGTTCAAATCCCAGGTCGGATCAGTATTTATGTGATGAATATTGATACTGGTACCGAGTCTTGGTTGTTATATGTATGTGGTGTCTTCGCTTGGTACCCAAAACACAAGCTAATGCTTAGTTTGGAACCTAGACGTTGGTGTGATGTATACGTTATAAAAAAAATCTCTCTTTAAAATGTGATTATTTATCTGAAATTTAATTTGATACGTTGCAAAGAATAACATAGTATCACCTTACCATAGACACAGCTGATCGCATATGAGTGACACGGCTGCTGCTCTCACGTGGCATTTCTAATCTATTATCGTTTCTGTTTGTGCAATAACAATTACGACTAGGGGTGTACGCGACAGATTCGTAAAATGTAATTCTAAAACGTATTCCGGCTGTCAAACTAAATTGTATAAATTACAAGGAAATTGTTGTTTGCTATATCCTTTACAAGTATTAGCTTGGTCTCATTTGCGGTGTCCCATACACGTACATGTGTAAACGCCACCACGCACGCACGTCCCTATCGACATTTGTCACTGTCGCGCTAGACGGGAACAAATACGCGATTTTATCGGTTCTACCTTGACCCGCCCCGCAGGAGCCAATGGAAACCCGATGTTTACCATAGCCATATTTAAATCTATTCATTTAGGTTCCACGTGATATTTATCTGTAGGTCAGGGGAGAATCTAAAGAATTTCAAGTACTGGTAAAGCTTTCTAAACTTTTAGTTACAAAGTCCTTTTCTTATAGTACGAGCATAAGAAACAACAGCGTCATAGTCAAAACGAAACGTTTTACGGAAGCGGCGGTGCTCTGTGTCTATATTGTATAGTAGCTCTCCGGTCTTTTAGTAGATTAGTAGATTTTTTGTTCCGGAACCGCTAAAGGGACGCAATGTTTTAGAACATAGTGGAGTTTTCTGGAATATTCTTAAATTTTAGACCATTTTTCTAATATTTTTTTATTTAATGTTTCTTTCGTCGTACGATTGTTTAACATTTTTCATTAATTGCTTGATAAAAATCAGTAGGCTTGTAATCAATTGGTAATATAGGTTGATGATGGAAAAACCGTTTTGAAGAAATACCTATTGCACCTAATACACCTTCTGGCGGTTTACCTACAAACCAATTTAAGAACTTAGTCTGTGATACCTATATAATGCAAAAACCGGTGGCAAAATCAGGAAAAAAATCTACTGCAGCACCTCCTGATAGAATATTATCGTTAAACTTATTTAACATCTGCTCTGGGGTGATATTCGTATAATGAAAAAAATCGAATCAAAGTCGCTTTAGCTATTTTTAACTGACTTCAAAGAGTTTTTTTTTTGCTTTTTATATGTACCTATTTTCGCCGATATCTTTATCAATTGTGGACCGACTTGGAAAATTCTTTTTTTGTATGAAAGAGTATACACTCGAGATGGTCTTATTCTTTTACAAATTCAGGATCTGATGATGGGATCCCAGGAAAATCTTATGGGCGTGGATAGTGTGTTTGAACTCTATTTTTTAGTTATTCATATGTTTTGAAAGTGTGTGTCTGAGAGTCGTCATCTCATGCTGCAAAGCTGATAAAATAAGCTACAGTACCTTTAAGTGGTTACGAGTTAAGGGATAATACTGCGGTTTGTCGACAGTTTTTTCCAAACGGCGCTGTTTCATTTGAGCAGCGCGTTTCTTTAGAACCCCTATTCATACTAATAACAAATAAATTACAGTTACTTATAGACAAAAATTTAACAATAAAATATATTTTTTCATTATTTTAATTTTATTACGTAATTTTCAATATATTAATTACGAAAATAATGTAGCGCCCATTAACGCTCTTTTTTTAAAGTGAAAATATTATTTTTAAGTTTTTATTAATTTGAGTTTTTGAAGGCGGTTACTATTTAATTTCTTGTATAATTTTATTTTATCTTAGAGAACCTTTCCACTACCGCCTGCAGTGTCCCTACTTTGGTGGCCTATGACCATTAGTTAGCACATGTCTAATAATCTGATTTTAGTTTATGCTTATGTAATTAATACAAAAAGACGCAACAAAATAAAACCGTTCTTATTCTGGTCGTATTCTGGTAAATGAATGCAAATAGTTAGCTCTTTTAAATATTTTAACATCCAACATAACTCAATATTGATGTGATTCTCCAATGTTTGTTCGTAAAGTAGGAAATATATGACTATCTAATAATTGAGTAAATTCTAACGAATTGATTAATTGAATCTTATAATGGGTCACGTCCATCTGTCATGTCAAAACTCACATCTCTCCGAATTTTTACTGAATGCGATGAAATTTTACATGCAGTTTTATATGAGCCGTTAAAGTCAATAATGAAAAATTGTAAGCCTCGGTGGAAGCTGATCTGTATCAATCTACTGCTGCAAAATAGCACCACGATTTGTGGTTACATATACCTACAGTACTGATTGTGCCACATCACTAAAATACATTGCCGCGACTGCCCAATTGATTTTCACCATTATTGTCTGACGATTACGCAAGATCCATAGTGCAGCATGAGAAACAAGAGTTAGTTTGACTTAAAAACCCTCCATCAACCTTTGTACTTTGTCCCGCCTAGCATTAATTGATCTTGATTTTTTTTTAAATAAACTTAGATTTGCATAATCATGCGTTGGAAACAATATTCTATAATTTTTTCGAATATATGTTATGATATACTTATGACATTTAATAATTTTTGGCACGTTTCACCCCTCGTTGTGCGGCGTATCGCTGCCGGCGATACCGTTCTGTTACCTCCTACCGCCACCGCTGCTGGTAGCACGTCTCACCTCAGTCTGCCCACGTCACTTGGTCACAGGCGAGGTTGGAGAAATGCTGCCGTGGGCACTTTAACCCATGGACCGTCAGGGCCCTGTCTCAATCTATGCTATATACACATTAATTGAATTATTTTTTAGTCAGATGTAACTTTTTAAAAAAGCATTTCCTATCTATATATTACTCTTATTGACCTTGGAAATATTTACTGACCTCATCTCAAATGAGTGAGAATTAATCCGCATCGAATAACTCTTAGGGGTTTCTCGACATCGTGACACCCTAGTGTGCCTCCTGGTTGCTTCGATGAAGTCGTTGGAGCTTTCGGGCTAACGACATGCGTCCTTATTCTGCTTCAGGCGGTTGTTTAGTGGGTGCAACTCCCACATACCCCGCGCGCACGGGCACGCGGAAACTGTAGAGTTAAATCCGCCTTTCCACCGCAAAGGGTAAAACAAAAAAAATATTGGAAATATTAGTAGTAGGTATGAACGCAAACACCTTCTGAAAGCCCAGAATAAGTCTAACACGTTTTAAAATACACAACAAAGCACTTAATTTCGCAGCTTTTAAAAACCTGTCAGCCTACCCTATGTTAAGGTGAAAAAGATTCCCCTCGAAATACATTTGGACGGCTTCAAATTCAATTTTTTGGAGGTCACGCTTTATTTACTTCAGCCAAAAATATATTATCAAAGGTCACGACACGTACATACGTACACAGTTACCTACTGACCTGGCATACAAAATGCATAAAAAGACATAATTGCTTAGGAACGACGTCGCGTGATAGACAGCTGCGTGACGTTGCGGGTAGGTAGTGGCACCTTTTCGTGTCAATAATAAATAAGCGTCCACCGCAGGGAAGGTGAGAGGCTGGATAATTGTTCTATTTGTTGCCGATGAGCCCTTCTCTGAAGAGGGTCTGGTCACTGGCGGTAATTTATTTATGCAGGGTCCTCGACCGTCCACATGTCTGCTCCCAATTTCATTTATACGGGCAGGGAGGTTGGTTTGCGGGATTTTTTTCAGATTCAGAAGGTTGAATAAGCCTTTTTTCATTACATGACAGTAAATCTGTCCTGGAATAAAATAAAAAGATAGAAAATTTAAATCGTACAAGCACTACCTTCAAATGATAGATGTTTTCTTTTTGTAGATTATGCTAAAAACGCAGTTTATTGTATGAGAAATGTTTTATTAAAGCCCGCGCACGCAAAGTGTTTTTAACGAGTAGATAGTCGCTTGGTCGTGAAATGCGCGTCGAACACACATCTGTCTTGCCGAAGAAACGAGTGTGAAAAAAGAGGATGCGTGCTTATGACCACAAGATAAAAGTCAAAACTATACAATTTATTCAAATACATAGGCAAATTATATTAAACTATTTCCAAATAGTTATTATGATAGCTCGTAGCCCGTAGTATAATGACAGCTAGAACGCAGCGAACCTGCTTCAAATCCATAAGGCCATGTGGCCATGGCTCGAATCCGAGCGTGTACCAATGAGTTTTTTCTGACTCCGTGCCTTGGAGAGCAGGTTAAGCAGTCGGTCCCGGCTGCTGTCAATAGATGGCGGTCGTTACAATTCGCCAACCCGCATTGGAGCAGCGTGGTCGATTAAAGCTCGAAGCCCCTCATCTTGAATAATAATAATAATAATAATAACACACACAATTACAACAACGTCTAGGTCCCAAACTAAGCATTAGGTTGTATTTTGGGTACCAAGCGAAGACACCACATACATATAACAACCAAGACCCGGTGCCAGTATTAATATTCATCATATAAATACTGACCCGACCTGGGATTCGAACCCGGGACCTCCAGCTTCGCAGACAGGGTCGCTGCCCACTAGGCTAAGCGGTCGTCAGAATGTTGTCGTTGAATGCAGGCCTAAGCCCAGTGGGGTACAAAAAGGGCTGATGGAATTGATGATGGAATTTTCAAATAAAGTATTAACTAATAACTTGTATACACACATGTTTACCCTTAGCATATTAAACTGATAATATATTTCCATTCTATTCCATCAGTCCAGGGACTTAGGCTTCCCCTCAGGGTGAGGGGGCAAGGAGCTTTATCCACCACGCTGCTCCAGTGTGGGTCGGTGGATTTTAATGCCTGCCATCTGTTGATAGTACCCGGGACCGACGGCTTAACGTGCTCTCAGAGGCACGGAGTCATGTATGTATGTTAGTAGTATGCATGTATGCATGATACATATGTATCATGCAGAGACAAGAATTATATTTTAGCATTATGTGTTGTGGTGAGTGATAGCCCGAGTGCAGCGAACCTGTTCGAAGTTTAGAAGAATCCGGGCGTGTGCCAATGAGTTTTTTCTGACTTAAGTCATCAGTCATCTGATTTAAGTCAAGTCTCAGAGGCTCTGAGACTTGACTTCTTCTGGATTCTTCTAAACTTCGAACAGGTTCGCTGCGCTCGGGCTATCACTCACCGCTACACATAATGCTAAAATATAATTCTTGAAACGATGAATTGCTTGTCAGACAGTAAATGTCACCCATTGACTGAATCCGAGTACCTATATCCGATTCAGCGTCACCGACCTGAGCGCGTGACGGTTCAGTTTCGTTTAGTGTTCAGAATAAGTGCGTCTAGAAAAGTTTTCATTAAAAAAAAAATTCTTAAATCAACCTAAAATCAAAATCTCATCTAATATCCAACATCCAATATGGGACCTCTCTAATAAAAAAATACCCACAAAAGGTAAGCTTTACCGAAAAATAAAGTACACTAAGCAAAGTCAAAGATAAACTAAACGCGAAAGTTTCGAAAGCGAAATCGTCTTAAACAAAACGGTTCTATACCTCTTGTATCCCGAACAAAACGTTAGGGCAACGGTTACCATGCATAAGTAAGCCGACTCACTCGAGCCGAGAGTTCGCGTGTGCGATTTACCTGGGCGCTTTATTAAAGAAAAAGCATCCTCTCTATCGTAAATTATGTCGGATACCAGGTATAACTCGGTTCCTTTCGTTTACTCGCGTTTATATGCTTTTCAGTGAAGATTAATGCCTCACTGCTGTATGACTAATTTCAACTGGTTTATTTGCACATTCCGTGGAAACGTTTGCGACTGAATACGTTGGTAATAAATTTACGAACACTATACGATAATTATGCGATAGAAATCAAGTCGATCGATGTAATCAAGCCACACGTATCTTGTAGCGCCTATAAATAAATACCTGAGGAATAAAATATCATTCATTTATAATCCATTATTATCAACCCGAACAGCGCCACCTATAGGCACGTCATCGTGCCGGAGCGCGTAACAGCGATCGATAGCATCGCGCGTTGACATTAGCGTCGACGCCACGAGTAGATGGCGCGCGATCACATTCAGTAGGTAGACAGCGCCCTCACCGGCGGGCGGACCGCCGGGTGAAACCAACACTGGCCGGCTACGTGCCGAGCCGAGCGGAGATGACTCGTTCATTACCTCCAGGGACAGCACGAGAACTAGACACGTCTTCACTACCGCCTAACCATGGCGGCAGACGTGAACATATTGTTAGAGGATAGGAAGTAGAGGGTAATAGGAAAATGGCGACGACATCGGTGGCGGAGGCAGGAACAATGGCAAACCTCTTGGCTCGATATTTAATCGAGAAAAGTCGACGCAATCTTAAGGCAGATGGCCATAGAATAAATAGCTATAAAAATCATTCGTTGGCACGTATTCCCGCATAGGGATATTTTTGTATTCGTACACGAAAGTCGCGAGATACCGCAGAAGAGGCGAACAGGCAAGATCGGATCCCCGTCTGCCCTAGCCACGCCCGTGGGCTAACCACGAGCCAGCAGCGGCCGCGATCGCTGGTCGCCGGCCTAAGACCCAGGGAGGCCACGATCATCACTGCGCACTCGCCGAACCGTAGCAGAATCTCAGCTGCCTGTTGGCACGCTCCGTCACGTCGCAACGAAAACGGTACGATTCAGTCCTATGGGGCTCGGCCCAAGTTTAAAGTGCGAGTGAAACGAATAAGCGGTCCGATTCCATTCGTCCGATTTTTATAGACTTTAAATACCTCGTTATCTTTCATGTTAAATGTCCTAAATGTTAAATGTATCTTGTTATAAATTTCAATTGATCAAAACGTGTTTCATTCCTTTTGGTCGAGCGCACAGCATCGCATAACCTCCATTCCATTCTATTCCATTCTATTCGATACGGACGGTCCTTGATACAAAAGTCCGTTGCTCGCCGACTAGGCTCGATCCAGGACCAACGGCAGCGACCTCCACCCATCGATATTTTTGTAACGTAAGTAGCTTCGTGTCGTACATATCATTTACCTAAACAATTACCTAACTATCCATTTTATACACGTTACAATGGCGCCCGAACTTATATTTTTTTAATATTAATTCTTTTGGAAGTTGCTTTTCTGTGCGCGCGGCTGGGGGAATCATTTAATTGTCATTGTGTTTTCAATACTTTTCATAATTTTTCTTGTCACCGCCAATCGAATCAAGTACGCCCTCGTCATAAACCCACCACATCGCAATTTTTATTCGTTAAGCTGTATATTATTGTTTGTATTGTGATTTTTCATTTTTTCTCATAATTGTTATAGATATTTTAAATTTGAATTTTTTATATAAATTGTAAGAATACCCACATGTCAAAAATTTTTGAGCTGACCTACCACAATAATTTTGAACCCGCTGACCTACCCACAATCTGAGGTACCCTCAACAATTATTAATTTTTTTCAAATATTGTTTTATACATTCTGAATTTACCTCATTTTGTTTTATTCTATATATACCGACCAGCCATAGCGATTTTTATTTTGTTTAATTGTTTCTTATTTTAACAAATGTAATTACATTGTAAATGCCGACCATTCAAGGCACATACCGAACCACAAACCTGCACCAGCGGCGAGCAACTCTGCGAACCTGCTCACCGCACAGCATTGTAAGCGGCAGTACGTGCAAAGCCAACAATTGTAAAGTAAAAACATTTTTGTTTTATACTCATAGCACCATCGCCCAATAAGTCTTGCCATTTGTTTCTGCCAACGTCAAATTAGGAGTTTAGAAATACAGTAAACTCCCATATTTATTTTCTGAAATTTGTGCCAATCCGACACAAGATTTTACGGACCACGTCCGAACTGTAAATATTAGATTAGGTATTACATTATTTTATTCATTTATATTAGTTATTTAAATACAAAAATTAGTTAGATTTTATACAAGTAGTGTTAGGCATAATTTTAGGATTAGTCAACCATTTATATTTTTCCATCCTTTTATTTTATTTTTTTTCATCTTGTTTACATACATAATTTACATATTAATTTTAGTCACATAGTTTACATATTAAGTTTAGTCACTACAGACAATTCATTTATTTTCATAGTAATAAGTATAATCAAATAGCAACTCGTTAGAGTTTAGCACGGATTTAACATTTACAAGGTTTTTACTCAATACAGATCTCCATAATCTCAAGTAGGTACGTACACACACACGTCCTCACTATAGAGTATCCATGATATTTACATATGTTGTAATTTGGATTAGGTAAAATAAAATGGAATATCGTCATATACCATCCAACAATATTGTCCATAGTTGACATAGCAGTTTTATATGCAATAGTTTTATATGATAATAGTATTAGGGGAACTACAAATAAGAGGACCCGATACACACGCAGGACTCCGTCACCTATCTTCTATTACACGCTAGGCACCAACCACCATTGAGGTCGGTGACCATATTAGCACACCGCATATATGCATTAGTTTGGTACTTCCCCATAGATAGGGGTTACCACTAATATTTTGGGAGATATCCGCGTGTCCGGACAATTCTCACCTTTTTTTTTCAACAATGACGGCATGACGATACCTGAGCTCATTTCCTGCGAGCCACAGCAAACCTCGGGCACCTCAAACACGTTCACCCACAGCATTCCTTCAGATATAATCATACCCAGGCACTCACATCCGAACTCCACCCACACAATATACACTTAACAAGAAACACAAAAGAGGACGTACGAAAGAGATGAAAGGAAGACCAGGGATCCTTCGCAGAACACAAAAGAGGACGTATGAAAGGGATGAAAGCACACTGCTACTTACTTACACATATGCGTCTCCACCATAATATTTTTAGGTGAGACGGCTGTTTGTTTCGGAAGGAGGATATTGTAGCGCCTATAAATAAATACCTGAGGAATAAAATATCATTCATTTATAATCCATTATTATCAACCCGAACGGCGCCACCTATAGGCACGTCATCGTGCCGGAGCGCGTAACAGCGATCGATAGCATCGCGCGTTGACATTAGCGTCGACGCCACGAGTAGATGGCGCGCGATCACATTCAGTAGGTAGACAGCGCCCCCACCGGCGGGCGGACCGCCGGGTGAAACCAACACTGGCCGGCTACGTGCCGAGCCGAGCGGAGATGACTCGTTCATTACCTCCAGGGACAGCACGAGAACTAGACACGTCTTCACTACCGCCTAACCATGGCGGCAGACGTGAACATATTGTTAGAGGATAGGAAGTAGAGGGTAATAGGAAAATGGCGACGACATCGGTGGCGGAGGCAGGAACAATGGCAAACCTCTTGGCTCGATATTTAATCGAGAAAAGTCGACGCAATCTTAAGGCAGATGGCCATAGAATAAATAGCTATAAAAATCATTCGTTGGCACGTATTCCCGCATAGGGATATTTTTGTATTCGTACACGAAAGTCGCGAGATACCGCAGAAGAGGCGAACAGGCAAGATCGGATCCCCGTCTGCCCTAGCCACGCCCGTGGGCTAACCACGAGCCAGCAGCGGCCGCGATCGCTGGTCGCCGGCCTAAGACCCAGGGAGGCCACGATCATCACTGCGCACTCGCCGAACCGTAGCAGAATCTCAGCTGCCTGTTGGCACGCTCCGTCACGTCGCAACGAAAACGGTACGATTCAGTCCTATGGGGCTCGGCCCAAGTTTAAAGTGCGAGTGAAACGAATAAGCGGTCCGATTCCATTCGTCCGATTTTTATAGACTTTAAATACCTCGTTATCTTTCATGTTAAATGTCCTAAATGTTAAATGTATCTTGTTATAAATTTCAATTGATCAAAACGTGTTTCATTCCTTTTGGTCGAGCGCACAGCATCGCATAACCTCCATTCCATTCTATTCCATTCTATTCGATACGGACGGTCCTTGATACAAAAGTCCGTTGCTCGCCGACTAGGCTCGATCCAGGACCAACGGCAGCGACCTCCACCCATCGATATTTTTGTAACGTAAGTAGCTTCGTGTCGTACATATCATTTACCTAAACAATTACCTAACTATCCATTTTATACACGTTACAATGGCGCCCGAACTTATATTTTTTTAATATTAATTCTTTTGGAAGTTGCTTTTCTGTGCGCGCGGCTGGGGGAATCATTTAATTGTCATTGTGTTTTCAATACTTTTCATAATTTTTCTTGTCACCGCCAATCGAATCAAGTACGCCCTCGTCATAAACCCACCACATCGCAATTTTTATTCGTTAAGCTGTATATTATTGTTTGTATTGTGATTTTTCATTTTTTCTCATAATTGTTATAGATATTTTAAATTTGAATTTTTTATATAAATTGTAAGAATACCCACATGTCAAAAATTTTTGAGCTGACCTACCACAATAATTTTGAACCCGCTGACCTACCCACAATCTGAGGTACCCTCAACAATTATTAATTTTTTTCAAATATTGTTTTATACATTCTGAATTTACCTCATTTTGTTTTATTCTATATATACCGACCAGCCATAGCGATTTTTATTTTGTTTAATTGTTTCTTATTTTAACAAATGTAATTACATTGTAAATGCCGACCATTCAAGGCACATACCGAACCACAAACCTGCACCAGCGGCGAGCAACTCTGCGAACCTGCTCACCGCACAGCATTGTAAGCGGCAGTACGTGCAAAGCCAACAATTGTAAAGTAAAAACATTTTTGTTTTATACTCATAGCACCATCGCCCAATAAGTCTTGCCATTTGTTTCTGCCAACGTCAAATTAGGAGTTTAGAAATACAGTAAACTCCCATATTTATTTTCTGAAATTTGTGCCAATCCGACACAAGATTTTACGGACCACGTCCGAACTGTAAATATTAGATTAGGTATTACATTATTTTATTCATTTATATTAGTTATTTAAATACAAAAATTAGTTAGATTTTATACAAGTAGTGTTAGGCATAATTTTAGGATTAGTCAACCATTTATATTTTTCCATCCTTTTATTTTATTTTTTTTCATCTTGTTTACATACATAATTTACATATTAATTTTAGTCACATAGTTTACATATTAAGTTTAGTCACTACAGACAATTCATTTATTTTCATAGTAATAAGTATAATCAAATAGCAACTCGTTAGAGTTTAGCACGGATTTAACATTTACAAGGTTTTTACTCAATACAGATCTCCATAATCTCAAGTAGGTACGTACACACACACGTCCTCACTATAGAGTATCCATGATATTTACATATGTTGTAATTTGGATTAGGTAAAATAAAATGGAATATCGTCATATACCATCCAACAATATTGTCCATAGTTGACATAGCAGTTTTATATGCAATAGTTTTATATGATAATAGTATTAGGGGAACTACAAATAAGAGGACCCGATACACACGCAGGACTCCGTCACCTATCTTCTATTACACGCTAGGCACCAACCACCATTGAGGTCGGTGACCATATTAGCACACCGCATATATGCATTAGTTTGGTACTTCCCCATAGATAGGGGTTACCACTAATATTTTGGGAGATATCCGCGTGTCCGGACAATTCTCACCTTTTTTTTTCAACAATGACGGCATGACGATACCTGAGCTCATTTCCTGCGAGCCACAGCAAACCTCGGGCACCTCAAACACGTTCACCCACAGCATTCCTTCAGATATAATCATACCCAGGCACTCACATCCGAACTCCACCCACACAATATACACTTAACAAGAAACACAAAAGAGGACGTACGAAAGAGATGAAAGGAAGACCAGGGATCCTTCGCAGAACACAAAAGAGGACGTATGAAAGGGATGAAAGCACACTGCTACTTACTTACACATATGCGTCTCCACCATAATATTTTTAGGTGAGACGGCTGTTTGTTTCGGAAGGAGGATATTGTAGCGCCTATAAATAAATACCTGAGGAATAAAATATCATTCATTTATAATCCATTATTATCAACCCGAACGGCGCCACCTATAGGCACGTCATCGTGCCGGAGCGCGTAACAGCGATCGATAGCATCGCGCGTTGACATTAGCGTCGACGCCACGAGTAGATGGCGCGCGATCACATTCAGTAGGTAGACAGCGCCCCCACCGGCGGGCGGACCGCCGGGTGAAACCAACACTGGCCGGCTACGTGCCGAGCCGAGCGGAGATGACTCGTTCATTACCTCCAGGGACAGCACGAGAACTAGACACGTCTTCACTACCGCCTAACCATGGCGGCAGACGTGAACATATTGTTAGAGGATAGGAAGTAGAGGGTAATAGGAAAATGGCGACGACATCGGTGGCGGAGGCAGGAACAATGGCAAACCTCTTGGCTCGATATTTAATCGAGAAAAGTCGACGCAATCTTAAGGCAGATGGCCATAGAATAAATAGCTATAAAAATCATTCGTTGGCACGTATTCCCGCATAGGGATATTTTTGTATTCGTACACGAAAGTCGCGAGATACCGCAGAAGAGGCGAACAGGCAAGATCGGATCCCCGTCTGCCCTAGCCACGCCCGTGGGCTAACCACGAGCCAGCAGCGGCCGCGATCGCTGGTCGCCGGCCTAAGACCCAGGGAGGCCACGATCATCACTGCGCACTCGCCGAACCGTAGCAGAATCTCAGCTGCCTGTTGGCACGCTCCGTCACGTCGCAACGAAAACGGTACGATTCAGTCCTATGGGGCTCGGCCCAAGTTTAAAGTGCGAGTGAAACGAATAAGCGGTCCGATTCCATTCGTCCGATTTTTATAGACTTTAAATACCTCGTTATCTTTCATGTTAAATGTCCTAAATGTTAAATGTATCTTGTTATAAATTTCAATTGATCAAAACGTGTTTCATTCCTTTTGGTCGAGCGCACAGCATCGCATAACCTCCATTCCATTCTATTCCATTCTATTCGATACGGACGGTCCTTGATACAAAAGTCCGTTGCTCGCCGACTAGGCTCGATCCAGGACCAACGGCAGCGACCTCCACCCATCGATATTTTTGTAACGTAAGTAGCTTCGTGTCGTACATATCATTTACCTAAACAATTACCTAACTATCCATTTTTTACACGTTACAATCTATTGATTGATATTTATTTTGGTAATAGTATTTGTATTTTTTTGGTGTCCCATCATCCCATGAACTATCCTTTACAGCCCATGAAAAGGGCCACGCAATTCGAGTCGCTTGACTCGTCTTCAGTTATTGTCGGTAGCAGCGGGAGATGAATGAATTGTACGTACGAGAAACTTACCATATTTATACTCCTTAAGAGCAAGAGCTAATAATTTGAAATATAATTAAGACTAAAATCTTTATTAAATTACTAATCAATTACAGTACAAATTTGAACGTAAACACGATAAGCGTCTGAAAAAAAACTAAGTTTTGTACAAAAATAAAAAAGGTACGTCAGTCTATTAAATATTATTAATAATAATATTTTTATAAGTAAGTAATAATAATAATAACGCATACATCACAACAACGTCTGGGCCCCAAACTAAGCATTAGCTTGTATTTTGGGTACCTACCTAACGAAGACACCACATACATATAACAACCAAGACCCGGTACCAGTATCGATATGCATCATATAAATACTGACCCGACCTGGGATTCGAAGCCGGGACCTCCAGTTTCGTAGGCAGGTTCCCTACCCAATAGGCTAAACGGTCGTCTAAAGTAAGAAGTATTGTAAGTAAGAATGTAAAAAGAAAGGAACAGAATAGTTTACAAACTACAAGTTTATATTTATAAATACAGCAAATTTAAAAAAAAAAAATTACTAAATTAATCGTTTAATTCTACACAACATATGAGATTGTTTTCCCTGATTCTGTACATTAATCACGAAAATAATTAAGAGTTTTTTTTAACGACTGTAGCACGAAGTTAGTGAACCGAGATCTAGCAATCACAACACTATGTTTTCTTTCTTATTTTTGTTGCACAGCTTATAATAGCATTTTTCATTTCCATTTTCTTGTTTTTAATTCATTAAATTCTTGTTTGCACTGATTCCTTGACTCTATATTCTTGCGTGCACTGATATCCTGTCTATTTACATCCTATCCAAAGGGTGCAAAATGCTTGTGCGAGGTTTTGTTACAATATACCAAAACGTGCCCCCATAACACCATATCTTGAAGAAAATAGAATTTTGATAATGTCATCTCGTAGGAACTTACATATGGCAAGCCTTGTACACAGAATTGTACAAGGCTTGTCCAGAATATATGTACGAGAAGTTCGCCTGGCATAAACTACCTAGATTAAATAAGTTAATGAAAGTAACGCGACATTGCACGTCCGGGTTTAGAGGGGGGTTTTTCGTATATGGCGTCAAAGATCTGGAATTACTCACCTCCACCACTCCGAAACGAAATGAGTTAGGTTTCGTTCAAATTTAAGTATAAATCTTTTTTGTTAACCAATCAATCTTTATTATACTTTATTATGATTCATTATAAAAAAGAGCCTATTCACTCGGCAGCAGGCAATTTATTATGGGGATGGTGATATGAGACTGCTTGAGTATATGATGTGGGTATTGTTGAATTTGTTTTTCTTTAATTTATATATCAATGTAATTATTGTGCATGCATGTTAGATATTATAGATAAGGAATAGGACAGAAATAAAAATAGGGCAACCTGAAAATCAGCGCTGAGCGGTGAGCCAGTTAATACTGAGCACACAGCCAGCAACATGCCGAGGTTGCCCTAATTGCCATAGAATATGTACCTATAATTAAAGAATAGATGTAGCTAGTAAAGTTTTTATCATTTTTTTCTTATGACAATAAATGTTCTTTCTTTCTTTCTTTTTTTAACTGAATACCTAACTCTTTAAATTCTTGTTCGCATTGAATGCCTGACTAAAAATTCTTATTTGCACTGATTTCCGGACTTATTTTTTGTTATGACCGTTTCCTGGTTCTTTATATTTTTGTTTGCACCGATTCCTTATTCTTTTATATTTTTACTTGTACTAACTCCCTTAACTCTTTGTATTCTTATTTGCATTAATTCCCTGACCATATTTTTCTTAGCACTGTTTCTCTGACTATTTTGTTTGCACTGATATCTGACATCTTTTTTAAAACCATTTTTCTTTAAAGTTTTTACATGCAATCTTCTTTTTTAACTCAATTTATTTATTTATGATTTTTTCTTACAGGTATTTTCGGTACCGGTGTGAAATGAGCTAAAATTTTGAATACGGGTTAGGTGCATTGCGCAGATTTTTTTTTTTAATTTGCCGCGTAAGAAGTTTCATGCACGCGGTTAGCGTTAGTAACAACAAGGAATTAACTTTCAAATATATGTAAAATTACAAATTACAAAGTATTACAATTACAAAGTACAGCCACTCATTTTGATTGTTAGTAAAAATGGTTATAAAATAAAAGTAAAATTACTTACTAAGTAAAAAAAAAAAGTAAAACGTAGTCACTACATTAAGGTTACATAACGAAAGCAAAAATCTAATAATACTTATTGTCATAATCTATTTTTTACTTTTGAACACAAAAACAAATTAATCACTCATATAATCACATGCGTTATTTTTTAACAGAACCCCTTTTATTTTACGGCAGCCCAAACTATATACTCATGTATATAGGTTTTATAAAGTTTTAACGATCGCCAGGCGAAGCTCCCGCGGCGCAAACAGATATCCGAAAGCTATACCGAAATTCATTTTTCTCCGGGAAAACGGAACAGAAAAAGAGAAGTCGCGTCACGCGAGCGGAGGAAAATTGCAATATCATTCAGTCACCAAAGGCGAGACGAGAAACTTTTTCTTCCGACAGATGCATGTGATAAACGACTGTGGAGCTTCAAAAAAACCACCTCATATTGTCGCCTTTAGTTATTTGCAAGTTAAGCTCCGGGTAATTTGTTTCTTAATACTCTTTCGCTAAGAAGCTTCGGTATGACAAACTCAGCGTAACTGTAATAAACTCATAAGAAATAAGTAAATAGAGATAAGCAGACCCAGTGAACGTATGTTGTATGCGGTCACGACATGTGTGTTTTTTCTGAGTTATTTATAATGCAAAAGGAATAATGTAATAATTTTAACACAAATAAATGACATGCGAAGTGGTAAACCACTTTTCAGAAAACTGTTTATACTGAAATTACCTTCGATATACACCAACGACTTACGTGTGGTTGTATTTAAAAATAAATCTACTGTACCTACGAACCATCATTATGAACAAAAATGCTACATAGTAGTCAATTCTATATGGTTGTAAAAATATTTAATAAACTGCCATCTATTATAAAAAAATAACCTAAAATAACAATTACTACATAATTATTATAAAATTAATTACTTTGCCGCAACTCTGTCTGTCTGTCTATCTAAACGCAATAAACTCAAAAACAACAAAATTTTGCGTATAATTCATTAATATTTTGTGCAAATTTGTTCAAATATGACGATTATTGTTGCAGACGTCGGAAAAAATCAAGATGATTGGGAGCTGTTACCGAAAACGCTGCCTAATCCCTTTGAGATATAATACAACAATGAATGGAAGAATTATTCCTCTCTTATAGGACTAAAGAAAAATCTGCAATGGCATATGTCTACCTTTTATGGATAGCTCATAATACTTATTTTTATGTTTAAAAAATGGTGTCATATGATGTGGTAACTGAAAAGCAATTTATACGGATGCAATATTAATCTTTATTATATTAAATACGTTATTTACCTACAGTACTTCATGCACATTATGATTGCCCTGTACACCGTACAATTAAGATTAATAATTTAGGAGTTATCGCGAAATAAAAACTATCGCACGACAAGCGGCCTAGCGGCTCCACACCTACGTGAGACACGTAGGTAGAAGGTATAAATGTTGTATAGGTACAAAAAAATATTTTAATTTGTTTTTATGTGTACAATTTTTACTTTTTCAAATATATAGAAAATTGAGAATAAAATACATTAAAAATACTCCAAGTAGGATGAACTTACGGTACGTTTAAATCTAATTAAATCCAATCCACATGTTCGACGTAACAAGCTGATAGGACACTACGACAGAAACAACACTACGGCATACTATGCTCTGCTACCCGTGCGAAGCCGGAGCGGGTCGCTAGTATTCAATAAAAGGTTTAAGCAACTCCTAATTGACCAATGTTTCTTTACTGTAAATAAATATTTAAACATGATAATAAATTAACTAAAATAATTATAATATTAAAACAGAAGTAAACAAAAATAAACTATGATAAATTAACTATATTATACTATTTTCATATAAATTCAGACAATTCAATAACATTGTTGAGAGTTTTTTGTGTAAAGTAATCGAATGACATATATGCGTTGAAAATATTATTTGTTAAATTTAAGCGCTGAGCTTTATATTTGACCTAACTGAGTCACTAAGTCATCCCTATTGGAAAACTGTTTATGTCTTCATTCAGAACCGCATACAAACTTTACAGGAATAAACAGTTCGGAAGCATAGCGGCGTTACGTTGCTTTACTAAGGATTTTTTGTTTCCACCTCCATAGTAACTTTGTTGATTTATTGAAACTGTAAGCTTTAACTTTTCAGATTTATAAAAACTGATATTTATGAATAAGTAAATCAAATTTTCTATAGTTTCAAAACTGCTTTGAAGCAATAAATACGGTTAAAGCAATAAGTAATTATTAAGAATTAACTTCTCAAAAGTCCAGTCCAGAGTATCCGGAGTAGCCGGAGAACGTGTATGGGAAAAGTGGTGAATGTTGATGAGGCGAAAGAGGTATACCAGGACTGTTCTATTTGTGTAAATTTGTAGTCTCTCTCCACCCCAATAGGAAGTAAGCGTGAGTATATGTATGTAACTTCAAAAAACTCATTTGGCTAAAATTATTAGCTGCGACGGCACTGTAGTTGCATTAGGTTTGTTTGCAATTCGAATATAAGATTTAGTTTATTACTTGCTATAGAATCAAGGACTTGACCGAAACCCTGGTTTGTCCTAGTGTATCGACGTTAAGGCCGGGCAGATACTGCCTTCTCCCTTCCCAGAATCGCATAATAAAAACAAGCAGTGCGTATCTGATAACATGAAACACCGAATCTTAGTGTTATTCAAATTAGAAAGAAAATAGGCCGGGAATTTTCCTCTCTATAATTTGTATTCCTTATCTTTGCAGTCGACGTTCTTTGGGTTCCATTAGAGATATACAAATTGTTGATTATTTTTATCGGCTTCATATTGATCTGTATGTTATCATGAATTTCTAAACAGATATTACGTCCATTGATTTATATAAAGAATATATATTTCATTTTCGTAAGCAATAAGATTCTTTCAAATGAAGCTGACGTGCCTACATAATTCGGTGTTATTTTTCAAAACATTGAAGCTTGGCTCGTTCTGTTTGTATTTATCAATAAGTATAACGTCATTTTATCAAGACAATTTCAGGAAAAAGCTTATCTTCGTATAAATCTTTATTAATTGTATAATCCTGTTTTTTAAGTACTTGACAAAGAATTTCTCCTGTAAATAATTTGCGCTAATGACAATAAGTGTGTCTCTAGTCTGCACAGAAGCTCTAAATCCGTGTCTAGACTTATCGGAAACTTATCAAGCGTAGAGGTACTATTACAACCAGGATAATAGACCGTAAAGGTACATTTACCTACAACTGGGATAATAAATATCGTGACCAAACTTAAATCATCTCTTCACTAAATAATTTGTGGTCTTTGACATTACCTGAGAGTAGTTCCAAAAAAAATTAATACAATATAGAGTACATAGTGATACAATTAATATTTATAATTCGTACCCACATTTACACATACTGCAAACTACGTTAAAGATTTTTCACTGCTTTATATCTCGAGAATAAAATACGAGCACAGATTAGAGAAGGTCACGTGGTCCCACCGATTTGACCTACTGGTAGGACCATAGTCTAGTCTAGACCTCTATGTACCAATGATCCTACTGGACCTACAACAGCATAAAACGATTTTGAACGTTGCCGGCTTCAAAGTGGATTTTATTTGAAATGGAGAAAAAATGTTAATTTTAATTATTTATTTAATTAAAATACAGAAAAAGATCGATACTATTAATCACCCGTAGTCTAGTAGGACTACAGGTGTATACAGTCATACCGTGGTCCTACCAGTAGGTCGAATCGGTGGAACTACTGGCCCTTCACGCATAGATTGTCTCTATTTCACTCCTTACGCATTAATGGACCACCTTCAAATTTGGTGGATGTGAACGTGTAACTTAAAATACGCAGCATTTGGGATATTCATGGTGAAATATACATAAGACGGACCAAGGCCTCTACGGGTGTATCTTTGAAGGGGCGCCTGGGCGTGAAAAGTTTCTCCAGTCTCGGGGAAAAATCACTACACGCCTAAAGTGTACCTACTGCGCGGCGCGGCGCAAAGAAAACCAAAGCGGAAAGAACTCTCATTATTTACGGAAATACTGTTTATAATTCAAATATTGGATTCATCAAGTGAACCATCAGAGCAGAATTTGTGTGATTATCACATTACATTACGAACTGGTTGCAAAGGAGATTGGATTTAATTCAGTGGAGGTGGGAAGACACCAACAGAATAAAGTAAGTTCAATGTAGGCTTGGAGTCACTGACCGCGACGAAAGGCACACCATCTTCAGCCAGTTAGATCGAACGAAAGTGGACGGATTTTTTACCTATATTGTAGTCGTATCCAATTATAAGGATAAAATTATCAGTTATACCAGGACGTTTCTGAAAACCGAGACATAAAAAATATAAAACAGAAGAATAACGATCATATTCAGGCGGGGCTAATTATAGCCCAAAAAATATCAAAAATGTTTATTTCAGCCATAAAAGTACGGATTGCCTAGAAGCCTTCTTGTGTGTTTACCGTCTAACCACTCATACTCTAGCTGGCTGGTGTAAAATGGCGAGTTACAGTCCACGCGGTCCCCACGCGTCGGTCTTCACCCCCGCGAAACTAAATTTAACATTTTCGACACTGTGAAGTGACATGATTTTATTAAAACCAAACGCTACCGTCAAATTCCTTAAGTCTTTCAGTCCCGACCGGACGCATAAAACAATAACATATGAGTTATGGTATATTCGGGAACAAATCACTAGTATTTTCAATAATTAGGGAATATATTTAACGTCCTTTATGATATTCTTTCGCTGATTACTGCATACGTACAACGTTATCATCCTATTGGAATTATGTGGCGTGAATATTATTCGGTTTCTGGTTAATTCGTATTGTTTGACATATTTGTATGGATGTGTGATATATACTGCCTCTATAGTCCTGTGGGAAAGCACTGTAGAATTTTTAAACTCGTGGGTTCAATTTATATTAAAATTATTTTTTTGAAAAATTGATTCGCGCATATTTTTGACGACCGCTTAGCCTAGTGGGTAGCGACCCTGCCTACGAAGCTGGAGGTCCCGGGTTCGAATCCCAGGTCGGATCAGTATTTATATGATGAATATTGATACTGGTACCGGGTCTTGGTTGTTATATGTATGTGGTGTCTTCGCTTGGTACCCAAAATACAAGCTAATGCTTAGTTTGGGGCCTAGACGTTGTTGTGATGTATTAAATTATTAAAAAAAAATAATATAGACGACATTTGGAATTCTCACTCACTTTTATATATGTTCATACTGAGTTCTTTAACACATGAAAATTATCATAATATGGTGAAAACTACGAGAAACAAGTCATGAGCAAAAGGTAGTAAGTAAATATTAAAAAAAATTATCAAAGACGACCGTTAAGTTTTAATGCGATTTATTTACTTAATGAAATCATCTTCAATACCAATCAATATTGAAATACGTATGCAAGGATATAGTAAAATACGTTTCGTGTTTGCAAAGCCATTAATTAGCCCGTGTGACAATGATACAAAGCCTGTACAGGCAGCGACGCGTCAAGGCGCGATTGCAAATCCCGCAATTGATGGGCCACAGACATTGAGTTAAAACCCGCACAAATTCCCAACATTGCCTGCGAATGCCACGGGACTGCGGTCGACTTTTTTTCGCGCGCCCTGTGTTGCTCAGATTAAATATTTCGGTCGAAAACGCGCAAAGTTTATTCCTCGAAAAGGGCGTTTGTGTTGATGATAAGCATTGTAATGGTTGTTTATACACGGAAAGAAAAATATCAATCTCAACATAACATAAATAACGTTTCGAGTTGAATAGATTCTATAACACTGACATAGAACGATACATGGCTAAAAAAATATTATTCTACGATTTATTTCGATAATACAACAGTAGATACTTCTCAAGTTACAAAGTAATATAATACAATAAACTATAATTCCTACTATCTAGGACAATTAGTATTATTAACTAATTAGCTTTCAGCAATAAACAAAAATGGAATATTAAGGAAACGTTCAATAATAAATGGCGCCTCCATCGTCTTCCGGCACACACTTTAGTTAATTAAAATTAGTTAATGTACTAAATAGAATGAAAACACCAAATTGCAAAACAAATCGATGTCGAATCAAGCATTCTAACTTTTTGTTTGTTTTACTTGGGGTAGTCGTGTTTTAACGTTATTTTATTACTTCATAGCCCTTTTTTAGTAGTTTTCTTAAAATAAGTTTTTCCGTGTTATTTCCGAGCTATCCTTGTAACTATGGTGGGAACGTAGTGTTTGAAGCCCTCTTCTACGTTTGCCGTCTTACCACTCATACTCTAGCTAGTTCGTGTAAGATGGCGAGTTTCAGTGCGCGAAGTTCCCGCGCGCCGGTCTTCAACCCCGGAAAATTGCGTGATGTCACTTCGATACTGTGAAGTGACATTTATGACTGTATTAAAACCAAACACTGCTGCCAAATTAATTTACTATATGTTGTGATCGAATAATATTCTATAGTTTTCGCAGATTTTTTTGAATTGTAGTGATTGAAAACAATTCAGCATGTTCACAATTTTCTTAGCGTGAATATGCAAATACGCATTTCACAATATTCTTGCGAGATGCAGTTTTCATCTAAACACAACCTTCTTGTTAAAAATCAATATGTAACCTTTATAGAATCCTATCAGAAACCATATTATCATTTTGTTTTTGTAACGTAATTTTTTTTTTATGTTGATAACACAACTATAATTAGCTGAATTGTAATATCGCGAGCGTATGTGATTTCTCCTAGAAACGTGAAAATTTTTTTTTATGAAAGCATATATTGTTATGCACGTATTCTTGACGTCGATAATCGAAGCTTCCCCATCACTAGTTTTATTGCTAGATCAACTGTGAAAGACATGCGATGACCAATTTAATGGAAATTTTCTATAATATTAGAATCTCCGACTACTTTAACGTAATAAAAAAAAAAATAGTTTGACGGTAATAAAAAAAAATCATAATAAATCCTCATAAAAGTAATCGATTTCGCACATTACATGCCACGTACTCGTAAAACTAGTAATGCCCTTAACATATAAAAACGAAACTCATTCTATTACTTTCAGCCAATTTATTTCTGAAGCGGGAGCATCGAGAGGACTATGTATTATGCCAGCGGGTGGTCGACCCCATCACGGGTGCCGATGATATTGCTTGCTCGCTTATGAGCGCTTCCCACTACAGGATATCATCAAAGATTAGAATTCGATCAGATTACTGGATGAGATGAGGAAAATGTAAAACTTATTTTCAAAGTAGTGACATTCGTGAATATCGGCGAGGCCTGGACTGTAAACTGGAGACTGTGACTGAAGAGCAAATCGTCGGGTCTCAGGGAGACAAATAAATACTTGTAACTTTTCCTATAATACGCTAGTTTACTTTTTTAAATTATTTACTATTAAAGAGTTTTCTAAATATATCACAACAGTGAAAGAATTTGAAAAAATGAATCATTATTAACAAACTTATGAATGTTTACAAAGTGCGGTTAGACAGAGAGAGCAATACCGCACGGTGTACCTATGTGTGACGTCAGGCCATTTAAAATAATGTTAAATCTCGTTTTGCAAGAAAGAGATAGAAATAAAATTATAATCGAATATAATTTTGTTTATAAATATAAAGTACCTATATTTTTATATTTTCGAACCTTTTATTTTAAAATGTTTATTTTAAAATAAAAGGTTCTTAGAAAACTTTTTCGTGATAGCCCAAAGCGCAACGAACCTGTCTCAAATTTATAAGACCCCATAGGGCCATTGTTCGAATCCGGACGTGTACCAATGAGTTTTTCTGACTTAAGTACACAACTATCACTGACTCCGTGCTTCGGAGCGCACGTTAAGCAGTCGGTCCCGGACGCTGTCAATAGATGGCGGTCGTTACAGTCCCCAACCCGCAACGAAGCAGCGTGGTGGATTTAAGCTCCTCGCCTCCCTCCTCGCCCTGGGGAGGCCTAAGCCCCTGCAGTGGCATAAAAATGGGCTGATGAAGTGAAGTGAAGTGAAGAAAACTTTTTATGTAAATTTTCTCTAAAGTATTGCTCATTTGCTTTTCAAAAATAATGCATCGAATTTCCAATAGGTAACTGTTTATATTACAATACTGTGCGTAAGTAAAAATTTTGCTGGTTTATAATTATTGTTTTCATTTTTTGGATTTATGAAAATAGTGTCACGGCTTTCACGCGGATGAGTTCTTTTGTTACAAAGAGGTTGTATTTGAATATTTATAAATTGTATGTACAAAATAAAAATTGTTATTTAGTAACAAATCAGAGATGTCAAAGTTAAAAATTCCTTAATCGGACGGTTTACTATGAACCTGGGTTGGGAACCCAACAATCACGAATCAGAAGCATTTGTTATTTTTTTTTTTTTATATTTTATAGTTATACCAATACTAACGATTTGTGGAGTGTAAATTCAAATGGCACATTTTGAACTTAAATAAATTTAATTAATACCGACACGAGTGTACTTATTAGGAAACTTAAACACGAACGCTTTCATCACAAAAGGTATAACTTTTAGGCCAGTTTGGAGGTCTCTCCGATCAAAAGTTCAGACAGGAGGGCCCATGATTAAGGGACAAGTATTGGACGAGTGGACAGCCTGGCTTTGAGAGCCATCGCTCCGAGTGCCCTCATCTTAACGACAGCCTCTCTACGACATCGAGGACCCTTCATTCCTTACAAACCCTGTATTTTATAGGGCACTAATTTTTTTTTATGTCTTCCAATATGTCTCTGTGATTGTGAATATCGTTCGGGCTCCTTGGCGTACCTAATATCAATTTGTTACATGCACTAAGGAGAGAAGTCATTGACGATTGTGGGATATCCTCTGTTACCATTTAAATGATGGTTATCCTTGGAAGCACCAAACTAATAATATTTAGAGTAGAACTGAAGTAAAAAAAAAACCGCGACTCATGTTAAGTAATATGAAAATTATTTTTTACAGTAATTTGTTTGTATATTTATATGCTACTAGTGGCCGCCCATGGCTTCGCCTGCGTAGACTACATGTTTCTGTTAAAGATACTATCAACATTGGAGTTGATTTCGAAGTAAGTATTTTTTTTTCTGAAACCAATTGTCGTCTTTTCCCGTAGATATGAGACATTTCCCTGCAATAAAAATTATCTTGTATGTTGTCCCAAGTACTTAATAATTTATATTCACACCCGATTTCATCGAAGTTCGTTAAGTAATTTTTAGTTCTGCATGCACAGACAGACAGGTAAACGAAAATGAAATAAAATAAAATAAAGGTGTTTTGATATCTAAATTAATTACTATTTACACAACCGTCACAGTTTTAAAAATAAATGTAATTTACAGACTCGGTCTTGTTACAGTTTTATTATACATACGTAACTATAGGTTTTGTAAAGCGAGTGAGTAGGTATAGTAAAAGGGATCGCAATTGTTTACAAACTATAGATCTCGATTGTTCACAGTTACGATTATGAGTGGAACGATGACTTATCATCACTCTTTAAAAGTGAACAGAACAGATACACCACTATATATTATAAAGCCTCCCCCCCGCGCCTGTCTGTCTGTCTGAACGCGATAAACTCAAATCACTCAAAGATTTTTATACTGTTGTCACCAATGAACGGAATGATTCAAGACAAAGGTATATGTGTATAATTTATTAATGTATTGTAGGTCGCTAGTAGTACATGTAAATTAAGGACACTAATGCGTACTACATTACACTATATTTCTTAGCTTGGTGCTCATGGTAGGCATTTGTGACGATTTTCCCCATTATGGGTAAATTATTTATCTAATATATCTATAAAACAGTGCAGTCGCGGACGGATTTACTGAGTGATAGACAACACACAGCCTAAACCCTTGAACCTAAAATTTATAGGAAATTTTCCTTGAGTACCTTAGGGGTGTACGTAGAAAGTATGTTATGAAATTTCATTTCTGAAGGGGTAAAAAACAAATGTTTTTATAGAGAAAATTTAAACTTTAAATTTTCCACAGACATTCTACTAAACAAATGATGAAAGACCTGTTTTACTGATTTTTATGGTTTGATTTGTTAAAAATTAAAAGGGGTATTAAAGTTCGTAAATCAAAACACCACCCAAACTTCTAAGTTTATAAACTTGAAAAATACATACATGGTCTTTATATATATATATATATATAATATAAACATTCATTTAGAACAGGTGTAGCAAATTGCAAACTTCAAATATGAAAAGGGGTACCTATTAATATTTATGTGTCAATGCATAGCCCAAAACAGTGAAAATTTGGCATATATATTACTATATTATATCATAAAACGTAGGCATTCAAAAAGAAAAGGTTCTTCAAAATTAAATGTGTTGGAAAGTTACAATTGGTTCTAAAGTTTGGATAGAAAAAATCCAAATTGAGCGCATGTCAACTTGATACTTTGCTTCAGATACTTTGATAAACAACTGACTAGTAACTATATATGTACTTTCTGAGTTTTAAAATTCACTTTTTAACTTGTGAACAGGGGTAAGTTTCAAATTTTTATGTCACACAGCCTGAATTGTTGAGTTAATAAACATGAAATTTTTTTCTAGTTACTGTAGCGTAGTCGAAACAAAAACTTCCAACCTAAGTTAAGATTATTCGTGTATTCGTAATAAAGACATAAAAACCACACTATTATCACCTTAAACCACGCAGATGAAGTCGCGGGCAGACGCTATTAAATGAATATTAGATATTCATATTTTTCTATAATCTATTAAAGCCAAAATTAAACTGCGGAACAATAAATAACGTATATATCTCTTGAAACTTATCTACTACTTTACGGCCACGTGAGCATTATCAAAAAACCATGTTCTGGCATTAACTTTCCATGAACTTAGTTCCACCTTCTCCTCTATTACTCAGCTCCCTTGAGTTCGGGTGTAATAATTTATGGCCTACGTAACTCCAGATGCTTTGAGGAACTTAATAAAAAAGGTTTTATCAGAATGTGTCAAGCTGGTTTTTTAGTGAAGTAATATTAACATAACTTACAATAAATATATTGAAATATTAGGCTTTTTAATCGATATCAACTCCATAAACAAACATATTGTATTATTAACTATTAATCACAATGACCCACGCCATCCCAGTTGTGTAAAGCAAATGCACTGCAAAGCACAGTACAAAACAGCTAAATGTGGTTTTGTTTAAAACACGTGTTAGAGTTGAAATAGTGAACGGCGAAATTTTAACGAATCTTCTTTTCTATTCTGGCGGGTTTTTCTTAACTCTATTAGGAAAATCGAGTTTTGACGGAATAATTTTACGTAAAATACAATACGTTATTCTCTCAGAATGGACTATTTTCAAAAATTTTGAATAATATTCTTCTCACTAGTTTTTATAGTGTTCTATAATATTAATCAAATATGAAAATCAGATTTCAAATATTCAGTCAAAGTATACACTGATTAACCGCCTACCATTATTTCTCTTCAAATTTACATAATTCTATAACAATTTTAGATTAATTTTGACATTCATTTTAGCCATTAATTTGTTTTCTTTGATGGTTGTTTGTTTACCTATTACTATACTAATATATGAATGAAAAATAATTTATTAATATTATGTGTGTAAACGAAAAACAAAACTTAAAAAGTGGGCCGTTAATACGTATCGCTAAATTTGAAAAAAATGCAAAATGCAAGACTTGCAGATCCATATACGGAACCGACCGACCGACCGATTGGCCGAGTGGTTTGTGACCCTGACTTCAAAACTAATGGGATGCGATTCCCGCCCGAGACATATATTTGTGGCATGAGCATGTCTATTGTGTATTCCATGTCTGGATGTAAAATATCCATAAAAGCACGAATTGACTAGAAGCACTCTTCTGCGCTTACCTTCTAACCACTCTTCTTCTAGTTAGCTGGTGTATCTTTTTTGACTGTATTAAAACCAAACACTGCTGTCAAATTCATTTACTATTTGAAAATATATATCTCCGAAAATGTGTATGCAAGGCTTGCTATTAACTTACATAATATTTTTTTTTTAAATAAAACCATGCAGTTTCAATTTCCAAATCATTTAATATCATTCTCATTTGAGTAATCGGATTACATTATTTAGCCACTGGTTGCTACATATCGCTGAGGGGTACCACAATTTTACATACGTATCGCACAGCGCCGCAGAAACTGTTTTGTAATGTGTAGGTATGTATTCATTAAAAGATGTAATTCAACCTTAACGGTAAAACTCAAATACACCGAAATACTATTTTGCAATACAATACAAAATCGCTCATCTGAAAATTAAGGTACACCCAGACGTCATGGGACTCTAGTTACATCAGCGGAATAAGGCCTCGACTGCTTACTAGGCCCCACTAGCCGGTTCCACAAATCTTCAGTTCAGCGGCTGGCGCAATTGCTTCGGTTACATTGTGAAAAATTTGTACCTTTATGTAGTCGAGCGTAAGTAAGTATCTAACACACGTTTCGGCTCTGCACACACCGATTTCAGCTACGGTTCGTAAACTGATGCCTCAGCCTCACTAGCAACGACATAAAAGATTTGAGATAAACAACTCCTCTAGTGGCACCAAGAAGAACTAACAATTCACACAATTCTTACTCGCCGTCGCTAGAAAGTATCGAGTTTTTAAAAACCACTTAAAACTCATGGTAACAGTACAAGAACCACACCGGGGGTAACTGAAACGCGTGTAACCGACTCACACAAAACAGCTGCTTTTCAATAAGACTAGGGTTTTAGCAGGAATTAAGGTCGCATCGAAACGTTGCGTCATCGCGTCGTCGTTAACGATATCATGTACCTAGTCCTGGCTTGACGTTGATTTTATAGGTATACGTCGATCGGTTTTGCTGGCCAGAGTATTATGTATGGAAAGGTCAAGCGGTGGTGTGTGTGTGTGGGTGAGACGCGGTATATGACTACTTTGACCTGGTAAAAACCTACCGGAATAAAACGGCGGCGTCTGTTACAATCGACAAAAGGATAAAAAAAACACGTGGGAATGGAAAACTTGGCTGTAAAAAAATGTACACAGTAAAATGTAATATAACCTGATATTAATATAAACAATATAACAACATTATAAATATTAGAATAGAAAACAAGACAGCTGCACGAACTTTGTAGCGGCCCAGACGAAAATTTGGCAATACAAATAATAAAGTGGATAATGCAGTTGGCTACATGCCACGATTCTAATGTGTTTATTAAAATTAAATCTAATATAACAAAAACATAAAATGTAAAGATATTAATTACATATTCATATATTTTATGTTTTGTATTACATTTGGTGTACTGTGTTAAAAAATACATAAATACACCTATATAATTTGACGACCGCTTAGCCTAGTGGGTAGCGACCCTGCCTACGGGAAGTCCTGGGTTCGAATCCTAGGCCGGGTCAGTATTTATATGATGAATATTGATACTGGTACCGGGTCTTGGTTGTTATATGTATGTATATGGTGTCTTCGCTCGGTACCCAAAACACAAGCTAATGCTTAGTTTGGGGCCTAGACGTTGTTGTGATGTATACGTTATTATTATTATTACTATCATACCAGTCGAATATATCAGATTACGTAATCGTAATTTTAAAAAACTTAACAACTCTTTGTCAAAATTAAAACTATACACATCTGATCCTTATTATCTTATCTGATCAAAATGTATTATAACATCTGTTAAATGATATAAAAAAACATTAACAAAACTACGGTCTTCGAAAAACTTAAAGAGTTTCTTATAAAAAGAGTAATTACCATATAACTGAATAGAGGACAAAATAGTAGGTAATTATGACATTCTAATACTGAAAGATTTTGAAATAAATATTTATATAAATATACTTACCTGTATAGATAAATAAAATAAAGGAAAACTTAAATTAAATTATTTTATTTTATTGTACCGTAAATTATGAAAGTAATGAATATACTAATATATTATTATTAAAAATGACATTTTAATTATTTAAAAATTAATTATCAAACAGAGAGACAGTGAAGCAATTTTATATAATTCCATATTCTTCATCCAAATATAGTTTTGTGTCCAAATTTTGTTATTGCATAACGTCAATTTTTATGTTTTCTTGTTAATTATATCTAGCCAAATACCCTGTTGGTGTTGTGATCGTACGGATCAGATTTTTTGGCAAATAAGAATGGCTTAAGCACAGCCTGTAAAACATTACCAAAGCTCGAGATAGATGCCTGCATGCTGCGAATGTCTATACTGAGGCGATCGTGTTCGGTGATCCGTCATAGTTTTAATTACAAATGCCACGTTTTTAGCCGCAAAGTGAACATTTGATTTCCCGACGGTGCTCTCAGCACCGGGCACCGACAAAAATGGAACCAAAAGTAATACCACTTTACAAAATTGGAGGGCAGGCCTTAGCTATTTCTATCTGAATCATAATTGGTTATAATTCATCTTTTATATTCTGTAATGATTTGGCATCATGTCAGTCTTGATTAAATTTTTTTTCCGTTCCATCAGCCCATTTAGTATCCCACTGCAGGGGCTTAGGCCTTCCCTCAAGATGAGAGGTTTGGAGCTTAAATCCACCACGCTGCTTCAATGCGCGTTAGCGGATTGTAAAGACCGCCATCTATTGACAACAACCGGGATCGACTGCTTAACGTGCTCTCCGAGGCACGGAGCCAGTGACAGTTAATGTACTTAAGTCAGAAAAAACTCATTGGTACACGCCAGAATTTGAACCACGGCCACATGGCCTTATAGGTTTGAAACAGGTTCGCTGCGTTCGGGCTATCACGACACTTGATTTAAATATTTTTCGTGAATTGCAAATATTATCATAAACACTAATGATAATATTTGCAATTAATATAATCATAAAGCAGCAGTTAATATTAATACAGTGGCTATGCCTACGATTTTACTGAACATATTAATTTAATAACCAGCTACACTCCACATTCAAACATATTTTATCAGCGAAGTCGCTAAATATCGTAACCGACATCTCTTTGCCCCCATACAACTTTATTATATGAAAGAGTGGGAGGCGTAGTTTTCCATTATATTAAGTTAAGTGGTGTCATTTGAGCAATAGAACTGTTTGTCACAGGATCAACCCATTCTGGTTTCATTCGCTTGCCCTTGAATTATTCCTGAAGTCACAGTTTTGATTACGAGTAACTAAAAATTCTTTCTCGAAATGTATACAACTATTAAGTTAAATCTGTTGTTACTTATATAAATAACGAAAATCATAAAAATAGTGTAGAAAAGATTTAAATCGAATTCGTCAAATTCCTATGTCACAAATTTAAACACCCTTATTCTGAGCTTGATTACGAAAACTTTTGTAATAAATTCCATTTACTTTGTGCTTGCATAGAACGATTGCTGACACATGTTTTTTAATCAACGTAGCTCAAGGTACAATTGATAGTCCAGAGATCCTCAGTAATTTAAAACTTCGAATACCGTCTTGCAACCTAAGACACAAAAAGCTGCTTCATGTCCCTTACGGCCATACTAACTATAGAAAAAAATAGTTTCATGCCTAGAACACTGAAAGTAATCAATGGATTGCACCGCGATAATCGTTTCGATTTATTTTTTTGCAGTAGCAGTCATAGTGTTAAGTCCATTATCAGCAAAAAGCCTTCGCTTATTAAGAGTATTATGTGACATTTATAACTGATTCTGTCTAGAATATTTAAATTGTTTTTCGCATATCTCTAGTAGCTTATAATTGGCATGTCTTTGCCTAGAATGTAATAATATTTTGTAAATTAGGTTGTAAGCTTCCCAAACACAATAAAATAAAATAAATCAAGGTTCATTTATTATTAAGTAGAATTCTGTTGTCACTTTTGCATGTCATAAAGCTAATTTTACGCAGAAAAACACTAAAAGAAACTCAAAGTTGCCTTTTTTATGACGACCGCTTAGCCTAGTGGGTAGCGACCCTGCCTACGAAGCTGGAGGTCCCGGGTTCGAATCCCAGGTCGGGTCAGTATTTATATGATGAATATTGATACTGGTACCGGGTCTTGGTCGTTATATGTGTGTGGTGTTTTCGCAAAAATATTTATATATGTATATCAATGTCATTGATGTATATACTCGTATTATAAAGAATATTTAAGTACGTATATCAGTTGTCTAGTAACCCATAACACAAGCATAATACTTGCTCACTTTGGGACTAGATGACGCTGTGTGGGAAGTCCCATATATTATTATTTTTTAAATTAATATCATATAGTACGCAAATATTTAATTTCCTAAAAGTGAATTCCTGTGACATCATTTCGCAGAATGCGATATTATTTTCTATTTTTATCGTTTCGTAAAAGATTCACACAATACTCGTACTTTACGTTCATTTTTTAATGCACGGAAAAAATGTATATTAATACGACAACCTTCGAATTTCTTTTATTAATCAAGTATAATATGTCGTTTTATATAAAGAAATATCAATGAAATGTCTGCCTCTAAATTTTTTTTTGTAGTCAACCCATGGTAATTAAACTTTGATTTACCTCACGTTTTAGGGTTGCTTCCGGGAAAGGTTAGCCCGTTACGCTTGCTGGCACGAACATGTTTCTATTTCACCTAATTATATTATTGGAATTTGTTATTCATTTCAGTTATTATTCCATCTGCTCGTCAATCTTTATTCTGTCCACTGCAGGAAAATGAAAGTTTCTCAGGAGTTATTAATTTTTTTCACGGTTTATATGTCAATGCTATAGTCAGAAAAACCAGACAATTTTATTATCAAAATTAAAAAGTTGATTTTTTGAATTTTTAAATTTTCGAAAATTTATAATGTTACAAAACCTGGTTGTATGTGGTAGTTCATTTAATCCAATGCGAGTTCTTCCTTTTAAATTCCTTAAAACTCTATATCATCATAATGACCACTTTTATTTAATCAACCACTTTATCTAGTCATATCCTTTATGAAATCTGCACTTCACCCTGACACGGAGAATTGTTTATTAAATAAATTAACCTTGAATTTTCCTGACTTTCCCAGTCGACTGCACTCGACCGATTGACTGTCATATTTGACACTTTGCTTGTTAAGTACACCAATGAGTGCACCTTATTAAAGGATAATTCAAACATTATGAGATTTCGGAAGAAAAACACATCAGATTCAATTATTCGTTGCTTATTTTTGACCGTAAATTCTTGAACTAAACCGTATTAGGAAAGTAATAATTAATGATCTACGCGCGACAGCGAGAATGTGCACAAAACAAAACTACAATCTCCTTTTATAATTACTTAATTTATCACACTTAAAGTTTTTGACGTGGTCGTTTGTTCGTTCATGTTTGTTTGTTTTTAGAGTTCCGTACCCAAACGGGAAACCCTATTTCTAAGCCTTCATGGTACGGCCATCCGTCTGTCACAGGACTGTATTGTCTGAACCGTGATAGGTAGACGCTTGAAATTTTCACAGAATGTGTATTACTATGATCGCTATAATAACAAATAATAAAAATAAAATAAAGTTAAAAATAAACTTCCTATGCAAGAAGAAGAACGTGTTTTTTTAACGTTTTTGGTGATTGGTGGTTGTGAGATCATAGCTTGATCACTTCCCCACAGCTTGTACACCTGACTGAGGAGTGAGATCGGTCTATAATTCTTAAGAAGAGTTTTGCTTCCATTTAAGAATAAGATGACCGTACTGTCACTTCATTCGGCGTGACACCGCTGTATATGACAGAGTTAAATAGCTTCTGTAGTTCTTTCGCAACTGGTATCTCCCGCCTGCTTTTAGAAACTCTGCCTGAGAACTAATCTGACCTCGCCCAGACTGGCATCGGAAATGTCATCTGTGTGTGTAGTGTCGGGTCAGTGGAGCTCTTTGATCGCTGCTGTCACAGGCTGCAGGGGGAGGCGCTTGTGTGGGGTAGTCTTTCGTAAAATATTTCTGGACTCGAAGAGACGATTTTATTGTCACTAGTCCTGAGCTTCGTTTGCGTTGCTGAATTTTCGAACCTTTGTTACGCTCGATTGCCTCTTCGATACGTTTTTTATTAAAGAGACGAAGGTTCCATCGTATCAGCTTTTTTATTTTTTTGTGGAGAGCCAGGCCTGACGATGATCTCCGTAGCTACTTCTCACGTCTTTCTTGCAGGAAATCCAGAGTCTCGTTGGAGAGTTTACACTCCTAACCTTTGCACTTAGATCTAAAATATTTGCCGCACACTTCCCTGACAATATCAATCAAGTACCTTGCCTCATGTCGTCAACATTTGCGGTGGTTTCCAGTGCTTCGAATTTGTTTCTCATCTTTAGTTGAAAATCTTGTTTCGGCTTGAGAAAGTATTGGTCGAATACTGGACTTCATCAGATCGTCTCTTTTAAGCCTGCAGTTGATGTTTAGAGTGTCTAGAACCAGGCTGTGATCGCTTCCGGTATTGAACCTGTTGATCACTGAGACATCTCTGTGTATGCACCTTTCATTTGTCATGATAATATCAATCTCGTTCCTGGTCACTTTATCTGGATTTCGCCTGGTCAGGATGTCTTTTGCATGACGTCGTAGCCTTTACTGATTGTTAGGCAATCGTCCCATGAAATATTTTCAATAAAAACAACGGATATGCAGACAAATATATATTTTGAATTCAGTGATGACTAATAAGTGGATTAAGATTTTCCCAAAAATATCTTTTTACAGACACCAATCCTAAAATTTTGTAATATTACTGTTTATATTTATTACCTTAACAAATAATTATGTACGTGTACATATATTTACATATGCCGAATATTCGATATCGAACCCTATTTGAGCTCATCCAGACGTCTGTCAATCTATCACAGGCTTAACTCTGTTTACGAACGAACGACGAAATGCTCGTGCTACTAAGTATCTGATCCATGGAACCGATGTCATGCTTGATATGGTTATTAAATTTGTACGAATCGTAATTTTTTTCTTTCTTGATATAACGTGTAAACACTGTTACAATTTCAATTCAACGTTCAGTAAAAAAAATACACGATACGATGTTAAGCATGGACAGTTTTGGCACCGCTGCGCTCTGGAGGTAGCAAGAAAAAAATGTAATATGAAGAAAGCACAATAGTCAATCTCCGCAGGGTTGAAGTGTGCGTGTCGGGTGGAACAAAAGAAAAAAAACGTCCTGTGCTAAAACGAGACAGTTGTCATAAAACGTCACGATTCAGCATGGGATTGAGAGTCAAAATTTTACTAATCGCGTTCTGTGTCTGTGTCGATTTCGGTCTTTTGGGGGCGACGGACGTGCGAAAATTCCATGATGTTAACACTTTTTAACTTCCCACTATCCAAGGGAAGTTACTGATTTTGTCCGATTTTCGAAAATCGAGTTTTCATCAGATTTCCACGTTTTGAGGTCCTGGGAGCCATTCAGCTGGTCTAACACGCAACTTTTTATCCGTAACCTTTCTATCGGCGTTGAGCTATAGCGGATTCGGCAACTTCTGTCAAATCGGTAACATGCACACTTTTATCCTTTCATGACAGCCAAAGGATAGGTAGCAGATTGAAACAGCTGAAGCGGATAACGAAATGTGACAAGTTAAAAAAATGTTTGTATGGTTTTTCAGATTGACACATTTATTTACGACCTCAAATATCGTCAAATATCCGTTCGACCTCGGCGTATAAAAGTGGCGTGTTACCGATTTTCATACTAAATTAGACCAAGAAAGCGTTGACAGTTAGCGGATTCGCGACTTCACCGCCAGAGCTATCCGCGGCAGATAAAGTGGTTTCGTGTTACGCATTTAGTGTTTCCGTGAAATAACAGCGCGGATAAGGTTCGGATAAAGTGGCGTGTTAGACCTGCTGATCATTTTCGGCTGGACGTCCCTGTGTGTGTGTGTAACTTTTTTTTGTCATAAGATATCTTGAGAACGGATTGATCAATTAAAACCCGCGATACGGCGTTTGAAAGGGTTCATTGAGACTTAAATTTGATTAGATTTTGAAGTTAATCGGTCGAGCTGTTTAAAAAATATAAAAATAATTAAAATATTTTTTTTAAACTTTTTTTTAAAATAACTTTGAGATTTTCCAACCGATCTACTTGAAACTTTATATACGTTTTTTGTACATAAAAAATTGCGTCGAGTGCTAACAAAAATATCAAAAGCAACGATGCGTTCAAAAGATATCGCAGTTCACAAATTTCCGAATATGTGGTTTTTTAACATTACTTTGTGATTTTAAGATCAATAGATTTTTGACTTTACACGAAAGTGTTGTGCTTACAAAAAAGCATAAAATGCCGTAAACTGCATTAAAATCAAACGAAGCGTTCAATAGATATCGCAGTTCAAATATTTCCAAAGTAACAATTTATTTGACATGTCCCAGGTTTCTGAACTTGAAGAAATGTGTATTATGAGCTCGAAGAGCTCAAAAACCACGACAATCGATATTTTGAGTTCGAAGAGCTAAATAGCTTTCTAATTTTCGAGCGCTTTGAACTCGAAAATAGCGGGAAGTTTCAGGGATGGCCTGCAGGATCAACCGATTTTTTAATATTGAGTTGGGCGTACTAGGCGGTTTACATTGAAACTTGACTTTTTAACGCAAGGGTAAAAGCTACCGAAAAACGTCGAACCTTACGCATTACGTGGTTTTTGTTCTTGCAGTATTCGTATTCATATACTTTTATATAATTATTTTACTTTTATATACTCATATATAATTTTTTTTAAATAAAATTGGATGTGACCGGAAATTGAAACATATATACGTTCCCATTTTAACGTCGTTATACGAAACTGAGAAACAAATTGACATTTCGTTGTTATATGGCAGCTATATGACAGTTATATGGCAGCGTGTCCGTAGGCTCCGCTGACAGCGTTATGAAATGAACGGTTATTTTATATGATTTATGTTACAATACATGTTATTTACATACGCGTTTTCGTGTCAGTATTAAGTGCGTAAAGGCTAGCTCGTGGTTAATCTATTTTTTTTATTTATTTTAATTTAACTTTAGTTTAGCTTAATACTAACGAAAAATGGTTAATTTATGAGTGAAAATAAGAAATTAGTAATCTAGCCCCATCGTCCGCCGCGTCGCTAATGTTCGTTTTTCGGCGTGCCCTACATTTTAATCATTTTAATCCTACATTTTAAGCTACAACATACGATTTTTTTTAAATTAGTACCTAACAGCTAAGATGCTTTTTAACATTGAATATGTTTTTTTATTTTTTTTTTAATCGTTGAATTATAAGCTCAACGTGATTTTTAAACGTAGGTACTGATAAATACAAAGATTTCTAATTACTCTAACAACAGAAAATAATTTTTACTCATCACACAGCCGTATTGTTTGCATAGACGCGGATGGACGTAAGTCTAATCTATGTGTACAAGTACCGATGCAAACCAGTTATTGTCAAATGTATTCGAAATGAACTCATAGAGGTTTATACCTACATAAGACTATTACGTCAGTAATATATACATTATATGTACATAATACGGATATGGATCTGTTACAGTGGTAGGCTATAAACCACAAATACATTTAAACAAATATATTGTGTTATGGTATAGAACCCTCGGTGG
This sequence comes from Luffia ferchaultella, assembly GCA_949709985.1. Taxonomy (NCBI): domain Eukaryota; kingdom Metazoa; phylum Arthropoda; class Insecta; order Lepidoptera; family Psychidae; genus Luffia; species Luffia ferchaultella. The sequence goes on from OX453254.1 coordinate 9,212,554, forward strand.
GTGAGTTTGATTCGCAGTTAGCAGGCTTTTTTTACATATACCATACCATATCATACCATCAGCCCATTAATGCCCGACTGCAGGGACTTAGGTCTCCCCTCGGGATGAGGTGGCTTAGAGCCTAATCCACTACGCTGCTACTACGATGCGTGTAGGTAACGACTGCCGTATATTGACGGCATCCGGTACAAGTTTAAGAGGATCCATACAAACTAAACGGCGTTAACGGTTGCACCAAATTAAACCTTAACCGATTGCCACCTGTGATTGCCACAATAGAAAATGGTATTCAGATCAACTGAAACTAGATTTATAAGAACGTTTTTAATTTTTTAAATATTTTGATATATCACACATCATTACATTCTCACAACATCTCATCGAAGTTCATAATTTTTTGAATATTTTGCAATTAGTTTTGTAAGCATTTTATCTATGAACAGTTTATTTCTGGTAATAACGCGAGGTTTCTCTATGGTTGAGAAGCAAGCTGTCTATGATATATATTCTGTGATTGAAAAAAATGACTGTCAACTGTTCTGTGCTCTGTCGAAAAAAGGTGTGTGCGATAAAGATTATAAGGCTGAATAAAGAAAATTGATTTGAGTGGATCCGTTGGAGTTTAATTTACTTCATCAAGAAATTTATCGTTCAGTTCAGAATTGGGCAAAATTCACATATAGTGAAATCCTACGCCTACAAAGTCAAACAATTTCCTACGACGCAACTGGATTTATGAGGTTTTTAAAGGATAAAACACCATTGGTTGAGTAAGTTCTAGCTACAATATACCTACTGGTGAGTTTTGTTTTAGTTTTGGTACTAAATTATGTGATGCAAGAATATATTATTGTGTAGGTAAAATTATGCTTAAAGGTAAAATTGTTTTACATTACCTACCACCATTACTTACTACACCATACCATTATTAAATTACCTACCTAATTAGGTATTAAAATATAAATAAAACTGGTTTTCACCTATGAGTTTTAACTAAAAGAACCATCCATTTGACGTTTACTAATTTAGTAATATGCTGCTACTAATATCATTATGATTCAGTCAATATGTAATAATATTAATGATTTGTTTATAATCTTTTAATATTCACATGATTTTATCGATTTTGTTCAATAATTAGACATTCTGTCTATAGCACTAAATTGTGCAAGATTGATACCTATTTAAAATACTAAGACAATTACTCGATAAATTGTCATGAGACAGTATACTATCTTATATTTTGTAGTATCTACCTAACTCCTAGCTAGCGATTCACGGAAAGTTATAAGTTACAGAAAACACTGTGAGATGCCTAAAGAAGACACCCGTGAGTCGCGGGCTCGGAACAGAGATGAGGTTCGCCGTACGAGAGGGCGCAAGACACGCCGTAGCCGTAGCCGCAGCAGATCTGCAACTGCAAAGGGCTCACGAAATCGTTGGACACGCTCTCAATCGTCTCAACGACAACGGCGTTCCCGCTCCACTAGAACACCGATGGCTTTAACAAGATCGCAGTCAAGAAATCGACGGACGACACAGCGCCGCAGACTACACAGCCCACCAGGTAGTCGTGAGTCACATAGCCGTCACAGCGATGACAGCCCTAAACTTAAAACAATTGATAAAAAAACAATATCATTTACCGGTGCTGAGCTTTTTGAATTATTTAAATCTTACACTTCTACCTCACAAAACTTGAATCATTTTTCTATGAGTAGTAATACAGTACCAGAATTTGACCCCTCGAATAAACAACAAACTATCGATATTTGGATAAGTAAAGTTGAAGAGTGTAGCAAATTATACAAATGGTCGGAAACTCAGTTGTTACATTACGCTTTGCCAAAGTTATCAGGGGTGGCCAAGGTCTGGTACCAGGGCTTACCATCTGTTAATTTTTCATGGTTGGAATGGAAAGAAAAATTGACTAAAACTTTTCCAACTGTGCAAAATTACGCACAATTACTGCATGAAATGTTGGATAGGAAAGTGCGATTCAACGAACAATTAGAAACTTATTTTTACCACAAATTAAACTTATTAAATCGTTGTGAAATTACCGGAAAAAAGGCAGTTGATTGCATTATTTACGGGTTGGAAGATCGTGGGCTACGACTTGGTGCACAGGCTGCTAACTATTTGCAACCTGAAGACTTGCTAACTTACTTAAAATCTGTGAAAATTGATGATACAAAGGATAGACGATTACCAATGTTTAAAAAACGAAATGAACCTCTGACCACTAATAATTCTAAACCATCGCCTTCGTCTACAATCATTTGTTTTAATTGTGGAGAGCAAGGGCATCCAAGTTTCAAGTGTTCTAAGCCCTTGGTGTCTTGTAGTGTGTGTAAAAGATTAGGACATCAGAGCTCGACCTGCAAACGATTACAGAATAAAATAAATGAAAAACCTGTAGCTGAAGTCAAATTTGCCGGTGCCATGGATGACAAATATGTACTTCCTATTTCTGTTAATGGGATTAGTAAAACTTGCTATGTGGATCTTGGTAGTCAGTGCACGTTAATGAGGAACAGTGACTTTAATGATTTAAATATAAAAATAGAAAACACTAAGATGCCAACATTAAAAGGTTTCGGCAGTTGTCTGATAGAACCAATTGGAAAAGCTACAGTGAATTTACAGGTACAAGGAGTTGATGCACAAGTTGAAATTCTAATAGTGCCAGATGAGCTGCTTAAATACTCAATATTATTAGGACATACGTTCACCGAGCAGGCTGGTATTGTTATAACAAAAACCGATGAACATCTCATATTACATAAACAACCTGAAATTAAGAAAAAAAGCAAGGAAAATGTAATTGTTGCTGAAGATGTGTTAATACAGACTATAGCAGCAGTTCCTATTATTTTAAATTCAGATAAATCTCGTGACATATATATACGTGGGTCTATTAGATGTTTAAAAGACAGTAAATATTATGTTGTACCCGGAGCATACTCTGTAAGTAATGGTAAAGGTTGTATCATGATTATAAATTTAGGTATGACAGAAGTAAATATTCGGAAAGGGGAACTATTGACTAGGGCACACAACGTTGAAGAGACTGATTTGATGACCGTAAATAAAATAGATAATGTTGGAGACCATAACCACGAGTGGACTGACGAGATTATAGTTGGTGATAACGTTGATGAAAATGATAAGAAAAGGTTAGAATCACTTTTAATTGCTTACAAGGATTGTTTTTCATTCAGCTTAGCCGATTTAGGACTAACAAATTTAACGGAAATGACTATAAAATTAAAGGACATGACTCCTGTAGTTTACAGGCCATATCGACTCGCTTATTCAGAACGTGAAAAAGTCAAAACAATGATACAAGAGATGTTAGACCACGGAATAATCACAGAATCAACGTCTGCATATGCCAGTCCAATTATATTAGTGAAAAAAAAGACTGGGGACCAACGGTTGTGCATCGATTACAGGGCGTTAAATTCAAAAACAATTAAAGAACATTATCCTTTACCCTTAATGGAAGACCAGATAGACAGTCTACGAGGTCATAAATATTACATCACCCTAGACTTAGCCTCAGGGTATTACCAGATACCAATTGCTCTTGACTCTCAGGATAAAACTGCGTTCGTAACGCCTGATGGGCAGTATCAGTTTAAGAGAATGCCATTTGGCTTGGCTAATGCTCCTTCGGTGTTTCAGAAAACAATCAATAAGATGTTAAAAGATGCTAGAAATAATACAGCTTATGCGTTCATGGACGATATCATTATCCCAGCAAATAGCATTACCATGGGTATGGAGCGCTTAGAATCAGTGTTAATATTACTAAGAGACGCTGGTCTAACTTTAAAACTTACCAAGTGCAAGTTCTTTTTTTCGACTATTGACTATCTAGGTTTTGAAGTGTCTGAAAATGGAGTTCGACCAGGAATAAGGAAAACTGAAGCTGTAGATAAATTTAAAGTTCCATGTAATCAACATGAAGTCCGCCAATTTCTGGGATTGGCAAGTTTTTTTCGAAAATTTGTCAAAAACTTTGCAATTATAGCTAACCCATTAACCAAGTTGCTTAAAAAGGATACCAGTTGGCAATGGGGGAAGGAACAGGCAGAGTCATTTGAAACTTTAAAAGCACAACTAATCGAAAGACCAATCCTTGCATTGTATAATCCAAAAGCCAAGACCCAAATTCATACTGACGCGTGCAAAAACGGTATAGCAGGAATTTTGATGCAGGAAGATGAAAACGGCAGATGGCGAGTGGTGGCTTATTATAGTCGTCAAACGACATATGAGGAACAAAAGTACCATTCCTTTGAATTAGAAACGTTAGCAGTGATTGCATCGTTAAACAGATTCCGTGTTTACGTTTTAGGTATCGAGTTTACAATTGTTACAGATTGTAACGCACTAAGAACCACGTTGTCGAAAAGGGACATTGTTCCTAGAATTGGTCGTTGGTGGCTTCAATTACAAGAGTACCAGTGTAACATAGAGTATAGACCTGGGTCTAGCATGAGTCATGTCGATGCACTTAGTCGCAATGCTATTGATGCCACTAACGAACCTGAAGCGGTGTTTGACATTTTAACTGTTGAGTCTGAAGATTGGCTGACGACCATGCAAAATACTGACGACGAGATTTTAAAAATCAAACGAATACTCGAAGATCCTGAAGCTGCAAATGTTATTGACATTCACAAAAACTACAAACTAAAGAATGGAAAGGTATATAGAGTTGTGGATGGCCAGTTGAAATGGGTTGTACCTAAGGGTGTACGATGGCAGCTTTTGAAAAAGAATCACGATGAATTGGGACATTTCGGAGTAGAAAAAACGTTAGATAAGCTAAAATCGTCATACTGGTTCTCAAAAATGAGAAAATTTGTAAAAAAATATGTACAATCATGTCTGGATTGTTCATACCATAAAGCACCTGCTGGTAAAAAGGAAGGGATGCTACATCCGATTCCCAAGGTCGAAGAACCATTCCATACAGTACATGTAGACCATCTGGGACCATTTGTAACTAGTAAAAAGAGGAACACTTACATTTTGGTTTTAATAGATGCATTTACGAAATACATAAATCTTTATGCAGTGAAAAACACAAAAACCAAGTCTACTATAAAAATACTGAATAATTACTTCAGTCTGTTTGGGGTCCCAATACGACTAATAAGTGATCGAGGAACATCATTTACCAGCAGAAGTTTCAAGGACTTTATAGGAAAACTGGGTATTCGTCACGTACTAAATGCAGTTGCCACACCCAGAGCAAACGGGCAGGTAGAGCGATATAATCGCACCATATTGGCTTCACTCGCCGTCAAAAATCACAATTGTCACGAAAAAGACTGGGATACGCACTTAGAAGAGATTCAATTAGGATTAAACTCTACTATTAACAAGACTACAGGGAAGAGTCCCGCTGAAGTCTTGTTTGGTATGAAGTTACGGACAAAAGGTGATGGACTAGTCGCATCACTGCTAGATCATGACGGCCACCCTACTAGAGGGAAACCATTAATGGAAATCAGAAAAGAAGTTACATCAAAAATAGTGAAAGAACAGGGAAAACAGAAAGATAGATTCGATAAACTAAGAAAAGAGGCTAAGAAATATAAGGAGGGAGACCTTGTCAGGATTGAGCGAGAAATAACGGGAAATCATGGGAAATCAAAAAAATTATTACCAAAATTACAAGGCCCATATAGGGTAGTTAAGGTATTAGATAATGACAGATATGTTATTGAAGATACTCCTCTTACGCGTAAAAATAATCACAAGTATACTTCAGTCGTATCAGTGGAAAAAATGTATCCTTGGTTAGCTTTTGCACAAGATTATTTAGCAGACTCTGATGTAGATGATGAGCAGGACAGTGACTCAGATAAAGCTTTGAATAGTGTTAAAAATTAAAGTAGATACAACTAGTGTGAGTGGAGTAAACAATAATGATGACTTAGAGATGAGTTTAAATCAAATAGAACCGGAATTTGGTATTGAAAAACTGACTAGTAAAAATATTAGTATGTAAAGTAAAAAGTAAAAAAATATATTAGAGATAAGAATAGGATTAGGAGTATTTTTTTTTTTAAATATGTTAGAATAAGGATAGGATAAGGATAAGGATCAAGGATAAGGATTAAAATTGTATCTTATACACATGAGGCCGATAAGCCAACTTATGAGTGTATTAGATGCAAATAGGATAGCACACAGGAGACCGGAGGTCAATGGATGAGTGTGTTATTCATTAGAAGGAACATTTCACACAGGAGGCCGATAAGCCAAATTATGAGTGAAATGTTATGATATTTACATGATACATGAGGCTGATTTAGACTAAGAATAGGTATGTTATAATTATGAAACGGATATTTAACTATACTATTATATAGGATAAGAAATAAAATTGTATCGTATACACATGAGGCTGATAAGCCATTTTATGAGTGTATTAGATGCAAAGTGGGCAATGCACAAGAGATCTAAGAGTTAATGGATAAGTGTGTTATTCATTACAAGGAATATTTTACACATGAGGCCGATAAGCCAAATTATGAGTGTAAAATGTTATATTAATTACAGACTACATGAGACTGATAAAACAATCTTTTAACTGATTTAGATAAAAATAAAAATTGAAATAAATAAGCATGTTAAAATAATAATATTGTTGTAATATGTAATTGATATTTAACTATACTGTTTATCAATAGACATTTAGAATATTATATTTTAAAATAATTGATGGAACAATTTGAACTAGTAGATGGCCGGAGAATGTTAATAAATAAAAATTAGTTTATTTAGATTTATATTCTCAAGATTAAGATGCTCATCTCCAAATACCATAAAATGTGAAAATAATTATCCTTTATCATGTTACAAAGTCATAGAAGTTTAAGAATTTATTATATAGGACTAAATTGTTAATATACCTCATGCAAGGAGATATATAATATATAGGTATATACATTTTTTTTAACTTTTTGTGTAATCTTCGATTAAGCAACAGTAGAAATAATAAGTAATTAATGTTTTTTTTTTGTATATTATTTATTTTCACAGCAAGGAGTATTATTGATGATTAGGTATTTGATATTTATGATTGTTTCAGTATTTAAAGAGCACATAATTGTTATTTTAATATTTAGATTCACATCCTTAATCATTCACAAGAAAAATTTATGTTTGATGATTAGATTTAACGAATGGTTAGATAGAAATCACATTCACGAGAGGACTCGTGTTATTCAGAATGGCCGACTGTAAGCATTTTATCTATGAACAGTTTATTTCTGGTAATAACGCGAGGTTTCTCTATGGTTAGAGAAGCAAGCTGTCTATGATATATATTCTGTGATTGAAAAAAATGACTGTCAACTGTTCTGTGCTCTGTCGAAAAAAGGTGTGTGCGATAAAGATTATAAGGCTGAATAAAGAAAATTGATTTGAGTGGATCCGTTGGAGTTTAATTTACTTCATCAAGAAATTTATCGTTCAGTTTCATGTTGGAAATGTTGTAGAAAATGAAATTATTTCGAAAAAAATTCCGCGTTTTTAAGTTTTTTCTTCTTATCATATAGCAAAAAATTAAAAATTTATGAACCTATTTTTTGCTGATTTGAATACCATTTTTTTTTCGCTAATCAGTCAAAGTTTAATGGAGTTTGTATGCGCCACTACATGGCTATTACACAATCCTCTAAAGGTGCTCTCCGAGGCGCAGAGTCAGTGATAATTATGTATATAAATTAGAAAAAACTCATACATTGGTATATGCCCTGGGATTCGATCCACGGCCTTCTAAACAAGAAACGGGCGAGCTACCACTCGCCTATCACAAACAATAACCATCCGAACTTAAAAAGCTTATAAAAATAAATGTTTACGAATACGTAACTTTCGAATCTTATAGTAGACATCTATATATATTGTCTACGTTATATGTGTTGAAAAATCAGGCCTGAAAAGAAGTCATTACTTCACAGACAGGTACGGGAGTCAGGAGTTAATATGGAGCTTTATACGACTAAGCCGACTTTAAGGCTGCGTGCGACCTACGCTACGTAGACTAGAATTCACTTCTAGCCATTATAAATTCACTACTTCTTTCTGGCGCAGCGCACTTCGCTGGCTATACAGCGCGATAACGCCGCTGCGTCACTGTGAGAGGCCTTTTTGAGCGGGACGAGTTGCGAGGCAGCTTTTTTTGTGTTTAAATTAGTTAGCGACAATGTTATTGTTATACGTCAACTATATGTTTACATATTTTATTTTTTAGGGTTCCGTTTCTCAAAAGGAAAAAATGGAACCCTTATAGGATCACTTTGTTGTCCGTCTGTCTGTCTGTCTGTCAAGACCCTTTTTCTCAGGAGCATGTAGAGGTATCAAGCTGAGTATTCATATCAAATACTCAGGTCGACTGCCCCTTGGAGCTGTGAAAAAAATAAACTTCTAAGCCAAACCAATCAAAAAATGGCCGTTTATGCTGCAAATTTTCTACAAGGGAATCTTTTGATTCCCTTTAGTTTAGTCACAAGGTACTTCCCATAAACTCATAATCTTGAAATTTGGTACGAAGCAACGTCTTATAGCACAGATAAAGGAAAAATTGCGAAAAGCATAAATTTTTAGTTACATCATATAATAAAAATATTTTTAATAATTTTAAACTTACTACCCCTTTCCTCATGAACGCGTAGAGGCATTAAATTGAAATTCATATTAAATATTTAGGTCTATAATACCATAACTTTTACTTATATACCTACAGGTTTGTACGGAGCCCTCGATGCGCGTGTCCGAATCGCACTTGGCCAGTTTTTGTAGATGTTATTAATCCTTACTTAGATTTTAAATGATCATATTACAATCTGTTTCATTAATTTACATTTATAATCCATGATTTTATAAAACCATATTTTTTTTAATACACCAACTGTACTTTAAAGTTAAATTCTATATAGAAATACAATTCATTAATTACTTCAACTTTCCACATATCAGGAATTACTTTGTAATTATTTTTTTCTATTTTCATAATAAGTGCATTTATAGTCGTGCTCGAGAGTTTACTTAACCATCATCGGTATGTATCAATACATATTACATATACAATAATAATTCAGTATGACACAACCTAAAATATAGTGAAAGCAATAACATCGAATGGTGGAATTTTATATTAAGTATCGTTCATATACAATCTAAGTTGCACAAAATTCCAGCAACGAAACTTTGTAATCCATTAGTAGCTAAAGCGTATACTATATAGCCTAAGAGCCCGTCGAGAAGATATTTTAGCGATATTAATATGTACCCTGTTGTGTATAATACAGTAGTTGATGAAATACTAAACGAAATGACTGTTAAGTGATTAGGCCGAAAGTGCATTTACAATTGTAAAGTATTTTTATGATCCAATAACATTGCAAATTAAACCTTAATTGAATTTCCTACACGTTATCCATTTTTGTAGCTTCTCTCTACATTACTTGTTTCTTAATACATTGTTTCTAAAGATAACAGCGTTTTAAGTTTAATTAAGTTGAATTATGATTTAATGGTTACCATCAATAGATGGCAGTGGTTAAAATCCATCAACCCGCACTGGAGCAGTGTGGTGGATTAAACTCCAAGCCCCCTCATCCCGATGGGAGGTCTAAGCCCCTGCAGCGGGTCATTAATGGGCTGATATTATTTATGGTTCGATGGTTTCATCTGTTTGCTTGTCGAAATTGCATCAAAATATGTTTAATGGTGCATGAGTTGCTTGTATTACTTTTCTTAGTAATATAAAATCAATTTTAACAATACAACAATATATTTTTTCGACATCATTCGGTTACAGTTTTGTAATCTAAGATGTAGTATTTTTTCTTTTGCTTAGCAAAAATATTAGTTGGCTCTCTGTCTATAGAGATATGCGATAAAGTCTAGCTATGTGGGAGACTTCTCGAGTCGCCACTTTCTATCTCGAAGGTAAGTGTGAGTAAAATCTTAGGTGCATCTACAAATGCGTTCATCGATTTTCTCGACTGGATACCATGTTTTATATAATATTATAATAGCAAAATATTTTGCTACAACGAGTTACTTTCGGTGGAGCATCCCTTTGTCTTGCATGACGATTAATCAAGATCTTTAATGTATTTTTTTTTAGAATTATGTAACCAAATTACAAAAAAAAATTTTCGACAGCATCTAACCCCTTAACTGAAAAAAAAACAAGCTATACTTATTCTATATAAATTTGGTTTGAACAACGTAGAATTCATTATGCAATATTTTTTTCCGATATCCACATAAGCAGATATTGAAATACACTATCATACAGATATCACTTAAATAGTATAGGGTTTTGCAGGCGAGGACTAGCCCATTTTAGTTTTATTTTCTTATGATATATCAAAATATTTAAAAAATTAAAAACGTATTGGCTCAGTATATCATATCATTTTTTTACACCAATCGGTTAAGGTTTAATGGGGTGCAACCGTTACCTCCATTTGTGTGAAAATTCGGCAGCACACACTCCTATTAAACGTGATCCGACACACGTTGGTCAGGTGTCCATTACATTTTAACGCTGTCTATAGGATTTTTAAACTTAACTCTGTTAAAGTTTCTTTTAGCATAACACATAATTTTTATTACTATAAGCTGCAACTAATTACATATAAAAAACATTTTTATTTAAATTTTAATAATGTATTAGAATTTTGATTAAATTAAATTAATAATTTTATTAAATATGTAACAAACTAAATTATCGCCGTATATAATTACGTGGACGCGGGGGCCGATGGAACGAAGTTTTTGCGGATAACGAGTCTATTCACAGAGCGGAATTGCGTTAAATTGGAAAATCAGCGAGAAGAGACATCGGAAAATTACGTTTCTTTCACGCAACAGCGTGAAGTGAAATCAGAAGCGATAGGTTTCTTTTCTATGTATCGAGGAATTGTAAACAAAACAGTAGGATTTTTAACATAATATACACAGGATTAGAGTTGCGAAATGGTAGCAGATCCATTAATAGCATTTTGATTGTTCTGTCGAACAACCTGTACACTAGTTTAGTGGTCTTCACGTTGCCGGGACTGCCTACAACCGTTCACCAACACCCACGCGCCCCCCTTCCCACCCGTAACTTGAGTCTACGTCAGATCCAGAGTTCAATGCACGTACATTTGATCCAAGAACACTTTAAATAAACTATACGCTGTTGTTTTGTTCTTATATGCCATCAATCCATCAAGGATTATATGACGTATACGTATAGTTTGATGACCGCTTACGAATATGGAGGTCCCGGGTTCGAATCCCAGGTCGGGTCAGTATTTGTACGATGAATATTGATACCGGTACCGGGTCTTGGTATTGTTATTATTATTATTATTATAATTATGGCTTTTGAATGTCGTAAAAGAATAATAATTAGTACAGATAGTTTACCACTGTAGTCGCATTTAGACAAACTTTGTGTTTAATTTGAAGATGAAGAATATGACCAAAAATTAATAATGTAGGGGAGACGGGGGTTGGTTGACTAGTTTTTTTATATTTTAGCTAATAACTGCCAAACTAAATTAGATATAAAACGATATAGAACAGTTCTAAATAGAGCATTTTAATGATTATTAATGCAGTTTGTTTGAAGTTTCTTACTAAATAAGAAGACGATTAATTTTCGTTTTTTTCTAAACAAGTCTAGCTAGTCACCTGTTGGGGTTGGTTGACACACTATAGGGGGTAGGTTCACAATACAAAAAATTCGTTGGATGTGATTGATAAATAAAACAAAATTTCACAAATCAACGTCATTTACTTGTTTTAAACAAGTAGGTAACACCTAAAATATTTCTTCCATTAGAACTCTTTTTGTATTTAAACAATAAACTCGCAAAAATATCAAATAACCATACCAAATTAATAAACTTCTTAAATGGAAAATAAGAGCTAAACAGTACCTATACCTACCCACATGTAAAATAAAACTTATAATCCATCATGTAAGTACTTCTTAGTCTTACTGTTATAACTACTATCTATTTACCCCAGTTCATGTAGTTTATACTAGTGACGTTGGGAAACTCCGTAACCGTAACCGAAACTATCGGATATCCGAAATAAAAATATATCCGTAACCATAACCGAATCTGATATAAAAGTTTCGAATAATTTTGGATAGGAGCGTAGAGTCTAAATGAGACGTGTTATGACAAGTTTTTGTTTTTCCCTGACAGTTGACTTAACACACCAGTCACGCGCGTCTGCTGAGTAGTTAGTTATAACATATTAATTATATCCGTAACCGAAACAATCCGAAACTAACGGATAATCTGAATAAATTTCATATCCGTAACCGTATCCGAAACCGGTATAATATAATTTTATTATCCATATCCATATCCCAGATCCGAAATTACATATCCTTAACATCCCTGGTTTATACCTAAATGGCCTTAAAATAAATAAAACTAGTTCGTCGCAACACTAATAAACATATAGGGTTGGTAGACTCATTAGTCAATCAACCCCGTACACATGTTGGCCTACCATCCCCACTCGGCCATTTTGTAAACCGGAGCTCAAGCACACGACTCATAATATTAATAAAGTAAATATGTGCCATTAATCTATTAACTGTAGTCACTGTAGTGTAGTCTATTAACTGTACTTCGCAAAAGAGAAGACTACAAAACCTTTCGATATACACTGCAGTCAGAAAATCAAAAGAAATGCCGATAAAAATATTTACATTCTTATCTGAATTTTTAAAATGTCGCCGTTGCTCCTAAAGTGCATCTGCCTCCGGTAACTGAGCGTCTCCTCACTTTAAACTCACACACTGATTGACATTGTATTATGACGTATATTTTGGAAGTTATTGCTTGTTAGTCAACCTGCCCCTATAGCCAACCAACCCCGGTTTCCTCTACTATCACTACTCATATGCTATCAATTTGCGTTATTCATTTTTAGATATACTGTAATAATAATAGGGTTTCTCCTTTTTATTATTATCACGACACGACGGAACGGAGATGATTCATGGATTTGAGGTAAGATTTTGTGTGTTTATAAATTTGCGTATTCGTGTAATTATGTATGTAAGCATTTTCGTCATAAACTATCTGACCGATTTGAATGCGTTTTTTTTTGTTTTATAGGTATCACTTCAGAGCAAGTTCTTGAACATGTTTTATGGATACAAATTAGCGCTCAGGGGGCCGCTGCAATAAATGAATAAGAATATTATTATTATTATTATTATTATTCCACCTGGTGACGTAACGCTATAAGAATTTTCAATATAATATAGCTATGTAAAATCGGATTTTTTTAAAATTAGATAATAAATTGTCTTTCGAAATAAAATATAACGGACTTTAGTTCAAAGGGAACGGTCAATTCGTAGTAGTGACGTCATCAGTTATAAATTTATATCAATCAATTATTACTTGGAAATCCATAATTATTATATTTTAAATTACTAAAATACAGATTGTCGTCATTTTCATAAAAATGTAGTCAAATATCAAAATTTTTGGTCTAGGTACGCTTTATTGCGTCTGTCCTCAAAACATGCCTATCGATAATTCGAGTAATTTTTGAAAGTAAGTTTCATTGTGACTCTAACGTAGCCGATACAACTCGTAACATTAACGTTGCGTTTAGGAGAAACGTGACTAGAACGCACAGTGCGTTTTTGTTCTAGCCGCATGAATTGAATGAATTGAAATTAAGATGCTCGCTTTGCGTTGATTAATCGACACGAAAAAGAGGAGATTTTGAACGGAATCGTAAAATGTAACGAAAGATGATTAGTTTACCATAGCCGCTAACAACAAATTAATCAATGGTCGAATCCAGGTCATACGCCAGAACATTGCCTAAAAAGAAGTTTACCAACAGGAAGGCAATGGTGATTGTCTGATGCTTGAGGGTGTTATCCCACTATCGCTTCATCACATTCCGTGCATCCATAGAGTAAATTTGTTAGCAGCGTTTGGTTTTAATAGAGTCATAAATGTCAATTCAGAGTATCGAAATGACATTACGCAATTTTGCGGGCTGGGGGGATTTCTTGGGGTTACGAGCGGCGCGCGGAGACCTTGCGCACTGAAACTCAGACTAAAACTGGCTATCTTACACGAGCTAGCTAGAGTATAAGTGGTTAGACTTAGAAGAGGGCTTCTAGTCAATTCATACTTTTATGCGTGTATTAATAACAATTGAAATCTACAGCTGTTAACAATTTTGGATAAAAACATCCCCGACTGATCCATCGATCTTAACTATTACTGCTTCACGATAACTCAAAACCTCATAATGGCCAAGAAATTGTTTTTATACTAAAGGAGTTATACTTTATAAAGCTTTCGTCACATTCCATACTACTATTATTTCTTGAAAGGTATTATTGCCTTCAAGAAATAATGGTAGTAAATAATAGCCTTTACAAACAGAGTCCTGTACTTCAAAGTTTTATTGCAAAGGTGATCTCTCTATTAGATGGCAAAAATACGTAAAGAATATCTATTGATGAAATAAATATTTCTTTCATGAGTAATTTCTAGTTTTACTTTATTATATCAAAGGAAAATTTATACTTGACCTCCTTTCTTTGATCGTTATATTTATCAAAACGCTACATCTCATCGAAAATAAAAATGATATCTCGTTAATTTTGTATCCATATAATATGGGATTTTTGCTATTGTTTTAATTTCGTTTCACTGCATTAATATCTCAAAAGGATGCTAAAAATTTGATGACGTGTAGGCCAAATAGATAGACCAGAAACCCTGTTTTACCTACTTTTTTAATTGTAGTGAAAACATATTGTTTTTATGTTTTTATTTCACCCCAATATTGAGTTTCTATCGAAACATAGCGTTGACTAACATTAAATATCGACGCCCACGTTGTCGCCAAATAACAGAAAATAATAAATTATTTTTCTTCAACAACATGTATTTTTTTTACTAAATCGTATGTCTTGTTTCGGCTACGAATCATTTGTAATCAATACACCAACAAATTTATGTACATTGTAACACGATCGTCGTCGGAAAAAAAACAAACATTGCTTTGAACTTCGATACATCGTTTATTCATCAAATCATCAATAATCTTTTGTTTATTTTCCTGCGACGGGACAAAATCCAAATAGGAAATTGAACGGTTTCTGGTAACAAATATGTATCGACATAAAACAATGAAAATACCTATTTACCATTTACCTCCGGAACAATTGTCATTTTATATAAATATATACAAATCAAACAAGACTTTATGTCCCCTCTGAACACGAGGCGAATGCGTGTTTGCGCCCCCGACAAATAACAATTTCAATATTAAATGTTTTTGTTAATAGTTATAGCCGGCCTCTTTGTATATCTCTTTTGACGGATACATCATCATATCGGCGTCATTCGATCAAAACACCCATTTATTACTTTTTCAAGTTTATATTGCAGAGTGCAGACGAGACGACAGCGGCTGTTCGACGTTTCTCCGACAAGGCCTTCTCGGGATCCCTGCTGCGCGCATTCACCGCCGCATCAGAATTGAGGCCGCCTTGTTACTTCAAAGAACTGACACTGCATCTTGTTCTTCAACAAACACTGCTGCATATTTTATCCCTCTATGGTCGGTGCTCTATGGTAATACCCTTATGGAGAATACATATTATAGATTATAGAGTATATCGGAGTATAGTTATATATATTCACTTTATACTTTATTGTGTATATGTGTATATTTTACATGGTTTGAAAGGCAAGTACAGTAGTCTCGAATTTCATATTCGCGCCAACTTTCCACATTGCCTAAAAATTTGGTTTTAAACTAAGAAAGTAAAATGTATATGAAATTGATGGATATTCATAACAGGATAGGTGATAGTTACCGACCAATTAATTCGAACCAATAATTAATATTTAAAAATAAAAGGTTATACCAAATTAAAAACTATTTAAAAACTAAAAATACCTACAAATAAAATTAAACTGTATTTCAATGAATTTTGAAGAATGAAAAACATAGATCCATTTTAATTTCCTCTTTCAGAAGTAGTAAAATATCGCTTCATACCAATATTTACAACAAACAATTACTTAATGCATTTTGCTAATCGTGCTTCGGAGGGCACGTTAAGCAGTCGGTCCCGGACGCTGTCAATAGATGGCGGTCGTTACAGTTCCCAACCCGCAGTGGAGCAGCGTGGTGGACTTAAGCTCCAAGCCCCCCCTCCTCACCCTGGGGGGAGGCCTAAGCCCCTGCAGTGGGGTTAAAATGGGCTGATGATGATGATGATTTTGCTAATCTAATCCTTTAACATAGTCATAGACCTGCAAATACATCAGGTTCTAGTAGAACGGATGGCGATGAATTTATAATAATGGAGAAGAAATGAAAAAAAATAAAATAGAAGATGTACAGTTTCAGAGGCTAAACAAATTCGTCGCAGCAGATGAAAAGTAAATATTCAACAAATCCTTATACATCCAGAACCAAGAACCAGTGTTATTTAAGCTTATATAACCAAATCTCACGATTCGCAGAGTATGAAAAAGTACCAGCACCTCGTTGGTCATTATGTAACTTGTAAAATTTTATTAAATTTTAAATACATTGCGACTTGGAAGTACTAACTTCGTATTCGCGCGCCGTCGCTTATGGAGCAAGCGTGAAATGATTTCGGTTATGTAGACCGAAAGACAAATTTGACTCAATCATGTTTCATGACAGCTGTCTTGTTTTATCTGAAGACTGTGTACCGTTTTGTCGCACTCAAACACATATTTCAAACTCGCTGAGATTGCCAACCGCGTTTTTCATGCTGCTTCCATAGGGCGCAGTGCGAAAACTTACATGCATGGAGGTACAATTACCTCCATGCAGTGTGACCTCAAACAGACTTTAATAAGACCAACATCATTAATTAAGTAATATGAGCGTATACATATTAACGAAACCACTCAAATACGTAGGAACGCCCGCTCTTCGTATTCCCAGTAGAAGATGGTGTAACAGTTATTACAAATGAGAAGCGTATATCGTGAATAACGTAATTATGCTTTTATCATTACGGCAGCTTACATAATTCGAATTTCTAAAATATCTAGTTTTGTTATTCCTTTCGGTAGTATCAGTCCCGCTCCCAAATGGCAAAAAACTCTTATGCTTCGAGCTACAAATTAAAACCATTTTTATACCCCTCGATATATAGTTGAAAGAATTTCTAACTTGCAAGGATTTTCGACGATAATACTAAATCTGTATTTAGTTTAATATAATGTCCTAAGTCCTTCTCCATATCAAAAGCTAGATGGGGTTAATTTTAAATACTGGAATATACCGAACTCAAATTCATTCAAAAATTAAGCAGTTCTGTTTTCAAATAACGCATTACAATTTATTCAAATAGCGGGTCTATCTAATACTGGTTTATTATTATATATTTTTAAAAGTTAAAGGGTTGCGGTCGTCTACGCTGCTCGTCATCAAAAGGCGCCTGCTACAAACAAATGCTTACTCACTGAATACTAAATTAATGATAACATGAAATCCAAGAATCCTAAATTCCTTTTCTTTTTCTTTAAAATTACCTATTTCTCTAATACGAAACATAAACCGGAATTGAAGTTCCCATACATTGCTAGAAACCTTCAAATCAAGTTGAGGTGTTAGGTATATAAATCGGAGACAATAACCCAATGTTATCCGAAATCTGCACCCGATGGGAGGTTCCAACTCAGACTTAGGCTTCGTAAAAAAGAAAAGGTATTTCTAAAGAAATGTCATACCACGGACTAGACAATGATATGCTAGCGGGTGGCTGGATTCAGCCATTTTACAGAGCAGCCGTGTGCATGATTAGGTCAAAACGAGCTAACAAAACAATGAAAAGCGCAAGAATAAAACAATAGCGTATGACACGTGTAACAAGGTAGCGCAAGGTTTTTTTTATTATTAATTACTTTTATAAATAAAAAGTTATTGGAAATGTTTTCTGTGAAATTTTCTGTACATGAAAGGAAATAAAAAGTAATATAAATTGAAATGTGAAATGAAATGCTTACTGAAAGGCTAAATACCAATTTTCGTGGTATTTTTTTTTTATTTAATTTTAATTTCCCATACAATCTTCTATTTCCAATTTTATCAAAGACATTATAAGATAATTGTGTATTACGAGTTTTTTCATTTCTTTCTGAAAGGCCATTTAAATACCAATGAGGGCTGAAAATTTTCCTCTCACCAGATATCGCTGCTTACTATAGTAGGCAGCGATATCTGGTGAGGTGATATCTACCGTGGGGCGAGCGCAAAGGTGTTTAAATATACAAAATCAGCAAACACAAAAAAATAATTGTTTCTAGTGAGTTGAATGGATCACCAAGGATAGAAACTTTCCAATCAACATGGTAGTGATACATAAGCGGATTTCTACTTACTAATGAACATACTATTTTACAACGTTCTTTATTTTCGAGCTTTTCTTCATGGTTCTACTAATTTGTCCTACTAGTAGGTCCTATCACACAGACAAGTCAACCTTATAGACCACGCTTTGACAGGGAGTAGCATTCGCCAAGGCTATGTAGTGACACTACATAACTACGTCACTAGTGAGCCGTCAGCTGGAAGCAAGTCGGAAGCCATTAAATCTCCCCGCACCCTGCCACTTATTGGCGATTTCGTTTTCGTACTGACGTTTATTAAAGCGTGGTCTATAGGTTGACTGGTCTGTGTCCTATCATTATTAATCTGCCGCCTGTATGAAAACTGAAAGTAACCAAAAAAATTTTATGTTCAGAAATATTTTATAGAAAGGTCGGGTTCGATTGTACTTTTATACATACGGGATCATAGAAAAATTCATTTAATAATTTTACTCCGTAATACGACCATGAGGAAGCCTCTACTAATCTGTCCTACTAAGTAGGACAAATTAGGACCACGAGGAAACAGCCTTATTTTCGCTAGTTTTGGCTTGTGTATCTCAAATATACGCGTTCAAAGCCTACAGTAATAAAAAGACTGGATCGTAACTCTTCAAAAGTCGTAGGCTTCACAACGACGAACATTATTATTCCGTACCCCTTTATCTAGCAACCTTTAAGTGTGCGGCGTCTACACGGATATGTAAATAATAAGATAAGTGTACGAGATGTAGGTTAGCTTAACCAAGCCGTCTGATGTTTCCTTGAGGAAGCGCGTTGTGTAATCGAGTTAGGACGACTTTGCGACTTATTCCCGACTGCTAATGAACAAACTCGGCGCGAGCACACAGAGTGGCTTAAGACGTACCTCTAATTACACAAACTACTGACACTTCGTGTTATTGAGATATTTTTGTAGAGATTGTTCGGCAGGGGGTGATTCTGACGCGAAACTTTTGAAATGGGAACACATGTTGCCAAAATTGATCACTTACACGGGAGTCGTATCTCAAAATCGGTCTGCAAGGTAAAGAAATATTAATTAAATATTTTTTTGATAAAAAAATAGAACTTTAATATTAGACGACCGCTTAGCCTAGTGGGTAGCGACCCTGCCTGCGAAGCTGGAGGTCCCGGGTTCGAATCCCAGGTCGGGTCAGTATTTATATGATGAATATTGATACTGGTACCGGGTCTTGGTTGTTATATGTATGTGTTGTCTTCGCTTGGTACCCACAATACAAGCTAATGCTTAGTTTGGGACCTGGACGTTGTTGTGATTGTGTGTGTTATTATTATTATTATTATTATTTAATAAAATTTTCTTTACAAAAAATATCACTAATAAAAAAAAAAGAGAAATGTGAACAATCTGACATGGTTAATACAAGAATCTGTCTTTACTGAATTTTGCTTCTTCTGAGCAAATAATTAGCCTATAAAAGTTCGTCACGACGTAATGATCTGATAACGTGATGATGCGCGGACGTGATGTGATGTGACATATTCGATTTATGTTCTGTTCATCACAGTGCATTGCATCTGTAATCTGTATCGTACTACGTTTCGTTGTTCAACGAAATTAATTACTTTAAAAATAGTGTTACCTATTTACAGCGAACCAAACGAAAGACACGTATGCAAAGTAAAATAGTGTAACATATCCAATGATTGGTTGAGGTTTGAAGTTCGGTTACAATTTAGCCACTAGTCGTTCAGTTTAGATTGGTGCAGGCAGACGGTGCCATGACATTAATATTTTTAGGAGCAGAATAGAAAGAGGAAATGTAATATAGAACGGCATTTCATTGTGTTATAAATTTTTGTTCTTTTAGTGAAATAAATAATTAAAAAATAATTATTATATTTATTTTTTAATATTTTTTACACACCTTATCGCACACAGCGCCATCTAGTGCTAAAGTAAACAACGATGTTGTATGAGTATTATTAATGTAATAGATTTTATTTTATTATGATTTTATTAACATAAAGTTGGATTTGCACGTAACATGTGCACTCCCTGGTTTTTATGTACTTAATTGTCTTTATCATAACAGTTATATTTTAAATTTATTCCGAATACCGATGCACCCATCGTTTCACTATCGTCCCTAAATGTCTCACCCTATAAACTCGCACCAAGGTGCCAATAGTTCGATCTGCAGTTAAGTCGCAAGGGACGAATTTCCGTTTCATTAGTTTCCTTACAACGGCTGATCGGATTCCAATGACGTTGTGCGCCATGCGAATATTGCGTTGTGCTTTCACATATGAATACGTACGTGCTGAAAGAGAGGCCAGTAATTGCGTAGTTCTAAAAAATTTTTGTCACGTTCTATTTGCTTATAGTTAATTCTGTATCATATAAAAGCAAAACAGCCTTGTTTTATCGGTATAATACATGTGAATATGAAACCTACGCAAAAATTGTGGTCTTTTTCATACAAGATATTTATTGAGTACTTAAAACAATTTTTATAATTTGATTACGACTTCATTTTATAAAAATAACAGTATGTAAAGTTTCTTTTTTTGCCTTGGCTACTATTTCAGTCGAGATAAAAAATTGTGTACTACACATATCAAAAGTTTTCAACGCTTATTTATATGCTAAACAAGAATAATATAGCGAATTATTTTCTTATCCAAAAACCAAGAAATCAAACCACAGATTCTTTTTTTTTGTTTTTCGTTCATAAAAATAATTCTTTTGAAATAGGTACTGCATTTATCACTGTCAAATCTCGTAAGCTATGTAAGAAATCGAAATGAAACTCAGATAGACAATGTTTGTATTTTGTTCTTACCGTAGTACTCATAAATCAATTTCATAAAAATCACAACTTAGTTTTTTCTTACGAGAATAGGATATTTGTCATTTCAATGAAAAATATTATGCAAATAAATAAGTAAACTGACAAGATGTGTCTCCCCGTATATCGCGGTCATGTAAACCTAGCACTTAAAAAGCAGTGCATTGCACTATATTCTTGTTTGCGTTCAATAGTTTACAGTCTATGTCTCTGTGCATTAGTGATATAAAATTTTGCTGCTGAAACCTGAATAGTTCTTTTAATCGTCAGCAACAGCCAGCACCAAGTTTTGCTATTAAAACTGCTAATCAACATTTTCCATAGCCTTTGTTATCGGGTTAGCAGTTATATTCCATGTGATCACTTAACTAAGCATAACGAGCACAAAGAGGACAAACAAGTGGTAATACGAAAAACAAACTATGCAATCACAATAAAACATCAATGAATCCGGTAGAATTTTAAGTCACCAGCAATTATTTGATTGGTTGTCAGTAGTACTTAGTTGTGATAGCCCAAAGCGCAACGAACCTGTCTCAAATTTATAAGGCCCCGTAGGGCCATGGTTCGAATCCGGGCGTGTACCAATGAGTTTATCTGACTTAAGTACATAACTATCACTGACTCCGTGCTTCGGAGGGCACGTTAAGCAGTCGGTCGGTCCCGGACGGTGTCAATAGATGGCGGTCGTTACAGTCCCCAACCCGCAGTGGAGCAGCGTGGTGGATTTAAGCTCCAAGCCCCCCTACTCACCCTGGGGAAGGCCTAAGCCCCTTCAGTGGGGTAAAAATGGGCTGATAAAGTACTTAGTTGTCGTTTATTAATTGATGAGAACTCAATTCACATTTAGCAAATAAATGAAGATGTGGTACCTCCCCATACATAAAATGCAATTAATAAACTTTTTTTTTTATCAACATAGCTAGGCTCCACAGAATATTTATTATACGTGGATCACTGCATAAATTTTGAGGCACCGAAAAGTAAAAAATATATTTTTTGTATATTTAAATTATATTTTATCAAAATATTCTCCATTATTCACTATTCAAATTCGTTCACCAGACCTGAAAACATTTGTTTTAGTCTTCCTCCGACAGGTTAGAAACGGTTGATTCGTAGGCAGCCACCGTTTTTATGGCGCACGAAAAAAAATAACTAGAACTATTTTGCTCAGTAAAACACACGGCAAGTTTTTTACGTGTTTATTTCGTTCTGTAAGTACCAAGTGACTTTCTGGCATAGAACTAGGGATGGATAAGAATCAAAAATCTGTCATGAATGAGTATTGAGTACGTACAACATGTAACTAATTTTCTGGATAAAAACATTAAAAACTATATAAGTAAAGACAAATAAACCCGAATAAATTATTACAGAGTAACCTCGTCCATAGGTTTGCTAGGTATATTCTTAAAATTCATACCACCGTAGATGTACATACAGCTCTCTTTAGTATCGGAAAAAGTTCATTTCAGAAAGCGTTATCTGTTATACTTTCTCGAAAAACTCGGCTTAATGGTTAACCTTGCACATAAAAATCAATGAGTCGGCCACATATATGACTTCTGAGTTCGTTTTATGTTACTGCTATTTGCTTTTTTCCTCTATCGCGCTACTCCTCTAACCCTATTCAAGTATTGAAGATGTTTTCTTATTAGATAATTTCATTTATTGTTCCCTTTCGCTCAGTTTTCATAATACGAATCGTATCCTTTTAGATTTTCCACTAAAATCCCTTAAAGTTATATTTATTTACGGTATCGCCTGCTCGTTTATGCAAAGCTATATCTTAGAAGCTTTTAATATTACCATTTACTTTATTTAATTATTTATTAAAACTCGAAATGGAATTTGAATGGATATCCTTAAAAACAAGTAAATTCAATATGTTCTACGACTCTAATTTTCGAATAAATTTGAGAAGATACCGAAATTGTTTTACATGATAGTTATCTTCACTTCACTTCATCAGCCTATTTTTACCCCACTGCAGGGGCTTAGGCCTCCCCCAGGGTAAGAGGGGACTTGGAGCTAAAATCCACCACGCTGCTCCACTGCGGGTTGGGGATTGTAACGACCGCCATATATTGACAGCGCCCAGGACCGACTGCTTAACGTGCTCTCCGAGGTACGGATTAACTGATAGTTATGTACTTAAGTCAGAAAAACTCATTGGTACACGCCCGGATTCGAACCATGGCCACATGGCCTTATAGATTTGAAACAGGTTCGCTGCGTTCGGGCTATCACGACACTTGATTTAAATATTTTTCGTGAATTGCAAACATTATCATAAACACAGCCACTATTGGAAATAATAGTTATATTATCATCAAATGTTTTTGCATTCATTGACACTCAATGCAATAAAACACGATCGCGTGCTTATTACTCTATCTTACCTCTCTCAGCCGTAGTCGTACCACTGAATTTAACGCATGGTGTTTCATCTAACGTCTCCGTTCGGGTAAATAGGTAATTTGCGATAGATATAACGACACTGAAAATTTCTATCGCCAATTCAAACGAAACGGCTTTCATGAATTCTACAATTGTGAAAAGAGTATTTAGAATAACAACTTGGATTAAATTTATTTTGATTCATTATCATCATCATCAGCCCGTGTCTCTCCACTGCAGGATATAGGCCTCTCCGTAGGCTCGCCACCACACACGGTCCTCCGCCTTCCGCATCCAATTACCTCCGCTATGGTGCATTAGATCATCAGTCCACCCGGCCGAGAGGCCTCCAACGCTTCGCTTCCTAATACGTGGTCTCCACTCGAGAACCTGTCTACCCCATCGGTTGTCGGTTCTACGGCGAATGTGACCGGCCCATTGCCACTTTAGCTTCATAATCACTTCGGCTATGTAGACAACTTTAGTTTTTCGACGGATTTCAGTATTCCTGATTTTGTCCATCAAGGAAATACCGAGCATAGCCCGCTCCATACCGCGTTGAGCGACTTTGAATCGCTTGAATTGACTTATTATGAATCTATACGTTAAATTATATGGGTAATGGCTCGAAATTATAAAATTATTGTAAGCTTTCAATAAGTTACTCACGTCTGAAGTTGCTTAAAATATGCATAAAATCGACAAGTTTTTGAGACCAATTACTTTTAGATAAAATTGATTTGTGTAAAAATTTCTGGTCATTTCACGTATAATAAACGAGATAACAGGTTCTTATTTAAAATTTATCACTACAATAAATATTTACTGAGTAATCATGGAATGAAGGTTCTAATATCAGGTCAGAGAGTCTTTTCATAATCTTCACTTTGCCTTTGCATTTTATAGTGAACAGACAATAATATATACTTGCCAAATACCAAGCATTCCAGTTATTTGAGTCAATCCATGGCACATGATTCTAAAGTGAAATGCAATATGCCTAAGCGCTTTCAGTTTAACCGGCTTAACTGATAACACTGTTTGAACACGCTTGACAGCAAATATATTACCAGTGTTAAGTGAAATTATTATGTATTATTTGTGTTTGTATAATGACTTCTACAAATACTTAGTGGGACCTTAACCTTCGATTTAATGACCGGACAACGTCTTAGAAGTTTTTTTTATAAGTTGAATTTATAAAAAAAATTAAAGTCTGTGATAAAATTATTTATCCATAAAGCGTAGTTTTTTTACATTTTGTTCAAAATATAACAATGATTGTAATTATTAAGATATTCCGTGTTTACGTTTACGATTTTTGTTTACACTACATGTCTCATTGTCTCATTCAGGTTATAGATAAAAATAATTTTAACATATCAAAATTGTTATAACAGTTGACCAAATTACACTATATATTTAAAAATTTATTATTACTAAAACAGATTACCTATATTTTAATACAGCTAATCAAAAACCTAAAGTAGGGTTCGCAATTCCCAATATTTCAATTCTGATATTTTCGCGATTAAAATCCTTGACGTAGATTCAATAAGTAGAATTTACTACTTTTAAAATAGTCCTAGATTATTTTGTATTTATAGACGATATCAACATTGTTATTCTTACCAACGAAGGGGTATTATGGGTTTGGTGTAACAAGGTTTATTTTAAAAAACTATTGGACCGAATTCAATACGGTTTTATGTATTACTTACAGGTGTTACTTCAGAGCAGGTCCTTAAACACTTATTACGGTTATAGGCCATCAGGCAGGGGTAGGTTTTTTGTATTGCATACTAAACTACGATGATAACCAAAGTTAATCTATACAATCTACTACTGGCCATGGGAGATGTTTGAATAGCATCATAAATAATTTGAGGTTGATTATAAAGTAAAATACAATCGTTAAATTTTTTTTTTGAAGGACCGCCTTTTAATTATTTACTTACATACTTATTAAATTTTTGTTTTATATACAAGGTGAGATTTTAGTAACCAGCCAAAATTTTTCTAGGTGTTAGATATCACCAACAGACCTCATTGTGTAAATAAAAAAATATGGGTTACATTTTCATAAAAAAATATTTTATCTACAGTGTTATTTTATAACGTTTGGTTTCCTTTTTAACGCTATAGTTAACGTATGCACCCGAGGCCTTTGATACGGAAAGGGGCGACGGGTATGAATGGTGACTAGAGTTATTGGTTTTTTCGGGAAAGGTTTGAGTAATCAAATTTCAGTATTTTTCTATAGAACGATACTAAAAGGAAACAATACGGCTATCGGTTTTCTACCAAAAATCATTATATTAAAATTTGGCTAGTCATTAAAACCTCACCCTGTATAGAAGTTGGTTCGATCTGTATTCCAATAAAATAAAGTCCGCACAGATACTGCATTTTTGGTAGATAAAGCTGTATTTTGGACATTCTTTTATTTTTGTTTATGAATGGGATATTTAAAACATTTGGGATGATTGGAAACCTTGTATGGGACATTATCTGATGTATTAAAAAGGTTTTCAACAAAACATCAAACGAATACGAAATCAGTTGGTAGGTACATGGGCCACATCAGAAGCTATACGGCATTGGCCATCTTAACTTCTGAAACAAATGATCAATCCAAACAATCTTGGATATAGCGATTCACAATTCTCGATGTTTGCGTTTTTCGAGGTTCAGGGTTAAAACTCTAGAAACAATAGGATCGAACCACACACTGTGGCTCCTTTTCATGTCTATGGAACACAAAATTACATTGAACAAAGCAAAGGTAAACAAAGACATACCTGACAACGAAAAAAACAAAGATAATGAGAGCCTGCATAAACTAGTACTCAGAACTTATAACTTGAGGATGGATTAGTTTCTACCTATCTATCTGTAAGTACCTAGTTACATTCTGAGAATTGAAAAAGGATTGAGAAGGAGCTATCGATGCTCTCGAGGGTGCTAGCAGAGAAAATTTTCTCAGCTCCTATGGCTAGTCGTGTGTTTTCATGGAAATGATTTCGTTACGTGCAAGGTGGTACTTTTTTACTTAAAAACAAGAACAACAGATTCAAGCTCCTGAGTGACAAGAGAGTGTACAATGACGCAAAGTACCTATGAAATGGTGTGGATATACCACACCATACCATACCATCAGCCCATTAATACCCCACTGCAGGGGCTTAAGCCTCCACTTGGCATGAGAGAGCTCAGAGCTTAATTCACCACGTTGCTACAATGCGGGTTAGGGGATTCGTAATGGAATAGAGTGGAGATAATATTGAGACAAAAAATGGGGTAAAATAAATAGTATTGTCGCGTCGTCCAGAGAAAAAAATGTGGCAAGTACAGAAAGCACTAAAAAATCCGCCGCAGTATATATAGTTTGCCTCAAACTTTATGGCGGATCGAAATACTATAAGCAACGATATAAGCGTGCATGCGCAGGTACAGTCATGTACCCCTCGCTCCACTGCGTCGCGCTACACCTAAAACTTGTTACTGCGACGCGACTTGTGCCTATATTCACATCCGCCATAAAGTTTGATTGGGCTATACCTATATTAAATTTCAGACTACGATTACAGAGAGGGATATGATCATCGCACTCGTCAGGGGTTCGATCGTCATTGACACCAAGGTAGTCTTTCTGTTACATGGCAAGGTCTTCAGACGTAAAACAACATAGAAGGAAGAAGAAAGAACAAGTGCGAAACAAGTCAATAAAGCACTATTCACTTTCAAGAGCAGAAAACGCAGGGGCCAGATGTTGCTCGAGGGTAGATATGCTCTGAAAACAGCAAGACCATTTGTTTGGAATAAATACCTAACGTCGTCGTTAACAACGTGCTGGCGATGGTATACTTCCCAAAACGATGGGAGACCAAGAAATTCATTAGACCCAAAATATTAAATTTATATTATATATATACACAGGTGTACTATGAGGATGCATATATGATACGATATAAGCGCTGAAGGTTAATTTTATTATGGACAACTTGCCGGAGTAATATATTTAATGGTTTATTTTTAAGTAAGTATATGATTGAAGGAGTAAGTATTATGAGGCCAAGCCCCTGCAGTGGGGCGTAATAGGCTGGTGGAAGTGGAAGTATATGATTTAATAGTTCAAGAAATTGTTTGTCATAATTTTAACAACAATGTTCAGCTTAGTAAACAGAGGTTCTTAAATAATGAAGACAGTAATATCTAACTCAGTTACGTTGCGAATATAGTTCCATAATAGGTTGGTGCACGGCTAACTGCACGTCATCCGACAGTATTGCGTGGACATTCCTTTATCATTAACGAAAAACTGGTGACCTAGGATCTAGGCACATAACACGAAATATATCGGCACAGAGTATGCTCGTAGTTAAGAAAGTTGTTAGTCAACTTTGACGCTAGGGGGTGAAACTATTAGATTTATGTCTGTGGTTCCACTCGCGTAAAGTAGTAAACGCGAATGAATGGCCTTTACTATGCTGTATTTAATGACTTATTATAAGCTACTATTGCTCAGATATTTTTTTCTATTCTGTAGTATATCTAATGTAAAGATGCTAAAGACATACATGCCTGCAATTATTACAACACTCAGTGAAATAAAAACGGCCAAGAAAAGTTTTGTGCCGTTATTACCGCAACACTATCGATCCCTAAAGGTTTTTGCTTTGTACCATTTAACTAAGACCGATCTAAAGTTCAAAGGACGGACAGACATACAAAAGATTCTAACATATAACACTCCTCTTTCACGTCGGGGGTTTAACTTAGTTTGAGTGATCAATTAATAATAATAATAATAATACCTTGGATATCCTAGACAGCGCCATTTAGTTCCGAACTAAGCAAAGCTTGTACTATGGATCCCAGACAACTGACATAAATACTTAAATAATCTTTATAATATTTACTTAAATAGATATTTTTTACATCCAGACACGAAACCAATAGATATCTTCACGCACACAAATATTTGTCCCGGGCGGGAATTCGAACCCGCGACCCTTGGCTCCGCAGTTAGGGTCTCTTACCCTATCATCTTAATATTATTACTTACTTATGTATATTTATGTGAGTTTATATTTATTTATAATATATAGCAAGGTCTAATAATGAATGTTATGTACATAACCGTTATTTACTCCAATAACATGGTATGACATGAATAATATTTATTCAATTAAGGGTCTATTCAGAGTACACACATCGAAATCCATAGCAATACAGTCGAATGAATCGCACCTTGAGATGGGAAAAATACGGCTGTCGCCTCGACGCGGGAGTATTAATCAAAAACGTTTGATACGAAGGAAATATGGTTTTCCCGCTTCCTTATGAGGGACACGGGTTACTATTATGGGAACAAAATCTAATAATTTGTGGATGTTATTTATTACTCAGGTAAAGCAAAATAAACGACGCGTAGTTAACTAGATTGATTAAATGTTCGTTTTATTAATTATTATTGTATGCGAAATTACATACCTGATTTTTTTAAAATTATAACGTAAAATTTAATATCATCACTACATATTATAAAATAAAGTCCTCCGACGCGTCTGTCTTTCTGGGTGTCTGTCTGAACACGATAAACTCAAAAAACTACTGGATGGATTTTCGTGTGGTTGCTACCAATGTGGAGGGATTCAAAAGGAAGGTTTATTTGTATAATTTATTAATGTTTTATGTAAATTAGTTGCAATATGACGATGATTGGCTGATTAGATATCGGAAAAAGTCAAGCCGACTGGGAACTTTCATCAAAAACGCTGTCTAATTCCTTTGAGACATAATAAAACAAGGCATGGAGGAATTAAGGCCTAGTGGATAGCGACCTTGCCTACGAAACTGGGTGTCACGGGTTCGAATCCCAGGTCAGGTCAGTATTGTAGCGCTGACTTGTTACAAGCCAGACGTTCGATTAAAATACTTAATTTGAATTTGAATAAATTCTAATTATATATGTGTTAGGAACACGAGCCTGGATGGCTCGACCTTTTTTGACTGAGATGATAGATGATTTCGTGGTGTTGATCGAGGCGGTTCGTAGTTTTAACAGTTCGAAGTGTTGTGCGAATATATGTTTTATTGTAATATTGCAATCGCGTTTACGAAATACAAAGTCTTTTCCTTTCAGCATTCATATCTTTCATTTCAGGTCTATTAAGTTACGATCCCAAACAAAAATATAATTAATAGAGAAGTAAAAATATGTAAAAAGATGTGTATAAAATATCACTCTTTACGATTGGTGGATATGGCCGAGATACTGGCACATGGAAGAAACGGATCCTGAAAAATTATTCCAAGGTTTACCCAACGACGATGTCCAAGGATTTTTCGAATCTTTCGAAGCAATAGCTGCAATTGGATACCCAGAAAAAAGCAGCACTATTATTATGTTTAGCAGGCGCTGCGAAAGACTTTTACAAAACAATAAATAATCCAGAGAAGACGTACGCACAAATTTGTGAAGAGTTGCAAAATGAATTTAAAAACAATACGAATTGGCTACAAATATTTTTCAACATAAAACAAGGAAATGAAAACACACTACAATATTTTTATCACATGCGTACAATAGCTACCAAAGCCATGAAAAGCCTTTCATCATTTCGTATTAGTAATTAGCCAATTACTAGTACGATTATCAAGGGGTTAAAAGGACGATTTAGGAAAGTTTTCAGCTCCTAACCTTGGAGAAGATAGAAGATTTAAAAAGAAGCATAACGAGTCATCAAGAAATATACATGGAAAATAATAGCAAAAATTACGATCTACCAATCAAGATGACAACTACACAGGCTTCGAGTACTCATATACCGCAGGCATCAGGGGATGCTAAATAACCTTCAACAATTAACAAATCTTCTTTCAGAGGCAATCACAATTTCAGGCCACGTCCTAGTGTTCCTCCTCGCTATAATAGTTGGAGAACACAGCCGCCCATGGCGAGGTCTACTCAACAAGGTCCTACGGAACATCCAAAGCGCATCGCAACGACCCAAGGTTTGAGTAAGCTTGCCTCATGAGCAAAGTCTCGCCAAAAAAATCAAGAAAAGTCATTGAGTACAGGACATTCTACTCAACTATCTAATTTCCGTAGTTATATTGAAGTGATGTTGCCTAGTAGTTCAATTACTGCACTTTCATTGGTAGAAATTTATTTGAAGAAAAATCGATCTGTTTTTTGGATTCAATGAAGGTTTCAATTCAATGAACAGACAACATGAATAAAATGGACGTAAATAGTAATTTTACGCACAAACAGGAAAATTCATTGAAAAATATTTCAATGAAATTTTCTGAACGTAAAGGTAAAGAAGACGTGATATTAAATGAATGTGAAAGTGAGATTCTGCTTTATCGTATAGGATTGTCGGATATTAGGACGGAACAGAATAGTGATACATTTTGTAGGTTTATCACGGAAAATTCGAAGACAAGACCAGGTTCGATAAGAGGTTTTCGTGTAAAAGATAGCGCATTAACTAGAATTAAAAGGGCCCAGCGTAACCAAAAGGTTCATTATGATCAAGGATAAAAGGCCCGCATCTTTTCAGGTTGGGGATCTAGTTATAGTTATAGTATATACTCCGTGAAGGGTCGTGGGGAAAAGCTTAAAATTAAGCAGATGTTTCAGATGTCCATTCAAAATCATCAGAATTATTTCTCATACCAATTTTCTGATACAATATATTGTAAATCATAGTTGCGATATTGTCCACGTCAATAGTATTAAGAAATTTTATAGACGTGTACACCATGTGTAATGATTTTATGATTTATTACCATTCGTATATCATTCATGGATATTTTTATTTTGTTGAAAATAGTGAAATGTATTGTGCATTGTGATTTGTGTCATCCTTTAGTATCATTTGGTGCGAATGTTGTTTAACGTGATTGATTGTATTGCAGAGAAGATTTAGGTCGGATTCTAGAATACGGGCAATGCAGGTTAGTGATTTTTGTGAATGAGGCTGATTTTAATGATATGATGGGAAGGAAGATTTGGTGTGTTGTTAGGGAATGCCTTGCACAGTCGGGATTCCTCTGACGACCTCCTTTGTCGTGTATTTGGTATTTAGTAATATGATAGTATTCTGGAGCCGCCGGGAGTTTGCGTTCCTGACGCATGTTAACTGAGCATGACTAGTGATGGGCATTAAATAACACAATTCAATAACATTATTTTTAATTAATTACGTTATTTGTCAATCGGTTATTATAAATTTACTCACCTTCGCGCGTGCGGTGTTGTATTGTTTACTCATGTGTAGTTATATACTGGGCTGTCCCAGAAATGAAGAGACAAAACAGTCCTAATAATATTTTATTATACATAAGAATGCATTTGAAAAGCTTTACGTAAACTTTAGATTTTGATACTTTATCTGAAATAAATACAAATGTGTTGAAAAATCAAGCCAATTAACTCGTCAATTAGGATCCTGAAGATTTAAACGATGACTAAGAGACATTGGAAAATGAATGCATTCAGTTATATTATCAGCTCAAAAAATCCTTAGCAAATTATGAAGATGTACTCTCTGAACAAAACATATGTTTTGCATTCACGAAATATTCAAGATGTTTACCGTAATGTAGATATGTATTTTTATGTGTGTGTAGATATGTTATTTTCTCTACGTATTTTTTGAGCATCCCAGCAACAAATTGCCAGGAGACATATTTTATATTCCGAAAAGAATTAAAAGCTACTTACGTGCAAGCATGGGCACGCTCTTGGATTATTGTCTATTGAAGCTCAATTAGTTCAAAAAATTTATTTTGACGATTTAATCGACGTTTTCGCAGGAACCAAAGATAAGAAAAGGAAACTGATTCTATAAATGATAATCTAAATAAAATGTTAATTATTTACATTTTGTTGTTAAAAATTGTATATATATATATATAAATAAGATGTTTAATTTCGATGAAAATTTAAAAAGCGGCATATTAAACAGAGTCTAGAGTAGCATCAAACCTTAGTCCGCTACTGAATATAAGCTGATAACATATGAATTTGGTATGCAAATGAAAGTGAAATTTATTAATGTAAATATCTATATCAAATTTGCTGCAGCGATGCCTTTTTATCCGATTTTTCTCAAATTAATGGCAGCACTCTTTATGACCGCTTTTCTAAAGGTAGCTACCACTCTATTGGCCAATCGATGTTTCAAAGATGTCGACGTTTGTGGTATATTAGTGTACTTTATATACTTTCTTTTACACAGGACCCAAAACATTTCAATACCTCGAGCTCGAGGAATATTCAGGACATTTTTTTATCTAGTCAAGAACTCAACACCTGCAAATCTGTAAATGTTGAGTAACTTTAAAACCGTATTGATCTAAAGCCAAATTTGGGAGTTCATAGACCCTGTACGATAATAGTGTTCATCTTTGTATTTTATTCTAGATACAGTGGCCTTATATATTTTTAGTGAATTTGCCGCATCTCTTACCGACGGTAAGGATGCCTGTTCAAAAACCTTTTTTTTAACAGTTTACATTTCTATAGGTAGATACTGTACGTTGTATTACCAGTATCTTCTTGAAATCAGTCTCTTCCATTTCTTCGTAACATTTTGTTATCCTGTACAGACTAGTTCTTCTTACTCCTTTTGAAGAAAATGACGTACTTTCTCAGATTTCTCAGGACACAAATAGTATTGAATAACGCTCTTTGAAAACAATTCTTGTTCGGCTTGATTCACTTAAGAAAATGCAAGACGTTTTTGAAAACCGTCTATTATAACAAACATGTCTTCTATGTTTACCATGACAAGTATTTATTTTTAATTTGAAGACTTTTCTGTGACCAGTTATTGCAATGTGCACACCTTAGTATAATACAGGACGTAAAGATAGACATATATATTAACAACGGATTAGTTATTTAATAGTTTATCCTTAGAGGACGTTACGATTGGATAATGCCATTTTTTCTAACTTACAGGGCGCCAATTTGAAAAATGTACCAACTAAGGATCTGTCTCTAAACTCTTTATAGAGTTCTTTATAATTATGTCGTCATGTCCGGTCTTGTCAATCACCATTTTGAAAAATTAATCACTAAAAAACCTTTTTTTTTTTCAATTAAAAGTATCAAATTAGTTTTTTTTTTAAATTATTTATCACTTTCGATATTTTCATATTTTCGATAAAAAACATAAAAACGGTATGTTAAAAAACCTAGTATTACCGAATCGCCTCGTAATTTTTAGCACATCACTACAAAAAAAGTAATTGTCAAAATGGTAAATTCGAATTACGTATTTTAATCGAATGTCTGGCTTATAACTAGCCAGGGCTACATCTTCTCCCCCCCCCTAATTACGAAGAAGGTCCCTATTCTTCTAAAAATATGAAATTGCGGTTGATGGTTCAATATTACAAAACTGGTACCGGGTCTTGGCTGCTATATGTATGTAATGCTTAGTTTAGTTAGTGAGGTCTAGCCGTTGTTGTGATGTATACGTTATTATTATTATTTCTCTTTGAAGGTCTAAAGGAAATTCTGCAATGGCATATGTTACTACTACGTTACCACTTACACTCATTTCAATGTTTAAAAAAATGTTCACATATAATGTGGTCATTGGAAAGCTATTTACACGGATACGACATTTATGTTATTAATCTTTATCAAACTAAATAAGTTTTTACCCATGTCTTTACCATTAGCATTTCATGCACATTTTATTTGCCGTTTACACCATACAATTTAAATTAATATGTTAGAAGTAATTGCAAAATAAATTCAAGCGTGATGTAATTAGGCATAAGTTATAACGGTTTAAAGGAAATATTTTATTAGTTTGTTTATATGTAAATATTTTTTGCTTTTTTAAATATTTGCTGAATAGGAAATAAAATACATCAAAAATACTCCAAGTAAATAAATAATAAAGAAATATGTTACATTTGAATCTAATTAAATATAATCCACATGCTGAACGCAACAAGTTGATGTGAAAAATGCTACATATAGGTACTCTGCTACGCGTGCAAAGCCGGAGCGGGTCGCAAGTAAAATATATTAATAATGAATAGGACATTTCACATATGGTAAATTACTGATATAAATAACTCACAATATTATTTCACTACATAGCACTGCTATCAATACTCTGCATCACGCTAGTACAATATCTCACTGCATCAAATATCATTTACATTCAAAGTGGCAATAGACGATTAGTTCCGATACTTAATAATAGATGACACTGTTTTGAGTTTTGTACACCACGCAAAATGTTTGTAACTAGCTTAAAAGATTAGAAAATTAGTAGTGACATCAGTTATTATGGGTTCAGCACAACCCGCCATCTAGTCATAATGTAGACAAAGTTATAGTATGGTTACCATTACATATATTTTTAAATATTTTATATTTACATACATAACTAAATATTTTGCAGTCAGACACAGTACAGATTGTATGTTTGAAATATTTGTCGCGAGCGGGAATCGAATCCGCGACCGTTGATTCTGCATTTAGAGACTCTATCTAACCACTCGACCAATCGGTCGGTCATTGATGTATGCATTTACTTTATAGCACAAGTTGTTGCCGTGGATCTCGAAAACCCTCTTGTTTCAGTAAATTGGAGTTCAATCAACTAATGTTGTTGACCTTAGTTTTAAGAGAAAATAGGAGACCAATATACAGTGCATCACTTCTTGTGCACCGCACATCTATCGCAAGGAAAGCTAACGTTATGCGGTATACCTTTAGTGGTACATAATATTTTCTATATGTTATTATTTGACCCACTGATTGACGAAAAGATTAGAGACCTTAATGTGGAGCAAGGGTCGTGGGTTCGATTCTCGCCCGGAACAAATATTTGTGTGCATGAGCATGTCTACTTGTTCCGTGTCGGGGTATAAAATATTTATAATATGTATATATTATAAAGAATATTTAAGTTCAGTTGTCTGATACCCATATATGCTTTGCTTAGTTCGGCACTAGATGGCGCTGTAAGGGATGTCCCAGGTATTAATATATATTATTATTATAAAATAAGTTAAACCAGTTTCAGGTATAGTCTATGTATCTAAATAATAATATTGTCACATCGGGTTCTGTACCATGTTGTTTGTCGTAAATGTTTTCAGGTGGCATCCGGTAGGTCAAATACTTGCCAACTTATAAAGTTTCAAATCCAGTGAGAGAAGTGGATAGAAATGGCGTGGAAATTCACGAATAAACGAGCGCGCGGGAAATTTAGATACTCTCACTGTCATTCTGCTTTTTTATTTTAAGAAAACTTTCTTTTTATCATCTATTTAGATGATGAAAATCCATACATTGAAATCGCTCGCCTATCGATCGTTTCAATAATATTAATCTTTTAACAATTTTATTATAAAAATAATTGTTTATAATTTTTTTTAAGAGTGTCCCTCAATATCTTGCGTATTCTTTTGAGATGAACCAGCACTTTTTGAATGCGCCTTTGTGGTGACGTTCTTTCACAAAGTAATAAATTCACTCTTGTGACGTATTCAAGGTTATGTTATGTAACTACAAAATGAAGATATTTGATTTGATTCGATTTAGATTAGGAAGAACTTGGTCCATAGTGTGCGAAACTTATTAAATTACCAGTAACAGAATTAAATAATAGTAAAAAAGGGTGTTAAAATATGCATATGGAAAATCTGTAAATAATACGCGTTTGAGATTTTATTATTAAAAAAAGAGAGCAAATATTTTAACATCGTGTTAAAACATTTGTGATGATAAAAACTGTACCTAGTAGCTTAATAATTCCATAAATAATCTACGAATACGTATTTAATCATTCGTTTAGTAGATTATTTGTGCGTTGTTCGCGTTGTTACACGAGTTATTTATATTTTCATCATAAAGGGGAGTAAAAAGATGTATTGTTTTTAATCGCGAATAATCTCAGAACCGGTTGGATAGGAATATCTTTATGTAAAACTTTTGTAAAGGACTCTGAACATTTCATAGTGATAATAATAGCGCACAAAATTATTAAACATGAAATAGTCTATCTATACGTACAAATACTACAAATATTTTCGCGATTTATCACGGCGGTTTCCCGCTCTAGTATTAAATTTTTAACGCCAGTGTGAAATAGATAGTAATTGTACGGATGCAGCGAAAGAAAAAAATACAAAAAGCGTATTAAATTATAGTCATGATAAAAAACTAACTTTATAGGTATAGTAGCGACTCGCCGCTGCTTCGCACGGGTAGCAGAGCATATAAGCCGTAATGTTTTTTTCTGTTGTAGTGTCATATCAGCTTGTTGCGTCGAACATGAGTATTTTTAAAGTATTTCATTTCTAATTCTATAAATATTTGAAAAAGTAAAGAATAAATACATATAACCTAACCTAAATCTGCGTGTCGCGCAATCCCGTATGGCCGGCTGGTCGCGCGATATTTATATTTCGCGATAGCTCCCAAGATATTAATTTAAATTGTATAGTGTAAAGGGAAATCATAATGTGCATAAAATACTGAAAGTAAATAACGTATTTAATTTAATAAGGATTAATATTGCATCCGTATAAATTGCTTTCCAATTGCCTCATCATATGACACCATTCTTTAAGCCTAAAAATAGGTGTAGTAAGCTATATATTTTTCTTTAGTCCTATATAAGATACACAATTTCTCCATACATTATTTTGTTATATCTCAAAAGGATTAGGCAGCGTTTTCAATGAAAGCTCTCAATTCTTCAATAAAATTTTTCTCCGACTTCTTCAACAATAATCGTCATATTTAAAAAAAATTACACAAAACATTATTAAATTATACACGTAAACCTTCCTGTTGAATCACTCTGTCCATTGCTGTCAAAAACATGCCAATCCATTCGGTAGTTTTTGGGTTTATCGCGTTCAGACAGACAGACTGACGCGGCTGTATGACGTGACGTATTTTATAATATGTAGTGATATAAGCATCAATACGAATAATCATGGTTTGTTAAACGTTGCGACAGTATATTTGAATATAGTTACCTATTTTTGTAAATAAAAAAGTTTGTGGACCACGTTGCACAATTTTTAACAATGCTATTGAATTATACCAGAATTATACTGAATAATTTATTTTTTTGCTAAATATTTTCTTTAAGGCGTTAATATAAATAAATGATGTGATCAGGTCTTTATCTTAAGAAAGACAGAAAAAAATTACTCACTCATTCAGCAAGAAAAATGCGTTTGCCGTATGCTGCGGTTTGTGAACAGAGTTTTCATAATTTTTTTTAAGGCAAAAGTATTTCTACATAATCTGATGAAAATAACAACGAGGATTTTTAAACGAACTTCTTAAGTATACGTCTTGTTCTAGAGGTTGGGTAAACATTTGTTCTTAGCGAGCTCTCTTTACCGACTTTACCACTTAAAACTCAATAAAACAATGCGTCTTTTGTGAAATATTCGAGTACGTTAAGGGTAAAATAAAAATAAATCCCGATCAGCAGATATTTTAAAATATTAACTTTTTAAATTTATTATATAACCAATCAATACATATTTTTGATTTAAAAGTATATTTCGTTTTAGGACAATTTTTCATTAAAAAAAAAATCTTTTTATAAGCTTTTACTCACAATTCCGCAAGTATATTCTCTCGATCTCGATCTCGATCTTAGGTTTATTTATTTAACTACATAAAATTTTACGCACATTTCCTACTTACGTCTTAAGTAAGATGAGCTTTTTTTGCTCATTTGATCTATTCAATAATTTTAGGATTTAGGAATAATACACTGACTTTATAATAACTTAGGTGAAATTAGGCTTTCATATTTAATTTAGAGGCTTTTAATTACTTCCAGTTAAATCATCAGTCACCTCATCTACCAAATAACTGGCAGGCATCATTTCTACGACCTACGGTTTGTGTTTACTTACATATTAAGTCATGGATAACCTGTAAGCCAGTTAAACTATTTTTAACCGCTAACAACAGATAAATAAATAAGGGGTGGTTGTACACAAATTAATATTCTTTATTTGCAAGTCAAATTATTAAATTTAACATGTTAAAAAATTTAAAAACCTAAGACAAAAAGCCGTAAAGTAAGTTTGAAACTTTAAGTTTAAAAGTGTAGCGAGAAAGGGACGACTGATTGTGAGGATAAAGGAGATAGATATACGAAAGATGTAAATGTGCGATGGCAACGAATGGAGACCTGTCTTATTAGTTAACAAAGTAGGGAGTAAGACAAGGATATCTGTTAAGTTTGACACTGTTTGCAATGCCTATACTGGAGATGGAAAATGAAATGAAGAATGGACTGCGATGATGAATAAGAATTGGGACTGAAAGAAAACGGACGTTAGCATTTACAGATAATATAGAGATGCTAGCTGCAAGTGAGGCAGCAATGGACGAAACCCTGAAAAGGGTGAAGAAATATACGCAATAAACTTGTACAATAAAAATGTGTTAAATTAAATTAAAATTAAATTAATTCAACCCTACGCCTAGTTCATAAGGAACCCTACTTTCACGAATATCCATTTGAATTTCACCTATTTTTAGGGCTATAATATTTGCACCATGTTCGTCTGGATGTCCGTTTGTATACGATCGGCTGACAGACTATTGAGTGGTATAAAGCTGAAAGGCATAATTATATAATTTCTAAAACAATTCATATAGAAAACCAATCTATTATTATTCGTTCAGTTAATTGAAATGTTTCTATACCGCCATCTAAATTTACTAAATAATTTTAATTTCAATTCTATCCGAATGAAACGTTACACGAATGAGAAAACTTCGGGGACGTTGTAGATTTTTCGTTGAATTTTCACGAACAAAATTTCCCCTGGGGAGCATTCCTTATCCCGCGGTTCCGGGCCGGCGCCTGCGACTATTTAATACCCGTAATTGCTATATTAATACCTGCCTTCCTGCCTTTCGCTTCTTCCCACCGTCTATATTAAAGTGAGAAATATTTTTCTTTTTAATTAATATTAGCTTTTTCTTTATAATGAAAGCGAAACGTTGGGCGTTCGTAAATTGTGATAATCATTTAAAAATTAATATATTAAAAAACGTAGTGGCTGCTACGATGGATCCGTGGTCATACCTCTTTTATATCGATACGATGAATTTCCAGATTGTAACTATACCTAATGGAACGATATATTAAAAAAATAAATTATTATATTGAAAAACTTAGCTTCGATGCAAAATTCTGAAATAGGTATAGACAGTGCATTTTCGCGTGGCAGTTGTATTTATGCCTGTGTGTGTAACAATAAAATATGTCAAATTATATTAAACTTAAAAAATCGAAAAATCATAATAGCAATTTACTTGTTCAACGATATATCATTTAGGAACCATATTATAAAAATGTCAAGTGCGACCAGAATTTTGGTTTGAATTTGAATCTGACTCCTTTCTTATGTAGGGTACGAGTTCCATAGTAACTACTTAAATATTGATTGACCTAATTGAACTTTTTAGTCTTCTGTGAAATTAAGCAACATATTTTATACGCATTTGTTCTTCTAGAATTTTTGTCTTGAGGAGTTTTGGAGATTTAAGCCTTAGATTTATTTTTTACATTTTTGGCTCAGAAGTTTCGGAGATAAGTGGTGGGGAAAGCTCGATTTTCGTTCGATCTTTTAAAAGCTCGATCTTTTAAACTCTGCAATTGAAAGTTATAAAAAGGTTGTTTATATTTTACATAACGATCCCTTTTATTTGATATGTCACATAATGCCAAAAATATTTTTTTTAAATTTTCTAATTACCCCCTTAAATTCATTCCCAAAATGAAAATTAGTTGTTCATGCAATACGTCCATGATTGCGTCACATAATTCATTAAATGGATCATATTAATTAAATTTATTCAGTTCAGTAGATTCGGAAAAATTAGGTTGTGACAGACCAACAGACACGAAAGTGATTCTTTAAGTTTTTTTTTGTTTTACCCTTGCGATGGGAAGGCGGATTAAACTCCACAGTTTCCACGCGCCCGATCTCGCGGGGTATGTGAGAGTTGCATCCACTAAACAACCGCCTGAAGCAGAATAAGGATGCATGTCGTTAGCCCGAAAGCTCCAACGACTTCATCGAAGCGGCCAGGAGGCACACTAGGGTGTCACCGGCGCGAAGATGTCGAGAAACCCCTAAGAGTTATTCGATGCGATGCGATAATTCTGTTGGCGCGGGCATGAAACGTGAAAAGTGTTTTACTGTTTACTGATTTGAGATGAGGTCAGTAGGGCGTGGGTGGGGGCGGGGGCGCGGGAGCGCCCCCGCTTCGGATTTGACTTGAGAGTCGCCCAAGAAAGACTGAACTCTTTAGTTGAATCAGCCGTTCGACTTCGAGAGTGAGGTCGTCGGGCTGATCTGTCAGTGCGTTCCGTGGTCTTCTTAGGAAATGATTAGGAGGAGGTGCCTATTCTTTAAGTGTCCTGTTTTTTCGTCTCGGATATACGAAAACTTAAGAAAAATGTCAACAAAATAGTCTTTATACCCAGTTAAATGATATAATTTTAGAAATCAGACAGAACATAATCATTTTGTTTTACTCCCATACAAACTTTTCTATCCCCTCCCTTAAAATGTAAAACCCGGAAGCACGTCATTATTTATTAATGATGAGTAGCTACAATTCCTATACTTTCACTTTTCCCATCCCTGAAGACGTGAAAATCCAAAAACAGACAGATAAACAAACAAAAAGTAGCGCATGCCATTCCTGATAACCTCTTTTTCATATCTGTTAGGTTTTATTAAGATTGGTTCAGCCGTTTTTGTAATTAGCTAGAACAGACGGACACTACGATTTTATCTTTACTAATATTATAAAGCTGGAGAGATTGTTTGTTCGTTCGTTCGTTCGTTTGTTTGTTTGTTTGTTTGTTTGTTTGTTTGTTTGTTTGTTTGTTTGTTTGTTTGTTTGTTTGTTTGTTTGAACGCGATAATCTCAAGAACTACTGGTTCGAATTGAAGTATTCTTTTTGTGTTGGATAGTCTATTTATCGAGAAAGGCTATAGGCTGTTATTATATCAGCTACGACCAATAGGAGTGGAGCACCAACAAACAATGTTGCAAAAACGGGAAAAAATATTCTTTTTGAGAGCTTCCGTTGCGTGCACTGAGTAAACGGTTGGTGTTAAGAAAAAATCCTGTATTACGGGATTGTTCCCCTTTGAAAGTTCAAACCAAAAGTCTGCAACAGCACATGTGTATCTTTTAAGGATGGTTTACTATAACTGTTTTTATGACAACCAAATTTATTCTAACATAATGCACTATTTGCGAGATGTTTTTTAAACATGAATTGAATCCTTATGAAATTAAATACGTTAGTTACCTAGGAATGGAGTGTGAGGAAAGGGGAGGGGAGGGAGAACGCAAGGAGAACGTTTCTGAAGTCCACCCGGGCTGAGCCGGGCACGCCCGCTAATCATAAATAAGTAACGACGTGTTTCGGGGTTTTTTATTTTCAAGTTTTAAGGGGGAGGTGGGAGTCAAAAGTTTGTATGACAGAAACCAAAATTTATATAAGCAAAAAGTACACAGAAACCATCTCGAATGTTAATAATAGATCACTTTAACAGGAATGTGTAGTCTACGCAGGCGAAGCTGCGGGCGGTCGCTATATACATATATGACGCTTCTAATCTTTCTTAAGAATCAAAAGATTTTTTTTAAATTCGACTACTGGTTTCAGAGAATAGTGCGACCAAACAAACAAACTCTTCAGCTCCATATAATAAGTATACATATTGTATATTAAAATATTAAAAAAATTTTTTTGTGTTTATTTTTGTTGAGATTGCATAAAAACTGTAAACAGTTCTGAAATTGTCATATTCGATATTTCTTACGGAATACTAAAAGTGTTTTAATGTCATATTTATTATTTATCCTTCGAGAACTTAACATTGTATGAGTGCCATTACATTGTACCCGTGTTCTTTTATAACGTTAATTTTATTCTTTAAGCAATTTTCTCCGCGAGTCACAAAGTTGTTGAATTAACTCAAGTAATCCTCTTTTAAGAAAACGGGAGTAGTTGAATAAAGTCTGCAGTGCTTAAAGTCACTCTACGGGTTATTTTAGAGTTACTCCAGACAAAAATAAGCAAAAATAACCATTTATAAGCTAAAAAATAGCTAATTATCTCTATACATAAATGAATACGACTGCTGCTAGGTGATGAATTTGTGAACGCTTAGCTTAAGCCGAAAAATGTAATTACATTAAGTTAGGATATTAAGTTTTAACATTGAAGATCGTTTTCGTGATCAGTAGATTGTCTACCGTTTGATAAAAGAAATTTTGGAATCGGTCCAAAACTGTGGGCTGGACAGGTGCCCTTTTCATTGAATGATTTTATCAGATCAGTTACCCCGGAGAGTGAGATTCGGCTATATTTCAGAAAGGTAGACGTAGAAATCGTA
This sequence comes from Luffia ferchaultella, assembly GCA_949709985.1. Lineage (NCBI taxonomy): Eukaryota > Metazoa > Arthropoda > Insecta > Lepidoptera > Psychidae > Luffia > Luffia ferchaultella. Next base: position 9,255,701 of record OX453254.1, read on the forward strand.
TAGTACTAAATTTTCGAAAATTGATTCATGACTTTATCCGAAAAATTTATTAATATTGTTTGACAAAAATGTCTTATAAGTTTTTATTTTTAATGTTCATTTTCAATGTCCTCTGATAGTTGCGAAAAGCGCGAAATCTGTAATTTTTTTTCGACGTAATAAGCACTTATATGACTTGGCTTTAAAGACGAAAAAAATGATAGCCAGTGTACTTAAATGTAATTATTAATTTAATTATCCTGTATAAAATTGTCGTGATAGCCCAGAGCGCAACGAACCTGTCTGAAATTTATAAGGCCCCGGGCCATGGTTCGAATCCGGGCTTGTACCAATGAGTTTTTCTGACTTAAGTACATAATATCACTGACATCGTGCTTCGGAGGGCACGTTAAGCAGTCGGTCCCGGACGCTGTCAATAGATGGCGGTCGTTACAGTTCCCAACCCGCAGTGGAGCAGCGTGGTGGACTTAAGCTCCAAGCCCCCCTCCTCACCCTGAGGGAGGCCTAAGCCCCTGCAGTGGGGTAAAAATGGGCTGATGATGATGATGATGTATAAAATTGTAATTAAAATCAACAAGCAAACTATTATTTGTAATTAATTAAACGACATGTTTACGTTTAATTCTATGACCAAACTACCTACTGTATGGCTGAAACATAAAAACAATTAACAGAGTCTGTGCGCTAAGTCTTGGCGGGGCCTGCATCTTATAGTCAACGAATACCCTAGAATCCTAGATTATATACCTAAGAAATAGGGTCTCGGCGAGCACAACTTGTACAGACTAAAATAAGGACACGGATATATTTCTGGTGCTTCTGGTGCAAATATACAAACACTCTTAGCATAAATACATTAAAAACCGGCCAAGTGCAAGTAGGACTCGCGCACGAAGGGTTCCATATCACCGAATTTTTGTTGTATGGGAGCCCCCTTAAATATTTGGTTTATTTTAATTTAATTATTTATTTTGAATGTCAATATATAACTAAATATTCTGTGAATATTTCAAGCGTCTGCGTATTTCCGTTATCAATATTGAACAAAAACGAGCAAAAAAATCACGTTTGTTGTATGGGAGCCCCCTTAAATATTTATTTTATTCTGTTTCTTAGTATTTTTTTTATAGCGGTAACAGAAAAACATCATGTGTGAAAATTTAAACTGTCTAACTATCACGGTTCATGAGATACAGCCTGGGGACAGACGGACAAACAGACAGAAGTAAGCAGAGTCTTAGTAATACGTAATACGATCCCGTTCTTTACCCTTTGGGTATGAAACGTTAAAAAACTAGTCAAGTGCGCGTCACGTATAAGTTTTATTAATGATTGAGTGAAGAGATTATTGTAATTCTTATTTGTATAGAAAGAGGTAGACGTTGAATAAAAATTTATAAAGTAAAATGTTTCTCCGTTTTTTAAGTATTTTGTCTTTGATTGCTTATGGAAAGAAAAGACTTGAATCATTAAAAACGTAATTAACTTAATGTATTTTTCGTCGTTGTTTAAAAGGCTCACCTTTAAGCTTCTTTTACGATAAACTCACAAAGTCAAGTCAAAATATATAGCGATGTGTTCTACAAATTCGAATTTTTGAATTTCTCTCGTTAGGGAAACAGTAATTTCCAGAAAACCATGGCACAAGAAATGGCAAGAAATACCCTATAGTAGATTTCGGTTACTCTTATGTAGGAATGTATTTTGTATAATAGTGCTGGAATCATTTAAACGCAAATAAAAAGATTGAATAGGACGTATCACTAAAATACATTAAATTGTTGACTATGCCATTCGTGTTTCAAACTGAGCAACATAGGCCTGTGAAATAAGAATTTTTCCTTAAAATATGAATGCCTTTTTTTAGATATTCAGGTATGTTGAATTAAAATGCAGTATTTGCCTTTTTTTAGCACATCGAAATTTATTTATGCGCAAAAACTTTGAACGGCTTTTATGAAAAATTAAATATGAAGGGTAATAAAACTAACAGAAAATTAATGTTCATTTTTAATGTCCTCTGATAGTTGCCAAAAGCGCGAAATCTGTAATTTTTTTTTGACGTAATAAGCACTTACATGACTTGGCTTTATAAGACGAAAAAAATGACAGCCTGTATAAAATTGTCTTGATAGCCCAGAGCGCAACGAACCTGTCTGAAATTTATAAGGCCCCATAGGGCCATGGTTCGAATCCGGGCGTGTACCAATGAATATTTATATTCATTTATAAATTAACAGCGTTATTTTCAATGTGCTCGAGAAGCCATCACTAACAGTTTTTTGTATTTCCATTTTTTCAATTCCACCAGCTCATTACGGCCCACTGTAAGAGCTTAGGCCTCCCCCAGAGTGAGGGGTTTGGAGCTTAATCCATCACATTGCTCCAGTGCGGGTTTTGTTTTAGCCCATGGATGTTCATAGGGAAACCGTTGTAACAACAAAACTGGTTGCAAAAAATACAGTATATTTTTTGTTGATGTTTGAAGTATTCTAGTCAACATCCAATTTTTGTATTAATAGTGTGTATTATTGTAAGATTTTAAATACGCATTTACTACTCTTACATGTTGTTAGGCGATTTTAAAGCATATTTAGAACCTACTACTTGTATTTGTATTATATGATATGATATTTACAGTTACAATTTTTTAAAATTGGATGTTGATTCTAGTAGCACTAAGAAAACTAAAAAACATAAAAATCTTAGAAAATCTAAGATTAAAGTAATTTTATAAATATTTTTTTGAAAGTCTATACTATATAGTATAGTAATATATAAAGTATAGTGTAGACTATACTATAAAGTAGTTTGAAAGACTACATATATAAATAAATAAATAAATAATATCTGGGATATCCCACACAGCGTTATTTAGTTCCAAAGTAAGCAAGTACTATGCTTGTATTATGGGTTACTAGACAACTGATATATATATTTAATTTTTTTATTATATATACATATATAGATACTTTTAAACTCATACACGGAACAAACAGACAGGACAAATATTTGTCTCGGGCGGGTCTCTAACCACTTGGCTAACCGGCCAGTCAATTATAATCGAAAAAATAATGTAAAATGTAAGACATACCGAAATTATTAATCAGTTTTGTATGGGGAAAACTATCGCAGGCCTGTGATTTCTTCTGTCAGTGCGTGTGTAACTGAACCACCCTTAAACAGTTGGTCAAATTTTTATGAAATTTTTTGTGTGTGGCTAAGTTGATAAGAGAATGTTTTCACAATTTGATCCGGTCAGCGGCCTCTGGTTCCAAGAAACGACGGTCATGCCGTCTGGTATCTTGCCATCGTCACTTGAAATTCAGTTCGGTACGTTGACGGTAGAAGGCAGGGGCCCGACGGATGATGTTAACGTAGGTATGACGCAACAAGCGGCCGAGCCTTCACTTCGAGAGCAACAGATACCAAGGGATGACGCCGCTGCCTCAACAGCACTGCTAACGATTTGTACGGTGGTGTTTGTCTTGTACATTGGTGACTGACTGATTGGCCGAGCAATTAGAGATCCCAATTGCAGAAGCAAAGTTCGCGGGTTCGATTGCCGCCAAGGGAAGGCGGGTGCCCTGGCTTCGTACGAGTTACACTGAATAACTAAGGCCGAACAAGTTGTCTAGCGTAGCGGTAATTTTGTTTACGACCTGTTGCGTAGAACTATGATCAAAATTCAGAGAACAAAGTTAGGTAAAACATTACATGCCAATCGTGCAATTCACCGCTCAGTAATACGTTTAATCGCAGTCTTGCAGACAATCGGTTGTCACGGAGTTAGGAGTGATACCGTGTGCAAAACGTCATATTTTTGAGTTCGGAAAATACACTAAGGATCATCATCATCAGCCCATTTTTACCCCACTGCGGGGGCTTAGGCCTCCCCCAGGGTGAGGAGAGGGCTTGGAGCTTAAGTCCACCACGCTGCTCCACTGCGGGTTGGGATAGTTTTTTAACAGTCACTAAGGATAGTTTTTTATAATATAGACAAAATGTAGAATTAAATTTGATAACGATTCGTATTTCGTTGCCCAATCACACACTAACGAGTTTTTTTTTATTATATAAATTGTTTAATTGGTTATTGCGAGTTTGACTTAATAGGCGGACTTAATTGAGTCACGGACTTTTTTTGAAACCTTTTAGAGTAACAATTCCTCAATACATCAGATTTAAACAGTGCAAGCCAGGAAAGCCTTATAAGGCATGTTTTTTTCCTCGTGTTGATCGACAAGTATCATTGTTCTAAAAATTTATATAAAATATTTGAAAATTGTGTACACAGCCTATAGAGATAGTCAAATCTCAGAAACGAAAACGAAACGAATAAAGGATAAACACAACGGATGAACGCTGCATAGAGCTTAATTAATTTACAATATGTTGTAAATTAATGACATAAAAACTGCAATATCGTCACCACCACACGAACAAAGTCGTGGGCAAACGCCAAGTGGCTAATATATATTAAAAGTGTTTTTTTTATTCTCTTTGAATAGTACATGTAATCGTCTCGGCAGACGGTATAGAAGCAATGGTTTCAATTGTAGGCATTTATTATCGAAGATTCACAAAGATAATTAAAACTCAATAGGTATCATTCGCAATTTAGCTTTTCAGTTGCCGTTCTATGGTACATCAAATATATGCTAATACTTCTGTATTAATATTTGAATTGTATTGAGAATTCTCATTTTCAACAGCGTCACAGCTTCGTCATTTTATTAGAGTTATAAGACTAAAGAATGTAATATAGACATTCTGAACAAGGGCATGTCATTATGAAATTCTTCGTTAATAAAAATTGTATATTATTAGTTTGCAGCGCCAAGTAGCCTAAAGGGTTTTGTCAAACTGATTCAAAAGTACTACTATCGTGTTTGTCAGTTTTGATGTTTGATGATGTGCCCAATTTTCTGTGATATTTTTATTTTAACAAAATAAGCACTAACAATGTCGTGACAACAAGTGTCGTGATAGCCCAGAGCACAACGAACCTGTCTCAAATTTATAAGGCCATAGGTTCGAATCCGGGCGTGTACCAATGAGTTTTTCTGACTTAAGTACATTAACTATCACTGACTGCTTGCCTCGGAGAGCACGTTAAGCAGTCGGTCCCGGACGCTGTCAATAGATGGCGGTCGTTACAATCCCCAACCCGCAGTGGAGTAGCGTGGTGGATTTAAGCTCCGAACCCCCTCCTCACCCTGGGGGAGGCCTAAGCCCCTACAGTGGGGTAAAATGGGCTGATAATGAAGCACTAACAACAAAATATTTAGTTAATTATACTCATTCTATTCAAAATATATATAACTATATAAAAATATATTATATTTAGTTAAATGTATTTTATTTATATCTATATTAATAAAATTGGAGTGTCTGTCTGTCTGTCTGTCTGTCTGTTCCGGCTAATCTCCGAAACGGCTAAACCGATTTCAATGAAACTTTGCAGACGTGCAGAGGGCATTACCGCGGGTAACATAGGCTACTTTTTGTTTGTCTGTCTGTCCATCTGTCTGTCTGTTTGAGCTGATCTCCGAAACGGCTGAACCGATTTCAATGAAACTTGGCAGACGTGCAGAGGGTATTGTCGGAAGTGACATTGGTTGCTTTTTGTCTGTCTGTCTGTCCATCTGTCTGTCTGTTAGAGCTAATCTCAGAAACGGCTTAACCGATTTCAATGAAACTTGGCAGACGTGCAGAGGGTATTAACAGGGGGGACATAGGCTGCTTTTTGTTTGTCTGTCTGTCTGTCCGTCTGTTACGGCTAATCTCCGAAACGACTAAATCGATTTCAATGAAACTTTGTAGACCTAATTATGTGACCACGTGACCAAATTTTTAAATGCTTATATTGTCGAAACCATCAATCGCAGAACTATCGTGTTGGTACTCAAACTTGATGTTTTGACGAAATCCATGTGACCACGTGACCAAATTTTTAAATGCTTATATTTTCGAAACCATCAATCGCAGACCTATCGTGTTGGTACTTAAACTTGATGTTTTAACGAGATCTATGTGACCACGTGACCTAATTTTTAAATGCTTATATTTTCGAAACCATCAATAGCAGACCTGTCGTGTTTGTAATTAAAACTTGATGTTTTGACGAAATCCATATGACCACGTGACCAAATTTTTAAATGCTTATATTTTCGAAAGCATCAATCGCAGACCTATCGTGTTGGTACTTAAACTTGATGTTTTGACGAGATCTATGTGACCACGTGACCACATTTTTAAATGCTTATAATTTCGAAACCATCAATCGCAGACCTATCGTGTTGGTACTCAAACTTGATATTTTGACGAGATCTATGTGACCACGTGACCACATTATTAAATGCTTATTTTTTCGATATCATCAATCGCAGACCTATCGTGTTGGTACTCAAACTTGATGTTTTGACAAGATCTATGTGACCACGTGACCACATTTTGAAATGCTTATATTTTCGAAACCATCAATCGCAGACCTATCGTGTTGGTACTCAAACTTGATATTTTGACGAGATCTATGTGACCACGTGACCACATTTTTAAATTCTTATAATTTCGAAACCATCAATCGCAGACCTATCGTGTTGGTACTCAAACTTGATATTTTGACGAGATCTATGTGACCACGTGACCACATTTTTAAATGCTTTTTTTCGATATCATCAATCGCAGACCTATCGTGTTGGTACTCAAACTTGATGTTTTGACAAGATCTATGTGACCACGTGACCACATTTTTAAATGCTTATATTTTCGAAACCATCAATCGCAGACCTATCGTGTTGGTACTCAAACTTGATATTTTGACGAGATCTATGTGACCACGTGACCACATTTTCAAATGCTTATAATTTCGAAACCATCAATCGCAGACCTATCGTGTTGGTACTCAAACTTGATGTTTTGACGAGATCTATGTGACCACGTAACCTAATTTTTAAATGCTTATATTTTCGATATCATCAATCGCAGACCTATCGTATTGGTACTCAAAAATGATGTTTTGACGAGATCTATGTGACCATGTGACCACATTTTTAAATGCTTATTTTTTCGAAATGATCAATCGCAGACCTATCGTGTTGGTACTCAAACTTCATGTTTTGACGATATCTATGTGATTACATGACCAAATTTTTTTATCTGTCTGTCTGTCTGTCTGTCCGTCTGTTTGTTCGAATTGATCTCCGAAAGGGCTGAACTTATTTCAATGAAACTTTCAAAGATGTGATTAAAAGATTGTCAGAAGCGACATTCAATACTTTTTGTTTGTCTATCTGGCCGTCTCTCTGTCTGTTTGAGCTAAACTCTAAAACATTTAAACTAATTTTAATGAAACTTCGCAGACGTGAAAAGACTGGTGTAAGGAGTGACATACGCTACTTTTTGTTTGTTTGTTTGTTTGTTTGTTTGTTTGTTTGTTTGTTTGTTTGTTTGTTTGTTTGTTTGTTTGTTTGTTTGTTTGTTTGTCTGTCTGTTTGTTAGGACTAATCGTTGAAACGGCTGATTCGATTTTATTGAAATTTTGCATATATAAAAAGGGCGTTGTCAGGAGTGAAAAGCATTTTTTTTTACATACATATAAAAAATCGTAGTGTCTGTTAGTCTGTTCCAGTTAATCTCCAAAATGTCTGACTGATTTTGGGACCGACTTGGGGGATAGCTATTTTTCATACTAAAATGCCTAAATGGATTTTTATGAAATTAGGTATAGAGATTTCTTAGGTAGTTAAGTTTCAGAATGTTCTAGAAAGTGTTACAATGTTCTGGAGAATCACGTTCCTTTCACTGCCTCAGTACAACTTTGGTCAACGCGAGCGAAGCCCGCGGGCGGAAAGCTAGTTATAAATATATTATAACTAATAGTATGCCTTGTAGTTAACATTTTATGTTAAAGTAAGTTAAATAAAATTAATTCTGTGTGCCCTCACTTAAAAGGTAAACATACTTCTTACCTGTTTTTGCTGCGGAACGCGATGCGATACCTATTGAGTAGTATTTAATTAAATTTTATATTGGTTAATACTGTTAATGTTAATGTAAAAAACACAAACTGTAAAAGATTGCACCGATACAGGCTAAGTCTAGTGGTATTGTACTTTAGTATTGTATATAATATTATTTGGTAAATAATGTAACAGTTATAGTTAGAAATGTTACATGTAGACCTTTAGAGTTAGCATTGTAATATATATAATATTATAATTACTTACAAATTCTTTAATTACACTTTTTTTAATTCGAGTTTATTTGGTTTACCAAACAAATGTCACAACAGGTATTTGCTTTCAGCGGGGATTCTCGTGCAGAGCGTCGACTAGCGTGATCGAGGTTCAAAGTAGAAGCTCTGTTCGATTTTTGTGAAATATACATTGTAATTAATATATTGATAACAAGAGATCAAATAAGTGGTTTATTGTTGAATTAATCCCACTGAAGGCTACAATAAACTTTATTATTATTATTTACTACACATCATCCTCCTTCCATCCTGTGAGTATAGTTAGCTGGAAATCATTGGACAGTATTAAATATTTTTTATCGTTTAACCTCACGTTCAGCCAAATATCATCATCCCTTGTAATTAAAAGAAATCAACGTCTAAAACAAAAATCAAGCAAATGAAAAACCGCAATCCGAAGCGATATCATATTTCTGTTTTTATTTTTAGTGATGTATCGCTAACAAGGCAGCTGCGCACCCACAGCAGGCAGTTCCACACGGCGGCTGTGAGGCATAAATCTACGTAATTTAACCAAGACGAGCAAGTACGAGGGGGAAATAAATTAGCCATCACGGCCAAATTGAATCGCGAACAATTTGCCAGATTGTAATATTTACCTCGAGGCAGGTATTAATGCTAGAAAATACTCGACTCGCCTATGGAAACAGCCTTCAGGTAATCCACGAACCGTAACATATTCGGCATCGCGTCGGAGTGAAAAAATGAATTATTTTTTTACGGCAGAGCGATGAGAAAATTGATGGCGGAAAATTATTTCGTGAAATATATTATTCCAAGAAAATTGTTTTACGTGCAATTATTAATTATTACTGATTCAATAATCGAACAATCTAGTCCATTTGGTCAATAACAATTTTTTTTTCATCTTGACACATATCAGATTATTGATCGATTATCATCTGGATATAGTGCTTATTGTATAGAGCACAATTTTTTTGCTCTATCACTCAATCACTGCAGCATCTATCAATGTAGTATCACTGCACTCAGAATATTGTTAGCACTACCCCTCATTCTGCTCAGATGTGAGACAAAAAATCTGCCCAGAATGATATTAAAGGACCGAAGTATCCAAAACTATTTTACAATATATGTACTATATATGTTTCACGTGCACAGCAAAAAAGAAATTTGTCATCAAGAAACTATAGTCTTCAGTATATACAAATACCGCATTTTCTTGGCCCAATGCAATTTGTATTGATTTAAGAATTCTTTTTCTTCTGTGTACACATAAAAAAAAAGAATTTTTATATCAATGCAAATTGCATTGGTCCAAGAATATGCAGTATTTGTATATATTGAAGACTATATTTTCTTGATAACAAAATTCTTTTTTTTTGTGTGTACGTGTGCATAAAATTTCCGTGTGTACATTTTATATACTTAGTATTACCCACCTTAGTTCTGAGTCCTGTTTACCCTTGTACACTTTGTCGACTGTCTTGTCACATTTTTTAATTTTTCTAATTAATAAGGTATAATAGTGATATCTATAATACCGACAATAAAAAATTTTCCGTCCACAATAATTACCGCAGATAAAAAATCCATGTATGATTCATAAATCAGTATTTTTCATTATTTCATAAAGCTGTGCAATGTTACATTTTAGGCCTTTAAAATATGTATTAATACCGGTATATACTTGTTTTCCGATATAAAAACAAAGTTATAAATACACCGAGGGAAACATATTATATATTCAAAATCTCGTTAAAGTGAAAAATTAGATTCATTTTTATGGTATCAAGATAAGAATTGACGGCGGAAAAACGAAATTGGCTGTCAGATACAATTTTATGTGTTTTTCATTCAATTTTTAGCTACAATTATGGATAATACGAAATAGCTAAAGTTTAAGTACGAATATTCACGGCATAGGTTAGGTAGGTATACGTATGTAATACTTATCATGTACGCACATATTATTTCTAGAACGGAAATAATTTTTTATATATATATATTTTTTTTTCAAAATATCGACTATTTATGTTTCGTATCGACGCTATACGACGGGCGTTCGCTGGCACATAAATCTAGGTCGAACCACGACAACAACCGTTATATTGACCTAGATTATTGAGGCGGTGCCTCCAAGCCTGGTACCATTATTAGTACGCATTTCTGCCATGTAATAAGGAAATCATGAATGCGATAGTATTCTACAGAGCAGGACTCAACGAATTTCACAAATGCGATTTCTAGTTCTTGCGAATTATTTTTTCCATGGAAAAGTTGTCCGATTTATAGAAAAAAAAAATGTGTATTGCAGTATGAGGTCATGCGTTATTGTGAATCAATAGTGGTGAAGATAGGTTGAGCAGTTGGGGCTATTATTTTTTTAATTTTACCGATTTGGCGCTCAACATTGGGTCAACAAATAGGTCAACATTGTGGTTGTGCTAACCTCAAAGTATGCTGCTAATTCTGCAGTAAATTGACACGGAACACTTTACAACATGGCTTGTACGTAATTCTTCATTATCGACTTTGTGGCTGGCTTAGTTCATTTTCCAAACCAAAATTTGCACAGTAAAAGCAACTAAACGAAAATTGCACCGAGCGTTCATTAGTCGTGTATCCTCCGAATGCAGCACTGATGTAACAATATGTATCTGCTGCGTTAGTGCAACGCCACAACTCGTATTCAAAAATTACTCGAATTTTCTACACATCCGTGTTTGAGTGCAACCGCTACTGTGTTGAGATTGGAAATATAATTGTCATGCCTATATAATTTTATTGATTTTTATTTTAAAACACAGGAGTTTATATTTCAAAAAGATATCCACCATCACTTACACCATACAGGTTTTATTTTACTTTAAAACGACCAGTAGCTAGAACGCCAATTTTATACTTCAACTTACCTTATATTTTCACTTAATAATATGCACATTAAAATAATTATTCTTAATTGTAATTCCTTGTAGTAAATATGTACAATATTAAAATATTTCATACATGCATTTTCAAAACAATATTTCATCGATTTATTTATCATTAAAAAAAGGTTTTTTGTGGGTTTCCCGGAAAATTGCGCATATTTTCTTATAATACGGCTGTCAATCTGTTCACGTTTATAGAAAAATATAAACTAAATTTAATCGCTTTTCGACTTCAAAGACGAATCGATTTTTTTTTTCAGAGTTGCGCCAAAAATAAATAATCAGTAACTGGATTTTGAAAATAGGTCGGGTGGCCAAACAGAATATATAAGACCGTTTAAGTATCTTTGAAAAAAAGCGAGAAAAAAAACTTTCATAATGATTTTCTGGCTAAGTGAAAAAGGTAAGCAAACCAAGTAAAGGAGGCAATCAAAAGTTGCGTAAACAACTTTTTTAACGCTTAGGTGGGAAAGGTGCCGCTCCCTCTTAAAACGTGGGATTGATTTGGTGAAACTTTTTTTTTTTCGCTACGAAACGCATTTAGGCTGTTTTAACGACTTTCTCTTTTGAAAGATCTTAAAAAATGATTTGAAAATGTGCAAGTTTTCTTAGAATGATTTACATGTAAAGTAATTTTTACTCTGGCGTATATCTTTCATAAATAATATGGTTAGAACAGGTGGTATATGGGACATGTATACTTTGGATTTATAAATGCATACTGTAGCTCGATTCTTGATTATTTGTTCTTGCTAAAATAAAATTCTATTTCGCGGGAAAATCCGACTAAACTTGGACTGAAATTTGCCATCTCGCAATGGGTGCACACCAGCTAGCTAAAGTATGAGTGGTTAGACGGTAAGCGCAGAAGAGGGCTTTTAGTCAATTCGTATTTTTATGTTTCTATGATATTACAAAATAACGTTTTTAACAACCTACACGTAAGTGTTTGAAATTAAAAAAAAAAAAACTAATAAGTAACATATTATAGTTTTAGGTTAAATTAAAAAAAATTCTCACTGATTTTAACTGAAAAATTGATACAGTTTTGTAGTAGGGCATTATTATTGAAAAACTTAACAAATAACACTTAAGCCCTTTTATTCGTCTTGAGGTAATTTTATAAATCGCAGCAGATTTTTCGGTCTAAGTGTTGAGAAATTAAAACTGGCAGTGATAGAAAATCCCAGAAAACTTAAAATTAATGAAACTTGCATGTTAAGATTTTAAAAGAATTATTTAATGACATCCTAATTGTCGAAGTAAGATTTTTCATGAAGTCAAGTGTAATAAAAGCTTTCGTTTTCGTAACATATATAATTGGGAGAAAACACGTTGTTATTTATTAATTAAGCAATCAATTTTAGAATTACTTTGTTTATAACCAATCAATACTCAATTTACGTCAAACAGACGTGAGGCATTCAAGGCGAACTTTTGTTCTGTTTGTTTAATTACAGGAAGATAGTCCCCCTTGCCCTTCTCACCCGCGTATTTTAATATTCCCTTTCGCCACGGAAGTAAATAAAGTGTTTTGATTGAAAGTAAAACAAAGCAATCTGGAGCAAGTTAATTAATTTTCTTCGTCTATAAATCAAAGGGTCAAAAAGTTATGACTCAGATATAGCGCCGTGTCAGATGAGTCTTCTTTGTTTGCCTACAGACAAGGTGATTCCGATTTCTGAGATTAAACAATGGATGTCGGTTCAAATAACGCAAAATAAATAATCAATAACATATAGACCCATGGTTGACCGCCTCAAGGAAAATTATTAGGAAAACAAAAGCAACACCCAATGGTGTACTATGAGGAAGGGCCAAGGAAATCTGAAACTGGAATATTCATTTTTATAAACTTCGTTCCGCACCAACTCATCTTCATCAAATTACAACGGTTCTTCAATTTTGGTTCTAATTCATACACATTTCAGGGGTGGAAACAGTCACGGCCCGCAAGATGTTTTCACGAGTATTTTATAAGTATTTTGGGGATATTCTTCCTGTCATATCTGTCACTCAGGAATAGATCGGGGAAGAGGGATTGAAACGGACGCCAATTGGAAGCCGCGAATCGAAAGACTATCCCCTTAATGGATTTATTTCGTTGTGAACTGTGTTTATTAATTAAAATGAAAATCTATTAAAGAACTGTACTGAGTGCACATAGAACCCTGGGTTGTGAAAGTATGTATTAATTATAATTTTGTTTAAAACTAGCGACCCGCCCGGCTTCGCACGGGTAGCTGAGCATATAAGCCGTACCGCCGCACCTAATGTTTTTTCTGTCGGAGTATCATATCAGCTTGTTGCGTGAAACATGTGGATTGGATTTAATTACATTTAAATGTAACGTAAGTTTATTATCTTGAAGTATTTTATTTCCAATTCTATAAATATTTACAAAAGTAAAGAATAAATACATATAACCCAACCTAACCTAACCTAAGTACGCGTGTCCCGTCGTCCCATATGGTCGGCCGGCGCGGCTCGGCGCCCTGCTAGTCGCGCGAAATATTTATTTTGCGATAGCTCCTAAGCTATTGATTTAAATTGTATAGTGTCAAGGGCAATCATAATGTGTATGAAATGCTGAAGGTAAATAACGTATTTAATTTGATAAGGATTCGCATGTATCCGCATAAATTGCTTTCCAATTACCTCATCATAAGACACCATTTTTTAAGCATAAAAATAGGTATAGTAAGCTATCCATGAAAGATAGACATAAGCCATCGCAGACTTTTCTTTAGTCCTATAAAGCAGACACAATTCCTCAATACATTATTTTATTATATCTCACAGGGATTAGGCAGTATTTTCGACGAGAGCTCCTAGCTGGTTTGATTTTTTTCCGACTTTTTTAACAATAAGTAATCGTCATATTTCAACAAATTTCCACAAAACATTAATAAATTATACACGCAAACCTTCCTCTTGAATCACTCTGTCCATTGGTGCTAATAATATGCCAATCAGTTTGGTAATTTTTGAGTTTATCGCGTTCAGACAGACAGACAGGCAGACAGACAGACTTGGCGGGGTACTTTATTTTATAATATGTACTGACAAAAAGTTCAGTGCTTATTTAAATTCACTCGTAATTTCAATATTATCATGTCATCTGTTTTTTTTTTATGACAATAGTTGGGTTACTTCTACGAACACATATTTTGTGTTATAAATACCTTATGAGATGTAATTAATGGTGAAGTGTTTTAGATCGGACACTGATGTAGCAAAAATAACAAAAAATAAATTAAGTTATATTATTAAGTTATATATAACCTTCTCATTGTTATAAAATTATATATAACTATCCCATTGACATTAATTCAGCCATGAGATATCTAAATGGGTCTCTCCATAAGGGTGCCGTTAAGTATTATTGGTATAGAGACCCAAATGCTATACCCATGCCCCATTGATTCAGAAACTAAATAATTGCATTTACGCTATCCCCCGACAGCCATTTTAAGACCTTCTGCGCTGGACTCGTTTCACAGCAAAAGTAAATAGCCGGTAGTTTCTGATGAAAAATTTTCCGTGTTTTCATATTCTGTAAAATAGAACGATTTATCGATAATATTATGTTATAAATGCTAAAGAATGTTTGCTTGTTTCTCCTTCTCTCTCCTCTCTCCTCCGACAAAGCGACGAACTGACATCGATATCGACATTTTTTATGGAAACTGTTGAACGAATTTGACTGGCCGAGTGGTTAGAGACCCTAACTGCAAAGCCAAAGGTCTCGGGTTCGATTCCCGCCCAGGACACATATTTGTGTGCATGGACATGTTTATTTAGTTCAGTGTCTGGATGTAAAGTATTTATGTATGTAATATATTATAAAAAAAATGAATATATCATAATATACTTACGTACACCAGTTGTACAGTAACACATAACACAAACATAACACTTGCTTACTTTGGGGCTAGATGGCGCTGTGTGGGAGGTCCCATGTATTATTATTATTGTTGAAAGGGAGAAGAGTAACACAGGGTTTCTGAGATACAAAACTATTCATGATTGAATGGCAATGTAAGTAGGACACGAGAAGTGAAATACGTATAGCAGCGAAGCGAAGTAGCTATAGGTTAACGGGAACGGTATATGGTTACCGAGACGTTATGTATTTCCACGCGGGCGGAGCCGTGGAAAACTTTTTTCCATAAATTAGAACAGAAAAATTAGTATCAGTAATTTAAAAAAACTGGCCAAGGGACTGGAGGGTTCCGTATATCACCGCAAAATATATATTATACCTAATTATTATCTCCAAAAAAAATCAGTTTTTAATATCATGGGATATAAAAACAAATTAATGATTTTCCGCATTTTTGCTTGCGCTGTGAGACCTTGTTATTTGTTAATTTTCATGATTCTAGGTCAATCGGAAGTGTCTTATAGGTTATGATGCGTAAATTTGCGAGTATCAAAATAAATAACTAAAAGGTATTATCTATTGATTCGTTGACCTAAGTCGTGAATTTTTTTACATCTCGAAGGGACCTTAAACCTTAGTATTCGATACTAATTTCAATTTCGAACCTCTACCTGTTCCTGAGCAAAACGGTCTTGACAGATGCGCAGACAGGCGAAGGGACAACAAAGTGACTCTATACATAAGGGCTACCCTTTTTTTTTGAGGTCCGAAATCCTAAAAAAACTATTCGTATAATAAAACTATGATTAGGTAAAGCAAGGAATAAACATGATAATTTATGCAATCAATTTTGGTTGGTGTTTTTTCTTTACTCACGCAACTTTTTGCAATTTTTACGTAGTTTTGTTTAGTTCGCCGATACTCGACGGCGATACTTTGTGTCCCGTTTTTTGGACATATTGGAAATTCATATAATAGACGACTCGTTTGCAACAATTTTTTTCATTTTTAAAATAACGTGCAACATAAATTTTCTGGCGCAGCAATCTGAGAGATTTAGGTTCCGATGAAATTTAGCTGATTTTGCTATTTTATATTTCACTTATTTTCTACCCACAACAGAGATTCAGATAGTCACAAAATTTCTAACTAAATCTAATGTAATACAATTTTTTAATTTTTTAATTTTCAAGTTGTATTGGCGGAACGGAGTATATATATCCAGTATGATCAAAAAAAAATTTGATAAAACGACTATTTTAATATCACTTGTAATAACTTTTAAGATTTTAATTTTCCAAACATTCACTGGATTCTCTTTGAGATATTTTAAATTTACAGGCGTTGAAAGTATGGCTGGTCAGTGTTTTATTGCTATTCCTTGCGACAAATCAATAAATAATAGAAAAGCCTCAGGTAAAGTTTAGAATCGATGTCGGAACGAACGGTCCGTTCTACGAGTACAATATACACCAACTCAGACGATAAAGTTTTAGTCTGCTTTCGGGAAAGCCTTGATGTCTGCTTTAAAAATTTATTTTCTTCATTTCGCTTTGGTATTCGTATTCGATTGAAAAGTTTTGAGAACAACACCGAATTATATCATGGTCTAGTGGCTCTATAATATTTATTAAGTAAGTAATTATTCGCTGGAGTTCTGATTTGGTTTTTTCTTTATTTTTAATTAGTATTTATTATATATCATACAATTTAAATTTATTATTAAAAAAAAATGATTTGAAAATTACCTCTAATCTATGTGACGAAGAAGGTTTACGTACAATATTATCTAGTTTATGTTTTTTTATTTATGAAAACTATTTGACATTGGTAACTTTCAAGTTATTCTCTATAGCTTAAGAGGATTGTGTAGTCACAAATTTCCATACAAACGGCTTTAACGGTTGTACCCCATTAAACCATAACCGATTGGCACCAAAAAATATGGGGCAGTAGGATCGGTAATTTGCTGATCTGAATACCACATATTTTTTTATATTTTATTAGGCCCGTACGTTAGTCCAATAAAGTTCATTTGAGAGAAAGGAACATATGGTTGTCGTATGAACTATTTAATAATTTATTTATTTATTTTAATATTTAATAATTTATTTACTAATATACCTGTGAACAAAGCAAAGTTTTAAAACAAATATTTTTACAGAGAAGCATATATTTCATATAGCCTTCTTAAACAATAAATATCACTGGAAATAAGTTTAATCAGTATTAGGTACAGTTTGGATATAAAAATAGATAATAGCATCGTAGAGGCGATACTTATGGTGGTGGTTAGAGATCCTAACTGTGCAACCAAAGATCGCGGAGTCGATTCCCGGACAAATATTTGTGTAACTGAACATTTTCTATTTGTTCCATTTCTGAGTGTAAAATATTTGTAGAATTATGTCCTATGTACGTTACAGAAAAAAATTACATACCTACATCTGTTGTCTAGTACCTAGATTAGATGTTTCAGGTGTTATTATTTTATTTTAACCGTAATATTAATAAATACAAAATAAACAAAGGGTTATGATTTCATCATCATGGTCAGCCTTTGTCTCTCCACTTCAGGATATAGGCCTCTCCCAAGGCTCGCCACATAACACGGTCCTCCGCCTTTCCAACTACCCCTGGTATGGTGTTTCAAGTCATCTGTCCACCTAGCGGGGGGGGGGAAGCGTCCGGCGCTTCACTTCCCGATACGTGGCCTCCACTCGAGAACTTGTCTACCTCATCGGCTATCGGTTTTCTGGCAAAATGCGACCGGCTCTTTGCCACTTCAGCTTGCTGATCGCTTCGGCTATGTCAACAACTTTGGTTCTTTGACGGATTTTAGTGTTCCTGATTTTGTCCATCAGAAGAAAACCGAGCATAGCCCGTTTCCTACCGCGCTGAGCGACTTTTTTGTGGATCAGTCCTGTCGTGAGACTCCACTTTTCGGCACCGTACTTCATTGTAGGCAGGACACATTGGTTGAAGCCCTTGATCTTCAGACATTGGGTAGTGGTTATGTTTTAAGTAGGTAATGTGTTTACCATGACACGGAATCAATGTTTAAAATTAGTATTTGTAATTTGTGGAAAATACTTCTGAATCTGCAGGGGACGAATCAGTGATTGATGGAGTTATATAAATAATCTTAGATCATTTCATAATTTGAGATTATATTTACAGCACGTATAGTACCAAATCTTTATTCCAACGAAATGTTTTCAGCCATCAAAATACTAATGCTTCGTTTCTGCAATGAGGGATTCCTTAAGGCATCCGTCACTGCCCCGTATCAGGCGGATGTCGATCGTGTATCCTTTTAAACAGTTCTGTGTATGATATGATGATATATCGCTTATGAAATTTTCCGCATTGACCCTTCTTTCATATAAATCACGAATGGATAGGATTACCTCGGCTGTATTTTATGTCGCATCCACAGAAGGGTCTGGCGATGTGAAATATGGTGTACTTAGTCTAAGTAAGGCTCGAATGATGAATTATTTATCGTTACTGTCCGCGAAACGTCTAAGGAATTTTATTTCGAGCCGATAAAAATTGCCGATATTTCTATCAGGCCCAGACCCGAATTTTTTAATCAGCGTCAGTGTTATTGAGTTATATATTATTCATATCTTTTGAGATTTTTTTCTTGGTGTTATATATTTTCTTTTAGGTTTCTATACGTTTTTTTTAATTATAATACGACACATGAATGATTAACTGTACGTCGCCTTCTTGTCGTCAATATTTTTGTATATGAAAATATTCCATTTGGAATTTCAGTAATTTGTGAAGAAAGTGACCAATATTTTGATACGATATACACTTATTTTTATTATTCTTATTTTAATTTTAACACTAAATATCGTTAAAACGGAATACTATTTTAACAAATGTGAACTGGAAGGAACTAACATAATGAAATCAAAATAAATTCATCTTCAAGTAGGACACTGATGTCAATTTTAAACATCTAAGTTTATGCAAGTACGTACGCTACCATTTAAAAAAAAACTTACAATTATACAATTGTAGTCAGCCCTAAAATTATAATGCCATACAATATTAAACAATTTAACGCAAGCTCAATCAATCTAAGGGCTCGGTAAATCTTTGTTAAATGACTCGTATGGTTAAAGCTACGATATTCAAGCTTTTTCTTGTCCGTATTCGTTACGCTTTTATCGATACGACGCTCGTGACTATAAACTAGTGTTGGCCAATGTGGTTGAGCTTGAGATACCTTCGGCCAACCCTTCGGCCTTCCCTTCAACCCAAAACCTTTGAATGAGTTATTTATTTTATTGAGTTTAGAAGAACGTACGAGTTTACGTTTATTTCTAGTATTAACATTGTGTATATCACTATTCTTTTTAAACTTTATATTATTTTAGGAACATATAATATATTTTCATAACATACTGACTATGCCTTTTTATTATATAAATTCATTTGAATTTATCTGTAACTGAATTCCTAAGTGCCATTTTGTAAATATCACGTGTAGTGCTCTTCTGCAGAACAAAAATATTATTGATATCTGCATCACAAACCCAAAACGAAAAATTATATAACATAATACTGTAGAAGTAACTGAAAAAACGAATCTTGTTGTCGCTATGGCTGTCAATTAGTGATTTTTTTTCTACAAAAACTGCCGAACTAACTTGATTTAAAAGACTAAGCTATATGAGGTCCCATTGGAGCTTGGTGTCAAACATAGTTAAACTAGAAACACTTTAGTATCAACCACAAACAATTTTTTACCCCTAAATTAAACTGAATGTCTTTTAACTTTAATAAACGTTCAACTAGTTAATAAAAAAAGTCAATAATTATAAAATGTAAAATATATGATTTAGAATGTCTACAGGATTGTATATAGCACAGAATTTCAAATAAAAAAAAATATTTGCAATAAAAACACAACATAAATGCAATATGTTTTGCGAACGAAGTTTACCAATAATTGTGTATTGGGTGTTTTTTGAGTTTACAATACATATATATCCTCTAATATCGCTAAGGTATGTATTTTTTTTTTCAAATATTAAATAAAACGTTTTCGTAGTACTTGCACAAAAAAAACCCCACTGGGGTAGTAGGAACTTCGCTTAAAATGAGTTAGAAATTTTTATTATAAAAGCCCTCTATTCTTCATCATTTTTCTCTTTTATTATGTATGTGAAGAATAAAAAATGGTGACAAAAGTCAAATTTATAGTTTTGTAATACTCCTCGTTTCTATTTTGATCTATATATTGCTTTCCACAAAACGTAAGTATTTTCAATAATAATTAGAATTGAGCATATATTACGCATTATAGATTTAAAACAAAACATACCTTTATTTTTCGCAAAATTTGATAAGATCATGATCTCTATTTCTAAAATTAAATAACCTGCGATAAAACAATTTCAACGAGGGAAATATTCCGAAGATATAAGAAGCATACAACTCAGTGCCACTGTTGTCGAACTTTTAACACGAAAAAGGGCCACAACAAAGGTTTGCCTTCGAATAAAGCAAATCCGCTTGAATATCCTTTCATATTGTTAAAGGGACATAAAAGTTGAAAAAGTGTTGTTGGGATTTCAGTGACATTTTCACATATTTTCATTTTTCTTACAACTAAAAAAATTAAACGATTCTAAGAAAAAGTCGTTGCTAGCTCACACTGACTTACTATTGTATAAAATAATACTGTATATAAAAATAAAAAAAAATCATAACAGTAAGTGATTGATACGGAAGTTGCGTACGTAACATTTTGGAGTATAGCTTTGTGATTTGGTTTATAGCAATTCTACCAAACGTAACACCGCAAACCGACCAACTGCAGCGACAAGGGTTTGGCTAGTGCGGTAATTGGGCCGACATATACACCATCAGTCTATTTTTCTATTATATAAATACTAGCGACGGCCCCCAGCTTCGCCCGTATGGACTACATTTTTATACCATTTCTGCTTATATAAAAAGAAATGCTACAGGGCCATCTGGTGGCAAGAAACAATAAAGTGGATACCGCGAAAATCTTTTCTGTGCCCGAATACTTATTTACACCAATGTTTGGATCAAAAATGGTTATTGTGGGTTATCCGTAAGAGTTTGACATATACAACAGCGGATTTTTTTGTAGATTTTTTTAAGGTGTACAATACTGATGTACATTATTTTGATCCATCTCGTAGGGTTCAGCCAGCGTTTGCAATATAACCGCAAAAAAATGTATTTATTTACGACATCACATAAGAAACATCTAAAATTTACAGTGTTTTTCTACTATATTATGCATTTTAAAGATGTAAGCATATATAGAGACAGAAGCGGGAAGCGACTTCGTTTTATACAATGTACTGATAAAATGCATGTTACAAAACTCTATAATAGACTAAATACTGTGGCAAACAAAACATCTTTTCTTCATCTATATTTTATGTTATGTTTTACAGCAGAAATGTAACTGTATGTTTGTTACTTTTCACAGCCAAACCGCAGAACCGACGCTGAAATTTGATATATAGATTGCCTGAACCCTGAAGAAGCACATTAAGCCACTTTTTACTGTGAAAAATATGTACTCGTATGTAATATGAAACCGGAATGTCCTTTTAGCGATCTCGACACACAATATATATTATGTTCTAGCAAACAGAAAAGACACGAAGCCGCCACGCTTCATATATGAGTAAAGCGGACGTTTTATTGTATACTGATATGGTGTTATGTCCAAAATGTGCACTGGGGTTGTCGCTATCGCCAAAAAAAATCTTCAAACAAATTATAATGTCAGAATCGAATTCAATAAAATAGACACTAATAACATCAAAATGGTACGTGCTAAAAATTTAATTTTTATTTACAAAATTGTTTATTCCTTTAAAAGTAAAACGAAGTTATCGGATGCCTATTTTTTTTGTGATATGTTGTTTTTAGGAATGTACGTATAAAATGATTATCCATTTTTTTGTGGACAATTAGATAACATAAAAAATTTGTTAATGTAATTTTTCGAGTTATTTTTAAATTTCATCATCAGCCCATTTTTATTCCACTGCAGGGGCTTAGGCCTCCCCCAGGGTAAGGAGAGGTGCTTGGAACTTAAGTCCACCACGCTGTTCCACTGCGGGTTGGGAACTGTAACGACCGCCATCTATTGACAGCGTCCGGGACCGACTGCTTAACTTGCCCTCCGAAGCACGGTGTCAGTGATATTGTGTACTTAAGTCAGAAAAACTCATTGGTACACGCCCGGATGCGAACCATGGCCCTATGGGGCCTTATAAATTTGAAACAGGTTCATTGCGCTCTAGGCTATCACGACATGTGGCTATCACGACACGAATCACAACTAATTTTTAAATTTAGATACAATAGAATAATTAGGTTTAGTATGCCATTTAATAGTTATTATCACTTATCAATTATTATAAGATATTAGTAATATAGTGTCCTGGGCAACCATAAACGAGTACAAATCCATGGGCGCGCGCGGGTTAATTGAACACTCGTTCCATGTCGCGGCTGTGGTCTCAGCACAAACGTGAGGTCCATGCGAGCCTAGACTCGGGCGGAAAGCTGGTAATCTATAATTTTACCTTGTGTGTACGGAGTGTTGGTTGCAATAGAGAGTTCAAAGTGGGTTCTGAGTATGGAAGGCTAATTCGATGAAAATGGAAACGGAGAATCGCAAACTGTCTTAACCTTAGAGTTGTCAGTTGTTAGCCCACGCTCGTCGACTTTTAAGAAGGAAGTCACGTTAAAGTGGTTAGACCGAACGACCGATATAATGCCTCTGTCAAACTGTATGGTATATGCAAAGTAAAAAATTGCGACAATTTCATGTAAAGCTATTCATTAACGACATATAAAATAACATTAAAACTGTTTTGTAAGAATCCAAAGCCGTAGCTAACAATTATAATTTCAATAAATGTGAAAGTGAGACAGCGACCCACTCCGTGTCTATTGAACCGAATTCTTCATCGTTTAATCTAAAAAAGTGATGTCCAATTTTTGTCCATAGCGATTTCCTCAAAAAAGGTAGCTGTGCAAATAATTCAGAAAAGATTTCTCTTCGTAAATATTGAAAAGAACTTCCTTTGTCTCATACTAATGTAAATATTTTAAGGTCAGGCGAAATTGAAGCGACGACGACGACTTTGACTTAACTTTGAATTTTTTTTTTCGCTATTTTTATTGCTCCATCGCTGATTAATAAGATGCGATTTAGTCATTTTCAAAAATGATTAAAAAAATAATTTGCGATGTTGACGATCTCATTTTAGGATTTCACAGCCACTTGGAATTTACTCAGCTACGTTACTATTCTTTTGTCTTTCTTATACAACGTGATTGGTCCATACGGAGGATATTTATATATGCGATTATAGATTATGTACCAAATATGTGTAAAAAATTAGATTAATATTTTAAGGAATAATATTGAATGCGTTATGTTATTTTGTCAGATGTACACGACCGTGCACACAATCAACTGCAAACATGTTTGACCTTGACCTATAGAGTAAATTAATTTGACAGTAGCGTTTGGTTTTAATAGAGTCATAAACCTCAATTCACAGTATCGAAGTGAATTCACGGGGGTACAGACCGGCGCGCGGGGACCTTGCGCACTGAAACTCAGACTACAACTTGTCATTTTGCACCAAATAGCTAGAGTCTACTAGAAGCTTCTAGTCAATTCGTACTTTTATGCCTTGACTTAATGACATTCATCTGCCCGAACCGCTCGCCCGCTCGCATATTTACTTGAAAAATGATAAATTAAAAAAAAGAAATTACATGAATTCAGGATCACTAAGCATATATTCATATCCTCTGTATGAAACCGATTAGGTTGTATCAATTGTAAAAAAAAACAGGACATCTCCATAAGCATAGGAAGTAGACAGACCACAAAGACGCGTTTCTCATCCAGTGCATTAGCTACGGATCTTTCAAAATGATTATAAAACACTATAATGATGGCAGAACAATAATATCTGGGACATACCACACAGTGCTATCTAGTCCCAAACTAAGCAAAGCATATATTATGGGTACCAAACAACTGATGTAAATGAAAGGTTTATGTAGTCGCTCAATTTTCTTCTGTTGAACGATACTAAAACGAAACAAGACAGCTATCGGTATTTTACCAAAGATAATTATATTAAAATTTGGATAGTTGTTAATATTTCATCTATAAATATTTCACATCCAGACACGGTACAAATAGACATGTTCCTGCACACAAATATTTGTCTCGGAAGGGAATCGAACCCGCGACCCTTGGCTCGCAGTTAGGGTCTGTAACCACTAGGCTAATCGGTCAGTCAGACATAACACGTAACATTTCTTGTTCTGTTTTACGAGTGGTAAGATATTCGTATGTGTCTTCTATGTTTACAGTGTGTCACTCTCCTTATAACTATCAAATATATGAAACTGACAAAAAAATCGTAAGACGTTTACGAAAAACTATGCAAGAAATTTTTTCATAAATTCGTTTCTTAGTTTTTCAATCAATTTCGATTACAAATTTTGGAAAATCACTTACTTATACAGGTACATTATATATAGGTAATTACAGTACCAAAACAACTTTATGTAAACTATTATCTACGAACAGAATCTATTAAAACTAGTAATACTGCGATTTTAATTTATATAAATGTTTAATATTTCCCTTTTATGTCTGTATTTCTCAATATAGATTCGAAAATAACTTTCATAGTAAGCAATACATTAAATTAAGAAACTTAAATTAATTAACTATAAAAGTTAATACCATATTAAAAACGAATTAAAAATAAAAAATAAATACAATAGGTTAGTTCGCGTTATTGGTGATGGAATCTCTATAAAGAACACTTTCGTCAAATTATGGATTATAATATTCACGGAATTTTTAACTTAATTTTAAAGTAAATCTGACAAAATTCTGATAACTCGTATAGAACACTTTATTAAATTAAATACATTTCTAGTGAATTTACAAAATTCACGTTTACAAGTATTTTTGTATTCATTACAATTTAAATCGTTTTTTTAAATTACTTTTTTGTCAAAGTTACAAAATTATTGTATTAAACACTATTATTCCTGATTTTTTTATTTAATTTTTTTTACAAGGCTTTTTTAACTAAAATTTAATAATAACTAGACCATAAGAATAATAATTACTAAACGTTCTGGTAGTATTGTCATCCTATATTTTTTTCCGTGTTGCTGCTATTTAGTGTATACAAAAAGTTGTAGTGGTCACAAAAATTCTACGATAAAGAGATTGGTCATATAAACGACTTCCATGTTACTCATATGCGTATTAATTTAATTATAATAGTATTTAAATACCCATTACAATGTTTTTTATTTTTATTTTATTTTATTCGGAATACCAACAGCATTTTTACACTTAGTAATACCAAAATTGACATAAACATATCGTTCATATATCGGTCAAGAATACACTTTTTAGTTCAGAAATTATTCAGGAACAGATTTACTCATTCTAAAATAAAGATTGAAAAGTGAACCGATATTTATTTTTTTATTATTTCCCATTATTTACAAAAAAAAGCGTTACTGTACAAAATTTCAAAATACTTATTAAAATACTCTCACATGGATAATTATGTGAGATTAACTTCGTATTGGTAAACTTACGTTCCTGCGTGAACGCGCATTTGGCTTCATAATAAAATTTCTCCCTCTATACGTCCTCAGCACTTACCCTAAGAAGTATTTGTTTATAACTTAAACCTCACTAACAAATTTTTACATACTCCAACACACTCGAACAAGATATTATATACAACAGATGGGTACAAGATTTAGCTGGCACGGATCAGTGGTCCCAGAATACACGATCCCAAAAGAAATATACATATAATCTTTTCTTCTATTAGTAGAAATAATATATAAAATGATAGAACAAACGTATCTTTCGGTTTATATCAATTTCCTTTCGCGAGCTTAGACAATCTCATGTAGATGCTTTGGGCATATATTGATTTCTGCAAAGCTTTCGGGAAAGCGGATTATCATACGCTCCTTGAAAAAAATGTCCTTAACGACATACACAGGTTAATCTACTGTGTTGATCCCGGTCTGCAACGAGCAAAATGAAAATGTTGACGTAAATTGTTTCGTAAGAAACATAACAACAGCAAAATTAGGTGTGCTTCAGGGCTCGATCCTGGGTGTGTCATGATATATTTTGTGAAATAAAAATCAGAAACTCAGTAAATATGTGATTTATTGTCGTATATCAAGTTACATATATATTGGTGTAGTTTTTAGTGGGTGCCAAATTAATAATTTATGCTATTATGGTTGTTTTTTTTTTTCATTTTACCGAGAGATACCCCAAAATGACTTAATAAAGAGTTACATGGCACTTACTTGCAGCTATAAACAGTTCCCCACAAAATAACGTCGTAAAGAAGTCCCTCAGATATAAAACGCGACGCCAATATATATTTTAAAACATGCTTTACGCTTTAAGTCATTTGAGGCATTTTATTAAATTTCTCACAAACCATTTTACTTCGTAGTCTACGTATTTAAATGACGATGAACGTATAAACAAGCTGAACTACCGCGTATTTTCTTTATGAAAAAACTAAAAATGCATTCAAAAAACGTAAATATTTCCTTTTTGTTATCGCTGAGCATTAATTAAAAATACTGAACAATATCTTGGAATTTGAGAGAATTTTTCAATGGAACCCTTATCCATTTTTAGTTCTCGTTTTATTTTAAATTCTGCTTTGGCCCACACCCAACTAAAGAATATTAAATTGTGGGCCTTCACTAGGTTAAGAGTAACTAACAGTAATTATAATACATTAACGTGTTTTGTAAAAACTACTTGTGAAAAAAAAATACTACGTTATTCCATCAGCCCTTTTTATACTCCACTGCAGGGGCTTAGACCTCCCTTCAAGATGAGGGGGCTTGGAGCTTGAATCCACCACGCTGCTCCAATGTGGGTTGGCAGATTGTAACGACCGCCATCTATTGACAGCAACCGAGATCGACTGCTTAACGTGCTCTCCGAGGCACGGAGTCGGTGATGGTTAAAGTACTTAAGTCAGAAAAACTCATTGGTACACGCCGTATACGAACCATGGTCACATGGCCTTATAGAATTGAAACAGTTCGCTGCGTTCGGGCTATCACGACGTTATTAAGGGGGCAATTACAAAAAAACGGCATGTTTAGGTACATTTTTAGGAAGTTTGGAAAGGTATATGGTCATAAACCTAATTCTAAAATAAAGATCAGTTCTTAATTTACAATTGTGTTAGAAAACATTTGCATATTTTACACTCTTTCACACTGAAAAAATATTATTTTGTAACCCACTTTTGCCGAAATCGCGGAAAATTAACATTTTTCGGTACATATTACACCATCATCACAAGGTTTTTTGAGATTAAAAAATCATTTAAGTATTGTTAATACTTCATCCTTTCTTTCTGTTAGAGGAAATTTTGATAATAAACGGAAAAGTGGCAGAAAAAAATCATCAATAATATGCAATTTCACCGAAATTTCGCCATACTTTTTTGTATGAACTGACAGCACACTGACAGCATAAAACCAAGCGCACACGGTATCGTGCTTCAGACCGCTCCGAGGAGCGCTATTGAAAGGTCGGGTGTACGTCTTTGTTTTTCTCCGATCAAATGCTGTACGTATGGTAAAGTTGAACTCAATCAATCTTGAGACGTGGGTGAAAGTAAAAGTGAATGGGCATCTTTGTATGGGCTGCGTACCCAGGTTGTATCAAGTTGTGGTATATGTCATTTTAAAGGTCGTATCAATAGCTTTATTTTATAGTATGGCACCAACCATGAAACACGTGCAAGGAAATAACTATGAGTTATTTTATATCTCATATAATGAAATGTTATTTTTAGTGTAAATGTTACTTATTGTACAATATTACTTTATTACTAAGCATACCTACTATAGGTACGGTTACCAATCGCTATTCCACCGCCGCTTGCACACCTACATACTCTTCAGACCGGCCAAAAAAATTGCAGGTTTTGCATAGGCTTCGTCTCCATGCTGTATCTAGTGTAGGCATGTTGTTCTTGGATTTCTTATTAAAAATATAATTAAAGGCTAGTATTGCGTAGGTCGAAATAATTAAAAAAAAATTATCATTGAACTAATAATCTAGATCAACAATTATATCATCTAAAAAAGTTGCTGGCAACAATATATAATTTTGATGCCTCGCGCACCCCAAATACCATATAATGCTTATTATATGTGAACATGTGCCGACTGTTCTTCGCCCTATTAGGCACGAACAGTAATTATCGACTCCCTTCCCGTCGTTATTGTAGTTACTACAATATAGGAGTAATATATCCGATTCGACACATGACAGGACTGAATCCAACCTCTAGTAGTATGTATGTGTGTGGGCAGGGCGGTGTAAGAGTTATACTGACAGGTAGCCGCATATGTAATATAAAAAGACATATGTAAAAAGTGGTGACCTCTTGGAATGGTGTAATTATTTTAATTTTAATACGCTTTTATAAGTTCCACCTGTATGTTTTTTTGTATCTAATGGAATCTTTAAACGCGGTTGTCACCCACTTCCACTGAAGATATTGGGCTGAAATTCAGAATACATATGTAACTTCGATGAAAATACACTAAAATGATAAACATAACTTGATGTTGCAGCCAGGATTGTTTCCTCATAAGGATACTCTTCACCGGTTAATAGCACGAACACGAAACTTTGTATGTAGGTTGGATTTCGATAGTTATCCATGATTTTCACAATAAACTGATGATGCACCACGATAATTTGTTTACAAGGGAACTCCTCAGTGGTTAGATTAGCACCGACATGAAGCTTTGTGTCGGTTTGTATCATTTCATCGTTTTATAGGTAATTGTGAGTTCCACCTTTATGTTTGTAAATTTTAATGGAATGTAGTTTAAAAAATATTAAGACTAAAAACGATAAAAAATAACATATTAAAAAAAATTTATAAATTACACTTTGATACGACTTTGATAGACAATCGAATTTTAAAAAAGAAAATAAGTAGAAAAAAAATTGAAAATTAATGTTATTGTGAAAAGTCGTGGAGTGCAATGAAATATTTAAAACAACTGATATCGGGCACCCCACGTTTTGTCACAATAACATTATTTTTCCTCATTAAACACTTTATTCTTATTCTAAAAGTTATTTTCTCCTTTTTAGATCGATTTGGTATCAAAGCGCAAGTTTCTTAGTTTTTTTAAACTATCTGGGGGCACGGCCGTGCCCCCACCAAGTCGAGCAAAAAAGCGTCACGGCCGTACCATCCTTTTCTCGAAGCAATTCAGACCATTTTCGACCCCCTGTAACTTCGTTGTGGATAAAACTAGAAGACTGAAATTTTCAGTAACCATGCAGGCATATTATATAAGCATATTACACGTTTTAATTCAATTTGAACCAGTATTTTTAAGAAATTATAACGGGTCAAATTTCTTAATTTTGTCACTCACTGACTCAATGATCATCAAAATTCTAAGGCACTTCTAGCAGACCTAGAAGCTTCAAATTTGGAATATAAGTAGTGTTTGGTGTATGAATCAAGGAAAAACTAAAAAATCTAGAAAAGACCGCAAAGAAAATTAAGCCCATACAGCCAAGTCTTCAGTAAAATTTTTCAATATTGGCTTTATTCGTAACGATGTTTTATTACGGCAGTTATTATTATATTAAACTGTAGCTGAAGCTCAAGAAGTAGTACCGGAAAAGAGAAAACGGAAGGCTACCTACAAAAATAAGAAAAGTTCATAAGTCCGGGAGGGGCTTTAAGAAAATTCGTTGCTGGTAGATATACATATATACAATAAGTAGAAGGTACCGAAAAGGAAAAAAGTAGAACTGTCTACAAAATACAAAAAGAAATGAGATCCCATCAAAAACAATACTTGTCAAAAAAACCAAGTCTCGCAACTCAGTTGTTCTGCGGTAAAAAGTTGTGAGATCCATGTAATACCAAGTCGGTTATTAATTTATTCAGTCTTGACTTGTAAGTCTCTACTTGTAAGTATGTAATGTTTTATATAAATATATTGAGACTTGGCCATCGCCTGAAAACACGTGTAAATTCAATCGCCTGAAAACACATGTAAATTCAATTATTTAGTGCGATGGCCAAGTCTCAATATATTTATATAAAACATTACATACTTACAAGTAGAGACTTACAAGTAGAGACTGAATAAATTAATAACCGACTTGGTATTACATGGATCTCACAACTTTTTACCGCAGAACAACTGAGTTGCGAGACTTGGTTTTTTTGACAAGTATTGTTTTTGATGGGATAATGTTTGTAGAAGGCGGTCTGAATGATCGTGAAATTTGAAGGGCAAGTTAGTCAAAACAGGGGTGTTCGCACGGTCCCTCAATTTATAGAAATAAATAATGGTAAGAGCTAAGGGCGCGAGCGGGTTGCTTTTCGCGGTTTACGCATGCGGTGCAAACAGAATGCTCGCTTGTGATTGGTGTAAAGTAAAAAGATTTAGTACTGTAAAATACAACATTGCGGTACAAGTTTCGATGTCATAAAGAACGTATTAATAGTAACTGTATTGACAAAAGTATTAATCGTTGTTGTAATAACGCATACAGACTTGTTTTTTTTTTTGTAATGTGGACCAAATAATAATAAAATTTTAATCTATACGAAACAGACTTTATTTTAGTAGTGTTAGGCCCAGAAAGAAAGAAGTTCAAAATGGCAGACACTATTTTCAGTTTTGACCGCAGATTTGTGAAGGGAGACCACATGGACCCATAGATATCGATTTTGAAAGCAAGCAGTTCAAAAACTATAACAGATTCTAAGGCAGTAATTTTTTTTAGTTCTGAGCACAGATTCGTAATCGAAGACCATACAGACTCTTACACATTGATTTTGAAAACAATCGGTCCAGAATCAAAAATAGTAGAATTTGACGAAATGGGAAATGAAAAGGTCACCTCATTCAATGGGACCTCGGTTTCGCCATCGCCACGTATCACAAACAAAATGCACTCGTATTGCAAAACTCCTCATACGATAACTGTGGCACAGTATAGTATTGTCTAATAATTTTTTTTTATGGAACTTTAAAAGACATCGTAACCCACACCCATAACACAAGCTTTGCTTAGTTTGGGACTAGATAGCGCTGTGTGGGATGTCCCAGGTATTATTGTTATCACTACATATTATAAAATAAAGTCCCCCGCCGCGTCTGTCTGTCTGTCTGAACGCGACAAACTCAAAAAGTACCGAACGGATTGGCATATTATTGACATCAATGGACAGAGTGATTCAAGAGAAAATTTGTTGAAATATGACGATTATTGTTGAAGAAGTCGGAAAAAAATCAAGCTGGTTGGGAACTTTCATCGAAAATGCAGCCTAATCCTTTTGAGATATAACAAAATAATGTATGGAGGAATTGTGTCTCTTTTATAGGACTAAAGAAAAGTCCGCGATAGCATATGTCTATATTTTATGGATAGCTTACTATACTATTTTTATGATGTAATATGATGAGGTGATTGGAAAACAATTTATACGGATATGGTATTAATCCTTATCAAATTAAATACGATATTTACCTTCAGCATTTCATGAACATTATGATCGCCGTTTGTATTCTACAATTTAAATCAATATCTTAGGAGCCATACCGGACGACGCGACACACGTGGTTAGGCTGAAGTTATCAATGTTGTATACAAAGAAATATTTTAGTTTGTTTTTAGGTATTTATTCTTTACTTTTTCATATATTTATAGAATTCGAAATAAAATACATTAAAAATAATCCAAGTTGGACGAACTTGCGTTACATTTAAATCTAATGAAATCCAGTCCACATGTTCGACACAACAAGCTGATACGACACTACGACCGTAAAAACATTATGGCTCTGCTACCCGTGCGAAACCGGGGCGGATCGCTAATTATTATATAAAATAAAGCAACATTAAAAACCTGACATAAAAGAAAACTAATTTTTAAATAAATAAAAATAATAATGATCAAGACTAATTAGTTCTGGTATAGAGCCAAGTATGTGTTGCCTCTGGTGCAGATGCGCGTGTAGTAGTAAGCAAGCTGTCAAGTAAAACCTATTTTCGAGCTGTCACTTTTAGTACATACGTCCTTAAGTTCATTAATTAATTAATTATGAAGATTATTTGCTCAATCTAAATTAAACTTGGATAGAAGTATTATACTAATGGATTAGTCACTAGTTACAAGAATATTATCATACAAGACAGGCTGTACTAACTAGGTTGTGCTAATCATGTGCTAGCTAGTGCAGTCGATCTTGTGTGATAATATTCTTGTATTTTTTATAACATACGTCACCTAAACTGTTGAAAACATGTAAAAAGACAGAGAATATTGTGACGTCCATGTATAGAAGCACGTCAATGTGTTATGGAATGTACTCGAAAAGATAGCACCCCTATTCATATACATCGATCGTACACAGAAACATTAAAATAAATTCCACAAATTAAACTCATTTTTAAAGGCGGCTTTTAGTCAAAGAGGATTACGCCTCCGAAAAATACAATCAGGAGACTGTGTTGTCAAAGCACATTTGATAATTCGAATTATGAGACACATTTTGACAAAGACTGGTGCTCGGCGGCTAGAATATTCCCACGCTAAAATGGGACTAAAATTTTGAAATAAAATATTCGAATATGCAATGGTCGAGATGCCTGTTGGTGGGGGAATAAAAAGGACGACGACGCGACGCCGGACAGTCAGTTTACTAATAAGTCAAGTGCGACTAACTGCGAAGTATAAAGTGCAACAACAGTGTAATTCGTGATCTGTGTGAAATCAGTTTGTGATTTTGTTTCATAATAAAATAAAGTACAATTAAATCAGTGTTTTAGTGCATCCCGTATATCTGAACCGATAGGCCGTAGCAATATATTTGACAACTATAAGGTTCAAAACATAAAATTAAATTAGTACAACTAGACAGTATTTTATGTGTCAGTTAAGGATAGCCAACAATAAACGTTTTTATGTTTTGGTTTATTGTAAAAGAAATAACGTTGAATTTACGAAACTCTTTATGCATAATGAAACGATCTTAAACTGGTTTGGGTACTATACAACATATACAATAGTATAAACATATATAACAGTAAAAAAGTAGACCAAGAAGAACATGTAGACATTGGACAAAGAAGAAAATATTGATAACAGGAAAAAGATATTTATTTATAGTACTTAATATTCATAACACACTGGATGACGACGACGCCTATAGACAAACTTTTCATTTCAAAAGCTTATCGAATGATTAGGTATATGAAGTTGAAATTTTTAATAGCACTGTAATATGCTATGGACTGCAAATTCTGTACGGGCATGTTAATCAGTTTAACGTCTGCCTTAATTGTCCATTTATACTGAAACACGTACCAACCGTTGCCAAATGGAAACTTTTTAAAGCACGAGCGATATCTTGATTTAAATGATTGAAACGGAAACAGACGACGTGATGGTTATATCCTATTCGTGTTCAATTCTAAAATAAAGTAAACCTAAGAAGTTCACCTTAAAATAGAAGAAAACTTGTAGCGCCGAATTTAATATAATTCCTTTCTAATTTATATTTTCTTGTAAATTTTACTATCTATTATTTTACTACTTTTACTTGACAATAACCAGATAACCAAAAAACTGATCTTTGATCGGTGCAATTTAAAATTAAAAAAAAAAAACTATGCCTAATGAAAAGATAAGTGGGATGTTTTCAAAGTGACAGCATTAAAAGCACACAACCACACAACCAATGTTTCGAATCGTTGAGGGTAATTCAATATTCGCTTTTATTATACGCAAATAAAATTGTAGCATTATGGTTGTTGAAATTTTGTTTTCACGTCTTGGCTTCAGATATCGTTATTTCCATTTAGAAAATGTTTCACGTAGATTTTCTATAATCTATTATTTTACAATATGTGGTTGTTTTAAAAACAGAATATTTTCAGTATAGTAGATTTCATTCATTGTATTAAAACTAAAAAATGGTTTTAAACTTGGATTGTGCTGATATGGAATTGAAACCAGGATTGATAATACGTATCAGGTGAAAACTGATATTGAAGAAGACTAGGAACATAGAGTAAGAATAGTAACAGTAAAACCATATACCTATAAATAAGGCAAAATCAGTGAGCAAAACGGATCGCGTTTTAACACTTTCAAATTCCGAATGATTCATTTTGAACCAGTTTAGTTAAAATACGTCTTTGCCTCTATCTTTCGTTTTGACATGTAGGTTTGAATGAAAACATCAAGCATATTTGAACTAAGTTGGGTCTAAATAAATGTCTCGGAATTGGACAGTTATAACTTTGTTAGATTGACTAAATAATAGGTAAGTACTTGTATAATTATTAATTGTACTTGTATAATTTTAGAAAGTCTCTACGTAACTTATTGAATATGAGGTCTGTATTTGAGTGCCAGTTTAGAGCTTAAACTGTCAAAAATATCAAATCTGGATAGTGATTTAGAACTTAGTAGAGAACGACCGATCTGATCTTTATTCCTCAGTATTGTTTATTTCTACTATTATAGTACTAAATATTACTTAAAATAACATACGTATACATCACAACGCGCTTGTATTATGGGTACCAAGCGATGACACCACATACATATAACAACCAAGACCTGGCACCAATATTAATATTTATCATATAAATACTGACGGGACCGGGGATTCGAACCCGCGACCTCCAGCTTCGTGGGCAAGGTTGCTATTCACTAGTCTAAGCGGACGTCACTTACTTATATATATTTTCGTATCTCTTCACAAAAATACTTTAATTTGTAAGAAACTTGGGCTACATTGCCTATTGCATAACCGTTCTGTTAGCAAAGTTAGTTCCGAGCAGATGTGCTCCGCTCAACAAATAAGTTACGTAGTAAAGCTCATTACCTCGCGGCCGCCGTGGGGCACAGAATATGTTTACCTACTCTATCAGAGAACCACTTTGCTTCCCTTCTTATGTACAGAACATTTATTTGTAAACTAATACTGTTACCCCGGTTCATATACGTAATCGGATTGCAAGGGCGATGGAATATATTTACTGATTTATGAAACGTTTATTGAAACTTCGAATTAGAAGTTATTGCATGCATAAACTTTAAGTAGTACTTACGTTAAATAAGTAGTGCTTAAAGTTTGTGCATACCAAAACTTCTAATTCGAAGTTTCAATAAACGTTAGAAATTTTCAAGTATA
Organism: Luffia ferchaultella; assembly: GCA_949709985.1. Lineage (NCBI taxonomy): Eukaryota > Metazoa > Arthropoda > Insecta > Lepidoptera > Psychidae > Luffia > Luffia ferchaultella. Next base: position 9,291,080 of record OX453254.1, read on the forward strand.
CCGTGTAACCAGGGGTATGTCTTAATTTTTAGTAGCAGAAAATATCCTCTGGAAAACTGATATTTTGGATGGAACATTTGGAACAGGATTAAAAGTTACAAATTGTACAATTTAACTGGTAAACTCGGTAGCGTTTTGATAAGTAAAGTAAGTTATACCATACGGGGGCCTAAAAGCTGAATTAATTATTTTATTTTGTCTGCAGATGTAATTTGAAAAAAAAGGTCTATATTTGTAGTGCATATACAGTACGACTTGCATTTTCGAAATTCGCAAAAAAACCACTCAAAATAAATATACATTATTGAAGTGTTATGACAAAGTAGGTTAAGATTCTATAAGTAGAACATCTTCGCGATAAATAGGCGACACAAGTGGGAAGAAGCGGTGCGTTGGGACAGAGGACGCTTCCCGGCCATCACTACCGCGAGCATCGGGTTAGCAGAAAAAAAAGTTTAGTTAATAAAAAAAAAGTATCAAAATGTTACGAAGTTTCCGTGTGTCTAATAGATTTGATATATATTCGAAATTACAAAAAAAATAATTGTTCGTAGCTATGCGATGTCGACATCCATACACGTGTGTCTCGCGCTAAATTGTAGTAAACCGGCGTTAGTAGCAAAGATGACTTACTTACTCAAGGCGCGCGCTCCAAGTAAGTACTTTGGTTATGGTGTTGATTTTAAATAAATTAAATCTTGTTAAAACACGGGATTCTGTGTGACAACAATTAAAGCTACAGCAGTTTCTTTACAAGTTTATTTCGCGGGTTCACAGTGAAATAAATTCACTAATCCTCACGGTATCCACACGTCATGCACGACTTTGAAACTCGGTCCCAATTTGTTAATTCTTTCTCTATACTCGATATATATTCCTTATAACCTTTTTAATGTCACTTCGAATCTCATTTACATCTCACATCCATCTAACGGGATATCATATGCGTCACTTTTAAATTTGAAGATTCAGACGTTCTGGCTGTTCCCAGAGAAGTCCGCAGAAATTATTCTCACTGAGCTTTTTGGAACAGAAGATATTGTTTTGCGGAAAGCTTCGGGGCGTCGATAATCGATTTAGAATACAGCAAGCAACAAAATCAATTTTTTTTACTTCTGATGACCACTATTTGAAATGGAAAAATCGTATAACCTTTCTTTATTATTTATTATAATAAAATTACAACGGGATGATATATATTTGATGATATAGTTTTGTAATATACGCTTTGTGGGATGTCCGAGATATTATTAATATATTTTTAAGAAATATATTGGGATCGACTGATTGGATACTTGAAACAAAATAATACTTATCTTTCTAAATGGTTTTATTCTATTTTACTTTATGGCAATGAGTGAATAAGTATTAGTCGTTACTGAAGCACATCTCAACGGTGTTTGTTATATGCGTAAATTACTGGCCATAGGTCATCAAGCGACAGAAACCCTAGCATCTGATTCATAATTAACCTGTCTTTTTTTTTTAAAATATCGTTTATGTTTGTTTTTAATGAGTATTATATGAAGAAATTAACTTCGATAAAAAAAATTAATACTTGTAGGCTAATCAATACAAACATTTTTATAGTATGTGTAACGTCCAATAGAAATTAACAATTACATCAAAGTGATGTAAAGGTGGCCAATAAAAATACTACAAAATTATCATCCTTTGGGAAATACGGGCAAGTAAACTTCGTTTTCTAGATATCCCTACTCGCAAGGACGTTATACTTTATTTGCTTTTAGAAAAACATTAGCCTCTTTTCACATGAGTTTCAAAATTTTCCGTACGCTTCTTTCTTGTTTAGAATGGTACTTAAGCCGACATATAACGAATACGTAACGCCGTCGTAAGATTTTTAACAATCTCGTCTAAAAAGGAACTTCGATAATGTTTAAGTAGGAACGACGCGCGGTTGTTTGACGTACCCTCCTTCCACGTAAACTTTTGCTTGAGTATTTTTTGCTTTAAAAGTGAATTTAATTTACTTAATATTCGTTTTATTTATAACATTTTTATGAACGTACTGGTATTGTTTTGGTTTTAAAAAGTATATAATGCTTCTTTTTACATGGAACTATAGTTATAGTCATAATTTCAGATATTGATATTCGCGATCGAAAATGTACACAAAAAAAAAACAATTCTGTTATCAAAAAAATATAGTCTTTAATATATACAAATACAGCATATTTTGGACCAATGCAATTTGCATTCATATAAGAATTCTTTTTCTTCTGTGTACGTATAAAAAAAAAAGAATTCTTATACCAACGCAAATTGCATTGGTCCATGAAAAGAATTGCATAACTTAATAATTTTCGTGAAAATTGTGACTTGTTGTGATTTGTGTTCTTTCTTGGGTATCCATTTCATATATTGTTTGCGTATGACTTACTAAATTTTAACAATTTGATGTTGGTTTGTGATTTGTAGTTTGTTTTAATTTTGACTATCATATTATGTTACTAACATTTAGGTTGTAATGTAGGTGTTTTACTAACAAACGAGTCTTTGTTACTTGATATGAAATAATAAATAAAATAAATAAATAAAATGTGAAAAATATTTATTATTCTTCCGCATCAACTGATTACCGATTACATTCGATTTACAGTTTTGTATTCGTTGTGCTCAATATTATTGTATCCATTCGCTCTTTTATTTACATCAAATAAGTAGAAATATGCTTATGAATTTCAAAAGCTCAATTAAAAGCTATTAGCCCATTTAACACTCATTCATTATGTTTCCCTATTTTTGTGCATGTTTCAAAAACAAATTCAGTAACGAGAAAATAATAAAGATATAGTTATTTCGTAGTCAGGATGAACGGTCATGGTTAAAATTCAAATAATAAGTTTAAAAAGATATATAGCTCCAAAACTACTCAATACATCATAACCTTTGCAGTACTAACTTAAATTTTCTTCTGAATTTTCCACACCTTTGCTGAAAAGTTACAGGGACACTTTTTTTAGGACTTAGAAGCGCGCATGTCAACAACAACTATTGAATTAAATCGATAATTAAAGAAAATTATTTTGAACACTCCATATCATATTTTAACCCTCGACGAAAAAAGAGGGGTGTTATAAGTTTTAATGACACATCCTTCGCTTTCGTCCCGGAGTTACATATATGACCAAAAATTTTAATTTTCGTTGCACCATTGTTAGCATTGTTGTTCATAGATTACACATACTTTCTAAATTTCATCTGTACAACGTACAACGTACATTAAAATAGCTGTGACAAATGGACAAAACCAAATTATAAAGATTCCATTTTTGTCATTTAGCAATGGAATCTTAATGAATAGGATAAGCGAACATAACTAGTGTTCGCATATAAAACATGTCAAACACGAACCTATAGGTTCTAGTTTCTAGACCAATAGTATCTATTTGTATTTGGACATATCTACGAAAATTTTGAATAATAATAAACTTCCACTTTACTATATTTTTTATATCGTGATAGCCGAGTGGTAGCAAGCCCGCTTCTTGTTTAGAAGGCCATGGTTCGAATCCCAGGGCATGTACCTATGAGTTTTTTCTAACTTATGTACATAATTGTCACTGACTCTGTACCTCGTTAGCACGTTAAGCCGTCAGGCCCGGTTGCCGTCAATAGATGATAGTCGTTACAATCCACTAACTCGCATCGGAGCAGCGTAGTGGATTAAGCTCCAAGCCCCATCACCCCGAGGAGAGGCCTAAGTACCTGCAATGG